>OY756996.1:5972286-8938429 GCA_963580505.1 Ennomos erosarius | reverse complement strand
CCCCTATTATGTTGAGTTAGCAGCGCTGCTGACACTCGTCTGCCGTTCAACTGCTGTCAAAATTGTATGAACTTTGACAGCAGTTGACGTTAACGTTACGCGCGCGTAAATATTCATGCTAGGCCGACTGAGCTCTCTAAGAAAAGACTGGCAACTCTCAACCTAACCTTATTTATTTAAATTTTAAATTCTAACCAAAACTGAAATGAATTTGTTAAAACTCTTATAATTAAAAACTTAAACTAAAAAATAAAACCTAAAACTTAATTATTGCAGTTTACACTGTTATTATGATTAAGATCTTGAATTATTGTAATAAGCTAACAATAGTATAACAATAAATACTACATATTGTACCTACCTATAGGCTTCATAGTTTTTAAACATAATTGAGATACCTGTATTTCTTCAAGTTATTATGTTTTATAAAATCACATTCACTCACAAAATGAAATTTAAAATTAAAAGCAAAGCAGGATTTTGCACTGTAATAACGCCACATAACTTCCATTCATTTTTAAGTTACTTATTTATTCATTCGGCGGCATTATAATACACCACAGAGCAAAAAAAACCTCTAGATAGGTGCCTTATTAACACTTCTCATTCAGTTTAAGCATGTCAGGTATTACAATGAAACCTGTATGGTTAACTGCAGATGAAATATATTACAATTGTCTTGTCATTAGTGCCACTGCTGTTAGCTGTCACATGCTGTGGGTGGGTGGATATATTTTTATCGATAGATTCACAGTGGTATTCATAAACAAAGGGAGAACAAACCCCCAAAATCTAACATTCGAATTTAACATAGAGGTTGAATGTTGAATCATATCAACACATATTCTTCTTTCACTTTCATAGCATCCTGCCTTTGACAATGTCAGAATTGTTAGATAGGAGGCTACTTAATTTTGTTTATGAAATGCATAAAACTAGACTTCGCCACACAGCGCCTGAATCATCCCCTAGAGGAGCCCCCATCTTGACTATGAATTCCAGTGTAATATGAGTTAGGTACCCAGTAAGATACCTCTTACCTGATTGTATCATTAGGTAAACTTTTTAATACCTATATCTTTTGTGTGTATTTCTATGTGCAATAGTATTATTATAAAATGTATCAATAATGTATCTAAGTATTATATCAGTTATCTGGTTCCCATAGTACAAGCTATGCTTAGTTTGGGGCTAGATGGCGTTGTGTGGAATGTCAACATATATTTATTTATTTTTATTTATTTATTTTGCTTAGTTTTATGCCTAGATGGTGCTGTGTGAAATGTCCATACATTTTTTTTGTTCTATTCTATTCTAGGTCGACAATGGACTGCAGATAAACATACCAGTATAACTAAATTAAATAAAATTGAATGTATTGGAATTGGTCGGTCATATTTGCGGCTGAGGTACAGTCCATCTAACCTATTTTATGGCAAATGTCATCATCAGTTTATATTATGCATACATTTTACTATACAAAGTATATCAATAGTTTATCCTCAGTTTATGGTTATAATGATTAAGTTCAATCATATCAATTATGACAAATCCTAACCTATGTTAGGCGTCCAAAGGAACGTTTTATGGGGGAAACCTGTGTTTAGCAGTGGACGTCTGCTGGCTAATGATGTGTGGTAGTTTAATTATATTTATAATCTATAGTTTGAAATAGAAGAAAAATAATATTTTAAAACTAAAAAATATATTAAAGTTGCGAATATACAGGGTGATTGGTTCGTAGATTATATCCTTTCAGAGTGTGTTTGAGAAGATCATGGGCTATCGTCTAAGCTTTACATTAGTTTAGCGATTATTTTTAATTTTTGAGTTATACCATATTTTGTAGAAATTGGGAAGATTCCCCGTTTTCGACCTTAAATTACTAATTTCTTATAGTACGGTACGGTAGTACGTTAACTTATAACTTTTGATTTTAATTTCATAAAAAAAATTTATGACTAATTTCATAACTATGACTACAGAAACCATACAATTTATTCGGGATCGAAAGTAATTCACTATATATAAGTAAGTATATGTAGATATAATATGTAAGTATATTATCGGTCACGTGTGGACCAAAATTTTTGAATTCTAACATTTGTTTGGTAATAATAATAACTCCGAAAAATAAAATAACTTAATCAAATGCTACAATATAATATTTAATTAAAATAATGAAGTACTGTTTTTAATTAGTACAAACAAGGTATAAAAACGTTTAAATGTATCAAAATCATCCGTGCCAACCGCGTTAGGCGCCGCGGAAATCTTCATAATTTTCAATAAAAATATTTTCATTTACAGTCTATACTCTTTAATAATCATCTATAAATGATGTACTATCATGGGCTCAATTAATGCTAATGAATTAAATTACATCCTTTATATAGGGAAGTAGGTATATTCCTAAAATTATTTAGTAAGTTTATAAGGTATTTTATTTATGTAGTTATGCTTGTGCGACCCATCTTTAACTGCTTCGACAAATCCTCTCCATCTAAAGGTTGCCTGGAAGAGATCGCTTTTAGTGATAAGGTCGCCCATTCTAACACGTTTCTGTAAAATTTGTTATCTTTCTTAATTGTATCATTATTTGGTGTGTGCAATAATGTTTATTTATCTATCTATCCATTTTAGTTGCGTAATGCTAAGTGATAATGCTATCCCACGAGATCTATTCCTGTATCCAGAATAATAGAATAATAACTATTGTCCATTAGTACACACTACAGCTTCTTATTCCCACAGGATCTATTCCTGTGTCCAGAATAATAATTATTGTCCGTTAGTACATACTACAGCCTCTTATTCCCACAGGATCTATTCCTGTGTCCAGAATAATAATTATTGTCCGTTAGTACATACTACAGCCTCTTATTCCCACAAGATCTATTCCTGTGTCTAAAATGATAATTTTAATCCGTTAGTACATATACTAAAGTCTCTTATTTAACTTAATAATTTAATATAAATTTATTGACGTCATGCTGACCCGCCCCTGCTTCGCACGGTTTTTTTTTATTTTTTTATGTTTTGGCTCCACACATAATGTATTTAAGGAGTGTCAAATATTGTAATTTTTCACAGTATTAGAATATTTCACGTTAAATCAAGTCTGAGTCATAGTCATAGTCCAGTCTAAGTCGAGTAGTCATAGTTCAGTCGAAGTCATGCTCCAGTAAAGTGGTGGCAACTTTACTAGAAGCTTCTATGGAATTTTGGAATCAACACGAAAAACCACGTTTTGGCCACATTATATCACTTGCCCACACTCGTGCTCGTAATTCAGCACCTAATGGGTAAAACGCCACCAATTTTAAACATTAACACTGGAAAAAGTACAAGTTTTGAGAAATAATACAATGCAACGACGTGAACTTTTCCGCGTTCCCGCCAAAACTCCTTCGCACGGTTTAATTAGTTTAAAGTCCTAACTCTATTTTTGAGTAAGAGAGAAGGATGTCAGGCTGCGCCTGCCTCCCTTCTATTGCCGTCCCGTCCATTCACCCTTTTCCTCTATTTTTTTACCTTTCATTTCTTCCCATCTACAGGTTGAGTATATTTTTATTGTCATTTTTTTATTTGTTTTTATTTCTATTTTTTTGTTTTTTTTTTATTTGTTTTTTTATTGATATAAAATTGATAAACAAATATAATTATAATATGCGAACAAAAAAATTTTAAATAAAAATTACATCCTTATTGCTTAGGCACCCCGCACTTGGCCGTTTTAGAAAACAAAACGTATTCTAAATGTTATTCTGCATAATCAGCTATAACCATACCAAATTTCAGCAAAATCCGTTTAGTAGTTCCAGCGTGATGCGTGTGAACAAAGCGTGTGTCAAAGGGACAGACATACAGACAAAAATTAAAAAATTGTTTATATCCTATATCGATTAAGAAGCGTAATGCAGACAAAATTTTCCAAAAATATTCTATGTACAGATTTAACCCAGTTACAGTTTTATTATATTTATATTGATTGATTGATTGATGATATTGCGTTTATAAAGCTTTCCTTCGGGATAGGGTTTATTTATCGGGATAAAAAGTAGCCTATGCGTTAATTTAGTATATTAACTATTTCTATTCCAAATTTCATCCAAAGCTGTCCATCCATTACGACGTGAAGAAGGGACAATATTCAAAATTAATGAAAAGTAAATTCTGTAACGTTCTTCTGAATGCGTTGAATTGTTTTAAAATTTGTATATTATATTATTCTTTTAAATTTTAATACTCGCCATAGTTATGATAGATATGTAAACAGTCTGCGCCTATAATAGGCATGATGACTAAATATTTTTTATTTGATAAGTTAATTATATTCCTCAAAAGACAAACATTTGTGAAAACAAAAATTAAATATTTTAATAAATGACCAAGTTTCAAACATTATAAAAACCGGAATAGAAAGAGATAGCTCAAACGGCCAGTGACGTCAGAGGAAGGTCGTTATAGTATCTTACTTAAACTGTGTTAGCTTTTCATACAATCTCTTTGTCATGTGACGTCACGAGTAGATTTTTCATAGTAACTGTGGGGGCACTCTGTTTCGCGAGAAAGGGACAGGAGATGCCTAGAATTTTTAAAAGCTTATTACTCCGTGATTTATTTACCAATTTCGCTTATTTTTTCAATCATTGCATTTTTAATCTTTATGAAAGTAATAATTACTTGTTCATTTTTAATAGTAGTCATCATGCCTATAGTGGTGACATGAACCATGTTAATCTTAAGCTGAGTTGCACCAGCTTACTTTAACGCTAACTATAACCGTTCCACGCTTCGCGGGGCGGGCTAATGTGAAAATTTGACCGTAACTTTAACCGTGATTGTGGTGCAACTCAGCCTTAGGGCTTCGTTCTCTATATTCGATTAAAGTTACGATTACCTAGCCAGTCAGTGATACTGGGGGCCTAGCACGAATATTTACGCGCGCGTAAGTGTAACGTTAACGTAAACCAGTTGTATGGCATTTGATCTACCCCCCTATTACGATTGAGCTAGCAGCTCTGCTGACGCGCGTGTGCCGCTCAACTCCTGTCAAAATTGTATGAACTTTGACAGCAGTTAAGCGGCAGACGCAGTCGTAATAGGGGTGTTTTACGTTAACGTTACATTTACGCGCGCGTAAATATTCGTGCTAGGCCTACTGGTCGGGACGTAAAGGCGGCGAGTAGTTCTTCCCAAGTTTCACGAACGAAAACAGAGTTATGATCAGCTACTCAGTGGGTAAAAATTTAGGGTGATCTGTAGCAACGTCAATTAATAGTCACTTTGACTGCTGTCAGTGACGCCATTTTGGGTTCGTTTTTTATTTTTTTGACATTTTTATGTGCCAACTATATACTGCGGTGCGGTAGGTGCCCTTCAAAGAGTATTTATTCCCTACCTAAAAACAGTAAGTAGGTAAGGATTTACCTTTACAAAAAGGGGTATCAACTAATTAAAGTAATGTAATGAGGAATGTAATACGAATTTAGATTACATTGTTTAGTTCAACGGGAAACGTAATAAGTAATACCTATATAGGTACCTGAAATATGGTTTTAACTCGACACAATAATCAAAAATAAAACAACATAAAATAAAAATATCATAATATATAGGTATTTAACATATTATAATTGTGCGAAAACTTTTTTAGTCGTCATCATCATCATAATCATCAGCCTGAAGACGTCCACTGCTGAACATAGGCCTCCTCCAAAGAGCACCCCTTTGAGCGGCTGCTAGCTTCTTGCATCCATCGGCTCCCCGGTTCTGAGCGGACTGTTTTAGTAATTAAATACAATAATTTCTATGTTCATAAATATCTGATCTCGAAATAGAAACAAGAATGGTATTCGATGTTTTATAGCAGTACCGTCTGCTTAGCGTATTCAACAGAATTCGTAGTCTTCTGTTCCGTTCGCCTTAATGGTTCAGCCACTGTCGATCTAAAAATGCGAATATATACTTAGTACCTACAAGCAGACTCTAGAATCTAGGTGGCCGTAATTTAATTTGCTATACCTATTCAATGACAAAATTTAGGAAGTTAAATTATTATTTAAATATTATTAGAAAGAACGGCATATTATAAATAAAATAATAATAAATAAATAACGCCCAACGATCACATACATAGATGTTACATTATTATGTTGTTTAATGGAAAATAACGTTAAATTTGCGTGCTATTTTTTATACATCACTACCGATAAAAACAGTTGATATAGCCTTGTAACAGCGTAGTGTAGTAAATAATAAATTCTATAATAAAATCGAAGCAAATTTTTTTAAGTTACGTCGTTCGTTTGATTTGAAACGTCAAATTAAACAATATATGTACTACGTTTTTCAAAGTTACGTCAGTCATCCAGTCCGTTCGATCACAACCTTTAGGATTGGTTTTTCACTAATAGTTAAGGTAACCAATGGTTAAACACTCTTAAGGCTGGGTAGCACCATCCACAGTTAACTTTAAAATACAGTCATAACTGCAGTTAAATCACCCGTTAAGCAGAAATGCGTTGCACCATTTAAGTATTGTCAAAATGACGTCATAATTTAACTACACAAAATTGGGTGGTTAAAGTAAACGTTATAGTTAAAAGCTGTCAAACAGAGTTCCTAACCTCACAATAACTTTATCAAATTACAATTTCCTTGTCAAACTTGTTATCAATTAAGTCTCTACTGCGAGAAATTTTGTGGGAAAGTTCCTCCGACAGTGAAAATGATGAAGAGTATGTGGAGGTCAGAAAGAAAAAAGTGTATCTACCTAGAACTGATCGCTTCGCTAAGTGGGATAAAGATTCATTTTTAGCGAGATTTCGAGTAACTAAAACGGTAGCGAGAGCGTTAGCTCTTTGTTATTGACGCGAACTAATAAGTAAGTTTATTTTTACAGACAATAAGTACCTAGGTAGCCTTAGGTTACCTGTTATTTATTCTAACAGAAAGAAATTGGTTAGGTTTATTTAGGTTGACATGCCTGCTTAGCTGTACATTATATCGGAGGCACAGAATTCGCCCTATTTACGATTAATGATCAAAGGAATTTTGGTTTTTTCAGAAACTGCAATAATTCCGGTTCAACTAATTTTGATTGCATTAGATATTAGATATTTCGATAGCTATGACTGTATCCACAGAGCTTGTAATCTGCAATAAAATTAAAATTCAATAGGTGTATTATAACATGACGTAAATGCAGAACTCAATTGAAAATAAAAAATTAAGCATGAAGTAGGTCTTATGTTGCCCTCTAATAAGTAGGTACTTACAGTTTGAGTCTGGGCAGTCAATACATCATCATTATAATTATACTGCCTCATTCCCATCAATAGAAGAAGGCATTATAGACCTGATCCAGTTTACAGAATCTTCAGATGTTGGTGGCAGATGAGGTGGCCTACCTCATGTTCTTCGCATCTCCTGGCGCTCTTTGCTAGCTTCCTAGGTGCACAATTACTCATTTATAAGTAATATAATTATACTTTACAAAATAATTAACAAGATTCAAGCATTGATATTGTTAAATTTAGATAGGCAGAACTGTAGTAGCACAATAATAACAACCATACCTTTTTAGCATGTTTTTTCATGTTTTCGAATTTGAATTTTAGTTGTTTCATATTACGGTACACATGCCCTTGCGAGTTAAACTCGTTTTGGATTACATTCCATGTACAAACGCTATAAAAATATACTAGGTACTTAATTGCTATTCAGGACTAAAAGCGGTTCTCCCATTTTTTTCTCTTGCATTGTATACTTCACTAATAAATAAATAACTAAATAATAAATATGTGTGGACATTACACACAGTGCCATCCAACCCCAAACTAAGCGAAGGTTGTACTAATGGAACCAGATAACTGATATATTACTTAGATTAGATACTTAATAATAAACTAAATGTATTAAAATTACCAAGATTTTAGTATCCAAATATACTTCAATTAAACAAACGATACGTAAAAAAAGTTGGTCTGCCATTGCACACCCTGCCGGAAGTACCTAGCAGACCTTTACGAAGTGCTTTTTACACCATTTACCTACTTTATCGAGTATCCCAATGAAACCTATGCACATTAATAGCCAAGGTGCCCCTGATAATAAATTAAAAAGTGTGCCAGGTCTAAACTTCCCGGAACTTAGTGTTAAAGCATAAGTTGGATTGCCATGACCCAGCAAGACCGGAATTGGCAGACATGTTTTTTTTTACATGTTTAAGTGTCAGCTAACGATCTAAAAATAGCCTATGGAGGTACTCGATGACGTAGGTATTTGTATTATATTTGTGCTGTAGGATCTTGCACTATTACCAGTTAAAGTAATATATTTAACGCAATTACATTAAATATGGAATAATAATATATCTTTTGACTTTTTTAATTGTGGTTGAGTGACGGGTAAAATTTTGGCGCAACATTTGATACTTCGAAGTTGCGTCAAAATGACACTCGACAGAATTTTCATAGACAACATGATTGAAATCGTAGAGTATGTAATTAAAATGTTGTTCAGTTAGGGGTTTCTCCAACGATTGTTTATGAAAGTAAAAGAGAAATGATTCAACATTCAACCTTAATGTGAGAGTTCAATGATAGATTTTGGGGGTTTGTTCACCCCTTGACTATGAATACCACTGTGCCAAGTGCTTTCTATTTATACTACTAAATTTTTAAAAAATTGGTAACAATAAAAGATAATGAAACTTTTGCAGTCAAGAAGAGCATTTGCTTTTTTTTGTTGGGTCGAGAGTCTCTTGTCTTTGTTTTTTTTTTTATAGAACCTAAACATTACATATTTTGTTTTTCTCAGGAACTACCCATCAAGCTAACCCAAAATTTTTGGGGAATGGGATCCAGTGTACCGCCATCGCCTGTATTGCAGGGGTACTTTCAGTAAAAAAGAATCGATCGATATTAACTTCTGAAGATATTTATACAATTTTACACAATGGAGATAGGATGTATGTGGCTTTAGAGCCCTTAATTCCTCGATACGTATCACCAAGATATTTAAGCCCGGATGAACTACCCACTGAAATCCGTATTGGGGAAACAATAACAATAATTGATCATGTAGCAAATAATTGGATTCATAGTGATGTATACCCACGTAACATAGAAGGCAAAAAAAATGTGATAGACAAATTAAAAAGCGCATTAGATCAAGTCGTATTTTCATTGTCACACAATGATAATACTGACAGTATTTTATTTACGGGCTGTGGTGCCACGGTGTGTTTTTGGCGACACAACAACCGGTTTTATTTGTTCAATAGCCATGCGGTTAACGAGTTGAATAGGACTGATTCAAAAGGCGTAGCACGTTTATTTGAAATAAATAATACCGAATCTTTAGCAAATACGCTAATAAATTATAATTGTGATTATAAGGGATCAGAATACTCTATAAGTAGAATACGGGTATGTCATGATTTAGAAAATATTTCGGCGTTTTCATCTCAAAATACTCAATTTACTATAGAAAATGACTCTGCGTCCCGTATTACCATTTCAACTCAAAACTCAATAACTGAACAGTGCAATATGGATACAATTTCCTTACATAGAACACAAGAATCACAGTCCATTATAAATGATGTTTTACCTTTCATTTGTGCCAAACCCATTCAGTCAGCGATAAGTAATGAAATAAATAATATTACGGAACGTTCGACGCAAAAAACGCAATCGTCGTTAAACGATCTCTCGGTATCCGTTCTAACTGCTTCAGCTGAGAACGCTTGGAATAAAAGATGCAGTACTGATACTATTTCTATATCATCTCAAAAATCTCAATCGATTATGAATGACATCGATCCATCTATTCTTCCTGGGCCTATTCAGTCAACTGTAACACAACATAACTACGACAACAACAACACACGATTAAACTCGCACTCAACACAACATTTAAGCGACAATGTTTCGACGGAATTGACAATAAACGATCTATTAGCATCCGTTCATGTGACTTCATCAGAAGCTACTGTAACTAATCAATGTAGTATTGATACGGTGTCCTTGCCAACGCTAGAATCACAATCAATAATTAATAATAATCTGCCTTCTATTCTTCCTAAATTGATTCCGTCTACTGTGGATCATGATATTTTACAAGACAATATTTTGACGCAATTGACTTTGAACGATATAACAGCATCAATTCATACTACTTCAATTGAAATCATTGTACTCAATCAATGCAGTATTGATACGATTTCTTTGTCAACGCCGGAATCTCCATCTATTTTACCTTCCATGCTTCCTGAACCCGAGCTAGGGCCTGTAAAAAAACCAAAACTAAATAACACAACTCTTAAATCAAATATCAAACACATTGAAAGTGATCCAAGGCACAAAATGTCAGATCCAGTTGTGATACTTGAAAAAATAGATGATTTTAAATTATCTATTTTAAAGCCAGTGGTGGTAATTGAACCTTTGACAAATAATACATCAACAAAAAAAGGCCGACCCAAAAAACAAAAGCGTGGTAGAAAATCTACTAAAGAAAATGCTCATTTAGATGCTGTTACAAAATATAATTTAAAAAACCCACAAGTTCATATAAAAGCAGTAAATAAGTATACTGAAAAAAAACCAGAAATAAATCGAGCGTCAGTGAAAAAATATGCAGAAACTAATCCAGAGATAAATCGAACAGCGGTGAAAAAATATACTGAAACTAATCCAGAAATAAATAGAGCGGCAGTGAAAAAATATACAGAAACTAATCCAGAAATAAATCGATCATCTGTTATTCGGTACACACAAACAAATCGTAATATTGATGAACCGTTGCGTAGATCGAACAAATTGATATGTGAAAAAGGTGGTGAAGAACTTAATACAATTAAATTGTTTACATTAAAGAAAACACGCCTTAATTCGCCAGACATTTACGTTTGCCCACATTGCCACACTCGTCTGTTTGATGAGGAAAAATTAAGAGTTCAGTGGTGTTGTGGGAAAAATGCATATAATGTACTTCAATTCAACGAATTAAATGAACAATTTTACGAACATCCAGCATTTGAAAAAAGACCGCGTGCATACAATAATTTGTTTGCTTTTTCGGCTTTAGGGGTTAGTCATGGTTTTCAACAACCACAAGGCTTAGCATTTCTAAAAATACAAGGTCGTGTGTATCATCGCGTTTTTGACCTGGGATACAATCAAACTGTTAATAACATTGGATTATACATAAACGATATTTCGGAACGCGAATGTTTAGCTGCAGGACAGGGTTTGGACATGCAAGTTATTAGATCAATCACTAACTTCTTGCATAATGTCAACCCGTTCATAGAGTGTTTTAAAAGATTAAGCTTGGAACCTTCTTCAGAGGCTTTCATACAGTTTGAAAAAACTTCTCGTGCGACACACGGAAACATTTTAGGCGACCAGCCCGTGGGAAGAGAAGTGTCTGCTATAATTTCTACAGACCGTGAGCAATATACCCCGCGATCTATAGCTATTTGGAAAATTGGCGATCGTAAGCCTCATACAGTGGACATTATGCATCCCTTGTATGAAGCTTTTCAATATCCACTTTTATATCCTGAAGGCAATCCAGGATGGTTTCCCGGGAAATTAGATAAAAACAGCAACAAACTCACGCAAGCCAAGTATGTCAGATGTCTTTTGCTTTCTGAAAATAGATTCAGTAATCTTGGACGTTTGTCAGAAGAGTGGTTAGTTGACATGTATTGTAGAATATGTGAAGAACGATTGCGATATTTAACACACATGCAAACGCAAAATAGAAGTAACGAAATGAGAGTTGCACCACTCCAAGAAATACTCAACGATGAAACTATTGACAGAGATAATTGCGTCGGTAAAATCTTTTTACCGTATACATATGTTGGATCACCGCGTTATATGAAAGTTAAATATTTAGATTGCATTGCATTAGTAAATAGATTAGGACCTCCATCTTATTTCATAACATTTACCTGTAATCCTAACTGGCCCGAAATTAAACAATCAATTGCTCCAGGACAGCGCGCAAATCCTCTAATCTGTGCTCGCATCTTTAATTTACGCTTAACAGCACTTATACGTGACATTCGCTCCGGACTATGGTTCGGCAAAATTGAATATTTAACATATGTGATCGAGTTTCAGAAGCGAGGACTACCGCATGCCCACATTTGCTTCAGGGTCGAAGGTGGAGGTCCTATTCAAAACGTGGATATTGACAAAGTATGTCGCGCTGATATACCTGGTGCATCAGAAGCTGACGGCAGGTTGCGTAAAATTGTAGTTGATCATATGATTCATGGACCATGCGGTCCGGAGAGAGACAATCTTCCATGTTACGACAAGGAAAAAAGAAAATGTACAAAAAGATTTCCAAAACGCGAAACTGACGTCACTTTCTGTGACGAAAAAGGTTTTATTCATTTGCGCCGCGACAGTAAAAACGAAGCTACTATTAAATATCGCAACAGAGAGCTTTTAGTTAGCGACTTGTGGGTTGTTCCGTACAACGCTGCTCTTCTATTGAAATATGACGCACATATCAATGTCGAAGTTTCATCGCAACGAAGTATCATCAAATATTTATTTAAATACATAACTAAAGGCCCTGATGAGGCGCGAGTTGCTATTGTTAGCGATCAAAATAACGAAATTGAAGACTACATAACAAAACGATATATTGGATCGAGTGATGCTGCATGGCGAGTTCTAGAGTTTGACGTTACTTCCCGTGAACCTAACGTAAAACAGCTATCAGTTC
Organism: Ennomos erosarius; assembly: GCA_963580505.1. NCBI lineage: Eukaryota > Metazoa > Arthropoda > Insecta > Lepidoptera > Geometridae > Ennomos > Ennomos erosarius. The sequence goes on along the minus strand of OY756996.1, from coordinate 8,925,667 downwards.
ACCTAAACAACCAACAATCGGTGTTCTTCAGACCCAACAACATTGACGAAGCTACCACTCGTAGTAGTTCAGACTTAATAACATATTTTAACCGACCCTCTGGTGAAAATTTCGATAATCTCAAATACGTAGATTTTTATGAAAAATTCATAGTACATACAAAACGACCTACTACTACAAAAACTCAAATTTATGAAACAACAAACGGCAAATTTGTTACTGCGCGTCAGAGAGGCGAACTCGTTGCACGTTTGTTTTGGGTAGCGCCTAATAGAGGGGAACAATTTTACCTACGTTTACTGTTAATCGCATATGCGTGCCGTAGTTATGCAGATCTCCTAAATCTCGGAGGACCCGATTGCACTACTTTCCAAGAAGCTGCTAAAGCTATAGGACTTGCAGACGACGAAGTAGAGTATGAAAGAGCTATGTTAGAAGCATCGACATTTTTCACAGGCTCCCGTCTGCGCAAATTTTTCGTAATGTTGGCAGTCAACGGTATCGCGGTTGCATCAATGTGGCATACATTTAAAAAACAACTTAGCGAAGATATTTTACATAGAATGCCCAACGAAGAAGCACAAGCGTACAGTCTGTGTTTAACACAAATAAATAGACTATTGCGGAAACATGGTTTAAATCTAGAACAATGTGGTTTGCCAGTCGTAGAAGACTGTACAACAGAACTAAGCAGAGAACGCACAGAAATTGACGTAGATTCATTGCAATCTATGGTTGATAATTGGTTGTCTAAGTTATCTGCAACTCAACGAGAAATCTTTGATTATATAGTTCGCCTGCATAGTGATGTACAATTTCGAAATTCAAATCCGTCGAGCATCTTTATACAAGGCTTCGGCGGCAGTGGCAAAAGCCTTCTGCTTAACGTCATCGCTGCTCATATACGTGCAAACTTACGCGGTATAGTTTTGTGCGTTGCCAGTTCAGCAATTGCAGCGCAAAATCTCGATAAGGGAACAACTGCTCACAGTTTATTCAAATATCCTTTGAATATCGATGTCGACATTGAAAACACCTACTGGGGGTTGTCCAATGGTACTCAAAGAGCTGAATTAATTTACAACGCTGACGTCATAATTTATGATGAGGCACCAATGGCACACAAATTTTATATTCATATGTTAGATAGATCGTTACGCGATTTGATGAATTGTAGCAAGATTTTTGGCGGAAAAATTATGATATTTGCTGGTGATTTCCGACAAATTCCTCCAGTTGTTACAAATGCCAAATCAAATTCTGATATTTTAAATAGCTCCGTCAAATCATCCCCCTTGTGGCAAAAATTAAAAACATTTTCATTACAAGTATCACAACGCTGTAGAGACGACTCTGAATATGCAGATTTTGTTCTAAAATTGGGATCCAACGAATTGCCTTTTGAACCAATACAAATAAGTAACGGAAACGTTCAACGTTTAATCTCATTAGAATCAATAGAACATGTTTCGGAATTGGACGATTTAATCGATTTCGTGTTTCCATTTGCAGTGCACGAGGAACCGGATATATGTGCAAACAGAGCTATTTTGTGTACCCGAAATGATTCTGTACGTGAAATAAACTCTATAATATTAGAACGTTTACCTGGAGATACGCTTCATTTCTATTCGATAGATAAAGTTGAAAATGATAATGCAGATCAATTATATTTAGGACCGGATGCATTAAATAGGCTACAGCCACAAGGACTTCCAGAATTTGACTTAAAATTAAAAATAGGATGCGTGTGTACAATAATGAGGAACATTAGCTTCGCCTTAAATTTGATAAACGGTACAAAGGTTATTGTTACAAATACATCGCCCCGTTTGATTACTGTACGAAAACCAAATGAACAAGAAGAGTATTTAATACCACGTATTTTATTTAAAGCACCAGTTGACAAAAATTCTCCGTTTGAAATGATACGTAGACAATATCCATTAATGATCTCATACGCTTTAACCGTACATCGTGCACAGGGGCAGACTATAAATCGTGTAGGAGTCGATCTTAGATCAGACGTCTTCAGTCACGGACAATTGTACGTAGCGTTAAGTCGCGTACGTGAACGAAATAGCATTAAAATTTTAATACACAAAGATCGTATCATAAACGGCAAACCCTATGCTTATAACGTAATAATACCTGAACTTTTATTATAAATAATACATGAAATTTAATAATTCTTGATAAATATAAATTGGTTTATGATTAAACATAATACAACTATACACACTTACACACATATTCATGTAACATAACTGTTTTTTTAATGCAGAAAGTATCTAATTATTTTACCTTGTAGTTTTCTTATGTAGTTTTTTTGTTATAAAATAGTTAGAAAAAAAATTAATATATCATTTATCTTTTTTGCCAAAAAGAAATACATTTTCCGATTTTCTTTAATAGGAATTGTTTACTAACCAAAGTAGAATACCATTTTCCTCTTCACTAATATGATATTTCATTTATCTTTATCAATGTAATAATTCACTGAATTCAGTAGTCTGTAGTTAGGTGGATGCAAGGCCTATATTCGGTGGACATACCCAGCTTTTAAGAATTTTAAATATTGCTATTTCAATTGTACTAAACTGTACCGAATGCCTACTACTAAATACATTTTATACAAGAATCCTGCATTTCTTTAATCGCGTCTAATAAGTTATGTCCACCTTATACGGGGTACCACGTTAAAAAACACGCGCCTTCAGCTGAACCTCTAAAGCCCGTTTCACATGCATACAATTACGACACGACCACTATATCAAGTTACTATGACTGCTTTCAAAATAAAATACGTAGCATGCAATGTCGACACAGAGGCGAGCCAAGACCTTATGCATACGGAACGGGCTTTTAGGTGGTGAGGAATACAGCTCCATAGAGTAGATAGAAAAAATAAAATCAAATTTAAATTACATATTCATATATTTTAAAATGATTTTTTTAAATGGAGGTATTCAGCGAAGTTTCCGCAATCATACTCCTGCATCTATGGAAAAACACCGAAGTGGGGACAAAAGAGAGACGCTGCTTCTGCCAGGAAGACCCACTACCTTTGAAAGGACTACAGCATAATTACCAGGTACCTTTTATCTATTTATTTAAATAGAACGTAAATAGATAGCCAACCAAAATTATAAAACGAAATCGTCAAAGTAGATAATTACATTAGACAAAATTCGCATGGAAACTATCTCTGTCAGTATTAGACATATCGAAATATCGGATAATGTATAGAGACCATAGTAACACAAAAGCAGAGTGTATGCCACATCAGAACTTTGACCCATTTGTTAAGGAAAATGAAAACTTGTGGCACATTAACCACCGAAAATTCTCGTAAACATAAATTGTGTTTCAGGTGTCCACGAGTAAGAAGCTGGAAGCTACATTACAAGAAAAAGCCTTGTGGAGCCAATAAATATTTCAACCACAAATTACTCCAAAGCAATGGAGGTAAAGCTGCGCAGCATTAAGCACGCGAGGAAAGTGCCCCTGCCTTCACCACCGTGCGACGGTTCACCCGATTGTAAATATTTCATATTAAAGAAACAAAATCACAAGGTGAGACAAAAGCAGATCAGCTGGTAAACAATAAAAAAAACTGTCACTACTATAAGTCGGAACAATTGAGACAAACTTAAGACTCCAGCAGCAAGCAAAACGGTGTGACCATTCTGTTGTAACTCTTACTCCATTAGGTTAGGTCTTATATGAACTGAGTAAGCATTATATCCATACATCACACACATCAACAGCCAGACTGTCAAATGCTCTCATTTGACAGTCCAATAATTGCAACACATAAAACACAAATTAAATAAAAATACAAAAGATAATGGATATGCTAAATTATATAATAATCAATATATAAATGTTTATTTACAGTTTCAACATAGCTGAAGAGGCTTCCAAAGCTGCGCAATGAACAGTCAATGCTGTACATCATAGAAAAATCTTTGAACTGCAAAGTTGGACCTTCAAGTGCCGCGCTGCTGTAGCCGACTTTTACACCAAAGCACATATTCTAACAAAAAAGATAAAGTTACGGAATTCATTTGGCGTGCCACCGATGACATAGGTAAAATTCCAACTAACAAAATTCTACCTTTAATCTCACATCCACATCATAAACCGAAAGACGACCACCGCTGAAAATATCTTCGTCATAAAATAATAATTTGATATTAGATTCGGTGCAAACAAGCCACTGACCTCGGACACTGGTAGCCAACGACAAACAGATCACATGCTTCTTCATAATAAATCAATTATGTAAGGCCTCATTGCATACATTTAAGCGGGCACGCGCTATCTACTACTCGCTACATCTGACTATTACGAAACACGAGACGCCAATATCCGCAACTGATACGCGCAATTAATTCAAAACCGTGTAATTGCACAGCAGAGAGCAGGATATAAAATAAAGCAATTTCAATAAATTGCCTATCGCGTGCCACTGCTATGAAAGAAGCGTTGACGCACGTCAGCAACCAGTGGTTGTGATCGATGGCCCGTTTGCGCCGAACCTTATAAGAACAAAATCATTTAATTGTACAGAATTCAAATTGTATGGGACCAATGATAGAGACTACATTATACGAGTGTATTGCTTGGGTACCAGTCCGCTGCAATCACATAGGCATAATACACTAAAAACAAATTAAGTCAATAACAGAAAGAATGTTAATGTACCAAATTATAATTATAACCATCACATTGTATCGATATCTATTTACAGAGTATTGACATGGCAGAAAGATTCCAAAGCTACATTATTGAAACAATCGATGCCGTACATCGTAGAGGGACCATCGAACTGCAAACCTCCAAGTTCCTCACCGCTGTAACCGACTTTTACACTGAAGCATATCTCTTAGCAAAGAAGATAAAGTTATGGAACTCATTTAGCGTGCCACCGAGCCACCAATGACACTGGTAAAGTTCTGAATAAAATTTTATCACAATTAAGGCCAGGGTCTTCGTGCTTCCTCTATCTCGCTCACACATTGCAACATTTTTGAAAGTATTAAATGATAGAACTTACTTATGGAAACTACCAGCATTGAAAGATCTGCAAAATAACGTCACAAATGTTCAACAACAAAATCACATTAATCCAAACAAGATTTCATACATTAAAACTCAATCTCTAGGTGATTTTCACTTTTCCTGTGTTAATGCATGAAAGTTTGTTTGGATTTATATGTGATTCTTTTGTTGAACATCAGTGACGTTATTTTGCAGGTTTTTCAGCAGTTGAATTTTTCATAAGTAAATTCTACCATTGAATAATGTCAAAAATGCAGCAATGCGCGAGCGAGATAGAGTATGCACGAAGATGCAGGTCTTAATCCGATATTCACATCGTAAACTGAAAGACAACCACTAGGTTAAGGGCCTGCCGAATTGAATATTTGGCCGATCCATTCGGTATACTTTACGCCAATTTTGGCGTACTTTCAAAAACCACAAAATTTTAAAACAGCTCCACTACAGTGGTTTTTTTTTTAATTTCTTATTTTATGCAATTTCCCATTATATTATGAACATTGCCTATGAAATTTGAATATTTAACTTTACTTGATTAATATCAAAATCAAAATAACCTTAAAAACAACGACAAGCAAAGCGAAACAATAAAAGTCTTGTGGACCACACACGCAAATGTTGTAATAATTTTGTAAAATAATAATTGTACTTCACTTAACAAACACAATAAAGTGCCTTTTTAATTTAATTTTGTTTCTTTATTAATAAATAAATAAACATTTTGACATTTCGAATAACAATAATATTTTCTTTTCTTTCCAGGATGAATAATTTTCTAAACACTGTTGGAAACACGTCTGGCTGAGAAGATCGCTGCAGTCCCCTGTCATGCACGCTACACGTCCTTTTAGGCTATTCGTTAACTTTCAATAATACAAAAGTTAAATTTTATATACAGTAGTTAAGTAATGCAAATTACGTTTTTAATAGTACTTACGGGATATTTAACGTAGTAAACAACCGTGAAAGTTTAAAACAGTGTAATGCAAATTACGTTTCTAATTTCAAGCTGTATTTACTGTTTAATCATGTTGTGTCACGCAAATAATATTATATTGATTTATATAATCTAAACCACATTATAACGGCGCGGAGCAAAGCGGTGTGATGCTAAATGGATAGTTTCACCAAGTTCAATTACTATTAAAATGTAAAATGATATCAGTATTACGATATTGAAATGATATAAAATAAAAATTAATTTAAAGCATATTACGTTTTTAATTTAAAATATTAAAACCCAATTAGAATACTGAACAAAGAGAAATGATGCTCTATAAAAGATCAGTGGGCATCTTTTCTAATAATAATTCTAATAATCGGAGGACTCGAGGCAGAAAAACCTATTACTTTCAATTGCGTTTATAAAATTACTGAAATCTTAACTAATGATGTTATTCGAATACTAAAAACTGCATATAACTGCATGTTCTGGGTGGGAATCGAACCCACAACCTACCTATATAGTTCTGAAGAAAAAGCTACTACCACCTGAACTATCAGACCAGTCATAATAATATTAACATAACGCATAAATTTAGATCAAAAAAGGGAAATTTGTTTATAATACCTACATCCATATCATCATAAATAAAACAACATATTCATAAAACATAAAAATTATATAATCTATTAAATTTATACATCAGGAACGCCAGGAGGCTCCGCTGCACTCCGCTCAGTAGGCGGAGCTTTTATTTCGGACGACGACCCCGGCGTATCTTCGGCTGAAGTCACAGCTGTAATAAACAATTTAAATTAATAAAAAACCTAAATAATAATACATTATCACTATGTAAACATATTCTAAACCATATCTAAAACTTTCTGTAGGTATCTAAAGGCCAAAATGATACGAGAACTATGTTTCTCGTATTACCTTAGTATTGGTCTAGGTCTGTATATTGGTCCAACAGTACCCAACCCAGAACAAGTAATGTATGTGTGTTCACCATAAAAATCGATCCCGTCACCACCTGATTATCAGGCGACCTGCTCAACCACTACAAAAAAAATTGGATAAATTAGACCCAGATTAAAATTAATAATTAAAGAAAAATTCAATTCTAATTTGTATTTCCATTTTTTTTAACAAATGAAACTAAATATTGCTAGCCATGCTGCTATAATAACATAAATATATGTATAATGTCTAAATAAGTATGTATTATATAATAAAATTAGATTTTTAAGCATTTTGTGATCATAAGTATAAATTTATTCAGTTATTTTGGTTATTTAGCCAAAACATTTTAGTCAAATTTTGAAGAAATTTTTATAGTATCAATAAGAACATAATACCTATTACCTACTTTTTTTTGCCTTTCAAATAAAAATACTAAATCATTTATTTATTAATAATTTTTCATAAGACAATGTGGACTTTTAGTACTATAAATTTATACACAGTATTATCGTTACCAATGGCGCCAAGAATTACATCAATATTTTATGAAAAAAAAAAAAAAACAATGAATCTAATTTTTCCTTTACAAATTAATCTGTAAACTCCTATTTAAATCAGTAATTTTCAAAAAATATTAATACCTATAATTTAAAAAATACATACTTTCTTCACGGACGTGGATTTGACAAAAACCACGCCCGGAGCGTCTCCATGCCTGGCGAAACGGACGGGGCAGAGTATGTTCCGGCGGAAATGTTGGGTGCATCGGGGGGTACATGGGAGCTGTTGGTGGGTGCATCGGGGAGTTCATAGGAGCGTACGTCGGGGCGTACGGCGGAGTGTAGATCGGGGGCGGGGGGTACGTCGGCACCCACATCCAGCCGCCGCGTTGAGGCCTCCTCACGCCCCGACCGCGATGCCCTTGCACCCGAGCACGCCCCTGCGCTCGTCCCCGTCTGTACCCTCGTCCACGAGCCCGTCCGGCAACAGCATCAGCAGGCTCGCCTCCGCGATTACGCTGGCCACCGGCATCATCCTTGTTTTTTTGTCCATAGTAACTGTAATAGTAAATAAAATAAATTAGTTTTATCTAGCGTCTTATTTCCCGATAAGTTCAATCTAGGGCTCTTCAAGTATATATAATAGGTATCTTGAAGGCAAGCATGTATCACTGCAGTCACTTTCCATCATGTGAGATTGCGGTCAAATGCGGGCTATTCGGTAATTCAAAAAAATAGATTATATCCTAGGTCTTATTTATTCCATGATAATAATATAATTATGTATATCACGGGTAGTCGATGGATGCAGGAGGCACGCAGCCGCTCAAAGCGGCGCGCTTTGGTGGAGGTCTAGATTCAGCAGTGGACATCTTCAGGCTGATGATTATGATATGATAATATACACTTATACATCCTGTATAACCGTCGTTAGTTTAAAAACATAGAATACAAAAACACTTAACGTTCACATTTAAAATTTAAATGATTGCTTTCAACAAATAACAGAAAAAACCGCCAATAACCCAATTTTTTTCAAAAATATGTATCCTACTTACAAAACACTTTAAACATAGTTAATGGTATGATAAGAACCGTTAAATGAACTTAACACTTCAAATTACAACTGCCTAGCACTCATAAAATTTTCAAGTCAATTTTTTTTATAAGGATCTTTTGATAAATAAATACAAGACTGTTCAATAAAAAAAACCAGGAAGAAACATTGGAAACATAGCTATTTAACTACATTATTACTACAAACAGAGAAACATAATATATAGATATCTACTCTAAAAATTACTAAATTAATATATTCGATAGTGACCTATTCAAAGAAAAAACACATTATAGTAAATAAATCAGTAACACTACGTTTACATAATATTTGAATAACAAATTCAAAATACTCACATATTAACAGTTCCGTTGTTTGTAAATTCCATTTTTTACCGTTTTATTTTTACTTGTTCTTTCTGGGTTCAAACGGTTACTGCACTGAATGTTGAATTAAATGTAGTTCGTTACTCGAAAAATACCGCGAAATTTTTTTTTTCGCGCCATACACCGTACAGTGCTACCAGTTAACAATATAATTATGAATTTTCCCTAACTTTTACTGACAAACACAGAGTAACAATAGTTTTTTTTCTATTATGTGATGACATAGAACTGAAAATAACCGCTATGAAAAAAAAAAACAGTTTTCATCTCTTTTAAAGAATATATTATAGGAATATGAAACTTTAATCTGAATACAAGATTTAAAAATACGCTAATTTTATTTCGCGTCTCGTGTAATTTTTTTTACACAATAATATCCAAAGAGCATGCATAATTCTTCAAAGACAAAACAATGGTAGGATGTCTTAGAGCACGTATAAATGGAGATGTCTAGGCAAGGCGAACCCCTCTGCCCGTCATATGGTGCTATTTGGTCATACACATTATCATAGTATGCGTATAAACGCTGCGTAACTACACTAGATTATATAACGGTGTGCGTATTATAGGATGGTGTACAGCGACAATTTCTATCCAACATATTATAAAAGATAAATTAATTGAAAAACAATCAAGTACAATACAGTAGGGGCATTGGATATGCTTGAAACTGGTCGATAAATCGACATACCATTCGTGAGTTACAGTTGGTTACAATTTATTTAAAAGAACATTCAGTTACCCAAAATAGAGTTTTGTTTTAATTATTTTGTTATTGCACAGCAGCATTGTCTTGTGAAAACAAAATATTTTTAAATAAGATTTTTAATATTTTTAATTAAAAAGTAAGCGTTGTAATCAAGCAGACGACCAGACGTTCTGATTTCGTGTAACTGCACAGTCACACAGTCATACACGGATATACTATTATATATTTTTCTATTCTTAGTTTAGTAACAATAGGGTGTTTTTGGCATGGATGTAATAAAAAAAGGAAGGATTGAGTTTTGATTGACATCGAACTGAAGCCCAAAATGGCGGACATATTGCATATGTGTGTCGGATGAAAGTAGGATGACCGGCTGCATATGATGTGAGTGTGTGCGTGGTCCGCTCGTACTTTCGAAGCGTTCCGGCTTCCTAAGGGTGCTTCAGTTTCGGATCAGACGGTATTCCCTCCTCCTTTTTTAATAGCTCCATAGTTTTTGGATTGTAACCTATTAAATAATTATTAGTCGTTAATTTTTCTCAGAAGATTAGGTTCATATTTAGACGCTTAGATTGAAAAGTTGGAAAATTATGACAGTCCCTAATTAAAGTAATTAAGTTTTCGCGATAATTCAATTAAAAACCCTGAATAAAAAAACTAAAGCTCAGTTTCCAAACCAAACTTTTTACAGAAGGTAACGATAAAAATACAAAGCCATCAATAAAAATATGATAAAAACCTAAAACCTTTAGAGAGACGAGGTAGACCCACCCGTACAGCACACACGCAAACCGCACGTATAAACGCACGCCGCACACCATCTTAAAACACGCACACCATTATATAAATTAACGTAGTTACACAGTACCTACACGCACATTATGATATTGATCGCCATATGACCGGCAGAGGGGAACGCCTTTCCTTGCCACCTCCTTTTTTAAATGCACTAAGGTCATATAATAATGTCATTTTGAACTTAAAATTTTCATTACATTATATTTTTACATCGAAAACTAACTAACTTCAAAATGTATTGAAATGACATTCGCTGCGGAAAAGTTAGCGATTTCCGAAATGTCATTTCAGTACATTTTGGAGTTAGCGTGAGGCATTAGCGTTAGTGGTTGGTATCTTTGCTAGACCCCCTGATATGGCCGCGCCGTGGGCTTATTGTTGTTATGTCATAATTTTATAGTTTGTTTTTTACCTGAGTATTATAAAGAGTATTATCATAAATCTGTAAAAAAGGCAAAGGGCAGAAAAAAAAATTATTTCTACAGGTCGCTGTTTTGTGATTTTTGTTTGATGGATGCGCCTGCGCCACAAACAATTTTACAGAAATACAGGCTGCGGAGTCCTGGTTGGTCCCGGTTATTTCTTTCCGTGGGTATCATATGCACGTGACACGCGTAACAAGTAAGTATACTACACAAGTTATTCAAGTAAATACAAACTCAAAATATGTTGCAGAAAAGCATATAATTATTACTAGGTACTTATTCTAATTCTCGAGTGACGACCACGAACTGGAAGACGCAGCGTAGGCCGGCCCCCCACTAGGTGGACCGACGACCTGGTGAAAGCCGCGGGGAGCCGATAGATGCAGGAGGCGAGCAGCCGCTCTGAGTGGCGCTCCCGGGGGGAGGCCTATGTTCAGCAGTGGACGTCTTCAGGCTGTTAATGATGATGATGATGACTTATTCTAATCAGAAAAGCATTCATAATGAGCATGAAATAATTACAATATCAAGAACAATTTAATACTCCATCTTTCACCCAGAACACCAAAAATTCTATGCTTGACAGTAATCTGTATTATACATTGATTAGTACCTATTATACACAAGAAAATCTACCTTCTGGCTGTTGTGATGATGATGATGATGATGATAGATTATATTCTCATTTTCATTTTTTTCTCATTTACAGATTAATCAACAAAACTTGCAACTAAAAAAAGTTATTCACTATATAACACTGTTCATCGCTATGGTACCTGCTATCTACAGTTCCAAGTGGCAGATTTGATGCTACTGCACACCACAGGTAATTATTTTCATCATTTTCATGCAAGTCATTCAAAGTTTTACCCGCATAAAAGATTTCAACTGAGAACTAAAGTCACCATACAAGTAGATAAAAGGCAGACTTACATTACAGTTATGCTTTGCAATGTGTTTTATGACTGATGAATTATCATACATTTTTTTAGTATTTAATCCTCTGCCTGTCGGAGAAGCATTGTGAATAAAAGCTTAACAAACACAAACCTCATTAGTAAGGGAGAGAGCTTAGCTCGGTGTTTCCTGTGTGCAGAACTAAAGTTACCAATATGGCTTGTAGAATCATTTCCTACACAAGAGGAATTTAATCCAGGAAAGCATAAAAAGCATAGTAACTACAGTAATCCTTCAGTTTAATAAATTAAAAATGTACAGTAGGTACCTATACCAAAAACATTGTGTAACATTATTATCTTTATCATTTTCAGGTTACAAAAGAAGGGAAAGAGTCAAAAAAACTACCCAAAACCTAGATTTTTACCACCCTATCTGCCCTTTCAGTCTACCTGTGATCATAAAGCATGTAACTGTGCTGCTGGAACTTAGGAAATGATTCCAATAGTGGTAAAGATCCTGTAAGAACTATTAAAAATGTAAGATAAGAAGAATCTAAATGTAATATCCTGAAGAACTGAAACTATAATATTAACTATGAGGTGCTACCTACGTCATGTAAAGATAAGTTGCTCTTTTTATGTAAACTCTATCTTCTCTATCTAAATAAAGAAATATATCTATGAGTTTTTTTTGTGTCCCAGTATAAGGTAATGGTGGTGGATCATCAACTGTTATATTATTCAAATTTAAAATCATTAGGGCAGGATTTATATATCTAGCTACCTAGAACTTTATTCATTTTGGTGGATTTTTCATACCATTATCTGAACCTGACTGAAAAAAATATAGGATTTTTTTATCTTATATAGATAGGTAGGTACCTATAACTATTCCCACCATCAATGATACCTACCCAATTCATCAGTTCTGCAGCTATTTATTCTATCAGTTATCTGCTCCCCATACCACAGTAACACTTTTTAAAGAAATTCTTTGTTGTTCTAATTGCTAAATTTAACAATTTATTATTTGTCATCTTAGGTGCCTACTTTACAAGCAATTCTTTAAAAAAAGGATATATAAAAATGTTACACACAGTAATGTCAATTATTGTAATTAATCTACCTATTAACTCAATTCTATGGCCGGGGTTTACATCAGCAAGAATCTTTTGCAAGTAGTGTCTCGACTGTAGGTAGTTTACATTGATTAACACTTGCAAGCTACAGTGTGATATATTGTGTTTAGATTCTTCTTGTAGGTGGAAACCCACCCTATGTAGGTAAACTTAATGAAAAAGTATTCTTGTCTACTCATTCTCGAGGTAATGGTTGTTATTGTATGCGATTCAGTAGATAGGTAGGTTTAAGGTATTCTTGTCTTACCTCTTACCCCTACCAAATGTATGGTTTAAGGTATTCTTGTCTTACCTCTTACCCCTACCAAATGTATAAGAGCTAACTTTGTTTCAGAAATAGTGTAACCAGTAGCTTTTAGTACATAGTATAGTTTCTATTATTGTAGTAGTTTGAGGAATAAATATAAGAGTTATATTGACATTTAATAAATAGAATACCATTTTTGCTAAGGTTGTATTTAGAACATCTGTGAATAAGGGAATTCTTCTGTGGTAGAAATAGTTTTATTAATTGTTAATCCTGTTGCAGCTAAACTCTTTTGTGTTCACATCGGTGCAACAGCAAACAAAGGAGGGCTGCTAATAGTCACATAAGTACACTTCACATAGTTTCAATATTGGTAGGTATATAGGATATAATTAGCTATGTTGAAAAGCATCTGTTGACTTGATATGTATAAGTGACCTATTCAATGAGAATAAGTTTTATTAGGTCATGGCTGATTTCTGAAAGAGTAATTTTTTATTTATAGGTAAGTACTAAATATTGAATAGGTATTTGAAGTAAACCTCTTAGGAATTGGATAATAACTGTGTAATAATGGTTTGTTTGTATGAGTCCAACTTTTATTATTGTATATAACTTTTATCAAATCTTCACATATATCCAACTTTTGGTTCTTCTGAGTCAGTAAATTTTATATCATCATAATGTTTGTCCTGGTGCTGAATTCTCCACTACAAACTCCAATCAGACTTTTACAGTCATGGCTCATCAATCTTTAAAAAGAGGTCTTAATATACTTGACACAGATGACAAGACTGAAGGGATCTAGCTATGAATCAGGACACCTAAATGGACTATTTTACATCTTTCTACTTATTATATATTTTGTAGTCACATCAAACCAAGACTTTTAATATAAGTATTCAAACATAATAGCAGCTACATAGGTACCTATGTGAGTGAATTGTGAATGCTGCGTCTACTTAAGTAAATAGGGGTTTTTTTTTATCATTAATAGGCTAACATTTGACCACAGTCTCACCTGATGGTAAGTGATGATGTGGTCAACGTTAGAGCATGCTTGCCTAGAAGATACCAGTTCACTACCCTTAAAAACTACATACAATTAGAGAATACACAAGCAAGTGCTTATGTGTGTATGTACACTCTAAGGGGGTATAATATCTGTTCATACTCTTGTATACCTATTTTAATTTTACCTAGAAGGGTTGCATATGTAGATCATGTTAATTTCTCCACTTCACTGCAACTACAATACATTATTACACAGTAGTATACATTGAAAATTCTGTCAAGTATCGTTCTTGGTCTGTTTTATAATCTCTCAAGAGTTCTCTGGATTCCAATGCCTTAAAATTAGTGTTTATTCTGGTTGTCAATCTGCAAATAAATGAATAGGTATTAATACAACTAAAAATGTAAGTTTCTTATGGTAATGAATTTTATTTTCATGGGAATGATTTTAAAGTGTAAACCATACTAAACTTAAGGTATATATCATATATATCTATAAAGATATAATAGTCCTTAAAATTTTGAAACCCACCCTGCAACGGAAGAGAATTATGCAGCCCATTTTTTTTTAGATATTCCCCTAGCCAGATCTTAGCACCATGGAAAGAAATGGATGGGGCCTAATCTCACCAAATTCTCACATTATTGGACTACACAGTACACAGCTAATGTAGGCTTTATGATCACTATACACTCACAGAATTCCCTCTATTACATAGGTACATAGATACAAAGTCTTTGTATATACTATCATTACTTAACGATAAGCCATCATCTTGAGTTCTGAATTCTGAAACCAATGAGAACTGAGAACAACACAAAAGATTTACAACTTATATTTTTTCTAGCAGGCGTAACTTAAATGTCTTCTATTATTTAATACTGTAGTAGTTAGCTTGAGTAATAAAGGCATATTGCCCGTAAAAAAATTATGCACATCTAAAAAAATTGCAGTATGTATTTGCAGTTGTAATATTATAATTAAAAAAACATTGGTAAAGTATATAGCAAAGTTCTCTGTGATTTTGAACTCATTTTGTCAAAGAGGATATAATCACTTCGTTTTGGTTGTTGTAATTGTACTTTTTTTTTGCTTTATTATATTTTGGCTCCACACATAGTGTATTTAGCCAGTGTCAAAACAAAAAGTCCAAGTCATAGTCCAGTCAAAGTCCAGTCTAAGTCATGCTCCAGTAAAGTGGTGACAATTTTACTAGAAGCTTCTATGGAATTTTGGAAGCAACACGGAAAATCACATTTCACCACATTATATCACTTGCCTACACTCATGCTCGTAATTCAGCACTTAATGCGTAAAACGTAAAACGTAAAACATTAACACTGGAAAAAGCAGAAGATTTGAGAAATAATACAATGCAACGACGTGAACTTTTCCGCGTTCCCGCCAAAAACTCTGTAATATTCATTTACCCGTCTGTCTGCCGTCAAGCGTTAGCGTATAATAAATAGTCTGCGCCCGTCTTGGGGGTCTAGCAAAGATCGCAAACGCTAACGCTATCGCCAAACGCTAACTCCAAAATTGTATTGAAATGACATTAGCTACGGAAAAATTAGCGATTTCCGAAATGTCATTTCAATACATTTTTGGAGTAAGCGTTTGGCGATAGCGTTAGTGTTTGGGAACTTTGCTAGACCCCCTTTACTTTTATCACAGATTACTTATACGTAGCATGACTTTTATCAAAGACTTTTATCCTCTATCCACAGAGCAACTTAACCCAATTTCTTTACTTGGCAAGGTATTCATAACGCTATGAATGTTGTAATGCCTTACACACTCTTGTTCGTAAAAGTCAAACTTTGCTCCATCTGTATAGTGGTAGTTCATCTGAGTGTATAGTAGATTTTTTTTCTCTAATCTATGCCTCTATATTAGTTTGTAGTACTTTTTTCTTTGGCTAACGATTTTTTTTCTCTAATCTATGGGGCCAACTGCAACTAAAGAGTATAAATTTACTATTTTCAACTCTTATAGGCAAAGAGCTGTGGCAAAGAGTATCACTTCGTTTTAGAAAAAGGTGGAGTTGAGTCTTTTTGTCTTGGACGCTGTTTAGCATTTTCTGCAAGTGTCAATGCCAATGTCGAGCGAGCAAATGACAGCTGATAACGGCATATTGTGCTGTCAAAGCCATTTGTTATCTGACAAATTATTTTGATATGACATAACTATACAAATGTATTTTTTTTAATTTTGACTCATCGACTAACGCTACTTAGCCGGTAGGTATCAAGTTAGGTAGGTACATAATCTAACCTAACTTCAACACTAACCTATTTTTGCCCAACTGAATATTTTCGGGAATCTTGAATAAAATAGACACTGTGTGAAAAAACAAAACAAAATGGCCGCCATGCAAAATTAAAAGGCGCACACTGTCGAAACTAATAGAAGCAAGCATAGCGTGTTTGGACTCATGTTAAAGAGAACAACGGAGGCTTTTTTACAGTCTTAAAATAATTCAAAGATGGCGGATTCAAAATGGCGCCCGATTTTATAGTAACTCGGATTCGGCTGATATTTTATATTTGGGGTTTTAAAGGATGCTGATTTCAAATTTTGACCTTTTACTTGACTGACAGCATTTTTCAAGATGGCCGCCATGCAAAAGTCAGATAAATTATCATTTTTTTTGAAAAATACCGCTGTTTTGTACTAATTCTTGCAAAATTTAAAGTTTAGCACCAAGTATAACGTTTTTAAAAATAGAACAGCCACGAAAACACCCACGCGGGCCGCTCGCGGCCCGCGCACAGAGCAAAATACTAGTTATTATATAAACATTAAGTACACATAAAAATACCCGTAATGTGAGATACTTAATAGAATACTTACCTTACCGCAGCGATTACAACATACGACATGTGGCAGTGGTAGCCACATGATTTTATTTAAAATAAAATTCAGTATTTGCGTGTCGATGACTTTTTATTTTTCTGACAACTACTGTCTACTATATAAACAAGCCTACAGCGCCGGCGCGAGTGCGCGCGTCGCGGCGCTACAATACTCCCCCCCAGAGACCAACCTAGGATGGGCGATAATAATCTGGGAACCTCACTGACCTCCCTGAGCGTGTAGTCTTAGCATCTTTGCTTTTAGGAGTGACCGTACCTTCTGACGGCGAGTGAGTATTCAGGTGAGTATCTGCCGTAAGTATGTATGCTGGCTTCAGTCTGTCTATGGAGACTGTTTGTTCCTTCCCTTTTATTCGCAGCTTGTAGACTTTAGCGCTTCTTTGCAGTACCTCAAACGGCCCCGTGTATGCCGGCTGAAGAGATCCTCTCACGGTGTCATCTCTGACGTACACATGAGTAGCAGAAGGTAAGTCTCTGAATATGAAGATGTTACGTCTGCTGTGTCTCGATGCTGGCTGAGGGCGTATGTTGTTCATGATGGAACGGAGGCGCGTCGTAAATTCGGTGAAGTCGCTGGTCATCTGTGTTGTATTACACGGCTGCAGAAAATCTCCAGGAAGTCTGAGGGATTCGCCATAGAGGAGTTCAGCCGGTGATGCCTGTATGTCCTCTTTGAATGCACTTCTCATTCCTAGGAGTACGAGGGGTAAACTTTCGGTCCAGTTTTGGCTTTCGTGGCACATGATGGCCGCCTTTAGCTGTCTGTGCATCCTCTCGACCATGCCATTACTCGCAGGATGATACGCAGTTGTCCTGTTGCGTTGAAATCCAGCAAGCTCTGAAAGCTGCTTCATCAATGTGGACTCGAATTGCTTTCCGCGATCTGTCACAATCTCTAGTGGGCATCCGTATCGTGCTATCCAGTTGGAGATGAATGCCTTGGCGACGGTTTCTGCGGTTATGTCATGTAGCGGTATTGCCTCAGGCCATCTAGTGAATCTGTCTACGGCAGTGAGACAATAACGGTATCCATCTGAAGGAGGTAAGGGTCCGACGAGATCAATATGAATGTACTGGAATCTGGCGCTCGGCAGCTTAAAATTTCCCAATGGTGCTGTTGTATGGCGCGTGATCTTTGAACGCTGACAGGCGTGACATTGTTTGGTCCACTCGCGACAATCTTTGTTGATGCCAGGCCATACGTAACGCTGGGCCACTAATCTCAAGGAGGCGTTTGCGCCGGGATGGCTGAGTGAATGTAAGCTGTCGTAAACTTGCCTTCTCAATTCTTTTGGTACATATGGGCGTGATGGTTGAGTGCTATTGTCGCAGTAAAGTTCCAGTCTAGTTCCAGGTACGATCACTTTGACGAGATTTAGGGATGTTCCACCTTCTAGCAATTGCTTCAGTTCTGAATCATTGGTCTGTGACTTTGCCAACTTGTTCAAGTCAACGGGCTGGACCAACTCTTCGATCCTTGAGAGCGTATCGGCCACTACGTTGTCTTGTCCGGAAATATGTTGGATATCGGTCGTGAATTGAGCAATGTAGTCTAAATGGCGGAATTGACGTGGTGAGCAGTTTTCCTTGTGTCCGTGAAACGCGAAACAAATCGGTTTATGATCAGTGTAAACTGTGAAATGTCTTGCTTCTACGAAGTGTCGGAAATGCTTTATTGCGTCATAAATGGCCAGCAGCTCTCGATCATAAGGAGAGTACTTTCTCTGTGCTGGACTCAGTTTTCGACTGGAGAAAGCTAATGGCTGCCACTGTCCGTCATTTTGTTGTTGCAGAACGCCACCAATCGCGGTATCTGACGCGTCTGTCACGAGCGCTAGCTTTGCGTCCATGTCCGGATGTGCTAGGAGCGCTGCGTTGCACAAGCTTTCTTTGCAGGCTTCGAATGCTCGTGAGGCTTCTCCTGAAATGTCAACGGGATGAGAGCCTCTGACTGATCCGGTAAGCAAATTATGCAGTGGAGCTTGCAGTTTAGCCGCGTTTTGGATGAACCGGCGGTAAAAGTTAATCATCCCCAGAAACCTTCTCAACTCTTTGACCGTCTTCGGAGTGGGGAAGTCTTTGATGGCTTGGATCTTGCCGTCTAATGGCTTGATACCAGCAGATGATACGCTACAACCAAGAAAAGTTACTTCTTTTGCTCCGAAGGTGCACTTGGAAGTGTTAATGACCATTCCGTACTCTTTCAGTCTGGTGAAGATGATACGTAGATGATGAGCATGAGTTTCTTCATTTGGAGAAAATATCAGGAAATCATCCAAATATGTATAGCAGAACTCCAGGTCTCTGGTCATTTCATCCACAAACCGTTGGAATGTTTGTCCTGCATTTCGAAGACCAAATGTCATATAAGGAAATTCGAACATTCCAAACGGTGTGGTGATGGCAGTCTTGGGAATATCATCTGGATTGACCGGAATCTGGTTATACGCTTTCACCAGGTCAATCGTGGAGAATATGGTGCTTCCTGCTATGTTCTGGGTGAAATCCTGGATGTGCCGGATGGGATATCTGTCTGGAACTGTTCGGGTATTCAGCATCCGGTAATCGCCGCATGGTCGCCAGCCGCTGTCTTTTTTAGGAGCGAGGTGAAGTGGTGATGACCATGGACTCTCCGAAGGTCTGGCAGTTCCACTCTTCAGCATATCTTCAAACTCCTGCTTGGCGATTTTGAGCTTATCCGGAGCGAGCCTTCTTGGCGTGCAGTACACAGGTGGTCCAGGTGTAGTTCGGATGTGGTGGACTGTGTTGTGGCGCACAACTCGCTGAGTTCCTGCTGGTCGAGTGATTTCCGGAAACTCACGAAGTAAATTCAGGTATTCTGAATCTCCAGCCATCGTCTTCACCGAAGAAATACTCTGATCTGATGAAGGGACAGGTGCTGCGTTGGCTTTCAGTGTAGTCCGGTTGTCTATGAGGCGTCCGTTTCGGCAGTCTACTATTAAATCGTAGAAAGACAAGAAGTCGACCCCGATTATGGCCTTGTTGACATCGGCGACTGTGAAACGCCAAGAAAAAGCACGTCTTAGTCCTAAGTCCAGTTCCATTTGGGCGGAACCATATGTAGCGATCGGTGTTCCATTTGCTGCGTAGAGCTCGTAGGTAGTTCGTGGTCGTCTTTGCTTGAGGGCGGATCGGGGAAAAACGCAGAGGTCGCTACCTGTGTCGACCAGGAACTGCACTTTAGACCGTTTGTCCGTCACGAATAAGCGACCTGTTGAACTGGATGGGCAGTCATTGGTCGCTACTGACTGCCCCTCGCATTTCCCGGCTGGTAGTCGCAGGGCTTCAGGCATCTGCGAGCTTTGTCCCCGAATCTGTGGTGGAAAATGCAGGTAGGGAACTTCCTGTAGTTGGACTGGGAACGGGTGTTACTCCTGCTGCGCTGGTTCCGGTCTGTCGAGCGGGATCGTGAAGGATCTCTTGCCGAAAGCGCTTGTACTTGACGGCTGAGCTCGGCGATCTGCTTGGTAAGCTTGTCCAGTATTGGATCAGGAACTGCGGTGGTGGAGGCCACTTGAGAGGTGGGTGGCACGAGATCATGCACCTTGTCTGCCAGGTCTGCTAGTGCCAGGAGTGAGGATTCCGGCTGCGACGCTACGACAATCTGAATGTTACCAGGTAAGCGGCTTGTCCACACGGTCTTGATAAAATCATCAGGTATGTTCGGACCTGCCAGGTGTTGCAGGTGTCGCAGGAACGTGGATGGACGTCTATCTCCAAGCTCTTCGTGCATCAGTAGCTGGGTGATCTCTTTCTCACGTGACGCTGACAACCTCTTGATCAGCTCCGTCTTCAGCTTCTCGTATTTGCCCGACGACGGAGGGTTCACCAAAATATCCTTCACTTCCGCGGCGTAACGGTGTTCGAGTTGGGCACTGACGTAATAATATTTCGTATCATCGTCTCGAATACCCGATAGTGCAAAACTGCCCTCAATTTGTGCGAACCATACCGCTGGTTCTTCCGGCCAGAATGGTGGAAGTCGTACTCCGACGCGAGAAATATCGGATGGTGTGAAAAATTTTTCTTGTGAACCGGCGACACCGGAATTTTCTGACTTTTTCGACATCGTTTCGCAAAGATTTTATAGGCTTACGGTATAAATTGTTCCTCCGTGCCGTGTTCTGTATTGAGCGGGTCACCAATGTGGCAGTGGTAGCCACATGATTTTATTTAAAATAAAATTCAGTATTTGCGTGTCGATGACTTTTTATTTTTCTGACAACTACTGTCTACTATATAAACAAGCCTACAGCGCCGGCGCGAGTGCGCGCGTCGCGGCGCTACAGACATGTAACCAATGTAATAACGACGGCAATGTAAACTAGACATGGTTGGAGATGTCTTCTAGTATAAGCACACCTATTACGTAAAAAATTAGGATAAGCATAAATAAAACAACAATACAACATCATTACATTAACATTAAGAAAATTAGCACTTAACGCAAACCAAAATGGAACGTTTCGCTTTCACTGGCATCCTACTTTCATAAAAGAATTGGTTGTGGTTCTCAGGACGTTTTGATATTGTATGAGTATGTAATTATGCAGAATAATTATGGATACATATTGTCAAACTAATGTGATTATGTGATATACATAGAGAGTGATGTGCCATACGGACATAAAATGTATGAAAATAATGATTATATGCGCTTATGCATTAGATTACACATCACCATAGCACTTACTAAGCACATAGGTATTCATATTATAGTGTGTAGCGCCGCCTGTGGCCTGAACAGTGGCGAAGCCATGTTACCGTGCTGCCTGAAAAACAGTATTGAGAAAGGCTTGCTTGACAATAGTAGAGTCTCCAGCTACATCTTTGCTACAAATAATATTGACAAATACCCGCGCCGCCGCCACGAATTCATTCATCTTAGCAATACTTCCTTCATCGTTGATCAAGTGCAGCAAAGTGACTTTTCCGCGCACGATCGTCGAGGCATACGCACGCGCACAAAACGCTCGCCTGCGCAACTCACGCTTATTGTCGCGCATGATTGACAGCTAAACGTTATGTCAATGATCAACCGATTACGTGACAGTGACAGCACTCTACGTAATTCCACGCTAATAATATGAACCCTCTTACGTCATTGTTAGTGGTTGATTGCTAATAGTCATTAACAACAGCCTGAAGACGTTCACTGCTGAACGTAGGCCTCCACGTGAGCGCCACTTAGATATATACACAATGTATAGTGCCAACTTATCTGTTCATTTGAATACTCCTTTGTCTTCTCTTTTAGTGAGCCCATTACCTGCTCTAGAGTTGAAATGGCAAAGGGTGGGCCATAATTCTCGCGAAACTGACTATCAATGAGGATGGAATGGAAGGTTCTCGAGGCGATCACGATCTGAAAGGCATGGCATATGCTTGACCCCCCTCTAGGTGAACTGCCAACAATCTGGTGCGGACGGGAAGCTGTTATAGACGCAACCCAAGAGGCAAGTACATATTTTTTATCAGTAAGTATAAAAATGTGGAGATGGGCAAATAAAACTGGTGTAGGCTGTTTTTAATTGCAAGTGAAACACGGCACACTCTTAAAACATTTCTTTACATTTCCGCAAATCCCACGATAATTCCATCAATAGCTGAAATCGGAAGAGATTGCAAGCAACGATTGAATGACGACACCATTGCGATATCGAAGAGACACGATTCACGACTAATGATCAGAATAAGGTTACCTACTCAATGTCGTTGCATTTGATTAATCAATATCGATGAATAAGAACTTTACATAATAGAAGCTTGCGTTTTAATTAAATAATTAGATTTTACGTCTCTCAAAGTTACGCCAATGACGTAATAGTAAGGCTTCTAATATTATATGGTTTATGACCTATAGTTGTATGAAGGGCTACTGAAGAATATATTACATAATAGAGTTATTAATGACCAAAAGTAAAAATGGTTAGATTGTGTGATAAATAATAACGTGGGACAAATGGCAAAAGAAGAGGATGAAAGAACGACATGCTGTATGTACCAATCCTCAGTGGGGTAGGTACGGGTAGTTCTCTGTAGTAAGATGAATGTAGTAAGATGTATGAAAAGTAGCATTTTGAAATGGATGGCACAGCATAATATTTCAATTACCTACCTACATTCCCAATTGATTCAAAGTAAGGTACCTATTTAGCTGCAGGTATCTACTATATCTTCTAAGTATCTATATAGGTATGTTTTGTGTCAAACTAAGCCGTTAAGTTAAGCCTCTTTAGAAGCAACACAATATAATTAGCGACTAATCTGAACCATGACTAACCACCACAAAGAACATGAATTAGCTTTTAACAAAAAATCACCAAAAATGCTCGTATTTTGGAGAGGAGCAAAAAATGAAACGGCCCGATGAAGTCAGAACTGAGGACTCGTCACCCGGTTTTTTTGTTTTTATTTTATTCCGGGCAGGTCATGGGCAGGTAGAATGTAAGTTCGAGATAAACTATAAAGTAATCATTTCAAAATAAGCGGTTTTAAGCCGTTTAACACCTTATTCTATTTACACCGGATGTGCTTTCGTGTCACGATGAGTCGCACAGCTTGTACTAGATTAAATAATATAGAACGTATCTTTCATCTGCCAGTTCCGGCGTCAGCGGTAGTAAAAAATTAACCATGTTACCTTTTTAATACACCACTGCTCAGTTATAGGTAGGGTAGGAGGTTACTATCTGTATTTCTACTCTCACACAATTTTAAACTTACTGATGCAAAACAGCAGCATACACAAAAACCAGTACAACAAATTATATACGCACGTAAAGTTAGTAGGTTAAGGCACTAAAACTTGACTTAGAACTAAACTAACCTGAAGTTTTCAAGACAAGACTAAACAGGTTTCTACTAAGCGAACGTGCTACATCTTCGACCGAATATTATTTTGATTAAACGTAAGCCTCTTTGATAAAAAAAAAGTTAATACTTATGGCAAGTGGCAAGGCAACGCATGGACAACGCCTCTAGTAAGTAGTAAGTTGTAAGTAGGTGGTCTATATAAGTAGAAAAGGTTCATTTCCATTAGACGCCAAACGCTAACGCCAATATGTATGGGAATGACATTAGCTGTGGAAAAGGTAATATCAATACATTTATAAAGACCTTTGCTATACTCCCAGATGTCTAACTCCATATGCTATGGATACCGCTTTCCATCAGGCGGGCCGTTAAGCTAGTTTGTCGCCCAATTTAAATAAAACAAACATAAAATAACCTGTCCTAAAATGGTTAACATAAATATAGTTTATGGTGTATGGTGTCCGTTTCCTTTTCCAGCTTCCTTATTCCATCTGTATGAAGATCACCTGTTCGTAACCTTGATTTCGGAGGATCAATAGATTCAATAGTGCCAAATCATTCAGAAATATTGTATATCACTGTTAAAAATGTGTTAATAATTAACTTGTGATTTGAAGGTTTAATAACAGTTAAAACATTATTATAATATCCGTGGTTAAAACTAACAAACAAGTCTTTTAATTTTGGCATTAGAAAAACAAGTATAATGTATATCTACTGTTAAGAAATAAGACTGCCGTTGGAAGCAAAGAGGAGGAAGTAGGTATAGTATAGTAGCGGCGTGAAGGTGTTAAAGAGGGAGGCCTATATTTATCAAAGAACGTGTTAACGGCTGATGATGATGATGATAAATGTTAGTGATTAAATTTAAAAATTTGTTAAGTTTTAAACTTAATAGGTAGTTCCCAATATAGAGACCTAACCAAAGAGCTATTAACTACGTATGAGGTCTATAAAATTAATGGAAAAATACAACATTCGTTTTTTAAATAAATTTAAATATCAACACATTCACAATAAAATATTAAAACTTTTGACTGCAAATAATTATCACACCACTATAATGACGTCATTTAAAGAAGAATTCACTGGCTGAAACAG
Organism: Ennomos erosarius; assembly: GCA_963580505.1. NCBI lineage: Eukaryota > Metazoa > Arthropoda > Insecta > Lepidoptera > Geometridae > Ennomos > Ennomos erosarius. The sequence goes on along the minus strand of OY756996.1, from coordinate 8,900,705 downwards.
TCTTAATAGAAGACCAGTTACGTCCATCGTTACTTAAAATGGTTGAGCAATCATCGTGCCAACCTAATCATCTACCATTTAAACAAAAAGACCAAGCATGGAATCTCGGACACCTTCTGAAAAAGGCAATGGTGAAGTCACGAGCTCGGCCGTTCCACACTTCCAACCTTGCCATATTTTAAATATTTTTTGTTAGCCGTTACAAATTGAGGAAAAAGTTGAGGAATTCAACGGATTTGCTCCATCAGATTTTGGACCTTACTAAATGTTATAAATTTCTTTTTGAATTTAAAATAAACTCGACACTTTATTCAATATTATTATTATTTGAATTTGTTTCACCTGGTCGTTGACATGTTATCTCGGAACTGTTATGCATTATAGAGAAAAATAAAACTGTCTTGTGATCAAGGTACTCGGAATAGGAAAATTTAAAAACTTCAGTCGTTAATTTCTTGCGTTTTTGATCTTTAGTAGAGTATTATATCTAAATATGAAATAAAAATCAAATATTACTATAGATATTGGTCCCGATTACGTGTACTATTAAATAAAACATTAATATGGCTCAGAAAACAATAATCAGGTGCATTTTTACAAATAATAATTACTTATGTAAAAAATAATTTTGTCTGCCGGCGTCAGTTTTTGTTTTTTCGTCTTTCCGAACGAGGAATGTAAGCCACAGTAACCTATTACACGCTTATTTCGTAAGGCTTTTGTAATATATCATTAAAAAAGCCTCATTGCATTCTGTCTGGTATAAAACCTTAATAAATAAGAATAATTGCCATAGTTTTTACATTAATACATCAACGTACAATCCACAATTCATGAATAGGATTCCGAGTTCCGAGTAACCGTCTTGTTTCCTTACAGAGGACTAATGTTACCGGCATGATGGATGTGGATGGGCTTGTTCATGACTCACGGTCTACGGACAACGCTTTTAACTTTACTAGTGAAGCTTTGAAGGTTTTACACGCGCTGAGTTAGTACCTACTCTTGTTGAATATTGCTTCATTTTGATACCGTAAGTAGGTATTTGAAAAACTTGTTGTATGTATGAAATTATTGAAATTCGTTTTATGAGGGTCTAAAAATAAAGTTTTAGATGTAGTCACCAAGACGTCGACCATGGTTTACTGGTACCAACTACCACCGCTTATTGTCAGGTAGGCTGCCTGCTTGTATGTCACTCAAACAGTAAAAGAAAATAGTAGGTATAAGAAAAAATACAGATTGTATAAGCTTACCTATCCTATGAGATTTCTTATGATTCATTTATTCATGCACAAAACTAATATCAATCCGAAATCTGAGATAACATTGTTTAGATCTTTTCTAGATTATAAGTCGAAATTACGTGCAAACAACAAAATAAGTAGGTAATATAAAAGATTATCTAACGCTACCTGATTACAAATTGCATGTAAATGTAATCAATTAATTTGTGTAAACCTGTTTGTGATATTTAAAGATTGTGGGATGTTCGCTCTAAGTTTATTTCTATGTATCAATTATTTATAAAGATCCGTGATAAGAGCCAACAGCGCGATTTATTATAATGCCAGTAAGTCACAGTGTAGTAGATATTTACAGATTCATAAGAAATCTAATATAAAGATTTATACAGCGGCATTTTTTTTATTATAAAGGCTGTAGATAGCCTGTTAGAGATAACCACTGACTATATACCTATAAAGAACATAGCTATAGCGACTGATATAGTTTGTCTTAAAAAACGTCAGAAATAAGCAATCAGAATATAGGTATCGCGGTCTCCTTACAACTCAGAATACTTTGGACAGTATCACAGATTAGAGAAAAGAACAATTAACTAAGTATTAAGTGGGTAAAACCACAAAAGAAAACTGATTCAACCGGTCAGTTCTACATTAGCTATGATTTATAACTTATAACAACTGCTATAATAATATTAACTGACTGGTCTGAATTAAATTAAAATCAGAATGAACAAAAACAACATTAAAACAGTAAAAGTTGTAAAAACACAACAATTTTAAACTAAACACGTACTAAAATATCATTTATTGTTATATTAAAATATCCTACCATATACTTACTTCTAACATCGAACTTTAAAACCACTGACCGAAACTTCGTTAGTAGTCGCACAAAAAACTAATTGGACGTTGGCCTAGCTACTTGATTTATGTGGTTTTTAAATTGAGAACGAAAAGGTACAATAGAATGACCCTAATAACACGATAAGTAAATCATCCTTAAAAAAGGGAGACGCGTTGAAGTTTTTAGCCAGAACAAAATTGTATAGCGTAGCGCGTTGAACTCTTTTGCATGGGGGGCTTTAGTGCGGGAGTTAGCGAACTTTAGATGGCTGATAAGAGCCTATTACTAAGGCTCCGCTATCCCTTTGTTTGTCTGTGTATGTTCAGCAGTGGATGTCTTCTGGCTAATTATGTGTGATCTGATTAGTCTTCCTATAATACAGTATCGTGAAATATTGTGTATAAGTACTCACTCAGTTCAGTATCGCAGTCTGTGTACTCGTGATTACAATCGACTGTGTAAGCGGCGGCGGCGCTTACCGCAACCAGGATGGCGCAGCATAGCGCCACTGCGCGTGCGCACATCGCGATCACCTTAACGCCATCTGCAACCAATTAAATTTAATTAAAATTAAAGTAGTTACAATTAAGTAGGCTTAAAGCAGGTGGAAATGGTTTGGTCGAGTTTTTAATGTGAAAACTCAGCCGTACGTAGCTGTAGGCTTGAAACCACCATAGTCCAGTCAATAAAGAGTTCCAGAGTGAATGAGAGGGGATCTAAGCGATGTCTTCTGAAACTTGTAAAGGGTGCTCAGGAGATACACATACTAAAAGTCCTGGCCCCCCAGAGGTGAGCCGGAGGGGAAGGGGGGTCCAAAGGTGTCAATTTTGAGTTAATCGCCAATATCTCGGAAACGGTGTGTCCTAGAACAAAATATCTTTGTACTAGCTTGTAGCTCATAAAATTGTCTACAACTTTATTGCAATACACTTTTCCGAATTCTCGACCGTTTTTGAGCTACACGTTCCAGAAAATTGCAAATTGGCAAAAAATACTTTTATCAAATATCATGCCCTCAACCATTGGTTTTACCAAGACATACAAATCTACACAAACCTATCCGATTTATAGTTATAAACTTTACATATTTGCTCCTATCGCTATTCATTCTTCATTATCTAAAACATCCTCCTCCATAAATCCTTTTATTTGTTTTGGCAACACAACTATTAATTATTTTTAGTTATGGCAACATTGATTACCATAATGTTGTTTGATCATTAGCTTACCGTTTAGGCAAATGAACCTACACGTTTGTCCAGTTATAAAATGTACCTAATCGTAACTATACACCTACAATGCATTGTTATGAGTCATCTGATCGAAGTCTACGTAACTATTGTAACAATGATTATGAAACGGCAATGCCCGAGAGAATTGTATTGAAATTAGTTGTTGCTTTCGTACAAGGTCGAATGTATGATCTTTATATGAATCTTGACCTATAAAAGGACTAAAGAAGGAGAGGAAGGATTACGCAAGTTCTTGGAATTGTTTTTAGTTTACCACACTTTAAGGTATAAAAATACTTATAATGAAGATATAATTTACAGTGCTTATAATATTAGCAACTGGCTGAAATTAAACCCCTCCAACTCACCGGATTGGACGCTCTGCCAACTGAACTAAGTACCTTACATGACCGCAAGCTGCGAAATCTTTAGGACTATGTGCTTAAAGTTTTAAGGACTATAAATATAAATAAATAAATATGTGTGGACATTTACACAGCGCCATCTAGCCCCAAACTAAACAAAGCTTGTACTATGGGAGCCAGATAACTGATATAATACTTATATACTTTTTTTTTGTGTTTATAAATAGAATACAATATAACACCCAGACGCAGAACAAACATCTATGTTCATCACACAAATGTTTGTCCCGGGTAGGAATCGAACCCACGGCCCTCAGTTCAGAAGGCAGGAATACTACCAACTGAGCTATCGGGCCCGGCTATAATTATATCTTTCTACGTAGATTCTGACCGATACAGCTCTTAGGATTAGCAGGTAAAAATGGCAATGGGCAGGCCACATCGCTCGTAGAACTGACAACCGATGGGAAAGAAAGGTTCTCGAGTGGCGACCACGAACTGAAAGACGCAGCGTAGGCCGGCCTCCTACTAGGTGGATCGACTTGGTGAAAGCCGCGGCGAGCCGATGGATGCAGGAGGCGAGCAGCCACTCAAAGTGGTTATCCTAAAGGTAGGCCTAAAGGGAGACCTATGTTCAGCAGTGGCCGTCTTCAAATAAATAAATAAATAAATAAATAAATAAATATGTGTGGACATTTCACACAGCGCCATCTAGCCCCAAACTAAGCATAGCTTGTACTATGGGAACCAGATAACTGATACAATACTTATATACTTATTTGTTTATAAATATATACATAGAATACAATATAACACCCAGACGCAGAACAAACATCTATGTTCATCACACAAATGTTTGTCCTGGGTAGGAATCGAACCCACAGCCCTCAGTTGTGAAGGCAGGGATACTACCAACTGAGCTATCGGGCCCGTCCGGGCTGTTAATGATGATGATGAAACCCAAATTTGCAATGGCATCTAGTATAATCCTTCTGTATTAGCAGCAGTGTGTTAAAATATTATTGACCAGTAGTGTCTCGTTTAACGGTCCATCTCAAACGTTAATTCAGGTTCCATTGAGTTCGAAGCCGCTTTCTTTCCTCACCATTGTAACTGTACGCTTCCACGTACAGACCATGTACAGACAGACCAAATTGCGGTGTTCTGTATTAATTTCATTGACGCCCCTAATTACGGCAGGTGGCGGAGTCTGAGAAAAAGCCGGGTGATGTGTTACCCTGGATTTTTTGCAGTTCCAACCGCGGTGCAATTTACAAAGATTGCAATATTACATTTTAAAACTGAACCTACAATATTATAGTAGCCGTGCACAGTGATGAGACTTTCATTTTTTTCTTTCTTTTGATTCTGTTTTTTTCTTTTATCTCTAACCAAATCATACGATAATTTAGTGGAGTTATTGCCGTACTTATGTGGGAAAAATCAATATGTCAAACAATTCGCTAGTACTTAATTAGGTAGGTACCACACTGGGGAGCCATCAGAGAGCCGATGGAAGCTCAAAGTGGCAATCTCTGAGGGAGGCCTATGTTCAGCAGTGGAAGTCTTCAGAGGCTGTTGATGACGACGATGATGAGGTACTTACCTACTATAAAATCATTTGAATTTGAATTCAACAAAGTTTAGCTGCTTTGAGTTAGTGCCTCAAATGGTTAATATAATATATAGATAGAAGAAAGATGTAAGTAGTACATGCCTGACTCGTTGGAGCTGTAAAGTTTTTTGATGTCAGTTTTTCAACTAAGTAATCATGTAATAATTAAGCAATTAAACAAAGTACAAACTCGTTAGCATTTGAAGTGATCATGAAGCTATTAAGTTCATTATCATGTTGACTATTTTCAAATGAATACCCATTTGCGAGAACAATTCAGTCTTGGTTTTAAGTAAAATGATTTTATAAACTGACTAAGTTTGAGCTGTACCTTTAGGTTATCAGTCGTCCCTAATTTGAGTGACTCAAGCCAGCCTTTCATAGATAAGAAGATGCAGACGTCTATTCTCAGTAATTCAATTAACAGTTCAATTGATCGAACTACTTATATTTTTTTATATACATTTGTTCAGTACCTAATATGTGGGTTTAATGCCTAACTGTTATTTACATCTTCAAACAAACTACCATCATCATTACAAACTCAATGAAAACTGACGTGTAAAGAACGAATAACTCATGAATTGGCTATTAAGTTGAAAGAAAGTACGAATTTACGAGCCGTAGCACATTTTGTGAGGCCAAATCCGTTACACCTGTACATTTTATAAATTCAAAAAAATGTAGGCAAATCTACGTGCTATATAGTCTAGTTTATGTTGGAAATGGAAAGTTAGAGCTCACATTTAGCCATGTCAGCTCATCAAGTATGTTCCATTCTGAGTTCTTTAGACAAGGTGACCTTGAATTGGTATGTTATCCCGAAATGGGGGGACTGGGATTATGATACCCTTCAAGTTGTGAGAGCCTTACGTGAAACTGATATTTATTTATATTTTCTACTATAATACAAAGTTCAATAATTGGAAAAATAATAACTGGAAAATATTTACTGTATGTAGGTTATAAATTAAGATATTATAAGACTAACTTTTGTTTCCAAATCTGGCAACACCAATTACAGCACACTTACTTTGAGAATTGATCAGCCTTTTAGAGCTTTCTGATGAAATCAATTGAATGGCCGGAACAATTCAATGCTGTGAACTGTTTGTTTTGAAAGTTACATTGATTGAAGTGCTAAATTGGAATGGTTTTTTTATTGACGATACAACTTGCGTTTCGTCACGTTAAGAATCTGAAAGATTCCAACATTCACATTTGTGTTAATTATTCAAATGTAGTAGAAGCTATTGCTCCCAAAAATGGCATCATAGTGGTTAGTGGTGCGGCCGTTGTTGCGATTTAAATACGTGGCTCCGGTAGAGCGCTTCACAGGTCAGAGGTCACTCTATCGCTATAGGTGTTTTTTTATGAGTATGAATGACGTGACGAGCTTGTCGTTCACCTGATGTTAAGCAATACGGCCGCCCATAAAATTGCAGTGTCACTCGGAACTTTAAAATAATAAAGTTTCGCGTGACACTGCACTGCGCACGTCATCCTGAGACATCACACAGTCTAGTAATCAGATTACTACACTGTGTAATCAGGTCATAAAGTCTCATTTGCCCAGTAATTTCACTAGCTACAGTGCCCTTCAAACCGGAACACAGTAGTGCTTGCACACTACTGCTTGGCAGCAGAATAACTGGCAAAGCGGTGGTACCTACCTAGACGAACTTTGCAGAAAAGTCCTACCACCTAGTAAAAGTAGTAGTGTTGGTGTTGGCGTTAACCTTTAGTGTTAGTGATGTTTACTTGGAGTTAATAGGTCAGTTTATGTCTATTCAGTAACTACCTACCCTCCAACAGAATAATTTAAGGCACAAGCATCATGGAAATCTGAATAGCTAGCACCACTAAAATTATTTTTTACGCGTTTTTAGTCACCTGATTATACGTTTATTGTATGCGAGCCCCCTTAAATATTTATTTGATTCAGTTTTTTAGTGTTTGTTCTTATAGCGGCAACAGAAATACTGGGAAAATGTCAATTGCTTCATCTATCACGGTTCGTGAGATACAGCCTGGTGACAGACGGACAACAGAGCCTTAATAATAGGGTTCATTTTACCCCTTGTGTAGGATAATAACAAAATGTTTAATAACGAAACCAATAAACCATTACCCTATTTGGTAACAACACCTAATCCACCAGAACTAAATTCCCACAGACGCGAGACTATGTTGCACAACGTTGTTACATCGACGTTGCGTGTGCGCATCGTTTGATTTAGTACTTATGTTGAGTTGAGACCTAGATTTCTCATGCCTTTAACTGTAAGACCCGTAAATTGTAGCATTTAAGAAAAATTTAGGTTTTACGTTGAATACCATCTAAGTAATGTAATTTGTATTTTTATATATATTTGGAGATGTTTAGGGATTTGACTTAGAATAAGTTTAGTATTTGAGTTTTTCATTTAAATACAAATACAAATATTTATTGCGTTCCATAATGTAACATTAGATAGTGTAATCAAGCATAATTGGTATCATTATGGACCCTGTCGGGCAAAACAAATGTTAGAGGAGAGGACTTTAACTCGAATTTGGTTCGTAAATAACGTATCTATCTGCCAAAAACATGTGTTTGGTCCAAGAATTTATTAGTATATTTAAGTAAACTAATAATTAATTTTGTAAAAATAGAATGTGTAAATTATATGAAATACACGACATCCCGCAGTTCCTCCCACGCGTTTCTGATATTCTTTATGTAAATGTTATTTTAATCACCGTGTTGAACCCATGACGGGTCATCAACAGCCTGAAGATGTCCTCTGCGCCACCCTAAGTGGCTACTTGCCTCCTGCATCCATCTGCTGCCCGTGGTTTTGATCAGGCTTAACTACGCTGCCTTTTCCGGTTCGCGGTCGCCACTCTAGAACCTTCTCCATCAGTTGTCAGTTGTACGAGCAATGTAGCCCGCCCATTGTCATTTCAACCTGCAATTCTAAGAGCTATATCGGTCACTTTAGTTCTCGTGCGGATCGCCTCATTTCGGGTCTTATTTCGCAGGGAAACACCGAGCATAGCTCTCTCAGTAGCTCGACTTTAAACTTATAATGCCAGTCTCTTGAAAAGAACGGTAGGTAGGTACAGCTTTGTCGCCGTTACCTACACTACGCCAGGAAAAGCTAACCTTCCTTTGCACAACACCTGGTAATATAATTATGTATAGATTCAACTATAGTAGACCCAGTTTACACGAGAGAAATCTGCAATATCCGATGCAATGATAGCGGCCTGATTTCCTTGATATAACTTCCCATCGCGGTGTCAAGATGTAACTATGTGATCTACTGTGTATTATTTTTTGTATGCCTGTACGACAGAGCAAGAATAAAATACACATTTTAAATCAAAGTGCACTTTTTTGAGGTTGAAAATCATCTCCTACTATAGGAAGGACTGGCGTAGATCTATTTTGACTCTACTTACTCTGGTCCTTTACACCATGACGCAACATGTGTACAAATATTTGCAGATGCCACAGAATAAGACATTATCGCAGTATTAGACACTACTCTCAGAAATTTATCTCACTGTTAACAAGGTGATCTACATGGTTTAGTCACAACTGAGAAGGACAAGCATTACACAATGTGTACCTATGATATACAAAGGGAGAGAGCACCATGTTTGTAGACCCGCGTTTGATTTTAATTTTACTTCTGTGAGTAGGTACCTACTTAAGTATAATAATTATCTACATGTATAATGTCCTTGACCTGTACCAAACACCTGTCCGCTATAGGGCCCAAGGCTGTAAATCTAGGTGACTAACAGCGACCTTGCAAGGCTGCCTGCGTAGCCTACACTAGTCGGCTACTTCTACTTGCTAGTTTATGTTTTAAATAGCAATACCTGCTATTAATATGAATGGCAATAGGCAGGCCACATCGCTCGTAGAATTAACCGATGAGGAAGAAAGGTTCTCGAGTGGCGACCACGAACCGGAGGACGTGCAAGGTGAAAACGATGAATGCAGGTGGCGAGCGTTGTGAAAATTGGCGCCAGGCGCGCTCTGGGGGAGGCCTATGTTCAGCATTAGACCTCTTTAGGTTGATGATTATGTTATTGCTGACGAAAGTTCTGCTATTGGGCCGGTTCAGTAACAGCAAGCATGAGACTGACAGAAATCAGACTGTATTACACATTGCGCAAATAAACTCATTTGAGCTTTGAACTAAAGGTGAACTGAAGAACAGGAAAGCACAAAAATAATGTAACCTTTTGAGGCCAAAAACTTTGAGAATCACAGATGCCAAGAGCCAAGCAGTTTTTATCTTTGTCTGACAGATGCAACCGTTTAAGCTTCCATTTAATCACTGTGTTACAATCGTGGCAGCAATTTACTAAAGAATCCGTTTTGCTAATTGCTTACCGTAATCGCGGCTTGGTTGTGATTGCCCTCTCTTAACCTGTGTAGTGTGTTGCCAAATACAATAATTGATGCTTCAATAGGGCTGTCCTAAAAATTGTCCGATTTATTTATTTGGGCTTGTTTTTTTGTCCTGCTTGCCATTGCAGGCCGTCTCTACTCATGCTTTATTGGAGCATTATTTAATGATACGCCATAAAAGAACGTTCCGTGATGTATCGTGATTCTTTTGACACCCCTTCCCTCCTTCGAACCTTACGTGAATGAACGATCCCTACGACTCAATGAGCAGACTTTCGGTTACCGGTAACCCTACACCGGCCCGGTTCCCACGAAAGAACAATCGGTGGTTAGCTACTCACATTTTCCCTCCTAATCTGTCACCGACTCGGTGTCGTAACGTAACACATTGTGTGCACAGTGTATTGTTCCAATTCATAAGCGAACGATATGCAATTATGCATACCAGTCATAAAACTGTACTTTTTGTTGAATTATCAAACAGTTGGAATGTAGAAGGAATAGGTTAAGTACCTATTATCCTCTCATGTATTGTAATTATTCACTAAAATAAATAAATAAAAATTTATAATATTAACAAGGAGCACGGACCCCGATGTCTGTGGTAAATCAGATTAAAAAATAAATGTAGAAGGAATTACTTATATTATAAGTATGTTATAGAAGCCCTCTAAACTCCGGTTATTGAGAAAAACAAGAAATTAGAAATATTCTTTTTTTTATATATTTTGGCTTTACACATAGTGTATTTAGCCAGTGTCAAGTATTGTAATTTTTCATCATGTTAGAAGAATATTTCACGTAAAGTCAAGTCATAGTCATAATCCAGTCTAAGTCAGGTAGTCATATTCCAGTCCAAGTCATGCTCCAGTAAAGTGGTGGCCACTTTACTAGCAGCTTTATGGAATTTTGGAAGCAACACGGAAAATCACGTTTTACCACATTATATCACTGGCCCATGAGTGATGCTCGTAATTCAGCAATTAATGCGTAAAACGTAAAACGCCATCAATTTAAACATTAACACTGGAAAAAGCACAAGTTTTGAGAAATAATATAATGCAACGACGTGAACTTTTCCGCGTTCCCGCCAAAACTCCGAAGTATTCTTGATACCTTCTCAAAAAGTAGTTAATATTGCGATTTCATATTCATTTTTTTGCCTATCCTTCTTCATGCCTTAGTTCTAAGGCATGAAGAAGGATAGGTTTATGTCATACCTAGGGTATGGACATAAATTTTAATGTGGTTCTAAGCGATTGAGTCTATATATACAGTTTTACATTTCAAGCCCACAGACCTATGTAATAGGGCAAATTCTGTGCCACAGAGTAACAACAGCGTAGAGGTCTACCATGACGGGGCAAGCTGTCAAAATCATCAAGATACCTATCAGCGAGTCATCGGGCCAGAACCTGCTACACGTGTTTGCGAAATCATCCCATCATGATCTCGTTTTTATTCTAGCTTGTTAAAGATACGCTTACCGGTTTCGTTATAATATTTTTATTTCCAGCTTGTATCAGCATATCGTGTTAATTACGCATTAATGCCCATTTAATGCCTTATAATAACCAACTTAGCGTGAATGTTAGATTATGACAACACAGACTTGAAGATCCTGTCTTTATTAGGGTTCCGTACCCAAAGGGTAAAGTGAACCCTATACTAGGGCCCGCTGTCCCTCTGTCTGTCTGTCTGTCCGTCCGTCTCTCACCAGGCTGTATCTCATGAACCGTGATAGTTAGACAGTTGAAATTTTTACACATAATGTATATTTATTGCCGCTATAACAACGAATACTAAATGGCAGAATAAAATAAATATTTAATTTAAGGGGGCTCCCACCTCCCATTTAAAGGTACGAAGTGCGTGATTCCGACTCGCAAATGGCCTATGTAAATAGTCCGAATTCCGTGGTAAATACACGCCATAGTTCGTAGCAACCCAAGTAGTTAGGTGCAAAGACTCAGCCTGTGGAATTCATTACGTGATTCAGTTAAAATAAAAATTAGATGTTTATTGCAGACTTCATGCGGAGGACTGAAGCACTAATTACTATAACAGAAATAGTGTCATAAAATAAGCCCCTCAATATATTTTATTTAAAATACAGATTCAATCAGTGCCGCGAATATAAACACGCTATAAGTCTGATATTTTTTAACTATAATGATCTAGCCCATTACTGTACATCGTATCGTATGCACACCTACTACATAATTTAATAAAGAAAGTGAATATCTACCTATAGTTCTAAGTATTTAAGTTTAATTAGTTAATTAATTTTTATGTTTACAACTGTGAAAGTTTTGCGACTGACCAAAGAACGCCTTGATTGACTTGTTAAGATACCTACTTACCCACACAAGCAGAACTTTCGTCTTTGAAATGTGGACAAGGCCAAGCATTTATTGGCAATTCATCGGAAATGTTCGGTTAATTAGGGACAACTTAATAGCGCTTTTGTTGATTAAGATCTTAGCTTTTTATTATTTTATTTATTGAAACTAAGTACTAAAGTCAAAGCAATTAAATTTCACCAGATCGTCGGCCCACCTAGTAGGGAGATCCGAGCGATGCAGAAGGCGAGCAGCCGCTCGAAGTGGCGCTCTCTGGAGGAGGCCTATGTTCAGCAGCGGACGTCTTCAGGCTGTTGATGATGATGATGATGAATTAAAATTTTACCTATCTTTACCTAGATATACTGACCTAAACAACAATTAAGTAGATCTAGCTAGTCATTGTGACTTCATTTCCCAAATAAGTTATCCGAAATTTTTCATCATGCAAAGAGGATGAAAAAGTTCGCAAGAAAATTACCATTTTCTGGCCCGAGTAAGCTATAGACCACATTGTCCCAGTTACTGTATTGATGTCTCAGGATGACGTCAGCATGGCAGTGCCATGTACATGATGCCAGACTACTTATTACCTATAATTTGGAGTTCTAAGTGGCACTGTAATTGACTGCAACTGTTATGGGCAGGTGCCCTAACGCTTAACACTGATGGAAAGAAGCCGTAGGCTTCTCACCTTTGAGTTTTTGAGATGAATAAATAAGTCTTTATTTCACTGGTTACTTTTATTATTACTCAGACACAGATACATGGTTAAACTTTAGAATTAATTAGGTACATTAGAACTTAGAACATTAATAATGGAATGCCGGATGCAAAGAGTACAATTCTATATACACAACTAGTGATGGGGCCGGACCGCTAGTACTGTCCCAATTTTAACAAACACCTGTAGGCCTAGCACGAATATTTACGTGCAAGTGTAACGTGAGCTCACCGCGTTTTCCAAACTCTATCAGAGCGCCTGGTCGATGCGACGCGTGACCAAATTGCTGGCACTTATTTGGCTCAACGCATCAGCATTGCAATTCAACGAGGCAATGCTGCCAGCATGTTGGGTACGCTACCTACCGGCAGTGGGCTGGAGCATTTGGACTGTCTATAGGCCTTCGCGGTCTATTATACAGTCCATATGTTCTTTGTAGTAGGCATAGTGTCCCAGAATACTATTACTCCTAGCGGAGAAGAATGGCATCTTCATACATAAAAAGTGGTTATGAAATTCAGTACTAGCGCCTTTAGTGGGACCCTTTGGAAACTTAAAAAAGGCGGAAAATTCAAATGTTCCTATTGTATAGATTTGAATTGATAAAAGGGGCTGTTCCAAAAATAATAACTATTAATTTATTAACTCGACTCGGCTTTTTCGCTGATGATGCATTACATTTAGCACATTTACGGCTATTGTCCTTCATTGTTTTTAACACGACATCACAATACACAAACACAAAAAGAGTCTCTAGGCTAAATAAAGAAGCACAGAAAATTCACGAAAAGAAAACAACACGACACCGGTGGCAATTATAACCTCAAAATCATTTTGTTGCCATATCTAAAATAAAAAAATAATTTTGTTATACTGGGATCCCTATAGCATGCCCACCTACTATTACCATCCAATGTATGACGAGTTGAATGGGCCTGCATAGTGTAGCTAGTTAGTGTGTAGTGTAGTTAGTTTTAGTTTAGATTTTATTATTGTAGTAGTTAGCTTGAGTAATAAAGGCATATTGCCCATTAAAAAAATTTTGTATTTTTAGTGTAACGTTAACGTAAGGCAGTTGTATGGCATTTGATCAGCGCTCCATTACAATATCTGCTTTACGTTAACATTACTTACGTGCGCGTAAATATTCGTGCTAGGCCTACTGGTGAACGACTACGATCACGTTATTCATTTAAAAACATAAAAACAGTGAGTTGGAAATATACCTTTTTCATAAAAAGCCTATATCACGCGTGGGAACATTGCATATGGATTTATGAATGAGTTGAATTTGTGTTTGAAACATTCAAAATTAACAAGCAGACCCACGATCCATGGTCACAAAACAAGTGGCCAATAAAAGAAGGGATTCCTTGAACTATGGTACTACCCACATTTGTAATATTTGGTTACATACTACGTTTGCTTAGTTCTCATCGTCTTGCATAAGAGAAGCTGACCTTGCAAGTCGCGCTCAAACGTAGTACCTACTATTAATTATTCTGTGCCCAAAATAAGCTTGGGGTCGACTCAGGGTCACCAGCTTCGGGCTTTAAAGGTGTTAATATTGTTTTATTTTTGTTTACGTCTTAAACACAGTATTTAAATGGTTTTGACGACCCTTATTGCAATTATTTTATTTTAAATGAATTTATTTACATGTTGTTTAAAGTAATTCTTTGTTAAATTGGTGGACCTTCAAGGGTTAGGAGTAGGTCATGGAGCTATTAAAAAAAGAAGGAGGGAATCCCGTCTGATTCGAAACTGAAGCACCCTTAGGAAGCCGGAACGCTTCGTACGTACGAGCGGGGCACGCACACATTCACATCATACGCAGCCGATCGCCCTACTTTCATCTGACACACATATGTAATATGTCCGCTATTTTGGGCTTCAGTTCGATGTCAATTAAAACTCAATCCTTCTTTTTTTTTATTTCATCCATGGAGTAGGTATTTATTTATGATCGACAAGAAGTTGTTAGCTGTGAAGGTTGTAGGCCTTTAGGGTCGCCATAAACCCCCGTTTAAAAGTACCTATGTAAGTATGTTGGAATTACAATAGACCCCGGTTTAAATCGTATTTATATTTCTCTGTCTTGGTTGAAATTGGCTGGACGTTAATAACGATTTCGGGATTTTAAAAAAAATTATCAAAAACCATCCCATGATGAAAAACAATTCCTAATTTTACAGGCAATTATTTATTAGTTTACCTAAGCATGACGTTTTAGACTCCGACGCAAAAGAGGGTTATAAGTTTAATGAACTGTATATCTCAGTCAGATTGTCACCTCTTCTCGATTTTGGCTAAGCTAGTCTTGATAAAATTTTGTATGTACCTACTTATGTAGATGGTTTAAACTCTGAGGAAGAATATGGGTACTTTTTGCGATAAACTGCATGCGTGTGGAACCGTGGGCATCTTATGTAGCTCGTTCTATTATTTAATTATGTATGTTGGATTTTACAATACCTAAGTACAACTCGGTTGTTTTTTGGTTTGTTGTATTGTATTGTTTTACTTTATTTCACCTGTACCATTATAGTTACACCATTTCATTACAAAAACCCCTACTTTCCAATTGAAAAGAACTCCACGTATGATGTCATTGTTGTTTCAATACTTCGTCTCACTTTAATTTGGTCTTTTCATCTCCTTTCATTGATATTCTAATGTCCTGGCTTAAGCGATCGTTTGGCGTGTGTTTCCATGTATGGACTAACCAGCTATATTATTCTTTAGTTTTCATCCTTTTAGAATTTAGAACTCTAAGTAGAGGGGCTAGAAGTGAAATTTGTATAATTTCGCGTCTCTATCACATTTGCATGTAAATTCGCAATGACGATTCAGTTTAGCAAAGTAGCACCGATTTTCGCTTTTGAATATGGAAAGGTGAACTTCAGTTTTATAAAGGTACCCTCTAGGCCGGTTATCCTTACTGTTGGTACTGCTTGCTGCTCACTATTATATCTTTATGAATAGTCCTTAGAATTAGCAAGTTGACATGGGAATGGGCAGGCCACATGGCTCGTAGAACTGACAACCGATGGGAAGAAAGGTTCTCGAGTGGCGTCCACGAACCGTAAGACGCAGCATAGGCCGGCCCCCCACTGGGTGGGACCAACAGCCTGATTAAAACCGCGAGGAGCAGATGGATGCAGGAGGCTAACAGCCGCTCAAAGTGGCGCTCCCTGGGGGAGATCTATGTTAAGCAGTGGACGTCTTCAGACTGTTAATGATGATGATGAGTTAGTAAGTAGGTATAGGTCACTATAATACAGACCTACTTAACAAAAGCTTGTTATTTTATTTCATTCGTAAATTTTCTGAACCGGTTGAAGAAATGAAATGTTTTCGTAAACTTTATGTAATTACCTCCGAAGCCTTATAAGTGCTATGGAGAACCGAAATCCCTAGCGGCAGGCTTCGGCTTAGGACCACCCATCGGGCAAAGGTACCTACTGTCATGTTATACACTTACCTGGAAAATATGTTAGCTATGTTTTGTGAGGCTCTAATCTACAAATGTAGGTAACTACTGACATTAATCAAATAATAGAGCGTGTACCTACTTAAGTATCGCTATGATCGCCTTCAAATAGGTAGGTTAGGTAGGTAGGTACTGTTATCTATAGATCATTCTTGACATAACAGTACTTAATAGATAATAATGATTATAATTTATATATTTACTTAATTAAAACTTGCATCTGCACAAATATATTACAACATCATAACATTTTACTAATAAATTACTAATTCGACTTTTACATAACCCACAACGCAGCTGAATATATTAGGTAAGTATATATTAAAGCTGTCTAGACTGGAATAATAGCAATTAATTAAAAATAATATTTAGAACAAGTTTTAAAAGAAAGTGGTACGTTTTCTAGTAGCTAAAAACATTTAATTTATTCACATAAAAAACTGCGAGCGAAGTGTGTTTGTTCCTCTATTTATCACGAATTCACGTAACATTATAGCTGGTATAATATTTTTTAGTGTCTTTATTCTTTACTGTCTAATTCTAATTCTAATTTGGAATGGGGGCGGTAAGGCCTGCACTGACGTCCCGCTTGGGGTGTATTGTGCATTTCCCCCTCCAGCATCTACCCAAGCCAGCCCAGCTCCTTGAAGTAACGGAGTGCGGCTTTGGGGTGCTGGCACAACTGCTCCAGTGTTGGCGTCGCAGATGGTGGCGATGATGAGTGGTTACAAGGTTTATATGCTTGCTCACGCATTCCGGTTTTAATTCTTATATCTTCCGTAGCCTCGCAGTGAAACATCACATGCTCTACGGTCTCGTCCTCCTGCAGGCAGCTCCTACAAAGCGGACTGTCTGTTGCTCCAGTTTTATTCAAATGATAATTTAAGTTGCAATGACCCGTAATAAGGCCTGTGATTAGGCGGAGGTCATGCCGCTTAAGCCGTAGTAAGTTATTCGTCACTTTTCGATTGAGAGTAGGAAAAGCTGACCTAGCATGTCTGCAATCAGTTCTCCTATCCCATAGCTTTTGCTGTTCTTTTTCCGTGTGACGATTCAAAAGATCTCGCACCTCCATCGCTGATGGTTTACATAGCCCCAATGGGTCGTCAACCATCGCTTTTTTGGCTCCTTCTTTGGCAAGAGTGTCAGCCGCGATATTTCCCTGACACGAGCCATGGCTCTTCGTCCATTTTACTATTGTTCTGTAGTTCTCTGCTAACTTTTGCAGGGCCCTATGACACTCTAAAATGACCCTTGATCTGGTCACAGGTCGTCTTAGTGCGTAGATGATAGCCGCACTGTCTGTGGTAAAAACTATGGTTCCCCCCTCCTTTTGTATCCGCTGCACTTGCGCCACATCGGAAGATGCGATTGCTCCTGCAGCTAGCAGGAGGCCCATAGCTTCTGCTTGTAACACTGTTGCAGTTTTGTTAAGCGCTATGGACTCAGCTAGGCCCAGTTCCGATGAATAGAAACCACAGCCTGCACCTGTCTTGGTTTTTGAACCATCTGTATAGACGTTGCAAGATGCCGAGAGGTCCTCCAGATCCTGAGCTTCAGTGACCAACTTATACCTTTTACCATCAAGGTGAGTGTTGCCCACCTTGTCAGTGCCCTTAGAAGCCTCTGGGATCACTCTTATCGCTCTGTCGAGTATTCTGCAATGGTTTGTGATGGGGCCATTTCCCTTCCATTGGTTTACGGATCTAATCCTTAGAGCAGACGTCATCGCTTCCTGCTGTATATGCAGGTGCAGCGGCGTCAGGCCTAAAATAATGTCTAAGGCTGCTGATGGTGTCGTCTTAGAACATCCACTAATCAGGGAGCAAGCCAGTCTTTGTGTTTGCTGTAGTTTGTTTGTTGCAGTCACCAAATTTGTACGTGTCCACCACACTACACAGCCATAGGTAAGGACCGGTCGTACAATTACTGTATATAGCCAGCGGCATAGTTGTGGCTTGAGGCCCCAGTCTTTTCCAACCGCTCTGGTGACCTGCCACAGAATATTTGTTGCTTATGTTGTGATGTGATCCAAATGTTTCCCCCACAAAAGCTTACTGTCTAGCCAAACCCCTAGGTATTTGACTTCTTTGTTTAAAATTAATTTTGTGCCAAACAGTGTTGGCAGCTTAAGTGTTGTTAATTTGGTTTTCCTAGTGAATAACACCATCTCCGTCTTTTGTGGATTCACGGATAAACTGTGTTTTTGGCACCATGTCTCAACGATTCTCAGTGCTTTTTGCATTTTGTCGCAAAGAGTCGCTTCAAAAAGTCCAGAGACCATGATAGCCATGTCATCTGCGTAGCCAACCGTCACTACGCCGTTTGCATTTAGAAGCTCTATGAGTTCGTTAGCCACTACCACCCACAGTAGCGGAGACAGCACTCCACCTTGCGGACAGCCTCGCGTGATGAGGCACCGGGTTGAACTCAAAGTCTCTATGTTGGCTGTTCTGTTAGACAGCATAGTTGTGATCCATTTGTTCACTCTACTATCTACGCCTCGTTTACTCAGCCCCTCTTCGATGCTGTCAAACGTCGTTTTATCAAATGCCCCCTCAATGTCAATGAAAGTGGTAAGACAAGACTGCTTATTCTCCAGTGCTGATTCAATCTTGTGAACCACCTGGTGCAGAGCAGTCTCTGTGGATTTGCCAGTCTGATAGGCATGTTGGTTTTTGTTCACTGGGCTATCTGTCAGTGGGCCACTTCTTATGTATTTGTCACATAGTCTTTCCAAGGTTTTCAAGAGAAAAGAACTCAAGCTTATTGGCCTGAAAGACTTGGGACTTGTATAGTCGGATTTTCCTGGTTTGGGTAGGAAAACTACTTTGACTTCTCTCCATATCTTAGGTATATATTTCCATGCTAGGCATGCCCTAAAGACTGCCATTAGGCGGGTCTTGATCTTATTTTGGCTCCAGTGAAGAAGTGCCGGAAATATTCCGTCCGTCCCCGCGGCCTTGTATGGTTGAAAAGTGCTGATCGCCCAGGAAAGCGCCTCCTCCGTAACAATTGAGTCCGCAAACGCCCAGTCCTCCCTGACGGGCTCATGCGGAGTTTCTGTATCCCATCCCCCATCGTGGTCTATGCGACAGTCTGGAAAGTGGGTTTGAAGGAGTAGTTCAAACTGCTCCTGGTCAGAGACCGTGTAAGTTCCATCAGCCTTCTTTAGTGTGCCTAGTTTTACCTGCGCATTTTTGCTCAAGATTTTCCTTAATCTAGCAGTCTCACTCTCCGATTGGATAGAGGAGCTATATTTCATCCAGGAATTTTCACGACTTTTTATGATCGCTACTTTAAGACAGTGCCGCCTTTTCCTGTATTCTTGCCAGTCTACCTCCTGATCGGTGTTCATGGCTCTATTGAAATGATGCCTGACCTTTTTTCTCAGTTTGCCGAGTTCTTTGGTCCACCACATGTCTTTCTTGTGCTGTATCTTGTTTTTCTCTGTTTTAAGAGGGCAAGCCTTTTCATAGCTTACTTTTAAAGAGCCTGTTATAGATTTAACTATCTCCTCTATTTCTTGTGGAGTCAGCTTTGTGGCCGCTTCCATTTTCGGTGTTCCTGCCAGTTCCTTCTCCAGTGTTTCACCAAAGAGTAACTTGTCAGTCTTTTTCGGATTTCTATAGGTACGCGGTTCATGTTTGCCTACCTTTAAGCTATATCTGATCCTTCTATGGTCCAAACAGGATGTTTCGTCTGTTGCCACGCGCCAGTCAGTGATTATATCTGCAACTCCACTGGTAGCTATGGTTATGTCGATTATCGTCTTGGCCCAGGATGTTACAAACGTTGCTTCCGAACCTCTATTTAACAGGTCGAGATCGTGTCTTAGAATAAAATCAAGAATGTCCTTACCTCGATCATTTGTGTCTGGGCACCCCCAGACCGTGCAGTGGGCGTTTACGTCGCCGCCCACTACGAATTCTAGATTATTTCTGGTGCAAAATTGCACTAGGTCCTCTAGGGCTGGAGGTGGTGCCCCGGTTCTGATGTCCATATACACAGAAGCCAGGACAACTGTACCAAGCTTCCCCGGCAAGCCTGTCTCCAGTTTTATTACAGTCAAGTCATCATTACACAAATGTGTCATAAGGGATGCTTTATATGGATTGGGTACATAAATAAAAGTTCTAATTTTATTTTGCATGACAGGGGCAAAAACATTGCCCCGCAGTGCGTCGAAACCACTCACCTTTCCACGACTTAGGTAGGGTTCCTGGACCAGTGCTATTGTGTTCGGTTGCTCTTCCAGGGTTCTTCGCAGGGCGGCGAAACCTGTGACGCTGTGTTGGATGTTGGCTTGAATGATATCGATTTTACTACTGATGTCTAGCCTGTGTGTGTTGTCGACCCTTGAAGTGGTCGTATTGTTAGAATTTGTGTGGTTATTCTTGTCGTGTGGATCCATTTTTAAAAATAGTTGTGGAGTGCCTTAAAATTGTATGTGGGGTTAGTGTAGGTGGTGCGGCATAAACCATCTACCTATAATTTTTGGGGGTGGTCGGACGAAGGCACGGTCGGCTCCGCGTCCATGGACGACGCTGGCGAAAAGATATTGAGGGCCATAATGTCCCCAGCAATATCACTCTCACCATCGTCACCCACCCGCAGCAGCCGATCCACTTCCTCCGCCGTCCAACCCGTTCCCTCGGTGAGAGCAGCGTCGTCGTCATCCTCGGGGGTCGCCAGCACGGCTGCACTACAGGGTGCAGTGCCCGCGCCTACCACCCCCGGAGCCGGCGCCACCACTCCACCAGGTTTGTATCCTCTTACCTTGACAAAGACCCTCGCCGTGGTGTAATGTAGGCGAAAGTCTTCGCGCCGTAAGAGTTCCAGGTCTTCTGGTGGAATGCCCATCACCAGAATGTGATTAAAAGTACTTCCCATTGGCCGTACCTCGTGAGTGAACAGCTGCCACCTTTCCACTCCCACTCCCGGGTTTAAGGCCACCAGGAAGTTTCTTAGTATGTCCGGACGTTTAGCCAGCTCTTCTCTACCTCGGCCAAAGTCCGGAATATATATTACCCCCGTGTGGTATCTGGGCACTTTGTTCTCCGGCACGACTACGAACCCTCCGCATCCCTCCCACAGGGGTGGCAGTTGCTCCACCGTGGTCGTGAGCCAGGCGAGCGCGTAGTCGTCTCGGGGTGTGTACCTGACACCACCGCGAAACAGCCTTGGCATGCTCATGAACTGGGGCAACCGGGTGTCCCCTCTGCCACCGTTGTTCAGGAAAATGCCAAGGACCGCTTCCTCAATGGTTTTCCTAATTTGTATGGCTTTATATGTTTCTTTACTGTCATTGAACCTCGATGTAACTGACGGCAGTCAAAGATTTAGGGCTTCGTTTTCTATATGCGATTAAAGTTACGATCACCTTGCCAGTGAGTAATACTGATCGGGACGTAAAGGCGGCGAGTAGTTCTTTTCAGTTTCTCGAACGAAAACAGAGTTTCGATCAACTACTCAGTGAATAAAAATTTAGGATGTTCTGTAACAAAAAGGGGTATCAACTAATTAAATTAATGTAATGAGGAATGTAATACGAATTTAGATTACATTGTTTAGTTCAACGGGAAATGTAATAAGTAATACCTATAGGTACCTGAAATATGGTTTTATCTTAACGCAATAATAATAATTAAAACAACACAAAACAAAAATATCATAATATTATATAAGTATTTAACATATTATAATTAAACAAAAACTTTTTAGTAGTCATCATCATCATAATCATCAGCCTGAAGACGTCCACTGCTGAACATAGGCCTCCTCCAAAGAGCACCACTTTGAGCGGCTGCTAGCCTCCAGTATCCATCGGCTTTCCACTGTTCTGAGCGGACTGTTTTACTAATTAAATACAATGATTTCTATATTCATAACTATCTGATATCGAAATAGAAACAGGAATAGTCGATTTTTTTATAGCAGTAGCGTAATCAACAGGGTTGGTAGTTTACAGTTCCGTAGATCTCAGTATTTGTGGCATGCAAACTATAATAATAAATTACAAACACATGCGAGATTGCAACAAGTTTTGCTATAGCCGTCGGTTAACCGTACTAATCGGCAGCTGATGTGTCCTGTAAGTAGCAGCTTGGTTTACGGATCGGCTAGCGCTACTCGGACATTTTGAAATTCGTTACTGCAGTTACAAGTGACATTACGTGGTGGCTAGCCAACTCGGAACTTTACTCGAATATAGAGAACGAAGGCCTAAATCTAATAAATGAACCATACTAGGTGGACCAACGACTTGCAGAGTGGCTGGCAGCAGTTGGAGTAAAGCCGAAGACGGGCTCATCTAATCATTCGCTCTGGCGTTGCCGTCATGACCCCACTGCTGAGACAGGAGCCTTTTCACATGAAGAGAGTATGGGCCATAATCCACCAGGCTGGCCAAGTGCGGTTTGGTAACACAGCATATATTCAGTTTTTTTTTTTTTGTTTCTTGAACATGCTGATTTCTTTGCGATGTTTCCTTCACGTTAAAAGATCAATATACAATTGAAACATAATGTAAAGGTAAAACACCTTTTTTTTGGGCATTTACGCCAAAACGGCTGCACCATGTTGGATGAAGGCAAAGATTAATAGTTAATGGATAAAGGAGACTAAACTGCTCTATTCTAAGTACACTAGTTGACCCGCCCCGGCTTCGTACGGGTTAATTAGTTTTACGACCTCACCCTGTTGGGTAAGAGCATTTACAATCTTTGGGTAAAAGAAAAGGGAAAGGGTAAAAGATGAAAATTCAAAAAGTATGAAGGTATGTAGATACAAACAAATATTTCAAAATAATGAACGATAGTATCAATATTAGTAGAGCGTAAAGCATTTGTATTCTGCTTGCGCCCCCGTTGAACTCTATTGTATGCAGAGATCCCATTGTAGAGATGCTCTACGAAACGTCTCTAGAATTTGGAGTTGGCTACTCGCTTATGAACTGTTATTATTACACAAGAATGTTTAATAACGACAAATAAGTATTTATTTGAACTAACGTCTCTTATTGTTAATGTTGTAATAAGCTCTATTTAATGACATGATAATTAAATCCTGTTACATTTTTATCACACTGAAATGATGGAATTGGGTTTTGATAATAATTTCGTGGTAAATATGTTTGATGAATAATGTCAAGAGGATTGTTACGAAGTAGGTAATAATTATTCGTATTGTTTTATTATTCTTATTACTTATTTTGTAATAATTTTCGGTAAATAACAAATTAAGTATTGAAAGGCATTTTCAAAGCTCATTGAATTTGCCGGTCGATTTGAATATTTATATAACCGGCACCAGACGATTAGTCGAATGTTGCCTGCGATGATTGACTACCTATCTAAACTCACACTTACACAGTGGAAAGTTACACCAACAGCACACACGCACACTCTACTATTTACTAGAGTAACACCTCGGATTCTCTACCGGATGCCTAGACTTTCGCTGGACTACTACATAATACTATGTTATGCTAAATATCAGATATTACCGCTGATACATAGTATATAATATCTAACGCTTTCTCTATAAGTCAGTTTATTTATATTCTTGTACAACTCATCACCAAAGCAAATGCCGGCGAAGAACTCTCAAATCTCATCAGTACTTCCACTGTAACCTTCGGATGAGTTGCGTCCCTAAATAATACCGCTATTAAACGCTCAAAACTTAACATACCGGTGGTAGAAAAACACTCCAAACAGGTAGATGCACTTTCTAACAAAAAATCGAAACCGCTGCACACATTCACTGTTAAAGTAATAAAACACAGCACACGCCAAATAAAAGGAAAAAATAAATTGAAGATCACAACACGATCAGTTCGATTTACAGTTCAGTTCAAGTGTTATTCTAAGCACGGAAACTTTAATGTAAAATTGGTGTAAATGAACGCACGCGTCGTCTTCGGCGCGTCGCGCGACACTGGCTGGGTGGATGCACGAACGGGACTGGTTTGAGATTTCTCCGTAAACAACGAAAGCGAGCCTTCGGCCTTTCTTCGTATCGTGGCGAAACGTGAACAACCTAGACCTACTGCAAGTTCTCGAACGTAGCTCGAAGCGAGATGCCAGTTTAGAAGAGTACCTACTTAACACATAAATTTTAGACAGGTCGTGAATTTTACACGTAATATGCCTCTAAAGAAAGGAACTTTTCACTGAAAGGATTTTTATCATCTACTTCGTAGGAAAACATGATATTATGCAAGTTTGTGTTATATTTTCTGAGACAATGCACAACTCTATGTGACCCTTGCCTCTACTTGTTTTCCCTGGACACTTATAGGTACTTTATAGTATAGAGGTACTTACAAAACGCGTGAAGCTCAGCAGTCAACTGAACCGAGGCATCGGGTAGGGGTGGTGGTTCGAATCCCGCTGCACCTTTTAAAGTGACTTTTAAAGTGTGAAATTTGCACTCATTCCTAAAAATGGTGAACGCAAACATCGTGAAGAAACCGAAATGTTCAACAACCAGATAAAATTTAAGGATATTTCATTTACCAACTCACATTCACCCAGTGTGGTGGTCTAAAATGTCCACATCTTGCTGATCTCTCTATATTATGATTATGGTTACTTCAAGTTACCTAGGTAATCTCAATTACCAGAGAACTACTCGAGAAGAATTATCAGGAAGCTTATCGACAACCACTTGCAATTACAATTTTCTTCTCAATAAAATTTGGTGGCCGTTAGACTTGATAACAGAAACTGGCAAGAATTTCCAGTTATTTCCCATCAACAGTCGGAAAACGTTCACTGCTGAACACAGCCTTTCCCCATAAAATGACGCATTTGAAATGTGTGTGTCGACACTTATCATTGGGGGGGGGGGGGGGGGGATTCTGCTGCCTATTCCCTGGATATTCCCTTAGCCGGCTACGGCTACCACGGGAAGAGATGGGGACAAATAGAGAAAACCAATTGAACCCCCAGGACATCCGAATTAGGAGAGCCAAGTATTTACGACCACGTCGTCACTTATCATCAGGGCGGTTATTCTCTATGGAAACACAGATTCCACACGATACGAAACCACGTCGTTATCGTGTCTTGTTCAAATCGTGTCACAGCGTTAGATATACCTTCACTTTACATTAAAGTTATCTTTATTTTGAATGAATTATATTGACATAAGTGGTCATATCTTTTGATGTGTTGATGTTTAGGTACGCGTCTCGGTAAAACATATGATTTTTGACAGTTCAAATCGCGCCAATTCCAAATTCATTTCGCGCGGTTTTGTTTTCGTTTCATAGAAAATAGACTTTTGCTGATTTTTTATGTAAGACAAGGAATTCGCGTGGTTTCGAAGTAAGGAATCGATAGAGAATAATGGCCCAGATGAGACACTTATCTTCGAGTTCAGAAGCAACTAGTAGGAGCCGTTAGAAGCTTTCATTTGACTGACTCGGGCTGTTGACGCGATGTAGGATGTACAGAATCGGTCAAGGCGGACAGACATGCATGAGTCAAACTACGTAGCTTGTTTGGCCAATGGCCACGGCTTTGGCCTACTTACTGATAAGGAAGCGTTTGGCAATGGGCGTTTGGTAATAGATGACTTCATGAAACCAGAGTATTTTGTCATTCATAGTTTTGGATGAATTAGATTCGACATAGCCAATATTAGTGCGTATTATAAGTACTGGGGACCTACCTAGAGCTTTGAAAAAATTGACGCTACGCACCTAGGGAAGCGTTTTTGTTTGCTCTGTGGTTAACGCCAAACGATAACTCAAAATGAATGGAAATGATCATCAGAAATCACTTGCTTTTCACCAGCTAATGTCATTTCAATACAAGCACTAGGCTCTTTGCTAGACCCCCTATTTCCTACTGTGGTTCAAGATATGGCTATAGTGCTAGTGGGCCAACTTGACACGGTTGTCTCTTACTCGTTTTCCAGCAGAAAACTTAATTTTCAGAAAAAGTATATGTTGAATTCGGTCAAGAAAAAAACCATGTAACAAAATATAAGTATAGATTTTTATAGATAACGAATATAATAGTAAATATCCCGTATCATAACATTTCTTCATACCAGTTTTTATAGTACCTAAATTATTATGTAGTCACAGAATACAGAATAGAGAGTAGTAGAGCTACATTAAAGCTACCTCTATACTGTTATGAATGTGTCCCAATACCTTTGTTGCATATTGTTTGGTTACACAATTTAGGAATCTACTGTGTGTATTATCGCTTGCAATAACTAACTACACGTAACAGTAGGATTTGAATACAATGGAGTGTTTTCATTGACAATCAGTATACATACATGTTTTGTAAACTTCATCTCCGAAATTCTTTATAGAGACAATAAACGGATGCGACTAAAATGTATCCATCCATAACTTAGCATACAAACACTTACATTTTGGTTGTCAATGAAATCACAAAATTAGCAAAAAGCCAACATCACGCGGTGTTCCCAGGCGGTCACCCATCCAAGTACTGACCGCGCCCGACGTTGCTTAACTTCGGT
Source organism: Ennomos erosarius (assembly GCA_963580505.1). Lineage (NCBI taxonomy): Eukaryota > Metazoa > Arthropoda > Insecta > Lepidoptera > Geometridae > Ennomos > Ennomos erosarius. Next base: position 8,873,923 of record OY756996.1, on the reverse strand, counting down.
GATCGGACGAGAACCGGTGTTCTCAACGTGGTATGGACGTTGGCAACATAGTGACTAATTTACACCTATGCATTGTTGTAAACCTGTGACGTCATGAAATGCGTAATATACCACATACACCACAAATCTAGAATATTTTCGCTAAGTATATCTTGTTATAGCACTTATACTTAAAGGTTAATTTTCAAATAGACGGCAATGTAAGAGAAGGATATATTTTTAGTATTTTAAATACTGTCAACTAAAGCCTTCTAAATTGGGCCTAATAGTCAACTTTCAATGTGATTACAAAATAATAAGCATAAGGTTATAAAATATTATTTAATTCAGAGATCTACTCTTCTAATTTATAATAATAATAAATTTTAAAACGATTAAATTTGAACATGGCGACTGGATTTCAAACCTAAATAATAGTAATATTAAAAAACCGAGAAAACAAAATCCAGCGAGCCATATTTAAACCTAAGTAAATATTACAATAAGTTTCGATGTACAAAATCCTAATCCTAATTTACACTAAAATTTGAATCCAAAATGTTATATTACTCAATTAGGTCGGGGTTTTCCATCAATGGTTAAGGTAACCAATGGTTAAAAACTAACAAATGTTGACCATTGGTTACAATTTGTTAGAGTTTTTCCTTAACTTTTTGGTCAAAAACCCCACCCTTACCTGGTCCATTATATTTAAATAAGGCACTTAAATTTAGGTTGACATTTACATGGCCTTGGGCCTGTGTTGAGCGGGCCGGGAACATTCAGTCTGAAAAAGACATCATAATATGAGCTGACTAGCTAACGAATAGAATATGGAAACGAGCCTCTAGTGTGAAACTTCGAACGTGCATTACTGTACTTTGCTATCGTTTATCGTAAAATATTTGTCTAATTCTTTAGTTACGTATATTTGCCGCTAGGGGCACTGTGCTGGATTTCATATAAATATTTTACGATAGGTACTCGATAGCGATTAGGTCCTACATTCGAGCCTTATTATAGAGTTTGTTACAAGGATCTAAAGAAGTTTCTTTAAAGGATGACATAATTGACAAAAGCCTTTTCTTGCAGCTAAAATAGAATTAAGCTGCTATACAAATTTGGCAGGCGCAGGCGCACATAGCGATAAGTGTGCTCAGTTTTTCCTCAGGGGTTTAAATCCATAATCCACGGTCGGTTTAGGGTGAAATTCTAACAAATTTTGACCATTGGTATACAAATTTTGAATTTGTTACAATTTTTAACCATTGGTTATCTTAACTATGGATCAAAAAACCCACCCTTAGTCGTTTATTCGTGAAAAGCCAACAAAAAGACTGTGACAGAGTATTCAAATTTACATTTGTATTCATAATAAATAAATAAATAATTTCATATTAATCTTTTTGTGTAAATCATACCCACCATTACAGTTGCTGTGCCATTCTGAACTCTTATCATAAAGTTTCGTGGGTACATCGAAAAAAGCAAGATAAAATTACCTTTTTATTAGGAGTCGCCATTTCCCTCATCGCTGGGGAAAAAGTAGCTTTTTTTCTTTTTAACGTACGTTGCGTCAAGGTGCTTTCTGAAAAGAAAAACAATAACTTTACTTTCATATCAAAAGGCGACCATTTACCTTTTACCCGCAGAACCTAAATTTCCCGACATAAAAACCATTGTTGATCTCAGCAATGTTATTTCACATACAATTAAATCAGTGCTGCTATTTTTGAAAGCTACACAAGCATACTTACATCATCATCATCATCATCATTAACAGCCTGAAAACGAGCGGCCACTTAGAGCGGCTGCTCGCCTCCTGCTCCCCGCAGCTTTCACCAGGTCGTCGGTTCACCTATTGGGGGGCCGGCCTACGCTGCGTCTTCAAGTTCGTGGTCGCCACTCGAGAACCTTTCTCCCCCATCGGTTGTCAGTTCTACGAGCGATGTGGCCTGCCCATTGCCATTTCAACTTGCTAATCCTAAGAGCTACATCGGTCACTTTAGTTCTCCTGCGAATCTCCTCATTACGGATCTTATCTCGCAGGGAAACACCGAGCATTGCTCTCTCCATAGCCCGTTGCGCGACTCTGAGCTTAGTAATGAGGCCAACAGTTAGAGACCACGTTTCAGTTCCATAAGTCATCACTGGCAACACTCATTGATTGAAAACTTTTGTTACATACTTACATATTAACAAACAAACATATCTACACGGGAAGTTAAAGTTATATGTCATCATCATCAGCCTGTTTAAATGTTTAAAATTGGTGGCGTTTTACGCATTAAGTGCTGAATTACGAGCATGAGTGAGGGCAAGTGATGTAATGTGGTGAAACGTGACTTTTCGTGTTGCTTCCAAAACTCCATAGAAGCTTCTAGTAAAGTTGCCACCACTTTGCTGGAGCATGACTTAGACTGGACTATGACTATGACTAGGACGTGACTTTGCGTGAAATATATTATAACACGATGAAAATATAATACTTGACACTGGCTAAATACACTATGTGTGGAGCCAAAATATAAAAAAAAAGAAAAGTCACTTTGACAGAGCAGAAAGAGATCAAGCGCTAGATTTCCGACTGTCGGACAATCGATGAACTAAAACTTACATTATTTCTGACGAACTTATGTGTTTTGAGCGGATTTTTCGTATTGACGACAGTATTGGTGAAAAAATCCGAAGTACACTGTCCGCGAAACAGTATTAAACCAGTTAGAACGATAAATGTGTGAAAAAACTTGTTTTATGGTTAAGGTAGGGGCTAACAACTACAGATAAGCCTGAAATGATTTGCATTGCGTTACGTCGCGTGGTTGAACTAATCCTGCAAAGGAAGCATGAGCTGTAAAAATCGACATATCTTCTCTCGAGAAAGCACTTCACCAATGAACGATCGCGCGGATCACGAGGTAAACCTTTCGTTGCGTTCTCATTGGCCAAACCATAGAGATAGGATGTAAAGAGGAACGTTGACAGTTTGAAAATGGGACAAGAAATATAGGAAATTGTGTGTGAGAGAAACTGTTGTTAAGATTTTGACTATTTATGACAAAATAACTGTGGTATTTACTATATACGATTAGTATATTTTGTAACATCACATTTTGCAAAAATAGTATTTTGCACTTTGATAACGGGATAATGGTACATGATAACAATAAGCTCTTCGTCGTGAAACAAATGGTGGTTATCTCTCTAACTCCCGTCGACCCGATATCGTAAACATACGCATTGTTATTCAATTGTCATCTCAATGCTGTGATTCCAGAAGTTATATGTGGTGGTATTTGGCTGATATAGTGACAATCCGCCATTGTCTCCCTATCTCTATCTTCCTCTCGGGCAGTGTGTACTTAATTTGTATTGCTTGTACGCGTCGTGGCTCTATTGAGAGTAACGAATTCTAGCTCTGTGGATCAAACGCTTTCTCGAAAGACATGTATCATGATGGTCTAGCATGCGCACCGCGAGAAAACTTGTCGTCGCTGTTAGAGTGAGACGCACTCAGGCGCTACCAGAGCCTTGTCACGGTCTCTCACGAGAAAGTGTCGAGATAATTTAGTCGCGGTGGGCAAGCTAGCCCGGATGGACATGGATTTTCAGCTTATTCTTCCCGTGCTGAAGTGATAGTTCTGCAAGGCAAATTGGTTATTTCCACAAACTAATCGGTCCATAACTACTATAACTTATCTCTACGATACATAAAACAACTATCGAATCCAAAATCTAGGCTCAAACAACTAGCTACACAACTTTGCAGAACTATGCACTTACAGGGCGTCATCGGATAAGGATTAAGCTGCGCGTCCTTCCTCTTAAAAATGTGCCAAATTCCGGAGAGATTTTTATAGAAGGAATACTTCTCGTGACGCCTTCGGAAAAACGAGAAAAACTAATGTAAGTTAAACTGAACGATAACTAGTATCGCTCGCCTCTTTAATTTTGAAAAGAGCTGTTATTTTTGACTCACTCCCTGTTGCGTCCCAGTCGGGATCACAACACTTAGTAAAAGTTAACGTTAACAGTTTTTAGTAGTTTATTAGATACAAAGAATACAGCTTTAAGTTAGCCAATAGGCATGACAATTTTTTTTTTGATAAATTAGTAATATTCCTCAAAAGATAAAAACATTTGTAAAAACAAAAATTAAATATATCAAAAAATTACCAAGTTACAAGCATTTTAAAAACCGGAATAGAAAGACATAGCTCGAACGGCCAGTGACGTCGGAGGAAGGTCGCTCATAGTATCTCATTACTAAGCTGTGGTAGCTTTTCATACAACCTCTGGCATGTGACGTCACGAGTGGATGTTTCATAGTAAATGTGGGGGGGCGCTCTGTTTCGCGAGAAAGGGACAGGAGATGCCTTAAATGCTAATTATGCTGCATTTAAAAGCTTATTACTCCGTGATTTATTTACCGATTTTGCTTATATTTTCAATGATTGCATTCATTTTTAGTCTTCTTTATAAAAGTAATATTTATTTGCTCATTTTTAATAGTGACTACTAGTGACTAATGTAAAAGTAAATATCATACCTATTCTCCCACTCGCGCGTGTATAGCTGTAGAAATCGACATCTCTGTTGTGACGAATTTTACTATTGTTTTTTCACTGAGTGGTTTTTTTTATCAACGATAGGAACATCTACGGTCTCACCTGAAGGTAAGAGACAACGCGGTCGACTATGGAGCATGCTTGCCTAGAAGATACCGGTTCACTCTAACCTTAAAAACTCCCAGATTATATTTGTCAGGAAACAATGACGCTGGTAAGGTGTTCCATTCCTTCGCTGTCCGAATTATAAACGAGGAATCAAAACGCTTTGATTGAAACCACTGTAACTTCCCTGTGAAATATTCACTCTTCAATTGGACTATAATTATAACCCACAGATATCATCCTATAATAGTCAAATTCGGTAAAATTGTACAGAAGAACTTATCAACTGAAAAGAGTTACAGATGCAACTTTAGAAATCAACATAAACCTCTGACATAGTAAGAGCATAGTCCGCAAGCTTTAAAACAGATAAAATGTAACCTCTTTCATCAAAAACTTCAACAGATGCGAAATAACATTGTACTTGGCTACATCCATTCCGTATTCCATCAAGCTGTCGGCGCAATACGAAGACATTGGCGCCACACACGTGTTGTACAGAAGCAAGGCAAACGTCCATTTCTGCGTTTGATCTGGTATTTTGCTTTCAGATTTTGACTTGGCCAGACGTGTTGGTTGCGGTGTATCGATCGATTTTGAAGTTCCATCCGGTGATAGATTTTTAACTGTTAGTTCTTGTGTTGTATCGAATCTAAACAAGCGCTTTGTAAAATTTATTAGAATTTAGATTAGAATATAGTACATAAGTATGGCGGAGGCTTACCTAGTTTCAAAGTAGGAGGGTGTAGTGGGTGAAATGTTGTGCGAAAACTCAGAGCTTGATGGCTGTAAAAAAAAAATTAAAACATATTTTTACTAACTTACTTTATCGTCACGATCCTCTTTGTATTTCCCACATTACTCGAGTTCCTCGATCACTACTCGAAATCGCTACAATAATCCGTTTAATAGACTACATCATCATCATCATCAACAGCCTGAAGACGTCCACTGCTGATCATAGGCCTCCCCAGACAGCGCCACTTTGAGCGGCTGCTCGCCTTCTGCATCCATCGGCTCCCCGCGGCTTTCACCAGATCGTCGGTCTACCTAGTGGGGGGCTGGCTTACACTGCGTGTTCCGGTTCGTGGCCGCCACTCGAGAACCTTTCTTCTCCATCGGTTGTCAGTTCTATGAGCGATGTCCCCTACCCACGAACTTAGGTGCTATCAAATTTTAGTGACGTAAATCATTGTTTCAAGAAGACACATATTTCACGTGTTCTAAGGCAAAAATAGAAAAAAAATGGAATAATATTGAAAAAAAAAATGAAGTAAAAAATAGTAAAATGTACAAATCTCACATTGTTCTCCTTATCCTCGCTATCGGAAGAGGAACGTCGGTTCTTGCAGAGTTCCCGTTGGCAGCGGCAAGTGATCCCACAACCCTTGTCAGACTTCACACAGCCGCACATCTTGGTGGAACAAGCGCCTCGACAGGTGCAATGCGAGGATCCGTCGGAGGAACGCTTCAGTGCGAGCCGAGAGGTATCGCCTGAGGCGTCCGCGGTGAAATTCATCGTCAACCGTGAACGGTGGGCCTGGACAAATAATAATAATAAATAAATAAAATGGCAACACCGCGTATCCTGATTCCAAGGGGCTAAGTGAGACCTCTGACCCCCAGCTTGCCTTAACCGGGTGTCTGGGGGTGGAAGTCGCAAGAGCTAAGAACCTAAGTTCCAGGGTGGAAGTGTTAAAGGGCATAACGCCGCGAGTAGCGTTCAGTGAAAGTGCAGCACACCTCTCGACACCCTAAGCCACCCACGCCAATGTTGCTTCCTCGGCACCAACATGCAGTAACCACTACAAGAGGCCCAGTTCATGGGTGACAAGTCATCACCAGCCTCAGAATTTGGCGGAACTCGGAACTGATGGTAAGTGGTAACCACCATCTAAGTACAGCAACGACACCAAGGGCATTCACATATCTACCCTTAAAGTTAACATTTTTCTTAAGATTAACAGACTTTTACTTTACTAGGTGGTAGGACTTTTCTGCAAAGTTCGTCTAGATAGGTACCACCGCTTTGCCAGTTATTCTGCCGCCAAGCAGTAGTGTGCAAGCACTACTATGTTACTGGGCAAATGAGACGTTATGTCTCATTCACTCTTATTTAAAAAACTTATTTATTTAGTCTACAAAAAGTTGCAAAAAGAGTACAATGTTTATTGAAATAAGGCTTAATAAATAATAAATAATGTTTATTGGAGTAATCGGTTAGTAAAACAATAATTAAAACTCACTTTAAACAGTTAATTAGCATTCAATTTACCTGTATACGTTTGAACAATGGAGTGGCCCTCCAATCAGGGTCGGAATTCTTGTCTTCAAATTCATCTTCTTCTTCATCGGTGAACGGCATGAAGTCAATCTTCTTGACCGTTTCTAGGGAGTCTTGCTTACGCTTCTGCTTTGGCTTCTTGTTGACTGAACGCAGCTGTTCCAGCTCTTCGACTAGCTTCCTCTGAGGAGTTGAGGTGGTTGTTAGTGTTCGAAGAAAAAGTGACCGGAAAGAGCAGTCTTTTATTGGTACCTATCTTCGAAGTAGTGTGAAGTAGAAGTGTTTTTAAAATTAATAAATGAATGAATGCTACGACTACCATGATATGCAAATAATGAGCAGTTTTCTTAATGTCTTTCTAACATTTATTCATCTCCCGCTAGATGGCATTAGTGACAGTTTTGGAAACAGTAGTTTTTATTGTAGCGTGTATTGCCGTCGCTCAGGGCGATTATTCTCTATGGAAACACAGATTCCACACGATACGAAACCACGTCGTTATCGTGTCTTGTTCAAATCGTGTCACAGTGTTAGATATATCTTCACTTTGTATTAAAGTTATCTTTATTTTGAATAAAATATATTGACATAAGTGGTTATATCATTTGATGTGTTGATGTTTCGGAACGCGTCTCGGTAAAACATATGATTTTTGACAGTTCAAATCGCGCCTATTCCATATTCATTTCGCGCGGTTTTGTTTTCGTTTCATAAAGAATAGACTTTTGCAGATTTCTTATGTAAGACAAGGAATTCGCGTGGTTTCGAAGTAAGAAATCGATACGGAATAAAGACCCTGATCTTCACACGCATGATAGAGGCAGTAAAGGCAATCCATAAGTGAATTTACCTACATTTTAGCGTTCGGGCGCCAACGGTTTCACCCTCTAAAAATTGACAAAATTTGATTTCAGTGTCAATCGTTTCGTATACATTATAATTGACTGCGACCGCCAAGACGCCTGCCATGTGTAGTGATTATGGCAAAATAAATGCTTAAAAATAAATACCTGTTTCTAAATCCGTTTAAAGAATGTCCAGACTACAAAAAGAAAGTTGAGTTATTATTTTTGTCAATTTATTTCAATAACTTAACCTCAGAGTGCATCATAATAAGATACAATAAATAAAGTTACTGTCTACGATAAAAAAAAAACATTTTCTGAGGCTTTAGCCCTTAATACATAAAACCTAGTATCATATAAAATTAAGTAAACTCAATTAAATAGTGAAAAGCCCTCATGTGTTTATAAAATTGTACGACACATAATAGGACATGGTGGTTGGACTTTTCTGCAAAATACTTCTAGCTAGGTACCACCGCTGACACGGTAGGTTGTCAGTTATTTTGCCGCCAAGCACTAACAGTGTACCGATTTGAAGGGTATTGTAGCTAGTGAAATTACTGAGAACCAGTGATCTCAAAGGCTAAAAATATATTTAAGAATGTTTGATGTCTCAGGATGACGTGCACACAGTGCGCAGTGTCACGCGAAACTTTGATGAAGAGTTCTGGGGGTCTAGCAAAGATACCAACCACTAACGCTAACGCCAAACGCTAACTCCAAAATGTACTGAAATGACATTTATGAAATCGCTTACTTTTCCGCAACGAATGTCATTTCAATACAGTTTTAGTTAGCGTGAGGCGTTAGCGTTAGTGGTTGGTATCTTTGCTAGACCCCCTGGACGGCCGTGACGCTTAACACCAGACAAACGACAAGCTCGTCACGTCATTCGTGCACATTAAAAAAAGGTTTTATTTAGCAAACAACTGAAATAAACAGTAGGTAACATCACAACAAAATGTAATCAAGAGAGCAACATACATTTTCTTCCTCAAGTTCATCCAGCCGGTTCTGTTGGAAAGTGATCACGTTTTGCAGTTGGAGACAAGCTTCGGTCTTCTCGCCACGGATCACCACTCCGCGTTGTAACGCTACTAGCGCTGTCAGCTATATGGAAAACAAATTTTTACTTTAATGCGCGCTGTAAATCCACAATTGATAAAAAGCACTGGCGCTGCTAACGTATCAATCATAATAATATAAAAACGAGAAAAAAATTGGCCAAGTACGATAATGTTACGGAACCCTTCGTGCGCGAAGGGTTCCGTAACATTATCTGTAAAAACAAGCAAAAAATCACGTTTGTTGTATGGGAGCTCCCTTAAATATTTATTTTATTATTTTTATTTATGTATTTGTTGTTATAGAAATGCATCATCTCTGAAAACCACTTCCACTGTCGAAACAATCACGGATCATGAGATACAGGCTGGTGACAGATGGACGGACAGCAGATAGACAGACAGAAAGACAAACAGACATACAGACAGCAGACAGACAAACGAACAGCAAAGCCTTAGTAATAGGGTTTGTTTTAGCCTTTGGGTATGGAACCCTAAAAATAATAACAGGCTAAATAACAAAACGCTTGGAGCCAAGAAAAAACCATACCTTCTGTTCACTTTGCATCTTCACCGTTGCAATTTCTCTTTCAAATTCCGATCTGGCGTTATCAAAATCAACGGCGAGCCTATCGTGAGCCTCCTTTATCTCTTCATATCTGGCTTGGAAGCCTTTCTCCGATTGGTTCTGAAGATCTCGTTTAGAATCTACGAGCAACTCGAATAGGCACTTCAAAGCCACTTTGGCTTCAAGCATCGATTGGATGTTATCCCATTGCGTACGGGATTTGTTCTCTGTGAGAAACAAAGGAAGCTACAGATTATATACTGGGCGATTACTCTCTATGGAAACACAGATTCCACACGATACGAAACCACGTCGTTATCGTGTCTTGTTCAAATCGACAGTGTCATATCTTTTGATGTGTTGATGTTTCGGAACGCGTCTCGGTAAAATATATGATTTTTGACAGATCAAATCGCGCCAATTCCAAATTCATTTCGCGCGGTTTTGTTTTCGTTTCATAGAGAATACAGTTTCGCAGATTTCTTATGTAAGACAAGAAATTCGCGTGGTTTTGAAGTAAGGAATCGATACGGAATAATGACCCTGCTTTGTGTTTTCGACGTTTCGAGAATTGGAATGCCTTATTTCTTTAAGTGGGAGTCGTAAGGGCTAGGTTATATCAAGGGAAAGGCAGCAGCAGTCTCCTCATCAAAGTAGGCTAAATAGCAATTGATAATTTGAAAAAATAACCAGCCAAGTGCGAGTCGGGCTCGCGCATGACGGGTTTCGTACCAATATCTAAAACATCCCATTTCTTGTATGGGAGCCTCCTTAAATATATATTTTAATCTGATTTTTAGCACTTGTTGTTATAGCGGCAACAGAAATACATCATCTGTGAACTATCACGGTTCATGAGATACAGCCAGGGCCCGAACTCTGTTATTTCAACTGTGTCATAATGGTTAATGAATGGTACAATAATGACAGATTTTGACACTAATCATCATCATCATCATTAACAGCCTGAAGACGTCCACTGCTGAACATAGGCCTCCCCCCGGGAGCGCCACTTAGAGCGGCTGCTCGCCTCCTGCTCCCCGCGGCTTTCACCAGGTCGTCGGTTTACCTAGTGGGGGGCCGGCCTACGCTGCGTCTTCAAGTTCGTGGTCGCCACTCGAGAACCTTTCTTCCCCATCGGTTGTCAGTTTTACGAGCGATGTGGCCTGCCCATTGCCATTTCAACTTGCTAATCCTAAGAGCTACATCGGTCACGTTCTCCTGCGGATCTCCTCATTACGGATCTTATCTCGCAAGGAAACACCGAGCATTGCTCTCTCCATAGCTCGTTGCGCGACTCTGAGCTTAGTAATGAGGCCAACAGTTAGAGACCACGTCTCAATTCCATAAGTCATCACTCGCAACACACATTGATTGAAAACCTTTGTTTTCAGGCTTTGTGGTATTTTGGACGAATGACCCTAATAGTAGTCTACAAACATTTGTAGACTATCATGAGTGTCAAAATCTGAACCATTATGACACAATTGAAATAGCAGACTTTGAGCTCTGTTGACAGACGGACCCTTTGGTCCCTAAAAAACAGACAAGTAAATTAAAAAATCACGTACCCTGATCAGCAGTCAATATTTTCTGCTGCAGGTCCGATATCTGTGCTTTACGTAGAGCAAGGTCATCTTCTAGCTCGGTTATCTTCTTTCTATTCGCCGCATCGTCTGTACTGTTACGAAGGCTTTCTATCTGCTCTGTGATCCATGCTCTGTAAAAGAAATAAATAATAATACCGCCATGTGGGATGTTGACTCAACAAGCATTGTCCCGATAGTCGTTTCAACAAACGGTCTTATAGCGAAGAGCCTCGACCAACACCTCGAGATGCCCTCACTAGACGGCTGGATCAAGGGTCAGATTCAGAAGGCGGTACTCCTTGACACGGCACGTATTGTCAGGAGGTTCCTCACTCTGCAGCCCTGACCACCGGTAGCTTGGACCCTGCCCCGCTGCCGGCGGGACACTAGGTTTAGGTTTTTTATAGTATTTTTGTAATGTATTTTTATATAAGTATTATAAAAAAAACACAAACTTAAGAAAGACAAATAAATGAATGAATAATAATAAATATGTGTGGACAATTCACACATCGCCATCTAGCCCCAAACTAAGCATAGCTTGTACTATGGGAACCAGATAACTGATACAATACATATATACTTTTTTGTTTGTAAATACATACATAGATAAAAGCCATAAATAAGGCGATGATCAACAGTCAACCAATCAGCGTTCCATATTTTTAAGTTAAACTTTAACCATAGATATAGGATGTAAAGAGGAACATTGACAGTTTGAAAATGGGCAAAAAATGTAAGTAATTGTGTGTGTGAAAACCTGTTGTTATGGTTATGATCTTCAATGTTTGCAACAAGTTAACTGTAGTATTTACTAAATATTGAACCTAACTATAGATCCCATTAGTTTTTTAAATAAAATTGTAGCCATTTTATTTTACGAAATCTGCAAACATTGGTGTAAAATTGATAAATAATACAAATACTGAAACACTGATATATTGCGATGTATCGGAAGGAGCATTCCTAATGTACAAAATGAACAAGCTTTGCAGTCAGATTCCACACCAAAAACAACACAAAATGACTAGTAATAGTGCAATAAAATTTGTGATAAATTTGCTCTGATACGTGTATTTGTTCGGATCAGGGACCGTATTGTGAGCTCTTAGCGCGATTCAAATAATAATAATAATAATAATAATAATAATAATAATAATCATTTATTGACAAAAAACAAATCTTTGCCGCAGAGTTACAATTTTACTGTAGATACAGCAAGTTACATAGGTGCTTATCAAATTATAATAAACGTGTAGACTTAATAAATTGCAGTTTAGACTAATGACATCTGAACTAGTAATGAAACTGTGTTTCAGAAGTCATTGCCCTCCGCATTTTAAAAGTATAGTTTATTACGTAGTCTTAGCATGAGTAATAATAACTGTTGAGTGAAATTGTGATGACTGTATATTTATTCTGTAGCAAAACATTGCACATGCATGCAATAGGAGTGTGATGTGTGTTTGTGTGAGTATGAAAAGGTATGTAGAAAATGTTTGTATGGATAATGTAATGTGTGTGGGTGTGTTTGTGTATGATGAAGATGAGAGTGTTTGCCTACGTGTGTGTGCAAGTGGGTGTGTTTTGTTTGGTGTAGTAAAAGCTGAGCTTCTTTTATGATACGTATCTGATTAATTCTTCTGTTTCGTTATATGAAAGAGTTTTAAGCCAATCACTGCAGGTGGTTTTAACTATGGAGTAACGGAGCGGATAAATGTGGAGAGTGTTGTTAATTTTATTATAGAGGCGATTTGAGAGAACTTCATAGTGTCGGTTAGCAAGGGTTGTGCGATGAGGCACAGAAGAACAAACACGTGACCGTCTACGTTGGCTTAGGTCGAGCTCTGGATTGTAAAACAGCCTTCGATGTTTCCGAAGGACAACATGCAAAATAAAAAGCTGTCGGACTGTCAAAACTTCTGATTCTCTGTATAAAATAGCCGTAGGAAATCTTATGGGCTTTTTGAGCATTACTTTAAGTATTGCTCTCTGCGCGCGCTCTAACTGCAGCAGAATAGTTGCGCACGCACCTCCCCAGGCTGTATCGCAGTATGTTAGGATGGACTGTGCAAGTGAGTAATAAACAACTTTAAGAGTTTCAGGATTTGCAGATGATCTGATCTTTTTGAAAATGTATATGAGGCGCCTGGCTCGAGACGTTAAATTTTGTATGTGAACCTTCCAGTTTAACAAACTATCAATCTGTACTCCCAAGTATCTTATGTCATCTGTCTTAGAAAGTGGAAGACATGAACAAGTATTAAACCGTTGGAGACAACATTGGTGAGCAGTTATGGAATACATTGGTGGGGGTTGTGACGTAGCTGTTGGAGAGAAAGTAATGTATTTGGTTTTGTTGATATTTAACGTAAGAAGATTGGTTGATAACCAGTTCATTACGATACTCAGAGCATGTTCTGCATGGTCTTTAGCTTCAAACCATGTTTTCCCTCGAATCAACAGAGCTGTGTCATCTGCGTACGTAAAGATGTCACAGTGGGGTAGCTTCAACTGACAAAGATCGTTCACATAGAGTAAGAATAGACTAGGACCTAGTATGCTTCCCTGGGGGACTCCAAAACTTGGTGATTTATCATCACTACAATGGCCTTCAAATCAGAGCATATATTGGATCGCAATGTTTTTTTTGTATGAATATTTTGACAAGCGACTAGGCTCTCATTTGAATCGCGCTTAGAGCTCACAGTACGGCCCCAGTACGGTTTGTAACAGCACATTCACTCACGTAATAAGATGTAGAAGCTATAAAAATAGCATTTTGCACTTTGATAACGGGATTATGGTACATGATCACAAAATTCTCTTCGCCGTGAAACAGATAGTGTTGATATGTGGTGGTGTTTGGCTGATATAGTGACAATCCGCCATTGTCTCCCTATCTCGTTTCCTCTCGGGCAGTGTGTACTCGGTTTGTCCTCGTTTCAGAGATGCTTCGATTCTTTTGAGTGTAACGAAAAAATTCTAAGTCTGTGACATTAACAAACGTATGAGAAACCGAGGGTTTAGTTTACCTGTACTCCATAAGCTCTTCCAGAGACTTTTCAGCCTCAACAATACTAAGATGTACTTCTAATTCTTGTTCAATGTACTGCTGGATCGCACCGGTCTTCACGCTGCCTTTCGCGTTGCGTTTCATATGAGTCTGCTTCTGACGGTCCAATGCTTCCTATGGGGAAAGAGTAATTTTTTATGACGGAATAGGCCCGCGGGGTGCCGATGGTTGCAAAAGGCGAGCAGCCGCTCAAAGTGACGCTCTCTAGGAAAGGCCTATGTTCGGAGTGGACATCTACGGGCTGTTGATGATGATGAGGCCCTATTATATATAGTATATAAGATACCTATTCACTGGGGCCAATTTTAAAGGCTTTAGTTGACAGATCTAAAGCTCCTAAAACTGTTGCTGTCCTTGTCAAATAGACGGCAATGTAAAAGATGGATATGTTTTTAGCATTTTTAAAACTGTCAACTAAAGCCTCCAAAATTAGGCCTATTGGCGACTTAAAGAGCTATATTATATAGATTATAATATAGACTTTGAAGTAATCATTTTTGATGTGACTGCAATTTTGAGATGTCTCTTCGTATTCTTGTATTTAACTTGTACCTTGCTATTTTTTAAATATGTTTTTGTTTTCTCTCTCGGCTTTAGAAACCTGTCCAAAAACGCACCTTCAATCTTTTGTTGACCGCTACAGCTTCCTCCATTTTCCGTTTAAGCACATTCTGCTGTTTGGCGTGTAAATTCTCCATTTTAGCCATGGCAGTGGCGCGCTTACGGTCCTCGTTCTTAAGGCGCAGCATCGCTCGCTCGTTGTCCGCCTTCCATTTGCGGAACTTCTCGCTTTCCTCGCGCATTTGTTTTATTATCTTCACCTAGTGGTAAGAAAAATATAGTATCTTTATAGTTAAGTACATATTTATCAAGGGCCTGATAGGACCCAATACAAGCACGTTCACTACAGCAGTCAAACATGAGACGTATATACTGTATTATATAGGGTCGCGAACAACTGAGCCAGCACCGCTTCAAATGGAATCAATCAATCAATCAAATATTTATTGACATAAATTTAGGTACAAAAATTTTTATACGAACCCTCATAATCCAAGTGGAATAAACTAGAGAGGCAATTTTGTCTACCATCCATGCTGAAAATGTCGCTGGACTAATATTGTTGATGGTGATGGTGATGGTGATGATGATTTATTTATTTATACATGACAGTTTCCCAATTCATTCACCAATGACACCATGATGATGATGATGAATCGACTAACCTTGGTGACTTTCATGGCTTGCAGCTCAGCATTCAGAGATAGTATCTTGGCCTCATTCTTCTCTTTCATCTTGATAATGTTGGCTTGCTGCTGACAACGCTTCTTTAGGTCGGAAATTTCGGATTCGAGACTGGATACTTTGGTGCGACGCTCTTCATGAGACGGGTCTTTTGTCTGGATATATAATTATTTTTATTTATATATTAAGAATAGGCACAGCTATTCTCACTGATATAGCTTTTAAATTTAGCAAGTTAAAGTGGCCGCGGGCAAGCCACATCGCTAATAGTACTAACCCTAGAGAACCTTTCTTTCCAATGTTAGTAAGTAACAACCGATTGGGAAGAAAGATTCTCGAGTGGCGACCATGAACTGGAAGACACAGCGTAGGGCACTAGGTGGATCGATAATTTACGATGGATGCAGAAGGCAAACAGCCCATCAAAGTGCCGCTCTTTGGGGGAGGCCTATTGTTCAGCAATGGCCGTCTTCAAGCTGGATGATGATGATGATTATAAGTTTAGTTAATATATCATAATATATCATTTACTTACACTGAATTTGGAGCAAACAATTTAAATCTATAAAGGAGTTATTTGCTTTTTATTTTATAGGCTTATACTGTAGCTTCTCACCTTAGTCTTCTTCAACTGTTGCAGTAGTTCATCTCTTTCTTTCTCCAACTGAGATATCCTGTCTTCGTTCTCTTTCAGATTGTTGTGGCTGTCAAGCATTTCCTTGTTGTTGGCCAGTATAGCTTGAACCACCGATGCCTTGATCGCCATAGCGCGGTTGAGCTCTTGTAGCTCTTGGTTTAGAGCCACCTACGAAAACATCAAAAATTAATTTTTTACATTTATTGCGCGGACGCAAGGGAATGGAGAGGTGAGACAGTGGTCAAATTAATAAAAAAAAATATGAATAAAATCTTGACGACCTTTTAGTGCGTGCGCGCCATTGGAAAAGCTATCCTGACGTAAGCTAGAGAATTATTGTTTTTATATTGTTTTCTCACTTCTGTCCATGTAGTGGGAGTGAGACGACAACAGAAGCGTACGTTATTTTCAGAGCTTTTATGTAAAGGCTTGAGTTTTCTTTTACCAACTTCTTATTATCTAGTATTGTATCTCTTTTTAAATTGATAAATATTTTTAGCGTGGTGTTAAGTTATTTGTTATTGTAAACATAATTATATAATATTTCGCCTTTATAATGTTAGTGCGATGATAAATGTTACTACTACTGTAAATATTTTAAAATAGGTATATATTTACAGTAGTGGTAATTTTATCATATCCCAATGAAAAACTAAAATATTGTAGTCTTTCTAACGTAATTGGTAATAGTGAGTGCTTGCGAGTACGTTACATTACGATAACGTATTAGAATTATCGCAGATAACAAAAGCATTAAAGAAGTTAAACGCCAAAACAATGACATCCCTGGTGGGGATCGAACCCACGACCTTTGGATTAGAAGTCCAACGCGCTATCCTCTGCGCCACAGGGACGATGGTATATCCTCGAAATACGCAACACCATACAACGGTGTATTTCGTCATACATAAATAAAATTATTAAGTACATACAAATTCGATACACCTGCATGTGAATATTTATATTTAATCAAGTTGCGAGTTATATTATACAGCTGTTTCTATTATACAACTGTATCCGATACATTATATTTTAATTAATTTTTGTAACAAATGGAATTATTCAAATCCAGCGCGGTTTCGTGGACGTAGTAGTTGACTAAACCTATTTGAAATTGTTCAGTAAAATTTGTTATTGACTGTACCTACTCCAAAACAAATAGCGGGTCTTAGTCGAATTAAAATAGCGCTGTTTTCTAAATTTTTGTCCACAAAAGTCGTTCCACTCGCAATGAAAGTGTTCACTGTGCTGTGAGCGATTTTGAGTTTTTTCCCAAGTCCAGTCAAAGTAAAAATGCTAAAAACCCCCCCGATTTATGCCACATTACCTATACAAGATGTCAAAATGATCATTCCAGTCCAGTGCAATGACATTGTGGGCAAAAATTTCGTAATTTTCATTGATTTGCGAATGGAACGGAAATAAGTAGATGTAATTGTTTTCGTCATTTTTAGCTGCAACTGAAACTAACCCGTGAGAAAAACAAAATAAATGCGTTCGAGATGTGGTGCTGGAGACGCATGCTGAAGATACCATGGACTGCAATGAGAACGAATATACCTATTCTCCAAGAGCTCAGCATCACCAAACGACTCTATACTGTGTGCCAGGAGCGTCAGGCAAGCTTCTTCGGCCACATTATGCGATCTCAGAGACACGGAGGCAACAGGAGGCAACAGGAGAAACTCTACAGCGGACGATTGCTTTGGCACAAGACCGGACAATTTGGAGGGCCTTATTTGCGCATGGTCACGATCCTCATCAGTGAGGGAACGACAAGAAAGAAGGAACTAAACCAAGAATTATTTACCGTGTTTTTGTTCATAAATAGTAGTCATCATGCCTGATGACTTGTACTAAAAATGAACAAGTAGGTATTACTTTCATAAAGAAGATTAAAAATGAATGCAATAATTGAAAAAATAAGTAAAATCGGTAAATAAATCACAGAGTAATAAGCTTTTAAAGTTTCTGGAGGGGGCATCACCTGTCCATTTCTCGCGTAACAGAGCGCCTCCACAGTTACTATGAAAAGCCCACTCGCCGAAGCCGGGCCATGAACGACCCAGCTCTGACCTCACTGGCCGCTCTTTCTATTCCGGTTTTTAAAATGCTTGTAACTTTGAGATTTTTTTATATATTTTATTTACATAATATATATTTTATTGTTTTCACGGATGTTTATCTTTTGAGGAATACTATTGATTTATGCAAAAAATCTGTAGTCATCATGCCTATTGCATTAAAACTCACCTGTCCCATAGCCCGCTTCTCCTCCTCCATAACCACCTGATCTTCATTCATCACCACATCATCATCAACTTTATCGTGATCAGAATCGTCTTTGACAAACGACAGCTTGATCTCATGGTCTATCAACTCCTCATTCGTCTTCAAGTTAACCGACTGCAGGTCTTCTAGCCTACACTTGATTTCTTTTAAATAATCTACAACACTTGTCTTTTGGTCGTCATCTTGCTTTTCAGACATGTTCAAATTTTCTATAGTCTGGTTGCACTGTTCCGTTAGTTCATTCAGTTTCCGTTCAATTTTGTCCTTAGCTGCTTCCGCTAGTAACGCCTTTTCACATAGGTTCGTGTTTTCAATGAGCATGTTGCCTAAATGCTCGGTCATTTGCTTGTGCTTCTTGAGCAGTTCTGCGTACTTTGCTCGTTCTCGGTCTAGTTCTTCTTGTAACTGTTCATTGTTTTGTTCGCTGATGGTTGGCAGTTTGCCGACTAGCTGGAGGCGTAATTCGTTAACTAGATTGTTTAGTCTGAAAGTTACAATTCGTAATCATTAAAGGAGGAACATTTGATGATAATAGGATGTATTAAATGACAGGCAAGCGATAGGGAAAGGTTCTCGAGTGGCGACCACGAACCGAAACACCCATCGTAGGCCGGCCTCCCACTAGGTGGACCGACGTATCGGTCTATTTTTGTTTGACTTTCTATCTTCTATTCTCGATATTTATGTCACAATTCCTTTAACTGAATTTATCTTACCTAACGATTTCGGCAGCTTTGGCATCTTGGTTAATGATTGGCTTATTGCGTATCCTCCGCGCGCGGTCCGCGTATCGCAACGTCGATACGGTCTCGTCCAGATTGTAATCCGCCGGACTCACACAAGCCACCATTAGCGTGAGAGAATTACCTCCAAGACTGTCTGTACGTAGAAGATAACTTTAAACGTAATATTCTTTAAAAAAAAGGGGGGGGGGAGGATTAGACTCCTTTTTAGGTGGGTTTAATCGCTATAGGCTCGCCAAAAAAAGGGGACCGACCAAAGTGACCGGTAACTATCGCGCGCCACCTACTTTCGCAGCAGAAATATATCTCCATATACTACCAATCTGACAGTTTTCCTCAAATTGAATGTATTAATGAGAAACAAAAAATGTTCATTACATTTCGTTTACATTTAATTAAGCTAACTAGCTTAATTAAACAGGCCCATATTTACATATATGCCTTACAAACTTACATATTTTATTATAAAAACAACATCAAAAAGCGCATAGGGGGTCTAGCAAAGATCTTTAACATTAGCGTTAACGCCAAAGGATAACCCAAAATTTATGGGAAATTGGGAATAACTTACTGTGTGAAGTCATTCCCAACTTCCCATACATTTGACGTTAACGAATGCAAAAGGATCTTTGCTGTCCTGAAACGTCCTGGTTCAGGCGTTTTCTTTTAACGGTCGCAGATCCGTGTAGAGTGCGATTCAATTCAAGCTTAATGGCGGCTGTGAAGTTGGCGCGAAACGCTGCGACGTAGCACAAATTAGATGTGCGCGGGAAGAGGTAAGCGGGGTGCGCAGCGTGCGGGGGGCTTTTAGCGCACTTCACAGCCGCCATTGAGTTTGATTCACTGTATTGCCGAAACTCAATTCTTTTTGGACTAAATACAAAATATAAAATTAATTGGACGTGAAAAATACATACTATAAATAACGTAACATACCTTGCAGTAACCTCGTTAGTTTACTGTCCCGGTAACTGATGAACGCTCTAGTAGTACCATCCCCGAGGGCAGATATAACGTTTCCCAAAGCGAGCAGCCCTTGGTTGATCTTTACACCCTCCTTCAACCTTTCACCGCTAGCCTTGGTTTTCTTAATACGCTCCGAACCAGCCAAATCTACGAGGTGGAACTTTGATGTTGTTGCCAAGTTTCTGTAAGTTAAAACCGTAGAGTGAAGAATAAATAATGTAGGACACACTGCTAATGGTGTCGCTTAATTTTTGTGGTCGAAGACGCTTGCCAATTGAATAGTAACAGCCTTCAGAAGTCCACTGCTGAACATAGGCCTCCCCCAGAATTCTCTGGGCACTCACTATCACTGAGTACTTTTGAATATTATTGTTGTTCTGTATACTTGTTGTGTCTGGGTGTTGTGGGACCAGGTCCCTCATAGTTCCTGGGTCCCTTGATACAGGGAACCCTAATTAGGGTTCAGGATCTCTGTGTGATCATCATCAACAGCCTGAAGACCATCCGCTGCTAAAAATAGGCCTCCCCCAGAGAGCCACCTTGAGCTGCTCTCCTGCTGCACCCACGGCTCCCGGGGTTATGTGCTTTAACGTGATCGTTGGGC
Organism: Ennomos erosarius; assembly: GCA_963580505.1. Taxonomy (NCBI): domain Eukaryota; kingdom Metazoa; phylum Arthropoda; class Insecta; order Lepidoptera; family Geometridae; genus Ennomos; species Ennomos erosarius. The sequence continues at coordinate 8,853,358 of OY756996.1, read as the reverse complement.
GATGTTTATTTACTAAGCAAGCACCTTTTACTAAATAGATACATTTCCGATCTCTATTCAATTTAATCAAAGATTGACTTTACTACATTATTGGAACCCCCGCGGGTACCGTAAATAAATATGTACCAATACTACAAAACCATTGAGATTATTCTTTAAAGAGCCAGATTTTTATAATCAGAATTTCTCAAGTTCTCAAGCTGCAGCTCAAAGTCGCGCTCTCTGTCTGGGGGAGGCCTATGTTCAGCGGTGGACCTTAGACTGTTGATGATGATGATGTTAATTCTTACTTGTCAGTGCGGCTCTCTTTGCTAATAACAATGGTGAAGACAGCGTGGCTGCGACTGGAGGCTTGGTTCATGGCGGTGGAGCCGGTGACGCGGCCCGTGGAGCCGCGCGCTAGTGCCAGCATCGTCTCCATTATCGAAGACACGGGCAACTCTGTTATACCTGCAAGTCAATCGTTGACAACCTTAGCATCACAACTATACATGGTTGTGAAGTGAAACACATAGGAAGATTCTTTCATATTTGTATATTTCCACTACAGTGTCAACATAACAGTCTTGACGCGTCTGCTGACAAACGAGAATCGACTGCTTTTTGGACCTTTTTCTAAAATTCACACTCCGCCTCAGCCTAAAGACGTCCTCTGCTGAACATAGGCCTCCCCCATACAGCGCCACTTTGAGCAACTGCTCGCCTCCTGCATCCAACGCTCCCCACGGTTTTCACCAGATTGTCCGCCTAATGGAGGATAAAGCATGAGCACCATGTTAGTCCTAACTGGCGCCCTGAAGAAGGGCATTAGTATGCGAGTCATTTCAATAAATTCGTGTGAGTGTAGCCCTTGTTATTTACCAATATGAATCACACTCGCGATATTTCTTAAACTTGTTATAATGTCGGTACAAACATTCATAAGGCTCCGAATTCGGACGGTTGTTATGAGGCTATTTACTTGAGTTTAGTTATAGTAATATCTTACCTAAGTAACCGATATAGCTTTCAGAATCAGCGAGTGATGTGGCCCACCCATTGCCACTTCAGCAGTGGGTGGGCCACATCACTCGTAGAACTGACAACCGTTGGGAAAGAAAGATTCTCGAGTGGCGACCACGAACTGGAAGACGCAGCGCAGGCCGGCCCCCTACTAGGTAGACCAACGACCTGGCCAGAAACGTACGGAGCCGATGGATGCAAGAAGCCACTCAAAGTGGCGCTTTTTGGGGAAGGCCTTATCCAGCAGTGGACGTCTTCAGGCTGATGATGATGATGATGAATATCTTACCTGGCAGTATAACTCCTTTGTTAATATCCTCTCTTATCTCTATAATACTGTGTCCCCGTTCCTTGCCAGAAAGCAGATCGTAACACTGCTCCTGATACAGCTCCATAAACGATACATACACTTTAAACTCATACTTATCCTCATTAGCTTCTATGAAGTCAAATATATCAGAGACAGCTTGAGGAATTACACCTGGAATCATAAATAAACATGTTTGAGTGACTAGTGTGGTTGCCAACATTAGCAGACGACCGCCTAGAATGCGCACCGCGAGAAAACTTGTCGATGTTAGAGTGAGACACACTTAGGCGCTACCATAGTCTTGTCACGGTCTCTCACGAGAAAGTATCGAGAAAATTTTGTTGCGGTGCGCATGCTGGCATACTCTGCACTTTACACACGAAGCTACAAGTACGTTGGACGGCCCCGACTACTGGGTCGGTTCGAAATTACCGACGACGACCCAAGCCATCGCAGCGCGGCTGTATATTGTGATGATTTTTGGATCAAGTATTGTGATTGGTATTGTACTGTGCCTGCGTGTGCATCCAACAGTGTGTAATCACGTATTGAATGAGGAGCCTCGCCCGAGCTAACCGTGGCCCGAGCCAAGCATTGTTGGTTTTATGAATGCTCAAATGCACTTCACTTCATTTGCCGCGGTCACTCAAGGCAGTTGTCTTGTGCCTGCGAAGCCTCATGGCGACTTTACGTTAAGCTGAGTTAACTCAGCCTCGCCACTCGCGGCAGCCTCATGCGAGAAACAGATCTAGGATATCTCGCTAGGCAAACGCCCGAGGCAGCCTTTTGAGGCAGTTCTCTCAGTCAATATGCATCTAGTGTTATTCTAAAAGTAAAATGGGTTAGACCAGCATTTATAAAAAAATGTGGCAAGGCAAGGCGATCCCCTCTGCCAGTCATATGGCGCTATTTGGTCATCTACAATATCATAGTGTGCGTGTAGACACTGTGTGACTATGTTAGATTATATAACGGTGTTTGTGTTTTAAGAGGTGTGCGACGTGCGTTTACACGCACCGTCTACACGTGTGCTATGCTTGTCTACCTCGTCCCCCGTAGAAATTGGCAGAAAATTGTGCTTGCGGATTATAACGTTAATATCTCCAGTTATAGATGCTCTAAGTAAAGAATAGATAGAATTAGAATTATTATAGCTTACCAAGTTTAGTGAAATCCCCATCAGACCCTGAATAATTAGTGCCCATAGTGTAAGTCTTTCCTGAACCTGTTTGACCATAAGCTAATATTGTTACATTGTACCCTGGAAACAAAGAAATAGCCATATTGTGGAATTTTTTATTTATATCCTAGATATTATATAATATAAATAGGCCTACGCCAAAACGCTAAGATGCTGATTCATATACTGTGCAATGCATAAGCCTGGGTTCAACTACTGATTACAATACAATACAAAAACACTATTTTTTTATAATTTATAACCAGAGCATTAGCTAATGAAAAAGATGTGCTTACCTTGAAAAAGCCTCCCTATCAGCCCTTTTACAGCTGTGTCATAAAACTCCTGCTGAGTGATATGTTGTGGAAATACATGGTTGTATGTAAATGCTAGGTCTTTTATCTGAACCTGGGGCTCGCCTGGGACCACATCTATACACTCATCACAGCCCCTCTCAGTCTCTTGCTGCATTAAAGGCCTGATCCTTAACGCCACCTGAACGGTGTCAATCGTTCCTTTATCTTCCCCTTGAACCATTTTGAAAGGTTTTTCTGTGACTTTTTCTATTTATAAATAAAGAACACCTCTTCTGACTCCTAATTAACCATTTATTTAGAAAGCTATTTCATAATCCTGGTGTGGATTTTCGGTTCAAATTTACCCAGTAACATGAGATGTCAAGTTTTTTCTCAAAATCTTTTGAGCCTGTCATTAGTAGACTCATTGGCCTGTAAAAGAGGTGGAAAACTGGAAATTAGTTTATGAATGAAGGTCTGAGTGTGTTTACGAGAAATCCTTCTTACGCTCAAGTTTCTGGACGTTTATATTGGTATTTTCTATACCTAGATGTGAAACAAGACAATTCTATTGTAAAACATTACACAGGGATAAATCTTTCTATTCAACACGACTTCAAAGAAAAGGAATAAAGCTTGAATAAAGTTTTACTCACACATCACGTTTATCAAATTAAAATTAAACCTCAACACAATAATAATTAAAATAATAATTTATAAAAATTAAACAAATTGTATTGGTTGAACTGACGAGTGAAATGGAATGAATAATCAACAATAAAATATAAAAATTCAAATTCACGGACCGCTCAACGCAACGGAAACATTTTTCAAAGTTGACCAATGAGTATAATAACTGTCCTAAGTTGACTTGACTTGGCTGAGCTTGAGCTGTATTCCGAGGCCCTATTCCGATTCACGCTAAAATCGATAATATCGCGCTAAAAACGCGTACCGAATTGCCGTGAGCGCGACAACGAAATCTCTTGTAAACGTCATGACCGACGCCATCTTGCGATATCGTCGTCCGTGATTGGTTGTCCCGAGTCATTGACAGCGGTCAAAGTCATTGAGCGCATTATCTGAATCGGAACGCTGAAAAATAAACGTGAGCGCTGGGAGCGCTTTGAGCGATTTTAGCGTATCTCGTAGAGGTGGGTCGTACTAGGTAAATCGAGATACTAGGTGACTCTGTGACTGTGACTCAGCCATACCTGTGACAAATACCTGTGAATAAATACTAGCGAGTATTTTTTACTCGCGGCACAAGTCACGGTTACAGGATGTAGATATATAATAGGTGTGTCTTTCTCTGACGCCTATGTGGAAAAAGGATGCACCTATTACTTTTGAATTGACGGCTGGCAAAACATGTCGCTGTCACAGCTCCTGTGAAAAAAATACTAGGTTTCTCCCTCTCTGGCACGCTACAGACGCCTTCGTGAGAAAAGGATGCACCTATTACTTTTGAATTGACGCCTGGCAAAACATGTCGCTGTCACAGCTCCTGTGAAAAAAATACTAGGTTTGTCCCTCTCTGACACGCTACAGACGCTTTCGTGAGAAAAGGATGCACCTATTACTTTTGAATTGACGGCTGGCAAAACATGTCGCTGTCACAGCTCCTGTGAAAAAAATACTAGGTTTGTCCCTCTCTGGCACGCTACAGACGCCTTCGTGAGAAAAGGATGCACCTATTACTTTAGCACGCTCTCATAGATTCGCGCGCAAGTCACAGTGTCACTGCTCCCGGAGGTATTTTGTCGCTGTGACTGACTGTGACTTTCTTTTATCAGTGACTTTTACCTGTGACGATAAATACGCCTCACGCCTAGTATCTCGTAATACGGGGCGATTCACGCTGTAATCGCTATCTATAATAGCTCTCACAGAGCTATGAAACAAATGACGCTTCGCGTTTTTTTTTTTTTTTGCTCTGTGGTAAAAGTAACACTTAAATATCATTAGTTTAGCAACAAATGGCAATAGATTGAAAAGCCAAATCAAAATTTGAATTTGGCACGTTGAGCGTGACATACCACCTTAAGCGTTGTCAAGTGGCTGTCAAATGGAGAGCACAAATGGGTCAAAATATCACTATTAAATACATTTTAAATCGAAGCGTAGTTCATTTACAATGTACATTACATAAGTTTTTATTTTGGATCAATACATGCAGTATTTCCAAAGTTATAACGACGAGAAGTTTGAACCCCTTTTTGAATTTCCGAGATTACCCGCGCTCACTATGAGGTTACGCCCGCGGCGTGCAATTCGTGCAAACGAGACCACGACTATCGTAAGACTACGGGCGTGACGTCATCACTTGCCCGCGTTGTTAAAAATCCTTTACAATTTTTGCGCGCTGCAAGTTTAGGCAAATAGTATACGTGTGTGCGCTTGAACTGTATACTTTCGTAGTGTGCGTTGAGATGCGACGCGTCGCGGGAACAAAAATCTTGGTCCGCCATTTATTACGTAACATTGTAAAAACTATGTCGCTTAATATCTGCACTAGTGTAATTATAACGTTCTATATTTATCCAGTAAATTACATATTTTATACAAGTATAGGTATAATGTTAACAACACCAAGACAAATCGCAGTCTATGTTACATCGGGCGGTTGACAGCTGACGTTTTTGAACAAAGTCTCGAGTCTGTATAGTCTGTGGCTCCTTGGTCAATTTATTTTATTCTCTTTGTTTAATGATTCACTTTTTGGCTCGAGCCCCAGGAATAGACGGTCGTTGTAGGTCATAATAATTTGTTGAATCCTTGAAGTTCAGTTTTTGTTGTAACGCTTATATTTTATTTATTTAATATAACTAGCTACAGTCGTAGTTGATAACATCAGAAGTTGGATCCTATTCCACTCTGACTCTGCTTTCCTGATAGTGCTTGATTTTTACTATTGTTAATTCTGTGGCTTTGGGCTGTAAAGTTATGTAGCTGTGTCTGGGGGTAGCAAATGTAAAAGCATCGAAATATGGGTATTATTTCAATGCGTAAAAATATTAAGCAAGATTGATCGCCTATTCCTAAGGTCAGCTTCAAACGACCATAAACAGCTGCGCCGGCGAGCCGCCGAGCGCCGTGCCCACAGAATTCCCCCTATTACATAGGTCCAGAATCGAAGTCTCCATACTTAACCTTGTTTGAACATGAATCAAACCATAGAGCACATTTTTTTTTCTTCTAATGTCAGTTCCTCTTTCAACATACCATATAAATAGTATTACCGATTTAGTCGGGTACCTAAATACAAATCTAGCTAGATGTAAAATGTAAATAATAAAAATAATAATAAATAATAAAATAAAATTAATTACCATCATACTACTATCTATAGACAAGAAATAGGTCTATAGATTGCTCATGCAATCTTTTAATAAAATGGATTCAAATTAAGTATAACCAGCAGTTTATTCAACATTTCTTTTAATAACTCACGAGTTTTTCAATATTACCAAGTTAAAGGGATAAAAGAACCACAGTTATGTAGGTACAGGGAGTCTAGCAAAGATACCAACCACTAACGCTAACTCCAAAATGTACTGAAATGACATTTCGGAAATCGCTAACTTTTCCGTAGCGAATGTCTTTTCGTTACATTTTTGGAGTTAGCGTGTGGCGTTAGCGTTAGCGATTGTGATCTTTGCTAGACCCCCTGGGCCTCAACCAAAATAATGTTTCATATTTTAGGATAAAAAAAATAACCTTAAAAATGGGAAAACAGTGGGCTCGTGGAACGCCTATAGTTGAAAATAAAACTATTATCAGTAATTGCACTTCTGTGTTCTGTGTGTTCTTTACTATAGAAATGCGCTAAACATATTATTGAGCGAGTATTAATTAGGTTTCCACCAATCTTCATTTCGACTTTTTCGAACTACTTTTATCCAACTATCAGGGCGGTTATTCTCTATGGAAACATAGATTCCACACGATATGAAACCACGTCGTTATCGTGTCTTGTTCAAATCGTGTCACAGCGTTAGATGTACCTTCGCTTTACATTAAAGTTATCTTTATTTTGAATAAAATATATTAACATAAGTGGTCATAATCTTTTGATGTGTTGATGTTTCGGAACGCGTCTCGGTAAAACATATGATTTTTGACAGTGTTCTAATCGCGCCAATTCCAAATTCATTTCGCGCGGTTTTGTTTTCGTTTCATAGAGAGTAGAGTTTTGCAGATTTCTTTTGTAAGACAAGGAATTCGCGTGGTTTCGAAGTAAGGAATCGATACGGAATAAGGGCCCAGCTAGACATGGGTGGATCTGTTGGAAATCTATACAAAAGAAATCGGGTAATTATTCAGATGTCGTGTGGCAATACTGATTTTGACATTTCAACTTTTTATTGTGAAATGAGAAATACTCTTCGTCAAATAGAAATAATTAAAATAATCTTATAAAAATACATGATTAAGGCCACTTACAAGTGAATTGTGATCGTGTGCTTCTGTGAGCCGTGCCTCCTCGAGTGATTTCGGCACAGTTTTATCACGCAAGACGGCATTTTTTTGGTATGTATTCAAAAGCACACCCAAGTAACGACTGATTTTGATTTTGACAGCTGAGAATCAATCACACCCAAAGTGGTGTGTACGGTTTTGCCCTGCTTTAATTTCGTATTAGTGGTCTGGATAAAAAGTCTTTGGCCGTGCTATAGAGTTATATTTTGTACTTGATGCCATGCTGCCGTGCCGGTAAGATTGAACCATGTATTGATTTTGAATTTAGATCCATCTGTGCATGATTATTTATGATTTGTGGTCACAAAATAGAAAAGTGGTGTAGTGAGAATGATCATATTGTGCGTCATCGTAATGATGGGACGATCGTGCGTGAGTTTTTAGCACGCACAGGCAATAAAGGTCTCAAGGGTGATATGCGATCGTAGCTTAACAAGTGGGTTGGCAAGGATCGTAGCTGGTCGAATTTCAAGCGTGAATTTAAGTCTTTGTGCCCACCTCACGCTGATAGTGCAAATTTTTCGTTATGAAAACTGATTCATATTTCTACCCTACAATTTTATTGTTACGCAGAGCAGGTATGCTACACGTTCTTTGTTTCGGTTACATTAAAGTTAAGAGTTAATTGTTGTCATAATTATAAGAGATACGTTTGATTGATTCTCAAACTCGTGATCACCAGTTCAACCTTGTAGTGATTTTTTTTTAAAGGTGGTGATAATACTGATTATGTAGCTATAATTTCTGTGGAGAAACAGGAGATGATGACGTTGATGAAATGATTGAGAACTGCGGTGATCCAGGGCTTTCGTGGCGTCCATAATTTCTGTGGAGAAACAGGAGATGATGACGTTGATGAAATGATTGAGAACTGCGGTGATCCAGGGCTTTCGTGGCGTCCCTATAACGTTGGCAACTTGGCACTGTGACAGATAAGCAGTTCAACTATTATACTAAGTCTGTCGGTAAGCATTTTTGATGGTGTCAGCTTCAGACGCCATGTTTTTGATTTTTACATGGTATAATAGGTAGTCAAGAGGTAGATTTGTACCTATTTGATATTTAAGTAAACAAATGAGTTAGGAAGAAATAAAAAACACGTGAAGGTAAGAATGATAAATGCCGGAACGGAACTATGAGTATAAATAGTATAACTTTGCATAATATGGTTCATTCAGTCGTAAAAAGATGGTTATGGGTACTGGCCAGAGTTGAGGTAGTGAGCTGAAGCAGTCATTTCCTAAGACTAAAGGAATAAACTGGACCAGGCACTAACTTGGATTATGGTACTTAGTGAGCTAAAATGATGGTGTTAGTGAGCTGAAGCAGTCATTTCCTAAGACTAAAGGAATGATCTGGACCAGGCATTAACTTGAATTAACGTGGTGAGATGAAATAATAGTGTTAGTGAGCTGAAGCAGTAATTTCCTAAGACTAAAGGAATGAACTGGACCAGGCACTAACTTTGGTTAAGGTAGTAGGTAAGCTAAAATAGTAGCGGTAGTGTGTTGGAGCAGTCATTTTCTAAAGGAATAAAATAGATCACGCATTAAGGGAGTGAACTAAAATAACAGTGGTAGTGAAATGAAGCAGTCATTTCCTAAGACTAAAGGAATGAACTGGACCACTAACTTGTATTAAGGTGGTGAGCTGAAATAATAGTGTTAGTGAGCCGAAGCAGCAATTTCCTAAGACTAAAGGAATGATCTGGACCAGGCACTAACTTTGGTTAAGGTAGTAGTAGGTAAGCTAAAATAGTAACGGTAGTATGTTGGAGCAGTAACTTCCTAAGACTAAAGGAATAAACTAGATCAGGCATTAAGGGAGTGAGCTAAAAGAACAGTGGTAGTGAGCTGACGAAGTCATTTCTTAAGACTAAAGGAATAAGCTAGATCAGGCATTAAGGGAGTGAGCTAAAATAACAGTGGTAGTGAGCTGAAGCAGTCATTTCCTAAGACTAAAGGAATGAACTGGACCAGGCACTAACTCGGACTAAGGGTGTTAGGTGAGCTAAGATAATGTTCGTGCAAAAATTTCTAAGCCTAAAGGAACAGCTGTAGTCGGGTAGTCAAGTATAGTTTTGGTAAATGGAGCATAATATAAGGTTGGAAAAGTATTTGTAAATCTTCGTAGCCTAAAATAATCGCGACAAGTTCTTTAATACAGCTGATGTTAAAGATCCATTGGTCAGGACTTTTAATTGCCGAGTAACTGAAATTCCTAAAAGGAATAAAACGATGAAATGCTTGCAGCTGGGGTCATGTTTAGAGAAATTTCGTGAGTCATGATAGGCCGAGCTTTAGCAGTTTTAACAAACCATTCTAAACTTATGTATGTGCGTTTTCAGATGCGTGACTCATTTGTAGAACTGGGGCTGATATCGGCCTGATTGAGGTGTGCTTGAGGACATGCACGGCGCAGGAGGGCCGTGTTAACAACACCAAGACAAATCGCAGTCTATGTTACATCGGGCGGTTGACAGCTGACGTTTTTGAACAAAGTCTCGAGTCTGTATAGTCTGTGGCTCCTTGGTCAATTTATTTTATTCTCTTTGTTTAATGATTCACTTTTTGGCTCGAGCCCCAGGAATAGACGGTCGTTGTAGGTCATAATAATTTGTTGAATCCTTAAAGTTCAGTTTTTGTTGTAACGCTTATATTTTATTTATTTAATATAACTAGCTACAGTCGTAGTTGATAACAATAATAACTAAATTGGTGAAGTTTGGTTAGTCTAACAATAATTTGGCATGATTTCTAATATTATTTTTTTATGAGAATAAATTACGTAATGAGCTAGTCGTTCATCTGATCCTAAGCGGTACGGCCGCCCTATTTAACACAATAGAGTCTTCCACTCAACATTCAAAACAGTTTTAAACTGATAGGAATCGTCACAAATATATGCATCAAATGTTATTTCTCGGAATTACAGTCATTGAGCCTTGTGTTCTCATCTTATTCATCAATCAATGACGATGTTAGTGATTTTTGGCACTTCTTTGTATGTAATTCTCCGCAAATATAATTAAACGTTAGAGAATGAATAATAAGTAACTCATAACAATTTTTATGGTAATAAGCACAGAGCTATGAAACAAATGATGCTTCGCCTATAGATAGAGACGAAATTAATCATATTATTGCTGCCAAACTTCGGTACGGGGTACTCTTCTGTGTCAGTTTGATATTATAGGGTAATTTCGCTAGTTTCCGACCACTTAGTGGAGTTGTCAAGTTTAGGTTGCATAATAAAATGTACCAGTATCATTTTTTGACTTGATGCTACTAAGCTACGTTTCAAATATTATATTCTATATTTTTATCAGATTATCAATCATTTTTTATAATAACCGACCCTTTTATAAATATCTAAACCAAAGGCTAATAGTAACTATTTTGCTAGTTTTCGATCACTAAATTATGTTTACGACCACTTTTTCGCTAGTTTCCTACCACTATAAATTGAAAGACGTAGGTGCCTGGCTGCTTGTGGTAAATAAATGATAGAAACAATGATCAGAAAGGCTTCTTTAGATCCTCTGTCTTCTATTTTCATGATTTCTCCAGCTTTGAGGCACTTACTCATATAAAAAAGCATGATCTTTTTTCTTACTGAGACCGCCAAAAATTATTTAAGGATATGGCTAAAACATCAGCTATAACAAAAAAAAATTGGCTAGCGTAGTTTATAAACATAGTTATGTTTACAAGCTAAATACGCTACTATTTTTGTAATAAAGCCAGCCCACATTAGACCCTGGGCGAGAAATATTCAATGATGGTTCGATCAGTTGGTCACGCCTTTTTTGCGACCACCAGCATTAATCGTTTTTTTTAAATCGTGTCTGGTCTAATTAGTTAAACTTACAAAGTAATCGACTATTTATGTACTTTTATATGTAAATAAATACGTATTTATAATGTTTTTGATATAGTTTGCTTTTGCGGTCGAATAGCATTTTTCTGCAGCTGAATTAGTTTTCGACCACGAGCGATTTTGGGTATCTGTAGTTTTTAAACCAGATGGTGGATAAACGTGGTCGAAAACTGGCAGTTAAAATGTATGTGCTTTTAAGTTTCAAAGCTTTAAAATAGAATTGGGGATTTCTCGTATAATATTTGTTACAAAACTGAACCTATTTGGACATAAGATGTGTTCACCGCAAGCTTTTTATTTTTTGTATTTTTTCATCAAATGTACATTAAACGGTCGGATATAGGAAGTGGTCGCAAAACCGGCGAACTTACCCTATGGCAGAAGTACCGATAGTGATGTAATGCGTTGGTTAACCTATAATTATCGACACATCGATAGTTTCTATTATGCCATCCGGAAATTTGTTACAATAAGTTTTAAATGTTTTCAATTTATTTTGTTGTTAGATTGACTTCTACTAATTAAACTTTTAATATCTTTTATGTTTATTAGGTTTCCTACAGATCCTAATATAAAAGATAAATAGATATTTGCAACTGGACAGTGCAATTGGTTTCCTCAAAAACATGATACGGTTTGCTCTCAGCATTTTGAAGCTGAATGTTTTATGAAAATGTCTAACCATATACGTTTATATTTTGACGCTATTCCCACATTGAAACTCTATCCTATTTTTAACGAGGTACTAGGTGGACCGATGACCTGGTGAAAACCGCGGGGAGCCGGTGGATGCAGGAGGCGAGCAGCCGTTCAAAGTGGCGCTTTCTGGGGGAGGCTTATGTTCAGCTGTGGACATCTACGGGCTGATGATGATGACTATAATTTCTCTTATACGCATTTATTATTTGATGAGGACATTATAATGATGTGGCGTGCTCGCCCATGAAAGAGTTTTCATGTAGCCTCCATGGAGCTATTAAAAAAAGAAGGAGGGAATCCCGTCTGATCCGAAACTGAAGCTCCCTTAGGAAGCCGGTCGCCCTACTTTCAGCTGACAGACATATGTAATATGTCCGCCATTTTGGGCTTCAGTTCGATATTAATCAAAACTCAATCCTTCTTTTTTTTATTTCATCCATGGTAGCCTCATAGAAAACCATTGCTCTTGGTTGCTAAAGACAACTGATCTCGTTGATTCTACGGAAGAATCTACGTCTTAGTCGATATTGAATGAAAAAATTCACTTGCTTTTTATTTTGTAAACAGCTGTAAATTAAAATATACATCGCATGGTGAGCTGAAAAATTACCTTTATTTACTGCCAAACTAAGGACCTCCTTCTATTAAATAAGTGTTTACCTACAACACCTCAATGATACTCAATATTATTATTATTTTTCCTAAAAATTCATCTGAAAATTGTATTTTCAGATGAATTCTATCAAAAAGAAACATGACGCAACAATACTGATGAATCATCAGCAAAACGTGTTACCTATGTATTTGGAGTTTTAATATATTATTTCGTTTTATAACTTGTTATGTTTCTTCTATTTCAAACTTTAGTTTATAGATATAATAATACTATCACACATCATCAGCCGGCAGACGTCTACTGCTAAACATTGCCTCCCCCATAAAACCTCACTTTGGACGCCTATCGGATTTGCTTATAAACTTAATCTTTATAACCATAAACTGACGATAAACTACCTCTATACTTACACACATTACATTTGCCATAAAATAGGTGAGGTGGACTGTATATCCGTGACGCGAACATGACGTACCTACCAATACCAATACATTCAATTTTATTTATTTTAGATTTATACCGGTATGTTTATCGGCTGGCCATTGTCGACCCGGAATAGAGTATAATAGAATAAAATAACACTATTACACATAGAAATACGCACAAAAGGCACAAAAGATATAGGTAGGTACTAAAGTGTACCTAATGATACAATCAGGTAAGAGGTACCTTACCGCGTACTTAACTCATATCAAACTATCGATAAAAATATATCGACTCAACCCACAGCACGTTTTGCTGACAGCAGTGGCACTAATGACAAGACAATTGCTATATATGTCATCTGCGCAGGTAAACCATAGAGGTTTCATTGTAATACCTGACACGCTTGAATTGTATGAGAAGTGTCGAAAAGGCGCCTCTATGTAGAGGGAAGCGTTTTTTTTTTTTTGCTCTGTGGTAATAAGTGTTCTACAGGATGTAATTTAATTCATTAGCATAAATTGAGCCCATGTTAGTACATAATTTAACTAATTAAAAGCAGTACTTCATTATTCCAATTAAATGTTGTATTGTAGCATTAAATTATGTAAGTTATAGTAAAAAAAAAAAAAACAACGACAGAACGTAAAACCACAATTTTAACGCCATCTTTTTTTTTATTTTATATTTTGGCACCACACATAGTGTATTTAGCCAGTGTCAAGTATTATATTTTCATCGTGTTATAAAATATTTCACGCAAAGTCATGTCCTAGTCATAGTCACAGTCCAGTCTAAGTTAGGTAGTCATAGTCCAGTCTAAGTCATGTTCCAGCAAAGTGGTGGCAACTTTACTTGAAGCTTCTATGGAGTTATGAAAGCAAGAGGAAAAATCACGTTTCACCACATTATATCACTTGCCCTCACTCATGCTCGTAATTCAGCACTTAATGCGTAAAACGCCACCAATTTTAAACATTAACACTGGAAAAAGCAAAAATTATGAAAAATAATACAATGCAACGACGTGAACTTTTCCGCGTTCCCGCCAAAACTCAACGCCATCTTATCGAGTCTTAATAAAATTACAGCTATTTTTTTTTAATAAAACGCCTCATTTAAAAACGTTTGTCGGGTCCATTGTCAATGATACAGACTGCTAAGAGATACTACTTGTCAATGACTCTGAACAACCCACAGATTAGAGAAAAAAAATTTACTCTGTGGAACGACCAAGCCTAATCACCCTCGTATTCCGAGTCACGCTATAATCGCTCATAGCGCTCCCAGCGCTCACGTTGATTTTTCAGCATTCCGATGCATATATTGCGCTCAATGACTTCGACCGCTGTCAATGACTCGGTACAACCAATCACGGACGGCGATATCGCAAGATGGCGTCGGTCATGACGTTTACAAGAGATTTCGTTGTCGCGCTCACGGCAATCCGGTACGCGTTTTTAGCGCGATAATGTCGGATATTATCGATTTTAGCGTGAATCGGAATAGGTGGGCATTTGGAGCATGGACGACGGTGATTCGGTGATGGCGTCGGTCATGACGCTTACATACAAGGGATATCGTTTTCAGACCAGTGTTGCCAACCGTACGATTTAAATCGTATTTATACGATCTTTTTTGCTCTGGTACGATGTACGATCGTGAATCCAAAATCGTACGCAAAACAGGTCGTACCTTTTCAAAGCTTATAATCTTCATAACCAAATTAATAAATTAAGTTCATTTTGTCCAAAAGTCAATAACGACAGAGCCGAAAGAGCTATAAGCCAAACCGTCACACGACAAAACCTAATCGTCTTAGATTTTGGCTAATGAAAGTAGAGACTGAAAAATGCGCGGCAAATTTAAAAACGGCAGCATGGCAGCCGCGTACTAAGAAGAAAACTTGAAAATATTTATGCAAAACGGTAAAACATAAACTTTATTAAGGAATCAAAGTGAGTTGTGCCAAGTTTTCTTCTTAGTTTGGGCTGCCTAGCCGATATTTTTTAAATTTGCCGCGCTTTTTCAGTCTCTACTTTCAATAGCCAGACTCTACTCATTTTATTTATTAACGTTGTTGCTATCCAAATAATTTTACTATACGCATGAGCATTTTAATTTGATTTCAGTTCTTTCGCTTGTCGGTTTTTTAAAGTAAAATACGTACCTACTCATTTTTTTGCGTTTCGTGTGAAATTCTCATTCAACATTATGAAATAAGGCCGGAGTCTGGTAACCAGAGTTCCAGAAAACTGCTCAATGTGTGTATCTAAAATACTAAACTAGCCTTTGCTCGTTATAAAATAAATATAATTGTTGGAGCATAGAGGTGTGACAGCACTTATTATAGGCATGTAACCTCATGTCAGGTAGACATACTGGTTGGTTGTCTTTTTTAATGCAGATTTAAAAAGACAATAGTTTGTTTGGAATCAGAGAAAATTTCCAGTGTCAATATTTTTATAGAGAATAAAAATGTAATTGATTTGCTTAATATCGAGAAACCTAAAGAAGCAATGTTTTAATAGTTCCATATGTTTTTGTAATACTGTTGTATTGAATTTCTGTTCATAAAGATTATATAAATCTACCCTGCTTTTAAGTGTCTAGCAACCTTGGATGCTTTCTGGGTAACTCTCTAAGCAGTAGAGTTATTGTTAGGCCAGAAGTGAGTTCTAACAATAATAATTATGAAATGCCAAATGTGAAATATTGTGAACCCTAAAATATTGAATCAACGTAACTAAATAACGAAAAAAATACTACTAATGCACTTATACTAATTAATTACTAATTATTTAAATAATTTACCGTTTTCATTGAAATTTCTACGCATTTTTTTTTTGTAGGAAAATGCGGTCTTTTCACGTCAAAGGTACGACTCCCTAGAAAATAAAGTTGGCAACACTGTTTCAGTCAAATGTCAACGTCAACAACAAAATTATGAATAAAAGAAAGGAGGGAAAAAAAGCACAGGAAAATCGAATGTTTATTTTTGTTTTTCGTTCTGTTCATTGTATTTTTGGTGTTTGATTTCTAGTGTTTGCTGGAAAAAGTGACATAGACGAAGTTTTTAAAAAAAACCCATTACTTACAAGTCAGTGTTTACCCAAAGTTCTCTGTGGTGTGGTCAATATTTTTGTTTTGGTGGCATCATGCTCTAGGAGTATAGTGTTCTGTGATCATGCCGCCTCGTACCAGAACAAGAGCGACAAAGGTTTTGAAAGAAAATATTGAAATAGTTAAGAAAGACAAGCTCAAGTCAAATGGAAAAGTTACAAAACCTACACGTAAGGCTTTAGCGGACAAAACTAATTCACTTTCCGACGACAATGCATCAATTACTGATATCCCAATCAAGACATCAACCACATCATTAAAAAATAACGCGGATATAACTAAAACAGACAATAACGTCAGGCCTAGGCGAGACAGGCGTCTGCCTCCACGATATGTTGAAAATCATGTGTTGCAAAATCGGTCCAACAATAAAGATTTGGCACCTTCTGAGGCAATTGACAGTATAAAAATATCTACAAAGGCATCATTAAGAAGTAAAAAAAGATCTTCTGAACTTGCAAAAGAAACAACAAATGGTACTAAGTATTTTGGCATCCCATCAAGCACAGAAGGAATAACAACAGCTACCTATAACACTCAAAAATGTCATGGTCTACAATCTAAAAAATCAGTCTTTAAAGACAGCGCTCACAATGTGTCTTCAACTAAAGATTTAGATTGTAGTTTGGTTGCTAACAGACCAAAACGAATATGTAGATTGCCATCAAAGTTTGAGGACCATTCCATCAGTCCTAACAAGTTTATTCCAGTACAGCCCTGTCATGCAAGCACCCCCATTATACAGAAAAATGTAAAAACAGCTAGAAAAAAAGGAGTAAATGTCAATGTGGTAGAAAAAAAGAAAATATTTGGCAAAGATAAAAAAGGGAAATCTAAACGTACCAAAGCAGTTGCTCAGTCAAATTCTAGCAGCAGCTCCGTGGGTAACATCAGCCTTGATACAAATAACAATGGAAAAAATAAGCTTGGTAGAGCCAAAAGAGCAACTGTCAACATAGGTAGGTATTTATTTGTTTTGTGTTGCTCATATTTGCTTCTGTTACATGTTTGAAAGTTTATTTTAATTTTACAAAATCAAGTACTCAGTCTGTTTCCTTCAGGCATTTGCAAACTAAAGTCTGGCAAAGCTGACTCTGCAGTGATTTAAAATTGGTGTAATATAAAATCTTATATCACAGTGTATACTTCAAAAAATTTACATTGGTTGAACCATTACTTCTTTTCGAAAACACAACCAATCAGAAAATTAATACACTGACATGTGATGAAATTGACAGGTAATGACATAAAAAACTGCTAACTCAAAAGTTTTTGGGGGAGTTTTTGGCATGAACGCGGAAAAGTTTACGTCGTATTGCATTGTGTTATTTTTCAAAACTTGTGCTTTTTCCAGTGTTAATGTTTAAAATTGGTGGCGTTTTACGCATTAAGTGCTGAATTACGAGCATGAGTGAGGGCAAGT
Organism: Ennomos erosarius; assembly: GCA_963580505.1. Classification (NCBI taxonomy): domain Eukaryota; kingdom Metazoa; phylum Arthropoda; class Insecta; order Lepidoptera; family Geometridae; genus Ennomos; species Ennomos erosarius. The sequence continues at coordinate 8,835,925 of OY756996.1, read as the reverse complement.
GATATAATGTGATGAAACGTGAGTTTTCGTGTTGCTTCCAAAATTAAATAAATAAATAAATAAATATGTGTGGACAATAATTCCATAGAAACTTCTAGTAAAGTTGCCACCACTTTACTGGAGCATGACTTAGACTGGACTTTGACTATGACTTGACTTTACGTGAAATATTCTATGATGAAAAATTACAATACTTGACACTGGCTAAATACACTATGTGTGGAGCCAAAATATAAGAAAAAAAAAAAGTTTTTGGGGGTATCAAAATACTCCACTGCAGAGTTAGCTTTGCCAGACTATCCATGTTTAGTTTTAGTTTACCTGTTGGAATGAACATCATAGATTTTCACACAATAATGTTGTTATTTATGCACTGTTTTACACACTTGACCGGGTGTGAAATAAGTTAGGTAGGTACCTAATTTTTATTTACGGAGTTCACTGATGTATATGTGTTGTGTTTACAGTTAAGAAGCTGGAACCGAAATCAACTGTCAATACAAAAGTACGAACAAAGCAAGCGAGTCCTAAAACTAAGAAAATGGTGCCATTTGCGAAAAGACTTTTGGAAAAAAGTCTTCCCTTCAGAATCTTAGATGATCAAAAACAGCCCAGGTCAAAGAATGGCAGTTTTGATGTCTATGAGTTTACATTTGATCCTAATGAAGAGCCTCCACCACAGAAGAAGAAACGGAAGAGGACTGTTAAAAAGAAACCGGCCAAACCCAAGATGGTAGTGCTGAAAAGTAACTACAATGACAATGTGTCAAAAGCTTTAACCAATCTCAAGAGTAAAATTAAGCCATCGCAATCTCAACCAGTACAAAATATTGTTAAGCCAACAGATACTGTTAAGTCTACAAATAGTGTTAAGCTTACCCCAGTCGCAGAAAATGTACAAAGTACTCAAGTTGTTGCTAAAGCTGTTGTAAGGGATAATATACCTCAAATGAATAATGATAGTGTAGAGGCATCTGCTATGCCGCCAATAAATGAATCTTGGAAAACACCTATTCACAAATCAAATTATGCTTCAATACGGATTGAAGATATTGCTGCTGATTTTGAGTCTAATGACCATAATGACATCAATTATTCCCCTGTAAAATCACCCCAAGCACCTCTTAATACTGAAGCCCCTGAAACCAATCAGGATCACATCAATCCTGTGCTTAACACAGATCCTCTCAACCTACAAGGAGACATAAGCTTTTTTGGTGAACATCCAGTAGCCAGCAGTAGTATGAATGTGTCAGCCCAACATCCCCTCGCTAGCCCCTGGAGGGTAGAATTTAGAAACTTACCCGTGAAATGGCATTCTAATGCTTATGTCAAGCCAAATATGACACCTGCTGTGGAAAGCTCCTTCATCAACTCTGAAGACACCGCTAAAAAGAAACATGTCTACACAAACATGGTTTCAGAAAATGAACCGGAAATAGTTGAAGCACCTAATTTAAAACAAACAAGCATCATTTCATTCATGAGAGAAGTAGCGGAAAAGAGTTTAAATAACAAGAAAAGAAGGAGGCCTCCTTCACCAACTAAACAGAATTCTATTTTTGAAGATGTGACAAACACTCTAAATGATATTGGTTATAAGACTCCTAAAAAGGTAAAGAAAACATCTAAAGATTCTACTCCTAATATTTCAAAAAATAGCAATGACCAATCGAATGATAAAGAGAATTCAACTCAATCTAGTAATCAATCAATATCACCAGCTAAGCCTCAGAAGAAAAAAGATAAAGACTGTACATACTTTGGCTTTGATGACAGTGAGAATTTACATCAAGAGAATAACTTGCCAGTTATAAACATTCCAAATTCAAGAGGCTTAAGGTCTAGGACTGTGCTTCAAGACTTGAATGCTCAAGTTGGCCCCACTAGGGCTGTGATGCCAGTTGCTAAGGCCAAGCCAACCAGCTCAGAAGTGGTTGGACAGCTTTGTGATCAACTTAAGTCTGCTGATGATGCTCAATTCCTGGTAAAAGAGACTGCAAAAGAATCAGTAGATGGTACAGTAGCTAGTGATATTAGTGACCCATCATGGCATGAAGAAGAGGATGATTCCCAGTCGGTTCACTTATTTGAAGATATTGAAGTTGTTCACCATATGAAGGTAATTATGGTTTTAAGTTTCATATTTTTGGAGTACTTTGGTTGAAAACTAAATCAAACTTGCTTGCAATTCGTATACACTCCAGTATTTCTATAATCTTCTTTTTTCTGTCTTTACGACCTCTATGACCGACCCAGCTCTGACGTCACTGGCTGTTTGAGCTATCTCTTTCTATTCCGGTTTTTAAAATGCTTGTAACTTTGTCATTTTTTGAGATATATTATATTTATTCTCACGAATGTTTATCTTGTGAGGAATATTATTAATTTACCCAAAAAAAAATTTTATTATCATGCCTATTGTTTTGCGCCAGAGTAATCATCTATTGTACATCGCTCCGAGCACATTCCACTCAATCGGTTTAAGTACCTCATGAGGAAGGCTGATTCACCAAATTGTGAGGTCTGTGGTAAAGTGGAGGATACTTATCACTTTTTGATGGAGTGTGCTCGTAGTGAACCTATTAGGCTAAAATTGAGAGACATAGGGCTGAATTTCGTAGATGTTGGTGCCATCCAAAGTGTCCTAGCAGAGTCCACATCGGTCACTGCTAGGATACTTTACGGCCTGTGTATTGCTGTCATTTCGTAGTATTCTATTATGTAATTATTATTGAGCAACCAATGGGGCTGGCATGGCCACGTAGGCTAAAAGTCCCATAAAAAATATAAGACGAAAAAAAAAAAAAAAAAACTTTTGTACATGCAAATTGTATGTGATGAACTTGTAATTTATGTTGTTAGATCTTTAGAAATGACAATTCGAGAACATGTGTCATCCACCAACCAGCACTTGACCGGCTTAGTAGATTATAGAGTATACTCTGAAGAAAAGCTGTGTTCCGGTAGTGGTAACATATTAGGCTGACATATGAAAAACTGCTTATTTTCTTAGTCATTCTAATGATGAAACTACTCTTCGTTTTTCTAGGGTTACCGGAAAAGTTACGGTAAAGCGAAGAAAGTGACAATACGGCAGCCTTCCGATTCAGACAGTGACACTCAACCTCGTCTCATATCAGAACCGGTATACACTGCTGATGAGGACCTGGCTGATCCCTCCTTCTACCTTCCTAATATTAAAGAGAAGAAGGCTACTAAACAGAAGAAGCCTAAAAAGCAGTTGACGAAAAAAGAGGTATGTTAAATTAGAAGAAGACTTTTTCTCCTAAAAGCATATTTACATCATTTAGTCACTTGATTAGTAAAACACAGTGAATCAGTCAGTCAGTGTTTCTGGTTTGTTATCTAAAGAATGCAGCATACTAGGTGGACCGACAATCTGGTGAAAACCGCGGGGAGCTAATGGATGCAGAAGGCGAGCAGCACTCTCTGGGGGAGGCCTATGTTCAGTAGTGGGCGTCTTCAGGCCGTTGATGATGATGATGATGACTTAATTTAGGTCATCATCATCATCATTTTGTAATCTAAAGAAAGCTTACAAAATGGATCTAAGGGTTCCATAAGGGTTAAACCTAATCTGTTGATAGAGTGAGAAATACTGTGCAATAGATGATGCCATAATAATAATAATAAATAACGCCCAACGATCACATACATAGATCCTGGACCCTAACTAGGATTCCCTGTATCTAGGGACCCAGGAACTATGAGGACCATGGTCCCACAACACCCAGACACAGAACAAGTATTTGCGCTTTTTTTTTCGGGCACAAATACTTGTCCTGTCGCGGGAATCGAACCCGCCACCTCCGGGTTATGAGCCGACCTGCTCAACAACCACACCACGGAGGCTGTCAATATATAATAGTTATTTCAACAACGTAGATGGGTAGAAAGAGTAGAGAGAAATAATATATTCTTTTGTCCCCGTCGCAGTTTCCGATTTTTGGATTTATCAATTACGACAAACAATAACAAAGGGGTTATTTTTTAAAAATCAACGGGTTCGATACCTGATTTTTAAAAATGCAAATAAACTGTTTTAGTTTTCATCAAATTCAGCCCCGTGACTCCTTTAGTACTTTTCACTATGCCCCACCGTTTCGGATTTGGCCTACCATGCCCACTTGAGAAAGTAACCTGTAAGACCTGTATATACCCTAGTTTTGTCTGGGCGGTTATTCTCTATGGAAACACAGATTCCACACGATACGAAACCACGTCGTTATCGTGTCTTGTTCAAATGGTGTCACAGCGTTAGATATACCTTTACCTTACATTAAAGTTATCTTTATTTTGAATAAAATATATTGTTATAGGTGTTCATATCTTTTGATGTATTGACGTTTCGGAACGCGTCTCGGTAAAACATATGATTTATGACAGTTCAAATCGCGCCAATTCCAAATTCATTTCGCGCGGTTTTGTTTTCGTTTCATAGAGAATATACTTTTGCAGATTTCTTATGTAAGACAAGGAATTCGCGTGGTTTCGAAGTAAGGAATCGATACGGAATAAGGGCCCTGAACTATTTATTCTCCGATTTCAGGAAAAGGAAGTTGAGGAATGGGCCGCTGGCTTCAACTCGATGTGCGAGGACATCGACGAATTCCCGTTACTGGTTGAATAGGTATAACTACTATAATTCCTCATCGAACAATGGAAAATAAAGGTTTCGGGGAAAAAGTATTTTCGTATTTTGTACGTATTAATAATTTGAAACAGAACTTCTTTGGTTACGGTCTGTGCCGGACTGGTTACAATAGAAGGTGATAGCGATTACCCCATAATCAAAATATCATGATCTAATAGGCCTAATTTTAAAGGCTTGACAGTTTTAAATATGCTAAAAATATATCCGTCTTTTACATTGCCGTCTATTTGACAAGGACAGCAACAGTTTTAGGAGCTTTAGATCTGTCAACTAAATCCTTTAAAATTGGCCCCAATGTTACGTTATAATTAAAGTTTAGCTAAAACAAAATAAAAATTAGTTTATTGTTATTATTTGTGACTCGTTAATATATTTAATCAACTATTTAACAATTCATTTTTCATTATTATATATTTAAAAACTATGAAGCTTGACTGTAGTTTCGAGAAATTATATTTTTGCAAGTATTTATGACGGTTCGTAACAGTTTATAGTACATTACTGCAGCGGGCAGAAACACGAACGTGTAAATGTGGGTTCGCCTCGGCCCACATACGTAAGTCCATCAATGCCTAGTTGTGGCCAAGGCTTGTATAGTGATTTTCTCAAACAATGCGAGTAAATTAAAACTAAGTAGTACATAGGCAGAACTTTTTATTTGAAAATACAGTTGTTGAATGTACTATTTTTGATGATACTGAGTAGAATACGCATCACAAGGTTGGTTGAAGTGTGTCCAGTCCAGTTTGAACATAAAATGCGCAAAAAAATCTCATACATTCCATAAAGCTCTCGTACAAAATACAAGAAAATCTTTTTCCTTGATCTAAAAATCAAACAAGGGAACATTCTCATCATGGTTCAAAAGACTAAAAAAAATTATTTGTTAAATTATGAATCCATATTTTTATACATTGGTAAAACACAATCACTTTCTGTACACTTGTTCAGTCCATAGAACTCTCAATATCTTATGCTGGGTTGCACTGTGTCTCCGGTTAAAGTTACTTTTACAGTTAAAATGGACCGTAACCTTGTAAGTACTTATGTAAAAGAATGATCATATTTTACGTTGCGTTTTCTTCTGGCCATGTGTGTATTAAGGGAAGGGGGGAGGGGGGCTGTATCCAGGGAAGGAGCAGCGGCATTCTTCCCGGTACATTTAAATCTTATACGATCATCAAGCCAGCTACCACGCGTAATGATTATGGCAAACCTATGATAGTGGCCCAAAGTAGCGTTCAGCAGGGGACGTTTTCCGGTTGTTGATGTAATATTTTTTATGTAATAGTTAAGTAAGTTCACAGCCTCTTCAATGTTTGATAATTTCTGACCCTAAACGAAACATTTATCTGTTCGATTCCTACCTAGGACAAACATTTTGTGTGATGAACATAGATGTTTGTTCTGCGTCTGGGTGTTATATTGTATTCTATGTATGTATTTACAAACAAAAAAGTATCTAAGTATTGTATGAGTTATCTGGTTCCCATAGTACGAGCTATGCTTAGTTTGGGGCTAGATGGCGCTGTATGAATGTCCACACATATTTATTTATTTATTATTTATTTTTTTATTTTTGTTTAGTAGACGTTTATCTGTTTGTCCGTCTGCGGCATCGTAGACGGATTAACCGATCGTGATTACTTTTCTCAAAGTCAAGAAAATGATGCTGCTTGATCAACAGCTCTTTTATTTATGGTTGTTGAAGAGATTATTTTTAAATGTTAAATTAAACTACTTACCATTACGTAAACCAGCCAATCACGCGCAGTTAAAATTACCGTTAAATCATGCTGTTATTTTAATTAGATCACTACTTAACCATAGTTTTAATTACATTAAAGTTATGATGTCATTTTAGACAAAGATCAATCACATTACCACTTAACTAGAGTTTTAACTGCTTAACTAAAGTTTGAAGGTGCAATCCAGCCTTAGATACTTAATGATATTTCAATAGTTATATTATTTATATGCCTGCCAATTGGATTTATATTTCTGTGTTCATTTGTCTATATTTGTAAATGTTAGACACTACAATAGTATAAAGTATTACTTAAATTTACTCACTTTTAGGCGATAGTTAGTAATCAGCTACCAATATTTCAACATTTGTTCTGTTTTTCATATATATTATATATATATTATCAATCTGTGGTCAACGATGTTGGTGCATCAACCACTTAAATTTTTGGCCCATATTGTTTTAAGATTATTTTTGTTGTGTACTGTTTGTTGATCCTAATAAACCTAAAAAAAAAAAAAAAAAATAGTACAAAATGAGCTGCTTCTTTTATAAGCATTACATTTTTATTAACAGAAGATTGGTATTTATTTTCGTAAATTAAGGAAGATAATTAAGATAAGTTTTAAGATTAATTATTAAGATTTTTTATATTTCGTGTAATAACTGCACATCTCTAATGATATTTGCAGATGCTTAGATTTAGGTAAGTATGCAGTCAATAATTATGTGGAACAAAAAATCAGATTTTAAGTTTTCTTCCTTTATTAGAAAGGGACACAACTCCAGTGACATGCGATGTTTTATAAGATACGTACTAGTTTTTGCGCCCGGCTTTATGTTTGATGCCACCCAATTCCATAAAGATTTAACGGATTTTGGTATTCGGTGGATACTTTTGTAAACATAACTATACTTATCCTGAAATATACTTAAAACACATGCGAAAACAGATTAGGTACAATACCAATTAGGTTTATATTTAGTTGACTAAGTTTGTAAATTCTAAAAGACATTTTTCTACTTTTTTTTGTTAATTTATGTGTTAATGTACGTTTTTAATATCCAATCACCTAATGAAATAGGCGCAAAATAATATATCATATATATAGTTAAAATGTTAAAAAACTTAGCCATTTGCCATCATTTACAAAGCGGTGGCAAATGACCATAATTTTGTAACCTTTACGCGAATCAATAAAGAAAAGAAGTGAACAGAGCAAACATTTCTATTGCTGTCTCACTCCCTCTGCACTTAAAGACAATAGTGAAAGGGGGAAAACAGTTGTTTTTTTTTTCGTAAGATTAATTTCTTCAGTGACACGCATTAATACATAAAAATACCAAGAATGCTATCACAAAGGTATACAATTAATGCAGATAAACATCGTACAGATTTCAAAAGTTAAGCTTAAGTTTAATGTGTACCTACATTTTATTTACTGTAATAACGATGATCATGGGTAAGCTTCCAAACAATTGTCATAGATGGCGCTAAATCATGTTCGTTATACAGCGCCATCTATGATAATTTCGCGGAATTCGGCCCAGAAATTAGCTAAATAAATTAGGTTTATGTTTATTACACCCAGAGGATATTTTTTAAGTTTTAATTGTTAGGAGTAAGATAAGATTAAGTTATTATTTAAAAAATACGTTTTAGTTATTAGAACCCCAGAATTAGGTACCTAATTTGTAGATTCTGATGTGACGATATTGAATTATAAATATTAATATGTTGTCCAATTGCGTATCAAAGATGCTATGTTTATTTTAAATATGTAATTAGTGGCCATCATATAAATATTTGCCATAATAAGTTAAGTTCAAAAACTTTACAATAATTTAAAAGATAACAAACAATCTTAACCGTTTTTAATAATTTGAATAGAGAACTGTGATTACGTAGGAAACCTCTCTTATTTTTGTATTCAATTTGTAAATACACAACAGTACCCAGTAGTATCAAAGTGTCAAGTGCCTATCGTAAAATATTAAATATCAAATCCAGCACAGCGCTACTAGACGTAACTCAGGGCCCTCAAGCGGTCATACAAATATTTCAGGATACTCGATAACAGAGCATCTATAAATGGAGATGTTAATAACTATAATATATATAATACTTATAATGCGCAAGCACCATTTTTCTGCCATTTTCTACGGGGACGAGGTAGACACGTACAGCACACGCGCAAACCGCGCGAGTAAACGCACGCCGCACACCATCTTAAAACACGCACACCGTTACATAAACTAGCGTAGTTACGCAGTGTCTACACGCACTTTATGATATTGTAGATGACCAAGTAGCGCCATATGACCGGCAGAGGAGAACGCCTTGCCTTGCCACCTCCTTTTTTAAATGATCTAAGCTCGATAACGATTTTTGATTCGATTCACGATTTGATAGAATCGTCTAAACACAAATAGTCCAGTCAACGAAAGAGGAAAACAAAAGAGGGGTGTAGACTGAATGAGTCCTAAGCGATTTTTTCTGAAAGTGGTTAAGGGTGCTCAGGAGATAAACATACTAAGTCCTGACCTGAGGGGGTTGCAAAGGTGCCACTTTTGGGTTTTCGTCAACATCCCGGAAATAGTGCGTCCTAGAACAAAAAAAATCATTTATTATGATTGTATGAAGCTGTGGTTGAAACACTATTCCCGTTAGATTTTCCTACATCACAATGATACTTAAAGATGGTGATGAAAATTTCACATGATTAAATGTAGATGTGATTCATTACTTTCATTAGCTCGCTCATTTGAATGAGCTGTTATCAGTGTCTCAGGTTTTCACATCACTATTTTCTTCAAAATTTGTCACAGTGTAGCTTGAATTGCCATACAAAAAATTATATTTTAAATAAATAAATAAATAAAGTAGACCACACGATCTATTAAAGAAGTGCTATATTTATTTTATGTTGAATGCGATTACTAATATAATTGTTAACGCCTTGAGCTGCACCTCTTAGATCATTTAACCAATGTTCTAAGCGTCGCAAATTCTGTAAATGCTTTAAGGCTGCGCCTAGATTAAGAAAAATCGATTTCATTTCGGGCATTTTGTAATTTACATAATTATTTGATTTGACGAATCTTTATTATACTAATACTTGTCCGTTTTGTTTTTTTTATCTATGCGATGTCACACTAGTTGTAGATACGCAGCGCATTTGTAAATAATCTCAACTAACTATACTCTATTAAAGTCTAATTTTATAACAAAGGTGTTTAAATGTTTCTTATTAGCTTTTCTATACCACCTGATTTTGAATTGGTATATTATAGACAGCCTCCGTGGTGTGGTGGTTGAGCAGGTCGGCTCATAACCCGGAGGTGGCGGGTTCGATTCCCGCAACAAGACAAGTATTTGTGCCCGAAAAAAAAAAAAGCGCAAATACTTGTTCTGTGTCTGGGTGTTGTGGGACCATGGTCCTCGTAGTTCCTGGGGTCCCTAGATACAGGGAATCCTAGTTAGGGTCCAGGATCTATGTATGTGATCGTTGGGCGTTATTTATTTATTATTTATTTATTATAAATCAACACCCCAAGGCAGACAATGTTTCTTTGACTTTTCTAAATTAATAGTTTTTCATTTAAGAAATGCCATGTAAAGTTTACGTTCGAAAATAGCCTTAGCGCAGCTGGTTGAACTTCGTCCTTGACCGAATGCACATAAATGAGTTGAACGGCCTGTGTTTAGAAATGAATTTATAGCTCGTAGTGATCGCACGTCGCAATTATGTGAGTAATTTTTACTATGTTGGTTTGGAAAAACGTAGTTTCAATTAAGGCTCACACAACTTGTGGGCCATCATGGCCCCAGTCCCCCCTTTTCGGGATAACATATCAATTCAAGGTCACCTTGTATTTATCCAAATAGGACCGCAAATATGTTGAAGCCTTGCTTGACTATTCAACTACCTAACAATGAATTATAAAATATTCCATAATAAAGTCTGACTAATGAAAGTAGAGCATAGACATTAGAAACTAAAAAACCCCACCAAATAAATATCAGCATGACAGCTCCAAACTAACGAGAAACTTGGAACAAGACAAGTCACTTTGATGCTTTAATAAATTTGATGTATTACCGTCTTGCAAAAATGTTTTTTAAGTTTTCTTCTTAGTTGGGGCTGCCATGCCGATATTTTTGATATTTGCCGCGCTATTTCAATCTCTATTTTCATTAACCAGACTACGTTAGGTTACAAAATTAAAATGAAATAATTAGGTACTAGTTTTAATTATAACTACAAGGTAAAAAAAAACTCTTAAAAGTATCGAAATTATTTGTGCCAACTACGTTTTAATACATCGTCATTAAAATTATTTTAATTTTCACTAAATAATGTACTATATCATATTATACTCAATTTATGCAATCTAGAAATACATACAACTTCCTTCATTCAACCGCACCTTTATACTACTTTATAATCAAGTACTTTTTTTGAGTTTTTGGCGGGAACGCGGAAAAGTTCACGTCGTTGCATTGTATTATTTTTGAAAACTTGTGCTTTTTCCAGTGTTAATGTTTAAAATTGGTGGCGTTTTACGCATTAAGTGCTGAATTACGAGCATGAGTGAGGGCAAGTGATATAATGTGGTGAAACGTGATTTGTCGTGTTGCTTCCAAAACTCCATAGAAGCTTCTAGTAAAGTTGCCACCACTTTGCTGGAGCATGACTTAGACTGGACTATGACTATCTGACTAACTATGACATGACTGCGTGAAATAATTTATAACACACAAATTATAATACTTGACACTGGCTAAATACACCATGTGTCGAGTCAAAATATAACAAAAAAAAAACCTTTTTTAAATGAAATCTAACACAGCGCCACTCATCACTACACCACTACGCCACTAGCGGTAACTATACGTAACTAAAGCTGAGTTGCACCAGCTTACTTTAACGCTAACTTTAACTGCTATCTGTCACCGTCCACGCTTCGCAGGGCGGGCTAATGTCAAAATTTAACACTAACTTTAACTGTGATTATGGTGCAACTCAGCCTTACCCTCGTATTACAAAACATTTTTCCAAAAATCCTTCACTTGACTTCTACTTAACTTTGAGGGAAACTCAAAATACATCATGACGTACCTTGAGTTGACAGTTGCTTCGCTTCTCTCGTTTGAGAAAAATTGACGCAGAAATGTAAAGTTGATTATTTATTGTCAACTAAAAATACCAAAACACAAAAATGAGGTTAATTCGAGGTTGAGTCGAGTGGAGTAATCTCGAGGTAACGTCTTAGAATATGGGGGTTAGTATACGTACATTTATATTTTGTGGTAGCGTAACGTAAACGTTTGATTAAAGTCGTGTACTTGTACAATAAAAGGTTAGCGCTAGCCGTTTAACAGATATACCACAGTAGCATACTATTGTGTCGTAGTTCCGTTATTTCTCAGAAGATGTCGCTAGTAGTTGCGGCGCTACTGTTTCAAAAAGTAAATTAGGCCCACATACCTGGAATATTTCCTAGGTGATAAATTCTGATTCTATAATAATAATAATTTTATTCATAGTAATGCGAAAGTTTGTTATCAATTTATCATGCATATTGGATAATATTAAATTTGAAATCAGAGCTCTGCCGGCGGTGGATGACTTGAAGTGATTTCGTAATAGGACATGATTGGGGTTTGCTATTCTGTAGCTATTACCATCACATCATTTGCCGATGGAATTTTGTTATGTAACAGATTATAAAATCCTCACATTATAATTTTGTTCCTACATGAACTTTGGAACCTGCAGGGTAGAGGATTTTGGTCATTAAGTACTTACTGAACTACCTATGTTTTTATTTAGTTTTTACACAGTTACTCTTAGGTATTATAGTTACTACACTACCCTCCTATTTACCCAGTGTCTAGTCTGTAACGGCTAAGTATTACCATTCTCCTCCTATATTTCTACTCCGAACTTCAGTGTATTTATATCTACTAAGTAGGTACATAGGAATGTTAGGTGTCAAACATCTTACCGTACTACTACCAACAACTAAAATCCCCCCAGCTAAGCAAACTCATTCATCTAATTCCATTATACCGTCCAAAAGCATAATTAAAATTGAAAAATTAATCCCTCCAACAGAGTAAGTATCCCACTCGGCCCTAATGTGATGGCTGACGATATTAAAATGATTGCTCTTTGGCAAATATGTCGGCCGCTGAATTATACAGCGGAAGCAAATATTACCCTCGCAAACATACGTCCCGGGAGAGCGAGCTAGTTCGCGCACTCAAAATTAAAAGCACACAATGAAAATACTGAACTGAGAGCCCCTACTCCGATACCTACCTCGCGAAAAGTAAGTGCTACTTCTAGCCGCGCTCTTAACACTACGCGATTCATTGTTGTCAATGAAAACAGTCGCCGAAGTGTTTTTTTGTTTATAGACTCTCCGGTGTTGCTACTCGAAAATAAACAGCGGCGCAGTAACGAGCAATATGGCCTTAACAAGCTGTAACAATGTTTTGTCTTCACAATCGATCCGCTTTGTTTGATATTGTTTCATTTCGCAGCTGAATTTTGCTTGTGTCGCAACAGGACCCGGGCCGGCGCTTAATGGGTCAACTGGGGAGGAACGGACGCAATCGTTGTTTGTCATCCGATCGGTTTCATTTACGCTAATCAGTTCTCGATGAATTATAGTTCCGGCATTCGATTAATTGAAATAGCTCTGTTTACACTTAAGTTTATACCTGTCTTGCCAGGGAAGTTGTCGAAACGGTCGTTTATAATTGAATACCTAACGGAGTCGACGTTATGAATTAACAATTGGTCTATTTCAGTTATTTAATTAAAGGGTGGCCGCGCACGGCCAGGTTGTTCGGGTCGGGAATATTAACCGCAATTCTCGGTCAACATTCACAAAATTGACACGTCAAATATTTGTAACTTCGTCCTGGGACCACGTTAGACGGCAAACAGAATCGTGTCTGGTCCTCCCTTAATTTCCGATGTTTCTACACGGGCCGGATTCCGTGGTAATGTAGTTCTAAATGGGATATGTTTAGGTTGGTTTTTCATTGTCGGAGTCCGGGTGAGATAGCCGCTTGTCAAAACAAAATGGCGCTGACTGTGTTTGAATTGGGCCGTATCAGTCGCAAGCGGAGATTCATTTTGTCGCGTTGCTTAAGACCGTAGTAGAGTCTCCTACATATTGTCTCTGTACACACGGTGAGTGTGTGCTGGCGTGTTGGGCTTGCATTTAAAGCTGGCTACAAATTTGTTGTTTTAGTACAAATACTATGATGATATTGTTTGCAGTTAGACTTTGCGTCCGATCGAGGAGTTTGTATGGCAGCGTAGTGCCAGAGTTGTTTTAAGACAACACTTGTAAATTGATTATGATGATCACACAGCTACTAGTCATTTGTTATAACAATACGAAAGTAAAGGTACTTAGCTAAAGTGTGTAGAGTACCAACCTACTTTTTTAAACAAACATGGCAACTGCAAATTGATGCTGATTTGTTGTTGCATGATAATTATTTAATTTATAATTCCCTTGTGCTTTCTTTCCTAAGAGAATGTTACAAATAAATTATTTGAATTTGAATTTGAAGTAAGTAGGTACTACTAACCTACCTAAAATCACTGAATACCTACATACCTAACCTACCTGCTTATCGGGTCCAAAGCGATTGTATACAAATTGTTATAAGTAATTACCTATTTATCTAAAGAAAAACTGCATAATCGACCGATTCTCTTCCGTACCCACACCCAACAAAACTGCGATCATAACATTCAAACAGAGGCTCGCTAATTAAGCAAACAACCATTCAGAATCGAACCAACAGCTCAATCTTGCCCATGTTTAGTCGTCAAATTTACCTATGATTAAAAACCACATGTAAGGAGTAAACACTAACTTTCAAAAGAGGAGCATATTTAACAAATATTATATTGTAAACTTTACATTGCGATGGTAAATATTAAATAATATGTGTACAATACTGTCGCCTAGTGTCGGGCCGCGTACCTGCGGCGCAATGTTGCCATTATCATAAACCAAACACGTCAATATTTACCCACACAAACAAGGGCGTAATTTTTAAATAAATTGTGGCATTTCGCGAAATTGTTTCCGCAAATAGAATTGTGAACAAGAGATCCAGCGGCGATGTGTGCGCAACTTTTTCGGTTCGTCAACACTTGACCATTTTGCTTTATCGTTTTAGTGACTTGTCATCACAATCACAGCACTTTCAAAAACCAAAGGTACTTATTGTAATTACTACTTTAGTGAACCCAAAAGTCTTACCTACCTCCTACATGAGGCAACAAGCCAAACAAGATATACCCAGTACCTATTTTCAAAAAAGTTTGTGAATGTTAGGTACTTGCTTCAAAAAAAAAAACATGAAACACGGTACACGTTTTATTTTAAACTCATTTTTGTGTTCGATTTTGTAGGCTGTTTATTCTACTTGCCGATAGATGGCGCAACATGTCCAAATTTTTCCATTAATTTCTAGTTCTACTATGAAATAAAAATGATGTTGAGTCTATATTTGTAAAATAATGAATAACTATCTATTATTGTGTCGTGACTACCAACATGACGATTTTAAATATACATGGATAAAATAGGGTAACACAATAATAATTATGTTCAAAATTGGATTGCGAAGCCTGTCGTTCTCGTTTATACCAATTTCCGTCTCCGTCGAAATAGGTACTTACCTACCGACTCACATTAGATTGTATAAGTTATAGAGTTTTAGGTACTAGCTAATCTGAGGCTGTAGGTTATTTTTACTTGTAAGATACTTACCTACTAAATTAGGTTTACTAAAATCAAGGAGCAACATGTTAAAATGTACATAAGTACCTACTTTGATATTTTTAGTCTTCCATATAGGTGTGTGTGTGTAGGTATGTATTATATCCATATACATATGAGATCGCTGCTCGTACTAATTTGCAGCCCTCGTTAAGAATATTTAGCCCAGCACCAACTTCAAGAGACGTAATTAATGGCCGTTAAAGCTCAAGCGTATTAATGAAAGCAATATCTTAAACGAGCGGGCTCCGGAGGCGGCCATCTTGTCTCGGATTTCCCGCCAACCGCCATATTTCCCGCCGTGTCGGTGGGGTTACCATGATTCTTTGAGGAAGATAATCCGCGTGGATTGGCTCACTCGGGGATGTGTTGGTTTTGGTAGCTCGTTTCGTACACTGGTCTTTGAAGATTGTAATATTGAGCTAATTAATGCTGATTACCTACCTAAGTAAGCCAGCCGTGGGGTTTGTGAATTGGACCACCCCATCTCTTCCCGGAACGAGGAGATCCGCAGAAGGACTAAAGTGACATTTATGGCCCTTAAATTTAGCAAGTTGAAATGTCAATGGGCAGGCCACATCGCTCGCAGAACTGACAACCGATGGGGAAGAAAGGTTCTCGAGTGGCGACCACGAACCGGAAGGCGCAGCGTAGGCAGACCCCCCACTAGGTGGACCGACGACCTGGTGAAAACCGCGAATAGCCGCTCAAAGTGGCGCTCTCTGGGGGAGGCCTATTCAGCAGTGGACGTCTACGGGCTGATGATGATGATGTTCTCTTCCCGAGGGTGCCGTACCTAAGTACCTACCTAAGAGCCGGCTAGAGTAACAGTATATACATTTACTTTGCTGTACATTAAATTCTTCTGCGATTACCAAGTCGCCTACCAATCGTGGTGATTATGAAATATCCTCCCTATGATAAGCGTAGGGGTAAGGTACCTATAGTAGTGTTTTATAGGGTAGGTTCAGCAGTAGACTTTTGCTTCGGGCTGATGATGATCATGATAATGAATGAACAATTCCCTGAAGAGCATCTAACTACCTACATAAATGAATCATAAGAAATAAAGATTTTAATAAAATCTTAACACACGCGCCTACCGGGTGTAAAGTTCAAAAGCGCCTATCTATTTGCTGACTGTACTGGAATGATTACGACCCCCATTCTGTGTAGAAGGCAGATGCGTTAGAATTTGTTATTTACTTAGGCCGGGGCTGGGCCGGCCCGCTTTATCGCGCGCATGCATGTCTGGGGCCCGCTTGACAGAATAATTGAATGGAGCGCGGAGTTTGCTCAAGATATTGATGGACTTACATGTGATAGTGTTTTTCGGTTTGAATTTGGAAACGAAAGTTTTGGCGTTCTTTAATTAAAATTTCCCAGGGAGATAGGCGCGTGGCTTAGTTATTGGGTTTGGCCTACATAACACACACTACCCAATGTAAATGTAATAAGTAGGTACCTATGATAGGCAAGAAGAAAAGTGAAGAGTTATTCTTGAAAAGGCATAGTAAAATCGGTGTGCGTTGACAGTATGTATTAAATTACTCAGTTTTTTATTTAAATTTATAAAATTAATGCTAACATTGCCGTGAAAATGGCGCTAATGCAATTTCAATGTAGGCATAGGTGGTACCTAAGTAAAGTATATTAAACTAGCAATAAAATTAAAGTCAAACGCTCTATATCTTTTTAAAGTACTATGTAAGATATACCCACAGAACCTTTCTAAATACAAAAGTTCAAGCCAAGTGTAAAATTTATATCTAACGGTTACGTTCGAACTTCGAAGCAAGATGGCGGCGGAGCCACGTGACCGTCCAATGCGTTTTTAATTGCAATCATTCCGTGTTTTATGTTGTTTGCACACTTCCCGTGTGTTTGCGCAAGCGAGGCCTTTATTTATGGCCGGTGGGAAGCGAATTAATTTGCTTGTGCGCCTCGGGTGAGTATTAACTTCGATTTTCCTTAGGAAATGTTACTTTAATAACCGTCTGCACTAAAGTCAGACAGCTCTTAAGTTCGAACTTATTTCTCTAGGACTTACAAAAAATGCAGCAAGTACGTCATAGAGGGATAATAAATAGTAGGTACGACCCAAACGTTTGAAGTTGGTTCTAAGAGACATCTATACTTCCGATTCGATTGAGTAGAGTCCAAAACTTAGCAGTTGCATCACGCAGTCTGACATCGCATCCTACCTACCTATAATAAGTAAATAAATAGCGCCCAACAATCACACACAAATCCTTAGGTTTCCCTGTATCTAGGGACCCAGGAACTACGAGGACCATGGTCCTACAACACCCAGACACAGAACAAGTAGGTACTTAGTTATTTGCTTTTTGTTGTGCACTTGTATTACTTCCTGTCGCGGGAATCGACCCCAACGCCTCTGGGTTATGAGCCAACCTGCTCATCCACCACACCACGGAGGCTGTCATATGTTCCGCTTGTAACCTATAACCTATGTTACATCTCTATAGATAGGTACGTAAGTATTATACTTAAGTACACGCCAACTTAGGGAGTACTTAACTACAAAAGCGCACGAATCTACAATTTATGTGAAAGGTGCGCCGTGTTTAAACACTATTCAGTCGGGAAGTTACTGCGCTAAGTAGATTAAGTAAGAACTACCGATATTATGTTCTGTAGGTAACTTGCATGGTAACTTAACTTCACATGGCTGTTTTATTATTAACTAGCTGACCCGCCCCGGCTTCGCACGGGTTTTTTAGTTTTAAGTCTTGCTTCTATCTACCCTTCGACAGGGTGAGCATAATTTTTTTTGTATTTTATTTAATTGAAATAAAAATTGATAAACAAATATAGTTATTAATCTTATTTTATTAAGTTCTATTAGGTTGCATAATCAGCTATAACCATACCAAATTTTACCCAAATCCGTTTGGTAGCAGTACTTCCCCATTGCTCTACTAGTTTCAGCGTGATGCGTGTTCAAAGGGACAGAAAGACAGACAGACAGACTGACAAAAAATATAAAAAATTGTTTAATTTATAGATATCGACTAAGAAGTGTAAAGCAGTCAAAATTTTCAAAAAATTAGTATTGATTATATTGATTGATATTGACTTGCACCCCGCGGTTTACTCTGCGAAAAAAAGTAGCCCATGTGTTAATTCAGTATACCTATATAAGTGGTCCCTGTTTCAAATTTCATCCAAATCCGTCTAGCTATTTGCTTTATTTCCTAAGGCCTCAAATCGGGGCAGAGGGTAGACCAAGGAAGTTTTAAGTATATAATAGTATACGTAAAACTTCCTTGGGGTAGACAATTAGACATCAATCTATAAAGGTGTCTCCATTGCGTTCTCTCTTGGGGGCCGCTTCAGTCCAGGCGTTGACTGACCTGACTTGACTTTCACAATGAAGGTAGGTAGAACATTTTGAAGTCAAAGTAGTCATCATCATCATCATCATCATCATTAACAGCCTGAAGAAAAAGTAGTAAAAAGTCAAAGTAGTATCCAATAAAAAAAAGAAAACGCAGTTAAATCATATGTGAAACGTAATACTAAGGTAGCATCTACAATTCTACATTATGAGATGATATTTTATGATTAGTGCTATCCTACCTACAGCTTGATAATACGCAAATACCCAAATGAAACCCAGTTAATAATGACTAAAAGCAAAAATGATAAATCAGCAAAGAAGATCGAATACTAGTCTATAGTCATATAAGTATATCGGGGCGAGTTGTTTGCTCTCGACTAGTCGATTAAAGTAAATACAAAATATCAGGGGTTCGCGAATGAACCAACCCGTTTCTAAAATGCCTATATAATACGAGTGAATTTTAGAGATTGTACCAAAATTATAACTGTTGCCAATAATAAAATAACTAAAAAAGAGACAAAATTCCCGCCCTTTCGCACGGTTTTCTATCTAAAATTCTAAACCACCCACATCGACGTAATGCATTTAAAAAAATTAAATTAAGCAGTATAGCATTTATTTTATAAACGCCCATTGATCTCATACCTCCTGGACCCTCTAGGATTCCCTATAATATCTAGGGACCCTGGAACTATAAATAAATAAATAAATATGTGTGGAAATTTCACACAGAGCCATCTAGCCCCAAACTAAGCATAGCTTGTACTATGGGAACCATATAGCTGATATAATACTTAAATACTATGTGGGCTATATAAATAGCGCATCCACATATTGTAGACACGTGGAAATCTCATACGACGCGATTCTTGCGGTCGTTTCTTCCACGAACCTGCAAGATGTGGAATGATCTTCCTCCAGAGGTTATTCCGCATAACTACAGTATGGGGAGCTTCAAGAAAAGTGTTAAAAGAGTCCTCTCTAAGGGTAGGCAACGCACCGGCAATGCAGTTGTTGCAGATGTCCATAGGCGGCGGTGACCACTTAACATCAGGTGAGCCGCCTGCTTGTTTGTCACTCATTACATAAAAAATAATTGTAATTAATTGTAATGGTAATTGTTGGGAACGACACTCTCGAAGTTGTCGACAAATACGTCTATCTAGGGCAGACTGTCCAATTGAGTAGGTCCAACTTCGACAAAGAGGTCGCCCGAAGAATCCAACTCGGCTGAGCAGCGTTCGGGAATACAAAAGAAAACAAAAGTTTTCAATCAAAGTGTGTTGCCAGTGATGACTTATGGAACTGAAACGTGGTCTCTAACTGTTGGCCTCATTACTAAGCTCAGAGTCGCGCAACGAGCTATGGAGAGAGCAATGCTCGGTGTTTCCCTGCGAGATAAGATCCGTAATGAGGAGATCCGCAGGAGAACTAAAGTGACCGATGTAGCTCTTAGGATTAGCAAGTTGAAATGGCAATGGGCAGGCCACATCGCTCGTAGAACTGACAACCGATGGGGAAGAAAGGTTCTCGAGTGGCGACCACGAACTGGAAGACGCAGCGTAGGCCGGCCCCCCACTAGGTGAACCGACGACCTGGTGAAAGCCGCGGGGAGCCGATGGATGCAGGAGGCGAGCAGCCGCTCTAAGTGGCGCTCCCGGTGGGAGGCCTATGTTCAGCTGTGGACGTCTTCAGGCTGTTAATGATGATGATGATGACATAACAAAAAAGAAAAAGTCCCACAACACCCAGGCCCAGAATAAGCATTTGTGTTCTTTTCTTTGCACAAATACCTATCTACTTGCCCTGTCGCAGAATCAACCCGCAGCTTCGGGTTATACGGCCTGCTATACCACCACACCACAGAGGATGTACCTGTGTAAGTAGGTACCTATGGTATGTTGTTGGTACCTATTTGGAACATAAATTAAAACAAAATGTGAGCTGAATGAGTAGAGCGTATAAATACTTTTTATTTTTTTTATTTTTTTTTTCTTATATTTTGGCTCCACACATAGTGTATTTAGCCAGTGTCAAGTATTATATTTTTTCATCGTGTTATAAAATATTTCACGCAAAGTCATGTCCTAATCATAGTCATAGGTCTAAGTCAGGTAGTCATAGTCCACTCTGATTCATGCTCCAGCAAAGTGGTAGCAACTTTACTAGAAGCTTCTATGGAGTTTTGGAAGCAACACGAAAAATCACGTTTCACCACATTCTATCACTTGCCCTCACTCATGCTCGTAATTCAGCACTTAATGCGTAAAACGCCACCAATTTTAAACATTAACACTGGAAAAAGCAAAAGTTTTGAAAAATAATACAATGCTCGTTGCATTGTATTATTTTTCAAAACTTTTGCTTGAACTTTTCCGCGTTCCCGCCAAAACTCCGTATAAATACTTTCCATTTTAAAAACTTAAGTACCGAAGTTCTATTTTTAAAGGTACAATTATATCAATACCCTCAATTTAAAAAAGCACCGCCCTGTGGCCCCATGTAATAAGTATTTTTTATTTACGGGACCATATAGCTGTAAGCGTTAATATCGAGTAAGAGGAGGATGATCCTTACTAAGGGTGGCGCCGGGGGCTAAACGTTTCTATGCACCAGCTCATGAATTCATTTGACGTTTATAGATAACGCTCTGTTGGGCGCCATTGTGCGATTTTGGTATAGCTACCGGCAATAAATAATGCACATGAAAATAGTCGACTTGGTAGAGCATCGTCTCTGTCACTTACAGGGTAGAGCGTAGGTTCTGCGTGCGTTAGTCTAATGAGAACAATATAAAAATTGGGTTGTAGATTAGCTGTTTAGAGTTTGAGAAAGGCACGACCGAGAATTTGGTCTCTTGGATCTCGGCGATCTCGACTACAAATCGAACAGAGAACTTTGTCTCGGTTCTCGGATAAAAATCGCCAAAAACGCGTGTCGCATTGTCTCGGCGCTCAATATATTGTCAGTGCGTGCGAGCGCGAGTGCTGTCGAAATGTTTGGTCAAACTTGCTAAAACTATTTTTATTACCACAGGTCTTAAATATTTTATTAAGTACGACAATCTTTAATTATAATATTTACTCTCGGTCTTGGCTTTCGGTATCAGATTTTATTTTATTCTCGAGACTGAAACCCCTGTCTCCCACAATCGCCAGTTTCTAGGTTTCCACAGAGAGATTTCCATAACAAAAAGTTGGATACCTACGAATATAAGCTAATAATCTAATAATATATATTTATGAATTTATCAAAAAATATGAGTACTTAAGTAGGTATAGAAGCTAGCGGTAGCTATACTATGTATAATAGGTACCTACGTGCGTTGGAAGTTTTTGAAGCTATTTTGTTCCATAGTAACATGTACTAAGGAACAAAATAGCTTCAAAAAGTTCCAGACGTATTTCAACTGCCTATCGTTTTCTTAGAATTTCTTGCCGCTAGGTATGGAAGGAAATATTTTAAGATACAGCGCGAGCGAAGTTTACTTTGTGAGATAAGCGATGTAGCGGATGCCGACGTGTTTACGTAGGTATGTATAGTGTATAGATATGTGCGTAGTTAACTAGGTACAGATAGAATATAACATGTGCAAGACTTTTTTAATTTTAAGGACGAAGTTTACCTCCTTAGTAAATAAACACTACATGTACATACCAATGGAACAACTAGGCAATGTGTTCTCTTGTTTTTTTGCCTACCCACTTCAGTGAGAGGAACAAATTAATTATTATACTACATAAACCTTATTAGTATACCTAGGTATTAAGTTATAAACCTGCCTACCACGGTGCAAAAATATTTCGCTTTGATGGTAGGTGGTAAAGGAGAGCCTCTGAGCTACGCTATAGACCACCCGATCACGTGCTGCAACGACATTAGCAAAGTGTTTTTTGTGAAATGGAATGAAGGCAATAGGATGTAGGTACTAGCAAGTTTAAATAGCAATGGGAGAGCACACATTGCTCTCTGATAACTGCTGGGAAAGAAAAAATCTCGATTGGCGACCACAAAGTAACGAAACGGATAACGTATTAGCGTAGGCCCCGGAGTCGATGGATGCAGGAGGCAAGCAGCCGCTCAACGTGGCGCTCTGTGAAGAAGGCTATGTTAAGGAATAGGTAAGCTTAGCATAATTTAGAGATTAGTGTAAATGATGGCGTCCATTATTAAATTTTGTCCAGTTGAAAATTAGGTTACACCTTATCTACACTTTGTATTTCTCCTGAGACGCCGATTTATTCCGTAAGAAGTAAAACAAAGAAACCTTATCATCGGCAGCGATTGCGACACAAACATGAATTATTTATAGTTGTGTTCGTAAGCACGTACATACTAAGTGCTACCGAATGTAAATGTCTTTCCATGAGGAGTAGGCGTGGCGCTGGCGACTCAAATTCAAATGGCCTTTACGGCCGATTGGCTGTAAGATTATCACGAAGCCAGGTTTGGTTTAAACCATAGATCGTATTTTTTTCCTCGCTCTGTGGTTTAAACTAAAATAACCGGCCAAGTGCGAGTTGGACTCCCGCATGAAGCGTGGCTCTAAATTATCTAAATCTAAGTATAAAACGAGCGAAAGAATCACGTTCCTTGTACGGGTGGGAGGCCCCTTAAAAATTTATTATATCCCGTTTTATAGTATTTGTTGTTATAGCGGCAACAGAAATAAGTACCTACATCATCTGGGAAAATTTCAACTGTTAACTATCACGAGTTATGAGACAAACGACAGACAGACAGACAGCGGAGCCTTAGAATTAGGGTTTCCTTTACCCTTTGGGTGCGGAACCCTAAAAAGAAGGCTTTATTTATAGTCAATTCCTTTTTCTGTGTTCGGTGGCTTTATTAGAGATTTTCCTGAAATTAAAGTATTATAGTGCCGTACAATTATTAATTTATTATCATAGCCAATCATAGCTTGTAAGACCTCTACGAAGCTCGCCAAGCTGTATTAATTAATTTATAATTATTTTAAGTAGGCTTACCTATCTAATCCCCCTGGTGATGCATGGTGCGGTTTTGCATTACCTACCCCCATCCAACATCACGTCACGTATTTTACCTACTTAAATTGTGACCTAAATCAAGTCTATTTATTATGCAATCTATCAGCAACCAATACATTCGATGGGTAATTGCTGTTAGAATCGCCTGGTACTTTTGCACTATCCCTCGTCACAATCAACGTGCATAATTCATTCATTATCCATCAGCAAAGAAAACTCAGCGTGTACTCCAAAAGTTTCCAAAAGACAAGTTGAGTGGCCACAGTGGTCGAACGACCAGACAAGCCTGAGTAAACACGCCAAGAATTAGCCCAAATTATGTGCGCCTGGCTCCCTCCCCTTCGCCCCGCACACCCGCTCACACCCTCCACCGAATCAATATTTGTTGTCCGCACTCTTCTGCCTTAATACAACACGCACATTACTCACACACTTGTCTTCAAACCCAGTTTCCAACCTTATCTCCAAGTCCCTAAACACAGTCTCATTTGCAGCTTTTTCTGAACTTACGCCGTTTTCCATTTCGAAGGTTAGGTCTCATCCCCGTATCGCCGTCTCTTTAAGCGCAATGTTGTCTCACTCTAACAGTTTTCCGCGGATTCCGCTATATAGCATTGTGCATGTTTTGGAAATAAGATCTGCCCGAACATATACCTACTTACCCTACTTATTATATTAGAATAGAATGATACATAGGAAAAATTCGTAGGGTAGATGTGCCAGTTTATGATCACCCGCCCTATGCATGTTCAACGGGTCATTTAGATAATGTTGTTGACTTTTAATGTAATTATATCGTTCACTAATTGATTTGTGATATATGAATCATCAGGCGCTTTTGTTGTCGGGAATTTTTGGTTTAAATTCACTGAACGCTTGTTGACCATGCGATAATGAACGGCTCTAGCTAGATAATTAGACAAGTACGTTACTTATTTCATTAATGAAGAGACATTCACTTGCATTATGTATATTATATATGTATATATATATTTATTTGTTTGTATTTATTAGGTGGTGTAGTTCACTTTGATTAATTACCTGCCAAAGCAATTAGGTATAGATATACCTAATTAAAGCGGTTTCTTTCAAGAGCTATCTTTTTTTTCAGGATCCTGGCCGACTGCTATTGTCTGTCCTTTTTTGTTGCAACCCAATAATACCATTTATAAGTTTATGTTGTCCTATCTAAGCTGTTAGACGACAATATTACACAACAAGCCAAGCTTAAAAAGTCAGCCAAACACAAGCGTACAAAAGGCATTTTCGCGTAAGTTACACATAAATTAATATAAAAACTGGCATCTCGTTGAATATTCATAAAGAGCTGTTAATTGCTCAAGTCGGCAAATACGAGGAGAGAGCGACTCGGTTCTTGGAACCCCCCGAGATCCGCTCAGGCCCCTTTCTAGGGCTGGCAGGTAACCTGAAACAAGAAAATGAAAATTAAATAAGTGAAAAATCTTAGAAAATAGTAGTTTTGTCTGAAATACTATTAGCCAACCAATAACTATGACATTTCGATCTGTAGACATCACACGTACTTTTTTTTTCTTATAATTTGGCTCCACACATAGTGTATTTAGCCAGTGTGAAGTATTATATTTTCATCGTGTTATAAAATATTTCACGCAAAGTCCTATTCGTAGTTTCATGTCCTAGTCATAGTCCAGTCTAAGTCAGGCAGTCATAGTCCAGTCTAAGTCATGCTCCAGCAAAGTGGTGGCAACTTTACTAGAAGCTTCTATGGAGTTTTGGAAGCAACACGAAAAATCACGTTTCACCACATTATATCATTTGCCCTCACTCATGCTCGTAATTCAGCACTTAATGCGTAAAACGCCACCAATTTTAAACATTAACACTGGAAAAAGCAAAAGTTTTGAAAAATAATACAATGCAACGACGTGAACTTTTTCGCGTTCCCGCCAAAACTCCCACGTACTTTTTGCATCACAAAAGGTAACACTTAAAGGATGCAAGACTAATATGCTCTGTCCCGTTCTATTTCAGCCTAAGTTGGAACGTCGTTCTTCCTTTTTTAGTGACGTCATCGATGCTTCTTTAATATTCTAATGAAAGAACACACGGTCCTGACCTGCCAAACGCATGCGTAGTTTGTGTTATCTTTCTCTCTATATCGGATTTGGCTATCTCGATCTTAGCTGATCTACGTTCTAAGTACTTTGGTACTATATTCTACTATCAAGGGTGGGGTGGTGCAAGGTATTGTTATTCAGTAAGAAAGAAAATAAATAAAAGTCTATACGCCCACCTACCTAATCACTTTTGCTAGCTCGGTTTGACAGAGACCTTATTCTTTACCTACTGCACCAAAACGAGAATACTTATTTTGGAAAGGTAGGTATTGGGATTTCGGAATATCCAACCTAATAAATTATTGGATGAATCTAAAATTGGAAAAGAAAAGCAAAAATAAATACTTATACTATTTATAAAAATGCCAATGAAATCCGATCGAAATCCGAGAAAACACTTCTCAACCTTGTACATATGACAATTTACCTCCTAACGTATTATAATATTATTAACCTAACTATGTATAGACACCTAGAGATTGAGTAATACATAAGTTACTGTTTAAGCCCTGTCTGCTTTAAAACGACATTGCAACACTCTTGTCAGAGTACATTGATTTAGATTACTTTATTTTAAGTAGTATATACTAAGTCTATGTAATGCAATTAAATAAATAAATAAATTCTGAAAACTCATCAGTAGGCAGCCCTAACCGCCTCCCTCCACAGTTATCGCAAAAGGCCAACCCTGCACACAAGCCCACTCACGCACACATAGACAATGCAGCGCGCGCAACCGGGAAAACTACGGCTTTTGCGTACAATTGTGTACAACAACACGAATGTAGTACAACTTCAATTAGCAGAAGCAGCTTCGGGAAAACTCGTTTCAGACAGTTTTCTCTATTTCTGCCAAAAAGGTACAATTATTTATTCTGTGGTTGTGGCAGCAGTATAGGTTTGTAGCAATACTCAATGTCTTGGGGGATGAATCGTAGTCTTATAGTTTTAAGAACCCGCAGACAGCGATTTAAAGGTCTATTCTGGGCTGAGCCCCTGGAACGAATTGAGATCAATATTCTTTCTTCACTATTTATACAGCGTAGATTCTGTATTCAAAAACATAATTGTTTACTTTTCAACAATGCCAAAAATGAAAGCCAGCTTTGAAAGAGAATCGTATTCGTCATCGATCTGCTCACCATAATTATGGAAAACGACTTCTTGTATTTACAAAGGTCTCTATCCCTAATATCTTTACTTTAGTTGTGTAGCTTCAAGTCTAAAGGGCTAAAATGACTTTAATACCATTTTGCACATTGATAGCAGAAACGAATAAAATTAGTAATAGGGTACTTTTTAATTAGGAAAATAATTTAAGAGTTGCCGTGAGAAAATTGCTGGTGAAACCGTGGCGTGCAGAGTTATCAAAATTCACCTCTTTACTTTGCGCGCCTCAATTAAAGATCTAAAATGAATCGCTAAAATACAATCTGTCATAGCGATTCAATTTGGGTTATTTAAATCCCGTTTAGATGTGTTAGGCCTCTGATGTTTTCCATAACAAAGTATCAATAACCTACACAATGTTAAGTCTACCCGCAGCTCATCCCATGTCCAAATTGTCCACTTGCCTAAAATTACTCAGAGGATATTCTTTAATTATTCCATATACTGCACACAAACGCGTGTTCGCTGTGTGCGCATCTATTTACGCGTCGAGTAAATATGTACTTGCTCCGTTGGTGGAGGCTGCATTAATAATTCAATTGGTGCTCGTTGGCTCTGGCTCAGGTAGGGTAAACGATTTTTAACCCACAACCAAACGGATTAATCGGCACAGAGAATCTGTATTCCGATAAAAAATGGCGCGTTTTTCCTTACAAATTCCCGCAAAAGATGGAGCGCTTATCACAAGAGTTTAATGGCAAACGCCGTTTTGACTACTTCATAAAGATTCGATTAAATACTTTTTAATTTTATTGAGTGTAGTAAAAAGTCAAGCAGAAAAAAAAGAGTGTCGATTTTGTTTTAATCAGAGAAGCGTTCCTGAATTTAAATTATCTTTCGAATGAAAAGGGGTGTCAAATTGCGCAAGAGCCTAGTATATTAGATATCTGTGAGAGCCACTAATGTAAAAAAATCTAAGGTTTCGGTGGTCTTCATAATACTAAATACGTATACTTCGATGTACAATATTTTCATCCACCTATCGAATTGATAGTATAGTACTTAATAATAATTACTCAGATGAATTTTGTTTCAATTCAATTGTTTATTTGCATTCCACAATGTTGTTCAAAGATGTTCGTTTACGTAGTTACATTACGTAAACGTATTACGTGGTTTCATTGGCATATTATTACTTTTAATTCGTAGGTATTATTGAGAGAAAGTGGAAATACGTTTTCAATTTATTACCACTCATTCATATTTGTCAATTCGTGTACATATTCAACCCCTTTTTAATTGGCGTATTTATGGCATATAAAATATGTAGCAAAGGCTACTGCCGCAGGATTGCATCCGCTCACCGCTGTCAAATAGACTGTGAGTTACATATATAAATATAGACAAGTCCCTACTCTCTACATATCCATGGACACCCTGCCAAGTGTCAGTTAATTTCTTTGCCAAACACCAATATTTGAAAACCAGCGCGTTCACTCGCCATCTCTTGTTGACTAGGTATCTACTCTTCTCGATTCTTTCTATAGGCACCTTACCTACTTTATTTATGCCTCCGCAGATATAACGGAGGTAAGAAGTATCTTTGTAATTTTTGTATTAGATATTATTTTTAATCGAGGACTAAAGATTTTATAAAGTCTACTTAGATGTTTAAGTAGGTACCTACTTACTAGTACCTAATCGAAATGGTAAAAAACGAAATTTTTATAACATTCTTCGAAAAATCAATAATGAATACTAGCTGATGTCTTCAGGCTGTTGATGATGATGATGATGATGATGATCAGTGTTCCATTTAAGAATAAATTCACAAAATTATCGAATTCGTGAATGAAACCTTGATTTGAGGACTGAGCGACGACGCGACATGTGATTTTTTTCTGTAATACAGACCTAAAAGGCCTAGGAACCTACCTACTTTTGCCAGAGCCAGCCACCCAACAGTGCCTCTCCTTTTTCCACAGAATAATATTTTACCTACGACCTGCACTACTTGCATTTACATTAAATTTCAATGTTTCATTCGTTTGAAAAAACACGTGTGTAAACATTGAACCACACTCGTGTGTAAATTATGGCTATTGTAACTGTAGTAATGTATAGGTAGTACCCACCTGGTACTTACCTATGATATGTATTTTTGTAACAAACCATAAGTTTAAGTTCTTTTAATTTTTAAATATTTGAATGGATAAATCATTATATTATTATTATTATTATTAATCAAAAATACTATTCTAATAAAATAGGTACATATGTACCTATTCACCGGTCGACAAAGAAAATGTTTTTTTTGCACACGGTTTTTATTTTATATATTCTGACTATATAGGCAACAGTATATAAAAAAGTGCGGCTATAATTCGAAAATATTTGCTTTTTAAGAAGTTACAGGCATCAAAATTTGGCTTGTAGGTACGTACTGAGTAAGAAGTGGGAAAATGCAATATTAAGCAATAGGCATGATGACTACTATTAAAAATGAACAAGTAAATATTACTTTCATAAAGAAGATTAAAAATGAATGCAATAACTGAAAAAAATAGTAAAATCGGTAAATAAATCGCTGAGTAATAAGCTTTTAAAGTTGCTACAGGAGGCATCTCCTGTCCGTTTCTCGCGAAACAGAGCTCCCCCACAGTTACTATGAAAAATCCACTCGTGACGTCACATGCCAAACAGATTGTATGAAAAGCTACCACAGCTTAGTAATGAGGTACTATAACGACCTTCCTCTGACGTCACTGGCCGTTTGAGCTATCTCTTTCTATTCCGGTTTTTAAAATGCTTCTAACTTGGTCATTTTTTAAGATATTTAATTTAAGGGTAATATAAGGGGAAAGCTTCCATCAAGATATAAGAGAATTTGGGAGACGTTACCAATGCCAGTATACTGAAAGCATGGCTCCCCGGCTGTAGTTGGGGGTTAATGAGAGAAACTTCTACTGAACATGACAGGAAAAGTAAAACTGTTCATTTAACATTTTAAAACGTATATTGTACGAATGAATCATAAATTGATGTTTGGTATTTTTTAATAAATCATCTATTTGCCCACTATTTATATATTTAATTCTCATTGATTTAATTTTTTCCATATTATACTTAAAAGCAAATTCAGAACTTTTTTTGGTTTTTATTTTTATTTCTAGGTTGAATAGCAATAAAAATAACCTATGTATATATAACCCGTGCGCAAAAATTCTGTACACCTATAATGCTTTATGATATGAACTAAGTATCATCGTTGAGTAGGTAGTTAGGTACCTACTTATTATTTATTTGGTAGGTATTTTCACTCACATTTTTTTTAATTTTCTTTCTCGTCAAGTTTCCGGCTAAAAATAACAATAACCGGCCAAGTGCGAATCGGACTCGCGCACGAGGGGTTCCGTACCATTAGGTATCTATTAAAAGCGAGCAAAAATCACGTTTGAAAATCACGTTTGTGATGAGAGCCCCCTTAAATATTTAGTTTATTCTGTTTTTTAGTATTTGTTGTTATAGAGGCAACAGAAATACATCTTCTGATGTGAAAATTTCAACTATCTATCACTCTTCAAGGTGACAGACGGACAGATAGACGGATATCGGAGCCTTAGTAATAGGGTTCGCTTTACCTATTGGGTATGGACCCCTAAAAACGTTATTTATTACCTACTACTATCTAGGTGGATGCAGGAGGCGAGCAGCCGCTCTAAGTGGCGCTCCCTGGGTGAGGCCTATGTTCAGCAGTGGACGTCTTCAGGCTGTTAATGATGATGATGATGACTATCTAGGTACTGTTAATATTTCTAGCTAGGTATTAACTTAGCTAGCCTGTATAAGCATTGGCAATAGACACATATTCTTAAGTGTCAGCTTTACACATTGCGAAAATCCTCATTTACATTAACATAGCTTGTCAGCCAGCGCATTGTAACAACACCAGTATTTAGTCAAGTCAAACATGTAATTAAACCGATAAAACTGTTGTGTTTGAAACAAAAACAGGCTAATCCTACCAGTCGAGTGAGACAGAGAACAAATTTGCTATACCAACAATCGGCCGGCACCTAGTCTATATGCGTAGGAACGGTTTACACGGAGACAGTGGTGGGTGCCAGTTACTGTACATATTAGTAAATGGCTTTAACATAATTTTGAGTAGAACGGCGCTTTTGTTCAAAACATACGTTAAAACAATAACAAAACTCAGTCGAGGACTGCGATTCTATGTCTTTAAAAAATGCTCTAAGACTCGAGTTCACCCCAGATCATCGGTCCACCTATGGTAGTGGTGGTGGAAGCCGCGGGGAGCCGATGGATGCAGGAGGTGAGCAGCCGCTCAAGGTGGCGCTCTCTGGGGAAGACTATGTTCAGCTGTGGACGTATTCAGGCTGCCTGAGTAGCGTAGCACACGTTTTGCTAAGTGAACAGGCCGATTGGTGCATTGTAACTCTCAGCAGGACTCAATTTATTTGCTTATTTGTTTGTTTGTTTGTTTGTTTGTTTGTTTGTTTGTTTGTTTGTTTGTTTATTTTGTTTCTGTTCTGTGCTTGACTGCAATTATACTTATAATCAGTCTTAAAAGCATCACAAAACATGTGTCAAAATGCAAATTATGGTATTGTAAAGACTCCCAGTCACAGAACCACATTATTCTATCTTTAAAAATAAAATCCTGTATTCCTTATTCAAACATGATCGTCCTTGTAATGTTCCCTACTAACCCAGTGTGATCGCACCGTAAAGTAGAGTCACAGCTTCGCTTACACTGCAAATATTTCAACAAAGATACAGGGGCGCTCAACTCTAACTTAAACTATCCCCGTGTACACAGCCTTTATGCGAGGTTCTTATTAATGTTGTAAATATGTGCCTTGATTGTTCTATAAAAGTATTAAGGTTTTCTTAGTTTATTAAAGTAGGCATATCTACTAACAACAGTGGGAAAAAAGCAGAAACAGATTAGCAGCATGATATTTTCAATTTATTTTGCGGGCTGGAGAGAGTGATAGACAAAAAGCTTAGCTTGTCTAAATGCTGTAAAATTTCGCGGGGCATCTCTATCAACGATATAAAAATATGTTAAGTAAACTGTGGAAGAAGAAGTTGATGAAAGAACGAAAAAACTGTTATGAAAAAAGTCTTTATTTGACACGAATACCTAACATCACACACACACACGTTTACGCCTCGTAAACAACTCCAGCCAAGTTTAAATGATGGCAATAAAATCATAATTTGAATTTCGAAGCGCGTCTGTAACCTCAATCTTACAAGATGGCGGCGGTTTTATCGCCGCGCCGGCCATATTTGTTTAGTGCTGCGCAAGAGTTTGTTTTCCCGAGACCTGTTTTACTAAGGTCTCTTTTAAAATAGATTTGGAATACAAATGAGGACATTAGGACGAATTTGTTTGCACAATTCAGTATTGGATACGCATGGTAGGTATCATTTATTTGATGTGTTGTGCCGTGGCCGTGCCTGAGAGGCGTTCTCCGAAGACAAACATCATGGGGCGGTGTCTTGAATTTTAATTGTTTTTTCGCTGTTTGTATTGAGGAGGTTAACTCTACATGCTTAAATTATTAACTGAATAAATTATTTCGATTGCAAACACAGATTAGAGGAAAACAAGCGATTGCAAAGCTATTTCGTTATCGACATCGACAGACTTAACAAGAGTTTCGTTTTTCAGTCTGTTTCTGTTCTCTTTTTTAAAGCAGGACATATTAACTTATACCTAGAATATTTTTGATATGAATCAGTTTTGATCATTTAGAATGCCCAATTGCCCACAAATCGTCCCCACACACTTAGATTTTCATAATGGGATGAGTGGCAAACAAGCAGCAGATGTTAAGCCAGCGCCACCTATAGAGAATATTGGACATCTGCAACACCGAGGGCGTTGCAGGCGCCTACAGAGGACTCTAGTTGATACTATAATTAGGCAACCTATTCTATTTTATTATTTAAAACTGCAAAAGAGTCTATCAACTAAATTACTAGTTATAATTTGGAACAGTGATACGTAAAAGCCGTAACTGATTGTTACGCAATCGTCACTAAATCCGCCACAAAAGTCCACGAATCCACCAAAGGCTATTGGGGCCGCTACAGACCGTCTAAATATATGCTCTATACACAGAACAACACATAATATGTACAGAACACACAACGTAGCTTGCACACAAAATATTTGGTAACGCAGCCAATGTAATCCAAGGAGTTTGCCTTGATAAATTAAATTTACAGATAATGTCGATCGTATGGCAACACTGGGGAATTAAAATAGGCTTAACCTGTTTTCGCTTTAGTTAATCGCGATTTCATTTGCTTTTAGACGAGTGTGCGTGTGAAGATATAGTAAGTATAATGTATAGGTTTGGGAAAATAGGTATGCATTAAGAATGTTTATTTTGCAAAATCAGGTTTTGCAAAATGGTTGTAGGTGTTAGAACATTGTGCGTATGAAATGCTTGTTGAGAGATGACGGCAGACACTGTTTGGATAGTAGGTAAAAGGAAATAAGGCATGTACATTGTACAATTGTACATTATGTTTCGTTGTAAATAAGTAGGTAAATAGGTAAGTGTTTTTTTACCTTCAAGACTCTACGTACTCATCTAGTCACAGATATATATCATCGTAAAATCTAAAATATAAATTTCAAATGAAATAGAATAATAGATAGGTATAATTATCTAAGCTCAAAGTCGCGCAACGAGCTATGGAGAGAGCAATGCTCGGTGTTTCCCTGCGAGATAAGATCCGAAATGAGGAGACCCGCAGGAGAACTAAAGTGACCGATGTAGCTCTTAGGGTTAGTAAATGGCAATGGGCAGGTCACATCACTCGTAGAACTGAAAACCGATGGGGAAGAAATGTTCTCGAGTGGCGACCACGAACCGGAAGACGCAGCGTAGGCCGGCCCCCACTCGGTGAACCGACGATCTGGTGAGAGCCGCGAGAGACCGATGAATGTAGGAGGCCAGGAGCTGCTCAAAGTGCCCTGGGGTAGGCCTATGTTCAGCAGAGGACGTCTTCAGGCTGCTAATGATAGCGATGATGGTCATATTTTCTATAATCGTAAGGTCCTTTTAAAAACAAATGAACGACGAAAAAATCTATGTCATAGACTAGAAAATAGTATGGACATAAGGATTATCAATTTCAGTGACTTTACACAAGCTTAGTACACTGTAGTGTGTACTGTGTGTACCAAAAGAGGTACTTACAAATATTATGTTTATATATTGATAGAGTGAAGCGTATGTCAAACACCAACAACGTTCAATATTAACTCAGGTTATCAGGACGGTGGTGAACTCACCCCAAGGTCAGTGTCAAGGTCATATTACATTTACACTGTCAATATTTTGGAAATTACTGACAGTTGACACCGTTTTTGTGTTTGGTGCGATTGGCGTATTTCAGGAGTACTTACTTAATTGATTAATTTGCACTAGAACTATGACTTCTTAAAAATCTGTGTAGAATATAAGAATATTATTAATGAACATTTTGAAAGCCTTGTGTCGGAAAAGCTAAGACCAAAATTGGGGTTTGTTTGAGGAAATTCTTGGTTAGAATCTATTATATCTATAACCAAATCTTCTCATCGTGTATGAAACTTGCAGTAAATAAATAATTAAATATTATCTATCATCCTCATCTAATTTTGCGTAACCGATATGAACTGGTATCTAATTTAAGTAAATGAACATTAATTGTAAAAAACATAGTGGAATGTAAATAAATAAACAAACAAACAAAACAATTTATAAACAATTGTGTATTAGTTGTAATATTAGTTGGAATTAAATTTGGAGTAAGTAAGTTACTTATCCCTATTAAATAGAACGATTTTTGAATGGACATTACCTACTGTGCCTACTCGATATCGGCTTAACATCACAGTGAACGACTAGCTCCTCATGCCATTCAATACCATAAAAAATAATACAACTACTGCTGTGACTGTGATTTCTTAAAAAGTATGGGTGATAATTTAATTTGGTGCATTAAGACACTAGATTTTTTTGGACATTACTCCCAGACACCCCCACATGCAAATTACGAACAGGATACTTAGGATACTTACACACACAGGTGCGAATTGAAACACATAACACGGCTAATGCAACATTCTGACAGTACCTATATCAATTACATATATATCGCTAAACAAACAACCGATGCTGGCCGATTCGGACACAAATTGGTAACTCAAACAGTTGACTTGCGCTTCTGGTGATGCTGCGTTTAGATTCGTGACTAGACTGGAACACTAGGCTGGTATGATGGTAGAGTACTATGCTCTATGATGCTCTACTATGATGGCGAAGTAAAGTTTTTATCTCAGAAATATTCGCCTACATGGGGTTTTTTATTTTGACGAATCTCGCAACAAACGAGTCGTTCACCTGATTTGATTCATCAGCCGCTAGGTTTTATCGACCTTATATATAATAAACGTGTAATATTTTGAGATTAGTTACTTCAGATTTTGTCCTTTTTTGGCATTTGAGTATTGAGAGCGATAGAAAAAGACAAAAGACGGTGTAACTAGGTAATAAAAAGCTAACTCGCGCTTATTAATAAGGTCGTATAGATCTTGATGCTCTTAACTTAAGGTAGCTCTGCAGCAGGCAAGTATACGCATAACTGGCAGCAACTCGAAGAGTAGGTATAGGCACAAAGAGCCGAACGACTCGATTGCGTACTTTGGGAGATTCAGAGCCAATCCAGGTACTAGGTGTACCTATCTGACGATGACTGCTAAATAATATATTAGCTCGTCACCAATGTCCAGTCATCACACCGTGAGAGATATCATAAATCCATCACAAAAAATCTATAAACTACTAGCACAAACACAACTGGAACATGTTAACAAACATAACCAGTACTGTTAAATCTGAATGAGCATCCGTAAGCGAAAAGTGCTGGACAGTCCAAACGTGGCACGCAACGTAAAAGGGTACAGAGGGTCGCTTACGGCCGAACTGATAATTTGTGCAGTAGAGCCTCGGTCACCTTATTATCACCAGATCCGGGTGACACGGGAAAATATGTCGTATGTTGTACTGGTAACGTATAACTTATGTACGTACATATTGTAGAATTGTGAAATAATTTCATGAAACGACGACCACCAACCTCAATCTAATACCTCCAAATTAATGTAGGTTGTTTTGATATATAAGCGCACTTTAGAAAAAAAGTACAAGCGCCCTTAGAAAAGCACATCAGAAGGTAATGCAGCCAAGTCAACCAACTTAAAATGATAATGTTTTTGGCCTTTACTTACTAAACTATACAGAAAAGAGTTCTCTATTTATCTATCTAGGTCTCTCAAATATCGGCCTAAGCTAGAATGAATGGTAGTGCCAATAAAACTGCGTCTGAAAATATTTACCATTACTCATTGCCCCAACAAAATTACGACATGTGTACCAACACTAAGCTAAGGAAAATAATAAAATGTACATTTTATTATACTCTAAGTGCGACATTGGTAGGTGTACGATTGGTGTGCAATGAGCTGTGCCAACAGACAGACGTGCGACTTTCAATAATTATGTTTGTTGAAAACGTTAGCAGAACAACGTCGGCCATCTTGAAATTATGTATGGCGTGGAAAATCACGGAAAACAAATACATGGATGGGACGTGCTGTGAAAACTTCAGTCACGTACCGGTTTAGCTGGTATTAGCGTATTCAATGGCAAATTCCATGGATCTATTGTATTTAATGATGCTAATAAGCACAATCGTTATGAATTCTGTTTAAACAGTCACGAACCTCGTGGTCCTAAGCTGGAGCAAGTCAGCTATGACATGCTAATTTTTAAGAAAGGCTAAATTACATAATTTTCAGGATCATAAATGAACATGTGAATTTTTGCTAGTTTTTTATCAAAATTCAGTACCTAATAGGCATGATGTCTAAATTTTGTTTTTGGATAAATTAATTTTTGTCCTCAAAAGATAAACATTTGTGAAAACAAAAATTAAATATCTCAAAAAATGACCAAGTTACAAGCATTTTAAAAACCGGAATAGAAAGAGATAGCTCAAACGGCCAGTGACGTCAGAGGAAGGTCGTTCATAGTACATCATTACTAAGCTGTGGTGGCGTTTCATAAAATCTCTTTGGCATGTGACGTCACGAGTGGGTTTTTCATAGTAACTGTGGGCGCGCACTGTTTCGCGAGAAGGGACAGGAGACGCCTCCTGTAGAAACTTTAAAAGCTTATT
Source organism: Ennomos erosarius (assembly GCA_963580505.1). Taxonomy (NCBI): domain Eukaryota; kingdom Metazoa; phylum Arthropoda; class Insecta; order Lepidoptera; family Geometridae; genus Ennomos; species Ennomos erosarius. Next base: position 8,798,820 of record OY756996.1, on the reverse strand, counting down.
ACTCCGTTATTTATTGACCGATTTTACCTATTTTTCAATTATTGCATTCATTTTAAATCTTTTTTATGAAAGTAATATTTACTTGTTCATTTTTAATAGTAGTCATCATGCCTATTGCATCATCATCATCATCATTAACAGCCTGAAGACGTCCACTGCTGAACATAGGCCTCCCCCCGGGAGCGCCACTTAGAGCGGCTGCTCCCGCTGTGCTGTGGAGATAAAATCCGAAATGAGGAGATCCGCAGGAGAACTAAAGTGACCGATGTAGGATCTTAGGATTAGCAAGTTGAAATGGCAATGGGCAGGCCACATCGCTCGTAGAACTGACAACCGATGGGGAAGAAAGGCCTATTGCGTATTTTTATATTGCCTACTTATTCCATGGTTTACCTATTGAAAAAAATTCTTTTGGTAATGAGAACCAGTATTAATAAGAAAACTCTATAATTATCACTATAATAATCTTCTTTATTACATTTAGTAAAAAAAAGAAAAGCCTTTAATAACAAAATAATGTTTAATAAGATGTAAGTACCTCGGACATAAGCCAAATAGCTTGGAATAAATATTTGCGCGGCCCAATATTATCGTGTTGTCATATTGATACACTACTTATCAAACCTATTGAAGCATCGTTCTAAATTAATTTGTCGAGTCTTAGAAATTATTGTGGCAGTAAACATTGCCTTCACGTTTATGGCGCAAATATTTGATATTTGGTTCGGATAAATGTACTTTACCCCTCATGATTGCAATCATGTTTCGTTGCTATTTCAGCGTGGTTTTTAGTTTTTTGAATGGTTTTTGGTTAGTTTGTTTTGTGGATTAGTACCCTAGTACCCAACCACCTACTCCTGTACTTTTAGTATTAATTGATATGTATATTTTTATAATTCTGTATTTTAGAAATATAGTTATTATTTCTGGGTTCTAATTCTCAGACTAGAACAACTTTGGGGATGATTGTGCGTTTTATTAAATATAAATTGTACGTTCTGAAAACCCATTCCATAAGTGTTACATCAGCTAGGAAAACTAAACTTAGGTATAGTATCGTGGTACTCTTCTGATAAAGGGGGTATGAAAAAGACAGAAATGTGCAGCACATAATGTTAGCGTTGTACCTATGCATTCATATAAAAACGGGAAAATGAGGCCCAAAAGTAGGTAGTACTTAATTATATTCGGAATTGATCAATTGTAAAATCATACCATTGGTCTATTATGCCATGATTATGCCACATTAATTTTGCTTATAATTTTTTTATTCAACGTCGCATATTTTTACTGCGTTTAAAATTGGTAGGTAAATTTGGTCATACTTCAAAAAATGCCTTTAAAATACCAAGTCCTAACTTAAATGATATTATTATGCTCAAGTCTCAACTTCTCAAAGCAGTCATCAAGCTTTACTGACGTCCTGACATTTGTTTTAAACAAATTGCATCATATTTTTACTGTCGCTGAGAAAATGATCTAATAGCGAGTAATTTTCCACTAAAACTCCAAGCAGCAGTTACAGATAACGGTCTGCTATCTTGACGAGAGGTAATTCTTCGTAATTCTCTCTTGATGGAAGTATTGCCATGCGTAAATTAGCGATATTAAATGATAAGGTTCCTGTGTTTGTTTTCGTACTATCGTGACAGAATATACAAGGTAGAGAACGCCAATTTTTATAGAACCAAAAAATAATACCAAGATACCTATTCCCAAATGGGTACATTGTACGTACACGGTAACAGTACCATCTTTTATTGAAATTTTTGTTCGTTGGTGCTCTTTCGGAATAAATTTGAAACGTTTAATTCAATCATAACATGAACACAATTTGATACAAGTAACTAATTATATTAGGGTCGTCTATAAAGGTTTTAGTCGTAGGTCCGGCTGGATCCATCACGCATACAATTTTTTTTAAATGATTTGTTACATCTTGTGGCGGGCCCAAATCAAAAAGGTGAAAGTACTTAGGTGTTTCTTTTGTGTGGCTTCTACGCCAAAGTGACTAATGGATGAACTTTTAATCCAAGAAAAATTAAAGAACACATCCGGAAAATGGGTAAGTGTAACCGCGGAGCTCTATAACTAACTCGGTCCTCACTCAGAGCTCAGGGGAGCCTATATTGGGTAGCGTCAAAATATTCATACAAAAAACATTGCGATCCAATATACGCTTTGATTTGAATCGCGCTAAGAGCTCACAGTACGGCCCCTGATACCTATAGCGTGTCTTGACCTCTAAGAGAGTCCCAGCCAGTCCCATTATCTTGACAATTTTACCACCCCATCTCTTTCCGTGGATTTCTAACCTAACCTAAGAGTCGGCTAAGATAATAGCCAGAACGGGCAGTATATACCTATAGCATTCTCCTCGGTAGGTACATTAAATCTGCGATCACGAAGACGATTACGTGTGGTGATTATGAGACTTCCTATGATATAAGTGTCATTTTGTAGGGCAGACTTGTGGAGGCCTTTGTACAGGTGCCAGGCAGCGGACTCTCCTGGTACTTATAATAAAATAATCACATCGGATCAGATGGCGTCTGATGTCGCAAACATCACGAACCATAAACGTGTATTACTAACTTAACGGAACAACCACGAGCTAAAGGTAGGTACACAATTTTGTCTATGAATAGGTCCAATGTTTACCCACCTTACGTTGGTCGTAAGATTTCCCGGTAGGTATTAAGTAACATCAAAATTGTATTTGCTGATATGGGTCCGTCGCAAGGCACATCTATTTAAGGCTTTACGCCCACGCCCCGTGTTGGTTTAGGACGACATGTCCTTATAGCCTAGGCCGCGTAAATTCATGTAATCTTACCCTTATATCTAGACCCTGTAGGCCGAAATTGGCCGAGTGATACTGTAAGAATAAGTTATATTAAAAATTATCTATGTTGTACCCATTGACTTCGGATGAGAGTAACAAAAAATTGTAGATCTGTGGTTATTTCTATGTTATTTAAAAGTAGGAAGAAAAACAATATAAATTTTAGGAGTCTTTTTAGGGCTCCGTACTCAAAGGGTAAAACGGACCCTATTATCAAAGCTCCGCTGTCTGTCCGTCCGTCCGTCTGTCACCAGGCTGTATCTCAAGAATCGTGATAGTTAGACAGTTGAATTTTCCCAGATGATGTATTTCTATTGCCGCTATAACAAAAAATACAATAAACAGTATATAATTAAAAATTTAAGGGGGCTTCCATACAACAAACGATTATCTTGCTGGTTTTTATAGAACCTTCGTGCACGAGTCTGATTTGCACTTAGCCGGTTATTTATTATGATTATATGGCTTGCGATTAACCACTGTCTCATCGCCACTGTCTCTACCTAAGTGAGGGAGGGAGTATAAGTATGCCTGCCTAAAAGTTCACCTTGTTCCTAGATTTTACAAGACGCGGGTGAGGTTTTTCATACTTAATAAATTTGAAAGTGACATGCAAAAAAGTATTTAGTTTAGCCGACTTTGTTGCTTTAGTAATAAGTACTTACCATCTATATAATTCTAAATCTATGAAGTTTTTTGTTAATCTGTGATGTTAAGTACTAGCTTAGGTATGAATTCGTTCGCCGCTGGCCCTTTAACAAAGTAAGTAAAAAAAAGAAGAATTAAGCTAAAGTGGTTATGCAATTGTTTTCCATTAGCTTAACGCCAACAACCCAATATTAAAATTCCAAGTCAAATGTTTGCAGCCATTATGCTCACCAGCTCATCCACGAAGTCTTGTATCTCATTAACATCGGAAACAGCCAGTTTTGGCGGGAAAGAGGACGTTGTTTGATTAACACTAATTATCAACCGGCTTTGCTTCATCCGACAACGTAAAGAAAGTAGAGTCGGCTGTAACTATGGTAAATTTTGGAACTCTGTCATAATAAAAAAGTAACTAAAATAGGTTAAGTAATAGATTAAAAATCGCAATATTTACTATACAGAGGTACTATAGTGGATTAATATTCACGTGATGCTGGCACCGCCAAGCTGTAACTAAAATCATAACTTTTATTAACGAAGAAGCTAAGTTGAGAATTCTGTGGAAATTTTTAGTAATGGTTAAAAGCTTAAAAGAAAGAGTGATCCTAATTTTTGAACGATTGTGAAAGTGAACACTTTCTTTATTTAAAAGGCTGCTATGTAGATAGTTTTTTTAGTTATAGGCTACCGTTTGACCACATGCGGAATGATAGGTAAAAAATTAGGAATGATTAAAATGACTTAAGTAGATAATAGGCATGCCTACTATTAAAAATGAACAAGTAAATATTACTTTTATAAAGAAAATTAATAATGAATGCAATAATTGGAAAAATAAGCAAAATCGGTAAATAAATCACGGAGTAATAAGCTTCTACAAGAGGCATCTCCTGTCCCTTTCTCGCGAAACAGGACGCCCCTAAAGTTACTATAAAAAATCTACTCGTGACGTCACATGCCAAAGAGATTGTATGACAACCACAGCTTAGTAATGAGGTACTATAACGACCTTCCTTTGACGTCACTGGCCGTTTGAGCTATCTATTTCTATTCCGGTTTTTAAAATGCTTGTAACTTGGTCAATTTTTGAGATATTTAATTTTTGTTTTCACAAATGTTTATCTTTTGAGGAATATAATTAATTTATCCAAAAAAATTTAGTCATCATGCCTATTGTTATTTACATAGAAATTAATTCTATGATAGAATTGAGAGAAATTTGACACGATAGGTAGGTAGGTGCTTACAAAATGATATGTATGGTAATTTTATTCTTTGTGTTTAGTCCTATTATTATGTTAAGAGTACGTACACACACGAATAATCTAAAGTATTAAACTAATAGTTACTTTAACCATGTTTGTATACACAAATAAAGCAATCGCAAAGTCAGCCGCGCCCCCGTAATTAGTAAAACCATCAACATAACCTTCCTTCCCACAGTTCAATAAACCTCCTATCTCGACAGATTTCACGCACAATTTTACACAAAGCACAAGTCAAACGATCGGAAAGACCATTCAGCCTAAACAGGGCTAACAACATTATACCCGTGTAATACATATTTCATTATTACTTTCCACCTTTTATGGCATGTTTAATTGTATTTTATGGCAACCCTGTTTTTTTTTCATGCAACGGCGCGACGACACAATGCCAAACTCAAAGTTGAATAGGGGGCGTTGTATTGTTGTACAATTTTTTTTTTGTATCGTATCTCGGTGAATAGATATCAGATACGTAGGGTTGGTAGAGAAAATATGATACTTTTATATCAAAACTATTTTTGTTACCTATCTTATACGCTGAACGTCTGAAACGGTAACATAGGTAGTACATATTTAATAATTAGATATTAGTTAACTTCAAAGCAAAACCATGACTAAGTATTCCACAGAGCTTCGAAAGCTTTCAGCGATTCAACTGAATCTGATGCGTAAGCAAACGAATGCTACAAAGCTTTGAATCAATGGCTCTTTTTGCTGACCGTACGCGACAACATTGACGTTTCCAATGCAACCTCAATAGTTCCTGAACATCGTCTATTCACGAGGAGACAGACACTGAGCGCTTCCGGTTGCCCTTTCATTGTGCAATTCGGCAGGGCAGCTTCGCGCCGCCGCCGGCCATCGCGAACAATACCCGATTCAAAAATCGAATTCTCAATTCAAAAGCGCATCGTTGAGGTTTATTGGCTTATCGCTTGATTGATTGTGCGAATACCGATGCAATTTTTCCCCGACGATGTTGCCAGTTTATCTTTTTTGCCAGAATTTATAGGTCGATAATATATTTTGATTTGGGCGTGTCGAATTCTCGTAAGCTTTGTCGGTACAGGAAGTTGCAGGAAATGTTGTATCCTGCATAACAGGTACATTTAGTTGTTTTGTTAGCTTAAAGTTAGTGCACTTGTGTTTGCGTTACGGATGTTAAAGCTTCGATTCAGGGTAAGGAGGCGGCTCTATCAACAATGTAGTTTATTTATTTTTGCAAACAGTTGAAACACTTCCGAATTCAAAAAGGATCTCTCTTAAGAATGCTTAGTTTCCTTTATGATCGACTGATTAAAAACCAAAAAGCCTAAGAGGGCAGATTAACTAATAATCAGAAAGTCAATGCAAAATGTCTAAAAAACAGTAAGCCTAAAATGTAGAGTAACTAAAACGCAGTAAGACTCAGACAGACTAAAACGCCCAAAGACCAACATGTAAAAGAAAGATAAAAAGTCAGAACGGGGAAAATGAGCCTATTTACCTACCTGTAAATTCATAATTTCCATACCTACCGGATTAAAATTTGCGTCCTGACTCAACTCACCTTGTTACAAATATCCGAATATCTGAGTCAGTGTGGTTTTCCATTAAAAATGTGTGTTTAATTATTATTTAAGTATGACAATGTGTATTAACATAAACGTTCACGGAACAAAGGTGACGTTTTCTCCTCACGCGCAGGGTTCCTATTAGGTAACGAGAACTGGAAATCCGTCTTGGCACATCACTAACATTTTGACAAACACCTCCATACGGTTCTAGCTCTTATGTGGATTACATAAAGTGCTTTTTAGAGTAATGGGTTGCTAATGTTTAGTGATGGCACTAGTAGAACCGTGTCGTGTTTGTAGCACCGTGCATAAACGGACAGACTGCTTGTATATGCACACCTATAAAATACACAATCGATGGAAAAACCTATATTTACGGACATGTTGACGTTTTAATGGATGTCTATAAAAAAAAAAATTAAGGTGTTTTTCTCCTCCTGCGTACTTTTAAACATATGCCTAGACATGCCAGTTACCAATGAATAAGTGCCTTATTTTTTCTAAAGTTTCTTACTACAAATACAATTTTTTAAGAAACAACAAAATGTTAGTTCCCAAAGGTAGGTATACTTATTTATTTAGTGTTTGGTGCTTATTTATATTTATATTTATAATCTCAACATAATCTTAGTAGAACAATAAGTACATAATTAAACCCCCGCGCCGCCATATTTTCGAGACATAGGTTACCTACCTAGCTGATGGCTACCCGGGAACTCTATTACGAATTTTAACAAAATGTAACCTATATATGTTGCTATATTTTGAATTTTATCATGAATGCAAAAAACCTAATAGTAGAAATTATTATTGAGATAAAGATCTACTGAACTAGGTACAAAAGGAACCAAAACGTCTCCTACTACATACATATATCTAAGTACTACAATTACCCCAATAAACCATAAAACCAAACAGTAAACGATCAAATATTTTAATGACCAAACTTACCTAAATTTTAACGACCGGTCAAGTCACGGAAGCAAAGACCTTCCATTCATCAAAAAGCCCATCAGATATCCATTATGACTGTTATTTTTCGGATGACAACACTCAACAATAGTATTTACATTCGATGTCAGTTTGTTTTACATCCAAAACACATTGAATGAACGCGGAACATATTTCTCCCAACATTCTAGAGGCTTTTATTCTTTGAACATAATGTCTCGCATTATACTAGGTCCATAGTTCCGTAGCTCCTTTTGTTAGCCCAAAGAAAGGTGAATGAGGAACGGAATAATAATAACATGTCTGGCCGGTAGCAATAGCATGGTAGAATATTTAAAAAGTACAGAAGATATGACAACACCGCCACGTGTTACCGGGACAATAGAATTTAAAATTGGAATCCCTTAATGTCATTTGTTACGTTCATTCTTATTCTTTTTAATTGGCGCCCAAAGTTGATGACTTTGCGGACTGTACCTAGAATGATTTTTTGGTAAATTTTTAAATTGATATTTTGGTAGTATACGTTTTATTTGTAAAAAATAAGTGTTGCGTAATATTTTAATTTAAGTAATCATTTTATATCACACCCACGCGATTCAAGGGGCGTGCGTGTTTGGTTTTTAAGCGCATATGTCATGATAATTTACGTATTTATGTACGTAAGTGCTCAGTGGGCCCGTAAATTTGCAAGTCGGTGATTTATATGAGGATTAGTACGCGTTATCAGAGTATACCTACCAACGTGCAGTACATTCTATCTTGGTAATAGAGTGCATAGGTAAACCTATATCTATTGTTCTTTTAAGAAATGTTATTAACGCGGCGTCAATTGCCTTCAATTTCATACTGAGTTTCGATCTGATCGTAGACCATCACTAGGTTAATTTATGTAACACCAACCAAACAAGAAACAACTGCCGATGCATTAGCGGTTTTGCATTTAGAAGTTACAATTTGACTGGGTCTTCCCACTCTATCATCAGACCGTCATCAAATTTATATCGGATCACCTTGGAAATATACTTTTTGTAATACAAAGTAGGTGTACCTACTCTACTATATATTATTTGGTTAAAAAGTATACTTTATTTACAAAGTGATAAATATGAATGACGAACGACTAACACGTGACGTCATTCATTCTCTGAAAAAAAAAGAAAAATTTTTTTTAGCCCTTAATAAGTGCGGAAGCGCCTAGCTTTAAAAGAAACTGAAACTACCTACAATCAAACTTGAAAATTAATTACTTATAATATCTTACGCATTTATTTTTTTATTTATTTAAAGCTTTATCAATGTCACGAACGTCAACGTGTTCTTTCCAGAAACGAACGTATGAATGACATGAATAAGCCAAACCCAAGATTTTTTTTACTTGTCTAACTAGACTGTCTCAATGGTTTTGAATCTTGCAAAATTATTTGCACTCATGAATAATACAAATACAAAAAACAAAATCCTATGAAAATAAACGACACAAAGGCGTGTTTTTGAAATCCTGTGGCAGAATCACTCGATGTCTTTGCCATGTCATGTGTTGCCAACATCAAGAGCTCTCGAAATAGGCGCGTAAACTAACAATTAGCGTTACAAACTAAAATGCGTTCTATTTGTGGCGATAGAAGAGTCGTTTTCCAAATTTCATTCTTTGGTTTGTGCAAACGCATTTACTATTATGTCAATATTTAATTATTGCAATTTTTTGTTTCATACCGTGGAGTACGGGTCGTAAATTTTCTCATTCTGTTTATTATTTTGACATAGGTAAATAAAACCCATATAAAACCATTATAGTACTTGTCTTCCACTTTGACATTTACTTCCTAAGTACCTAAGGATTTTTGCCACCTCATACAGTCTGTCCCAGCAGTGAACGCTCAGAGGTAGTGCACCCCTGAAAGGCCCAAATTCTACCCACAATAAAAATAAATAAATGATTTGTGGACATTTCACACAATTTGGTTTTGGATTGTTGTTTTTTCACGCTGGTCTAGTAAATACCTATTAAATCTTATTTGAACAACCTCGGGTTATCATTCAGTTAATCTGCGTGTAAAGTGGCCATTTTTGTGCGGCAGTGCAACGAAACTTATTACTTAACTCAATTAATTACTAAATAGTGATTTAAGTAGGTCTACCTCTAGGTATTCGCTTGTTACTATCTAGGTAGATACTAAGTACTAGGTACCTTCTTTATGGCTTGACCCTCTGACTGCTAACATTACATTATCGCCTATCGTTGATAAAAAAAAGTTAACAATCTTACAACATAATATCATTTCTTAAAACTAAATCTGAACAAAATCACAGCAAGTTCCTTTCATAATTTAATTAATTAACGAAGTAGGAACTCCAATCGGCCTTCCAAGAGTTCTGTTAATCTTGCTGCCAGTGGAAAATTCACAAAAACTTTAAGCTCTCTAGTTTGAGTAGCGAACTTGTAATAGGTTTAAACTGAATATTTAAGTTTTCTTACGAATAAATTAGTTCTACAGTGCCTTTGTCCTTTGAGCAGTAGCTTGGTAGATAGATTGGCGCCTGTCGAGAATTTAAAAAATTATGTGCAATTTTTTGGTCTAAGTATTTTAGTTATGGTTAACCCATGAAGACATTATAGATAGAAGGAGAGTCATTACAGTGACAAAATGTAACATTCTTTGGTTCCAGTTTGCTGACGACAAGAAAACCTGATCTCGCTAAGTTTTCCCTCTTTCTTTGTGGCTCTTAGTTTTCCACGGAGCAAAGAAAAACTCTTCGTGTGAAAGCGTCATATTTTTCAAAACTCTGTGTAGTTTTTCGTGGCTACAATGATGACCAATGTAATAATAATACCTAATGTGTAAGTGAACAACGTAATTATTATCCAAAGGTTTTTATGAAAACCACATAGGCAATAGACATGATGACGACTATTAAAAATGAACAAGTAAGTATAACTTTCATAACAAAGATTAAAAACAATGCAATAATTGAAAAAATAAGCAAAATCGGTAAATAAATCACGGAGTAATAAGCTTTTAAAGTTTCTATAGGAGGCATCTCCTGTCCCTTTCTCGCGAAACAGTGCGCCCCCATAGTTTCTATGAAAAATTCACTCGTGACGTCACATGCCAAAGAGATTGTATGACAACCACAGCTTAGTAATGAGGTACTATAACGACCTTCCTCTGACGTCACTGGCCGTTTGAGCTATCTCTTTCTATTCCGGTTTTTAAAATGCTTGTAACTTGGTCATTTTTTAAGATATTTAATTTTTGTTTTCACAAATGTTTATCCTTTGAGGGATATAATTAACTTATCTAAAAAAAATTTTGTCATCATGCCTATTGGTACGTTTCAATCTCATCCATCCCATCACTTCCCTTGGCCGTAAGAGCCGGCTAAGGGAATAAACAGGGAATGAACAGCAGCATTCTCTTCAGTCTTTATTATAATCTACTACCAAGCCGTCTGCCAAGCGATAGTTACCTATTATGGCAAAGCATCATAATAATAAGTGTCCATAGCGGGGTTTATGGTAAGGGGGACGATTATGGTCTACCGGCTGTTGATGTCATGTATTAATAAGTAAATAATAATAATAATAATAATAAATAAATATGTGTGGACATTTCACACAGCGCCATCTAGCCCCAAACTAAGCATAGCTTGTACTATGGGCTCCAGATAACTGATACAATACTTATATACTTTTTTGTTTGTAAATACATACATAGAATACAATATAACACCCAGACGCAGCACAAACATCAATGTTCATCACATAAATGTTTGTCCCGGGCAGGAATCGAACCCACAGCCCTCAGTTCAGAAGGCAGGGATACTATTAACTGAGCTATCGGGCCCGTCATTGTCAAATGGAATAGGGAAGTAAGGATTTAAATGCAATTAGGTTAATTTTAAATTATTAATTTTTTTATTTTTTTTTTATTTTTTACTATTAAATTTTTTCATTTTAGAATTATTAAAATTATTAAATTATTTTTTTAAATAGGGGGGGGGGGTTGATGTAGGGACAAATTTGTTTATAATATGTATTTACAAACAAAAAAAAGTATATAAGTATTGTATCAGAATAGAATAGAATAGAATAGAAGAATACTTTATTGCACACCAAAATAAACACATAAGATACTACATAAGTACCTAGCGAACGATATTTCTTAAAAAAGGTAGTACAATGGGCGGTCATTATCAGTTATCTGGTTCCCATAGTACAAGCTATGCTTAGTTTGGGGCTAGATGGCGCTGTGTGAAATGTCCACACATATTTATTATATTTATTATTTATTTATTAATATGGATGACGCCGGCGCCGACCTATATAAAGGGCGCGATATGTAATTTAGGCAGTCGTCTCTCGTTATGTTATAGATATAGTTATAGTTTAGTTTGTTTTACCAATATGTATTTTTACCATTTCAATTATATATTTATTTGTTCCCAAAAATCGTAGTCTCCTTGGAGTCCCGCACCATGAATAGGAGCACGCCTGATATGAAGACCAGTTGCAGAAATCGTTACTTAGCACTGGTGACAGAAGATCATTTCTTAACATACCGTATATAATTATACTTAGGCCCTCTTGCACGTTCTCGGTTTAAAATTATAACTGAATACCTAACCCAGAGCTAGTAATTCGAGTTAAGTTGGTAAACAGAAATATCCAGACATTTTCTCTTGCACGTTCGGAATATTGACAGGGGTTAAGCCCGTCACACACGTAGCAATAATATATATTAATATACCGTACTATAATATATATTATAGCAAGCTACCACACACGGAAACGATGCTATAATATATATATTTTCCTTCATTTCATTGATGGTCGGCCTAGCGTTTACACGTGTTTTGTAATAAAGGTTGATTTCAAAACACAGTAGGTAATTATGAATTCAACAAGAAGTGCATTGTTATTGGATTTACTTGATAGTTCTTCAGACGACCATTCCGATTAATATCACACACTCCTAATAAGGTGGATATAGTTTTTATGAAAAGTAGTTTATTTATAATTTGGCTAATTTAAATGACTTGTACCTGAGGTAGTATAAAAAGTGACCAGTCGCCAATCAGATATTTACATCGCCGATGCCTAGTCCCGAGTAGACTAAATGGCGATATATCGTCTAAATTGACCACACTGGTCGGGCGGAGGCGGCCCAGGGGGTCTAGCTAAGATTCCAAACGCTAACGCTATCGCCAAATTTTGCTTTTGGGATCGTTCGGGATCCCAAAAGCTTCGGGCTAACTCCAAAATGTACTGGAATGACATTTTGGAAATCGCTTACTTTTGTGGAAAAGTAAGCGATTAATGTCATTTCAATACATTTTTGGAGATAGCGTTAGCATTTGGGATCTTTGCTAGACCCCCAGGCAAAGCGGCAGGAATGGTAAGAGGGGAGAAGCGTCCGAGGAGCGCGTCGGATATGTTGAAACATGCTGTACATTCAAAATATGTCTCGCTATACCATAATATATATTAATATACAATAATATAAAAATATACCATAATATATATTACGGTATAGGTTGGTCACAGAAATATATATTATAGCTGCGTGTGCGGTCCCTCGAGAATTTGTATAGAAAACATAAGGTAATATGTCTAGCTATAAATATATTAATATATATTATAGCTACGTGTGTGACGGGCTTTAAGTTGGTAAACCTCCGGCTCAATGCACAGAGTAAAACAAAATTACACCTGACTTATGTATTTGAAGTTGAAAGGTACAAGGTATACATATTCTATACTAACTGGAATAAGCTCATAGCATCGTAAATTATACAAAACTAAACTTTAATTTTAATGCCGTAAAATTTACATTAGACTATCGTGTTTGGAGAGAAACGTGGTCTGAGGAAGATAGTACGTTGTGTACCCATGGAGTAGTCTGTCTTTTTCTTATGCCTTATTATCGGAGGTAGTTAACCTGTTTTCATGGGAATACATGTAGGATTAAAAATCTGATAAAGTTTATGAACGGACAATCTAAATGTAAAAAAGGTGTGAGAGTTTATGAACGAAGGAAGAAAGAGAGACATGCAAGATGTGAATGGAAGACGTGAGAGTTTTTTTCTGCGGTGTAAGACTTTGCTGCCTCAAGCCCCCCATCGTTTCATTTTCAGGAGCACCAACCAGATTCTACATGCATAATAAACTCAACTTCGTAAATTCTCGATGAATGTAAAATAATGAAATTAGGTAAAATTGACTTACCTACTTACTTTTACTAAAACTGTACTAAAAAACAATACAGTAGTCAATCGCACAGAAATCATACTTTCTATGGGATAGCATAATACCGTTACTTCGTAAATTAATCAACTAAATTTTATCAGATTTAGTAAAATTAGAAGCTGTAGCATGCATGTACTAAACTGGGGGCGATCCATGTGGGGGCAACTGGGAATATACCACCTACCGGAGGAAGAGCTAGGCATGCCTTTAGCAGTCGTATGTATGTAATGTACCTTTGTTGTTTGTATTCATAGCACATGCTGTTTAAGCATCCTATGCTACACACGGTTCTTATGTGATTGAAGAGATGAAACTGCGGGCCTACTACTTTATTTTAAACTGATTCACAACTCGAGACACAAAAAAAAACTTCTCGAAAAACTTATCGTTTCTGTTCGAAGTGCTTGTTCCAGTTAGTATGGAATATAAGTACTAATATAGAACTTCTTGGAGAGGTATCAATAGAACATTTTCAGCCAGTGTCAATTTAAAACTTATAAAACGTACATACCTAAAGCCGCCTCTACATGCTTGATGTTTGCCACAAACACCTAGTACCCCAAACACCGACCACAAATTACTCAACACATACACTGCATCCACAGGATAGTCAAAAGTGCTAGGTATGGATGGGCAAAAATGGCAGGCGACGAGCGTGTTAGGGCTGCCAACATTTTTTTTCGGAGAAATATATAGCATCTTTTTAATATAATAAAAAACAAAAGATAAACAAATATATTATTTATCAAATATTCATTTTTATAAACACTATCTAATGTCTTTTTTTAAATTAAAAGTATCATAAAATATGCATTAAGTAAAATCAAAAGGGATTTTTATTACTATCTGTTTCTTTGTTCTCCGCGATTTTAAATTCATATCGGAATTTCCTTCGTGTGAATATGGCGGGAATAGAAAGCAGGAACGACATTACTTTAAGGGTCTTACTTATAAATCCGCTTAAAGTTAGTCAGTGTTTTCCCGCGTGACATTTCAAATCAGTCAAAAGTTGACAGAAGGTTTTAAGCAATGGCTAACTTTAAGCGACGTTTATAAGTGAGGCCCTAAATGAAGAAGGTTATATTGGCATAGCTACTGACCGCATGTTGAAACTTGGCAACAGGCAACTTAAAAGTGACGATGCGATCGAAGGAGTAGCATGCTAGCTATAGCTTATATTTTATGCTGGATACTGGAACACATAGGATACTGATTACCTAAATAAATATTGTACTGTTTGTTTCTCTTAAACATTAATAAAAATAAAATAAAAAAATACCTCTTTTATTTAAGCCGCAGCAAATAATCTCAATTATTCGCGGGCAGTATTCGAAGAGATATATAGAACTTACTAGTTGCGCACAGCGTTTAGCACACAGCCTTGAAATATAGTGCAGTTCTATATATTAATGTATGGTTAGCAACCCTACGCGCGTACTACTGTCAAACGTTTGAATACATCACAAACAGCTTTGTCGTTCGACAAACTTATTTGTCAAATCCTTAGAACTATGCACAATTCCGACACTGATACCGATCAATGGTGTTTGCCAGTGATACATGTGTGTTTGCAAACAGGCAAACACCAAAATAAAAATACACACACCCATCCTCAAGTTCGTGTTTGCTATTTGATGTTCGCTGTTTGCCAAGTATGTGAAAGCCGCTTAAGGATCAACATGTCAAATTACCCCCGGGTTAAATATATAACTGGATAAGTGGTCAATTTTCTAACGTGCAAGATAAAATACAGAAATAATCCGAGTTAGGCAGTTATTCAGGTAACACGAGGTTAGAGTGAACGCGCAAGTCGGCCTTAGTACTTTACCTTTAAAATAAAATTCAATTAGGTATCCCTACCTAGTTACTGCAAGAAGTTGTAAGCAACAAGGAAGAGGGTGTAAATATTTGCGATATTCTCCGTCTGGCAACACCAACACTGTTTATCGGGAAACTCTGATGTAAACAATGTTTGTATATAATCGACTGCAAACGGTAAACGGTGTGAGTTACACTTAGCGGAGGTGAAAAAAGCCGAAAATTGGTTAAACGTGGCAGTTTTCCAAAAAAACAGTTTGATTCAAAAATTAAAAATAAAAAAGCGTTACAGATAATAACAAAAACAATTGGCTTTTTTATAGAGAAAAACAATAACGTGGTTATAATAAGATAGGCACAATGAGCGGCCTTATCGCCTAAACAAAAAATAAGACATTTGGGTTAGATTGTAAGAAAGTTAAGTCATCATCATCATTAAAGCCTGAAGACGTTGAACATAGGCCTTCCCCAGGCAGCGCCCTTTGAGCGGCTACCCGCCACCTGCATCCATCGGCTCCCAAAAAAAAATCAAGTATTACAAAGTAATGCCTTATATTTGTAGGCACCTACCTACCTATGCCTGCCAGGGGGGTAAGCTGATACTCTGTTACATTTAAGCACATTATACTTACATTTCGCAAAATACGCTCCAAATAATTTCCATTCCGGCATCTCGTACTTATAAGTTTGCACACCGTTTTAATTAAAATAATTTAAAATATAATCGCTTTAGAGCCCGAGTTGCTAACAAGGGAAGTTGCGAATTTCCGAAACGGAGTTACAAGACAAAATAATAAAATATTAATAAAGGCGGGTAGACGGAAAAGTTCCGGCGCGCAAATATTTGTGTTTCAAATAAGAAGCGAGCGATACGATAGGGTTAGCGCGGACTCGGAACGTACCCAAAGGCTGTTTAACCCTGTATACTGTACAGCCTTAGTTAGTTAAAAATGTTTGTCTCCATTTTGACGAATTGCTAATAAGCCCAAGCGTTCACTTCTGCATACAAAAGATTTTCAGAAAAACAGAGAACGAAACCATGGATCCTCCTAAATTACTTTAGAATTGCTCTGACGACTCAGTGGAACGACGATGACGGTGACGATGGTATAAAAGACGGATGATAACGGAGGATGGAAATGTAGAGGTCTATAAAGACTGTATCAGCATTATATCCTAAGCCCAGTCCTAAGTATGACTACTTATTTGAATATTACCTTATAACTGTTAGCCTAGGTGGCAGGACTTTTCTGCAAAGTTCGTCTAGATAAGTACCACCGCTTTGCCAGTTATTCTGCCGCTTAGTAGTGTGAAGCACTAGTGTGTTCCGGTTTGAAGGACATTGTAGCTAGTGAAATCACTGGGCAAATGAGACTTTATGCCTGATCACACAGTCTAGTAATCTGATTACTAAGCTGTCTGATGTCTCAAGATGATGTGCGCAGTGCAGTGTCACGTGAAACTTTATTATTTTAAAGTTTGGGCGGTTGTGTTATGGGCGGCCGTGTCGCTTAACATCAGGTGAACGACTAGATCGTCACGTCATTCATTCTCATAAAAAAGCCTCATTAGCGACATTTAAATATAATGTTTTTAGTTATAAAAGTAGGTATGTTCAATGATGCAATGAAAAAATTTGATTTCTATCTTGTGTGAGAGATAAGACAAAAGATAGATAGATATTATCTATCTAAGACGACGATTGTAGTTTCAAGTCTTGATGCAGATTTCAGATCAGAAGTCCGAGACCGCTGGGACAAAGACACTATGGGTCTTGGCGACTGCCCCCCGTGTTTGCTCGCCACGTCACAGACTGATTGATACGGGCCGCAACAATGTTGTTTGCTTTCAATTACACACCCCAGGCCGGTCGGCTGAGGGATTGGGAAGGAATTCTTGGTCCACCTTAGTGAGAAATGTTCGGCCGTTAGCTTTGGAGTTTCCTTTTTCCTAACAAAACTGGATTTTAAATAAATTGTAGAATAAAACCTTAATCTATTTAGGTACTCATTTTGTGAAGCTCCGCTGGAAAGCCCACGTCAAGAAAAAAAAGAAGAATTTGAGTTGCGTTATAAAATAATGTATTGGCTGCTTGGTAGACACTCTGCTCTGTCGATACACAATAAAGTTTTATTATACAAGCAAGTCTTCATGCCAGTATGGACTTATGGTATACAGCTATGGGGCTGAACCAAACAAAACAATGTATTAACCATTCAGCGGTTCCAGAATAAAGTGCTAAGGGAAACTGCCCATGCACTCTGGTATATACGAAACGACGACCTCCATCGGGACCTTAAAATAGAGTTCGTCACAATATTATTAAAAAACACGCAGAAAGTCATCAAAACAGGCTTCACCATCACGTGAATGTTGAGGCAATCCAGCTCCTCGACCACACGGATCTAGTGAGAAGAATAAAAAGAACAAAACCATTTGAATTAGTTTAGCTAGTGTTTAAGTGTATTGGTTACGTGATAGTCTAATGTGGTGCAGTGTAAGTGCTACTTAAAAAGAACACAAGAACAATGTGTCTTCACCTTAATACAGACAATAAGAAACGTGTTATTGGACACATTCTTAGACAATTAGTATATTATTAGAAGTTTAGGTTAAATTAAAATTACTCATTACCCAAAGAGATGGATAGATTGTAATATAATTAGAATGCTTAATTTTAATTGGGTGTTCTAGCAATAGGAAAAAAAAGGTACTCATTTTCATATCGAAATAAGCATACTCTAAATAGTTAGTAAATATATATAGCCAAAGTTTGAATGGCAAATGGCTCGTTTTCTGCGGGTATTCTTAACTTTTCAGGATACAGAATTCTTACAGTTCATGAAGATATTTTAATGTTAGTACACAGAATACGAAAGTAGTACTAAGTACGTTGGTCATAATATGTATGCATAATTTTTTTTTGATAGTAAGTATTAGTAATCAGTGTAAAAAAAACATTTTCATTGGTTCAGTTATTAGTTTTGGCTATAACGCCACACAAGCTGGTGACTTTAAAGAAACTTTTTAAGCTCTACTAAATGAAATAGATTGTCTTACATGATGTTACTCGATCAAGGTTTGCTATCGCAGTTTCATCGTGATCATACTAGTTCTATCGCCTCTTAGCCACTCAGGCGCGGTGCGGCGGGCGTAGGTAGCGCCCAAAGCGCTCCTCAAATAGCGCGGTATGGTTTTGCATATTTACGGTTTATACGAATAAACTAAGCAGTGTTTTAAAATTTCAAAACTAGTTTTGATAAGTAGCATTACTTGGCTATCTAAACAAATGCATTTTTACGTATATTGCAGTATAAAAAACACACACAACAACACTACACATAATCATTGACGCTCCGCCATACCTAAAGGAAATTACTCCGTCGCCGGCGCGCGCCCGCTCGGCGCGAGATGCAATTTAGACTGAGGCGTTTTTTTTCTCCTGAACTATAGAGACTTTTACTTGATACGATAGTGATGTTCAAATAGTTTCAATTTTAGTCGATTTATAACGAGTGACACCTCTAAAAATTGATTGCCATCCCTAGTAGTGCAATCAGCTGTAAGCCACAATTGTGGTGGGGAGCGGTCCACGTTGCGCGATGCTGGCCGCACATGTGGTTGAAGCGCCTGAGCGGTTAGTATATCCATCAAAAAGGGTCAATATCCAAATCCCAAATTAGCAATCATCCACACAATAACACCGTCACCAATTAGTAATTGCTCATTTGTACCAACAATGCGTTATAAAGTCGTATAGACGGGAACAATACGTTATATATCGTCATTATGGCGCGGGTAGACAGGGAAAGCGCACAACATTAGTGATGGTTGGGAATGGCGGGTGGGCACTCCACACGGCACGCGCGGGCCGCGTGCTGCAAACACCGACGCGTGGGCATGCAACACGCATCGATATTAAAAGAATATGTTATTATTCTGATGGAAGAGCCGTTGGATGTGGTAGTGTTAATTTTTCGTTGCTGAAATCACAGGCCTAGAATATTCTCGCTACACACGCCGAAATGTTAGAATGAGGAGTCTGTTTACATTTCATTTTTATCATGTAGGTAGCTTTTGAAACATTTCGCTTGATGTTCTTCTTCTTCTCGTGTAGGCAAGTGGTCAGCCCTGGTGTCAGAATTTTTAGGCCGCCTAAAAGCTTCTGACTTGGCTTGACAGCAGCCGGGACCGACGGCATAACGTGCCCTCCGAAGCACGGTAGCGCTTAGTTGTGAATACCACTTTTTGCTGTAGCGGTCACCCATTATAGTAGTGACCGCAGCGAACGTTGCTTAACTTTACCGATCGATTAGGAACGGCTAGTCGAGCTTCGCTATGAGCGCTACGCTTGATGTTTAAGGGACAAATTATTGATTTCTACTTATATAAACCTCCAAATACTTAACTCACAGTTAAAATAGTGCGTGAAAAATAGAGCAAAAGTGCGGTAATAGATTCATCCTCTCTCTGCCATCACAAGGCGTAAGAGGGTGGCTGCGTGCGGCAGCTCCGCGCCACATTATGCCACATTGTTGTTAGTGCGAGATTGAAACACTTCACGGCATTGATATGCGACAGTCCTAATTTTTTTACTGCTAAAACGATTGCCACAACTCGAGTTGGATCGGGGATCAAATTGTTTAATTCAATCTTTTATGAAAATAACTGATTTGTCTGCTTACGAAGTGTAAGTAGTTGGAGAATAACAAGAAGCTGTTCATGTTCAAGCTCTACTTTAAGTTGCTCTATGTACTGGGTGTAATTGAACTCATTAGCATCCTTTGAAACTAGATACCTACTCCTGATACCGGTCACGTGTGGACTAAAATTTTTGAATTCTAACACATTGGTTTGGTAATAATAATAACTCCAAAAAGTGGAATAACTTTTTATATCAAACGCTACAATACAAAATTTAATTAAAATAATGAATTACTGTTTTTAATTAGTACATACAAGGTATAAAAACGTTTAAATGTATCAAAATCATCCATGCCAATTAAATTACATCCTGTATAGACTAAGATGTTATAAATTTTGCTTGACACAAGTATTTTCAAGAACTGATTGTCTAAACCGTTAAGAGACAGAAAACCCGTGTACCAAGTTTCATCCAATTTAGTAGAAAGATACGACCTGTATATACTACCTACGTATGTTTCATTCAGCGTAAAGTAACTCAATACTCAGCAAAAGTTATAACGAGCTACATTCCTAACATGTAATGGTAAAGTAAACGCAAGACGAGTGGCGGGTCCCGATAGCACGGCCGTGACCTGCCCTGCTGTCTCCGGATTAGATACCCTCAAGTTCTGGAGGGGAAGATATCCTGAACTTTCCCACCAAGAATTTTGCGAAATTAATACAAGAATTACGAAAAACAGCATTATTTGCGCATACAATTTCAATAGTAGTTACTTATCTACTAAGGAAAAAAAAGTAGTGAACAACCGTGAAAGTTAAAAACAGTTTTATTTGGGCATTTCAAATAAATGAGATGGTTCTTAATTATTTGATCCATGGTTTTATGAAAGCTTAGGTAAATATTTTCACTATAAAGATTACAAATAGAAGATTTTAACAAAAATAGTAATAGGTAAGATTTTATGTTCATTTCATTAAGAAACGATTTAACAATGTCTGGATAAAGGTTATCCGACTAATAAACAATAAGCCGTCTAAAACGAAAAAACATTAGTTATTCTGCATATGGTTTAAAAAATTAACATTTCTTTTCACTGTGTTTTATTTTATCCAATATAATAACTTTTAGGTATCAGATGATTGAAAAAGCGCACCTTATTAAAATGGCAAAAGCCATTAATAAGTCACTGCCTAATGAAAACAATGTCATCGTGACAACAAAAAGATGTATGAGATTCTAATCAAAGATATAAGAAATATCTATTACTCGCTCAACCCTTTGGTAGGGAACCCCAAAAAAATGTGTAGACTGATATCATGAAATTATATAAGCACTCGCTCTTCTTTCTTCATTCGTCTTCACTATTCCTCACTTACCTATATACTGATAAAATAATATACTTGTGCCGAGCTAATTATTCAACATCTTTTAATTTATTTGGCCCCAAAACTCGAATAGCGGCTGTTAAAAAAAATTAATTAGCATTCAAGTATTTGCACAGACTGGTTCGTAATTATGAAACTGGTACTCTCTGCAAAAATACTTGAACACTGAAGTACCTTGTCACAATAAAAAATCTATACATTTTATTTCAATCGCAGTAAATAAGATAATTTTTACTGTGATATGGGAATGCAGGGTTAAGTATTTCGAGAGTAATTATACCAACGTTCCGCGACATCCAGGGTCGGAAATAGCGTTTAATTTCGCTAGGGGTGTTTTATGGTAGAAATTAACCGGTTTTTAGTGAGCTAGAGGCGATACATAAGTAATTAGGCGGGCGGGACGGGGGCGGGCCGCCCTAGCGCGCCCTTTGTATTGTGGGATGAGATTAAGGTAGTATGTCGTAAATAATATAGACGTTAGATATTATAAGTAAATAAAAATCCACCTATTATTTTTTACAAGCAAAAAATTAATAAAACTGACCAAACGAAAACAAAAATGGCAGCTTTGTATCTGCGTTTTAGGGTTCCATACCCAAAGGGTAAAGCGAATCCTATTACTAAGCTCCGCTGTCTGTCTGTCCGTCTGCATGTCACCAGGCTGTATCTTATATTTCTTTTGCCGCTATAAGTAACAACAAATACTAAAGACCAGAATAAAATAAATATCTAAGGGGCTCCCATACACCAAACGTGATTTTTTGTTCGTTTTTATAGATAATGGTACGGAACCCTTTGTGCCCGAGTCCAACTCAAATTTGGCTGGTTATTAATAAATAAATTAGCATGATAAGGATAACTTGAGTTTTGGCGGGAACGCGAAAATGTTCACGTCGTTGCGTTATATTATTTCTCAAAACTGGGTGCTTTTTCCAGTATTAATGTTTAAAATTGGTGTTGTTTTACGCATTAAGTGCTGAATTACCAGCATGAGTGTGGGCAAGTGATATAATGTGGTGAACCGTGAGTTTTCGTGTTGCATCCAAAATTCCATAGAAGCTTCTAGTAAAGTTGCCACCAAATTAAGTACTGGATTACGACTACCTGACTTAGACTGGACTATGACTAACACTTGAGTTTACGTGATATATTCTTTAACGATGGAAAATAACAATACTTGACACTGGCTAAATACACTATGTGTGGAGCCAAAACATAAAAAAAAGGATAACTGGTAGTGACTTTTGGTATTTGATTCAAGTTGAAACATTAACTAAGAAGAATATAAAATTAGGCAATGATTGACGTGTTCAGAGAGCCTCTATGATCATGACTTGTTATCCACCTTCACTTCAACCTATGGGGGTAACTTTTATTGATGTTAACACAACCGTTTAAACTAAGCATTAGCTTTAAATAAGCCTTGACAAACCCCACGACAGTTGTCCACCTACAAATTATTACAATCACCAAATAAAATTAGCACTGTAAATTTTACACCAAAAATAACTCAAATTCAAAACGTCGTATTTGACATCCACCCCAAATAACATACGCCTTTTAAAATTGACCGCATGAAAATTCAACCCAAAATCGAAATGTCATATTTGCCGTTGTCTCACTTTGACATGTCTCCTTTTGATTTTGAGCGTGTGATAGTTAAGGCCAGGGTCGCCCCCGCTGTTAATCTTTATGAAGGGGCATTATATGAGGATTCGTTGATGCTGACAGATTCGCGCGGGAATTTAGCGGAGATTTATGTTTAGGTATTGTGGAAGACGCGTTTATCGCTCACGGATTTGTACGGCTATTAGTGAGTTTGTAATGTCTGTAACTGGGGAGAATGTAATTTATATATTTATTTTTAATTTTTTTCTTTTCGTAATTAGTTGCCTTTATAAATAGAAGCGATAAGGATGCCAGTGTCCACTAAAATTTTATTTTACAGCTCCTAGTTTCGTAGTTATCCTCCTATGATGTAGGTACTAAGGTACCTACCTGCAGTCTGCAACGCATTTAGGTTAATATTATATTCTTCTATTATCTTGAGACTCTCGGGTCTAGCCTGGACATTTGGAAGGTATTGGTGGGGCCAAGGCTAACACCAAGAGGCCCCTTTGAATATAATATTAATTGTTTTAACTGACAAGGGATGGTGTGGCATATTGTAAACAATTTTTTGTAAATACAGGTAAAAAAAAAACTGGGCTATTGTGGTGAACTTTTGATGAATGGTGACATTGGGTTATGGAATGAGAAAACGGCACCTGCCAATTCTGTCTCATATCAAAATGTTTGAGGCAGGTGATAACTTGCCACCCACTAAATGGGCCTCCTGTAATCATCATCATCATTAACAGCCTGAAGACGTCCACTGCTGAACATAGGCCTCACCCAGGGAGCGCCACTTAGAGCGGCTGCTCGCCTCCTGCATCCATCGGCTCCCCGCGGCTTTCACCAGGTCGTCGGTCCACCTAGTGGGGGGCCGGCCTACGCTGCATCTTCCAGTTCGTGGTCGCCACTCGAGAACCTTTCTTCCCCATCGGTTGTCAGTTCTACGAGCGATCCTCCTGTAATGGCTACCGCATATTGGTGCCGAGAAATCAACATTGGTGTCCAGGTGTTGACTTAGGGTGTCCAGAGGTGTATTATTATTTTCTTATCCATTTCCATTCTCGGGTCTAGCCCGGACATTTGAGAGCCATTGGTGGGGCCGAAGCTAACACCAAGAGGCCTTTTTGCATACAAAGATAACTATAACACGGTCACACTATCCCTGGACCTGACGTCGATGGATTACATTATTATTATTCAGTCATTTATTTATATTTCTTAAATCTATGTTTTTTATAATATTTATTATAAAATTAAAATTACAAAATTATTATTATTATTATTATTTATTACCATCTCTCCCTCCACCAACGGTTTATTTTAGTTTTAATGTTTTTAGGTATAGGTGTTTTTGGGTTTAGATTTTAGGTCTAGTTTTAGTTTATTTAGTAATTATATATTTTACGTTATTTCAGTTTTTACATCAATTAAAAATTCTATCCTCATTTACCGTTGTAGACCATTTTCAAATTACATATTAACTTTTTCTGATTTATCCCATAACCAAAAGTCTTTGTAAACAAACCTTGAATTTATCTGTACTCCGATTGACAATCAGGAGACGAAGACTGTAAGAAACCTACCTGATGGATCGAGCAGCTGATCTATATCTATTAATTCATCACAATTCGCATTCCCCAAGATACAAACAACTAGGCTATCCGCAATATGGATAGCGTAGCAAAACTAGGGGTATTTTGTTTATTTATTCTTCACGGTCGAACAAATCGGTGCGTCGAGATGATCGCGCGGGCGGAGCCTTAATGAGATGCGGTGCAAACATACGCACTATTCCTTGGGGCACCTCCCCTTAAATCTTTTGTCCGCACTCTTTTGATCCCAGCCTGTTGGGACCATCCGATGATTGTTATTTGCTTGTGTAATTGATTTACTATTGCAAAAATGTTGTGAAAATATTTGTAAAGTTGTATTTTTTAAATTAAACTACTCTGTATTATATAAAAACCATCATGGAAGGGAAAATAGAAGGAAAGAGAGGAAGAGGACGACCGAGAAGAATATTCGTGGTTCAACTGAAAGAAGAGGCTTATGTCATATCCGTACCTGAGCGACCAATAGTGCAGAGCTGAATAAGTTGCGCAGAAAATCGTGAAGACAAGACAAGAGTTTAACTCTTATGATAGAAGTGACTCTATAGGTATTGTATCTGTAGCTTACGTTCTTCTTCTTCTCGTGTAGGCAAGTGGTCAGCCCGGGTGTCAGAATTTTTAGCCCACCCGAAGGCTTCTGACTTGGCTTAACGACTATTGTCTTACGACAACAGCCGGGACCGACGGGTTAACGTGCCCTCAGAAGCACAGTAGTGCTCATTTGTAAATACCAAATTTTTGCTGTAGCGGTCACCGATCATAGTAGTGACCGCAGCGAACGTTGCTTAACTTTACCGATCGGAAATACTTTTTTCTTCGGTAGGTCTACATTAAATTAAAACCTTCTGCGACCACCAAACCGCCTGCGCAAGCATGGTTGATTATGGCTAACCTCTCCTATGATATTAGGCGTCAAAAGTGACGTTTTATAGGAGGCTTCTATGTGTATTCAGCAGTGGCACAGATTAGAGAAAAAAATGAGTAGTGGACACATTGACATTGAGTTTGTGTAGCATATTATTCTTATGGGTAGTCTATGGTCTCGCTCTCTTGGTGACCGGCCAGTGTTAGCGTAGCAAAGTAGAATAACAATTGTCTAATAAACTTAAGTGTATATTCAGTTCAGTGTATTAATTAATTACCCACAGAACTAGGCACCTTCAAGATATGACAGTTTGGTTGCCTTTGGAAGTAGTTGAAACTGAGAACCCAAAAAGAAATTATAAGAATTATAATTGTGTTACGTTTCACACAGAACTTAATCGCGCTAAAAACATTATTTATTTACCTCGACGTTTTGGCCATAAATAATGTTTTTAGCACGATTAAGTCCTGTGTGAAACGTAAAACTATGTGTTCAAATCGCGAAAATCTAAGAAATACTAAAAATTATAATAATAAGTAAAATTACTTAATATTTCGGGCTAATGGTGAACGATATGCTATAACTTCGTATTACCACCAGCCGTGGTGGCAGGCACACAGCACACGTCCGCGTGTGCAGGCCAGATAGACGTCGCGGTATTTTTAATTATTCATCGTGAACTTGTTTGGGCAGGTGTGTTGCCGCCCTAAATACAGACTGGGCAAGCGACGGTTCTTCCGCAAGTACGATAGTAATTTAGGAGAAATTTTGTATTTCTAACATTATGTTTCTACCTTTCCATTATAAAAAACAGTTAAATCATCTTCAATCGTCCTTATTTCATATTTGTGGATTCCGTTGTCTATATCTCCGAAGATCTTCATCAGAACCCAGCACCACAGCGTAAGGTTCTTATACCGACCAAAAAACAATAAATGTAAATCAATCTAGAAATATCAGAAAAATCGATGAAGAATACCTACATAGAAAATTACATATCTCGAACATAAAACCTTCTTTTCTTATTGAAGTCAGTTAAAAAGAACCGTTGGTACATTATACCTAACTGCTTATACCTATACCTAATACGCGAGCTCATTTCCGTCTATGCTATTCACCCGTTTTTCCGGTAGTGCTCGGTAATTTTTCAGGATAAAAGTTATCCTATAGTGATTTCGGTAATGACAATAACCCGTGCGCACAATTTCATCCAAATCGGTTTACCTAATCAGAGACATCATTCAAAAAACATTTTGCAATTATGCTCCTGCTTACATAATTAGCTCTTAAATAATTTAAATAACAAAATGCATATAACCAATGTGTTTAATCAGGTGAATTTTAATTCATTATTTTTATGGGGTAAAGAATAACGTCTCCTACTTGCTATTAAAATTAATACCTATGTGACCTAGGCTAGCTAGAGAAGCAAATAACTGTCCCGCTACAGAGTGGACCAAATTACCTTTAACTTACCGATCGGCTAGTCAAGCTTCGCTAGCCGCTAGTCAAATTCTTCATCGAAGTTCAACAGTAAACAAGTACCTACGTATATTGGTTACGTAGGCTGCTAATCAAACTGTTGAGATGAGCATGTGTGATGTTGGCTCTTAGTCTATAGACTTACATAGCTTATTCGCGACATTGCAGTTTGTTTATGGCTCGGGCGTGGCAGGTAAATAATATTTTCTCTGTCACTTGCCTACTCTACATTAATAATTAATTCTGCTTCTCTATTTGTTTAACTATTTACACTTTATCTACTTTTGCCCAATCGATTTTGTACCTATTTGAAACGAACAGGCAAGAACGAACGTCTTCATCTTAATAGGCATAGGCATGGAGCTAATAAAAAAAGAAGGAGTGAATTCCGTCTGATCCAAAACTGAAGCACTCTTAGGAAGCCGAAACGCTTCGTACGTACGAGCGGGCACGCACACACTCACATCATATGCAGCCGGTCACCCTACTTTCATCTGACCCACATATGTAATATGTTCGCCATTTTGGGCTTCAGTTCGATGTCAATCAAAA
The DNA here is from genome assembly GCA_963580505.1 of Ennomos erosarius. Taxonomy (NCBI): domain Eukaryota; kingdom Metazoa; phylum Arthropoda; class Insecta; order Lepidoptera; family Geometridae; genus Ennomos; species Ennomos erosarius. The sequence continues at coordinate 8,771,328 of OY756996.1, read as the reverse complement.
CTCAATCCTTCTTTTTTTTATTTCATCCATGGGCATATGTATCAAGAAAATTGTTATTGAGCACATTAGTGATGGATTCATTAGCATTCGCATTCATTTTTAGCATGTGAATTCACAATTAGCATTTCGCAAATGAAATGTAGTTGCGAAATTCTGTGAAATATGTAATTTAATTTCAATTGATTTAGTTCATCATTGATTTTTAATATAGTTTCATTTCATTTTTATTTCATGTTTCATTTATTTTTCGTTTAATTTTTCTATTCAATTTTTATTTAATTTTTCATGTCCATTTCATTTTAGCAAATAGCATAGCAATAGCAAATAGCATGATTAAGACTCGTGAATTAGCATGTTTATGAAATTTACGCAAAATCGCATTAATTTCCATCGTTAGAGCACATATACTTGGTACTTGGTACTTGGTGTGCGGGCTCCTTTTCCGCAACTAGGCCGCACAGCGGCCCTTTTTGCGTGAGGTGGCACACATCAGTCCAGCCACTCGATGTCATCCAGGAAGGCCAGCAGCCCGGGAATGTCAGCGCAGGCCTCCTGGGTTGTTCCCGGAGTCCCAAGGAACTCCGTTCGCTGCGTGGCCACACTGCTGCACTCTAGCAGCGGCATGTGCGGCAGTTTCTTCTGCCCCCATGCAGCCTCTGCACAAGAGGCTGTCTGTGACACCTATTGTAAACAGGTTAGAGCACATATGAAATCATAAATACAATTAGAACACTGAAACAATATGAAAATTACATAATGTACAGATGATAATGGAGTAGGATATACTAGTACCTAATCTAATACAAGTCTTAAAAATTAATTCCATATTAATAAAAAAAATTAAATAAGAAGAACCATATTAAAAACAAAATTGAACATGTAAAATAAATACCTTTTATTAATTACGCGGCCGCAACAGTTACAGATAAGCAAAACTAGGTACTTATGTTTTTGTTTTTGTACTTGAAAAGTAAGTACGACTACTGTAGGTTTTATATTATCCGGGGTAACACGTAATTATAATGTCTCACTCAATCCATTTCATCGATCACTTACCGAAATTCATGAGTGAATTGACTGACGGTGAAACGTGTATAATGGTCACCTTATAAACTGGTAATACTGAATATGTATTGAGCTTTAGTAATGGCCCAGTTTCTTATTTAAATTCTGTTTGTATGTGGTCACACGTCTCGTATTTGCTGATGAAATTGTCAGCTATCGCCAAATACGGAAGAACTAATAAAATATACAGAGCTGTTGTCGGCTAGCTTGCAAGACATCATACAAGGCAGCTTGTTCCGACTCCACCTGTAAAGCAAATGTAACGACCGCCTTATATTGTGAAACATAAAAAGCATTTTAAATTAATAAAATTAACAATAAAAACATATATGAACAGTAGGTAGGTAGGTAGGTAGATAGGGGTGTTTAATTTAACAGCTTTACTAGGTGGTAGGACTTTTCTGCTAAGTTCGTCTAGGTAGGTACCACCGCTTTGCCAGTTATTCTGGCGCCAAGCAGTAGTGTGCAAGCACTATTGTGTTCCGGTTTGAAGGGCATTGTAGCTAGTGAAATTACTGAGAGAGACTTTATGACCTGATTACACAGTGTGGTAATCTGATTACTAGACTGTTTGATGTCTCAGGATGACGTGCGCAGTGCAGTGACACGCGAAACTTTATTATTTTAAAGTTCCAAGTGACACTGCAACTGTTATGGGCGGCCGTGTTGCTTAACATCAGGTGAACGACTAGCTCGTCACGTCATTCATTCTCATTAAAAAAAATACTACATAACACGTTCATTAAAATATTAACAGCTAAATTACAGTTATTGTATACATAATTATATTTACTTATGGAACTGAAACTAGACTCTTACTGTTTGCCTCTAATAGTAAGCTCAAAGTCGCGCAAAGAGCTACGGAGAGCTGTGCTCGGTATTTTCCTACGAGATTAAATCCGAAAAGAGGAGATCCGCAGGAGAACTAATGTGACCAATATAGCTCTTATTAGCAAGTTGAACTGGCAATGGGCTGGCCACATCGCTCGTAGAACTGACAATCGATGGGGCAGAAAGGTTCTTGAGTGGCGACCACGAACCGGAAGACGCAGCGCAGGCCGGTCCCCCAGTGACGACGACGATGAGGTAAAAGCTGCGGGGAACCGATGGATGCAGAAGCGAGCAGTCGCTTAAAGTGGTGCTCTCTGGGGAAGGTCTATGTTTAGCAGGGGATGTCTTCAGGCTGTTGTTGATGATGATGATGATGGTGATGATACTTATTAAAATCACAGACTTGCCATAAAAAGCTCACGCTCATAAAAGTTATGTAAGGCTTGTCAGCCAGGATAATATTAAAGTAAAGATGTAATACATCTTTGGATGTAAGATGAAGGGTGTTTTTTTATTGCAGCTCGCGTCGCAAGAACGTCTCATCTCCTGAAATTAAGTTTCAAATATTAAATTTTCTTTATGAAAAAGACCTGTCCTCGTTGGTAATCCACGGAGAGTTTTACGTTGTGAAAATGTGACAGTACACTCAATGTTCATAGTATTCAGAAAGGCGGTAGTAATGAAAATATGTTGTCTGTGTTTTAGACTATCATTGGAGGTACCATATTGTCATCAAAAATGTAATAATTTTGTTCGTTTTTTCTTTGTATCCTCTTTTATACGCCATTTATTCCTGATGGGGTCCTCGTGAGGCCCAAGAGGGAAAACCTGGTTGGGCCCCACGACAGCGAAGACGTACCCATCTACCTACTTAATCCAAAAAAAACCATCGCCAAGCACAATCATAAAATGTATGTTACTCCCCAGGTTTAATTGAATAGTGCAATAAACAAAAATGTTATCTCGGTCGCAGAGGGGCAGAGAAATCAGTACAGTCGGGATTATCTCTCATTAACGCGGGAACGGACGCGTTCGTGCGTGACTGTACGGAGGGTGGATTTTATTTGAATGTTTTGTACGTGATTTTGCGCTTTGCTAGGATAAGATGTTGCTGACTGTACAATTATTCGGTCAAAGTTCAAATTATACTTACTAATTACTAAGAGACCCGACCTGGTCAAAACCGCGGGATGCAGGAGGCGAGCAGCCGCTCAAAGTGGCGCTCTTTGGTCTGCAGGAAAAGGGTGAGTAGGCCTTTGTTCAGCAAACGTCTTAGACTGTTGATGATGACTTCAATTACTTATGGGGTGGTTACCAACACTTTCTGACAGATGTATCGACAAACACAAGATATTGGTGAAATGTCGCCGGCCCGCTCGATGCGTCACCGAGAAAAGGAACCTCAACACCCCAACCAAACCCCTGAAACCCCATGAACACCAGTACTAATTTATGCCCCAGACCCCAGTCCCCGTAACACGGTTGATTGTAACTTCTTTGATCTAACTTGATTACGTAACGTTACGTTACGGTATAATTTATTTCCTATTTTCCAACCCAATTTTACCCCATCACCACATCGTCACTCCTCCAAAAGACCTCCGACGTTTAGCTCCGAGCTTAGCGTGCAATGGAACACTTGTGCATGTGCAGTTGTGCTTTATATAATTTGGATGCAGTACCTTGACTTGGAAAATTTTACAATTTTTTAAAGCAAAGGACAATTTTATTGTATCAGACCACTTTTTATTATGGCACTTTTATCTATGGCTTTCGTGTTAATAGCAAAGTAAGTAGTACCAAAAGCTTGTGAGTTTACGTGTAGAAATCATACAAAATCATTATAGTTACGGCATTTTTTATGGAAATATATTTCTACCTATTATGTTATAAAATTAGGGCAAAAATATTGCAGAAGGCCGAATATATAATTATGTTTACATAAATTAGGTCCTCCTTTGCCCAGGATACAGAACATACTAATGAATACTTTGAGTTTGCCTACTACCTGTTTTTTTAAAATACGCTCTTTTCTCAAAAAGTCGTAAACCCACAGAGTTTGAATTCGTTATGCGTAAACCGTTTGTAAAAGTTCGACTGAACGTTCTGGCTGTAAACAGCAGAACAGTTGCGTATGTGTGCGTGAGCCAAATCTTTTCGCCAGCACAGAAGTAAAGCCGCTTCTATACTAGTCGTATGCCCCAGCCGGGTACACTTGTGCCCCCGTGCCGTCCAAACGTACAATACGCCCCTAATCGCCGTACAAAGCACGGTTTAGTTATAAATACAGATCGCGTTGTTTTCGGTTGTACCCCGCTGCGTCGCTCTGTCAGCGGGTTTAGGGGTTGTACATTTTGTTGGAGGGAAATAGTAAGAGGTCTTGTAATAAAACGCTTCAGAGTATTGCATTATATTGCAAAGCCTAGTCATCTTACCCAATGGATTATTTTGCTAGTTATACTATGTTCTGAATATTTTATCCAATAATCGCGCTTTTCAGCATCAGTTTTTTTATAATCTATCGCAAACATAGCGGTCAAAATTGACGTAGGTACTTGCAATGTAGACAAACCAAGCATAGCTAAAAGTATTTTTGAAATATTCGAACGTTGAAACAATAGCAATTTGGCGTAACAATGTGCCCTAAACATGACAATAAACGTCCAGAGGGTAGAGCGTGATTTTTTTTGTTCGCATTTTGATCGCACACGTATCGCACCGCACCCACCCAATCGCATCGCAAGATTACTGGCGGCCGATGATCCTGAATAAATTATCGTTGTTTTATTCCCAACTCACGATGAATAAATGTTTTATTAGAGCAGCTTTCTCCGATTGTGCTTTGTTGGTATTATTTAGGGAACGTTTTGTAGGTTATTTTATTTGGATCTGTGAGGATTGTGATACATGTCTTGGAGGGAGCAAGTATGTTCTGTTTATATTTAATTTAATTTGCTGATTTAATTTAACTGTTATTCTAAAGGAAATCTAGTATTATTTTATAGTTTTAACTAAGGAAACTTATTTTTTTTAATGTGGGTACGTACTCTTGAAAATAAATTGTTAGATATTTGAGAATACTACAAATTATTAATTTAAATAAATAATGATGTTTTGAAAACCAGACATTTAAAGGTCCGTTTACAGTTGATTGTTATAAAAAGATATATAGAACTCAATGATTCAGCCTCTTGATGATGTTGAGGAAATTCAATCTCTTCGAAGACGTTACTTAAGTAATAGAAATTTTCTCCTACTTTTGAATACATATTACTTATGTTTTAGCGACGTAAATAGATTACAATTTATTCAAAAACTGTGCGATTTGCACCATAATAGTTAATAACAACTGTCAAATCAGTGTAGTACAGCAATAACTGGCTAAGGGTGTCGGCATATGGCCAACATTACAGATTTTATTAACTCTGGCTGTCACTCAATTTGGAGTATTAGCGTGATGCCGGCCCGCGGGTGTGGGGCTAGCTTTACTGTAGATACAGGACGTTTCAAAATAAAATCAAAAAAGAAAAGAAAAGCTAGGATCAAAGGTTTGTTGTACGTTTAAATTAATATATCATATTTAATATTTAAATTAGTGTATGATTATAAGTATTGCTAACTTTTTAAGCACATGTCATATCTACAGTTATATTTTTAAGATTGTTATCAAAATATTTGCCAGATATACTTCATTTTGAAGTAATTTCGTTTTAACAAGTTATAATTTTTGACACTGTTTGATTTCAAAGCCGTAAAGGACTATTTTCTTTCTACTCGTAAGAATCGAAAGATTTCTCTAATCCAGAGCTATCGATCTCGTCTTCGCTCTAACATCTTTATCTTAATTTTTTTCTATCTATAACCGCTTTAGGTGGGTACAGCTATTGTATTCTCAATCTGATGTTTTTTTTTTAAGTAACATTACTTACTATTGAAATTTATAAATGAAAATAACGCCCAAATAAATAACGACCAACGATCACATACATAGATCCTAGACCCTAACTAGGATTGCCTGTATCCATAGGGGCCCAGGAACTACTAGGTACTTGTCGAGGATATGGCGTTTCGATGATAAGGCTTTTCGAGGATATGGCGATTCGAGGATGTGGGCTTTTGATGATATGGCTGTGAGGAAATGGGCTTCGATAAAATAGTATTCGATACTGAGTATGAACACACAGAACATGTATTTGCGTTTTGTTTTCCCCGTGCACATAAATTTGTCCTGTCGCGGGAATCGAACCCGCCTATAAATAAAACACAAATTTTCACAATAATAACTTATAACCAACGATCGGCGACAGACTACGTAATAGTCTTTATAATGGTAGGTTTGTGTTAAATAACAAACATGATGCTCATGCACCTCGACATCCTGTACCCCAGCTATAAGCCGGGATACCGCAGGCGTTTAGCCGACAACCATTGTACCGTTTGTGTCCAACCCTATAACAGATTGGCAGATCGGTGCGCGGGAGTCGACTGCACCCTGCACGGTACAGAGATGTTGTGAAACAACAATAATTGATTTAGTTACCCGTGAAATTCTCTGGCCTTTGATTTGCACGCCTCAGTTGGCTACAATGAGTTATGAAATGTTTAATGATGGTATAAATAGTTACCTTTGTTGGTATGTTTGTTTGGTATGGAGTCTTATTATACTTGCTTTTTATTGTTAAATGAAAAATATTTAAAATTTTGAATATTTTATTCTGTTCCATAAAGAAGCTTAAGGTTCTTCAGTGGCGACTACAAACCGGAAGACGCAGGCTACTAGGGAGGTACGTCGTCCGGCTAATGGTGATGAAAAAGCTCATTGCAGAGATGTAGGTACAGTAGACTGAGCGTTTTATAACGCTTAAAAATAACGCAATTTATAGACTTAAGGAATTGAAAAATTTAAAACCAAAAGTTTTAATAAACAACTGCCTTGACCGGTTATCAACCGAAAAATGTAAGCATTAATCTTACACAAAAAAACAAATAACTTTCGTCTAAATTTAATATTACACATTTCATTCTCGCGGCACAAATTGTTTAAACATTCACTTTGTTGAAGACAAAGCCATTGCTCGGGGGTGAGATGCAATAACCAGGGTCCCCCCGGTCCCAGAGGACCCGGCGCACGCTAAACGTGGGGCCATGGGGCACACGCGACCCCCCTGGGTCTACTTGAGGGTAACCTGCTAGATATCGCAGGGTTAACTAATAAATGTAGTCGTTATTTTAGAGATAAGTGTTTATTGAGCTAATTAATCAATTATAAGGTATGCAAAGCCGTATGGCGTGGTTTGGTATCACCTAAAAATATGTTAAATTTAACTAAACTATTACAGTTTGTCATACCAATATCGTTCACGATATTTTAACTAACCCTTAAATAAGTAATACAGATAGCTCGTTATAGAAAGCTGAAAAGCTAAACTAGAATTTTATTTTGTGCGTTCATTATCATCATTAACAGCCTGAAGACGGCCACTGCTGAACATGGGTCTCCCCCAGGACGCGCCACTTTTAGTGGCTGCTCGCCTCCTGCATCCATCGGCTTCCCGCGTCTTTCACCAGATCATTCTTTTTTATGCGTTTAAATGGAGCAAAAAAATTAAACCTACAATTGAAAATTTATACTTGTAATGTAACCCATTTCAATATAATTATATATCTCATGGTCGCACCTACAGTAGATCTATCGAAGGCGTCATATTTTTCAAAGCTCTGTGCGTGGTCGACTGGGCTGACACAGAAGACAAAGTATAAATTTTCAATTGTAGGTTTAATTTTTTTGCTCCATTTAAACGCATAAATGAACGCACCATTTCAGGTGAAAGCCGTGGGGAGCCGATGGATGCAGGAGGCAAGCGGCTGCTCAAAGTACCACTCCCTGGGGGAGACCTACGCTCTAGACGCTCTTTAGGGCAGGCCTATGTTCAACAGTAAACGTCTTAAGGCTACTGATGACGTACTATAACGTAGGTCTGATCATCGCGGGCTCCTGGTCGGTGTGCAACAACCACAGAGCTTTGAAAAATATGACGCATTTGGTCAAGCGTTTTTTATTGCTCTGTGCAACAACGGAACGTTTTTCAGCTTCATGCTACCACAGAGTAAATGAACAATAACTGCGTAGTATTCTACCCATACATATACATTCATCTACCTTGATAGGTACCAATAAGCTACGCCGAACGCACCTTACATAAAAATAATGCCGTGCGTACACTGCGCAAGTGGTCTGACAGCGATGAATTTCGCCATGTTTTCGCAGCGGTCGCTCCTCGAGCTGTCAATGCAAACTCCCCCGCAAGACAAGCTTACACGCATTCGCGGATGTAACGAGACTAGTCCGGGTATAGTGCGAGGAGTTGGGAAAATTTAAAGTGAGTTAGAGTTGGGTTTTATACAGTTCTATTTTAATCAAGGTGTAAAATGATACAAAAATGCCACTCCCACAGAAAAACTGTAGCTGTGTGTATTTAGCTTTCTATGATAAAAGTTTAAAAACCCTCTTGCTACTTGCTCTTGCTTTTGCTTTTCCTTGCTATTTTGAGTTCAAAATAAAGCTTAGTGAAGAAACTCAAAAAATTAAGAAATCCCATCGTGCTTATTTAAATAATCGATAAACTTTCCTAAAACCCTGATTTTAATTTTGAGTTTAAGAGTTAATGAATAATGTAATCAACTTTACTTATTCAGATAATCTATAGCAAGCAAGCAACTCATAAAATTAGATAAAAAAGCATATACCTAGTGCACTATAAAACTTATGCTACTCTGTGGCATTAATGACAAAAGTTTGATATTCCATGTCTGAAATTCATGCAACTCAAGCGATTGAAACGAAGCAGCCAATTTACAGAGAAGGGTGACGGCTCCGTCAGTGCAGGCAAACCCTAGCAGATGGCGTAGTGTTTGCGCTACTCGAGTGGAACTTTGAATTTTGAACTATTAGCCGTACGCCGTACATTCGGCACCTGTCAATGTTTACCGTTTGCCAGTGTGTAGGGGGCATAACTTTAGACGAAGTTATGGCCACAGCGACAGTATAGTTACAACACAATTATAGACCTATCTACCAAAAATATTTTCCATTAAGAAACTCACTAAAAATGGCAATGAGCAGGCCACATCGCTCGCAGAACTGACAACCGATGGGGAAGAAAGGTTCTCGAGTGGCGACCACGAAAACCGCGGGGATGCAGGAGGCGAGCAGCCGCTCAAAGTGGCGCTCTCTGGCGGAGACCTATGTTCAGCAGTGGACTTCTACGGGCTGTGGCAATACCCTCATTTCATGAAAATTTCCATAACGGGCAACAACATTAAATCCTCAATTCTTGAGATACTCGACGGACCATAAAAAAAATAACGTATCAACGCAAAATATGCCCAAATTAATGAATTGTACTTGCTTAAAATCTTTTACTTTAAGAACTCGATAATTTCAACCTTCAATAAGTAATACATTACATACCGTTACACATATGCCTACTATGTATGCACTATACAAAATTACACATACGATGGAAGGCGGGCGTTGCATAGCATTAGCCTATATTAAACTTGACACAACCTCTATAATTGCCTTCCTATCTATCTACCTGCCCACTAGACTACTAACACTGTCCAAGGTACAAGAGACAGAACTAAAAAATAACTGATAAAATATTATGATTCTTATAAGGTATGATAAACTATAGCTAACCCGCCTCGTATGGGTTAATTCGTTTTACGCCCTAACCCTGAACATGCGAACAGGGGGCTTACCATATCTTATAGCATTTCTACTTCAATCATACTTTGAATAATGACATAGAAGTAAGAATACTGTAATGTTGTTGACGCAGAGCAGTTTTGATGACGTCACGTTAAATCGTTCACTCAAATACATCATGTTGACACCGACGTGCGACAGTGATAACGCTATATAAAAATGTAGACGTCTCGTCCTCACGCAAGAGTACATTAGAAGTTCATGGTTAGAATTCAAACAATATTATTGTAACCTTGAAGCATTACTGTCACGAACCATGATGGTTTCGTATTAGTTTGTGGTAAGGCCCCTGGAAAGCACAATAACTTTTCCCATGGTTAAAGTATTGTAATTAAAAAAAAGCAATAATTACTATAATCTACTTTCACGTCCTTATGACTCGTAATAAAAAAATTAGTCAGAAAAAATTAATAATGAGTGAGCTAACAACAGAGATAACGACTACAAAACCGTAGATGTTAGTAGCAAATCGTAGCATCCTAATTGCAAAACAAACAAAAAGTTACTTTTTGCGTAACTTTTCACTTGCTTTTTTTAGTCTGTAATGCCCCAGACAATATAATACCTACAGTACAGATGCCTCATCCCATACAACGGAATAACGCGGGCTATTTTACGAATTATTTTATTTCTGCATAACGCAAGATTATCAATCGACTTTTATTGCGTGTTAGCGAAGTATTGGGCCAAATGAATACACTGGACACTAACTAGTAACTCTCTAGACACGATTACTACATTTTTTTCAAGTTCGGGCTATCGTTCGTTTGTACCTGATGGGACCCCATGGTAATGCAAATGTTCAACATTAAACCGGAGTTTCGCACAGCAATTATGAAAAGAACATTTGGTAATTGGCACTTCATTGGGTAGCAGCAAGAGTCGTTATTTAGGTATTTTGTTACCAAGGGAATCTTTCGTATGGTATTTTATTTCGCCGCTGCCTCTTCTGCCCTGCGCCAACTAACCCACACGTAAGGCGGGGCACACGCGATCAGCAATATCGCTTGCGAGATAAGGATCGGGACACACGGGCAGCATGTACTACCCTAATTATCTACTGATGTTCACCTGCACTGCTTCTTCATAGCATAATTATTGGGCTACTGAACTTCCCTGGAAGTGAAAAGAACAGCAGAACATGAAATCTGAGAGCGTACCTTGGGAGAAGCTTATAATGTCCAGTACTAAGTAGACAAGAATGGGTTAATGATAAAGATAAGAGCAGAAGATGAGATCTGAGTGCGTACCTTGGGAGAAGCCCATCATGCCCAACACTAGACAAGAAGGGGCTGATGATAAAAGAAGAGCAGAATATGAGTTGAGTGCGTATGTCTAAAGGTATTGAGATGGGCCCATGTCCAGCACTTGACTAATAGAAGGAGCGATGATAATGATGATGATAAGCTTCTCTTGCTGAGTCACATTCGTGACACCACGCAGCATTGCACTGCTGGTTATCTGTTTATGTGTAAGTATATTGTTTTGTAATGTCATGTAAGTAGTGTAATGTTGTGTGTCACTGTCACAAATAAATGTATTTTCGTTCTTTCTTTCTTTTCTTTCTCTAGCTTTGAATGGTGAGTGTAATTCATCATCATCAGCTCGAGATACGTCTAATGCTGAACATAGACCTCCCCATAAATGGCTACTTTGGTCGCTTATCGCTTGGCTTTGATAATTAGCACGTTTAGCAGGCGTCTTGATGATCACAGAACAATTTTAAAAAATGCTACTACCTATTCCCTGGATATTCCCATAGCCAGCTCTATTCATGGCATCCATGGGAAGAGGTACTAAGGACCCCAACGGTATTAAATGCTTTATTTTAACCTGCATTTTCAATTTCCTAGTAACGGTATTATTTGAGAAAATAAACGTACAAATAACTCTCTTTGTCAGAAAAAGCAATATTCATTGGATTTCGGATATTCGAACGTCGCTTTGGTTTAAAACGGAACTAAAATATGAGGTTAAATCTATACGCACCGAATTGTATGTATGACAATAAAGTTTTATTTTTTTTCTATTGCCGAGAGTACCCACCTGCTAAATTAAGCACTAGTGACTAGATTGTGATATAATATGTCAATCTAGCCATATTTTAGCTAATAAGTAATTTATATTTTACCTAAACTTCTAATAAATGTTTTAAGTATCTTTTATCTTTTTAAGTTTAGTTTAGTATATATATTATGTTATTTAAGTTTTAATACAAAGTAGATGTATTCTTTTTATTTATCACTAGCTACTGCCCGCGGCGTTGCCACGCGTGGACTACATTACTTTTCAGGTTTCGGTTTGGGTAATGGCTTTATTTTTAAAAACTGATTTTCTATCAGCCACACTGAGTTTTCTGCTCGTATAATCACTTCCACGAATTAAAAATGACATGTCTTAATCATGGATGAAATAATTAATTATAATATTTCCCAAAACAGCGTAGGTACGCTAATTATTATCCTTGATACTCCTGGACCAATTTTGATGAAATCTCCACTCATGGCTACTTAACTATAGAAAATTTTCGATGATATTTCGATAAGTATCATCGAACTCATGATTAATTAAAACCTATATTATATTAAAATCTAGGCTTTCAAAACATTTTTACAATAGGGCAAAGTCTGGGGGTCTAGCAAAGATACCAACCGCTAACGCTTACGCCAAACGTTAACTCCAAAATGTACTGAAATGACGTTTCGGAAATCGCTAACTTTTCCGTAGCGAATGTCATTTCGATACATTTTTGGAGTTAGCGTGAGGCGTTAGCGTTAGTGATTGTGATCTTTGCTAGACCCCCAGAGCATTTTACATAACATGTTTCGTACACAGATTAGAGAAAAAATCTACTTCGTATCATTCCAAAGATTATTATTATACTTCTGTATCATTCAAAGAGTATGTAATTTATACGTAACGTAAGAGTATCATTGGCCAACTGCATCAGCCTATGGTGGTAATAGTATGCATTGGCCCTCAGACCTGTGGGCCAAACATAAACGTCATGTAATGCCAAAAATAGGCGTAGCAAGGGTCAAGATTATACTCCCAAAAAAGGTAAAGCTCTAACTATCACGGTTCATGAGATACAGCCTGGTGACAGATGGACAGACAGCCTGACAGACGTCGTCAGTCCGTTTTGGGTACGGAACCCTATTACTAAGGCTTCGCTGTCCGTCTGTCCGTCTGTCACCATCAGGCTGTATCTCATGAACCGTGATAGTTAGACAGCTGAAATCTTCACAGATGATAAATATATTTTTGTTGCCGCTATTACAAAAAATACAGAATAAAATAAGTATTTAACCCCTTAAATACTTATTTTATTCTGTATTTTAGTATTTTTTCTCTCTCATACATCAAACGATTTTTTGCTAGTTTTATAGATAATGATACGGAACCCTTCGTGCGCGAGCCCAACTCGCACTTGGCCGGTTATTTCTCTAATCTGCGGGCACTAAGTATAATTAACATGTTTGTATCTCGAATGCAATCGATTCATACTACTTACATATTATTTGATGGTATATCTATTTTACTCCAAAAACCCCAAACAACCTGCAAGGGCTTAAATAGAAAAACCAATAATGGTTAATCAAATCTAATCAATTGTAAAATTTCATTCCACTGTTTAATGCATATTTACTACCGAAATTAACTCCTATTACTCTTTGTTCATGGCCTTACACACGTTTTTATTTCTTTAATCTGTGCCTCCAGATGGACTTTACGTGAAACGTGTGAAATATTCAATAACAACACGACGAAAAATTACTATACTTAACACTGGCTAAATACACTATGTGTGGAGCCATAATACAACATAAAAAAAAGTACTGTGACACAAACTAACCGTCAGTAGCCAAAAAAATTCGCCATGAAGCGGCCATGTTGTATAAAACTCCGTCCGGTTACGTAATGATATTTAATAATTTTGACCAAAAATTTTTAATGATATTTGTATTTTAATATATCCTATGTTGTGCGCTGGTTATTTCTAAGCATATTAGTGCAACCCGCATGAAAATCAGTTCAGTATCTAGGGATTTGTTCAATAACAAACAAACAAACAAACAAACAGCTACAAATTATTGTCCCTAGATGGCCTTAGATACGATAAATTAGAAAATGTATGGAGAAGGGCAAAAAGCCTTGTAGTCCTGCATCGCGGTTACGATATTTTTTGAACAATAGAACCTATGGGATAAATTAGATTTGACATCATTATGTGTGTGTTCCGTTGCGCATCAGAATTACACATTTATTATTTGTAGGGAGGGATAGGGATAGGGATTTTAATTTATCAAATTTCCGTGGTGACCCCCCCGGGACCCTTAAGTAACATGATGCCATTGTAGAGACTGGTTGTAGGTACCTAGATTCTAGGAATAGATGCACAAAGATCCAAACTGCCAGAAGTTGATGCACTAAATTGAAAACTGCTGGAATGAAGAACTAAGAAGCCTACCGTCTAAAATTCTGTGCTCATAATAATACATAACCAAAGTAATAAAACCAAATCTTAGCAACAGAGTAGTTTTTAGCTTCATAACGGCAAACTAGAGAAGTAGTTATAGCTTCATCACAGACAAACTATGCGCTTCCACATCTCGAAATACATCTTATAATTAAATGGATCAATAGTAGCTGTTATCCCAGCTGTTGAGGAAAGCCTCCGGTCCTCGAGGAAGATATGATGAAGAGCGTCCGCCGTCTGAATCTCAATAATGGCTGTGGAGGGCCCTCCACCGGCTTCGGAATACGACGTGCGTAGAGTAGGCTGTGGACAGAGGTAGCTTATTAATTTAAAAAATACATCAGTGCCAAGTGCGAGGCCGTGGGGTCCTGGTTTGTGAATAGAACTAATCTTATCGTGGGTGACATAAGACCTGGCTATAGGAATATCTAAGGTATGGGGAATAGAATTTTCCGTGGTCAATAAAATCTTCTGCGATCGACACGCGTCAAAAGTGATGATTCATGGGGGCGGCATGTGTTCAGCAGTGGATATCTTTCAGTTCATGAAGTAATGAAAGGCAATATTTTTCCTTTCTATCAATCAATATTATTATGATTATTGGTACAGTTACAGCCGTATTTTTAAAGTTTTGAAAGAACGAAGAAGGAAAAATTGCTAAAATCTACCTTCATGTACTATACTCATAATAAAAAATATAAGTTAGAAAAAAACTAATAATGACTGCACTATAATAATAGAGATAACAGCTACGAAACCGTAAACGTTCGTAGCAAATTGTAGCATACTAATTGCAAAATAGAACATTATTATTCAGTTTTTTAGAGTGTGTAATTTTTTTTACCTTTCGATAATGCACACCTAATATTATCTTTACTATATTATATCTATACTATAATTTATTCTATGCGTATATTTTATGTAAATACCTGAGTAATGCCAATTTGTAACATTAAAAACCTTGGGACGAATCAGTCTCACAAATAAATTAATTTAATATCTATATTGGTTGTGGATATGGATGAAATGTTCACACATGACTTATAATTACTAGAATCAATGGGGCACTTTTATCTCAAGAAAGTTTTAAAAATATATTTGTTTATACAGCATTGTAGTCTCTGTCCTCGCCTACTCTAGTCTATGAGTGCCCGGGGGTTTAATATTAAAAATAAAACAGGAGAGCTACCTCGTGTAGTACCTCCAGTATTGTGTGCTTTTTAATAAATGCCCAAATCACCACGAGAGGGCGTAAATTGCAGATATTGCAGCGGATTCTACCGTTTTGTGTTTTATAGGTATTTACTTAGTACTTAGGTAATACTTAAGTTAGATGAACAACTGTTAATAATAATAATAATAATAATAATAATAATAATAATTAATGTAATAATTAATCATGTATTCAAAAGGGCCTCTTGGTGTTAGCCTCGGCCCCACCAATGCCTTCCAAATGTCCGGGCTAGACCCGAGAGTCTAAAGACATAATAATAAAAAAAAAAAAAAAAAAAAAAAAAAAACCGCTGACAACTGTAAACGTCTTCTTGTTTCGTCCAATTTTATAAATTTGTTTTAAATAGTTTACAACATTTTATTTACCATGAATCAAGCACAATATCTACAATCTACATTTTTACTATCGATTCCAACCATCAAATGGATTTCTACATGTGTTTTACGAAAATACGGCAAATTTTTTCACAATGACGTTGTCAACAAGAAACGTCAACAACAGTAAATTCCACCACAACTGAGATGATAACACGTTCGAAGGCAAAAACAGCGGGTAACGAATGCGCACGACCTCCACCACCGCCCACCCCGTCGTCTCCGAGCTCTTCGTCGGGCGACGAGTATGCTACTCCGCCCGACACCACCGCGTCGAGCGACGAGGACGGGACACTGTCACCTCCGCCGCCGCCACCACCTGCGCGACGTGGGCGACCACCGCTGCCGGCACGCTTGGGGCCTGCGGGGCAACCTGCTCCGCGCCCGGCCCCCGCTACCGGTGGTATAGTGCGCCGCATGCGATGGTCTCAAACTATGAACGAGAACTGCATGCGCGCCTATTATGGGGCTACAGAGGGGGGAAGCAGCCTGACTGCGTACCGAGATAGGATGCTGTCACTGTTTCAGAGTCTTGAGCCAGCCGTCGCCGTATCCGCACAACGACTGTCGGATCAGGTGCGGGCTATCCATCGGTGCAAGCTGTTGGACCAGCCTACGCTTGATCGGTTGCGCCTGAAGGCGCTGCCTATTCGCACTACTTCTCCGTCGCCGCGGGTCCTGCCTGCCGCGCTGCCGGATCCGGGACCAATTATGGACCCGCCACCGGTGACGCCGCGGGGTGATCCCGCGGTCGATGGGGAGGAGGGTGTGAGTGACAGCGTAAGTACCCAGGCGAATGAGCAATTGAGGAGGGCTTTGGAGGACGCGATTGAGCGGTATCGATCCACACCTACCTCTAGGCCGCGACTACCACGTTTGCCCACGAATAGACGAAACCTCGTGCTAATGGGAGCCCTGAACACTTTGCTAGTTCCGTACTTACGGACTAGCGAAGACTTAGTTGATACGCACTCGATTTTGTACTGTGGGGCCATCGCGGCGTGCCGTGTGGCTCGTGTCAAGTTTCCGGACACTGACCGAGCACCGCGGCCCGCCGACGGTGCTCCTGCGTGGCAGGTACGGATCGAGAAGCGTATCACTACATTTAGGACTCTCATAGCGAAGCTGGTCTGCTTCAGCCGGGGCAATCATCGCCCCCGAGTCATGAGTTTTGTGACCCAGGCCTTTGCTGGGACCGATACTAGGCCCCAGGATTACATGGCTTGTGTTACGGAGCGCATTGACTACCTGAAGCAGAAAGTCTATGCATGGGCAAGTCGTATTCGCCGCTACAGAGAGCGTGTGGATAGGTACCAGCAGGATCGCCTTTTCCAAAGTGACCAAAGGAAGGTGTACCGGAACTGGGAGGGAACCGGCCAACGTGTGGTCGACGGGCAGCTGCCAGATGCAAACGCCATGAACGAGTTCTGGCGTAGCATCTGGTCGGTGCCCGTCGAGCACACGGAGGGTGATTGGATGCGAGTTGTCGAGCGTGGGTGTGAGTCAATCGAGTCCATGGGGTCTATTACTATAGACCCCGAAGACGTAAGTTGTGCGATCCGTACGGCACAGAACTGGAAAAGTCCTGGACCGGATGGATTGCACAACTTCTGGATTAAATGGATTCGATGCTCATACCCATGCTTGGCGAAACAATTTCAAGAAGCCCTCGAGGCTGGTTCACTCCCAAGTTTCATGACAACTGGTGTCACCTTCCTGCTCCATAAGTCCGGTAGTACCACGGAAGCGAAGAATTATAGACCCATCACGTGCTTGCCTACGCTGTACAAGCTCCTTACATCCATTCTGAGAACAAAAATTAACTCGCACATCGTTGCGAACAATATTTTGGCCCCCGCTCAGAATGGATGTAGGGTTGGGTCCCGTGGTACTAAGGAGCTCCTCCTCATCGACACGGCCATCTGCCAACAGGTCCGGCGGAACAGAGGGGCTCTCTCTACTGCCTGGATTGACTATAAGAAGGCCTATGATTCGGTGCCTCACTCATGGCTGGAGAGGATCTTGGAGTTGTATAAAATAGATGCAACTCTAAGATTCTTTTTAAGGTCATGCATGGGGCAGTGGACCACGGTCCTTCGTCAACCAGGTAGGGGGGACAGCGTCTCTGGTCCGCAGGACTTAATAAGGATTGAGCGAGGCATATTCCAGGGTGACAGTCTGAGTCCCTTGTGGTTTTGCCTGGCGTTGAATCCTCTCAGTACCTTGCTGGGAGATTCAAAGCTAGGCTGTCGGCTTCGGAGAGGGGGTGAGATCATATCTCATCTACTGTACATGGATGACCTCAAGCTGTTCTCACCGCAACGTCCACAATTGATAGAGTTGTTAAAAATCACAGAGAATTTTAGCAACTCTATCAAGATGGAGTTCGGTGTGGATAAGTGTGCGGTTATGCATGTACGGGGAGGGAAAGTTGTAAATTCCACGAATTTACAACTTTCCGAGACAATGACTCTCAGGTCCCTCTCCGAATCCGAAACCTACAGGTATCTTGGTGTGTCAGAGTCGTTGGGTGTTTCAGTGATGCCCTTACTGATATACTCCTTTGGCATACTAAGATGGACTCGGACTGAGCTGGACGCCCTGGATAGAAAGGTCCGTCAACTGCTTACATCACATCGTATGCTACACCCGCGCTCGTCTGTTATGAGACTGTACATTCCGCGGAAATGGGGAGGTCGAGGCTTTTTAAACGCCAAAACCCTCCATAACCGTGAAGTGTGCAGTCTCCGGGAGTATTTCCTCAACAACGAGTGCGGGATGCATCGCGATCTGGTGGCAGTTGACAAGGGCCTCACGCCGCTCTCCTTGGCAAATGAGAACTGGCGCAAACCGGTGGTACTTAGCACCGAAGACCGTAGGGACGTATGGAAAGGCAAGGAGCTGCACGGGCGGTTCTATCGGGCCCTGACGGGGCCCGATGTGGACCTGCATGCGTCGGTGAACTGGCTGCGATTCGGCAACCTCTTTGGGGAAACCGAGGGTTTTGTCTGTGCAATTGCGGACGAAGTTATCAAGACGAATAACTACCGGAAATATATAATGAAGGACGGTACGGTCGACATTTGTCGAGCATGCCGCCGTCCCGGGGAATCTCTCCGACATATTATTTCCGGTTGTTCTCATCTTGCTAACGGAGAGTACTTGCACAGACACAACCTTGTGGCCAGGATCATTCATCAGCAACTTGCCCTTCAATACGGCCTTGTCGAGTCTGAGGTGCCGTACTACAAGTACACACCGGGGTCGGTTCTTGAAAATGGCCGTGCGTTGCTCTATTGGGACCGCTCTATCATCACGGACAGGACTATTGTAGCCAATAAGCCTGATATCGTGCTGGTAGACCGGTCCCAACGCCGGGCAGTGCTCGTTGACATCACCATTCCGCATGACGAGAACCTCGTGAAGGCTGAGAAGGACAAACTCAGCAAGTACCTTGACTTGGCTCACGAGGTAACCGCCATGTGGAGTGTTGACTCAACGAACATTGTTCCGATAGTCGTTTCGGCGAACGGTCTTATAGCGAAGAGCCTCGACCAACATCTCGAGAGGCTCTCGCTGGACGGCTGGATCAAGGGTCAGATTCAGAAGGCGGTACTCCTTGACACGGCACGTATTGTCAGGAGGTTCCTCACTCTGCAGCCCTGACCACCGGTAGCTTGGGCCCTGCCCCGCTGCCGGCGGGACACTAGGTTTAGGTTTTTTATAATATTTTTGTAATTTTAATTTTATAAGAAGTATTATAAAAAACATAAATTTAAGAAATATAAATAAATGAGTGAATAATAATAATAAATCTGCCAACAGGTCCGGCGGGACAGAGGGGCTCTCTCTACTGCCTGGATTGACTATAAAAAGGCCTATGATTCGGTACCTCACTCATGGCTGGAGAGGATCTTGGAGCTGTATAAAATAGATGCAACTCGAAGATCCTTTTTAAGGTCATGCATGGGGCAGTGGACCACGGTCCTTCGTCAACCAGGTAGGGGGGACAGCGTCTCTGGTCCGCAGGACTTAATAAGGATTGAGCGAGGCATATTCCAGGGTGACAGTCTGAGCCCCTTGTGGTTTTGATTGGCGTTGAATCCTCTCAGTACCTTGCTGGGAGATTCAAAGCTAGGCTGTCGGCTTCGGAGAGGGGGTGAGATCATATCTCATCTACTGTACATGGATGACCTCAAGCTGTTCTCACCGCAACGTCCACAATTGATAGAGTTGTTAAAAATCACAGAGAATTTTAGCAACTCTATCAAGATGGAGTTCGGTGTGGATAAGTGTGCGGTTATGCATGTACGGGTAGGGAAAGTTGTAAATTCCACGAATTTGCAATTTTCCGAGACAATGACTCTCAGGTCCCTCTCCGAATCCGAAACCTACAGGTATCTTGGTATGTCAGAGTCGTTGGGTGTTTCAGTAGGGGACGTTAAGCGGACGGTGAAGGAGCGCTTCTTCTGCCGTCTGACAAAAGTACTCAACAGTCTTTTGTCGGGTGGCAACAAGGTGCGCGCCTTCAACGGCTGGGTGATGCCCTTATTGATGTACTCCTTTGGCATACTGAGATGGACTCAGACTGAGCTGGACGCCCTGGATAGAAAGGTCCGTCAACTGCTTACATCGCATCGTATGCTGCACCCGCGCTCGTCTGTTATGAGACTGTACATTCCGCGGAAATGGGGAGGTCGAGGCTTTTTAAACGCCAAAACCCTCCATAACCGTGAAGTGTGCAGTCTCCGGGAGTATTTCCTCAACAACGAGTGCGGGATGCATCGCGATGTGGTGGCAGTTGACAAGGGCCTCACGCCGCTCTCCTTGGCAAAAGAGAACTGGCGTAAACCGGTGGTACTTAGTACCGAAGACCGTAGGGACATATGGAAAGGCAAGGAGCTGCACGGGCGGTTCTATCGGGCCCTGACGGGGCCCGAAGTGGACCTGCATGCGTCGGTGAACTGGCTGCGATTCGGCGACCTCTTTGGGGAAACCGAGGGTTTTGTCTGTGCAATTGCGGACGAAGTTATCAAGACGAATAACTACCGGAAATATATCATAAAGGACGGTACGGTCGACATCTGTCGGGCATGCCGCCGTCCCGGAGAATCTCTCCGACATATTATTTCCGGTTGTTCTCATCTTGCTAACGGAGAGTACTTGCACAGACACAACCTAGTGGCCAGGATCATTCATCAGCAACTTGCCCTTCAATACGGCCTTGTCGAGTCTGAGGTGCCATACTACAAGTACACACCGGGGCCGGTTCTTGAAAATGGCCGTGCGTTGCTCTATTGGGACCGCTCTATCATCACGGACAGGACTATTGTAGCCAATAAGCCTGATATCGTGCTGGTAGACCGGTCCCAACGCCGGGCAGTGCTCGTTGACATCACCATTCCGCATGACGAGAACCTCGTGAAGGCTGAGAAGGACAAACTCAGCAAGTACCTTGACTTGGCTCACGAGGTTACCGCCATGTGGAATGTTGACTCAACAAGCATTGTCCCGATAGTCGTTTCAGCGAACGGTCTTATAGCGAAGAGCCTCGACCAACACCTCGAGAGGCTCGCGCTAGACGGCTGGATCAAGGGTCAGATTCAGAAGGCGGTACTCCTTGACACGGCACGTATTGTCAGGAGGTTCCTCACTCTGCAGCCCTGACCACCGGTAGCTTGGGCCCTGCCCCGCTGCCAGCGGCACTCTAGGTTTAGGTTTTTTTATAGTATTTTTGTAATGTATTTTTATATAAGTATTATAAAAAAACAAAAACTTAAGAAAGACAAATAAATGAATGAATAATAATAAAAATAAATAAAATGTTTTATTTCAGGCAAAAAACCCATATGTTAAAATACAAGAATACAAAAAGATACGTATAAGATAAAATAATACTAAAAATAAAATAAAACACTATTACCCACAGATTAAAATCGATATGAAAACATATCAATCAGTCTTACGATTGATCCTAAAAAAATTATTTTCGGTTCGCACTCTGGTGCATTGTCAGCCAGTGCCTGATAATCGGGCTGTGGAGGTATTCCCCCAGCCCCTTAAGTATACCGTTCGTCGAACTCCTCAGCCCATCCCAGAAGGCGGCAACTCTAGATCTAGTAACGGCAAAAAAGTCCGGAACCCTTGCATCGGCGAACATGCCCGACGCGCTGCAGTACCTTGGTTTACGCATAAGGGTGCGAAAAGCATCATTGTATTGCACCCTTATGGTATGGTAAGCTTTTCGAGTGTATTTAATCCATGGCTGGCATGTGTATAAGCATAGGCAGTAGGCCTTAAATAACGTTACTTTAACCTCGGTGCTACAGCCAGAAAATCGGCGTGCGAGCATATTGCATCTGATGGACAGATTCCTTCTCTCTCGTTCCATATCTTTGCCGTCACTAAGATCCTCGGCTATTACATGACCTAAATATCTAAAATGGTCGACGACCCTCACCGGCGAGCCCCTCAAGAACACACTCGGTATTTTCTCCGGACCTCTTCCGGCTCTAAGAACTAACATTTCGGTCTTTGCTACGTTATATATTAGGCCGTGTTCTGCAGCGTACCTTTCGCATATTGCTAACAGTTTTCTAAGACCATTAATAGAGGGGCTGAGAAGCACCATGTCATCCGCATAACTCAAGTTATTGACACAAACATCACCAACGTGGCAGCCAATTTTGGTGCCTCTCAGCTCCGCTATCAAATCATTCATATATGTTAAGCTTGGATCTACACATTTTGTGAATTGGATCACAAATTTAAAGTTACAGCACTTATTTGGCACAACGAATCAGCATCACCCAGCTTAGTCGGCCTTATTAATAAACGTGGAGTAGCTTTGGATTAGTTAAACCACCTTTTGTCTTTTTCGATCAAGTTCGATATTTGAATGACAAAACAAGACAAAAGTTGGAGTAATTAATCTAGAGCTACTCCACGTGTAATAGGACTGAATAGGACCGCAATGTATTACGTAAAAATTTAGCAGTTAGCAAAGCGACAGCGAACACTTCTTCTTCTTCTTATTGTTTAATGGCTTTTTATCGCTTTTTTGCAATAATTCTGCCAATGTCAAGTGAGTAAAATTTGTACGGTTATGTCAAGTCAAAGTCATATTTTTGTCAGTCAAAACGCCAACAGTAAAATGGTGGAAATTTTACTGAAGGCTCTAAAAAAGACCGTTGAAGCAAAAACGAAAATGCATGGTTTTATGATCTTAACACCATTCGCCAACACTCGTGCACGTTCACGAACACTTAACGGATAATAATCCACCCGTATTACACATTAAAGTTCAAGATACACTAGTTTTGAAGAATAAATTCAAAATTCACAACCGCCATTGTCGGATTTTCTACAAAGACCCAGCGAACACTGAGCAATCGGTCGCAAGATGTCCGCCTGTCGCTCGCCTGTCACTTAATACACTTTGGCCTTTGAAACTAGCGACACTAGCAACAGAACAGCAACGTTATTTTTTTTCTTCTATTTTGGCTCCACACATAGTGTATTTAGCCAGTGTCAAGTATAGTTATTTTTCATCGTTAAAGAATATATCACGTAAAGTCAAGTCTTAGTCATAGTCATAGTCCAGTCTAAGTCAGTTAGTCGTAGTTCAGACTAAGTCATGCTCCAGTAAAGTGGTGACAACTTTACTAGAAGCTTCTATGAAATTTTGGAAGCAACACGAAAACTCACGTTTCACCACATTATATCAGTTGCCCACACTCGTGCTCATAAGTCAGTACTTAATGCGTAAAACGCCACCAATTTTAAACATTAACACTGGAAAAAGCACAAGTTTTGAGAAATAATACAATGCAACGACGTGAAATTTTCCGCGTTCCCGCCAAAACTCCCAAACGTCATTTATCTGCCAAAGTCATGTTTGACAGCAATGATTGCGAAATTTACGCCTGTTGCAAAAGTTACGTAATAACCCCGCCGAGTTTAGTAATGAACTGGAGACATGTCTGTTATTCCTTCTATAGGTCGCGGCGCCGCCACTATAGTTCTTATGTTATTGTAGTCGGTAGTAACTAACGTAGCTACGTCCAGTACCTACCTACTCATTTGGCATAACTTACTAAAATCTCACTTAAATTAATACTATACCTAAATGTCATTTAAACATTTTCATTTCATATGTCCGATTAACCATTTAAATAGCCTTCAAAATTCAATTCTACTAATTTTAGTAATTTTAGTTCTGCTACTAAAATCAAAAACATATCATTCGGCACAAAATACACTGAGAAAATGTTGAACATAGGTAGACATATCAGTCATATTAAAAACATGTTGATGACATAACAAAAATACATACAGTCGAACATAGAACCCACAGACATCTGATACAACTTACTGTATAGTATTAGACGTCTGTGATAGAACATCCTTTTCTGAAGTTGATTAGATTAAGTTATTTACACTTACAGGCAATATATTTGCACTTGGAAGAACCCAAGGAGCTATACTGATGGGTCACTCACGGCACGAGGTGCTAACCTACTTGCCACTGCGAGAGAACGATGATCGGTGACTAAACGTGCTCGTGTAATTATTGCGTTATATTAAGTGGTAAATAAAAAAAAAATGTTTTTATTTTAATAGGTATATACTGATAATTGTATCAGCAAATATTCCAATTCAAGGACAATCAGCTCTAGGTCAAATCATTTTCAATTATATATGTTTGGAATTATTTTTATTTAAGTTCCAGTTATACTTATATTTTTTTAATGAAATGAGGGTAAATAAGCAGGTAGCCCACCTGATGGTAAGCTTATGGAAACCAGCAACAACGAGGATACGATATGCATTCTAGCCGAATGCGCCTTTTAGTCATAAGTTTAGGCAAATAGGTCATAGGTAACATTACCTATGCTGCAGTGCGAACTTTCATGGTAGCTAATGAGATCATAACCCTTCTACTCGGCATCCGGTGTAATTGTGGTTAAACTCCAGCATGCCTGTACAACGGAATAAAACTATTTTAGATCACTAAAACCGGTAAATCCAAATAACTATTAATTATACAAATTGTACTATCTTAAATCCTACCAATATGATTAATACGTACAAAATATATTGTGTGTACTCCCAGAAAAAAATTGGCAAAAGAAGTGCGCTCCCTGGGGGAGGCCTATGTTTAGCAGTGGTCGTCTTCAGGCTGTTGATAATGATAATGATTGTGTGTGTACTAATAGCGAAATTTGATGAAATTTGGTCCTAGATGACCTTAGCGTGTAGGCCCTGGATAGACGATTTTTAGTTATAGCTATTGATCACTGTCTCACCAGTAAGTAAGTAATAACGCGGCCTATGGTGGTTTATGCTTGCCAAATAATGTAAGGTACTTTTTATCCAAGAAATTTGTATCCTGAAATCGCGGAGTTGCGCATGCGCAACCTGTATGCTCTAACAAGCGTTAGTTAACTTCGCCAATTCTTTGAAGTTGGAGCGCTCTCAGGCTATTAGCGTCCTCATTACATAAAGTGGATTATCACCTCGTTGAAGATTCAACCGAGACGACTTTGTAGGATGTAATACGTAGTTGTGTACACTCGCCCTTATATGGTGAAAGAAATCATTGTACATGTTTAAAAATCACAAAGTTCGAGGACATTGTCTTCAGGCTGTCCAAATCCACAAATCAGTACGTCGGTCTGAGTGCGACAATAATTATAATTATTGGCCTATTTGTGTGTTTATTTCTTTTCCTGCTTTAATAAAATGTTAAGCATTAGGTAAGCGCTTGGCCAGCGTCTTAGAATGTGGTCTATACTTTCCCTAACGAGAGTAAAACTCAAAATAATAATTATTGGGACATACAAGTTATCCGAATAATAAAACACAAGGCAACAAAAAAAAACAACATTATTATATAACATACAATTTTATTTTCAAAATTAAGTACTTATAAGAAACTTTTATATAGGCCGAGAGTAGGTGTACAATTTTACATGTATACTCACAGTTCTCGAAGTAGGTAGGTTGATTCTTGAAAACAACGTACAAAGAACTCTATAAAAGAAAATTATCATACTAAACAGGCTTAACGTGCATATAAGCTTACTGTATACTCGTAAGCCCCCACTATAGGTGGACCGACGATCTGGTAAAACCGCAGAGTCGATGGATGAAGGAGGCGAGCAGCCGCTCTAGGATGCCCTATCTGGGGGAGGCCTACGTTTAGCAGTGCACGCCTTCAGGCTGTTGTTGTTGATGATGGTGATACTCAATAGTCAGCCGGTAATGTAAGTAAGGTAAAGTAGATATGTCAAGCCATTCTATCAATTACAATCACAGTTATCTATTCTTAAGACCAATCAAATTAACCAGCGCAAGAAGCACGTATTAATCAATATTCCACTATGTTTGCACCATGCGAGCCGAGTGTCATCACACCACTCCAGCTGTAAGCAAACATGGTGCCTTTGATCGACACTGCACAGACTTGCTTTGATGTGCCGCTTCTGTATCTTGCATATTCTTTGATGGCATTGTTTATTCTCTGTCAAGTTGATAGGAATTTGCATTTTTTAGTTGCGGAATGGGACTTAAAATAGTGATGATACATTGCATCGTAAAGGTATATCATATTGTTACATAGGTAGTTAAAACTTTAAAAGTAAGTAAGTATTTGGAGTTCTTGGAACTTTTAGCTACATATTTTTTAAGTTTTACTTTACTTACCTTTACGAAATCTCTTACGATTTGCATATTTTCCGCAGAAAAGAAAACTTACAAACACAAAATAGAAAAGAACCAATCACAGAATAGAAAAGTATTTAACTAAAGAAAGTAATGCGTATATTATCAAGTACTTAATAGGTAGGTATTACGTACCTTTTTCCCTCTAGGCTATAGATAGATCGACGGGCCCGATAGCTCAGTTGGTAGTATCCCTGCCTTCTGAACTGAGGGCCGTGGGTTCGATTCCTACCCGGGACAAACATTTGTGTGATGAACATAAATGTTTGTTCTGCCTCTGGGTGTTATATTGTATTCTATGTATATATTTACAAACAAAATAGTATATAAGTATTATATCAGTTATCTGGTTCCCATAGTACAAGCTATGCTTAGTTTGGGGCTAGATGGCGATGTGTGAAATGTCCACTCACATATTTAGATGAGTCCTGCTACGCCCGAAGGTTTACCTACATGTTTTCTAGCACTGTTTGTTCGAAATCCAAATATTTCCAATCCATCCAAACAGTGAAAAACTTCAATATCACCACAGACGCCGGCGCGGCGTGGCGACTGCAAACACAGGTCGCGAGCGCACGGACGGACAAACAGGCAAACATGGTGGACCTTCATTTGGAATTCTCAAAAACATCGCCGTTGTCTCGCGACCACCAATATTGACACTGCCCGGTTTATTGGCAGGTACTATTCTGTACAGAAAGTTTATCCCAGTTTATCATCGATCTAGTGCCTGTAATAAAAAAAATATTGAATTAAGTAGCAAATGGAAATGGCAATTGGCAGGCCGAATCGCTCGTAAAACTGACAACCGATGGGGAAGAAAGGTTCTCGAATGGCGACCACGAAGCGGAAGCAGTAGCCAGTTAAGTAAAATCACGAGAGCCGATGGATGCTGGAGGCAAGCAGCTGCACAAAGTGGCACTCTATGGTGGAGGCCCATGTCAAAATTATGATAGTCATCTGTGGCATAAAAAGCTATTACATTATACAAATCTTCTACCAAGTAATTTTTTTTATGACTGTACCTCTCTACACCTTTTCCTCTATGCAATAAACCACGATATCACGTTTCTGGGATATTTTTCCACTATGTAGATAAAACACGTCAAAGGTTTTGCTTACGTCATAAGAATCATGTTTTCTGTAAGCTCTGTGAACGTCTGTTATGTGCCTAGATAGTTATAATGAAATGTTGATAAAAATTGCTTTCTATCTGCTATTAATTGACAGCTATTCAAATTTTTGACGGTCACTAGTTCTCGTAGTATCTCGCGGGAAACACCGAGCTTAATTATTAGTTCTCTCTATAGCTCGTTGCGCGACTTACTATTGAGGCCAACTGTAAGAGACCACGTCTCAATACTAAGTCACTTAGACTAGGTACATAACCTAATCAAAATAATGGTAAGTATAATAAGAAAAATACTGTTTGTACCAAGCGTTTCGCTGAGTCCTTTATTATGCAGACTGCTAGGGAATCCCGTCGGTTTTGTTTCCTAACAAATATAACCTGGGTCTTTTTAAGACAAGAGTGAATAGGTACTTCATGACTCTGCGTGCTATACACCTTCGGCGGCATCAGGTGAGATGTAGTCAAAAGCAGGCTTATTCTACTTACTTATAAATAAAACCGTTATTAATTACCTATAGGTCAAACGGCCCAATCTTGCAACTGCACTGCTGTTTGGAGGCAGAATATTTTTCAAAGGTTTTTTGTTCTTAGGCAAAGCATTTGACCGCTCTCTCACCTGATGGAAAGCGGTGACGCAGTCTAGGCTGTCTATTTTGAAGTAAAGTTAGGCATATCCAGACGATAGTTACTATAGCCAAAAACAAACAAATATCAGACATAGGTAACCACTGGGTACCTACCAAGTTTTGAAATACATGTCTCCTATATAGGGTAAGTAAATAGCATAGCCTACGTGTCACCATATACAAACACGGAGCATTCCTCGAAGAGTTAGCGACCATGTGCGAACGGGTAGCATGGGTATGGGGATTATACTTATACCACAGATAATTAAAACTATACTTACTAGTGCTTTTTTTATGCTAAGCTGGAAAATATCACTAGCATCGCCAAGCGTGTCTGCTTGCTATAAGAAAAATCGTGTAGCAGATTGTGTGGTGTGTATTATTGTTTGTATCTGTCATCATCACCAGCCCGTGGCTTTAGTGGTCGCGGCGTCTCCCGATTCGTGTTTGCCACTCGAGAATGTTTTAACTCTATTTTTTCTACTTTTTATTTGTATATAATATCTATTAAATAATACATTATGGAACTTACCAACAGTCTCGACTATTGGACAGACAAAGCCAGTCTAATAGACCGGTACACTGCTTTGACGAAAGTACCAGTAGTTAATGCAAGTTTCATCAAAGGTCCCTTCAAACAGGAGACACAATCCTAGTACCTATTTGGGTCTAGAGTGGCTAGTGGCCAGCTACCTTTAGGGTTGCTAGAAACGTTAAGCTTTTTTTTAATCAAAATTACACAATTTTTTAAATCATTTTAGTATGGAAATAAAAATCAAACCATTGTCTAACAATTATTATTCTAATGATTATATCGCGAAAACTTAAAAATTTCGAAACAACAGAGTAAAAAGTTTTGTAAATACTATCACGGAAGTTAGTGGCACATGACATGTGCCAAAATAGTTTATATTGTAACTATACTATTTTTAAAGTGAATAGGCTCCTCAAAGGCCAACGCGCTACGCCTTCGACTGCATTGTCGCTTAACATCAGGTGAGATGCACTAAAACCTTGGACTATTCGTAAATAAAAATTAAATCCGATGTGGTAGCAAAGTACAAGAGCAGAGCTGGCAACCCTAAGACGCAACGACTCTTCCCCCACCGCAGTCGCAGCCGGCTGCAGATTATAGACAAAATGAGCTATCTAATATTCCCTGTGTAGCCGTCCCACGCGTTGCAGCGCTATTCTGTAGAGTCGTAGACGTTCGGCAATTTAGAGGAAGTCGAAGGATGTTTTTGAAATAGCTTTTAGAGCGAGCCTTTGTTTTTTGAGAGAGAGAGAGAGAGAGAGTATATTTGTTTGTTTTGTTTTTTTTTATATTAGATTTTATTCAGATTCAATACTTAAGTTTTTTTTATGAGAATGAATGACGTGACTTGAGTTGGTCGTTCACCTAATTTTAACAGACACGGTCGCCCATAACAGTTACAGTGTCACCTTGTGAACCTTAAATAAACTTTCGCGTGACACTGCACTGCGCACGTCATTCTGAGACATCACACAGTTTAGTAATTAGATTACTAGAATATAGACTCATTTGCCCAGTAATTTTGCTAGCGGCAATGCCCTTCTAACCGGAAAACAGTAGCGGTACTACTGCTTGCTGGCGGTAGAATGACTGGCAAAGCGGTGGTACCTACCTAGACGAACTTTGCAGAAAAGTCCTACCACCTAGTATATTAATATGTTTGTAGTTTCAAAAATATCATGGATTAAATAGCAAATAAATAGATACCTACGTATGTTCATTGGTGTACCCAAACACTAAACATTACTAAATGAATCACACTCAGGAGAATTTTGGCACTAAAGTTATTGACCATCATCATTATGAATGCTAAAAAAATGTATGGCGTACTTTACAATTTATAATTCTTAATAATATTGATCTAAAACTGTAGCCTTAAAATAAAACATCATTTTTATGTTTCTGTATACGCGCTTACTATTCAGCGAGCTTTTTACCAATAGGTAGGGTAGGTACTGAAACTCGGAGAAAAATCATTTCACACATTACTCACTTCCTTTCCAAGAATCACATTAAAACCTTCCCAGGCTCAAAATTCTTCCATAAACGGCCAGTACTAAGGTAAAGCAAACAAATTAGCCCCAAACGCGCGTGCTTTGATAATACCTCCGCCCGCCTGGACCGGCGGTGCCTTTGATCCGCCTCCCCCTCTCTGGGATCCTCCTCTTACACTTAACGGAAATTAAAATCACATGCGAGGCGCTATTGAGAAGTACTGTGTAAGTTTTGAAGCTATTGAATTGAACAGTTCTATAATGGCAACTTTTACATTGATCATAGATCATAGTTATGATATTCAGCAAGCTGTGTGCTTTTCATTAAGTTGAAATGGCAATGGGCAGGCCGTATCGCTCGTAGAGCTGTAGGCCTGGCACGAATATTTACGCGCGCGTAAGTGTAACGTTAACGTAAGGCAGTTGTGTCAGTGTTGCCAACCGTACGATTTAAATCGTATTCATACGATCTTTTTGGCCCCGATACGATGTACGATCGTGAATCCGAAATCGTACGCAAAACATACGACCTTTTCAAAGCTAGTAATGTTCGTAACAAAATAAAAAAAAATACAATAAATTAAGTTCATTTTGTCGAAAAGTCAATAACGTCTAGAGTCATAAACCAAACCATCACACGACATAATCAAATCGTCTAACTCATTTTATTAAATTAAGCAGGTGGCGTTCAAGTACTTTACGCGCATTATGCATTGCAATTTGCGTCCTCATTTTTTTCGTTTCGTGTGGATAATTATGAAATGTATCGGGAGTTTGGTAACCCAAGTTCCAGAATATCCCTCAATGTGCCTAAAATGCTAAAAGAAACTTTCCCCGTTATATATAAAAAAATTATATAAATTAAGAATTTTTTTCTATACTTTTTCTTGCTTTTTTATGTTTTCTATTGTGTCAATACTTTGTATTATTCTAATCTCGAAATATGTTAAGAAATACGAAATATTACATATTGTGTAGTTGTGTACCTTAAAATACTGAATCAACGTATGGGGGGAGGAGTAGGTATTACAAGTTACCTTTTTAAATAATTTCGCATTGTTTCATTCAAATTTCTACGCGTGCTATCTTTTTTTGGGAAATTGTAGCAAAATACGACCTTTTCACGTCAAAGGTACGATTCCCTAAAAAATAACGTTGGCAACACTGAGTTGTATGGCATTTGATCAGCACCCCATACAACTGACTTACTGTAACGTTACACTTACGCGCGCGTAAATATTCGTGCTAGGTCTACTGATAACCGATGAGGAAGAAAGGTTCTCGAGTCGTGACCGTGATTCGAATGCCACAATGAGGGCCTCTCATTAGGTGGACCGATCATCTGGTAACAAACCGCAGGAAGCCGATGGATGCAACTGTTATAGATGGCCGTGTCGTCACATCAGGTGATCGACTAGATTGTCACGTCATTCAATATCATAAAAAACAACTCACAGGGTTCCGTACAAAGAATAAGGAACCATAAAACGCATTTTTTCATTGTCAGTATTTCTAGGCCATTTCACCATACTTATCCAATCACACATATTTCATTGTGCAACGGTAAACAGTACAATCAATCGAAAGCATCGATAGCGTGGAGAGATAGATAATGCACCACCTTGATACTAAACTTGTGCGGGTTCGATGCCCGATACAGACAACGGTTACTTAGCAACTATTAGATTATCTGCAGCAGTAATACTAGTGACACTGAAAAATTGTTTTTGTTTTTTGCTATTGCATGGTTCCAAAATTAATAAATCCCGTTGATAGCTGCACACGGGATAAAGTCATTTGAAATTGCGAAGAACAGAGCAGCATGGAACCAAAGACACAACTATCCTGTTTCCTCTCATAGCATTAGTTGTTGTAATACATACACCACTCATTTTCATATCAGGGGATGTTGAATCATTGGTCAACTAGATTTATACGTATATACGGTCCACACCGTAGGTGTAGGTCATGACTGGATGGCCAAGGCACAAGACCGAAAAGGATGGCAGAAGATGGGAGAGGCCTATGTCCAGAAATGGACCAAAAAGGGCTTATGAAGAAGAGAAGGAGGAGAAGACGGTCCACTGGTACAATCATACCATACACTACTAAATATTTAGAATGTACCTATATATACAGGTATCACTAAAATACAAAGTCAACTAAAAAAATCACATTAAAAAATTGCAAATCTTAATCTTAATCTTATCTTAATCTTAATCTTAATCTTAACTCTTAACAGATATATAAAGCTAAAAAACGGTGACAGATCATGTTGACATGAATGTTCCCGAAAACTGGCCCATAGGATGATTTGGAAATGTACTAGAGATATGTACGGAAAAATCCCGAGGCAAAGAATTAAATATGTCAGCATCAGAAAGTGGTACCAGGAAGAAGTTCCAGATGGGATCTCGGAAACGATAAGAGATAAAAATAAACTAATAGAACAAAAATGTAGTAACCTTGGGACGATTCTAAATAAACAATAAAAAAAGGTACCTTTCATACAAAAAAACATATTTTTCATACAAAAACCGAAAAATACTTACTCAGAAAGTCATATATTCCTGTCCTGTCATCCAGTAAGAAACTTTATCGGCTCTCAAATAAGGTCGTTAATCGTATGAAATAAGATGGCCGCATACGGCTAACTTCAGTTTCATGTTTTGACATTTGACGTATATAGCAAAGTTCTCTGTGCATTTGACTAGATAGATATGGCGGCCACAGAGATGGCGGCGGTTTAATTTTTGTTTGTAATAAGAAAAACAACATTATTTATGTATGTGAGACAAGTAATAAGGGGAATTCTGTGATGTGAGAATAGAACCAGCCTATTTGTTCCCGTGGGTATCATTTGCACGTTCTGACACGTATAGCAACAATAAGTATACAGATGAATCCTTAGGCGAAGGATACATATTTGCTCCGTTTGAGGTTGAAACAATGGGTCTCTGGGGCCCACAGGCGCGGCTTCTTGTCAAGGAGCTGTCCAGACGGCTGGTAGACCTAACACGTGACTAAAGGGCTGGCGCATACCTCGGCCAACGAATCAGCTTGGCAATACAACGAGGGAATGTCGCCAGCTTTTTGGGCACGCTCCCCGCAGAAAGCAACCTAAATTCTGTGTTTTAATTATAGTATTTTTTTTGCGGCATAGTTTTTTTTATAGGATATTGGTTTTTAGTTAAGTATACAGATTTAATCTAATCGTTGTTTCACATTACAGGTGATGGTGTCAGCCAGCACAGCGTGGACTCGGCTGCTGATGACAAGAAAGCTTTTTTTTAAAGACAACCACCTGCCAGACTTCAACGGTTCTTTTTTGTGATAAGTAATCATCATCATCATTTACAACCTAAAGAGCGCCACTTTGACTGGCTGCTCACCTCTTGAATCCATCTGCTCCAGTTATATTTCTAATCATACAAAAAAACAATTTTATAGGCAGTTTATAGGTAAATTACTAAAATAAACAGCATTAAACTTGGCATAGAATGAATATTAGTTGGTATTGGTATTAAAATGAGCATTTTCGGTATTTCACGTTTTCCTTGAAGCTCACACTTGTCGTTTATTTGAACAACTGAGTTGGAGGGAAAAAACGAACGGGCTTCGTGGACCATTTCAAAAATATTAGTGTGATAAACGTTGTAATGGTGGCAAAAAAGTTTTTACCTAACCTACTTACAATAAAACTTCCTACCTTTATGATAACCGTCGCCATCGCTTACCTACCTACTCTTTGGCCATCACGCCAATAAAGCCTATAAAGCACGACATATAAATAAAAAAAAACGTGTTTTTGAGGTATTCTGCTGCTTCCGCCGGCGACGTTGCACCAACAGCTTTTAAATTGCCGCCCCAGAGGTGCAATGAGAGGTTGCCAGATTATCGACACAAGAAACGAAAGACCTTGAAAGCCTCCAGTTCTAGCTATATAAGTCATTTTATTGCGGTAAGTTGATACGTTGAAAATTGCTTTTTTTTTCTTTTATTTTTGAATGAATGATATGACGAGCTAATCGTTCACCTGGTGTTAAACGATACGGCTGCCCATAACAGTGGCAGTGTCATTCGGAACTTTAAAATAAACATTTAACTATATTAGCGGATAAAAGTACAATCTAGGTATGTGATTTACCTAGATTTCACTTTTATCCGCTAATTTACTTAAATGATTTATTTTAAAGTTCAGAGTGACAATGCCACTGTTATGACTACACGGCTATAACTTTAACAAAATCATGAATCCTTTATAGAGACTGTTCAGGCTCTTACTTAAACAGATATTACTGCATACATTTATTCAATGTAATTTGTCTTCATCATCAAGAATAGCCGGCTGACTTCTACTGTTGAACATAATCCATCACCCTGGCAGAGCGCCATTTTGCTTCCATCATTCATCGGCTCCCCGCGCAGTTTTCACCAGACCGCGTGAGAGAGAGAGTCCGCCCAACTGCAGTGAGCCTTCTGGTTCGTGGTCACCACTCGAGAACCTTTAAGATAATTTTAAGAGTCATCATCATCATCATTAACAGCCAAAAGACGTTCACTGCTGAACATAGGCCTCCCCTATATATAGGGGAGGCTATATATAATATATAGAGAGCGCCACCTTCAGCGGCTGCTGGACTCCTCCAGGTAAGTATCGGCTCTCACTCGAGAATATTTAGAAGAGTATTAAATACTAATTATTTTATCAGTAAAAATTGAATAGGCCCATCTTATTTTGTCGACAGTATCTCGTAAGCGACAAGATGGCGGCGGGGAGGTGTGATGGCGCGGAACGGTTCACGGCGACCGACTGCGTTACGAAGTATTTCCTACACAACTGCAAATAATATAAATACGATAAAAAGCACCAGCGCTGCTAGTTTTAGTTATTTTCATACTTTGACGCCATATTAAAAGGATAAACAAAAAGTATTTGTATGTTGGCAAAGCTGAATATAAAAGGAGGTTATCTACGTTTCCCGCCAAAACGAAATAAGCGAGCATCAACATCATAAATGATGCTATCAACATGTGGCAGAATTCAAGAATAATGCGAA
Source organism: Ennomos erosarius (assembly GCA_963580505.1). NCBI lineage: Eukaryota > Metazoa > Arthropoda > Insecta > Lepidoptera > Geometridae > Ennomos > Ennomos erosarius. The sequence goes on along the minus strand of OY756996.1, from coordinate 8,736,002 downwards.
GCCAATATCAGAAAAAAAGCTAGCAATTTTATACCACACAATCGGCATATTGCTCATAGAATTGACGACCGATGGGAAGAAAGGTTCTCGAGTGGCGACCACGAACCGGAAGGCGCAGCGTAGGCCGGCGCCCTACTAGGTGGACCGACGATGAAGCCGATGACTGCAGGAGGCTAGCAGCCTCTTTTTAAGGGAGGCCTACGTTCACCAGTAGACGTCTTCAGGCTTTGCTTTTATGTCATCAATAAAAAATCTTTAGGTACTTATTAGAAGATAGACACTCACATTAGACGGTGCTCATCAAAATAACGTTATTTACCTATTTCGATGCCGCTACTACGCTGGAATAATGAACGCAACAGCGTATAAATACTTACGTACTTTTATACGTACTTTTACTAGGTGGTAGAACTTTCCTGCAAAGTTCGTCTAGGTAGGTGCCACCGCTTTGCCAGTTATTCTGCCGCCAAGCAGTAGTGTGCAAGCACTACTGTGTTCCGGTTTGAAGGGCATTGTAGCTAGTGAAATTACTGGGTAAACGAGACCTTATGACCTGATTATACGGTCTAGTAATCTGATTACTAGACTGTGTGATGTCTCGGGATGACGTGCGCAGTGCAGTGTCATGCGATACTTTATTATTTTAAAGTTCCGAGTGACACTGCAACTGTTATGGGCAGCCGTGTCGCTTAACATCAGGTGAACGACTAGCTCGTCACGTCATTCATTCACATAAAAAATTTAAAAAAAAAACTTATCCTTTTCACTATGCATGTTATAATTACAATTTAGTCTTAGGCTGAGGCTGACATTCACAGACGAGTTCGAGTTCGAACTCAAACTCCGTTATGTCAAAATTGGAGTCTAGACTCGTACTTCGATCGAATTGGCATTCACAGTCGAGTTTAGCATAATGGAGTACGAGTATATGCTCATCTGAGCATGAGACGGGCTGAGCCACGAAATCGGTGACTCGAGCCGTGCTCAGGCACCGCCATCTTTATTATCACGCATGTTTTTAAATTTTTAATGTGGTTTTTGTGAAGAAATGTATTTAGTATTGAATAAAACGAATAAATTACGAAATAAAATTAGTTACTTCATAGATTTATTTATAATGAAAATAACAATAAAAAAAATCTAATAGTAATTTACTGGCAGATCCTGTGTGTTTTCTTTTCTTTGTTGTATTATAGATTTTGCTTCCCCGGCTTGTGTCCTCACATTCACATTATTCCATGCCTTTTTAAGTTGTTTGTGAGTAGGTACCTAACCTATAATATAGAATTAATCTTAAATTAATGTTAGGTCTAGGTTATTAAATAAAAATCAATTCATATGTACCTTTTAGGAATTACCATGCACATATGAAGAGATCATCAATGCTTTGCAAGTTGGCTCCATAGTTCTTCTTTTCTATTATTAAAATGAAGCATTTATTTTTATTTAGTTTCTAGAATTTATATGTATAGAGCTATTAGCTCCCTCATATTTTGTGAACAAGTACTGTGAACACTATAGAGACGATTTATTTTCCATTGCTATTTCAATTTCCATTGTAAGTTTTAATTTCACTCGTTTTTTTATTATTTAGGTAAATAACAACATTCACAATAATCATAATAATTGAAAAAACAAATAAAGAGAAATGGCGCGCTTTTTAAAGCTTCCTTCAAAGAGTATATAATTATCACCAGTTTTTTTCTCTAATCTGTGACCACCAGTAAATTTGATCTCCTGTTTCAGTTATTCATACAATATTTGCTATTTTTTCTCTCTTTTTAGCATAATACTGCCAAATAAAAAAGACAACGTGTAAGTCACTAATGTCAAACTACACTTGTCTATGACCGGAGTTTACTCGGCGGAGTGAGGGCGGAGTTTACGTTGGAACTCGACTGTGAATTTAAAAACGCGGAGTATACTCGCCGTGTCCGGAGTTTGAACTCACGTGAGTTCGATCGGAGTAAACTCGATGCATTGTCTCTGAATGTCAGCCTTATTTACAAACATGTAAGGTGCCCAACAAACATTCACACACACGCAAAGCATCGAGTGGATAAGACTTATTAGAAGACAAAACAAAATAGCATTTAATCCACATTTGGTGCCCATGGACATTGACATTGCATTGGCATTAGCATTGCGTAGTGAATGAGATACGAAGCAAAAATCATCTGCATTACTGCGCGTTCATTTATGAAATACCGCCGCTTCGTACGCTTCGTACGCGCAGATTCCGCTTCAGTGGACGCATGGCTATATTGTTAACGTGAAACAAATCCGTATCTCCGCGGGCGGGGCGCATCTAGTAAAATTATAATGGTGAAAACATACAGGATGGTCTAGAGTTTCCAAAACAATTTTAATATTCTTCACCTTTAATTTTTTTAGTTAGCAACCTGTCAAAGTGTCCTAATAACAGAATTATAGGGAGATAAGGATGTTTACTCGTCGGTTCCGGGATGTCGCCGCCTTATCAGTCGCTGATAGGTCCTGCAACAAGGGGGCTTGTGAGACACATAGCTAGCACGCTGTTGAGACGTGATCCATGATTACGACAAGAAATCCTTAATAAAACTACTTATAACGGCCTTATTAATAAACGTAGAGTAGCTTTGCACTAGTTAAACCACCTTTTGTCTTTTTAAATCAACTTCGATTTTCGAATGTCAAAAAAGTTAAAAGCTTGAGTAAGGAACTTACCATGTTTATTTAATAAAGCCGTAAGTATTTGTTGCTTTGTAGGATTATAGAATAGTTTTTTATTCATGTATTTTGGCTCCACAAATACCTAGTGTATTTAGCCAGCGTCAAGTATTCATTCAAAACCCGAATACGTAAGTAAACCAAGCCACTCTCGCTTAAAAAAAAGAAATTATAATAACAAAATTAAAAAGACTAATCCGATCGGAAGTTTTAACAGTTCAATCGAATCAAGAAGTCAAAATAAACATAAGGCACTCCATTAGCGGACATCGGAAGGAAAATTTAAAAGATTTTCAACAAATTACCGATCTTTGATCAGACTGATTTTAAATAAAGAATATTTTTTGAACTCAGCCTTAATTGTTAACTGGTAAGGGTTGGACAAGAAGGTGCCAACGAGAGAACAAAAAGTGTATAGTTTCGTTAAAATTATAATTCATTTTTCATTTGTTTAATCAAATCATTTTATTACGGGGAGAAATCACTCCCTAAATAAAACGATAAAATAAGAACTCTTTATAATTATAAGAATTCATAATACATGATTTTTCTACATACAGAGCATAATTTAATTTATAAATGAAGATGAAACATAACGTTCGTCTCTGCAGAGTATAATAACATTTCGTTTTTCTCTGCCAACCAAAGATAATTTGTTTTATTCCAAGAAGTGATTTATAATGTCAGAAATGTTGACTTTTCGTTTCATTTTCCTGTGAATATAATATAGGTGGTGTTTTACATTTGCTGACAAATGTTTGTTCTATGTTATTTTTCCAGTTAATTATTACAACGAAATGTTCTATAGTTTACGTAGGTAACAGAAAAGAATACTTATCCACAATTCCACGAGTAAAATAATTATGTGAGTTTGTGTGTGTGTAATTACGTTTCTTTTTACAAACATAGCATGCGTGTAACCGACTCATTATGGAGGTATGTAGATTTTTGCCATATAGTTCATAAATATAAGTACTATACCTAAGTACTTATACAAAATAAAATAAAAATAAACTTAACAATCTCAACAAGAATTTATAATACTTATTATTATTTATAAATGTTATTATATTTTGCGTAGTTTGCATAGCACCGTCCAAGTCGCACCGTGATTAGTCCGGCCCGATTTTTCCGATCAATTGAACTTATGAAAAGTCCCGGACGTCGACAACCCGGGCGACGACGGCCTCGTGCCGGTCCCGTCTTACGTTAATCATTGTTTGATATTATTATACAGCTGGATAGATCTTTATAATCAAATCGCACAGTTCACGTTGAAAATGCAGGATGAGATTGAAAAAGGATAGTGGTAATATTTGTATAGAGCGTGGCCCAAAGTGGTAATAAGTAAATATGAAGAGATGTCGCTAAGTAAATGCTACTCTAAAGTAGGTAAACTAATTAATATCCAATATTGTGCAAGGGCTCTTGTGAACAATAGAACGACAATTGTGAATTTGATATTTTCGTTAACGCTGTCCTTGAATTTTTTATATGCATCTTTATCGCTTGTCATCATCGCCATCTTTAACAGCCTGAAGACGTCCACTGCTGAACATAGGCCTCTCTCAGGGATCGCCACTTTGAGCGGTTGTTCGGCTCCTGCACCCATCGGCTCCTCGCGGCTTTCACCAGATCGTCAGTCTAACTAGTGGGGGGCCAGCCTACACTGCGTCTTTCGGTTCAGTTGTCAGTTCTACGAGCGATGGTGCCCATTGCCATTTCAACCTGCTAATTTCTAAGAGCTATATCGGTCACTAGTTCTCGTGCGGATCTGTTCATTTCTGATTTATCTCGCAGGGGAAACGCCGAGCATTGCTCTCTCCATTGCTCGTTGCGTGACTTTGAGCTTACTTATGAGGCCAACAGTAAGAGACCATCATTGTCGTCGAAGTATAATTTAGAAAAAAATAATATGATTCCCGCGCTTTCAAGACACTTGAGCCATGTAGGTAAACTCTGATGTGAGGATGCCGGCGCTGCTGTGCCAACACGGCATGTTGGCTCATTATTGTTGTACACCGTCCGAGCTTAACTCAGACTCAGGTAATTTCAGCTGTACAGCGCCTACCGCAATGCGCGGTGGGACCTACAGCTGGCCATAGAAAGGCGGAAGTCGGAGGCCTGGGGTGAAACCCTCGAGGGCCTCAACAGGGACCCATGGGGACGTCCATACAAGGCTGCCCGGAATAAGTTCCGGGGCCAGACGTCCCCAGTCGCGGAGTCCCTGGAGCGGGAGCTCCTAGACAGGGTGTTGGAGGGGCTTTTCCCCGACAGAAATCCCCTCCACAACCCTCCGACGATGGCGCCATCCCTCCCCGAGGCGGACTTAGCGGACTCCATCCCGCCTCTTTCAGAGGCGGAGATGGAGATTGCGGTCGCACGCCTACGGGGCAAGAGGACCGCTCCGGGTCCCGACGGGATACCGGAACGGGTCCTCACAATCGCCCTGAGGGAGATGGGCGATCGGCTTCGGGAACTGTTCGACGCGTGCCTTACGTCTGGACGATTCCCGAAGCTGTGGAAGGATGGCCGATTGTGCCTGTTGCGGAAGGAGGGTCGTCCTATCGACTCTCCTTCCGCATACAGGCCCATCGTCTTGCTGGATGACACGGGGAAGCTGCTAGAGCGTGTAGTAGCTTCCCGTGTCATCCGGCACCTGGAGGGTGCTGGGCCTGGGCTGTCGGAGGCCCAGTATGGGTTCAGAGCAGGGCGGTCTACTATAGACGCCCTGCTCTGGCTCAAGAGGTGGACGCAGGATGCGGTCGGTGGAGGGGAAAAGGCGTTGGCTGTGTCGCTTGACATAGCCAACGCCTTCAACAGCCTTCCGCATGGAACGATACAGGAGGTGCTCCGTTATCACGGAGTGCCCCTGTATCTGTGGAGGCTGTTGGCCGATTACCTCCAGGACCGCGAGGTCCTGGTGGAAGGGCGCGACGGTTTGAGGCACCGTCGCGTCTCCTGCGGGGTTCCACAGGGGTCGGTCTTGGGACCGCTCCTGTGGAACATTGGTTACGACTGGGTGCTGCGTGGCACGCTTCCTGCAAATATGCAGGTTGCGTGCTACGCGGACGACACCCTGGTCGTAGTCAAGGGGAGGGACCTCAGGGAGACGGTGCGGCTGGCCACGGTGGGTACAACCCTCGTGGTCGACCGCATTCGCTCCCTGGGACTGGAGGTTGCCCTCTCCAAGACTGAGGCCCTGTTGTTCCACGGGCCTCGGGGGGGACCCCCTCCAGGGACGCGGGTACTCCTGGATGGGATCCCGGTCCCGGTTGGGACCCAGATGAAATATCTGGGTCTCATCCTGGACGGGAGGTGGACTTTTGGGGCCCATTTTACCCAACTGGCCCCAAGAGTCCTAGGCGCATAGCGCACTGGGGAGGCTGCTGCCAAACGTGGGTGGCCCGAACGCCACGTGCCGTCGGCTATACTCCGGAGTTATCCGGAGTATGGCCATGTACGGGGCACCGGTCTGGGTGGACGCCCTCGGTCGCAATAACAAGGCCCTGCTGCGACGTCCGCAGCGAGACATTGCGACGAGGGCGATCCGCGGATACCGGACGGTGTCCTGGACGGCGGCGTGCGTGCTGGCTGGTGATACCCCTGGGAGCTCGAAGCGGAAACCCTCGCCGAAGTTTACCACTTTGTGGCGGCGAGGAGGTCCCGTGGAGAGCCCCCAGCGTGGGAGGAGGTCAGGCGCCTGCGGAGGCAGGCGCGGGCCGCCCTGTTGCGGCGGTGGACGGAGGACCTGGCTCCACCGGTGCCTGGGCAGAGGATGGTGGAGGCCATCCGCCCGGTCCTCCGGGAGTGGGTGCGGCGGCCATTCGGGTCGCTGACCTTCCGATCGGTGCAGGTGCTTTCCGGACACGGATGTTTCGGAAAGTACCTGCACCAGATCGCGAGACGGGAGGCGACCCCGGCCTGCCACGAATGTGGGGCGCCGGAAGATACGGCGCCCCACATGCTGGACGTGTGCGCTGCTTGGGAGTCTGAGCGGCGCACACTTTCAGCGGTCGTTGGCCGGGATCTCTCGTTGCCGATCGTGGTGAACGCCATGCTCGACAGCGAGAGAGCGTGGCAGGCTACGGTCTCCTTTTGCGAGGTGGTGATGTCGCAAAAGGAGGCTGCGGAGCGGGTCAGAGAGGACGATGCCAACTCTGACCCCCTCCGGCGCAGACGGAGAGGGGGACGGAGGAGGCGCTTCGGGCGCCTTCTTCTCCGTAGTGGGGCCGGCGGCGGAGGATCGGGGGACTCTCCGCTGCGCTTATACAGCCCCACACGTCTGGTGGGTAACTGAGGTGAAAGGTTATCCACCCACTGGCGCAGAGGCCCGGAAGGGCCTACCGCTGGGGCGAGATAGTGAATGCCAGCGCGACCCTATCTCGCCCCGTCCCGGCGGCGGACGGATCACGGGGGGTTTTAGTGGGTTCGAGTCCCACATACCCCCTGCCATCACCCCCGTGGTGGCAGGGAAGTGCGAGGGCATTTCCCCCCCTCAAAAAAAAAAGAAAGACTCGGGTAATTTTCAGCTAATATTTAGTTTTTTTGTGATTTTCATAGTATTATACAAACAAAAAAAAATACAAAGGATGATTACGTAGGTAAACGTTGAAATAGATTGAAAAAAATATGAATTTATGGCAGAGGTTTTTTTAGACTCTCAATTGACTTCTATTCGTCTTCTTCTTTTTCTTATTGACTATTGGAAATCTGCAATCTGTAACACCAGATCAATTGTCTTCTTTTAATGTAATAGTTTTATTATAAAGACTAGGTATAACATACCTAAGTACCAACCGAGCACATTATTCCTTTCTTCAATCATATTTAGCGTTACTATAAATAGGAGTTGAGGCAATTATATCAATTTATACAAATAACACAATCGCTAAACTGGAGCTGTGTACCGACACGCGGTAGTATTGACCGAGTGGACTGCGCATGCGTGGCGATCTACCAGTGCTGTATAAGCTTCTGGAATATTCCTAATTATATTATGAGTAATATGGTACTACTTATTTAATTTCACTGTTAAATATAGGCCTACACAGAGCATTGAAACAAAATATGACGCTTCGTAGGTACCTACCTGGTGAAGCGTTTTTTTGCTCTGTGTTCACCCACATTACAAACATGTAGGTACATAAATATGTCAAAGACAAATATTACCAACAAATTTTTTTGATTGCCTTTTTCAATTTTTTTAAATGTTGTTTATACTTACGCAGATTTAAAGAAAAAACAATCGATGTATTTAAATTAAAGCATTTGTCTGCTACGCCGCCAAATACATTATTTCTTCATTGGCGTAATTAACCGGTTTTTATAAATTAAACTGTATAAGTATGACGCTATATTTTTTTCTTTAATTGGTGTAATAAATTAAAATGTAATATAGCGCTATCACGAGGTGAAACTGCTCAAGTACATAACTATATTATTATGGAAATCAAAAATTCTATATTTGCGTAAGTGCCTATTTCCGTATTTTTTTGTATTGAAAAATTATTTTTAACAAATAACATTTTTTTTAATAAATAAGTTGGTTATTTTATCTACCTTACAGTTATAATGTAATTTATTTTCCAACGCATCAGGCAAAAGCTTCTCTTCAATTTTACCATATAGATCTAAATGAAACCAAAATCCACATATCAACTTCTTTTCAACGATACTTTCATACACAGCAGACAAATTTCATACAGTCGCTCTAATGGAACTTCCAGGAATGCTTTCTCATTGTCCTCGGTCGACACGCAAAGTAGGTACCTACTAACTGGGTTAGGAATTCACAACAAAACTCCAACTGGCTCTACATAAATGAAAATATTTAAGTATTACTAGTTATTCACCCTTTTCGAAATTTAAATAAGGAGGAGGAGACACGCAGATCGATTTACTTATAAACTGCATAGAAATTATTACAGAATTGTGTTTTAAAAAAAAGAATTTTCACGTTATTTTTGCTCTTATATTAATGTGTGCTTTAATTTAGTAAGAACGTTTTATCAATTTTACTAACAGAGAGTAGCGAAATAATACAGGCTGTTTATAAAAATTGAAAAAAAACGGAACAGAAACACATAAATCAAATGAAGAACAATCCATTAGCTGGATCTACAATAAAAAAGAAAAACAGAACGCCCCTGATTGGCCGCCGCGTTGGCGGGAGAACGCGATTGGGCACGGCGCAGCCGCGGTGCGTTCGGAAACTCGATACTTTTTAATAATGGCTCCTTTAGCTAATGCGATCGGCTTTTATATTACATCGCCGTAGGTTAGTATTTTATTACATAGAGATCCCAAATGCGGTCTTAAGTGCCTCCCTGACCGCGTGAGAGGGGACCGCTTGTTTCGGATTTCTCTGTATTGCGGCTCGATTAGAACGGATCGGGTGGGATAAGCCAAGGGTGGATTTGTGGTCATAATATTGTCTTACTCTTTTATAAATAAAACCATTTCGTTACGTTTATATTTTAATAAATCTCTCACAAATCTAACGTTAAAAAAATCTTCATCATCATCATCAACAGCCTGAAAACGTCCACTGCTGAACATAGGCCCACAGAGCACCACTTTGAGCGGCTGCTCGCCTCCTGCATCCACCGGCTCCCCACGGATTCCAGCATCCAGCAGATCATCGGCCCAGTTTGTGCGGGGCCAGCCTACGCTGCGTCTTCCGGATCGTGGTCGCCACTCGAGTACCTTTCTTCCCCATTGGTTGTCAGCATCGGTTGGTTTTTGGTAATACAATCTAATTAGAAAAAAACAATCTTTAGTTCTAATTAAATAACAAAACAAAAAAACTACGAACGCAATCTAAAGAGGCGAGACTAATCATAGTGCAAGTACTGTAAAGCATTATCAAACAAGTTATTGGTCAAATACGCAAGATACACTCGAAACTCTCATTGATGGGGCTGTGCAAACACATATATCGAGTAGTATCGACTATTCGATAACGAATCGCGAATCGATACCGTGACCCATCTACTGATACCACGAACGGCTGGCAAATACTTATTGCGGCGATAACTGGACAAGGTATAACGAACATTAAAGCACAGATTAATAATGTTAGGTAAAAAAAAGTACATAATTGAATTTGATCATAAACAAATCTACTGTTAAGTAATTGACTTTAATATAATAGAATGGACCCATCAATTATTAATTTGACATTTATCTGTGTAATTTGATTATTTTTAAGTATACTTATTTCATACGGCTAATAAGTATCACTTGATTGTAATTTTGTATGCCGTTGTGGCTGATCGCAGTATGAACTTAGTATTTTGTCGTAACACCTGTTATAAACCTGCGTATCACTAAATAAATGATTTGATTTGATTTGAACAAATCTACTCATCATTAAAAATCAGGCTGTGTTATGTACTGAACAAAAATATTTATAATTAAATCCATAGGCTAATAGGAGCATTTATTCTCATAGGTTGAATCACAGAGCTTTGAAAACAATTACGTTTCGCGAATTTGAGTCCTCCAGCTGTAGCTTACGTAATTCGTGTTTATTTTTCTTGCTCTGTGAGTTGTCATATTTTATACAAAATAAAAATAAAATAGGAAAGCTCCAAGATCAAAAAAAGGAATATTTGATTTTTTTCAATAGGCTAGCCTGCGCTACGCTGCGTCTTCCGGTTCGTGGTCACTCGAGAACTTTTCTTCCATCGGTGGTCAGTTATTCCCACGAGCGATGTGGCCTGCCCACTGCTACTTCAACTTGTGAATTCTAAGAGCTATGTCGGTGACTTAGTTCTTTTCCGGAGTTTTCCAGATCTCCTCATTTCGGATCTTATCTCGCATGGAAACCCCGAGCATATTAGATCTCCATAGCACGCTGCGAGAGTTTGAGCTTGCTTGCAGACAGTAAGGGACCACGTCTCAGTGCCACAAGTCTTCACTGCCAACAAACACTGGTGAAGAACTTCAGTTTTCAGGCTTTGCGGTATTTACAATATATACTTACTTTAGTGCATACGTAGGTAACGACAATCCACAAACGGGTGATGGTGTAATGTAATTTGCAATACCCAACTATCCAACTCACTATACGCGCCTCCTTTGTTCCGAAAAATTTTGTCTATAAAAGTGGTTCATAGAATAACTACCTAGGTAACATAGGTATGCTAACCTATTCTAAGAAGTAGGTACTTATTCCTGTATTGAAATGTTCCAATCCCAATATAGCAAACACATTTTGAACTAAATACTTAGCTATCTAAGATTATAACATTTTTTTCCTTTCTGATACCGTCCATCATGAATATAATATTATATTTAAAAACGTGGAGTGATAAATCATGAGTCAACCTCCGTACCGTAAAGATAAAGTTCCATAGATAATTTTCCCGCCATTCCTGGAAAAAGGCGCGAAGCATACCATCCGCCCAAGTGACTGTCAACAACTTGCATAGCATATAGTACATCATTTATTATCTATAACTATTTTATGACGATTTATTTATGGTTGATAACAATTCGAATTTCGATGTTTGACCGTGAAATCATCGATCTTTGTTTTGATGATTCGCTACATTTCACTAGGTAGTGTTTAAGCAGCAATAAACAAAAGTACAAATATTTGTTTATAAACATTTGACTTGTGTCGGAAATGTGGTGGCATTTATGTTTTTGATAAAGAATTGATTTACTGACAAGCATGTAAGTACCCCCCCAAGAAACAGAGAGGTGTTTCATTTTAACGTGTGTCATGTGGCACTGGCACCTTAACTTACAAACGAAAGAACACATTTGTTTTTTTTTTGTGAAAGGTGGCAACATTTTAATAAGATCCCAAAAAAAAAATAAAGTAAGTAGTGAATCACTGGTATGAGAAATACAGTTGCATCTGACATAACTAATTTAGGTAATGACTCCTTACACACAGCCCACAGACTAAAAAAGTCCGCTCTAAAAACTGCCCTTGCATATCATTAATATTTGCCCGATCAACGATCAAGAGGTTATTCAATGATACTTAGTTTACTTAGTGCTTATTTAAACGTCTGGCTGTGATTAGCACTAGCTCGGAATACTGTGACGCAATAATTAGATGATGAACTGACAAGATGGCCGCCAGGGTCAACGCCCTTGATCGCCATGTCAGACAGAACGTTCGGAGCACGGAGCTTCAAGTGGTGATAGTGATGTGGTGCACTTGTGCAGTCCCGGTCTTGGTTTTTTCTTTAGTAAATAATAGCTACTTAAGATTGTAAGCTAAGTACCAATTTCAGTCGATTTAATTTTTTTACATATTAACCTATATTTACGTTAATAGGTTGGGGTAACGAGGGGGGAAGACGCTCACTGGGTAATAGCGCTCACCTCTGTAACTCTGGAAAAATTCAACGTGGCAATACGTAACGCTCAGTGAGTTTCCTACTATTTTTTCCGCCACCTACTTTTTATTTCAGTGTATTCAACTGTTTCTTCACCTAATGAAACATTTTCGATAACATTTTATTATTCGAATAACTTACATAGTAGATATAATTTTAACTAAGTAAATAAAGTTTTTAAGCTTTCTATAACATATTGAAAAGGAGACTGCTAATATGTAACCTATCTAATTTTTCACAGGTGAAACTTTCTCGACAGACGAGTCATTCATCTTCCCGACACATCCAATTTCTGAAGGTGGTCATAAAACTCATAAATCATGGATGGACATGGAGCAGTCTATGCAATACCCTTAGTTTTTAAAATATGTTTTTAAATAGCTAAGTTTTATCAGCACTTGTCTGAATTTCAGTTTTAATAAAATAAACGTAGGTAAGTACCTATCTGTACCTACCTACCCATACAACTTACTAGGTATTTGACTTTTTTAGAATATTTGAAATTTCCAAATTCTTAGAATTTGCTATGTGGTTGTAATAAGTAAGTATATATAAAACTAATAAAAATTGTTGACAACATAACATGGGATGGGGCTGCGATCATATATTCTAAACTAAGTAGGTAATAAACCACACCCACTAAGATTATTTAATAAACGCCTATAATGAAATTAAAGTATAATCGATAAAAGCATATACTTACACATTCCATACTTCTATTTTTATAATAACATTCAGCGGCAAAAATTATAAGTACTTACTTAAATATAAAAATTAATCAATGCCTCTGCCTATTTTTTTATAAAGTTTTGTCCATCACTAAATTAGTCGCCAGATAGGTAGAGAAGCAAACGCCAGAAAATCAAACGTCACAAGAATTAGGGAACAATAAGCGATCTCTTTCAGGCTTTTAGAGGAAGGAATAAAATTGGGCAAATTTATCCAAATTAATGGCATTCTTTCAATATTCGCTTCATTGAAAGGAATTGAGAGTTACTACTTCATTTTAGCTCTATGAAAAGAAAGACGTACTTATTTACCCATTTAGAAACTAAGTATTAATTATTAAGTTCCATTACCAAACTTTCGCTTTCCCCAATAAGCCGGTATCAGGTTAATTCCGGCACGGTCCGGCATGCGGCGGCAATACGGCTAAGTGCGGGCGCATGATTGATAGTGTTTGCTAAGTAAATAATTTTCAATTTTATGCCCGCGACGTGCCCGAGAGATTTCGTTTACGAAATGGTACAAGGTCTTGGAAATGTACGAGGATACTTTGCAACAGTTTGTACAGAATTTAACATAGCATTGCATTTTCTTCAGCCGCGCCAAAACTTGGATCTATTTGTTTGTATTTAAGATGAACATATTTTTAGTCAGTTTTTGCAAGACTTATGTAGCATAATAGCATTGCACTTTTTTTAATGTCAAACCAATTACACAATTTGATCAGTTTACTAAACTATATCGGCTTTATTAATAAACAGCATGGAATAAAGGAAAATCCAAAAGGATTAGTTAAACCAGCTTTTGTCATTTTCTATCGAATTCTATATTCGAATTACAAAAAAGACAATAGTTGGAGTAACTAATCCAAAGCCACTATATTATACGCGTACGAGATTTTACGTTACATATTAAAACTAAAATTATTTTAATAAATTAACATAAAGATCATAAGTTGAAATAGAATATAAAATACCCCGGGATTTGAAAAGTAAAAAGGCAACAAAAGCGAGTATACTTACACATAATATGGTCCTAGGTAAAAAGGCATAAGCATAAGTTATTATGTATCCAAACTTTACTAGCCACAATATGAGTGATCCGACAAATAGCAGGTGGTAAAATGACGTTGAAGAATGGTGATGACGTCACCCAACTATCACCGCGATAATGTAATACGTGTTATTCTAAAGTGATGACAATATATCAATATAATGGTGCTAGAAATGGACATTGTTTCTATTCTTGCAACTTTGGCTACTTACTTTGTTTTTAATTTCTGAACCTTTTAACTACGTTTATTTCCCAAATTCAATCAAATATATAAATAGATTACACGTAATAATATGGCAGTAGGTAAAAGACACATAGACTGTTTCTTAGCAGCTGTTTCGTTATCGCATATTACGTCATACAAATTCTGTGAAATTGTCAACAACCTGTGGTTTTGCATCACGAGTCCAAGGCTCGAGCCATGATGAAACCGCGACCCGAATACTTATGAATCATGCCTCAAAAGCCTCAAAAATGACCCAAATCCTGACACGAGATGCCACCGAGAGCCTCCCGTTACTTCTCACAAAGAAAACATTTAAGTTAACATTTTATTTTCATTATCACAACACAAAACACACAAAGATCGTCACGAGACCCGCTGACATAATATCACACGTATTCAAATAAGAATGATGTAACAAAAACCGAAATAAAAAACGGACCTCCGAAACTCAAGTGATTCACTATAAATCAAACCTATGCTTTGGAGTCTGGACTAGTGATGGACCAGACGCTGTTTTGGTCGGATAGTACAATCCAAAAATCAAAAATTTGTTAAATAAATCAATGCAGCTGGTATAATTGTCTTTGTATTAGACGGGTAGAGCAATTTGTGTCGAAATTGGCGATAATATTGTTTGTAGTGTTCACACGTTACTGTCACATTTTTAACGCTATTGATAATGTAAAACTGTTTTTCACTTTAACTAAGTATGTTACTATAGCAGTCCCACAGAAACCAATGAATGTCAAAGTTAAATAAACATCAATTTAAACAAATATAAAAAATCAGTGCAAATAAATTAAAATCGATTTTTTTTCGAATAAGTACCTATATTGGTTTTGCAAGACTACGAATGCTACGAGTCTTCAAATCATTCCAAAATGACCGGACGCCGGATTACAAACTACATCACTTATCAAGCCAGTATACTTCAGTTTTAAACTTTATATAAACGCAATAAAGTTTATTTTAACGATGACATGTATGTAAATGATTCCCCAGGCTCAGTAGAGGAGTGAGGAGTGAGGAGTGTTTAGATGGCTCGAAGCCCGGTAGCGAGACTCTCAACAAGCTGAATGGAATGACATACAAAATCAATAAATAAAGGAATAAATAAAAGTATCGCCCACACACGGGATGAAGAAAAGACTGGATTGTTTCCATTATACTTTCCATCAGCGGAGAGCGTGTGGTTGAATGCTAGATAAGTCTGATATAAAAAAACATTATAAATATACTTACTGTTGAATCTACGTGTAGATATGACGGGATCCGATAGCTCAGTTGGTAGTAACCCTGCCTTCTGAACTGTGGGGTGTGGGTTCGATTCCTACCCAGGACAAACATTTGTGTGATGAACATCGATGTTTGTTCTGTGTCTGGGTGTTATATTGTATTCTATGTATATATTTATAAACAAAAAGTATCTAAGTATGTACCAGTTATCTGGTTCCCATAGTACAAGCTTTGCTTAGTTTGGGGCTAAATGGCGCCGTGTGAAATATCCACACACATATTTATTTATTTATATAGGAACTGAAAGCGAAAATTGATCGTTCGTTCCTATAGTAAGATGGTATAAGAAAGGATACACTTGATGAGACGTTTCTCACTTACCTACTTATGAAAGTTCCCGTCCCGCCAGGATTGCAATAATTGAAAATAACATTAACAGCAAGGCGATCATGTACCTAACTCGATTGCAACCAATTGAAACATCGTAGTGGATTTGACAGTTTCAATTATGCAGATTATGTACATAGTAACTGTGGAAAAACTCGGAAGGAAAAATATCTTTTAAAAATTGTTTGCTGTTAATCCTTAGTACAGACAGGGATAAGCTTAGAGTATGGACCTATACCCTAACGGCCTTAACCACCAATTGGTTTTTTCGATCAAGTTCGATATTCGAATCACAAAAAAGACAAAAGCTGAAGTAACTAATCCAAAGCTTACTCCATGTTTATTTATAAGGCCGTTAAGGCCACAGACGGAGTTTTGGCGGGAACGCGGAAAAGTTCACGTCGTTGCATCGTATTATTTTTCAAAACTTGTGCTTTTTCCGGTGTTAATGTTTAAAATAATTGGTGGTGTTTTACGCATTAAGTGCTGAATTACGAGTATGAGTGAGGGCAAGTGATATAATGTGGTGAAACGTGATTTTCCGTGTTGCTTCCAAAATTCCATAAGCTTCTAGTAAAGTTGCCACCACTTTACTGGAGCATGGCTTAGATTGGAATATGACTACCTGACTTAGACTGGACTATGACTATGACTTGACTTTACGTGAAATATTCATCTAACATGATGAAAAATTACAATACTTGACACTGGCTAAATACACTATGTGTGGAGCCAAATTACTTAAAAAAAAAGGCCACAGACATCTATTAAATATATATGTCTGTGGTTAGGGTAATATATAGGGTATAACTATATTTAGACATCAAAAAGACTAACCCACCTTAAGTGTCTGTCAAAAAAATAGGTAAGTAAGTTAAACTTAAACCTTTCTTTATTCACATATCCCAAACAATAATACTACACAAAAAACTAATGCCAAAAAACGTGACGTCAGACAATGGATCTGTCCTCACAGAAAACGACAGTGGGAAGAAGCGAGTGGTTACTTTTATGACGACAATATACCACCCGCCGAGAAAACCCGGGACCGGGCGCTAAGTGAGTGAAAAAATAATGGAATCACTAATTATATGTCTAAATATGATTAAGGCTAATGCTGTGAATGAATAAATTAGATGTGGGATTTTTGGAATTGAAGACAAGAGATGTGGAGGAAATATCATCAAAAACTCTAGATTATAGAATAACTACCTACTTATATCCTAAGGTCTATAGGTATTGGATTCGAGTCTGGAGTATAAAATTAGTGTAAACTTAAATCTAAATAAAGTAAGTACGGAATAAACTTCTTCAAAACTGCAGCTACCAGCGAGATTTCCGCGTCATCCAACACAGCCAACTAAGCTATAGTCACATTCTCCGAGGTAGCAAAACTGTTTAGGGCTGTATTCAAAATGCAAACAAAAATTCCTACCTATTTCCTACCTATTTTACCATTTTTTTACCAATAGAGCGTTTTTGCAACAAAAAAAGATAAAAAACTTAAAAGCTTTACTATACAAAGCTCTGTTAAAGCTGATATTTATTTTAATTATATTTTGTCAAAGTCTAAGTAGTAGGCATATTAGTCCACAGTTTTGTAACCTAACTAATTTAATACCAAAATAGAAATACCTATTACAAATGGCTAATTTGATAGAAAGCTCCAATAGTCATTTTACTGTTGATATAACGTAATGATTTGTTTGTTACGTTTTAATACGTAACCTATTATACTTATGTTAGTATAGGTAAGTAAGTACTCTATTTGCATAAATAAATTTAACTAGGATATTATTTAATTCTGTAAAATCTTATAGGTAGGTATATATGTATAATTGTATGTACCTACCACTTACTATTTTACTATTATTTACTTATGTTGTCTCTGTTTTGTTTTGTAATGTAAACGCTACAAGCTTTTACATATCGTGATCTGGAATCCCATACCACCCACAAGACAATTCTACTTGAATCAGCAACATTGTCATTCATGCATCAACGCTAACACTTTGAATGAGCATTTCGCCGATTTCTTAAACAAATTAACACCACCGGTGCACGTGTTGTCCCTTTTGTGCACTTTTATAGTTTTATTGACGGTTTTGTTCGACTAGCAGATAACCTGTCAGATAAAGTTGCGCAAGCGAACGAGCACAAAAGTTGAAAAGAAAAAGTGAAAATATCCGGCAGTAAAAGTTGCAAAGGCGGTGTTGATAAGTGCTTTTTGTTTATTGTTTTATTTTAAGCGGCGCTTGGCCTTTTTGGAAAGGGTTTAAGGTAACAAAAGCGATTATTGCCCTGAACGAGTTATTAAAACTATTACACCTTTTGTTTGCGTTGAAATGCAGGCCCTTCTGTTTTTTTTTTTTCAATTACGTGAGTTTATTCGTATATCTTTTTTATTTAAATAAAAATTGATTATTTATTTAACAATTACGAGATGTATTTGAGCAGGTATATACCTACTCAACGTAATTTATAGAAAAATCTCGAAGACTACAGTATAAAAATTAAAAAATTCTAGATGATTATTGTCTATATTAAAGGCTCAGTTGGCCTAATAATTTTGCTACGAATTATTTATTATAGGCTGTTTTAATTTAATATATTTTTAAAAACACTTGAAATCGTTTGGAGTATAACTCATAGGTAACATATTTTAAACAAACAACTTTTGTACAACAAGTTTTATTCTAAGCTTTTTATTTACGGCCATTACGGGTTAAAGCTTTGCCTAAATAACTTAATTAGGTAGGTAACTACTCCTTCTTTGTTTGTTGACAATAATATACTACAGTGTTCAGTGTAGGTACGTTCTATTAGTCTGTTTTTTGTTAGGCATATTATTGTGTTTGATTGAGTAATTAAACCTACCAAAGTACTAGATTATTGTTTAATAAGTACCTATACTAATGATAAAAAAATTTAAAGTGTAAACCATACTTTAAGTATATCTAAGAATATCTAAGAAGATAATTATAATCCTTAACATTTTAGCACCCAGCGGGATTTGACAATTTAAAAGACTATAATATCTTTATACCTATAATAGTGTTTAACATAATTTATTTAAATAGGTAAGTGAGTATGAAATAAGACCTAAATGTGAATTTATATTAACCCTGCGTATCTATTTGGCAACAATGTCAATAATTATAACTATTACTCTAACCTACTATCAGATTAAAAGAAAACAATAAATATTTTTTGTAAATACTTAGTTTTATTAACTCGGAAACTAACAGATGATATAAGTATCCTATCTAGATTCGAGTAATACGACATAAAATATGTATTTATAACTACAAGAATTAATTTAGCATTATAACAATCAAGTTACATATCACTTAACCGACAATATAGTTTTGGCAAGCGATTAAACTATTATACTTAGATAAGTATATAAATAAGCAACGTAAATAAAAAAAACATACATAAGAAAAGTAAAATGTACCTAGATCTTAATGGCATCGAAAAAAAGGTACCTAATAAATTAATAAAATCAGTTAAAGTGGCACACTGGAAGGGATTGAAATATTTGTTTATTTTATTTTTATGCTGAAACGGGCCACAGTTTGACAACATCTCACCTGGGCTCGAAGTCTGCTATTTCAATTATCATAATAGTTCATGAATAGTCTACTTATGGTTTGTAGACTACATTAGTGTCAAAACCTGTCATGACGACAGATTTTGACACTATTGGTAGTCTACTTATGGTTTTTAGACTACCATTAGTGTCAAAATCTGTCATTATGGCACGAATTATGGACCATTATGACACAATAGAAATAGCAAAATTCAGGCCCTGTTAGTGAGTGACAAAGTTGTCCAAGGTGGACCCGTTTGCTCTTGAGATGAACATTGACCATACACACACACAAGGAATTGAAATACCTAATTCATCAAAGGAAGCTGTTCACATACCTAATATGAAAAAAAAACGTGTTCTAGAATTTTCTCTATTTAGATATTGAGTAGCAACATAAAAATACCTAAAGATTTTCACAAGTAATATAAATAAAATTTAAGGAACCTTCATATTTAGAAACAATTTAAATAAATAATGATTATGTTTGTGTATGCGTGTATTTAGTCTATCGGTATACACAAAACTGTGAAGATCAAGTAATTTGTTCTTGACAGATGTGTTAAGGTTAACATGTCTCCAAGGTAGGTACACAAGTGACTTCAAGACATAGTTTAATGTACAAGTACCTACCCACGTCACCTACATGTTCGTCGCTCAAGGCAAGCATAATCATAATAACATAGGCCTATTTTAAATTATAATTTATTAATACGTAGGTACATATTATATCGAGTTATTTGTGAAAATCGTCTATTGAACTATGTAGAAAATTCAGTTATTAATTTATGTTCATTTCTCTTGGATTTAGTAATAATCATTTTAGGTAGATAGGTACTTAGGTAATTCTTTACTGTAATAATCTATATCAAAGGCAATTTAAACATAAAAAAATAATTACAGAAGTATATATATTCATGACTGTTTCAACCGGTATAATACAAATATATATGTTATAAAAGAGCATAAGTAATAAATAACGATGAATAAATCAAATAATTAATTTATACGCTTGCCATTTTGCTAAATTGACGCTTGCATATAAATATATATTCAAATGGGACGTGCAAAAGCCGAGATAGGTACCTATCTTACACCAAACACCTTTATTTAGAAGTCATTATATATATTCAACTTACATACTATATATACAGATACTTATCTATTTACTCCTAAACGCGATGGTCGATGATGAACTTAAATTCCATTTTACCTATCTATTTAATTATAATTATATTTATTTTATACATTTGATACACATAGGACATTGCACAGTTCATTCGTTCACGATATGATGTCACTTGGCACTTGATTTGTATACCAATGACATTAAACAATAATAATTATAATATACATACATACATACATACATACATACATACATACATACATATATAATGCATAATTTTATATGCAATTATTATGTCAACCCTTAATTGCGTTTTGTAGTAATGCGGCAAAAAAATAATTAGGTAGAAATTCGAAGAAAAATTATTACTTAGATTAGAACTTAATTCATTAAAGTTTTGTTATGTTGTTAAAATAATTTTTAATGTTTAACTAGACACCGTAGATGTATTAAAATGCTAAAAGATTGTTGTGCTGTCCAGGGACAATATAAAAAACATTTATTTGTATAAGAAAAAAATAATTTGAAAGAATTTTTATAAAAAATCTTATACATTGAGCAATTAGAATAACTTTTCCTTGTTTACATTTCTCCAAACAAAAGACATCAACGCGTTCTTCAAACAAACAAATGATCGATATTTGTTTATCTCGATATCGAATAATGTCGGTAGATAATAAAGTTTGATAACGTATCGTATCGATCGCATTAAACGTTATTATGTCACCATTGTTATTTTAGGCGGGCAAAGTTTAGTTTTGATCACTTTCATGCATTCTCATGACAGAATAAAGTTAGTTTAGTTAGTAGCATGTTTTTAAATGTCTTAAATTCGATTAAGAGCTCGTTAAATAGCATTGGTATACAAACAAGAACCTTTATAATGACTAATAAAGGACACTTTCTCAGAAGTTCCATTAACAATTTAGGCCTACCGTATGGTCGCCGCCGCCCGCCGCGTCCATCGCGCACTAAACACCTATCTACTAAGAAACGCACACAAAACGGGACTCGCTGAAAATAATCGGGAATATACACATATATACAAGCGTCCCCGGGGCGGGCGCGACGAGATAATATCACCAGAACACGATTCGCTCACTCGGAGTCCAATATCAGCAATGAGATTTAACAGGTTCACGAGGTCTCCTCGCTGCCTAGCTAGGGCGGCTAGGGCGCGGCGTGGGCCTGCGGCACGCACCAGGCGGGCGCGCGCCGCGGCGCCTACGCCAGGGGATACTGTCACAAGGGCGGCTGCGCGTGCGCGTGGTGGTGGTGGTACAGCGGCGACTGGTAGTAGTTCTCCGCGGGCGAGTGCCCGTACCCATAGTTCACGTCGTACATCTTCAGGTCGGCCTTCGTATCGGCGCCGGGCAGCAGACGCGTGATGCTGAAGGGATGCTGTGCGGGCGCGTATCCTGGTGGCTCCTGCTTCAGCTGCGCGTAATGTTCAAGCGCCAGCGGCGTATGCTCGGGTAAGCATAACTCAGGCGCTGCGTGCAGCTGCGCCAAAAGCTCGTCACGCATCTCCTTCTCTTCTGGTCCGCCACCGCCGCCGCCGCCCGGTTTCTCGTGCGAGTGCTCTCTCTTATCGTGGCCTCCACCATGGTGGCCGTGCCCATGCTGCGCCTTCTGCGCCTGTCGGATCGTCTCTTTCTTCTCGTCCTTAAATCTCTTCTGCCGCCGCAGAAAGCATCCGTTCTCAAACATGTTCCCACTATCCGGGTGCAATGTCCAAAAAGACCCTTTTCCAGGCTTATCGGGCGTCCGCGGCACTTTGACGAAGCAATCGTTGAAAGACAATGAGTGCCGGATCGAGTTCTGCCACCGCTGCTGGTTCTGTCTGTAGAACGGGAACAGGTCCATGATGAACTGGTAGATTTCTGAGAGCGTGAGCATTCGCGAGGGGTTGTTCTGGATGGCCATAGTGATGAGCGAGATGTAGGAGTAGGGCGGCTTGGCGTGCGTGTAGGAGCGGCGGTAGGTCTTGTCGTTGCGCGCACGCTGGAGCGCGGACGTAGGCGAGGCAGGTTCCTGGTCGCGCGGCAGGCTGCCGTAGACGCCGGCGCCGCCGCCCATGCACGAGGCCATGGTGCTGGGCGGCGAGTAGCCGACGCCCGGGGAGCCCATGCACGATCCGCCGGCGACCATATTGTTGGAGTACAGGTTCGGGTAGGGCTGCGCCGGCATGCAGCCCATGCCGTTAACGTAGGGCGGCGCGAGGCCCGGCGACAGCGAGGAGAGCGACGCGGACGTCGGCACGTCGCCGTACGACAGCTTCTGCGAGATCATGGCTAGCGCATCACCCGCGCGTGCACGCCGGCCAGGGGCAAACACTCGCACTGATTGAAAGAGTAAATAGAAGCCAGGGGCCCGTGCGCCCCTCCACTCGCCCGCTATTGGCGCGCGGTGGGGCGGAGCCCTCATGGACCCGCCCGCCGCGCGCGCATCTCTCCCCGCCCGCCCCGCGCTTCCGCCCGCCGAGACTCCGACCGCCGCCGCTAATAATACCGCAGCTTCTACGATAAAAACATGGAATTATCATAAGTGCTTTAAAGGAATGTGTACTTGTATGGGGTATTAGGTTTCAGTTTGATATTCTTTTGTCACAAAATCCTCGTTTTGTGCCCGACGTGGAATTTTTGTTTTTGCGTTTTAGGATCGATACGAGTGCCGCAAGTTTTATGACGTGAATTGAGCGGTTTTTATCTTCTTAAATAGGAAATGAAAAGTGTCCGTATAAAATCAAGGTTAGTACAAAAGTGGCAGAATAAAACAGGAAATTATTTTTTGTAGTGTTTCGTAGCGTGTGCTACGGGCTACGAGCTACGGCTTATTCTTAAATCTTTAAAAAATCGTTGCTGATCTGAAAATTTCTAAATTTTTTTTTCTGCTAAATCTCAGGATTAAGTCACTAATATTAAGGTAAATAATATTTATTTATGAAACCGCAAAACTTTAGATTGAAAAACCTTAGAAATATTATTTTGTAAGTATAAAAAACACCTACTGCTACTGCTTGATAAAAAAAATACTCGTAGAAATATTTGTAAAATATTGGATTTTACCCACTACGTAATAAATTTCTTAGGCTGATTGATTGGGAAAGTTAGCAACGTTCGTTTAGCCACTTTGATGGGTGACCGCTACAAAAAGTAAGCGCTTCCGTGCTTCGGAGCCGTCGGTCCCGGCTTTTTTCATAAGACAATAGTGGTTGAGCCAAGCCTTTAGGAGGCCTACAAATTGTGACAAACCTGCACAAAAAATAAAACCACTTTTATTGATTTTTGGTACGACATAAAATATTATAAACCTGCGGATCTCCTCATGTACGAAATAATCTCGTAGGGAAACACCACACATAGCTCTCTCCATAGCTCGTTGCGCGACTTTGAGCTTGCTAGTAAGACCAACAGTAAGAGACCACAACCGATAGAGAAGAAAGGTTATCGAGTGGCGACCACAGAACTGGAAGACGATGCGTAGGCTGACTCACAGGTGGACCGACGATCAGGTGAAAACCGCGAGGAGTCGATGGATGCAGGAGACGAGCAGCCGCTCAAGGGGAGGCTTTTGTTCAGCAGTGGACGTCTTCAGTGCGATGATGATATTACATTCTTCGTTAGGTCTCTTCTTCTTCTTATTTAAGAGGCTTGCTCTTGTCGGTGGAGTAATCCCATCTTTCTCTATCTTCAGCCAATGCTTTGACCTCCCTGTACGACATGACATTTATCTTTTCTTTTATTTGATCTGTGTATGCCCTTCTAGGTCTGCCTCTTCCTCTCTTTCCTTCTATCTTTCCTTCTATGATGGTTTTCATAAAGTTGTCATGGCGTACAAGGTGGCCAAACATTTTCCCTCTTCTTGCATCTATCGTTGCTAGTATTTTACGTTTTTCTTTAACAAGGGTTAGTACTTCTTCATTCGTTTTTCTCTCAGTCCAACTTATTTCGTTAGATAGTCAGTAAATTATGTCAGATCGATTTTACCATGCAGCCGACGCTATAAAGGCCGGGAAGACTGATCAGTGATTAGCGCCCTTTCCGAACAAGGAGGTCAAGCGTTTAACCACTGAGGCTAGGCATAAGAAGGATGGCGACTTCCATGTATTTTTCGACGAAGTACAGTCATATATTTTGTTGTTGATACGTCCATAAAACATGAATAAGCAAATTGAATGTATCGCAATAATCCAACATAGCTAACACAATTCAGTTTTAGTTGGAACACGAAATAGGCATCTAGATACCTACGAAGATATAATAAATTATCTTTATGGTTGAATTCAATGTATTCATAGACAACTGCATAAGACTGCAGATTTGACTGATATTTCTAATTTATAGTTAAGTATATAAAAGGTTATGATTCTACTTTTAAAAATATACAAGAGTTCTCCATTTAAAATCGATTCCTAATTACCTTTTTATTACCTATTACAAGTGGAATAAAAAATCTATAGCAAAACAAATGAAAGTGGCTCCTTATCATAATCACAGATTAAACACACAGTAAGTATTTAATGAAATGTAGAAGTAAACAAATTAGCAAACTCCTCATTAGCTAAGTGGGCATTCATTAACAGTTAGTGCTTAGATTATTGTATCTCATTTCGATAGACGTTTTTTTTTGATGAGATGATAATGCCGTGTATTCAGACTTGAGCATGAGCAACTATTGACAAAGAATAACGTCATCAATCAGGAAGACCGTCCCAAAAGTCCCGTGGAAGTAGTTCCGTAACGGAACTATTAAGACTTTTTTTCTCAACAGTCTCGTAGAACAAAGTACAAATTAATTTAAATTATTTTTACTCCCACTTGCTCCGTGCTGTCTTACACTGAAAAGATGTCATTAGGAAATGAAAATCGATGCATTGCAATATAAAGGATCATATAGGTCAATGTAGGTCTAGCATTTAGATGGGGTCAATATTACGCTATAAAATAAAGACGCTCACTCTGCTGAATATGACCTAGGCCTATTTGTATCATATTCCGTGTCTGGCTGGGTATTATATTGTATACGTACTTAGTTATTTAAAAACAAAAAAAGTATCTAAGTATTGTATCTGGTTTCCATAGTACAAGCTATGCTTAGTTTGGGGCTAGATGGCGCTGCGTGAAATGTTCACACATATTTATTTATTTATTTATTTATTTATTTACCATCAGTGACCACAAAAAAGAGAGCCGCCGCAGACTAAGGCCGGGTATTTTCATCTATAGGTGACAGATGGACAGACAAACAGACAGACGGAAATCGGAGCCTTAGTAATGGGGTTCGCTTCACCCTGTGGGTACGGAACCCTAGAACGAGCAAAAAATCACGTTTTTGTATGGGAGCCCTCTTCAATATTAGACCATTGGTTAGGGTATATCAAGAGAAATGACAGCAGCATTTTTCTCGTTCTGCTTCATAATCTACCGTCATCACCACGATACCTGCCAAGCATGATTGATAATTACCACGGCAAGGAGGCCAAGGTTCAGCAATGGATGTCTTCCCGATTATGATAAATAAATATGTGTGGACATTTCACACAGCGCCATCTAGCCCCAAACTAAGCATAGCTTGTACTATGGGAGCCAGATAACTGATACAATACTTATATACTTTTTGTTTGTAAATATATACATAGAATACAATATAACACCCAGACGCAGAACAAACATCTATGTTCATCACACAAAATGTTTGTCCTTGGTAGGAATGGAACCCACAGCCCTCAGTTCAGAAGGCAGGGATACTACCAACTGAGCTATCGGACCCGTCATATCTACACGTAGATTCAACAGTAAGTATATTTATAATGTTTTTTTATATCAGACTTATCTAGCATTCAACCACACGCTCTCCGCTTTTATTATGTTAAAGGGAGCAAACAAGCATTAATACCCAATGGGAAGCGGTCACGACAACTTGTTCAACAATACCAACAACAACAATCACAATACCGGACAATCTGTAACACTGGAGATCACCAATGCGTTGCTTACGCTGTAGGAATCTTATCACCCTTTTAAAGCGCTCCATGAATCCCCGCTGGAGGGAGTTCATTCCACATTTCACAGGTGTACACGGCATGAAAGAACGGATGTATCAAGTCGTATGAAATTTCCACGTCGTAATAATGTAGAAGACGTCCACTGCTGAACATAGGCCCCAGAGAGTGCCACTTTGAGCGCCTGTCGCCTCCTGCATCCATTGCCTCCCCGCGGATACCACCAGAGCATCGACCCACCTAGTGGAAGGGTGGTCTACCCTGCATCTTCCGGTTCGTGGTCGCCACTCGGGAACCTTTCAAAAAGGTGTGGATGAGTTTTTTGCGGTGGCGAGAGGTGCGATGCTAGACAAATGAATGCGCGTAATTTGATTAGTATATATACTTACCTATACATATCGGTTTTAAGTCATTTGGTAAAAATCATTGTTGCAGGGCTGAGCGATATTAGAACCAGGATGCGTCAGGTTGAACGTCGCCTGGGCTTCCACTGAGTCACACTTTCCATATAATTACTTCACTCGCCTATGAGAAGAACATATTAACCTCCGTGGCTATCCGGCTAGTAAAAAATCAACTTAATTTTCCAGGTACCTACCTACCATGCGCGTAATGTGTTTGTCCAAGCTTTATAGCGCTGTTTGCAGCCGTAAACTTACGGCAACTCATTAAACGGCTGTGTTTTTTATTATTTATGACGTTCATTATAGTTGGACGAAGTCGTAAAAGTTAACTAATACGTATACCTAGTTAGGGGAGTTTGTTAAATACGACTAAGGGTGGGGTTGTGGTCGCCTCTCGAGAACCTATCTTTCTACTTAGAAGTGATTGACATGGTGAGTTAAGAATAGGAAAATGTACTCTACGCACCATTCAATCCGTCACGCGTTTTGTAGACTCAATCTGCTGGATGGTTCCGCAACACGCATGCGATTCGCTGGATGGTCAAGCACAACGCGCCTCCGCACGAAGTGAACTTGACTGATTCAGTAAAAAAAAATGGGTTGACAGATTGAATGGTGCGTAGAGAACCTACTTTAGTAGAAAAGTTGAAAAGATTGTGAAAAATCACAAAGAAATCGAATTTATCCCTAATTTCATTCACATTTACAAATTAAACTCTTCACTACCAAGTCACTGAAACTAAGTATAGCGTAGATATATTGATTCTACGTTAGTACCTACCTCGCTTTCATACAACCACTCAGCAAATTACTTAACTGATTCATCTCGTCAAAATTTAACTTGAGGCTAAATTGGGGGTTCTTCGGTTAGTTTAAGTATACATAATGTAAAGTAAATGAATATGTAATGTAGATAAAGTCACAAATATATTACCTATCTGTGAACACGATCCCAATGAGGGCAATGAACAGGCTTGCTCCACTTAGCTCTATAATTATAAACGATAGTTTACGTCATAGCATGGTTTACGTAGATGGTCGGAGGGAATGAACGCTCCAGTTTATAATGTACCTACAACACGCCTTTACAACATATACGCAAAATGTACAAATACAAAATATACAAATACAAATTGTACAAATGCTAAATACCTAAATAAAAACCTAATGCCTCTTTGCTGGAACGCATGGAAACAGACTCATAATTGGTTAGATGCAATGAAATAAATAATCGGCCAAGTGCGAGTCGGACTCGCGCAAGAAGGGTTCCGTACCGTTATCTATAATAACAAGCAAAAATACCAGTTTTCAGCGTTTGTAGTATGGGAGCCCCCTTAAATATTTATTTTATTCTGGTTATTACTTAGTATATAATGTTAACTGTCTAACTACCACGGTTCATGAGATTCAGCCTGGTGATAGACGGACAGACGGACAGACAGACAGACGGACAGCAGAGCCTTAGTGATAGGGTTTGCTTTACCCTTTGGGTACGGAATCTTGAAAATTACCATGTCCATTCTGTCTCTCTTGAATTTCCAAAAACAAAAGCTCTAGGTGGAGCCATGCTGAGCACGCCGCTACCCGACACCGGATCTCCGCTAATGGTGGATGCGTGTCCCACTCCGAAACCTGATCCCATGCTCGCACGTAGCTGTTGTTCACCTCTTTCAAAATGGCGGAGGCATTCGATTTTCAAACGATGGAAAATTTATAGAACTTGTTTTGTTTTTCTTTTTTTATGGCGTGGCTTCTACAGCAATTTAGTTGCGTTCAAGATAAACTTGATGATTAAAGTAAATAAAAATATTAACAATGAACGAAGTCCAATCTTGTCGAAAATAAGTAATTAGATGTTGCTGTAATCGCAAACAAACAAATGAGAACAAAGTTCATGGTAATCAATCACTCGTCTGTAATTATTATAGGTACTACGTAAGTACCTACCCAGTATAACTGCATCCTACTAATATAATAATGTGTGTAGTAAGTACGTATGTGGTAGGACCTAAGTACATGATAGCTGGATGGATATTTAAGTACATAGTTTACATATAATATCCACAGATTCTAAAAAAGATAATATCTTAATAAGACCAAAGGGGAGTTTTTGGCGGGAACGCGGAAATGTGCACGTCGTTGCATTGTATAATTTTTCAAAACTTGCTTTTTCAGTGTTAATGTTTAAATTGGTGACGTTTAACGCATTAAGTGCTGAATTACGAGCATGAGTGAGGGCAAGTGATATAAACTGGTGACACGTGAGATTTTTCGTGTTGCTTCCAAAACTCTATAGAAGCTTCTAATAAAGTTGCCATCACTTTGCTGGAGCATAACTTAGACTGGACTATGACTACCTGACTTAGACTGGACTATGACTATGACTAGGGCATGACTTTGCGTGAAATATTTTATAACACGATGAAAATATAATACTTGACACTGGCTAAATACACTATGTGTGGAGCCAAAATATAAGAAAAAAAAGACCAAAAAGATATTATTCATCCCGTGTTTTTTTTAATTCTTGTAAGTACCTATTATTTTAACCTAAATTTTAATAAAACTATGTAATTCGTTAGTATGACCTGTAATCATCTGGCGTTAAAATATTGTTTTTTTTTTTTAAATCTGTAGTTTAGTCACACCTGTCAACCAATATTTAAACTCAAACAAGAGTCGGCAACAAAGACATAAGCCTATCGTCCTCACAAAAACAACAAAAGAATAAGAAAAAAACGACAAGTTTTAGTACACACAGACGGACAGACATGATGCAAAGCTATATTGCATATAGCTTTGCGACAAACTTGAATATTTCAATGCAATTTTCTAATTCAAAGATAGAAAAAGAAATTTAATTCTTTTATCTACAATACCAATGTATGTAGGTACCTGGGTACCTACCTACCTGAATTAGCTTGTAGATACTTATATTCAGGTTGTTTTCGATCACTTAAGTACCTCTTAATAATATATTGTAAAATATAAAAAAATCCCTTAATTCTAAAAATTTACAATTTCAAATTTTGTACCAGTTCAATTGAATTTATTGCACCTACTTTAAACTCGAAGTTTTCTTTTGTCTTAAATATTTACTTTTGTTATCAGCTAACAAAGTAATTTTTTTATTATAACAGATTAAGAAACAAATGGACAGACTAACACAAAAGCAAAGCAATATTAGTGTCATTTGAGCTCTTTGTTAGGAAATTACCAAGATGGTCAAAAAATTATTGTCCCTTATCTTTCACTGGCAAGTTTATGGGACATTAGCAAAGTACAAGTTATATAATCTGTGGTATAATTCCCAATAATGGGCTTGTATCACGTAAAGAGTAACACGATGGTCGTCCGTCATAATAACAGTATTATGATGAAGGCATTGTGGTAAGATCGAGCTGAAATCTACGTGAGGAATTGCGAGGTATTGTATTCATAAATTGACATGGGATTTGACCACGAATATAATTGTTTACTGTACTATTTATGACAACCTCTGTGGTTCATTTGAGCAGGTTGGCTCTTAACCCGCAGAGGCATTGGGACAGGATAAGTATTTGTGCACAGAAAAAAGCGGATAAGTACTTGTTCTGTGTCTGGGTGTTGTGGGATGATCCTCGTAGGTCCTGTCGCAGATACAGGGAAGCCTAGTTAGGGTCTAGGATCTATGTATGTGATCGTCGGTCGTTATTATTATTATGAAGTAGGTATGCCTTGTGGTCCAGGCAATGTGAGAATGGGATCACCAAATCTCTTCCAATATAGCCAATACGGGGATATCCCGAAAATGGAAAAAGCATTCTCCTCGGAATTAAAGCCTTTTGCGATCACCAACCAAGCCAAGCGCGGCGATTATGGAAAACCTATGAAAAGAATATAATTTGGTGTTCAATAGGGGAGACCTGTGTTCAGAAGTAGGCGCCATCCAGCTGTTTGGTGTGATGCCTAAAAGGGCACGTATACGTAGGTATATTCTGTCCTGAGTGTCTTGTATTTTTTTAACTGACAATTCGACCACACAAGCTTACGATCGACACACGTACGAGCGCTACATATCAACTGGGTACATAACGAAGGTGAAATTTCCGAAAAAGGTACGACCGCGAACGAACTATTTAACACCATGGCATGTACACCCACGGACCCATTAGAGACTCAACGTAATATTGATCTGGGAAAGACATCGCGCCTAATAAGCAAAGATGAAACATGAAAATAAAACTAGATGAGCGTGACTTATGCATTGCATAAAGTCAAAAAAGGCAAAGTCAAAGTTGGAATGTTTATTAGGCTATTTTTAACACTTTTACGATGCAAAGTTACATTATTTGTTTTGGCTACCGTTTCCGCCAAATGTGGCACAATTTTGCGACTAATTTGTTAAGGGATATCTAACTATGATCCCTTCTATAATACATAGTTTGTACCAGTGTACCTACTATAAGCACGAAAAATTAAAAAGTGCATAATGACAGAATATGGCTATAGTATAATAGATAAGTATAAGAAAAAAAAGGCTCTCCTTCCCACTATTATAGGTACATCTGGGTGAACGAATTCCAGTACAAGCACAGAGTCCACAGACGAAATTTAGGAAATTATACGAAAATTTCCTAGGTCTCCCTAGACCGAAGGAACTATGCAGAAAGTCTTATTCTGATACTGGTTTGGTCATTTCACGATTATTTCTTTCACTGATTCTGACGTTTGTTTTGTTGATTCCAAATATAACTGTTCAATTTTAGCTGTGCAAACAATATAATTGAGATGAAATGTGAACATATAGACATACCTAAGTATACTTAAGTAGCTATATACGTCACGCTCGCCCACCGTCTAGACCAATCAACGTCAAAGAGTAGCTATAGTGCTTGTATCTGTTGACACAACGATGTCTGCTCTGCGCCAGCGCATCTATGTATGTATGGCTCGAATCACTGTATGGTCGTACGCACTCCACAGAAGCACCACTTGCTATTGAGGAAAAATTAAATAGTTTTGAAAAGAAAAACTCAGTTGACTTCTAAACTATACTAGGTACGTCAGTCTTATCTGCAGAAATTAAACCTTAATATTCTTATACATAGAAGGTAAGTATTGAAAACTTCTGGTATGCTGTAACCTACCCATTTATTACATTAAAAAATGTTAAGGTAAGTTAGTTAAAGTTTATCGTAGTCGCTCGTAGCTCAAATACAAAAACATCACACTTTCAGAAATCCCTTGTTCGCAACTAATATAGTTTTAACAAAGAATAAGGTTCTTCCTTCGCAACCATTGACTCTAAATCCAGCGCAACTACGTTTACTTTGACTGGATATTAAAAATAGTCAAAGCCTTGCAATGAAGGTAGCAGAGGGATGTAAAAATGCAATGCAATACAAAACTCTTTATTGACACCATAATAGGAAATAATAGAAAAAAGAAGAAAAGATTTAAATTGTGATCTTTTACCAAAATTGAATATTGCGAAACACTGTTCTAGGTATCAGGCTGTCAAGCTATTTAATTGTTTGCCCATGGAGATGAAATCGATCGATAGTCTTTCTATCTTTCAAACAGAACTGAAAAGACTTTTGCTGGTCATGTGTTTTTACTCCGTACAGGAATTTATTGACAAGAACGGCAATGTTTGATAACTTCACCTCTTATAGGTAATATTAGCTATTCGTGATTTTACGGACTTACTGACGGAATTAAGAAATATGTGTTATTTTTGTTGTTATGTTATGTGTTTTATTAATTTTCAATTATAATAATTATGTAGGTAGATATTTAAATTTTCAGACACACAATGTAAAAATTGTTATTGAATAAATAAATTATGAATTATGAATAGAAACATATAGAAATTAGAATCACATAATAAGAGACCTACTACAATGGGTGGTTTTATAGCTTAGGACGATCTCTTCCAGACAATTAGGTATGTATTAAATAGGTACGTAGGTACGTATTACTATGATCAAAGAGCATTGAAAAAAAATAACGCTGATCTTTTTTGTGCTCGCTCTGTGACTTTAATACTAGGTACGTATCAGAGATAATACTCATGAGATAGGTACTCATAGGATAATACTATTTTAGAGAATGCCTGTCCCAGCACTGGGAACGCATTGGCCTGATGATGATGAGGATTACAATAACGATCACTGAGAACGTATTATTTTTACTCTGTTTACTCAGTGAAAACTAGTGTTATAATTATTAAAACAAAGTCGTGCTGTCCCGTTTACAGAGTAAAATCCTTGATTCAGTTTGTATACCTAAATGTTCCTTGACATTTGAAAACGAAATAACTTCTATAAATCATTCGCTAATGACATCTAAGTGGCATGAATATTAATTATATTGGCAAGGTCAAAATAGCCTTAATTTTAACTTAAGCTTAAGTAAATACTCAACACATGCTTACACACATTATACCTACTTAACTGCAATAATTTTGTACTTGTAGACATGGATGAAATAAAAAAAGAAGGATTGAGTTTTGATTGACATGGAACTGAAGCCCAAAATGGCGGACATATTACATATGTGTGTCAGATGAAAGTATGGCGACCGGCTGCCTATGATGTGAGTGTGTGCGTGTTCCGCTCGTACGTACGAAGCGTTCCGGCTTCCTTTGGGTGCTTCAGTTTCGGGCCAGACGAGATTCCCTCCTTCTTTTTTTATTAGCTCCATGCTTGTAGATATGAAAATAAAATAAAAAGCCAGCCAAGTGCGAGTCGACTCGTCGGTCGGTCGGTCAAGTGTGAACTGTGGTAGCTAGTTAGATAAGAGAGATGATATTTTCAAAGATGATGGATTTCTGTTGCCGCTATTATTATTATTATTATTTCTTTAGACTCTCGGGTCTAGCCCGGACATTTGGAAGGCATTAGTGGGGCCGAAGCTATCACCAAGGGGCTTTTTGAATACATGATTAATTATTTAAACAGACAACGCATGGTTTAGCATTAATATAGACTACTTTTCGTATAGGTATAATATAAATCTGGGCTATTGTGGTGAACTTTTGAATAGATGGCGACATTGGGTTATGGAATGAGAGAACGGCACTTGCCAATTTTGTCTCATTATTATTATTATTATTATTATGAGCCCGATGTGTCCCACTGCAGGGCAAAGGCCTCCCTCCCCTCCTTCCACTTCTGTCGATCTTGGGATAGTGTTGTCCAATCTTCTTGGTGGGCATCAAGGTCGTCTCTCCATCTTTTTCTTGGTCTGCCGCGTCTTCGGTTTTTATGTTTTAGGACCCAGTCTGTCGTTATTTTGGCCCATACTTCTGGTGGCATACGGTTGCCGCTATAACAACAAATAAAAAACCAGAGTAAAATAAATATTTAAGGAGGCTCCCATACAACGAACGTAATTTTATGGCTCGTTGATACGGAACCATTGCGTGAATTCGCCTCGCTTACGACTGGTTTTTATAGATAATGGTACGGAAACCTTCGTGCACGAGTCTGACTCGCACTTGGCCGGCTATTTATCTTCTGTGCCTTAGAACATACAAAATAAATAAAGTCGAAATAGTTAGTAAGTATAGATAGGTACCTAGCTACTCCGGGTGGCAAGGATTGAAAGATGTCTACAGTTTCAAACATTAGCTAGCAAATTCCCGGTGCAGTAAAGTTGAGTTAGCAAGGCTCTGATGATTTTATTATAGGTGTTGAGGGCTGCGCCATGGGTGGTCTGTATCACTCCACTTAGCATGTCACACAAAAAACAACTACCAAAAATATGGAAATATCTAATGCATAACGCGATGAAATGGTGTGGACAACCCACAAAATGTCTACACCTGCATAGTAAGTGTATAATAAACAGAAATAAAATCATTTATTTTTTAGCTGTCTATCTGTCTGTCCCTTTAAGCACGCTTTACGCTGGAACTACTGGCTAGTCACATCGTTATATAATATCAATAGAAATTTAACTAAGTATATCTTCTTTAATTTTAACAAAACACATCATGAGATAATAATATACTAACATTTATATACCTATTTCGCTATTGGCTGGCATATATATGTTGACAGCCTCCGTGGTGTGGTGGTTGAGCAGGTCGGCTCATAACCTGGAGGCGGCGGGTTCGATTACACGGGACAGTACAAGTATTTGTGCCCGAAAAAAAAGCGCAAATACTTGTTCTGTGTCTGGGTGTTGAGGGACCATGGTCCTCGTAGTTCCTGGGTCCCTAGATACAGGGAATCCTAGTTAGGGTCCAGGATCTATGTATGTGATCGTTGGGCGTTATTATATTATTATTATGGCCTATTTTGGGATAAGTTAACTTAGTAGGCAATTACTGTATTAAGCTGTTAATCTGTTTTTTAATTTAAAAAAAATTGTCTATGATGGCCTAGCCCTGCGCGCCGCGAGAAAACTTCTCGTCGCTGCCAGTCAGACACTTTTAGGCGCTACCATAGTCAAGTCACGAGAAAAAGTGTCGAGAAAATTTTATCGTGGTGGGGATGCTAGCCGGAGTGAAGTCTAGTTGATCTTATCCACACTAGTACTGTCGCACAGCCATGTTTGTTTTCCTAGGTCAGGTACGGCGCGGGCGCCAGGTATCCCGTCATCCCCTCACCTTAAGGGCTTGTTTCCTTCGCCCGGAGATTCAATAACATCTCGAGACGTGACTGTAGCTTCCTTTTCAAAGGGCTCGTTGAAAAACACAGGTATTATGACGAATGTGCCTAGAACACGTTAAGGAAGATTTGTAAAGTTGCTTTAGGTTTAGGTGATAATTTAAGTCGGCGAAAGGAAAGTTATAACAGGTATGTTATGTAAAAGTATCTTAAATAATAGAGCGCATCTATTTCTCGTATCAATGGAAGTATTAAAAACGAACGTTACTGCTTTTAGGGATGTATGGAGTCTACTGGGGATATCTAGAAATGCCCAGGTACCAAACTGACGTCAGTGACTTTAAAAAGACGTCAATACAACGTCATTTTTGGGTCAATAAACAATAATAATATGTATTATCCCATAAAGCAGTAGAATACGATGTTGGAAATACTACTATTAATAATACACATACATAATGCACATGCATAAGAATAATTAGGAAAACCAACTTTCTATGCATAATATTATGGATAGAAAAATATTGCTTAGTTACAGATAGGAAAAGTACCTACCTAATCAATAGAAACGTTAAAGAAACGTTTTGATTTTAATGCCAAATAGAAAGTCGTAAATGGCATCCGAAGGGGTCAGAGCAATGTTCGCCTTATGGTAGACGAAGCTCTTTTGAACCACTTTGGGGCCATTGTAATGGCTGCACGGCTGGCTGGTGCTCGCGAGGTAGTCCTTATCGGAGACGTCAACCAGTTACCTTATATCGACAGAGAGAACCTCTTCGAGCTAAGATACAATCGCCCAAACCTGGTGGCCACCCTCAACCAGGAGTTGTTATGCACACATAGGAATCCCATGGATGTCGCTTACGCGCTGAGAGAAATATACTCTGGTATATATTCCTCGGCCCCACTTGTCAAGTCCCTGGAGCAGAGAAGGTACACAGGTGCGCAAATATCCAGCACCCTCCCCAACACCCTATTCCTAGTACACACTCAGGAAGAAAAGGAGACCCTATCCAACAAGGGTTATGGCGGAGGCACGGGGTCGCGCATCCTCACCATCCATGAAGCACAGGGACTGACATACGAGTCGGTCATCGTCATCAAGACTAAGAGCAAGATGAGACTGCACGAGAGCGTTCCGCACGCGGTGGTTGCAGTCTCGCGGCACACCGGGACTTTCGTTTACTACGCCGACGATGAGGAAGACGCCATCAGCCGTTTCGTGCAGCGTGCGATGGCTGCATCACCGAGGGCCATCCGCGAGTACAACTGCAGATGGCCATCAAAGATCGAAACGTGGCGGTAACAGAAGTCCTGGACATGTACGAGCGGGATCATTGACGGACTCAAAAGAGCCTGCCAATTATCCCGCTCGTATGAACAAAATAGTACTAGAATGTAAATGATTATTGTGTGTACACCGGGAGCACTCACGCTCACTAAAAAGCTTCTTCTTGCGGCGGCGTCGTGCGTCGGGTCGTCCTCTTCCCTCAAAAATGGTTGAGGAGGGCGATGGCTGGCGCATGCGTCAAGCTCGTGAACGGGCGCTGCTTGCAGGAGCTGGTCTGCTTGCGGTGTATGCACAAATAAAAAAAAAAAAAACAAAAAAAAAATAGGTTAAGTATTTAATTGTCCTCTCATGTATGATATTTGTTCTATAAAATAAAAAATAAATAACAATAAATGATAAATTAACAAAGAGCACGGACGGAGTTTTGGCGGGAACGCGGAAGAGTTCACTTCGTTGCATTGTATTATTTTTCAAAACTTTTGCTTTTTCCAGTGTTAATGTTTAAAATTGGTGGCGTTTTACGCATTAAGTGCTGAATTACGAGCATGAGTGAGGGCAAGTGATATAACGTGGTGAAACGTGACTTTTCGTGTTGCTTCCAAAACTCCATAGAAGCTTCTAGTAAAGTTGCCACCACTTTGCTGGAGCATAACTTAGACTGGACTATGACTACCTGACTTAGACTGGACTATGACTAGGACATGACTTTGCGTGAAATATTTTATAACACGATGAAAATATAATACTTGACACTGGCTAAATACACTATGTGAGGAGCCAAAATATAAAAACATAAAATAAAAACAGGAGCACGGACCCAGGTGTCTGTGGTAAAGCAGATTTAAAAAAAAAAATGCCAAATAGACAAAAAATAAACACCATGTTACTTTTAACGTTTTATTAGGCATATTAGTAGGATTGATTATAGATGTAGATAATAGGGAAGTAGAGATCTAAGCTAGCGCCTCTACTACCACTACCGATATCATCCATAAGGGACACAACGAACGACATCTCAAGTACATCATCGCATCAATACATCACACCTATGATTTAGACGTCATTTTTATCGACAACAATCTCCTTTCAAAAATTCACTATAGGTGTTTATATTTGAATGCACTCGTCTCTTAAAGCGAAGCACTAGTTCAGTTAAGGGCCATACACACGATTGTTGGGCACATCGTGGTCCCACGGCCCACGGTCCTCGTGAATGAAGCGTGTGTGCACTCGAAAAACAATTAAAGTTATGCCACAAAACGATGGTCGTAGGGTTACATGGCGCTGGTAAAAATATTATAGTGGGTAGGTTGATGACTAGGGTGGGTTTTTTGATCCGTGACTAAGGTGAATGGTTAAAAATAGTATCAAATTCTAAAGTCACTTAATGCGATAAGGCCGCCCGTTGTTCTACCATTCTTTTATAAATTTGTATCTATATGTGCATTCTTGTTTATTGGTGTTCAATAAAGTATTATTGTATTCGGGTATTGCCCGTGGTTCACCTGCTTAGTTCACCTGGGTGGACTACGGGAAGTTTTTTTTCCTTGGTCCACCTCAAAATATCTGGGTGTACCACGTATTGTATTGTATTGTTGGAAGTTCTGACCATTTTATTGGTTACCTTGACTACTTATACAGTTTAAAAAACCCAACCTAATAAGTTGGGGTTGATGTGTCACATTATCTTGAGCTAATGCTATCTTGTCCGAAAAACTGTGAGTAGGCACTGCCATAAAGTATGGCATAAAGTATGATTGTGACACGATGGCAACACAAAACATAGGCTTCACTTTAGCATCATGTAAGTCAACGGTTCCATACGCACCGATTCGCGAACCCCGGGAAACCGCTCCGGGCATAATCCATGCCCATAATCCCGGACAAGTGGCCGCCCCCAGGGTTTTCTGGGAACTTTATTACCGTTCCCATCTCTAATCTCTAGGTATGTAAAAGCTAGGGTGCTTAGATACGCACAGATTGGAGTTTACCAGTAACAAGGAATTAATTAGAGGGAACCCGCGGGCGAGAGCATGGCTAATCTGTTGTATATTAAAAGTTATAGTGGTTGAAAGGGACTGTTGCGGTGAGTGGGTTAAGATCGTTTCTGAGTAAAGAATTAGGTTATTTGGTTCGTAATGTGGTAACGATTGGAGATTTTGTTAATTAATTTTCAACGTATTATAATTATGTAGGAGCTTATCTATGTTTTTCAATTATCAGAATGTTTTGTATTTATTTTATTTTGCGGAGCTATATCCGCGTTGAGAATGATCGTAGTTGATACCAACCCTAAGGGTATTATGTTTGTGTTGTGTTGTAGGTAGGTATGCTCATCAACAGCCTGAAGACGCCCACTGCTGAACATAGGCCTCCCCCAGAGAACTCCACTTTGAGCAGCTGCTTGCCTCCTGCATCCACCGGCACCCCACGGTATTCACCAGGTCGTCGATCTACCTAGTGGGGGCCGGCCTACGCTGAGTCTTCCAGTTCGTTTTCGCCACTCGAGAACCTTTCTTCCCCAACGGTTGTCAGTTGTACGAGCGATGTGGCCTGCCCACTGCAACTTCAACTTCAGCACGGTTCTCCTACTGAAACGAAACTAGTAGGTAGGTAGCTCAAATCAGCTAAGTATACCTATTCAAATACTTGCCTATTGATCACAGCAACAAGCGCCAAAATTATCTATGTATCCAATGATTAGAATAGGCAGACGAGGTTGTTTGCGGAGGCTCCCGGTTCCCAGGCAACGCCGGGAGGCGCGGCTAGCTTCAAGAGTGCTTCAGCACGGGTGGTCTGGTAGCGGCGCAGGCGGAATTGGAAACAGGGAAACGGAGATTTGATGAAGTTCATTGAAATCCGTTTATGGTATGAAGAAGGCGTCTATTCTCAATAGTTCAATTAATATTTCAGTTGATTGAACTACTGAGATTTTTTATTCTAACTAGTTCCACGAACTAAACACAGTTTACGTTTATCGTTCGTTCTTTCATTCACTCAGTTCCGAATCTACAGTTTTGGGAGTGAATTAACGTTAACGATTTTCTGCAGTGAAGTTAGTGCGTAGTTAAATCTGACTTAGTTTAGGTGTTTCAAAGCTATTCTAATTTTGTGCCAGACATAATTCAAACTTACCATATCGTTTTTTTAAAGCGTTTGAAAACGAAGAGATTTTTCCTTATCTAGGT
This sequence comes from Ennomos erosarius, assembly GCA_963580505.1. Classification (NCBI taxonomy): domain Eukaryota; kingdom Metazoa; phylum Arthropoda; class Insecta; order Lepidoptera; family Geometridae; genus Ennomos; species Ennomos erosarius. Next base: position 8,696,095 of record OY756996.1, on the reverse strand, counting down.
ACCTATACAAACCTTGTTAGGATCAGCTATCGATTTATATTATAGGTTTTCTAAGCCGCTATTTTGAAGAAATAACAAGATGGCGGATAATAGGTAGGTTCCATGCCAGGCTTCATAATACTAAAATATTCGAGGTCCATTAGATTTAGAGACCAGTAGAATAAGGTAGGTAAAAAACGACGTGTTTTCCTACAGCAAATACTTCATACTTTTCATAATTATGTATTATATTATACAAAGCATGTAGTCATTTTCCCAAACGTAGGATCGAAGTGTCGATCCACATCGGCCTGCGCCTACACCGGTTATAGCGAAGACACAAGTTTATGATGGGTTTACTGCAAGTGCCACTTAACGCCACGGCTACCGTGTAACTCTTCCCCCTCTCCGTGTTTCCTCACCCCCGCACACCCCCTTCCTTTAATTAGATGCACCACCCCGCGCTGAGTGTTTTTATTCCAGTGTCCTTGCTAACAAGGTGTTTAGACTAGAAGGATACGTGTAGGATGGGTCTGCTAAGGCTTTAGGTAATACTTACTATTAAGTAAGTACCTTTTGGCTTTACTATGCAGCTTTTATCGACTTTAAGCCTTGAATTAAAGTTAGGTATAACTACACCAGCGTGCGTCGCTCCGGCGTTCTTCGAAACTACATAGCCCACCCCACTACCAATGACAATTAACTTAGGTACCTACCTACCAACTTGATTACCTTAATCTCTATCTAAAATATTTAGATAATAATTTACCTTCCGAAACTGAATGGAAGAAGGCCCAGTTTGTCAACTGAGGAGTTTAATTTTGCCTATTAGTAATTATTAAGTATACTTAGTTCCATCTAGGTAGGTACTATATTTTACTAGGTAGGTACTAAAGTAGGTACTAATCTATACCACTACTATTTCTACTCATAGACTTAGTAATAGGGCGAATTCTGTGTTTCTACTATGTGGTCTAAGCTCAATATCGTACGTTTGGCCTCATTAGTAACCTCATAGTAGCGTAACAAGCTAGGTATCTATGGCCGTACTTAAAAAAGTGCGTATTGGTGGATGACAACAATATCCACGAATTTTGTGATTTTGTGATGCCCCTCACGAAGTTTTCCTTCGCTATTGTAAGCCTAGTGAAAATTCCACACAGAAAGAATGGTTGAAAATTCGTACTGTGCGAGGTCAGGATTCAAATCAAGGTGCATCGGTTTAATAACCACACGAGCTGCCCCTGAGCCAGACTCGCTTTTCTTATCAATATTTTATAACTGTCGACGCCGTAGATAACAAGGGCTTATGAAAACAAAACAATAACGAATGGTAAGTTTTTAATAACAGCTAATAGAGACTGCCTCAACGTAGGCGCATGTCGTAAAGAAAATGCTAGTGCTGCTAATCAATGTTAGCATAGACAATTAAATGGGGGCATAGAGCAAATAATACCGTGGGTGGTCCCCAAACTGGAAGTGTAGACGCGTCGAAAATCACATGACTTCGCGTTTTTGAACGAAGATGTGACTTTTTTTACTGGGCAGGTTATATTTGATGATGGTCACGTTTACCTTTATTTATTTACTTACTTTAGTAAGAAAAAATAGGCGAAGAGGATTTTGGAGCTGTAATTTTTTTTTAAATATCAGTAGTGAGACATGTGTAGACTTTTGATGTTTCTCTATGACAGACACTCTACAGAATAAGTAATTGTTTATTTTTCAGGAAAGCTTTCAGCTTAATTACTCAGGTACCTAAGTACATGAACAACTTATTAACCGAATACCAAATTACTAACAAAGCAAGCTCCCACTATGCATTGAATAAAATGGAGCAAATAATAATGTTATCCACCCCACAGATAACGGATTCGTCTCATCTCAACTTCAATTACTTAATTAAATTAAAACCAAATAACATAACTGCGCGTGGCTGGTACCACGCACCCACTTCAATGGTGGACGCGGATCAAACGGGTGACCGATTTTCGAACGGTTTTCCCGCGCAAAGTATTTTTGCAATGACCCTCATTTTTATATTTTTACCACTAATCAGTAATACCAGTATTATTTACAAAAAAGGGCTAATATTCTTTAGATATGTAAGTAGTACGAACTGGAAGGCGCAGCGTAGGCAGACCCCCTCACTAGGTGGACCGACGACCTGGTGAAAACCGCGGGGAGCCGATGGATGCAGCAGGCGAGCAGCCGCTCAAAGTGGCGCTCTCTGGGGAGGCCTATGTTCAGCAGTGGACATCTACGGGCTGATGATGATGATGATGATGATGATGTAAGTAGACCTAATTAATATCTTATACCAAGAGGTTTTAGATAGATGACTCTTTATTGTCTTACCAATAAAATACACCTACAATGTGCAGGAATACAATAAATGTTACGTACTAGTGCAACAATGGGCGGTCTTGCCAGCGATTTCTTCCAGACAAACTTCGGGTGGAAAGTATCAATAGACAAAGAATATTATTTACTACGAGAATAACTTTAGCCTTTAGAAAAAAAACATTTGTTGCAGTTTTAATCGCTACCCAATAATTGCATTATTGCCCAGCATAACACCTTTTTTGTAAGTCAAAACACCTGGCGGTTTCGCGTTAAGCACATTACAAGCTCATCCCTTTACAACCCTCAGATACCTGGATTCACCCTCTTTCACTCCCACGGCTACCCTTGCATTAAAAATACTCGTAATAACAATTATAATCATATGCGCACGTCCGAACTTCCGTTGCCATCTCTTTGGAGGGAACGATATCTGTCACTTTGACGGCGCGCTTTTTTAGCTTAGTGTTGCCAGTACTTAATATGTAATTTGTCGGGATGGGTATCGCGATAAGCGTTCTCGGGGGGTGTTTGATTGATTAAATAAGCGTGCACAATGCAGATAGGTGGTGGTTAAACGCGTATAAGCGATAAGGATGACGTGTTGAAAAATTCAGTAGGTAAGTACTAGTGTTGTAGGATTTGCAATCAAAGGTATAATAATAGGTAATAGCATTACAATTTTCTAATATTTTTTTCTAGCTCTATTTTTTTAACGTATGAAATGAGTAAGTACCTATTTTACATTATCGTTATATCATGTGATCGGAATACCTGCACATTTTAAATGACACCCAGTTCTAGAATAGTAGTATGTATTACAAACAGAGCACAACAGATAGGTACATTAAACATTTTTGCCGGCGGCCAGGTGAAGCCACGTCCACGTGCCGTTGCGTGCACAAACTGCAGACTCACGTCCGATCGGCATTACAAATCCGGTGATCGCTCAATAATGGTGTTATTAAATTAATTTAGAGTAAAATATTACTGTAGGGCTGCAAGCATGGTTTAGCACGCGTGTGTAATTTGGAACGTTAATTTTCGAATTAAAAAAATACGTTATTGCGCTCTTTGACAACCAATTGTTTTCCTACCGGCCTACGTCTGTACAAATATACCTAAGTAAGTACATATATACTTTTGCCTAGGAGGTAGTGTTTCTCATAATCATTAAAATATTATAATCCTCAACTTGTTGACCCACTACCGAACAAAAGCTTCTCCAAAGATACGTCACAGCCCGGTCACAGAATAAATTGACTCCTAAGAACGATGCTCTAAGATTAGCTCGGTATCTCGGTGTTCCACACTCTTCTCATCCGCCTGCGCTGCCAGCAACCCTCTGCCTTTGCATTCTTTGTAGTCTCGTCGCGTCGCTCAATGTAATCAGAAGGTCGTCCTAAGCTAGTCCCAGAAGGTAATATGTTTGCTAAGTCGCAGTTTCCACTCTAGAACACTCATTCCATTTGGTTATACATATGGGTTCTGCGGCTAAGACCAGCTAGCCCGCTACCCACCGACCAATTCCTGCTTCTGCAAACTAGTAATGGTCTTATACCTTTATAAATTAGGTATCGGTTAGACTTAGGTACCTTGGTTCTTTAGTGTTTCTCGTAGGTTATATAAGTAGTGGTCCTACTTATATTTTATTAATATAAGACGTAGGTACGTATTATTTTATTTTCCACTATAAAATATTATTAAACAGGAAAAATAGCTTAATAATTTGAATCTTCTGCAGTTTTATCGCATTTAACCATGCATAAAATCGCGTCTCGTCGTTTGCTGCGGTGACCCCGCGTCGGTACAGGTGGGGAATAATCAAATTACACAAATTGCAACATACAATATTCATTGAGTTAGGGCTGTGATGTTATATCGAAATGAGTTATCGATCAACAATTACATTTTGTTAAGGACACGTGGATTTTTAAATACTTACTAATAATGTTTTTCCTTATTACTGGTATTAGCAGACACAAACACTACAACAACTAAATCCAAATTCTTAACTTACATAGGTAAATCTATATCTGCTTACAACGTACGAATTCATTACGTTAGGTTGGGAGTCCTGTGTACTTAGTTGCGAAGAACGCCGGAGCGACGCATGCTGTTGCGAAAACTATTGTAGATGGGTCGTCAGTTCGCAAGCTCGTCGTATCCAACCGATCGAACGACCTAGATCTATCTCTACTTTGCCCTGTTTGTGACTGAAACGTCTAATAATTATGAAACTCAAACACGGGACGTAAAAATTCAAGCATCTTAGGTAGACCAGTGTACCTAACATGTTGATGTTTTTATCAGACAAACGGTTTGTAGCTCGTAAACTCTTCGATGAAATGAAACACCAGCCATGGAATAAGAATCATTGCAGTGGCAAAAGCAAGCGGACATGCAAAAGCATCGACAAGCTCCCCGCACTAGTCCATCGACAAGTGTGATTAATTCATACCCGGTAATGAGGTCGAGCTTTTTAGAGGCTTGTCCATACCTAGCCATACGACCGATTGATTCGTGCGTTCGTGCCCAATTTGTCGCTGTGCGGTCTAATGAATATTACATTAACATGTCTGCGCAAACCCGCGGTGAAATATTTAACGTAATAACCACTAACACTGAATGAATGGAGTTATAGAAATTATGGGAAAATCGGTTTTAGTAATTGTAGTCTGGGAAATTAAGATGATAAGTACAGCAAATGCACATAACTGCCTATTTAATTTAAATCGCTCGTAGCTATTTAGTAGGCAATTATTTTTATCTTTAAAAGTAGGTACCTCTACCTGCCTACTGTAAAAGTTTATAATAAGTGACTTTTTAATCTCCAATAAACCACATATACTTAAGTATTCTTCAATGCGCTCCGTAGTTGTTTACCAGATTCTCAATTTACCTGATTCGCAATTATAACCAGAAGTCATAGAGGTAAGCATTTTGTCACCAGGAAGTCATACAAACTGTATTTAGTATAAAAATGGATTTATGTATGAAAAACCGAAACTGCACTCGACGCGTTTAAGCTAAGTAGAAGATATTTGGGTACCTACCTACCGGTAAATGTGGACAAGAAAGTAATCCCACGGTACCACGGCGCCACAATATGACACATTTCATATCATAAGTGCTCTCACCTTAACTCATTATGACTAACGATCGTTATATGACCATCACCTCTTTCCCATAGTGACCCTATGACGTGTCGGAAGTTCCCACCCATCGGCAGAGGGCGCCACGTGACCGCCACGCGACTCGCGTTTTCATTACAGACTATAAAAAACACAGCAAAACATGGAAAACAATGCAATGTTGTCTCTCGAATAAATTAGTTCCGGAAAGCTGGGGTTAAAACGCGATTGAACTGGTCATTATAGACGCGGTGCCATGATAAAGTGGCCAAGCAATATTGCTTGGAACTAATTTAATATTTTTGTAATTACGCCACCTATTGGTCGAATTATTATAACATATTTTTAACTTTAGGTAGGTACCTACACTGAAAAACCAATCGATTTTGAGCCCAAGTAGTGACCGACCAGTAGCCTTTTTACGTACTAACTCCCTGCTGGACCAACCTAACTAGGTTTAAGACATCATAAGATATATTTTGTTCTTGAAATAAGATTAAAAAGAAAACAAATTGTTAGTTTTAATGAACTGATTATGTATTTATTAATTCCCTCAATTAACAAGTATTACGATTAATATTAACAATGTATAACTTTTAATTAAAACTTGCAACGTAATGAGTATTTGAGTATATTATAGGCAGTTCGCTGATATTGTTCGTATGTAATATAAATATTATATTTTAGGCAAAATATCAAACTCTAGCTTTCTACATTTATAATAATTATTTATAAATATTCTACAACGTAGAATTCACATAGTATATAACGTAGCAAGTTTATGGTTGGAATTCGACATTGAATAAGACAATGTAAAAGAGCAATCTATATACAAAGTGACCTTGAATTAGTATGTCATCCCGAAAGGGGGTAAATCTACACCCCAAGGTAGACAATGTTTCTTCTACGACTTTACTAAATTAATAGAATTCATTGAAGAAATGCCATGTAAAGTTTACGTTCGAAAAGCCTTGACACAGCTGGGTGGTTGAACTTCGTCCTTGACCGAGTGCACATAAATAAGATTAACGACCTGTGTTTAGAAATGAATTTATAGTATCTTGTTAACTCTCGTAGCGATCGCAAATGCAATTTTGCGAGTGGATTAATTTTTTACCATGGAGGCTTGGAAACACTCAATTCAAGTAAGACTCTCACAACTAGTAGGGTATCATGGTCTCAGTCCCCCCATTTCGGGATAACATACCAATTCAAGGTCACCTTGTACATGATAATTATATTATTTAGAGTACTTTAATTGAACCTATTTCTAAATTTTCAGTACAATTTTTCTACACCTAAAAGCTGTAAGTGAGTGTTAACCGATCTTGTTGGCGAATCACCATAGACACACATTTCAATGGTATTTATTTGTCTATGGCTAGCGATAGATATTTTTTTTTAAATATCTACGCAGTTATATTTAAGTTATATTGGGTTTAGTATAGTAGCAGATAAGTTTTGCTTAATCATGGTTAATTCAACGTCGCATCCCCAACACTTTTTTATGAGGCAACGTGCCCATACTTAATGGCAGCTAAAGTATGAGATAGTCAGTTTAATTATACGGAAACAGTTATTTACCCTTGTAGATAATATAAAATGTATTCCAAATTCCTGGAGAAATTCGTGCATTGACCTTTAAGTGAACTATAGGGACCACCAACCTTTTTTTGACATGTTCACTTTTTTAACACCGAGTTATAAATTCGGAAACATGACTTATTTTACAATTTCACGTAAAAATACTAAACAGGTGCTACATTACGCCAAGAGCAACAAACTTGCTTTAGGGTTTTGGAATATACTATGGATACCGGAATTAATCGGATTAGTTTTAATCCGAAACGCTTTTCGTCTCTTTCATCTACATTCAGGATGAAAAAGACATAGCAAGGTTGTATAGTAATAGTGGGTAGATATGAAGTAGAATGGCACACAAATAAGTTATATAAGAAAAGCATAATTATTAACTTTTCGAGACTATACATCTACACATATTTATGTTCATAGATTTGTCACTATATTATAATTAAGTCTAGATGATTTCTAACCTTGAACGTATTTATATGACAGTATATTAAAGCTTTCGGCTTTATGGAAACCAAAAAAACACATTTTTTTCTTAATAGGGCTTTTTCGTTTATTTTTATAGGCCTTCCATATGATAGGGTGTCTAACATGCATTATGCCTACATAATTACTTCGTTCTACATTTGGTGGTATATATTATTTACTATAGCACGTATATACAGCTATTTGTCTACAACGGGCGGATACGTTTCATATTGTAAGGCACCATCTTGAATTAGTTACCTATTACGATATATTGTCATTTGATGTACATTAATAAAGTATTTATAAATATTAAACAGTTTTAACAAAAGGTTGATTTAAAAAGCTTAGTAACTTATTACAGGGTTAACCTATAAACGTTAGTTAATTTAACCAACGATTGTCCTGTCAGATTTTGGTGGAAGTGAAGCATCACCAGCGAAAACGAGACGGAATTTTATTTAAGCATTAGATATATTTAACTAGAGTTTATAAATAAGTATCTAAACAACAGTTGAGGGATTAGTAAAACGATCACACATCAAATGACAATTTTAAATTACAACGAACAAGTACCAAAGGTTATAGACATAATCGGTTAGTTTTAGTTTCGTATAGCGTCATGTCTGTCACACAAGAGCGACAAAACGTCACATCACAGCGTCACATGTAATGAGTGACAGAGACGACGCTCTACGAAGCAGACAGTAGCCGATTGTCTCACTAATAAAAATATTTAAACGTGTACCTACTAAACATGATCTATTGTCTATTGTCTTTCAGCCCTGCTTATAAACGCTAGTTAAATTTAATCAATACTTAAAATGCTTCATTTTTACCCTAACATTTTACGCTAGAGAGAATTTAACTACAGTTTAAGTGTTGATTAAATTTAAGTATTGATTACAAATAAGCCCTACCTAAGTATAGTATAAAGGAAAAGAAGTTAAACTCTGACAAGACCTATGCACTATTTAGGTCCAACCTTATTTTTGATACTATGCAGTAGACCTAGCACGAATATTTACGCGCAAGTAAGTGTAACGTTATCGTAAGCCAGTTGTATGGGGCGATGATCAAATGCCATACAACTGCCTTACGTTAACGTTACACTTACTTGCGGGTAAAGATTCGTGCTAGTCCTACAGGTCGCATGGCAGGGCTAACTTGTTTTATTACTATACATAGGTAAGTACTATACAGGATGCAATTTAATTCATTAGCGTAAATTGAGCCCATGATAGTACATCATTTATAGATGATTATTAAAGAGTAAAGAGTGTAAATGAAAATATTTTTATTGAAAATTATGAAGATTGCCGCGGCGCCTAACGCAGTTGGCACGGATGATTTTGATACATCAAAACGTATTTGTACCTTGTATGTACTAATTAAAAACAGTAATTTATTATTTTAATTAAATTTTGTATTGTAGCATTTGATTAAGTAAGTTATTCCATTTTTTGGAGTTATTATTTAGTTATTATTAACAAACCAATGTGTTAGAATTCAAAAATGTTGGTCCACACGTGACCGGTATCAGGAGTAGGTACCTAGTTCCAAAGGATGCTAATGAAATCAATTACATCCTGTATAAATCTCAAATTGCCTATTATTATATTTATGTAGTTTCATAATTAAGTACAATTTTGATAAAAACGAACTTAAACCTTTTTATTCACTACAAATTTAATATATTTTATTACTACAAACAATAGTTTAAAGTTAAATTTGGTATGTTACTTACATGATAAGTCAATAAATTAGTAAAATCAGTCTATACTACTACGATAAAAATGTCGGTGGTTAGTAATTGTGAAGAATGGGCTGGGGATATAAAATATATAAAATATTTATTAAATTATTATTAATGTTAGTGGCATTTATGTATATTATAATCGTACTCTTTAACTGTTATCATTATTTTCTTGAATTATATTATAATATAACAACTATTTTTTTTATATATTGTACGTCTAGATTTCGTTCTAAGCTTATTGAATGTATAATGAGAATGATAAGTTTGTTTTTATTATCGAGACTAATAAAATCAATATACAACACCATTAATATAAAACGTGATAAGACTAATTATTATCACATAATAACTATAACAATAATTATTACCATTTGCTATTATCATAACTAATTTTAAGTATTAAATGTTAATATTATTTTTCAATATTACGTGCGTGAATTTAAAACGCAAAGTGAATGATTGAAATTGAAACAAAACACTCAGAATAATTAATAATCATATAGGGAACAGCTGGGCTACCAGAAGCTAATACAAAACCATAATGTCTCATGGCATTATTTCAAGGTTACAATAATATTGTTTGAATTCGTACCATGAACTTATAAAGTATTCCTGCGTGTGAACGAGAAGTCTACATTTTTATATGGCGTTATCACTGTCGCTCGTCGGTGTCAACATGATGTAAAGGTATGACATGACAGTTGAGTGAACGATTTAACGTGACGTCATCAAAACTGCTCTGGCTCTGCAGCATTAAAGTATTCTTACTTTTATGTCATTTGTCAATGTATGATTGAGGTAATATTGAAGTAATAATGCTATAAGACCTTGTGGTGACCCCCAGGGGGGCATAAACTCTAAACGATTGATATCAATCCGATCATAAAATTGTGATTAAAACATAGTTGTGACCTTTTGATTAACATGCATATATATAACAAATAATAATCTGATATACAAATCATAATTATCAGACAAGTTTTGTTCTGTAACTTATAATAATATATGTTAAGATTATAACAACATAATCATATTGTGAAAAACCTTTCGAAATATTCAATATAATTAGTGAATATGTGTTAAAATGTCGCATGATTCCAAAACGATGATTATATACCCAAATAAACCTACAAAATAGAGGTGTGACTTAATAAGACATGTATGTTGCAAATAATAGATATTGTTTGTCTGTGTCAGGGTATTCTATAAGTTTGTCTGACAGTTTAATATTTCAGTGTTAACAATTCTACGTACGATTTAAACTAAAAATTCAGCATGAAATAAGCATATTATGTCCTTTAATAAAATAGAAACTACAATTATTGAACTCTAAAGCTTCAAACTTTTTGTTTTGCAACTGTGGCATAGTTGAGTTTGTATAAAAATTGTTTGTTAACGTTTCTATTTATGAAAGAACATAGGCCTTTTGATTTCGTATATCCACGGGCGAAACCACAGGGCACCAATACTTTCAAATATAAACTACACACAAATCAACTTGTTTCTAGACAAACATTTGGCATACAAACATTATTGTTTAAACATTAAAAATCGATACATTAAAGGTGTCAAATTGTTATTAGGTTTAAATGTAAAATGCAAAGATTTGCTATGGTGGATGTCAAACAAAATAATAGGTACTTTGCTGTGTTATTGTCGTTTCTTCAAATCATTGAAATATTCGGTGACTGAGTACGTGCAATGCGATGACGCAATACCTACTTTCAATATATTTTATGTATAGATTTACACTGCTGATTTGAATATGAAAATAATTTAATGATATTGATGAAAATGATTCGTCAAATTACAACCTTACATTAAAATCTAAATATAGTACAATATGAGCAATAACTATAGATTCTAGCACCTGCATAATACAAGCAAATACAACAACTTTGAGACAAAAACAATCACATACGTTAAAATGAGCACACACAAATTAAAATGAAATAAAATAAAACACTGTTTTAAACGTTCACGGTTGTTTACCACGTTTTTTATAGTACTTACGGGATATTTACCGTGATTAGAATCATTTTTGAGTTCCCGATATTTCGGCACAGTTACATGCACCATTTTCACGGTTAGACTGAAGATGCGGGTGGATGATAAAAAGTTCGAAATGTTAGGAGCAGACATAACGGTCAACCCTCTTTCTTAGAAAAAAATAAATAAAAAATATCCCGTAAGTACTATTAAAAACAGGAAATTAAATAATTTGCCAAAGGTACCAACATTTTAATTATTAAAAAAAAAGTTTCAAGAAACTAGAAAAGTCTCCTTGTTTTGTTTAAATAAACAAAAAGTTGTATCACTATTGTTACACTTAAACAAATGTTATGTGGACTTTATTAAATTGGTACTAAATCACAGGCAGTTTTGCCAACCCTACCGTTTTAACAGTAGATTTGCTGTTTTTTGATTAGCAACCCTGTTTTCTGTTTAGGTACAAATTCTACTGTTTTTCTATAATTTTAGGGCCATCTGATACAAATTGCAAAAAACATACAACATAGCGCATAGAAGAGTTGCTGCTACTTAACTTACTTACTCTACATCATTATACGGAAAGATCCTGTAAATTATTATTTTCATATCTCTGTTTTTGGCAAGTTGAAGCAAGATCAATTATTTTGTTTATTACGTATTTTCGATAGTGCTACAATTTACAACAATGAGCAGTGATTGATTTTGTGACCAATTCCCCCTAAACAGAAATAAAGAGATTAAATACGAACTAAAGTCCAAAAATAATAAAATCCAAAACAAATAGCAAAAGGAATTGAAGGTAAAATGGCTTGCTTTATAGCTGAGCATAATATATCTTTGAATACCTATCACTGCTCACTTTCGGAAGAAGATTAAAAATGTAATTAATTTCTTTGAGCACTTTTTAAATTTTCTTTGGAATATAAATAATGTACGTACAATGTAGATTGTTTATACATTGTACGTTAAACACCGTTTCTATGAATTTTGACGTGTTTTATTCAAACAGTAGATTTATTGTTTTGAATGAACATGTTTACTGTTTTTTACTGTTTTTTTAGGCTGTCGTACTGTTTTTTAGGCTGTTAGGGTTGGCAACACTGATCACAGGTGACAATAGTTTTTATCGACCAAATTGTAAGGCCATTGTCACAACACAATCCAATAATAAAAAATATCTATTCCCGGTACTTTTGAATCCTACAAAAGCAACTATAAATAAACAATTATATTATAAAGCGCTCATTAATATTGGGATAAAATTAAAAAATAGACAAAATCTGCCTGCAAAAATAAGAACCATCTTGTTATAACTCTTTCATGTAGGTAGATGAATTAAATTATCGACTTATTTAAGCTAGGTATTCCAGATTCGTTAATTTGTTTTTCGTTGTACAACATTTTTTGCATACCTAGCTTTATTACGGTTCCTTGTGATATTATCCGAATATATAAAATGTGATAATATATTATGTGATATTATTTGAATATATGTGATATTATCTGAATATATGTGATATAATATGAATATATCTAATATAAATAATAAAAAGTGCTTACGTTCTATCAATTCCAATATATCGTGCTGAGATTCGACGGAACATATTACAGTGTGGCATAGTAGTGTGCTGAAGCAATATATTACACCATATATGTCAATCCCCTAAAACAAATCAGAATGTCATTATAAACAACTTATTTTGAATATATTATATATATTTATCACAATTATTATTGGAGTTGCAGGATGGAAGCCATTAAGACGGTCAGTTCAAATTAAGTAACAAGCAGTATGAATTCGTCATTTACATTAAAAGATTATCAATAATTATTGTGATTTAAATTTTATCTGCAACTTTTAAAAACGTTATTATTTTTTAAGTTTTACAAAGGGTGGTAAAATAAGTTATCCTTTAATAATTTAAACCAAACCTTAACAAAATGACCTATTTTCCACTCAGCAAAATTTGAGGAATTTCAATTTCACCATGCATTATTATATGAACCCAAGTCTGTAGTTCCACTAAGTAGCCGAAAACAGTAAAACTAACTTTAGTATCTATATCACCAAACAATTAAAACGAGAGTTAATTAGTATTCCAAATTCACAGATTAAAAATACACACAGTCACTTTTTTTTAGTAATCTTAGACATAAGAGACCAGAACGAATCTGTGGCAAGAGGCCAGACGACGTGGCGAACGATTGTTCGCTACAAATCTGTTACAGGACCGAACACCACCGTCGAGTTCGTTGATGAGTTGATGCTCGCGCGGCGAACGCGAACGTTCAGCTCGTGTTCTGGTTCACTCGGCAGCGAGTCCGGGCCGTTCGTTAATTGGTGGCCGTTGAATTTGGAACGCAGCTGGGTAACTAGACGTTCGAGTCTGGAACACGAGGTTCGGTTTGTGCCGAGCTCTGTTCGGTTCGACTTTTGTTGATCAACGAAAATAATGACTACACACGATTATATTTTTACTCTCCTCAAAACCTTTCTTTAATCTTTCCTAATAATATGTTGTGTCAATAATCTTGCTTATGTAAAATTTAACGAGAGAAAGCGAGACAAAATTTCTTTATGCGAAGATGACAGAAACGGTAAATTTTCTATAAAATATGTTAAGAGTTGAGGCCAGGATCTTCGTGCTTCCTCTATCTCGCTCGCGCATTAGACTTTTCTGCCCACCCTGTCGTCGCCGCCCAAGACACGTCTTGAGCGACCCGGAAGATCCTATAGTAGCCGTTGTTTCGGCTCACCGTTGTTAGGATCACCGGACCAGTCTAGCCCTTCTGGCCCAGGTACCGATTTCGGCACCGGTATAGGATACCAGCGTAACATAATCAGACAACGACCCCACCGGCGAGGTCGACGTACCCCCCGTAGGTTAGTTAGAATGGTCGCAACTTTCCATAGGGTCCACTCCTCCAGCGGACGTAGCCTTCTCGATCCTCTTATCCCGGCAACAGCCCAAGCCGAGGCGCGCACCCCAGGGGTGCCCTTGAGCTAGTTGCCCCCCACTTTTGTCAGCTGGGTGCCTTAAGCGCCTGCCCTCCCGCCCGGTGACGCTGTAAAGGTCGTTAGAGACCAACAGCATTAGCCCGATCAAAAAAAATATCGACATTTTTGAAGGTAGGTATTAAATGGTAAAACTTACTTACGAAAATTCCAACCATTGAATAACCTGAAAAATAACGTCACAGATATTCAACAAAAAATCACATAAATCCAAACAAGATTTCATACATTAAAACTCAATCACCAGATGAATTTCGCTTTCTCTGTTTTAATGCATGGAAATTTGTTTGGATGAATATGATTTTTTCGTTGAACATTTGTGACGTTATGTTTCAGGTGTTTCAACGGTTGGAATTTTCGTAAGTAAGTTCAACCATTTAATACTTTCAAAAATGTCGCAATTCACGAGCGAGATAGAAGATGCACGGGGATCTTGGTCTTAAATGATCATGGAACATTTATTATTACTTTACATACACAATAGCATGAACTTGATATGAATTCTCAAACCCCATTACACAAACTAACAATCCAAAACACATAAATACCACACATTAGTAGCGAAATTCGAAAATGTTATGTACTTACTAATTTAATTGTAACTCCCCTTTGACTATATCCCTGAAAAATTCCCAAGATTCACAGTATTACCAGTTTTTACATATTTTTTATTGTTGATCAACAAAAGCGAAACAGTAGAGACTGGGCAAGTTCTAACTACTTACACGGAAATTCTAAATATATACAAAAAAATTATCAATATTAAAAGTGGGTAGCGCAATAGAGCGCGTCTTGCGCAGCGCAAAATTCGAATTTTGAATAATTACTGGTTTTTTTTTTGTTGTAAATTCGGTGTTTGCGTTTACGTTCGGCTCGGTCTAGTTCGCGTGCACTAAAACATATAGGTGCTATACGTACTTGTGTGAATGTTCTTCCGCAGTTTGCTTCGCTTTACGCATGTCTGCGAGTTCCTTGCGCAGGCGCATCAGCTCCGTCTCTGAGTCTTCGATGTTGCCATTCGTCAATTTGGTATCGTTTAGGTCTAGTCTGTACAAAAATAATATAATTTTGTTTTTAATCGATAGGTGGGGGGGGTAGATATGGAGGTTACTGACGACAACAGATCTTACCTGGGCCCTTATTCCGTAGACCATTCACGCACGTAACGCGGCGCGTTACGATATCTTCGTGGAATGGTTTTGGGTTTAAAATGCTATTCTGTATGCCGTTGTCAAATTGAACAAACACGACAACACACGTTACACGCACGTCAAAAAAAACAGAAAACACTGGGCACAAACAATCTAACGCGTATTCTGTATGAATACAATTTTTTGATTCCATGTTAATTCCATGTCGTGGCGCGTTAAAGCCCGCATTTACGTTTGGAGCATGTTACACATCACGCGTTATTGGCAAGGAATCTCATGTGTCATAGCGAATAACCCCCCTGTTGTCTGACAGTAAGGCAGTTGCGGGAATTAGACCCTCCGCCTCCGGGCTATGGGCCAAACCGCCACACCAGTAGTGGTTGTCAGATAGATAGATAGATAGATAGATAGATAGATAGATGGATAGATAAGGTATATAGATATGTAGATATATGGATAGATACCCGTTGGCGACCCTAAGGGCGTGCATTTCATCTTCTAGGTTATTGATGCGTTCCATCATACGACGCTTGTCCGCTTCCGAAGCACGTAGAGAACTCTGCAACAAAAACCGCAATGAGTAGGGGAATTCAAAAAATCTTACCATCTGTACTATTATGCTGATGTTTGGCATTAATACACTGGAAATTAGACACACACAAACAACAGCCTTCGTTAAACACATGAAACCAAATGAGGCTACACAAACCAAGTTTCAAGTTACACAGCTCATTGAGGCTGGGCCCTGCTGAGGCATCCGACTTGGACTAAGTTAGTTTTACTTGGAAAACTGGTAACTGAATACGGTCACCGGGTGTACGTGGCCACTTATAATCCAGTGATTTCCCTATTAGTTGGCGGTTTTATGTGACATTAGCGCCGAGGGCAGATGGCGCCATAACACAGAGAAAATAAATACGGTGTTTCATACGTTTTAGCTCTTCTTGCCAAACAGTTTACATCCTCAATTCTTGAGGAACTTCTTTTGTTTTTTTTTTCGGGTAGAAGGGAGAGAGTTAGGTGCTTTTTGAATAGGACTTTAAGTGGGAAGAGACAAGAAAGCACGCAGCACCTTTAGTAAAAAAATAAAAACTGCTGTAAACATTCTGGCAAGGAAATTCTCCGAGATCAAATCAAAAACCAAAAACTTTAAATCAACCAAAAACGTTGTCAATCAGGCCACAGAGTAGTAGCAGTAGAAAGCTCATTGATATTAAACAACAAAAAAATTAAACAATATCTATAATCAACCGCGGAAAGGAAGGACGACATCAAACATTGACGTTGACAGAGCCAACAAGTGCGTAACAACGTCTGTCGACGGGTAACCTTTTATCAAACACCATCAACATTTACTCTGCAAATTCAGCATGAGAGTATGTAGACCGACCAGCTTGCGTAGACCCCTGGAAAGTTGAAGCGTGCTTGCGCACTAGACTAGATACTTAACTTGGTCAGGGTTACGGTTGAGTCGACCAAATCAGGGCCATTATTCTGTATCGATTCCTTACTTCGAGACCACGCGAATTCCTTGTCTTACATAAGAAATCTGCAAAACTCTATTCTATATGAAACGAAAATAAAACCGCGCGAAATGAAATTGGAGTTGGCGCGATTTGAACTGTCAAAAATCACATGTTTTACAGAGATGCGTTCCGAAACATCAACACATCAAAAGCTACCACCACTTATGTCAATATATTTTATTCAAAATAAAAATAACTTTATGTAAAGTAAAGGTACTCCTAATGCTGTAACACGATTTAAACAAGACACGATAACGACGCGGTTTCGTATCGTGTGGAATCTGCGTTTCCATAGAAAATAACCGCCCAGGGACATTCATCATGGGAGTACGTACCGCGACCAGCGCGCGTAGACCCGTGGAAAGTTGAAGCGTGCTTGCGCATTGGGCTAGATAGCTTGGTTAGGGTTATGGTTGAGTCGACCAAATCAGGTGACATTAATTAATTTGATATTAACGCTTTATACACACATATTTATACCGCTAAGGCTAGTTAGTGCTTGTGCGACCAGTTCATGAAGCCAGACGTGCACTAGAAGGTACCCAAACACTATGCTGTGGTTACACCGTGCGAACTGGGTTGCCAATAGGACCACCACTCTTCCCGCAGTAAGAGCCAGCTAATGAAATATGGGTGTCGTTTTCCTGTTCAGATCAAGCTATTCTGCGATCACCAAGCCGCCTGCCAAGGGTGAATACTGGCTACGGCTTCCTCACGATGTTTCCCTTCACTTGATTTAGATCACCCCCACTACCAACTGCGTTGTCATCACATCTATAATGGATCAAGTGGTTCTGGTCAACAGGTGCGCAATCTCATCAAATCGGTGGCGGTTTTAAATCAGGTTTGGTTTTTGTCGGGGGAGGGAGGGAGATTATCTTAGATTGGCAGGCTGGAGCTGGCGATGAAGCTATTTTGTTATGGTTTAAGTTATGAGATGTTGCGTTTTTGGGTTATAGTAATCTACCGCGTTTTGCTGCCGTTCCTTGTAATTCGCACTCGCTGAAAAAATCACTACTAATACTTACGTATTTTTTAAACTTTACGAAGACGCGAGGAATCTTTTTAAATTGTCATGGGCAGGTCGTATCGCTCGTAGAACTGACAGCCGATGGGGGAAAGGTTCTCGAGTGGCGGATTACGAACCGGAAGACGCAGCGTAGGTATGTTTGCAATAAATAAACGATTGAGTGTTGAGTATAAGCCAGTCCCCACTAGGAGGACCGACAATCAAGTGAAAGCCGCGGGAAGCCGATGGATGCAGGAGGCAAGCAGTCGCTCAAAGAGGCGCTCTCTGGGGGAGGCCTATGTTCAGGACGCCTTCAGGCTGTTGATGAAGAAGCTTTTTAATTAGATGTCATGCGGAACCCAGCTGACGCTATTTCTATATAGCGTTATCGTTTTAAAGTTTACATAAAATCTATTCATAAGCTACAAAGCGGGTATAAAACTCTTGTTCTAAACCGCTATCACTACCTCTGGAGACTTGCACCTCACAACTCTGATCGCGTTAAGTAAGGTTACACGGTTGAGTCTATATGCTCTGACAAATAGACAGACAGCGGGCGGACGGCTAATTTTGTTTATTCCGCTTATTTATGCCGTTCCTGTATAATTGTATATTATCAGTCAATGAATACGAATGATAACGACTAATAAGCGGTGGAATGGGTTTTATAAATGACTAGATTAGTAAAAAGAAACAGGAGCACCTCTTAAACTTCCGTTTAGGTTTAATTCTTTAAAATTATGTACATTGTAGCGCTTATAGCGAAGCACGACTAAACGTTTCTAACTGATCGGTAAGTCACTACTCGTATGGGTATCCGCTACGCTACAGGTAAAGTGGTATTCACAACTGAGCGGTACCGTGCTTCGGAGAGCACATAAAGCCGTCGGTCCGGCTGTTGTCGTAAGGCAATAGTCTTTAAGCAAGTCAGAAGCTTTCGGGCCGCTTACACTTCTAACACCAGGGCTTACCATTTGTCTGCACAAGTAGAAGACTAGCAAGCCCAAGGCCCAGGCCCGTATTACAGAACTACGCTCATTCATAATCCTGTGCTCAAGATGAGATTTCATTCTTTATGTATAGCCTAAAAGAGAGTAGGGGAAGTCGCATCTAGTTGTAACATTTTTTTTTTCAAAATTGCTAATATTATTAAACGTATTAGGTATTTCTAGACTAATGTATATTTCATGGTTAGATAATATGTTAATATGTAAATGTAAAATAATAAAAAGTTGATGAACTTTGGCACAATAAGTATTTTTCAAAAAATAGTGAGCTGTTACAAGTTGCCCCGCATTAGGGGCAAATTGTAACAAGCGCGGGGTAGATATAGTAACAAAAAAAAAATTAAATGCATATACTACCTATATATACTTATGTTTTATTGGCATAGTGTTACGTACCTATCTTCTATTCCGGAGTTTCATTCACTGGCTAAAATCATCCTTCAATTTTTTTAAAGATAAATGTCACTATTGTTTTTAATCACCTTTTCCTGTTCCTTCAGGCTTTTCTATTTCTTTTCTTTTTCCTTTCATGTGCACTTTGACTTTTTCTTATTGATTTTGATAAAAATAAACCTTAGGAAGCTGTTTTCATCACGCTCGCTTGACATCCTCTTTTTATATTATATACTTAATAATAGAGGCAGCCTGCGGTTTTACCAACATAGTTAGTTAGTCAGTCAGTCAGCACGAAGCGTACATATAGATTTATCATTAAAAATATTCTCCAACCGGTAAAATTACTTAGCCCCGTTTAACCGAAACCCCTTTTCACGTTACGGTAACGCATTTAGCGTAAAAGGTAACGCGTTAACAGGTTTAGCGCGCTACCGGTAACGCGTTAACTCCGCGGTGCTAAGCAAGCCGCGTTGCGTTTTTGCACTGCAATCAACTCATTAAACGTTAAGTGCGGACGCTTCGGTGCTAATTATTAACGCAAACCGGGCTTTATAACTGTAGGTATGAGGCGCGCATTTCATATAGTATTTACCTACTCCTACTTCATCAATGATTTAATATACATTATAAACAAAGTATCATTATCATCAACAGCCTGAAGAAGTCCACTGCTGGAAATTCGCCTACCTCAACCACCTTGAGCGGCTGCTCGCCTCTAGCATCGATGGGCTCCCCGCGGTTGTCACGATGGACTACCTTGTAGGGGACAAAAAAAACAAAGTACTTATAAGCGATGTCAAACGTAATGTGAGGCAAAATGTAAGTAAACAAACGTAAGCCATTTGCTGTAAAAACACTTCATTATAGGTCCGACCGACTCCACTATAGGTACTTACCTACTCCAAAATAATACGAGAGATATGTATAAGTTATGTCCTAATATAAACCAAATGTTTTTTCCAACTTCTGTTACCTACCTACATGCAGTCTGATTTTTAACGCTTTATGGATGTATTTTGTGTACCAAAAATATCTGTACTGTCTGTCGTCAATAAGGATGCATGTCTCTGGTATCAAAATACATAGAAGCCGCCATCCTTCAGCCTTTAAGCAAATTCAAATACCTACACCGTAAAAACTTTCCGAAACGCCAGTGACAAAACAAAAGCTTGCCAATCCATTCGTACATTCCCCGGGACACCAGCCCGGTAATACCGCATTTAAATTCATAACAAAATTACAACTCACCAAATTGCAATGAAATATTAAGTACGCCGGGAATCGAACCCCCTGTGACGTCACGGGAGGGTGGCGCCGCGCGGCTGCAGGCATCCACTCACATCTGCCAATATTTACCTAGCCCCCACTTCCCCCGCCCCTCGGCCAGGGTAACCCCTCCCTCCCCGCACGCACCCGTTCATATTTCAAATGCGATGTAGGGAGACACTAAAGACTACAAAATACAAAGTTGCCCGGATGTCTGTTACATAGAAGCGTATAGAAAAGTTTATTTGTGAGACCATAATTGGATCATCAACAGTTTGGCAAAAATAAACGCTAGTTGCGAAGCATCATTTGTTTCAATGCTCTGTGGTTCTTCTTCTTCTTCGGTTATGGCATTCTTTATTTATTTATTGTATTCCATCGCTAATAGCGATAAATCTGCCAATGTAAAGTGAAACTTACACTGAAAAAGGGGCTAAAGAGATGGCTATTCTCGGCTAAAGAGATCTCTTTAGCCGAGAATATAAATATTCTTAAAAAATTGATTTCATGAAAATAATGAGGAGAAAAAAAGTATTTCTTAGACACAAAACTACTAAATCTTGTTAGAAACATGTTAGAAGTAACAAAGACTATAAGTTTTTAAAAATTAACGTTAAGTATAAGTAACAGGGTAGACAATTTGTACTAATTTCGAATTTTATGTTATGCTTTATACATTGAATGCTACTTGCATTTCTACCAGCAGTGTGCCAGTTAGTCGATCAAGTCAGCCATTCTGTATTCTGCCGCCAAGCAGTAGTGTACAAGCACTACTGTGTTCCGGTTTGAAGGGCAGTGTAGCTAGTGAAATTAACGGGCAATTGAGACTTTATGACTTGATCTCACGGTCTAGTAATCTGATTATTAGACTGTGCTCATGTCTCAGATGACGTGCGCACTGCGCCGCGTAACTTTATTATTTTAAAGTTCCGAGTGAAACTGCAACCTTTATAGGCAGCCGTGTCGCTTAACATCAGGTGAGCGATTAGCTCATCACGTTATTCATTATCATTATTTATTCGTTATTTATTTTATTATGTTCGAAGGTCTTTAAAAAATAGTTAAGGTTATTAGTGATAGATAGGTACAGTACGGTGTGAGCGTCAGCCCGCATCAAACATCCTTGTATGTGCGAATGCCCCGCGTTTAGTTAAATCGATGCGCCCCGTTTTATTCAGACTCACGGCGATTTTATAATCCCCCTGTATGCGCCGAGTGAGCGCGAAAATTGTTATTCTTTATGTTCTGGTATTTTGAATTGTATGTTTGTTATAGAAGGGGGATGTTTAATTTATATTGTTAGTTGAAAAAGATCGGAAACAATTGAAGATGGAACTTGTATTCAGTAGAAAATAAATTACGATCAATGATCCCAAAAATAGATCCTGGACTCTATGACTCTCTAGGGAATCAGGAACTGGTCCCATAAAAACCCGACACAGAACAAGTATCTGCACATGTTTCCTGTGCAGGAGTACTTTTTTCAGTGCTTTCTTTTTTTATTCAAATAATTTTTTTTATTATTGAAAAACCATTAACTTTTTATAGACGATTTTCAATGGCTGCATATCATAGTTAAACCTTATAAATAAATTATAAACCGACTAAAACGAAAACATTACTTATTTTTATTATACTTATACGGAATACAAAATTAACTTTTAATTTTAATGTTTTTTGTTTTAAATTAAGATTATCATGTTTTATTTATATAATCTCCTCGTATAGCCAGATTAACTATTACATAAACAACGTACCTTCCTTTTCGACCTGCATAATAATATAAATGCATCTACCAGAGGGTACTGCAATCAATGCAAATCTAAACTACTAGCAAAGCAAAACATTGCCAACTCCGCAATGTCACCTCTGTAGGCGTTTTGCACCAAACAAACCTTTTAAGAGCGCCACAGTGCAATATAACCAGAAGAAAACCTCATGACGCAGCGCAGGCCCAGTACCCTTGTTCCAAATTAATCAATCAATCATTTATTTGCGAGAACACAAGCACAATTCACAAGGAAGGTCTTAAAATAACATATATAGACATATTGCGTTCAACTTGCATGCAAGTGTGCAAATATTAAAAAGTAAAGTTTAGAAAGCCTTCGTGCCGTGGTGAACTGGAGGTTGAGCAGGTGGGCTCTGGTACTGGGACCCGCCGCCTACGGGTTTGATTTCCACGACAAAACAAGTATTTGTGCACAGGGGAAAAAAGCGCTAATACTTATTCTGTCTGGGTGTTGTGGGACCATGGTCTTCGTAGAAGCTGAGTCCCTAGATACAGAGAATCTTTGTTAGGGTCCAGGATCTATGTATGTGATCGTAGGCCTTATTCATAATTCAAGGGTAGGTATACATCATTGATTATAAATCCAGTTGACCGACGATACAATTTCCCCTCGTACGAAAATTTGTAGTGTATTTCAACTGCTAATCCTACGAGAGGAAGCGGGACACGCAATGTGTCTTTTGTTCCATCCTGCTCTGTCCTTTGTAAAGTTTTATGACTTTGTCTCGTTTTGTTACCTGGCCCCCTGCCCCCGTAGGTGAGTCGTGTTTGTACGAGGAATTATGTTCACGAGCTATCAACGGGCTTTATAATCTTTGGTATTGGTATACATAGATATCCTAATCTGCCAATCAATCAGACTTCAGGCTAATGCGAAGAAATAAATGCAAAATTACTTCACGCCGCAACAGTTGAACGGATTTCAATGAAATTTGGATAGAGGTAACTTATGCACTGAATACTTTTACCAGCGGATGCAAACACTGTAGTAGGTAATAATATAAATGGAGTTTTGTCAGAAGTCCACCAACTGTTTTACACTTCACCCAAGGCGACCGCCAAGTGCACTTCAACCGACCACCCAGGTCGCAGGCGCACCTCGCACCGAATTGAGGTAAAAACATAAAAAAACAACCAGCCTTGTGAAATATGGAAAAAAGCTGTTTACATAAGGTGAGGAGTTTTAGGATGGGATTGAGTGAAAAAAAGTGTTTCGGTTGGTGGAAATGGACGTTAAATGATAAGCAAGGGTAAATGGAACAAAAATTGCTTTGGTGTAAGTGACTGCTTAAGTAAAGACTTAAATGTTTGGGTTTATTACCTAAATATACCCATAGCTATGTCAGACTTTTCAATTAAGTAGGGTGGTCCACTTTTATTCATTTTCCGTGGGGGATTTAAAGTTTTTGGATGAAGTATCTGAAGCATCATCAAAATCGGTTCAGCCGTTTTGGATGATATTTGCAAATAAACCGACATTTCATTGGTGCACGCTGTATTATTTAGTTTTCTGTGATTATTACCATCAGAACATGCAAAAGCTTGATGATACGAAGCCAACATTGGGCTAGCGCGGTCCATCGTGGCCCATGCATCTTTATCCTAATAATAAGTAACAAAGCTGTTAACGTTCGAAATAAAATACAATGAGTTTCAACAATACATAACATAACCGCAACGTTTTATGAACAGCGCCATCTTGACAACTATCGTGAACTAAAACTAAGTTAACTCAGCAGGCTTTTTTGATAACCAGCCGTACATAATTATTTTTGAAAGAGCATACCCCTATTCTTGTATTGAATTCAGCCAAATGCCCATAGATGGCGCTGTTTTCAATATTTTTATACGTACGTACCTTGATCTCATCAAGAGTTTTTTCAGTCTGTTTTACTTCTGACGATGCCGATGCCAAATTCTGTGAACAAGAATACGTTTTAAGTATTTACTGATATTATTCGCAACATCTTCTAAATTACCTTTTAGTCGCTTAGCGATAATTTAAATACAAAATATAATATTATACACAATTTTGTAATAAATAGTGTATTCTCTAAGGCAATCATTTACATTATGATCTTCACACAAAAATGGATGCATTGGATTGCAGTGACATCATCTTGTGACTGTAGGATGTTCTATTTAGAATTAGAATGGATTTACGTAGGTTTCAGAAATTATGACTTAGTTGGCGGTTGTTGCTTTGGTGTTATACTGTAGGTATTATATTATCTGGGTTTCCAATTCAACTCAATATCAGTAGGTAGGTGTATGGCGGCACTCTTCTGATATAACGAATATGAAAAGGATGGAGATATTTTTAATTGGTTTTACAACGAATGCGGTACAGGATTGAAACTAAGGGCGCCTTAGCGGCTAACAAAATTTATATAGCCTTGGAACCAGCTTATCTTTGCAGCCGCTGACGTTAAGTCATTACCTCTGCTGTTATCGGATGAAAGATAATATTTTATTATCTTATTCTGATATGCAATTCATTTTAATGTCCGGTTAATGTGTTTACTGATATATATTATAGGAGGAATAATTAACCCTTTCCCCCCGGGGTAGTGATTTTTAACGAATTTCCGCTTTTGAACTTTATTTTCATAATAAGGTAGGTAAAATTAAAAACACAGATTTTTTTTAGATTTTTATTATAGTTAGAAGTACTATTTCCAAGACCTAGACTTATAAGTACCGTCAGGAACTTCGTGTTAACAGAGTGGTAGGAACTTTGATTGAAACTACAAAAATAATGAGATCCACTATTGACTTAGCAGTAATTAAATTAATGACTTAAGTAGTAGTAATAAAAAAAAAAAATTACAGGTTAACCTCGTGGTATTCAATAAAACAATTTTTCTTTTCGTTTACACACAAAAACACGTTGCAATGCGAACATTTACTATGAGGTTTCGACTGAATCTTCTTCAAACTACAAACCTCACACCTTCCCCTGTTCTCTACAAACGTAGGCCAATGGATGCCTCTGTTACCTAAGCGTACGTCTTTTATAGTGGAGTAGTCAGATTTGCGTCTTTTGGAAGGGCCGCCTTTTGCAGTATTGTCAGTAGAAGTCTTCCTTTTCTGACTAGCATCTTTCATTGTCATCAAGCCTTGAGTAACAGAACGTCTAAAATCTTTTACGGTAGTCTGTTCCATTATAAGTCCATGAATGACATATGCATTGACAAATACGATGTCCAGAAGACCCCAAAACAATCTGTGCCACCATTTCGGAGATTTGCGATCTATACAGTAAAGGGCTCTCAAACGATCAGCTGTATCTACGCCGCCCATATACATATTGTAATCTTTGACAGCTATAGGGCATGTAATGGCTGACTTGGTTCCATTTTTTTCTTTACGTGACACAGTTGCCTCTTCGTTCCCGTGAAAATTAGACACTAAATGAACCATTTTATTATCCTTCCATTTCCAATATCCAATGTCTAAATTTGAAAATCGATGATCACTATCGCCCCTTTTCAATTGAGAATCAGCGAGCATATTTCCGGGCAGTCCTTTTCTGTTACTTCGGATAGTTCCACATGCGTAGGTGTTTTCAGTTTTCAGTTTCTCAAGTAAAGCCACAGACGTGAAAAAATTATCAAAGTAAACTACCTTCCCCTTACTCCAATCTTGTTCCGTTAACTCCAAAACTACTTTCTCTCCTAATCCATAGCCGGTAAATTTTGTGTTCAGTTCTTCGTCTTTCCCTTGGTAAATTTGAAACTTCTTTATATACCCCCTCTGGTCAGCAAGACACCACAGTTTGTACCCCCTTTTTATGGGCTTCATAGGTAGATACTGTTTTAACACAGACCTACCTTTGAATTTAATCATGGACTCATCTACACTCAGTTCGCGAGTACCATGATAAACCATTTCAAATTTTTTATTGAGTGCATCAATCATTGGTCTAATTTTATATAATTTATCTTTGCAGCCTGAAGGCATTTTGGAGCTATCATTGCAATGCAGATGAGATAAAATAATAGCGAACCTGTCTCTAGGCAAAGTCTTGCAAATAAGCGCGTTGTTGAGATCAGGTGCCGAAGAGTAGTGGTCTCTCCACGCCGGACGAGTATTGTAACCCATAAAAAAATTAATACCTATAAATGTTAGGAGTTCCTCTTTTTTTAGGTTCAATACTTTGCTTTTCTGAGTAGCATAAAGGTTACTTTGGTATACAATATTGTCAACAATGTCATCAATCAATACTAAAAATATATCAGTCGGTGTGGTACAGTGAGCAAACCAGTCATCTACTACTCCAGTATCCGCAATGTATTCCGGTAAAGATGTACTTAGGTCCCTCTTTTTCCATTTACGGTTTGGTTCGGGTAATCGCTGGTTAGTTCGGTGTGAAGAGTTATTTGCAGATGGTAGATCAGGCTGAACACTAGGTGCAGGTAATGAAGATGTGGGTACCTGATTTATTGGGTACTCCAATACATCTTCATTTGACGGCGACGACGGCGGAACTTCGGCCAAAACATCTTCTATAGCTCTTTCAAAAATTTCATCGAAACCTCTTGGCGAGGGTAGTTGAACATTTTCCACTTCATCATCGGACACACCTGCATCAGACGCTTCGTCGCAGTCCGGAAGCTCTTCTAATAACAGGGCTTCAATTAGAGCCGTATTGTTTTTAATATCCATCTCAATTCCTAAAACAATAAAAACCTTGATTAGAACAATAATAAAAAAAAAATAACATGGGTTTATAAAAATAATAATAAAATAAAATAACCACTTCATCGTATACATGTATTATAAAAAATCATAATATTTGAGACTAGAATCACCTGACGGTACTTTTAAGTCCGCAGTAGTTTTTATCAAATATTCGTATGAAATATCGTGATAATACATTATAACAGCTTTTAGAAATATAGCCAATGATATAAACAACGTAAATAGTAAAAAAAATAGCACTTACCTGTGATATTCTACTTATAAAACTTTTTTTATTTCACTGCACAACGAAATGAAAAAACGTTCGACAAGTTGTGACAAGAATTTCAATTTTTACGCCAATGTCGCGCGGTAATTCAATTAACGCGCTGTGATTGGCTGACGGAAACGGTACTCTAAAGGATCGTCAGTTGCCGTTCACGTAAAGTGTTTTCGTACTAAAGATATTAGACGAAAAATGTGGTGGTACTTCTAAGTACCGTAAGGAGGGAAAGGGTTAAAAAGGCCTCATTTTGACTGTTTCATAATGTTAACAGTTCAATAACATATCAACAGATGGCGATACATGTTCTTACATATATAACTTATAAAAGCCAAATCAATGGATCTAGATGCGTTTGAGTTTACGTGCTAGATTTAATTTGTCTGTACATAGATATTTTATCAACTACCTACTTTACTACCCAAGTAACTTAAGTACGAATTCTTATGAGAGTGCGTGAGAAAGCTTGTCGTCGATGTTAGAGTGAGACACACTTAGGCGCTACCATAGTCTTGTCACGGTCTCTCACGAGAAAATGTTGTCACGACGCCCATGCTAGCCGGGCTGGTATTTATTCCTGAGTAACAGTCGGAAACATTCATTTAAAATATTTTTTTTTTACGTTTGATAGGCTTGCGCTTGACCACTATCCCACCTGATGGGAAGTGACGATGCGGTCTAGGATGTTACACGCTTGCCTGGTTGTAGGTTTTATATTTACGTTAGTAATTGTTATTTCGGTTAATGATAGAGGGTTACAACGGAAACTGTGCCACTGAAACTTTAGAGACTGCCTCATATATTTCTATGAACCTTTCCTATTTCTGTTTACATCTATGTTCATATCTAAAAAATGAAAGACACATACAAAATGAGTAGATTATATAGTTCACCGAACCGCAATGCATTCTTCTACATTGGAGATGCGCCAAGTGCTCCAAATGCCGAGTCCAGTCTGGACGGAGACTTCTAACCTACAAACTATCAATTATTATATAATCAACACTATAACCATGTCCAATAGGCATGATGACTACTATTAAAAATGAACATGTAAATAATACTTTCATAAAGAAGATTAAAAATGAATGCAATAATTGAAAAATAAGTACAATCGGTAAATAAATCACGGAGTAATAAGCTTTTAAAGTTTCTACAGGAGGCATCTCCTGTCCCTTTCTCGCGAAACAGAGCGCCTCCACGGTTACTATGAAAAATCCACTCATGACGTCACATGCCAAAGAGATTGTATGTAAAGATACCACAGCTTAGTAATGAGGTACTATGACGACATTGCTCTGACGTCACTGGCCGTTTGAGCTATCTCTTTCTGTTCCGGTTTTTAAAATGCTTGTAACTTTGTCGTTTTTTGAGATATTTTATTTTTGTTTTCACAAATGTTTATCGTTTGAGGAATATTTTTAATTTATGCAAAAAAAATTTTTGTCATCATGCCTATTGTCCAGTCAGAGATACAATAAGATATTTGGTATAATTACCAAAAGAATTTCTGGGAAGTTCACATGCGTCCGGTTCGTTTGAACCTAATCTCAAAATACCTGATACGACTAAATCTCTAACTGTTTTACTCTCAAAATGACTAAAATTTAACATACCTTATTCTCACAATATCTGGTACCCAAAATACCCAACTACTGATACGCCGCAATTTATATTGTTATATGAATACAAAATGAAACAAGAATATCTAGTGTAATTCCGCTAAAATCGCGGCATATAATAATAATAAAAGAAATTTTTGCGGATTTACACTATTCTTGTTTCATTTTGTATTTAAGATGAACTTCCGCGAGGTCACGCCTGATTCAATCAATTATTGTTATAAGACTCTTTCCACTACGTTTCCAGTAGAGTTGGACTAAGTAAGCTATACTTTTCAGGTTATTACATCAATGCTTAAAAGTTTATCGGTTATCGTAATGAGAATCTGTGTGTTGAAAGTTAATTATTTAGGGTTTAATCATTTTGGATGAACCGATATACATAGATGAAAAAATAGCAAAAATCTGCTCGAGGCCCCAAACAATAAGTGGAAACGGCTTCCCATATTTTTTTTTAATGAGAATGAATGACTTGACGAGCTTGTCGTTCACCTGATTTTAAGCAACACGGCCGCCCATAACAGTTGCAGTGTCCCTCGGAACTTTAAAATAATAAAGTTTCGCGTGACACTGCACTGCGCACGTCATCCTGAGACATCACACAGTCTAGTAATCAGATAACTACACTGTGTAATCAGGTCATAGTCTCATTTGCCCAGTAATTTCACTAGCTAAAATGCCCTTCAAACCGGAACACAGTAGTGCTTGCACACTACTGCTTGTCGGCTGAATAACTGGCAAAGCAGTGGTACCTACCTAGACGAACTTTGCAGAAAAGTCCTATCACCTAGTAGATTATGTGATGAATTTGCTAACAGACCGACAGAAACGCTAAAAAACTATATTTTTGGATTTTTCTTTTGTTCTGACACAAACCAATTCTGTTTCTAAACTTATTTCAAGGACCTACAGACATAATTGGTTGTATTTTTATTATTAGTAGTTTACCTCAGTCCTTTCCAAAACCATGGCTCGTACCCTGGTGTAGAGCGCCTCCTCTCGTATCCTCGCAGCATCGCGAATCTCTCGCACCAATTCCGTCACAAACCCTGGAGCGTACTGCCCGCCGATCAGACCTGGAATCAGAAACAGAATACATATATAATAACCGGCTAAGTGGGAGTCGGACTCGCGCACGGAGGGTTCCGTACCATAATCTATAAAAACGAGCAAAAAAAAAAAAAACGTTTCATAAATATTTCCCTACTTACAACTTTGTAATGTAACAATGCAAAGAAAAGCAAACGAAATAAGGTCTAACCACATAACTTGATACTTCGGGATCTTTTTAGACCTATAGATAAAAGAAACAGTTTTATTGCAATTTAAAAATCCATCTGAACAAAAAAACAAGTATGAATGTAATAACATCGAGAGTAGATGTTCTATCTAATCTTAACTAAAATCTATGGCGTCGATAAAGAGATGAACAGGCCAGTTCTTTGCTCTAGATAGCAGTGATAGATAACATGCATTCAAGCATCGAGTAATGAAATTGCATGGTAGGTATTGAATTTTGCGGTTTCACGTCTTTTATCAGTAGGTACACACTATAATCATAATCTATAATCAATTTATTGGTAAAAAAAAAGTCACAAAGTAAAGGAATACACTTTTCATATAAAATAAATAATAATAATATTAATAATTACATTCACAATTATACAAATAAAAAATAATAACAATATGCACAGTATTCACTAAATACTGTTAAGTAAATACTTGATTAAATTAAATCCTACTGCTGTCAATTTATTTTACATATTTCAAATTCTTCGAAGCTGTAGAACGTCTGCTCGATAAGCCAGCGTTTGAGTCGTGACTTAAAGCAGCTCAAACTGGAGGCAGTGGTGATCTGCTCCGGGAGCTTATTGTATACCGTCGGACCCATAACATGCGACGTTTTGGAAGATTTAGTGAGCGTTCGAGGGATAGCAGAGAGCTTGTCCTTGTTTCGGGTGTTGTACGAGTGGATACTACTGTACTTCTTATAGGAGGCTTGGTTTAATCTGACATACACCGCTACCTGATATATCACGTAGCGGTGTGTGTCTACATTTGTGCCATGCGAAATATAGTATATTACTGTACTGTCCTACAGATACCGCACAATTTTCGGGATAAAAAGTATCCTATATGTTACTCTACCTCCTAAAGTATCTACACACCAAATTTCATCAAAATCCGTTGCGCCGTTTCAACTCTTGAGTGGTAACATACATATTTACCTTACCAAAAACACTATGTAGCTCATGAAAGTTATAGTGATTTCATTTGTTCCTCTCTATCAAGTTTGAAATTAGCAAAGATAAAAGAAGAGAATCGCTGAGTCTATTCCACGGGTAGATCCCAATCCCAACGGATCCCACCTAATGTTTTTGCAACTGATACAATAAAATATTATTTTGAGATCCTCCACGGTCATTCAGTATTCATTTATTAGTAAGAGGGATAGCATTTACTAGGATACGCCTAAATAACTAAAACACAGACATATCACACGCTAGCTGAACCGCCCCCGGCTTCGCACGGGTTAATTAGTTTTACGCTGTAACCCGGTTACGTACCTACGCCTTGTACACCATGGGTTACATTATTGGAGTTTTAGTAAGGATACCTATCTTTTTGAAAATATAATATAGGCAATGTCGCCCGGGGATAGTGTAGCTTCCCAACTGTGAAACAATATTTCAAATCGATTCATAGTTTCGGGGCCTATTCAAAGCAAACAAACAAACAATCAAATCTTTCCTCTTTAAAAGATTGTTAAGATGTTAAGATACATAAAATCTCGAGCAGAGCATTGCCCAATTTGTTTGGTTCGAGCCCTAATCGATTAACTTCGGTGTTGCTAACAAAAAAAAGTAAGCCTAATAATAATGAATGCGAAAGTTTTGATTACTCAATCAGGTATGGTGCAAGGGGCTTTAATCTAAAACTTACTCCCACGGTAACAAAAAACTGTAGGTACCTATTTCTATCATTTTATCTGGTGGACAGAACTAAGCAAGATGAGTCACGATTTATAGATACAGGTGTTTATAAAAGAAAATCAGTAGATGATAGATTCTTCGTAAAACTTGCTTAAAATCATTACCCTTTGTATACGACTTTCATAAACATCATGATCCTGAAGACATCCGCAGCTGAACATAGCGCCCCTTTGAGCAGCTGCTTGCCTCTTGCATCCGCGGTTTTCACCAGGCCGTCGGTCCACCTACAATGCGTCTTCCGGTTCGTGATCGCCTCTCGAGAACCTTTTCCCCCATCGGTTGTCAGTTCTACGAGCGATATAGCCTGCCCATTGCCATTTCAACTTGCTAATACTAAGAGCTATATCGGTCACTCCAGTGGATCTCCCTTATTTCGTATCTTATCTCGCAGGAAAACACCGAGCATAGGTTTCTCTCTCCATAGCTAGCTGGGGACTTTGAGGTTACCGAGGCCAACAGATAGAGACCATGTCTCAGTTCTATAAGTCATCACTGGCAACACACACTGATTGAAAACCTTCGTACGACTTTATTAGAATGCAACTCACCATTACTGCAGACTGCAGTAGTCTATAT
The DNA here is from genome assembly GCA_963580505.1 of Ennomos erosarius. Taxonomy (NCBI): domain Eukaryota; kingdom Metazoa; phylum Arthropoda; class Insecta; order Lepidoptera; family Geometridae; genus Ennomos; species Ennomos erosarius. The sequence goes on along the minus strand of OY756996.1, from coordinate 8,663,513 downwards.
CGAATAACTGAAAATGAAATGAAACAGAAGTGGGGGGCCTTCTGTTATGTATTTCAGATGCGTTCATTTGGCAGAACCATTGTTTAGGTACCTTTTGGTATTAAAACAATAGCGGGCGCGTCTATCTCGTTTAAAAATCTGATCACGACACGCGTTTAAGTTCATTGTTTTCTCTTTTATTCATCGCATACCAGATAAGTAGGTACCGTCAGTTTTAAATTAATTTTGGTGTGTCATAGTAGTCGTATGGGTGAAACTGCATGACAGTAAAATGGCCACTCAGTTTTTTTAAACGTTTATGAGTAACGTGACGAGCGAGTCGTTAGGTTGGTGTTAAGTGACATGGCCGCCCATAACAGCTGCAATGTCACTCAGAACTCTAAAATGTAAAGTTTCGCGTGACACTGCACTGCGCACGTCATCCTGCAGCATCAGCACTGCCTAGTAATCAGATTACGAGACCGTGAGATCAGGTCATAAAGCCTCATTTGCTAGCTACAATGCCCTACAAACACTGAACACACTAACTGCTTGAAGGCAGATTACCTGCATAGCAGTGGTACCTACCTAGACAATTATGCAGAAAAGTCCTACCACCTAATGGAAAAACCCAGTAGTGTTTTATCTTTGCTTATTTCAAACTCAACAGATAGAGACAAAACACAAAATAACTATTCCTTTGTTACACAATGTTTTAGCAAGGTGGTAAATGTTAAGTCCTTTTCCAGGGTTAACTATCTGAATGCCAAAATACATCAAGATGTTTGTTCGTGAAAAGGTAACAGAGAGATTTGGGGTGTCATAAACCGCTAGTATTCAATGATTTAGAATTTTAGATCATGAAACTTTGTTTAGTGCCGAACTAAATATAAGGCAGGTCTTATGCGATGAATAATCCGCTTATTCGTTATCCTATTTGTACGTCTGTAGAACTAATACGGACGTACTTATAAAGACGTAAAACATTACAGGTCTTGCGGGCACTAGCTCCAGTTGTGCCCACGACCAGTAAAAAAAGTACATAGGCAAATAATCACAGATCCTAATAAAAGAAATTTATATTTATTTATTGAAAGTTCATTCGAGTCTGAATAATGTTGCAAATATCAAAAAGTCATGGCTTTCCTTGAGACATAGAATACGTAATATGACTACGTATTGTGGTGTCATTTTTTGTGTTAACGGTAGCACTTATCGAAGGATTATCACGAATTACGGATCCATTGTAAAGTTAAATTGATATTCTTAGCACATTCCCACTGGTAGAGAAGTTGTTATATGCGAGGCTATCGCAGGTCACGAGGGATGGCGTGTTCATTCATACGTAATCTACTATGTAGATGTTTGTAATGAATAATGATGTATACCAATACCGTTTAAAATCAAATATATTTTTACAGATTAAATATATTGCAAAGAATTTTTATAAGCTTTCTGTTTATTACGATTTTGCGGCACGGATATCATGCAATCGTACCTATAATTGAATCATTTAATGAGTACATTGCTCGCTGTTTTGCGAATAATGGAAAAATTGAAAGAATTGGCCAATGCCGGCGCACTCTATAAGTAGCTTATGTAAGTTAGAAAATATTGTATGCACTTCTGCATCTTCTCGTGTTGAGGTTAGCCCTTGTCAGAATTTTCTTCGCCAAGATTTTAATCGAGAAGAAAACTGCTGCAATATTCCCTTAGCTGGCCCTTACTCACGTAACGACACCAGACGGCTCGAAGAAATGTAGTGGTCCAACCGGAACGTGATTATTGAATTATAAATAGAATACCTCTTTAGCTAGAATGCAATACAAATTCATTGGCGGCTGTGAAATCGGCGCTAAACGCTGCGCAGTAGCAAAATTAGATGTGCGCGGGCAGAGGTGAGCGGTGGCGCAGGGTGCGGGGGGCTTGTAGCCGACTTCACATCCGCCATTGAGATTGAATCGCGCTCTACTATACTTCATGTTTAATCACCGTTTGTAGGAACACTTAAACTTGGATAGTATATGCCTGCATATTGCGCGACGAAAAACATTCTGGGGCCGTACTTGTGAGCTCTTAGCGTGATTCAAAACAGAGCCTATATTGGATCGCTTGTCAAAATATCGATACAAAAAACAAAGCCATCCAATATAGGCTCTGTTTTTAATCGCGCTAAGAGCTCACAGTACGGTCACTGAACATTGTTGGTATAAAAATAAATGGAGACCAAAATAGACAATCAATAGCCATAAACAATTTAAAACAGCCAGCGGCGGCGGTGAGGTCGATCATGTCTGTAGTGCTCATAGCGCATAACGCATTCAGCGCATCAAAATATCAACTGACCGTAAAGATAGGTACAAAAACTGGACGAGTATGTACCGCGAGAAGTACCGGTAGTAGATTGTAATAAAACCATAATAAAACGTATATCTGATGTATGGTGCCATGATGGAAAGTTCGCTTGCCAATAAAATAAACAGTTTTAATTACATATTAAAGTCCTGTAGTTTACTGCTTTTATTATTATTGTCACATTGGCATTGCTATTACGGTATATCTTTGCCAAAACCTGAATTTACCCGGCGCTGTTTTTCTCTTAAAATGAATTCATTTAGTTTCTTTTTTATTTTATTTTTGTCGGGCTAATGTAGTGTAATGCTGTTGATCTCTACCGTTAGTCTTTACAGCGTTACCGGGTGCGTCCTACCCCTATAGGGCTAGGCTGCTATTTAAATTTTTTCATAATGGTCATGAATGGTACCATAATGACAGACTTTGACACTAATGGTAGTCTGCTTATGGTTTATAGACTACCATTTGTTGACATAGCAGGCCACGGACCCTGGGCATCCGTCGAGTCAAGCAGCTACTGTAGTGCGTCTACTATAGGGGCCCTTCGCGAATTATGTCTAAGTAAAAGGTACGGCAATTTTAGAAAATTAATTGTCTTCTCACTCGAAACAGAAAACTAATTTTGTATCTAGTCAATTTAGCGATTTCTGCTTATAATACTATAAAAAATTAAATAGCTTTATTGGATTTGGGAATAATTTTGTATCACGCAAAATAACAAAGCCCTCCGACTAGGTGGAGCGAGGATATAGTCCTACGCAGAGTGGCTAGCGGCAGCTGGCCGGGGATCGGGCTAACAGTGGTATTCAAAGAGTATATAATTTACGTAGTATTCATAGTCAAGGTGTGAACAAAGTCCCAAAATCTATCATTCAACTTTCACATAGAGGTTGAATGTTGAATCAGTTCTTTCACTTTCATAGCATCCTGCCTTTGACAATGTCAGAATTGTCAGATTAGGGGCTACTTAATTTTATTTATGAAATGCATAAAACTAGACTTCGCCACACAGCGCCTGAATCATCTCTTAGAGGAGCCCCCACCTTGACTATGAATTCCAGTGTAAGTGGCGTACGTTAGGACAGGCATATGTCCAGCAGTGGACTGATACAAGCTGATGATGATGATGCTGAACAAAATTAATAAACAGGCGTCAAAATGGTAGACAAGGAATAAAGTAGGATGTTATATATGTAGTATTATGCATTCTGTGGCAGAAAGAAGCTCAAATGAACATAAAAACAAAGGTTTATAAAACGAATAATAAACATAATGAGTCATTATTACCAAAAGATTTTTACTGTACATGCAAGGCAGCCCAAGGTTATATTAACGAAGTTATGTTAGGGATCAATAAATAAAGCATTCACTAGCTAGAGCTACTTGGAAACATTGTAGGTATATAATATACATGTATATCATTGACATTGACACCATGCCTGTTAAAGAAAAAAAATCAATGGAACACTGTTCTATGTGCCTACCATATAATGAACAGAGTTTCATTATTAGGTGCTCAAACTTTGGAGAAAGATTTGTGGATTTAGAATACTTTTAATCACGATAAACAGTCTATTCTGGTTTGAGCCTTGAAACAATCCCTTGAGGATCAACAATAATTTAACCAAGTAATCAATAATTTTTTGCTCCTGTGGTTAGTTCAAAAGCCCACAGATCTAAAATATTTTAACTATTAAAAACTTATTAAAATCACCAAAATCTACCTACGTGAGCAAAGCCACGGCCAGCAGCTAGTAAAATGACTATAATATCAATGAGAATGACATTTTTTACTATTTTATATAAATAATTAGTTTAGTATTAGAATGGCATTTCAGTTTCACAATAAAAGCAAATGTTTCAATAATTCAATAGAGAAAGTGTTTGCTACTTTCAAGTATAGTTCAAAATAGGTTTAATGCACAGCTTGACAAGTAGACAGTGATAGCACGAGTAAACACATAGTATTGAGAAACCATCAAGCCAGATAGACAGGTTTCTAGGCTCAGTTTGAATTGCTGGTGAAAGGCCTTAATTATGGAATTAAATGCCATTCATTTCAATACTACACACCTAATTGCCTGTGATTTAGCATCTATTGCTTTTTTTGGTTATTTCAGGTTCAGAATTGATTATTTTATTGTTGAATTAGAATGCAAAATTTAATTCTGATGAAAGTAATAAATTATTATTACTAATTAGAACATATTAGATTGTTATGAATACTCACCATTATCCAGTGAATGGTTCGGTGTATGCCCCATGCTTGGACTTGGTCCTTTATGTAACAAAGCATTGTGATGTCTCATGTTGTCTAATTCCGCTGTAAAACATATATTTTAAACATGAATGGTGTTAACATTACCTCATCATCATCATCAACAGCCTAATGACTACTGCTGAACATAGAGCTCCCCAGGGAGCGCCACTTTGAGGGGCTGCTCGCCTCCTGCATCCATCGGCTCCCGCAGCTTTCACCACATTGTCAGTCCACTTAGTGGGGAGCTGGCATATGCTGCGTCTTTCGGTTCGTGGTCACCACTCGAGAACCTTTCTTCACCATCAGTTGTCCATTGCCATTACATAACGGGCCCGATAGCTCAGTTGGTAGTATCCCTGCCTTCTGACTTTAGGGCTGTGGGTTCGATTCCTACCCAGGACAAACATTTGTGTGATGAACATAGATGTTTGTTCTGCGTCTGGGTGTTATATTGTATTCTATGTATGTATTTACAAACAAAAAAGTATATAAGTATTGTATCAGTTATCTGGTTCCCATAGTACAAGCTATGCTTAGTTTGGGGCTAGATGGCGCTGTGTGAATTGTCCACACATATTATAAAATTATTATTTATTATAATTATAATTGAAGTTTATTTACAACATTGGATTCACATTGTAAATTTCAGTCCAACTTGACTGGTCCAAAATGGAATCATTTGCCATGTGAAGATTGTAGATTAAATACAAGGCTAGCTAACTTTTTTTTATTAAATAACACTGTAATAGTCTAATTTCAGCCACACATTTCAATAAATTAGTAAGAAATACAAAAATTGACAAAAATATTCTGTCAATAAAATTAATTAAAAATTAATTGAACCATGTGTAGTGATTATTTAACCTTGACTCACAAACATACATCAGTTTCAATGTGGGTGATTTTAAATTGTATGTAGGTGGAAAGGAAGGCTTCATGCTATTGTGCAACATTCACAAATAAAAACATGTTTCTATTATTTAAATCAATAAATTGAGATCTTATCACCTTGAAATTAAAGCTCTAATTTCCAAAGCCATATTAGAACTGTAGTAAATTAACAATAGAAACAAATTATCCATGGGCTTTGTCAATGGAGAGTGTAATATGCTTGACATTTAATGTACTAGTAAAAAGCAACCACTTTTACTCACCTCGAGTTTCCATTAAGTCTTTGTTCAGTCTTTCATTGACCCGTTTCAAATTACTGATTTGGTCGAGGAGACAGACCAGAAGCTTGCTTCCCACCTGAGAGTCAGTGGAGTCTGAGGTACCTGACTCGGAATCATTGTTATTGGGCTGTGCAACATCAGGCAGCTCTCGCAAACACGGATCACTATACCTCCTATTGTAACTGACATCATCCTTGTCTTTATCTTGTTTGTCACTATTCGAATTTGTGTCACCAACCGACGTGATTATCGGTGGCAAACTTGCATAATCTAAGTTGTCTGGAGACATCTTTGCTTGCATTTCTGGATCATTTGATATGTAGTTAAGAGTGCTATGGATCTCCTCAGCTTTGTCAGTCCTGCGGCGCATCCGAGGGCGCTGCATTTGGCCGCTATTGTTCACACTCTGCATGTATCGATGATCCTGGTAGAAATTCATCATGGGTGGATTGTGGTAACTAGGAAGAGTAGGTAGTGACATCGGCTCTATTGCACCGTACATGTTCCTGTACGGATCGTAGCCAGGCGCGAATTGAGATGCAGTCATTGGCCAGTTCATCGTATTCATACTGGGATTCACGAAGTCGTAAGTATCCATGCTAGGGGTAGCGTTCTGTATATGGCTCATTGTTTTGTCTAACCATTTAGACAGGAACGTCGACTTGCTTCCAGATTTTTTCCGCTTTCCCGAGGAGGTATTGTTGCTTGCACCGTTGCCGCTTACTTGTTTTGGTGTTGAAGCCATTTATGTAAGCGAAGCGAACACGACTATTCTCGGGTAAAAAGTCAACAGAACCGCCACCAAGCTCTCACTTTCACTCTTTGTCTCAAATGCACATTTCACTACTGTACTGTAATCAGAAGCTATGAAAATTGTAGTACATACATTACAAGTAGTAGTCATAGAATAGATAGAAGCACTTTCGATATTTTTATTTTTCGCTATGCAAAATAAAAATTCGTTCGTTTGTTGACCGAACCGACACTTGCACGGCAGTGTTGCCAACGACGACGGGACTAAAATCGCCGATTTTCTCAGCTTAAGTAGCCTAAAGAACCCAAATTTCAGATTCCGTAGCCTAAAAAGTAGGCCAACTGCCAAAATATCTTCTTCTTATTCTTTAATGGCTTTCTATCACTTTTTAGAAATAATTCTGTCAGTGTCATAGGAGTAAAGGAGAGGGTTATAAGTGGGTGTTAAATATAAAATAAATGATAATAGTGGCATATGATACAGGAGGTCTAGCAAAGATACCAACCACTAACGCTAACGCCTCACGCTAACTCCAAAATGTATTGAAATGACATTCGCTGCGGAAAAATTAGCGAATTCTGAAATGTCATCCTAGTACATTTTGGAGTAAGCGTGAGGCGTTAGCGTTAGTGGTTGGTATCTTTGCTAGACCCCCAGGGATACACAGTCATAAAGCTAGTCCGTAATAATTTTGGATTTTTCCAAACCTCCGATTTTGATTTATAATAGTATAGCACGAAATGATAAAACTCGACTTTTGTTTGGCTAATCAGTCAACCCATAGGTTACAGAAAAAACAATTGTTACTTTGTGATAAAACCACATGAAAACTGTTGATACAGATAATATAAAACATTCAGTATGTTAGCTCCAGTATTGCAAGCAATAAATATTTTAGTTTAAAGCCAAATATAAAAAAATCAGAGTAACGAACACTTATTACATATTAAAATTCAAAATACACAGGTTTTGGAAAATAAATTAAAAGTTCGCAACCACCATTGTCGGATTTTCTTCAAAGACCTGCCAAAATATCGATAAATGAAATAAACTAGTAGTTTTGAATACCTAATGTTGACAGAAAGTGAAGCTAACTTTAGCCGGTCTTTCAACAGCGCGAGAGTAGTAAAACCTTAGTTGCGTATGCTTATCGCTGCAGCGGCCAAGCAGCAGTCATTGCGTGCTAGAGGTAGCTGTCGGGTGCATCACGCTTTTCATGACTCGCACACGTAAAGTGCAGTTGTCCACGCGCTTCTTAATTCATAGCTTAAGGACGTAAAAAAATGAATTGTGTATTTAAAATAAGAAGTTTAAAGTTTGGAACGCTTTTTTGAGATAAAAGAGTTTTAAACACTACTGTGGGGCTAGCACGGATGGTAGAAAAAATTCTTTTCCCGTGTTATGTCACATTCTTCATACAATTTACATGTCATGTGGAGTAAAACAGGGGAAAGACAATTTTGTCTACCGTCCGTTCTAACCCTGCTGGTGAGGACACGCAGTAAACAGTGCGGAAAATAGTAACTTCAGGTATGTTCAGGCAACACCATTGGCACGACCAACTGACATTGAGTTTTCGTTCGATAACTGTCAGTTGTCATTGTCGCTTCTTATTTTTTTTCTTATATTTTGGCTCCACACATTGTGTATTTAGCTATTTAGCTTAGTGTGTATTTAGTGTCAAGTATTGTAATATTTCATCGTTAAAGAATATATCACGTAAAGTCAAGTCTTAGTCATAGTCCAATCTAAGTCAGGTAGTCATCGTCCAGTCTAAGTCATGCTCCAGTAAAGTGGTGGCAACTTTACTAGAAGCTTCTATGGAATTTTGGAAGCAACATGAAAACTCACGTTTCACCACATATCACTGGCCCTCACTCATGCTCGTTATTCAACACCTAATGCGTAAAAAGCCACCAATTTAAAACATTAATACGGGAAAAACACAAGTTTTGAGAAATAATACAATGCAACGACGCGAACATTTCCGCGTTCCCGCCAAAACTCCTTATTTTTAATACTTTACTTGTTCAAGTACCTACCACAGATTAGAGAAAAAATATACCCACTAAGCAAGAAGATGTACTTACTTACAAAAAAAGTCAATAGATGGCAGCAGCTGTAAATTTTTAACAAGAACTAAACAATCGTGCAAAGTAGTTTCACCCATAGAAATACATATAGCTTCCTTGCATTGCATTAGTTTTATTTTTTATTATTAAGATAGAATAATAATAAAATTGCCATTTCAACTTGCCAATCCTAAGAGCTACATCGGTCACTTTAGTTCTTTAGTTCCATTACGTCCTTATTTTTTATAAATAAGGAAAATTGAAAAGAGGAATCCTAAACAAAAAAAGTTGAAACGGGCCTCAATCTTTTAGGGCGAAATCTCTGTTCATCACACAGATCACATAAAAAAAAACCTATAAACGTAAAAAGAAAAGTATGAACATAGGTCATCATTATCATAATTCTAATTAGAAACATCCCACATGTTCGAACAAAGCGTTTTGCTTCCACGTTTATCATGCGAACAGCCAAAGAGTGGAACGCTTTGCCGGCGTCAATATTTCCCGAAAACTACAACCTGGGGGTCTTCAAATCGAGAGTGAACAGGTATCTTCTAGGCAAGCGTGTTACATCCTAGACCGCATCGTCACTTCCCATCAGGTGGGATAGTGGTCAAGCGCAAGTTTATCAAACGTAAAAAAAAACAAAAATTTTAGTGCTACTTATCAATCAGTAATTAAGTATTGTTGGCACTCGGTTCTTTATTATCATCGTCAATACACGTCTAGCGCGATTCATTACAAAAAAAAATCTGTACCTAATCAACCTGTGTGCAGTTTAATCGAATTCGGTTCAGCCGTTTGTGCGTACCACCTACTTCAGCGGCGTTTTTTGGCACATATTCACTTTACTATCTGTACCTATCTACCTACTTGTATCATGTAAGGTGAATCATCAATTGATTTTTACGTGTCATTAATTAATTAATTCATAAAAAATAAAACAACTATGTTTAAATGACAGTTTAATCTCTAAATATAGAAAACAATCTGATTTAAGTATTTACAAATTTCGGATTTCGTTTATAAAATATAGGGGCATTAAAAATCAATATTTGGGTAGACTTTCGATGAAGATAAAAATCGAAATATAGGATATGAAATTATTTTTAAGATAAGTTATAATTTTATCTATGGCACAGTGCGGACTTCATAAATGATTTAGCTTAACAAAATTGTGCTTTAGATAATATTGAAAATTGGCAGTATGTTTAAAAATAACACTGAATTATATTATAACAATTACCTATTTAAAACTAAATAAACAGTTGTGTTAATTTTTTTATTCAATTATTCCTTTATTAAAAGTAATAATTTGATGTAAGTAGTTATTTTTTGTGTTGTGGTAAACTTAACATCAAACTGAATATAATCAAACTTACGCTTATTAATCTTACTTATTGATTACACGTCAATAAATCTAACGAGATTTAATTAATAATAACGAATTGCATTAAAATTGATGATTTATGACAAGATTGTACTTATTCTGTACAGTGTTTATACATGGCTAAGAAGTGTATTCTTTCACTCGGTATTAAATAAATAATATAAAATTATTCGAGTGTTCAACATAGCCAGACAATTGAAAAGATCACGTTTACTTTGGATTTTAATGATTGTCACTCTTAATACACATTCATGCATTTTTAAATTATAATTATGTAAATGAACATTATAATTAGCAGTAAATTTTTTCAGAGCGTCATAAAATGTTCTTCATGTCAACAATTATTTTTTTCTTGCATTACATTTCCTGGGGGTTTTTATACATAAGGATTTTAAAAATATAAACGTTTCTTAATCTATATAATTGAGTATATAATTTTGATCATAAAAATATAATTTATCGCTTAATTTAATCCTCGTATACTTACTATTGATCGGTTTGAGATGTTAAAATAATATTTATCATGATAATATGAAATATATAATATATTATATAAATGAATACCATACCAGTTAATACGAGTCTACACAGAAAATTAAATTTAACCATAAAACCATACGCCAATTTTCATTGAATACAGACAAACAAATATTGGGACATTAACTAAGACAGATGTAAAAGGTGAAAAATTAATTCAAAATTGTAAGAAAAAACAATATATACTTATTACAATAGTTTTTAATAGTAAATGAAGTCTTCAACATCTGCCTTGTATTGTCAAAATATATTTTAAATTTCTTAACATTATTACATCTTTATTATACACTATCTTATATTGCAACCACGCTTAATCGTATCACTACGAAAACTGCATTCAAAACTGATTAATACTCCTCTCACATAATATCTCGCTAAGTCACATTGTTGCATCTTACCACCTAGGATTCCATACAAAACAGTATGTTATAACTTTATTACAATAACATATTCATTGTCACAATTTAAAATACATGTATTCCTGAACATGCACATACATTTAAGAGGACACAAAATGTAAATAAATAAATAAACGGTAAAATGTTCTATTTTCGCTTACAGTACGCGAGACTTTGGTTCATATTAAAACTCGCGTGGAATCCTTCTGGCTTTACCCTTTCCGACCCTGCATTCATTCGAGTGATTTCTACCTTTTCGACTTTACATTTCTTTATTGGAATGCCTGTTCTACTTATGTTACATATACAGTTGCAGACCCGATAAAAATTATTTTAGGCAGTAAACAAACTTTTCGAATTTCCATAAGAAATCACCCATCATTCACTCAGTTCCTACGCCAGCTCCACTACAGTTTGACGTCATCGAACGCTGTGAGTAGATCGTTAGCCCCTTGCAGCATTTCCGTGTCCGGCCAGAAGTCTGACGATGTCAGTTGAACGTTGGTGCTCAACATCTCGTTCTGAATGTAATTCGGACTCGGTTGCATTTTGGTCGTCAGATACGGGTCATTGCCTTGTATGACCCCTACAGGGGATAAAAGCCTGCCTGGACTGTAGACCTGGTGGAATTTGCCTATTGGGGACATCGATTGTGGAGTGTAGGGGCTCATCACGCGGTCTCTTTGAGCGGGACTCATCGCCGGGCTGGAGTAGCTACTAGGGCTGGAAGGAAGCGAGTATATCGGGCTACCTATATTTAGGCTGAGCGGGGACATTGGACTATTAGCCACGCTCGTGTGCATCACTTGCTTCAGCGGCGTATTTGTAGGCATCACCCCCTGCAGAGGCTCTGCCGGAATGATATGGACGATGGGTATTGTGGTTTTGTTGAGTGCGTTCTGTTGTGCGCGCTGCGGTGGATAGCCGAGCATCTGGTGGTTGGTGAGGCGAACCTGCTGGCTTGACTGCGGTTGTTTCGGCTGCTGCATATCCTGGAAATTATCATAGGAATATATTAATATCTACACTTTTATTGCTTCAAATCTTACAGAGACATATAAACAACCATAAAGAGATGATTAATGGTGCTGGTACAAAAAAGGTGCATTCAAAGGAAGTGGAAGACAAATTGAGGTATTAGCTTTGACCTTGGTTAGCAATGAATATTTCAATACACTGAGCATAATCGCGTAAAACGTGCAAGCCGAGACTTGAGTATATTTACTTTAACGATGCTGGCATGTGTGATAGTCTCAGATAGTGATAACGACGAATTAAAATTTATAATTTTCTATCATAAGAGTAATAATTAGTATTACGTTTGATAAGAGTATTCGCAAATCAGAGCTGTAGGCACATTGTAATACCTAAAACGATTTATGATATTTAATTCTTACATTAGTCATAAAATGTGGAGTGTATGCTGCAACAATATTATCGTCGTGGAAATGGATATAAATGATTACATGACCATTACGTTATCATGAATGCTAATGATTATATATTTTACTACGGCCTACTAATGTTTGCTATTCCATAAATGACTTTGGAATTCATTCTGGTTCGTTCACGCGTGAATCGAAAAGTTTTACTATTAGCATGGGGTCCCATCAGGTACAAAAGAGAAATAGCCCGAACTTGAAAAAAATGAAGTAATCGTGTCTAGAGAGTTACTAGTTAGTCTCCAGTGTATTCATTAGGCCCAATACTTCGCCAGCACGCAATAAATGTCGCTTGATAATCTTGCGTTATGCAGAAATACAATAATTTGTAAAATAGCCCGCGTTATTCCGTTGTATGGGATGTGGTATTATATTATCTGGGCTATTAGCATAAAATCTAGACTAAACATAAAACGTAGGTATTTCTATTAAAGTAACTAAGATTTACGCTTCTCAACTTTTTGATTTCCGACTGAAGAAATGAAGACTATTTTTTTATTTCTATTTTAGTACGTGCATATGTTAGTGTTCTGGTGCATTGCGGTGGCGTATGTTGGGTATCGCGTGGGAAATCGATATAAAATCCTCTGAATTACCCGCAATGGCATGTTGCGACCAAATGCAAGGCAAGCAATGACCGAAAACTGTGCTATGAGTTTTTATAACACCCGACACCTAATTTACCTAAAAATTCTATGTTACAACTCTTAGAATTTCTGACTGATTACGTATATGGATTTTCCATATATTTTTTAAGCAAACGTATGCCGTTGAGAGTCTAATTATACGAGGTTCTATAATTTAATATACGATTAAAATATTACAGAATGTATGCGTATCAAGTTACATTATAAGTCATTCGTAAAAATTCTACAAAAAATAATCCTCAAGGTGGTAAAAATGAAGTAGTATGACAAGTTAAATATCTCACTCAATTATAATAGGTATCTACAGAGTGTATAAAAAAGTACCTACCATTTTGACCCATACATTGTATTGTATTGTACTGAGCGTTTTGGATATATCATCAATTCATCATTCATCAACTACATCATAAAATGTTTATTTTCTTAGTCATAATGCTTAAACCTACCTATCGGCATTATGCCTATCGGTATATGTTAGCTTTTTAACGCCACAATAACTTTTATGGTGAAATGGGCAAACCGACATGTTGTTTTACGAGTTAATGTATAAGATTTACTGCCGACAAGCAAGGGAAACAAACGAAGATGTATTATGGCACATTCGTTACCATTACTGCAGCCATTGTATCGACCTTGGAACCTCTAGGTATATCAGCTAAAAGAGGAGTCGTGAGATTAATCTGGCCGAAAGATATAACATACATACATGGAAACTTATAGCATGTTTTACGGAATCAAGCAGTAGGTACCTACTTTTTCAGCTTATGCTGAAGGTCTAGTATGTCTCTCTATATGAAACATTGACTTACGCAGTACTGGGTAAGTAATTATGTAGAGGTAAATATATATTTGTTTAGGCATGCACTAAAAAAAGTGACCGAAAGTTCATTTAAATTAGCTGGAAGAGTCTAATTATCTTTTTATACCACCATTAGATGCCTTTCCTTTGAACAATTCAAGTTTCTTCAGTTGTCCTCGGCAAAAAAAAACCTATGAACGGTCTATCTGAGTGATTTCTAAACTTTTCCTGCGTGTCACTTATACAACGAATAAAATATTCATCATCGTAGTCCATCGACCTGTCATCTTTACTGGTCGCCGGGCGGTTAAGCAATTCATGATGTTAACCAATCATAGAGTATCCTTGCAGTGTCGTTATGAACACTACTATTGTCGCTATCTTCTACATAAACAAAACAGACTTTGTCCCGGTCCTGAGTCACTAGTCACTAGAAGGACCAAGTAGAGCCCAAACTGCTGGGCATAGAGACTTCAGAAGTATTAGGTCTACCTTTTATGTCGTATAATTAAAAATTCAACCCCTGTCAAATCGGGGCATAAAATTGATTTTCCATAAGCCTTATTTAACATACAAAAAGTGCCAACATCTTTGTGCCTTTACGATGATTCTTTAACATGTTGTACAGTGAAACACTATGCTCTTCCGTTTTCTTAATATAAGACCCATGCACCCACGCAGATAAATAAAATCCATGGGCTGCCTTTAGCAGTATAATTAGAATACACCATGATATTAGTTCGATGATAGGATTATTGACGGGCCCGATAGCTCAGTTGGTAGTATCCCTGCCTTCTGAACTGAGGGCTGTGGGTTCGATTCCTACCCAGGACAAAAATTTGTGTGATGAACATATATAGATGTTTGTTCTGCGTCTGGGTGTTCTATTGTATACTATGTATGTATTTACAAACAAAAAAGTATATAAGTATTGTATCAGTTATCTGGTTCCCATAGTACAAGCTATGCTTAGTTTGGGGCTAGCTTGCGATGTGTGAAATGTCCACACATATTTATTTATTTATTTATGTTATTTATTTATTTATTTATTATTGGACAGATTCTAAATATTGTGAACATCATTGTCCTTTTGCTAGTAGTAGGTTAGGTACGTTTATCTACTGTGCGTTTTATATATATGTGGCAAATACATGATGAAGGATAATTTTAATGATAATTATGCCATTAAAAATTGCCGTTGATTACCTCGATATTTGTTTTAAAATAGTAAACCTTACTTCAGAACTAGCCCATGAAACCTACGACCGAGAATTCCCCCTAATCAATAGTAATTGTAGCCGTGAATTGAATATCGCCCGCAGAGGGTCAACATCCGCATCCGGCAAGAATGGTGATAATATGTCGCTAGTAACGACCATGGTCGATAATATATTTGGTGTAGCTCTCCAGGGACCCGTTGTTCTCAGATTTTAGCGGTTTCCGATAAGTAGTCTTATCAAGCTGATAGCTAAGGGTAGTTAGCTGAGATTCGATGAGTATGGTCACTTTATTAACTTGATAATGGGTACTCTACTGTGTGATGCTGAGGGTTACTTCCTCCTTTACGAAATACTTAGTATGTTTTTGCATCGGCTTTAGATGACTTGGCTTGTAATCGTAGTTTACTAATATCTCTCAACACGGAATCTCCTGAGACAGCCGTAGCTCAAGATTGGTAGTTAGGTAAGTAATACTAGTGGAGCGCAAAGACAGCAACACAACTAAGAATTTATTTAACTGACATTTCAACTTTTTAAGACTTTCTCCAGTTCACATTAATTAGTCCAAAGTGAAAGGTGAAACAATTCGATAGATTCGTTGCAACAAAAATCAAAAAATAATCATCTTTCCAAAGCATTTTTTTACCCGCAATCAAACCTAGTTGAAGTAAATGATATCTAGTCTTTTTTGCAAGCAGATTTTGTAGTATTAGAACAAATTCTATTTTACGTAAGTAGATTAAAAACATTTTAGAAAATTAAAATCAGTAATTCACAAACATGTAAATAAATTATATACATAAAAGTTAAGGAAAACGAGTATTATTAAAAATTCATTTGAGCTATATTGGAGTCGGTCGCTATGTATAGCCTACGTATGAAAATAGGCGCGAATTTTCTGTTTTTGTTGTTCCCTGGTTGTGCCTAAACTACTCATCATATTTTATAGTTTTATACCAATCGATGAGTATTGACACTCTGGGTGACATAGGGTACATTAAATTTTACTAAACCCAATATGGCGGATTTTATGACCTATCCATTCCGCCTCATAGTAAGAAAATTCGCTAAGCAAACATAACAGCCGAAATCATTCGTGTAGTCTTAAAAATTGGCACAGTGATACTTTAAAATATACTGATGAATATACTAAAAATTTCCGAGGGTGGGGGGTAAGTAGGGGGAGGGGGAAGGGTTTGAATATCACTTTTATCGGATATTTGCTTATATCTCAGAAATCTTTAGAATTAGTATTACAGTTACTTCTGTGAAATTAAATTATATTACATTCGCCATAAAAAAGTTTCTATCCATTTTTACTGTAGGATCAATACTTTAGGAATTAAACTATGTTGTAATTTGAAAAAAATTCCTTCTTCCCACTTCAGTTTAACGCGCAAGTGCATAGCGCTTGTAAAGTTGTAGCATAGATGATTGAAGTAGGTACCTACTTAAAAGTATAATTAACAAAATTTATAATCTCTAAACACACATTTTTGCACATAGGTAAGTATAGTATAGCTAATGGTTATCCATTAGTTATACTATACAACACCCGTTCATTTGGGGAGGGTAAAAATGCCATCTTAAATAATTAGGTAGTCGGGTTTTAGTTTTTGGACTCTATCTTGTTGCCAACAGAGATACTAAGCGCCATTGTTGGTCTAAGATTCTTAAAATAGATGTGACCGCTCTTGCTGTATGAATGACAAGCATTTCTTTACCTATCTGAAGCAATTTACTGCTATTTATTTTGACTTACAAAATCAACCGTCCCCAAATAGTAATAGACTTGTTATGATATCTATAAAAAAGCTACGTGCAATAAAACTTATTTGGGAAATGAGCCGAAGGTTCGTAAATGGTGATGCTTAAAGTTTCGTCGCCGGCGGCGTCTTATCCTATCTTAGGACAGTCTTATCTCAGCAGGGCTTTAAGGGGTCCTCCCATACTTATTGCTTTAAGATCCCCACTTCTTGGCTTAAATGTATTTAGGCGTTTGGGCACCAAAATGGAATTGCAGTCGAGATAGCCCTTTTGAGGATCAAATATATTAGGCTTTTTTGTATATCACTCCAGTACCATTTTCTTTTATTTGGCGGCCTCAATTTGGAACTGCATTACAGAATTTGGAGAAACAGAATGGCATATTTTTTATAGCCGTATCGCCTTCTTAGTGTTATCTCGTCATGATTCTTTTTTCACTACAAATTAATCTGCAATCTTAGAATGGTTGATTTGCTGCGTGTGACTTACACACAAATCTTTTACGCTTTAAAAATGGAGTAAATCTGAAGACAGAAAATTCAGTCTATTGCTTTTATGGTAAGGGGGCACTGGATCAATGCTAAGTTACTGTTATTATTAAATATTCCATTGAAAAAGAAAGAGATAATTAATTTTACATCACATGCCAGTTTTAAATATATAAATACGTTTAAGTACGCTAGTATTCTACATAGCAACACGCCCTAGTAGAATATTTTAATTTGCAAACTACGTAGGTATATGTATGCAAATACTAATGGTAGGTAATTATATACCTAATAAACATAAAAATAGTATTCAATACTTGCTTTGTATCTACATACATTTAATGCATTAGCATTTAAGTATTATGATTATTCAAATAAGTTATTTAACTTACACCGAACATAAAAAAGAGGAGGTTCTAAATTCAGTTGTATTTTTTTATGTTTGTTACCTCATGCCTTCGTCATTTATAATACACCGATTTCATGAATTCTTTTTTTATTGAAAGTTTTAAATTCAGATTCGTCATACCTATACAAATTGAATCGAAGTTCGTTCAGTAGTTATGTGTTATACAACTTATACACAGAATTCGTCCTATTTACATAAGTATTATCATGGAGCTAATAATAACGCCCAACGATCACATACATAGATCCTGGACCCTAACTAGGATTCCCTGTATCTAGGGACCCAGGAACTACGAGGACCATGGTCCCACAACACCCAGACACAGAACAAGTATTTGCGCTTTTTTTTCGGGTACAAACACTTGTCCTGTCGCGGGTATCGAACCCGCCACCTCCGGGTTATGAGCCAACCTGCTCAACCACCACACCGCGGAGGCTGTCTGAATAAAAAAAGAAGGAGGGAATCCCGTCTGATCCGAAACTGAAGTACCCTTAGGAAGCCGCAACGCTTCGTACGTACGAGCGGGGCACTCACACACTCACATCATATGCAGCCGGTCGCCCTACTTTCATCTGACACACATATGTAACATGTCCGCATTTTTGGGCTTCAGTTCGATGTCAATCAAAACTCAATCCTTCTTTTTTTATTTCATCCCCGGGTATTATATTATAATGTCATCCAAGTATGTTTTCAGTGGGAAATTAAAACCACTGAAGGCGGGTTAACTTTGTTAATATTCTGCTTGCTTTTTAGCAGGTGCTACACATATTACTTATATGCAGTCTACAAACATACGTTCCTTCCGTATATGTACATATATTGAGGTAAAATCGACTATTTTCCTGCACGTTTTTGAATGTATTTTTAATGCTCAATAATTTTTTGCAAGTTTTTTTTATATGAAACATTTGCAAATCTAAACGTGTATGTAAATAAGCACCGTATTACTTTAAATGTGTTTTTGTCTGTCTGCCTGTATCAAAAGTTTGTATCATTTTATGCATGTAGGGTTACTTATAACAATAATAAAGTGTGATGAAATATTCATTGTTCATATGCCTACTTTAAAACTTTATTTCACTTGAATATAATTTACAAACAGGATAATAATTTAATAAGTCTTCATTATTCTCACATATATGAATGTTTACAAAATTTAAATTATCCTATTTGTAAAAAAACAACATCAAAGCTAATTTAACAGGAAGGGAAGAATAGGATAGGGAAATGATAATAAAATCCATTTGCACCATATGACCAGCACTATTTGTGTCTCTTTTATTATATTCATCTCTTTCCAACATCATAATATTTAATTTCTATTCAGAAAAATAATTTATTACATCATTCCTTCTACTCAATCTTTCGCTTACAATAAATACTATAAAGTTATTAAAAATAACAGATAACCACGATAAACTATCTACATATTATTTACGTCTTTTAAAAATTTTGATTATAACCGTGAAGATATTTTTATTTACTTTTATACTTATTCGAGTATCTATTACCATAAATATATTATGTTGATCCGTTAATTTGTAAAGTTATCGAAATGTAAGAAACGAACTTAAAACGCTTGACAACTAAATTCTATCGAGTTGTACTTTGTATCGTTTGGCAGTGAAATATAAATACAAATAATATTCCATCTACGTCCGTATCCAAATTTAAATTCGATGACCATTGCCGTGGTACAGACTGAACTTAGTAACCGGTGGCGGAGCTTATGAATGATAGGTGTCAATGGATGCTAACCCTACTTCGATGTAAAAAACAACGTCCACTAAAAGTAACTTACGATGAATAAATAACGATAACCTCTAAAACAGGGCACTAAAATCTAATAATATTGACTCGGTTCGAGACACGAACATAAGACTGCGGCATGCCCCTAGCTTTTTTCTCCTAGGGGCAAACGGTAACTACATTAAAACCTAGGAACGATTGATCACATAACCACAACGATATGCGCACGTTAACTTAAGCACTAGAATCAACAACTACGATCGATTGCGTCGAAAACATACACCGGTAGTAATATAAAACGCGTAGGTTTACCCACGCGGCCTACGAACTATTCGTGGTTGCCGCCTGCCTGCGGCGAAGCGCGTGATTACATGTCTCTGTAACTCTGTAGCTACACTATCCAGCACAGTCCTACGGACCGGCCGACGTAGCCTCGTTTCGTCCGACTTTAATCCGTTTTATTGTCCTCTCGAAAGTCCGACGACTTTGAGCCGTAAACTGTTATAAAGGGTAATATCACAAATATCGACGGCACTGGAAGCTTAACTCGTATAGAGCTAGTGCACGAAATGGCTAGAGGCATTGAGTTTGAACACTGGACGCGCGTTATCACAGTTTATTGTTGGAGAAGGCGGCGCGGGGCTCATGCCTTGGCCTTGTGGCGGGGCCTACACTGCACCATGCAGATGTAGCCCGCGTCCACGTCGCAGCCGCTCACCAGGAGGTTCATGAGGACGCTTGACGACTGCGTGCTCGGCTTTTGCGGAACCGGCGACGGGCTGCGCTTCGCACGTTTCGCGCAAGGTATCGCCTCCGGTTTCATCACCCTTTTTACTCCTGTGTCCCACGTGGATACTGTTCTGCTGGGTATTAGACCTGGAAGTAATAGAAAAGTTTAGTGCCACTGTTCAGTTTTGCGAATGAGGTAAATGTTGGTAGGGTTGGAGATTCGTACCTGGATCGGAGTATATATTCGTTATGAGATCCTGAGGGGGTGGACCCGTGGTGGAAGCTGTGAGTAGACGTTGTAACGCAGGCGCCGGAGATGACTGCTGGTCCGGGGGCTGCGGCCGCGCCATGCTGACGCTGTCCGGCAGAGCCCCCCACATGACTGCCGGCTCCAATAACGGCAGCTCATCCGTTGTGGGAATATATGGAGAATGTCCATCGTCAATGTCATTGTCAGACCTTGTGCTATCGAACGCATCCAATGACAGTTCTGTTAATAACGATGGTTGTTCGCAGGACGAGTCATTTTCCTAAAACATGTAAATTACAATAAGACGAAATCCTGGTGAAAGTAAATACAAATTTCATGTTTTCGTGTTAATATTTACATGAGGTTCCGGCGAAGACAACAGCAATGAGTCTGGTGTCAAAGAGTCAACGGGCGATCCTCCTCCTAGTTCATCACCCAACAGGCTGCAGTAATTGTCGCTCAATATAAATTCATCGAACATGTCAAAAGGACTATTCTCGAGGGGAATACAAGCGTCACCAGCCGTGGGTGCCAAATGAGTCAGATCTTCCGGCTCGTCTTTAAGCACTGGAAAGAAAACAGTAATTAATATCACAAACACCAGGTTTTCGACAACAGCAACGAAAAGATAGCGAATACTTTAAGCGTGTACATTTCCGAGTACTCACTTGTAAGTCCCTCGTCTTGAGAGAACATGAGAAAGCCTTTGTTCATCTCTTTCTTTCGCGGTGCGAATATAAGTTCCGTGACGGGTATGGGGCGTTCCTCCTCTGGTGGTATGATGGCCACGATAGCACCGTTAGTCGGCGGGTCTACGGTTGCTAGTGGCGGTACTTGGGGTGGCGGTACTTGGGCCGGCGCGGGCGCAGCAGGCGCTACTGGCGCCAGTACCGGTTTCAGATCGGCGTATTGCACTTGGTGTGCGGCGAACACCTCATCTTTGCACTCGATACGGCTGCGGACAAACAACTCAATAATGTTACGCCTGTTGGGTAGCCCAACTGATGGCGCAGGGAGAACAAACTGGTCTACTACCTTACACGCTACACCACGTCTTTTAAATAACAGTGCCCGATGACGACAACTAATCTACACGATGACTGTCTTTTAATTTATTAATCATGATTGAATTTAATGTTAGTGCTTATCATTGATGCATGAGCTAAACGTAACAAACGAGTGTGAAATGAGCAGAAATGTATTCAAGCTGGTAGTTGAAAAATTGTACTATGATAGATACATAATGGGAGCGATCAGTCAACAGCTTTCAAGGGCGATGTTCACTGAAGGTGAAGATGACGTTAGAAGCGGCGCGTTGTTGATAAAATCTAATTTGTTCCATGTCTAGACGTTGTGAGTGGAAATTAAAAACAAATTGTTTGCAAAATAACTTACAAGGAAAAGCCAGCTCGAGTTAGAGGATACAGAAACGTAACTAACAGTTATGACTGTTATGAGTCAGGTTTAGGTGAAGCTCTAGCATTATATTATAGTAAAAAGCGTGACGCGCACAATGAATGAAAAAGCAGTATAATATGCACGCACGGTTTAGCGCAAAGAATAATTGCATAAGCACATAGCATAATTTAAATTATATGTAATGTTATCAGAGTAAGTCAGATTTTCGAACGAACAATTATAACAAACATTAAGAACGTATTATATCACCACTTGACAACAAGAGGAAATGCAAGTTGTCAATCAGATAATTTGCCCTAATAATACTAATAATAAAACACTGAACATACCAGGATTTTTCATTATTGCAATAGAAGTGGCATTCTTAAATGATATGTACTGTTACTGTGTTAAAGATTGTGTGATCAAATAGCGTGATGCCTAATAATAACCGAAGGACTTACTATATTCACCGCATGGAAAGGCAATTCGTTATCCATTATAAACGATTATTTAGCAAACATCTCTCAATCAGCTAACCTAAAGATTGCGTCAATCGATATTGGAATTGAAGCTGATACGCTATGTATACCTACCAACGATAATGTAAATAATGCTAATGTGGTGCAAGTATTCATATCAAAATTAGAAATTACTACTACACTAACAATTTAATCATCGGAAAACTTCATACAAGCGTAAATAGTACACTGAAGAATGGTCCCATTATATGGCACGGTGTAAGCCCAAAATAAACCAATCAACACTTTTTTTTAAGCCTAGTGTGTGAATCTTAATAATATGGTAGGATAGGTGATTGTACATATATTTTTTTTTAAATAAGTAGTGTAAATAGAAAATAATACTAAAAATAGGAATGACCGAAACCTTACTTTGGTTTTTATAAAATAAAATCGTTCTAAATCAAATACTTTACCAACGTAGTTCTCCAGATCGCTCAAAAATTAAATAGCCACACTGATGTTTTAAAGAAATGACGAAGAGGACAATTATATTTATTATGCATATTTCACGTAATCCACAAATATCCCACAAACTTAACATTTTAAAGCGCAGACCCAGTTTGACATCACGTTGGATCTGCTATTATCAACTTTAAATAATAGACTCCCTTAAAAAACGTGCTATGACGCGGCTTTAAGGAAAATAACATCAACCACTTTAATTTAAAAAATAATTATCGTTGAGTTCTGTAGTAATTAGTAATCATTCGTACCTGCATAATGTTAATTTTTATGCGTTCAGTGGCACTTTGATACATTACAAGGAATATTGACAAGCGTCGGTTCATAAAATCTGTACGCGACACAAAAATTTCAAAATGTACTTTCGCCGATGCATTTACGCGATATTGCGAAAGTGAATTTATTAAAGCAAGACAGACAATCACCGAGAGTATAAGACAGAGAGAGAAGTGCAGTGATAGTAAGGTCGGCCTTGTTGGTAGCCTTCATTCTCACCCCCTCGGTTCAGCCTCCCCATGTTTTCTCTAGACTGGCCCATTCACTAGCAGCTCCCTCGCAGTGCGATTGTGAACAGTGTTGCAACTTACTAACTGTGATTTTATACAAACTCTTATTTATCACTGGATAGAAATTTCTACTCACGGCTGACATCATTATTAGGCCAGTCCTCAAACGGAACTTTCAACACCCTTGTAATATAACCTACAACAAAATGCCGAAAAACATCATACGTATCATATACTTGAATATAGTAGGAAGTCCTCGAATTGGTATTAGAGATGAATGCGGCCTCATCGATGGAGCTATCTAACTGTCTAGAAACAAATACAAACTGTGCAGCGTTTGCGCGCGCAACCAACCTACGCGGAGGGTTCCGTATCGATTGCATGAAGAAACAATCCAGACGGACCCCCGCCAAATTCCAAAGTTGAGGGCGACTGCATCGTAAAAATAGAAATCGATTTGGGGAACCATGGGACCTTCAAACGTGACCCAAATTAAATATCTCAGATCTGCGTTAGGCGAGCGAACAAATCATAGCTAAACAGCGAAGAGGACTGCGCGAGTTAGCATATTATGAGAACCGTAATAGTTGCGTAACGTAAAAACATTTGGATAGAAAGGTATTAGAGCAGCTGTTTGATGCCGGCAATGGCCTTGGCCGTGATACCGTTGAGCGCGTAATTCAACAATTACATCTATTCCGTGACGGTCGAGGTCAAATCGTGACTCTACTGCGCTACTCAAATAGGCATCTTGTCGAAGTCTAGTATGTTAAAATTAAAATAAATCTGAAGGTGACGCTGTGCGAAAGCTGTTGACAGGCACGTGCAGATTTTGAGGTTGACGACTTTTTACGTAATAACAATATAACGTAATGTCTGGACTTAATAAATCTGATGTGATTAAAGTATAACATAAAATTACTCTTGACGGAGCTATCGCTTTTATTGTTACGCATATTTTGAGTAACGTTTATGAAAGTGATAAACTGTTTTTGTCAAACACCACAAGAATTTTCCACAGTACTCTACATTATATCATCGTAAAACTGATATGTCAGGTTGCAACTCAAGTATAGTCTAAGCGGACACAATCGATGTTAAATCGTTTGATAAATATTTGTAAAATAATTTGAAGGTTGATGGTGATAAGATAAGACCAGGTGTAATTACGTTGTATGTTAAAGATTCCCCTGAATTTAGACATAGAAGAAATGATTTAAAATGATCATAAATCATTGGAGATTTATAAATATGAAAGGCATAGTCGTCGCAGCAAGGGTCCCCAAAATTACCATAGCGCTGTGCGCACACGTATGTTTATTCAATAAGCTGAGCGTGCTTCCACCTAAAGGCAACGAAAGTGCAAGTCACTATATACTAGTAAGGAAAGTATACCATAATCCATTACATTCAGTTACTGATAACATAGGTATACTTCCAAGGAACAAAATAGTTTTTCGTGAGAACACGAAAAATCATATCACCGAAACTAATCTCTTCTACTTTCCTAAATAATAGAATCGATTTGAAGTGGCAGACAAACAAGACCATTTGGCTGTCTACAGACAAACAAAGCAGAAAGACGGCACTATGAAAGCCAGGACTGTTCTGGATCCACGTTTAAATATTACGTCGTGCTGTATTTTTTGGAACACATTGGAATTTGGAATAGATCGAAGGAAAAATAACAAGGATGCATGACACACAAAATATTTTTGCCTAGTAATATACTGAGATGATTTGATAGTACTTTGAGAATTGTGTTTTTTGTATACAAATACAATTTTATTGTAAAGCTCACAACTCCAGTAAAACTTCATCTGAGAGTTGAAATTAAAAAAAACCGGTTAATTCAGGATATCATATTTAATTCGGCTTTGAGAGGTTAGATAATATAATAATTATTTGATTTAACCTGGAGAAATTATCGTGATGAAGTGACTATTTGTAATGATTCGTATGAAGTGGCAGATTAGAAACATCAGCGCATCAGGCTGGCAGCATCGGGCGGCGCGGGAGTCAAGGCCACGGTGGCGCGGTTACATAACCACTCACCGTCTGCCGGGCTAGCAGCAGTGGGGGGGCAAAACCGCTAATTTTAGTCCACAACACACATCACAAACTCACAGCTTACTGCACGGACGGGAAAATAAACGCGAATAAAGATAACGAAACTAAACCTTCAAACAACAATATTTAATAACAGAAGGCAAAACAAATAGAACGCGTGAAAGTAACGAAAGAAAGAAGTTACGTGACTGAAACATTAATCAATACAGGAAGTATAATGTAAAAATGTGTCGTGAAATTATGAAAAATGGAAGATATTATAGAACTACTCTCAAATGCAAAACACTCCAATTAACTAGCTATTTGCTTTGACAAAAAAAAAATTACGAGCCGGTAATGTCACTCGCGGTATCACGTCAACAATTTTTGTTACGACCGGTGTCGCAGAAAAACACGATAAAATAAGCAGGCACTAGTACGAAAAAGGATCGTTCACTTGAAGCACTTGTACACCGTCACTGTCGCACCGTTCCTTACCATGATGCGTGAGATTTCCGTGTTGTTAAACAAAGTTTCGGCGTCGGTAAGAGTGCGTGCGGTTACTAGTAACAGCTGATCGAGATCGTGTCTCGGAGGTGGGGTGGCGGGTGGCAGCGAGGGTGTGCTTGCGACGACGTCTGTAGCGCGAATGATGCGAGCGGCAAGCGCGGCGGCGCACTCGTGACGCGGCCTACCTAAACACACATTACACCGCACGACATAATATACTCGAAGATAATTTTTGAGGATAGCCGGCATTCGACTGCCACGCAACTAGATAGACGAGTTCACGAACATCCGATCACGGCCAGGTTAATGAGATATCACTTGTGATCGAGTGATACCCGCATGTAACAGGAGAGCTTATAGCGACCGATACATTTTACAACCCATTCATAAGACAAGTGTTGAAAACTGACGCAAAACCTCGTTCAGCCGGCAGAGAAGCTATTTCGGTGCTGTAAAAACACAGGTCAGGTAAAATATCGTTTCAAGAGGCAATGGTGATCATTATTTATTATACAAAATATAGGGTTATTTTTAGAGCGCATGAAAAGGTCGATGAACCGGCCTTCATCATTCATTCCTGGTGCATATAAATAAGTTACAAAAATTGTCTGTACGGAATATGTCTTTGTAATTTTTCTACTGTCATCAGTTGGTTAATTAGATAATTGTATTCAAACTAGTGCTCTAGTGACTGGGACGGTTATAATTATGTAGTCCATGTCCATGGGTTCAGTCTATCATAATATGTTCTAAAAATTTTTGGTTGGGTAACAATACTTTTAGAAGGGTAGGAATGTACGGTAAAGGTGCAATATTAAATTACGATAAAGCCAATATCTGTGATACTAATTTTATTATAGGCCGACTTAAAACTTTAAGACTAGACAAATACAGAAGTATGAAAAATATGACCTGCAAACTGTGATATGTTTTGCCTAACATAACAACGTGACAGTGAGCTATTAATATCCCATACAAATAATTTATTGTGTTACGCTTTTCAGACAAACTTTAACGTATGCCAAAAACATTATAATTCTTTGCCTTTGTCGAAAAGCTTAATCTAAATGGGCACATAATATTAGAAATATCAATCTCAAAATTCGAAGCTACTAGGTATATTATTAGTTTTTAAATAACGTAACGTAACGAAACCTTGCATTACCCGAACCCTGAACATATGCTTTTGATCTACCGTTTAAATAACACGATATATGTATATGTAATAATATGTTATGCTTAAAGTACGTCTCTCAATCATCCATCCATCACATCACAACCAAGCAGTCCGCACTCACTGATACAGGATACGATCCGGCGCTGAAACCGCGTTGTTCCACAATTTAGCCACGTAACCTGATCTCCACCGCTAATGGCCCCCTGCTGTGAGCTACTGCACAGTATCCAATATGTTCATTAAACAACTGTAATTTGTACAGCAAATAGCCGTAGCGATGAAAACTATGGTGACTTGAGTTGATAACTAATACACGCTGCAGATATAGGTGGCTTTTGATGACTTTACTTTTAACGATGTTGAATTACTGACTAAGGAATTACAAAAATCTCATTACTACAAATAGCAGGTATAAATAAAATGTGGTGTGCACTTGAGAAGGCTACAGAGAATCTATGACAATCGCCGATTTGAAATAGGATTTATAAGGACTGCGGAGCATGCGCTCAAAAGAACTACCCATTTCACAAGAGGTTGTTAACATTCTGAATTTCTGATGCAATAATTAAGGTAATCTTTCTAAAATCAGATATGTAAGTCGGTTCATCAGTTTTCGCTATTATAGTTTCTAACGCATTGTTGATTGTGAATCTAAAGAGCAACGTGCACGAAATTAAATGGTGTGCAAATGTGATGAAACTAGATGAAACTCGGTTAACTATAAACCAAGAGGAAATGAGTCGCTTTCAATAGCCGGTGATGTCCTATACCTGTTACTAAACAGGTTTTAACCTACGAAACCTATGAAGAGCTATATTTCTACTAATTTCGTCATACCTATGTTAGTATGATTCGAGAATAAGCACTACGTGACCTGTGGAGCGTCGTCAACACTTCACTATATTGATTTAGTCGAAGCCAAACTTTCCGATTCAAAAAGTTTTGGTTAGTAAGACAAGTATGCCTTGTTTGTTTGGACTGGACAACACCATTTCTTTGCATTAAAATTTTGAACTAGCTAAACCAAGTATTTCTCCTTGGAACTTTGGCATGTTAATTTGTGTCGCTGAAATGAGATGTGACTAATTCAACCTCGATAAACAAATAGATTATCGTTGCAATTATGGCTTTTAGCGATGCTGAGAACATTGTAGAAGTGCTAATTGGGCAGTCAGGATCAGGCACGTTGGTACTTGGCACCTGGCGACTGCGGTATGCGATTCGCGAGCTGCAAGCTATTGTGCAATTAAGGCCGATAAGACTGGTCGTTGACCCAGAAGCCCCACCCCCGGTCCAGTCCACTTTCTGGGAGACTACGTGACTCCACAGTCGTTGCACACGATTTACATCATCACCGTTATAAAAAACATCGACGTCATTTCCTGAACCGAATTCATCAAATTACTCTGGGAAACATGTGGCTTAAGACGCATTACATATTACATCTTAATAAAAATGCAAATAAATATGATTCAATAATTTAAATTACAGTTACACTAAAAACATACACAGTAGGTACTAAGCTTTTGTAAATACATACTTAATTACATACATTTGTAGTAATTCTAGAGTTACAATTACGAAATAATTGAAAACTTATGTTTTGCGAGCTGGCGCGATGAAACAAACCGTGTGATGTGTTAAATTATTAGTTATAGAAATTAAATTGTTACTTATGAGAGCGAAACATTTAATATACAGGTATTGAGGAAGAGAAAAAAAAACTGGGAAATCGCTACTACAAAATATACATGGAACATTTCTTTAAATAGGTATTTTATTCAATATTATATTTTATCCTAAAGCCACGCTTTTATGCAGTTGTAATGAGAATAAATGTTAACATCAACTCGCAAATGTCATGAAGTAGTAATCAAGTAATAGTCATGTGAGGAAAAATCGTACCCTTTACAGTAATGATTCATTCGACTACAACAGCTTAATACTTTACGCAGTTCCATTTACATTTAAAGTCTTGCATTTAAACTATTATG
This sequence comes from Ennomos erosarius, assembly GCA_963580505.1. Taxonomy (NCBI): domain Eukaryota; kingdom Metazoa; phylum Arthropoda; class Insecta; order Lepidoptera; family Geometridae; genus Ennomos; species Ennomos erosarius. Next base: position 8,634,473 of record OY756996.1, on the reverse strand, counting down.
CAAAGAATGATTTGACGACGGTGCAAATATCGTATGGCAAAAAATATAAGGAAAAAAATTAGTGAAAGTCGCGGGAAGCCGATGGGTGCAGGAGGCCAGCAGCCGCTCGAGGTAGCGCTCTGTTGGGGAGGCCTATATTCAGCAGTAGACGTCGTCAGGCTGTTGTTGTTGATGATGATGATAATGCTACAATACAAGCAATGATAGTACCAGTTTGTGCTTAGCGAGACGAATGCTGCGTGCTCAATTTACCAATCATGGAGAAAAAAGGCATTAAATAAGATCAAGAAAAATGTCGTTCAATCGGTACAATGCAATTCGGATTTTATTTTGTTATATTATAAACGTATAAGAAGAAGCAGCGGCGACTGATAAGTATTTATTGAGCAAATTCATTGATTAGTAAATAAAATAATACTGAATCAACTCACGTAACGTGTTAGACAAAACACAAGTATTGAGCATAATAGACATAAAACAAACAAAAAAACCTACAAGTAGTGGGACCAAGATGGATTAAATAATATAATTCAAACGCTAGGAACTGCGGTAGTACAACTTGGCGCAAACAAATGAAAAGCCGAACCAGTCAATATTTCATAACAGACCATCAATTCCAGCAATGAGATTGATGAGTTCAATACGGTTTTATGACGGAACAAAACGAGTCTTCCACGTGTCCCAAACATAAAACTATTCAAGCTCACTGATAAAGTACGAGGGCACATGAAAAATGAACGCCACGAAATAACTTCCATTTCAAAGATAATATCGGCCGCTTTGTGAAGAATTTAAACGTGAACAAAAAATGAACTACTTTCTAGATCGTCATACTTTGGTTGTAACTGAAACAAGGTGATCTGTACAATCTATATCTTTAGCCAGGTCGATGACCTTAACCGGTCTGTATCTGTTTCTGTAGTATTATTAAGAAAAGGGCTGTCGTTGAGTGATTATTACACGACAGAAATCACTCATTATCAACACACACATATAAGAAAAATGTATGGTGAGCATACTACTGTCTAATCATAGAATCATATATTTGATCAACTCGGGGATGTTAAAAAATAGGTAGCATAAAGCTCTGACTATCATTTGTTTTTATAAGACAGATAAATACTAATACAGACTGCCATTACCAGTCTAATCTTCAAACTTGTTTAAAAAAACTCCAAAACGAGTTAGACTTGCATGCTGTAGTCCCGTGATGCTTTCAGCGAATAATAACACAAGACCAGGTTAAGGATTTAACCATTTGGCAGATGCTGTTTAGACAGCACCGTATCATTTGCATTGCAGTTGTTCGGATGAAAGCATAGGAGATTTAAAAACATTCGTAGCGAAAGCCGAACGTAAGCCAGATAAAAACCCGTACCCGTGTTTCCTTTTTAATTTACTTAATTAATTTAATATTAATCGATTCGGGAGAGTAGGATCGGTACAGATATATCTCCTCAACAAGATTTCAAGGTCTCAAGCAAACGACGCACAATTTACAATGAGTACATTGACGTCACCATTATTGAACCTCCCCAGCCCACTCACGTTGCAATTTTCTCATCTATGATCGCCTGACTTCCATTACACCGAACGAATACAGCTGTATTTTTTAAGAATGCTTCTGCACGTTAAACGTATGGAAATGAGGGAGTATGCTGCTCGCGATTCTACAAGTTCTAACTTATGTCACAAGCAAAAGTTCAACAAACGGAGTGGCACCCACGCGTACCATTCAAGCTGAAGCGAAACTGCACTGTCTATTACTTCTACTTGGTAGCAGGAAGGTGGGGGTGAACGACCCTAAAAGGGAGGTGGAGGTGCACTTGCCTGAAGTTGCATAAGCTAAACCACGACCGCAAAATTCTCTGTGAACCCTCTGAATAAATTATCCACCTAAAATACTGTATTACCAAAACGAATATCTAGGGAACACAGCTGGAAATAAAATGCGGCAACTATTATAAAATTTCAAGTACATCTGGACTTTCCAAATTATACCAAAACCGAGTCTTTCAGATAAGTATCAGAAATAGGCTTCAAATTGCTGACATCGATTTCGATCATGAGTAAATCCTAAGAAACGACGCCATAAAGAAAAATGTGTGAGAAATGTGTGACTCAAATAATATTTCTGCGGAGACAACGATAAAATAAGTTTAAGAAAAGAACGAGGAGTGGAAACGCTATTTAGTTGGACCATTACTTTAATTCATAGATAACTAAATTAATATAAGTAAGCATGCATGAAAATCGAACACAAATAAACAACAATAAAAGCACAAATTCAGGTCATCATACATTGGAACAATCAGTAGGTATTCATTGGTGTGAAGAATAAATTTGAACACTTGTATTCGTAAGTTCATTTTATACTCTGTCTCAGCTTTAGTTCTCGAACGATTTTATAACGCACAGCATCACAGCTTATTCAATCGTTTTATTTTTATGGATCCAATCAAAATAACATTTTTCAGAGTGACAGTCTAATATTGAGATTTGTATTGGCAGGACTGTTATTTAGACACGAACCATGGAATGAAAAGATATCAATAACAAAGCAAACGTTTTCATTGTTACAACCCATCCATTCATAAAAAATGAAAGACCCCACGCATCTCAGTCTGCTTAATGGATTTGATTAGATGACATTCGAAGATTTTTAAATAACCCTTATATTTTCAGTTAGTTGAACATCAAGACGGAGCAAATACAATACAACATGGATAATTTCTAAATTTTCTATAATTATAACCAGTTTCGTCTACCGCGACACGATCTAGTCTAATTATAGAAAAAGCGAGGTGTGTCAGTCGTACGTATGCATTAGATACTGCATTGCATGTAGGCCAGTTAGTATACAGTGCTCTTACATTGACCCACATCATGTAGTATTAAAATAAATGACAAAGGTTTGCACTCCATGGCTTTAAGAGACACGAACGCGTCTAAGTCTAGCTGCTAAGAACAGATTTTTAATCGACGCATATTGAACTGTTTAGCTCTTTTCGGGGGACTTATTCTTAGTATTAATTAAGTTATTAAATCTACTATAGGTACATATCACAAAGGTGTTTCATATTACGAAACATAATATGTATTTTAAGAGAAATTCGGATCATTGTAATCTAGAACTTTAGTACTTGAGTACTTTGGATGAATTTGAGTATCATTGAAGAATCGGTCTAGCCTTTAAATCTCAGAAATCAATGAAGATTTTTTCAATAGCAGCATATAGAATTCAACGCTTAGCATTATCTATGACATTGGATGAACATGAGACGATATCGAGCGGTGTTCCCAATAGAACCAAAACAAAAAACAGATTGGTGCTCTATTGGGGACGAAAGAGAGATTAGAAAAAAGTCCTGCATATTCGAGCGTTAACAACTTCATATCGATGCAGCGCGTGCAGCGTTGTCTTGATGCACCTTATGTCATACTATAACATATTACATTTCAGCTTAACTAACCAATTAAAAGCTTGTATTAAATAACGCATGCAGCCAATATATCGCAATACATGGTCCCATTAAATCACGAACTAGCTCTACTCCATTCACTTTACCTCCAAGCATAATGTATTACATATTTATTTATTTATTGATATATCCAATACCTATGATTGTGTTACAGATATTTGTTTTAGAGAAATAAATTGTAAGACATCAGGTATAAGTAAAGCAAGTAAACAGACAGAGCCAACGAACTAACAATTTAAAAGACGAAGCCGTATTTAACATCGTTATTCGCGTTTTAACTGCTTATTAAAAATCAACTCTATGTGACCGTTGAAAATGAAATGACAAAAATATTGATAAATAATTTTTAGTATTTCATAAATAGTATGAAAACCCACTACACATTCTCAAATTAAAACAAAATGTGAACATACAGAGGCAATAATGATTTTATTTTACATACACAAGCCCAATTTGATTAATGAATTCACTAAAACCATGGATAGCAACAATTTCACCCAAGATAACCTATGCACATGTGGCAGTTGTGGAACATTGACATGTGGTCGAAGGCGTAAGCTACACAGAAAAGAAACAGTAGTGAATATTGGAATACACGCCTAGGGGGTCTAGCAAAGATACCAACCACTAACGCTGACGCTAACTCCAAAATGTACTAGGATGACATTTCGAAAATCGCTAACTTTCCCGCAGGGAATGTCATTTCAATACATTTTTTGCAGTTAGCGTGAGGCGTTAGCGTTAGTGGTAGGTATCTTTGCTAGACCACACGCCTCACACACAGAACACAACAGCGAGTAAAATTTTGCATCTGTACCGTATATAATAGGCAAATAGGCATGATCTACATTTTTTTTGCATAAATAATATTCCCCAAAATATAAACATTTATGAAAACAAAAATAAAATATCTCAATCGGCCAGTGACGTCAGAGCAAGGTCGTTCATAGTACCTCATTACTAATCTGTGGTAGCTTTACATACAATCTCTTTGGCATGTGACGTCACAAGTGGATTTTTCATAGTAACCGTGGAGGCGCTCTGTTTCGCGAGAAAGGGACAGGAGATGCCCCCTACAGAAACTTTAAAAGCTTATTACTCCGTGATATATTTACCGATTTTACAAATTTTTTCAATTATTGCATTCATTTTTAATCTTCTTTATGAAAGTAATATTTACTTTTTAATAGTAGTCATAGCTATGGAAAGAGCAATGCTCGGTGTTTCCCTGCGAGATAGGATCCGAAATGAGGAGATCCGCAGGAGAACTAAAGTGACCGATGTAGCTCTTAGGATTAGCAAGTTGAAATGGCAATGGGCAGGTCACATCGCTCGTAGAACTGACAACCGATGGGGAAGAAAGGTTCTCGAGTGGCGACCACGAACTGGAAGACGCAGCGTAGGCCGGCCCCCCACAAGGTGGACCGACGACCTGGTGAAAGCCGCGGGGAGCCGATGGATGCAGGAAGCGAGCAGCCGCTCTAAGTGGCGCTCCCTGGGGGAGGCCTATGTTCAACAGTGGACGTCTTCATGCTGTTGATGATGGTGATGAATAGAAGTCATCATGCTTATTCTTATTGCCAATGATTTGTTTATATCATTAGAATCTATAGTATCTTTTAGTGAGCAAGAAATTATTCTTTTTTTCTATTCTAATGGACCCACTAGCCAAAGCACTTATCCACTTACCAGGCTTTTTTTATTCACTTTCTCTTCAATAGACATAAATCTCTGATGCTTTTTAGTCTTAACATTTTCTAAGGTAATTCTGTCATTGATGTAAGTTTGGGTTTGTGAAATTAGGCTGTATTAAGTTGTGTTACTGTTCTATTTACTATAGCAACAGCAGCTTCTTTAATAATTTTTAGTTTATAAAACAGAAACAAGATATCTGTTTTATCTTGTAGAATGCTGGTAGTGATGTGATAAACTATTGAGTTAAATAAACGATACACAAACTATTGAGCTACAATATGTTTCTTTTTTCTTATATCAATATACTATTTCTAAAATAGGCAATAATGATAATATTATTATTGTCAAGCAAATAATTATGTAGTTTTATTAATATGATGATTTATTATGAAATCCAAACTAACGGTTGGCTTTTTGTTGTCAGTAATACAATTCCTTAATTCGACATAAATACACTAAAACATATGATTTTCCAAATACAACGAAAATGAACAAACATAATGTCCTTAGGTCCACTCCATTGAACAAAATAATCCGACTTTAAACTTTATATTCCACAAAACTACATTGCTGGACCAAAATTATAAACAATTTGATTTAGAAGAAATCGATCAGAAGCATAAGAAAATCGTACACATAAAAAATAACAGAGAACGCAACAAAGAACTTACTCTTTTTAAATATTATTCTCAAACTAACAATGAACCTGGTGCTAGCCAAAGGTAAATTCTAATAAAGGTGAATGATGTTCCCAACTCCAAATTAGTGCCAAGGATGGGTTGGATAACCGTTGGCAAAACGTAGCTAGGTAATTATCTCTGGCAGAGATAGCACCCGCGTGCTTGACTTCAGCGGTCTCCCTCACTGCGCGATATTTTTACTGAACATAATGATGAAATACTATTAGGTATTCTTTGTCATTCATATCTCTAAGCTCACTTATAAATCTTATAATCACTTCGCCATGTGTGAATATGAGAATTTCTAAATTGATAGATGTTCTCAGATTTTGATTCGGATTCAGAAAAATATTGTGAAATTCGTAATCGAGTAATAGGGCCAATTTTTAAGGCTTTAGTTGACAGATCTAAAAATTGCTGTTTTTGTCAAATAGACGGCAATATAGGAGACTGATATATTTTTAGTATTATAAGAACTGTCAACTAAAGCCTTCAAAATTACCTGCAATATCAAGTTATTATTGCGTTCTCAAGTTTTCTCTTAATATACATAATCATACTTGAAGTAACTCTACGCTCCAACAATTAATTTAATTTCTGGATTTTATTATTCAGAAATCATAGAATATTGGTCTCAATATTCATTATTCGGAATGTAATTGAAAGTCTCTTTAATATTATGGTTTGGAATTATCAATAATACATTACATGTTATGTACGACAACAACATTATAGGCTGAATAACTGTAAAGCGCAGACTAACTTTACTGACGTAAAAGACGTGAAAGTTCAGGAGCACCGTAAACTTGTTTGCTACATATAGTAATACTAGAAAGAAAGTAAGCAAGGGACAAAAAAACGTTCGAGACTTCGGGAATAAATGATAGTAGGTACTGACATAAAATAAAGCACATAAGGCAAGATGAACATAAATGGACTCTTGTTCTGAGAATGAACCGAAATAAACTTTTCTAATTACAGTTCTGTAATAGAATTAGTAAGATGTTAATGGAGCTAAACCGGTTACTGTTAGTAGACTTCTCAGCAGCAGCAAAGTTGTTTGGAAGTTGCAAACGTGCGTTACACCTACTACAATTTTATAATCTAAAAAGCCCTTGAACTGAGCAAAGGGATAACTACAGTAGAGTGGAGGCCATCATAGTACAACTTGATTACACTAACGATTTCTCTAAAATTCCGCCGCAACATTATCTTTTTTTTACTTATTCTTTATAGGCAAAGCATTTGACCACTGTCTCAAGTCTACGATGGTGCAAGCTTGCCTAGGAGATACCTGGGGGCTTACCACAACCTCTTATAGCATTATTAATACAATCATACATTGAAAAATGACATAAAAGTAAGGATACTGTAATGTTGCAGAGGCAGAGCAGTTTTGATGACGTCACGTTAAATCGTTCACTCAAATACATCATGTTGACACCGACCTGCGACAGTGATAACGCTATATAAAAATGTAGACGTCTCGTTCTCACGCAGGAATACTTTATAAGTTCATGGTACAAATTCGAACAATATTATTGTAACCTTGAAACATTACTGTCATGAACCATGATGGTTCTGTATTAGTTTGTGGTAAGGCCCCAGTTCATTGTAGACTTGAAGACTCCCAGATCATAGTTAGCTGGAAACAAGGAAGCCGGCAAGGTGTTCATTATTGGCTCTTCTTGTAGGTGGAATCACATTTTGATTTAAGCACGTAATGTTCGTTACTACACCACTCACGATTATGTTTAACTGAGACTGAGACGTAATACCAAAGAAAAACATTTATAAGCATTCGGGACAACAATGCTGAAGGAGAATAGGATAGTTGAAAAGATTTACGAGGACAATGGAACTATTTGAAGATAAAAACAATTTCTTATTTTATCTTTCATTCGGTACAAATGACGATATTAATGAGAAATACCGCACAAGAATATTCATAAAATAGCATTCAAACAAGGTAAAGAAACCAACGTTTGACATATAACAATCAAGCCTGCCCTTGACAATCCAAAAGCTTTAAAAAACCTGTCATAATTTAGAACAGCCAGAATCTAGAATAAGAATTTAGAAACTACAACCGATTGACGTATAGCGCTGTAACAGTCCATGGCATCTGATGGATAAAAGTCCCTAAATTAAATAAAGACTCAAAAAAAGGTCCACAGCATTTGACGTGACCCCAAAACGTTGGCGTCCTCGCAAGCCGGGGGCGGAGAGGCCGTAAAAGCACTGCGATTTACGGAACACTTCCAACGTTGGTAGAAGACGGAATTCCACAACGAAACGAGGCGACTGTAAAAGTGCGATTTACAGGAATAAATAAATTTAAAACTTAAAATAAAATTTAAATAAATTTAAAATAAATTTAAAAATAAATAAACACACAGGAACACACACACACGCACACACACAGGAATGTTAACGTTGCGCAAGAATTTTTGACGATTGGAACTTATTTTTATAATTGTTTATACTTTGTATGTTATCTTGGATAAGTACGACCCTACAAATATTATTTGATCAATACATTATAATAAAACTGTAACTGGACTAAATCTGTACATTGAATTAGTTTACAAAATTTTTAACTGCTTTACACTTCTAAGTCAATATAAAATTTAAACAATTTTTTTTTTATTTTTTGTCTGCCTGTCTGTCCCTTTGAACACGCATCACGCTGTAACTACTGAACGGGTTTGGCTGAAAATTGGTATGCCTATAGCTAATTATGCAAATAACATTTAGTATACTTTTTGTTTTTTAAAACGGCCAAGTGCAGGTTGCCGAAGCAATAAGGATGTAATTTTTATTCAAGCTTTTTTGTTGGTATATTATTTATTATATTTGTTTAACAATTTTAATTTCAATAACAAATAATAAACAAAAATAATTAAGCTCACCCTGTCGAAGAGAAGATAGAAGAGAAAGCCTTTCCTTCGCCGTCCCATCCATTCATCCTTTTCCCCTATTTTTTTACCTTTCCTTTCTCCCTCACCCATAAACAGAGATAAGACTTAAAACTAATTATTCCGTGCAAAGCCGGGGCGGGTCAGCTAGTTCATATATAAAGAATAAATGATTACGTAAATCTTCACTGTTTTTGTTAAGATTTCACAACCTTGTTTTTGTTTTGGTGATACTAAACATTATGGGTAATTAATACATACTTGCGTTGTGTTTCCACATAAACTTAGTAACTGTCGCGATAACAGGTTACGGTTACGAAATATGTATCCCATTATATTCTTCTCTTCGATCTTGATCTTAATTTACCTTGTGACCTTGAATTAGTATGTTATCCCGAAAGTATGTAAATCTACACCCCAACGTAGATAATGTTTCTTCCACAACTTTACTAAATTAATAGTTTTTTATTGAAAAAAGGCCACGTAAAGTTTACGTTCGAAAATAGCCTTGACACAGCTGGGTGGTTGAACTTCGTCCTTGACCGAGTGCACATAAATGAGTTTAACGACCTGTGTTTAGAAATGAATTTATAGTATCTAGTTAACTCTCGTAGCGACCGCACGTGCAATTTCGCGAGTGGATTTATTTTTACCATGGAGGTTTTGAAACACCCAGTTTCAAGTAAGTATCATGGTCCCAGTCCCCCTATTTCGGGATAACATACCAATTCAAGGTCACCTTGTATACATACTACATTACCCGTAGACCTACAGAATAGCGACAATATACTAGGTCTGTGATATTACCTATATAGTAATACTAATATAATATCTGTTCCTATACCTATACTTCTCCATTACGAAATATAGGTTCTAATACATTCTGGAACAATTCAGTACAAGAGAACTCCATTAAAAGCGTCAGTGGTAACCATTTTGACGAAAACATTTTTTATGTTTGTGATATCTGTCACTCGAGTGTTAAAAGTACTTACTGCCGAGGAAAGCAAAATCGTAAAGTGTAATGAGTAAACAACGCTGTTTAAAGCTAAAGTTACTCGCGTCAATAATAAAAAACAGATTTAATAACGTCGCTCCTAATATAAAAACCTGCAGGACACCCCAACACCTCCAGTACCTTTCTGTTATGTGCCTCCAGGCTCTGGACGGGATCGTCGTGAAATTGAAACCCCGAGATTTAATATCGTTGATCAAATATCCGTCAACGTTTAAAAATTTATCGGGAAATTCTTCCTTTGCAAATGATAGCACGTCCAAGGATTTTAAATAAAAACGCCATAGGATGGCGCTCATTTCTTACTGGAAAGACTTATAATGCGACCTTAGGCATTTCCGTTTTTCTGCTTTTTTATTCTTTCAGAAACGATGGTTTTGAGTACAGCTAGCTCATTCTGTTACACAAAGAGATCTTTAGGTAATTCACTTATAGGTAATTAATCTTTGCTTATAAAGAACGTTGTTACGTGGGTACTTTTAATACATCCATAACCATGACAACAGTTATAAAAGTGTTTACGTTTTCCGGAAAACCGGGTTAATCAATTTCCAGTAATATAAACTTCAGAAAGCCGTAACAAAGTTCGGGAACCCTCGCAATCCCATCCAACTTTCTACTTTAAGTTTAGAGTGGAAAGCCAAAGTAGGTTCGTTGAAAGGCATATTTAACTAAACTATAACATGTTTAACCAAATAATTTTAGCAGAACGTAATCGCGATCAATAGAAATTAATAAACCATTGAATTGTAACGATAGATCCAATCCACTTAATTTCGATACTAGCTCGTAACGTAATCGATGACGCTATAGGATGGGTCATGTCAACTAACTGTACAAATTGAATTATTAAAAGTACCAAGAAGTGATAACATTACCACAAAATACTTTATAGGTTTCACTCAGAATACAATCATAAAGATGATGATGATGATGACGATGATAATGACAATTTCTGTTCGTCGCTCTTACAGTTTACGTAATTTTTATTTCAGTAAACGTACCTATAGCTGAGAATATTGATCAAGTTCTAAAATATGTATGTCACGGTAAACAAGGGGTGAGTTGCCAAATACTTGTTATATTATGCGGTATTAATCAAAAATAATTATATCAATAAGCATAACAAATGAATATATATATGAATATGTAAATACCTTGGGAGCATTGTGACTAATATAATTGCCAATAATGAACAAGGAGCGTATTGAAATAAAAAAAAAACATTTAAAATACAATAGCAATCGGTCAAAACTTTTTATTAACTATAAATATTTTGCTTGGTTTTCGTCCTTACCACTCACAGTAATACAATTTTTATTTAGCGATAAGTCTTTAAATCAATCAATATAAAAAAACCAATCAATCAAAAAGAGTTTGCGCAAACGTAAACGACACAAACAACAACAAGGCAAGTAATGCTTCCAAAATACGAGCTTTATCCTAGTTTATTAACATCCTGAATGAAATGAAAACTACGAGAGTTATTATATCCCGAAGAAAAAGATTTCTGATTTCTGATGAGTACTTATTACATTACGTTACAAAACGGTAGAAATGTAATAATGCCACCGTTTAAGTATGTGAGTAACTGAGTATACCGTAGTATGTTTTACGTATTATTCTTACAAATGTAACAATAATAAAAATGTTGTTCTTAGAAATAGCAGCAGCAGCAACGTTTAACGATGTCTAGTATGCTCTGAAATTAATTTATCTGTGATGAATCGCAAATTGTTGCGTAATAAAGTTAATGGAAGTGCTGTGGTAGAGCTCAGCGGGAGTGGTACATCAAGATAAGACTCGGCGATAGGTTCAATCTACATTCTAGGTATAACGTACGAGGAACTAATTGCCTGACTGTTATCGTAAAACTAGATTACGGCGGTAGACCAGTAAATAAACTTACAAAATGAAATAGAGTAATAGAATTCATTACTTACCCTTGAGCATGGTACACATATTAATATGACAATAATATTGATGAAATTGCTGAAAAGGTAAACAAAAGCACAATAGACGAATAAAACGTAGTAAAAATGTATATAGGTAAAGTTGACGTTTCGAAATGCTTAAGTCTATTCCTACCTGATGATGTAGTTGACGCAGACGATGCTGATGGGTTTCTGCTGCTTGTCGGTGATCACGGTGGCCTGAGTTTGGACCCAAGCGTATCCTCCAGTTTTGGCGAGGAAGCGGTACTGTCCAGTTTCGCATTGTCCTTTGGAGAACACTAAAAAGAAAGATATATACATTTAAATACTAATAAAACACAGCAAAGTAATAGTTTCTTAAAGATGAATTGAAATAATACTGATTAATTATCTTCCATTCTAAATACCCATAGAACAGTGGCTTTAAAAGTCGCAGGTGATATTATTCAAAGAAAATGAGCAGGCATTATTGGCGGATAACAAATTACTCAAGTCGAATGACATTAATGACCCAATAAAAGACTACAAAAATATTACAGTTGCCAAGAAGTACATTCTGATAATTGGTATAATAGATTCATAAAATTACTTTTTTCAATTATGAAAAAGCATCGTAAAAATCATCGAAGATAGTCCGATTTTTTCAGTTGAAAAAAGTAGTATTCATAATACTGTCAAAGTCCATCCAATTCGATGTCCCGACCGAACCGCTATTGAACACCAGTTTATCATTTTGGGTGAAATATGAAAAGGCAAAACTTCATTCAGCAAAAAGGACTAGACGGAATCTATTATTGCCATTGAGCAAAATGTTTTGAAACCGAGAAAGAGTTTTGGATAGACAAGCTAGTATAAATAATAATGGGGATAGTATGTATATTACTTATATACTGCGGTAAGCAATATTGTTTTGACCACTATCTCACTGATGTCAGATGTTAAGTGAACACGTGATTAACGATGGTGTATTCTTGCCTCCGCAGTGTGGGGCCGTTTAAAGAAATCTCAATCATATCTTCAGGATGTCGTACACTTAACCTCAATCCTTTCAACGGTTAGCAGAATGACTGAAGCTTGCTGACAAAGCTATCAGGCAGCCTACGTACCTATCGAAAAACTCACAGTCATGGAATGTGCTAGCGATGAAGACGTGTATTATCCCAGGTATTATCAATTCACAAGGCTCTGTATTCTCGTTGGTAATTAATAACAGGGCTAGGGCAGAGTAATGCATGGATTAAACGTCAGGACTTCTCCGGGTATTCGGTTTAATCTGAGGATGAAGGGTGCAGAATTTATGGGCTGTCTGGTTGGTTGATCCATGCATATTACTATGTATTTTATACGTTCTCTCTATCATATCTCCGTCTTTTAATTTTTCCTTTATCAGAAGAGGTCCGATTAGTTTAGCTTTAGACTGTGATGATACAAAAAAATCCACACCACTGACACAAAAATTTAAACCTGATGAAAAAATTGTCTTCTTGAAACTGGTTATACAATAAATACAGTTTTGCAATGAGTAAAAACATGTAACGAGAATAATAAAACATTAAGTTCGTCCCCTAAACTAGGTCACCTCGACCTCAACCCTAATGTAGAAAGAAAGTGAACGGAACTTTTATTTATCTTGCGACGCAGGGATCCTAAGTCGGGATAATAGAAAAGCACTGAACATTTGCTACGAACACTGAGAAGAATTTCTTAGCAAATGTGTATCTCTACTGTAGTTGGCTCCTGGCAACCCTAGAGATCGCAAAGTATTCGTACCAGATGACCTCAAGCAACCTAATTCTTCTGCATAGTCCACATAGTTAAACAGTTCACATCAACAGAGAGAAAGAGTTAAATATGAGAGAAGAAATATTGTTTAATAACTCAAAAATATGACATAAACTAGTTAAAAGCACCAATTTGTTTAATCCCGAAAAACCCTTCAACCATTTATTTGATCTCGAATATCGAATGGACCGCTTATCCTCCCAAATATTTGGGCGCAATAATTCACAGAAATATGTCCGATACCAAATCCGAAGACTTAGAAGAAACTAATAAAGATTAATAGCTACAACACCAGGCGTGGTAATAAGAACCATGCCCAAGGGACCAGTTAATTTATCCGGCGTTATACTGAGCCTCTATGATATATAACATTATATTTCTTTTGAGCATCTATTGAGTCGTTCCTTGTGTATATGTTATATCTTTTCCGCGATATCAATATAATATCAATAGTACCTATATTTTTTCACCACGTGGGAAATTCGTGATAGTTATCAGTAACCACTAAAAGAGTTTATCTAAAGCACTTTGCTAACACTTGAGAATCGGGATAAAGGTAGTACATTTTAATCGAAATGTTACGATCTATCAAATTCTTTGACGAACTCGTGAAAGTCGTGTGTCGTGACTCCTGAGTATATGATAATCATAGCATTATAATATTATGACAGGTTGTTAATGCATAATGCATATCCAGTGAACTAATATGACGAAATAAATAAATATAATACATAATATTAATAAATCCTTGACCCATTACTAGTTTTCCTATATGTATTACATAGAAAACGCACTCGCTCAAGCTACCACAGCCTTGTTTATTACTGCCGTATAAAAGCAACAGCTCCAGAGTCAAGAAATGTTTGTCAATGCTTGGAATTGGAACCATGCTGATGATTAGCAGCATGTAGATATGTGGATAATATTTGGAGTATTAGGCAAAATCGGTCATGATATAAAAAACGTTGTGTTTAGCGGTCACACACTATAGACAGATAGGAGCAACGGCCGATTGTTTTATCACAATCATTAATGAATTAAATAATTAGTCTGAACCTGATTAGATAATTACACTGATCGGTATTTCTGTTGTTGCTATTCTGATTTAGACTACTACAATGCTTGACGCAACAAAGAAGTTTCTAGACTAAACATGACTGTTGAAATAATTATCGTTTGTAAAAGATTTGTATTCATTTTGCATTTTATTCGCCACGATAGATAGAGCTAAAAGGAAAACTAATGCGAGTTCCTAATTTTAAAGAACATACTTAATGAATTAATGCGTAACATTTCCAATTGAGTAATTGAGAAGGTGTAATAATGTAATTAATTAAAGACTAAAAAAATGACAAAGCTTTGCGTTTGAAAGCATTGAGAAATTAGTAGCCTAAAATCAATGAAATGTGCCAGTGTGTGAAAAGTTGAAATAGTTGAAACAAACAGTTGACAAACACGCACAAATATAAACAGCGCGGAAGGAGGAAGAGCAGACGTAACCAAGCACTTAAGCCAATTTTCTCGAGTTCAGTTAAAACAAAAACAGTTGGAGGTGCGCCAACCAGTACGGTTAGTAACGTGAGAAAAAATAATAGAGAGAAAAATCGTATAAGGCCTGTGTATAACATCATTATTTTCATTCATTCATTCATTATTTCAATACCTAGCGTATACGCGATCTGCAATCATTTCCACCCCCATAATCGACTGTATTGATTCATAGCCATCTTACGTCAGTCGTCAAATGATTGCCATCAATTTAATACACACTGGTTCGACGTAAAAATTTACAGTAACACTCGCGTCAACCGCTCTAAAACTTATACTGACAAAAAAAGGTCAACTCTACTGCAGTGCACGTGATTGTACATTAGGAACGAAATTTGGTATGTATGGCAAGCTATACTAGGGCACATGCTAGGAAGTAACTGAAAGGGTCGAATAAAGAGGACATCAACATCATACACTCACTTGAAAGTCTGAATTAGCTTTGCGTTATACGACCATAAAATAATTGATAATCTGATCATCAAAATCTTAACAGTAGGTGCGACTGAAGTCTGTTCACAAAAGTTAATTAATTTCTTAGAATAGTTCGGTTCTGTTATTTCGGTTTAACCAAATCAATAACCGACGAAGCAGACCCTTGCAAATACTCGATTGCATTCGGAGTAGAAATGGGATCGATGTTCACTTAGCCTAATTCGGTGAACCACAGCTTGCTATGAAAACTAAGCTCTCTAAGCAATTTGCTAAGTGCTAGGATGTGTAAAGGTTAACTAACGCCTAATATCCAGCTGGAAAGACGATTTCCTTTGTTATAAAACATAATACATTCAGATTCAAAACAGTTGCAGCAATCTGATTACATTAGGTAGTTGTTATAGCAGCTTGTAAAACACTGTTCATCTTCATTCTTCAGACGTTCGCATAATATGAAGAGAAAAAGAGGTCGTAAAAAGAAAACAGAATCTTCATACGATATTCCTATAGATTCGGTATCGATATAATAAAACTAGTATTTTGCTCCGTGCGCGGGCCGCGTGCGGCCCGCGAGGACGTTTTCGTGGCTGTTGTATTTATAAAAATGTTATACTTTGTGCTAAACTTTAAATTTTGCAAGTAAAAGTACAAAACGACGGTATTTTTCAAAGAAAATGATAATGCGATTGACTTTGCATGGCGGCCATCTTGAAAAATGCTGTCAGTCAAGTAAAAGGTCAAAATTTGAAATCAGCATCCTTTAAAACCCCCAAATATAAAATATCAGCCGAATCCGCGTTACTATAAAATCGGGCGCCATTTTGAATCCGCCATCTTTGAATTATTTTAAGACTAAGAAAGCCTCCGTTGTTCTCTGTAACATGAGTCCAAACACGCTATGCTTGCCTCTATTAGTTTAGATAGTGTGCGCCTTTTAATTTTGCATGGCGGCCATTTTGTTATGTTTCTTCAAAGAGTGTCTATTTGATTCAAGGTTCCCGAAAATATTCAGTTGTTAGGTAAAAAAAGGTTAGTGGTGTTGAAGTTAGGTTAGATTAGCTAAAGCCAATTAAAAAACGTCGCATTAGTAAAACATTGTAAACGTAGCAATGGGTAGTTTGATCGTCATCGCAATAGGTAGTTTGTAGCTCCTCCTCGCTTCGCTCGTCGTCGCGATGGGTAGTTTGAAGCTCCTCCTCGCTACGCTCGTCGTCGCGGTAGGTAGTTTGAAGCTCCTCCTCGCTACGCTCGTCGTCGCGGTAGGTAGTTTGAAGCTCCTCCTCGCTTCGCTCGTCGTCGCAGTAGGTAGTTTGAAGCTCCTCCTCGCTTCGCTCGTCGTCGCGGTAGGTAGTTTGAAGCTCCTCCTCGCTACGCTCGTCGTCGCGGTAGGTAGTTTGAAGCTCCTCCTCGCTTCACTCGTCGTCGCGGTAGATAGTTTGAAGCTCCTCCTCGCTTCGCTCGTCGTCGCGATAGGTAGTTTAAGCTCCTCCTCGCTTCGCTCGTCGTCGCGATAGGTAGTTTGAAGCTCCTCCTCGCTACGCTCGTCGTCGCGGTAGGTAGTTTGAAGCTCCTCCTCGCTTCGCTCGTCGTCGCAGTAGGTAGTTTGAAGCTCCTCCTCGCTTCGCTCGTCGTCGCGGTAGGTAGTTTGAAGCTCCTCCTCGCTACGCTCGTCGTCGCGGTAGGTAGTTTGAAGCTCCTCCTCGCTTCGCTCGTCGTCGCGGTAGGTAGTTTGAAGCTCCTCCTCGCTTCGCTCGTCGTCGCGGTAGGTAGTTTGAAGCTCCTCCTCGCTTCGCTCGTCGTCGCGGTAGGTAGTTTGAAGCTCCTCCTCGCTTCGCTCGTCGTCGCGATAGGTAGTTTGAAGCTCCTCCTCGCTTCGCTCGTCGTCGCATTGGTGGTTTTGAAAATATGTATGGCAGCCATTTTGAAAAACGGTGGATGTCTAAAAGAAGCTAAAGCATGTTAATCAGTATCCTTGGGGACACTCAGATATCAATTTTCATACGGATTGGAGATCCATAAAAAAGTTCGGTAAAATGAATGAAATTTTTCAAAATGGCGGAATCAAAATTTTTTCCCCATATTCTTGCTAAGTATCTAGGGGGAGTCTTAGATATCGATTTTCATCCGGATCGGATAACTTTTTCTATATGTCGATACGTCTCCATCCACCATCTTGAAAAAATCAATTTCATTTGTGTTCTGTTTTGTTCCTTTATACATCTTTACTCGATCCCCAGAAACAACTTTTCTATTACATTCATATTGGAGGCGTAAAAAAGGAAAGTTCATATTTCGTTAAAATCACCTTTGTATGGCAACCCTATTGAAAAATGGCGCATGTCAAAATTTGATTTTAGAATGTTGATCAGCATCCTTGGGGACCGTCAGATATCGATTTTGATCCGGATCGGAGAATTTTTTTTTTCCGCCATAACCAAAATTTCCGCCATTTTGAAAAAAAAAATTTGGTGTTCTTTTCAAACAATATTAGTTCGAGCTCTTTATACTAAAGTATCATGGTTTCGACGTCATTTCCGGTTTAAATTTGTATGGAAGTTTTTTTTTTCCGCCATATTGGATTTTTTTTATTTTCTCTAAAATCGTCCCAGGGTTTGCTATGACATTCCTGAGAACGCATATGACCCATCTGACATCGTTTAGCCAGGCCGTTGATGGTCACGATGATGGGAGGTCGGAAGACCAGGTCATGAAATGTTTTGAATTTCGATTGTCCACTTTCATACAAATTTAAAAAAAAAAGTTCAAAATTTCCCATAGGTATCGAGAAACAATGAGCCAAAAATGAAAAAAAAAATTTGTATGGCAGCCATCTTTAAAAATGGCGGGATCCAAAATATTTTTTCAAATATCGAATCAGGGACCCCAAAAACCCCCCGATGCAAAAAATCAGCCGGATCGGACCAACTTTCAAAATGGCCGCCATCTTGGATCCGCCATCTTGGATTTTCATGACGACCATCCGAAAGCGCCCATCCTCCTCTATGACATTTGGTCGAACACACCCCACCTACCTCTTACCGTTTCCGATTTATAAGCGTTTCAATTTTGTATGGAATTTTTATTTTTTTGTATGGCAACCCCTATTTTTTTTTATTTCTCTCCAAGCGTCCCAAGGTTTACTACAACTTTAGTTAAAACAGGTCACCCATCCGACTTGTAGTTTCCGAGAGCCGTTGACCGGTTCCATCAAGGAGACGATTTTTTGCTGATGTCAGATTTTTCTGGTTGTCACGTGACCAATCTCTATACAACCTCATACTCGGTTTTTCTCCACCACTTCCAGGAGCTCGGGAACAAAAATGTCAGTCAGTGAGTGAGTGAGTGAGTGAGTGAGTGAGTGAGTGAGTGAGTGAGTGGGTGACGAACTTTATATATTATGATTCTTCGATCTAGATAAAGTAAATTTTATTGTTTTTTATTTCGTTTCGCTTTAAGCATATTATTATGAGATGGTCAACACTGACAACCTTAACCAATTCATAAATACTTCAAGCTCAAACATCAGTATGTTTACACACAAACAGAGAAATGTAAGGAGAGATAAATGGCGAGTTTTGATAACATTCTCTAGAGAAAACGTTGATCTTTCCAAACTTTAGCGCAGCTTCCATCCAAGCAAGTGTTTTCCTTCAGTAGTGAGGTGATGTTTGTGCAAACCCAGACAAAAACAGGATAGATGAAGTCTCAATTGGCGTAATAAATACCTAAGCTTGAATACTTGGGATGTATTTTCAGAGCTGTGTCGTTGACCCAAGTTGCGTAGAGCTAGATACTGAGGTATGGAGGATAACGTTTATAGTATAGCTACTTGGGGCATACAGATATCGTTTAAAGCAAGTATGCGGGTTCACTGGTACTTTGAAATGAACTATTACTATGTACTTCAAGTGGATTAGATCTCGATATAGATTATAGTTTCGATACTTTATGCGCTCGTATTTAAAAACGAAAGTATCATTTATTGTACACGGCACAAATTGATACAATATCCATCTTTTGTCAGTCTGTATTTGTTAATCGCTTGCAATGAATCGACCCATGTGTGGGTTTTATGCATACATACAACTGAAAATGTTACAGTCTAAAGATAACATTTTTATGTATTCGAAATACTCTTCTTTGTATGTATGGTTTCATAAAATTCAGTAACTTTATCGAACATTCTAGCTGCCAGCTTATACCTAACAGACAGTTACATAAGATATGTACGACTAAAACCCAAAAACGGTGACATGCGCCATGGGACCTACTTTACATAAAGCGGCGGTTTCTGTGTGATTTAGAGTGCCAGTTGGGACCAGGTTAGACCTATCTTGGCAATCTGCTGATCATTTTGTCAAAATATACGCCACGGGAAGCATAATAATGGTATTTCATACCTGTAGTTAGTAAAAACAAGCCCAGAGGACTAGTTCGTTAGTAAAACTACAATATCCAAATAAGTAGTAGTGCTAATAAACTCTATAGAAAAACATAGTTGCTTAAACTTGAAATAAAACTCGGAAAGGCTAGCTTGGACGAATTTAGGAGTCAATTGTACTAATGAAATATTTAAAGGAAATCGCAATGAAATAAATCGGATAACTGCATGAATGACTATCATCAAAGGTCCATAGCTAATTGATGCATCTTTATCATCTTCAATAAATACATGCGATATAGATGCATGATTTTATTATTTACAGACCTACAAGCAATGAAATGACAATATTAACGTTAATAATTTCCATAACACACAAGTTTATCTGTGGCGTGATAAGTTATTTAAAAACATCGTGCGTTAAGTTAGGCTGACTGAAAATATTCCATATGATATAATTATGTATATACACATCGGACCATCGTAAACATAATATTGATAGAAATAGTAAATCATAAAATATATACGATTAAGCCCTAACTATGGAAAACCTGATTAATCGGACTAACAATTATCATTATCCAATAGTAGTATTAGCTAAGGTAAGTACGGTACGCACATAAAGAATTAATAATAAAAAATAAATACATTGACTATTGATAAAACCTTGTACAAATTAACTTAATTATTAAAAGGCGGCCAAAACTTTTACGCCTCGTTTATACAATTTATCGCTCGTGAAAAACTAATGGGTGTAATAAGAACTGAAGTGTTGACCAAGTATTGATTTATCGATATCAGTTGTGTTCGTATCTTATGTACCTACTCTTACTAAATATTTGTTTACAGCTTTGATGTGCTTAAATATAGGTATTTTATACTTCACAATATCGTTCAATTTCGTTAAGCATAGGTATATTAATGAGATGCCTTACACTACGGAAGAATCATTAACCTTGAACCAATAAAAAACTTGTGAAATAGAAACTTTATTAAAAGACTCGCCCGAATGACCGCTGATCTAAATTTAGTTTTCAATAACGAAACCGAAATAGAAGCGAATGAAAGAAAACCGTTCAAATGTTAGAGCAACTTCCTCTTGATATTGTTATTCTACTCATATCAAGCAGTTAATTGAAAGATGGCACAGGCTTACTACCCTGAGCAAGGGTAGTAAGATGTCCCTTAGAAATAAGGCGACACTTTACAAAACTTGCGTTCGCCCCATTATGACATACGCATCTGTCGCGTTTGCTCATACACACCCAGTCCACCTGGATCGACTTCAGGTGATCCAAAACCAGTTCATCCGCAAGAAGGTCGGGGCTCGCTGGTACCAGCGAAACGCCGACCTCCATTGCGATCTCGAACTCCCATCCATCCGTCAGTTTATGAAGGATGCATCCCGCCGCTATTTTGACGCGGCCCCCCATCACCCCAACCCTCTCGTAGTCCAAGCATCAAGCTACTCTACAGACATGACAGACCCACCACCCCGTCGTCGACGCCCAAGACACGTCTTGAGCGACCCGGAAGATCCTATAGCAGCCGTTGTTTCGGCTGCGCTAGGATCACCGGACCAGTCTAGCCCTTCTGGCTCAGGTACCGATTTCGGCACCGGTATAGGATACCAGCGTAACACAATCAGACACCGACCCCGCCGGCGAGGTCGACGTACCCCCCGTAGGTTAGTTAGAACGGTCGCGACTTTCCATAGGGTCCACTCCTCCAGTGGACGTAGCCTTCTCGATCCTCTTATCCCGGCAACAGCCCAAGCCGAGGCTCGCACCCCAGGGGTGCCCTTGAGCTAGTTGCCCTCCACTTTTGTCGGCTGGGTGCCTTAAGCGCCTGCCCTCCCGCCCGGTGACGCTGTAAAGATCGTTAGAGACCAACAGCATTAGCCCGTTCAAAAAAAAAAAAAAAGATGGCACAGGTGTTCGGTGGATGACAATATAACACTAACAAGATTAGAATATTGATGCTGAAATGATACTACAGGAGATACTAGACATACGGACATACGGAGCGAAGAAAACTTCAATTATGTAGTTCTTTGAATCATTTGTAATTTATCATAACGTAATTTTGAACATATAACAAGATCTCTATTAAGTGTAGGAGGGCGTTCATAACATTGCCAGATGGTTTAGAACTTAGAGCATTTAGAAAAGGAGATGGCAAGGCAAGGCGTTCCCCTCTGCCGGTCATATGACGCTACAGTACTTGGTCATCTACAATATCATAATGTGCGTGTAAAGACTGCGTAACTACGCTAGTTTTATACAGGGTGTCCCAAAACTCAACGATAACCTGGTACCGGGCGAGAGGCCAAGGTATACCAGTTATGAAAAAAATAAGAAAAAAATCTATGTCACTTAATCAAGCGATGATAGACATTTTTCGGAAAAGTTAAAAATTGACACCCTTGGTCGCATTTTTAGGTACTGTGATCGCAATTTTCACAATTTCACACTGATTTTTTTAATAATGTTATCTCAAATAACAGTGCTATTAATCGTAACCACAAATGAAAGTAATAATCATTGTTAACTAAGCAAAATAAATTAAATTTTGACGAGCCATGGTTTATAAAATTTATGTCAGTCAACTTTGACACTCTACGTTGGAAAAAAAATGTGCTACACTACCTATGGCAAGTTTTTTTAAAAGATAGCCCATTTAATCTAGATTTCAAAATAGTACAACACTTGCCACTTTTCTTGACAATAAAACTGCTATTTCGTATGCTATGCGTAGGGATCTCTCAGTAAAAAAAATACCTGATATTCTTTTGTTTGAAAAGTTCGAAGTCTCCATTGTTTGTAATGAACAAAAGTGATAAAAAGAAATGGATAGTAGTTATGGTATTTGTCAAAACGAGACGTCACTATCCGTCTCACTCAAAACGACTCATCAGCCGTTCATAATAAAATTTAAGCAATAACATTTAGTTCGCATCGTTTCTTCGTTTACTGCGCATCTCTCGTAATCGTGTTACTTTCGTACTATCGACTTTGGCTTGTGTTACCCTGGACTTGATACTCTATCCGTACTTGACGACTCTGGCTTTGTTTTTTGGACTTTGTGCTGTGCAAACTGTGTGTGAACAATATGCCGCATTTGTACACACCGCAAGAATATGCAAATATGCATCTTATCTACGGTTAGTGCCATTGTAATGCCTCTGCGGCAGCTCGACTGTATCGGGAGAGGTACCCGAATGTGGAGCGGCACCCAGATTATCGTGTTTTCCAAAATGTGCACGCATCATACTCGGAAGGACGATTACCCAGTGCTCGTACATCTGGTGGGAGACCTCAAGGAAACTACGACACTGAAGTTTTGAATGAAGTTGAAAATGACCCCAGTACCTCAGTACGTGCGATTGAAATTGCAACGGGTGTGGCGAAGAGTACCGCACATCGAAATTTAAAACGATACGATTTTCATCCTTACCATGTACAACGTGTGTAGAGCTTGTTACCACGTGATCACGCACCCAGAGTTGATTTCTGCAGAACCATGTTAGCAAAAATTCGTGAAGATCCGGATTTTCTAAATAAAGTTTTGTGGACTGACGAATCGACATTTAAAAGAGATGGTTATTTAAACTTACATAACCTTCATGGTTGGCATACGGAAAACCCGCATTTGATGCGTGAGGATCGATCCCAATACTAATTTAAAGTCAACATGTGGACAGGAATATTAAATGGTCAAATAATGGGACCATTTGAATTGACTGAAAATTTAGATGGCGCCACCTACTTGCATTTTCTTCAAAATGATTTGCCGACATTGCTAGAAGATGTACCACTCAACATCTACAGAGAAATGTGGTATCAACAAGATGGTTGCCCAGCACATTATGCCCGGCCTGTAAGAGAATATTTAAACGAATTATATCCCGGTAAATGGATCGGACGCCTTGGACCAATTTCATGGTCCCCTCGGTCCCCAGACCTGAATCCAGTAGATTTTTTTTACTGGGGATGCGTAAAAGAAAAGGTCTACTCAAAACCAATTCAAAATGTAACAGAATTGCGCCAAAAAATTGATGCAGCATCAGAAGAAATCAATGCGAGGAGATTTGCAAGACTGGTGAACAGGTCATTTCTGAGGCGATGCAGAGCTTGTATTTGTGCTGGAGGGACACAATTTGAGCATCTGCATTTCGCATTTTAATTTTAGGTGGATAATAAAGTGTTACGATAATTTACCGTTTTATTTTGATTAAATTTTCCATGAGTTCCTTTCGCAAAAAATACGAAATAGCAGTTTTATTGGCAAGAAAAGTGGCAAGTGTTGTACTATTTTGAAATCTAGACTAAAAGGGGCATCTTTTAAAAAAACTTGCCATAGCTAGTGTAGTACATTTTTTTTTCCAACGTAGAGTGTCAAAGTTGACTGGCATAAATTTTATAAACCATAACTCGTCAAAATTTAATTTATTTTACTTAGTTAACAATGATTATTACTTTCATTTGTGGTTACGATTAATAGCACTGTTATTTGAGATAACATTATTAAAAAAATCAGTGTGAAATTGTGAAAATTGCGATCACAGTACCTAAAAATGCGACCAAGGGTGACAAATTTTTAACTTTTCCGAAAAATGTCTACATCGCTTGATTAAGTGACATAGATTTTTTCTTATTTTTTTCATAACTGGTATACTTGGCCTCTCGCCCGGTACCAGGTTATCGTTGAGTTTTGGGACACCCTGTATAACGGTGTGTGCGTGATATAAGATGGTGTGCAGCGTGCGTTTACACGCGCGGATTGCGCGTGTGCTGTACGTGTCTACCTCGTCCCCCGTAGAAAATGGCAGAAAAATGGTGCTTGCGGATTATAACCTTAACATCTCCATTTATAGATGCTCTAAGGTTTAGAATGATGCTAGAATGAGGCATTATTTGTTAGAAGCACGAACAGATTTGTAGTTTATAGTTGATGAAAGGTTTTTTAAAACTTATGATTCATTTATTTTTATTTCTTAATAAAGAGAGCTTTTGTTATACATATTTCCATGTGTAAATGAACATAAATTTAATTACAGCAGTGTGTATACTTGGCAAAATTAGCACTCTCGTAAAAAGTGATGATAATATATTGAATTGGATTAACCCCAATAACCGTGTCGTATTTTTACTTTCGTCCTTTGATGTTATATTTGAACTAGTACACGTATTTTCTGAAGTTACAACGGGAACAGGAAAATATAGTGGAAACTTAGCTCAACGAGGCCTATTCAGTTTAGGTCGTCCCTCTATCAAGTTGTTTTAAATTTTTATACTAAAAGCTATAGAGGGCACTTAATTTGGCACTTTCACTAGTATACAATTTTTTTTAGTTAGCATACGGGAGTGACTTTGTCAACCTTGACCAAACTCCCACGGGAAACAACAAACAAAAAAAAAAACAATTTAATAAGCATGATGACTAAAATTTTTTTTGGATAAATTAATTATATTCCTCAAAAGATAATCATTTGTGAAAACAAAAATTAAATATCGCAAAAAATTACCAAGTTAGAAGCATTTTAAAAACCGGAAGAGAAAGAGATACTTAGCTCAAACGGCCACTGACGTCAGAGGAAGGTCGTAATAGTACCTGATTACTAAGCTGTGCTTTAGCTTTTTAGCTTTCTAGCTTTTCATACAATCTCTTTGGCATGTGACGTCACGAGTAGATTTTTCATAGTAACTATGGGGGCGCTCTGTTTCACGAGAAAGGGACAGGAGATGCCTCCTGTAGAAACTTTAAAAGCTTATTACTCCGTGATTTATTTACCGATTTTGCTTATTTTTTCAATTATTGTATTCATTTTTAATCTTCTTTATGAAAGAAATATTTACTTGTACATTTTTAATAGTAGTCATCATGCCTATTCTGTTTTATACATATAATTAGTTGTTAGATTTACAAAAAGTAGGGGAACAAATTAAAAATCCATAATTTACCACAAACCGTTCAGTATAAACGAGTATTTGGAAAATCAGCACATAAAAAAATAATATTCCACCTCAGGTGCTTACCTACCTCTACAACACCTTTACGACCTCCCACGAATCCCGACGATTATGTAAAGGCAAATAAATTTTACGCCTCTTGGGTCGAGCACTCTTACCTACTGAATAAAACTAAAAGGTAGCAGTGGAATCCAAAACTTTCAGTCATGTTTACACGGGATTATTAAATTAATAATTTAATGTATGGTAGAGTTTAGAACTGATTATTTCTAGGAATTTTAAACGTACGACACTCTGACGCTTTTCAATTGTTCATTTATTGTTATGCACAGAGCTATGAAACAAATTACGCTTCGCCTATAGAAAGCGTTTTTTCTTTCTTGCTCTGTGTTGTTATGCAAAACGTTAGCAGTCGACAGGATAATAATAATTGTTGCATAGTAAAAAAAATTACAATTACGCATGATTTCCCATTATTAGTAGACCTCCTGATTTTCAGTAACACCGATCATTGAGTAATCGTACATAGATGTAACAAAGATATGTAAGAAAACGTCCTTATACAAAGTGACCTTGAATTGGTATGTTATCCCGAAAGGAGGTAAATCTAAACCCCAAGGTAGACAATGTTTCTTCTACGACTTTACTAAATTAATCGTTTTTTATTGAAGAAATGCCATGTAAAGTTTACGTTCGAAAAAAGCCTCTGGGTGGTTGAACTTCGTCCTTGACCGAGTGCACATAAATGAGTTTAACGACCTGTGTTTAGAAATGAATTTATTAACTCTTTTGTTAACTCTCGTAGCGATCGCATGCGCTATTTTGCGAGTGGATTCGTTTTTTACCATGTAAGTTTGCAAACACGCAGTTTCAAGTAAGACTCTCACAACTGGTACGGTATAATGTTCCCAGTCCACCCATTTCGGGATAAAATACCAATTCAAGGTCCTTGTGTAGGTATAAGATCATCGGGTTAAACAGTTAATTAATTTAACGAAAGAGAAATTTTGTTATTAAGCAAACATACGTAAAATGAGTTTCAGAATAGAAAAGTATTTGCTTTCTATAAACTAAAACCGCTTCACAAACTAATAAGTAGAAATAGTAGAATAGGTGTAACAATATAACGAGATACTACGACAAACATTAACTACTATATACTATACTACGAAAAACAATTTAATTAAATCGCAAAATGTGTACTAAATAATAATTTTCAGAACAATACACACAATATAACAAGACCACAAAAGTGTAAACATGAAAACACAGAACCGCTGCTACATAATAGCCGGTCGCCATTCGCCACAATACTCATAACAATGATCATTTCAAAAACAAAGCTGAACAAAGTAATTTGAAGCCAGCGTCGTCGGAGAGCATTAATATGATTTAAAACTTAAATATTTTAGACAGAAAATAAATAATTTGAACAGGAACAGATCAAAGACAACAAGATGATAAAATCCAATTTTACTAAAAGTGACAGTTGAATTTCACAAAGGTCAACATCCGCAGATGATGAAGCGAGGACGCTTCGACATTGAAAATTTCATCACATTAAATTTAGAATTGCGAATAGCTGAAAGCGAAAGTTGCGGTCGTAAAATGTGGAGCAACAGAAAAATCTAGTAGATAGTCGTGTGTCATAAAAAGCTCTTTGCTGAGACAACGATTCTACCCGCTCGTAAACCCGCCGCTTGTTATCTAGGATTGAAATGAATCTATTCAAATAGTCAGGGCAATAGATCGTTAGATTGAACCGCAAAAATGTATTGGTATACAAACGGAAGCAGTGACAGTTGTTAATTTGAGTTCAGTATAACCTCTGTTGGCGTCAAAGTGTCGAACGCAATGACTATGATTGTATCTATATTGTAAATGAATACGAAATGGAAAATAATTTGAACATTGACGAGCCTGTTTACGCCACCGAAAGACATTCATATTATGTTAATAATACTGAATTTATGTAGATTTTCTGCTCGTATAATTTGGTGTAGATAAGTATATTTTAAAGTAATCACTATTTCATAATCGTATGCTTTTGTACGTGTGCACAACGCGTATTGTATGCTTATGTATTTATATTTGCTACATTTGCAATGTTTTCATTGTTGGAAAGTAAATCTAGTTTAAACCCAAATTGAGAAGAGATCTAAATTGAAATGTCAAGTGTTCTCTGTGCGAGGATAATTTGATTCTCGGCAGTATACGCGATTTACATCAATATGAGTATAATTAAAAAAGATCAATAAAATCGTACGAGAATATGTAAGTTATTTATACGATCCTGCGAACAAGGCTCATTTGAATAATCTTTGCATTAACAAGAGGTCTGTTAATGCCAGTTTGATACGACGAAGCACGTATCATATTGGAATCGAGATTTAGAGGGATATTGATAAAAAGTATTTTCTATTAACACATATTTACAGCTTCCTCAAAATAAATAGATCGGAAATACTGAGTGTTCCTAAAGTAAATGAGGTTCAAGCGCCAGTTAATTGCTCAGATTTTAAATCAAGACCAAGAGTCGTCATATCTTGGAATATTCAAGTATAAGGGTATAATTATGAAAATAGATCAGACTATTACTCCCGAGGGAATACTAGGAAACCAAAATACAGTTATATTTATTTACCAGATTCCACGAATATCGAAGATATCAAATATTAAAGCATCCGTAGCGGAAGCGACAGGCAAGCTTTAGCAAGTTATTATATTCAGAATTTCATGTAATTCAAGGAAAGTGTGACCAGTTAGTAAAAGATACATTGAACAAGCCACGATGAGATATAATTATCGCCCTTATCTAAATGTACCGCTACATAGGACACGTTACTTTGTTTACGCTCACGTTACGTCTCTGCGATATTTTAGTCCACAATGCGACCTCTCCACAGCTGAAGGTCTACTAGTCTCATACTAGAAATGTTTTCGATAGCACTAGCTATTATATGCCAAGTTCATTTCATACACAGCGGAATACTCTCCACGCTCCTCGGGCATTATTGGTCTACAGAGACCAGAGAGTTCAAGTGGGATTCTGTTTCCCGGATCGTCGTGTCGCTCGGCCTCTACAAATTGGATTTAGGATAAGAATGGATTAAATTACACCTACATTTCTCTGGCTGTTTTCTCTCCCAGCTTTTGTACGATATCAGGGACGTATTATCAACATCTGAGCGGCTGAGAGCTATCTAGTAACTGGATTTCAGATCGTGTGAGTACACATTGATTACAATCTCTTGAAGTGCCTCTGGCGAAATAATATCGGAATATTTCTTTGTGCAGTTTTTCAACAATTCCCAAGTCATATTTCTCCGATCAAGGAAACCTGTTGAATTTTAAGACATTTTAGCCTCGTACATTCAATTTGTAGGTACTTTAAAGAAACGCAACCTAACATATAAATAGAAAATGCTTGTGGAGAAAGTTTTCAGCTACGTGACGACGGGTTGCCAACTGGATTCTCTGAATGTTTCTTTGGTGAAGCATATTTTACACATTAGTCTCAATTCAAGGTTAGAATCAAAAGTCGTGATCAATCTGTGCATGTCGAGATTGGGATAGTTAGCTTGGAACATCATATAGTTTAGATAGTGGCGCTTGCTTGGTATATAGTGTTAATTGGTTGTGTAAACACAGAATATTTTTGTTCCCTACAGATTAATTTGTAAAGGAAAAATTAGATTACGCTGAGCAGGCGATACTGCTATAAAATCATAAATATTTTTGTATCCACCGAGAGTTAGTTATTAATAATTCGATTCAACACACATAACATCTCAGTGTAATTACTGGTCTATTTTCTACTGAAAGACTTGAAATCTACGTTGTTTTGAAATCAAACTTTGAAATCCTACATCTGTCAGATCTCATTTGTTATGAATAAATTAAATACAAACATCGTATTCGTAACCGTCTTTGATATCATTTAAATGCTATAAAATCCAGTTCTAATATTTTGATCGACACTACTCCCGATTTATTTTTGAGATGAAATCATCTAACCATTCAACCATCCGATTCCAGTAACTTCAACAAACAAGCCGAAATATTTACATACTGCCAGATATTCAGCTACGAGCCGCCATCTAATGTTCCCAGATCATGTGACTAAAAATTGCTGAACTGAGACCCCTCTCAGTTCGTCAATTTTTAGTCACTAAGTAAACGATGTATTAGATACCCCCGTATCTAATACATCGTTTCCTTATTGAGTAACGAAAAGAACGAGTCAATTGAGAACTGACTTTATTGCTCTTTAAATAGCTCTCAATGTTCTGTGTGCAACCAGTGCATTACTACTGTAGGATCCAGTTATAGGAAATACATGATCTACGTAAGGACTTGGAATGTCGCAACTTTACTACATAGCTTTATAGTAACAGCTATGGCAACATTACTGATACAGATTTGTTATCAACGGTGGTGTAGTAATATATACCTAATATTGTAAATAATAATGACAATAAGATAATAATAACAATAACGTATAGGTGAGCTATCTTTCACATTATCAGCGCGTGCTCAAAACGTGATGCTCGTATGCAATTTTTTTGGTAACAATCTCTAAAAACGATCAACCTAAAAAGAAAGCAAATCTTTTATCCCATAAATATTGTACCTGGCCTTGACCGGAACACTAACGTGAATTTATAGTGTGTAGTAATTTCCCCTCGGGCTTCGACCTTGCTCGTAAAGCTGTTTTGATTGAAGAATAAGGAAATTAAAATTAATCTCAATTGTTTAGCCGCCTTAGTCGTGAAAACTGAAAAGGTAACAAATAGAGAGACCGACACAGTCTTTTTCTTCTTTTGTGTAGGCAAGTGGCCATACAGCGCGAATGTATTTTTCTCTAATCTGTGAGTAGTCAGCCTGGTATCCATAGATCTATATATCAGGATATGCCCGAAGGAACATTTTATTTACGCAAAATGGTGTGGGGAAAAGTCAGCGCCATCTCTTAGATTACTCAGGAACTACGATGAGAACGGCCCTATCGCTGCCATTATGTCCGTCAATGTTTATGTTTACATTGATTATCCCAAATATAAATTCGATTATTTTCGTACAAAACGGAGTGTAATATTGAAAATATTGACTTACTTGTGGTAAGAAACTTTGTATTTCTTTTTATTGCACTTTAGAGTGTAGTTTGTGCAACCCTTCACAACACAACTTGGCATATTTTCTTTGAGACACACGACCGATATCTTCTCACTTCCAACACAGACTGGGCGCTAGTGGATGTCAATCTGTGAAATTGACACCCTCTTTGAAGCGACGGTTTAATCTGTCATTAGGCCTGTCCTTATATATATGTCTATGCTGGTATCACAAGTTTTAGGTCGCCTAAAGGCTTTCGACTTGGCCTTACAACTTTTGACAACAGCCAAGACCGATGGAATAACGTGTCTTCCGTGTCAGGTGTAAATATTTCTTTTGGTAGCGATAACCCATTAAAGGAATGAGAAGCTTTACCAATCAGGAACGTGGGTTAGGTCGTTGGTTAGACGTGCGTCGTTATGAGCGCTACAACCTTTCGTATTTAGGGGTATATTATAATATGGAAGTAGGAATACGTTTACCTTCTTTTGTTTCATTATTTATTTATAAATGCTTGAAACACACAGCGCCGCCAAGACGATTATGGTAATGGTTTAAAGAAGCGCGTTCCTAACGTACGACTAGCTATACTTAGTCACAAAATAGAAGTCTATTTTGTGCTATTATGGCAACAATCAAATAATTACCTACTAAAAACTTCCATTTCAACACTAATGAATACTTATGGTTATAAATGAAGATGCCTGATCATATATAGGTATAAGTGTATTTTATCAATCACTTTGCAATTGCGTGTGCAAAACGTGACAGCGCCTCGCTATTCTTCTGTTATTACGATCCGATATTCTGTTGCTATGTCATAAATTACGAGTGCAATAAACGTTATCTTTACCATTTACATCAGATTGTTTAACACAGAGTAAAGAGTTAATGAATTACGTGTTAATGATAGGTTTATTAAAGTGCATTTGTGTGTAGCCGTGGCGACAAGTGGATTGTCGTCATTGTAATGCCCTGTGGCTCCTTAACAAACCATCTTTGTTCATGAAAATTTTGACCTGCTTCGACTTGAGACCTTCAGTTCTTTCTATCTTCTGCAATTGGTGTGGTGAGTGAAGGGAATGACTAGAGTGTGTTCAAGCTTGCCGCTCCTGTGTTAGCCATCAACGGAAGTATCTTTTACAGAACTCAGACACTGCTTAAATCATCTGCAAAAGACACGTATGTATGTATGCAGCGTTTTGATACTAAAATATATATACCTCGAGGTAGGTGAGGTAGGAGCGACCGGTGTGTGTGTTAGCGATAAATCTGGATAATGATGGTCAATAGGCATGATGACTAAAATTTTTTTTGCATAAATTAAAAATATTCCTCAAAAGATAAACATTTGTGAAAACAATAATAAAATATCTCAAAAAACGACAAAGTTACAAGCATTTTAAAAACCGGAATAGAAAGAGATAGCTCAAACGGCCAGTGACGTCAGAGGAACGTCGTTATAGTACCTCATTACTAAGCTGTGGTAGTTGGCATGTGACGTCACGAGTACATTTTTCATAGTAACTGTGGGGGCGCTCTGTTTCGCGAGAAAGGGACAGGAGATACAGAAACTTTAAAAGCTTATTACTTCGTGATTTATTTACCGATTTTACATATTTTTTAAAATCGGTAGATTTTACTTATTTTTTCAATTATTGCATTCATTTTTAATCTTCTTCATGAAAGTAATATTTACTTGTTCATTTTTAATAGTAGTCATCATGCCTATTAATGTGCGTTGCTGTGTATTTTGAGCAGATAACTAATTGTTTATGTTTGCTGTAAATATATAGTCCGAAGATTCTAAAGGTAGAATATTACAGGTAGATCATCTAAAAACTGCCAGTAATGCAAGTGAGAATTAGGAAAAATAGAGTTTTGAATAGTATACAATGGATCATATAACTTTATAATAATGAAATAAGAAGTAACTAATAAAATGGGCTTGTATCCCCTTTTCAAAATTGAATTTCTATGCATATACTTAAAACTCCCACAATATCAATATTAAAATCCACAACATTTATTTTCCAGCCGGGCTAGCACGGACGGTAGACAAAATTGTCTTTCCCTGTTTTATGTCAAATTCTTCATACAATTTACATGTCAAGTGGAGTAAAATAGGGGAAAGACAATTTTGTCTACCGTCCGTGCTAACCCTGCAGCTGGCAGGTTTCCGACAGCTGAAAACAAAACGCTAACGTCACAAACACGATGCTTACGTCACAGAATTCAGGCCCACAAACATGCACAGAATCAACATAGAACAAAGTGAAATATCGCTTGGTTCTGTAATCTTTCTCTAGTATCTTTAAAACAGCTAAGTAATAGCGGCTATAATTCTCTTTTTAACGAAAACTGCGTAGATCTTTTAAATAATCCACGTAATGGTTACATAACATTATTGGCTTCGTAGGTCAGCGATTCCGCGGCCTTCACCGGTGTCAAGCTGGGACCGCGTGATCCGGTGCGTAAATAATTTTACACTTTTACACACGTGTAGGACCAAATTATGATGTTAGGGGAATGTAGGTCTTGTGATTATTAAGGTTTAGGCTTAAGTTTGGTTTTATATTCCGATTTGAGATCGCCTCGAATGGATTTATTTGCGGTGTATGGGAGTGTATTAACAGCGTATTGAAATTACTACGTCAATATTTAATTAAATAATCCCATTTTTAATAGTCAGTTTAAAATGCAATTTTCAGAAAATGCAGTGCAATAGGTACTAGTTTTAGCCTGTTTAGGGTAAATTTTTGCAATGGCGATAAATGTTATACGATTAATAAATAACAAAGAATCTAAAAAACGAAAAAAAATATCCTTATTTGATTAACAAAATTGACTGTGTAGGTATTATGCAATTAACAACACATCTGATTATTGGAGATTAGGCTATAACTTTATTCTGCGAGTGTACCTAAAATATACAAACGTTATAGTAGGAGGTAATGCGCCAGTAGCAATATAATATCGAATGAGAAAGAAACTCAAACTCATCGCATATTTACACTGATTAACATACATTATTGATCTAACTCCCACGAAAATGGCCTGAAATCTGACGGTTCAGCTTATCGAGGGTTGCTTTGGTACCCCTAATAGCAAAGCCCCGATAGGTATAACGGGAACGGCCAAGTCTGATGAGAATCACATTGTCTGTGCTCAGCAGCCTCAGCATTAAAGCAGGGCTATAGGAATTTGAAGCTTATCTATCAATCTATTTTGACCCCTGTTACTAATAATGATGTCTGCTGTTTCAAGAAATACTTTTAAGCTAGTGCTAAGTGAATGTAAGTTCGTATATTGTGTGAAAAACAAATCAACATCGGACTAGCAATAATACGATTCAGTCCGTGCGTAAGCTTGTTTTTGCGAATATTAATGTGCTTATGCTGCTTAGTAGCTGTATAGTAGAATCAGTAGGAAACCAACCAGCTCATATTTTGTTTCAGTTGGTATAGCGCACGACCAGTAGGCCTAGCACGAATATTTACGCGCAAGTAAGTGTAATTGTATGACATTTGATCAGCGCCCCATACAACCAACTTACGTTAACGTTACACTTACTTGTGCGTAAATATTCGTGCTAGGCCTAAAGAAAAAGGGGCGTGCATATTAAGAATTTAAAAGGTCTATTGTGTTGATTTGATATACATCGATTCACTGTGCAAAAAACAATCAGCAGTAGAAATCGTCAGAACTCTTCGAGAGAAAGCGTTTGACCAATGAAAACGCAGCAAAAGTTTTATGACGTGATCCGCGTGATCATTCATTGGATCTTTGGTCAAAACCTTCCTCGGGAGAAGAGATATAACTTCCTCATGAGAAGAGATATGTCGATTTCATCAGTTCATATTACCCATGCAGTAGGCCTAGCACGAATATTTACGCGCGCGTAAGTGTAACGTTAACGTAAGGCAGTTGTATGGCATTTGATTTGCCCCCCTATTACGATAGAGCTAGCAGCGCTGCTAACGCGTGTCTGCCGGTCAACTGCTGTCAAAATTTTATGAACTTTGACAGCAGTTGAGCGGCAGACGCAATCGTAATAGGGGGCCTTTCGTTAACGCTACACTTACGCACGCGTAAATATTCGTGCTAGGCCTACTGAATTATGTAATGAGAAATGTAAGAGAATTGGGTTGTTGCCTTTGCACATCATTTTACGTATAATATGCGAGCTTGCTGGAGCTGCCATTTAAATTGGTCCAGGTTCTGATGATGAGTAAAAGAAAAATAAGGCGGTTAGTAGAAAGTATACGAGGCGTGCTTTCTGATCTGTGTCGACTTATATTAATATTGTCCATACAATTAGTTCAGGCGCATGTTACTAGTGTTATTGGGATAAAGCGAATGCAAATGCGACTACATGCACTAACATTTAACTTCGCCATAATCAAACATAAAAGCTTCACAAATGTTTTAACAAATAACAACCAAGCACTTCGTCATACATTTTATTTTAGGAACCATTAGAACCGCTGTCTAGACCGGCTACAGCAATCTAGAACGAAATACGAACGCTTTCATAACACAATTTCTATTCTATACATTAAATATAAAAGCACAACGTCCACCCACACATGACGTTTAATTTAATTTCGCTAACCGAGCGAGTATACTTTGATAAGCCCCTAAAATGTAGGTGGAGCATTATGTGCTTACTCTGAACATTATATAAACTGTAAGCGCCCTATTTACCTGACCCATATAAAGTCGGTGTTACGAAAATGCTTTCACTTCTCAGAATATAATAAGGGAATTGAATCGATAAATACATTTTTGAGGAGTCTTGGAATAATTATGTATGAGGAGTATAACAAGCCGAGCTACCACAACTTCGCGCGGGCTAATTAATTTTAAGCATTATTATCTTTCTCTCTGCTCGCTTCACAACTCCATTCATTCGTCATTTCTTAACCCTTTTCCTTCTTGTCCACCTTTTCCCCATACCTATTTCTAGTCCTTTCTTTCTCTCCGTTTCTCCCTAATTCATCCATCCGCCCTCTATTACTTATCCAGCTCTTAGATAACGACTGAAATATATTTAACCGTATCCACCGTCGTAGCTCTCATGGTGGTGGGTAGATAATCTATAAACAAGGACTACTAAAATATACTAATCGTAGACACATTGAATGATAGGCATGTTATCTTATGCATACCAGATACTGGTTACCTTGACACGTAATTTGTTTTTAACAGAACTTGTAACTATTAAGTTTAATTATTCAGGTACGATTAAGTTACAGAATATTTCCCAAGGAATAACTTAACTACTAACATTTTCAGACTTACATTGTGAAAATTAAAGTCAAGAAGTGTCTATCCCGGTTGTATAATACTTTGATAATACAAAACCACTATAGCTAAGGGTTTCCACTTCCAAGAAAACTTTTGTAAAAAGTGCTGATGTAAACAAGTTAAAACTACAATAATTTACACTTTCAAGCATCTTTCAAGCTACAGTCTGACAGACGGCCGGACACTTCTTGCAGAGGTTTTCTTGCTGGGAACCCAGCCTAAGAGTGGATCAGGCTGCAGTAACGATATCTAGATGCTTAATACCTCAGAATTTTATAATGGTATAGTACACATAACCCTTCGTTCCACTTGAGTGGGAAGATGGCTCATTAAAATGGATGAGCAGCTGAGGGGCAAGCGTGTCAAGACGTCAATTCAAATTGTGTTCCAAGAAAGGTATTATCACGATATCAAGCAGTGACGTCAAATATTGATTAGAAAGATGCATATCAATTTAAACAAGATCAACAAATTGTTCAAATGTGACGTGAATATGAATATTATGAATAACGTATCTAGGTTTGTTGTATTGAATGTATTATTGCAGAAAGATCTTGTTTGCTTTCCAATCGTTAGTAATTATTTGATGCCAGCTACTTACTTTCCCTTTAAGGATTTTCTAAGGCAGACTAAATACGCACCGATTTCGTTAGAATATTTTTATGAGCGTTTGATGAAATGGAAAATTAACCTGTAAAAGTAAACCGGAGTTAAGTATTGTATTGAACAGAAAACAACCTACAGAAAATTATTGGTCGTTAATTTTACAACCTAATATACCCGGGGAATGTGACACATTGCGCATGCGCAGCTACGACTTTCGAACGATTTGAATAGTGGTCAGTTTTGTAACTTAATTTCACAGATCCATAATTTGATACATAAACAGAAAATTGTTTGAAATAATGTTGATGTGATGAGTCGGTTAAACAAACATTTGACACACGTACAAGAAAAAATGGACTTACAACGTGTAGAACCGTTTTATTTCCCAAGTGTACAATTTAACAATCTTCAATTACGGTTATTAGCCGGCGTTCGAGCATTTAACCGACTCTCCCATCAGGGTAATGAAGAGCCCCCAAAGAGACATAACAAGGTTTTGAAGATCGCCATTAAACTTTTGATCGTAAAGATGAACAGACATCAACGAGAGCGCGGTGTAGTAATGGAGAAAATTTCACCATTATTTTACGTTTATCACATGAAGAATACATCGTGATAAAGACGTTTTAAATTGGGATAAGTTCCTCAATTATGTTTTTTTCTTTTAAAGGAATCTATCCAGGTCTTCAGGACCAACGACCGACGAGCTGGTAAAAGCCGCGGGGAGCCGATGCATGCAGGAGGCGAGCAGCCGTTTAAAGTGGCTCTCCCTGAGGGAGGCCTATGTTCAGCAGTGGCCGTCTTCACGCTGTTAATCACAATGATGTCTAATCTACTTCGATACGACTCAATAATGATTGTATCGGTATAATACGAACCCCTGTACACATTATCTAGCAAATCTAAGATAAGACATTCATCATCACCAGCCCGGAAGTCGTCCATTGCTGAACATAGGACTCCCGTACAGAGCGCCACT
The DNA here is from genome assembly GCA_963580505.1 of Ennomos erosarius. Taxonomy (NCBI): domain Eukaryota; kingdom Metazoa; phylum Arthropoda; class Insecta; order Lepidoptera; family Geometridae; genus Ennomos; species Ennomos erosarius. Next base: position 8,596,621 of record OY756996.1, on the reverse strand, counting down.
TCGATAGTTTTGCATCCATCGGCTCTGCACGGGTTTAACCAAGATCGTCGGTCAACCTAGTGGGGGGCCGGCATATGCTGCCTGCGACTTCCGGTTCGTGGTCGCCACTCGGAACCTTTCTTCCCCATCGGTTGTCAGTTCTACGAGTGATGTGTCCTGCCCCTTTCAACTTATTAATTCTACCTACGTATATAGGCCACGTTACCTCTTAATAAGACATTAAGTCACTATTCAAATCTAATAAAATAACAATATGACTGAAGCAATCGCCTTGCCAAGAACTCAGTTATACTTATTTAAATCCATCAAGTAAAAAATGCATTTCAACAGTTTATAGTCGTTCTCTCGGTCCAATGATTGAGAACATTTAATGGAGCCAATAAACATAAAAACGTAGGTACTTACAACGTACAGCCTCGATCTAAGAGAGTATATCAATCAGCCCTTAACCTCATTTGATCTTATTAAATTGGGTTGTTTACAAGCAAAAAGATTGATAGCGTGGTTATTAAGCAACCACTTAACGATGGCAAGAAAGATAATTAAATGGAATAGTCTAGAGAATTCTAGACAAAAACGTTTACACTGCTGCGATGAATAATTGAGAATAGTAAATAAGAGTATTTCAAATAATTCATATGAGTAATCTTGTCCGGGCAAGTTAAGAGAACCGTCGTGCTCGGCTATCATACGCACCGCAATTTTCTAGTCACTTTTTCCCGTGTGAGGCCGGAACCGGGACAAGACTATAGGAGCGCCTACGTGTGTCTTACTCTAACAGCTACAACAAGTTTTCTCGTGTTTCGCATCATCCGCATGCTAGGCCATCGATCACAGTTTTTCACTGTGTAGACTATGTACATATTAAAAATCATCAAAATCGGGTAACATTTAGGTTTAGAGGCAGAAAAACGTTAGCGCTTTTTGTATGGACACGAGAGGGTGTACCTATAGGTACACTCTTCATAAGAATGTTAGCAGGAAAATAGTCTCTACCGTAGTGAAAAGTGAAATATGAATGAAGATTCGTATGTACACGTGAACATGTACATGTTTATGTACAACATCTCCACTGAGCATTTGTCAGAAAACTGTCAGAAAAATTCTTACATTCATTACTTATTTGGATCAGACACGACATGACAATGCAAAAATAGAGTGAGTTGGTACGGTACGTAGACATGTTAAATTGTAATAACAATAGAATTTTGCTTCATTTTAAATGAAGAGCGAGCACAAACCTTGAATATTAAAACAAATGAACTCACAGACAGAGCAGCCAGTACCTAACCCATGGAAAAATGGCATCAGCTGTTAGGATTCAACGCAACATTAAGGATGGTTCTCGAGTAACGAAGCTTGAAAGAATCCCTTGCGTAAGTGGCAACACTGAGATGTTTAAAAGCCCATACATAATCCGAACGGAAAGTGCTGGAAAAAACGCGATTCTTTTGTTATTCTGAGGGTAAATACTAAATAAGAATTTGAATAAGACAGCAATGTTTGTGGAGCGTAGATCGTCTTCAGCTAACTGCTTATAAATGCAAATGTTATCTTTGTATCCAAACACAATAGAACTTGAAATATTTTTAATTAAACTGAGTAGTATTTCTTTCCTCAACCGACGTGTTAAACATTGCGTTCAGATTTTTAGAGAGATATTCCTCCTTGTATTAAATATTCTACCAACTTCTCCCAGACAGCACATGCGTGCAAGAGAAACAAACATTTTGTACAGCAGTTAAGTTTATAGAGCTTTGAAGAATAAGGGAGGGTAAGTATTTACTACATTGGAACCCCAGATAATATAATACCTACAGTACAGATGCCTCATCCCATACAACGGAACAACTCGGGCTATTTTACGAATTATTTTATTTCTGCAAACGCAAGATTATCAAGCGACATTTATTACATGTTGGCGAAGTATTGGGCCTAATGAATACACTGAACACTAACTAGTAACGCTCACGATACGATTACTACATTTTTTTCACGTTCGGGCTATTTTATGTTAGTGTCTGATGGGACCCCATGATTGGAACTGAATCTAAAAGAATCGTGAGGCGTTATTGCTTCACGGGTCATTATCTTCTTCTTAACGTGTAGGGTGTCAGCCATGGTGTCTTGGTGTTTTAGGCCGCCCAAAGGGTACTTATCATCATGATGATCATCATCATCATCATCATCATCATCATTAGCAGCACGAAGACATTCACTGCTGAACATAGGCCTCCCCCAAAGAGCGCCACCTTGAGCGGCCACTCGCCTCCTGCATCCATCGGCTCCCCGCGGTTTTCACAAGATCGTCGGTCCACCTAGTGGGGGTCTGCCTACGCTGCGTCTTCCGGTTCGTGGTCGCCACTCGAGACCCTTTCTTCCCCATCGGTTGTCAGTTCTACGAGCGATGTGGCCCGCCCATTGCCATATCAACTTGCTAATTCTGAGAGCTAAGGGTCCTTATAACATATCGTAAATAAGTAGGTACATGGTTTTGCATATACGTTAACCTACGTACGGATCAACAATAAAAGCAAAATTAGTTTTTATCTTTTTAATAAAATATACTAAAATATAATAACAAAATATAATAAGCGAGCTTTATTTGCGAAAATATTTTTTGATGTGTGTATCAACGTATCTGTTCTGCTGAGCATACACTAACCCCCGTACTAATAGATTATAGTATAATGGAACAATTACTCGGTGTTTTCTCATGTTTTATCTTTGATTATTTCAATCTTTATAGAAAGGAACAAAACACAAAATAAACTATTGCGCCTATACCGACCGCTTCACAATGTTATTAGAAAGGGGAAAAGTGCCTTGAAAATTATAGAGAACTGAAAGTCGCGCGTGGATGTTCCCAATTCCTTCACGTTCCCAATCAACCATTTTTAAAGAATACCAACGAGTGGTTATATCTCCGTCAGTCAAAGTACGGGCGCCCAGCCAACTATGCTAAAATTGTTCTTCACGCAAATAGAATGTTGGAACATGTAAAAATACATAACAATAAATCATTTAGAAAGCGTTAAAATATGCCACAGTTCGTTAAGTGGTGTATATTTTGATTTTGAGCAGTTGCCCGTTCAAAATTTACCATTCCGGTCTTTTTGAGCTGTTAACTAAGTTATTATGTAACAATGTATACATAAAATAATTTTATTACGAAACAAAAGAAACTTTAGGGAAATGTCTTTATGAGTCGCACTAGATTACTGATTTCTCTAGTAAATTAATTTTAATACAAGCTTATTATTATCTAGAGCGGTTTCAACTATTTGTAAAAAAATAATCTATCCTAAAAAAAAGTAAGATAGCGAAATAAGAACAATCTTCACATGCTGCCATCTATGTATGAGGCGTGCATCTTTGAAATGAGCACCTAGCATCACATAGATGGCACCACCAATGGTTTCCAAAGGAAGCGCACAGATGGCGCTGAAACAAATTTATTCTAAACAAAAAACCAACACCAAATTGATAATAAATAATGACTATCCTAATAAAATGCCCTTCACGTTCATAGAGGTCAATTATGATGGTTGCACTATAACTTAAATGCTGATCATTGTTTTATTCTGGTTTCGTAACTATTATTTATAATATAGCTTTTTTTCAGTACTTACATGACTTGAACTGCTGGGCCATAGCAGCGCTGTCCGCTGCATGATGGTAATCGTACAAGGAACGCCCCACCAGCTCTTCTGACTCGAAACCCAAAGAGGTTTTCAAACTGTAACAATCATACGAAACATTTTAACAAACCAATATAAGTATTTATTTCTAGATAGTAGAGAGAATAGTCCAGTTATTAGTCAAATAATACGTGAATTTAATTACACTTTTTGATATTACTTTCATTTCAAGGTGACTTACAAACCGTCATCGAATCCTTTTCAAGGAGACTCAGACTTCTTCGTTATTTCTACGAAAATGAATCAATGATTAATACAACCTGTGTTTAAAATCGATGACCACCAACTATTTAATAATGATTACTTTGCAAATAATAATTTTAATTTAATGTAATTAATTAACTTTGAACTTTAATCCGTTAATATAATTTATTGCATCAGAATCTAATTGTAAGATTAATCTTAGTATTTCTATTGCCAAATATTTATAATTCATAGAATCTCATTGAATATCAAAGGTCATTCCCAATGTGACCTAAACTCCCATGCGTAGGTTATGTTTACCGGCACCTATAGATAACCTTGAATGACCTACCACTACAATCACCTACTTTGCTATCATACACAAATCAAATACATTCCAAACATCAACATAACTTCCGATTTATACTCAAAACGTAAATATTTTGTAAGGAGTTCAAGTTATGAGAACTTACAGCTGATTTGTTTGAACGTCCCGCTATTCCTATAAAATCCAGCGACAAATCCAATCAAGTAAGGAACCACTTATACACACACTCACAGATTTCTATCACACACATTTTTGAAACACTGAAATGAAATTTATGGAAACATTTCACTTGTACGTGAGTGTACCGCGTACTGTGTACAAAGCCGCGAAATCACATCATGTTTAACCTACAAAATACGTTTGAAGGTGATATTTTTGTTGATATAAGTCTGCCGTGTGAAGTCGACGGTTGTTTACTACGCTAGGCCTGAACTAACACGTTCGATTATTTTTGGTAAGGTAATACTAGCGAGCGATTTGATACAACGCCATCTTTTGGTGCTACCGCACAATACGTAGACTAGTAAGTGGTGGTGTCTCTTGGTTGTATGAAATGGTTTAGAAATGAAACAATTGAGCTACTAAAAGTAAAAACATTTCAGCATTCAGTTAAAGACATTAAAATAATATATAAGGTTTTATGAATCCTTTCTGGATTAATAAATGATAATAAAATAGATATAATCATTTATTAGACGAGAAAAAACCTATGCTTGCATATAAAATTTGGTATGATCAGGAGATAAACTTCTAGTCATTTTAAGATCACATAGAGAAAAACCAAGTAATAAAGTTATTTACATAACAAAATAACATAATCTGATAATCATGAATAAACTCATGTGTGGTGTCAACATTAGGTATTTTTCCAAGAATTCTGTTAGGAATATAAAAATTGGACTTAATTTTTTTCTTTTTTATAGTTAACGAATGCAAACAAGCATTAGGCCACCTAATGGGAAGTTGGGAAGCATGCAACGTAACATATGGACATTAATGGATATGTATGATAAAAAATAAGTGACAAGGCGCTGGTTGAGATGAAACTTCATGGCCTTGATCACTGACGAATGGTAGGTTATCTATCAATGTTCTACCGGTTGTATTTCGGAGAATGCGCACAAGTATTGACCCCCAAGTCCACAAACAAAATTGCAATTGTATTGCTTTACAGTAGTCGATTTTAGACAGAATTTCCTTGGAAAAATTTGGTCATAATATCCTTCCATATCATACATCTATAATTCTATACAATATTATAAAGAGGAAAGATTTGATTGTTTTTTTGTTTGCATTGAATAGACTCCGAAACTACTGAACTGATTTGAAAAATTCTTTCACTGTTGGGAAGCTACACTATCGCCAGGTGACATAGGCTATATAATATACATATTTTCAAAAAATTAAGAGATCCTTACCCAAAATTTAAAACTCCAATAATGTAACCCAAGGTGTGCAAGGTGTACGTAATAGAGTTACGGCGTAACGCTAACCGTGCGAAGCCGTGTCGGTTTATCTATTAAAAAATAAGTATGTTACTCACGCGTCATCCACATAAGTGAACTTCATGTCAAGGCTGTGCTTTGACAAGAAAGTCTTGCTGTCCAGTGGAATCTCAATGTTAGATGGATGCGGTATGGGCCTGCCGACAGCAACCAACGATCCGCTCTTCGTCTTCTTCTCTTCTGAACCTTTTTCTTCTACAGAATTATTGTTGCGTTCTTTGTTTTCTGTTGCCAGCATGTGTCCGGTTATGTGGATCACCTGTAGGGTTAAATACGATTTTTGACTTGTACGGGGAGATCCACAAGAGAACTAAAGTGACCGATATAGCTCTTAGTTGAAATGGCAATGGGCTGGCCACATTGCTCGTAGAACTGACAACCGATGGGGATGAAAGGTTCTCGAGTGGCGACCACGAACTGGAAGACAAAGCGTAGGCCGGCACTAGATGGACCAACGATCTGATGCCGATGAATGCACGAGGCGAGCACCCGCTCAAAGGGGCGCTCTCTGGGCAGAGGTCTATGTTCAGTAATGGAGATCTTCAGGCTGTTAATAATGATGATGATGATTGACTTGTATGTACAAAGGGCTAACGTGTCTTGTAAGGCACATTATGCCATCGGTTGTAAATGATTATTGTCTTAAGGCTTAAAAATTCTGCAGCAACACCAGCGCAAACCAGCTTTTTATGATGAATTAAGACAGCTTTATAAATAATGCCGTCATAATGTTAGTATAATTAGACCATGATGAAACCATACGGACGCATACCAAATACACATTTCAGTATATGAGGAAACAAAATTAGATGTTTTGACAATGACTTGCTTGGATAACACTACGATTTATGGGAAATTAGCAGCGTACTTTGAACGCGAGTTAGAATAATGAACTTATATTGTAGGATATTAATGACGTCACCACGCAGAAAACTAGGAGTTCTAGATCGAATGCTTATCTGCACTATTTGACAGCTCCTATTTTAATAATAAATAAATAAAGAAATAAATAAATATGAGCCAACCTGCTCAACCACCACACCACGGTGGCTGACGAACCCTAGCACCCAGTAATAGCGTTGTAAAACAATACTGAGTTACATAGCTTTCATCCGGCGCGGTCACAAGGCATATGCCTTGTTTTCGAAGCGGGACGTGGTGATCGGGGATCTACCTTTTTTTTGAACGGGCTAATGCTGTTGGTCTCTAACGACCTTTACAGCGTCACCGGGCGGGAGGGCAGGCGCTGAAGGCACCCAGCCGACAAAAGTGGGGGGCAACTAGCTCAAGTGCACCCCTGGGGTGCGAGCCTCGACTTGAGCTGTTGCCGGGATAAGAGGATCGAGAAGGCTACGTCCGCTGGAGGAGTGGACCCTATGGAAAGTCGCGACCATTCTAACTAACCTACTGGGGGTACGCCGGCAGGGTCGGTGTCTGATTGTGTTACGCTGGTATCCTATACCGGTGCCGAAATTGGTACCTGAGCCAGAAGGGCTAGACTGGTCCGGTGATCCTAGCGCAGCCAAAACAACGGCTGCTATAGGATCTTCCAGGTTGCTCAAGACGTGTCTTGGGCTGCGACGACGGGGTAAAGGGGGATCTACCTTATATTTCATTGCAGATATAGCTCATAGCCCGGGGGCGGTGGGCTTGATTCCTGCGTCAACGCAAGTACAAATACTTGCAAGAAAAAAGCGCAAGAGCTTTTACTAGGTGGTAGGACTTTTCTGCAAAGTTCGTTCGTGTAGTACTGATTACTAGACTGTGTGCAGGATGACGTGCACAGTGCCCCTTGTACGAGTTTTCCAAGACGTGTATACGCGCGAATCCGTTTAAAATTTGTACTGCCAATTTTAGTTCATCAACGTGTCCGCTAGGGGCGCTGCAGAGAAATGTATGGGAGAAAAGGGAGAAAACGTAAACGAATCAAGTTTTAGTAAACTATCGAAACTCGTACTACGGGTACAGGTGTCACGCGAAACTATTCTTTTAGAGTTCAGAGTGACACTGCAACTGTTATGGGCGGCCGTGTTGCTTAACATCAGGTGAACGACTAGCTCGTCACGTCATTCATTACAAAAAAAGTACCTACTTGTCCTGTATCTGGGTGTTGTGGGACCATGGTCTTCGTAGTTCCTGAGTCCCTAGATACATGGAATGCTAGTTAAGGTCAGGGGCTATGTATGTGATCTTTGGGCGTTATTTATTATTTTTTTTATTCCTAGTCTTTACCTTGTAAGAAGCAGACTTCAGGTGCACATTCCTTCCCTTGCTAGTGAGCGTGCACTTGAGGCGAAGCAGCAGGTCCCGTTTAGCACTTTTTGCGTTGCCAACGCGCAATGCTTCGCGAATGTCGTCGTGATCGCACGGATGACCGAACTCGAATACGCTCTGGCCCATGATCTCCATCTGGAATATGAAATTGATTAAATTACAAGCATGACTACTAAAAATAAATCAAAAAATTATTAGAACTAAGATACTTTAAAAAATGTAAGTAATTATTACTACCAAAACTAAATTATCTAAACTAATAAAAACTTAATTTGTGAGCCTGATTTTTATACTTAACCCATTCTTTGATTGTTTTGTGCTCATTATACCATATGAATTCATATTATGTGCATTCAACAAACAAGATTAGACACGTTTTCTGTGGTTTGGTGGTTGACACACGCACACACACCCCCACACACCATCAGCTGCAAACGTCCACTCCGGAACATATGCCTCTAAAGGAGTGATCCTTCTGTACATGTACTCATTTATTAACTCTTAGCTACTAATATCCTACCAACGCAAAGGTTGTCTGAAAGAGATCGCTCTAAGCGATAAGACCACTAATTGTACGTATAAGTTAATTAAGTGTGTAATTTTTGTTGTCTTAAGGTGTACAATAAAGAGTTGGTCTCTGTGTCATTAATTACACAAGTATTTCGAATAAAAACCGTTGGTAGGCCAATAACTTCCTGGAAGTGAATTCGCAAGCAACTTTCGAAATCCGCGTTTTCTAATATTTTAGTGCTTCATAGACATAACAACATGTGTTCAAGCATCTACTACTCAAGCCAATTTTATATACTCTGCGGTTGTTGCGAATCTGTGTACACGAAGTTACTCTGTGTCGTTTTAATTTTTTTTTGTTCGTTCGTCACTTAGTCTGTGAGCCAAAAACTTTACTTTCACTTTTCATTATTATATTTTACAAGAAACAAATTTGGCCGTTTTTATTTTATTGCACCATGAAATCTAGCTAAAGATTTTACATGGTGGCCCATGAGGGGAAAACAACAAGAACAACTAACCGCGCTGACAGAGTTCGAGCAGCAATACACCAAAAGCATCGCATCGAGCGTCGTGTCGTGTCCGCCCAAAGAAGATAAGTGTCCATACCTACTCTTCCAAACCTTCCTTAATCCGAACCCGCAAAATTCCTTCATATCTATCGAGAATAGCATCTATTTGTGTAGACAAAGTATATATATTGTGCATTTTACGGCCGAATACCCAAATACCTAACATCAAAAAGTTGAAAATTGCATCATCTTTTTTGGTGCCTTACCCCACAACTTTAAAAAATTGTGTCGAAATGGTGATATTTATTAGAAAATGCAGGTGAATTACCACAGGTAGATTACTTCCTAAGCAATTTCAACGGTTTTTACTGTTGCCACTTAGATATATCCACAATTATTGTAGGAATCAAAGTCAGACTATACTTACCTACCCCCACTGACTTAGGTCAGTTTGATTGTAAGTTCTTTCTCCAATTTTTATCCCCCTTAATCCCATCTTCACAATCAGCTTGCAAGACAATATTTAACATTGCTTGCTGACTATTTCAGGCTATACCTTACAAGCAACGAAGCACCCTGGCCTTTGCAAAGAGCCTGCCGTGCCACTGCTTCAGACTCCGGCTTCTGCGCAGTCAGCCGTGCGTGTAATCAGCCTCCAAGTCACAGGTGAACCGAAACGAGGAACGTAAGCCATTTCAGTTTATTACCACATACCACATTTTTTGAGATTTTCATCGGTAATAATTTTAAATAGTAAACATGACTAGCGAAGTCACTGAAGATAAGCGTTATAAAGAATTATTAACAAAAAGAACATCCGCCAAAGGGCAGATTACTAAATTCAAAAATTATTTGTCAATTACTTCTCGGAAAAATGAGTTAAATACACTTGAATTGACTGAATTATCATTAAAATTGGCAAAGTTTGAGGCCTTATCCGTTAGGTTTGATGACATGCAAGGTGACATAGAGGTATTAAATCCAGACAATGTCCAGTTTGAAATTAATGAGCGCGATAAGATTGAAAACGACATAATAACCAACATAGCTCTGGCTAAAACTTTGGTTGAAACATTTGCTAAGAAAAATGAATGTGAGACGAGGCGTAACTCTGTCCATAATACATCCTGTTGTATGGATGATGTGCATCATCATGAGATAGGCCTGAAACTCCCTCAGATTCAAATTGCCAAGTTTGGAGGTGAATATTTTCACTGGTTGGAGTTTCGAGATACTTTTGAAAATTTAATCCATAAAAATGATCGTATTTCAGAAATTAATAAATTTCACTATCTCATATCTTATTTACAAGGTGATGCAGCTAGAATAATTTCTAATCTCGAAGTTTCAACCAAAAATTATGCAGAAGCTTGGAAGCTGCTCTGTAATCGATATAATAATAAAAGAGTGTTGATCAATCATCACCTTAGTTCATTGTTCAACATCAAGCAACTCCCACGGGAATCAGAGCGATCTTTAAGGTTTGTGGTTGATCATGTTACCAAAAACTTGCGTGCCTTATCCAGCCTTGGGCAGCCAACAGATAAGTGGGATGTATTAATAATATTCATGCTAGCTTCTAAGTTAGATGGTCATACTCTATTAAAATGGGAGGAGCACCGCAATGTTTTACCAGGGGACACACCAACGTTAGAGGACTTTTTTAAGTTCATTTCCGATCGAGCCAATGTTCTAGAGTCTTTGAACCAGAGTAATAAATCTGATAGTAGTTATACAAAACCAAACACATCATCACCTGCGCGATCAGCTCCAAATAACAATAATAACACAAGACAAGTTCAGAAACCTTTTGTAAAGTCATTTGTAAGCACTACTAAGAATAATAACCGAAACCCAAACAAGTTTTTGTGCATTGTATGTAATGGACAGCATAGAATTTATGACTGCTCTATATTTAAGGCTAAGGGGGTTGATGAAAGGTTTAAGGATGTGGTCAAGTATAAACTGTGTGAGAACTGCCTAAGACAGGGTCACCCTGAAAGCGACTGTCGCATGGGACCGTGCCGTGAACGTGACTGCAACGAGAGGCACAATAGCTTGCTGCATAGGCCAACCTCTTCGTCAAGTCACCTTGCTGCAATTGATGAGAAAAATGAAGATGAGGTATTAGTCAATTATTCTAAACAAAATACAAACCAGGTATTACTATCCACTGCCATGATTGAAGTATCAAACCCACTTGATCAGCAAAAGATCAAGGTTCGTGCTCTTTTAGATTGTGGCAGCCAATCATCTTTTATTACTGAGTCTCTAAAGACCAGATTATCACTAAATTCTCATCCCATTGACTGCCTAAAGGTCATTGGCATAGGAAATACAACCAATAATAAAATTACTGAAAGCTGCAATATAAAAATGCAATCAATAACTAGTAATTTTAATGTTATTTTTTCAGCTCTAGTATTAAAAGAACTGACGGGTCAACTGCCAAAGATCCCTATTGATGTTAGTGCATTAAAACTACCAGAGAACATCCAACTGGCCGACCCTATGTTTCATAAGCCAGCTCCTATAGATGTTTTAATAGGTGCTGACCTATTCTGGGATATCCTAGGTAGTGAACAGTGTTCCCTAGGAATTAATAATCCTAAATTAAGAAATTCACAATTAGGCTGGATAATATCTGGACCTTTCCATTCAGTGACTTCACAAAAAAGTATACACTGCAATCATGCTACTATTTCTGGTTCTGAGGAGGAAAACATAGAAAAATTGTTAACAAAATTCTGGGACTTGGAAGAAGTGCCCCCAAAGTCAATACTGAGTGAAAATCAAAATGAGTGTGAACGGCACTTCCTATCCAATACTACCAGAGACAATACAGGTAGATTTTGTGTAAAATTACCTCTTAAGGAAACTCCTGATTGCTTAGGCGATACCTACAATATGGCTAAAAGGCGTTTTGTTAATTTAGAAAACAGATTTAAACGAAACCCAACTTTGAAAAATGAATATACAAAATTCATTAATGAATATTCTGATCTGGGTCATTTGTCGTTGCCCAGTGACAATTTTAAATATGAGATTAGGTCTGGTCCAAGTTATCATTTGTGTCATCATGCAGTACTGAAGCAAGAAAGTGAGTCAACAAAATGCAGAGTCGTTTTTGATGGATCCGCTCCGTCCACTTCCGGTTACTCACTCAATGACATTTTAATGGTAGGTCCAAATGTCCAAGATGCTCTTTTCTCTATCCTAATACGCGCCAGACAATACAAGTACCTACTCACAGGGGATATAGAGAAAATGTATCGCCAGGTATTAGTCCACGAAGATGATAGGAATTTACAACTTATACTATGGAGGGAGGATTCGGCTCGCCCCATAAATACACTTGTGCTCAATACTTTAACCTACGGAACTGCGAGTGCCAGTTACCTAAGTACACGATGTTTGTGGGAGCTAGGAAGAGATCAAGATGATGAGCTTATCCAGGCTATTATACAAAAGGATTTTTATGTGGACGATTTGATAACGGGCTCGGACAACCCACAGCAATTAATTTACATACAGAAATGTGTATCAAATGCATTGAGCTTAGGATGCTTTAATCTCAGGAAATACAAGTCTAATTGTCCATCAATTTTTGACAATATAAATTTAAATGAACAAGACAGTTTAACCATTAGTGAATCCTCAAGCACACTGGGGCTTGGATGGACCCCATCTAGTGATACTTTACATTTTCCTATGAAGACATTCTCACATGAAACAGACGAAGTAGTAACAAAACGATTTATTATGTCCAATGCTTTCAGAATATTTGACCCATTGGGAATTTTAAGCCCGGTTGTAGTGCAACCAAAAATTATGTTGCAAAAGCTTTGGCAGGAAAAATTAGATTGGGACCAACCCGTACCCCAAAACATAAAAAATGAGTGGGTGAAATTTTCTGAGAGCGTCAAATGCTTAGCTAACTTGAAGATACCAAGGTTGGTTCTTGGGGAATCACCTAATACTATAGAATTGCATTCGTTTAGCGATGCTTCAAACTTGGCGCTAGGAGCAGGTATTTACATGAGAACGGTTGATTCAAACGGCATTGTCACAATTAAGTTATTATGTGCTAAATCTAAAGTAGCCCCCCTAAAGCCTACAACCGTACCTCGCCTAGAATTATGCGCTGCCCTGCTAGCGGCCAAACTCACCAAATCCGTAGTAGAGTCACTCAGGTATAAGCCAGAGCGAATGGTTCATTGGTGTGATTCAAGTGTAGTACTAGGTTGGATTAAGAGTGATGCATCAAAACTTAAAATATTCGTTGCTAATCGTATTGCTGAAATTAAAGAATTAACCGCTGCTTCGGCCTGGAGATACGTTCCAACGGAATCTAATCCCGCCGATTTGATCAGTCGAGGCGTAGATGCGAAAAGGTTTGCCTATATGACCCTGTGGTGGTCGGGGCCTAGCTTTTTGCTCAAGAGTGAATCTGAATGGCCAGTGTTAAATGCCAAACAACCTGAGTCTCTACCTGAAATGAAGGCACACTCAGCCATAGTAAGTCCAGCCTTTATTAGCTTTGATGATTATTCATCTCTAAATAGATTACAAAGATCATTCGCGTACGTTAAGCGTTTCATATTTAACCTGAAGCATAAGCACAGTAGGCGCGTGGGTACATTATCTGTTGATGAGTTACGTGAGGCGTTCCACTCGCTGTGCGCCATTGCTCAAGACCAGTCATACCCTGCTGAGCATGCGTTGCTTAGCAAGGGCAAACCTTTAAATAGTAAGAGCAAAATATTGTTACTATCTCCATTTTTAGATGAAGACAATTTGATTCGTGTAGGCGGGCGTATTGAGGCGTCAACAAACGCATATGAAAGGAAACATCCCATTTTACTTCATGCCTCACATAGGCTGACTAAACTATACTTTGAAAAGATACACACGGACAATATGCATGCTGGTCCACAATTACTGCTGGCAACGGTAAGGGAAACGGTGTGGCCACTCAGCGGTCGCCATCTTGCGAGACGCACGGTCAACAATTGCGTGCTATGTAGGCGTGTCCGTGGTAAAACTTTGCAACCTAAAATGGGTGATTTGCCCTCTCAACGTGTTAATCCAGACTACCCTTTCCTATCTGTTGGCCTGGACTTTGCTGGTCCATTTTATATTGTTAATAGAAAGGGTCGAGGGAGTCGCTTGATAAAATGCTATCTATGCCTATTTGTGTGTTTGCGTTTCAAGTGTATTCACCTCGAAGCCGTAACCGACCTAACGAAGGACTGTTTCATGATGACCCTTAGGCGTTTCATTGCACGTCGAGGCCGGCCTCAGGAAATATTTTGCGACAACGGAGGGGCGTTCGTGGCTGCCGCGAAAGAAATAGCATTGTTTTTAAAACAGAGCCACGAATCTCTATGCGACCTTGCAAGTCAACAGTCAATCAAATTTAAGTTTATTCCGGCTTACTCTCCTCATTTCGGTGGTATCTGGGAGGCCGGAGTCAAATCAGCGAAACTTTTAATTAAGAATTGCGTCCATAGTCATCTAACTTTCGAAGAAATTTCTACTTTGTTTGCACAAGTTGAGGCCATTCTCAATAGCCGCCCTTTGTGTCCGCTTTCTTCGTGTCCCAACGACCTCCTTTCCCTGTCCCCTGGACATTTTATCATCGGGAGACCGTTGACTGCTCTGCCGGCACCAAACCTACAAGACTTCAAGGAAAGCCAGCTTAAACGCTATGAGCGGCTCGAAAAAATCCGTCAGCATTTCTGGCAAAGGTGGCAGAAGGAGTATCTCTCCGAATTGCAGCAGAGAACAAAATGGAAGAGCAGCAGCACAAACCTCAACATTGGAGACATTGTGCTGCTAGCGGATGATAGCACACCACCCCTAGCTTGGAGATTGGGCCGAGTTCTACGACTTATATCCGGAGCTGATGGAATCACCAGAGTCGCAGAAGTCCACACACACAAAGGCTGCGTGCGTCGCTCTCTAGTACGGCTCTGCAAACTGCCCACAGCGGAGGAACTTCAGTGTTGAAAGTGATCTTTCAACGGCTGGGAATATGTTCAAGCATCTACTACTCAAGCCAATTTTATATACTCTGCGGTTGTTGCGAATCTGTGTACACGAAGTTACTCTGTGTCGTTTTAATTTTTTTTGTTCGTTCGTCACTTAGTCTGTGAGCCAAAAACTTTACTTTCACTTTTCATTATTATATTTTACAAGAAACAAATTTGGCCGTTTTTATTTTATTGCACCATGAAATCTAGCTAAAGATTTTACAACATGAGTGATGCAGAATTCACATAAGTAATTATTTTAGCGATGATCACATACTAAACTTGTTGGAATGAGCTCTCAGAGCTCATTCCAACAGACCTATACATATATCAGAGCTCAGCTCTATACATATATCAGAGCTCAGCTCTGATATATGTATAGGTCTGTATGATGAAAGTGTAGGTAAAAACCGGCCATGAGCGAGTCGGACTAGCGCACGAAGGGTTTCGTACCATTATCTATAAAAAAGAGCGAAAAATTGTTGTTGTGTAGTATGCGGGAGCCCTTTTAATATTAATTTTATTTCGTTTTTTAGTATCTGTTGTTATAGCGGCAACAGAAATAGATCATTTGTGAAAATTTCAACTGTCTAACTATTTCGGTTCATGAGATACAGCCTGGTGACAGACGGACAGACAGCGGAGCCTTAGTAATAGGGTTAGCTTTACCCTTTGGGTACGGAACCCTAAAATATTGGATTCATTATGAATTGTTTGTTCTGGGTTGTTTGTAAAATTGTTATCATTGCGGTAGAACGGTAGGTACCAACTACCTAATGAATGTAATGATGAATATTTGAAATAATTATTTAATCCTTCCTTCCCGTAGTTGCATGCATTACAAATTAATTATGTACTGTTAGAAGTAATTTTCGTTCGGTCATTAGAAATACATATACTGTAATTAAAATGAGTGTCACTTTTATAAGAGGAATGATGACTAAAATTTTTTTTTTTTTGGATAAATTAATTATATTGCTCAAAAAAGGATTAAAATCACCCTGTTCAAAGCGTACTGTCAAAGCTTCTACACGAGCTATCTGTGGCTCAACTACACCCAGAGATCGTTAAGTGTTACTAAGCTGTGGTAGCTTTTCATACAATCTCTTTGGCATGTGACGTCACGAGTAGATTTTTCGTAGTAACCGTGGGGGCGCTCTGTTTCGCGAGAAAGGGACAGGAGATGCCCCCTACAGAAACTTTAAAAGCTTATTACTCCGTGATATATTTACCGATTTTACATATTTTTTCAATTATTGCATTCATTTTGCACTTCACTTCACTTTTCAATTTTTTACTCTTCTTTATGAAAGTAATATTTACTTATACATACATAATAGGCTTGTGTCCTGCTATTAAAAATTAGCAAGTTAATATTATTTTTATAAAGAAGGTTAAAGATTAATACAATATTTGAAAGAATTAGTAAAATCGGTAAATAAATCACGGAGTAATAAGCCTTTAAAATTTCTGGGGGCATCGCCTGTCCCTTTCTCGCAGAACAGAGCATCCCCACAGCTACTATGTAACTTTGGGATGATACGACGTCACATGCCAAAGAGATTGTATGTAAATCTACCACAGCTTAGTAATAAGGTACTATGAAGGTGGAAGCAGTGGCGTCACTGCGTGTTTGCACTGTCTCTTTCTATTCCTGTATTTTTAAACGCTTGTCATTTGTCATTTTATGATATATTTAATTTTTGTTTTCACGACTGTTCATTTTTTGAGGAATATTATTAATTTATGCAATAAAAAATAGCTGGTCACAAGCATATTTAATACTACAGACATCGACAGTTTTATCCCGAAAAATTAAAAGCAAAAAAAAATGAAATGCTGATGATGAAAATCTTATACCAAACAGGTTAAATTGCTCCTGTGAGTTCAACTAGAAAGTACAGTGGTTCAACTTATTACAAAAAACAAAACATTCTCCCATTAGTTCAATGGTTGAGATAATTGGGTGTACTAGGTACGAACGAGTGACTATTAAGTGGGACAGTCAAATAAGGCTGGATATCCAAGGCATCTCTTTAAAAATATACATAGTGATAAGCTGGTCAAACCCAAACCAAAAATTTTCTTTACCGTGACGCGTGACGTCAGAGCAGCGAAGGCGATGACCTAAATATACCTACATACATAAATCAGTCATTATGACCCATATAAAAGAGCATGTTGCATGGTTCAACCAAAAACGCTACGAAATGACGTATTCAAAAGTTAAATAGGTACGTAATATGAAAAATATGAATAAGTGTGCTACACGCGGTGAAAACTGCATCATAAAAAGATAATGCTGATAAGCGCTTCATGGTAACAGATTTTCTATGACAGGTTGGGTAACTAATATAGTCATACGATGCTGATTCTTGCTAAAATTAAAACAAACAAGTGAATGTCTTGTACGAGTATTTTTTTATTTCTGAAAACTTGGTGCACTCATGCATGCCTACATAGAAATATAACGGTTCCTCTAATTATTGATAGTGTATAAAAGCTTTATTGACAGAGACCAAAATAGTTTTTAGTTTTTATTCTTGCTGCTGCTGATTCATCGATGTCAAGTAAATATCAGCATTTTGGTCAGTCGTCGCTCGTCGCATTAAAATGGAAAAACAAATAAATTTATTTGTGGTAACTTTCACACAGGGCCACTATCCCGAAACGAAGGAAAGTCTAACTATAAGAGCTAGATAACTGAAAAATAATTATAACTTACAATTTGCGTAGAATAAAACCCAACTCAACAACAACCGAACTAACTTTGAAAACTAATCTGAATTTTCAGACGCCATCAACGTGGTTTTATTAAAGAAATGTATCACCATTTGTTAATAAAAACCGCTTTTCAGTGGTGCTGTTCCGCTTTTTTTTATTGTAAACCAAAATAGTCGACCTTCAGAGCGTTGCCCTCGCCACAATCTGTTAATCAGAACCTTCCATCGAATCGAATTGTGTTCATATTCATAACACTATTGATAGTATTTTGACATTGCCACTTGATTTTAGAGGAACGAAAATATTATTTGTTGAACATAGAGCTACTGCGTAGAATAAACCGGTCAATAGAAATGTGTCTCAATCTCAATTCCGAGATCGAGTTGGGATTTTTATTTGCTGATATAGCGTCATGTAATCCTTAGAATATGTTGACTTGCTAGGCTACCACTTCGATATCAGTGAGGTAATAGTGGGGTATAATAGTATAAAAAGAAATAACTTAAGCTAATTACAAATAGTAAAGACATTGATAGTCATTAAATCTGATATAATATACTTTGTTCTTTAACATGTGAACTATTAATAAGTTAGAACATAACCTGATTTTTGTCATGTCCGCCCATAACAGATGCAGTGTCACTCGGATTTCAAAAAATTAGCAGGTCACGGAAGTTTCAAAGTCTGATTAGCCCATGTAATTTCACTAGCTGCAATGTCATTGCAAGCGATAGTGCACTTGCTGCTTGCACCCTATATTGTTTGCCTACCTACCTTACACGAACTCTAGCAAACTCTTGTAAGTCCTGCCATCAAGCGAATCTAACTCTACCTATGTAGGCAGCTACTACCTATGGACGGCGTCGTAACAGAGGAAAAAAGGAAAGTTTTAGATACTAAAAATACTCAGAAATACCCGAATGGCAGCGTTCATTTGGCCAACGACAGTTTCCGAGTAGTGATAACGACAGCGATTCGTAAAATAAAGGCCAAATGTTAACAGTAGTATCGGAGAGGCCGTGCTGCACTGCATTGTGAGATTTGTGGGATGAGGGTAGGCGGATGATGACTTGAACGAACGAACGAGCGAGCGAAAGAATGAAAGAACGAACAAACGACAACGTAGAGACGGTTCGCCAAATACTTTTGATGGGGGCACAACACGGAATAGAATGTAGCTTTTATTATGTAAATAAAGATTTACTGAAAAAAAGTTTTATTATCTGTGATCGAGGTTCAAAGGTTCAGATAGTATCAGTGTGAAATGTAACGAAAACAGCCGTGATATAACAGGGTTCATTAGCAGTCACGCTCGTATGCAATTTTAAACGTCGGAAATCATTAATAATGTTAAAAATACACAACAACAAAATATGTTTACTCATTTACATCCAATAACTATCCAATAGCCCAGCTTATAGTCAGAACCATAGAAGAATAAAGAACATTCTACAAAAGACAAATATGAAGTGACACAAACGGTAGGTGTAAATGTAAAAGCATGCCTACCAACATGTCTGAAACAATATGAACAATAAAAAGATTACACACCAACTCTAATTTAGATCAGTGACCAGTCCAATTAGCAAGGTAAGCTACCACAGACCGCAGAAAAGCGTTTTGATATACTGTAAACAAATAGGACGTACGAGGAATACGGTCCCAGCTTTATTTAGCCTATGACAAAGCAGACATACTCGTGTGCAAAACTATAAAGGCTTGATCTAAATTCTAGTGACGAACCTCAAATGACGATACTCGTACCTCGTAGTGCGCTGCGCACGCAGTTAAAGCTCAAAAATTAGTTAAGTAAATGATCAGTCATCAACAGCCTGAAAACGTCCACTGCTGAACATAGGCCTCCCCTACAGAGCGTCACTTTGCACGGCTGCTAATTAAACCTGCTAAATTAACACAGTTTCAATGTGGTAATTGAAAATTGTATTTATATTTAACCTTAAACTGTTGGTTGGCATTCAAAACTGTTGCCTCTCATAGTGTCGCTCTCTGGGGGAGGCCTATGTTGAGCAGTAGACGTCTTCAGACTGGTAATGATGATTATGTTGGCATTCAATATAATAATAATAATAATAAATAATATCTGTGGACATTTCACACAGCGCCATCTAGCCCTAAGCTAAGCATAGCTTGTACTATGGGAACCAGATAACTGATACAATACTTATACTGGGTGTAATTGAATTCATTAGCATCCTTTGAAACTAGATACCTACTCCTGGTACCGGTCACGTGTGGACCAAAATTTTTGAATTCTAACACATTGGTTTGGTAATAATAATAACTCCAAAAAATGCAATAACTTACTTAATCAAATGCTACAATACAAAATTTCATAAAAATCATGAATTTTGGTTTTTAATTAGTACATACAAGGTATAAAAACGTTTAAATGTATCAAAATCATCCGTGCCAACTGCGTTAGGCGCCGCGGCAATCTTCGTAATTTTCAATAAAAATTATTTCATTTACACTCTTTACTCTTTAATAATCATCTATAAATGATGTACTATCATGGGCTCAATTTATGCTAATGAATTAAATAATACAATTAATTAATACAATATAACACCCAGACGCAGAACAAACGTCTATGTTAATCACACAAATGTTTGTCCCGGGTAGGAATCGAACCCACAGCCCTCAGTTCAGAAGGCATACTACCAACTGAGCTATCGGGCCCGTCGAATATGATCTGCGATTTTCAACTGTAGACTCTCTCATAAACATAAAAGTTGTGCTTAAAATCTTCTTACCTGTGTAACGCCGAGGTGGTCAGCTATATTCTCGCTACAATAGACGATGTCACCCTGTTGAGACAGCACCAAAACGAAACCATCCAGTGCCTTCATGTAAGACAACTCGGAAGACACCTCCTCTAGGCCTTCGGGATCTTCAACCTTGGGCTGGTCAGTCTCTGCATCAGGAACTGGAAAGAGACGAGATTTGAAATAAATAAAATATGCGTAATATAACATTGCAATAATATACTATGCTATGATATGATGCTTCCTAAAATCTGGATAATTGAATAATCAAAAGATTACATTAATAAATATTAGGGGTCATATGGTCTGGATTGTAAAACCTCTGTGTATTCAGAATTACTAAGGCAAACAGTATTTATTATAATGCCACAATGCATGCTGCAATACATAAGAAACATATCATCTCGGTCATGTTTTTCACAAAAACTTACAGCCATGAATTAGATCGTGCGATAATTTATCAAATGATATTTTGTAAATATTTTTAATGTGATTTTTGATATCATCAATATTTTCTTCAATAGTGACATGTAGAACGAGTTATTCAACAAACTGCAACGTCAACCTACCTCAACAGAAGTATTCTTTCTTATCCTTATCATTTCCATTCCATTATATCTTTAGATATTACCTATGATTACCTACCTATAGATACGATCAAGACATTCGCTCAAAATCATTACTCAAGTATAAATTCATAAATAAATTTATCCAACAAGGATTTTTTTATCAAACGCTGTCTATATCTACTGCAGCAGGTAAATAAGAGCAGAGTTAACCTATTTTTTTTATTCAACTTCTATTCAAAAATAACGTACAAACACTTAATCTGACGTTGACAAATTTCGAAGGCCCATAACCCGTAAAAATGCTCGAACCGGTTTCTGGGACCATTTGATTTGAACGTATAGTCGTTTTGGAGCATCTTTGATTTCTCGTAACAAGAGCAAACTCACTGTTTTGAGTTAGTTTAAAAGATCCTACGCTTCATCTTGCATCCATCTATTATGTGATTTCGGTAGACGAATCTTTGCTATAAAAGCTTTGTACGGTACCTATCTACAAATCCCAAGTTCTAGCCAAAGACTATACATATCTAATTACTTATACCTCTATGGACCTAGCTGAATCAATAGAAATAGCTCATATATCAGATTTCATCGCTACCGACTTTTCGTGGTGAAGCCATTTCCGTTGGAAATCGATCGCCAAAAGCTAGTACCAAAAGCATAATGCAGATATGGTACCTATCGATCAATGCGAATCGATAAGCGATGAATGACGTCTTGCGGTTTTTACTCGGCAGACATGGGAGCGTGCCCAAATTATAAATGTGGGGGTAAACACGGTGATTTGAATTGTATAATGTGGTGATAAATCTTAGTTGATTTCGATCTACCAATCGTATAAACTTTTGAGTTAGACGATGGTGAATCATTGAGAAGTTAAATCGGCCATAATGTATGCTATTACAATATTACTGTCATCTTTTAACGCGACTATTCGAATGTAGACCTAAATAGAATCCTTTGTATTGTCCTTTATACATAAAGCCCACCTCCCAAAATAATCGCTACAGTGCAAAGTGCAAATTGCAATTGTATTGTAGCAATTCACTTTAGGTCTTCGTTCAATAGTGGTGATAGTTAGGCCCAGCAATAGCCAACATTCCATTTTTTTACCTCTACTTTTGATTAGTTTTTTGAGTATTAAAATGAAAAATAACAAAACACACATTTATTGAATGGAATAAATAAATAAATAAAATAAATAACGCCCAACGATCACATACATAGATCCTGGACCCTAACTAGGATTCCCTGTATCTAGGGACCCAGGAACTACGAGGACCATGGTCCCACAACACCCAGACACAGAACAAGTATTTGCGCTTTTTAAATTATTTTTTAAATTGTAGATTTTATTTTATAATGGATGTATGTCGCTAAATCAAGGTATCTGCTACAAGCCAGCCAGATTAAAAAATTAAACCCTGTATCAGTATTGTAATGTGATAATATAAATGTGATACGTGATAGTAATTTCTAAAGGTGATTCTAACCGAACTACAGTTTAAGTGGCCAAACCATTAACACTTTGAAGTGCGACTTAAATAAAATAAATCTATGTCAGCAGAATGTTACTACTCGGGCGTTAAAAAGTTTTTACTATTACAATAATAACCAACCGTTAAAATTTATCCTGCCCTATTTATAGATGTTAATTTTTAATGTTTATTTCAAGTGAAACATGTACAGTGTACATACAAACAGTTGTGATCTCATTGTGGTTGTATTGAATAGGCGTTCTTAGACATAATGTAAAATATAAACGATAGTAAGTAAGCTTTTGCGGTTTTATGGCGCCTACGCAATGCAGTGGATTGTCAAAATACTTGTAAATGATTACATTATACCAGAAATATTATGTTCTGTCCTTTCCTTCCACAGGGTAGGCAGTGATAAAATATTATATCTATAAACGATTAATTTAATTGCGTAGGTTGTTTACTACTTTCTAGTTGACAGCCTCCGTGGTGTGGTGGTCGAGCAGGTCGGATCTTAACCCGGAGGCTTAACCCGGGTTCGATTCCCGCGACAGGACAAGTATTTGTGCACAGAAAAAAGCGCAGTACTTGTTCTGTGTCTGTGTTGTAGGACCATGGTCGTCGTAGTTCCTGGGTCCCTAGATACAGGGAACCCTAGTTAGGATCCAGGATCTATGTATGTGATCGTTGGTGGTTATTAATTTATTTAAGTAGTTCTATTGGTTTTGAGTGAGCAGTTTAAATGTTACACGACCAATAACGCTCAGTAATGATGATTTGAACAATTTAATCATAATCAATGTGGATGTAACACGTAAACATAACTATGGTTATAGCTATACTACATACACACTAATCATTATAATTTGCTTCACTAAAATAAATTTATCGCTTAATGGAAGTAAAATCAATTTCGCCGATAGTGAAGGATAATTATGATCGGTCTGAAGTACATATTTTTTAAATCTATTGTCACATGTGTTTTTATCTTTTTTAGAGCTTCGCAAATCTTTAAAAAGACGCTGATTAACATAACATTACAAAGTTAGCAACTTCCAGACTAATATTTGGATAGGTTACCAACAAAATTACAATGCATTGCATTTACAATTGAATTGATCAAGCAAATGCTTGGCAGCCCATAAAATGCTTTAAGTCAACGCCAAATTAAACTTAGATGAGGACACGTCACTGACCCTTAGGTAGCATAGATCATCGTCGTCATCATTACGGGCGGAAGCATGCCCAAGGTTTTATTCAGCTTTCCACCTCATCCCTCTTTGTGGTCTTTTACCGCAACTTTTAATCTACAGGGAATAATTGAACTCACGTGACGTCACGACGTCTCTGACCCTCAGGTAGGATATGGCCAGGCGCATGACCGAGGCTTTGTCCAGCTGCTCCACCTCCTCTTTTTTAGCTGGGAGTGCAGCTGTGAGCTCGGCGAATATCTGCATTTCTTTTGTGCGACGGCATCGCGCTGCGACGCGGGACTTCTCCTTCCGCTTTTCATTATTCCTGAGGAAAAACGTTTGGTTATGATATAGAATTAACAGTAAGAATGATTTAAGATTTTTAAGTAAGCCGTTCTATCATCATCGTGAGCCGAAAGCCTGCTGAGGATTGGCCTAGCCCATAGTGCCGGCTACGTCATCATCATCATAATTAACAGCCTGAAGACGTCCACTGCTGAACATAGGCCTACTGCTGAACATAGCGCCACTTAGACCGCCTCCTGCATCCATCGGCTCCCCACGGCTTTCACCAGGTCGTCGGTCCACCTAGTGGGGGGCCAGCCCATGCTGTCTTCCAGTTCGTGGTCGCCACTCGAGAACCTCTCTTCCCCATCGACTGTCAGTTCTACGAGCGATGTGGCCTGCACATTGCCATTTCAACTTGCTAATCCTAAGAGCTGCATCGGTCACTTTAGTTCTCCTGCGGATCTCCTCATTTCGGATCTTATCTCGCAGGGAAACACCGAGCATTGCCGGCTACGTGCTTCCTTGCATTTATAACGGATGCCGTGGTTTTGGCCAGCTCATCGGTCCACCTAGTACTTAGGAGGTAAACTTGGTCTAACTTACGGCCTGCCTCTTTATTGGTGGACTGGACCTGCCTCTTGACTAAATAAGTTTCTATACTGTATCTCTAAATACAATTAAGCCAGAGCAGGAATATATAAAAAAAAATAACAATCGGGTTCCGTTTCGAAGCTAACGAACGCCGCGGACAGAAACAGTTTGCGTCGGGGGTTAAAAAAGGGTCTTCGCAGACAGATGAACGCACAATATTGAGTGACCCTATTTGTTGCATTTCTAGGGTTCCGTAGTACTCAATAAGAAACCCTTATAAGTTCATCATGTTCGTTTGGTTGGCGCGAGTCAGACAAGCTCGTGGCCTGTATTTAGTATTTATTCGTTTATATATTTTACATATCGTCGATTGATGCTCAAGTAGAGATTTCATTCACTTTTGATTATCTTGTGAATGAAATATCGTCTTGGACTGAGCGTAGTTCTGTAATAAGGGCCTTAGTATGTTCCAAACCTCACCATTGCATAACTTCTTGACCTATATCGCTCATATTTTAAATACTTGTTTGAATCGAGTAGGTACTCTGTTTCTGCCAAAGATTATCAATCCTAGCTGGTATATGTCGCCGCAGCAAACTTCCCCCCGACTTCCCTTTGCCGACGACAAAAAAACCAAGAACTCGTAGAACGGGTATACGAAGTTTCATCACGATTTGTTGAAAAATGCGACCTGTACGCGAGTATACGTTCATCCGGACAGATGAAAGCAATTTTCGCAAGTACTATACCGTTAACACTGCACCACAATATCGAAACCACAAATACCTTTTATTCACAGAACAAAGTTTATCAAGTCTTCCTTCAAATAAATCTGAGATACCAGGAAGGCACATAATTTCAAGCACAAAATTTTACAAAACTCTGTCCGAGACAAGACATTGCTACCCGCGTTCTCTAAACGATGTGGCTGATAATTAGAAAACCTATAATCCATTAATATATCATTAGGACCGACGGCGGCCATTTTTATCACTTGAACCAAATAAAGTACTACTCTATTTCAGAAGTGCGTCACGAACGCATTGTATTATATTATCTGTGGCATAGTTAATTTTATCGTCATCCATCTAGTTTTAAAAGTTATGCACCTTTATTCTTTTTTTACGGAACGAATCAGTTAAAATGTATTAGTGCAGTTCTGCAAGTTTACATATTTATTATATTGTAGTGGAAGGATTATAATATTTTTAGTCGGCCAAGGAAAAAACACTATAATTCGGAAGGAAAAAAACAATTGAATACTACTTAACTTTAAATGATCATTTCAGTTAATAACGTAGTGCCAGTATATAGAAAGGAGGACACACTCATCACACCATCAGCTTATCAACGTCATCAAAAATGTGTTATAGGAATGACTCGTTATAATTAGGCAGTGTATTCGCATTACATTTTGTTTAAGGCACAGAGCAAAAAAGAAAACGCTTCCCCTTTACGAATCGTCATTTGTTTCATAGCTCTGTGGTTTAAGGAAGTTTGTTACAAGCCAGATAATACCTACAGGTATATAATTAGACGAGTAGAAAATACTTCATTGTACAAGAATAAAAGTAGTAGTTTCAGCAGTTTCAGAGTTTAAAATTATGAAGATTATCCCGCGGCGTTGTTGGCAGATTGTCCCTAAAGATTCGATACTTTTAAAAAGTTTTATATTTATTTTATTTTGCATTAATTATTAAAAACAGTACGAAATTATTTTAATTTAGCTGTAGCAGTTGATTTAGTAAGTTAAATCCCACTTTTGGAGTCATATCAATAACAAATCGATGCGTAGGTTTCACCTAGTTTCAAGGATGCTAATGAATTAAATCACATCCAGTATAATACACAACATTGTTAGATAATGTAGGTCTGTATAGATACCTAAATTGTTACGTTCGTAACCGATACAGCAGGCAACAATGGTCGATGGGAAAACTGAGCATCATGCATTGAATCGACTACACGATTTGACGCAAGTTGGACCTTAGGACGTGTTCCGAATAATTAATTGCGGTTAAATAGCACAACCATAACTGGTTTCATAGGTACAAGTTAATGACTGATAGGGCGTGAAAAGGTTAGTTAGGTTAGTCTCTGATGGTTAACAGACTAAACAAGAAGATAGAAAAACTGTAGCATTCAGGTTTCATCCAAAGTAATCTGACAAGTTCTACGTTAATAAATAAATGTAGTTATTTGTTTTACACCACAAATGTTATGATAGGATACGAACTATTAACCGAAATTGTTCCATAAGGAATGGAATGTTCTTCCAGCAACAGTATTCCGTCCTGGGTATAACCTGGGTCTTTTCAAGTCAAGAGTGAATGTGCATCTCATGGGAAAACGTGTGCCATCTTAGACAACTTTGTCACTTACCATCAGGTGAGAATGTTGTCAAACATATCCCTATTTTAGCATAAAAATAATATTATAATAACAATTTTATAATATTGACAATAATAACAATAGGTAGATAGGTTTGTTTATTTGAACTTTAGACTTCCCCATGAAGATCATTGTACCATATAATGATATTTCGATGAGGCTTGAAACCTTTATACATAGAATGTTTGATACAAGGAATCGAGCTGATCGAGCAAATTGTCACTAAGTATTGTGAACTCAACTTTACCAGTTCCAATATTTACATTTCAAACAAAAATGTAGCGAACGATAAGAGTTTCGTTTACGCTATGACCGATAAGAATGGACATGCAGCCGACGGTGAGTGCAACGCATTGAGGAAAAAGGTATAAGCAATGGAAACTGAGCAACCAGCCGTAAACAAGGCATGTATAATTACCGCAATTCTCAGTAATTCATCGCGAATCGAACGCATAGCTGCGAAATCCCCAAAACCGGTTAAAACAACTCAGCGTTAGCCTGAACCAAAGTAACGGCAGCTAATATATTTTGAGAAATCTGACGCAAATTAAACAGAATTGTAGAGACGAAAAAAATCTAAAATGTTGGGTGGAGTGTTTACCTAATATGATAAACAGCTTTGACTAATTAATCTCTGGCAACCTTTAATTATCTGTTGCTAAGGAAAAGGAAGAATAAAACTAAGAAATGGAAAGAGACAAGAGCTCGCTAAAACTATACTGAAATGCAATTGATGAAAATTATTAGCCTTTCACAATTTTTAAGACTCACTATTTTTGTTATTTTAGATGTATTAAGCAGGAAAATTAATAGTTTACTATTGAATATTAAAACTTTACGTTTAGCTCATATTATACTTGCACTAATGTCTTGCTTGAAATGCATTGTGGAATTCACTGATTTCTTAGATATGGATTAGACCATGTTTTTCCGTAGTTTAATAGCGTTGACTAGTCTATGTTTACTTAATCCAAAGCTAAAGCTGTATTTTTTAAATGGTCGCCATTAGTAATTATTATAATTGTGGATAAATTCCCAGAAACGGCAACATTAAAGATATCACGCGGCAAAGACAAATAGAGATCAAAAGCAAGATCTAAAAACAGTAAGGTTGGAAAATCCCCTCCTCACAAATTATCAGGTGATTTGAAGTACCTAATAATTTACAATGAAAATATAGCAGAGGCAAATATGTCAATATCTGACGAATGAAACCAGTTTGTTGCTAGAGAGCAAGTACGTCAGCACCGGGCAATTGGTTTTGATTGCAAAAATAATCGCGTTCCCGTCTAGCAATTGGTGTGACTTGAGTTTTGCAATGTATGTCTGCTGATAGATCCCATATATCACATATAAATCATACAGCCAGTTAGCTAGCTGCTTCTATTGCCCTGTAAGTGGATCTTGCCGTATTGTAGCTTACGAACGATTGAAATATGGGAATCTCCAGATTACACTAGAACTAAACTTTCAAGCAAATGTGTGGACATTTCAAGCAGGTACAATTTATTGTAGGTTTATTATGATTTGTCGCTTTATGAAATAGGGCCCAGGTGAACTGTGTAGGCTACTTGCAGTGATGAGCAGAATTTTCGATAGTTAACGGCCCCTTCCAAATAATGGTGTTCACAATATTCATAAGCGCTATTCCATTTTTTAATTATCATTTTATTTTTTTGTATAGAGAAAGGATCTCATCATAAAAACATAGGTGTAGGTTTCATTCTTTATGTACAAACTACAGCATTTTCATCAAAATAATATGCATGATGACTACTATTAAAAAGTAAATATTAGTTTCATAAAGAAGATTAAAAATGAATGCAATAATTGAAAAAATAAGCAAAATCGGTAAATAAATCACAGAGTAATAAGCTTTTAAATTTTCTACAGGCATCTCCTGTCCCTTTCTCGCGAAACAGAGCGCCCCCACAGTTACTATGAAAAATCTACTCGTGACGTCACATGCCAAAGCATGTATGAAAAGCTACCACAGCTTAGTAATCAGGTACTATAACGACCTTCCTCTGACGTCACTGGCCGTTTGAACTATCTCTTTCTATTCCGGTTTTTAAAATGCTTGTAACTTCATCATTAATTGAGATATTTAATTTTTGTTTTTACAAATGTTTATCTTTTGAGGAATATAAATAAATTATCCAAAAAAAAAATTTTTCGTCATCAGGCCTATTATGACCGTCTCAAAGATTTTCCTTGATCGTTAGTTATTTTAATATTCTGAAAACAATTATAATGCGATTAATAAACAATTGGTCTCAATGCAGAACTTAATACATTGCTAGTAGATGTTAGACGACGCAGTGGCTAATCTTCGTCGACAAAATGGTAATTTATTACCATTTATTACCATTATGGTCTGGTTGGTTGTTTATTACGCAGATTGATAAATTAACTCGCTTCTAAGAAATAATGACATAAAATTGCGTCTGTGATGATTTAAAACGAAGCCAGGCAAAATAATTTTATTGATAACTAGCTACTGCCCGCGGCGTTGCCACGCGTGAACTACATTACTTTTCAGGTTTCGGTTTGGGTAAAGGCTTTATTTTTAAAAACTGATTTTCTATCAGCCACACTGAGTTTTCTCTTCTTTCTGAGTTAGCTCGTATAATCACTTCCACGAAGTAAAAATGACATGTCTTAATCATGGATGAAATAATTAATTATAATATTTTCCAAAACAGCGTAGGTACGCTAATTATTATTCTTGATATTCCTGGACCAATTTTGATGAAATCTCCACTCATGGCTACTTAACTATAGAAAAATTTTTGATTATATTTCAATAAGTATCATCGAACTCATGATTAATTAAAACCTATATTATATTAAAATCTAGGCTTTCAAAAAATTTTTACAATAGGGCAAAGTCTGGGGGTCTAGCAAAGATACCAACCGCTAACGCTAACGCCAAACGCTAACTCCAAAATGTACTGAAATGACGTTTCGGAAATCGCTGACTTTTTCGTAGCAAATGTCATTTCGATACATTTTTGGAGTTAGCGTGAGGCGTTAGCGATAGTGATTGTGATCTTTGATGGATATTTGCTAGACCCCCAGGGCATTTTACATAACATGTTTCGTACACAGATTAGAGAAAAAAATCTACTTCGTATCATTCCATAGAGTATTATTATACTTCTGTATCATTCAAAGAGTATATAATTTATTACGTAACGTAAGAGTATCATTGGCCCACTGCATTAACCTATGGTGGTAATAGTATGCATTGGCCCTCAGACCTGTGGGCCAAACATAAACGTCATGTAATGCCAAAAATAGGCGTAGCAAGGGTCAAGATTATACTCCCAAGGGTAAAGCTCTAACTATCACGGTTCATGAGATACAGCCTGGTGACAGACGGACAGAAGGACAGACAGCCTGACAGACGTCGTCAGTCCGTTTTGGGTACGGAACTCTATTACTAAGGCTCCGCTGTCTGTCTGTCCGTCTGTCACCATCAGGCTGTATCTCATGAACCATGATAGTTAGACAGCTGAAATCTTCACAGATGATAAATATATTTTTGTTGTCGCTATTACAAAAAATACAGAATAAAATAAGTATTTAACCCTTAAATACTTATTTTATTCTGTATTTTAGTATTTTTTCTCTCTCATACAACAAACTTTTTTTGCTAGTTTTTATAGATAATGATACGGAACCCTTCGTGCGCGAGCCCAACTCGCACTTGGCCGGTTATTTCTCTAATCTGCGGGCACTTAAGTATAATTAACATGTTTGTATCTTAAATGCAATCGATTCTTACTACTTACATATTATTTGATGGTATACCTATTTTACTCCAAAAACCCCAAACAACCTGCAAGGGCTTAAATAGAAAAACTAATAATTGTTAATCAAATCTAATAAATTGTAAAATTTCATTCCACTGTTTAATGCATATTTACTACCGAAATTAACTCCTTGGACTTTACGTGAAACATGTGAAATATTCAATAACAACACGACGAAAAATTACTATACTTAACACTGGCTAAATACTTTACTGTGACATAAACTAACCGTCAGTAGCCAAAAAAAATTCACCATGAAGCGGCCATGTTGTATAAAATTCCGTCCGGTTTCGTAATGATATATTAATAATTTTGACCAAAAATTTTTAATGATATTTGTATTTTAATATATCCTATGTTGTGCGCCGGTTATTTCTAAGCATATTAGTGCAACCAGCATGAAAATCAGTTCAGTATCTAGGGTTTTGCAAACAAACAAACAAACAAACAAACAAACAGCTACAAATTATTGTCCCTAGATGGCGTTAGATACGATAAATTAGAAAATGTATGGAGAAGGGCAAAAAGCCTTGTAGTCCTGCATCGCGGTTACGATATTTTTTGAACAATAGAACCTATGGGATAAATTAGATTTAACATCATTATGTGTGTGTTCCGTAGCGCGCCAGAATTACACATTTATTATATGTAGGGATAATGAAATAGTAAACTGTGTGATTCATCGAATTTTATATGTTCATGAAATTATTTTTAGGACAAGGAGCTTCGGGCCGGAAAGTGGCAAGACCTAGCTCAGGATAGATCTAAGTGGCGGCTCTTACTATCGGAGGCCAAGATTGATTTTGGGTCACTGGGAATGTTTAAAAAAGTATTACATAGATGGGCTTGCGTTTGACTACATTTGCGGTCGGCGATGCAGCACTACTATAAGATAATAAGTATAATTTTCTATTCTGTGGCAGCACGCTCGTCTAGAAGGCACCCGTTCAAGTGTTCACTCTCCTCTTCTAAACTTTCAGATTATAACTATAGACACTATCGAGCACTCTTTACCAGGCGTATGTGGTTCCTGACGCCTGGTAAAGAGTGCCACATGCAGGAATTATGCTTTTTGCTATGGAGTGCCACCTCTTGAAAGATCTCAGGTTATATAGTTAACTGGAAACAAAGAAACTGACAAGTTATTACACTCATAAGCAAGTTTGTAGCAAACTAAGAGTATGTTTTGGTATAATGTAGCGAGACGTTAATGCGGGTTGAAGGAATCTTAACCTTATCTGGATGCCATATTTTATGCACCAGATAAAAACCATGCAATTTACTCAGCTTTGTATTGGTAATACGCACAGGAATTGCTACTGTTTGTCCCCTGAGCGACTAAGGTGGGCTAGGCTAGAGCATTTAACCATTTATAAATGCTTTAAGAGGCTGGGGGATGTAGTAGATGTAACAAGTGGAAGTAGCGGGTTCAATCAATTGTGCATTCTCATCGTAATTTTATGATTATGAGTGACTAAAAACATGCACTAGGTTATATTTATAATATATACCCTTGTTATACAATATGTCCTTGATTATCTGCGAGTCGTTCTGGCGATTCAAGTGGGAAGGTTAGGTTATCGTTCGAGTAGCTGACTGGTTCAAAGTTCACGATAATACAAAAATACAATATTATTTGATCAAGGAACATACTAGAATTTTTAAAAAACTATTTGTATTTCACAACGATATAATATCAGTGCAGTTCAGCCTTTCTACGTATTATATATTAATTATAATATAGTAATAGAACTAGGGACTTATTAACACCGACCTATTAAAAATCTAAATGGTTCTGATTAGTTAGTTATGGACTTGGTAATATTAGTGATGCAGAAAATTCCATTCTAAGTAATTGTTATTCTAATAAGACACTAAGACACTTCTTCAGCTTTTCCTGGAGTTTATATGACACAGATGTGGACGTTTTCAGAAGTATTTTGTTAATATAATACTTTATCATTTCAAACCAAAAAGGATTATGCAAAATTATCTGTCTGTGACCAAAGCCTTACCAGGATGGCATCGCAACACAAGTTGCTTTTAACTAATCAGTTTATTGACACACAGCACAAATAAATACACAATGTGAATGTTAACTGGGTAAGACTAGGAAACCAATTGAGCAACAGTGGCTAATTTACTGAACCTCATACTCAGCATAGACCAAAATTGTTGGCTCGTTGATAAACGTTACATGATCCCTGCGCGACGTGAGTTTCCAACAGTTTTCCTCAATGAAAGCACATCATGTAAAAGTGTATTAAAACGGTCACAAGGAGAAAATGAAATCACCGACATCACGAGTTTAATCACCTGATTATGTTCCCAAATTTTTGGCATATTTCCAGACACTAACAAACCAAAAGAACCAACAAAGATTATAAAGTCCGTTGACAGCTCGGGAACATAATTTCTCATACAAACACGAAACACTTGCGCGGGCAGGGGGCGATGTAACAAAACGAGACAAAGTCATATGAAATTACAAAGAACAGAGCAGGACGGAACAAAAGACACATCGGGTGTCCCGTTTCTACCAGGTTTAGTGGTTGAAATGAACCACAAAATTTTCATATGAGGGGAAGTTGTATCGTTGATCATGGATTTATAGTCAATGAGAACCAAGGAACACGTGGCGTTCCATAATGCCCTTGCATAATATGAGACCTGGAGGCACCGATAAGCTCAATGTGCATAAAACCAAACCAGGACCCTAATCACCATGTGTTTAAAGCACAGTATAATCTGACAGACACGCGATTAGATAACCTTAGCGCCGCTGTATATGTATGTAGGACACAATGATTTTGGTAATGATGAAAAACATAAAAGTAACTGTAACTGTATCGCTAAAGAAAAATCGATGGCACTTAAATCTAACCTACACGCATTTATTGCTCACGCACGTGGACCAGAACATAATAAACTGTGATTTCTAAATAGGTTGATAGCGAATGTTTATACAATCGAGTTAAAACGGTCGGAAAATTTTTACTACTCGGTTAAAATAGCTTGCGACGTAAAAATTGCAGACGAACACACTCGGAACAGGTTAAGTAAATATAAATGACAATTTTGTTATTGCAGTTGAAATAAGTAAATAGAAATAAAACACAATATAATTGAACTATTTATGACGAGAAACTTTATTGACCAGTTTTAAGGTAAAGAAGAAAGTGGACTTGAAGAACCAGATTGACAAGATCAATTAACAAAGAAATGTAAGAAAAAGTAATATAAACTCACATAAAATCCTCCAAATCGACGACGTCCGTATATTGACAAGGTTGACCATCGACATTAAAGCACATGGTATTATAGTCCCATTCTTGGTTCTGACGGCACGGCAGGTTCGATATAAGAGGTTGAGGAGGTACATAATGAACCGGTTGCCGATAAACGTTTTGCTGATGCTGATGATAGAAAGGGATTACAGTCTGCTCCGAAACGTAAGAAACATACGGATTCCTATAGCACTGCACTGGACGATTTGTGTAACTCGCGGTATTAGCACCAAAACTGCACACATTGTCCGGTTGTCGAGACCACTGATTAGCCATCGGGCACTGCAAATTCCATTCTGTTTCTTCCAACTGCCCTACGACAGGACATTGCTGTGGGAATCCCTCACTGTACCCGTTCACGAGCATTATGTACGGATCCTGACATCCGAAGACGACGCAGCGGAACAGTCCATCGAGGGACGAAATCAACGACCGACTGATAACATACAGATGCTCTTATCTCCGCCGGGTATAAAGCATAGTAGCGAAAAGTTGATAATACAAAGTTATTTGATAACGTAACATTACGACCCTGGCTGCTCGTGGTTGATAATCAGATTAATGTATGAACTTCATATTTAAATCATATGCAATGTACGATGTAGGTTGGATGATATCTAATCTTAGATAGTATTCGATCTTGGATTTGATGACCACATGGGACAGTTGAAGAAGAGAGTTTAGAATATTTAGTTGGACTAGTAAATAACTCAAGCCTAATGATAGCTGTTATTAGATGCATGAAACAAGTGCATGTGCAAGACATTTTTGGCCTGCATGATAATGATACGTGCCATCCAATAAATAAGATAGTATGAACGTGACTATTTCTAGAGATATAGAGCGAAAAGATAGGATACTAAAATTAATCCGACAGAGTGGATTAAAAGAGAGATAATAATAGATTGACAGCTACTGGCTATAATATATCATTTTGAGAAACTATATATAGTAGATGGAATAGCGATTTATGAAAGTGGTCTATTCTATTCTATTCTAAAGCTTGCATATAATGGGGCTTATGATATTATTCAGATGTTTTTATACATGCACAGCTATCTAGATAAATATATAGTACATTATTATGCTAAACTCATGATGTCGTAACATAATTATACAATACTAAAACACAAACTCAAGTAAATAAACTAACCAAAACAAAGTTTCGTAATCAATTTCTTGTTAATTAAATGCGTATGACAGGTCCATATTGGAGAACCAGCCAAACAACTAAAAATCCTAATACACGGCTGGTTCGAAGGGCCTCAGAATATATTATCGTTTAACTAAAAATTCATTATACATAAAAACACCGTTTACATAGCATAAATACGCTTTAGAATAAATGGGACAAATACAAACTGAATTATAATGAGCATTGGACTTGGAAACTTCAAGGGGCACCGCTGCCTGAAAAGCAGTTCACTGTGTGAGTGAGAAGCTAATGATAGTGATAAGATATTAGAGCTATTTCTTAAGTTAAGCTTACAAAGAAACAAGCGTATATAAAACCTCCAAAATATATTTTGAGTTTTGAGCTCAGCATGTAAAATAGCCTCGAGCAATTTCGGAACATTTGAAACCAGTTTGATAATGTATTAGATATATTGTGTAGTAGAGTAGGTACAGTTATGCTGTAAACACGACTTACGAATGCGTTTACTTCGAATTTTATTGCGGAGGAATAAGGTTGAAATATCACAATGTGCAACTTGAGTAGCCGACTGTATTATTATAGTTAAAAGAACATCGACGATAGCGTTTGTTCTTGTTTACTAATTGTTGTATAGTACTCAGAAAAACTTCCTGTTTCAAAGAGATACCATTTCAATGATATTCAGTATCATGGTTTTAGGTTGTATGGTTGAAGATGGAGAGTCAATAAGTCATAGGCTGACGAACGTGACAAAGTGGCTGAGTTGGATGCTTCCCAAGATTATTGCCTGGGGTCAGCGACCTCTCGGATCTTTTTTTATATAATTTATAGGCATTAGACCACTGTCTCACTTGAATCTACTAAGAAATAAAGAAAAGTTTTGGCTAACCATCGACAACATGCATTCGCCATTAAGCACAAAACCTCTTCGGAAAAGAATAAAATTCTCTCCACATGAGAAGGATTTTGATTTTTCGACAGTCCCAAAACGGCTCTTATTTTGACGACAGAATATTTATGCCACGAGTAAATTCAGCCAAACAACATTGCAGTGTTTGTCGCCAGGCTGAGACATTATTATACGGAACAAAGAATCATTTCACTTACGGGTTATCAATGTACAGTGTGCACCGGCATTTACGCTGGTAAATGCCGGTGCACACTGGCAACAATATTCATTATGCGCCTATTTGAGTATGATAATGATAACAGCTAATAAAAGACATGCTCTACTGAAAAATATCTGGAAGAGCTTGTAACGGGGTGCCCTTTCGGCTAGCTCGCCTGGGCACCTCGTTATGTGCGGTAAGTCGAGCCCTAGCGTCTCCGAGAAGCGGGACGCGGGATGTACCTACCTATAGGGGGATAACCGTGGGGATTTTGTCAATGGAAACACGAATCACAGGGTAACAATACATAGGCAGGTATATTCAATGTTCACAATGGTTCCGCTTACAATTCGCTTATCATATCGCTCTTAAACACTAAGCACCAGATACGCACGGGAGGGCGACGGAGCCCGCGGCGGCGCAGCCACGGGACGTTCTCAAGCAGGAGCGCGGCGGCCTGCGAGGACTACGGT
This sequence comes from Ennomos erosarius, assembly GCA_963580505.1. NCBI lineage: Eukaryota > Metazoa > Arthropoda > Insecta > Lepidoptera > Geometridae > Ennomos > Ennomos erosarius. The sequence continues at coordinate 8,559,710 of OY756996.1, read as the reverse complement.
ACGGTTTGACGGTCGGGTCGGTGGTGAGGGTGGTCTCCCGGTGAGGACTAAGGGTCGTGCGGCAAAAGCCGGAGCCACGCGCACGGATGGCCCTTGGACCAGGAAGTGGTGCTAGGGTGCGGGATCGAGGATCGTGCGGCAAAAGCCGAAGCCACGCGCACGGATGGCCCTCGAGACGGGAGGACAGCCCACGGTAGGGCTGGCGGCGGTCACGCGACGGATACGCGGCGGTTGCACGGCGGCGGTTCAGGGTTGACGTTAGTGCAAGGATCGTGCAACAAAAGCCGGAGCCACGCGCACAGATGGTCCTTGCGGGGGTGAAGGGAACATGCAGGTCTGAGGGAGCGAGGATCGTGCGGCAAAAGCCGGAGCCACGCGCACGGATGGTCCTCGGAGCGGGAGCGGGTTCGGGTTGCGACGAGGGGTAATCGTGCCAGCACCAGCCCGAAGCCACGCGCACAGAAAGCTACCCCCCGCCGTGTTAGTATGGAACACGGGTCAAGGCGATTTGCTAGAAACTTGTATTGCGCGGGGGACTGGTGTAGTCGGTTACACGTCCGTACGCCGCGGAAGCCTCGAGCAAATGCCTCTCTCGCCGCGGCCGGCGTGGGTTTATATAACAGCGGTGAGACGCGGTGCGCGGTGTGCGTGCGGTACAGAGGGGCAGGCGATCGCGGCGGCGGGGCGCGCGGGCGGCGTGCGAGGTCTGGTGCGTTGGGTCCGTCACAAGCTAATATAATTTGATGCGAAACTCGTATGACTGAAATGCTAGCATGATAATATAGCTATAGCTATACAAATAATATAGCTCTATTTAATAGTGGTTGAAATCAAAGTTTTTCACACGCTAATTACGTCCATTTGTATCATATTCACTTTAAACAAGTCTAATAGGAAATGTTTAGAGGACGTTGAGTCGTACAAATAAGTCCTTTAAAAATTTCGAAAGACTCGTTTTCCTATTTCGAATCAATTTGAATTAAATATTATATGTAGTGCCTACAGGAGGTAAACTTTTACAATTATTAACACAAACAATTACGATTTAGGGTAATTTGTATGCACATGTTTAAAGTTTGAGGAAAACGGCGTTTAGTTTCGAATGTGGAACGTTTTGACAAATTATTGTTAAGGGCATTACTTTTTTCTGAATCTGTAAGACTATACAAGGTGACCTTGAATTGATATGTTATCCCGAAATGGGGGACTGGGACCATGATACCCTACAAGTTGTGAGAGTCTTACTTGAAACTGGGTGTTTCCAAACTTCCATGGTAAAACATAAATTCACTCGCAAAATTGCGAGTGCGATCGCTACGAGAGTTAACAAGATACTATACATTCATTTCTAAACACAGGTCGTTAAACTCATTTATGTGCACTCGGTCAAGGACGAAGTTCAACCACCCAGTTGCGAGGCTATTTTCGAACGTAAAGTTTACACGGCATTTCTTCAATGAAAAACTATTAGTTTAGTAAAGTCGTAAACATTGTCTATCTTGGGGTGTAGATTTACCCCCTTTCGGGATAACATACTAATTCAAGGTCACCTTGTATTAAAAGCGTACTGGGTAAAACTTCGATTGATCGAAGAGGTCAAATGTACTACTCGTGCTACAAAGTATGTACTTTTTATTTAATTTTTGAAACCCCATCAGTATACTTCTGCGCAGTATGTCTGCTACAGGACGAATTCCAATGGTTTTCTGATCAGTGTCAGATAAGAACTGACAGGACTTTAGCAGCAGCAGGAAGATCTTTTCACTCATAACTGTTCTGTTAAAATTGATGAGGCATGTTGAAAATATCGTCCATTCCGCCCTCCACCACTTCACTCTACGCCCCACCGGCAATCTGCAATTAGTAGTTGGCAACAGAATAATAGACAAGTCATTGCAGCCATTACATGCCGGGCTAGCATGCGCACCGCGAGAAAACTTGTCGTCGCTGTCAGAATGAGACGCTACCATAGTCTTGTCACGGTCACTCACGAGATAAAGTGTCGAGAAAATTTTGTCGCAGTGCGAATGCTAGCCCGGATGGAGTTCCAGACACCCTGTATTCGCAGATTCGCACATCCGTCGTTAACTTTAGAAAAAGGTGCGAAGTTTTTCTATTTGAAGAACATGAATCACTGATAGTGCGAACAAATCAGTTGATGTCCATAATCAGATTACGTAAATTGTTTCTATGCAATCATTTAGGACTGAGCGAACTTTGATTGTAAATTCTAGATTGTATGCAATTTCATTTAATTCGATAAATTGTTGTACAATAATGTCATCCAACTTTGTCAAATCCTATATCATGGTAAAGCTTGCCGTATTTTATTTATTTGACCATTGACTGGCCGGATGGTAAGGAATTACTTACTATTTCCATCCATACATCCAAAAAAGTTACGAAGTAGACGAAGTTGTGTAAGTTGTCTCATCTCTAATCATTCAATCAATTGGAAAGAATACCAATGCAAATATTTTTATTGCAGTAAATGTGGTACAATGTATCAAGTCTGTACGATATTATGAGCTCAAGGAACCCCAAAATTAGATACCTAAGTAGTAAGAGATACATCACAATCTACTGCCCAACAATTTATTCTATAACCCAGGTTCCGGCTTTAGAAGAGAAACCAAAAATCCTGTACATTGTTACTATTTAAATATATGGCATTTCTCGTCCTTACCGAGCAAAGCAAGCCAAAGGTTGGTAGGTAGTTGCCGTATCGAGTAGGTAATACGTTATCTTATCGGTATAATATATCGATTGTTATTCTCCTCGCTTCAACATGCCCATTTTGGTATTTTTTTCGTGTTGTGACGCATAACATTTACTGATACCGATAGCAAAGATAGCAGTTCAAAAGCTATCACAACAGAAGCTAGGGGTGCATGCATTTCCCTTCCCTACCCTGCCCACCTGCAGTGGTATTTCATCGCTCTTCAGCTACACACACACATCAAACAGCATCAGCCGGAAGACATCCGCTGCTAAGCATAGGCCTCCCTCATAAAGTGCCACTTTGGACGCTTATCATAGAGAGGGATTTGCGATAATCACCACGCTTGACAGGCGGCTTGGTGATCGCAGAAGATGTACCGAGGAAAATGCTGCCATTCCCTGTAGCCCCGTACATACGACACCCACGGGGACACGGGGTGATTCTATCCACTAACCGGGACCACACGTCCAGCGGCTACGGCGTCTCTTGAGCTCAATCAGCTCAGAACAAACCTAAATATCGGCGCTTTTGGGCTAAGCCGCACCCTTTGTTGGGTATTTGCAAGGTGGATCGCATACCCTATTTTGTAAAGTACATCGATAAATAGATTCTTATCATCATCATCATCATCATTAACAACCTGAAGACGTCCACTGCTGAACATAGACCTCCCCCAGGGAGCGCCACTTAGAGCGGCCGCTCACCTCCCGCATCCATCGGCTCCCCGCGGCTTTCACCAGGTCGTCGGTCCACCTAGTGGGGGGCCGGCCTACGCTGCGTTTTCCGGTTCGTGGTCGCCACTCGAGAACCTTTCTTCCCCATCGGTTGTCAGTTCTACGGACCTGCCGATTGCCATTTCAACTTGCTAATCCTAAGAGCTACATCGGTCACTCTAGTTCTCGGATCTCCTCATTTCGGATCTTATTTCGCAGGGAAACACCGAGCATTGCTCTCTCCATATCCCGTTACGCGACTTTGAGCTTAGATTGTTATAACTTCGTCATAAGCCGGAAAAATCTTAAACGACGATCTCTTCCATAAGGCGTAACTTTGAGCGGCTGCTTGCTTCTTGCATCCATCCGCTCCCTGCGGCTCTCAGGTTGTTGCTCCACCTAGTTGGAGCCAGACTATGCTAGTCTTCCAGTTCCTGGTTGCCACTACAGAACCTGATATCCGATGGGGAAGAAAAGTTTTCGAGTGGCGACCACGAACTGGAAGACGTAGACCAGCCCCCCACTAGGTGGACCAACCACCTGGTCAGAACCGTGGAGAGCTGATGGATGCAAGAGGCAAGCAGCCGCTCAAAGTGGAGCTCTTTGGAGGAGGCCTATGTTCAGCAGTGGACGTCTTCAGGCTGATGATGATGACTCAAGAACCTTGTTTCCTGATCTATTGTCTTAGAATATAATATCCCAAGAAATTGCACAACTAGTGCCGCATGGCGCAACTAGTGTACCTACCATAAAAATAAGTGAGGATATGATAAGATAGTTTCGGATGTTTTTCTTGTATTTTGAGCACTCTTCTGAATACAAAGTACTTAGTTATCAGAAGTAGCATTACCTGCTTCTGTAAATTGACGTCAAGAAGTCTTTATAGGCAACGAGATAAAACTAAACATCCTTATAGCATGCCTATGTACAAACAAGGTACCTACATCTCATCAGTTTTAATTTTATGTAGACTTTTAGTTTAAGCTTACACAGATTATAATATTAAAGAATTATGTTCATGTTAAGCTTATAACACCCCGCTGTTTGTAAAGGGTTTAAAAACCGATGATATGAAACATTTGTATTATAATAGTACAAACTTACGAGATCTGTACCATGATTAGAATCATTTCTGAGTTCCTGATATTCATAGCATTCATAACTGAGGTTCATAGCAGGTTCTAATTACGGTAAAGATTCTGTATGTAATATTATAAATGTAGTTAACAACAATGAAGTTTAAAATAGTGTTTGTTACAGCCTCCGAGGTGTGGCGGTTGAGCAGGTCGGCTCATAACCCGCAGGTGCGACAGGACAAGTATTTGTGCATAGAAAAAAAAATGCAAATACATGTTCTGTGTCTAGGTGTTGTGGGACCATGGTCCTCGTAGTTCCTGGGTCCCTACATACAGGGAATCCTAGTTAGGGTCCAGGACCTATGTATGTGATCGTTGGGTGATATTTATTATATTATTTATTACAAAAATAATTTTCATTTCAGTGACAGTGACAGGTTGAAATGCTTCATAGCCACTAAATCATCAATGAAGAAAACTAAGTATATTTAAAAAATCCTACATAATACATGTCTAGGTCCAATGTCCAGGTCCAATGTCCAGATACAGGTTCTATCTACACAACATTGGCAAAATTGTGGTAAACCATTGAAACTGAGAATTTTATTTAAACAGCCCTATTGTTTTTATTTGCTTTTGTTTTTATAGATGCAGTGTAGGCCGGCCTCCTACTAGGATGATTGTTTTTATTGACTTCCTGGAGGACAGGAAACTCCATCATCACAAATTTTAACAAAACATCCAAATTATATTAATCTTTATAAATTCCCATTTGCAATAAAACCCTGACTTGATATTGAACATGCATGCATTAATATTCTATTGCCATCTCAAATGCTGGTATTCTAGAGGTTAAGTTATATTTAATGTCAGTCAAAAGTCAGCCAATGCAAACCAATCTGACGGGAGTTTCCTCTAATATTCTTAATTTCTTAGTAGACCCCATGGCAAACCCCACTCACGGGGAAGGCAAAAGTTTAGTAGTGAACATATTTGGGTAACAATATCATGCATAGTAAAAGTGTACTTTGCCACATCATTGCTTACAGAGTACTACTTATTTAAATCATGTTTAAAAACCAATCAATCACAGAAATGTTCAATTATTATCCATCATTGCCAATAGCTTAAAGACTTCCACTGCTAAACATAGGCCTCCCCCAGAGTGCAACACCTTGAGTGGCTACTCGCCTCCTGCATCCATCGGCTCCCGCAGCTTTCACCAGTCATCAAATTATTTATTATTGCTTAATTAAATAACGAAAATACCACTTTCATTGTAATTTAATACCAACAAGTTAAAAGGTGTGGAATTAGGAATCCGAGATAAGAACTAAGTGTGTTATGCTTGCTCTGTGACATCATTTTATTTACTGTAATATTCCTGTTTATCATTATACTCAGAGAAATGAGAAACATTAGTGAAATCCAAGATAATAAAACATATTGTAGTCAGTCACCTGAAAACCGCCGTACTATAAGACATCCTGACCACAGAGTATGATACTGACATATTGCATTCATATTGCATTATTGTTCCACTTTATTTTAATAAGTTTGAGCAACTCAATTGTGACAATACATAGATGTAAATTTGTTTGAATAATAATGCTGAAGAGAAAGTTAAGGTTCGAGGTGACACTTGGAAACTGAGCATAACAGGAAAAATAAGAAAAAAACGTAGAAGATGCACATGCAGCACCTGACACTTTAAATTCCTGAACTGCCTGGCTCAGGTTCATGCGTAACGTATGTGATAATCGCTATTTACCTTCTCTTCTGGTTTGACGGTTTAGAAGACATTTTTATCAAATTAATAAGAAACTTCACGATATGAACACAATCTTAGAACACTGCCAAGGAATGTATCACATCGCTTTTCACGATATTCTTTCTGTTTTGTATATTATATCACTATAGTGTCTCACTTATCACAATTTAGGTCATTTTACTATGCACTAACACATTTAAATGCACTTTGTTATCGTGAACTTGCACAGTAGAAACACGAGATCTCAAAAACGAAAATGAACAATACAGTACAGTACAGTTAGTTAATTTTCTGCTTTTCTGACATGCATGATTGCAGGATGCTCTGGTTACCCAAAAATAACTAACATAAAATTGGTTGGATGATTCTAATTCAATATAAAATATAAGCCAATGATATTATTAAAAAACTTAAAAGGAAAGGATTTTATTGGAAGAACAGTATTACCCAACCAACCCAAAGATTATTTGCAAAGAGAACAAACTTGTTTTGTTTCGCGTTACGTATGTCCAACTGTTACTGTCAATGTCACCGTCAGTGTCAAAGATGTGCGTGTCAGTGTCAAGCTTGGTTTCAAAAGTGGCCGATAGATGTCGATGCGGACCTAGTAGCGACTGCGATGAGAGAACGTTAAACACTGCCATCCACAGAGCAAAAAAAAAAACGCTTCCCTCTACATAGAGGTGCCTTTTCGACACTTCTCATACAATTCAAGCGTGTCAGGTATTACAATGAAACCTTTATGGTTTACCTGCGCAGATGTCATATATTGCAATTGTCTTGTCATTAGTGCCACTGCTGTCAGCAAAACGTGCTGCGGGTTGTGTCGATATATTTTTATCGATAGATTGATATGAGTTAGGTACGCGGTAAGGTACCTCTTACCTGATTGTATCATTAGGTACACTTTAATACCTACCTATATCTTTTGTGTATATTTCTATGTGTAATAGTGTTATTTAATTCTATTATATTCTATTCTAGGTCGACAATGGTCAGCCAATAAATATACCGGTACCTATAAATCTAAAATAAATAAATAAATATATTGAGCGTGTGGTAGGTTAGGTAGGTACATGTTAGCGGGTGAGATACAGTCCACTTTACCTATTTTAATGCAAAGCTCAGTTCATATTATGGATACGTTTTATTATTTATACCAAGTATAGAGGTAGTTTATCTTCAGTTTATGTAAATACTTACCTTTCTACGTTTTGCTGATGATTCATTAGTAGTGTTGCGAGTGTCATATTTCTTTTTAATAGAATTCATCTGAAAATACAATTTTATTTTTAGGACATAATAATAAAATTGAATAATCATTATTATGTCCTCTTCAAACAATAAGTGCGAATAGGAGAAATTATAGGTACCTCGTTGAATATAGGATGGAGTTTCAATGTGGGAATAGCGTCATAATATAAACGTATATGGTTAGGCATTTTCATAAAACATTCAGCTTCAAAATGCTGAGAGCAAACCGTATCGTGTTTTTTAGGAGACCAATTGCACTTTCCTATTGCGAATATCCATTTATCTTTTATAGTAGGATCTCTAGGAAACCTAATAAACATAGAAGATATTCATAATTTAATTAGTGGAAGTAAATTTAACTACAAAATAAATTGAAAACATTGGAAACACATTTCCGGATGGCAACTATCGATGTATCGATATAAGGTTAACCAGCGCGTTACATCACTATCGGTATTTGTACCGTAGGGTAAGTTCGCCGGTTTTGCGACCACTTCTTATATCCAACCGTTTAATGTACGTTTGATGAACAAATACAAAAAACAAAATGCTTGAGATGAACAAATCTCAAAATATATATTATTCGCTACTCTGATGTCAACCCTACTCAAATTATTTATATATATTACATTTTTCTCTCTAGTAAGCATTTCAGTGAGAAAAAAATATCAAATAGTGGAAATCGGTTAAATAGTAGAGAGCCGAATCTTATACAGAAAGTATTGGTTACTTCATTATCATTAGCAGTTTTGACTGTTGTTTAAAGATGTCAATGAATTGCTAAACTTGTTTATTGGTTTTTTAACAAGATACTGCTATTAAACTATGATAATAAGGGTGGTGGAAAACAGATGAAACATTTTTTGAGAAAATGTAATTTTCGACCGTGTCAGAAACCCGTCTTCACTTCTCCAAAATTTGGACATGTGTAGGTGGGTTTCCGACCACTTTGGATACCAAATAGGTTGTTATGTAACTAATGGGTAAGTAAAAAATCACCGAAATACAAAATCTCAATTATACACTTGAAATACCAACGCTTGATCGAACGACATTTTGAATAACATACAAAATAAATAATACTCATTTGACCGAAATACCACAGACATAATGACACAAGAATACCATTCACAAGATATACAAGACAAGTGAATACTCCTCAAAAGACATAACATACAAAAGATATATAATAAACTGCACATACTAATATTGTGATCGAATCTCAGAATCAATAAATAACATTAGACCGAATATTAAAATACCAAAATAAAACACATTTTGAAGAGCCTTACATTAACAGTATAAGTGACTCTCCAAGTTTTATTATACTAACATTCATTGTAATCTTTATACATTTTATTTGCGTGTCGCCACTCACGTTAAATGAAAAGGGCAAGATACTTACTAATTGAATAAGAAAAACTTTTGAGTAAAGGATAGACAAGTTGCACGGAGTTTGGAAGTGCTCATCCTGTTGAAGGTTAGAAAGAAGGTAAAGGGAAAAATGTAGGAGAAAAAAATGAATGGATGGGACTTTTTTTCGCCGGCCCATCCATTCATTCTTTTCCTCTACGTTTTTCCCTTTTGCTTCCCTGTTTCCATGAACAGGGTTAGGGCGTAGGTACCTACAATTAATTACTCCGGGCGAAGCCGGGACGGGTCAGCTAGTATTCTAATAAAATAGAGTATATTTGAAACGTATATTAATAGCTTCAAGTCAAAAAATGATACTGGTACATTTTTTTATGCAACCTAAACTTGACAACTCCACTGGTGGTCGGAAACTAGCGAAGTTACCCTATTTCTAGAAATTGTCTCAATGGTATTATAGAAAGCAAAAAAGTGTGTTTTATTACTTACTTGTGGTATGTAACGCCAGAATTTTGTTTAGTTACGTATTTAGTCTTATTAGTACACCAAATCACAGCGCAATGAGGCATTTTGGTGATAATTTTTGAGAATGTTCATCTGTCAAACTGACACTGAGGAGAACCTAGTACCGAAGTTCGGCAGCCATATTATGATTAATTTCGTCTCTATCTATAGGCGAAGCGTCATTTGTTTCATAGCTCTGTGCTGCCATCTTATGGATATTTTACGTACTTCTTAAGGCCAAATTCAGGCAGGCTGCAGGAAATAGTTCAGGACAAAATTACTAGATAGAACCACCTTCTGTTCTATTAGTTGATTACTACCACAGATGACAGAACACTTTTATCCTGATTACTATGATCTACGATAAGACAAGAAATAATATCGAAATAATTATATAGGTTGATAGGAACCTAATTTAATTACTGAGATAGGAATATAGGTCTAGTACTAGTATGATGACGATCATGATTCATCTGGTATAAGTATTGCTACGATAATAATTAGTTTACTACCGAGCTTTGTTTAATTTATATGATTGTCTGACAGTTTTTCAGACGCTCTTAGGTCCGTATGGTATTACTGCACTACCTACCTAATTAATTACCTATGTATGCTCTTGATCAGTCGCCAGTCGACCGCTCGATACCCAAGTAGAGATTTCATTCACTCTTATATTTCATTATAATCTACGCAGAAAGATTAATTTCTATAATTTAAAATTACTTTTTTCAAGTGTAAGACATCAATCAAATAAATGACCAATATTTCTCCGGACCCTCCGGATTTAGACCACCAAAGATTAGATTTCCAGATAAGCTTATAGTGGCGTTTAATTTACAACAGTCAGGTTATCTACCTTCTAAATACAAGATATTGGTATAGGTAGGTATAAGTACTTAGGTATCAGCAGGGAGATTATGTAACTTTTATTTCAATCAGTTTCATTAAGAAATATGTATTTATTATAGTTTTGCGATTATGTACGACATTCTGTATCAATCAAAGTCAATAAAAGTTCGATTGCAACAAGTTTGCTACAGAAAAGGATTTGACAGAACCAAAATTTCATCGATATGAACATTTGCGATTACGTACATAGATTTCAGCCGAAATGACAGCAGAAATTACATTCTCCATAGAAACAGGCTAGAGGTTGTTTCTTGCGAAATTTTACTGTTGTTTTTCTTCACATTGAGCATCTTCAAGCAATGTAAACGCATAAGTAGTAAATCATAAAATACTTACTTACTATATCCAATGTGACCATCTAAATTGCAGATTGTGCCCTAAATAATTTTTACGTCTTACCTAACCCTGTTTATGGGTAATAAAGCGGCTTCAATATTGATCGATTATTCGTGTTACGTTGGCGCGCAAAAACGTCGTGTTTATGTTTTATGTTTTCAAGACGTTTATGTTTTCAAGAACGGCCCTTTGGGGGCTGACCAATGAATAAAAAAGTAATCATATGCAATTTTTATTTATATCTTAAAAGACAAATAACAGTATAAAATCAATTAGCGCGCCAGTTTACCGGCAGTAGGATATTGATCGGATGAAAACTATCTTAGTTACATGGTTGCTAGTGAGGCGCTCCCTCTAGTCTGCACGGCAGGTATGGTATTTAGTTTCTTCTAGTTTCAGTGAGGAAGTCTGATGAATGAATCACAAATTAATATTATTAAGTTATTAAAACTAATAAAGAGCTGCAGCTATGAGACCTCCGATTTTTACTTCAAAATATCAATAACCCCCATATCTGCCGAAACATGACACGTTTTTAAAACAGTAAACTTGAGAGCTAGTTCTGCCAAATGGCAGAAATCTGCCACAAATGGTCACAATTATTATAAATCTATTTTTAATTGACAATGACAATGACATTTCCTGTTTCAACAAAAACATAGGCCAAAGAACCGTATAATGCAGCCATATAAAATGATTAGTCATTTCAACATGTTTTCTATAAAAACCTTGCTTTTTAAATTGGTCGGGTTGGCTGCAACTTCACTTTGGTTGTTATCGATAAAAGACGATTGAAATTTATTTATTTATTTATTTATTCATCAACAGTATTGTAGCATCATTACAGAAATTCCAATGCAATGTTACAACTTGAAATAGAAATAAAAACCCTTACGTAATCGCAAATTATCGATACACACATGTAGCTATTTCAAATGTGTTTCGATCAACTCAGTGTTTGTAACAGCTTTACATAATCGCTCTGCAGGTTGTCTGTAAGAGGTCGCTTTCCGTGATAAGCAGCAGGGCGATTATGTAACTTTTATTTCAATCAGTTTCATTAAGAAATATGTATTTATAATAGTTTTGCGATTATGTACGACATTCTGTATCAATCAAAGTCAATAAAAGTTCGATTGCAACAAGTTTGCTACAGAAAAGAATTTGACAGAACAATAATTTCATCGATATGAACATTTGCGATTACGTACATAGATTCCAGCCGAAATGACGGCAGAAATTACATTCTCTATAGAAACAGGCTAGAGGTTGTTTCTTGCGAAATTTTATTGTTGTTTTTCTTCACATTGAGCATCTTCAAGCAATGTAAACGCATAAGTAGTAAATCATAAAATACTTACTATCCAGTGTGACCATCTAAATTGCAGATTGTGCCCTAAATAGGCTAGAAATCTTCCTCAACAAAGAAATATGCCTCAAGTCTTTTATAATATATTGCCAGTTGACCCAACCCGGCTCGCGCGGGTTAATTACTTTTACGTCTTACCTAACCCTGTTTATGGGTAATAAAGCGGCTTCAATATTGATCGATTATTCGTGTTACGTTGGCGCGCAAAAACGTCGTTGGCTGTACGCGATTATCAATAGTTATGTATCCCCGTCTCTTCTAATTTTTGCGTGCCCGACAGGGCCCATGACGTTTATGTTTTCAAGAACGGCCCTTTGGAGGCTGACCAATGAATAAAAAAGTAATCATATGCAATTTTTATTTATATCTTAAAAGACAAATAACAGTATAAAACCAATTAGCGCGCCAGTTTACGCAACTAGGTGGTAGGACTTTTCTGCAAAGTTTGTCTAGGTAGGTACCACCGCTTTGCCAGTTATTCTGCCGCCAAGCAGTAGTGTGCAAGCACTACTGTGTTCCGGTTTGAAGGGCATTGTAGCTAGTGAAATTACTGGGCAAATGAGACTTTATGACCTGATTACACAGTGTAGTAATCTGATTACTAGACTGTGTGATGTCTCAGGATGACGTGCGCAGTGCAGTGTCACGCGAAACTTTATTATTTTAAAGTTTCGAGTAACACTGCAACTGTTATGGGCGGCCGTATTGCTTAACATCAGGTGAACGACTAGCTCGTCACGTCATTCATTCACATAAAAAAAAAAAAAAAAAAATTTTACCGGCAGTAGGATATTGATCGGATGAAAACTATCTTAGTTACATGGTTGCTAGTGAGGCGCTCCCTCTTGTCTCTTGGCTCTGATGAATGAATTACAAGTTAATATTATTAAGTTATTAAAACTAATAAAGAGCTGCAGCTATGAGACCTCCGATTTTTACTTCAAAATATCAATAACCCCCATATCTGCCGAAAGATGCTACGTTTTTAAAACAGTAAACTTGAGAGCTAATTCTGCCAAATGGCAGAAATCTGCCACAAATGGTCACAATTATTATAACTCTATTTGTCATTGACGATGACAATGACATTTCCTGTTTCAACGAAAACATAGGCCAAAGAACCGTATAATGCATTCATATAAAAATGATTAGTCATTTCAACACGTTTTCTATATAAACCTTGCTTCTTAAATTGGTCGGGTTGGCTGTAACTTCACTTTGGTTGTTATCGATAAAAACCGATTGAAATAGAAATAAAAACCCTTACGTAATCGCAAATTATCGATACACACATGTAGCTATTTCAAATGTGTTTCGATCAACCCAGTGTTTGTAACAGCTTTACATAATCGCTCTGCAGTTGTAACACTTCCGTTAAATTTGTACTCATTGTTTATAATTCGTGTTTCAATAAAGAGCTTATCTATCTATATATCATAGGTGCTTATCAGCATTTGATTACAAGATTGTACCTATTCTCAGCTGATGGAAAGTGAATGCGATGTGTACCTACCTATTTTTTTATTACGGGAAATGCCTACCTACTAGCATGCTAGGTTACCTATAAGTAGGTATATACCTACAACTTAGTTAACATTATCAAACTTGGTGTTCTAACGGGAACCTATTCACTCTTCTCTTGAACACGCCTAAATCATTGTCCAGGAATTCAATTCAATTCAATTCGATTCGATTCGATTCGATTCGATTCGATTCGATTCGATTCGATACGATTTGATTCGATTCGATTCGATTCGATTAGATTCGATTCGATTCGATTCGATTCAATCCAATCCAATCCAATCCAATCCAAATCAATCCAATCCAATCCAAATCAATCCAATTCAATTCAATTCAATTCAATTCAATTCAATTCAATTCAATTCAATTCAATTCAATTCAATTCAATTCAATTCAATTCAATTCAATTCAATTCAATTCCATTCAGTTCAGTTCAGTTCAGTTCAGTTCAGTTCAGTTCAGTTCAGTTCAGTTCAGTTCAGTTCAGTTCAGTTCAGTTCAGTTCAGTTCAGTTCAGTTCAGTTCAGTTCAGTTCAGTTCAGTTCAGTTCAGTTCAGTTCAGTTCAGTTCAGTTCAGTTCAGTTCAGTTCAGTTCAGTTCAGTTCAGTTCAGTTCAGTTCAGTTCAGTTCAGTTCAGTTCAGTTCAGTTCAGTTCAGTTCAGTTCAGTTCAGTTCAGTTCAGTTCAGTTCAGTTCAGTTCAGTTCAGTTCAGTTCAGTTCAGTTCAGTTCAGTTCAGTTCAGTTCAGTTCAGTTCAGTTCAGTTCAGTTCAGTTCAGTTCAGTTCAGTTCAGTTCAGTTCAGTTCAGTTCAGTTCAGTTCAGTTCAGTTCAGTTCAGTTCAGTTCAGTTCAGTTCAGTTCAGTTCAGTTCAGTTCAGTTCAGTTCAGTTCAGTTCAGTTCAGTTCAGTTCAGTTCAGTTCAGTTCAGTTCAGTTCAGTTCAGTTCAGTTCAGTTCAGTTCAGTTCAGTTCAGTTCAGTTCAGTTCAGTTCAGTTCAGTTCAGTTCAGTTCAGTTCAGTTCAGTTCAGTTCAGTTCAGTTCAGTTCAGTTCAGTTCAGTTCAGTTCAGTTCAGTTCAGTTCAGTTCAGTTCAGTTCAGTTCAGTTCAGTTCAGTTCAGTTCAGTTCAGTTCAGTTCAGTTCAGTTCAGTTCAATTCAATTCAATTCAATTCAATTCAATTCACTTCAATTCAATTCAATTCAATTCAATTCAATTCAATTCAATTCAATTCAATTCAATTCAATTCAATTCAATTCAATTCAATTCAATTCAATTCAATTCAATTCAATTCAATTCAATTCAATTCAATTCAATTCAATTCAATTCAATTCAATTCAATTCAATTCAATTCAATTCAATTCAATTCAATTCAATTCAATTCAATTCAATTCAATTCAATTCAATTCAATTCAATTCAATTCAATTCAATTCAATTCAATTCAATTCTATTCAATTCAATTCAATTCAATTCAATTCAATTCAATTCAATTCAATTCAATTCAATTCAATTCAATTCAATTCAATTCAATTCAATTCAATTCAATTCATTTCAATTCAATTCAATTCAATTCAATTCAATTCAATTCAATTCAATTCAATTCAATTCAATTCAATTCAATTCAATTCAATTCAATTCAATTCAATTCAATTCAATTCAATTCAATTCAATTCAATTCAATTCAATTGTTTATTTCAATTGTCGTTTACGTGGTTACAGCTCATCATGGACCCTGTCGGGCACGCAACATTAGAAGATAGGAAGATAGATAATTAACATTAGTTTGTCAACATTAATATGCACCTAAAAATATTACAACATTACTATTTATACATGATTTTCTTCTATATGTTTAAGATGACGTCGAATTTATTTATTTATATTAAAGTAAGTAGGCATATGTATAAGTACCTACTTACAGTCATGTTGGTATTTTCCTACTGCTTTATAACAAAATAATATTTATTTTCTCCCCTCTAATTTATTGCTTATCCCCCCTATATTGAATTACATCATCATCACACGATGTGAATCACATCATCAACCGAATGACATCCACTGCTCAGGGTACTAAGTAAGTAGGTATAAGTACTTATACAATATTTATCCCATATAAAACGCAAGTGAACAAAACAAACATATCAAATTTCCGTTTTTTGGGGCCTTAAAATTACAGATGTGATTGTAGTTTCTTTTTACGATCTTCATATGAAACGAAAAGGCGCTTATTAAAAACTGTTTTTATACAGAACGTTCACTAAAGTGTTCATTAAAAACAATTTTCGAGCGAACGAGCAACTGATCACAATATTGAACGACTGTAATTGTATCCTCCAAGATTATCCTTGGTATAAAATACAGTAAAGCTTGGTTAATACTTTAGTCTTGATCTTCCTACTTAAAATACTTAGTTCACGTTTACGCAAAAGTAGGTACCTACTTAAGTGTAACGTTAACTTATGTCAATTGTATGGGGCGCTGATCAAATGCCATAAGTACAATACAGCTGACTTACGTTAACGTTACACTTACTTCCGCGTAAAGGTTCCTGCTAGGCCTACAGTACCTACTACCGCTTTTATAGTGAGTCCTGGTTTGAAGCTGAAATGTCCTGGTATTACCTTCCAATCCTCGATTTGATTACAAACCTACCTTACGTACGTTAGGTACAGTACCTATACGCGATTCTTAAATATACAGTAGGTAGCTATAATTAGTTATACAGGATGTAATTTAATTCATTAGCATAAATTGAGCCCATGATACTACATCATTTATAGATGATTATTAAAGAGTAAAAGTGTGTAAATGAAAATATTTTTATTGAAAATTATGAAGATTGCCGCGGCGCCTAACGCAGTTGGCACGGATGATTTTGATACATCTAAACGTTTTTATACCTTGTACGTACTAATTAAAAACAGTACTACATTATTTTAATTAAATTTTGTATTGTAGCATTTGATTAAGTAAGTTATTCCATTTTTTGGAGTTATTATTATTACTAAACCAATGTGTTGGAATTAAAAAATTTTGGTCCAAACGTAACCGGTATCAGGAGTAGGTACTTAGTTTCAATGGATGCTAATGAATTCAATTACACCCAGTATAGCTGCCAACTCAGATTAAACAATTAAACTATTAAATATACTCATGGAAATAGCAGAATATCATAATAAGTAATTTTAAAAAAGTCCACTAAATTATACTACTTATTAGGTACGATCTTAGCCAAAATAAGCTAACGTACAACAACCTACCCACGCAGTTTCATCTGATACAGTTTCCAGGACAAGAAGAAGGTACACGAGGTACGAAGTAGGTACCTAAACAATATCGATCTTATTAATTTTCTCTCAACGTAGTCAATCTTTACCATGATGGGTGTACCTACATAGGTATTATATCCCGGGTACTTTGTACTCGTTACGATGAAATATAGTGATAATGAGCCCTCACCGACGGGTTAACAAGCCCTTTCATCCGGCGTGGCCCGTGAAATGCCTTCTTTTTAATTAACTTGACAGGCGCTGATGTGTTTACGTCACGAGGTATCGTCTGCAACAGAAATTGTTCGTGGGTTTAATTAAGGACCACACATTTTTGGTGTACTAGTTAATGAGATACTTAGTAGGTCAGTTACCCTAATAACTAGGTATTTCTTCTATGGACTAATTGAATGTCATCCTTCTTTTGGAAAAAAATTAAGAATTATGTATACTTAGGTGTTAAATTTTTGATAAATATAGGTAGGTATAATACCTGCTTACATAGAGCAATCCTGCTTACTTTATTCTTTTGGCTTTGGCTACACTGTGACGAGATGGACTAGACCTAGACTAAATGTATCAGATGTGTTTAGCTAGATTTAGACAATAATTTAATTTGCTCACCGCGTTTTCCAAAGTCTATCAGAGCACCTGGTCGATGCGACGCGTGACCAAAATGCTGGCACTTATTTGGCTCAACGCATTAGCATTGCAATTCAACGAGGCAATGCTGCCAGCATGTTGGGTACGCTACCTACCGGCAGTGGGCTGGAGCATTTGGACTGTCTATAGGCCATCGCGGTCTATTATACAGTCCATATGCTCTTTGTAGTGGGTATAGTGTAGCTATTAGTTAGTGTGTAGTATAGTTAGTTTTAGTTTAGTTTCCGTTTTTATTATTGTAGTAGTTAGCTTGAGTAATAAAGGCATATAGCCCATTAAAAAAAAATTCAATGTCTTTAGTCCTGTCTAAATCTTGAATTTTTTATCTCTATGACTTGTAGACCTCACATAACAACAAGGTTGTCTGGAAGAAATCGCTTTAAGCGATAAGACCGCCCATTGTACTAGCATTATAAGTAAATTAAGTTTTGTTTCTTTTTGTATGTTATTTTATTTGGTGTACAATAAAGAGTTAATCTATCTATCTATCTATCTATAACTTAAAACTAAAACAAACGTAATATATTGCGTTTTCAACCCTCATGGCAAAGCCATCACCGTTTTGAATTATTTCCAAAAAGCTTGACCAACATTAAACTGTTATCGAACCCTCACAAAAATCACGAGAATCGGTTGAAAAAAGCCACCTGTAAGGAGAACCGCTGGACATCCACCAGACATACTTACTTATGAAATCATTTTCACCCAAACTGAAACTGTGCTTAACGTGAAGGTAACGTGTTCTAATTAGGAGGAATTGTTCAAACGTGACCTCATTACTACCTCATACAATAGGCACCACTGGGAATTTAATTCCCGATTGCCACCCGGGGCGATCCATGTGGGGGCAACTGGGAATATATTCAACATATTAGAGAGAAAAGTAAAGTTTTATCCTTCTATTACTCCATTGTACATAAAATTTAAGAAAAGTAAGTATTTCGGTCAAAATTAACAAGTTATCCTTGTACTAAACTAAGATAATTTTATAGGACGTTACATTTGCCTTTTGGGTAGCTTCCATCCTAACGGACACCATCAAAAGGAACCCCCTTTTTAATTGACATTTGATCCCAAAAAAACCATTACACAGTTCCATCTGATCCCACATCAAGTTTATTGATTGGAACCGGTTGGTAGTACCTACCATCTTAGTGCGACTGAAACAATTTCAATGATAAGTTTCCCAATTGAAACCAACACCTATGAAATCGATACTTAGGTACCATCTGGGGTAGCTAATGGCCCATCAGCTAATGGATTGGTAGGTACTAATAGCCAGTCTGCATCGAGGCGATAAGCTCCGAACGCTCTCGCCGACTGCTCACGAACGATCTGAAGATAACGGCCAGCCAAGAGGTGCTCGTTCCTTTGGATATTCGGGTGCTTTGCCGACGCACATAACGCACATTCATGTATTAGTTAAATGCTTGTAGGCTGGGCTAGGTAGATTCGTTTTGTGCGTAGCATTTCCCACTAATTACTTATGATAGTGAGAGTGGTTGTTTAGTATGTTTACTCGTTTGCTGTATAAGAAATTAAAGTAGGTTTCATATAATTAATTAATGTCCATTGTGTAGGCATTATTTACAATCATTCTCTGTAGTAGAGAAAAGGCTAATAAATTACTTTCCCAAACAAAACTTACAAAATGTCAATTAGTAAAACCAGATTTTACGTGCAATTTTGTCTTTTTAATAGCAAATAAATCAATCTATTTAGACACGTTATACCACTTTAGCGGTTGTTTTAGATCCATCAAATAAACTTCTACAAAAGACAAGAATGACAATTTTACGACTACTGTTTACCTAAATATTGGATTCAGTGGGAAGATGTATTGTTGTGTAGTGTACATATACATACATATACATAAGTATATATACAGTACCTATATATCTACTTAGTTATCAATGTATACCTACTTAGCTATACCCATATCATCATCATCATCATCAGGCAGAAGACGTCCACTGCTGAACATAGGCTTCCCCCAAAGAGCGCCAGTTTGAGCGGCTGCTTGCCTCTTGCATTCATCGGCTTCCCTCGGTTCTGACCAGCAGCCCTACCGCGTAAGCATTCTGGTAATGAACATCGCCTGCCATCCTGCTTGCGCCAATGTACAAGCCCTTGAGTGCGAGCAAGAGAGCACACGATTACGATTGCCACCGGGCTTACGCGGTAAGGCCACAGGTCGTCGGTCCACCTAGTGGGGGGCCGGCCTACGCTGCGTCTTCAGGTTCGTGGTCGCCACTCGAGAAGCATTCTTCCCCATCGGTTGTCAGTTCTTCGAGCGATTGCGCCACTCATATCAACTGCTAAATACTTCATAGATCTCATAATAATATAATTTCAATAAGTAGGTATCGATCGCATCATCAGCCGGAAGAAGCCCACTGCTGAACATAGGCCTCCCTCATAAGATAAGATAAGATAGATAAGATAATTTTTATTGCCAAAATGAAATGTTACAGTTTTGTTTCATAATATACAATGCAAGAATATACATTTCCTTCAGATCAAACTAGACTTTGAGCCCTAAACTAAGCACGAGGCCTGTGTCTTGGGACTCTGGTGAAGTTAAACAGAATAAATAAATACGGAGAAAAAAGTACATAAGAATATAATTTTGAGTGGCAACATTAAAAGACCCAATTAAACTAAAATTTACAAAATAAAAGAGATATTGTAGGTGCCTACGTTAAGACGTAGGTAATACTTACATGGAAACTAATTAACAAAAACTAATAATTGCGTACGAATAATACGGCATAAAACAACTACCTACTTTGGCTGGACGCTTAGGTACCAATTATCACAAAAGGCTATTATCGACAGGGGGTTATCATGCCATAATATCCACACCCGGCAGGTTTCTTGCTGATTGATCATAAAAAAATAAGTAGGCAATTCTTACCTAATATACCTAAACAGTTTGTCATACTTGCGCTGCATTGAAAAATTTTCGTTGCAATTATATTTTGTGGCCACACTGAGAACCTACACCTAAAATTTCCTAACTCTATAGAACCCTACGTTTTACAGAACTGATACAATATTTATTTTTACGCATACTTAGTTCAGGTAGAGCGTAATGTGCTTGTTCAGCATCCCTTCAGACGAAGCCAATGGACCGAGTTACTGGTCCGCGGCACCGAGCCGTGTCGCCAAGTCGACATTACTCTTGCATCGTTGAATGCCACCCAAGAGCTACAGGAACCTGGAATACGTAGTAACTGTTATCTAATCTATGACTTGGGTTATATTTGGGATAGCATCGCAGAATAGATAATAGTTACTATTTACTATACCTTGGTATAATAAATCAGGTTACCTACACTAAAAAAAAAACATAGGCCTTGAAATTAATTTAGCCGGTGAATAAAATTTGGGGGATTGACTGCAAATTTATTTATTTATTTATAGGTACACAAAACAAATTACAGTCAATGACTTATTCAAACATATTATACAACTAAATACGATCTTGATTATAAATTAAGACTATGTGTATACACAGAGAAACTAAATTATAAAACCATACTACCGAGACAAATGCAGATGAGAGGACCGATCAGCAAAGCCACCAAAAGCTTTGCTGATCGGTCCTCCAAGACAAAACGGTATTTAAGTAATACAATATTACAGTTCTAAGGAATATGCCTATGGGTGAGAAGGACCATTTCGACACAACGCAACTGTTGTGTCGGAATAATCCGGTTTACTGAAGATATCCTTGTAGCTGCCAATCGTTGGATCAAAAATGTCCAATTCTGAATTATTAATTAACAATTTATTATATTGGCGAGCCATTCTAACTATAGGATTGAAGAAAGACGTGTTATTTTTATAAGTTTGTAGCGCAAAAAGGTTGGTGACTTTAGCTCTACGAGCACTACTGGGTATAATTAAATTCATTAGCATCCTTTGAAACTAGGTATCTACTCCTGCAGCCGGGCTAGCACGGACGGAGCAATTTTTCAAAATCGTCAAAATTGTTCTTCCCCTGGTTTACTCCACTTGACATGGAAATTGTATGAAGAACTTGACATAAAAAAGGGAAAGACAATTTTGTCTACTATCCGTGCTAGCCCGCCTGATACCGGTCACATGTAGACCAAAATTTTTGAATTCTGACACATTGGTTTGTAATAATAATAACTCCAAAATATGGAATAACTTACTTAATCAAATGCTACAACACAAAATTTAATTAAAATAATGAAGTATATTGGTCTTAATTAGTACATACAAGGTATAAAAACGTTTAAATGTATCAAAATCATCCGTGCCAACTGCGTTAGGCGACGCGAAAATCTTCATAATTTTCAATAAAAATATTTTCTTTTACACTCTTTACTCCTTAATAATCATCTTTAAATGATGTACTATCATGGGCTCAATTATGCTAATGAATTAAATTACATCCTGTATATTTAATGTTGAAAGATATATGAGACAAAAGATCAGGGAAATCTATTACAGAAATAAAATACTCTATATCTATCTATGCTTCTAAAAATCACGGAACAAATAAAGGGGATGATTCGGATGTAAGTTAAGTAAGTAATAAGTACCAAGAGACCAAGAGGATGCTCTAACTGAACTTTCATCTGACACTATATTTTGGGACAAGCTGTTTCTTACTATGACAACTTCAATGCTGTTTGGTTTCTCACAGAGATTAGCTACGTATAGTTTTGCCTCTGCGATGATTTGGTTAGACAACGTCGTACGTATGTACCTACATACCTACATAACAAACCAGTTGTGTTAATGTGTAGATGGAATACTCTGTGAAGGCACCGCATGCATCAAATAGCTCGGTACAGATCAAGTCAATTAGTGCAGGGAGAGAGACGGTATTTCTCTTGCATCTATTAATGCCACACATGCGAACAAATAAATAACAAAAAGGTCAAAAGAGGTGCAGGCAATCATAGAGGTAGGTATGTATGTCTATGTACATACTAGTGTAGGTATACATAGAAGTCTTTGCATGCATCCGATCTTGAATTTCCCTTCGAGGTATTAAGGATTGAAGCTAATATTAATGCATATTTATGAATTTGATTTAAATACTATGTATACCTACTAGCGATGGCATTTAATGCGACTTTGCGTAAATTTCATGCTAATTCACGAGTGTTAGCATGCTAATTGCAATTGCTATGGCTATTTGCTAAAATGAAATGAAATGAAAATGAAAATTGAAATGAAAAATTATATAAAAAATGAAATGAAAAAGAAATGAAGAATGAAACGAAACATGATATGAAACTTTATGTTAAAAATTAAATTCAAAATTAACTAAATTAATTGAAATGGAATTTCATATTTCAAAGAATTTCGCAACTACATTTCATTTGCGAAATGCTAATTGAGTTTTCACATGCTCAAAATGAATGCGAATGCTAATTAATCCATCATTAATACCTACCGAGTTATAAGTCGTTAGCTAATATCTACTTATATGAAAGTGATGTTCAAATCTTGAGCAATTAGTACTATCATTGTAATTAGAGTACAACATTAATGAACATTATACCTTTCTTAGAAATATTGAGTAGGTACCTTTGTCCAAAGGACTTAAGCTTATAAATTAGAATAAATTAGAAAAGTGTATTTAAAAAAAACTAAATGGCGGTGTGTGAAAATGTTTCTAATTAACCCCCGATTATCTGGATATTCTGGATACAGGGAATTGGGCTTTATTTATTAATTTATAATTTCATAGGCTTCACAAAAAGAAAACCTAAAAAAACTAATTTATTTATTTATTTATTTATTTATTTATTTGACATAACATGCCTTTGGGTGGGCATTACAGTTGCCCAATTCGCCCACTCAAGTAAATAAGTAAAGATAAAATTCTTCAATTACTTAACCCCTTAATTAAAGAAGTAGGTGTGGTTATGTGATTTAATAATTGATTCGGAGTAACCACAGAGCATCGGCGTGTAATTAAGAGATATCATCACGGTTATTGATTTTAATGTTTATTCGTAGTCATGCGTGATCAATCAACTATATAGACTAATGAAATAATGGAATCATAGAAAAAATACAAAGACCACGATACGGGACCGTTATTAAAAAAATCTAATTTTCTTATTTTATAAACTTCCTACGAAAGGGTTTTTAAGATGTGAAGGTTAGGTACCTACTCCCTCTCAATTTAAACACCCTACTGCATTAAATATCAGATAATTAGGTACTAAACTCGATATGCAGTGCACTCTACCACAGAATACCTAGTTAGTACGTACCCACTACTTACGCTCTACACTGAAAATCGATTTCAGAACGAAGCCAACGAAGAATAATAATAAAGAATTGCCACTGTCCAAGTCCCTATAGAAAACTGCCAATATTACTGTAATTCTACGTAACATTTTGGTTCTTGGAACAACACAATCAAACAATTTTATCAGCAATTGCTCGATCTGCCTGGCTAACACAGAGTACATTGGTATATATAGAAACTGGCTAACGAGCGCACAGCGTCCCTCCGCGGGTATTCGTGTACTCGGACGAACGAGTGGATGAACCCCCCTTCTATTCCTTGTACAGACAAACCAATCTAAAAGTATCTGTATCACAAAACAATAATAGTTATGGTAGACTACTTTATATACTTATTACGGTTTTGTACCCAAAAAGTAAAGCGAACCCTAGTCTCCGCTGTCCATTTGTCTGTCTGTCTGTTTGTGTTTCTGTCTGTCTGTCAGCTTAGAGTTAGACAGTTAAAATTTTTCCAGATGGTGTACTTATTTCTGTTGCAACAAATAAGTAATAAATAACGGAATTATTATTATTTTTTTAATTAAGTAAGTATATAAATATGCTCCTATACAAAAAGTGTTTTCTTTTTGCTTGTTTTTATAGATAATGGTACGGAACCGTTCGTGTGCGAGTCCGACTCGCATTTGGCCGGTTTTATTTTATTAATTTATTATTACTTCCTCCTTCCTCCTTTATTAATAAGATCGTCAATATCCGGATATATTATGCGGAAGCCTGAAATTAGCTGTAATCGGTAAAGGAAAGGGCGTCATTTCCTTTTTGGCAAGCTAAAGTTTTGACGTAGGATAATGATTCAACGAACTTAATGCTAATCAGAATGTTAAATTATAAAACCATACTACCGAGACAAATGCAGATGAGAGGACCGATCAGCAAAGCCACCAAAAGCTTTGCTGATCGGTCCTCCAAGACAAAACGGTATTTAAGTAATACAATATTACAGTTCTAAGGAATATGCCTATGGGTGAGAAGGACCATTTCGACACAACGCAACTGTTGTGTCGGAATAATCCGGTTTACTGAAGATATCCTTGTAGCTGCCAATCGTTGGATCAAAAATGTCCAATTCTGAATTATTAATTAACAATTTATTATATTGGCGAGCCATTCTAACTATAGGATTGAAGAAAGACGTGTTATTTTTATAAGTTTGTAGCGCAAAAAGGTTGGTGACTTTAGCTCTACGAGCACTACTGGGTATAATTAAATTCATTAGCATCCTTTGAAACTAGGTATCTACTCCTGCAGCCGGGCTAGCACGGACGGAGCAATTTTTCAAAATCGTCAAAATTGTCTTTCCCTGTTTTACTCCACTTGACATGTAAATTGTATGAAGAATTTGACATAAAAAAGGGAAAGACAATTTTGTCTACTATCCGTGCTAGCCCGCCTGATACTGGTTACATGTAGACCAAAACTTTTGAATTCTGACACATTGGTTTGTAATAATAATAACTCCAAAATATGGAATAACTTACTTAATCAAATGCTACAACACAAAATTTAATTAAAATAATGAAGTATATTGGTCTTAATTAGTACATACAAGGTATAAAAACGTTTAAATGTATCAAAATCATCCGTGCCAACTGCGTTAGGCGCCGCGAAAATCTTCATAATTTTCAATAAAAATATTTTCTTTTACACTCGTTACTCTTTAATAATCATCTTTAAATGATGTACTATCATGGGCTCAATTATGCTAATAAATTAAATTACATCCTGTATATTTAATGTTGAAAGATATATGAGACAAAAGATCAGGGGAATCTATTACAGAAATAAAATACTCTATATCTATCTATGCTTCTAAAAATCACGGAACAAATAAAGGGGATGATTCGGATGTAAGTTAAGTAAGTAATAAGTACTAAGAGACCAAGAGGATGCTCTAACTGAACTTTTATCTGACACTATATTTTGGGACAAGCTGTTTCTTACTATGACAACTTCAATGCTGTTTGGTTTCTCACAGAGATTAGCTACGTATAGTTTTGCCTCTGCGATGATTTGGTTAGACAACGTCGTACGTATGTACCTACATACCTACATAACAAACCAGTTGTGTTAATGTGTAGATGGAATACTCTGTGAAGGCACCGCATGCATCAAATAGCTCGGTACAGATCAAGTCAATTAGTGCAGGGAGAGAGACGGTATTTCTCTTGCATCTATTAATGCCACACATGCGAACAAATAAATAACAAAAAGGTCTAAAGAGGTGCAGGCAATCATAGAGGTAGGTATGTATGTCTATGTACATACTAGTGTAGGTATACATAGAAGTCTTTGCATGCATCCGATCTTGAATTTCCCTTCGAGGTATTAAGGATTGAAGCTAATATTAATGCATATTTATGAATTTGATTTAAATACTATGTATACCTACTAGCGATGGCATTTAATGCGACTTTGCGTAAATTTCATGCTAATTCACGAGTGTTAGCATGCTAATTGCAATTGCTATGGCTATTTGCTAAAATGAAATGAAATGAAAATGAAAATTAAAATGAAAATTGAAATGAAAAATTATATAAAAAATGAAATGAATTTTTTTATAAAAAATGAAATGAAAAAGAAATGAAGAATGAAACGAAACATGATATGAAACTTTATGTTAAAAATTAAATTCAAAATTAACTAAATTAATTGAAATGGAATTTCATATTTCAAAGAATTTCGCAACTACATTTCATTTGCGAAATGCTAATTGAGTTTTCACATGCTCAAAATGAATGCGAATGCTAATTAATCCATCATTAATACCTACCGAGTTATAAGTCGTTAGCTAATATCTACTTATATGAAAGTGATGTTCAAATCTTGAGCAATTAGTACTATCATTGTAATTAGAGTACAACATTAATGAACATTATACCTTTCTTAGAAATATTGAGTAGGTACCTTTGTCCAAAGGACTTAAGCTTATAAATTAGAATAAATTAGAAAAGTGTATTTAAAAAAAACTAAATGGCGGTGTGTGAAAATGTTTCTAATTAACCCCCGATTATCTGGATATTCTGGATACAGGGAATTGGGCTTTATTTATTAATTTATAATTTCATAGGCTTCACAAAAAGAAAACCTAAAACAACTAATTTATTTATTTATTTATTTATTTATTTATTTGACATAACATGCCTTTGGGTGGGCATTACAGTTGCCCAATTCGCCCACTCAAGTAAATAAGTAAAGATAAAATTCTTCAATTACTTAACCCCTTAATTAAAGAAGTAGGTGTGGTTATGTGATTTAATAATTGATTCGGAGTAACCACAGAGCATCGGCGTGTAATTAAGAGATATCATCACGGTTATTGATTTTAATGTTTATTCGTAGTCATGCGTGATCAATCAACTATATAGACTAATGAAATAATGGAATCATAGAAAAAATACAAAGACCACGATACGGGACCGTTATTAAAAAAATCTAATTTTCTTATTTTATAAACTTCCTACGAAAGGGTTTTTAAGGTGTGAAGGTTAGGTACCTACTCCCTCTCAATTTAAACACCCTACTGCATTAAATATCAGATAATTAGGTACTAAACTCGATATGCAGTGCACTCTACTACAGAATACCTAGTTAGTACGTACCCACTACTTACGCTCTACACTGAAAATCGATTTCAGAACGAAGCCAACGAAGAATAATAATAAAGAATTGCCACTGTCCAAGTCCCTATAGAAAACTGCCAATATTACTGTAATTCTACGTAACATTTTGGTTCTTGGAACAACACAATCAAACAATTTTATCAGCAATTGCTCGATCTGCCTGGCTAACACAGAGTACATTGGTATATATAGAAACTGGCTAACGAGCGCACAGCGTCCCTCCGCGGGTATTCGTGTACTCGGACGAACGAGTGGATGAACCCCCCTTCTATTCCTTGTACAGACAAACCAATCTAAAAGTATCTGTATCACAAAACAATAATAATTATGGTAGACTACTTTATATACTTATTACGGTTTTGTACCCAAAAAGTAAAGCGAACCCTAGTCTCCGCTGTCCATTTGTCTGTCTGTCTGTTTGTGTTTCTGTCTGTCTGTCAGCTTAGAGTTAGACAGTTAAAATTTTTCCAGATGGTGTACTTATTTCTGTTGCAACAAATAAGTAATAAATAACGGAATTATTATTATTTTTTTAATTAAGTAAGTATATAAATATGCTCCTATACAAAAAGTGTTTTCTTTTTGCTTGTTTTTATAGATAATGGTACGGAACCGTTCGTGTGCGAGTCCGACTCGCATTTGGCCGGTTTTATTTTATTAATTTATTATTACTTCCTCCTTCCTCCTTTATTAATAAGATCGTCAATATCCGGATATATTATGCGGAAGCCTGAAATTAGCTGTAATCGGTAAAGGAAAGGGCGTCATTTCCTTTTTGGCAAGCTAAAGTTTTGACGTAGGATAATGATTCAACGAACTTAATGCTAATCAGAATGTTATCTCAGTTATAATTCTAGCGCTATGGACCACTTTGCTGTGAGAGAATTTGTTGACAGCTACAAAGCTGAATTAAACAATTCAAATATTCTACTATATAAGGTACATTATCGGATATATAAGAAACTTGCAAAAACGCTGGAACCCATTTCATTACCATTCAGAAAGCTTCTGCTTTAATATTTTAATCTCCGTCTATTTTATAAATCTTTATGACAAAGGAGATGGGAAATTCAGAATCAGAACATTCACGATGAACATGCAGAATTTACGGTTTCCATTCAGCTTGTGACAATTTTTATGTAACGCTAATTATTACGGCTGGACTGTATTTAACAAAGTAATAGATGGTAGGTACCACAAGTTAAGTACTGCATGAAACTTTCAATCAATACTTATTTTATGCTAATAGGGATTCAATGATAATTTAAAAAGTATATTCATTCCGTTTAAAGTAGTAACTACTAACGTGCGTGAACAAAACGTTGTAGTATAGTGAACACGTGCAGTAGATGAATAATAAATAAATAAATAAATATGTGTGGACATTTCACACAGCGCCATCTAGCCCCAAACTAAGCAAAGCTTGTACTATGGGAACCAGATAACTGATATAAGACTAAGATACTTTTTTGTTTTGTAAATACATACATAGGCCCATATTCAAAAACCAATTTTAAATGGTTCCTGAAATGTGTTCTAGGTGATACAATTTTACGCTCAGACAGCTCAAAGTATGTTTTCATTTGCCTATTTTAGTTAGAATGGCATTATTTTGGTTTTACACGGAACCAGTGGATTTCGTTCGATCTTTCATTCGAAAATAGTTTAATCTGTATTTTTGATCACTTTGTTTTTTATACGATATGACAAATTATGACTAACAGCAGTTTTTACCAATGTACTCTGTGTATAATAGTTATCTGTGATGACAAATGAGAATTCGTTTGTTTCTCGAAATCCACAATCCACATTTTCTTTACAAGTCATCAGATAGAGTTTTGGCGGGAACGCGGAAAAATTCACGTCATTGCATTGTATTATTATTCAAAACTTTTGCTTTTTCCAGTGTTAATGTTTAAAATTGGTGGCGTTTTACGCATTAAGTGCTGAATTACGAGCATGAGTGAGGGCAAGTGATATAATGTGGTGAAACGTGATTTTTCGTGTTGCTTTCAAAACTCCATAGAAGCTTCTACTAAAGTTGCCACCACTTTGCTGGAGCATGACTTAGACTGGACTATGACTACCTGACTTAAACTGGACTATGACTATGACTAGGACATGACTTTGCGTGAAATATTTTATAACACGATGAAAATATAATACTTGACACTGGCTAAATACACTATGTGTGGAGCCAAAATATAAGAAAAAAAAAATCATCAGATATCGAACTATTTGCATTGCATCGTGTTTACGTATATTGTCACCTGAATTTAATCATCAACATTAGCCTACTCCACTCCCTAATCCACTGCTGAATATAGGCCTTCCCCAGAGAGCACCACTTTGAGCGGTTGCTCGGCTACTACATCCATCGTCTTCCCGCGACTTTCACCAGATTTCTATTCCCCTCGAGGCAGCACCACACCAAGCCAGGAGAAGAACTGCTGACTACATATACCTGCACGGCCACGGATTCCCAAGTAAGTTCGTAGGCCAGTACTTGCTTCAATACTATCGAATAAAGTAAAAGTCTCTATGGTTCAGAAGGAAAAAAAATGCCTCAGTTTAAATTGCAACTCGCGCCGAGCCGCCGCGTGCCTGCGTCAGAGCTATTTCCTTTAGGTACAGCACAGCGTGAATTATTATGTGTATTGTTATTGTGTGTGTTTTTTATACTACAACACACGTAAAAATGCATTTGTTTAGAAAGCCAAGTAATGCTACTTACCAAAACTAGTTTTGAAATTTTAAAACACTGCTTGTTTTTTCGTATAAACCGTAAATATGCAAAACCATACCGCGCTATTTGAGGTTAGTAAATTCTAATTTACTTTGGATCGCATTGGGACCTACCTACGCCCGGCGCGCCGCGCCTGAGTGGTTAAAAGCAAAGACTTTTATCCAGTAACGAAAAAAAAAGTAAGGCAAAACCGTACACACCACTTTGGGTGTGATTGGATCTCAGCTGTCAAACTCAAAATCAGTCGTTGCTTGGACGTACAACACCCAGACACAGAACAAGTATTTGCGCTTTTTTAGGGTTCCATACACAAAGGGTAAAATGGATCCTATTACTAAAGACTTCGCTGTCCGTCTGACTATTCGTTTGCCCGTCTGTCACCAAGCCATATCTCATGAACCGTGATAGATAGACAGTTGAGTGGTTTCACCCCCAAAAATAGCCTACAATAAATCTAAGAAGAAATAAAAGCTATATAAATCAGAAAATTTGTTTCATTTAATCCTTTCTAGAATATAAACTCATACATTTCATTAGTTACTGCAGGAATGTATCATGCTCCTGTAGTATTTAATAAAATGTATTATGAGGTTTAAAAAGTTGTATTACAACACCAATAACTTTCTAAGTTACTCCCATGTCGTTTTTTTTTTGCCACGGCGCGTATATACTGTGCTATCGATATCGATATTTGAACATGGAACTAGGTGCACCACTATGGTGACACAAGCGCTTGGTGGAGACACTGTAACTAACTGTCAACCATAGAGCTCTCCTATCCACAGAGTACATTGGTAAAGATTGAAAGTCCTATCTGTCTTCACTAATATAATAGATAGCTGTGATACAAAATTGTTGAAAATAATTTATTGAAATTATTATGTGGCTTCAAAATCACGAACGATAGACAAACGGGAAAAATAAAACAACCAATTGACGACAAAGCGAACCGCTATAATTATATGAATCTCCATACTGCAGTAGAAAAGCTTGTTTATAATATCGGAGAATTCGCCCTCATGTATGAAAATACATGAGATAAGGAGATAAGAATATACGATAGCTATTTCAACACGTAATAATCCTGACCTAATGCAGGCATATATCAGGATATATGGCCGTGTATTTAAAAGCTCACAGAGGAAGTGACCAGACGTAGATTCGACGATATAGCGTTGCGGAAAGGAGGACCTGGAGGAATATGTTAGGTGTATTCCACGACCACTGCATGTGTTTTCCGAGACGATTTTGTAGTGTTTATTATGAAAAAAAAATCACCACTATGAAATAAATCTACCATTTGCATTCAGCTTTCACAGTTCACTTACTTACCTTACCTACTAAAGATAGACTAAACAGTGGCTTTATTTAAGTAGGTATACTCAAGCACTGTTTTGAGTTTGTTTACCTAAATACTCTGCAAGAAACATAACCTGCCTGACTGATACACCTGTTAGGTGTCCACCAAAGCGCCAACCATCTAACAACCACTAAACCATTCAACACCACTTTGAGCGGCTGGTTGCCACTTGTATCAATCGGCTGCTCTGCGGTTTTAACCAGATCATCGGTCCATCTAGGTTTTGGGAGGCCACCCTACGCTGCATGTTCCAGCTCGTAGTCGCCACTCAAGAACTTTTCTTCCCCATCGGTTTCAGTTCTATAGTTAGTAATGTGCGACGTGGCCTGCCCAGCCCATTGCCATTTCAATCCACTTGTGTAAATAAATATCAGCCGCTTTAGTTCTACGGATCTGCTCATTTCGGATCTCATCGGATATCCTCCCAAAATTGCACAAATTTGGTATTCCGTGGTGTTGTCTTTACCAATGTACTCTGTGGTGGTGTCTGACTTACCAATGTACTCTGTGATTTCAAACTTGATTTGGGACAAAATGGAACTAAATATGAAGTAGATATGAGCGCCGCGTTAGCGCACCGCCGTCACCGTAAATTCATGACGGCGCTGAGCACAACACGGCGGCGTGCCGTCGTGGCTTGCTTTCTCGCTCTTACTAATGAGTATTGACCGATCCGACAGTTTCTGAAGAATGCATCATAACGCTATTTTGATGTAACACCACATAATCGCAATATTTTTGTAGTCCAAGCGCTAACGTACTCTACAGACATGACAGACTCATCTCCGCATCGTCGTCACCCTAGAAATATCTTGGGTGACTCAGAACACCCTATTACACACAGCCGTCATATCGATTGCGCTAGGATAGTAAAGCGGAATCTGACCTAAGTGAACCATATTATCTTTCAGTTTTACACTTGATTGTACTTAAATTACTTGACATATAGCGTATTTGGCAAATTTCATGATTGGACAAAAAGACAATTTGACGAACTCGATTTGACCAATATCCAATTTGACAAATTACCGATTTGACGAATATATGATGACTGATGACTGATAAAATACTATATAAGTATTGTATCAGTCATCTGGTTCCCATAGTACAAGCTATGCTTAGTTTGGGGCTAGATGGCGCTGTGTGAAATGTCCACACATATTTATATTTTATATTTATATCTAACTTGACCAATGTCGTTCAACCCTCGTTTTCGTCACTGGTATAAAAATCGACGTAACGTGACAATGACAACAGACGATCTCGCCGGCAAGGTCGACCGACCGTGTGGCCCCGTAGCAATATGACTTTCTGTAAGTTTTTTAAAGAAATTGTACGCAGGAAAAAATCTCAAACCAAGGTCGCCGCGACGGCGAGCCGCCGGCGCCGCCGCCGTGAAGACTTTTAGTACACGCCGCCGCCGTAAAATTGGTCATCAGTGCTCATATCTATGAAGGCGTGAACCATTTACGGGCTGCGATTTTATGGGCGGGGTTATAGAAAAAATGGGTGGGTCTATTCCCTCCAGTGGATCGTTATTGGTTAATAAGTACTTTATCTTGTAAATAATAAACGATTTTAAAGCTAGGCACATATGACTTGGCCAAGTTCATTGGCTGATTGTAAAATCTGAACATCCAATGAATGAGCTGTTTTTTTGTACTGATAGTTACAGGGTAAGGTGGGTCCGGTCGTACCCCCTGAATAAAAAACTGGTAAAAAATGTCTGTCTATGTATTATAAATTAAATCAAAATTCTTGCGTAGTACCTACATTGATTCTTTAGTTATTACGCTAAATCAAAATATTATTAAAATCTTTCAGAATTTAATTTACATGATTTTAATTTTTATTCTAATTTATTTTTATACCTACCTACTTACTTAATTATTGATTCATTTGTATTATGTTTTATAGGGCCAATGTCTGAAATAAATGATATTTAATTTAATTTAAGTAATTTAATTTTTTTTAAAACAGATATTCATCATCATCGGCCAGAAGACGTCCACTGCTGAGCATAGGCCTCCCCCAAAGAGCGCCACTTTGAGTGGTTGCTTCCACGGTCCACCTAATCTAGTGAGGGGCCGGTCTACACTGCATCTACTAGTTCGTGGTCACCACTCGAGAACCTTTCTTCCCCATCGGTTGTCAGTTTTACGAACGATGTGACCCGCCCACTGCCACGTCACTTGGTAATTCTGAAAGGTATACCGGTGACTTTAATTCTCTTGCACCTCATTTCAGATCTTGTCTCGCAAGGAAACACCGAGCATAGCTCTCTCCATAGCTCGCTACATGACTTTGAGCTTACTCATTAGGCCAACAATAAGAAACCAGGTCTCAGTGCCGTAAGTCATCACTGGCAACACACACTGTTTGAAAACTTTCATTTTCAGGCTTTGAGGTATTTTAGACGAAAAGATAGGTCGAAGTTTCTCGAACGCTGCCCAGCCGAGTTGGATTCTCCGTGCGACCTCTTTGTCGAAGTTGGACCTACCCATTTGGATCTATCCTAGGTAGGCATATTTTTGTTTACGACATTGAAAGTATCGTTCCCATCAATTACCGGTACAGGTGGAACATGGGCATTAGACATGATTTTCGTCTTGTCCATGTTCATCTTAGACCAACGTGTTGGGAGACTATTGAGATCGTTGAGCATGGTGCTAATAGATATTATACCTACATATTTCAATGTGTTTCTAAAAAATACTTTGGGTACAAACTTACAAAATAACCGGCCAAGTGCAAGTCAAACTCGCGCACTAAGGCCTCCGTACCATTAACTATAAAATGACCAAAAAATCACATTTGTTGTATGGAATAAGAAAATAGTATCCATTATGACAATTGGTGAAATTGGTTGAACTAATTTATTGTTGGTGTATGTATCTACTAGATATTACTAAACTATCATCTTCCGTGACTTGTTTCCAAGGCATTATTAAATATTTTTTTATGCATAAATTAATAATATTACTCAAAAAATAAACTTTAGTGAAAACAAAAATAAAATATCACAAAAAATTACAAAGTTACAAGTAAGCATTTTAAAAACAGGATTAGAAAGAGATAGCTCAAACGGCCAGTGATGTCAGAGCAAGGTCGTTCATAGTACTAGGCTGTGGTAGCTTTACAAACAATCTCTTTGGCATGTGACGTCACAAGTGGACTTTTCATAGTAACTGTGGAGGTGCTCTGTTTCGCGAGAAAGGGACAGAAGATGGCCTCTCCTTTCTATACCGATTTTACTTATTTTTTTAATTATTGCATTCATTTTTAATCTTCTTTATGAAAGTAAAGTATTTACTTATTAATTTTTAATACTAGTCATTATGCCTATTATTGTCTTAGGCATTTATGCAACTGACTGAGTTTAGTGCACCGAATTTTTATCGTTTAGTAAATCCTAGAGAAATAAAAGCAAACCTAGGAGCTGTCAAACTTTAGTGCAGACGGGGATTAGACTGTGGTACGACTAAGGCAACCTTTCTCTAAAATAGTGATTGGTTAAAAGAAAGATTCCATTTGGCCAATGACGACGAGATCTTCATACACAAGCATGCGCAGTAAATGCCATTTTACGTAGAAAGTTTTTTAACTAAAATGTTCTACAACTCTTATAGAGCTGTCAAATGCAGTGGTATTCAAAAACGATCATCAAACCTGTTCTAGTCACAGATAACAGAAAAAACTATTGTTACTCTGTGGTTTTAGTAATATGACGTTTCCAGTAGCATTAAAATTATTTTACACGGAATTCGGTCACATTGTTCAGTTTTTTATCAAAATGCTTATTCTTATCTATAGTAATTTTTATAACTTAAAAAACCAAGGAATTCATATGCTCATACCTAACTGGAACGACGACGTTCCTCACGAACCTACCAAGATACGGCAAGATTGTTTGAATAATGCGACCTGTACGCAAGTACGACATCGTACTTGCGTACTCACTTCGTTCGCTTTGTCAAATATTTCCCAAAGAATACACAGTCGTGAAAGTTTCTCGAGTGGCGATCACGAACCGGAAGGCGTAGCGTAGGCAGAGGCCTCACTGGATGAACCGACGACCTGCTGAAAATCATGGAGAGCCGATGGACGCAGGAGGCGAAGAGCCGCTCAAAGTGGCGCTTTCTGGGGGAGTCCTATCTAATGTCTAGAAGCTATAGATGATGATGATAATGAAGCAGTTGTGAAAGCTACAAGCTATTTTAAAATAAAGGAATAGAGAGAGACAGGTCTAACATTCTGTGACGTCAGTTCTTGCTCATTCATAGTGCTTCATTATTTAGCTGTGGTAGCTTTACATACAATAGAGTATTAATTATCACAGAGTAAGAAACGCATCAATGGCACGTCTTAGGCTACTGTGACCTCTTCCCATCAGGAGGGCCGTATGCTTGTTTGCTACCTATAGCATAAAAAAAATCACATGAAGTCATAAACGTGCGTTTTCAAAGTCACTGTGGGGAATCTCTGTTTTGCAAGAAAGGGACAGCCAATATCTCCTCTAGAAACTTTAAAAGATTATTACTCCGAGATTTATTTACAGATTTTACTAATTTTTTCATTTAATTTGAGCCTACAAGCGCTATTATGAAAATAAAATTTTAATTTTAAATAAGAAACATGAAATAAGAACAATGTCTCGAATAACCTTTTATTTTAGTTTCATCCTAAGGGTGAACATATTCAACAATATGTGGTATACCACAGATACTGCTATATAATGTTACTATATACGTAAGGCCTCCGTCACTCGATGTACTTGCGCGCGCTAACTACCTACCGTCAGATGGATTGTCGAAAAGCCTTAAATCAGCGCTGTTGCCGCCAACCGCGTGACGCAGTCGGACAATTCAACTTTACTAGGAATTGAATTAGTGTTAATATAACTTTTAGAAATTTATGTGCAGGTAGGATACGTAGATGTACCTACATCGAATATAAAAAAACAAGATTTTCTACAGGATGTAATTAAATTCATAAGCATAAATTGAACCCATGATACTACATCATTTATAGATGATTATTAAATAGTAAAAGTGTGTAAATGAAAATATTTTTATTGAAAATTATGAAGATTGCCGCGGCACCTAACGCAGTTGGCACGGATGATTTTGATATATTTAAACGTTTTTATACCTTGTATACTAATTAAAAACAGTACTACATTATTTTAATTAAATTTTGTATTGTAGCATTTGATTAAGTAAGTTATTCCATTTTTTGGAGTTATAATTATTACTAAACCAATGTGTTAGAATTCAAAAATTTTGGTCCAGACGTAACCATTATCAGGAGTAGGTACTTAGTTTCAAAGGGTGCTAATTAATTCAATTACACCCAGTATATTTTCTATTTAGGTACCGGATAATGATGAAAGTAAAACCGTAAGAAAGTTAACCAATAAACATGTTTCTGATACCTACTGATGTAGGTACCTACTTAGGTATTTTATATATTTTGTCATTATCTTATTAGTTAAAATATACACAGGCCACATCCACATCTAATCTAAATATTGGAGAGAAACATTGATATTGAAAAAGTGGCTATCAGTTGACAACGACAAGCGCCTCCCTAGTCACTATCTCCCTCGAACCACGTTTCCGTCCGATGTACAAATTCCAGTTAGTATAGAATATCATATTAAACTTCCATGTGCTTGACATCAATTAACAACATCTGTCACTGTTGTGTAAATTATATACTCTTTGACTGTTGTTTGTATTTTCTTTGTACGACCATGGTATTTTAAAAAATAAATCCAACAAATTGTGGTGAATTATCCACCAAAAATAACTTAATAATCATAAAAAAATCACCTACTAAAGTAAATTGGAAAAGCAACGTAAACTACTTATCTGACAAAGTGAGTAGTACCTACCAGACCGATACTTCTATTCATCGATAAGTTACCACGCATAGCTCCATGATACCACGATTGACCATCATCAGTCGGAAGGGGAGCACGTCCACTGTTGGCTTGGGTAACTAGCCTCTTGAATCCAACAGCTCCTGACGGTTTTGTTAATATCTACCTACTCATACGTTACGCCTTATCGGTCCGTGGTATCCACGCGAAAATCTTTTTGGTTCTCATCGTTTATATCTTAGTGTCAATAAAGAGTTTATAATATAATTCTTTTCTGTGTTTGGTACCGAGTAGGTATACAGCAACCATAATTTAAAGTACACAGAAAGTAGAGCCTATGTTCAGTAGTGGACGTCTTCGGGCTGCTAATGATGATGATGATGAGAAAGTAGAGCTAGGTACTACCAGGCCACCACAATGGCCACAATGGTCGTGTTTTTTAACATTTTCACATATTTCGTATTTTGTTTCAGAAATGAGAGTCTGCAGTACCTACTGTGTTGTGCTTTTGTTACAGTATTGTGATCATAAAATATTGGTGATGTTACGTTAAAGCGCATGCAGTTTCCGCAACGACTTTGTAAACATGAAACATGACTACCCGCCTCTTATAATGCTACAATTTACACCCGTTGAGCTAGATGTACCTTATTTGTCTTTGGTACTATAGTCGCATTATGTATTAATACCTTCTTAGAATAATTGTATTTATTTTATAAATTGAAATAAAACTTTGTGAGGTCATGTTTTGCATTATACTTCACCTATAAAAACATCTCCCCAGGATCCTTGCGTCTTTTTCTCACAGGGCTTATTTATACGCTCGTTATACGGGTATATGGCCAGATGAGACCAACAGCATTAAATTGGCACTACAAAATTGCAGTTTCAGTAATACAGCACTAGTAAGATAGACCTAAGTCTCAGAGTGGTATTTTTTATGTCGATGAGAAGTTTGTGAATATTTACATGAAATAAATCACATAAAGCTAAACGAGATAAGTACCTATGTTTTCCTATTGTATTCAACCGTGTGGTCCAGGTATAACTATATATAGGCCCACCACAAATCTTGTCATGGCTACCATAAGTGCAAGCAATGGGCAGCAATATTCTCTTTCGCACTGAACTGTAATTAAGGGAAGCTCAACTACTTAGAACGAGCCGGTAAAGCTAAGCAATGGACGCCATGATCACTGCTTAGATGGGTGACCGCCACAAAAAGTGATCATTTACAGCTGAGCTCTACAATGCTCCGGTGAAAGCACGTTAAGCCATTGGTCCCAGCTACTGTGAGCAGCACCAGAGCTGACTTCAATTCTTCAAATCCTTGAAATTCATCCTTTCTCGTGAAAGAATTTCAATCACATTGTATACCAAAGCCGTTTGCAGTAATCATATCGCAGATTTCTTTTTACAATACCCCACGAAAATGTTCAATGATCCCGTTAAAGTACCCTCCTACCTATTTTAGCTTAAAACACGATTTTAGTGACGAAATCAGCGTTTTCGATTACAATTTTTTCTATTAAATCGGTGATTCTCCGCTCTGATTGGACGTTTTAACATGACGTTTCAAACTTTGCTCTGATAGGTTATAATATCGTTTAGTATTTGACAGATTGATGACAGATTGACACAAAATGGAGGATAAAATGATGATAAAATTCGTTTTTGAATACAAAATTTCACTAATCTCGATTTCAGAACGATTTCAGGAAGCTTTGAGTAAATTCTGAAATACACAACTTGCATACATGCCTTTATAATAGAGATAAAAATGGTTTTTGAATACAAATTTCGTAAGTAGTTTCTCAAACGTATCTTTAATCGATTGCAACTTTCTTTGAATATGCCCCATAGAATACAATATAACACCCAGACGCAGAACAAACATCTATGTTCATCACACAAATATTTGTCCTGGGTAAGAATCGAACCCACAGCCCTCAGTTCAGAAGGCAGGGCTACTACCACAACTGAGTTATCGGGGTCGGGGATGATAATAAAACTCTGTGATAACTTTTAAACAAGTTTCATCACAGAATTTCACGATTGGCCGTCCATTGACTCAGCTGTCCGCGACTGGAACAAATTGCTTGCAATACGGGAAGTGCACTTAATTGTATCGGGCGATCGAAATTACTTTATTTTCCTCGCTGCGTTATTTTATAGCTCACAATGGACATTGGTTTGGTACTTTGTGGTACTAAACAGATATTTTCACACGGGCTGTGATTTTAAGAGGCAGAGCTTATTAGATGTTACAACAAATATGTACCTATTTGGAGTCATCTTTCAAATCCACGGAGGTATTATTATGGGTTAGTCACAAACATGACCAGGATCATGCACACTCGTGACTGAATTTATTTTATATTAGTATACCTTCACATAATAGGTTTTAATAATCATTTTTTTTTATGTGAATAGGTGACGTGACTAGCCAGTCGTTCACCTGATGTTAAGCGACACGGCCGCCCATAACAGTTGCAGCGTCACTCGGAACTTAAAAAAGCTTTCGTGACACTGCACTGCGCATGTCATCCTGAGACATCA
The DNA here is from genome assembly GCA_963580505.1 of Ennomos erosarius. Lineage (NCBI taxonomy): Eukaryota > Metazoa > Arthropoda > Insecta > Lepidoptera > Geometridae > Ennomos > Ennomos erosarius. The sequence continues at coordinate 8,519,760 of OY756996.1, read as the reverse complement.
GATGTGAGATCAGGTCATAAAGTAATTTCACTAGCTTCAATGCCCTTCAAACCGGAACACAGTAGTGCTTGCACACTACTGCTTGGCGGCAGAATAACTGGCAAAGCGGTGGTACCTACCTAGACGAACTTTGCAGAAAAGTCCTACCACCTACCACTTAGTATCAAGCGAATCCTGTGGTTTTATGTACCTAATAGCACCGAATTCGCCCTATTTATTGTTGAATAGTCACAGCATAGAGCATACCTCTCATTATGAACACGATTTTGACAAGCACACGCCGACAACGGGGGGAAATTAGAGATTGAAATGTTCACGATTACGGATAAAAATATTGATTTACGGTTGTGAAAATTGTAGGTAAGTATTTATATGAAATTAAAACCCGTTGTAAAATATGCAAATATATTACGGTTATGACCGATTATAATAATTATGATAACATAAAATTTGAATATTATAGCACCTGTGTTGTGTATTGCGTTGCGTGTGTTTACAATTTTGATAATTGTCGATAGACGTTTAACATCGTAAACTGAGTGACCCACTTTTATTATGAAACTGCGAAGGTCTATAGGGATTTAGACAATTTTATTACTCGGCATAATAATTATGTTGTTTTCTGCTTTTTAATTAAAACTACATACAAACGGTGATAAGCAGCTACGAGTTACTATTACTAATACCGTAGTACCTACTATATAATCTATTCTGTGCTAATACTTACATTTTACTGACATATTTGGCAATTTTTATCATAATAGGTATTGAAAAGTTTAATAGACAGTTAATATTATATTAGACAGAGCCTGCGCTGATGCTAGGGATGCGGCGGCGCCCGTGCAGTGTTACGTGAAACTTACATTTTTATAGTTCCTAGTGGCATTGCAACTGTTATAGGCGGCCAAGACAAACTCTATCAAATCTTTTAAGTAGGTATAATATATTTTACATATAGTTACCTAGTACCTACATTGCTTTTGTAGATACGTACGGTCATATCGACGATCTACATAGATTATCCAAACGATGTAGACGTAAGAAATGAGTTTCTTTCTCAATTAAGTACATTGAGTGTATTGGATAAACTAATACCATGTTCTTTTAACTACTGCTCGCTTGAAGTTGTTATCGAAACGAGCAAACTTTTTCATTTAAATCGAGTTAAAAGAGTTACACTATCTACGTAAACTTTTGTTCCATTTCGAGGCGATTTCCTAAGAGCTCTGGGAACGTGAGTCGCAACAAACGTTCACGGAGTGCTTGTTTATGAGATTGCAGTCAAAACGTACTTAATGTGGCACACATACTGATCTAAAACAGTGCTCTGATACTTAATGGTACGGTGAGTATCATTGTTTACGTTCCTGCTACTTTGATGTTGGCTGGTAAAAATGAACGAGAAAAGTTGGTAAATATTTCGATCTATGGCTCAAATTGTTATACTTATTTATGTATTTGTTTCGATTCGTCATCATTTTAGGTTATTATTGTTACTTTCCTCATTTGTAACCTTAGCGGAATTACGCTTACCTATTTATCTACGTAATAGTCTAGGTAATAATAGAATACTCTTGTTATTTTTTTACGTCATAATATATTTCTTATTAAACTTAACTATGTAACAATATAGTATTGAAACGTCATTATACTTAATATTAATATTGTTACTCAATTAATCATAATTATAACAATATAACATTCACACACGTAACGTAACGTTTATATACGCTTTAAAAAACATTCCTAATATAACATTGTTATACAAGTAACAATATCTCATAATAGCAGTTATAATTATTTTATTAAGATATACGCAGAGAGGTATCTCTACGATTTCATAATTAAAAATGGGTCACAAGTTATACCGATTAAAGATTCTGAAAATGATAATATCGGATAAATTGAATGTAAAAAACATTATTCTGAATATATATGCTATAAATTAATATTGTAGTTTTTTGTATGTACAAGTGTAGTAATTAATCAAACTTTCTTCAACGAACCTGTTTGGCCAATTAATAAGTGACTACCGAATAATTTTCAAATTATTAATCATAAATTACAATCTCGTTAGTCACCCATCGCATTTATGTCAATGAAATGACTTAAAACACACCCATTTTATTGTTTATCTCATCATTTGTTTTTATTGTTTATCTCAGGTTCGTTTATTATTAATTGTGGCTTTACAAAATTATGGTTTTCTCTTGTAAACAACGTATGAAAGAGCGGTAAATTTTGTTGAACACCATACCGGAATATTACTTATGCATGAGTCGCCTTTGGCGTTATGCACACACGTATAGCGAATGATTTGTGGTCCCATAAAAACGCCCTTACTTACCGAGAGAGCGATGGGACGGTGGGAAGTAGCTACTTTAGCCGCTTAGCCGGGAACAATCCTTCCTCAGACCGTTTTATGGTCACCTTCGGAGAACCGCTCGTGTGGTGGCGTTTGCGTTCCACGGACTGTACTTCCATTTCACACATAAAACCCTATTCATACCAGCGCGTTATTAGCTATAACATGTGGGTATGCGTGGGATTCGGCGCAGTATTTACCGCTACCCATAGCGATAACAAATTGCGCGCCGGTATAAATAGGCCTTTACATGTTTTGCTGACAAATGGCTGTTATGATTTACAGGGAACGCCTGCTACTAGCACTCAATAAATAACATCGTATTTATTATAAAATACAATTTGTATTACATTACAATTATTGTAATACATTTGTAATACACTACAATTTGTATTGCTCCATAAGGTCCACTCCTCTAGTCCATAGGGTCCACTCCTCTACTCCATAGGGTCCACTCCTCTAATCCATAGGGTCCACTCCTCTACTCCATAGGGTCCACTCCTCTACTCCATAGGGTCCACTTCTCTAGCGGACGCAGCCTTCTCGATTCTCTTATCCCGGCAACAGCCCAAGCCGAGGCTCGCACCCTTTAGCTATTTGCCGCCCACTTTTGTCGGCTGGGTGCCTTAAGCGCCTGCCCTCAAGCCCGGTGACGCTGTAAAGGTCGGTAGAGACCAACAGCATTAGCCCGTTCAAAAAAAAAACCATTTGTATTGCGCGTAAATCAAACATCCTTACACCAATATGTTTACAAACAAAAAACTTACAGAAGATGAGACACGTTATATTTTCACTGAGAATTTAAAATGGAATAACATTATTATTAACTTTCATTAAGGAAAAATGATTATTTTTAAGATTTTTATGCTTTTTCAACGTTCATTATTATATTCATACCCATCTAAAATCGCCTCTAAATATTTATATTAAAATATTCATCCAAATTATTAGCTCACACATAAACGCACGAGAAAAGCAATAGGTATTCAACTGAATGTTAATTAACGTTAGGATTATTTATGGATTATCTAATTGGAATAAACTTGATTAACATATTAAATTTAATATTGCGACTGAGCGACCATCATTTGCATTTGAGAAAATTTAAAATGCGTCACATATATTTTCTTTATAGCACCATAAGCTCAGTTGGTCCAAATATCTTTTACGGGTTTGTTAACAAAGTAAATCCAATTTTTGGAAATGCGCTGTTTTGCTTAATAAAAGTTAGTAATATTCAAATACCGGAAATTAAAAACATCGTCGGAGCATAATAATCTTTGATGGCTATTTGTGTAGCGTAATTTGAAAATATGGTTCAGATCTTAATATAACAGTTTGAGTAAGTACACAAACTTAAGCTTGGTGTAGCACGGGTAGAGTAAAATTTACTCTACCTGTCTTATTTGATAAATTGTCAGAAAAATTGCTTTAAGTACTTATTTGATTTATAGAAGTTGTGTCTCTCAAGCTCTTTTTATATTTGAAGAGAATCACGTGAATATGAATTGACATTTCAGAGTAATCAATTATTACAAAATAAAAGAATTACTACCGAATTGACATAAAAGTCACGTACATATTTTTCATTCATCTTGATGTGTCATGTCATAAAATAAAGTAGTCAAAGTCTGTGTGTGGTCGTTACTTTATGTATTATACTTAAAAACGAGGAGGCAAACTGGTAATAAATATTTTAAACAATTTCTTAATGACATTGATTACTATGCTGGGTACCTACCTTACTTACTATAGGTATTAGGTACCTTACTATTTTAATAAATGCGCCCTGCAGTGTAAAGTAGTTAATATACCTCACAAGAAGAACCAAACTATTTTCCGGGATAAGATGTACCTACTTAGGTACATTAATGAGACCTGGATTCAGAACAATTCAACCCTAAGTCTAATTCCACAAAGAAGTAGGTAGGTATTAACTTAAAGTCAAAATAAACACAAAACGTTTCTACACCGAGCTGTAACAAACATACTTATGTAGCCTAATTACCTGCATAGGTACATAGGTACATAATATAATAAAAATATTTTGGACAATACAAATACACACAAACCCTGGAATTTATAAGATTAGTAGTACCATGGGGTCCCATCTGGTACAAACAAAAAAATAGCCCGAACTTGAAAAAAATGTAGTGATCGTGTCTCGAGAGTTACTTAGTTAGTGTCCAGTGTATTTATTTGGCCCAATTCTTTGCCAACACGCAATAAATGTCGCTTGATAATGCGTTATGCAGAAATAAAATAATTTGTAAAATAGCCCGCGTTATTCTGTTGTATGGGATGAGGCATCTGTACTGTAGGTATTATATTATCTGGGGTAGTACTTACCTATAGGATGGTATTAAAGATGTACCGTGTGTAGGTATACTTTTTAGTTACCTATACTTTCCAACCGATAATCAAAAATATTAAAAAAATGAACAACCTCAGAACAAAGAAAAAAACACCAACTCATAGTTTTTAAATCTGTGAAAACCCAATATTTACGTTTACGCGGGCTATTTATTCACTTACCTTTAAACACTAACCATCATTTTACAATAAATAGGGACATTTGCATTTGCAGTAAAAGTTCGGATTATTTTACCCCAACACTATTTCACAGAATATTAATGGTACTATAGGTACTGGGTATATTACAATTAAATTGATATCCCAGATTGAGATGTAAGTTTTAAAGATGTTCTAAAGTTATAATATTGAAACTGTTTCACCCTCGGTATACTTACAATGTAAGGTAGTCCATCTTGCAACTGTAATAAATTCCTTCATATTTATAGATGCCGTAGACGGGTAGGAATGCGGGAAACAGTTCTTTTGTTTGTATTCATGCAAATACAATGCCTCGTGCAGATATTTAAAATTTGTAAATAAAATGCATGAAAACACAATTTTATGTTAGGGGACATTATGGTAGAGTATTACAAAGTAACACCCCGTTAAAAAATTAAACATTATGATTTAGTGTTGAGCCACATTATGCGGCATATTATATTTTCGGATTTTTAATAACTCTATCTAAAAACGTTATTCAACTAATGATTATTGGTTAATAACATATTTATATTCTAACCATAAACAAGAATTATACACGTCGGCAATTATGCAGAATATCAACATAAAATAAATAACGAACAGCAAGTCCTATTAGAGACCATTACACTTTACGTACACTATAAACTTTCATTAAGCATAAAAACATCGTTAAAACGGAAGACCTTTATTATATTTGATGATACGAGACGGGAAATAAACTAAAACACACGTACTGACCATTAGTTACGCTTGGAATACATCCAAACTTGTGGAGTGATACAAAAATGCCTTAACTACCTTGTTAACTTTCCTAATCGATGACTTTCAAATGATTAAGCGTCATCAAAGCTAAACTAATCTTATTTCATCACGATAAAGTCTCATTTTCTTTGCCTACGCGTAATACTTGAAACTCGAGAGCGGCGTTCTCAAAGTCTTGAAAATAATTCGATTGTATTCGAAACTATTTAAGCATGTTCACGAAAGTCGTAAAGGGCTGAATTTTAGCAGGAATTTATTGAGAAAATCGAGTTGATTCGTTTGTTGACTAAAATGACGGCGTTATTTATGTTATGTTGTAATTAAGGCTAAACGTCCGTGACGGCAGTCGACGACGCTGGTCTACAGCAGGGGGTAGAGTTTATAGCTTCATCGCCTGTATATCATTCATTATTTTGTGACGACAGCTGTTCATTTAACCCTGGGGTTTATTTTTACTACTCTCTTATCCACGTTGAATACGTTTTAGTACGTTTAAGATTTTTAACGACTATTTAGTTAGTTTTGTTACATTTTATTAAAGAACGAGAAAGCTAACTTCTTTGTTTTCCATGTTCACTCAATTATTGGTTGACAACTACTTCTAATACATGCATCATCATTAAATCACAATTTCCCGTGTCTGTCAAAGATTGATTTATCTCCCCTCTACAGAAAAAGCGGCATTTTATATCTCTACGCGCGTCCATTAAGACTTGTTCTTGTTTTAAACTTGTTACGCACTTAAAGACATAAAATTTAAAGAGCATTTAATTTAAAATGGGCCTACAATATATCAATTTATCACTGTGATGGAAATTAGGTAGATATGGGTTACAACACGGTATCTTTCCCAGCCACTGGTGCTGAGATCGTTATAAACATATACCTATGATGAATATTATCTTTGTAGACTTTTATAACGTTGAAAGAATCTATAATTAAGAGAGGAGATTAGTTTAGTAAAAGCCCAACGCAATTATAGAATACTTAGATCATATTATTAATGGCTTTCTTTAGTACATCTCGAACAGCTCTTATCAAAATTATTGTTTATTATTTTAAATTATTAATTATTTATTTGGCATTTTTTTATGTTTACCAATGAAAGTTTTTAAAGAGTAAAAGAAGCTTTGCCCTGGTTTTCTTAATTATTGAATAAAGACAAAAGATGCGTATAAGCAGGTCTAACTTTTCATTATGTAGATAGGTAACTTTATAATTCAAAATAACAATATTGGTTACAACTATAGGTACCATATATTTTTGCATCAAATTGCAGTGCGGTAATAAACGGATGCAGCCACGTTATTAAATAGCCAATACGCACTTGCTCACTGACATAAACAAGTGCATTCGAGGTAATAACGGAGAACCAGCCGACAATCTAGATGTAAGGCACTCTGTGTTGAAGCTTGAAGCAAATAAATGATGAAGGTATAAGGTAGGTAACGTACTAAACTAAAGTTGGTTACTACGACATACAATTTTTGTTTTACTGTTACGTTTTTGTTTTTAGTAAATAATAATAATACGACAAATCCAGTTACGGATACTTACAATAATTGTAACTACCCGTTACTGGATTTGTCCCATCACTAATTGAGTGCACCTGATGTTTTGCCCATTAGGCATAGACATTACAATTACAATAACCTATAACTAGACTATTTTTATTAGATTTGTCTATGTTATGAATGAATATCAAAATATTATTTTATAACTTTTCTATTCAGCCTACTAGAGATGGCAATTAATGCGATTTTGCGTAAATTTCATAAACATGCTAATTCACGAGTCTTGTCATGCTAATTGCTATTGCTATGCTATTTGCTAAAATTAAATTAAATGGAAATGAAAAATTAAATAAAAATTTATATGAAAAACGAAATAAAAAATTAAATGAAACTTTATATTAAAAAATAAATTCAAAATCAACCAAATGAATTGCAATGAAATTTCATATTTTCACAGAATTTTGCAACTACATTTCATTTGCTAATTGCTTATTGAGATTTCGCATGCTAAAAATTAATGCGAATGCTAATTAATCCATCACTGCTACCTACTTATTATTCTACCAAAAACAAAAAGTTAACTGTGTGTGTGTTTAAACATATAATTATTTTTTCAAAATTATTATTGACCATAGAAAAACGGCAATAAACGGATATAGCGCCGAGAACGCAGCTGCGTCATAAACGCATCGATTATGGCGGAATATGAACTAAAATTTATGGCAGAAGTTGTAACTTGTAATTCGTTTCAAATAGTCGTGTTATTATGTATTTATGTGTAATTTTGTATTTAGTTCAAGACTGTGCCACTTGCCAATTAGGTAAATACCTAGTATTATGTAAGTACCTAGACCTACGTAATATCAACCTACCTACATGTTGTAATTTTTGAACTAGGAATATAGAGATACCCAAAAGAGATCAACACCTATAAATAAATGAAAATAAAAACATATTTATGTAGTAAGTAGTGTTACTAATATAAGTCTCCCTGAGCTGGGGGCAGGAGTGCATGTATCTGATAGCCTGATAGCTCATTTGGTAGACTTGGTAGTAGCTGTGCCTTCTGAACTGAAGGTTGTGGGTTCGATTCCCACCCAGGACAACAATTTGTGTGATACCAACAGTCTACTACGCAAAAAACATTATTGTTCCTGTTCGTAGTCATCATCATCAGCCTAAAGACGTCCACTGCTGAACATAGGCCTCCCCCAAAGAGCGCCACTTTGAGCGGCTGCTTACCTCTTGCATCCATCGGCTCCCCACGGTTCACCTAGTGGGCGGGCGGCTTACGCTGCGTCTTCCAGTTCGTGGTCGCCACTTTAGAACCTTTCTTCCCCAACGATTGTCAGTTCTACGAGCGTAGCTAGTCAAATACTTATGACAAATTGATTTGACCGCGTGGGATACTAGGTACGTACCTATACCTACAATAGGATGCTTGGATTTGATATTGTGTGGATGTGGACACCTCAGCATAACCCATTCATCGTCAACGTATACCAATCTTGGCTGCTACTATACCACGTGTTTACGTGAAGGCCTGCGGTCATGTTATTCTCTGTAATTAATTCTGCAGTTACAAGTAGAGATGTCAAGATATTGTGACATATATTGCGAATAGTAATTGGTGGGAGAGTTTGGAATTGAAGAAGATTGATTCACCAACTTATCACCACTTACTTATCAGTTTTCTACAAAACTTGGGGTATTTCTTTAATTCAATTTTAATAGCCTATTCGATTTTTACCTTGTAAAATTGCTGGAAATAGCCTATTTGCAATAAGACTTTTGAACTTCAGTAGTATTTAATAAAATAATTATGATACAAAAATTATTCACTGATAAGATAACAGGTTGTCTAGTGACTAATTATAATTTTCTGAATACTTTTGTTAACAACAACATAGGTGCTTTCGGCATTGAATAAAAAAGGAATAAAGTAGAAATGTAATAAAATCTACATGAGTGGTAGATTTTCGGAGCGTGCGCCGTTCAGTAAAGTTATTGTCAATAGCCGAGGTTGTGGAAATGTGAAGGGCGTAGTTACGGGAAGTCATCACCTGTCTATTTAATTGTGAGTTATTTAAAAATATATCTAATGATGTTTAATTTTGGTATTAAGTATAATTTAATAATTATACTCAATACCAAAATTCAATTAATTATAGATAGGACAACAAGTTGTTTCCAGTTGTCGAAAGACCCAGTCGGTAGTTAACTTTCGCCCATAACTTGCTTGGCATTCGACAAATGTCTTCCGTTCACACTTTGACCATGGATACATTCAATCATTTCGACATTTTGGCATCTGAACTGAATGGACCCTGAATTGTAAGTACTTATGTGTAAATTCAGTAGTTATCAGTGCTATTTCATTGATGTGTGAATGTTCTTTCCAACAGAAGTTGATACCTCCATTGGTTGCGTAGCAGTTGCCAGATCAGCCACCGTGATTTATTATTGTATGCAAATTTTAATTCTCATTCTTCAACAGAACTATGACAGACAGCGCCACGCTGGTATTTAATTTTGATTAATATGTTCGCATCAATCGTATAATGGACATTGTTGTCATGTTGCTTAAATGACATGGCACTTATTGACAAAGTGTGGTCTATACGAAAGGATTTTTACCTATTTACGATTCATGGTACCCACTTCGTCTTCTTACAAGCCCTTGTTGGTTCCTTTCTGGATCTCCCCTCGCTAGTAATACTCCAGGTGGCTGTCTACGTTAGGCAGAATCTGGAGTTATTCACAAGGCGGGGAGACAGGCACTCCTACAACACCCGCGGTGCACACAAGCTCGCAGCGGTGCCCAGGAGACTCGCGAGGTCGGACAAGCTGACCCAAGTTATAGGGCCGACGGTGTATAACGGGTTGCCGGATCATATTGTCACAGCACCTAATTTAAATTTATTTAAGCTTAAACTAAAAAACTGGCTCGTTGAGAAACCTTCTATACGGTTGACGAGTTCCTTGTGGAGGTAAAATAATAATAACATTTTTTGATGACATGTCGGTTATGTATGTAGCTACATAAGTACTTACCGAGTTTATTTTATTAATTGATATTATTTAAAACATTTTAATTTTTAATTATTAATGGTAATGCGACTCAAATTACTGACTTATAATTTAATTAATTATCAATAAATGTATTTATCTGTTTATCATAGGGCTCTCCCATTTCCTGCCTCGCTTTTGGTCTTAGCCATCCAGACCTACGTAGGAAGAACGTACTCCGGCTTAGTTTACGTCATGGGGTCCCATCAGGTACAAACATGAAAAAAATTTAGTAATCGTGTCTAGAGTGTTACTAGTTAGTATCCAGTGTAATCATTTGGCCCAATACTTCGCCAACACGCAATAAATGTCGATCGATAATCTTGCGTTAGGCAGGAATAAAATAGTTCGTGAAATAGCCCGCGTTATTCCGTTGTATGGGATGAGGCATCTGTACTGTAGCTATTATATTATCTGAGATTTACGTACAAATCACGTCGAATAACTCGACCAGGGTTCGGGCAATAAAGATGCCCATCCTCAAGGTCCTCATGACAGTCACCGCAGAGCCGCCATCGGCGCCGCACATACTCCTTGAGGATGGGCATCTTTATTGCCCGAACACCGGTCGAGTATTCGACGTGATTTGTACGTAAACTAAGCCGGAGTACGTGTTATTATGAGTTCTACTTCGTTACCTTCTATAATATTATTCGTTGTTCGGCCAACAATTGAAAAGAATAATTTCCATTTCCCAAACAAGTTTAATACTTAATAATATTTTTATGGAAAGTATTTGTTTAAAATTTAAATTATTATGAATAATACACGATAATTAAACATCATATAAATAATCACAGTGGGGGATTGTCGTTCGTTGATTTTTACCAATTCCAGAGCGAATAGAATGTAAAAAATTGGTAATTGAGAAAGCAGTTAATTAACTTTATGTATTTAGTTAATTTCTTTGGTTAGTTTATCAATGCAGTAATGTTGCTCGGTATAATTAATTGCTTAGTTAATTACGAAACCAAAAATAAAGCTACAAATTATAACTAGACGGTGCTTATAATGACACCACGAAGGAACGATGTTATGGGATTGATTATTATTATGTATTGTAATTTTTAATGTATAGATTAGATATAGATAGATTTAGTGATCATTCGCCTTTCTCACAGGTGAACCAGCAGCTTCTGCAATTCTACGTAATTAGTTCTAACAATTACTTATTAAAAAAATTACATGCATTTATAAATAACAGATCTTCTTCTTCTCGTGTAGGCAAGTGGTCAGCCCTAGTGTCAGAATTTTTAGGCCGCCCGAAGGCTTCTGGGTCTTTGAAGAAATTCCGACAATGGCGGTTACGAATTTTGAATTTACTTTTGAAAACCATTGTATTCTGAATTTTAATGTGTAATAAGGGTTAAGTGTTAAGTGTTAAGTGTTCGTGAACGTGCACGAGTGTTGGCAAATGATTTCAAGATTATAGAAACATGCATTTTCGCTTTTTTTTTTATTGATGGATAGGCTTGCGCTTGACCACTATCTCACCTGATGGTAAGTGAAGATGCGGTCTAGGATGTAACGCGCTTGCCTAGAAGATACCTATTCACTCTCGATTTGAAGACTCCAAGATTGTAATTTTCGGGAAATACAAATGCTGGCAAAGCGTTCCACTCTTTTGCTTCAACGGCCGTTTTTAGATCCATCAGTAGAATATCCACCATTTATCCATCCACCACTACTTTACTTGACATTGGCAGAATTATTGAAAAAAGCGATAGAAAGCCATTAAAGAAGAAGAAGAAGGCTTCTGACTTGGCTTAACGACTATTGTCTTACGACAACAGTCGGGACCGACGGCTTAACCTGCCTTAATAATAGATAAGTTAGTTATATGTATATCTCAGCTAGAAACTCGGCAAATTCCTCTCGGTACGATTCCAATCTAACTCATAAATCACTTCTTCTTCTCAGTCGCATCGCTCTTGGCAGAGCGGTCGTGGTTGTCATGAAGAGTGGTGGGCGGATGTAGCTCGCCTCACGATATCTCGCCATCTTTCCCTGCTGGTGGTCATTCTGGTACACTCATGCAAGGGGTCGCCCACAGCAGATTTGATCTGGTCAGTCCATCGCATCGGTGACCTTCCACGCGGTCTAGTGCCCTCCACTTTACCCTGTACTACACGACGTTCTATAGAGTCATTGTCCCGCCTTGAGACGTGCCCGAAGAACTTGAGAATGCGAGTTTGCACTAGCGTCGATAGACGCTGTTCAATGCGGAGTTCTTGGAGCACAGAGACGTTTGTGCGAAACTCGGTCCATGATACCCCAAGCATTCTTCTCCAGCACCACATTTCTAAAGCATCTATCTTTTTTTTTTTTTTTCAATTTCTCTTCAAATTTTTTAAATCACTTGTAATCATCATAATTTGTGTAATAAGTGTTATTGGTGTCTGTAACCGTTCTTATTACAATAAACAATAAACAATCATCATCATCAGCTTGTAGAGTCCACTCGGTCGATCGCTGATCAGTGATCATCGGCCTCTCCTAGCATAAAGTAGGTAAGTATTATAATTAATAAAAATAAAAATAAATAAATAAAATTAGGTATGAAGATCGACGTACTACGAGTCGGTAGTTAAACTAGCTTAGCGTAGGTACACACCTAGTATAAGTACCTATAGTGTTGTAGGTAGTAAGGTAGTAGGTACCTATTATAGTACTTATACAAGGTGACCTTGTATGTTATCCTGAAAGGGGGTTAATCTATACCCCAAGGTAGACAATGTTTCTTCTACAACTTTACTAAATTAATAGTTTTTCATTGAAGAAATGCCATGTGAAGTTTACGTTCGAAAATAGCCTTAGCGCAGCTGGGTGGTTGAACTTCGTCCTTGACCGAGTGCACATAAACGAGTTTAAAGACCTGTGTTAAGAAATGAATTTGTAGTATCTTTTTAACTCTCGTAGCTATCGCACGTGCAATTTTTCGAGTGGATTTATTTTTTACCATGGAGGTTTTGAACATCCAGTTTAAAGTAAATCTCTCACAACTTGAAGGGTAACATGGTCCCAGTCCCCCCATTTCGGGATAACATACCAATTCAAGGTCACCTTGTATAGTAAGTAAGTATAGAAATTGTTACGCAACTTCAAAAAAGGAGGACTGTCTGCAAGTGTATCTACATATTTGTCTATGTGAGGAGAAAATACATGCCTAAGTATTCTCATGTAAGAAAGACCACTTGGTCCCATATTATATCGTCCCTAATCGCACCAGCTTCCCAGAATCCTCAGATACGATCTCCATTAATAAAGAAATAATTAAGAGTCATCAAAATTGTTTCTCCAATCAAGTCCCTGGATTCCAGCCATCGGTAGGTACTAGGTAGCAAATGAATTTATGCACGGGGAGATAACGTAACATGTCAACGTAACATTCTATCCAGGAGTAAGAAAATAGATGGAGACCTCACAACTAGATTAAATGAAGCACTCAAAATTATAGACGTTTTCAAAACAAAAACCTGTGGAAGTTTTAGAAATATATACCTAGTATAGAGTTAAGTAACGTTTGAATTGAAAAATGCTATTCAAGTGACGAAGAAGGATGACAAATTGACATAGAGTGTACATACAGTGTGTAGTGTAGTTTAATGCATCATGTTCTGCGGATTGCATCCCATATTATAATTATACCTAGCAGTACCTATAAAAATGCGTCCGAATTCATTACCATTCATATCGTTCAACATGACTAGATTTTCTCATGGCTTCGTTCACTGTTGTAGGACCGAGTCTATTACACTGGAATTCATAGTTAAGGCGGGGCTCCTCTAGAGGATGAATCAGGCTCTGTGCGGCAAATTCTAGCTTTATGCATTTCATAAACAAAAGCAGCCACCATGGCATGATCCGAGGCTGGATGCTGATCGTCCGAATTTCGTCAACCAAACGGTCTCCTTGCTTTCAAATCGTGTTATTTTATTATTTTATGAAGTGTCAAGATATTTAAAATACGAATAAGGTATATCGGTACCGTTTCTTTAACATTTACCAATTAAAATAATATATTTAACACAAAATAGGCACGGCACACAAAATATACAAAAATAATATTTCTTTTAACTTTTTTGTGAGTGAGTGGACGGGTGATACTCGACAGAATTTTCAAAGACAACTTGATTGAAATCGTAAGTATTTAATTAAAATGCTTTTCCGTTAGGGGTTTCTCCAGCGATTGTTTATGAAAGTGAAAGAAGAATGATTCAGCATTTCACCTCTAAGTAAAAATGGAATGATAGATTTTGGGGGGTTTTTCAACCTTTGTATATGAATACCACTGTTAGTGTAAGCCACGCATATAACTTGTCTCAAGTTATTGGTGCAGAGCCGAGTAGAATTTAACCTAGGTCAACGTTGGTTTGAAAGCTCAAAACGGTAGAGTCCGGTAAGGAAAGTGTCAATCCAAGAAAGTGCCGAATTAGGGAAAGTGTCGAATCAAGGAAAGTGTCGAATTAGGGAAAGTTGCGAATTAACGAAAGAAAGTGTCGACCTGTTACCTGACCCTTTAGATCACATAAACTGTAATGGCATGAGGCCCATTCATATTTTTCCTTCTTTGTGGTTGAACCCATTTATTACATGGAATCTTACAAGATCTAATTAAACTGACTAGAATAGGAATAAAATATGACTCTGTCAACCTACTCGTGTGTCAACTTACATAAATAAGGCATTTATTTGTCAGCTAAAAGTTCGCGTTGGGTGTGATTTCAATTTATGGTTTGGAGGCTTCTGGAGATACCACAATTTTGCGAACATTTTCTTGGCAATAAAGCTTGGCTTTTACTTGGTTTTCTGCAGAATAGATGTTAATCAGAACATAGACTGATTTTCTTAATATTAGCGAGCACATTTATTTTATCTTGTTGTTATAGCAGTACGCTCGCCTAGAAGAAGTCCTTCTCATGAAATATTCTGATAGATACATAGACGCTGTTACAGCTCCACTCCTTTGCCGTTCGCGTTATAAAGGCCGAATCAAATTTATTAATTTGTTGGAGTGGAAAGTGAAAAATTAAAAAGGAAAGAAAGAATGAAATTACATTTTTTCAGGACATCACACAACATTACATACAACGTGAAAATAAAACGTACAGAACAAAAATAATGGGTAGGTAAGGTACTATCGTACGATATGTAATGTTGCGTGACGTCATGACATAGGTCCCGACTCGGCATGCAATCAAGGTCTTACGACCTCAATAACTGATCTTCAGGACTTAGCTAGGAATATATATAAAAAAAGCAGCCTAATTTGATAGGTGTCTGGCAAAAATTCAGATATCGCTTCTAGCGCGCTTTGCCGGTCTAAGATAGCCGTTGGCATTTATTTTTACCCGACTACTGCAAACGTATTCTTACGAGTTTGAATGCGTAAGTTTTACGGTTATGAATCGACGTGCCATGACAATTTGTACGCAATTTGAACGATACGCAAACAATATTACGAAAGAAGTTCGAAGGTTTCTTTCATTCAGAATTTTCGATCTCATCTTTCTTACATAATGTTATGCTCAAACACTTATGTAGAGGCCAGACGCACAATACCTCTACATTTACCGGTAGCTGAACCAACAACTCGGATGTCAATAGAAATATAACGGATTACAAAAGAATGTCTGTTAATCTGTATATGCAAGTGAAAGTTACAAGAGGCTTACAATCAATAAATAATGGTTCGATTGTATACTTGTTTGTTGCTTTGAAGGGTCATTTATCTAATGTGTGAAGAATGTTATGATTACTTATTTAATCGATCTTCTGTCTCACATTGCTAGTAAACACTATACCTATCCTTGTCATTTAAAATAAAACAAAAAATAAAGATTTGAAAAAAAAAATAGGAATACCTACACAAATATAGGAATACCCACACAAATATAGGAATAAATACATAAATAAACAGAAAAATATTATAAACATGTTAATAAAGTAAATAGGCTTTAGCTTCAGCACTGTGATATTATCTTAACATAGCACTAGCTTGTAGTACCCTCTTTAATTATACTTACCTAATTAAGGATTCCCAACGTCCTTCCTGAATGAAGGAACTTTTAGAGAAGTAGCCGAATGTATGGTAGATCTCTTCTATGCCTGCGATTAAGGGAACTCTGGTCTGATTTTTATGTTTGTTGGGCTTTTACAACAAATCGGCTGACACGACTTGCCAGAAGTTTTGCTTTACCGAAAGCAACATAAGGTTTTTGTTTGGTACATTTTACCCCGGAAAATTAATAGTTCCTGCTGCACCTATGCAGGAACTCCCCTGATTTAATTTCGGTTGAAACCGCGAGCCGCATCTATACTTACATTATAGTCTCCTCAAGCAAGCTGAGGTTTATAGTTGACCAGGTTAACGAATCTCTATCGACTTATCCCATCAATTCTTCCTTCTTCGGGATTTCATGATTTTTTTCTCAACTCCTTTATTAATTTAACTACGTAGCGTATTTGGCACACTGGCAGCATTGCCCCACTGAATGGCAATACAACTTCATTCTTTTAATAAATGAAGAGTCACTGCTTCAGTCTACTTCATTGTGCCAAAATAAGGGCGGTAATTATTTCTAAAGTAAGTAGGTATGTACCTACCTAATTACCTGTAGTAGGTAGGTACATATGTTCATCACAATTCTACCGCATCAAGTTCTCTAAAAGGGAAAAGTGAAGTACCTCCAACAAGCCTGCTATTTGTTTAGCGGTGGGTGAGTACGAGACCGGAATATTATATTTGTCTTTCAACACACTAATGTCCCAGTGTGCGGCCGATGGTCGATCATCGATTGATATTCGATAGTATAGTACATATCGAGTTTATAGGGAGCCAGAAGTGCTGCTTGACCACAGAGCAGGAAATAAATTGCACTCCCGCCCAGATAGAGGCGCCTTGGTCAGCAGTCAGCACTTGGCGTGTCACGTTTTAGGAATCAAAACCTCCATTATGTACCACAGTAGACAATAATAATTCTAGAATGTAAGTTGACATTTAGAGTAAGCGCTTAGCGCTTATATTATGTTCATGAAATTCTATATGAAATTCGACATGAATCTCGTGTCAATCGGGGCGTAATTGTTATTCTTTTCCTTGATCTGACCGCTTTTCTTTTGTCATGCAGACTTTATTTTAAAAGTAATATTTGCTAATGGTTTGAGTGTATTTAGCCTCATCCACTGCTATTTCCAAACTCGAAGAAGTTTCCTTTTTTGCGTTATAAACTTTCTAGCGTTAATCCAGAATATGCGATGACTAACAAGGGTATTCCATTAAACCGTATCGCGGTGAGCGGGAACTTTTGATTTGTTTCTGAAAAAAATGTTCAGGACTTCTATTAAATAGACTGATTAGATTGCCAGACTTACTGACGCGTGTTATTGGGGGCAAAGATTATGATAACGTCAAATCGGGAGTGATCGGAGATGAAAAATAGTGTAAGTTTGTTATGCTTAATAAATGGTCAGGCTGGCAAAAATTAATAAGTATCTTCTATTTTTTGCCATCTTTGTACAATAAGTTCAGCTGAAAAAGATGACCAGAATACAGGTTTTTTTCGGCTGTCCCATTGCTCTCCCTTGGAGAAAGGATAAAGTAATTAAGTATATCTGGCTGAGCAATAAAATACAAGGCATATAGGTATAGCTTAGAAGACAAATCGTCAGTGGAAACTCAATTATTTGTGTAAGTAAGCAGCGTTTTCGTGATTTTGATTTGCGGACAGATTTTCTACACATTATCGTGTGGTTGAAATTGATGATGTGTGGTCGTTGAATGCTTTTAACGACAACACATCATCAAGGTCTAAGGTTGGAAGTAATGCGGCAACAACGTTGGTAATAATTATTTTCACTGTCACGATATACTATATACTGATTGAGCAGGTGGCAACAATTTAATTAATGCCCATTGTAATTAAAACGTTTCATCTTCAAAGTTGAAATGCGTTAAAATAGCTTCAATCGATTGATTACAAAGTTTGATTAACGTTTGTTTAATCCCCACCCTTCCATTACAAACAGTCCCTGGCGGCGTAAAAAAACTTAAAACGACTCCAAGTCATTAAAATGTCATTAGACGCAGAACTGCGGGAATTAAAATGTAGATACAGCCTATGTTCGTGTGACACACGGTCGTTTTGGTAGGAGAATATTCTGTTTCAAAAAAGAGAAAAATGTTTTTTTTATATTGTCGACCATGAGCATTAGTTGCCGAAATTGTTGCTAAACAATGTATTAGTGGAAACAAATTAACATCAAATAGCATTTGAGTTTCAGTTGTCATTGAAACTTAGATAAAAGTTAAAATCTTATAATTATTCTAAGCTTAGAATGTATATTGTGGTTGAAATCAGCGAGATTCCCTCAATAGAGCACCTAAACAAAAGATGGATATGATACTTAGATCTTATATAGAAACACGCTATAGTTATTGACACGCCTCATTTTTTTTTCCTTTTATTTTGGCTCCACACATAGTGTATTTACCCAGTGTCAAGTATTGTAATGTTTCATAGTATTATGAATATTTCACGTTAAGTCAAGTCTTAGTCTTAGTCATAGTCCAGTCTAAGTCGGGTAGTCATAGTCCAGTCTAAGTCATGCTCCAGTAAAGTGGTGGCAACTTTACTAGAAGCTTCTATGGAATTTCGGAAGCAACACGAAAAAACACGTTTCACCACTTTGTATCACTTGCCCACACTCATGCTTGTAATTCAGCACTTAATGCGTAAAACGCCACCAATTTTAAACATTAACACTGGAAAAAGCACAAGTTTTGAAAAATAATACAATGCAACGATGTAAACTTTTCCGCGTTCCCGCCAAAAAAAATCCGCCTCATTTTTTAAAATCTCCCCATATTGTTTGACGTTTTGCTGCTTCGCCGATTTACTTAATTGGTCGTTTAGATTAGCAGCCGTTCCGATACGGATACATAAATTTTAAATAGCTATAAGTAATTATTCCTTTTAGTTCAGACATTTGACGGTATTCTGCCTTAACACAAAGCGATAATGCTTTCACCCTGGGCACATACTAATTAATAGAACAAGCACGGCATGTTCATTATCCACGTGTCGCGTTAACTCCACTTGTTCATACTAAACAATTTTGACACGACTACCAAGACATGTGTTACCCGACCGTGCTAATACGTACTTACAAGCTACAGCCACAGGCACATCGCAGGTGATCATTATCTATCATAAACCTGATACATCTCGCTGCCGATGCCAATTAGACTGTAATAAAAAGGTTATCGGATTGGATGGTGAACAAAATTGATATGAATCGTGATCGTTTTAGGCGCAAATAGAGTTAAGTACCAGTATAGCTAACTGTTATTGTTTGTGCGACATACTTACGTCGGAAAACAAACATTAATGCCATGTATAAATTATAGGCACAGATAATAAAATAAGTACTTACAATAGACCGTGTTATTCAGTGTAACGGTTGACGCTATCTCATCTCATACGATGTGGTTTGTCAAACAAAAATACCGTGTGTCAAGTACAGTCGCACAATGTACCTACAACCTAATTTAAGAGTTAAGTGCCAACATCACAAACTGTCCTGCAGGCAGTAAACAATGGAACTTAAATTAAATCTCCGAGTTCCAGCCCTATCGAAGCTTTTTAACCGATTTACATGAGTGGAGCTGGTTCAATGTTAATCAGTCAATTACATGGTGACTTGGCTGAACTTGTTACTTTTCTGACTATTCTGCAAAATTATTAAGCTAAAAAAATATATATCTACAGGAAGATGGAAAACCTCTTTTGTAAAATATGATGTCACAGTATGACCACAAGGACTGTAGGTCCTCGTAATGTAATATCGTCGTGGTCCTACTGGTATGACAAACTATAATGACCACGACGTAACGACGGGCTACTTTATTATTCTACCCTGTCGTTCGTATTACATACCTTTATGATTTGATTTTATTTCATGGTGTTGGTAAGATCACACGGCCGGCATCCACAGTGCAAAGCTTTTTTTTTTATTAGAATGAGTGGTCTGACGAGGTTGTCGTTCACCTGATCTGGATATTATGTGGATATCGGTACGCTACGTAGCATGTCTAGATGAAACCACTAATAGACCAATCCTGTCGAAGGGAAGACTGAAGAGTAAAGGGAGAGGGAAAACTGAAAAGACAGGGGAAGACTGAATGGATTCTACGGCGCAGGGAGGCAGTTAAAAAGGAGAGGGAAAAATAAACTGGAAAAGGATAAATGGATGGCACGGCAACCAAAGAACGGAGGTGGTCCCTTGCCTCTCTTAGCCGTTCCGTCCATAGGTATATCCTTTTCTCTTATCTATTTCCTCTCTTCCCTCTTCCTTTCAACAGGGTTACGGTGTAACACTAACTAATCCATGCGAAGCCAGGGCAGGTCAGTCAGCTAATGTAACAATATCGACAAAGATAACATAATTTATAAGTACCAATGTTTTGCCGATCGGTAGGTACCAACATTGGTGCTAAAAAATGATAAAAATTATCTTTTATGAGTGTTAAAAGTATCAGCGGAAGTTCCACTACACTTTCTATTTCATGCAATCAATTTTTTCTCACTTCAATAAAATTTTTTGTTAACATTAGCTATTCGAAGCTACACCAGCTCACACGCTGGAGGTGTGCGCTGCTTGGTAGCCTGAGCGGCGCACACTTTCAGCGGTCGTTGGTCGGGATCTCTCGTTGCTGAGCGTGGTGAACGCCATGCTCGACAGCGAGAGAGCGTGGCAGGCAACGGTCTCCGTTTGCGAGGTGGTGATGTCGCAAAAGGAGGCTGCGGAGCGGGTCAGGGAGGACGATGCCAACTCTGACCCCCTCCGGCGCAGACGGAGAGGAGGACGGAGGAGGCGCTTCTTCGTCCTCCGTAGTGGGGCCGGCGGCGGAGAGTCGGGGGACTCTCCGCTGCGCTCACACGGCCCCACACGTCTGGTGGGTAACTGAGGTGGAAGGTTACCCACCCATTGGCGCAGAGGCCCGGAAGGGTCTACCGCTGGGGCGAGATAGTGAATGCCAGCGCGACCCTATCTCGCCCCGTCCCGGCGACGGACGGATCACGGGGGGGTTTTATTGGGTTCGAGTCCCGCATACCCCCTGCAAAAAAAAAAAGCTACACCAGCCAATTTATTTTATTTTTTATAGCCAATGTAGTAGAGCAACTTTCCTGTGGGTCCAAAGGCCTAAGGATTTTATTATAACTCACATCACCAACCTGCTTACGCCCACTGCTGAGCATATAAAACAAATACGTCTAATATGAGTAAATGGTATTACTTTGAGTGAAGCAAGTTTCGTAATCCCGGTGTTTTTTTTACTTTTTTCTCCTTACCGGCACAAATTATACGTTACTATACAAATATTTTTAATACCCATCATTTCGTGAATAACCAATATAAAAATATCTATGTTAAACGTTTCTCTTTTATAATCGGACAACTGTACGGGCCATAATATCATTCCGATCAAATCGTTCCTTCATAATGGACCGTTATATCTTTTTTATGGGTTTGTTATCAACCGAGTGCGATACATAATATTTTCACGAAATAGTTGCGTTTAGAAAGTAGCCCTTATTAGGGCTGCCGCTAACTCCTTTTTCTTTAGTGAAGATTCCACCAACTCTCCTTTTCTAAATTTAAAAATTTTATTCAATGACTACCTATCAATATAACTAGATGGACTGGATATGACCTCTAACGAGTAGGTAATAAATAAGTAAGAAAATACGAAAGGACATTAAATAAAGCTTTAGCCAGCAACCCTCACCATAGCCATTTCTAAGAGTGGGAATTTCGCCTGCGGTCATGTTTTTGAGCGGGCGAGATGTAACCCAGAGAAAATTAGAACAAACAGATACAAAATAAATCTAGTTATACAAAATGATACCGAAATATTCAAGTGTAATGTTTGTGATCAAGGCAATAAACGAAATCTAATGATCTTTATTTTGGCTGATGGTAAATATAAGTAGGTACCTACCTGCCATAGAGATAGGATGTGCGAATTCTAGCTCTATGCCATAGAGTCTATGGTACCTACCTACCACACAGAATCACTTAGATTTACACTGATTTATTTACTATTAACACAAAATCATTCAGGACCACACAATTTTTTTATCAATTGGATGTTTTTAAAACTTTTCGGGTACTTATAGTCTAATGCAGTCCCAGCATTTTTTATCTAAAACCCAAAACTTATAACCCTAAATATCGGTCAAATGGGCAGTTCCCATCGTATCTGCTCATAGCATTGTGACGGCGTGTTAAATTTAACGGCTGTATTTAGACGTTCACGGGCTTGGAATAGTGATGTGTATCAGTCCACTAAATCGACATATTAAACTTGAACTTTTTCTGATCTCACTGGTCCAGTACTAGACCAGTTCCTAACTGGATCGGAAAATGTGGTCGGAAATTTTGACTGGGATTAACTGGATCAATGAATTAGCAACGCTTGCTTGTTGTGACTACGAATAGTTACTTAGAAAACAAGCAAGGATGGGGTAGCACTAATAGAATAGTAAGTAATAACGAGTAGTTTTATATTGATCCTTTATTAATAAGTTACTAAATAGTCTTACTACAAAATGTTGTCTTGTTTGTTTGATTATTTCTTTGCTTGTGTGGTGTTCACCTTACAGAAGGATGAAACTATAAAAGGAGAAGGATTTTGGACATGAGATCACTTGTCATGAAACGTATGTGTATGTTTAAGGCTTTAAGAGCGGATAAAGGTAATAAAAATTCGTGATTAATTTCTTTCCGTTATAAGTAATTAATATAATTTTTTTTTGTGAATGAATGACGTGACGAGCTAGTCGTTCACTTGATGTTAAGCAACACGGCTGTCCATAACAGTTGCAGTGTCACTCGGAACTTTAAAATAATAAAGTCAACCTAGGTATAACTTTCCATGAACAAAAACTTCTAATATTTATCACTAATCTTGTGTTTTTTCCTTCATCTATAATTAACGTCAGTTTAATTAAGTTGCTCGATGGAACATAGCCCTAAGAATAATGAGCTCTTTTAAAGATTTCATTTCCTGGTTTCTCGGTATCATCACTTTTCAGATGAACTTTGCCTCCAAGCTGGAGGTTCCAATTTATTCAACTTTGTCATCGATACCCACAAAAAAGATTTAAGTCTTTAAGTTAACGGCCGCAACCACAATTCCTGAGAAATCTTTGGGCCTAAAGATCAAAGGGCTTTCCTAACAAATACCTGAGGGACCCTGACGTTCTAAATTTACAAGTTTTGGAGTAAAATTGTTGGAATTCAGAGTTCGCTTGTAGGGAGAAATTATGTAAAATAGGTAAACAGGATGCTTAGTTATAGATTAGCAATATGTAAATCCGCAAGCTGGCGCCGTCTGGTCAGTTATTTATTACTGACTGGAGTAATATTTGCTTGAATGTTTATTTTCCTATTTATTATCGTTACATTTTAAAAATAAGTACGACTTGTTCTTACAACCAAGAGATTTCTCCTTTTCCTTGGTGTCTCCTAAAGCAGTTATAAAACCGCTTTTCTTCATGCTGAATTTTGATCCACATCAGACGCATAACAATCAAAATGATCGGGGAAATGATGCAGAATGACAAACATGCAAATTAAGTACCAATACGGTAAAATTCAGTTCAGGATAGCACGATCTATACCTACCTACAAGGAATGGATCATTATTGTTCTTTAATTATGGTATTGTGGAAAATGATCCAAAGATTCCAAAGTCATGTAAGTACTTAGCACTTTATAATGTTTAAAAACATGGTGATTTCATGTCATAATATGTGACATAATGTGGCATTATGTAAAACCGAATGCCAGTTAGTGTAGGTGCCAGTTATCTTAGTTGCCATTTCGACATTCCCTTTGATTTATCGCTTAACAAACTTCAAAATGTAGGTAGAAATTGGGTATAATTTTTATACATTATTCAGTGAAACTGTAGCAGAACTGCCATATATAGTACTTCCGTCCATAAATAGCAATACTGCGTTTAAGAATTTACTAACGAGACTTGATCGCTCTATACCTATTAAATCAACTACTTACCTACGTGGGAATGGTAATAGTGATACTTATCTAAGTATTTTTTATGTACATACTTAAACGCAGGACGTGCCAGCCAGTCGTTCACCACATGACTATTTTTAAAATCAATTAAGCACCATTCAGTTCAACGAACGATAGTGGTCCCGAACGGAGGCCCATCATACAAAAATAACGCGTCTTTACAATACCTATGCCACTCATCACATAACATCATGCCGTATTCGATACTACAAATTATCAGACTAACAACTAATATAAAATTATGCACTAGTTAAAATAAATAAATATGTGTTCATTTCACACAGCTCCATTTAGCCCCAAACTATAAGCATATAGCTTGTATTATGGGAACAAGATAACTGGTATAATACTTAGATACTTTTTGTTTGTAAATACATAGGTACATAGAATACAATAAAACACTCAGACAAAGACAAACATCGATGTTCATCACACAAAATGTTTTTCCTGGGCGGGAATCGAACCCACAACCGGATCAGAAGGCAGAGCTGTCAACAACGTGCATTACAACAACACAACTTTGTAACTACATAAACATACATTTGGACCACATAGGACTCCCGCTCAATACCTACAATCCTAAATACATGACAATGTTTTTCTCAAAATCAATTACCTTACAAAATGGAATCAGTATCTACAGTTAAATCCGCGGAAAAACCTCAACATTATCGGTTATAATAATAATATTCATTAAACGAAATGATCCTCAGAACCTTTCAATGTAAATAAAATAGAGTAGGAGCTACCCACCATTTACAGTAAGATGTTTCACTTTTTTGATGTAGATAATAGGCATATTATATATGTATTTAATACCAATTTATCACCCTATTAACTCTCTAACTCCCAGCGACCCGATATTGTACACATATGCATTGTTATTCAATTGTCATCTATTAAGATGGGAATCTATGAATTCTGGGATTCCAGAAAATAATATTGTAATTTTATTTCATCTACTCAACTATTTTTTTTATTAATAAAAAGCCTTTCGCATAAACAACCGAAATTATTGCCTTAAGTGTAATTTTCCTTGAATAAGAAGTTCAAATTCAAATTGATTTATTTGTTAAAATGTAGGTATTTACAGAAAATGATAGTTATGTGATACTTATGTGCATTGTGCATCCATTCAACGATATGTCTCTGTAATAAGTACTTAGTACATACCTACCTACATTATGTTTTAAATATTTACCCTAAAAACTGCACAAAATGGAGAACTGATGATTGACTGAGAGACAGCCTTTGCGCGTCAAAACTCCTTACTCATTCGGAACAACATCTTCATACTATAATCTCTCCAAATGCCCGCCGATGACTTGGTATTTCGAGCCCTTCCTTTAAAGCCTTCGTAATTATTATGTTCTGGCTGGCCCTTATAATTAAATGAAGAATAATCAACACTTATCATCGCTTATTGTAATTAAAAAATAATTGTGAACCACTGGAACGGTTGCTTTACTGATTAAACAAAATGGGCGAGTCGTGGGTCGCGGTCGTGGATAAGTTAGGGCCAAAGCTCACAGCAACGATAAAAAAAATATTAAATAAATTAATAAAATTAGTTGTATGAGTACTTTTATATGACAAATCTTATTACATTTTCCTTTGGTTGCTGTTTATTATTTTAGGTTTATTATTGCAAGCTTTACTTAAAATTCCAAGACAGCAGTGAAAACATTGTGTTATTAAAATAATTGTAACGACTGTATTGCAACATTTACAACGTCTGTAACGTTTTAATGAATTATTGTTAGTTATACTATAATTTTTGCATAACTTATTTAAATTTTAAACGGGCCCGATAGCTCAGTTGGTAGTATTCCTGCCTTCTGAACTGAGGGCTGTGGGTTCGATTCCTACCCAGGACAAACATTTGTGTGATGAACATAGATATTTGTTCTGCGTTTGGGTGTTATATTGTATTATCACTCTTATATAAAATTAAATACCCAGGAGATAGTGACTGACTGACTGACTGATGATGATTGACATAATTGTTCCCGGCCCTGTGGAGGTGGTCCGTCAAAAGTGAGTATGAGGCTGTATAGAGATCGGTCACGTGACCCCGGGAAAAATCTGACATTACCAGAAAGTCGTCTCCGAGATGGAACAGGTCAACGGTTCTCGGAAACTATGGGTCGGATGGGTGTCCCGTCTTAACTAAAGTTGGAGTAGACCCTGGGATGTTTACAGAGAAATAAAAAAAAATGGGGTTGCCATACAAAAAAATAAAAATCCCATACAAAATGGAAACGCTTATAAATCGAAAACGGTAAGAGGTAGGTGGGGTGTGCTCAGCCAAATGTCATAGGGAATGACGGGGGCTGTCAGTTGGTTGTCATGAAAATCCAAGATGGCGGATTCAAAATGGCGGCCATTTTGAAAGTTGGTCCGATCTGGGTGATTTTTTGCAAAGGGGGGTTTTCGGGGCCGTAGATTCGATATTTGAAAAAATATTTTGGATTCCGCCATTTTTAAAGATGGCTGCCATACAATTTTTTTTTTCCATTTTTGACGGATAGTTTCTCGATGCC
The DNA here is from genome assembly GCA_963580505.1 of Ennomos erosarius. Taxonomy (NCBI): domain Eukaryota; kingdom Metazoa; phylum Arthropoda; class Insecta; order Lepidoptera; family Geometridae; genus Ennomos; species Ennomos erosarius. The sequence goes on along the minus strand of OY756996.1, from coordinate 8,492,845 downwards.
TATGGAAAATTTTGACCACTTTTATGGACTTTCGTGTCAAGGTGTACCAGGTGTTTTTAGAAATTGTCACGACTTGGTCTTTTGACCTTCCGTCGTTGGGACGGTCAACGTCCTGGCTAAACGATACGAGATGGGTCATGTGCGTTTTAAGGAATGTCATAGCAAACCCTGGGACGATTTTAGAGCTGTCAAAAAAAAATCAAAATGGCGGAAAAAAAAATCCGTCATACAAATTTTAACCGCAAATGACGGCGAAACTACGTCACTTTAGTATAAAGAGCTCAAACTAATATTGTTTCGAGGCCGGCGGGAAAGATCGGCAAAAAATTTTTTTTTCAAAATGGCGGAAATTTCGGTCATTGCTGAAAAAAAAGTTTATCCGATCCGGATGAAAATCGATATCTGGGGGTCCCCGGGGATGCTGATCAACATTCTGTAATAAAATTTTGACACTTGTCATTTTTCAATGGTGCTGCCATACAAAGGTACTTTTATCGAAATACCAACTTTGCTTTTTTGCGCCTCCGTTACGAGAGCTTTAGAAATGTCGGTCCTGGGGATCCAGTATAGATGTTGTAAGGGTCAAAATGCAATAACAGCGAAATTGATATTTTTCAAGATGGCGGCTGTAGACGTACCGACTCATGGTAAAAGTTATCCGATCCGAATGAAAATCGATATCTGAAAATCCCCCGGTATACTTGGTAGGAATGTCTCAAAATTTTTTTGATACCGCCATTTTGAAAAATTGCATACATTCAATTTGACTTTTTTAGAATTTTTAATTAGCAATTATCGCTGAAACTGTGAGACTTTTGTAAGGGCGATTTGTTCTCATATTGTACGGTACTGAGAGGAGCAAACGGTGATCAAAAATTTTTTTCAAAATGGCGGTCTATCAGTGCGTTCCGAAAAAAAAGGTGCTCCGATCGGAATAAAAATCGATATCTGGAGGTCCCAAAGGATGCTGATCAGCATGGGTTGGTAGAATTTAGACATCTGTCATTTTTCAATATTGCCGTCATGCATATTGGTGTTTTCCGTTCATCACCTACACCATAAGGCCAAGATATTGACAGATGCCAATTTGACAGATGTTAGATTGACAAATGACAAATGTCAAAATTTTTGACAGGTGTCAAATGTCAATTTTTTTTTTGACAGATGTCAAATGTTTCATTTTTTCAACCTACAAAATGTGACGACCGGCTTAGCGAATTGTCATTGGTATAAGTGGTCGGTCACGATCAACACTTTCAACCTGCACACGGTTCTAACACCACTGTCAAAATTAGACAGATGTCAGATGTCAAATGTCAAGTTTCTGACAGATGTCAAATGTCAAGTTTTGACAGGTGTCAAATGTCAAATTTTTTGACAGATGTCAAATGTCAAAAAATAGTTTCAAATGTCAAGTTTTTGACAGACGTCAAATTTTTGTTAGATGTCAAATGTCAAATTTTTAATTCAACCTACAAAATGAGATGACGGGCTTAGCGAATTGTCGTTGTCAAGATAAGACAGATGTCAGATGTCAAATGTCAAGTTTTTGACAGATGTCAAATGACAAATTTTTGACAGATGTCAAATGTTTGACAGATGTCAAATTTTTGACACGTCAAATTTTTGTTAGATGTCAAATGCAATTTTTTTTTTCTTCCTACAAAATGTGACGACGGTCTTAGCGAATTGTCGTTGGTATAAGTGGTCGGTCACGATCAACACTTGCAACTGCACACTCGTACCGTGTGCGGGCCGCTTGCGGCCCGCGCACGGTGCATGTGTGCCACTTTCAACCTGCACACGGTTCTTAACACCGCTGTCAAGATTAGACAGATATCAGATGTAAATGTCAAGTTTTTGAAAGATGTCTAATGTCAAATTATTGCCTGATGTCAAATGTCAAATTTTTGACAGATGTCAAATTTTTGACACATATCAAATGTCAAATTTTTTTCAACCTTCAAAATGTGATGTCGTTCGTACCGAATTGTCATTCGTAGTTGTCGGTCATGATCAACACTTGCAACTGCACACTTGTACCGTGCGCGGACCGCAAGGGCCGCTTGCGGTCCGCGCACGGTGCAAATGTGCCACTTTCATCCTGCGCACGGTATAAATGAAGAAGATGGCCGCCATGCTAAAGTCAGTTCTATTATCATTTTCTATGAAAAATACCGCCGTTTTGTACTTGTACTTGCAAAATTTAAAGTTTAGCACCAAGTATAACATTTTAAAAAATACAACAGCCACGAAAACACCCACGCGGGCCGCTCGCGGCCCGCGCACAGAGCAAAATACTAGTTATCATAATATATAAAGTTCGTTACCCACTCACTCACTCACTCACTGACTGACATTTTTGTTCCCGAGCTCCTGGAAGTGGTGGAAAAAAACCGAGTATGAGGTTGTATAGAGATCGGTCACGTGACAACCAGAAAAATCTGACATCAGCAAAAAGTTGTCTCCTTGATGGAACCGGTCAACGGCTCTCGGAAACTACAAGTCGGATGGGTGACCTCTTTTAACTAAAGTTGTAGTAAACCTTGGGACGCTTGGAGAGAAATAAAAAAAAATGGGGGTTGCCATACAAAAAAATAAAAATTCCATACAAAATTGAAACGCTTATAAATCGGAAACGGTAAGAGGTAGGTGGGGTGTGTTCGACCAAATGTCATAGAGGAGGATGGGCGCTTTCGGATGGTCGTCATGAAAATCCAAGATGGCGGATCCAAGATGGCGGCCATTTTGAAAGTTGGTCCGATCGGGCTGATTTTTTGCGTCGGGGGGTTTTTGAGGTCCCTGATTCGATATTTGAAAAAATATTTTGGATCCCGCCATTTTTAAAGATGGCTGCCATACAAATTTTTTTTTTCATTTTTGGCTCATTGTTTCTCAATACCTATGGGAAATTTTGATCCTTTTTTTATTGGTTCGTATAAAAATAGACGTTCTTAATTCAAAACATTTGATGACCTGGTCTTCCGACCTTCCATCATAGTGACCATCAACGGCCTGGCTAAACGATGTGAGATGGGTCATAGGCGTTCTCAGGAATGTCATAGCAAACCCTGGGACGATTTTAGAGAAAATAAAAAAAATCCAAAATGGCGGAAAAAAAAATCCGCCATACAAATTTAAACCGGAAATGACGTCGAAACCATGATACTTTAGTATAAAGAGCTCGAACTAATATTGTTTGGAGGCCAAAAGGGAAAAGAACACCAAATTTTTTTTTTCAAAATGGCAGAAATTTTGGTCATGGCGGAAAAAAAAAATTCTCTGATCCGGATCAAAATCGATATCTGACGGTCCCCAAGGATACTGATCAACATTCTAAAATCAAATTTTGACATGCGCCATTTTTCAATAGGGTTGCCATACAAAGGTGATTTTAACGAAATATGAACTTTCCTTTTTTACGCCTCCAATATGAATGTAATAGAAAAGTTGTTCTGGGGATCGAGTAAAGATGTATAAAGGAACAAAACAGAACACAAATGAAATTGATTTTTTCAAGATGGCGGATGGAGACGTATCGACTTATAGAAAAAGTTATCCGATCCGGATGAAAATCGATATCTAAGACTCCCCCTAGATACTTAGCAAGAATATGGGGAAAAAATTTTGATTCCGCCATTTTGAAAAAATTCATTCATTTTACCGAACTTTTTTATGGATCTCCAATCCGTATGAAAATTGATATCTGAGTGTCCCCAAGGATACTGATTAACATGCTTTAGCTTCTTTTAGACATCCACCGTTTTTCAAAATGGCTGCCATACATATTTTCAAAACCACCAATGCGACGACGAGCGAAGCGAGGAGGAGCTTCAAACTACCTACCGCGACGACGAGCGAAGCGAGGAGGAGCTTCAAACTACCTACCGCGACGACGAGCGAAGCGAGGAGGAGCTTCAAACTACCTACCGCGACGACGAGCGTAGCGAGGAGGAGCTTCAAACTACCTATCGCGACGACGAGCGAAGCGAGGAGGAGCTACAAACTACCTATCGCGACGACGAGCGTAGCGAGGAGGAGCTTCAAACTACCTATCGCGACGACGAGCGAAGCGAGGAGGAGCTACAAACTACCTATCGCGACGACGAGCGAAGCGAGGAGGAGCTACAAACTACCTATTGCGATGACGATCAAACTACCCATTGCTACGTTTACAATGTTTTACTAATGCGACGTTTTTTAATTGGCTTTAGCTAATCTAACCTAACTTCAACACCACTAACCTTTTTTACCTAACAACTGAATATTTTCGGGAACCTTGAATAAAATAGACACTCTTTGAAGAAACATAACAAAATGGCCGCCATGCAAAATTAAAAGGCGCACACTATCGAAACTAATAGAGGCAAGCATAGCGTGTTTGGACTCATGTTACAGAGAACAACGGAGGCTTTCTTACAGTCTTAAAATAATTCAAAGATGGCGGATTCAAAATGACGCCCGATTTTATAATAACTCGGATTCAGCTGATATTTTATATTTGGGGGTTTTAAAGGATGCTGATTTCAAATTTTGACCTTTTACTTGACTGACAGCATTTTTCAAGATGGCCGCCATGCAAAGTCAAGCGCATTATCATTTTCTTTGAAAAATACCGTCGTTTTGTACTTTTACTTGCAAAATTTAAAGTTTAGCACAAAGTATAAGACTTTTATAAATACAACAGCCACGATAACGTCCTCGCGGGCCGCACGCGGCCCGCGCACGGAGCAAAATACTAGTTATAATATATAAAGTTCGTTACCCACTCACTCACTCACTGACTGACATTTTTGTTCCCGAGCTCCTGGAAGTGGTGGAGAAAAACCGAGTATGAGGTTGTATAGAGATTGGTCACGTGACAACCAGAAAAATCTGACATCAGCAAAAAATCGTCTCCTTGATGGAACCGGTCAACGGCTCTCGGAAACTACAAGTCGGATGGGTGACCTGTTCTAACTAAAGTTGTAGTAAACCCTGGGACGCTTGGAGAGAAATAAAAAAAAATAGGGGTTGCCATACAAAAAAATAAAAATTCCATACAAAATTGAAACGCTTATAAATCGGAAACGGTAAGAGGTAGGTGGAGTGTGTTCGACCAAATGTCATAGAGGAGGATGGGCGCTTTCGGATGGTCGTCATGAAAATCCAAGATGGCGGATCCAAGATGGCGGCCATTTTGAAAGTTGGTCCGATCGGGCTGATTTTTTGCATCGGGGGGTTTTCGGGGTCCCTGATTCGATATTTGAAAAAATATTTTGGATCCCGCCATTTTTAAAGATGGCTGCCATACAAATTTTTTTTTTCATTTTTGGCTCATTGTTTCTCGATACCTATGGGAAATTTTGAACTTTTTTTTTAAAATTTGTATGCAAATGGACAATCGAAATTCAAAACATTTCATGACCTGGTCTTCCGACCTTCCATCATCGTGACCATCAACGGCCTGGCTAAACGATGTGAGATGGGTCATATGCGTTCTCAGGAATGTCATAGCAAACCCTGGGACGATTTTAGAGAAAATAAAAAAAATTCAAAATGGCGGAAAAAAAAATCTTCCATACAAATTTAAACCGGAAATGACGTCGAAACCATAATACTTTAGTATAAAGAGCTCAAACTAATATTGTTTGGAGGCCAAAAGGGAAAAGAACACCAAATTTTTTTTTTCAAAATGGCGGAAATTTTGGTCGTGGCGGAAAAAAAAAATTCTCCGATCCGGATCAAAATCGATATCTGATGGTCCCCAAGGATGCTGATCAACATTCTAAAATCAAATTTTGACATGCGCCATTTTTCAATAGGGTTGCCATACAAAGGTGATTTTAACGAAATATGAACTTTCCTTTTTTACGCCTCCAATATGAATGTAATAGAAAAGTTGTTTCTAGGGATCGAGTTAAAATGTATAAAGGAACAAAACAGAACACAAATGAAATTGATTTTTTCAAGATGGCGGATGGAGACGTATCGACTTATAGAAAAAGTTATCCGATCCGGATGAAAATCGATATCTAAGACTCCCCCTAGATACTTAGCAAGAATATGGGAAAAAAATTTTGATTCCGCCATTTTGAAAAATTTCATTCATTTTACCGAACTATTTTATGGATCTCCAATCCATATGAAAATTGATATCTGAGTGTCCCCAAGGATACTGATTAACATGCTTTAGCTTCTTTTAGACATCCACCGTTTTTCAAAATGGCTGCCATACATATTTTCAAAACCACCAATGCGACGACGAGCGAAGCGAGGAGGAGCTTCAAACTACCTACCGCGACGACGAGCGAAGCGAGGAGGAGCTTCAAACTACCTACCGCGACGACGAGCGAAGCGAGGAGGAGCTTCAAACTACCTACCGCGACGACGAGCGAAGCGAGGAGGAGCTTCAAATTACCTACCGCGACGACGAGCGAAGCGAGGAGGAGCTTCAAACTACCTACCGCGACGACGAGCGTAGCGAGGAGGAGCTTCAAACTACCTATCGCGCCGACGAGCGAAGCGAGGAGGAGCTACAAACTACCTATTGCGATGACGAGTGAAGCGAGGAGGAGCTTCAAACTACCTATTGCGACGACGATCAAACTACCCATTGCTACGTTTACAATGTTTTACTAATGCGACGTTTTTTAATTGGCTTAAGCTAATCTAACCTAACTTCAACACCACTAACCTTTTTTTACCTAACAACTGAATATTTTCGGGAACCTTGAATAAAATAGACACTCTTTGAAGAAACATAACAAAATGGCCGCCATGCAAAATTAAAAGGCGCACACTATCGAAACTAATAGAGGCAAGCATAGCGTGTTTGGACTCATGTTACAGAGAACAACGGAGGCTTTCTTACAGTCTTAAAATAATTCAAAGATGGTGGATTCAAAATGACGCCCGATTTTATAGTAACTCGGATTCGGCTGATATTTTATATTTGGGGGTTTTAAAGGATGCTGATTTCAAATTTTGACCTTTTACTTGACTGACAGCATTTTTCAAGATGGCCGCCATGCAAAGTCAAGCGCATTATCATTTTCTTTGAAAAATACCGCTGTTTTGTACTAATTCTTGCAAAATTTAAAGTTTAGCACCAAGTATAACATTTTTATAAATACAACAGCCACGAAAACGTCCTCGCGGGCCGCACGCGGCCCGCGCACGGAGCAAAATACTAGTTATAATATATAAAGTTCGTTACCCACTCACTCACTCACTCATGATTGACATTTTTGTTCCCGAACTCCTGGAAGTGGTGGAGAAAAACCGAGTATGAGGTTGTATAGAGATCGGTCACGTGACAACCAGAAAAATCTGACATCAGCAAAAAATCGTCTCCTTGATGGAACCGGTCAACGGCTCTCGGAAACTACAAGTCGGATGGGTGACCTATTCTAAATAAAGTTGTAGTAAACCCTGGGACGCTTGGAGAAAAATAAAAAAAAATAGGGGTTGCCATACAAAAAAATAAAAATTCCATACAAAATTGAAACGCTTATAAATCGGAAACGGTAAGAGGTAGGTGGAGTGTGTTCGACCAAATGTCATAGAGGAGGATGGGCGCTTTCGGATGGTCGTCATGAAAATCCAAGATGGCGGATCCAAGATGGCGGCCATTTTGAAAGTTGGTCCGATCGGGCTGATTTTTTGCATCGGGGGGTTTTTGGGGTCCCTGATTCGATATTTGAAAAAATATTTTGGATCCCGCCATTTTTAAAGATGGCTGCCATACAAATTTTTTTTTTCATTTTTGGCTCATTGTTTCTCGATACCTATGGGAAATTTTGATCCTTTTTTTATTGATTCGTATAAAAATAGACGTTCTTAATTCAAAACATTTGATGACCTGGTCTTCCGACCTTCCATCATCGTGACCATCAACGGCCTGGCTAAACGATGTGAGATGGGTCATATGCGTTCTCAGGAATGTCATAGCAAACCCTGGGACGATTTTAGAGAAAATAAAAAAAAATCAAAATGGCGGAAAAAAAAATCACCCATACAAATTTAAACCGGAAATGACGCCGAAACCATGATACTTTAGTATAAAGAGCTCGAACTAATATTGTTTGGAGGCCGAAAGGGATAACAACACCAAATTTTTTTTTTCAAAATGGCGGAAATTTTGGTCATGGCGGAAAAAAAAAATTCTCCGATCGGGATCAAAATCGATATCTGACGATCCCCAAGGATGTTGATCAACATTCTAAAATCAAATTTTGACATGCGCCATTTTTCAATAGGGTTGCCATACAAAGGTGACTTTATCGAATTATGAACTTTCCTTTTTTACGCCTCCAATATGAATGTAATACAAAAGTTGTTTCTGGGGATCGAGTAAAGATATGTAAAGGAACAAAACAGGATACTAAAAAAATTGATTTAATTCAAGATGGCGGACGAAGACGTATCGACTTAGAGAAAAAGTTATCCGATCCGGATAAAAATCGATATCTAAGACTCCCCCTAGATACTTAGCAAGAATATGGGGAAAAATTTTTGATTCCGCCATTTTGAAAAATTTCATACATTTTACCGATTATTTTACGGATCACCAATCCGTATGAAAATTGATATCTGAGTGTCCCCAAGGATACTGATTAACATGCTTTAGCTTCTTTTAGAAATCCACCGTTTTTCAAAATGGCTGCCATACATGTTGTCAAAACCACCAATGCGACGACGAGCGAAGCGAGGAGGAGCTTCAAACTACCCATCGCGACGACGAGCGAAGCGAGGAGGAGCTTCAAACTACCTACCGCGACGACGAGCGAAGCGAGGAGGAGCTTCAAACTACCCACCGCGACGACGAGCGAAGCGAGGAGGAGCTTCAAACTACCTATCGCGACGACGAGCGAAGCGAGGAGGAGCTTCAAACTACCTACAGCGACGACGAGCGAAGCGAGGAGGAGCTTCAATTTACCTACCGCGACGACGAGCGAAGCGAGGAGGAGCTTCAAACTACCTACCGCGACGACGAGCGAAGCGAGGAGGAGCTTCAAACTACCTATCGCGACGACGAGCGAAGCGAGGAGGAGCTTCAAACTACCTATCGCGACGACGAGCGTAGCGAGGAGGAGCTTCAAACTACCTATCGCGACGACGAGCGAAGCGAGGAGGAGCTTCCAACTACCTATTGCCATGACGAGTGAAGCGAGGAGGAGCTTCAAACTACCAATCGCGACGACGATCAAACTATCCATTGCTACGTTTACAATGTTTTACTAATGCGACGTTTTTTAATTGGCTTTAGCTAATCTAACCTAACTTCAACACCAACCATTTTTTACCTAACAACTGAATATTTTCGGGAACCTTGAATAAAATAGACACTCTTTGAAGAAACATAACAAAAACGCCGCCATGCAAAATTAAAAGGCGCACACTATCGAAACTAATAGAGGCAAGCATAGCGTGTTTGGACTCATGTTACAGAGGGCAACGGAGGCTTTCTTACAGTCTTAAAATAATTCAAAGATGGCGGATTCAAAATGGCGCCCGATTTTATAGTAACTCGGATTCGGCTGATATTTTATATTTGGGGGTTTTAAAGGATGCTGATTTCAAATTTTGACCTTTTACTTGACTGACAGCATTTTTCAAGATGGCCGCCATGAAAAAGTCAGATCAATTATCATTTTCTTTGAAAAATACCGCTGTTTTGTACTAATTCTTGCAAAATTACAAGTTTAAACTAAGGTATAACATTTTTATAAATACAACAGCCACGATAACGTCCTCGCGGGCCGCACGCGGCCCGCGCACGGAGGAAAATACTAGTCATAATATATAAAGCTCGTCACCCACTCACTCACTCACTCACTGACTGACACTTTTGATCTCAGCTCCTGGAAGTGGTGGAGAAAAACCGAGTATGAGGTTGCATAGAGATGGGTCACGTGACCACCAGAAAAAGCTGACATCAGCAAAAAGTCGTCTCCTTGATGGAACCGGTCAACGGCTCTCGGAAACTACAAGTCGGATGGGTGACCTGTTTTAACTAAAGTTGTAGTAAACCTTGGGACGCTTGGAGAGAAATAAAAAAAAATGGGGGCTGCCATACAAAAAAACAAAAATTCCATACAAAATTGAAACGCTTATAAATCGGAAACGGTAAAAGGTAGGTGGGGTGTGTTCGACCAAATGTCATAGAGGAAGATGGGCGCTTTCGGATGGTCGTCATGAAAATCCAAGATGGCGGATCCAAGATGGCGGCCATTTTGAAAGTTGGTCCGATCGGGTTGATTTTTTGCATCGGGGGGTTTTTGGGGTCCCTGATTCGATATTTGAAAAAATTTTTTGGATCCCGCCATTTTTAAAGCTGGCTGCCATACAAATTTTTTTTTTCATTTTTGGCTCATTGTTTCTCGATACCTATGGGAAATTTTGAACTTTTTTTTTTAAATTTGTATGAAAGTGGACAGTCGAAATTCAAAACATTTCATGACCTGGTCTTCCGACCTTCCATCATCGTGACCATTAACGGCCTGGCTAAACGATATGAGATGGGTCATATGCGTTCTCAAGAATGTCATAGCAAACCCTGGGACAATTTTAGAGAAAATAAAAAAAATTCAAAATGGCGGAAAAAAAAATCGCCCATACAAATTTAAACCGGAAATGACGTCGAAACCATGATACTTTAGTATAAAGAGCTCGAACTAATATTGTTTGGAGGCCGAAAGGGAAAATAACACCAAATTTTTTTTTTCAAAATGGCGGAAATTTGGTCATGGCGGAAAAAAAAAATTCTCCGATCCGGATCAAAATCGATATCTGACGGTCCCCAAGGATGCTGATCAACATTCTAAAATCAAATTTTGACATGCGCCATTTTTTAATAGGGGTGCCATACAAAGGTGATTTTAACGAAATATGAACTTTCCTTTTTTACGCCTCCAATATGGATTTAATAGAAAAGTTGTTTCGGGAGATCGAGTAAAGATGTATAAAGGAACAAAACAAAACACTAATAAAATAGATTTTTTTCAAGATGGCGGATGGAGACGTATCGACTTACAAAAAAAGTTATCCGATCAGGATCAAAATCGATATCTAAGACTCCCCCTAGATACTTAGTAAGAATATGGGGAAAAATTTTTGATTCCGCCATTTTGAAAAATTTCATATTTTTTACTGAACTTTGTTATGGATCTCCAATCCGTATGAAAATTGATATCTGAGTATCCGCAAGGACACTGATTAACATGCTTTAGCTTCTTTTAGACATCCACCGTTTTTCAAAATGGCTGCCATACATACTGTCAAAATCACCAACGCGACGACGAGCGAAGCGAGGAGGAGCTTCAAACTACCTATCGCGACGACGAGCGAAGCGAGGAGGAGCTTCAAACTACCTACCGCAACGACGAGCGAAGCGAGGAGGAGCTTCAAACTACTTACCGCGACGACGAGCGAAGCGAGGAGGAGCTTCAAACTACCTATCGCGACGACGAGCGAAGCGAGGAGGAGCTTTAAACTATCTAATGCGACGACGAGCGAAGCGAGGAGGAGCTTCAAACTACCTAACGCGACGACGAGCGAAGCGAGGAGGAGCTTCAAACTACCTATTGCGACGACGAGCGAAGCGAGGAGGAGCTTCAAACTACTTACCGCGACGACGAGCGAAGCGAGGAGGAGCTTCAAACTACCTATCGCGACGACGAGCGAAGCGAGGAGGAGCTTCAAACTACCCATCACAACGACAAGCAAAGCGAGGAGGAGCTTCAAACTACCCATCACGACGACAAGCAAAGCGAGGAGGAGCTTCAAACTACCCATTGCTACATTTATAATGTTTACTAATGCGACGTTTTTTAATTGCCTTTAGCTGATCTAACCTAACTTCAAAACTAACCTATTTTTACCTAACAACTGAATATTTTCGGGACCCTTGATTAAAATTGACAAAATTAAATGGCGCACACTATCGGAACTAATAGAGGCAAGCATAGCGTGTTTGACTCATGTTAAAGAGAACAACGGAGGCTTTCTCATAGACTTAAAATAATTCCAAGATGGCAGATTCAAAATGGCGTCCGATTTTATAGTAACTCAGATCCGGCTGATATTTTATATTTGGGGATTTTAAAAGAGGCTGATTTCAAATTTTGACCTTTTACATGACTGACAGCATTTTTCAAGATGGCCGCCATGCAAAAGTCAGATCAATTATCATTTTCTTTGAAAAATACCGTCGTTTTGTACTTTTACTTGCAAAATTTAAAGTTTAGCACAAAGTATAACATTTTTATAAATACAACAGCCACGATAACGTCCTCGCGGGCCGCACGCGGCCCGCGCACGGAGGAAAATACTAGTTATAATATATAAAGTTCGTTACCCACTCACTCACTCACTCACTCATGATTGACATTTTTGTTCCCGAACTCCTGGAAGTGGTGGAGAAAAACCGAGTATGAGGTTGTATAGAGATCGGTCACGTGACAACCAGAAAAATCTGACATCAGCAAAAAATCGTCTCCTTGATGGAACCGGTCAACGGCTCTCGGAAACTACAAGTCGGATGGGTGACCTGTTCTAACTAAAGTTGTAGTAAACCCTGGGACGCTTGGAGAGAAATAAAAAAAAATAGGGGTTGCCATACAAAAAAATAAAAATTCCATACAAAATTGAAACGCTTATAAATCGGAAACGGTAAGAGGTAGGTGGGGTGTGTTCGACCAAATGTCATAGAGGAGGATGGGCGCTTTCGGATGGTCGTCATGAAAATCCAAGATGGCGGATCCAAGATGGCGGCCATTTTGAAAGTTGGTCCGATCGGGCTGATTTTTTGCATCGGGGGTTTTCGGGGTCCCTGATTCGATATTTGAAAAAATATTTTGGATCCAGCCATTTTTAAAGATGGCTGCCATACAAATTTTTTTTTTCATTTTTGGCTCATTGTTTCTCGATACCTATGGAAAATTTTGATCATATTTTTATAAATTTGTATGCAAATGGACAATCGAAATTCAAAACATTTCATGACCTGGTCTTCCGACCTTCCATCATCGTGACCATCAACGGCCTGGCTAAGCTATATGAGATAGGTCATATTCGTTCTCAGGAATGTCATAGCAAACCCTGGGACGATTTTAGAGAAAATAAAAAAAAAACAAAATGGCGGAAAAAAAAATCACCCATACAAATTTAAACCGGAAATGACGCCGAAATCATGATACTTTAGTATAAAGAGCTCGAACTAATATTGTTTGGAGGCCGGAAGGGAAGATATGACAAAATTTTTTTTTTCAAAATGGCGGAAATTTCGGTCATGACGGGAAAAAAAGTTTCTCCGATCCGGATGAAAATCGATATCTGGGGGTCCCCAAGGATGCTGATCAACATTCTAAAATCAAATTTTGACATGCGCCATTTTTCAATAGGGTTGCCATACAAAGGTGATTTTAACAAAATATAAACTTTCCTTTTTTACGCCTCCAATATGAATGTAATAGAAAAGTTGTTTCGGGGGATCGAGTAAAGATGTATAAAGGAACAAAACAAAACACTAATAAAATAGATTTTTTTCAAGATGGCGGATGGAGACGTATCGACTTACAAAAAAAGTTATCCGATCAGGATCAAAATCGATATCTAAGACTCCCCTTAGATACTTAGTAAGAATATGGGGAAAAATTTTTGATTCCGCTATTTTGAAAAATTTCATACTTTTTACTGAACTTTGTTATGGATCTCCAATCCGTATGAAAATTGATATCTGAGTATCCGCAAGGATACTGATTAACATGCTTTAGCTTCTTTTAGACATCCACCGTTTTTCAAAATGGCTGCCATACATTCTGTCAAAATCACCAACGCGACGACGAGCGAAGCGAGGAGGAGCTTCAAACTACCTATCGCGACGACGAGCGAAGCGAGGAGGAGCTTCAAACTACCTACCGCGACGACGAGCGAAGCGAGGAGGAGCTTCAAACTACTTACCGCGACGACGAGCGAAGCGAGGAGGAGCTTCAAACTACTTATCGCGACGACGAGCGAAGCGAGGAGGAGCTTCAAACTATCTAATGCGACGACGAGCGAAGCGAGGAGGAGCTTCAAACTACCTAACGCGACGACGAGCGAAGCGAGGAGGAGCTTCAAACTACCTATTGCGACGACGAGCGAAGCGAGGAGGAGCTTCAAACTACTTACCGCGACGACGAGCGAAGCGAGGAGGAGCTTCAAACTACCTATCGCGACGACGAGCGAAGCGAGGAGGAGCTTCAAACTACCTACCGCGACGACGAGCGAAGCGAGGAGGAGCTTCAAACTACTTACCGCGACGACGAGCGAAGCGAGGAGGAGCTTCAAACTACTTATCGCGACGACGAGCGAAGCGAGGAGGAGCTTCAAACTATCTAATGCGACGACGAGCGAAGCGAGGAGGAGCTTCAAACTACCTAACGCGACGACGAGCGAAGCGAGGAGGAGCTTCAAACTACCTATTGCGACGACGAGCGAAGCGAGGAGGAGCTTCAAACTACTTACCGCGACGACGAGCGAAGCGAGGAGGAGCTTCAAACTACCTATAGCGACGACGAGCGAAGCGAGGAGGAGCTTCAAACTATCGACCGCGACGACGAGCGAAGCGAGGAGGAGCTTCAAACCATCTACCGCGACGACGAGCGAAGCGAGGAGGAGCTTCAAACTACCCATCGCTACATTTACTTTGTTTTACTAATGCGACTTTTTTAATTGATTTTAGCTTATCTAACTAACCTGTCTTACCTAAGATCTAAATATTTTCAGGATCCTTGATTCAAATTGACATATAATTGATAAACAAAACAAAATGACCGCCATACAAAATTAAAACACGCCCACAATCGGAACTTATAGAAGCCGACAAGGCGTGTTTGGTCTCATAACAAAGGAACAACGGAGGCTTTCTCATAGACTTAAAATAATTCCAAGATGGCAGATTCAAAATGGCGTCCGATTTTATAGTAACTCAGATCCGGCTGATATTTTATATTTGGGGATTTTAAAAGAGGCTTATTTCAAATTTTGACCTTTTACATGACTGACAGCATTTTTCAAGATGGCCGCCATGCAAAAGTCAGATCAATTATCATTTTCTTTGAAAAATACCGCTGTTTTGTACTACTTCTTGCAAAATTACAAGTTTAAACTAAAGTATAACATTTTTATAAATACAACAGCCACGATAACGTCCTCGCGGGCCGCACGCGGCCCGCGCACGGAGGAAAATACTAGTTATAATATATAAAGTTCGTTACCCACTCACTCACTCACTGACTGACATTTTTGTTCCCGAGCTCCTGGAAGTGGTGGAGAAAAACCGAGTATGAGGTTGTATAGAGATTGGTCACGTGACAACCAGAAAAATCTGACATCAGCAAAAAATCGTCTCCTTGATGGAACCGGTCAACGGCTCTCGGAAACTACAAGTCGGATGGGTGACCTGTTCTAACTAAAGTTGTAGTAAACCCTGGGACGCTTGGAGAGAAATAAAAAAAAATAGGGGTTGCCATACAAAAAAATAAAAATTCCATACAAAATTGAAACGCTTATAAATCGGAAACGGTAAGAGGTAGGTGGGGTGTGTTCGACCAAATGTCATAGAGGAGGATGGGCGCTTTCGGATGGTCGTCATGAAAATCCAAGATGGCGGATCCAAGATGGCGGCCATTTTGAAAGTTGGTCCGATCGGGCTGATTTTTTGCATCGGGGGGTTTTCGGGGTCCCTGATTCGATATTTGAAAAAATATTTTGGATCCCGCCATTTTTAAAGATGGCTGCCATACAAATTTTTTTTTTCATTTTTGGCTCATTGTTTCTCGATACCTATGGGAAATTTTGAACTTTTTTTTTAAAATTTGTATGCAAATGGACAATCGAAATTCAAAACATTTCATGACCTGGTCTTCCGACCTTCCATCATCGTGACCATCAACGGCCTGGCTAAACGATGTGAGATGGGTCATATGCGTTCTCAGGAATGTCATAGCAAACCCTGGGACGATTTTAGAGAAAATAAAAAAAATTCAAAATGGCGGAAAAAAAAATCTTCCATACAAATTTAAACCGGAAATGACGTCGAAACCATAATACTTTAGTATAAAGAGCTCAAACTAATATTGTTTGGAGGCCAAAAGGGAAAAGAACACCAAATTTTTTTTTTCAAAATGGCGGAAATTTTGGTCGTGGCGGAAAAAAAAAATTCTCCGATCCGGATCAAAATCGATATCTGATGGTCCCCAAGGATGCTGATCAACATTCTAAAATCAAATTTTGACATGCGCCATTTTTCAATAGGGTTGCCATACAAAGGTGATTTTAACGAAATATGAACTTTCCTTTTTTACGCCTCCAATATGAATGTAATAGAAAAGTTGTTTCTGGGGATCGAGTTAAGATGTATAAAGGAACAAAACAGAACACAAATGAAATTGATTTTTTCAAGATGGCGGATGGAGACGTATCGACTTATAGAAAAAGTTATCCGATCCGGATGAAAATCGATATCTAAGACTCCCCCTAGATACTTAGCAAGAATATGGGGAAAAAATTTTGATTCCGCCATTTTGAAAAATTTCATTCATTTTACCGAACTATTTTATGGATCTCCAATCCATATGAAAATTGATATCTGAGTGTCCCCAAGGATACTGATTAACATGCTTTAGCTTCTTTTAGACATCCACCGTTTTTCAAAATGGCTGCCATACATATTTTCAAAACCACCAATGCGACGACGAGCGAAGCGAGGAGGAGCTTCAAACTACCTACCGCGACGACGAGCGAAGCGAGGAGGAGCTTCAAACTACCTACCGCGACGACGAGCGAAGCGAGGAGGAGCTTCAAACTACCTACCGCGACGACGAGCGAAGCGAGGAGGAGCTTCAAATTACCTACCGCGACGACGAGCGAAGCGAGGAGGAGCTTCAAACTACCTACCGCGACGACGAGCGTAGCGAGGAGGAGCTTCAAACTACCTATCGCGCCGACGAGCGAAGCGAGGAGGAGCTACAAACTACCTATTGCGATGACGAGTGAAGCGAGGAGGAGCTTCAAACTACCTATTGCGACGACGATCAAACTACCCATTGCTACGTTTACAATGTTTTACTAATGCGACGTTTTTTAATTGGCTTAAGCTAATCTAACCTAACTTCAACACCACTAACCTTTTTTTACCTAACAACTGAATATTTTCGGGAACCTTGAATAAAATAGACACTCTTTGAAGAAACATAACAAAATGGCCGCCATGCAAAATTAAAAGGCGCACACTATCGAAACTAATAGAGGCAAGCATAGCGTGTTTGGACTCATGTTACAGAGAACAACGGAGGCTTTCTTACAGTCTTAAAATAATTCAAAGATGGTGGATTCAAAATGACGCCCGATTTTATAGTAACTCGGATTCGGCTGATATTTTATATTTGGGGGTTTTAAAGGATGCTGATTTCAAATTTTGACCTTTTACTTGACTGACAGCATTTTTCAAGATGGCCGCCATGCAAAGTCAAGCGCATTATCATTTTCTTTGAAAAATACCGCTGTTTTGTACTAATTCTTGCAAAATTTAAAGTTTAGCACCAAGTATAACATTTTTATAAATACAACAGCCACGAAAACGTCCTCGCGGGCCGCACGAGGCCCGCGCACGGAGCAAAATACTAGTTATAATATATAAAGTTCGTTACCCACTCACTCACTGACTGACATTTTTGTTCCCGAGCTCCTGGAAGTGGTGGAAAAAAACCGAGTATGAGGTTGTATAGAGATCGGTCACGTGACAACCAGAAAAATCTGACATCAGCAAAAAGTCGTCTCCTTGATGGAACCGGTCAACGGCTCTCGGAAACTACAAGTCGGATGGGTGACCTGTTCTAACTAAAGTTGTAGTAAACCCTGGGACGCTTGGAGAGAAATAAAAAAAAATAGGGGTTGCCATACAAAAAAATAAAAATTCCATACAAAATTGAAACGCTTATAAATCGGAAACGGTAAGAGGTAGATGGGGTGTGTTCGACCAAATGTCATAGAGGAGGATGGGCGCTTTCGGATGGTCGTCATGAAAATCCAAGATGGCGGATCCAAGATGGCGGCCATTTTGAAAGTTGGTCCGATCGGGCTGATTTTTTGCATCGGGGGGTTTTTGGGGTCCCTGATTTGATATTTGAAAAAATATTTTGGATCCCGCCATTTTTAAAGATGGCTGCCATACAAATTTTTTTTTTCATTTTTGGCTCATTGTTTCTCGATACCTATGGGAAATTTTGATCCTTTTTTTATTGATTCGTATAAAAAT
This sequence comes from Ennomos erosarius, assembly GCA_963580505.1. Classification (NCBI taxonomy): domain Eukaryota; kingdom Metazoa; phylum Arthropoda; class Insecta; order Lepidoptera; family Geometridae; genus Ennomos; species Ennomos erosarius. The sequence goes on along the minus strand of OY756996.1, from coordinate 8,474,562 downwards.
AGACGTTCTTAATTCAAAACATTTGATGACCTGGTCTTCCGACCTTCCATCATAGTGACCATCAACGGCCTGGCTAAACGATGTGAGATGGGTCATATGCGTTCTCAGGAATGTCATAGAAAACCCTGGGACGATTTTAGAGAAAATAAAAAAAATCCAAAATGGCGGAAAAAAAAAACTTCCATACAAATTTAAACCGGAAATGACGTCGAAACCATGATACTTTAGTATAAAAAGCTCGAACTAATATTGTTTGGAGGCCAAAAGAGAAAAGAACACCAATTTTTTTTTTTCAAAATGGCGGAAATTTTGGTCATGGCGGAAAAAAAAAATTCTCCGATCCGGATCAAAATCGATATCTGACGGTCCCCAAGAATGCTGATCAACATTCTAAAATCAAATTTTGACATGCGCCATTTTTCAATAGGGTTGCCATACAAAGGTGATTTTAACGAAATATGAACTTTCCTTTTTTACGCCTCCAATATGAATGTAATAGAAAAGTTGTTTCTGAGGATCAAGTAAAGATGTATAAAGGAACAAAACAAAATACAAATGAAATTGATTTTTTCAAGATGGCGCATGGAGACGTATCGACTTATAGAAAAAAATATCCGATCCGGATGAAAATCGATATCTAAGACTCCCCCTAGATACTTAGCAAGAATATGGCGAAAAAATTTTGATTCCGCCATATTGAAAAATTTCATTCATTTTACCGAACTTTTTTATGGATCTCCAATCCGTATGAAAATTGATATCTGAGTGTCCCTAAGGATACTGATTAACATGCTTTAGCTTCTTTTAGACATCCACCGTTTTTCAAAATGGCTGCCATACATATTTTCAAAACCACCAATGCGACGACGAGCGAAGCGAGGAGGAGCTTCAAACTACCTATCGCGACGACGAGCGAAGCGAGGAGGAGCTTCAAACTACCTACCGCGACGACGAGCGAAGCGAGGAGGAGCTTCAAACTACCTACCGCGACGACGAGCGAAGCGAGGAGGAGCTTCAAACTACCTACCGCGACGACGAGCGAAGCGAGGAGGAGCTTTAAACTACCTACCGCGACGACGAGCGTAGCGAGGAGGAGCTTCAAACTACCTATCGCGACGACGAGCGAAGCGAGGAGGAGCTTCAAACTACCTATCGCGACGACGAGCGAAGCGAGGAGGAGCTTCAAACTACCTACCGCGACGACGAGCGTAGCGAGGAGGAGCTTCAAACTACCTATCGCGACGACGAGCGAAGCGAGGAGGAGCTTCAAACTACCTATCGCGACGACGAGCGAAGCGAGGAGGAGCTACAAACTACCTACCGCGACGACGAGCGAAGCGAGGAGGAGCTTCAAACTACCTACCGCGACGACGAGCGTAGCGAGGAGGAGCTTCAAACTACCTATCGCGACGACGAGCGAAGCGAGGAGGAGCTACAAACTACCTATTGCGATGACGAGTGAAGCGAGGAGGAGCTTCAATCTACCTATCGCGACGACGATCAAACTACCCATTGCTACGTTTACAATGTTTTACTAATGCGACGTTTTTTAATTGGCTTTAGCTAATCTAACCTAACTTCAACACCACTAACCTTTTTTTACTTAACAACTGAATATTTTCGGGAACCTTGAATAAAATAGACACTCTTTGAAGAAACATAACAAAATGGCCGCCATGCAAAATTAAAAGGCGCACACTATCGAAACTAATAGAGGCAAGCATAGCGTGTTTGGACTCATGTTACAGAGAACAACGGAGGCTTTCTTACAGTCTTAAAATAATTCAAAGATGGCGGATTCAAAATGGCGCCCGATTTTATAGTAACTCGGATTCGGCTGATATTTTATATTTGGGGGTTTTAAAGGATGCTGATTTCAAATTTCGACCTTTTACTTGACTGACAGCATTTTTCAAGACGGCCGCCATGCAAAGTCAAGCGCATTATCATTTTCTTTGAAAAATACCGTCGTTTTGTACTTTTACTTGCAAAATTTAAAGTTTAGCACAAAGTATAACATTTTTATAAATACAACAGCCACGAAAACGTCCTCGCGGGCCGCACGCGGCCCGCGCACGGAGGAAAATACTAGTTATAATATATAAAGTTCGTTACCCACTGACTCACTCACTCACTGACTGATATTTTTGATCTCAGCTCCTGGAAGTGGTGGAAAAAAACCGAGTATGAGGTTGTATAGAGATGGGTCACGTGACCACCAGAAAAATCTGACATCAGCAAAAAGTCGTCTCCTTGATGGAACTGGTCAACGGCTCTCGGAAACTACAAGTCGGATGGGTGACCTGTTTTAACTAAAGTTGTAGTAAACCTTGGGACGCTTGGAGAGAAATAAAAAAAAATGGGGGTTGCCATACAAAAAAATAAAAATTCCATACAAAATTGAAACGCTTATAAATCGGAAACGGTAAGAGGTAGGTGGGGTGTGTTCGACCAAATGTCATAGAGGAGGATGGGCGCTTTCGGATGGTCGTCATGAAAATCCAAGATGGCGGATCCAAGATGGCGGCCATTTTGAAAGTTGGTCCGATCCGGCTGATTTTTTGCATCGGGGGGTTTTTGGGGTCCCTGATTCGATATTTGAAAAAATATTTTGGATCCCGCCATTTTTAAAGATGGCTGCCATACAATTTTTTTTTTTTATTTTTGGCTCATTGTTTCTCGATACCTATGAGAAATTTTGATCCTTTTTTTATTGGCTCGTATAAAAATAGACGTTCTTAATTCAAAACATTTGATGACCTGGTCTTCCGACCTTCCATCATCGTGACCATCAACGGCCTGGCTAAACGATATGAGATGGGTCATATGCGTTCTCAGGAATGTCATAGCAAACCCTGGGACGATTTTAGAGAAAATAAAAAAAATCCAATATGGCGGAAAAAAAAATCTTCCATACAAATTTAAACCGGAAATGACGTCGAAACCATGATACTTTAGTATAAAGAGCTCGAACTAATATTGTTTGAAGGCCAAAAGGGAAAAGAACACCAAATTTTTTTTTTCAAAATGGCGGAAATTTTGGTTATGGCGGAAAAAAAAAATTCTCCGATCCGGATCAAAATCGATATCTGACGGTCCCCAAGGATGCTGATCAACATTCTAAAATCAAATTTTGACATGCGCCATTTTTCAATAGGGTTGCCATACAAAGGTGATTTTAACGAAATATGAACTTTCCTTTTTTACGCCTCCAATATGAATGTAATAGAAAAGTTGTTACTGGGGATCGAGTAAGATGTATAAAGGAACAAAACAGAACACAAATGAAATTGATTTTTTCAAGATGGCGGATGGAGACGTATCGACTTATAGAAAAAGTTATACGATCCGGATGAAAATCGATATCTAAGACTCCCCCTAGATACTTAGCAAGAATATGGGGAAAAAATTTTGATTCCGCCATTTTGAAAAATTTCATTCATTTTACCGAACTTTTTTATGGATCTCCAATCCGTATGAAAATTGATATCTGAGTGTCCCCAAGGATACTGATTAACATGCTTTAGCTTCTTTTAGACATCCACCGTTTTTCAAAATTGCTGCCATACATATTTTCAAAACCACCAATGCGACGACGAGCGAAGCGAGGAGGAGCTTCAAACTACCTATCGCGACGACGAGCGAAGCGAGGAGGAGCTTCAAACTACCTACCGCGACGACGAGCGAAGCGAGGAGGAGCTTCAAACTACCTACCGCGACGACGAGCGAAGCGAGGAGGAGCTTCAAACTACCTACCGCGACGACGAGCGAAGCGAGGAGGAGCTTCAAACTACCTACCGCGACGACGAGCGAAGCGAGGAGGAGCTTCAAACTACCTACCGCGACGACGAGCGTAGCGAGGAGGAGCTTCAAACTACCTATCGCGCCGACGAGCGAAGCGAGGAGGAGCTACAAACTACCTATTGCGATGACGAGTGAAGCGAGGAGGAGCTTCAAACTACCTATTGCGACGACGATCAAACTACCCATTGCTACGTTTACAATGTTTTACTAATGCGACGTTTTTTAATTGGCTTAAGCTAATCTAACCTAACTTCAACACCACTTACCTTTTTTTACCTAACAACTGAATATTTTCGGGAACCTTGAATAAAATAGACACTCTTTGAAGAAACATAACAAAATGGCCGCCATGCAAAGTTAAAAGGCGCACACTATCGAAACTAATAGAGGCAAGCATAGCGTGTTTGGACTCATGTTACAGAGAACAACGGAGGCTTTCTTACAGTCTTAAAATAATTCAAAGATGGCGGATTCAAAATGACGCCCGATTTTATAGTAACTCGGATTCGGCTGATATTTTATATTTGGGGGTTTTAAAGGATGCTGATTTCAAATTTTGACCTTTTACTTGACTGACAGCATTTTTCAAGATGGCCGCCATGCAAAGTCAAGCGCATTATCATTTTCTTTGAAAAATACCGTCGTTTTGTACTTGTACTTGCAAAATTTAAAGTTTAGCACAAAGTATAAGACTTTTATAAATACAACAGCCACGATAACGTCCTCGCGGGCCGCACGCGGCCCGCGCACGGAGGAAAATACTAGTCATAATATATAAAGTTCGTCACCCACTCACTCACTCACTCACTCACTCACTCACTCACTGACTGACATTTTTGTTCCCGAGCTCCTGGAAGTGGTGGAAAAAAACCGAGTATGAGGTTGTATAGAGATGGGTCACGTGACCACCAGAAAAATCTGACATCAGCAAAAAGTCGTCTCCTTGATGGAACTGGTCAACGGCTCTCGGAAACTACAAGTCGGATGGGTGACCTGTTTTAACTAAAGTTGTAGTAAACCTTGGGACGCTTGGAGAGAAATAAAAAAAAATGGGGGTTGCCATACAAAAAAATAAAAATTCCATACAAAATTGAAACGCTTATAAATCGGAAACGGTAAGAGGTAGGTGGGGTGTGTTCGACCAAATGTCATAGAGGAGGATGGGCGCTTTCGGATGGTCGTCATGAAAATCCAAGATGGCGGATCCAAGATGGCGGCCATTTTGAAAGTTGGTCCGATCCGGCTGATTTTTTGCATCGGGGGGTTTTTGGGGTCCCTGATTCGATATTTGAAAAAATATTTTGGATCCCGCCATTTTTAAAGATGGCTGCCATACAATTTTTTTTTTTTATTTTTGGCTCATTGTTTCTCGATACCTATGAGAAATTTTGATCCTTTTTTTATTGGCTCGTATAAAAATAGACGTTCTTAATTCAAAACATTTGATGACCTGGTCTTCCGACCTTCCATCATCGTGACCATCAACGGCCTGGCTAAACGATATGAGATGGGTCATATGCGTTCTCAGGAATGTCATAGCAAACCCTGGGACGATTTTAGAGAAAATAAAAAAAATCCAATATGGCGGAAAAAAAAATCTTCCATACAAATTTAAACCGGAAATGACGTCGAAACCATGATACTTTAGTATAAAGAGCTCGAACTAATATTGTTTGAAGGCCAAAAGGGAAAAGAACACCAAATTTTTTTTTTCAAAATGGCGGAAATTTTGGTTATGGCGGAAAAAAAAAATTCTCCGATCCGGATCAAAATCGATATCTGACGGTCCCCAAGGATGCTGATCAACATTCTAAAATCAAATTTTGACATGCGCCATTTTTCAATAGGGTTGCCATACAAAGGTGATTTTAACGAAATATGAACTTTCCTTTTTTACGCCTCCAATATGAATGTAATAGAAAAGTTGTTACTGGGGATCGAGTAAGATGTATAAAGGAACAAAACAGAACACAAATGAAATTGATTTTTTCAAGATGGCGGATGGAGACGTATCGACTTATAGAAAAAGTTATACGATCCGGATGAAAATCGATATCTAAGACTCCCCCTAGATACTTAGCAAGAATATGGGGAAAAAATTTTGATTCCGCCATTTTGAAAAATTTCATTCATTTTACCGAACTTTTTTATGGATCTCCAATCCGTATGAAAATTGATATCTGAGTGTCCCCAAGGATACTGATTAACATGCTTTAGCTTCTTTTAGACATCCACCGTTTTTCAAAATTGCTGCCATACATATTTTCAAAACCACCAATGCGACGACGAGCGAAGCGAGGAGGAGCTTCAAACTACCTATCGCGACGACGAGCGAAGCGAGGAGGAGCTTCAAACTACCTACCGCGACGACGAGCGAAGCGAGGAGGAGCTTCAAACTACCTACCGCGACGACGAGCGAAGCGAGGAGGAGCTTCAAACTACCTACCGCGACGACGAGCGTAGCGAGGAGGAGCTTCAAACTACCCATCGCGACGACGAGCGAAGCGAGGAGGAGCTACAAACTACCTATTGCGATGACGAGTGAAGCGAGGAGGAGCTTCAAACTACCTATCGCGACGACGATCAAACTACCCATTGCTACGTTTACAATGTTTTACTAATGCGACGTTTTTTAATTGGCTTTAGCTAATCTAACCTAACTTCAACACCACTAACCTTTTTTTACCTAACAACTGAATATTTTCGGGAACCTTGAATAAAATAGACACTCTTTGAAGAAACATAACAAAATGGCCGCCATGCAAAATTGAAAGGCGCACACTATCGAAACTAATAGAGGCAAGCATAGCGTGTTTGGACTCATGTTACAGAGAACAACGGAGGCTTTCTTACAGTCTTAAAATAATTCAAAGATGGCGGATTCAAAATGGCGCCCGATTTTATAGTAACTCGGATTCGGCTGATATTTTATATTTGGGGGTTTTAAAGGATGCTGATTTCAAGTTTTGACCTTTTACTTGACTGACAGCATTTTTCAAGATGGCCGCCATGCAAAAGTCAGATAAATTATCATTTTCTTTGAAAAATACCGCTGATTATAAGATTTTTATAAATACAACAGCCACGATAACGTCCTCGCGGGCCGCACGCGGCCCGCGCACGGAGCAAAATACTAGTTCTATGTATATATTTACAAACAAAAAAAAAAGGTATATAAGTATTGTATCAGTTATCTGGTTCCCATAGTACAAGCTATGCTTAGGTTGGGGCTAGATGGCGCTGTGTGAAATGTCCACACATATTATATTATTATTATTATTATTATTATTATTTAGAATAGGTACAACCTATAATATTTTTTATAAAATAATTCATACGGTGAGGTATCATGAAAGTTGCGTTCCCAGCAGGTTTCCACCCTTATAATTGGGTAGGTACCCTTCTTGTAAGGTTATCGAATATTTTTCTGAGATTGGATTACGCTTATAAATCACGAAGTTACCGCAGCGTTATCCCGTCCCATCCCTCGGTAAATACTTGGGCGCACCTGCTGTGGTTACATTGGTGAAATGTCGCTGAAATTTCTCACAGCTTTCTTGTAAATAGTATTTTAATTTATTTCGACGTTGGTGTAGAGTTTTGTTTTTATGTTACCGTTGTGAATTTCTTATTGTTTTATATTTATTACAGCAGCTTATTATTATTATTTATTATAACACTTTAAAGGAAGGTCAAAAGAGTATGGCATGGGCATCCATACGCTACGGTAACCTCTTCCTATCTGAAAGACTGTTTTATTATTTTATTAAATTTTATTTTATTAAAACAGTATTTTTACGGGTAACACTGTAGGATAATAATATATATAAACCAACAATAAAATAAAACTCCAATCCCGCTACGATACTTTTGGCTTGGCTTTAGAAAGCGAAGTAACAAATCTGAATACATTTCAATTGTCATTTATGATTTCAATGTCGTGATCGAGATTACAAACGATAATGACATAGCGGTGCGGCCTTAATCCCACTTTAATATGTCATTCTGTTTGTATTCGACTATTTGAATTATTAAATTAAACAATTATTATCAATCCTGCTTTGATTAATAGATGTGGTTACTATTAATGTTTGTGTTGAAAGCTTTGATCGCCATGAAAATGCCGCTTATATTAAGTTTTATATTTATTTGTTGTGTAATTAATATTATAATATTGTTGTGTTATTAAATTATGAATTGTACCGCACTGGCATTGTTGCTTTAGACAGAATGACAGATATATTGAGGTACTTATTCCCTAAACAATAATTCGGTACCTTTATAATAAATAACTTACCTACTTCATAAGTTGATTAGCCCATCACGTTGAAAATAAAGTTGACAGTCAACCTACCATCAATAATGCAGCTAAATACCCAAATATACATAAGTAACTGAGTTCTAAATAGAACGGATCAATCTTTTACGCCTCCAGCTCTTAGCCTACTCTACACGACACACACTTGCCACTCAGCTCAGCACTTAAAGTACTCTCAAAATAAAAGACTGTTGTACTAAGTTCTATAACTTATTAATTCCTTTCCGTTTACGTCCAACGAATAAATAAACATGACTTCTACTTAGTAGACCTAAGTAGGCATTTGTTTGCTTAAAATAAAAGAATTTTAGAAGGAAATATTCAAGTTCTGTCAACAAATTAGTGGGTGAACGCTATCGAGCGTCTCATCTCGACGTGAAATTAATTTTAATGATCGCCTCGTCGAGTGGCTTGAGCACGTCATTATTTTAAGTGAAAAATACCCAATTGTGCAAGACGCTGTAGCTGGAATATCTCGCTAAGCTTATTATCTTTTTGCCTGATAAAATTCATATTAAGGTTTTGCGATTGAGTAAAAAGACAAGAATAGCAATTAGCCAATAAAATGTAAATACATATTTTTGGAGTTTCACAAAGCGTCATCTATTCCGTAATCAAGCAAAGCTTGTACTATGGGAACTAGATAACTATAGATAGAATAGCTTATCTATAATTATATACTTTTTATTTGTAAATACATACGTAACATACCACACTCAGACAGAACCAGCATCGATGTTCATCACCCAAATGTTTGTCCTGGGTAGGAATCAAACCAGCGACCTACAGATTAGTAGTATCCCTACTCCCTCTACCCTACAACATACCTTATGGAACACCTTGCCGGCGTCCTTGTTTCCAGCTAACTATAATCTGGGAGTCTTCAAGTCGAAAGTGAACAGGTATCTTCTAGGCGAGCATGCACCATCGCAGACTGCGTCATCACGTTTCATCAGGTGAGACAGTGGTCAAATGCTTTGCCTATAAAGAATAAAAAATAAACCATCTAATCATTAGAAGGTGGGGTTACTACCAACTGAGCTATTAGGCCAGTCAAATGTAAACGAGTCCAGTATGTGCACCAATGTTGCCTGCGATTGGTGATGACGTTGAGGCATCTAGACGACTCTGTAACAAAGTACAAGACGTGACTCAAATAACCTCTCCAGAAAGCATAGGTAGGTCTTACTACCACATAACAAAAGAATAGTAATTATGGTTGTTTGTTAGCGCATATATAGCATATATAGCGGAGATCAGAGAAAAATCTTGGAGGAAAGTAGATAGGCAGGGATTGCGTCGTGTCATGTAGGTAATGATTACCTATCTGCCTTCGTAATTAGGTTCGGGAAGATGAGTTGCAAAACAAAATCAAGCCCCCAATTGACCTTTAGTTAGGTAGTTACACGGCAAAGTTGGAAATAAGCTTATTACTATGAAGTTTGATTATGTTCTGGAATTACTCTTGGTGATTACGTAGGCTATCGGGCTACCTGGCTGAGTACTTACCTGCTGTAATTTCTAGAAACATCCACTAGGTCCACCATCCGCACCTACAGTAGATAGAGCGCTTGGATCCACAGCTAGGATCCACATGTGTGTAACACAAGTCTGACGAATGTTTTGACTACATACATTTTTAAGAAGGTACTTACAGAATTTTCTTGATGATTGGAATCATTGTTTAGTTCCAGATTTTTGCCACTGTGTTATAAATTGCACTATATTGTGTGTCGTGGTAGAGTACTTAGAGCTCATTTTCATTGGTCGAGCCCGCATTCGGGATGCGGCAGATTTCTGTGCACGCATGCCATATAGGAGGAACCGCATGCTGAAATCGTTTATGGGATTTAATTGTGTCAGGCTCTACCTAGATATTTATATGTTCATTTTTTTTTTATTCTATATATGCAAAGCATGGATGAACAAGGCTCAAGACAGAGAACAATGGAAAGGACTTTAGGAGGAGTCCCAAGTCATTACCATACAACTGAAAATAGTAATAGAGAGGTATGTAGGTAGGTGAGCGTCCGTTATTTTATGTGCTGTGATTGTGACATATTACCTTGGTTACAAATAATATTCCGTTTGTTTGATACAATCAATAATAGCGGGCGACATCTCCATAGCTGCCGTGTATTATTTACGACGTGTTCTTTAACAAAATTACTTTATTCCGTGTTGGCACGCCGCCGCCGCTGGGTCCACGGTTATTCGTCTCGATTATTTGTACAGAAAGAATAATGTCTTTATTAAATGTAAAAAGGTTGAAAGTACAACCTTGAACAGACCTTCATATGTGATTATTAAAACGGAACGTAAACGTGTATGTTTTGTTTTACGAAAATACTCTAGGTCTGTGGTGTTGCCTCATTATTTTGTTAATTAGCTCGCATGGTAATACCTACATAAGTACATACCTCAACTTTAAGAATATAAATAGACTTAGGCTAAGAACTGAGAAACATTTTCTCCATCGTTAATTCCAAGAACCAATGAGTAGCAAAGAGAAGTTCTCTACCTACTTGCTAGGTATTCTTCAGTCTTCTGGTTTTGTAAACACTAAAGACAAAATTACACACGCGCATAATACTTATAGTAAAAAATCCAAAACTGTCATAATAAGACTTTATTTAGAGAGAATTTATTTTAGGAAAACAATGAATAATCATGAATCTCTGAGAATCAACCTTTCATAAGCTTACCTACAATTTTCAAGGGGTTTGTGAAAAATATTTTAAAATTTTTGAATTATCATACATTACCTACAATCAGTTTAAAATGAGCCATAAATAAATACCGAGTCACCATCCATCATCATCCCCGTAGACGTCTACTGCTGAACATACAGGCCTCCCCCAGAGAGTGCCACTTTGAGCAGCTGCTCGCCTCCTTCATCCATCGGCTCCCCGCGGCTGCCAACACAGCACCTTCCGAGTATTGTGTAATTCATGTTTCTAAAGAACAATGTAACAGGAGACCAAACATACTGAGGTATGGAATAAAAAAGTAAAAGTCAGACTCTCTTTTCTTCTTGACGGTACATTGTGGTAAAATATCGTAGGTCAGCTTGGCAGCATTGACCTATCAATTCCGAAACTTGGTGATATCGAGGGGTAATTTATTTACCTCATTATTTAGTTCGACAGGTATTGGCCGACTCCCTAGCTAGCTTACCTACCACTGGCTTAAAGCTTAGGTAAATGTAGGTATCAGTGTGTGTGTATTGTAGAAACATAGAGGACTACAAAAATGACGCTTGCCACCCAAATAGAGGCAACCTGTTGACTTTACGCTTTCAATAAAACCTCTATTAATTCCTAATTAATTTAAACAAACAATCGACCATGGCTCCGTACGAACTTTAAAAATAATAATAACCACAAGATGTTGTCTTGTATGAACTATATTAATAGATATATAAGGGTGACCCAGGAATTAATTTCAAGCAAACGTCGTGCACAGCACTGTCGTGGTAGAATGTACGCGCTACGTAACTGTAATACCAACTATTTATGTACTAAATTCTGCAATAAATGATATTCTACTCTAACGTAAAGAATTGCTTAGTACTCAATCGTTTCAGAGAATCCCCGACATTCAGCTAACGAATTCAATAAGCCAAAATCAAAAGCACTTCATTATGACAACAATATCGTAATAACCACCATCAATCAAAACCTACAAATTTAACCGCGATCATAAAAGAAATGTTGGTTATTCCATTTCCCATTGTTTCCGGATAATGGGTAGAAACCCACCAACCCAAAGGTTTGTTAGTAAAACCCATTTTCCCTTTGAGCCTTACTTTGTGCGCGATAATCCGCTCCTGCCTGTGGCTACGGCTATTCGACCTTTGACGATGCTAAACAAAAGAAGCCCGCATGCAATAGTTTTTAACCCTAGTTCTTCTTACCCGGGTATATTGGAAGCAATATCACCACGATTTTCCAGTTTGGTATATCAGCCACTACGAGAAGTATAAAATAAATATTATCGATTGATTAGCCCAAAGTGGCCCAACATATTTTATTTAATAAAAAGTTCGGCCAACCACGCAGAACTAGAAATGCCTAGAACTCTTTGCAGGCAGCTTTGCGTAATATGTTAGTCCGTATAATAAGGTAATCCAAAAATCCTGACTGATGACCATAATACGAGCACAGAATATCTGAATGACTAATATACACGTAGTACGACCTTGGTATACCTAGAGGGTACAGCATAACACTATTATTATGAGGGTTGTCTAGAATAAAAATCAAAAAATATGATTAATTTTTTATTTCATGATGAATTTCAAATAAATAAATGAACTAGTCATCATCCATCATAATCATTAACAGCCAGAGACGTCCACTGCAAAACGTAGGCCTCCCCATAGAGCGCCACCGGCTGCTCGCCTCCTGCATCAGATCGTCGGTCCATCAACTACGATCACTAATTAACTATACTAGTGAACTATATTTTCAGCGATAACAACATTATTTTTATGGTGAGTATGGGGTTTTAAACATCTAAGATGTTAAAATGGAGAGCTGTAAGTTTCCAAAGTAGGTATTTTGTATAATATTATAATATTGCTTTGCAAGGCGACTTTGACCCTAACCCATCATAAATTGTTCACACTTTTACTTCGGTATTTGCCTTTGAACGTCCGTGAAATCAGACTTTTATTGTTCTTTCCGTGAATTAAGCGTTTCGCCCACAAAAGGCTTGGTTAATTTGTTAAATAAACAGTGTTTAATATTTTATCGCAAAAATGAATCAACATTCAACTTTTGCATAGGATTGCCATCCTTCGCCGCTTGTGAACGCAGACAGGTCTTTGCGCGGTCTTTCGTTCTTGTTCTGAGGTGGAATTTTAAAACAAACAGACGTGGTAAGTACCTAGTAGATAGGGAAGTAGCGATATTTCTATTATGGGTATCAATGCCCACTAAGTACCACCACCTACATTTATAATTCATATTCTTGTTAAATTAACCTTTACTATTAGTTTTCTTTTTCATCTCTTCGTTCCTATTGTAATAATGGATGTTACAGGTACCATCACTAAGCTTTTTATACTCTACCTAAAAGAGTACAATATTAGGCGCATCTCGAACAAAAAGCAAGTTGGTGGCCATACGCTCGCACCATAATTAAGGTGGGTGGCATTGTGTTTGGTTTGGTTATGCCTAAAATCGAATATTTAACAGCTATTCGCGATCAATTCCAAAGTTTAACTGTTTCATTACGAATTCAGTAAACCAAGTCAAGTTAGGTGATATTACGCAAGTTCAAATGAAGCGAGAAATACGTTAGCGGCAAACAATGAAGTTTACGCTAAGTTGGGGTTTATAAGACCAACTTCGAGATACCAAGTTTGGCCCTTAAGCTTTGAGTCTGAGCTTTTTTGAGCTCAGTCGGGAGTCGACACAAAGCGGATCAAAGTGAAGTAGGTTTAATTATTAAAGTTTAATTAAATCCATAAGGAATATATTGATATAATTGTTTTAACTCAAAGCATGCCAGTTTTCGAAGTGCCGATCGACACATCATTAATTGTAGACATTTTTAGATTAATCAGGTAAGCCTTCACCATCGTCGATCGCGTGTCGGTACGGTGGGAAACAGTGGCCAATGTAAGCTTAGCGAAGATAAAAAAAGTCAGCGGCATGGGAAAGGCAATAAAGATGTCCTATTATTTAGTAATAGTTGTTTTATCATACAACGAAACCACGCACCTTGTGTAGGAGTTCTAATTAGTGTAATTATGACACCTATGTGTCATCATTCATGACCATTCCGATTATTTTTGCGCCGACTTTTTCTGGTAAAGACATCGATTAGTTTCAAACCCAGAAAATATATTACCTACAGAAAGTATTTCATTATGACTCTTAGGAAGATACCTAACAATAATTAACTGTTAAAACATAGAACCGTTAACATAATAACTACTTAATTATTTGCAATCCATCATTGTTGAGGTCAATAAAAAATTGTTTACAATATCCTACTTTCAAATTAAATGACTCAATAATCCCTCAAAAAACTAGAGCCTACTCATTTTAATTAACAAAAAATAAAACAACTGGCGTCTTCGGTCGAGCTCCCTCGATAGGTGGTCAACGTAAAAACTAAATGAAATGCGGTCTTTACCGTAGCATCGCGGCTTCCGGTGGCAGCAAGCATGCTGACTGATACTAACTATCTGGGTACCTACTTAAATTATATTGCAGGTTATACTTTAGTTTATTAAATTACTTTCTAAAGGTTTCCATTAAACCTCTAACTAAAAATGACAATGGGATTGTGGTTATCACTTGCAGGATTTAAAGCTACCTTTTCGAATACCAATTATTCGATATTCCCCTACTGGGGGTAGGGGAATATAGCAGGAAAAAACATAAAATTAAAAAATTGAAAATTGCGTGTAGTGTTGCATTGCAAATTGCATACGTATAGATTCAATAATTTCCTTTATCTAAAAGGTACGTATTTTAACTAAAAGGGGCTAACATACTTATTTTTTTGAGGTTCTCGAGTGGCAACTACGAACCGGAAGAGCGTAGGCCAGCCCCCCACTAGGTGGACAGACGATTGGGAAGCCGATAGATGCAGGAACAAGCAGCCGCTCAAAGTAGCGCTCTATTAATATGTTCGAGGCCCATGTTGAGCAGTAAACGGCTTCAGGCTGATGACGATGACGATGATGAAACAAACTTCAATCACCTAAATTCATACTGAGAAATACTTGAATAAGGTTCATCTTAGAGCATTTAAAAAAGGAGGTGGCAAGGCAAGGCGTTCCCCTCTGCCGTTCATAAGGCGCTACTTGGTCATCTACAATATCATAGTGTGCGTGTAGACACTGCGTAACTACGCTAGTTTATATAACGGTGTGCGTGTTTTAAGATGGTGTGCGGCGTGCGTTTACACGCGCGGTTCGCTCGTGTGCTATGCGTGTCTACCTCGTCCCCCGTAGAAATTGCCAGAAAAATGGTGCTTACGGATTATAACGTTAACATCTCCATTTATAGATGCTCTAAGAGGTTCATACATTTTTCCAGATATAATCATTTAAAAACAAAACTACCAAATTGATTTAGATTCTACAGGATAATTCTGAAAATGGTACATATATCATTATAAATAAAAAACACAGAACCGGGGAAACAAACAAAAAACCTAAATTGAAAACCTCCTCTTTAAAGTTGGTTGATGTACAATAAATTCTTGCCTTCGTTTATATATATAATTTATAATACACCATCTCAAGAAGTTCTCGATTGATTTAACAGCGATACCACCTTAATTTGAGTTTCAGGAAGACGATATCGACCCAAGAATGTGTAATTAAAGTACAAATAGCGAGGCCCTCTAATTACAATCATAATTATGGAGGAAGAGCAAATTGAATATACATACGTAGATGTAATTCGTATACTTACCTATGTTTAAATTACATATCAGAAGAGACTAGGGTACCGGGAAATCCCGGTACTGAAAATCCCAGAATATTTTGCTTCTCTGAAACAGAATCTGGAATGCATTATACCAAATCAATCATAAGTAAGTATTTAACCTTTTTGTAATATTTATTAATTTAAACCGATATTTTTTTTAAATATTTCGATTAATGTTCACTTTTTCATTTACATTTTTTTTCATCTTTCATTTTCTAAATTTTTCTTTACAAGTTAATCTGTAAATTTTCATAGGTAATTTTTCTAATAACATGGCTCATAATATATACTTGACATAAATATTGATTATTAAGTAATTAAGTAGATCATTATCAATGTTACCACGTTGTTGAAGAGGGTGGAACCACAGATTAAATACGAATTCTCCTAAGCTAACACAATCGATATCATGTAAATAGAAAGTGATTAGATAAGGCAATTTAATCCATTGAGCCGATATTATATTACCTACTGTTTACGTTTTATGCTCATTGCTTATCACATATTAATAGTTGAAAACGACTAGCCGTTCCTAACCGATCGCTAAAGTAAAGCTACGTTCGCTGCGGTCACTACTATGATGGGTGACCAAAATTTGGTATTTAAGACTGAGCGCTACCGTGCTTCGGAGGGCACGTTAAGCCGTTGGTCCCGGCTGTTGTCGTAAGACAATAGTCGATAAGCCAAGTCAGAAGCCATAGGGCGGCCTAAAAATTCTGACACGGCTGACCACTTGCCTACACGAGAAGAAGAATAGCTGAACAGATTTAATGACTTTTTTTTTGTTTTTATGAGAATGAAACGCGCCTGGTGTTAGGTTAGTAATCAGATTACTAGACTGTGAGATCAGGTCATAGTCTCATTTTTCCAGTGATTCCGTTGTCCCATTTGACTTCATGAGGTTTTGCTCTAGTACTTTAAGTAAGTATACTTGTATGCACCTAAATAATCATAAATAATGTTTTTTTTTTACTAACAAACGCATCTCACCTGATGGTAAGTGACGCTGAGGTCGAAGGTGGAGCACGGTTGCCCAGAGAAATGTTCTGTAAACTTAAAACTTGAAAGTTGGGGAATAAAGTAAGAATTCCGAAGTAGGCTACGCAAAACTCAAAAGTTCACAAGTAAATTCGTTCTTAATCCTTCGTAAAATACACCTTCCTTCGGCACCTTTGTAAGCATTCACAGGTCCTGAGCGCTACAAGCGTCCACTTGACTGCTAATAAGTACTGCTTACCCTCAATCGCCAAATATACGCTATGTATAGTGGAACTCTGGAATTCCAGTTCGTATTATACTGTCATTAGTGTCAATCATCAATCACAGCAAGCTTCGAACAACAAGCAACGAATTTTTCTCTGCCCTGCTATTTAAAATTGCCCTTCCCCATTTTAAGTATGTCACGTTCTTCATACTTGCTTAAGTACTTGTCAAGCGGAGTGGATTAAAATAGGGGAAAGACTTGGGAAAGACAATTTTGTCTACTGTCCATGCTACCAAACCGGTGAACGATCCAAAACCATTAAGATCCTTTACAAAGCATAATTAAAGAATTTACGCCGCATGTCCTGTTAATTATGATTAAGATTAGTCTGTTTTTGCATAGCTTAAAACTGGATAACTATTTTTACTATTTTACGCCCATGGTCCCATAGATCCGCCATTTTGCGAAAAAACTTCAATAAATAATCTTACGAAAATCGGTCCAGAAGTTGACCTGTAGGCCTAGCACGAATCTTTACGCGAATGTAAGTGTAACGTTAACGTAAAACAGTTGTATGGGGCGCTGATCAAATGCCATTAACTGACTTACGCTTACCTACTTTCGCGTAAAGATTCATGCTAGGCCTACTGGTAGTTGTAGAGGAGAACAGCCGGACATCCGCGGGATACGAAATCTTTTTTGCCCAAGCTGAAACGGAGTCGCTCCGCTTGCACTTCACGCTCACTCGTTCGACAACCATATACGTAGTACCTTCTTACACAATTTTGTGATCAAAGTTCTAAAAACCACGGCATCTGTAGTACTCCACTGGTTACTTACTTCACGCATTCCCTACATTATTTACCATTCATGAATCGCTTTCTCAAATCCATATTTTCGATTGCAAACAGACTCCGGCTGGGTTGAGGGCCATTCACTGCGCGTTTGTTTATTTTCTTAATTAGTATTTAAATACGCTCGCTTTTTAATACTTTTATTTGACATTTTTATGGTAATGGAGCGTTTATGAATGAGTTTTTAAATTGGATGTCATCATGATTGTGTCTGATTTTAATTTAGGTGTATCCAGTGTTTTACCTTAAATACCGGTAATTAAGATATTGTGGTGATTGAGCTCCTATATAGGTACTATGTATTTAGGTACCTTCGACTTTGTCCCGTGACAGACATAGTACCACCTACTTACTTGTGCAAATGAAACTGGTGCAAATATACATGGTCTGTGTATGCGTTGTGGTGGGACAATGATTTTCGTAAGTGGAATCCTGGGTTCCTGGATACAGGGAATCCTATTAGTTACAATTCAAGACACTTAGAGCTTTCTAAATGCTCTAAGTTCAAGACACAATAGTTAATATGTATAATTATTTTTTATTATTCTCTATGCCTTCAATTCATTATGTTCTATTACAGGTTTTATCACAAGCTATTTTGACCCGGTTTTTCTGTAAAGCACTTCATTAATTCATTTTCCACTAAAGCCCGCACTCAAGTAGAGTTTTCATTCAAAATTGAGATCTCTATAATCTCATTTTGAGAGCGATTCAAGATGTAATGCCCGCCTTAATATTATTTTTTTATTTTGTTTAAGGTTTTTTTGTTATTTAGTCTATTTATATTTTAAACATTGAATAGCCGCGCCGCCAATTTCGTGTGAATGCCGAATAAATAAGTATTTATTTCCGGCTCGAATCAACGTAGTGTGACGGTCTATTTAAGTAACAGCATGTTAACTTTAAAACTTTACGTTAACATTAATTATTATTGTTTTAGTAAAGTTAATGAGCCACAACACAAAGTTGTTGAAGCTGTAATAATGAGCTAGGTAGGTATTCGGGTTATTTCCTGAGTACCGTGATCTCTGAGGCCCCTGTTCCGTTGGACCCCGAATACGATATGATTACTTACATAAAATATTATTTAATCTTTCTATGATTTTCAACTTGTTCGGCAGGGTAGATTTGAAAATATTCTTGTAGTACCTAATATACATATTAGTGGAACGACCCCGCCGTGCATAATCATTACAATAGATTTACAAAGAAAAGCTGCACACATGGTGTGCGTTTAACATTTTTTGATTTAAGCGAGTTTACCATCAGCTGGGCAGCAGTGGCGCTCTCTGGGGGAGGCCTATTTTCAGTAGTGGACATCAACGGTCTGATGATGATGATGATAAAAACTAAAAACCAAGTACAACAACAGTAATTGAAACTCTTCAGTCGTTTAACGTGAAGTGGACACTAAAGTAATAAATCTTTTAGATCTGACGATTGAATAGAATTTTGTTTAAGTATCGAGTGAATTTTGTCGAAAGAACTGTAGGCTAAGTATTCTGTCGCTTATCGAAGACCGCACTAGAAACAATGCTCCAAATCTCGAAAATTTCGAATGGCAAATGTCGAGGGAACAGTAATTTTAACAAGAATTTTGAATGAGTATTTGAGTATTACTCGTAGTTTGGAACGAGGAGATCCGCAGAAGGACTAAAGTGACCAATATAGCCCTTAAAGTTAGCAAGTTGAAATGGCAATGGGCAGGCCACATTGCTCGCAGAACTGACAACCGATGGGGAAGAAAGGTACTCGAGTGGCGACCACGAACCGGAAGGCGCAGCGTAGGTAGACCTCCCACTAGGTGGACCGACGACCTGGTGAAAACCGCGGGGAGCCGATGGTTGCAGGAGGCGAGCAGCCGCTAAAAGTGGGGCTCTCTGGGGGAGGCCTATGTTCAGCAGTGGGCATCTACGGGCTGATGATGAATCGTAGTTTTGCAAGGTATCTCATGCTCGAAAATTACAAGAATCGGCCGCCTGCATAAGTTACAGCTACAGATCAATAAAATAAACGACAAAACCCACACCGTGTAAAATGAAGATGTAACGCGGTTCATTACGATTTCGGTATTTTTGAACTCTTCACCATTTTAATAAGGCCAAGACGAGAATCTATCTTGTCACACTTTTCCTAAGTTTTGGTTCTGTCTTTGTTACCGTTGTATTTTGTCACGTTTTTGATGACCTTTGTCACTGTAATCGTAGCATAGGTATACTGTTTTTTTTTATATTTTGGCTCTACACATAGTGTATTTAGCCAGTGTCAAGTATTATATTTTCATCGTGTTATAAAATATTCCACGCAAAGTCATGTCATAGTCATAGTCCAGTCTAACTCATGCTCCAGCAAAGTGGTGGCAACTTTACTAGAAGCTTCTATGGAGTTTTGGAAGCAACACGAAAAGTCACGTTTCACCACATTATATCACTTGCCCTCACTCATGCTCGTAATTCAGCACTTAATGCGTAAAACGCCACCAATTTTAAACATTAACACTGGAAAAGCAAAAGTTTTGAAAAATGATACAATGCAACGACTTGAACTCTTCCGCGTCCCCGTCAAAAAAACTCAGGTATACTGTTATTTTTTTATGTGCCTACAGCCCTACACCATAGAGCCTAGTCCGAGCATAGTCAGAGTTTGCTCTTGAAAAGTGTCGATATTCACGACCAAGCTACTCACCGGATGCTGTGTTATATGCGCCAGTTTTTTGCAAAGAATATGTTATAGATATTCTGAGATTTTCAATTTGCTCGCTAAGGGCGCAAATCCGTCAGAACATTTATACAGTGTGTAATTGAATTCATTAGCATCCTTTAAAACTAGGTACCTACTCCTGATACCGGTCAGGTGTGGACCAACATTTTTGAACTCTAACACATTGGTTTGGTAATAATGATAAATTAAAAAAATGGAATAACTTACTTATTCAAATGCTACAATACAAAATTTAATTATAATAATGAAGTACCGTTTTTAAATAGTACATACAAGTGTTAGCATCCAACCGACAAGAGCCGAAAAAAAAGGAGTATAAGAAAAAAGACGACAACAAGAATTGAGAGTTGAATATCAAGTTAATACTGCTAAAATAAGCTGAGTGCGTTTCATCAAAATATACAAAAAAGGTTGTATAAAAACAAATAGTTCCAACAGGTAAGAGTTGCATTCATTATTACACAAGGTATAAAAACGTTTAGATGCATCAAAATCATCCGTGCCAACCGCGTTAGGCACCGCGGCAATCTTCATAATTTTCAATAAAAATATTTTCATTTACTCTTTACTCTTTAATAATCATGTATAAATGATGTACTATCATGTGCTCAATTTATGCTAATGAATTAAATTACATCCTGTATACTCTTTGCGAAAAACTGACGCAAAAGACGTAGCGTTCGATGAGCACAAGGTGAGCAGCTTGGTCGTGAGTATCGACACTTTTCGAGAGCGAACTCTAACTAGGTTCTCCACTGTCCTAGCACGGTCTTTCAAGAAAAAGACCACAATTGGATTTAAAAAAATATTAGAGCTGCATAAAAGATTTCATAGATCGTATATTTAAACGTTAATCGATCCCGACCAATTATTTTTATTTAAAAAAACTGTCATTTTTCTCAATGAGTGAGTTTTTAGTCTTAAAACGTATCGGAAAGTAGAGGTAGGTACATAAAGCAATCAAGATCTGTCTACATCTAGAAACTTAATCAAAAAGAATGCTTAACTAGTTTTCCTCTCGCGAAAGGACCCTTTTCAACAAATGACTCCTCAAATAGGCCCTTGGAGACAGGTACGTATATTTTATGTGTTCCGAGTGGAAGGTCGAGCCCGGACGGCTTCAGATCCACTTGATTACTGACTAGGAAGACGGGTAATAAAATATGTGACTTTGGGTAGATAGGTACTTAGTTATTTAGCCATTGAGAAAAATAATTCAGCATTGTGCGAAATACGTCTTATATTGAATCAAAAGTGAACCAATAATATGGTAATTTCTTATTTATTTTCTTACTAATCTTTGTTGAGATTGAAAAATGAGACTTTAATCTATGGCAGATGATTTTAATTTTTTACCATTGAAACGTTGACGTTGCAAAAATGTGCAGGTTCACAGGTTGACTCGGCAATGTTTAATTATCACAATAACTATCTCTCAATCTTGAAGGGAACAAGACTACGGATTTGCGACTTCAAATCCCCTGTCTTGCTCGTACGTTTGTAATTATTAAAGATATGAAATCTTAGCGATTAACATGTATGTATGTTTTCTATATCATTGGTGAGACAATAAAGAGTTATATCTATCTATCTATATTCTGTAATCGTCATAATATCATGCCAATAAACCTTCCATTAGCTAGCCTAAAACATTCCCCTTTCCTAATACTTCCAGAAAACACCGTAGTAGGTACTATCTATCGACTATCTTTATATCAGAGAAATTCAATTTCATACCCGAAGTCTTACTAAGTTCACGAAATTTATTGAAGAGTAACAAAGACTGCAGGCTCTGCAACCTGCATTGCATGCCCGCCTTCATGGGCTCTCTCGGCTTGGTAAATATTACCGAGCTTAGTTCACAGTGCAAGTTGTACGACCGACCAAACTTGTATATCACACACTCAGCATTTTGACAAACATTATATTGGGGTCCGGTGAGTACTATATTACCACCTACGCACTATGTGGAAGTGACCGATATAGCTCTTAGAACTGGCAAATTGAAAAGGCAATGGACAGGCCACATCTCTCGTAGAACTGATAACCGATAGGTAAGAAAGGTTCTCGAGTGGTGACCACGAACCGGAAGACGCAGCTTAGGCCGGCGCAGGTAATAATAAATAAATATGTGTGGACATTTCACACAGCGTCATCTAGCTCCAAACTAAGCATAGCTTGTACTATGGGAACCAGATAACTGGTACAATACTTATATACTTTTTTGTTTGTAAATACATACATAGAATAGAATATAACACCCAGACGCAGAACAAACATCATATTCATCACACAAATGTTTGTCCTTGGTAGGAATCGAACCCACAATCCTCAGTTCAGAAGGCAGGGATACTACCAACTGAGCTATCGGGCCCGCGGACCGACAACCTGGTGAAAGCCCCGGGGATTCAACGGATGCAGGAGGCGAACAGCCTCTCAAAGTGGCGCTCTCTGGGAGGCTTATGTTCAGCAGTGGACGTTTTCAGACTGTTGATGATAAATAGTGGGATAAGGTCCGTTTTTAACCTACGAAACCCAAACCAGACTTTTTAAATGTGCCTTAAATTGAGCATAGCACAAACCTTGTTTCACCTGCCTATTTATATCGTTATTCGGTCCCACCCCACGTACGGCTACACTGGCCACAAACTCGTGAAGGTCTCAACAATATTTTACTTAAAGAAAAGACGACACATTCGGGCTTATCTTTAAAAAGGGTATTTATTACTTATTCTACTCACGTTCCATCTACAAAAGGTCTTCATATAAAACGTAATATTCCTAGCACCAGGTGAGTTCGGTAGCATAATGTTATTTATTCTAGAAATCTAATAAAAACTGTCGCATGCAGCCATTTTTGTATTATCTAAAGTTGCGGAGGTTAAAGTCGCACGTCAAATTAAGCATGTACCCTGTCGTTGTAACTTTAATAAGTTTTAGATATAGAAAACTGCAGATATAAAATTGCTAATTATGTTTCCCATTTTAAGTATAATATGACGCTTGAAGATAGCATTTAAGAAGGTGATTTACTTTTGTACCGACAATATCTTGACGTTTTTAACTTGCAGTCAGTTGTAGAACTACTCTTTATCCAAGAAACTGCAGGGTAATGGCCATAAAGGTGTTTAATAAGATACCAAGGACAATCAGGGAACTGCCATTTAAATATTTTAAAATTAAGTTGTTTAAATGTCTGAGAAATGTTTCTACAATTTAAAAGAATTTTTCGAATGTAAATTATAACAATTGGTGTTTTTAGGCTAGAATTTAAGACATTATTAATAATTAATTGAAAACATTATTTTATTTTTAGACATGTTTTATCCTAATTATTATTTTATTAATTTGAGTTCAATATCATTGTTATTTAAACAATTTTTATTATGTTATTTACGTAGACTGCATAACTATTTTACCAAATGGATTAACATTGAATTATTTTATACACCTAACATTTATCATTTGTAATAATTTTTGTATGCCAGTTCTGGTGGAATATGCTGATCATTTTATATTATAACACCTACATTTACCATATTTCGTGCAAATAAATTAATTTCATTTCATTTCAATTTCATTTCATTTGCCCTATTTTCCCCGTAATTAACCCTTTTTCTGTGGAAAATCTAAATTTTCCGAGTCAAGAGCTTCATAGAGCTGGCAATTGCGACGCATCGACAACGCCCCTATTGTTGCAGATGATATCCATAGGCTACACCACTTTCCATCGGGCGAGACATACGTTTGTATTCTTAGACATTAATAACAAAAAAAAAGTTAAAACTATATATTTGACTATTTTAATTTTATAAGTGTATAAGCCGCCGTGTTAAACCGATGTGGCGTGAACGTCATATAAACCAACAAACAAAGTAGGCAAGGATTACGGCAAGGAAATATTTCAAAAAATCCCAACCAATTCTCAACACTGCCATTTTTAGGTATTAAGAACTAGGACCGTACTTATCTTAACACCCCATTTGCGACGAGTTATCCGCGTTTACAAAAGAAAAATACGCGAAACGGCGGCACGGCAGCCGGCCTATTTCGTCACTTTATCTTTCCCAATTGTGCCACATTCCCGATACGCAGGGTATTCCCAAAACGAACATTCCAGAAGCACTTCATTCATTACCGAGTTCAACCACTCCTTCTTTGTCTTATTGGGTTTCAAGCGGTTGTAGAAGTGCTGGAAGTGCCTGGGCATTGGCTGTGGTCAATCTGCTCAGTTCACCATGGGTGTACCACGGGTAATTTTTCTTGCCCGTGGTCCACCTCACTTTACCTGCATAGACCATCGGGCAAAAAAAATTACCCGTGGTACACCCATGGTGAACTGAGCAGATTGACCACAGCCAATGCCCAATACAAAATAGGCACTTAGCATAACATACTCCTTTGCTAACATAAATTACGATTAAATATTTGTAACCAGTTTGACTTCTGTTTTCATTTTCATGTATTACTCATGTACTTAAATGGTTTTGCTTTAATGTATTTATATTAGTGGCTTTATGGTAAGTAAAATAAAATAGCAGAAAGGTGCTAATTTTATTTAATAGTGTTAGTTATCAGTTACATTGATTACACTCAAGTTTTGAGAATATTAAAATATGTAGGTACGGCCACAGATAATATAAACGGCCAACAAGGTGGAACCTGGCTAAGGCATCATAAAATATTAAAGTGAGAGGTTAGTATTTTGCGTAGTTTCTCGATAATCAGATGAAATATGATTGGATAAAACAAAACACAGTGAAAATAAAAAACCTATTTTGTACACCGAACATTAAAATGAATGTTTTTTGCTTTAGTCTGTTTATAATTTGTAAGCGCACAACTGAATCATGCAGCCATTCAAAAATCACCCATAAAGGTACTACCAGTAGAACGGTAAATTTGTTTTTTTTTCTAATAGGGACCACTTCTGGTAACTATACATCTAGGATACTATCGCTAGGATAACAAGACTAGTAGAGTACGAAGTTATCCTTGTTTTTGTTTTTCGAACGGTACTGTAGGTAATAGGATAGGGTGACAATAGTCTATATACACACCCGCTTCTCGTTTGACCCAGCGGGAATCCTGACATCTCGAAATTGGTAATCGAACAAGTACAGTCGCCGATAGAGGTTAATCAATCTAGGCGCGCGCTACTTCTGCTTTAATCCCCTAGCATAGTCCCCCTGGAGACTATAATACACTTCCATTCTGATCCCCTGTGTTGGGGACTCGATTAGTTGGTAGGACTAAGACCAACAAAACCTATCGGAGTACTTAGTCAATTGAATTACTATTACTTACAATTTTTTCTTAGAAATTACTAAACAAGGGCAAGTACTATAGACTCGCTTTATATAATAGATTTATTATTTATTATGCCACAGTAGAGTAAAAACTGTGTATCAGATTAATTTGTCATAATAAACTTCACCATTGCCAAAATTCTTCAGCGCTTAGGTATGATATTATCATGAATCTACCATTTTGACTCATCTTTCTATTTAAAGGTAGCGTACCCGTAAAAACGGGAGCCTTACAAGTTAACCTTGTTTGTCAGTTTGTCTGTCAAACTCTTGTTCTCAGGAACGACTGAAAGTATTAATATGTTGTGATACCAAATGCTGAGGTTCACAATCTACAATCTTCATAGAAACTGGTAATTACGATAAAAACGTATAGTGATGATTTGGAATCTTCGTGTTTAAGACTAATTAATAACATATACAGCCTTTATTCCGACCAATGACAGTTATACATATATACTTATTTTAACTCAGTTCCTCTACATTAAGTCTAGAAAAAAGGAGGTTAGGAGATATTAGCAAGGGGGTTAGGTTAGGGTATTAGGCTTTTATTTTTTGGCATGTTTGGTTTCTAACGTTCTGTTCTCGACTGTACCTACGTGTACTAAATTGTTTATTTGTGTTGTATCGCGTGTACCTCGGATTCAATAAGCTAAATGGCATATAAATTGGAGAATAACATCGTTGCTGGTAAGTTATATTCGGTGACATGGCGATATTTAAGATACACCAATTATGGGCGCGGTCTGGGGGATTGTTATTAGGAAGTATTCAGTTATTGGGTATTGTTCAAAACTAATAATAATGATTATGAATAGCACAGAATGTAATAGTAGGAGAAGTTTATCGGACTCAGCTTGTTTTATTGTTCCGGTTTTTGTCATCATCAACAGATTGAAGGCGTGTACTGCTGAACGTATAGGCGTTCACCACAAAGCGCCACCTTGGGCGCCTGAAAACTTCCACCTATGAAAGAGCCTACTTGGAGTTTTGGCGGGAACGCGGAAATGTTCACGTCGTTGCATTGTATTATTTCTCAAAACTTGTGCTTTTTCCAGTATTAATGTTTAAAATTGGTGGCGTTTTACGCATTAAGTGCTGAATTACGAGAATGAGTGTGGGCAAGTGATATAATGTGGTGAAACGTGAGTTTTCGTGTTGCTTCCAAAATTCCATAGAAGCTTCTAGTAAAGTTGCCACCACTTTACTGGAGCATGATTTAGACTGGACTACGACTACCTGACTTAGACTGGACTATGACTATGACTAAGACTTGACTTTACGTGATATATTCTTAACGATGAAAAATTACAATACTTGACACTTGCTAAATACACGACGTGTGGAGCCAAAATCTAAGAAGAAAAAAAGAGCCTACTTTTGTAGGTGGACTATGGGTAATAGATATTTTTAAATCCCTATTAGTAATAGATCACGGCAAGAAAAAGTGCCCGTGGGCCACCTAGGTGAATCGAGCAGGTGGACCACAGGCGTACGGGCAATGCCCGGAAAAAAGGTACCTACCTGTTCTAAAACGGTAAATCCGCTTGACTGTTTGCTGTTCCTAACTAAACCTGTGGGGTGATTACGTAACTTTGACAGCAATGCAACAGGAGAAATTTCATTCCGAATATGAAAATTTTCATAGTAACTATGTACATAAACTGGGTATTGAAACTGTCAAATCCATACATTTTTGTGTTTCTATTGGTTGCAATCAAGTTACATAATCGCCTAGCTGGTCCCGGGTTATGTTAGCAACATTATTTCGGGTCAACTTTAAAAGGAAGACTATGTTAGTTACGAAACAAATTCTTTTTCTCTTCCTAACTTAGGTTAGGTACCGGTTAGGTAGGGGTTATTGGGCCAATTTTGAAGGCTTTAGATGACAGATATAAATGTTCTAAAACTCTTACTGTTCTTGTCAAATAGACGGAAATGTAAGAGACGGATATATTTTTAGTGTAAGAATTGTCAACTAAAGCCTTCAAAATTAGGCCTACTCGGATACTTCGGCTCCCACCTAGTCGGGGCTAGCCTACGCTCCGTCTTCCGGTTTGGTATTTTGAACTTAAAAAAAGCTAATTCGGTACTTAAGCATAATGTAATTTATCGAAGATGTTAAAAACTTTTTAAATTACCATTAAAACCTGCTGAGGCACCTATACCAGTTTCGCAGTAATTTTAGATACTCAATCAAGCCACTAATCCTAACGACACTTGGACCAAAATTTAAAATTCTGATTTTTATGTGTGGATCCTACTGGCTTCATCTTGCTTACCTTAAGCCATCGATATAAAGGCCAGCGCACACTATGCATTTTGTTTTCGCGCATCAGTAATCTAGCTAAGTAAGATACTCCTACATATTAATAATTTTAAGCGTACCTAAGTACAGTAAAATAAAGATAATGACCGTTTATATCATTCATCATGATTATTGTAAATACAAATAAGCAAACCCACAAAAACGATTCATACAAAACGATAAAATTATTTTTTCATAATCATAACAATTTTCTCATAGCGGTTGAAGAAGCGTTCGTGCGGTTAACTGTTGCGGTTACTTACAAGTGTCATGAAAATAAGCCAACAAGAAGATAAATGGTCATCTCACCACAGACATAATAACGTCTCACACATTTTAATGATGATAATGGCAGCTGTTCGATCGTTATTTAATTATTCTCGCTCACAATCATATCTACCTAAATAAAAAACAAGGTTCGGTCTGATTACGACCGTATGAATAAAGAATCCCATATTCCATTATCATCAACCACCTTAAGACGTCAACTGCTGAACATAGGCCTCCCCCAGAGAGTGCCACTTTGAGTGGCTGCTCGCCTCCTGCATCCATCGGCTCCCGTGGCTTTCACCAGATCATCGATCCACCTAGTGATGGGCCGGCCTACGCTGTGTCTTCCGGTTCGTGGTCGCCACTTGAGAACCTTTGCTCCCCATCAGTGGTTAGTTCTACGAGCTTATTCCATACGTATCATAAAGAGCATAGGTACGTAGACCTACGGGTTGTTCCCTTATTTAAACTCATAACGCAAAGCCCACCCTCCCAGTGAAGTTGTAAAGGTCGTTACAGACTAACACAAAGCACGTTAAAAAACGCAAAGCTCACTTTGTAGGTTATAGACACTTGTGTTGCAGTGTAGGTAGGTCTTTACATTCGCACTGGTATGCTCCTCCCTACCCTTAAATAATAAAGAAAAATTTCCACCGACGTCTCGTAGCACGGTCAATGGAGATATTTATTTGTAAATAAAAACCAGCCAAGTTGTAGTAACGTAGTAAGCGGTAGTGTTGTACGGAATGTCTCCTTTTGTTATAGCGGTAATAGAAATACATCATTTGAGAAAATATCAACTGTCTAACTATCACGGTTCATGAGATACAGTTAGGTGATAGACGGACGGACAGACAGTATTTATTTATTTATTATTTATTCTTAAGTATATCTCTATACGTTAGGTTCTCAAGTGGCGACCACGAACCGGAAGACGCAGCGTAGGCCGGCCCCCCACTAGGTGGACCGACAATCTGGAGAAAATGATGCAGGAGGCAAGCAGCCGCTCAAAGTCGCGCTCTATGGGAAGGCCTATGGACGTCTTCGGGCTGTTAATGATGATGGTGATGATGATGATGATGATGATATCTCTGTACGTAGCTCCGTACTCGTACGTACTCGTACTACGTCATTTTACGTACCTATATAATAGTTTGTATGCCTGCCTTGCGTCCATAAGCATAAAATCCTACCGCTAAGACTAGCTTTCAGAGTTACCGGGCGTATAATGAACTAGTATAGGTAACTTGATAAATAACAAGATCATGATGGTGTGGTTTTAGTTCGGAATTCTTCACTGGCATTAACTGTAAGTACTCGATTGAAAGACGATACGGTGCGGTATTTCTTTAGTTCTCCAGGAACACTCAAGTTATCCCTATTTCTAATAAAAAATTTAGAATGAATGCCCGTCTGCGCTAAACTTTGACAGTTCCTAAGTTAGCACTTCTCCCTCTGTGACGTAGGTTAGCCTACCCACTTAGTTGCCTAATTAGTGAATGATTTAGGACCCTAACTGGAGCCCAAAATAGTTTAATGTAATAGGCTGTTACGTTGGTAAGTAATAGAATTTATTCATATTTGTAGATAAAAAGTAAAAACTATTATCAAAAGCAATTAGTGTTCGTAAACAAAACATGTAAAATACCAAGCGCGTGCATTGGCCTTAAACACCTATAAAAACGTTGTTTGCTTCACAAACCAATCTCAGCTACACACTGTTACACACGTTGTATAAAATTATCATTAATAAACTTTAATCCATGCAAATGAATACCGGATTATTATATAAAAAGTTTGACGCTCTAAAAGTACGATCATTTTCGCTTGCTAGTATTAGTCGTTAGGGCTATACCACCGACATGCTTAACGGTGCGGCATTATTAACAAACGTGGAGTAGCTTTGGACTAGTTAACCACCTTTTGTCTTTTTCGATCAAGTTCGATTTTCAAAATGACAAAAAAGACAAAAGTCGGAGTAACTAATAAATATATATTTATGTAAGTAAGTATATGTAACGTATTATTATTTACATATATTTATATAATATGTATATATATAAATATATTTTTATTATACACACCTATATATTTATTTATTTATGTTTATGAATATTATAGTAGTATAAGCATTATTTTGTAAAATTGTTGCCTACAAATAACTAATTTGTCTAATATTAATTAATGTTTAAGTTATTTGTATTTTTTTGTTTTGTTTATAATGCGCACCGCTGACTACTCCTTATTACTGGAATTCTATCCATCCAAAGGTTGCCTGGAAGAGATCACTCTTAGTGATAAGGCCGCCCATTGTACTAACTAACTATAAGTACTTTAATGTTCAAATTTCTTTTATGTTGGTATGTGCAATAAAGAGTTATTCTATTCTATTCTATTCTATTCTATTCTATTCTAATCCAAAGCTACTCCATGCCCGATAAGCTATAACCGCTTTTCCGGCTCAAGTTAGTGTCCAGTATTTATTCTTCAGCCGGCAAAAAAAAACAAAGGAATGAATTCCATATTCCGATCCAAAGCTTCGTAAATTTTGGAGCCAGTCAGCCTGAAAGCTCCTCCGAAGGCGGACGCTTTGCTAGTTCGCTCACAGGCTCCGGTCTTGAGTTGACGAACACGCGCTTGGTGTTAATAATTTACTTCGGAGTCGACTGCGTATTAATTTATTATGTGACTTGATGACTGTTATTAAATGTGTTATTATTCTGAACTGTCATTCGTTGTTTTAGACGGATTTATTGTGCTTCGGCAAACGTTTTTTTCTGGATATATCGTAAGTTTTTCATGTTACTTTTCTGCGTTGTATTTAAAAATGATTTTATTGTCTTGTAGGGATTTTCATGATTAATTGTATTTTAGAGATAGCAATCGACGAAAACTTACGACGTTTCTGATTGACGTTTTGATGAATTGATTTACGAAAGCTGTTTTAAACTTGTTACTGCTGATAATCAAATGAAAATAAAAAAATAGATTTATTTATTATTATTGTTGTTAACACCTACTTATTTTGTATACTTAGGTGCTTTACGACATCAAAATTATTTAGGTGTCGTAAAATTTACAAAATATTTTAAAGGTACCCATAAAAACATTAATTTACACCATATTATATAATTTATATAGCGGCATAATATAATGCGATGCTTTTATTTAACGTAGATACTCTACATTGTAGAGCCTCGCCTACGCGTTTAGAAATAGTAAGAATCTTTAAAAAACGTATAATATAGGTACCTAGGTATTGATATCAACAAGTTATGTAGAATACTTGCACACAAACTCTGCATGTTATAAAATGCAAATCAAGTTTCAAAATGCTAATCAAGTTTGGTAATTTTGCTATAAGTAAGTGTAGTTTTCCATGTGTGTAATTTTACTTGAATTAGTGCTAAGTCATGTGAACACCTAAGTAGTGTTAAAAATTAAGGAAGGGGAAAATCTGTTGATATTGACTGTGTTTAAATACTACTAAGAAAAAAAACTAATGTATTCCTACAGATTTATTTATTACTAAAACTTAAATAACAATATATATACACTAAACTAAACAACTTAAATATAAACCTACAGATTAATTTGTAAATGAAAACTTGGAATCACGAATCAGGAACGGGATTTGAACCTGAATCCATCCATTCCTTTAGCCGACATCCATGGTCGTAATAGGTGAAGGATAAATGACACATGGTAGCTATAGCCGGCTAACGGGATGGATGGATGCAGAGTCAAAGGCCAGTCGTGATTCTACAAGTTTTTGCTATTTCAATTACAAAGTTAGCCTAAGTTTGTACCTACACCTAGGTCATATTATATAGATAATCCCCATAGTTACCTTCGCCTGTAAAAGTACTAATAAAATTAAATTGCAATAAATTATTTGATTTTGAATAATTAATACGTAAACCTAATAATGAATTGTCTTGGTGGGCATAATATTAATTACCTAAAGTTTTGTTTCATTTTAATTACTTGCATAGTGTTATATTATAATCGATGGTTTGTGGTGCTGCGTAATATGTGCTGAGTTCATTAAAAAAAATTTGGTTGATAAATACTTCATTAACTGTTCAGCCAGTTCATTAATCATGTTGAATCATAGAGTTAGTAGGATTCTACCGATAGGCAAGTTCGTTGACCGTCCTAGATTACTTAGCGCTATGAGGGTTTTCGCGATTCGTGTTAATTGGTCCGGCATCGGCACAAAATACACCTACATATAACATAACACAGTAGTAAATCAAAGATTCATATAGGATATATATACTTATGTCCGTAGGCCGTGTGTACCGTAGGCTATGCTGATGACCTAGCTATTATGGTCTCCGGATTATTCGAAGCGACCCTCTGCGATAAGATGCAGAAGGCACTTCGGGTTGTCGAAAAGTGGTGTGCAAGCCACAGGCTCTCTGTGAACCCTCATAAGACTGAGATGGTTCTGTTTACTAGAAAAACTAAGATAACAGGACTGAAAATTCCGACTTTGTTTGGTACACAGTTGACCCTTAGTAAGGAAGTAAAATATCTAGGTATTTGGCTAGACAGCAAGCTTTTGTGGGCAAAACACCTGGATCACATTGTCACAAAAGCTACAAACATTTTATGGCAAAGCACCAGAGCCGTTGGCAAAGACTGGGGTCTGAAACCGAAGCTTTGCCGATGGCTATACACAGTCATAGTGAGACCGGTTCTCACATATGGCTGCGTGGTATGGTGGGCTCGCACAAATTTGGTGACAACAATCACAAAGCTACAACAAATCCAAAGACTGGCTTGCGCACTGATCAGTGGGTGTACAAAAACGACGCCCTCTGCGGCTTTGGACGTTATTCTGGGCCTAACTCCTTTGCACCTGCACATACAGCAGGAAGCAATGGCATCAGCTCTCAGAATAAAATCCACAAACCAGTGGAAGGGCAATTCACCTCTCACTACTCATAGCAGAATTTTAGAGAGAGCGGCAACAATCATCCCAGAAGCAAATCAAGGTACTGATAAAGTAGCCAGCACACACCTTGACGGTAAGGGGTATGAACTGATTACGGAGGAGAGTGCTCTGGAAGGCATCTCACCCTCTTGGAACATGTACACAGACGGTGCAAAAAATAAGACAGGGGCAGGTTGCGGCTATTATTCGCCGGAACTTGGGATCTCGGATTCCAGAGCCCTGCACAAAAACACCTCAGCGTTTCAAGCAGAGAACATGGGGCTGTTAATGGCGGCCAGAGCAATCCTATCATCGGATGTACTAACTGTCCTGCAACGACCTGATGAGAAGGGAATTCTTATATTTACCACTGATAGCGCGGCAACAGTCTATGCACTCAGAAGGCCCACAACCAGGTCGAGAGTTCTAGCAGAGTGCCACGCGACTCTACAGAAACTGTCTCACAAATGTAGAGCAATAGTAAGATGGACGAAGAGCCACAGCTCATGCCCAGGTAACCTTAGGGCAGATTTTCTTGCCAAAGAGGGAACCAAGAAAGAAGTTCATGCTGACGTGGGAGGACTCTGCAAACCATCAGCGATGGAAGTGCGGGACTCACTACGTCGGCACACTGAAAAAGAGCAGCAGAAAATCTGGGACAAGAAAACGGACTGTAGACAGGCTAAGGCCGTGTTTCCAACCATTGATAGAAAGATCACTAATGACTTGCTAAAGTTGCAACGGCAGGATCTTAGGCTTATAGTTGGCCTCATCACTGGCCACTGCAATTTAAACTATCATCTGTATAAGACCGGGGCCACGGATAGCCCCCTATGCAGAGGGTGCCTGAAAGAAGACGAGACTGTGGAACACGTACTGAGATACTGCACAGCTACAGAGGAAGCCAGATACACATCAGGAATGTTAACACGAGTAGACACACAACAGTCTACTCAGGACATTACGAATGTCTCATCGTCATTACTCCAACACCCATCATCAGTGCCACTGGAGCAGTTGTGCCAGCAGCCTAGAGCCACACTCCGTTATTTTAAGGAGTTGGGGTTGCTCGGTTAGATGCTGGCAGGGGGAAATGCACAATACACCCCTAGCGGGACGTCAGTGCAGGACTTAGCGCCCCCATATTGAATAAGAATAAGAATAAGAATATACTTATGTCAAACACTACACCTTCGGCTGCCTAAAAGTTTTGGTCAAACGGTGACGTATTCGCATTTCGTACTTTAAAAAATATTTTAATAACCAGCCCAGTGCGAGTCGGACACGCGCATGAACGGTTCCGTACAAAAACCAAAAAATACAAAAACGAGCTAAAAATCACGTTTGTTGTAGGGAAGCCCTTTATTCTGTTTTCAGACATACAGACAGACGGACAGCGGAGCCTTAGTAACGGAGTTCGCTTTACCTTTGTGTACGGAACCCTAAAAATGATGGGCGCTTAAAGCGTTGACAATGTTGCCAGAAAAATTGCCGCCTTTTATGCCAACAGTGCGTGAAATTAATTGAGTTTTAACTTTGAAAACAGCAACATTGAAGACTTTCATAATAGCCTCCCCTTCTAACCGGATGAAAAAAAAATGATCAAAAAAATTTCGTCAACGAAATAGGCGAGTATAAAATAAAACGACGGTTTTTATTTTTATCGTGTAAAATTAGGTAGTAGGTAAGTAGGTAATCATGTAGGTAGGCGGTACAATCTGTAAACAAGAAGGCATAGACTTAGAAGACATACTTAAAGCTGATTCTGTGCTGGTGTACGAGGTGTACCTATACTTATATCTATACCTAGTTTAAAATCATCCTGATCAGTCATACTTAGATGATGGAATCGCTAAATATCGGAAAATACCAACATGACTGTAAGTAGGTACTTATACATATGCCTACTTACTTTAAAATAAATAAATAAATTCGACATCATCTTAAACATATAGAAGAAAATCATGTATAAATAGAAATGTTGCAATATTTTTAGGTGCATGTTAATGTTGACAAACTAATGTTAATTATCTATCTTCCTCTCTTCTAATGTTGCGTGGCCGACTGGGTCCATGATGAGCTGTAACCACGTAAACGACCATCTTTAAACAACATTGTGGAATGCAAATAAACAATTGAATTGAATTGAATTGAATTAAACCTGAAACTTTATAAAATAGCAAAAAAACGTTCTACGAAGCCTCGAGGCCCGAGCACATTTTAAGAAAAAACTTCAGCCGAGTGTTTTTCTTTTCAGTGCAATGAACTAACTGATGATGATGATTTGCCGTGCCTACTATGTTTTTTTATTGGTTGCAATAAAGAATTTTATATTTATCTATATAGCGCGTAGCCGCAGTTGGTCAACCGGTAACTCTACAAGGCCAAATCCACATAATAAGTATTAGATGTCTGTGGCCAAATCATATGGAAACACCTTAGAGCATTTAACCAATCGAGATGTTAACGTCATAATCCGCAAGCACCATTTTCTGCCAATTTCTACGGGGGACGAGGTAAACACGCATATATACTTAGCAAACGCGCGAAGCACGCGTGTAAACGCACGCCGCACACCATCTTAAAATACGCACACCGTTATATGAACTAGCGTAGTTACACAGTGTTTACACGCACACTATGATATTGTAGATGACCAAATAGCGCCATATGACCGGCAGAGGGGTACGCCTTGCCTTGTCACCTCCATTTAAGTATAAATTCTGTAAGGGAAACACTATAATAAGCACAGCTAGAATTTCGTTTTCGTTACAAGCAACCTACCCACTTATACAAATTTCCGGATAGCTACAAACGTAGGTTCACCAATCTAAACTTCTTCGACCCTACCCGTCAATAGTTGGAACCGTACAAATAGAGTCGACACGGGCTGCATTACTAACATCCTTGTCAGCAGCGAATTTGATTAGCGCCGAACTCCAGCCCCCATTAATTATTCACTGGAACGTCCCTCAGGGCCTTATTACCTAATTAGCTGAGCCAAAGGCGTCGATACAATTGTAACTAGAGCTCAGGAAACTAAAGAACTAGAACGGTAGAACGTTCATTAATTATTGTAGAACTACGTAAAACTGTTCTGTGTTAAAATTGCCTAGCCTTTTTGGACCCGCACCAGCTTGATCCGTGAGAAGACAAGCCTCTCTTTTCTCGTACTGATATTTTCGACGTAGCACCCCAGTACGTACGTAACTTCTTAAAAATGTTTTTAAATATTTAACTTTACGTAATACGTAAACTTTTGGTGTTTCAATAATCAGATAAAAGCTATTCATTGAATAAGCAAAACATAGTGAAATGTAAACTTTGTAAACCGTATACTGAATATCTAATGTTTTTTGGGTTTAGTCGGTAGTTTATCAGTCAAATAACCTTTATCCAGTCATTGAAAAATCAGTCCTTAGTTTAAATAGGTAACAGAATGCCTATTCTCGTAAATAAGTTCGTAAGTCTAGTTTTACACATTTTCGTAGTGTCCCACATCTGTTAAAAAGACGAACGAGAAAATCAGAAGGCTGCTCTGTTTGCGGTGTATGCACAGATTGAAATCCAAAATTATACTAAAACCAACAAAATACTAAAAATACTAAAACAAAAAATAAGAAAAAGAAACGAAATAATATCGCGTTAATAAACAATATGTGAGTGATAAAAAGGTTATTGTCCCCTCCTGTATAGTATTAGTGTACACTAAAATAAAAAAATAAAAATAGTATAAAAGAGCGTGTGATCCCGGTTACGAATAGGACCACCCCATCTCTTCCCGTGGGTGCCGTAAAAGTCGGCTAAGGGAACATCCAGGGAATGGGCTGCAGCATTCCTTGGTCTCCACCATCATAATCTACTGCGATCACCAAGCCGCCTGCCAAGCGTGGTGATTATGGCAAACCCCCCCCCCCTAATGACAAGCACAAACAATAACGGCCCCCAGTCCCCGGCGGCTCTGCTATCCCGTGGCTCCGGTAGCGGTCACGGTAACGGCAGGGCAGGGGGTGCGAAGAATCACCGGAAGACGCCCGGCTACCAACCCCACCAAACACGACCCCTGGCCCTGGCAACTTATAACGTGCGCACGTTGAGGGCTGACGAAAGGATGGTCGAATTGGAGGAGGAGATGAGTAGGTTACGCTGGGATGTAATGGGATTGTCAGAAGTCCGAAGACAGGGACAGGACACGATAATCCTAAATTCCGGTAACTTATTCTTCTACCGGGAGGGAGACCAACTTTCCCAAGGTGGTGTCGGGTTCCTCGTCCGCAAGTCTCTCGTCAACAACGTGATCAAAGTCGACAGTGTGTCGACCAGGGTAGCGTACCTGATACTCAGAATAACCAAACGGTATTCGTTGAAGGTCATCCAGGTATACGCACCGACCTCGGCACACTCCGACGATGAAGTAGAAGCTATGTATGAGGATATATCCGAAGCCATGCATACTTCCGAAACATACTTCACCGTTGTGATGGGAGACTTTAATGCAAAGTTGGGCACAAGGAATGGCGATGAACTGAGAGTGGGGCCATTTAGATACGGACAGCGGAACCCTCGGGGACAAAGGCTGGCTAACTTCATAGAGAAGGAGGGCCTCTTTATGATGAACTCCTTCTACAAGAAGCAGCCATCCAGGAAGTGGACGAGGATAAGCCCCGACGGTTCCACGAAAAATGAGATAGACTTCATGATGACGACCAAGAAGCGAATATTCGATGATGTCTCTGTGATCAGCAAGGTGAAAACCGGTAGCGATCACCGTATTGTAAGAGGCACATTGAATATCAATGTCAAGCTTGAAAGGTCGCGTCTGGTGAGGTCTACGCTCCGTCCAAACCCTGTCCAAATCCAAAACCCCGAAGGCTTTCAGCTGGCTTTCAAAATCGCTTCCTGTGCCTTGCCGATTGCAACACAGTGGACGAGTTGAACAACGGGTTGGTGGAAACTGTCCAAGCTGTTGGAGCTGAGTTCTTCAAGACCCAACGCCGAAAGAGGACTCAGAAACTCTCAGGAAACACTCTTAAATTAATGGCAGACCGGAGCGAAATGAAACTACAGTCTTCAGTTGATATGTCAGCCTACGGTGAACTCAATAGACGTATCTGGAGTTCCATGCGACACGACTTGCGTGCTTTTAGTACTTCACGTATTGAGGCCGAACCAAGGCTCTAAGGTGTTCGCAAAAGATTCGTCTATTGGGCAAAGCCAAATGACAAAACTGAAGACCGAGAATGGTAGTGTCATTTCATCCAAGCCTGAGATTCTGAGAGAGATTGAGAACTTCTATGGACAGTTATACACCTCGACACGTGAGCCCGCTACTAACACAGCTACGGACACCAGAGCCAAGTTAGTCCGACACTATACCGAAGATATCCCGGACGTCAGCCTGTACGAGATTAGAATGGCCCTCAAACAGCTTAAAAACAAGGCGCCAGGTGAGGATGGAATTACGACCGAACTTCTGAGAGCGGGTGGTAGACCGGTAGTCCTCTAGAAGTTATTCAATTCTGTCATCCTTGAAGGTACAACGCCGGAGGCATGGCACAAGAGCGTGGTGGTGCTCTTCTTCAAAAAAGGTGATAACACCTTATTGAAGAACTATAGGCCTATCTCGCTCTTGAGTCATGTGTATAAGCTGTTTTCGAGGGTCATTACGAATCGTCTCGCACGCAGGTTTGATGAATTCAGCCTCCCGAACAAGCCGGTTTCCGAAAAGGCTTTAGCACCATAGACCACATCCATACGCTACGCCAGATTATACAGAAGACCGAAGAGTATAATCGGCCGCTATGCCTAGCGTTTGTGGACTATGAGAAAGCCTTCGATTCAATCGAGACTTGGGCGGTACTGCAGTCCTTACAGCGATGCCAAATTGACTATAGGTATATCGAAGTGTTGAAGTGTTTGTACAGTAAGGCCACTATGTCAGTCCGACTACAGGACCAGAGTACGGAACAGATCCCATTGCAGAGAGGCGTGAGACAGGGAGACGTTATTTCTCCGAA
Source organism: Ennomos erosarius (assembly GCA_963580505.1). Taxonomy (NCBI): domain Eukaryota; kingdom Metazoa; phylum Arthropoda; class Insecta; order Lepidoptera; family Geometridae; genus Ennomos; species Ennomos erosarius. Next base: position 8,435,361 of record OY756996.1, on the reverse strand, counting down.
ACTGTTCACAAACGCATTGGAGGATGTTTTCAAGCTCTTGGAGTGGAAAAGATTTGGCATCAACATAAATGGCGAGTATATCACTAACCTTCGTTTTGCCGATGATATAGTCATAATAGCGGAGTCGCTCGATGATCTCAGCACCATGCTCAACGACCTCAGTAGAGTCTCCCGACAGGTTGGTCTTAAGATAAACATGGACAAGACGAAAATCATGTCAAATGCCCATGTTCCACCTATACCGGTAATTGTTGGGAACGACACTCTCGAAGTTGTCGACAAATACGTCTATCTAGGGCAGACTGTCCAATTGGGTAGGTACAACTTCGACAAAGAGGTCGCCCGAAGAATCCAACTCGGCTGGGCAGCGTTCGGGAAGCTTCGACCTATCTTTTCGTCCAAAATACCACAAAGCCTGAAAACAAAAGGTTTCAATCAATGTGTGTTGCCAGTGATGACTTATGGAACTGAGACGTGGTCTCTAACTGTTGGCCTCATTACTAAGCTCAGAGTCGCGCAACGAGCTATGGAGAGTGCAATGCTCGGTGTTTCCCTGCGAGATAGGATCCGTAATGAGGAGATCCGCAGGAGAACTAAAGTGACCGATGTAGCTCTTAGGATTAGCAAGTTGAAATGGCAATGGGCAGGCCACATCGCTCGTAGAACTGACAACCGATGGGGAAGAAAGGTTTTCGAGTGGCGACCACGAACTGGAAGACGCAGTGTAGGCCGGCCCCCCACTAGGTGGACCGACGACCTGGTGAAAGCCGCGGGGAGCCGATGGACGCAGGAGGCGAGCAGCCGCTCTGAGTGGCGTTCCCTGGGGGAGGCCTATGTTCAGCAGTGGACGTCTTCAGGCTGTTAATGATGATGATGATGATAAAAGAGCAAGGACTCTGGTGTCTGTGTGGTTCTATACCCGTTTATAAGTAGGATATGATTGTGAGTATCGATACAGTATAAACCAAGTGATAATACAAAAATTAGGTAGGTATACTCTCTAGATCTATATGATTTCCCAATTTTCATGAAAGTTTTGTTTCAATAAAAGATGTGATGGAGGTCCTTTGTCCTTTCATATGGTACTACTCAAATAAAATGTATAACCACCCTTCCCTGAAAGGATCCCAAATTGTGTCTCGAAGTTTTCTAATTATTTAAACAATCGCTATTGATTTACAAGTTTCACAAAAAAAAAAAACGCTGAAGAGAACCTTCGAAAACCTTGGAAACGAAATCCAACTTGCACTTGGCAATTTCTTCTAGTATGTTTTATTATGAGAACTGCAGAATATGCACTATAATTACCTTATTACCTACCGTTTTTGAGATAATTAATCAATTATCTATGAGAACATAAAAAAACCGTAATAAAATAAAATAAATAAAAATTTGTGGATATTCCACACGGCGCCATCGAGCCCCAAACTAAGCATAGCTTGTACTATGGGAACCAGATAACTGATACAATACTTATATACTTTTTTGTTTGTAAATATATACATAGAATACAATATAACACCCAGACGCCGAACAATACATCTATATTCATCACACAAATGCCCGCCAACTATACTACACGTATCATATTGAATCTTTTTCTCGTGTTTTTTATTTTAAGTTTTAGGCAATATACCATATAATTAATAACACATATTCTATAAAAATCGCCGGATGACTGCTACGGTTTAAAAAAATACAGCCGTTTATAGGTCAGCCAGACTCAGACTTGATAGACACCGGCAGGTTAGTAATAGCGTCCCGTTTTTACCCTTTGGGCACGGAACCTTAGATAACGTCCTTTTACATGCATAAAACGAACAACTTATTCAGCTGTTCAACAATTCAACAGTTACCAAAAATATTCGCACGATCGATTGTTTGACAAACTATTATGACAGTCTTCGTACTGAGAAAACGTACAAAAGCGGAAAAACTGGAAATCGAAAAGTGCTCGAGTAGCTGCTGCGAAAAGCTTCTGAGCTATAAACGCTTGATGTCCAGCCGAAAGCATGGGGACCGATTACTGGTAAATGTCGCACGAGACAACATGTTATGATTTAGAGAAGCTTACCGTTCGACATTTTGTGCTCGTATTTGTTTTATGTTACTAGTTTAGTCGTTCGTGTCACAGCCGCCTATAACAGTTGCAGTGTCACTCGGAATTTCAAAGTGACACTGCACTTTGCACTTTATTCACAAAGTCTCATTTGCCCAATAATTTTCTAAGCTTCACCCGGAATAAAGTAGTGATTGAACACTACCGCTGGGTGACAGAATATCTGCCATATTTTCTCTAGAATCAGGTCCCTTCGTGACGAAATCAATAAGAGATTCATGACAGCATTTGTCTTTATATGACCGGCCTTCTCTAACCGTTTCGCTTCGTCATTTGGGGAAGCGGGGATTTGAGTGGACGTGTTTGCCGAGCCTTAAGTTGGTTCGTGTCTGGCATCATGGTTTTTTTATAACACAGCGCTGCAGCGGTGAGACGTGTTGGTTGTAATTGTCAATTAAAATTTTGACTCCATACTTTTCACTGAAATTTACTTACTGTAGGGATAGGGTGAAATAAAGGAGAGGATGAGATATATGGAACAAATTAAAGGTTTGCAAGTGGGTGACTTTTGTGTACGCGCATGTAATTATGTCACGAGGCGTGCGCAAATTTTCTGCTTCAATAGCTAATAATTTTAGAGTGGACTGAAAGAAGATGACCAATCTTCTCTGCAGTTCTTCCCTCTGCTCTTCCCTTCCCTGCCTTCCCTTTCCTCCCTTCCCTTCCCTTCCTTACTTTCCCCTTTTCTTTTGTATAATTATAGATTTCAGAGTTAAGTATAGGTAGCTACTCTAAAAGAGAAGGATGGTTCTCCTCTCCTCTGCAAGGCATAGCTGCACAAACAATAAATGCGATGGACTACTGCAATACCTTTGTGGAATACCATAACCGCTCAAAACTCGACGTTTGCAGACAAATTGACAGCGATTCAAATTGTAGAATTGAGGAATTTTTGAACATGCGTAGGCCTAAGACATTAATGTATTTTTGTTCAACGTTAGTGCTAGTACATTTGCTCGTGTTTAATGAAGATTGGTGGGTCTTAATTTGTGGTTTTATTAGAAAGTAGTTAGTTTAGAGTTTAGACTCTAGTTTCATGAGCCGAGGGCTTTTACTTTATAAAGTACTTAATTATAATTTTAAAAAAGTTGTTTCTTTTTTTATGCAATATTAGAAGTAAGATGGAAGTCAAGTTCATCTTTCTGCTCATTGTTTTGTCTTGTGAATTAAATAGTTTTCCTCAAAATCATAACACCGTACTTTGGCGTATTCGGGTAAAGATGTCATTCATTGTCCTCCTTGATGTAGAATAGATTCACTGTACCTTAACATTCGCAAGAGATTATTCTACAATTTCAATTTCAATTCTTGCAAGCTACTTATTAAAAGTAGGGTGGTCATGTAATAGATAACTAATCTCATATTATTTAGTCCAAAATTGTTACCTACCTATTTAGCTCACAAAACTACATATAACCCCTTGCTACAGATGATACCTTGTGTAGCAGATGAATAGTTATTTAGTGTTTTGTTTCTCTCTATCGAGTTTAAAATAGGTAAAGAGAAAAAAAGAGAAAACACTGAATAGATAATTCCACTATTATGCAGTGTTTATTAGTTACATAATGTTCAAACCTAAATAATCTATAAGAAACATTTTGTTAGGACTTCATACTTTCATTCCTCTCAACGAAGGGCAAAATGAAAATTCAGAAGAATATTAGCAGATAATACTTCATTCTCACAGGCGCTAATTAAGTTCAGACAAAGGCTTTATACACGGCTTAGGCACGAGGGAAAAGGATCAAAAGGTGAGCTGAGAAGAACGTTTCGAAATGTTCCTGGAAATACCAGAATAGACAATAGTACCTAGATGGAAGTCTCATTTAGATTAAGATTATCTCGCTCGTGTACTCCTATGGGGCAAGTCACAGAATAACTGATAGTAAATGGCTCGCGCATGTTAAATCAAGTTAATTTTTCCTATTATAATATAGACGTCAATTGTTTTTTGTGTTTGTGCTATATAAAAAAAAAAAAAATATACTTACACAAAATTAAGCTCTATGGGCGATCGTTCGCGATCTAAGTTCGCAGTGCAGTATATTCATAGTTAACTATTAAGATTCATGACATTGATACACAGAAATAGAAAGGAGTCAGACGCAGACGTGACTTAAATTTTGATTCAACCAAAAAACCAAAAAGACTTGAAATTTGTCAGTGGCTAAATGCACTTAGGTATTGTGTGCGTAGAAAAAAAAACATTTCAAGATCACCAACATAAATGCACGGATTTCTAGGACTTATCTATTCAGAACTGAAATATCCGCCAAGATCTTAATTGAGGTCAATAGGTAAAGAAGCTACCTTTACTTATGAACACATTGGTTATTTTGCATCGACGGTCTGAAATGATGAACTTTACAAGGGGTTTCTGAAGTAAAACATGCAGGTACTAATTAGTTACCTACTCACCTATACTTATGAACCGCAAACCTAGTATAAAAGAAAAATGCACGGAAATTGGTCGAAGTAAACTCATCAAAGAAGCAAAAGAAGCCATTTTTATAATCGAAATTCTTCTCCTTTTCATAATTGCAGTCTGAATACGTCCACTGCTGAACATAACTTAGGCTGGCTAGTTGCGTCATTCGGTTCGTCGCCGCCAGTAGAAAATCACTCGCCTCCTGGAACCTGCTTTTGATTAAGTAGAATTGATCTATTTCACATGAGATTCGATGTTCCTGAATCATAATATTCACTTCAATGCGCGGCATATGCAATCTAAAGCTCATTCCAGTTCGTTCTCACATCCATGTTAAAAGTGTAGATACAAATGACAGCAGTTTAGCCGCTAGTGAACAAAAGCGGCCCCAAACCAACCATAAATTCATATTCTCAAAAAAATAAAATGGTCTACCATATGAGGCCACGTCAGCGATTTTATTGATTTCAGTCTTTTACCACAGCCCTCAGCCGTAAAGCCTTTTCAGATAGGTACATATCCCGGATGTCCTATAATAAATGGCCATTCCCCTTTATAGTCACTATAAAAGTGGGATTAGATAGGACTATGTGACCATGAGTGATCATAAAAAGTCTGTAAACGTAATACTAGATTAGGCCCTCAAAATAATATTTAATTGAAGGGAACCCGTTTCGCACTGTTTTTCATTATCGTCATCATCAACAGACTGAAAACGCCCACTGCTGAACATAGGTCTCCTCCAGAGAGCGCCACTTTGAGCGGCTTTCACCAGATCGTACTATTAACCTATACCTGTAGGTACCTATCAACCATAAATTACGCTAAGAAAGAAAATAGAGTTCGATGTTTGTAAAAATATTGAATTTATCATGCTATTGAGTTTGACCACTCTAATTCTTTTCTTTGGGCGTGTTTTATTAGAGTTTTTACTTAAATATAACATCGTCGAAATTTTTTACCTTATCGAAGTCTGTAGAAACAATGTCTCTATTTACCTTTTTATACTAACTAAAAAGTACGTTAAGTTATTCTGTATCTACTCCAATCCCTTCCTCTTCAGTAATTAGATGAGAAACGAAACAAAGGGTTCGTTACAATCAGTAAAGAACCTACCTAGCTCGTAAAAACTTTGTTACTGTAAAAAAGAGTTAGGCACGTCGCACACTGAAGTGGAGCGGAGCGGGAAGGCAACGAAGTTGGTTGAATAGTTGAAGTTTATCTCGATATAATTATATTGTAGGTACTGTTTTCCTTATTAGGGATGTGACCTTCGTGGGTAGAGAACTCTTTAATAAATAGATAGAAAATTGGATCGTATGTCCTACGAACAACCGAAAGGTTTCTCATAAGTAGTTAATTACTTGATTTTTTTAAGGGTTACAGCCATGTAAATTAATCATGTTCTTGAGTATTTTCTCTGTTCATCTAGTCACCCATAAATTATATTAGTAAGTCGGTACGTAAGTAAATAGAGTAACTCTAGCAGCAGTTAGAGTTGAAGATCTCTTTTTTCAATGTACGAATAATCCGACGTTTGCTCATCATTGACTAAAGATCGGGCTCATTGGCATGAATCAGAAAAGTCTGCAGTTACGTCTTTTTATCCGATTACTGCAAAAAGACGTTATGATTATAGGATCCGTGGTAGCAGTGATCTAATGCGAGATGATGAGAGTATGATAATGAAACTCCTTTCTGCTCCGCTTATTTCAGTGTGAGACGAGCCTTTGCTCAAGGTCAATGTTGCTAACGCCGAAATCAATAAGGAATTCATTAAGCCTTTCCTCCTATCGACATTTCTTAGGAAAAGCAAAAGAAAGATCGTAATACAATAGAACAATAAGACATTTCTGTTCCTAAATTGGTCAAAGAAAATTAATCAGGATTGAGTGAAAAGGAACCGGTTGGGGGAAGAAGGACAATTTCGTAAAGCTGGTTTAATACAGTCAGCGATAGACGTTCCTAACACTATAAAACCTTTCTTACTTTTATACTCATGGCTTGTAGAGTATATAATTATAGGTAGGCTTAATGTTATTTTATAGTTTACTTACGTGTTATAAATAAGCACTTACAGCGGCGTTAAGTAATCCATATTGAGATAATTGGATCGGTGCAGCATCGTCCATCTCTGTCACTTACAAGAACATTTGTTGGATTCGTAGAGCGTTGTCTCTTTTCGGTGTTGACAGTAGAGTAACTAAAAAACTGGGAACACTCCGTTGATCCACGGTCAGACAAGTCTGAAGACCATGAATAAAACATTCTATCTGAGCTTTTTCGTTTAGTCTGGGGCTCGAACCTATTTTTACTGACGGTATCCCTAAAATAAAATATTTATATGAAAAATCTCCAGGAAGAAAATAGCAACCCAGACCCTCGTCAATTTTGAAATACTTCAGATATACACTACCGCAATTTGCAACTGAACTGAAACCAACCGGGGAAAATTGAAGTTCCATATTCTACGGACTTGCAAGCGCCAGTGTAACTTCCGTGACTTTTGATTGTTCAATAGTTCATTAAAAGTCAGTCAAAACCCAGCCCCTAACACTTCAGTGCCGACAACTTACAAAAAATCACTAATGAAAATACAGATACTCATAAAATCTTTCGTAACAATTACGTTTTCTCTTGCTATTAAATCAAAAATGTTGTTGGTCTGGTGTAGCTACTTTTGAAGTCAAAACTAAGCATAAGTAGTAGCAAAGGCATAAACAGCAAGAAGCTTTATTTAAAAGAACTCTTACTCTAACCACTTAAAACAATCTAGACCGCGTCCAAACCAGCTACCAAATACCCTCAAACTATCCAACCTGTTCCACTTAACTTACCGTCCGAACTAAGTCGTTATCGAAAAACTTGCCACAGCACAAGTTTCCACTGAAATACCCTGGCTAAAAGCTGTGCTCTATAAAACGGAAAAGGTAACTATTTAATGAAAATAGTTCCGGACAGCAGGTGAAACGAAGCGATACAGCTACTTAACTATTTTAAAACTAAAAGAAAGCATTTTTCAAGACACACCTATCCCTTGTGGTGGTCAGGGCACCGAGCACCAAGCGCCGGCCGTGCTGTAATATTTGTAATCTTTATCGTATTCGTGGTCCTCTGGGACGGGATCCTCAGGGATCGGGGTACTCAGGGAGTAACCCTATTATACGGGATTAACTGTTACACAACGATATTTACAATGCATAGGATAGGTTCCATTCAGATTTTGATGAGGGCTTTGAATATTTTGGCATACCTAATATTCGCCATCTTGATTTTTCTTAAAAGTAGCGGCCACTCATAAAACTTTATATGTATCGATAGCTGACACTAATACGAACAAGATTTGTACAGATTTGTAACAGAATTTCCTCCGCTGTGTCCAGCGTTCCAAGATAGGTAAGACATATTATACGCTTTCAAAGTCACATTGGTCTGGTGGCTTTCTGTTTAATGTAGTATCTATCATTAATTTGTACTTATTAAGAGCTTATATATACAAAAGCACTTTGTTTTTGTGTTTTGATTTTGACATAAAAGTATTAAAAATAAATACCGCCTATTTGCAATAAAACTAATAGGCCTTAACTTCCGATTTTGTAAAAATATAGTAAAAAAAGTTCGTATACGAAGACGGGATCGTCAGCTATTGGATTCAGTCAGCTGTGGGGATCAATTGCTATTAGCCTCACTCTTTATCCATATTCTCACTGGAAAATGAGTCGACTGCCGGAAAAACTGCGGGGCGACTCTAGTATTCAATAAAATAGTGTTACAACCGCAAAATATAGTTTCTAAGGGTAAGGTTGAAACTATTGGAACTCATAACTCGTTTTGGGGGTGAGCCCACCCCTAGAGTCTGTCTTCAAGAATTTCGTTATTTATTTGGCTTGGATATCCAATAAAGCTGTCGGGGTTTAAGAATTCAACAAATAATACTTGCCCGAGTTCTTTATTGGTAAATTATTGGGCAAGGGTAGAAAATAAGGCCATTTTTTCTTTTTTATAAAAAAATAGGGTAATACGATTTTCCTTCAAACAAGTAGCTTGAACTTGATTATGTTCTATACTGTTTGCCCTAGGCATCGAAGTATGTTATTTATTATTTTGGTAATTTCAGAAATCCGCCGGCCTACACCTACCTACCTAGATAAGATTTTTATGTAGATCTCATCTAAGTTTTTTTTTCTCACCACTAGATAGGCACCAACACCAACCTACGTAAACTAACTTAGCATAAAATCCATCAATAAAAAAGTGGCCATGAACATCAAAAACTGTGTATTATTTGTAGATAATTAATACGTTTTACTTACAAAGGCGAATAAAACGAAGGGAAACAAGCATGTTAAAAAAATCAAGTACATGTGTGATGTGTCATTCATAGATCCGCACTAGGCAAGCGTGGTGGGTGAATTATGATCTACAACTACACTCTTCCATGGGGCCTAGCACGCGCACCGCAACTAAATTTTCTCGACATTTTTTTCTCCTGAGTAACCGAGTTGACGCGCCCACAGATCAAAAAATATTCTTTGCAAAGCGTCATTTTTTTCAATGCTCTGTGGTAGGTAGCGCCTCTAGCAGCTACGCCAACTTTTCCTGCGGTGGACACAGTAGAATCTCACCCAGAAGAGAAGGCCCATGTCCCAGTGGCAAGTGGCAACGATTGGGCTGATGAATTCTACAAAGAGGTGTATAATTATCACTAATAGTTTCAGTTAATTTTCGGTGTTTTACTGACAAATTAATTAGATCTTTTACTGCCTTGAATTGATTGAGTGGTTGTTTCCCAAATTGACACTATAGGTACAATAATTAAAGGCGAATCCACCAAAACAACAACCAATTAAATTTAACCTTTTATTGATCATAGCATTGACCCGAGTGGTTTACGATACGACATGGTGTGATTTACCTAATCTCTCAACTATTTGATTGTAAGTTACCAGTGACCTTTAAACAGCGTAAACGTAGGTCTACTCCGCGAACGATAATATCACCGCGATTTTTTACGCTATGGCACCAAACAAAGCGCTGTTGTTTAAATTTCATTATTCTCTAATTAGCTGCCATATTATGCTCTAGATTAATACTAAAACTAACCAGTGGAATATTAATAACCTTTAATCACGCCCATTCAGCACGGTTGTGTTGAGGAGTTAATATTAATATGCCATCACCCCTTGAGATTCTGAGATACGTCTTGGCGCTTCTCATCCTACGACTTGTACTACTCAGAATGACGATATCTCGTCATTCTGAGTAGTACTTGGTATTGTGGGACGGACAGGTCACGGATGATCATAATCGCAGCCCTAGTATCAGACGCTAGTATTGAATAAATGTTATTATATTCTATTCTATTCTAAGATCGTAGGGCCAGTCAAGCCCTCCTGCTTTCGGCATATACGATACTGTGCAGTCGTAAAATAATCAGTCACTGACTTCGCTAGCGACGCCGTAGTTAAACCCCCTGTTAGGTTAGCGTAGAACAGTCGTGACTTTTCATAGGGTCCACTCTTCCAGTGGATGCAGTCTTCTTAATCCTTTTCTCTCGGCGACAGCGTAAAGCATAGGCTCGTGCCACAAAAGTGCTCTTGCTTGTGTTATTTGCCTCCCACTTGAAGGCGAGCTGCTATCCATAGTGTAATGCTACATGTATGTATATATCATAATATATTACCTGGTTTCTATTATTCATTCACAACTTTCACATCACAGCACTTGACAGTCCTTTTCACAGTAATTTAAGCACAAAAAAACTTGATTTTTCTCAAAAATTTTACATCACTTTATCGATTTTGCGCGCGGGTCACGGGCCCGATTTCTAGACACGACTGCTCGGATGGCAGTTGTTTTGAAACTGTTTTTTTTTGTTTCGAATTTAGTTTCTCTTCAAATTCATATTTTTCTTTTTCTACTGTCAATTTCAGTGAGGTATTTTATAGTTTGGCCATGATTGTATGTATTTTGACTCTAGATTTATTTTTTTACTATTCTGTATTCAAAATTTTGAAAACTGCAAAAATCTAGAACCTTGGAATGCTAGCGAGGTTTCTTTAGAAAAGCTGTCGCTATGGAATGGCAGTCTCAATTTACTCCTCGAACGAGGAACACTAAATTGATATAAGGCCATTCCCGGGCCAGGCAAGGCCCGGGAACTCAAGAACGCCTTCAAAAACCATCTTTGGCTATCCAACACCAAAATTGTGAAGTGAATCTCCATCTACGTCAATCGCTGCGCCACGACATATCCATTGTCAAATCGCCGATCGCCGAGCTACATCTGTTGTCACCGGACAAATTTTTTTGGAGATTTTTTTCCAGATGACGTTAATTTACAGAGTGGTGAAGCAATAGTACTGAAATTAGGTATGAATCGGCGAAACCAACTGCACGTACCTAAAAATTTTCTTACTTCTTTTTTAGAGGTAGGAGCAGCGTAAGCTAGAATCGCTTCAATTTTACTGGGATCAGCCCGCAATCCTTGCTCATCTACTATGTAGCCAAGATATTTCAGTTCTTTGCGAAAGAATTGACTCTTTTCAAAGTTAATGGTTAGACCAGCATAAGAAAGTTTCTGATGAACTTTAAGTAGGAGTGAAATATGTTCCTCAAATGTCGCACCTATGATTATTATGTCATCTAAGTAACAGAACACTTTATTCTCAAACTCTGGAGTGAATAAACTGTCCATGAGTCTTTGTTGAGTTGCTGGAGCGTTTGTCAATCCGAAGGGCATAACAGTGAATCTATACATTCCTCTACCAGGTACGTAAAAACCAGTTTTATCTCTGTCTTTGGGATGTAATGGAATTTCCCAAAAAGCCTTTGTCTGGAATGCTGAGGCTGACTCTGCTTTTGCTAAATTAAAAGAATGCTTGACTACAACACCAATACTATCTTGCCCTGACTTTGACTATCCATTTTCCGTTCACTGCGACGCTTCTAACTTTGGGATAGGTGCTATGCTGACTCAGGAAAAAGACAATAAAGAAGTTGTTATTGCATATATGAGTAGATCTCTAAACAAGCATGAGCAGAATTATTCAACTACAGAACGTGAGACTTTAGCTGTCATTACTGCACTTGAGCATTGGCGTTGTTATCTTGATAACGGTAAACGATTTACAGTATACACTGACCATGCAGCATTAAAGTGGTTCCAAAATTTGTCTAATCCTTCTGGCAGATTGGCACGATGGAGTCTTCGTCTGTCTTGTTTTAACTTCGACCTAAAACATAAAAAAGGAAAAGAAAATGTTGTCCCAGACCTTCTGTCGCGTCATAAAATACCCGATACTGCTATTATTGGTGGTGTTGAACCCATATCTAGAGACAATGCATCACAATTGGAACTATATAATAGACTTTTTACTAACTGTCGAGATAATCCTGATGCTTATCCAAATTACAAAATTCTCAACAATAATTTATACCGTTATAATAACTCACCTGATTATCTAAATGAAGATTTTGCTTGGAAAGAAGTTCCACTTCCCTCTGAGAGAATGAATCTCATCAAAACTTGCCATGGTGACTCAGAAAGTAATCCCCATACTGGCATTTTCAAAACATACAAGAAGCTTTCTTTAAGATACTATTGGTCTGGTATGTTTAAAGATGTGGCTAAAATGTGTTCTTCTTGTGAAACATGCCTCTCTTATAAGCATTCGAATCATTCTCCATATGGTCCTATGGGTAAACCAAAAATTTGTTCAAGACCTTTTCAAAGCCTCTCATTAGATCTAATGGGCCCTTTTCCACTCACAAGACAACGTAATCAATTCATACTAGTGGTTACATGTTCTTTTTCAAAGTATTGCCTCATTTTCCCTATCAAGCGCGCTATATCTTCCAATATCATCATGTATTTGGAAAATAATGTGTTTCTGGTACACGGTGTGCCACAAACCATCATCATGGACAATGGTTCACAATTTCAATCTAATGAGTTTCAAAGTTTTCTGAATAAGTATAAAATTCCTTTTATATTTTATTCACCTCGATACTGCCCTCAAGTAAACCCCACAGAACGGTATAATAGAACAATTATCACCGCACTTTCACAGTTGGTCGGAGATGATCACCGTTCATGGGACAAACATTTGCAGAAAATCCAATATGCACTCAACAGTTCTGTAAATTCTACAACTGGGTTTTCTCCATCCTTTCTGGTCTTTGGACGTGAAACCATACCATGTGGTTCACTATACACTAACTGCTCCAACCTTGATAATTTCATTTTTCTTCCTCGTGACATCTACGCCGCTAATTTAGGATTATTATCTAACATCTTCGATAAAGTACAGGTTGCATTACACACTGCACACACAAAAAATGCTGCTCATTACAACACGAGACACACCTTTAAAGAGTTCAACGTTGGCGACACAGTCTGGCGTAAAAATTACGTCCAGAGTAACGCTGGTGCATATTTCAGTTCAAAGTTGGCTCCCAAATATGTCAAATGCACAGTTGTTGAGAAGCTCTCACCTCTCGTCTTTATTTTAGAGGATCCTAACGGCTTAAGAGGAAAGTGGCATGTAAAAGATTTTAAAGTGTAAATAGTGTAGCGGTCGTATTCTGTTTTTTTCTCTAAATTGTATACTTATTCTGTAAATAGCTTTAGCGTATATTATTTTTGTATTGTACAAGGAAACTAGACCCTTTCGGCTTATTTTTTTAAATCCATTTTACAAACGTTATTTTTTTTTTTCACTCTTTTTGTTTTATCTTATAACACGAGTCGTGTGGGTAAGAAGCCATTGTGTTTACTCATTTTTTTTATACTTTCTTAGTTGCACATGTTGTTACTCTAATCTTAATTTCCTTGCAATTTCTTAAATACAAGGTTCTTGAATATTAATTTCCTTGACGTCTTCAATACCCAAGGGTGTGTGTAATATTCTTAAAGAGCGGTACACAACTCGTTAAATAAGCCTTTGTGTTGTACATTTTCTTAATTGTAAATACTTATTATCTTTACTCGGGTTTTCAAAAAGGTGCGGATAACGACACCTAATTAAAAAAAATAAGCCTACGTTATGTATAATGAATAGTTCCTTGTGGAGTATGCGTCATCAAATATGTGAACCATATCCCCTAAGTATGTTTGTGAGCGAGTAAAAGAAGAAGTGCAAGATTTAAGTATGAAAGAGCAAGGTTTTATTCCTAACCTTCAAAATTTTCAATGGAGTTGAAAATTTTCTGGGGTCGTGGGGGAAATATGTAATGCTACATGTATGTATATATCATAACTAGTATTTTGCTCCGTGCGCGGGCCGCGTGCGGCCCGCGAGGACGTTATCGTGGCTGTTGTATTTATAAAAATGTTATACTTTAGTTTAAACTTGTAATTTTGCAAGAATTAGTACAAAACAGCGGTATTTTTCAAAGAAAATGATAATTGATCTGACTTTTGCATGGCGGCCATCTTGAAAAATGCTGTCAGTCATGTAAAACGTCAAAATTTGAAATCAGCCTCTTTTAAAATCCCCAAATATAAAATATCAGCCGGATCTGAGTTACTATAAAATCGGACGCCATTTTGAATCTGCCATCTTGGAATTATTTTAAGTCTATGAGAAAGCCTCCGTTGTTCTCTTTAACATGAGTCAAACACGCTATGCTTGCCTCTATTAGTTCCGATAGTGTGCGCCATTTAATTTTGTCAATTTTAATATTGTCCCGAAAATATTCAGTTGTTAGGTAAAAATAGGTTAGTTTTGAAGTTAGGTTAGATCAGCTAAAGCCAATTAAAAAACGTCGCATAAGTAAACATTATAAATGTAGCAATGGGTAGTTTGAAGCTCCTCCTCGCTTTGCTTGTCGTCGTGATGGGTAGTTTGAAGCTCCTCCTCGCTTTGCTTGTCGTTGTGATGGGTAGTTTGAAGCTCCTCCTCGCTTCGCTCGTCGTCGCGATAGGTAGTTTGAAGCTCCTCCTCGCTTCGCTCGTCGTCGCATTAGATAGTTTAAAGCTCCTCCTCGCTTCGCTCGTCGTCGCGATAGGTAGTTTGAAGCTCCTCCTCGCTTCGCTCGTCGTCGCGTTAGGTAGTTTGAAGCTCCTCCTCGCTTCGCTCGTCGTCGCATTAGATAGTTTAAAGCTCCTCCTCGCTTCGCTCGTCGTCGCGATAGGTAGTTTGAAGCTCCTCCTCGCTTCGCTCGTCGTCGCGGTAAGTAGTTTGAAGCTCCTCCTCGCTTCGCTCGTCGTCGCGGTAGGTAGTTTGAAGCTCCTCCTCGCTTCGCTCGTCGTCGCGATAGGTAGTTTGAAGCTCCTCCTCGCTTCGCTCGTCGTCGCGTTGGTGATTTTGACAGTATGTATGGCAGCCATTTTGAAAAACGGTGGATGTCTAAAAGAAGCTAAAGCATGTTAATCAGTATCCTTGCGGATACTCAGATATCAATTTTCATACGGATTGGAGATCCATAACAAAAATCAGTAAAAAATATGAAATTTTTCAAAATGGCGGAAACAAAAATTTTTCCCCATATTCTTACTAAGTATCTAGGGGGAGTCTTAGATATCGATTTTGATCCTGATCGGATAACTTTTTTTGTAAGTCGATACGTCTCCATCCGCCATCTTGAAAAAAATCTATTTTATTAGTGTTTTGTTTTGTTCCTTTATACATCTTTACTCGATCTCCAGAAACAACTTTTCTATTAAATCCATATTGGAGGCGTAAAAAAGGAAAGTTCATATTTCGTTAAAATCACCTTTGTATGGCAACCCTATTGAAAAATGGCGCATGTCAAAATTTGATTTTAGAATGTTGATCAGCATCCTTGGGGACCGTCAGATATCGATTTTGATCCGGATCGGAGAATTTTTTTTTTCCGCCATGACCAAAATTTCCGCCATTTTGAAAAAAAAAATTTGGTGTTCTTTTCCCTTTTGGCCTCCAAACAATATTAGTTCGAGCTCTTTATACTAAAGTATCATGGTTTCGACGTCAATTCCGGTTTAAATTTGTATGGAAGATTTTTTTTTCCGCCATTTTGGATTTTTTTTATTTTCTCTAAAATCGTCCCAGGGTTTGCTATGACATTCCTGAGAACGCATATGACCCATCTCACATCCTTAAGCCAGGCCGTTGATAGTCACGATGATGGAAGGTCGGAAGACCAGGTCATGAAATGTTTTGAATTTTGATTGTCCACTTTCATACAAATTTATAAAAATAGGATCAAAATTTTTCATAGGTATCGAGAAACAATGAGCCAAACATGAAAAAAAAAATTTGTATGGCAGCCATCTTTAAAAATGGCGGGATCCAAAATATTTTTTCAAATATCGAATCAGGGACCCCAAAAACCCCCCGATGCAAAAAATCAGCCGGATCGGACCAACTTTCAAAATGGCCGCCATCTTGGATCCGCCATCTTGGATTTTCATGACGACCATCCGAAAGCGCCCATCCTCCTCTATGACATTTGGTCGAACACACCCCACCTACCTCTTACCGTTTCCGATTTATAAGCGTTTCAATTTTGTATGGAATTTTTATTTTTTTGTATGGCAACCCCCATTTTTTTTTATTTCTCTCCAAGCGTCCCAAGGTTTACTACAACTTTAGTTAAAACAGGTCACCCATCCGACTTGTAGTTTCCGAGAACCGTTGACCAGTTCCATCAAGGAGACGACTTTTTGCTGATGTCAGCTTTTTCTGGTGGTCACGTGACCCATCTCTATACAACCTCATACTCGGTTTTTTTCCACCACTTCCAGGAGCTGAGATCAAAAGTGTCAGTCAGTGAGTGGGTGAGGAACTTTATATATTATAACTAGTATTTTCCTCCGTGCGCGGGCCGCGTGCGGCCCGCGAGGACGTTATCGTGGCTGTTGTATTTATAAAAATGTTATACCTTAGTTTAAACTTGTAATTTTGCAAGAATTAGTACAAAACAGCGGTATTTTTCAAAGAAAATGATAATTGATCTGACTTTTTCATGGCGGCCATCTTGAAAAATGCTGTCAGTCAAGTAAAAGGTCAAAATTTGAAATCAGCATCCTTTAAAACCCCCAAATATAAAATATCAGCCGAATCCGAGTTACTATAAAATCGGGCGCCATTTTGAATCCGCCATCTTTGAATTATTTTAAGACTGTAAGAAAGCCTCCGTTGCCCTCTGTAACATGAGTCCAAACACGCTATGCTTGCCTCTATTAGTTTCGATAGTGTGCGCCTTTTAATTTTGCATGGCGGCGTTTTTGTTATGTTTCTTCAAAGAGTGTCTATTTTATTCAAGGTTCCCGAAAATATTCAGTTGTTAGGTAAAAAATGGTTGGTGTTGAAGTTAGGTTAGATTAGCTAAAGCCAATTAAAAAACGTCGCATTAGTAAAACATTGTAAACGTAGCAATGGATAGTTTGATCGTCGTCGCGATTGGTAGTTTGAAGCTCCTCCTCGCTTCACTCTTCATGGCAATAGGTAGTTGGAAGCTCCTCCTCGCTTCGCTCGTCGTCGCGATAGGTAGTTTGAAGCTCCTCCTCGCTACGCTCGTCGTCGCGATAGGTAGTTTGAAGCTCCTCCTCGCTTCGCTCGTCGTCGCGATAGGTAGTTTGAAGCTCCTCCTCGCTTCGCTCGTCGTCGCGGTAGGTAGTTTGAAGCTCCTCCTCGCTTCGCTCGTCGTCGCGGTAGGTAAATTGAAGCTCCTCCTCGCTTCGCTCGTCGTCGCTGTAGGTAGTTTGAAGCTCCTCCTCGCTTCGCTCGTCGTCGCGATAGGTAGTTTGAAGCTCCTCCTCGCTTCGCTCGTCGTCGCGGTGGGTAGTTTGAAGCTCCTCCTCGCTTCGCTCGTCGTCGCGGTAGGTAGTTTGAAGCTCCTCCTCGCTTCGCTCGTCGTCGCGATGGGTAGTTTGAAGCTCCTCCTCGCTTCGCTCGTCGTCGCATTGGTGGTTTTGACAACATGTATGGCAGCCATTTTGAAAAACGGTGGATTTCTAAAAGAAGCTAAAGCATGTTAATCAGTATCCTTGGGGACACTCAGATATCAATTTTCATACGGATTGGTGATCCGTAAAATAATCGGTAAAATGTATGAAATTTTTCAAAATGGCGGAATCAAAAATTTTTCCCCATATTCTTGCTAAGTATCTAGGGGGAGTCTTAGATATCGATTTTTATCCGGATCGGATAACTTTTTCTCTAAGTCGATACGTCTTCGTCCGCCATCTTGAATTAAATCAATTTTTTTAGTATCCTGTTTTGTTCCTTTACATATCTTTACTCGATCCCCAGAAACAACTTTTGTATTACATTCATATTGGAGGCGTAAAAAAGGAAAGTTCATAATTCGATAAAGTCACCTTTGTATGGCAACCCTATTGAAAAATGGCGCATGTCAAAATTTGATTTTAGAATGTTGATCAACATCCTTGGGGATCGTCAGATATCGATTTTGATCCCGATCGGAGAATTTTTTTTTTCCGCCATGACCAAAATTTCCGCCATTTTGAAAAAAAAAATTTGGTGTTGTTATCCCTTTCGGCCTCCAAACAATATTAGTTCGAGCTCTTTATACTAAAGTATCATGGTTTCGGCGTCATTTCCGGTTTAAATTTGTATGGGTGATTTTTTTTTCCGCCATTTTGATTTTTTTTTATTTTCTCTAAAATCGTCCCAGGGTTTGCTATGACATTCCTGAGAACGCATATGACCCATCTCACATCGTTTAGCCAGGCCGTTGATGGTCACGATGATGGAAGGTCGGAAGACCAGGTCATCAAATGTTTTGAATTAAGAACGTCTATTTTTATACGAATCAATAAAAAAAGGATCAAAATTTCCCATAGGTATCGAGAAACAATGAGCCAAAAATGAAAAAAAAAATTTGTATGGCAGCCATCTTTAAAAATGGCGGGATCCAAAATATTTTTTCAAATATCGAATCAGGGACCCCAAAAACCCCCCGATGCAAAAAATCAGCCCGATCGGACCAACTTTCAAAATGGCCGCCATCTTGGATCCGCCATCTTGGATTTTCATGACGACCATCCGAAAGCGCCCATCCTCCTCTATGACATTTGGTCGAACACACTCCACCTACCTCTTACCGTTTCCGATTTATAAGCGTTTCAATTTTGTATGGAATTTTTATTTTTTTGTATGGCAACCCCTATTTTTTTTTATTTCTCTCCAAGCGTCCCAGGGTTTACTACAACTTTAGTTAGAATAGGTCACCCATCCGACTTGTAGTTTCCGAGAGCCGTTGACCGGTTCCATCAAGGAGACGATTTTTTGCTGATGTCAGATTTTTCTGGTTGTCACGTGACCGATCTCTATACAACCTCATACTCGGTTTTTCTCCACCACTTCCAGGAGTTCGGGAACAAAAATGTCAATCATGAGTGAGTGAGTGAGTGGGTAACGAACTTTATATATTATAACTAGTATTTTCCTCCGTGCGCGGGCCGCGTGCGGCCCGCGAGGACGTTATCGTGGCTGTTGTATTTATAAAAATGTTATACCTTAGTTTAAACTTGTAATTTTGCAAGAATTAGTACAAAACAGCGGTATTTTTCAAAGAAAATGATAATTGATCTGACTTTTTCATGGCGGCCATCTTGAAAAATGCTGTCAGTCAAGTAAAAAGTCAAAATTTGAAATCAGCATCCTTTAAAACCCCCAAATATAAAATATCAGCCGAATCCGAGTTACTATAAAATCGGGCGCCATTTTGAATCCGCCATCTTT
This sequence comes from Ennomos erosarius, assembly GCA_963580505.1. NCBI lineage: Eukaryota > Metazoa > Arthropoda > Insecta > Lepidoptera > Geometridae > Ennomos > Ennomos erosarius. The sequence goes on along the minus strand of OY756996.1, from coordinate 8,416,118 downwards.
GAATTATTTTAAGACTGTAAGAAAGCCTCCGTTGCCCTCTGTAACATGAGTCCAAACACGCTATGCTTGCCTCTATTAGTTTCGATAGTGTGCGCCTTTTAATTTTGCATGGCGGCGTTTTTGTTATGTTTCTTCAAAGAGTGTCTATTTTATTCAAGGTTCCCGAAAATATTCAGTTGTTAGGTAAAAAATGGTTGGTGTTGAAGTTAGGTTAGATTAGCTAAAGCCAATTAAAAAACGTCGCATTAGTAAAACATTGTAAACGTAGCAATGGATAGTTTGATCGTCGTCGCGATTGGTAGTTTGAAGCTCCTCCTCGCTTCACTCGTCATCGCAATAGGTAGTTGGAAGCTCCTCCTCGCTTCGCTCGTCGTCGCGATAGGTAGTTTGAAGCTCCTCCTCGCTACGCTCGTCGTCGCGATAGGTAGTTTGAAGCTCCTCCTCGCTTCGCTCGTCGTCGCGATAGGTAGTTTGAAGCTCCTCCTCGCTTCGCTCGTCGTCGCGGTAGGTAGTTTGAAGCTCCTCCTCGCTTCGCTCGTCGTCGCGGTAGGTGAATTGAAGCTCCTCCTCGCTTCGCTCGTCGTCGCTGTAGGTAGTTTGGAGCTCCTCCTCGCTTCGCTCGTCGTCGCGATAGGTAGTTTGAAGCTCCTCCTCGCTTCGCTCGTCGTCGCGGTAGGTAGTTTGAAGCTCCTCCTCGCTTCGCTCGTCGTCGCGGTAGGTAGTTTGAAGCTCCTCCTCGCTTCGCTCGTCGTCGCGATGGGTAGTTTGAAGCTCCTCCTCGCTTCGCTCGTCGTCGCATTGGTGGTTTTGACAACATGTATGGCAGCCATTTTGAAAAACGGTGGATTTCTAAAAGAAGCTAAAGCATGTTAATCAGTATCCTTGGGGACACTCAGATATCAATTTTCATACGGATTGGTGATCCATAAAATAATCGGTAAAATGTATGAAATTTTTCAAAATGGCGGAATCAAAAATTTTTCCCCATATTCTTGCTAAGTATCTAAGGGGAGTCTTAGATATCGATTTTCATCCGGATCGGATTACTTTTTCTCTAAGTCGATACGTCTTCGTCCGCCATCTTGAATTAAATCAATTTTTTTAGTATCCTGTTTTGTTCCTTTACATATCTTTACTCGATCCCCAGAAACAACTTTTGTATTACATTCATATTGGAGGCGTAAAAAAGGAAAGTTCATATTTCGTTAAAATCACCTTTGTATGGCAACCCTATTGAAAAATGGCGCATGTCAAAATTTGATTTTAGAATGTTGATCAGCATCCTTGGGGACCGTCAGATATCGATTTTGATCCGGATCGGAGAATTTTTTTTTTCCGCCATGACCAAAATTTCCGCCATTTTGAAAAAAAAAATTTGGTGTTCTTTTCCCTTTTGGCCTCCAAACAATATTAGTTCGAGCTCTTTATACTAAAGTATAATGGTTTCGACGTCAATTCCGGTTTAAATTTGTATGGAAGATTTTTTTTTCCGCCATTTTGGATTTTTTTTATTTTCTCTAAAATCGTCCCAGGGTTTGCTATGACATTCCTGAGAACGCATATGACCCATCTCACATCCTTAAGCCAGGCCGTTGATAGTCACGATGATGGAAGGTCGGAAGACCAGGTCATGAAATGTTTTGAATTTTGATTGTCCACTTTCATACAAATTTATAAAAATAGGATCAAAATTTTTCATAGGTATCGAGAAACAATGAGCCAAAAATGAAAAAAAAAAATTGTATGGCAGCCATCTTTAAAAATGGCGGGATCCAAAATATTTTTTCAAATATCGAATCAGGGACCCCAAAAACCCCCCGATGCAAAAAATCAGCCGGATCGGACCAACTTTCAAAATGGCCGCCATCTTGGATCCGCCATCTTGGATTTTCATGACGACCATCCGAAAGCGCCTATCCTCCTCTATGACATTTGGTCGAACACACCCCACCTACCTCTTACCGTTTCCGATTTATAAGCGTTTCAATTTTGTATGGAATTTTTATTTTTTTGTATGGCAACCCCCATTTTTTTTTATTTCTCTCCAAGCGTCCCAAGGTTTACTACAACTTTAGTTAGAACAGGTCACCCATCCGACTTATAGTTTCCGAGAACCGTTGACCAGTTCCATCAAGGAGACGACTTTTTGCTGATGTCAGCTTTTTCTGGTGGTCACGTGACCCATCTCTATACAACCTCATACTCGGTTTTTTTCCACCACTTCCAGGAGCTGAGATCAAAAGTGTCAGTCAGTGAGTGGGTGAGGAACTTTATATATTATAATACTAGTATTTTCCTCCGTGCGCGGGCCGCGTGCGGCCCGCGAGGACGTTTTCGTGGCTGTTGTATTTATAAAAATGTTATACTTTAGTTTAAACTTGTAATTTTGCAAGAAGTAGTACAAAACAGCGGTATTTTTCAAAGAAAATGATAATTGATCTGACTTTTGCATGGCGGCCATCTTGAAAAATGCTGTCAGTCATGTAAAAGGTCAAAATTTGAAATAAGCCTCTTTTAAAATCCCCAAATATAAAATATCAGCCGGATCTGAGTTACTATAAAATCGGACGCCATTTTGAATCTGCCATCTTGGAATTATTTTAAGTCTATGAGAAAGCCTCCGTTGTTCCTTTGTTATGAGACCAAACACGCCTTGTCGGCTTCTATAAGTTCCGATTGTGGGCGTGTTTTAATTTTGTATGGCGGTCATTTTGTTTTGTTTATCAATTATATGTCAATTTGAATCAAGGATCCTGAAAATATTTAGATCTTAGGTAAGACAGGTTAGTTAGATAAGCTAAAATCAATTAAAAAAGTCGCATTAGTAAAACAAAGTAAATGTAGCGATGGGTAGTTTGAAGCTCCTCCTCGCTTCGCTCGTCGTCGCGGTAGATGGTTTGAAGCTCCTCCTCGCTTCGCTCGTCGTCGCGGTCGATAGTTTGAAGCTCCTCCTCGCTTCGCTCGTCGTCGCGATAGGTAGTTTGAAGCTCCTCCTCGCTTCGCTCGTCGTCGCGGTAAGTAGTTTGAAGCTCCTCCTCGCTTCGCTCGTCGTCGCAATAGGTAGTTTGAAGCTCCTCCTCGCTTCGCTCGTCGTCGCGTTAGGTAGTTTGAAGCTCCTCCTCGCTTCGCTCGTCGTCGCATTAGATAGTTTGAAGCTCCTCCTCGCTTCGCTCGTCGTCGCGATAAGTAGTTTGAAGCTCCTCCTCGCTTCGCTCGTCGTCGCGGTAAGTAGTTTGAAGCTCCTCCTCGCTTCGCTCGTCGTCGCGGTAGGTAGTTTGAAGCTCCTCCTCGCTTCGCTCGTCGTCGCGATAGGTAGTTTGAAGCTCCTCCTCGCTTCGCTCGTCGTCGCGGTAAGTAGTTTGAAGCTCCTCCTCGCTTCGCTCGTCGTCGCAATAGGTAGTTTGAAGCTCCTCCTCGCTTCGCTCGTCGTCGCGTTAGGTAGTTTGAAGCTCCTCCTCGCTTCGCTCGTCGTCGCATTAGATAGTTTGAAGCTCCTCCTCGCTTCGCTCGTCGTCGCGATAAGTAGTTTGAAGCTCCTCCTCGCTTCGCTCGTCGTCGCGGTAAGTAGTTTGAAGCTCCTCCTCGCTTCGCTCGTCGTCGCGGTAGGTAGTTTGAAGCTCCTCCTCGCTTCGCTCGTCGTCGCGATAGGTAGTTTGAAGCTCCTCCTCGCTTCGCTCGTCGTCGCGTTGGTGATTTTGACAGAATGTATGGCAGCCATTTTGAAAAACGGTGGATGTCTAAAAGAAGCTAAAGCATGTTAATCAGTATCCTTGCGGATACTCAGATATCAATTTTCATACGGATTGGAGATCCATAACAAAGTTCAGTAAAAAGTATGAAATTTTTCAAAATAGCGGAATCAAAAATTTTTCCCCATATTCTTACTAAGTATCTAAGGGGAGTCTTAGATATCGATTTTGATCCTGATCGGATAACTTTTTTTGTAAGTCGATACGTCTCCATCCGCCATCTTGAAAAAAATCTATTTTATTAGTGTTTTGTTTTGTTCCTTTATACATCTTTACTCGATCCCCCGAAACAACTTTTCTATTACATTCATATTGGAGGCGTAAAAAAGGAAAGTTTATATTTTGTTAAAATCACCTTTGTATGGCAACCCTATTGAAAAATGGCGCATGTCAAAATTTGATTTTAGAATGTTGATCAGCATCCTTGGGGACCCCCAGATATCGATTTTCATCCGGATCGGAGAAACTTTTTTTCCCGTCATGACCGAAATTTCCGCCATTTTGAAAAAAAAAATTTTGTCATATCTTCCCTTCCGGCCTCCAAACAATATTAGTTCGAGCTCTTTATACTAAAGTATCATGATTTCGGCGTCATTTCCGGTTTAAATTTGTATGGGTGATTTTTTTTTCCGCCATTTTGTTTTTTTTTTATTTTCTCTAAAATCGTCCCAGGGTTTGCTATGACATTCCTGAGAACGAATATGACCTATCTCATATAGCTTAGCCAGGCCGTTGATGGTCACGATGATGGAAGGTCGGAAGACCAGGTCATGAAATGTTTTGAATTTCGATTGTCCATTTGCATACAAATTTATAAAAATATGATCAAAATTTTCCATAGGTATCGAGAAACAATGAGCCAAAAATGAAAAAAAAAATTTGTATGGCAGCCATCTTTAAAAATGGCTGGATCCAAAATATTTTTTCAAATATCGAATCAGGGACCCCGAAAACCCCCGATGCAAAAAATCAGCCCGATCGGACCAACTTTCAAAATGGCCGCCATCTTGGATCCGCCATCTTGGATTTTCATGACGACCATCCGAAAGCGCCCATCCTCCTCTATGACATTTGGTCGAACACACCCCACCTACCTCTTACCGTTTCCGATTTATAAGCGTTTCAATTTTGTATGGAATTTTTATTTTTTTGTATGGCAACCCCTATTTTTTTTTATTTCTCTCCAAGCGTCCCAGGGTTTACTACAACTTTAGTTAGAACAGGTCACCCATCCGACTTGTAGTTTCCGAGAGCCGTTGACCGGTTCCATCAAGGAGACGATTTTTTGCTGATGTCAGATTTTTCTGGTTGTCACGTGACCGATCTCTATACAACCTCATACTCGGTTTTTCTCCACCACTTCCAGGAGTTCGGGAACAAAAATGTCAATCATGAGTGAGTGAGTGAGTGAGTGGGTAACGAACTTTATATATTATAACTAGTATTTTGCTCCGTGCGCGGGCCGCGTGCGGCCCGCGAGGACGTTTTCGTGGCTGTTGTATTAATAAAAATGTTATACTTTACTTTAAACTTGTAATTTTGCAAGTATTAGTACAAAACAGCGGTATTTTTCAAAGAAAATGATAATTGATCTGACTTTTGCATGGCGGCCATCTTGAAAAATGCTGTCAGTCATGTAAAAGGTCAAAATTTGAAATCAGCCTCTTTTAAAATCCCCAAATATAAAATATCAGCCGGATCTGAGTTACTATAAAATCGGACGCCATTTTGAATCTGCCATCTTGGAATTATTTTAAGTCTATGAGAAAGCCTCCGTTGTTCCTTTGTTATGAGTCCAAACACGCCTTGTCGGCTTCTATAAGTTCCGATTGTGTGCGTGTTTTAATTTTGTATGGCGGTCATTTTGTTTTGTTTATCAGTAATATGTCAATTTCAATCAAGGATCCCGAAAATATTTAGATCTTAGGTAAGATAGGTTAGTTAGATAAGCTAAAATCAATTAAAAAGGTCGCATTAGTAAAACATTGTAAATGTAGCGATGGGTAGTTTGAAGCTCCTCCTCGCGTGGGTAGTTTGAAGCTCCTCCTCGCTTCGCTCGTCGTCGCAATAGGTAGTTTGAAGCTCCTCCTCGCTTCGCTCGTCGTCGCGTTGGTGATTTTGACAGTATGTATGGCAGCCATTTTGAAAAACGGTGGATGTCTAAAAGAAGCTAAAGCATAATAATCAGTATCCTTAGGGACACTCAGATATCAATTTTCATACGGATTGGAGATCCATAAAAAAGTTCAGTAAAATGTATGAAATTTTTCAAAATGGCGGAATCAAAATTTTTTCCCATATTCTTACTGAGTATCTAAGGGGAGTCTTAGATATCGATTTTGATCCTGATCGGATAACTTTTTTTGTAAGTCGATACGTCTCCATCCGCCATCTTGAAAAAAATCTATTTTATTAGTATTTTGTTTTGTTCCTTTATACATCTTTACTCGATCCCCCGAAACAACTTTTCTATTAAATCCATATTGGAGGCGTAAAAAAGGAAAGTTCATATTTCGATAAAATCACCTTTATATGGCAACCCTATTGAAAAATGGCGCATGTCAAAATTTGATTTTAGAATGTTGATCAGCATCCTTGGGGACCCTCAGATATTGATTTTCATCCGGATCGGAGAAACTTTTTTTTCCGCCAAGACCGAAATTGCCGCCATTTTGAAAAAAACATTTTTGCTATATCTTTCCTTCCGGCCGCCAAACACTATTAGTTCGAGCTCTTTATACTAAAGTATCATGGTTTCGGCGTCATTTCCGGTTTAAATTTGTATGGGTGATTTTTTTTTCCGCCATTTTGAATTTTTTTATTTTCTCTAAAATCGTCCCAGGGTTTGCTATGACATTCCTGAGAACGCATATGACCCATCTCACATCGTTTAGCCAGGCAGTTGATGGTCACGATGATGGAAGGTCGGAAGACCAGTTCATGAAATATTTTGAATTTTGATTGTCCACTTTCATACAAATTTAAAAAAAAAAGTTCAAAATTTCCCATAGGTATCGAGAAACAATGAGCCAAAAATGAAAAAAAAAATTTGTATGGCAGCCATCTTTAAAAATGGCGGGATCCAAAATATTTTTTCAAATATCGAATCAAGGACCCCAAAAACCCCCCGATGCAAAAAATCAGCCGGATCGGACCAACTTTCAAAATGGCCGCCATCTTGGATCCGCCATCTTGGATTTTCATGACGACCATCCGAAAGCGCCCATCCTCCTCTATGACATTTGGTCAAACACACCCCACCTACCTCTTACCGTTTCCGATTTATAAGCGTTTCAATTTTGTATGGAATTTTTATTTTTTGTATGGCAACCCCTATTTTTTTTTATTTCTCTCCAAGTGTCCCAGGGTTTACTACAACTTTAGTTAAAACAGGTCACCCATCCGACTTTTAGTTTCCGAGAGCCGTTGACCAGTTCCATCAAGGAGACGACTTTTTGCTGATGTCAGCTTTTTCTGGTGGTCACGTGACCAATCTCTATGCAACCTCATACTCGGTTTTTCTCCACCACTTCCAGGAGCTGAGATCAAAAATGTCAGTCAGTGAGTGAGTGGGTGAGGAACTTTATATATTATGATGATAATATAATATTACCTGGTTTCTATTATTCATTCACAACTTTCACATCACAGCACTTGACAGTCCTTTTCACAGTAATTTAAGCACAAAAAAACTTGATTTTTCTCAAAAATTTTACATCACTTTATCGATTTTGCGCGCGGGTCACGGGCCCGATTTCTAGACACGACTGCTCGGATGGCAGTTGTTTTGAAACTGTTTTTTTTTGTTTCGAATTTAGTTTCTCTTCAAATTCATATTTTTCTTTTTCTACTGTCAATTTCAGTGAGGTATTTTATAGTTTGGCCATGATTGTATGTATTTTGACTCTAGATTTATTTTTTTACTATTCTGTATTCAAAATTTTGAAAACTGCAAAAATCTAGAACCTTGGAATGCTAGCGAGGTTTCTTTAGAAAAGCTGTCGCTATGGAATGGCAGTCTCAATTTACTCCTCGAACGAGGAACACTAAATTGATATAAGGCCATTCCCGGGCCAGGCAAGGCCCGGGAACTCAAGAACGCCTTCAAAAACCATCTTTGGCTATCCAACACCAAAATTGTGAAGTGAATCTCCATCTACGTCAATCGCTGCGCCACGACATATCCATTGTCAAATCGCCGATCGCCGAGCTACATCTGTTGTCACCGTCGGCCGCCGTATCTACCACGACGAATCTATCGCCGAGCGTCAACCAGTGAGGCGACCGGCTTGCCTTTTTCAAACATTGAGTGGCAATATAACTTCATCACCATGTTCCGGCCCGTCGTCCGTCAAAGCTTTGACGACTGATACCTGCGTGTCTCCTGCTCCTGCATCTTGAATCTGGGCTGCGTAGTGGTACTTCATCGACGGTGGAGGGACGAGAGTCTTCTTCTGGATCCAGAAGCTAATAACTGAATGAGCTAGCCGCTGAACTCTGGAAGTCGGACAAACTAAAGGCAACGAATTCCTCAGTCTCTATAACGACAGTGGGCCTTGTTTGAATAAAGACCCGGAAGTGGGCCTTGTTTGTTTGAAGACCCGGAAGTGGGCCTCGTTAAAGACCGGAAGCGGGCTTTGTTTATCTGAAGACCCGGAAGTGGGCCTTGTTTGGATCCAATAACATTCTAAGTCTACCGTGATAACTTGTAGGCCGTAAACAACTTAAATTTCGCGTTCTTCCGCATCATCTAGAGACTCTTTTTTTTTTGCTTTCTACAAAGCTTGTAAAATTTACGAAAATAAATATCTGTTACCAATTCCTTTTTTTTCTCTTCAGCTCTTAGGATCCTGTCAACCTAGGCACTGTTTAGGTAGGGGAGGAGCTGCTCATTAACTTGTAGCGTTCCATTCTACCTTTTTCACGAAAGGAACGGATGTAACGTGACAATAGCGATACTATAGAGGTTGGTAGTAGAGATCAACACAGCTTGGTCCTTTTGTAAAATTTGTTTAACAAGTTCGGCAATACAAATATGCGCTATAAAACCGCTAATGATTCTACTTCGCAGTTTTTTGTTGTAAATACCTACTATGTAAGTGCCGCAGGCGAAACCTTCACTCATTAATAACCACCTGTCACAAAGGGCCTAATCAGCTGTTAAATCGTTGAACTTTAAACAAGTTACTTAACTAGTCACTTCGGTTAATCAAACAATACTTAGGTACCCACTTTTTATCGACCTCTGAAGGCCAGCTTGAGGTTTGTCACGGAATCTAATGAGAATTCGATCCGGCCCCGATTCTCGTCAATTCGAATTTTCTGATATCTTTATCGTTCAATCGATTTTGGTATATAAATGAAAAGGACGACAGATAAGTAAGTCGAATGGTTGAGAATCCGGCCCCAGAGAGGTCAAGCGGTCAAGCATCTGTGGCGTATCAGAAAAACATAATGTCGAAAGACGTTAACTATGTAATACAGCCTTGCTTCAAACTAGTTTGCTTTTTATGTGACCATTTATACAATTAGCACATTCCATAAATGTTTATAAATGTTTTATCTTTCTGGAGGCCCTACCTAGATAATGATATGCACAATTATTGCACAAACGTAACTAGATGTAATTATGTAGATGGATATTCACATTCATTCTCCATTTAATAAAGTAAACATAAAAACTAATTACTTATGACGTCAAAGCTAAAAAAATGTAGTCCTCCATCCTTCTTCCTCGTGTAGGCTAATGGTAAGGCATGGCGTTGAAATTGTTGACCTCCCGAAGGCTTCAGACAGTCTTAAGCATGCCGGGACCGCAACGACTACCATATACTTATTTGTGCCGTTTAGATTATTTTTGGCTAATATGGAAGAGAAACAACTTTATATTGGAAACTGATGATACTTAACAATTTCAACGACACGTCGATAATGACTATTTATTCAAATGTTTGTGAAGTATTTCAGTCATAATTATATAGACTGAACCGAACGTTAATAATTTGACCGTTAATTGATAGTCGCTACTAACTATGCAGTAGTCTGTAGCGGTCTCGGCCTTCAACTAAGGGGTGGTCAAGGCTAGTGGAAAGGCTACTAGACCTTTCCACTAGCCAGCAAAACCAGTTAATGGTTGTTGATTAACTAAATAAGTACTTACTAACAAAACGCAATGTATTTGCAATCTTATTTTATAAGGTACATTTTATTATTGTTGTAGTTGTAATTAGCGATGCAAAATAATGCGATTTTGCGTAAATTTCATAAACATGCTAATTCACGAGTCTTAGCATGCTAATTACTATTGCTATGCTATTTGCTAAAATGAAATGAAATGGCTATGAAAATTGAAATGAAAATTGAAATGAAAATTTATATGAAAAATGAAAATGTGAGCTGGATGGCGTAGTTGCATTGTAAATTCTGTAAATAATGTTTTAATTGTAATTATTTGTATTTTTTTATTATTTTTTCAGTCACGTGTAGTTATATAACTTTGTTACATATTTTGAGGCAATAATATGGGCAAAATATTTTGAAAAATGAAATGAAAATTTATATGATAAATGAACCATAATTTTTTTAAGTTACATCATGTATTAGATTTTATTACAAAAACTTAAATAAACAAAAACCCTATTAAAAAAAAAGCTATGCCGCAAAAAAATTAAAAATTAAATGAAACTCTATATAAAAAATAAATTCCAAGTGAATTGAAATGAAATTGCATATTTCACAGAATTTCGCAACTACATTTCATTTGCTAAATGCTAATTGAGATTTCACATGCTAAAAATTAATGCGAATGCTAATTAATCCATCACTAGTTGTAATACTTACTTGTAATGATCTCTATATTTGTATAAGTTACAACATAGAAATCCAAGTAAGTAGATATCTATTTATGCCGAATATTTGAAAGTGCTCATATTAATCACCTTTAAGTGTGTATTCCTGTTCTGTTTTCAGTCTACTAACTATATACAGTCTGTGTCAAAGTTAGTAACGAACTGCAGGGCTACCACAAACTAATACAAAACCATCATATTTTATGGCATTATTATTTCAAGGTTACAATAATATTGTTCGAATTCGTACCATGAACTTATAAAGTATTCCTGCGTGTGAACGAGACGTCTACATTTTATATGGCGTTATCACTGTCGGACGTCAGTGTCAACATGATGTAAAGGTCTCATGACAGTTGTATTTTTTTTTTTTATATTTTGGCTCTACACAGTGTATTTAGCCAGTGTCAAGTATTATATTTTCATCGTGTTATAAAATATTTCACGCAAAGTCATGTCATAGTCATAGTCCAGTCTAAGTCATGCTCCAGCAAAGTGGTGGCAACTTTACTATAAGCTTTGTATGGAGTTTTGGAAGCAACACGAAAAGTCACGTTTCACCACATTATATCACTTGCCCTCACTCATGCTCGTAATTCAGCACTTAATGTGTAAAACGCCACCAATTTTAAACATTAACACTAGAAAAAGCAAAAGTTTTGAAAAATAATACAATGCAACGATGTGAACTCTTCCGCGTTCCCGCCAAAACTCCACAGACAGTTGTATTTGAGTGAACGATTTAATGTGACGTCATCAAAACTGCCTTGGCTCTGCAACATTACAGTATTCTTACTTTAATGTCATTTGTCAATGTGTGATTGAAGTAATATTAAAGTAATAATGCTATAAGACCTTGTGGTTGCCCCCCTGGTCTGAATTGAAATAGTGTGATCTATTGTGGACCAACTTACATAATTAAGATGAATCTGCTTTAGTCTGACTTGAAATCTCTTTTGGTAACTATCCATTTCGATTTGGTTTGGTCGACATGTACCTACCGCCACAAACTTTGTCGTAGAACTCGATAGAAGCGGGTTTTGTATATGTAAATTACCTTACAAGAATAAATAAATAAAAACGCCCAACGATCACATACATAGATCCTGGATAATAACTATGATTTCCGGTATCTAAGGACCCAGGAACTACGAGGATCATGGTCCCACAATACCCAGACATAGAACAAGTATTTGCTGTGCTTTCTGTGCACACATACTTGCCCTGTCGCGGGAATCGAACTCGCCGCCTCCGGGTTATGAGCCGACCTACTACACCACTGAGGATGTCACAGAATAACAGTTGTACTAACAACGTACTACATACACCCATGACATACTATATGGAACTAACTAAATATAAGGTTCAATACAAGGCGACCTTGAATTGGTATGTTATCCCGAAAGGGGGTAAATCTACACCCCAAGGTAGATAATGTTTTTTCTACGACTTTATTAAATTAACAGTTTTTCATTGAAGATATGCCATGTAAAGTTTACGTACGAAAATAGCTTTAGCGTAGCTAGGTGGTTGAACTTCGTCCATGACCGAGTGTACATAAATGCACAAGTTGAACGACCTGTGTTTAGAAATGAATTTATAGTATCTTGTTAACTCTCATAGCGATCGCACGAGCAATATTGCGAGTGGATTTATTTTTTACCATGGAAGTTTGGAAACACCCATTTTTAAGTAAGACTCTCACAACTTGTAGGGTACCATGGTCCCAGTCCCCACATTTCGGTATAACATACCAATTCAAGGTCACCTTGTATAAGCATTGCTCTCTCTCTCTCTCTATAAGTCTTCCCAATAAACCTTTGGTTCTCTCCATGAGACAGGAGGAGAGAGTAACTATGGGTCACAGATTAGAAAAAACAAGATGCGTTGTAATTACAGAAAGAAACAAAAGTTACTGGTCATGGCCATAGTCTACACGCCTGTGACAATGCTACGACTGGTTCTGTGCGTGTTGGTATAAATGTCACATGCTTACAGAAACATGAATAAATTATCAATGCCCTTGAACTAGCTAAGTATAGTGCGGTTTTTGAGCGTGCCAGGTTTTTGGTGTTTTTATTTTTACTGCGAGCAAATCCAATGTTATTGATGCGGCCGAGATGTGATTCGAAGTAACGGGTGCGTGTCATTGTAGCGTACGCAATTCTGGGTGCCAATTTTACTATTTTGTTTACGGGATTTTTCATACTCAATATCGATTGTCGTAAAATATTTATATGAAATCTTTTGTTACGTATTGTATAGTTACTGCTAAGGGCAATGTGCTAGGATTCCATATAGGTATTTTACGATACCTACTCGATTTCGAGTACCTACAGTGTAAGTTATATTCGAATAATTAAAATCGTGAACTTGGTAGAGTACGGTACGTAAAACTGCACATCCTTCCACCGACCTAACGCATTAAGAAAACAATCGTAGCTGCATCGCATTGAGGCCACTTAACCGATCGCGAAGTATTGAAATGAAAAGTAGGGAACAGCGTTCAGTTTTCTACCCGGGAACGCCAAATCTTAGAGTTAGCTTACCTGTCTATGTATACTCTATGCTTCAAAATCTTCGCCCTTTATCCCCGACCAATTAAATCAGACTGATTCCACTGAATCACTGTTGTTTCGAAACAACGACACAGCCCATACACATTATAATGTTTATTTGATTCCAACACCTCGATGAATTAATTAGAAATCCGTGTGAGATTGCTCGTCATAAAAAAGGGCTGGGAATCTTTTATTCGGGCCTTTTCTTTTGATCAGCCGGCGGCGGCTGAATGGTGAGATTAATGATTTCACCGCTGTTGTAAATCTCTTAACACATTTTTAACTTAAATAAAATGTCTGGGGAGTAATATACGGACTGGGTTTATTACGAAGGTGTTATGGCTGGTGAAATGAAAGGTGTTTACAAATACATACAATAAACGGTGATCCGACAGTTTCGATGTAGTTTAAACATTTACATCTATCTATCTTAGACTAAAATAACGGACGATTTGTAAGGAAAACTTTTTGTTTCGTTTTTATTAAACTGCTCTACACGAACAAATAAAGAAGATAGCATGGGGTCCCTTCGGGTAAAAACAAAAAATAACCCGAACTTGTAAAAAATTGAGTAATCGTGTCTAGAGAGTTACTAGTTAGTGTCCAGTGTATTCATTTGGTCCAATACTTCGCCAACATGCAATAAATGTCGCTTGATAATCTTGCGCTAAGCAGAAATAAAATAATTCGTAAAATAGCCCGCGTTATTCCATTGTATAGGATGAGGCATCTGTACTCTAGGTATTATATTATCTGGGGAGGATAGTTACTCACATCGTGAAATGAGATGGGAAGGGTTAAGTAGGTAGGTACTTAAGTTGGTTTTGATTTTATGCTATAGATGGCTTGCTTTTTATTATCTCTTCTGTGATTAACTGATTAGAGATTGAATCATCATTTTTATTAGAATCTCTAATTAATACCAACTAAACAAATAGATAAATATGTTTGGTGTTCTACAACTACATTTCTTTTCATAGTTTTGACGCCAAAAATTCGTAACTTTAGGTGGATATTGAAAAACTTAAAAAAGGAAGACGTACGAGTATGATTTTTTTATACTGGCGAGAAAACATAAAAAAAATCATCACAATCGGATATAATTTAGAGGTGCCAAAACGTTAGCACTTTTTGTATGGGCAAGAGTATATCAATGCTTCTCTTAACATCAGGCAAATGTCAAGATCGTCTAGTCATTCATTCATCAACATATAAGGAGTTTTGGCGGGAACGCGGAAGAGTTCACTTCGTTGCAATGTATTATTTTTCAAAACTTTTGCTTTTTCCAGTGTTAATGTTTAAAATTGGTGGCGTTTTACGCATTAAGTGCTGAATTACGAGCATGAGTGAGGGCAAGTGATATAACGTGGTGAAATGTGACTTTTCGTGTTGCTTCCAAAACTCCATAGAAGCTTCTAGTAAAGTTGCCACCACTTTGCTGGAGCATGACTTAGACTGGACTATGACTACCTGACTTAGACTGGACTATGATTAGGACATGACTTTGCGTGAAATATTTTATAACACGATGAAAATATAATACTTGACACTGGCTAAATACACTATGTGTGGAGCCAAAATATAAAAAAAAATATAAAATATCAACATATAATATTGTATTTAAAAGACACTGATTGTTCTGGAATTCTGTTTGGAACAAGAATATCTCATTTAGATAATGTCTACCTTCCGTTATCAAAGGAAACGAAATTACACACGTCTCAAGTTCGTTTCCCATAATTTCATACACAACACGTTTTCATACGTTCGTAAAACGTATTGAATTGCCGTCATTATGGAACATGGAATACGTACTAGGGTAAAGGTACGAGCACACGAGTATTGCGTTGCGTATCCATTGCGTATCGTTATGGTAGCGTATCTTTGACTATTCAACAGTTAAAATGGGGGGCATATCAATATTAGCTTTTACAAATTGTATATTATTAACACTTTTTAAACTTGCGCGACTTGAACTCATATTTTTTGTATATTATTATATCTGAGAGACGGACAGACAGACAGACAATCAGAAAAACCTAATAGGGTCGCTAGTAATACAGAACCTTATCATGCGTGTGATCACCTCGTTGACCACACCACAGAGTATATTATGATTTATCCATCCTGTGCCAACTGCCAGTACCACAGATTATGTATAATCTACTCAAAACATTCAACTTTAGCCTTTATAACCTTATCTTAAGGTGCACATAATAAGAGTACTTTGTAAGATCCTAATCACCCTTTGATAAGGGCCTTGAATGCATGTCACCGACAGAGGTTACAAAATGTACCCAAATTGGGTGAGTTTCTTTTATATCCAGCTGTACCAGACAAGTAAGAAATATTACCGCAGTTGCTTAATTTATTTACCTACATGAAATATGACCTAAAATAAGGCGAAGGGTACTTAGGGCAAACAAGGTGTTTTTGGCGTTTTGACGTTTCCTGGCATAATTAGAGCACGTGGAGCTTTGAATTTAATATATCATGTAATTCATTTCATTAACTTGTATGTGATGCACGCAAATACAAGATAAATAAATTTAACTCACTAGAAAATTTCGCAAACCGAAAAAATTATGGTGTACCCCAACCATACCCCAACAAACATTCACATAATGTGATGACATCATAAGTTCAGACTGAATTTATATCTAAGTCTATGGCGTTAAAGTCGATTATTCTTTGAACGAATTTTGACCTGCTTATAGCTCACAGAATAAATAATAGGTACTGCTGCTCTAGGCGTAACTTAAGTTGTTATTTGTGTAACGTAGGTAATTGCCAGAGGTAAGGGATAATTCTTTGTTTCATATAGCGTTAGGTCCTGTAATTAATTAGGTACTTAGGCCAGTCATTATTATTTAGATTCTGGGCCATCCTAAAATATTATCTCGTACTTTCTCTATACTCTTGTATTAAAATAAATATTCAATGGATAATGTATTTATGTTTAATTTAATTTTAGATTTAAATCAACTAGTTTTACGCCTTATCACAGTCCAAAGGAAGAGAGAAGGAAGAGAAGGAAAAAGGATGAATGTATAAACTGACGAAAGGCCTTCACCACCTTCATATCACAATCTTGTAATATGAAGTCAAATCATGTCAAGTTTCATTTAAATCCATTCGTAGTTTCAGCCAGCTCAGCCAAGGTACATACAGACAAACAACAATGAAAAAATAGGGTTTTCCAAAAAAAAATTCGAAATATCTTCAATGCAGAATTGGGCCTGTTACAGTTTTATTATAAGTATAGATTATCTCATGCCATTAATTATTATTCATCCATGTCCTTGTTGTTAAATATTTATAAGTCATGAAAAAATAAAAACACAAAAATACAACAGCAAATAAAAAACGAAACAACTGGATTTTACTCTCGAGCTATAAACAGAACAAACACGCCTTTTCTCATTCTATAAAAAATGTAAACAGTCAAATAAACATTACGAGAAGGTATGTAGCTGTGTACGCCTACTACCTACGCGTAAGGCCATAAGGACGTAAAGTGTTATGTTTTCGAAGTTAACCATGGTTAAAAATTCAAAATTCAAATCACTACGGAAAAAAAAAACAAATTTGAACCCAGGTCAAAATTTGTTCGAATTGTCAACCGTTGTTTCTATACGAATTAAATGATATTCTAAGGGTAGGATTTTTCACCAATAGTTAATTAAGGTAACTAATTATTGTTAAAAAGTTTTTTTCCACATTTTATTATGCGAACAGCCAAAGAGTGGAATGCTTGCCGGCGTTTGTGTTTCCCGAAAACTATAACCTTCAAATCGAGAGTGAACCAGGTATCTTCTAGGCAGGCGTGTTACATTTTTGACCGCATCGTCACTTACCATCAGGTGAGTAGTGGTCAAACGCAAGCCTATCAATCGTAAAAAAACTATAAAAAATTCTAACCAATGGTCAAATGTTAGAATGTTTAACCATTGCTTATGAAAAAACCCACCTAGGTACCTAGTATACAAATCCGCGTATCATAGGTAGGTACATACCATATCTTGCTTACATAGTATTTTTTGCTCGTGAAACCCATTACATATTCTTACAATAGATTGCAGCTATCGTTAACGACGTCCGCATGTATTTTTGTATGTTAATGCGTACTTTACGTAATAATTGTTACTTTAGATATTGCTAATGACCGGTAACTATTTAGTTATATTATGTAGAGGGACAATTTTTATTCCATTACTTGCTATGTAGGATCGCTTGCTATGTAAACCTATTATTAGTGATACGTGATACTTTATGAAAAATTGATACCGCAACTAATATGAGCGGCCGTGTCTCTTAACATCAGGTTAATGACCAGTGCGTCCCGTCATTAATTCTCATAAAGAAAAAAAAAGAAAACTCTCTCCCTATTTTTGTCTGTGTTGTTTTACTGTTTTTGTTATGTTGTTTTTGTGTTTATTTTGTTTGTTTTTCTGTGCTTATTTTAATATTTTTTTTGTTTTTTTTATTAATAGGAAAATGTAAATACCCCTAGCATTATTTTATACACTGCGCTATCTAGTAAGTACCAAATTAAGCAAAGCTTGCACTGTGGGATGAATGGAAATTGAACTCACAACCTATAGAAGTAATAAATTAGAAGGCAAGTTCACCAACTGAGCTATCGGGCCAGTTATGCCGTAAAAACCTTGACATTTATTATAATTTTCTGAGTTATTTTTTGCTATTATGTATAAGTAATTATTTGATTATAATATTTAGTATCCTATGGTCTACTTTAGTGTTAAACACACATATATAATAATGTGTATTTATAATATTAACCCTAAGTAACTTATATCTATACATATAATAAAACTGTAGAGATAAAAAAATCTGTAAATGCAAGATATCGAAAAAAAAATTACACACGTTGGCTTGAAATTTTTCGCTGATCACGTTAAGCTACTTTTTAGACATTTTGTCTGTTTGTTTGTTTGTTTGTTTGTTTGTTTGTTTGTTTGTTTGTTTGTTACGGTACAACTCCGAAAATAATGAACGGATTTTCATGCGGTTTTCACTAATAAGCTTAGAAAAACCCGGCGCAAAACATAGGATATATTAAATTTGAAATATCGTAAATTTTTTTTTGTTGAAAATGATTAAGATTTCTTTATGAAACGAAACGGGATTTTAACAAGATGGCCGCTTCAAGGCTTCAAGGTAAATTTTTTCCTTACATTTTGGCTCCACACTTAGTGTAGGTATTTAGCCAGTGTCAAAAGGTAAGTTTTATTTTGGCTACTAATCATGAAGAGAGAAAAAAATGTTACGGTGTGATACTGACGGTAATTTTATCTCGGGTTTATCCGTATGCACAGATTAAAGAAAAAACTCTATAACTATTATGGCGCGGCTTCATATACGGCCGAACCTTCGCTGTTGAGTTGGCGCGCAAAAACATCTCTGTTGACTATCCTCGATGTTTTTGTAGCGCCCCAACCCGGAGACACAGTCAATTTGTTTGCCTGCTGCGCGACTGACGCGGGCTAAATAAAATGGAGGAAGCAGTAGCGTTATATTGCATGTCGGCGAATAAATATGGTTTACAAACTGTGAGAGTATTATTTGCGATTACAAAAATAAATTTTAATTGTTTTAATTTATAATTCCTTATCAATATGAAGTAAAACCATTTTTTTTATTTGTTTGCTTATCTGTCCCTTTGAATACGGATCATGGTTGTAATACTGGCAACAGAAATATATCATCTGTGAAAAATTAATGCTGTTGCTCTCTAACGACCTTTACAGCGTCACCGGGCGGGGAAAAATTCAACTGTCTAACTATCACGATTCATGAGTACATCCTGGTGACTGATGGACAGACAGACAGACAGACGGACAGCGGAGGTTTAGTAATAAGGATTTACCCTTTGAGTACGGAACCCCAATAATTTTTATTTCATTCTGAACAATCCCCACTGCACTAAGCAATAAGGGTGTAATTTAATGTATTTATATCTTAAAACAAAAAACAGTAAATAACAATTGGCGCGCCTGCATTACCGGCAGTGTATCATGAGTGTATCACACTTTTCGGGCTACGGCGAAATACATCGTCGTCTGCGCTCGATGCAATGCAGATTAGAGAAAAACAATGTGTTCATTATGTAAGTACCTATACCCAAGGAAGTCATATGTATTACATAGATAAGTTTTTTCGTTAATCTGTGGTCCAAACTAAAAAAGAGGATATGATAGATAGAGAAGGTATGAGAACCTTCTTGAATATGAGCACGACACAGAGAACAAGGAATTTCGAAAACTAAAAACTTCTTAGACTTTTTATAATAAGTTATAAGGCTTCACGCGATATCATATTTAGCCAATATTGAAACATACTAAAATTATTATTCATGTTTTTGATTTATTAGGTTCTGGCGAGGGCAAAATTCTTTATTGGCTATCTGGTATTATGTATTAGTTTTCAAAAAACTACTACGCGTTACCATTTGAAATAAGTATTTAAAATTGTATTTATAGTACTTATAGCTTAACCTATAGTAGTAACATATTCAGTAATCTGTGGCTATATGTTCTTAATTTATTGACCCTTGCTTTTGCTACGCATTGTAAAACCTTTTTTATTATGGCATTAGACAAAAATTGTATTTAGCCAATGATAGGAAGTATTTAATGAAAACTGTATAAAAGGGTAGGTTCACAAAGCAAAAAAAAACGCTTCCCCTCTACAGCGAAGAGTCATTTGTTTCATAGCTGGGGTAGGTTCTTAGACTTTTTATAATCATTCATAAGGCTTCACGCGATTATCATATTTAGCCAATATTGAAGCTTACTTAATTAACATTTTTATACAAGTTTTCGATTTATAGGGTTTTGGCGGGAGCAAGGTTCTTTATTAGCGATCTGGTCAAATGTATTATTTACATAGACTTACTACACGTTACCATTCTAATTAGGTAGATAAAATTATTTTTGCGCTACTACTATCGACCCCAAGGAAGTTTTAAGGTACTAGAGGGTCTAGCAAAGATACCAACCACTAACGCTAACGCCTCTCGCTAACTTCAAAATGTACTGTAGGCCTAGCACGAACATTTACGCGCGCGTAAGTGTAACGTTAACGTAAGCCAGTTGTATGGGGCGCTGACCAAATGCCATACAACAGACGTACGCTAACGTTACACTTACGCGCGCGTAAATGTTCGTGCTAGGCCTACTGAAATGACATTTCTGAAATCGCTTACTTTTCCACAGCTAATGTCATTTCAATACAGTTTTGGAGTTAGCGTTTGACGTTAGCGTTAGTTGGTATCTTTGCTAGACCCCATGTAGTACTTATAGCTACTTAAGTTATAGATCCTTACCATTGCTACGCATTTTAAAACCTTTTTTATTTTGGCATCAAAGTATGCCGGAGTGCGATATTTGTATTTAGCCAATGGTTCAAAAAATTTTATGAAAAATGTTTAAAAAGGGTAGGTACTTAGATAATAATTATAATAATATGTACAATATGTATTCATTATGGCAATTGTATCCTCGAATTAACAACAACATGGCGCGTAACGTTCGTTTTTGACTGTTTTTTTTATTTGTTCTTCTTCTTCTTGCATGTTGAAATAAGTTTTTAATAGTTAAAATATTTTAGGTCTGTGGGCTTTTAAATAAACCACGGGAGCAAAAAATGATTGATTACTCGGTTACTTCAAGAAGGTTAATACTATAACAGTAGGTAAGGTACTATCTTTGGGTGTAAGAAATAATTATGTAATGACGATTTAACCTACTTCCTCACTTTCATCACTAGGTAGGTATGTTGAAAGTGCAGTGGGAATGAGACAGCGTGGAAAATAGTGGTCATAATAATAATTATAACTGTCGATTCTTTAAGGAGTGGTGATTTAGTATTTGTAATTCCTAATTAGTATTAAGAAAACTAATTGTGTACGCATCGTCAGGTAAATGCATATCTCCAGAAATTTATAAACTTATTATTGACACTGGCTAAGTGTAGGTACTCAATTCGTATGGACCCAAACTTAAGAATCATCGTGTGTGATTTTTCCCATATTTTTCTAAACTGTACCTGCCTGCTTAGGTAACTACTACCTAAACAAAATTTACTGAAACTTCTGTTAAAGACCTGAGTGAAGTGATGATGATTTCTTTTTGTTGTAATATGAAGAGGTACTTATAAAATTGTAGTTTTTTGTTTGTAACTGCTTTTACTGTTATAAATCTATATTAGACTCAAAACATTTAAATTTAGGTAATGGCTTAAATAGCTTCCACTCACGGCTATGCTTGCGGCTATGCTACCTATACCTAGGCTAATACAGGTTACTGTGCTCAGCTTCGAAAAGATTTAGTGGATTTTGTTGTTTGGTACGAAATTCATGATCTATTATTAGACTATAACGTAAAAATAACATATAACACAAGCGTGCGAAGCCGCGGGCAAAAGCTAGTACATAAATACAATACTTATTTATAATTTTTATAGCAGTATCGCCTGCTCAGCGTAATCTACAGATTAATATGTAAAGGAAAAATTCGGACATGAGACCACTTGTCACGGTAGCTTAAGTAAAGCATAATTATCCCGGCTTGAGGGATGGATGTATGCGCGTTCAATCCCCGCTCGTGATTCTAATTTTTCCTTTACAAATTAATCTACATAAATACAGATTATAAACCTACATTAAAAATGTTAACAGCAGTTTTAAAGAATGTTTATATTCGGATATTTAGCAACCGTCCAGCATAGACAAATGGGTACCTACTTATAAATTTTAATTTATATCACTGTATTTTCTAAGTTCATCTTGAATTTATCTTAAAACCTTTATTTTTATTACCTCTAGTCTTTTTGATTACTTACTTAATAGTAATAAGAATTCTTGTTATAGCCAATGTACCTTAATGTGATTCGAATTTAAATCTGATTTCAAAAAAGAGAAGCTTCCCAATTATGTGATTTTTTACTTTATTTTAAATGCGATCCAATAGCAAAGTTCTCTGTGATGAGATTTACGTCACTACCGGACATTATTTACGCATTTACTGTAGGTAGTGAACGTCTTTCAGCAATCACCTATATATTTTTTATTTTCTATACAGCCCGTGTAAAATCAAATCGAAAAAGTCAAGTTCGTTTTGGTGCCCTCTAACTCCGGACAATGGCTGTGCTCTCTATTGACATTTAAAGTAGATATAAAGTAATTACTTTCAATCCATCTAAATCTCGAGTTCAGAATGATGGATGACTGTTGTCAATGGAGATATGGAAGTAATTCCAACTTGAAATTTTTATTGCTTTCATTGATTGAAACCAGATTAATGACTTAAAGGTGGAGCTGTTTAGAGATAACTGATAATTAGATAAGTTTAATTGGTTTCTACGTTTGCCGAGTTGATAAATGGGAATTTAACAGATACTTACTTAGTGTGAGTTTGACAACCGATGGGGAAGAAATGTTCTCGAGTGGTGATCACGAACCGGAAAACACAGCGTATCTATACAACCTGACCTTCAATTGGTATGTTATCCCGGACGCGGGTGAATCTACTCCCCAAGGTTGTTGGTCTACGTGGGTTCTACGACCTTTCTAAATTAATAGTTTTTTATTGAAGAACTGCCATGCAAAGTTTACGTAATACTATCCCCAACACGTCGAAACGTTACCCTAGCGCAGGTGCATACAGCTGGGTGTAAATTAACTTCGTCCTTGACCGAATTCCGTAAACAAGTTCGTCGTCCTGCGTTTAGAAATGAGTTCGTTTATTTATTTTAGTATTTTGTTAGCTTTTGTAGTGATTGCACGTGCATTTTTATGTCTCTAGCTCTTTCGTGGATAAGGTTGTGCGTTACTACACGCAGTGTTACGTCAGTGGATTCATTTTTTAGTATGGAGGTTCGGAAACACGCAGTTTCAAGTAAGGCTCTCACAGCCTGTGGGGTATCATGGTCCCAGTCCCACCCCTTCGGGATAACATATGAATTCAATTTCATGTTGTATAGGCTGGCCTTCCATAAAGTGAACTGAGGACCTGATCAGAACTACAGGGAACCTGGTGTATGAGGCAAGCAGCCACTCAAAGTGGCGCTCTGCAGCCTATGTTCAGCAGCGGACGTCTTCAGGCTGCTGATGATGAAAATGTGAGAGTAAATGACTATACTTACAAGTAACTTACAGTCATTCCACGCGCTCTTAAAATGGTAGGTAGAAAAACTGGCATGTTCAAAAATCAAAAAACTGTAGACGTGAACCAGCAAAGGTCAAAGCGTATTAGCCAACGTGGTGGGATTTGTGAAAGAAGGCTAAAGCAGGTATGCCTCAGCGGTAGTCCATACGACATTCAAACAGACACAACCTGGTTGGAACCCCATCTCGGCCCTGCACCAATAACTTTTCAAGTCTTAGTATTTCAAACATTGTTAAGTATAGTCAAAATAGTCTCTTTTAAAAACTTAAATTAATAAATTCACATCACATTATAAAATAATGCGTAGGAGGTTACTGTGGTCTATAGAATGTGGTGAACAACCGTGAAAGTATAACAAAACTCTGAGCGTATTTCATTTCAATCCTTTTCATAATAAGAATGCTCTTGAAAACGTATATTTTTTATTAATATAGAGAATTGAATTAATGTTTTTCTTTCTTTCTATAGCTGTATAAAGGTTCTCTTTATCCTCGCAACAAAATACGCCTCTATTGTATTAAAAACCTTGTTTATGAAGTTTTCTAATTAGTTGTTTGCGAAATTAGATTTTTTACAACTTCTTCTTTGTTTCAGGTACGAGATTGAGTTAATTTTGGGACAGATTATAAAGGTATGTTACATTTTCTAGGGTTTTAGGAGCGAGCCGCTTTGCAAATAAGTCCAATTTTGACTAAACCCTTTTATCCGCCAAGGTTTTATTAACATAACTGTGTGTTATAAAACAAAATAGTAATTATACCTTTAACTGTGTTTTTTTTTGTGATGATCTCGTTATTTAAATGTAATTTAATTTAGATATATAACATACAATAAATATTTATAGATTTTAAAACCAAAAACAAAGCAATAAAAAGATAAGGATTTTCAAAGAATTATTTTTATTTACGCTATAGCGTAAATAATATATAAATATTTATTGTATGTTATATATCTAAATTAAATTACATTTAAATAACGAGATCATCACAAAAAAAAACACAGTTCGGCAAATAACCACGCATTGTTTTTCCTGTCGGTTGCTTGTATAATATTAATTATTGAACGTTAAGGTAGACCTCCCAAAAATAACATGTTATGATTACCTAATACTTATCAAGTATGTTATTTGTGGACGATTCAGGAAGGAAAGACGATATAGATACATTACAAAAGATATCTAAACAACATTATTCCCAAACAAATAAAACATCGTTTATATCGCACTAGAGATAAACCCAATAACTTTCACATACCCTGAAAATCCTGAAATGCCTAGAGATAACAGAAACTAGGGGTTGCAGAGGGTTGCTGTCCGTCCCAGCCTTGATAGTTGGAGTCAGTTAGATCGAGTTTTGGGCTCGGGTCTAAAACAACAAGTTATGTTAATATGAAGTTGGCAATTAATTTGAATCAGTATATGAGTAAATATGTCTGTAATCGTGGAGTTTGATCAGGCGACTTTACCCGTGATCCCAGATAATATAATACCTGCAGTACAGATGCCTCATCTCATACAACGGAATAACGCGGGCTATTTTACAAATCTTTTACAATACATTTTATTTCTGCATAACGCAAGATTATCAAGCGACATTTATTGCGTGTTGGCGAAGTATTGGGCCAAATGAATACACTGGACACTAACTAGTAACTCTCTAGACACGATTACTACATTTTTTTCAAGTTCGGGCTATTTTTCGTTTGTACCTGATGGGACCCCATGCCGTGATATACTCTCGTCCGGTATCGATATATAGACGGTAAAAACCTGGTGCTAGGTGGACTGAAAATCTGGTTAAAACCAACGGGGAGCCGATGGATGCAGGGACCGCTCAAAGTGTCGCTCTCTGGGAGAGGCATATGTTCAGGCTGTTGATTATGATGATGAAAGCTGCTGATGTTCAGGATACCCAATGTCATTAGACTGGTTAGGCTCTCGTAGACGGTTTAGGCATTTGGGGACTGCAAACCATTGTGATCGGAAAAGCCTAACAAATTTGGTTTTAAAAAATTCTCTTTCAACTACCAGTCAGCTAAGCCTTGAAATGTCGACAAATAGTGGTATTAGACTTCTGAGGCGTTAGACATTTTTGTAAACACGTTTATACTTAGCTATAATTAGGTACTTATGAGCATTTACAACAACATTGTTCTTTGATGTTTTGAATAGAGTTCCATTTGCCACCATGTGATACCATGACCAACATTAGTCGGCGTATATTCATCAAAATGCTTAGAAAACCCCGGCACTTAATCCAAGGCGGAATCACGGAACTTATTACATAAATTAATCATCAAAGAAACAACTAACAAATCTTCAACGCTTAAACACCAATCATCATAAAAATATGTAAATTTCGTCGCAAAATAGTACCAACCTGGATGCGAAAACTTATGGGTGAATATTTGAATACTTAATTTTAATATTTTTTGTCTGTTAAATTAAATTAGCAAGCCCGAAAGTTTAATATCAAAAGCTTTAATCCTCAAATCCATAGATTAATAATAAATAGGTTTTTATAGATGTTTGTGGGTACCTACATAATCCATTAATGGCAACCCAGAATTATTAATGACTTTCCAATAAGTATTAGATATTTTTAAATCGTTCTTTTCTATTTTTATACGTGAGTGAAGCTTGCATTCATTAATATATTGCGCTAAATAGTCTGTTCACTCATCAGCCTTTCATGGCCATTAATCATTTTCCACAGTCCTTTTAGGTTTTATCTACGGTTTATCCAATGTCGAAAGGATTAAAACTAAAAAGGGAACCGTTGTATCGTTGATCATTGAACAGTCCTAAGTATCTGTTAGAAGATTAGATACACGTCATGTAGTCAATGCAGCCATAGAATTAAATGATATATTAGGTACAGTTGAAGGCTAGTTGAAGGACAGCTCATGATACAATCTTGGTACCTTTGTCGTTTTGATTTTATTGCCGTTAATCTTCAGCTTTGTTACACGGGTTGAGAGTTTGAGATTTGTCTTGTCAACTTGCTATCGCTGTGATGGTTATCGTCTTTTGGCTTACGACCTCTACTTTGACTTTGAAGGTTGTGCCCATTCTAGCAATCTATCCAGCCCGTCATTTTTATGTCCGTTGCAAGATGTTACAAATGGAGATAAATGGTTACAATTGCTACAATTTCATGCGTCACTGGCCGAATATGTTTTCACTAATATGTTTTCACTGTTGGAACATAGGCCCTCTCTCTGGAAAGAGATAGAAAGAGATAGGTCATAATTCACCATGATGGCCAAGTGTGGGTTGGTGAAGGAAAACCGTTTGATTTTTAAAATCCTCGCCCAATTCTGTACACAACTTGAAAAATCATTGGTGGCCGGATGGGATCTGAAATTTGTAAGTCCCATGACTAACACGCCACTCTCATCATTGCTTCGCTTATTTCGTTTCATTAATTTCTCAGTCAGTCTCACAAAAGAGCTTACATGACATAAACTATGTGTCATAGGATAATAGAGCTGTCTTCATAGCTGGATTCATTCGTTACAATAGTTCCTCACTAGCAAGTCTCTGCCACATCACAAGTGCTTCTCAGCAACACAAAGCCTCTGATATAATTACTTTACAATACAGAATAGCACGTAGTAGGAATGCAGGAGTATTCCACGACACGTCAGCTGGGATGACGTCATTAGTCCGGCCTTTGACAGTGCCGGCAGTAGCGTATATACCGTCCGTTCTTGAACCGAACCGACTTATGCGACGACGGCAATGAGAATGATCTTAATACCTTGGAGGATGGGACGGCCATTAGTATGGGATAAGCATAACTTGTGTTAATATCAAGGTTGGCTAGAGGGTGATTGATAGTTTGCCCAAAAAATCAGCGTTATCACGCTTGCCGATGTGTTTTCATTATATTTCTATGCATTTATCTCGCCTTCACCAGAGTTTTTGATAATATCTAATTATCTAATTTACAGGCGTATACCCATTTGTAAAATTATAAATAGTTAAACAAATAATGTTTCAGAATCAGATTAATAATGGTATGCAATGCAGAACAGTGCAGCCACGCGAAACCACCGCTAAGCCAAGGAGTTGCACAATGCACATCTAAATGAAACCATTGAATTTCAAACTCGGAATATGCTCAGAATTTATAATAAGCATTACTACGACAAATTGCGCTTCTCTATTCAGCCGCGCCTTTTCTCATTTGCGTCAGGCGAAGCTGAGCTTGCCCACGGCAACTTCGGAATTACCATGAATGAATAAGCACATCTGTGTAAGCTATTAACTTTGACATGGAAGGTGACTAATGTCAGAACTTGATGCGCGCAAAAAATGTGTATCTACAAACATTTTTGGAAGGCATTACGGATCTTATTCGAGTTCGGCGAATTTTTATGTGATGATCTATTCCGGTTTTAAAATTGTTTGGTTGTTAGAATACTGTTAGAGAGAATTTAGTTATGTTTTTAGTTAGCACGATGTTGTATAGTTGGGTTGATACTTTGATAGGTTGGTATCACTTTTGCCCATCGAGGAACTATGCTTTTGCCATATTTTTATAAGAGAATTTTATCAAAAAGTTAGTATACTCCGTCTCACGTAAGTTGTCGCGCGACAATAATCGGAACTAATTTTGAAAGTAAGTACTTTACGTCGCTACATAATATATGTACCTATACAGTGCTTTATTTACTTAATAAAATTGATATTCACAAATTACTTTATATTGAAATTTCGGAGAGTGTAAAATATAGAGGTCAGCAACATTCCGTAGCACGAATGTGGCGACGCGGCCGCGGGACATCTTTTTTTTTTCTTATATTTTGGCTCCACACATAGTGTATTTAGCCAGTGTCAAGTATTATATTTTCATCGTGTTATAATATATTTCACGAAAAGTCATGTCCTAGTCATAGTCATAGTCCAGTCTAAGTCAGGTAGTCATAGTCCAGTCTAAGTCATGCTCCAGCAAAGTGGTGGCAACTTTACTAGAAGCTTCTATGGAGTTTTGGAAGCAACACGAAAAATCTCGTTTCACCACATTATATTACTTGCCCTCACTCATGCTCGTAATTCAGCACTTAATGCGTAAAACGCCACCAATTTTAACAAACATTAACACTGGAAAAAAGCAAGTTTTGAAAAATAATACAGTGCAACGACGTGAACTTTTCCGCGTTCCCGCCAAAACTCGCGGGACATCTTACGTGAGACGGGGTCTACGTACAGCGAAACACTTCTACTGCTAAACTAACTATAACTAGTAATGACAAAAACATCAATTTACTTTTTAACTATGACTGATTTATACCTATTTTATGACTCAGATACAAACCCCAAAAGTGTTTATTAAGAGCCATTGAAACCTTTTTTGCTCGTTGAAAATGTTAAGTCACCTTAGGCAGCTTGTCATAACGTTGATCTTGTATCTAGCACTTAAAATTCTAATTATGAATACCGTATTTCTATAGTCAAAAGGTTTGCAAACCAATTCATTTGGGTTTTAGACCCATTTGGCACTTAAACAAACAGCTCTACAACTTAAGAGTGCTTTCCAAAAACTTACTGAGGACCGTCAAGCAGCCCCGAGTGTCTGTGAGGACAGTTCTATTCTAAATCAGCTGCACGCTGTTTCACACTCGTGGATTGTGAGTTTTATTTTATCATATCCCTCTTCAGGGTGCAAACGTAATAAGTTACTTTGTTGGAGTTTTGGCGGGAACGCGGAAAAGTTCACGTGGTTGCATTGTTTTATTTTTCAAAACTTTTGCTTTTTCCAGTGTTAATGTTTAAATTTGGTGGCGTTTTACGCATTAAGTGCTGAATTACGAGCATGAGTGAGGGCAAGTGATATAATGTGGTGAAACGTGATTTTTCGTGCTGCTTCCAAAACTCCATAGTATCTTCTAGTAAAGTTGCCACCACTTTGCTGGAGCATGACTTAGACTGTACTATGACCACCTGACTTATACTGGACTATGACTATGACTATGACTAGGACATGACTTTGCGTGAAATATCTTATAACACGATGAAAATATAATACTTGACACTGGCTAAATAATGTGTGGAGCCAAAACATAAGAAAAAAAAAAGTTACTTTGTTATTTATTTATTTATTAAGAGACCAATAGCATTAAGAAAAAACCAGTAAATACAATAAGCAGAATAGAAAATACAGCCAATAATAGGGTTATGATTTTATAATCAATTCAACTTTTTAGTCATGAAAAAATAACAGAGACAGTTTTCCGTACCTTAGAATATTATAGTAATACCATGGGGCCCCATCAGGTACAAACGTAAAATAGCCCGCGTTATTCCGTTGTATAGTATGAGGCATTTGTATATTATATTATCTGGGGTAATGCCATGCCTACTCTAAGGGACGGGCAAAGGCAAAATCCAGTGCCAGTCCAATCTTTGAATATTGGCAGCAATCTGCTGGACAGTCCAAATCCCACTTCCTTTCGCTACAACCACAGATTAGAGAAACAACAATTGAGTTGTTTCTCTAATCTGTGGTTTGTGAATCAAAGCTTTTGACACACGCCATGACGCCACTATGAGCAGCGAGCCCAAATCGAACCCATTCTTCTTCTTTGATTAGTGGTTTTTATTAACTGAGGCCACTTTTCCTTCATCATCGATTGAGGCTGTAACTTCAAGTACAAGCATTCCCAAATAGGTTCCAATCAATGTCAGAGCAAAAACGTGGTTTTGCTAACATGCAAAAAATTCCGTTGGTCAGACGGTCCAAATCGCCTTGTGATTGTGATAATGAAGGCACGCCCACGGCCTCATTACCTACAGTCATGGACGGTGGACCACAGAATCTGACGCCGTGAGTCAAAGTGTTCCATTTCATGTGCTGCGGGACAATTTTTTTAAGTAAATTAATGACATGATACCCTGAAGTTGAAAGGATTTAAGGTGAAGCACTACCCAAGTAATTATTTACTTTTTCATCGTCTCCAAACACTTCCTCTTCTTTCCATAGTCTTCGTCTAATAGTTTCCCACCTTCTCATAGGACCAAAACAAAAATTCATTCAAGAATAATTTTATTGATTTTTCTGGTGCTATTTTTATTTTTGTTAACATTTGTAGGATATATATGTGAGAGATTGTATCGATGTATTTCGCTAATTACCAGCGTCATGTATCCCGGTGGCTTAGTAAGAAGCTAGAGAATGAATGTAGTGAACGACTTGATGACTTCGTTCGCGAATAAACTAATCTAAGAGTCAGTAGTTCGGTCGGTGTAGGAATGGATTCATTCTATGTCTAACCGTCGGCGGCACCACTGTGTGCACTGACTTCTACATAGTATACGTATAAGTTCCTTGCTTCTATCAGTTTTCGTCATGGCTGATGACGGTGAGACCGACGGTGAAGAAAACCTTTTTCAATCTCCGACAGCAGCGGTGGTATCGGAATGTCTAATACGGCTAAGAAGATAAACGACGATCCCGCTTTCGACCGTGCCGAACAAACTACGCTTTGTGACAAAGAAAACAGCGCACAGTTTACGGAAAGTGATCCCACTAACCTTCCTTCCGCTATGTGGGCATCATTTTTTCGTGGTATGGAAAATTTTCGCGTCAACGAAACCGGAAAAACTTCTCCTAAGGCGAATACAAAGAAAATGAAACCAAGTGAAGTTTACATTCCCTCTTTCGATCCTGATGATTGTGAATTCACGGCGGTGCAGTGGTGTGAAGAAATAGATCACCATCGGATGCAGAACGAGTGGACCGACTACGAGACAAGAAACGCTGCGTTTACACATTTACGCGGACGTGCTCGTAAGTGGGCATCGAAATCGTATCCTCTCTGCAAGACCTGGGATGAAGCGAAGGAACGTTTTTCGCGTCAGTTTGCTGCTACGAAGAGGTTCCACGATCTTTTTCGGGACATGGTGCAGTACACGAGTGACAAGGCCGCGACCTACGTTGAATATTCGACCAACAAACTGGCGATGATTGACAGGCTGGAATCGGGCTGGAGCGAGGCAAACAAAATAGAAGTTGTAATCTCAGGTATCGTCGATAACCAGGTACGTTCCGATTTGTTAAAAAATACGCCTACAGACTTTGTGAATCTCGACAGGCACCTTGGTACCTACTCTAATATTAAAAGCTTAAAGCGGTCAGACTCATTAAATTTTGTTCCGAGTGAACAAAAAAGGCGAAAGGTAGATTCATCCGACCGTACTAACATTGTTTGTCATAACTGTGGTAAAATCGGACATTACAAACGCAACTGTAAGGCTAAAACTCAAGTACAGGCCTCCTCTACCAGTGGAGAGTCTTCTCGATCAACGCCCAAACCTATTGAGAAGAATGTTCATTGTAGTTACTGTAACAAAGTGGGGCACACGCAAGTCTGTTTTACTAAACAAAGGGACGCTAAAAGTAAACATTAAATAAAGTCTGTCAATGTGTGTTTACAATCTTAGGCCCCGCTTATTGAAATAAACATAGATGGATTTAAGTTACAAGCTCTTGTAGATAGCGGCTCTGATTGTTCTCTTCTTTGTAAGCGTGTTGCTGACGAAATAAAAGGTAACCGACGCTTCGAGTTTACACGCCTTACGGGTATCGGCTCTGCCTCTGCTTATTCATTCTCGCGTATCACACTGCCAATTCGAATTAAGGATGTTTACGTTGAGGTAAGCTTCGTTGTCGTAGATTCTCACGTTTTGCCCCACGATGTCATTATAGGGCGTGATGTGTTTACTCGACCTGGGTTAAGCCTTGTGATGAACAACAGTGGTGTCCGTCCACGTCGTTCGCGAAGTCCACGCGGAAGTTTACGCCATACAAAGTACTGATATGGCGAAACTTGACACCGATTTGACAGACCCTGGAGACATTAATCGATTACGGTCCATTATCGAAAGCTATAATGATAACTTTGTAAAAGGGAATTCGCAAACGGTAGTTACGACAGGTGAAATCGAAATTAGACTCAAAAATCCGAATAAAATTGTGCAGCACCACCCTTGACGTTTGTTTAGCGCCCACCGAGCGCGAGGCGATGAAAGATCAAATCATGTTACAGCGTTGGGAGTACTTTTACTTTACATAAAGTTGTTTTATTTTGAATGAAATATATTGGCATAAGTGGTGGTAGCTTTTGATGTGGTTGATGTTTCGGAACGCATCTCGGTAAAACATGTGATTTTTGACAGTTCAAGTCGCGCCAATTTCAGGTTCATTTTGCGCGGTTTTATTTTCGTTTCATAGAGAATAGAATGTTGCTGATTTTTTATGTAAGACAAAGAATTCGCGTGGTTTCGAAGTAATGAATTGATATAGAATAATGGCCCTGATCGTGAAATCGAAGTTCATAACTTCATACGGATTCTAGCCCGCTTGGTTATGGTGCTGTGCTCGCTCAGAAATTCAGCTCAAAGTTGTCGAGTATTACAGTCAGAGAACTACAGAGGTTGAGAGTCACTATCATAGCTATGAGCTGGAAACTCTGGCCTTCTTCAGGCATTATTTGCTCGGTAGACGGTTCAAAGTCGTAACGGACTGTACCTAATAGCTTAAAGGCTTCTCGTCACAAGAAAGACTTGTTACCCCGGGTGCACAGATGGTGGGCGTTTCTGCAAGGTTCTGACTTTGAGGTAGAGTATCGTAAGGGCGAAAGAATTCCCCACGTAGATTTTCTTAGTAGGAACCCGATTGCACCCACCACCTGTTCGACCCAGGTGAACGTTGTGCGGATTCGTGATGATTGGTTGCAAGTCGAGCAACGGCTTGATCCCGATATTAACAAGATTATTGAGGCTCTAGAAAACGACACTTTGAAGCCGGGTTTGAGGTCTAGTACACATTGAAAAATAATTTACTATACAAAAATTTTCAAGTCAACAAGAAAACATTGTCTCGTGTGATAATCCCCAAAAATTTCCGATGGCAAGTCATACAACGATTTCATGACGATCCAAACATTTGGGTTGGGATAAAACTTATAACGATATGGCAGTCTGTGTGAGAACTTACGTAGATCGGTGTTTATCATGCAAAGTCAATAAGAAACCTTCAGGCGCAAGGTAGTCGATTCTACACCCTATTGACAAAGTCCGCCCTAGGTGAGATTCAATTGGCCATTAACTGTACCGTATCCAGAAGTACGGGGAAAAGTCCGCTGCAGATGTTAATGGGTTGTAATAAAAGTCCACCGCGAATCAATGCTTTAGTCCACGAATATGAGAAACTCGATCTCTTTGAAGTTAGAGAGCAGGCTAAGGTCAGAATGGACGAGCAAGCACGTCTTGTCAAAGCCCGTTATGATAAAGGCAAGGCAAAAGTGCCTCCATTTGACGTCGGCGACATTGTACTAGTAGAAAAGAACCCGAGAGTTAACACTAAGCCAGGTGAGAAGTTTTCCAGTCCATGTAAAATTATCGAGGTTTGTGATAACGAAAGATACAAAGTGGGACCGATATCCGGAGGACGTGCTCAGTACGTTTGTCACGAAAAGTTACATAGGTATCCTTCAAGCTTACCTGATCTGTCTAATGAACTAGACCATGTTTCTGATATTACATCAGAAAGTAAAGACTTAAAGAGATAAGTGAATTGTAAAAAAAAAACACGATTTTGTTTATAAATTAACAAACTATTACACAAAGAACTGTTTTACAAAATTGAGCGTATATGAGTGTTAAGCACATATTGCTTTATTGTTTCGTTTTGTTTATTCTTTTGTTTTATCATCCTATCATTCCTTTGTTTATTTTATTTCTTTAAAATAACAATCTATTGATTTTGTTCATAGGTTTAAGTAAGTATTCTAGCAGTGTACTTTAAACAAAAAAAAAAGTATAAGGTATTGTCGAACGAAAGTTAGTTTTTCTTTTGTTTCTCTCACTCTCTCCTGAAATATTTACCAAACATACCGAACATTACCGGAAACTTCGTCCTTCACGTGTCGCATTGGAAGCTTAGCGCTTCGTGCATTTATGTACTTCGGGAGTCCGCACTTCATGTACTGGTGTACATTGGAAGCTTAGCACTTCATGTACTGGTGTACATTGGAAGCTTAGCGCTTCATGTACTGGTGTATATTGGAAGCTCAGCGCTTCATGTATTGGCGTTCATTGGAAGCTCAGCGCTTCATGTATTGGTGTATATTGGAAGCTCAGCGCTTCATGTATTGGTGTTCATTGGAAGCTCAGCGCTTCATGTATTGGTGTTCATTGGAAGCTCAGCGCTTCATGTAATGGTGTACATTGGAAGCTCAGCGCTTCATGTATTGGCGTACACTGGAAGCCCCGTGCTTCATGTACTGGTGTATATTGGAAGCTCAGCGCTTCATGTAATGCCGTACATTGGAAGCTCAGCGCTTCATGTATTGGTGTACATTGGAAGCTCAGCGCTTCATGTATTGATGTACTTTGGAAGCTCAGCGCTTCATGCATTGGTGTTCATTGGAAGCTCAGCGCTTCATGTATTGATGTTCATCGGAAGCTCAGCGCTTCATGTAATGGTGTACATTGGAAGCTCAGCGCTTCATGTATTGGTGTTCATTGGAAGCTCAGCGCTTCATGTATTGGTGTACTTCAGAAGTTCCGCGCTTCATGCCGTGATGTACATTGGAAGCTCCGCGCTTCATGTAGTAGTGTATTTCGTGCCGCCGCTATTGGAGCAGGGGTCGCGCGAGAGCGCGCTACCTGTCAGAATGGCCGTGTGAGAGATTGTATCGATGTATTTCGCTAATTACCAGCGTCATGTATCCCGGTGGCTTAGTAAGAAGCTAGATAATGAATGTAGTGAACGACTTGATGACTTCGTTCGCGAATAAACTAATCTAAGAGTCAGTAGTTCGGTCGGTGTAGGAATGGATTCATTCTATGTCTAACCGTCGGCGGCACCACTGTGTGCACTGACTTCTACATAGTATACGTATAAGTTCCTTGCTTCTATCAGTTTTCGTCATGGCTGATGACGGTGAGACCGACGGTGAAGAAAACCTTTTTCAATCTCCGACATATATTTTTGCATTTTTACACTCTTGCAACAAGCCGTTGTGGTTCCAAAAGTATAACGAAACTAAAATTTATGCTCATTATTTAAAGTAAACTTCATTTATTATCAAAAGGTGATCAGTCTTCGAGTATGCATAGTAGATACAACACGCAGATATGAGAAAAAAACAACTCTGTAGTAGGTACCTAGTACCTACCCTAGGAAGTGCCATAGTTATTCTAGTTATTCTAGTTGTACCTCACCTAGAGTACCTATACATAAGAATAAGCATAGCTTGCATATGTATACTCTAAGCAGGTACCTCACTGACACACCATCTTTATTTACACTGTGACAGTTTTAAGATCTGAATACTTTAATCCCCCGGCCGAAATGTAGGCTGGATTCATAATGTTATCTGAACACGCAAACTTTACATAATCCGCTATTATTCTAAACCGTGAAATAGAATAATGTCTAAATGTTTTCTAGTCTGTGTCCGTGAGTTGTGGCTGAATAATTTGCGAGCGTGTGGGATTCTGCGTTGAATAGTGGGACCATTTAGCTGTCTGGTGTAATATACAGTGTTTCATGTTTGCATTTGTTGGTTGCAATATTTAGAAATATTTTATTATTCTACGCGTGCTGAAACAGCAATGTATTCACAGGTTGGCTATGAAAAAAAGTTTGGTTTTGTTTGTCAGCTATATAGCTATCTGACAGTCAACCTGTCAGCATAGCGATTCAGGAGACCTCAGCGCTGAGGCTCAGCGCTGAGGTGTCCTGAATCGCTATGCAGATACCTCTTTGGAATTTTATATTAGTTGTTGGTATTTGCGCGGTTCGTGCATTTAGCCAGCAACAATTCATTGTTTATTGCGTTAGACATGCGTTAGGCATTTTCAGTTACATTATTCTGGGCAATGTAAATGTGACCGCGGAAAGGACAAAATATAAAAACTGGGTACCCTTATCCCTGCATTGACATACCGCGAACGGAATCGTTCTTTGATGCTTAGTAATATTATAATTCCTTAGTCGTATAAATTCTGTATTTTAAAGATTAGCTGCTATATATCCTTTTGAAATCATATTTTTGATCGACAGTTGCACTACGTGTCTTACTCAATGTCGATATTGTCCCGATATTCAATTTCGTTCATTTTATATTCTTGTCACACGGAGCATTGTCCCAGTCATTTTATAAAAGAGAATTTTCTATTGACTCGATACGTAGGTATTTCTGTACGGATGTCATACGAATTGGATCACGCGACTGTATTCAATATAGCCACTTCTATATATTTAACCGCCAGGGAGCTATTTTATTTGTTCTCATCGCAAATGGTACTAATCTTTACGCGAGAATAAGTGTAACATTAGCCTAAGGCAGTTTTATGGGGCGCTGATCAAATGCCATACAACAGATTTACGTTAAGGTTACACTTACTTTCGCGTAAAGATTCCTGCTAGGCCTACGGAACTCTCGGCGCACGAATCCAACACGCATTTGGATGGTTTTTATTTCAACTAAAATCATCGTGATTAAGCTATCCATTTGCTTCATTCATCATCATCATCATCATCAACAGCCTGAAGACGTCCACTGTTGAACATAGGCCTCCCCCAGGGAACGCCACTTAGAGCGGCTGCTCGCCTCCTGCATCCATCGGCTCCCCGCGGCTTTCACCAGGTCGTCGGTCCACCTTGTGGGGGGCCGGCCTACGCTGCGTCTTCCAGTTCGTGGTCGCCACGAACTGGAAGACGGTGGTGGTTTGCTTCATTACTTGGCCAAAATTGACGGTAGGCGTAGAACTTTGCTACGAGCGTAGTGTAGCTACGAAAATTATAAATAAGGTTTTTTTTGCAAAAATTTGTGATTTTGGCTTTTAAAACAATTACGTCCGCGCGTCCTGCTCCAAGGGCCTATTTAATTAAAATATTAGTCTGATAGTATTAGTATATTCACTAATAAAAAAGTGATGTAAACAGTACCAGTGGGTGCTTCTAGCTAGTACCTATATTTATACCCATTTTATACCTATATTTTAACGTATTCTATTTTATCTTATAGGTCTACACAGTATGGGAAAAAGGACAAATCGCTTTCGTCAATATCTACTTCAAAACAGTACCTTCGTTGGCTTATTTACATAATTTAGGTCTCTCCTTTTACGCAATGTATAGATAGGAGCAGTAACTCAGCTTTTTACGTAAGATAAGCTTTAATAAATCAAGCTTGTGATTTCGTTTGTTACAGTACTTTGTAGTTGCAGTAAGGGCTCATATTCACGCTTATTGAAAGTAGTCCAATTAAAATTGTTATAGTAAGTAAATGATCTGGATGTTTCTACTTTATATCTACTTGTTGCCAGTCAGGCCTGATTTATTTATTTTTATTTTATAATCCCGGTTAAAATTACTGCTCCAATTAAGATTTGCTGTAATCTTAATCTTTAACTACCATGAGTTTCATTATAATATAAATTATAATTAGCCCTTACAAAAAGAACAGTTACTGTACTGCATATTTTCTTCAATTTGACAGCTCTTCAACCATAACCTTAAATATAACCAGCCATTATTTTAACCTTTAGTCATCTTTAGTTCAAGTTACCATTATTTAGTTACACTATTTCAATTAACGGTTAAATGGTGCACCGCTTTACTAAAGTTTTAACTGTAGATTTGACTGTAATTTAAAGTTAACCGTTGATGGTGCAACACGCCTTAAATACACGAAAAGAAGACAAAAAGTTCGAATTTTAAAAGTTAAATGAAACCGTGAAAACCTCAGCAATATCGAGAGTTCAATTTCTTTAAAGATAACTTACTGTTTCAATCTGTATTGATCTCGTAACTTCGCCTTTACTGTCTACAAAGATTTATAAGATTCCAAAAGTTTGTTAAATTCAATCCAGCCGCGGAGAAGTCTTATTAACTTAGACAAGCTTCATTCAATTCCGAAAAAGGAAAATAAAGAGTAATTACGCGCCTATCAACATTTCTTTTATTAAATTTTCTCTAGTTTATAAGCTCAGGTTTACACGTCTAAATCTCTGTCTGAGGCGCTAATGATTCTAAGTATTTTAAATCGATTTTATGTGATTATTATTAAGAAAAATTTAATTATTCAATATTATGATTCAATATTCACATCATTTAATTATTCAAATTATTCATGGTGCACAAATATTGTCGAAAGAAAAGTTTACGTCGAACGTCAAAAAGTCGAGGATCTAATTATGTGATCGTTGGGTCTTAAAAAATGTGATATCAAGTATGGGGATAAATTACACCTGGCAACAAACAAAACCTAGGTAATAAATATTACTGACAACAAGACATTCCTATCCGGTTACCCAGTTAAAAGATTCAAAGAAGCGATTCGAGTCCAAGGTAAACTTAACTTTGTGTACACGCCTGTTATGGGATACCATGCAGAAGCCATTATCATGGTAAATTAGCATATCGCGTTACCCAGCTGGAGTCCATTACCCCGATCTTAAGGTCTTTTAAGGTCTCGGTGATTTTTGTGGTGATAGATTCGCTTAGGGG
Source organism: Ennomos erosarius (assembly GCA_963580505.1). Classification (NCBI taxonomy): domain Eukaryota; kingdom Metazoa; phylum Arthropoda; class Insecta; order Lepidoptera; family Geometridae; genus Ennomos; species Ennomos erosarius. Next base: position 8,377,243 of record OY756996.1, on the reverse strand, counting down.
CAGTGGTCCGACCGTGCTATCTAACTAGTAGGTCTTAAGGCTGCACGCGGGTTTACTAGGGTCAGATGTCCAACTTTAAAAATATGTTGTTGAACCAAAGCACCTTATGAGTTCCAGACCGTAGTCCAATTTGATATCCTCGATTTATTTTTTATTATGATATAAATTCTGATGGGTAAAATACCAGGATACCAGAAATACTGAGGAGGTAAAGTTGGAATAATAATTATGTAAAATGTTAGCGATACAGCTCGAAGGAGACTTTTCAAGAGAAAGATGAAAGCCAGTGTCCAAATGTATTTTATAAATCAGAACTTTAGAACTCCGGCTGTTATGGATCAATTTGGAAAATTCTTTTACTTGATATTATATCTTTTCTGATTGCTCCCATCGAGATTTCATCATTTTAGTAGTTAAAGTTCAAATCAAAATAACTGAAAAATGATTCTTCCACTTGGAAGTACTTACTTCTCAGTATCAGAAGCGATTGACCCTCATTATTCTTATTTGTAGTATTTGCGTTTCACTCGCACATTCACGACCACTCAACAACGGTATCATAAGTTTTGGTAAATATGCTGATAACGGAATATTTTTGCGTACCGCTTAACGTCAAGGAGGTGTGTTCATACGTGTGCATGCCATTATTTCCAGTTCTCCGAATACAATGATTGGTCATGTTGGTTTTACTCGGGCAAAATATCGAAGACTGTTCTTCAACCTTTCTTTCTTCTTGCATGTGCAACAGCGTCCGGTTTGATAGAACTTAAGTTCAAAGTATCCGATCCAAAAACGTCTTTGTCTCGTAATAGCTGAAATATCATCAGTCTGAAACCTACAATAACTAGTTCCAGAATGTCTGAAACTTGCATCGTATTTAAATATCTAAATTCCAAATAACCCTACCTAAATAGAATGAGAACGGGCATTTTGTATTTGTCTATTTTGGATTTTACAATGATTAAAAAGAAAAGTCAAGTTATACACATCCAGCTATTTCACCCCCTTTCTTTATGCAATCATTATTATTACTCTTACATTAGGGACTTAATTTTCTAAAGCTCTATTTAGTAGGCACCTTCTAAAGTCATCAGTGAGTCACTCCAGGACTGTGTGTGTATTTGTAGATTTTTAGTAATTTTAGTTTTAGTTGAAAACCAAAATCTAGAGTATTTTATCCTAACGTTCCGAATTTTGACAAACTGGGCCTGGCAATACTAGTGTCCACATACATAGATCCTGGACTCTAACTAGAACTCCTTGTATCTAGGGACCTACGACTACGAGGGCCATGGTCTCACAACTGGGGCCTTATCGCGTAAGTCTGGACATCGTAATCGTTTGCTCTCTTGCTCGCACTCGTGGACTTGTCAATTAGCGCGTGCAGGATGACAGGCGAAGTCCATTTCCAGAATAGTTACGCGATACGGGTGCTGGACTGGATTTTGTCAATATTTAACTCTAAAATTATAGGTAGAAATAATGCGTAAGTTCATAAACCCCTTCCCACGTTAACAACGTAATTTATACCAGTGAATATGTCCCAAAACCCAACAAAACGCCAGTGTTGTACGACAATGCAGGGAGTTCCGAGTGATAAAGGTAATTACTCAGGTCCCAAAGGTGCTGACCGAGGGCAACGAACTAGAAATTAGGGCAAATGACCTAAATTCTAAGTTCTACCGAAGAGGACACTTATTGTTATTTCTACCCATTTTCTACCATTATGGTAGCAATGGTGATAAATTTGTCAAATGGGCCTGATGCCTTAATTTTTTTGAGCTTGTAATATATATACTACTCTCATAAACATACTACTAAAAAAGCTATAGACAGTGGGCCCGATTTTGAAGGCTTTAGTTTTAGTTATAAAACTTGCTAAACCACTTAAAACTAAATGGTATTTTGGAGGCACCATTTAATTAATTTTAGAAACGTCAAACTCAAAAGAATGAACGTTTTGAACTAAAACTATTCAATTTAGTTAAAGAGCTAATTTGAAGGCGACTTTTAGGAAGTATTTTAGCTTCATCAGCTGTGATTTTAAATTTTAGGTTACTTTTTTAGTATATTATAAGAAGTACCATTTTGGATCCTTCCTAAAAAAACTTAAAATTCAAAGTGAGTTTTGACTATGAAATTGTGCGTAATTACTAGAAACAACAATTAATACAAATATTTGAACTTCCAAACAAAGCCACTAATAAGTTTTGTTTGCATTCACTGCCTGTGGTTTACCTTAAATAGTAAATTCTGTTCGATGATATTTTGTGATCAAACATGATATAAAATGAAATCTTACATTTACGGCATCAAGGCAACGATGCTTGGAAATAATCGCCGGCCCACATTCAAACTGAAACATGTTGGTTTTCGGGCTTTCAGAACGACGAAAATATAGAAGACGATTATTTACTCGCGAAAATAGTCGTCAACTTACCTCGCACTAACATTGGGTTCGCCATCAAAAACTTTGATTTTGATGTCGGACCATCTTATTCACGGCACAATTACATTTAAAGACTTAATTAAACTACAAATATAACCCGCGTTAGTTAGATAAATAAAAACAAAGTGAAAACCAATTCCGTTCCGCTACATTTTTCGCAGGATTTAGTGTTGCCAAGTCCTGTGTGTCAAATTTCGGAACAGAATTTTAAAATAATCTGGGTTTTAGATTTTGGTGAATCATCATTTGTTATTGGGGTTACTTAGTACTACAAGGAACCCTTGTATGTTCGTCATGTCTGTCTGCCTATCTGTTCAGCTGAAGCCTTTACGATACGTACCTAACTTCTAAAGTCTTAAACATACCTACATGAACGAAATTTTAAAGATCTCAAAATTTATATAATATTTTATAAAAAGTCAGAATTTGTATTACAGGGTATATGCAGGGTCCCATAGGTACATGTAAATATAGAATAGAATAGAATAACATTTATTCAATACTTGCTTAAACTATAGTACAGAACATGTTATATTAATGTTAAACTAAACTTAACTAAAAATAAGAAACAAACACAAAACAAGTATTGAATGGGCGTCGGCTCAGCATGTGCTGGTTTTCAGCCTAGACCCAGAGGGGGTGGAGACAATGCACAATACGAAAAACTACTACTTCTGTGACTGTTATTAAGGGTTTCGTAGGCATAGAGTATGTAGGAATATTTAATCACAATCGAAAAACGGTAGTGGTTACTTTGCCATAATTATTTCGCAAGTGGTAAGGGGTTGTAACATTTTTGTATGGAGCCTGGCATAGTGATCGGCAGCCATTTTTTTTTCTAATGCGCGGCCAGCTTTTAAGCCTATGCCAATTTGTAGAGGACATTCATACAAGCTAAAACAAAAATTATACCATCGTCAACCTTCAACAAATTAATAATTTATTCCCTCTTTACATTTATTATAGGAGGTACTCCTATAATAAGAAATAAAATTATTACTTAATATTGTTTGAAACTTGTTATATCTACTTAAATCATCTTTGTCCATTTCATGCATGTATCTAATAAGGCTGTAAAGGATTCAAATGGACAGACAGGCAGTCAGAGAGGCAGCTGTTATGGGCGGTCGCGACACTTAACATCGGGCAAATGACCAGCTCATCACGTCATTCAATAACAAACACGACGAACTGATATAGGTTTCTTGTAGTTCCACGGAACCCTAAAACGTGTTTATTCTATATTTTATTTTCTTAAAACATGACCAATTAAAAAGTCCAGCTATTTTATTAAGTTAAAGTAACACGTATAACTGTGTTCTGAAAATAAAATAAATAAATACAATTAGAAACGTACAAATCAGAAAATGTTTCATGCACTAGCAACACTACCTATAATTGTTCACTGGTTGCGGTCACAGAATATCCAGAAATTTTAGCAATCACCACAGGTTATAGCGAAAATGTAGTAGTTTTTTTTTATCTGTGAATTTAATTTAGGTGTATGAATATAATTTAGGAATCATTCAATTTTTTAGTTAGAGTGTGCCTTCAAAATACCAAATTTTAATACTATCACTTAAATTTAGATAAATTTAAAATTCCTATAACTAAAACTAAAGCCTTCAAAATCGGGCCCAGTACCTACTTACTAAAAAAAATTGGAACTGTATAGGTACTTGCCGCGCTGACACCAAATGCTCCAATCGAATCCAACACCTTGAGAAAAAAAACATTATTATATTTATTTTTGTAGCTAGTATAATTACTGGGCAAATAAGACGTTATGACCTGATCACACAGTCTAGTAATCTGATTGCTAGACTGGGTGATGTCTTAGGATGGCGTGCGCAGTGCAGTGTCACGCGAAACTTTATTATTTTAAAGTTTCGAGTGACACTGCAACTGTTATGAGCGGCCGTGTCGCTTAACATCAGGTGAACGACTAGCTCGTCACGTCATTCGTTCCCATAAAAAAAACCTCACACAAAACGTCACGAGAATAATTATGAGAAATGCGAGAGTAAGAGCCCGAGTTAAGACGGAGACATTATGCTTGGCGCTTTCATATTGACTGGCAAAATTTGGTGGCTACAAGGTTCAATATAAACTATTTTCCTTTTATATCTGAACTTGAATGATCTATTAACTCGGGGTCTAGCTAAACTGGACTACCCTTATCGGCCTGTTATCAAATATTCGAATCCGTTTAGCTATTACTGAACTGTCTCATTTCAAACACAAACAATTTGAATTTAAATATCTAAACAGATATTGCAGCAGTTATTCAAACCAAGCGTGGTATCACAGATTACAAAATATGATACGTAGGTACCTACCAAGTTGTATTTACCATCATACCAGGCTTGCATTGCAGCGTTCATAGCGTAGCTTGACTATCAGGTACATTCATACTTGGATGGGTGTCCGCTATGTGATACCTCTCCCCTTTCTTGTCCTTTTCTCAAGTTCAATTGTTTATCGGCATTCCACAATATCAATTATCTACAATTTACATGTGTTTCTTTTTAAACGGGCAATGTGCCTTTAACTAACTACTACACTAACTAGAACTACTACTACACTACCTACTACAAATAACATTTGAACTGCAAACTAGCCAGGATGGCCTATAGACAGTCCAAATGCTCCAGCCCACTACCGGAAACATTTACATGTGTTTGTTATCCTAGATGAAACCTCTTGGGCACTCAAAATTAGAAAGAGAGATGACTACTTTCTTCTTTGGACGTCATGCAGTTAAAAATATTATTCGAAAGTATAAAGGTTACACAGGGTTAATTTTATTTAAAACTACATTTTGCGCATCCTTTCTGTGGAGACCACGTTAAGCCTTTTGGTATCTGTTTGTTGTAACATTAAGCCGCAGGAGCCTTCAGAGTCTTAAAAATTCTGACAGCAGGTGTAGCCACTTTCACACAAACAAGGAGTTGTCTCGTGAACAAAGCCCATCGAAACTCCCACAGCCCGTTTTCGGTCGATTTTTCAATATATTTCCATTGTAGAGTTGCTGACGTCAAGTCACGTAAACAAAATTACTCTACCGTTCGAAATACAGCGGAACTCTAATATTTACATTCACACCCTAGTACTCTAGTAAGAACGGAACATAGTAGGTATTTTTTTATTATGGTAATATGACTCGGAAAATAGAAAAAAAGCGAACTATATTATTTCTATATTACTCTAGGTAGAGCATAATTCATGACTTGTTTACTTGTTAACTCTCTCGGTTTTAGCTCTACCATCAGTACAGTTTTTAAGTAGTGTATTATTAAAAAGTAAATAATTTCAAAAACCATCAGTTAACGGTCAAGTCTACAAAATATAATGTGCTGTGTATATTTTTTAGCTTATTAATTAATCAAAAAAATCTCTTAAAACCAGCTCTTACCAAGCAAATTTCTCTAACAATAGGTGCTTTTATATCCCAGCTCAAGATAAAGTTATAAAACCTGGAAGCAGAAGAAAAAATGCAGCTACAGTGTAATCTTTTTTTACAAGATGTCCAAGGTTTTTATTAGTAAAAATATGACTCTATGTAAGAGATAAAGGAGTCTTTTTAGATAGTTAAGTATAATAGTGTATTAATATAAGTGTATAGTACCTCTATCATAGTTTATAGACCAGTATTGTATATTTCATGAGCTCTACATTTTATGAACTCTGTAATGTTTAGTTTAACTTTTATTACATTAAATTAGGTTAAGCGACAACTTCTACGACGAGCTATATTTTTCGGTTGAACAAAATTTTTCTGCAAAAACAAGGTTTGAATTAGAATAATATTTTCATTATCTAGATAAAAACCACAAGTTTTCAATAAGTTTTTTTGCTAAAAACTGCTGAATAAAATGAAGTAACTATAAGAAAACAAGGTTAACAAAAATATTTTCGCCTCTACATCAGGTAGAGCAAAATAGAGTTCTCCAAGACACCGACACTGGAGGGTGCTTAGTGTCCGTAGAGGCTGAAATATTGGGCGGCTTGTAATAGCACTGTAAATGTAGAGCAAGATATTTCGTTTGGCATAAATATTATCACGCACAGGCAGCGTAACTGTAGTTTCTGAATATTTACTTTCTAAATACTCTTCATAAAACTTTTAGAGGCATAAGAGGCATAAGAGGCAGAGGCATAATTAAAATAAAAGTGAAGAAAACGAAATAACGTGGATGAGGTTTGTTACCTTTTTATCTCAGTAACTACTAAACCGATTTTAATGAGGTTTGGAATGCTGGTAGCTTATAATTATGCTGGATTAACACATAAGACTTTTTATCTGCGGGTGAAAACGCGAGGCGCTACTTAGAACAGTTAAGGAAGAGAATGCCCTGCCTACATCCGGGTTTCCAGCGAATGCTTCGATCGCATCGTCAATTCCCATAAAAATGTATTAATTTGTATCTATTTCCCCATAAAAATCGGCAGACTCGCGTACTATAATATGTATTGTAGTCTATGATATTATTATTTATTTATTTAGTAGGTATCTAATCTATTCAATACAAGTTGTTTACACCACCGACCTCTATCTCTCCAATATTTCTTTCCATCCAAAGGTTGACTGGAAGAGATCGCTTTTAGCGATAAGTCCGCCGATTGTACTGTAGATTACGCTATTTCTGTTATTGTTTATTTTATGCTTGGTGTACAATAAAGAATTTTTGTATTGTATTGTATTGTATAAATTTTTGTCACAAACAAAATTTATTTTTCAAAACAGTAATTTTACAGCATAAACGATATACTACCATACTACCATCGCTATCCACAATCACAGTTGTTTTCAGATATTTGGTAGAAATCGACCGTTTTAAATCTTATCCCTTCTCGGATTTAGTAGTTGGTGAAACGAAAACAGGATTTATTGTGGTGTAACTCCTGATTTATTCCCGAATCGAACCTTGTTCCAGTTTGGTGAAAATGAGCCTTAATGTCTTACATTTTTTAGACATTATTGGAACTTTGTAAATCGGAAAAAGCCGTTCGAATGCAATGAAGACGTGGTCGTAGGTCGTAGACTTGTACGTCAGACAGTCAAAAAGTTATCTGACTAACCTCTAGAATCCAATATGTACCTAAAACTATAAATGTCGTAGTTTGTATACTATTTTTTTTAAGGATAAAAATTAATTAAAACCAGGGTTTTACGACAGAATAATTTAACGACAATATGAATTAAACCAGAAACGAGAATTCTATGGCTACCAAATATTCAAATATAAAAAAATTACAGCGGAAGGGAATTACTCGACGGACCGAATATAACTCAAGCAAGGGAGGCTCCTAAATAACAGGGAAGTTGCATGGTGTAATCTCAGACTGAAAGATTGAGATGTGTAGAAAATGAGTCCCCTAGGAATACCAAAAATAATGGCGGCGCAGCCAAAACGGCTAAAGTTCAATAAGTATCTAGGTAATTTTTAAAGCACTTGATTGAAAGGCCATTTGATTTGTCCGTATACTTGATACATACAACATACAAACAAAGTGCAAGGCTCAAATTAGTCACTATTCGGCGAAGGGGGATATAATTTCACTTTAATCCATTAATATTTTCCTCTTATTTTTTCCCCCTTCCTTCTCTCTTTCCCATAGTACAGGATAAGAGTGGCTTTGGACCTAATATTGCCGGTTAGATGTCTGTAATTTTGTGAACTACAAAGCCTTGAAATATTGACGGAACAATATTTAAAGTAGGTATTGTACTTCAATGTACAGAATTTGACCTGCTATAGTTTCATTATAAGTATAGAAGATAGGTAATAGATTACCCGGATTATTGTTTTATGTAATGAATTGTTAGGAAAAGTATTACTTCACTAAAATTACAATCTAGCCATTGCTACAGCTAAAAAGTACATAATTTAAATTTAATTTAACTGCCAAAGTAGAGTAAGCCTAAGAATCTCCATTAACACTTTTGTTCAGAGCAAATTGATATGATTTTACAATTTGGAATTCCTTTAGGTGGCTTCACTCTCTATAGCCGCATATTTTACTCTGAGGTCGCAACGTAAGGCGTAACCTTTTGATATAAACTCGGAGATCCTTGCGAGTAAAAAGTTAATGATGAACGTTGTAAAAATCTGGTTATTTCATGTTTTTGGGTTTGGTAACCTTATTTCCCTTTGGATGAATTCAATTATTACATTTGATCCATAGACTTAGAAATAGGGCAAATTATGTGGTTTGATCGTAATTCAGCTTAACTGATAGATGGACATCACTTATGACAGTATGAATGGGTATATTAGTACACAGAGCACAAAAAAAATGACACTTTGCATCCGGAATCCGGATAGATGCCTTCTGTTGACATTAGTACATGTGCTTCCAAACAATCGACTATGGCAGATGGACGACATAATTATGCGCTATGCGCTTAATGTCGTCAAAACTCTTATGTGTAACTCGGAGAGCCATGTATCTATTCTATCCGCTCCTAGATCTATTGTATTCTATTCTATCTGGCTACAGGGGGGACAAGTTACAGGAAAGCCACGAAATAATATAGACATGACATGAAACATGCGTTCGATTGTCCATGCACATATAATTCTATTCTATTTCTAAATAGCAAACAATACGTTGCTTACTAATAAAGAAACAAAACAATGTTTCTGTTGCACAAATTGTTTTAAAACATGAGAAACAACACGAAGACTAATAGATATTTGTGTGAGCAAATATATCTGAAACGAAAATAAACGTATGAAAATTCAGCGCTCATTCCGTAATAAAAACAAAGTCGACGGACGCAAACCACGAGCGCTGGTAATTTGCTAGTTCGCCTTCTATTTAATTATGCACTAAAGCTTGAACAAGGGTTTGAGAATTCCATAAACATATTTTAGGGCAAAACCTCAAACATGCTTGGTGGTAACGAGGTCGCTGTAATAAAAACTATGATGGGGACACTCGGGAAGCCGAAATAAACTTTATTTTTGCGTAAGTGGTAAGTGGCCCACGCAATATGTGAACAGCGGGCGAGTATTCTACTTTATGAAACAGCTAGTGTTATACTGGCCCAATTTTTTTTAACCATACTGGGCATGAGGGCTACCAGACTATTTGCAGAATTGGTAGTGGGAACGTGGCCTTATGGTAACTTTGATACCAGAAAAATGCAAAAATCGCAAATAAACCTACAAAAGCATTTTTATGGGCTAACTATTAATTCGCCTTACCCGTAACGACAATGAGTTATTATTCATTGTACAACATTTGGGTGTTTCCTGAATAGGACATTTTCATAGCCCTAGCCAGAAAATGATTTTTGTGGCTCTTTTAAAATTTTTGACTCTTCCAACTCAAAAGGCTGCTAACCCCTGGGTTAGGGCAAAGTGTAAATAGGTCCTTTCACGCCAGCAGGTAATTTTCTGAATAGTTCCAAACTCGGCTACGCAGCACACGTAGAAAGCAACAGCCGAAATCTTTATCTTAGGGCTTTTGTCGACTGCACCGTCACCAGGACGTCACTCATGCCCGAGTACGAGATGTTGGCGCCGAAGTAGCGGTGTACTTAGATACAAATACATCATCTTCTTGCTGTGTACATATACATTTACTATGTTAGCTTGTCCACTGCAAGCCCATCAGCGAGCGTCAGTACCAGAAAAAAATTGAACTAATAATCTCTTTCTACTAACCCGTTCTCGTTTTTTATAATCTAGGACCCTAGCTAGCCTAGCTAGGTAACTCATATGTCACCAAGGCCTAGAGATCGTAAAAATATTTAGGATCTTTAGGGCTTGGTGACGTGAAACCCTAAAAATGACACTGTTTTATACCTCACGAATAAATTCACTGTAAACACGTGGCGTGCCAATTCGCACGGTAGGACTGAAATTGATTCGAGCGAGAAAAACGTGACGTGATCTGAAAAATTATTTATCAGATTGTATATTCACACTCGAAATTGATTGAACGGCAAACAAAAGAAATATTGACAGTCATATTTAAACGGGAAATAAAAAGGACAGAAATATTTCATTTTCGCTACAGAATGTGCCACAGAATCAACACCACTGTTTAGCGTCTACGATCAAGCAACGCACAGAAAAACACCGTTTGTTTCAATGCTTTGTGACGCAACGTTATAAACAGGGTCCAATTGAATTCATTAGCATAAATCGAGAAAATGATGGTAGGTACATTATTTATTGATGATGATAAAAAAGTAAATAGTGCATATGAAAATATTTTTTTTATATATTTACGCCTAATGTAGTTGACGCGAATGGTTCGTACTATTATCTCAAGTTGTTTACAAGACTATAATCGTGTTATATTATAATACTTACTTTCATCTTCATGATTCGTATTTTTCCTAACATTAATAACTGAAATATACAAAACTTTACCTGGCTCACAGACTAAAAATAATTGCAACCCTGGATGAAACTTAAAATAAGAGTTGTAAGTACCTAAGTTTCGCAATGGTTCGAAAGACATTTAATTTTGTGATTAGTAAAATTACTTGTTTCTACCACAAATTTTCAATTTTTCAATATTTTGATTTTTATAGCAGTATCGCCTGCTCAGCGTGATCTACAGATTCATTTGTAAAGGAAAAATTAGAATCACGAGCGGGGATTGAACCCGCAGCCATCCATTCCTCAAGCCGGGATATGCTTTACTTAAGCTACCGTGACAAGTGGTCTCATGTCCGAATCAAAAATCAAATATTGATTTGGGAGGCGTTATCTGTACAGCAACGAAATGAGGAGATCCGCAGGAGAACTAAAGTGACCGATGTAGCTCTTAGGATTAGCAAGTTGAAATGGCAATGGGCAGGCCACATCGCTCGTAGAACTGACAACCGATGGGGAAGAAAGGTTCTCGAGTGGCGACCACGAACTGGAAGACGCAGCGTAGGCCGGCCCCCCACTAGGTGGACCGACGAATTAATAATTCACTTCAGGGTGGCCATCTCGTAAAAGCTGGCGTTATTGTAGGCAGTTTAAAACAGAACACTGGCCTAGGTCATCATCATCATCATCATCATTAACAGCCTGAAGACGTCCACTGCTGAACATAGGCCTCCCCCAGGGAGCGCCACGTAGAGCGCCTGCTCGCCTCCTGCATCCATCGGCTCCCCGCGGCTTTCACCAGGTCGTCGGTCCACCTAGAGGGGGTCTGCCTACGCTGCATCTTCCGGTTAGTGGTCGCCACTCGAGAACCTTTCTTCCCCGTCGGTTGTCAGTTCTACGAGCGATGTGGCCTGCCCATTGCCATTATAACTTGCACACAATTATTGAATTCTTGGAATTCTACAGAATTTGAAAAGTTGCTCACTGAGCTAATTTCATGGTAATGGAATAATTATATTGAAAACTTTTTCCGCGGACGTCTTGCTAACTACATTTTCCACAGAACCTCTCCGTGTCGTTATCGCGTTTTACTGCTTCGGTTGTATTTACTACTCCGCTTTATTGTAAGGTCAGCCGTAAGGTTAACAATTTAATTTGAAGCCTGCCGGTGTTGGGGCGCTAACGAGCATATTTTTTATTAAAATAAACCAGAACCTAGGATCTGTTTAAAGGAGATTGAAACATATAGGTAAGTAGATCTTCATCGTTCCGAAGAAAACCCAGTTATAGTTGTGTTTGTTAAAAATAAGGCTTGGTTGGGTAAATATTCCATCGAGGTAAAATACTAAATTTAAAAAAAAATAATGAATTTATTTCACTAATTTTTTACTTGCCTGAGTTTTTACGCATGCAAAATTGAAACTGCATTGCAATCGCAACTAAACCACATTGACTGAATCTGAACTGCATTCCAACTGCAGTACAATCAATGTATAGTAAAAGTTCACATATAGGTGGGTAGGTATAAAAATTTTTTATTTGTGTAATGTATTTATTTCTCAACAAAAAAAACTTATATGAGAAATACATGTTAATAATATATATTAAACGCTGTTACTGCTTCACGTAACGTAGCTATGTTTTTCCCCCGTGTTTCTCAAGATGTTGCCAGTGTAGTTCGTCATAATTCGCACAATTAGACGGTCTCAGTCGTTAGCCGCAGCTGTGAGCTCTTCAAAGGTCGGATCATGTTTTTCCTCCTCTTAACGCTAACAAGTATCTTAAGAGATAGATTCATTAACAGTTTATTTAATAAGCAACATTATCTACTGGATAGTGAGTGCGGGAATACCTTCAGGGCTACTTTCGTTTCATGTTCAATAAATTACTGTCCTTTTCTAACGGGCAATGTTCCATTATTCTTTAAACTAACTTCTACAATAATAAAAAACTAAACTATGTAATAATGGTCAAGCACAGAGAAGTATGCCATAAATAGCAATGTCTGAACCATCTTATCATCAGAGTCCAAGCGCTATTGGTAGTCAACCGAATTAGTGGTATACTGAAATCTCTTAGCCCTGCTCTATTATACAGATCATAAATTTCAGAGTGCTCACTGAGATATAAATATTGAGGGAAAGTTCAAAGGGTAAAAGCGTAAAAGTTTTCTATTAACTGAAACAATAAAAAGGGAGTGGTTGAGAGAAAATTCGTTAATTTTGTTTTATTTTTAACTTTAAGTTTACGTGTTCAGATCACGTCGGGGTCACCAATAAAAGGATGACTATCGGAAATAACAACAAGAAAATCAGGATCGCTACTTTTGATTCTTAAAATTGTCTAAATACTAAATAGAACAGTTTGCGCGTACGACACAACAGGAGGCTAACTGTAGGCCTAGCAAGAATAGATGCTGATCAAATGCCATACAACTGCCTTACGTTAACGTTTCACTTACTTGCGCGTAAATATTCGTGCTAGGCCTGCTGAGTGTGTTGCCAGTTGTCACCCGCAAAAGCTCAAGTAGGTGCAAACATATTGCCGCTAAATCGCCATCAGGAAGCCACATTAACATAAGATTGAGGAACCTGTGGTTCAAAGCCAAAATACGTTATGCTCTGTCGAACAAATCTCAGCGCTGCTGGTAATAATCATGGTGTTCAGCTTATTCAACTATCGTACACGGACACATGTATAAGCTGAACACCTTACAACATGGTACAACATAGCAAAGACTACTACTCAATTCCACTAATTTTAATCCAAACTTTCTGCAAAAACATTGCAACATGCAGGCAGAAATGCGCCGCTATAAGTGAAAGTAAACGAAATCACCAAGTTAAGGATCAAGCTACAATCCCATGCTGAGTGAACTTTGTAGTGCTAAATCTACAAAAATGTAAACTAAAATTCACTTACCGCTTGTAGACGGTCCAGTCCGTCGGTACCGTATCTGAATAGTTTTGTTAAAAAGCGTTCCACAGAATTCTCGAACAAATAAGCCAAATAACAGAGAGGGAAATAAACTTCCGGCAGGGTTGCCATCTCACAAAATCCTAGAGCTCAGAACTGTCGGATCATAACTCGTGGACGTAACCAGAGTTCGAGAAGGGGGCGGGGAGTGGTAACAACGTCTAGAGATTTAAAAAAAGATCTAGAGGTGAATAGAGAGAAATTGGAATCATCAATATGTACATTACTCCAGGGTTTACTGGAAGATTGCATTAAGTTCTCTTATGTATCTACCATCATTGCTAGTGCAATAAAGAATTCTCTGTCTAAAAAATCATAATAATTTCGAACACGCTGTTTAATGCTTTTTAATCTCTTTAGCGAAGAAAGCAAAAATGAATGAATGAAATCCAACATAGTTTAGAACATTAAATGCGACATTCATAAATTTTTAGTTAGAATGATACGTAGTCCGCTTGTTTGTATATTAGCTAGTCTTTTACCCCAAAAAAGCTGAATTTATTTGGCTGGAATTTTGCACAGAGGTTGCATTGCAGACGCTACAAAGTTTAACACAAAGTACCTTTTCCACTATTTTCCATGGGAAAACAGGTAAATAGCGGTTGAAATCGAGATAATCCAATAATGGACCTGTCAACGTTTTTCGTTGAAAGCTCCATTAATGCTCCTTCTTCCGATAAGCCCCCCTTTGCCCCTGAATACGCTCAACGCTCGAGCGATAACCCATATATCTTAGTGAAGCTTTGCAAGAGCTCGCAAGATCAAGCTTTACGATTCACTGCTATTCGTAAAACGCATGAATTTTTGACACTAACTGTAACATCAAAACTGTTTTATGATCTGCCCAATAAAGGGGGAGATACGGCCAGGTAATTGTTTGTTGTATTTATTGTTTTGGGTTTGCAATTTTGTCATAGTATTTTCTTTATTGCAATGCCAACAAGAAAATGGTCATTCTGGAAGTCTCAGTGTACCTATATCTGTACCTATACTATTAACCTGTTTATATCAGCTTGAAAGTAGACGTTGACCCCACTCCTCTTTAAATGTCGTATCAAGTATTTGCAATCTTATAAAGTGTTCAGCAAATTGATAGTTTATTTAAATGCCAGACCTATAGTAAAATCAAACCTAACGTGTGTCGTTTCATATAACCTTTTAGAAGCCTGAATCTGGATTCCTGGACTCAAAAGGGCCAAGTAGAGATATAGAGTTTATAGAAACGCGGTTTAAACCATGGTCTGCCTTTAGTTAAAACATACTTAATTGTAAGACTTTTATAATTAACTCAAATAAGTATACTTACATAGGTATTGCGTTTTATAATAAGTACTTCAGAGCTTACTTAGAGAACACAAATAATTTATTCGTGTTCAAAAGACCCATTAGATTAGTTAAAGGACTATATTAATGAACTATTAATACAGTTACGGACCAAATAAATTAAAACAGGGTCGTGACCCTATTGGGCCTTATGAAACTTTAAGTTATACTATTGTGCCGGTTTTAATTAATATGACATATTTAATTGGTTCATGTGTTTGATCAAGTTTAATTCACATGAAAGTAGACTACTACGACGGTATACCTAATTAACGGAATTATTCATTCCGTGGTAATTACATACAGAATCTAGCCAATATTTATACATTTTATTATAATATCGGCTATTCTATTAAATCATATAATAACCATTAGGTAGTATACAAATTTTATTGCGGCATTTTTTTCCAATTTTACATTTTTAGTTAGACGAATATTCAAATTCACAAAATAGTCACTTTCTATAAGTTCTCGAATGTTTATATAGCAACCCTACGCTGAAAATGAGTAAGCAAGAATCCACGTTGTTCTAATCGGAATTCCTTTCATCCTTGCTAGAAACATCTTCATTGTTAGACTATATTTACCGACGTACCGATGGACGCGCTGTTTGTTTTAGTACAATAATTACTACCCTGCGTCTGTAATCATAACACAAGTCTGTGTGGCCATATATTGACAGTTTATTTGTTCATTTGATTTATGAACATCGACATGTTTGGGGAGAAAATTAGGGATGGAACAACCTGGCAGCGCAAAGTGAAATAAAGGTGTCTCAAAATTCACGCAAGATTTAAATTTGTATGAGCATAAATCTTAAGATTTATACAATGTACCAGGTATGAATCTTCATACTTGTTTACGAGGTATAAAGATTCATTGGAAAAGGTTACTAGTTTTTTTTTTTAATTCACCGTGCGCTTTCATACTAAAAGTTAATATATACTCTAAGTTCTAAATTCTAACCACAGAGTAACAGTTTGATCTTTAATCTAATCTGTGATGCAAATATTTTTGTTTCTGTTTTGTTTAAGCTAATTAACTAAAAGGGTTGGGTTACATTTTCACTCACTCTTTATTTTCTCAGGATCGTCTGACTTACCTTAATTATATCTTGCATAAATTAGTTTTAAAATGCAGACTACCTATAGGTTATATGTTGAAAACTTTTCATTGTCTATGAGTTCATAGAGGTCGGAAGGTTAATGGCAGGAAACATTATATAAACATTGGTTTATTGAATTAAGTTTTTACTTACTCACGTAGGCAAGGTAGGACTAGCACGTAGCAACATTATTTTAATGATATCCGGCATGTTTTATTATATCTTCGAATGTAATGCGCATACTAAACTTATTTCTTCTTTTTCGTAATCGATTTGGCTTTGTTTTGCAATGTTTGTTATTATTTTGGTAAGTAGTATACTAACCTACCTAACCTACATACAGCTACATAATCAGAACGTAACATATTAAGTTTTTCGAAGCAAATCTCAAGAAGAAATAATCAATACGATTTCTGTCGTTTCTCGAGCGCCGTCTTACTTCCAATAAGAACAGTCCAATTCTGTAAAATGTAAAGTAACCAAACAACGTAACCGTGTGGTCCAGCACGATGTGAGATGACCACCCCATCTCTTCCCGTAGGCGCCGTAAGAGCTCCCTAAGGGAACATTTGAAGGGCCCGATAGCTCAGTTGGTAGTGTATCCCTGCCTTCTGAACTGAGGGCTGTGGGTTCGATTCCTACCCAGGGCAAACATTTGTGTGATGAACATTGATGTTTATTCTGCGTCTGGGTGTTGTATTGTATTCTATGTATGTATTTACAAACAAAAACGTATCTAAGTATTGTATCAGTTATCTGGTTCCCATAGTACAAGCTATGCTTAGTTTGGGGCTAGATGGCGCTGTGTGAAATGTCCACACATATTTATAATTATTATTTATTATTTAGAGAATTGGCAGCGGCATTCTCTTATGTATCTACATTAAACCTTTTCCTGCTAAGCGTGGTGGTTAGGTAAGCCGCCCATACTGGCATTTTAAAGGGAGACCTATGTTTAACAGCGGATGTCTTAAGCTGTTGATGTGTGTGTACCAAACAACGGCAATGTAGAGCTAATATAATATACAATGAATATTTTCTTACTACTTTATAGTGCTTTACGCCAAACACTTTTACGCAAAGACGTTGATTTCAAATTCTGATCCCTAGGTGCATGGATGAAATAAAAAAAGGATGATTGAGTTTTGATTGACATCGAACTGAAGCCCAAAATGGCGGACATATTACATATGTGTGTCAGATGAAAGTAGGGCGACCGGCTGCCTATGATGTGAGTGTGTGTGTATTCCGCTTGTACGTACGAAGCGTTCCGGCTTCCTAAGGGTGCTTCAGTTTCGGATCAGACGGGATTCCCTCCTTCTTTTTTTATTAGCTCCATGCCTAGGTGTAATATTATTAAAATATTAATAGAATGCTCCCTCCGTTTGAGTCAGGGAACTTGGGAAACAACAGGTTGGGCGGCACTAAAGAGGGCATTAGGGTACCGCCATTTTCCACCTCAATTCGCAGTACGTTGTCACAACGGCTGTACGCACCTTTAAAATTTTATTCCCCCTTTTATGTGTGCTTATACGCGTCGGGGTGTGAATTTGAATATCTTGTTTCGAGATTTAAGAACGGAATGTTTTTTGCTTAAAATATGGTAGTCTACAGTACCTACACGCTGTATTTATGAATTTTCAGTGTTCCCCGAAAGGTGTTATGTTGTAGGTACTATGCCTTAAAAGCGTCCGTGAAAACCCACCGCGCGGCGTAGAGACTTTGAACAAATACTTCTGTAAGTATTTAGGGGCTGCACGCTCACGTTACTTGCCAAACGAACGAACCCATTTTACCATGTGAATTTTTCCCGTGATTACTTTTTGCAAGGTCGACAGTTCGTTTATTTTTATCTTATATTTTCCTCCAAAAAATCACAGTTTCGTTACCTACGTAGTACCTACCTATTATTATAAATTCAGTTTTCTCGTCTTAAATTTTGCAGTGCCCGTACGTATACTACCTGAGTATACATACCTATATACTTACTTAAAAATTGCCAATTAGCTGTAATCTTTAAATGATTCCATTTTATGGTCGGGCAATACGTTTATTTACAGTTCAATCAACTAATTCACTATGACGAATTTATGTTAGAGACGTATTAGCCTAAACCACGGAGCTGAACTGAAACTGTTTAAAAACCTATACAAACCATTCAAAGGGTCATTGAACTCTATTGTAACGGTGGAATAAAAGCCATAAAGGAACCACATTTTTTATTAATGGTCCGACCTCAAGATTTTATACACCTTTTAGCAAGATGCTCTATTTGGTTCTTCGTATGTGCTTTTTAATTTTATATTACTGTGCTTTACGGCAGATATTTTGAAAACTTTTTTCTCCGTAGATCATAGAACACTATTACTCCTAGTATAGAGGAACTGTATAGATTCCTATACTATTTCATTAGAAGGGATACATAGGGGAATGCATATTTAGTAATCTTCGGTTGAGTAATTAGTGACCTAATATAAGTATTAAGTATCTATAAACACTTACTTAAAATTCTCCAATACCTACAAAATAAAATAAATAAATAACACCCAACGATCACAGACATAGATCCTGGACCCTAACTAGAATTCCCTGTATCTAGGGACCCAGGAACTACGAGGACCATGGTCCTACAACACCCAGACACAGAAAAAGTATTTGAGCTTTTTTTCCTGTGCACAAATACTTGTCATGTCGCGGGAATCGAACCCGCTGCCTCCGGGTTATGAGCCAACCTGCTCAACCACCACACCACGAAGGCTATAAAAAAATCAGGAATAAATTAAACAAAAGAAGTAGAAAGGAAACAAAAGACGTAAGTTATGTTCATTGGTCTAATAAGTTAAAGATTATCTCCTTCGATACTCCTAACAAATATTTGTTTATTATCCTACCTATATGAAGAGGTGATAAATTATGGTAGAAGATGAAGCGGTTCCCAAAGCGTTCAGTGTTTTGGTCACGTAGATAAAGATAAGTGCAGCTTATGAATTATGAGATTTACGCTACTGATATAAATTCGAAGCCTGGTTGAAGTAAAATCTTTGCTTGGATTATTTTTATTTACATAGAATTGAACACACGTGACTCAGCACTTTTCATACAATTGACAACATTTCTTTTTGATACTTACAATTTTTCTCAAATAGTTTTATAAAAGTTAGCTAAAAAATAACAGAGGGTATTTTGTATTTTATTTTTCAAGCAATATTTAATGTTGTATTTTTTTTTAAATGTGGGTAATGTGCGGCAAATGGAAGATTTTAGTACAAAGCCAGAAATCAACACTTTAGTTTCGGATTATTTTATGGTAGCCCTTAGAAATGTTATATTTCTATGTGGTAGCCATTGCCGCTAAGTAAGTAGGCTTCGTTTTTCATTGAGCCTCATTTTGTTTTTTAACAATAATTTAAGAAATATTGAATATTTTTATATGAGCTGTTTAAGGGTTGTCTAAATTGTTTTCGAATTTCGGTACTTTCCAAAAAAATAGTTGTGGTCTCAGTGGCTGACACAGACATCAAACGCGTGTTTAACACTGGTTTAAGGCTTGTTTAAGTCATTCGTGATTAAACCGTACCTAAATAAATGTAATAAAAAAGGATCAAGGCTCTTAATTTTACACTTTATTACACCGGAATCAAGCAACAAAGGAGCTTTATTTTTTCGATCTTCCTACGAAATTAAATTGTACTTTAATAACGTTTTGCCAAAGTAGGCCACAGTAATTTTGTTGTAGCTACACCTTAATTATCCCACCTAATGTAAATATATAAGAAAAAGTCTGTTTAAATGACTTTCACGATAAAACGGCTGAACCGATTAGGATGAAATGCACACAAATTATTGCTAATATTTTCGAGGTCAGCTTAAGATAATTTTTGTTCCATAAAGTTAAGAGTAACGAACTGACAAGATCCGAAATGAGGAGATCCGCAAGAGAACTAAGTCACTGATATAGCTTTCAGAATTAGCATGTTGAAGTGGCAGTGGGCGGGCCGCATCGCTCGTAGAACTGACAACCGTTGGGGAAGAAAATTTCTCGAGTGGCGACCACGAACTGGAAGACGCAGCGTAGGCCGGCTCCCCACTATGTGGACCGACGACCTGGTCAGAACCGTGGGGAGCCGATGGATGCAAGAGGCAAGCAACAGCTCACAGTGGCGCTCTTTGGGGAGGCCTAGGTTCAACAGTGGACGTCTTCAGGCCGTTGATGATGAAGATGAATTTAATTATGTCATAATTTTATTACTTGAAAATTGACCAAATTCCAGTAACCAGCAGGCACTAGGTTCCCTGGACTCCCAAAGAGTTTTTAATCAAAAAATCGGTATAATGCTAATCAATTATACCTCAACCTATCATAGATTATGTAATTCGTATGACCACAGAAGTACAACGTAGTAGAAACCGCAGAATACTCTCAAAGCTCCGTTAACCCCGAACTCTCGGCCTTGGCATTTCTAACCGCCAAAGAATAAATCATATGAAGCTGTAGCAGTATTTCATAGTAGGCATTATTATTACCTACGCTAAAATTGTACGTCTGTAATTCCATCAACATTCTTTAACTTTACCTACTTTGTTTGGTAATACTTAATCTTTGATGGATCTTTGCCTTGTTTAGGAATGTGGTTTATTAGAATTTTGTTTCGCAGCTTTATTTTAATGCAGCATATTTTTGTTAGACTCTAAATTATAAACCTCGGAAAAAATAACATGCTTTATCAAAATACTTAGATTAAATTTCCTTATAAAATACAATTCTAAAACTTAGAGGCAAGTTACTTAGATTACCTAAAGTATTAACTTTGGTGCGTAGGTACTTACTTATAATCTTCTTCTTCTTTCTTAAGTTCTGAAGACTAGAAACACCTAGGTTTTGATTGGTGTTATAAGAATGGAAGATGGGAATAATCATTGTTTATATGTAAAGCAGCGTTAAAACAGCTGATTAAATTAGTGGAACTGCAAATACTTAAAAAAATCTAAACACAACCTATTAAAGCAATTCATAACTTAATAAAACAATGAACAAACTCAAGCGGGATTGAAAAAATAATTGAAATGGGCATGCCTCCCGAAGTTAGAGAATGATATACTGGTTTGATTAAAAGTGTGGTACGCGCACCATTTCCTCTTACGAGAAATGTATGACTTATCTTTGGAAATAAGACTGCTGCTCTACCGTGACTTAACACTAGATTCATATTTTTGTATTGGGAATATACAAAAAATGCACCCAACGGGATGTCTTTCTACTACCGGATTATAATTATTATACTCCGTTCTCCCAACCTAAGTACGGTCAACAACATAGAGTGCCATCTTGTGTTTAGTGCAATAATCGAGAACCTATACGAAAGAAGGCTAAAAATTGACTACTAGAAAGTAAAAATATCAGAAGTTCTTTTAAATCATTTTAATTTTAAGCCGTTGTTAGTTACGATCACTATAAAAACTGTTAATTGTTTTATCCGCTTTGTGCGACAAAAAAATTACTGTTTAAAATTAGATACATGATGTTGGCCAAATTAACTTTTGTCTCTAGTGTAGTGTTTGACCCCTTGGGGGATTTATTTTATAATCCCAATCGTGAAAAACTAACAAATTCTAACCCTGGTCGTTTCGTGGCGTGAATTTTTAACCATTGGCTACCTTTACTATTGGTGAAAAAACCCACACTTAATACAATAACGCTGTAAAAAGTTAAAAATATCAAAACGATATTTTTCTAGCGTTTTGGTCTCTACTTACTGTTGTGATAGACAACAACAGCTACTCAGTCATACTCAGGAACAAGCCTTTGATTAATAAAGATAGATGAATATTTAATGATAAAGCACTTCAAGTCAACCTTACAGACTGAAATTGGGGTAAGAAAATCTAACTCGAGCATATTGATACTAAACAGGATTCGGTGCGATTCGGCCGAAATACCTACTGACCCGGACAGCTTATTTCGACGATTCGCCTTTGTTTTCTTTATATTTTTCGTCCTCTGTTACTAGTCAATGATACGTAAAGAAAAAAGATTATCTTCTCTTTCCTCTTTACAAAAGATAGGATAATCTTGCTTTGTCCAACTGTCAGTAAGCGTCGGTACGGTCCACTCATCTGGAAATCAAATAATAGAATAGTAGTTTTCTTTAGTTAAGCCTTCATAGTTAACCTAATATCGTAATAACAATACTTACTATGATTTTTTTGCGCTAGCCATGGTCGTGCGACATCAAAAAATTCTGTAAGCAGATCTCCACCAGATTGGTCCTCGCCTCCCAGAGCTGGCACATTCTTTGTTCTGAGGTTAAGCCTCCTTATCCAGCGAGGTAACGCTGCCAGTATTCTGGGAACCTTACCCCGCGGTGGTGAGCTGGATGGCGTATTTGCATTGTAAATTCTGTAAATAATTTCTTTAGTTGTAATTATTTGTATTTTTTAATTATTTTTTCAGTATTTCGTTCTTAGAATAGTAAATGGCCAAATGATTTTTTATGACCTGCTGCCAATTTAGTCTCGCATCAAAATGTTTGAGGCAGGTGATGACTTGCCACCCACTAAATGAGCGTCCTGTAGTGGCTACCGCATATTGGTGCCGAGAAAGCAACATAGATGTGGGCTTAGGGTGACTCGTGGCATTATGCCCTTTAACACTTCCACCATCACATGGAGCTTAGATTTTTAGCTCTTTCGAGTTTTACCCCCGAACAGCCGGTTAAGGCGAGTCAGGGGTCAGGGGTGTCAGTTAGCCCCTTAGAGTCAGGGTACGCGGTGTCTCCACTCACCGAAGGCTCGCCAGAAAGCCGCCCTTGCGTTAAAATTACATAGAATAAGTAAAAAAAAAATAACAAATTGCCAAATGAATTTCGATCTCTTCTTCTTCTTCTTCTTTAATGGTTTTCTATCGCTTTTTTGCAATAACTCTGCCAATGTCAAGTGAGTAAAATTTGTACGGTTGTTTTTTTTTTTTTGTTTTTTATGTGAATGAATGACGTGACGAGCTAGTCGTTCACCTGATGTTAAGCAACACGGCTGCCCATAACAGTTGCAGTGGCACTCAGAACTTTAAAATAATAAAGTTTTGCGTGACACTGCACTGCGCACGTCATCCGTCTAGTAATCAGATGACTACACTGTGTAATCAGGTCATAAAGTCTCATTTGCCCAGTAATTTCACTAGCTACAATGCCCTTCAAACCGGAACACAGTAGTGCTTGCACACTACTGCTTGGCGGCGGAATAACTGGCAGAGCGGTGGTACCTACCTAGACTAACTTTGCAGAAAAGTCCTACCACCTAGTAAAAGTCAACCATGTCAAGTCAAAGTCATATTTTGTCTGTCAAAACGCCAACAGTAAAAATGGTGGATATGTTACTGAAGGCTCTAAAAATGGCCGTTGAAGCAAAAACGAAAATGCATGGTTTTATGATCTTAAAACCATTTGCCAACACTCGTGCATGTTCACGAACACTTAACGGATAATAATCCACCCTTATTACACATTAAAGTTCAAGACACACTAGTTTTGAAAAATAAATTCAAAATTCACAACCGCCATTGTCGGATTTAGTTCAAAGACCCAATATATAATTGGTTTGGGTACTCAATAGGCTTAAACCTATTGAGTACCCAAACCAAGATATTTGTCTATTTTTTTTTTAATTTAAAACTCCGACGTTGCTAATCATTACGTAGCTTTTTAAATTCAGCAACGAAAAATGTGTTATTATGATCTCAGTACTTAATACTTATTTTTATAAACATTGGTTGAATGGTTGCGTAGTATCCTTTATCCTTGTTAGTATGGATTTGGCTAATATATAAGTATAATTATCTACTGTCGATACTTTCTTGGTTCCGTTTTCCACTGACTTCGAAAACAGAATTCTTAATTTGGTTGAATGTTTTATGCTACCTACATTATTTTTTTCTATGGTTCGTTTTTTGAAAGAAGAAAGAAAGAAATAAAATGAGTTTTGGCGGGAACGCGGAAAAGTTCACGTCGTTGCATTGTATTATTTCTCAAAACTTGTGCTTTTTTCAGAGTTAATGTTTAAAAATTGGTGGCGTTTTACGCATTAAGTGCTGCATTATGAGCATGAGTGTGGGCAAGTGATATAATGTGGCGAAACGTGGTTTTTCGTGTTGCTTCCAAAATTCCATAGAAGCTTCTAGTAAAGTTGCCACCACTTTACTAGGGCATGACTTAGGCTGGATTATGACCTGACTTAGACTGAACTATGACTATGACTTGACTACGTAAAATATTCTAAAACTCGATGAAAATATACAATACTTGACATTGGCTAAATACACTATGTGTGGAGTCAAAATATAAGAAAAAAAAAAGAAAGAAAATACATTAAATTCATGACAGTAACACACACAACATGACACTTCATAAATGATATTACAAAACAATATACACACAAACAGAAGCAGTGCCAACAGGGTTTCCAGATTGAGTTTTCAGTTTCCCCATAGGTGACAAAAAAATACCCCAAAATGATACAATTTCTCCGACTTTTCCCCAAATATTTTGAAACTACCTGCGAAATCATTTTGGTTATTATACACTTTATACAGGGTGTTTGGTAGAGGGTTAGCCAAACACGGTGTGCGTGGTGATCTACTTGGAAAATACAAGTTCGCGTTAAAGCCGTTAGGTGTTAAATTTTTTTTTTAAATTCGTTGAGTAGTTTTAATTATTTGGAATTTTCCGAAACTATGACGCCTGTAAAGATATTATAGTCCTCAATATTTTAGAAACCAGCGGGATTCGAACCCGCACCCTCCAACTCACCGGATTGGACGTCTACCAACTAAGCTATGGTCACTCGACCGCTAGCTGCAAAAATCTTACCGTAAAAATCTTTTTAAAGTGTGGCTTACACTTTAAAAAATCATTCTTATGACGCCTAATTCTAATTCTAATTGCTATTCGTGGGGGTGCTAAGTCCTGCACTGAGGTCCCGCTTGGGGTGTATTGTGCATTTCCCCCTCTGCCAGCATGTACCCGAGCCCCCCAACTCCTTAAAATAACGGAGTGTGGCTCTGGGCTGCTGGCACAACTGCTCCAGTGGTGCTGATGTTGGGTGTTGATGAGGCATTCAAACAATCTTGAGTAGAATGCTGTGCGTCTACTTGTGTCAGCATTTCTGATGCGTATCTTGCTTCCTCTGTAGCTGTGCAGTATCTCAGCACGTGTTCCACAGTCTCATTTTCATTCAGGTACCCTCTACATAGGGGGCTATCCGTGGCCCCGGTCTTATAAAGATGGTAGTTCAAATTGCAGTGGCCAGTGATGAGGCCTACTATGAGCCGAAGATCATGCCGCGAAGAGCTTATGACGCCTATGTCCACAATTTCTTTTCCTTGGTGTGTCTGCTCTCTTTGTATTATTACTTAATGATCACAAATGTATATTTGCTCTACTAAAGGCACTTTTAGATCCTTACAATACCAAAATAAGCTCCTAGAAAAAAGAAAACTCAAAATCTAGCAAGGGAAATTTCTACTCAATTAATAAAAACGAAATCTGTTCACTTGTTCCATCATCATGCATCTGAAAGATCCCTATTGAAGAAAAAAGGAATAAAACAATTATTATAAATAGGTACAAAATAAGTAGTCCTGAAAAGGGGAAAACAACTATATCTCCATTACAGAAGGAGATAATAGATACGATGCTACTGTATCTTTTTGATATGGCACGAGTGGCACGTTAGATCTTAGCAATAGGCAGTTATGTCGGTTTTAGCTATGTTTTAGTCTAGCATTGGCTGCCACTACTTTAAGACCAATCTGAGACATCTTGAGCGATTTCACGGTTTTTATTATTGTTATCTTGTTTTCGGTTATAATCATACAATTATGAGCGTCACAAATATATTAGATGGCATTAGACGTACGAATGGCTGGCAAAATACTTCCCCAATTTCCCCGGTCTTGAAATTTTCTTCCCCAAATATTTCCCCAAGGTTTTCGTTTCCCCAAAACTTCCCCAAAATATTTATTTTTCCCCAGAATTGCGAAAAAAAACCCCCAATCTGGAGACTCTGAGTGCCAAGCAGTGCAATGCTGCGTGGTATCACGAATGGGCCCCGACTCAGCATACAATTTTTGCTACTTCGAATTAGACCCAAAAACTTGAAACTCGAACACCTCGAACCACTCACAGCTCACTTGATGGAGTGGATCAAAAGGGCAAGACTAATAACCCTAATGCATTTAGACAGATGGACTAATAATGTTCCGCAATACGTGACAACCTTGAACCTTGGCACAGAATTTTCTTACAAAGATGTATTCAATATTGAGTGGATCTATCCACTGGAAACAAAAGTTACCGATCTGGCTATATATTTATTAAATTTAATCCCGACCACCAATCTGACCACTGGCTACCAGACTGGTGACCACTGTTATTTATTATGTGCCAAAGCACTCCAATCCAAACCAAACCAACCTGTACTTAGGTATATCTAAACTTTCAGCGGAAGAATCAGTAGGTACACCTCTAATAGGTACCACGGAAAGCGGGAAGATTAGTACCTACCTATGAACGTATATAAGTATTTATAGAGTCGTAGTGATCAAACACGACTCGATTTATCCGCACTTTCTTGCCGTACCTACCTAAAATCAAAGTTGTAGAATGAGCTTCCACCACTTGCCTTTCCCCATAGTGCAGCAACCAGCTGCTGTTTTAAAAAAGGAATGGTGACTCTCAAATTAGTATTATCACAGGGTAAGCAAGCCTATAGCAATACTATTTCCTATGGCACGTCTAGAGTTACAAAGTTATTTTAATGTCCATACGCCTTCCATATGCTACGGTAGCCTCTTCCCTTCCCATCACGAAGGCCGTTTGCTTGTTTGCTACCTTCGATCAAAAATAAAAATAAAAGACGTTCGTAACCATTTCGTAACTTTCGGTTGACTCAGATTTATATGAAATAAAAAAATAGTTTTATTTTAAATTACAATGTACAAAATAAAAAAATGATACCTTAGCTCCATAGCACTCCTATTAAACAATACGAAAAGAAGAAAGAAATTGGATTTAATCATTAAAAAGCCAGCAACTGTAACTTGACTACCCATTATGCTAACAGAATAGCATATTCAAATTGGTCCGAGACGAAGCCGTTATTCTCTTATCCTTTATCCGGGCTTAGGAATTCGCGATCGGCAATTTGCGACGTCTCTAAAAACATTTGCCAAATTAGATTTAAATTATGCCTCTTTTTACGAGCTTTATTATACCTAAATCCTTAAGCCGGTGGGATCTTCATTTACGGAAATGTGTTGTGAATTTATCAGTTAATGTTCGTATACGTGTTTAGTTTATGTTTTGCAACATACATGTATTGCTTATATGATAATGAATCACGTGACGACTTACATGTATTTATATGTACTTAGGTACAGAATTAGAATAAGTACAAATGAAAGGAAAAAGGGTTAATCAGCAGATTACGCTAAGCAGGCTACTGCTATAATAACCGACCAAGTGCAAGTCGGACTCGCGCATGAAGGGTTCCGTACCATCACACTAGTATTTTTTGTTATAGCTGCTAGCGATGGCAATTAATGCGATTTTACGTAAATTTCATAAACATGCTAATTCACGAGTCTTAGCATGCTAATTGCTATTGCTATGCTATTTGCTAAAATGAAATGAAATGGAAATGAAAACTGAAAAGAAAATGAAATTAAAATTGAAATGTAAAATGAAATGAAAAATTATATGAAAAATGAAATGAAAAAGAAATGAAAAGTGAAATGAAACATGCAATGAAACTTTATATTAAAAATTAAATTCAAAATGAACTAAATTAATTGAAATGAAATTTCATATTTCACAGAATTTCGCAACACCATTTCATTTGCGAAGCGCTAATTGAGTTTTCACATGCTAAAAATGAATGCGGATGCTAATTAATCCATCACTAATAGCGGTAGCAGAAAT
The DNA here is from genome assembly GCA_963580505.1 of Ennomos erosarius. Taxonomy (NCBI): domain Eukaryota; kingdom Metazoa; phylum Arthropoda; class Insecta; order Lepidoptera; family Geometridae; genus Ennomos; species Ennomos erosarius. Next base: position 8,349,079 of record OY756996.1, on the reverse strand, counting down.
ACATCATCTGTGAAAATTTCAACTACATATCTAATTATCACGGTTCATGAGATACTGCCTGGTGACAGACGGACAGACAGACAGACAGACAAACGGACAGCGAAGCCTTAGTAATAGGGTTTGCTTTACTCTATGGGTACGAAATCCTAAATTAGAATAGTCCTGGTTACCACAAACTAATACAAAACCATCATGTTTCATGGCATTAATATTTCAAGGTTACAATAATATTGTTCGAATTCGTACCATGAACTTATAAAATATTTGTATTCCTGCGTGTGAACGAGACGTCTATATTTTCATATGGCGTTATCACTGTCGCACTTCAGTGTCAACATGATGAAAAGGTATGACATGACAGTTGTATTTGAGTGAACGATTTAACGTGATGTCATCAATACTGCTCTGGTTCTGCAACTTTACAGTATTTTTACTTTTATGTAATTTGTCAAAGTACGATTGAAGTAATAATTCTATAAGAGGTTGTGGTTGGCCCCCTGTAGTTTCACCCGTAACCGTATAAGTATAACCTACACGTTTTACCTCAGAACTCTAACCCCCGTATTCCAAAACATTTCTCCAAAAATCCTTCACTTGACTTCTACTTAACTTTGAGGGAAACTCAAAATACATCGCAACGTACCTTGAGCTGACAGTTGCTTCGCTTCTCTCGTTTGAGAAAAATTGACGCAGAAATGTCAAGTTGATTATTTATTGTCAACTAAAAATACCAAAACACAAAAATGAGGTTAATTCGAGGTTGAGTCGAGTGGAGTAATCTCGAGGTATCGTCTTAGAAAATGAGGGTAAGTATTTTCCAAAATAAAAAGATCCTATTATTATCCTAGTATAATAATTGTGTGTGCAATGAAAATAATATCCAAATTGATACAACCATTTTAGCGTAAAAGCTACAAACAAATATAAGTTCAAAAAACAACTTCAAATATTTACATATTGGTGATTAACTTTTAACTTAATATATTCTGATCATGCTGATATACGTATATGACTTTTAATGCTATTAACGCTAAAGTCGATAATTTTTAAATTAATTTAAAAAAATATTATAGCCAGCTTAGCGCAATGAAAAGATTAAATGGGTTATTTTATTGCAAGAAAAAAAATCCCGCCCATCATTTTAAAAACCTCTACATTAAAATTAATCTGTTATTATATTTTGCAAAATGTTATAAAAAAGAAAAAATTATTGTTTATAGGAGATGCAAATTAACTTAATTATTAAGCCAAAGGATGGGAGAAGCCTTGGCTCCTGAAACGACGGACTCTTTAAGATGTGTAGACCCTTTTATGTCAATAAATGATTATTTGATTTGATTTGATTTGATATGATTTTATTTGATAAGTAGTTTATAAGTGTTATATTTTTTATACTTACTGACTTATAATCCGTTGTCCACAGTTTTAAAGATATTGAATATGGTACATAATTATAATATTTCATTATGCACAGTTTAACCATAACAATTATTCTATTCTATTAATCTTTTCATTGGATCTGGTATTTTCTGCGTTTTTATCTTTTGCTAATTCAACTTATTAAAATATTAGGTCAACCAACTGTCGGATCATAATTCAAAAGCCCATCCCATAAAGCTAAAAGGCCATAAAATGAAAATAGCAAATTGCAATAGTAACAACACATTTATCAAAACACTCAAAATACCTCTCAACTCCTACACAAGTTTAATTGATTTTACAACGAGTTTTGTACCTTAACTCAATGGATTATGAGCTTCAAAAAACATGAATAAACTTTAAATTATGGTGTGTAGGTCAATTCAATCGATTTAAATAGTCTTAATGGTTTTGTGAAGTCATTGCTTAGTCAGAAATCACATCATTATCTTAGGTGCTAAGTACATGCGCAAGTAAGTTTCAAATACTTACAATTTCAAGAACATAGAATACCTACTTTAAAAAGATGGTTACAAGAATCCTTCCTACAGGGTGATCACGATAACCAAAATATTAGCGACCATTTAACGACAGCTCCAGTGTTATAGGTCAAAGACTACGTACGCAGCACGTTAACCTCTTTGCAATAGGTACGCATTTTTGCAAACATACACTTCAGCAAGTTACGGTAGTGTGTCTATCTTTTCTTGACATATTTTTACTGTCTTTTCCCCTAAGCGTAACCACCCCAAAAGCTATCCCAATCAAACGTTCAGAATCTTGTTTGAAAAGTTATTAATGAACTTCCAAATAAACTTTACGAAATCTACAGCAATATTAAATCTGGCCACGGTTTTAAGAATTTCAATACTTCACGAAATGAAGAATTCTTTCTGTGCCGCGATTCATAATACGATGGGATAGCTTGGGCTTAAAATTGGCCAACACAAGGAAATATTATTTAATATCTGTGACAAGTATGAAGAAGAAAGTTTCGATGGGATGAACAACCTCATCTCGTAAGGCTATATACATATTGCAGGCTTTAATAGTACAGAGCATTGAAAAATGATGCTTTGCACCTAGTATTGTTTTTCTTGCTCTGTGGTTATGTTACAATTAAAGAAAAGTAAAATATCACGGCAAATTCTCTTTTCTTTGAGTGTAAGTAATTAATTCACACTACCACTAAGCAGTACCTATTATAAGTACCTACTTACCATATATTAATATTCAAGTAAGTATAAGTTCTGTTATTTTATTCAGTGGTCAAATGTATGTTAATGATAGAACTACATAATAATTATTATATATTTACGATTGATATATATATGTTAAATACACATACATGCATAGACATATTTATATTTGGAATAATCATTGTAAACATAAACATTGACGGACATAATGGCAGCGATAGGCACCTAATTTTCTCAACTTGTCGTAGTTCACGCGTAATCTAATAGATGGCGCTGACTTTTCCCACGCCATTTTGACAAAATAATGTTCCTTCGGGCATATCCTGATATATAAATCTATGCATACATGCCTTCACATGAAATGGAGTGCTTTATACAAATTCTAGACTTATTTTTATTAGACTGTTCTATAAGTATCTAATAACAATATTTAAAACCAGTTTATAAACAATTTGAGGAACCTATGATTCATTAAAATTACACGTTAAAATATGTAAGTACTTATGTAAATATATTATTTTATTTCTGTTTACATGTAGTGTGATGCGTGATGTCACGGTCATTTATCAAAACGCGTGTACAATAAAATGTTTCATGATTTGATGTTTCCTTGACTAGGAACAAGTGGTAATCAATGGTACCAACCTGTCAGCCTTAACGTGTTTACTAATCAACATCACATAAGTTGTTAAATCGATGCAATCAGTTAGAACATTATAATATGCATAATTATTATAATCTGTGACACTGGCCACACGTGGCTGTGACTCCCGCGCATAGGTACAATACTTATAAGTGAAAGTAGGTACTGCCAACCGTGGTGAATATAGAAAATGATGATAAGTGTCCAAAGTAGCATTGTCGAGGGAGGCGGGAGGCCTATGTTCAGCAGTAGTCTTCATGGTTGATGACATATGCGTGCTTGTGTGGAGTTGTGGACCGACGATATGGTGAAAACTACGATGAATACAGGAGGCCATCATGCAAGAGGCGAACATCAGCCCCTCAAGGTGGCGCTCTCTGGGAGAGGCCTATGTTCAGCAGAGACCTTTGAAGGGCACGTTAAGCCATCGGTCCCGACTGTTGTCCAAGTCAGAAGCATCTGGGCGGCCTAAAAATTCTGACACTAGGGCCTACACGAGAAGAAGAAGCAGACGTCTTCAAATTTTCAGGCTGTTGATGATGATGATGACTGTAAGTTTATTACGAGCAGTCCGAGTGACAAAAGTTGCAAACAAATAAAAACTTCCAACCGGGTAATAGTACTTACTTACCTATAAAATATATCCTACACGCAAAATTGTAAATATTCGGCCCGTAGGTCGTAAAGGTCGTAAACCTCGCAAGAGTTTCGGGTGATTTTCTAATTCTGAATGATGTAAAGGAAATAAGTATGTTGACTTTGAGTTTGTTCGCTTTCACGACACGAGCCTGAAGCCAACTTTGTGTTGATAAGGGTCTTAATTTTCCCAAAATTAGATTCTTATTAGCGTCATTGGATGGTTCAATAATACCGCAGGTTTTTCTGTCAAATGCTTCGACTACCGGTCAGGACAAGAAATTTTTCAATAACGTGATGATGCTGTTAAATCACGAAAAATAAATTACAATTGTTACAAATGTCATTCCTTTATTTTTCCTTTCCATGTAAGGTTGTCTGGAAGAGATCGGTCTGAGCGATAAGAACACCCACTGTTACACTTTCCTCACTTAGATTTTAATCATTTGTGATGTGGTGTTTCTATAAAGAGTGTATTTATAGTTTATCTAACTTTGACGGGCTCGATAGCTCAGTTGGTAGTAGCCCTGCCTTCTGAACTAAGAGCTGTAGGTTCGATTCCTACCCAGGACAAACATTTGTGTGATGAACATCAATGTTTGTTCTGTGTCTGGGTGTAATATTGTAGTCTGTATGTATTTACAAACAAAAAAGTATCTAACTATTATATCAGCTATCTGGTTCCCATCGTACAAGCTATACTTAGTTTGGGGCTAGATGGCGCTGTGTGAAAATTACCAGAGATATGTATCTATAACTATACGCAATCGTTGTAGTTTTCCGTTATTTTACTATTCTATATTACTTTCGATTTAACCATCCATCCCTACTTGAACCATCACCCATAAAAATATCGTGTTGCAAGCCGTAGAACTTGGCAGCATGGCAGCACATATTATAAAGTTCTTTATCGGCAAAGTCATAAAGTAAGTAGGTAAACATTTACATATTCCAGCGAATGAAAAAGTTTCAAAGTCAATTTTACTATCCAAACAGTTTCGAAAAGGCCAAACAATTTGATATCTAATTTATTTGCACATTCAGTTCAAGTAAAAATGTATACTATTTATGTATTTAGATACTATTATAACCGTTGACTTCAGGCCAAAAAGGATGTTGAATCAAAATCAGTGTTTTATTGCAAATAGGCTATTCATAGCACTTTTACAAGTCAAATGTCGTTGGGTACTTAAATTAAACTATTACAGTTACTGAGCAGATAAAATCACAAAGTACAACTATTTATAGCAAGCCTGTTACAAAAAGTATTTAAAAAAAATAAGTTCTCTCTTCCACTACACAGGTGCAAGCAATACGGCACAATGCAGAATAGTCAACTCCGATGCGCAGCTTCGATTACACCTGTAATCAACCCAATACAAGAATACAAGAAACTTAACAGTGACGTAATTTTTTGAAAGACTAGACAATGACTAAGGACTCAATGTAGTCAAAATATTCTTGATCTGACTCTTATTTTGATAATTTAACTTAGCAGCAATATAACCAATTAAACCAATTACTTTGTGATTATTGTAAGACTCTTATAAAATTAATGACAATTTAAGTTCGATGAGGTAAATTTAGTTCAATTCCAATTGGTCAATGAGAAAATTTACAGACAGAGTTTTCGGCGGGACGACGAAAATACTCTATATTCATTCTTCACGGAATTGTTGAAGACGAGCAAACATGCTAAGTAAATCTTTAGAACAATCTGTCTAAGAATTAACCGCGGTACTCACAAAATCTTAGATAAAAATAGTCTGACAAAATACAAATAGTACCTGCATACGTTCTGTTTCTCAACACTCGGTTTGTAAATATATCGTCTTCACTTTTCTTTCAGCACCACCCATTGCGAACAATCCAATCCAATACAAAAAGATAATAATCTCCCGCTCTGTTGCTTCGCAAACAAAAGCTTTATCGTCAACATTCGTGACTAAACAGAATTGGATCTTGTCGTTGTCATATTAACAAAATATCGGTTCTCATTTTATGTTTATTGATTCTGGCTGTACTTGGAATTCGCAATATATAATTTACACCTATGCATCATAAATAAAATTACCAACCATATTTATTATTCCTTTACAGATTATTCAAATTGAAGCAAGTTCCTAGAGAAGAATATGCCAGAACATCACAATCCAGCATTATAGTCCCGCAACTAGTAACGTCGTGAGGAGTAAGCGATTCTCTCGACGAATGAGAGAGCAGCGCGAGAGCATGGATGGGCCATAGAATGCGCGTCACTCCGGCGCCACTATACGTATTTCTGCTGATCTCCGCTTGTGCATATGCTTTTATTCCTGGTGCTGATGGTAAGAACACTTCATTATTTTTAATCATTAGGTTTAATTGCCTTCAGCTTCTGTGACATGTATGGTGCTCTTCAGTGAATGCCATAGTGCTCATCATTCATTTTATCAATGCTCTAAAATCGTTTCTTTTGTTAATACCTCGTTAATTCGGAAAACTGTCATGTTTTCTGCAGATACTCTATATGCACCTTATTATTAGGCTATACGTAATTACGCATACAGACTAACTTTACCTTTTCAGGTCCAATATCCCACCAAGAAGCACTAGAAGGTGGTGACGCTACCCTCCTCTGTGATACCACACCAGACTCTTCGGATGACGAATTCATGATAATAGTCTGGTACAAAAACAACCTGCCAATTTACAGGTAAAAACCTAACCTACTATCAAGCTAATGGGTTCTTCTAGTTATGTGAAACCAGCCTAAGAATTTGCAAATGTAGTAGCAAACAGGATGTAGTTTTAATGGTCGCCATTATTGCAGGTATTCTCATGCGTCGAAGTAATGAATGAAAATTACAGTACACGAATGAAATCCGATTGTGAATTAAATTTAACGATACGGGCACCATTATACTAACAGTGTAGATTATTTCAAATTGCAATTGCATAATGAATCTTGTCAATTGAGTTCATATTATTATTATCCACAAGTATACGCGACCGTGGGAAAGAGAGATAAGATCTTTACTAGGAAACATAGTTGTTTTCCTGAATAACCAGGTAAAAATAAACTAATATAAACTAATATATAATAGACAGTTGTATACCTATTTAAATTTATATATATACAGGCATGGAGCTAATAAAAAAAGAAATAGGGAATCCCGTCTGATCCGAAACTGAAGCACCCTTAGGAAGCCGGAACGCTTCGTACGTACGAGCGGGGCACGCACACACTCACATCATATGCAGCCGGTCGCCCTTCTTTTATCTGACACACATATGTAATATGTCCGCCATTTTGCGCTTCAGCTCGATGTCAATAAAAACTCTATCCTTCTTTTTTTTATTTCATCCATGTATACAGAATGATCTTTATAAAAAAATTAGATTAAGCCGGAACAAATAAAAACAATGTTTCTGTGAAATATCTCTGCAAAGTTATCTGGAGATTTATCAGAAATATCTCCAGATTTAATGCTTTTGCTAACGTGTTTTCTCACGAGAAAAGGGACGTTATAGTCTTACTCGTCTACATTTTTGTGTCATGTGACACATGTCAGTAAATGGGGTAACCCTTGAGATCGGAAAGCGTAACATTAGATACGTAAATAAGAAAAAGATATTATAATTCTAATGTTTGTTCTCCTGCGTATGGTGTGCCTGACTTAGATTAATAGAAGTTTTACTACTTCCCCTACGGTTCAGCATTGTCAGCAATAAACTTAAAAATTAAATAAACGTTTTTAGGTCTGGGGCCTTACCACAAACTAATACAAAACCATCATGGTTCGTGCTAGTAATGCTTCAAGTTTACAATAATATTGTTCGAATTCGTACCATGAACTTATAAAGTATTCCTGCGTGAGAACGTGACGTCTACATTTTTACATAGCGTTATCACTGTCGCACGTGTCGGTGTCAACATGATGTATTTGAGTGAACGATTCAATGTGACGTCATCAAAACTGCTCTGCGTCAACAACATTACAATATTCTTACTTTTATGTCGTTTTTCAAAGTTTTTTTTCCTATTGCTAGAACACCCAATTAAAATTAAGCATTCTAATTATATTACAATCTAGCCATCTATTTGACTAATGAGTAATTTTAATTTAACCTAAACTTCTAGTATAATAATTATCTAAGAATGTGAAATAACACGTTTCTTATTGTTTCTATTAAGGTGAAGACACAATGTTCTTGTGTTCTTTTTTTAGTAGCACTTACACCACCACATTAAACTATCACGTAATCAAAGTATGATATAAGTAATAATGCTATAAGACGTTGTGGTGACCTCCCAGTACCTATCTAACCGCCTATTTATATTTGTACAAAATCAATTGTTTATGAACTTCAGATAAAGTGTTCACATCGTTTGGATCTTAGGAACCTTAACCAACTTTGTATGTTTATGACCAATCTCACTGATCTTCCTTATTTTGTTGTAGTTTCGAAGTGCCAGACAGGGAATGGTCTGAGCCATTCTTTAACACAAGCAATCGGCTGAGAGCTGATCTTCGGAGCCAACCCAGCTCGTTCACCATCACCGCCTTGAATGAGGATGATCAGGCCCTGTACCACTGTCGCGTCGACTTTCGGCTGTCTCCAACGAGGAACCTTGGAGTCAATCTGACTGTTGTTGGTGAGGTTTATTATTACTTTTTTATAGTATGTTCATCCAGTGATAACGTCTCTTCAAATACACGATATATTTGTGGCCCCAAAAAACTAAAACAGTTTTAACGCCTTAAAAAATTCCGGTAAGTTTTGCAGAAAGCCCGGAAACTGTAGGCCTAGCACGAATATTTACGCGCGCGTAAGTGTAACGTTAACGTAAGGCCCCCCTATTACGATTGCGTCTGCCGCTCAACTGCTGTCAAAGTTCATACAATTTTGACAGCAGTTGAACGGCAGACGCGCGTCAGCAGCGTATCGTAATAGGGGGCAGATCAAATGCCATACAACTGCCTTACGTTAAAGTTACACTTACGCGCGCGTAAATATTCGTGCTAGGCCTACTGAAGGGCTATAGCCACTGATCTCTATTATTCATGTACTCAGAGGTAAAACTGTATTTTAGTTAGGTATAGGTACCTTTAGTTTAGGCCCTTCATCAAGTCAAGAACTAAAAGCCTGAAACAAAGTTTCAGAGTCCTAATGACATGAAACTCAATTAAATACGTACCTAACTTATATAGGTAGGTACCTACTTTACTAACATGTAGCGAATGCCATACATAACTAATTCAAGTTTTAGAGCAAAGGGGTCTTCTTCTTCTCGTGTAGGTAAGTGGTCAGCCCTGGTGTCAGAATTTTTAGGCCGCCCGAAGGTTTCTGACTTGGCTTAACGACTATTGTCTTACGACAACACCGACCGACGACTTAACGTGCCCTCCGAAGCACGGTAGCGCTCAGTTCTAAATACCAACTTTTTGCTGTAGCGGTCACCCATCATAGTAGTGACCGCAGCGAACGTTGCTTAACTTTACCGATCGGTTAGGGACGGCTAGTCGTGCTTCGCTACGAGCAAAGGGGTATGTGCCTATTATATATTTATTCTGTGCTATAGGAGCACGAAATAGGTAGATCTTTAGACTAGATTTATGCTATTAGAATATAAAACTAATAGAGCAGGCCTACGCGATCAGATAAAGTTTACCTAGTAGACTAAACACCTAAAAACCTAATAGTGTCGAAATAAAAAAATGACAAAACTTAGATATAAAAAATCCATAAACCCACCCTACACTTAGGGTGGGTTTTCCACCAATAGTTAAGTTAACCAATGGTTAAAAACTCTAACAAAATTTTGACCATTGATTAGCATCTGTTAGCATTGTAACCGTTGTTTATTTTAACTACGGATCAAAAAACCCACCCGTCAACCCTTAGTTTAATCGGCACAAGACCTATCCCGTCCCTTTCCTCTCGCTATATTTATCTCGTTCCAATACTAAACTCATTCCGTTCCTGTCCAGTCCAGTCCCATTTCTAGCCACAATAATAATTGTGAAGCTTTGTATGAATTTAGATTTGTCTGATCACTTTGATTTGATACCTACATTTTTCTTCGACTTCCTCTTCGTTTTTTAAATATATTTCGCAAAACTACAAAACTTCGTCTACGAGAGAGGCATATTGTGTATGTACCTATGTACCCATCTGCACAATACTTGACCGATCTTCAGTTGGCACTTACCTCTCTACTAGGACGAGCTTAATGGAATACCCACATAGAGAGTTAATTCGATCTTAGGACCTTTAAAACTTTAGTGCAGACGAGGACGAGCTTAAGACTAATAAAACTCTTGATCGATAACCACTTACAATAAAAGTGATGACCAGCCAGCTGGTTTGCTTGCCACTAATTTTCATCTTTGTTTCATTACAAAATGCTCATTAAAAGTTGCTTTAAAATGGAATGGCACTCTGAACGAATCAAGTTACATAGTTACATAGTTATTTCTCTTACATTTTAAAGTTTACTCACATTATGTAAAATTTATCCGTACCTTAGGTATCCCTATTTTTATAGCGTAGCGTGGCAGCGTAGGCCGGCCCCCCACTAGGTGGACCGACGACCTGGAGCCGGTGGTGGAGCCGATGGATGCAGGAGGCGAGCAGCCGCTCTGAGTGGCGCTCCCAGGGGGAGGCCTATGTTCAGCAGTGGACGTCTGCAGGCTGTTAATGATGATGATGATGAAAACTTTATAGAAAGTGACTACTTATGAAAGTTAAATTTAATTTATTTTCTCAAAGTAAAGGCAAAATTAAATTAAAGTTTTCTTATAAAACTATAATTTTATTGTCCTCAAAGTAAGTAGACCAGGTACCCGCCGTAATACGACCGATCTATAAAGTAACCACGTTGGAAAGGCAAGGTAAGCGAGGTAGGTTGTCACAGTGTAAATACTCACAGAAGGTAACCTTACAATATTATGAAAGAATCTCGACTTGATGCTCCAGTTACAAGGTTTTTGGCATCACAGATAATTGACAAGAAGAACAATAAGTCACGTCAAGTTGAGAAAGTTTGTAAGTGATGTCTTATAATATTTACTTGTATGGCGTAGAGTAAAGGCTAAGAGATCGAAATATAACCAAAATAAAATATAAAATAAATAAATATGTGTGGACAATTCACACATCGCCATCTAGCCCCAAACTAAGCATAGCTTGTACTATGGGAACCAGATAACTGATACAATACTTTTATACATTTTTGTTTGTAAATACATACATAGAATACAATATAACACCCAGACGCAGAACAAACATCTATGTTCATCACACAAATGTTTGTCCCGGGTAGGAATCGAACCCACAACCCTCAGTTCAGAAGGCAGGGGGGATACTACCAACTGAGCTATCGGGCCCGTCAATACTTGACCGATCTTCAGTTGGCACTTACCTCTCTACTAGGACGAGCTTAATGGAATACCCACATAGAGAGTTAATTCGATCTTAGGATAAACAAAATATAACTGTACCTAACACTACCAAGTACTATTTATTCTGTGGTGCCTACCTGATAACCTCAAAGTCAAAATCAAGTACTTACTACTTACGTACTTACCTAAAGCTTGGGTTTTGATCCGTACTTAAAGTAACCAATGGTCAAAAATGCTAACAAATTCTAATCAATGGTTAATACTTGTTAAGATTTTTAACCATTTGATAAAATCAAAAAACCCACCCTATTGACCTAGGGTCGTGTGTGCATGGCGTATTGAAAATATAGTGAATGTAGTATCCTCGGTGTTTCAAGTTTGCCTTCTGTAATATGTTTATTTCGTGGAAAAGTAAATGTAGTCAACGGAAGTGCTTTCAGGCGGACACATCCAAACTATTCCCGTAGAGCGTGTTTAATGTGTCAGTGGCGTAATTACACCTGCACAGGTGGAGCGGAGACGTACTCAGGTCAGGGGGAGATAAAGAAAATTTTCTTGTCTAAATTTATTACCTACAACACTATCGGTTGTAGTCATGTATTATACTTAAGAATATTTATAATATGCACTAGTGGACATTTTATCCTATAGTGATATACAATAGGGCAATAATACATTTTTTTTAATATGTTGGCTCCACACATAGTGTATTTAGCCAGTGTCAAGTATTGTATATTTTCATCGAGTTTTAGAATATTTTACGTAGTCAAGTCTTTGTCATAGTCATAGTCCAGTCTAAGTCGGGTCATAGTCCAGTCTAAGTCATGCTCAAGTAAAGTGGTGGCAACTTTACAAGAAGCTTCTATGGAATTTTGGAAGCAACTCGAAAAACCACGTTACACCACATTATATCACTTGACCACACTCATGCTCGTAATTCAGCACTTAATGCGTAAAACGCCACCAATTTTAAACATTAACACTGGAAAAAGCACAAGTTTTGAAAAATAATACAATGCAACGACGTGAAATTTTCCGCGTTCCCGCCAAAACTCCCAATAATACATTACTACGCAAGCACACAGGCTTATTGCAACTAATGACAGTCAATTACATTTATAGGTATGTATATAGGTGTTGTAAAAAGTTTTGTATTTTAAATGGTTCTGGCTATTAGGCTTTACAAAACATATATTTATAGAGATTGTAGTCAGCATAAACGTTTGTCGTGTTACGAACATGTAGGTAGGTAGTATAGTATAAGTACCTAGTACCTACAAGTCAGCTCAAGAGGCGCGGGCGTGTAAAAAACCGGAATACTAATTTTGTTTTATGGCCATTTTAATATATTACAAATATCTGTATATGGCCCCTCTATCGACTTACCGACAGTAGAACATAAATTAATATATCATAAAAGTTTATTGCAGATAAAACCCACAGTAAAGGGAGACACTTTGTATTCAAGTAAATTTATTTAACGATGTTCTAAATTTTTGCACTTATAAAATAATTTTACTCGTGTTAAAACGAATCATTTTGTTACTCCTCAGGGACTAACCCAATGATTCGTCCTATGATAATTGATACCTACTTTAAAAGTTAAAACTGGTAAATTCCCGTCGTCAGAAAAAGATAAAAATAGTAGTAATGTTGTTATGTGTCTTCTATCTTTATTTCTATTTTTTGAAATTGGTCCAGTCGTTAAATGAAAGGGGGTAAATAGTCCCCCCCTTCCTGATTGCGTGCCACGGAAAGAAAGATAATATAAATGGGTAATGTTTTATGTGTCTCTTATCTTTATTTCTTTTTTTTTATTTTGGTCTACTCTTTAAATTAAAGGGGGTAATAGCCCCGTCCTGATTGCGTGCCGCTGGAATGCTGCGTTGTTTAGAAACAGCTGGATATATCAATGTGACAGATGTTTACCTCACGCATTGAACATTAAAAACACCTACGGCTATGATGAATGAATGTTTCATCGGTGCGCATTAGCGTAAAAAGTAAAAATGTGTTCGTGTAAAAACATTAGAAATGCTTTTACGGATAGAGTAGAGATAAAGGGTTATTTTGTATACACTGTCACAAATAGAATTAAGGGATTTTTGTAATAAACACAACATCCACTGTGACCACGACAAAGGTATTTTTAACCCTCAACGCAAACTAAGGAGTGTTACAAAGTTACAAGTATTTTTTTCTAAATTTTATTTTGGGACTGTATTCGCCTTTGGATTTTAATGGGCACCGCTCTAACTAGTCATGTAAAAAATAGTTATCAAGTTAAACGCGTGTTTCTGTTTGTGGTTTGGCATGTAACTTCCCACAAGCATAAGAATGGGCTGTATTTTTTTAAAATGACTTGATTGGTGGGGTGTCTTTAAAAGTTTTTTTTATCTGATATTAATATCACATAGTCAGTAATCCTATTATACTATAGCTGTGGTAATACTGTGGTAAAAATAGTGACGACGACATTGTTTGTAACATGCTTTCCTTTCAACCAGTCATTTACAAAATCCTGGCTGCAAGAGACATCCCTGTAATCCATTAATTTAAACGAAAACATTAATTAAAGATGACAATCTCGCTTTATAGAATTGAAAAAAAATTAATTATTACGTTGGAGGTTCATTTTATTTTTAGGGGAGCCCTGTTAGATGTTTTAAATAGACGTAGGTAGTGTACCTACATGATGAATAACTAAGTGGGAGCTTATGATGTTACCTGAAAGCCGGAGTAGGTAACTAATTTATTAGGACAACCTTTTGCGTTAGTTACAAAGTTGATTCTACCTAATTAAGTAAGTGTGCAGAGCTGTAAATGTTATTTAAAGTTTGAAGGCTCATTAACGGCTCGGAAAGTGAATATACTACATAGTATAGGTAAATTACATGGGTTTTATTATGTAGGCACTTACCTCAATCATCATTAAGACGTCCTGAAGACGTCCGCTACTGAACATAGACCTCCCCCAGAGAGGGCCATTCTGAGCGGCTGATCGAACCCTGCATCCATCGGCTCAGTTTGGCGCCCCATGGCTTTAACGAGATCGTCCGTCCACCTAGTGAGGACCCGGCCTACGCTGCTTCTCCCGGTTCATGGTCGCCACTCGAGAACTTTTCTTCCGCGTCGGTTGTCAGTTCTACGAGCGATGTGACCCGCTCACTGCCGCTAATGCTAACTAATGCTGCTTGCTAATCTTAAAAGCCATATTGGTGACTAATAGTTCCCTTGCAATCCAGGGAATAGGCAGTTGCATTCTCAGCAGATCTGTGATTTTAATAGGTTTTCTATTGTTCCAGTATTGCCCAGCCCTCCATTTTTCATGGACGAAGTAAACAACAAGGTCGAGAAGAAGATCGGTCCTTACCACGATGGCGACACGTTAGTACTCCGCTGCCTCGTTATTGGAGGTAATTATAGTTCATATATTCTACAAAATCTTACGTGAAGGCAAACCTGTATGGCATGTGACGTGGGCGGGTACGTGGTACTTCAGGACAACAAATTGATAAACTAAATTGCAAGGATCAATTCGCGATACACACTAAGAATAAAATTCCAATAAGTCATCGAACTTCCTGAAATGGGCCTGACAGAATTTCTTTGCTTTTTTAGTCAAACAGCTTTAATATATTAAATACGAAGTTGTAAATATAAACGCACAAACCTTCCGTTATTCTTCTATGGTATAGGTGTGTGTTCGTGTCCTAAAAATCCTTATCTTCTTCTTCTTCTTCTTCTTCTCGTGTAGGCGAGTGGTCAGCCTCTTCCTTGGCTTAACGACTGTTATCTTACGACAGCAGCCGGGACCGACGGCTTAACGCTCCGAAGCACGGTAGCGCTCAGTTGTGAATACCACTTTTTGCTGTAGCGGTCACCCATCAAAATCCTGATAATCAAAATAAAATTCACACAGATTTCATACGCTACCGAGACAAGATATGATAATACTTTTTAACCCGGAAAATTAAAAATTGTAAACCGTGTAAGTAGGTAACTTACCTAAATAAAAACGCAGTTGTTATTTATGAAAGGTCGTCAGCACAGACATGACTGTTTTTCCATGGTACTACGTAATTTTGCTACCCATACAAATACAGGTTGTTATATTTTGTCCTGAGAAAAGGATCATCGTGCTTCGCGGAAAATGAGTTATTAGACCCTACATCCTTACACTCGTTTCTGTAAGAAAAACATCGAATAATTCTGCCCTAATTAACCCAAGCTCGAATGAAATATTCGTATATTCCTCAAAAGTAACTTTGAACGTTCCCCAGCAGGTATTTTTGTTTTTGAAATGTCTTTGAAGTGATATAAAGTACCTAGCTGCTTTGTCTTTTGAGTCTTAGCTAACGATAATGAGCAAAATTAATAAAGTCTTAAATAGATGTCTTTAATTAGCATTTTGAATATTCCAACAAAAACGTAGGTAAGTTAAAGATGCAAAAAAAGTAATAAATAAATAATCCGTTATGTAATAAACAAATACTTATGAAAAACTGAAATAGAACATAAGTATTCTCATTCTCAGCACAGGAATAAGTAAGTTCATAATTATTATGTAATTTCAGGCGTCTACAGAACTCGTGCGAACCGTCGGTAAACATGTTATAGGGTTCCGCTGTTTCTCTGTCTGTCTGTCTGTCCGTCCGTCCGTCCGTCCGTCCGTCTGTCTGTCTGTCTATCACTAGGCTGTATCTAATGAATCGTGATAGTTAGACAGTTGAAATTTTCACAGATGATGTATTTCTATTGCTGAGATAACAATAAATACCAAAAAACAGAATAAAATCAATATTTAAGGGAACTTTCATACAATTTTGAAGTGAAATTTTGGTTCCCGCTCGTGATTCTAATTTTTTCTTTACAAATTAATCTGTAGATTACGCTGAGCAGGCCGATACTGCTACAAAAATCAAAGATATTGAAATTTCGGTGTTAATGTAAGTCTAAGTACGGATTTTGGGTGCAATCAAATTGAGCCATTTCATTGCCATTTAGAAATATATTACCTCCTTAAAATGAGTAGAATAGAACCTGTTTCAATTGCCACCGACAAAGATGAAGGAAAACCTAATGGCGAAGGAGCAAAGAAATACATTTGCATGTAATAAAATCAAACCTAATAAAAATACTCCATTAATTTCAAGTTAGAAAAGACGGTTAATAAACATTGCGAGGTAATTTTTCCTCGTATCCGGCACCTGAAATTAATTCACATTTTTTTCGAATACCAGCATCAGAGTGAGCTTGAAGCATTTCATAAGAATTCCTCACTAAGTGATAAATTAAAGCGGGGTATTCCAATAATGTCCCGAGTTTGTGTAATATCTTCCTCACAAATGAGACCCATAGGGCATAGTTTCGAAGTTAATTGAATGAAATGTGTTTAAAAAACTTGTTCGGAAAATTACTTGTAAAATATCGATGCTACCGAGAATCTTGGGTAAATAAATGTCCAAGCTTTTTTTAATTGCCCTCTAATAAACTAAGTTGCTTAATAGCGGTAGTAAACATTTATTTTAATGCGAATATTGCAGGCCTTCTATAAAACCGGTCAGTGTTGTAAAGTAAATACTTAGGCTCGTGCTTACAAAATGATGCTACTCCACTAACATCTATTTATTCTGTGGCTCATCCGCCACTTGGTGCTCAATCCGAGATTTCATTCATAAATAGATATATCTAGGCTTATTATGTAAGCAGATATACCTAGAGGGTGTTAATTGGGTAGAAGGTTAGGGATACACAGTGTGGTCTATTTGCAAAATTCATCAATTTTTTTTTATGTTTCTGGGATAATTTTATTGATTATGTTCTTAAGTTTGGTAGGTATACTCAAAAAAGTTTTAGATCCCTACAATACCAAAATAATAAGTTCTACTGTCTTAATTCTAGGAAAATAAAAACTGCCAATTAAACGATAAAAAAATCAAGCAAGTAGGGCGATCTATTTGCAAAATACAAGCTTACGCTACGTAAACTTGTATTTAGATCGCCATTCTTAGGTTACTACACGCCCACCACGTTTGGCTAACCCTCTTTACCCTGTATTACCTGTGCACCTGTAGGTATTATATTATCTGGGTTGTGAACTAAAAGCCTCAATATTACTAGAGTACAGAAAAAGTTCACGAAGTAATCACTATCGCTGGCTTTAATTTCCGCAAAGCGATCTCGTCCAGGCAATCTTCGGACGCTAAGCCTCGGTATAAATTTATTTACAATTGGTTTGCTAAAAGTCTCATGACGACATAATAGTGAGAAGTTTGGTTGGTACTTATTTGGGGCTGAATTAAATTATTTGTAGAGCAGCTAAATTCTGTAATGTATGCTACCGAACGCTTCTAATTGGGTTAGAGTTCAAAGTTTGATTCGGTTCGATTCAAAATATGTTGTTTGCATGTTTCGCAGTATAGGTAATTATAATTTGTGGTGTGTAAGATTCGCTAAAATAATTAACTATTGTGGAGAAATTTACTCAAGGGCGGATGCTTGGTTATATGTAGACAAAGACAATTTAGACAAATTATTAATATACTTAGTTATTTACCTACTCATATGCCTCTACGCTCATTAGGAATTTCGGTTAAGGGCCTTATTATCCTCAATAACATGCTTTTCATCTGTTTCCAGGTCGTCCTCCACCTAGGATCAGCTGGTACTCCGGCTATACCCTAGTAGACGCGTCAGACGGAGACAGCGATATCCCCAAAGTGAGAGAGAATGAGCTGTACCTTCCGCTGTCGAGGAACAATGCTGCTGATCTTTCATGTCGAGCGACGAACACGATTCTAGCGCCCCCTGTTGTAGCGACGTTGGAGGTTGAATTATATTGTAAGTTGATAAGCTCTAATATAAGTATAAGTAGATAATGAGCACCAGCAGCCTCCTCGGTAGATAGTACCTACATTTAAATCTGCGATCATTTGTGATTATATCAAACCCCAAAGTTTTATCGTTTCAACGTTTAGCAGTGGCGTCTTCCGGTTGTGAAAGTGATGTGTGTGATAGTGATAGCCCGTGCAATTTTCCTTCGAACCGATGACTGAGGTTCCACCACATATAAAGGGATTTAACCACAATAGCTTCTGCTGTGGCCTAGAATAATCTAGGTACATTCGTCGAGTTTTAACCTAAAATGTTTACTAAGTAGGTATATGTCGTTGCAGTAATAGATGAGGGGATTCTCAAAAACGCGGGTAGGCGTGTATTCTCTTTTCTTGTAGCTTGGTATGGCAATGTAGGCAATCGGTGGCAGGTTGGTATCAGAACTTATTGAAACGAATATCTGTAGAAGCAACTTAAAATGATTTATGTCAACAGCTATTGTATCTTTCAGTGCCAGCATTCAACGTGTCAATTTACTGGATCTCTGGCACTGAAGGTGACTCGATCCAGGCAGGTCGGACCGCGCTCGTGAAGTGTACAGCGCGAGGGTCCTACCCTCAACCAGATCTCACCTGGATGGTGGACCAGCGGCATCTGACGCATCACAGCAACCAGGTTAGTTGAATCACAGTGAATATCATCTATTATGAAGGTTTTAACTTTGTTGAACAATTTTTAATATTCAAAAATTGCTTTCTTACTACCGATTGAGTTATCTATGAAATGAAATGAAATGAAATGAAATTTATTTCTGAAATACATAGGGACTACCTATTCAAACATCGTAGGTAAGTACTCACTATCCTTAAATATTTAGGTACCTAACCCTCTTAACCAAGATTAGGTATGCAGTAAGTAATAATAATACATGAGTATCATAAATATAAGTAAACTAAGTAGTGTTTAAATTCGACGTTATAAAACTTACGTAAGTTTACGTTAGTTTATACATAGATGTTAGGTATAACTTGGCTCACTCATAGATGACAGTATGAATGGACTCCTTTTAGTAGGTACTATAACAAAACTCGAGTAGGTATAAATGCCTGAGCACTAACTCCTAACTAAGTTAACCTGTGTTTAGGATATTAGGTCTCCCACATCGACACTTCCTGTAAGGTATTTTATTAGCGTATAAGCACTGCGATGTTTGAACGTGCAGATACAATTTCTTTCAATTATTATTAGCTTTAGTTTGTTGTATTTACTTTAGAATACTTATTCCACGTTGACTGTAAAATTATAATCCATGATATTTTAAAATCACTGTCTGACGTTAATCAATTACGATTAATCAATCCAAGGCTGAGAGATGGCATATTTTAGAATAACTATAGAAACGAAAAGAAACAGAAACAATAACAATGATGCAACCTTATAACTAGTTACAAACCAAAAGTCACCGTCATTCCTTCACACTCTTTTCACCTCACTGCACTTCCCCAATATTTACTTAGCCACACACGTTTGAGATATTAATAAAATATATGTGCTACACAAGTTAGTGCTTAGTTATTTCTAAATGGAAAACATTTCTAATAATTACACTAAGAATACGAAGAAGAAGAGATTGAGTTATCTATTGAGACAACAAATACAAGTTTTGCATCAAGGTTGAAAATTAAATTACAGGTATAAAAAAATCTGTATTAAAATACTTACCTACCCATCAATACGGCTACTATGGTTAATTTATACTTAGGTACAGTTACAAGGTACAAAGGCCGTTGCTGTTCACATGGTCTTTGCATGGACTGTAACATACACAAAGTGGCGCTCCTAGGGGAGGCCTATGTTCAGCAGTGGATGTCTAAGGTCGTATCAACATCATCATCATCTGAAGACTGCTGGACATAGGCCTCCCTATAGAGCGTCACTTTGAGTGGCTGCTTGCCTCCTGCATCCATCAGCTCCTCACGCTTTTAAGAGGTCGTCAGTCGGTAGGTGATTGGTATCTCTACTTACACCTACTTAATTTCTTTCCAGAGCTGGGATGAAACGACGCGGACAGCAGTCTCGTTCCTGGAGCTGACACCAGCTGTGAGCGATAATGGCGGCACGCTGCAGTGCCTCGCTTCCAACCCTGTTATGGAGTCGGAGCCAGGATCTAAAGCTGACGTCATCAGGCTCAACGTTACTTGTAAGTCTACTACAGTTCTGATTATAATCACTAGGTGGACTAACTATTTAGTTAAAACAGTGGGCAGCCGATGGATGCAGGAGGCAAGCAGCAGCTCAAAGTTCTGCTCTGTGGGATGGGAGAGGCCATGTTCAGCAGTAGACGACTTCAGGCCATTGATGAAAATGATGATGATGATGATGATGATGATGATGATGATGATGATGACGACGATGACGATGATGATGATTATGATGGTGATGGTAATGATGGTGGTAATGATAATGATGATGATGACTACAATCAATCATAAAAATTAACACCTCGCACGAAGCATATTTTTTTAAGAACCGTTATCCTAGTCCCATTCTTTTCCTCAAGGGTCATTTTCTATACGATCTAATTCAGCTTCGTAGAAATGTAAAACCTTAATGTTCAGCATACGCATTTCTAATGTGAAAACAGCAGAAAACCCATCTATGTTTTATCTGTTGCAATAATGTATGTTCCATCATCTCTCTATCATAAACAGCACTGCCTTTATTTTCAGATAGTCCAATTATCGAGGTATCAAAACTCGGAGACGGCAGTATGAACGAGGTGGTGGAGCTGGACCCCTTGCATTTAGAATGCGAGGTTAGAGCCAACCCACCCGTGCATAGGTTCACATGGTATTTTAATGTAAGTACAACACTGCCTTCTCAAAATATCGAAACCCACCTGACACCACCTTATCCTACCCCACCCCATAGTACTCTACTCCACCATTATACCGAGCTGGTTACCCCATGGAACTTCCACTACTACGATGGCCTACCCCACCCTTATCTTTAGCTGTAATAGATTTTCGTTTGACCACCAACTCACTTGATGTTAAGCGACGGTGTGGCCGAAAATGGAGCACGTAAACTGGAAGCAACCACTACCAACCATTAACCCTGCTACACCATATCCTCCTTTCACACTCTACCCTCATATCTCATACCGTGCAGTAGCTTGCGTAAATTTCATTAACATGCTAATTCACGAGTCTTAGCATGCTAATTTCCATTACTATGCTATTTGCTAAAATGAAATGAAAATTGTAATGAAAAATGAAATAAAAATTAAATTAAAAAGAAATGAAAAATGAAATTAAACATGAAATGACCCTTTATATTAAAAATTAAATTCAAAATGAACTAAATTAATTGAAATGATTTTTCATATTTCACAAAATTTTGCAACTAGATTTCATTTGCGAAATACTAATTGTGTTTTCACATGCTAAAAATGAATGCGAATGCTTATTAATCCATCACTACCGTGCAGTGTTCTACCTATATCCTCGCGGTGGGATTCGATCTAGTCTGTCCCCGGTCTATATTGTCTACGCTGGTAGACGATTCACGACCCAAAACTGATCATGATATTTGGTAAGCAGATAGTTTGAACCCTGGAAAAGGACATGGAATACATTTTATCGCGATAAAGTACCATACCAGTCCACACAGGCAGCAGTTACTTTGTTTTCCGCTGTAAAGGTCGCTAGAGTTCAACGTTCAAAAAACTGCCTATAATAGTATTAGTTACCAATCACTTTAAGGTAACATATAACCCGACTGTGGCTCACGAATAGTATATCAAATTCTCGACCAGGTTTGAAGGTGAGCCACACAGCGAGACGTCTGTATCACAGCCATGAGAGTTTTAGGAAAAATATTATCAACCATTTAAATCTGCTTCTAGGATAGTCAAATAAGACGTGGTGGTATTTGGGGCGAGCACACTGCATCGCATAGACTCCTGGTAGAAGAGGCCACGAGAGCGCACGCGGGCCGATACTCCTGCGGAGCCGCTAATAGTATAGGGGACACGAGGGCGGAGCATATCAGTATTACTGTTTATTGTAAGTATGAATATACCTAACC
Organism: Ennomos erosarius; assembly: GCA_963580505.1. Classification (NCBI taxonomy): domain Eukaryota; kingdom Metazoa; phylum Arthropoda; class Insecta; order Lepidoptera; family Geometridae; genus Ennomos; species Ennomos erosarius. The sequence goes on along the minus strand of OY756996.1, from coordinate 8,326,868 downwards.
TTCACTTCACTGTTGTAATTATTACCCTTTACCCACATGTCCTCGTCTGACACACTCCATTTCGATATCTAGTAAAAAGTATTTAATTTTCTTTTCAGATCCTCCTGAATGCGCAGAAAGAAGCATCACCATACAAAAAGAAAGCATCAGCTGCAACGTAAAAGCGTTGCCGATCCCTGACACCTACTTTTGGCACGTCCAACCTTCTGGCTTCGACATCCAGCATCTAACCACTGGATCTCCCATATTACCATTAGCTCAGATCACTGGGCCTTTAGCGGGAACGTTAAAGGCCAGCTGTGAAGCTAGTAATGGGATAGCTTCTCAAGAAGAGCCATGTGAAAGAATCTTTAGCTTTGAACACTTGAGGCCGCAGCAGCCTCAGCAGTGTGACCTGGCGTTTGAGTATGGAGAGTTTCAGATGAGATGTATGCCAGGTAAATAAAATTATAAGTTGTGGTTTTTGATTCTGGATATATGACGACGACGAAAAAAGGCATGGCACTTTTGGATAAGGGTTCATACATTATATTATACTTTTTATTGACTGAGAATAGTACTTACTACGTACAGAAGAATCGTTCTAACCTATCAAAGGCCAGCTCGCAAGTGGCCGAAACACGTCTGTTTCGGCCACTTGCGAGATCCTTGCTATAGGTACATAACCACTAACTAATACCGTGAAAAGGTGAATTTATAGGAATTTCTACATGACCCCCCATTTTACTTCACAGTGGAAAACGCAACCTACTACGAAGTATCTGTATGGAAGATGTCAACAGCGAACACCTCATTAGTCCTCGATCGTCGAGCCTCGATGGGTTTCGGTAGTGGACAAGCGATGGCTCAAGGAGCTTGGCTCGTGCGAGCTGGTGTTGGAAGCTTGAGAGATGGAGACGAGGCTGGAGCCGTGGCTTGCAATAGATACGGGTGCTCGAGAGCCTTGCTTCTGAGGCCGACTGAGAACTTGCTGGAAGCTGCTTGGCCGCCGTGGTATCATTGTAAGTTCTTAGCTTTATATATTCAGTAATCATTTATGTGTCTTTTTCACTATAGCATTTCATAGAGCGTAGGATTTTTTGTATTGAAATACGTGATAGGATGGCAGCACTTCTGATAGCGCCACTCAAGCCTTGAACTGCATAAAATTATCACTGTACCTAATATTCCCTGGTTAGGCGTACCATTTTGAATCCCTACCCTCCCACATTAATAGATACAATAATAGACCATAAAGAGGATTTGTAAAGCCTTGTCTAGTTGTAAAAATAATTATACAAAGATAGTTGTAAAGAACTTATTTCGTATTAAGAAATTATTCGTGCTTAGATATAACCTTGATCTGCAGTACATTCCCAATATCTAACCACCTTTCGTTTCCAGTTTTCCTAGAAAAAGACGTGGGAATCTCCCTCGGAGCTGTAGTGTTGATCGCCGTATTCGTGATCTCCACTTATCTGGTGGTCAAGCTAGTTAGAAGACCGCGGTCGAAGACCACGCAGCCGGTCATACAAGTGCTGCAGCTGGACGACGTAGCGAGGAACTACTTGGATAATATTGGAGGTTGGTACGTCATCCCATCATCACTCATTAATTACTACTACTGCTGCTGTTAGCAGTCGTTAAGTTGGAGGTGGATGTCTTAATTTCTGACACATTAGTGGATTATACAGTTCCCGCTTAGTGTTTTTGTATCAGAGATGGCAAAAGCTGGCCACAGCTACACCCCACCACACTCATTTTACTAACATACTATCTTACACTATTTTTTTGTAGCATCCCAGTCAATGTTTCACTTATTATGTTAACAGAGTTGAATTGATGGTTGTATATTGACAGCTAAGGCTGAGTTGCACCAGCTTACTTTAACTATAACTTTAACGCTAACTATAACCGTTCCACGCTTTGCAGGGCGGGCTTATGTCAAAATTTGACCGTAACTTTAACCGTGATTATGGTGCAACTCAGCCTAAGTCCCTGTTGTCAGTCGCTGAATAAAGACATCGGGTTTGATCAATAAAATTAATTTGTAATACTTGCTTTCTTATCTAAAAAATATTAACACTACCGCGGGACTATAACTAAGTTTTTTTTTTTTATATGTGTGGACATTTCACACAGCGCCATCTAGCCCCAAACTAAGCATAGCTTGTTCAATGGGAACCAGATAACTGATACAATACTTATATACTTTTTTGTTTGTAAATACATATATAGAATACAATATAACACCCAGACGAAGAACAAACATCTATGTTCATCACACAAATGTTTGTCCCGGGTAGGAATCGAACCCACAGCCCTCAATTCAGAAGGCAGGGATACTACCAACTGAGCTATCGGGCCCGTCTAAGTTGCGAGTGAACTTGCGTTAAAACTCTTAAGTTTTAAACAACTCTACTCATAACATTGCTCGTCTACTAACACTGCCTGTTATTTAAAAGTAGTACCTACCTAATAGAGCAAGAGCCAAGTAGCCAAGTAGTAGAGAGGCAAGTAGCCGTAAAAAAAGGCGCACTATGTAAAGGCCTATCTTTAGCACTAAGTAAACTGCCCCGCCTGATGATGACTAAAATATATTATTATTATATATTATATATTATTTGTTTAATTAAACATTACTGGTTATTTTAGTTTGTATTTTATTAAATTTATAAAATTATATGTATATGTATACTGTCTTGTATCTTAATAGTTAATACTTACTTTAAGTATATTATTTATATTTAGTATGATCTGCAATTTTGCTCATATCCGTTTGTGCACGCCTAATCTACTTCCTTTTCTTCACACCTTGGTTGACTGGTAGAAAATGCTGTTAGCATTAAGTCCACCTTTGTACACATTTTGTGCATAAAGAATTAAATAAATAAATAAATAAATAAATAAAATTGTATAACTAATATCCTTGCAGAACACAAAACCCACGCGTCTTGCAGCCTCCGTTCCTACAGCAGTGGGTACTCAGAAGCCTCAGCGGAGTCTGCGCCCGCGGTGGACCGCCGCCGCAAGCCGATCTGGAACCGCTGGGAGCTGGGACCGCCCCCGCCTGACGTCACACTCACCTTGCATAGGGAGAGTGCCGTCTGACTTGTACCACAGAATAAATAATAATTTAATACATACCAATGTTTTACTATTGTTTACATTGAATATTGTTTAGTAAAAGCATGAAATGATCCTTCCATGGTAAGAGACCAACAAGTTGAACATTAGAAGACAGGTACAAAAGCTTCACTTCGCGTAGCGACTCTATGAAATATGAGATGTTGGATCTACTGTGAGATTGAACCAAATTTTACATTAAATTTATGTAGTTCTATAATATAAACGCCAGGGTTTCTCAAAATAAGTAGGTACCCGTTTTGGGGTACGCCGTTCACCATATTTCGTAGATAGGTTATCTATGTATAGGTAACTGCCAAGCCCAAATCAATATCTACAAGTATCGATTGAACGCTGGATCGGTATGAACTAATTTTACTATTGAAATAAACATTGGGATTGAGCAATCAGGCTCCTAGAATCGACTCAAGAAAGAAACAAGCCCGCCCACTGCATTAAAATGTAGGTAACGATTGTGTCTGTTGCTCACAAATGTATTCTATTCCTTATTTTATTTCATCTTAAGCCGGTTTCGCAGTTGTCTTAAATATATAATAGATGCTACGAGCGTGAATTTTGAGAGAAGCCTTGGTAAACAGGTAAACACTAACGAGAATTTCAGGCCAGCATACAAATCTTCGACCGAATTAGATGTCTTTGTCTTTTGTCTAAACATTGCTATTCTACTGTCATTGTAAATGATACTGCTATTCAACGGGAAGCTTTGAAAGCTTTTAACCCCCATTAGTTATCTCTTATATGCCAAAATTACTTCAAGAATGAACTGCACTGTTCTATCAATGTTTATGTAGATAGGTGTAGAACTATAATATATATAGATAGGTACGTACGTTAATATGTAAACAGAAGGTATCTATGTAAAACAAAACATTCATTATCATTTCACATAGATGCCTTTTTGTATGTTGCAAATTTAAAATTTGAATATCGTATTTAAAACTGTATGAATAAGAAAAACGGCCCTACAAAATGTACCTATTTGTAAAATAATGTTTAAAACGAGAAGATCTTTATTTTAACTAACTATTGCTAGTAAATAGATAATTAAACAATAAATTAATTATAACATGATCACCATAGTTTTTTTTATTTTGACCTAAGTACCTGATTAAGTAGGTACATTGTTGCTAAGTTTCAGCATAAAACCTCCCATAATTATAAAGAATCAGATAAGACCGATGTCTAAATTGATCAACAGCAATTTTCTTATATTAGAAACATAGCGGTTCTAAAGTGTTGATCTCGTATAAGTACGTGATCCACTAAAATACATTGTAAAAATCCATTTATGGATTAGATGATTGAAAGCCAGCTTTATTCCCAATTTTACTTCTTTCTTTTGCAATTCGATTATCTGCTTACATTATTCCGAACCATCTGTGAACGTAACGCAACCCACGCATTTTCTTTAACATACATTGCTTTGATTTTCTGCTCTTTAATTTCTCAGCTTTTGTTATATTTTGAACATTTCTCTTTGCACGTTTCAATATTTCCCTATTGTAATTTTGATGTGGAGTAGGCTGTTTTGGAACCAGTTTTGGTAGCGGGATATTGACGATTTCAGGCGACACGACAACAAAATTTTTTTGAATCTTATCAGTTGATCTATTGACATTGGCTGTAGCTGATTCATCTTGGTTTAGCCTAGGGGTGTCATCAGCTTTGAGTACTGTATAATCATGATCATGACTAATAAGATTATTTACGATTTCTGATAATATATGCCCTTCTAAATCGGTTCCTACTGAATCTAGATTTACGGCTCCTCCTGGATTTCTATTTTGCACATCATATCCAAAAGCTTTAGATTGACCTGAAGAAGCTTTTAAACTGACAAATGTCTTACTATGTTTGCCTATTTTGTCATGAATATATTGATTTATTTTATAAACTTCTGCTTCGTTTATATGGTCTCTTACATCAAAGGGTAACCTTGATATTTGTATTGTGTTTGGTACATTCAACCATTCCAAAATTTCTATAGAGTTTCCATCATCTGTAATTGGAGCTATGTTTATATTCTTGGCTGCAACATATGACTCCGCTACGTCACTTCTTAGTACTTGTTCTGGCGCTGATGCAAATCGTTCCATCACGTACCAAGGAACCGAAACTGAAGGCTGGTCCTGCTTCTTCGATGTATACACGTAGCCATGTGCACTCGGAAATCCATGCATCGGTTGCACAAAATGCTCTTCAGTACTTACTCCAATTGGATCATGATGACTAATAAGGTTCAGATTGGCACCCACTGATGCCGCTTCAGAATATCCCAATTTTATATACTGTGGCGGAGGTGAATCTTCTAGGGTTCTTGAAACTACAGTCCTGTCTTGATAGTTGTAAGATTCATCTGTCATATCGCTAAGCTCGCCTTTTAGCTCGTATATGTACTTTGTCTGAACAGGTCCATTTTGTCCTTCATAAGCATCTATTATTATTGGTGAATACTCCTCTGGCAAGTTTGTAACTTGCATCCTTTCAGATTGACCATTCTCGGACGGGAAAATTTGAACGGGATATTTTCCTTCTAAAAATTTATTTAGTGACTCTATTGGAGGCTGATCATTTTCATATAGGTATTCTGGCTCCACAATTTTCTGTATTGGTGCTTCTCGTTCAATGCTAAATAGTGACAATAAATTCTTTGGAATTTCTAGTAAAGTGTTATCTTTTGAATTTGCTCCTAGGAGTTTTCCAGTTGTCGCGGTCTCAATAACGGCAACTTCTGATTTTCGCTTCACATTTGCAGCTTTATTATTATTAACCCAAATATCTTTCAACAAGTTGTTAATGTATCTTTGTGTATATTTTGGTATCTCTGACTGCGAGATGACTATTACGTTTGTCCCAAACAATTTTGACCAACGGGAATTTTTAATGTGCTTAAAATCTTGATGTGGACAATTCTGCGGTGAAACATTGGCTACCGCAGTCAGTAAAATAAAATGTAATAGAAATGAAACCATTTAGATGGTGGACTTCTTCAACAGTTTAAATTGATACTGAAGTGAATCGTAGTGAAATTAACTTATATACAAGACTTAGGCCGATTATAGTATACCTAGTGACTATTATACTTACTTTTGTCAATAGAAAATTTTGACGATTTAAAATATTAAACAATGGTTGTACTACCTGCCAAAATAGTGTCCATACAAATCTGAAAGACAATACGCAGCTAAATCAAAACATAGGATATGTTATTAAATGATTATTTATACATATTCCTAAATATTTGTTGGATGCAAGAGGCAAGCAGCCACTCAAAGTGGCGCTCTTTGGGGGAGGCCTATGTTCAGCAATACCTAGACGTCTTCAGACTAATGGTGATGATGATGATGATGATGATTTGAGAAAACAACTCATAATTGGTTTTTAATTTGCTTTATTGAATAACGGGTTGAGCTAGCAATTCGCCTGAGCCTGATAAGTATTAGGGGGACGACTGAGGATGAGTTGCACCAGCTTACTTTAATGCTAACTTTAACTGCTGACTGTCACCGCCGGGCGGGCTAATGTCAAAATCTGACAGTAACTTTAACTGTGATTATGGTGCAACTCAGCCTAAGTATCGTTCTGTAGTACCTACGAGCCTTAGATTTTAGGTAGAATAGAAACCTACTTATCATTTGGTATATTTTTATTTTCTAACCAAACTTTTACATCAATCTTACTTTTTTAAATGACGTGCTTGGGGATATAATAAAACAAATAAATACTAGATTTTAATTTTTTTACTTATTTACACTTACGTATAATAATTAAATAATTTAAAAATAAATTATTTTAATGCGATTTTTCAATAAGTAAAAGCTATTCATTGGATTTAACAAAACACAGTGAGAATTTCTTTTATTTGAGTATTTAAACCGCATTAATTGTTTGGCTGTTGGTTTATAGTTTATCAGTCGGATAAACTTTATCCAGTCATTGAAAAATCACCTCTTAGCCTAATATAAAATAACACATCCACATTACTCAAGTAACTTTTGTAGAAATCTGATTTTAAACACATTAAAATTCTGATGAAACTCAGAATTATTAACAAAAATTAAGTAACTAATCTTAAGTGATAGTAGCTTGCCGTTTTTATTTATAAACATTAAAAAATTTGTCCTTCTGTAAATGGCACCAAATTACTTTTTCCTGACTGGACTCAGTTGACAGATTTTACTTGTTTCTGATTAAATACTTTGTCGTCAAGCACAACAACTGGGTGATTATTCAAAGAATTTTGATCACCTCGTAATGTTTCTGCTTTTTCTTTCTTTAAATCTAATTGATCACCCCTCGCATTTTTAAATTCATATTCACTTGTGTCTTTCTTACCGATAATGTTTCCCTGAATTTTATTGGTTTTTGGACTCACATTCGGTGGTGGAGTATCGACGTTCTCGGGTGGTATGAAAATATAATCTTTTGGAACTTCGTCCGTTAATTTAAGAATATTAGTTTTAGCTAAACTGTCTTTATTTAATCTTGAAACATTTCCAAATTTGACAACCGTAAAATTAACGTAAAATTTCACTTCAGATGCTAGAACTATTGGAGGATACTCTGGAAATACTGGAAACTGATTCCTATTAACAACTTGCATTTGTTCAGCTTGATCTTTAATAGGCGTATTAATGTAAAAAGGATCTGTTGCTTCTGTAAGTATATTTTGCTGCTTAACGTGTTCCTGAGCAACGTGATAGTTGTAAGGAAGCTTTGGTGTCATTGGTACCACAACCTCTTTTATCAGTTGATCTCTTTTACCGCTAAGCACTCCAGTCTTCAGTAAGTTCTTTGCGATTTCAATTGCAAGTAAAGTTTCACCCTCTGTACTCGTTCCTAAATAGTTACCAATAATTGCGATATCTGGACTCACGATGACCGGGTCTTCATATTTTTCCTTTTTATGTTCTTCCTGTGGTACATCCTTCTGCGCTTCTTTTTTTCTAATGACTTTTAGGAGGATGTTATCATGCCCCGGGATCTTGTATATTTGGTATGATTTATTTTTTGGTATTTCAGGTTGCTGAATAACGATGGTGTCGGTGCCGAATAGCTTCGAACCAATAAGATTTTTGATGTATGTTAAATCTCGTTTTTGATGAGGTTTTGATAGAACGTTGGCTGCTGCAGTTAGCAAAATACACTGAAAGAATAAAAGAAAGATTTAAGTACCTAAGTTGTGATATGTCACCGTCTATTTGTAAAACCCTTTTGTTTATAAAAACGAATATAAAACCGTTTATTTATAAATTGTCGATTTATTGCAAACTAGATTGTCTTACGATAAAACGGATAATGTTTCGATTATTTATAAACAGTCGGTGCCCAGCGGTGAGTTTATAAAAAACGGGTTTTAGTAGCGTTTAATTGTGAATGATGCACCAAATATTTGCTGTAATTTATTGTTTTTTTAGAGTCACTAGTGGCTAATCAGTAGGTTACGACGACGAGCGAAACGAGGAGGAGTGTTAGGTTAGTTTTGACTACACTAGAAGTAGGTACACAATTACGAAAAAACGAAGTGATGCCGATTAATTATAAATAACCGAAATATCGGCCGTGAGACACATTTAGAAATCCTTTAAGTAGTTCTATTTTAGTATTTATTTATATTATAAGTATGTATTTAGGTGGTGTATCTATATAGCTCATGTAGGTACGACAATGACTAGATGGAATATATTTTGAGTAAATAGTGGACAGAGAGTAAATTTGAACTAAGTAGGTAGGTACAACAAGATAATGAATACGATTCTAGCAAAAGTATCGAACACTTAATTAATGTCGAGGTAAATCTTTATCTAAGGCCACACTGCAAAGAAAATAAAAAAACAAAAAAAATTTGTGTGGATAAGTAAGTACTCACAGTTACGAAAATCCACCGCATTGTTCACAAATCACTGTTTTAAAATAAATAAACCAACTCAAAAATGAACGTCTTTAGGCACTCCACGCAAACTGACAAAATTAAAATAAGCAGGACTCTTTTATAACAAAGTGATTTGTGGAGAAAGCACCACTATGCATGACTCAAAATTAACTTACTGATCGTTAGCTAATTTAAAAAATAATTAATAATTACCTGGTATTTCATTGACTTGCGTAAATTATTTTAGGCTTCCTCATACTTAACCGATGTTCTCTTTCGCTGTAAGACGAATCGGATTATAATGCCAGATTTTGAATCATTGCTGGAGCCAAAGACTTTTTATCCTATGTAATAGGGGGAATTCTGTGGCTGGAGCCTGCCTCCGTATATTAAAAATAACTGAAATACATTGGCGTCGAATTTAGACCATTTTCGCACCTTTTTGCAAAAATTGTGCCAATAGGCATAATGACTACGATTTTTTTATTGCATAAATTAACAACCTTCCTCAAAAATAAACAGTCATGAAAACAAAAACAAAATATCTCAAAATATGACAAAGTTACAAGTATTTTAAAAGCAGGAATAGAAAGAGATAGCTCAAACACGCAGTGACGTCACAAGTTAGTCCTTCACAGTACCTCTTTACTAAACTGTAGTAGCTTTCCATACAAACCCTTTGGCATGTGACGTCACTGATTGCATTGTAACTGTGGGGATATTTTGTTTAGCGAGAAAGGGACAGACGATGCCCTCTTCAGAAACTTTAAAAGCTTATTACTCCGTGATTTATTTACCGATTTTACTTATTATTTTCAATAAGTTTTTTAATTTATAATTGTTTTTATGCAAATAATATCTACTTGTTCATTTTTGATAGTAGTCATCATGCCTATTCGATGTAGGCTAAGTACCTACTTATACAAGTATCAAGTCAAAGTTTATATATAAGTAGGTATCTAACTGCTATATACACTTATTGCATTTCAAACAAAACATTGACGTAACTAGTGACTAATTAATGTAACATTAATTAAAACTTCATTCATCACGATTGCCTTACCTGTAAAATGTTTAATATTATTTTAGGTTAAATACTTATACAAGCTGGATATACTTAAGTACATACTATGCTATCTATGACTAGAAATTGGAAGACATTCACAAGGCTTACGAATTACAAACAAAAATTGTGACGTTTAACCAGTCTAAACCTTCTAATGCGATTTTGTCAACACACAGCACATATATTTATAAGGTCACCAATGTATGTAATTAAATTAAAGATTGGTTAAAAAATATGCCCTATAATAAGTAACCTACCTATTTATAGATTAATTTGTAAAGAAAAAATTTGAATCACGAGCGGGACTTGATTCATCTATCCCTCAAGCCGGTATATGCTTTACTTAAGCTACCGTGACAAGTGGTCTATAGGTCTACCAGAATCTCGTGAAACAAATGTAAAAAAAGAAAATGGATTTTCATACGGCAATACCAAATTGTCACCTTTCAAATGAAATTGACAATTGACCACGTTATTTTGATACTTTCTGTTTTTGTTCCGTTAACCAGAAAACGTCAAAGGATGGTGTATTTTTTAACCATGTGAAAGAGGAATGAATGACAAACTCGACACGTCATACATTTACATAAGATAGTACCTAAATACTTTTATCATAATAAATTTATTATTAAAACTTATTTTTACTGAAAATCACTGCGTTTTGATCAAATGAAAAACATGACTTCCAGAAAAACATGACAATTAAAGTTGCGAAACTTAACTGCCAAGACGACCGGAAGTGAAAGAACTATCAAGACATATTATTCCATTTATATCCGGTGCTGCCTAAACCTAAATTTTATTTTCCCTATTTTTCATCAGATTCTGGTAGATCTACACCTACTTATGTACCTACCCTTAATTATTTTAACATAAACATAAATGTACCTTAATTACCAATCGATCAGAATTCATATCTACGAAATTACTATCGACATTATAATGTGTGTATGTATGTTTGATAACCAGCAGATTGGTTTCGTAAGGTATACCTACTGGTATATATGGTAACATGTAAGTAGGTAGTTTTTCGATGACACAGGCGGTTTACTGTGTTGCATTGTGACTTTGAACATGCTGAAAAGCAGTGGACTGCATCTTCTGGCGGGATTGAATGGTTCCTCTTTTTATTTATCTTTAAGCACACCAAGGCACCTCAGCGTCAAACACGTGTCTCGGAGGCAAGGGGTGCGAGTGATGAGGCTGCGGAGAGCCGTGGAGCAGCTCGCACATGAAGCTGATGTATGTGATGGCAAGCCGTAGGGTCTCGATGCGGGAAAGACGCTTTTCGTACGCGAATGTTGGCACCTGAAAGTATGTTCTTAGCTATTTTGAAAGGATCATGGTTGCAAAGTGGTTGCCTGGATGGATTTGTTGGTCATCGGTAAGGGGATAGCAGATAACAACCATTGGACATCAGCCGGCCCCCCAATAGGTGGCCGACGATCTGGTGAAAGCCGCGGGGAACCGATGGATGCAGGAGGCGAGCGGCCGCTTAATGAGGCGCTCTCTGCGGAAGGCCTATGTTCAGTAGTGGACGTCGACTGATGATGAACCATTGGACGTCTTTTATTCAATTCGATACATACCTATACGGCTTTGGATTGTGGTATTTACACCTTCAACTCTATCAACGTTACTTTGTTTGTTTACGCGAGCGGCTAAACCGATTTGGATGAAATTAGGCACATAAGTTCCTTACACAAACAAAACATAGGGCACCTACTTTCATCCCTGAAAAAGTTAGCTAGTGTTAAAAACAGAGTGTAAATTAACGGATGAAAAAACTGTAAAAGTAGGTAAGTAAGTAGTAAGTACCTATTTTTAAATTATTTCAGAGCACACACACATCTACGTTGTAAATTATATACTCTTTGCACCCACAGATCAGAGATTCTGTTGTAGCACACGTACCTTCCTCCTCAGCTTATCAAAAGCCTCGTTCAGGTTGAACATCCTCCTCCGCTCCCTGATGTTTGCCGCGCGACGTTGCGCGACCGACGCGACGCGACGCCGCGTCTTCTTTCCCGTCGGCGTGGAGCGGTGACCACCTCGCCCTCCACATCCCGCTGCCGACCACACTGTTATATGGATAGTTAAGGGTTGAACGGGGAATTAGACGACAAACACCTGTGTAAAGAAGTGTACTACTTACTTGTACCTTGAAAGGTAAAGGAAAGTTTATTTGAAAGATGCCAGATAGATAATGTAGGTAAGCTCTTAACTAAGTATGACTGCACTGAATATTTCCCTGATTTGTATCAGTACCTAATGATCATTAACCTTAAATTGTCGCCTAAATTGTGCCTTAGTTGTGTAAAAGTCGACACAACACAGGTCCACTCGATGGGAAACGATCATCATAGCCTATAGGCTGGATATCTGTAACACTACTCTGTAGCGATGGAAATTAATGCGATTTTGCGTAAATTTCATAAACATGCTAATTCACGAGTCTTAGCATGCTAACTGTTATTGCTATGCTATTTGCTGAAATGAAATGAAATGGAAATGAAAAATAAAATGATAATTAAAATGAAAAATGAAATAAAAAAGAAATGAAAAATGATTTATATTAAAAATTAAATTCAAAATGAACTAAATTAATTGTAATAAAATTTCATATTTCACAGAATTTCGCAACTACATTTCATTTAATTGAGTTTTCACATGCTAAAAATGAATGTGAATGCTAATTAATCCATCACTACTACTCTGTAACGTCACTAATGCGTTGCTTAGCCTGTAGAACTCTTTGTCCTTCGCTTCACGTTTCACTGCGTTGCTTAACCTGCAGGACTCGTTTAAACCCTTCCTCATTTCGCCATGATTACTAACCTAGATCAGCAGGTGGAAACGCCAGGATGTCCGGATAAGGCACAGGGGCAGGAGGAGCGTCCCACAGTGGCCCGTATGGAGACACCTCGCTGCCCTGCAACACACCGACTCTTCTACCAGGCTATTTGACAAGAGAGGTTATGTATTAAAGTAGATATTGTTCGGTGCAGTTTTTTAATTGTGAACGAATGACGAGACGAGCTAAGACGTCCACTGCTGAACATAGGCCTCCCCCAGAGAGCGCCACTTTGGGTGGCTGCTCGCCTTCTGCATCCATCGGCTCCCCGCGGCTTTCACCAGATTGCCAGTGGAGGGCCGTCCTACACTAAAGAGGCCTAATATACCTACTTACTTAGCTATCTATATGGGTACTTTCTTAATTTCTTGGTTAGTTCTTGTAGCGCTTAGAAACTCGTGTAACTACTTTTATGGGTGATCCCTACAAAAGTGGTACTTACCTACCCATTTATATAACTGAGTGCTACCGTCATTGACCGTCGGTTCCGGGCCGAGCATGGTGTCGAAAGCCAAAACTCTTTACGCCTTTAAGGCAACTTAAAAACCTTGTCGGCTGGGCTTGTATTGCACTGTTTCCAAAATAAACTATATTGAAAAATAAAAAACTGATAGGTAGTAGGTAGGTACTGGATTGCGTGAGAAAAATGGGCGTGGGTTCTTACTGCAGAGCTGGTCCAGACGTGCGGCGTCTCGCTGCCGTAGGACATCAGCGGGAAATGAATCTTGAGTCCTTTTCACACACTACTCAAATGAAACCACTCCACCACTGCTGTTTGGCACCAGGCACCTTCAGGCAACAACCCTCGAGGATCGACCAGGACCAACAGATTATGAAATTGAACTAAATAAAATCATGTCCGAAATATGGGAGCGCAGATATTAAAAGTTGTAACTACACAAAATACATCCCTAGCATAAAGCCATAAGGTTCAAAGTTCGTCATGATCGCTTTTGTGGCAACCCTAACCATGGTAGCGCCAGATTTCTCGCCTATGATTGGCTCACAGAGGGGTGAGTTTAGGGTGGGAGACGTTGATTGGTTGCAGCAGGTGCATTAGGCGGGTTCTGGCGTATCGACTCCTGTTTTCAGATTTCAGAAATTGCTCTTTAGCAGTTTCGATGTTTGTAGGGGTTGAAAATGTTTTGATGAATATTATAGAAACATCGCTCTGTGTTTATATGGCCATTGTATATGTACACAGAGCTATGAAACAAATGACGCTTCGCCTATAGATAGAGACGAAATTAATCATAATATGGCTGCCGAACTTCGGTACTAGGTTCTCCTCTGTGTCAGTTTGACAGATGAACATTCTCAAAAATTATCACCAAAATGCCTCATTGCGCTGTGATTTGGTGTACTAATAAGACTAAATACGTAACTAAACAAAATTCTGGCGTTACATACCTCAAGTAATAAAACACACTTTTTAGCTTTCTATAATACCATTGAGACAATTTCTAGAAATAGGGTAACTTCGCTAGTTTCCGACCACCAGTGGAGTTGTCAAGTTTAGGTTGCATAAAAAAATGTACCAGTATCATTTTTTGACTTGAAGCTATTAATATACGTTTCAAATATACTCTATTTTATTAGAATACTAGCTGACCCGTCCCGGCTTCGCCCGGAGTAATTAATTGTAGGTACCTACGCCCTAACCCTGTTCATGGAAACAGGGAAGCGAAAGAGAAAAACGTAGAGGAAAAGAATGAATGGATGGGCCGGCGAAAAAAAAGTCCCATCCATTCATTTTTTTCTCCTACATTTTTCCTTTTACCTTCTTTCTAACCTTCAACAGGATGAGCACTTCCAAACTCCGTGCAACTTGTCTATCCTTTACTCAAAAGTTTTTCTTATTCAATTAGTAAGTATCTTGCCCTTTTCATTTAACGTGAGTGGCGACACGCAAATAAAATGTATAAAGATTACAATGAATGTTAGTATAATAAAACTTGGAGAGTCACTTATACTGTTAATGTAAGGCTCTTCAAAATGTGTTTTATTTTGGTATTTTAATATTCGGTCTAATGTTATTTATTGATTCTAAGATTCGATCACAATATTAGTATGTGCAGTTTATTATATATCTTTTGTATGTTATGTCATTTGAGGAGTATTCACTTGTCTTGTATATCTTGTGAATGGTATTCTTGTGTCATTATGTCTGTGGTATTTCGGTCAAATGAGTATTATTTATTTTGTATGTTATTCAAAATGTCGTTCGATCAAGCGTTGGTATTTCAAGTGTATAATTGAGATTTTGTATTTCGGTGATTTTTTACTTACCCATTAGTTACATAACAACCTATTTGGAATCCAGAGTGGTCGGAAACCCACCTACACATGTCCAAATTTTGGAGAAGTGAAGTCGGGTTTCTGACACGGTCGAAAACTACATTTTCTCAAAAAATGTTTCATCTGTTTTCCACCACCCTTATTATCATAGTTTAATAGCAGTATCTTGTTAAAAAACCAATAAACATGTTTAGCAATTCATTGACATCTTTAAACAACAGTCAAAACTGCTAATGATAATGAAGTAACCAATACTTTCTGTATAAGATTCGGCTCTCTACTATTTAACCGATTTCCACTATTTGATATTTTTTTCTCACTGAAATGCTTACTAGAGAGAAAAATGTAATTATATAAATAATTTGAGTAGGGTTGACATCAGAGTAGCGAATAATATATATTTTGAGATTTGTTCATCTCAAGCATTTTGTTTTTTGTATTTGTTCATCAAACGTACATTAAACGGTTGGATATAAGAAGTGGTCGCAAAACCGGCGAACTTACCCTACGGTACAAATACCGATAGTGATGTAACGCGCTGGTTAACCTTATATCGATACATCGATAGTTGCCATCCGGAAATGTGTTTCCAATGTTTTCAATTTATTTTGTAGTTAAATTTACTTCCACTAATTAAATTATGAATATCTTCTATGTTTATTAGGTTTCCTAGAGATCCTACTATAAAAGATAAAAGGATATTCGCAACAGGAAAGTGCAATTGGTCTCCTAAAAAACACGATACGAGGACATAATAATGATTATTCAATTTTATTATTATGTCCTAAAAATAAAATTGTATTTTCAGATGAATTCTATTAAAAAGAAATATGACACTCGCAACACTACTAATGAATCATCAGCAAAACGTAGAAAGGTAAGTATTTACATAAACTGAAGATAAACTACCTCTATACTTGGTATAAATAATAAAACGTATCCATAATATGAACTGAGCTTTGCATTAAAATAGGTAAAGTGGACTGTATCTCACCCGCTAACATGTACCTACCTAACCTACCACACGCTCAATATATTTATTTATTTATTTTAGATTTATAGGTACCGGTATATTTATTGGCTGACCATTGTCGACCTAGAATAGAATATAATAGAATTAAATAACACTATTACACATAGAAATATACACAAAAGATATAGGTAGGTATTAAAGTGTACCTAATGATACAATCAGGTAAGAGGTACCTTACCGCGTACCTAACTCATATCAATCTATCGATAAAAATATATCGACACAACCCGCAGCACGTTTTGCTGACAGCAGTGGCACTAATGACAAGACAATTGCAATATATGACATCTGCGCAGGTAAACCATAAAGGTTTCATTGTAATACCTGACACGCTTGAATTGTATGAGAAGTGTCGAAAAGGCGCCTCTATGTAGAGGGAAGCGTTTTTTTTTTTTTTGCTCTGTGTATATGTACTTCTCCTTAATCAGTTAAGCTTGAGTCTTGACCTCACTGTAGCTTACTATCTACCAAAGACCATTACTTATTAATGGTCTCTGTTATCTAAGTACAAATCAACATTAGGTAGGCACCTACCTACTAAAAATGTTGCAATCACTTATTTCTTTCGAAATAGCCGTTTTTTAAAATTCCTGTAAAATAAAAACAAGATGCGTAATTTTGATTACGTCGTTGATGGCTCAGTAGGTAGCGACGTCACTTATGCGTCGTTTGTCGTAGATTCGAATCCTGTGTGAGTTTGATTGAGCTCGAGCAATAGCATCATGGTATTCATGGTGATAGCCATGTGATAGCATTTTCTAGCGCTCGTGAGAGATCTTGACAGTAACCCCCGGTTTCTTACGCTTGTAAGTTACGTTCAAGTCAACTTAAAACTACTGAACGCTCACATCCGATTATCAACAGGCTTCCAATGAGCGTTCCGTATTTTTATGTTGACTTTAACAATCGTCTAGGAAACCGGGGGTAGGTAAGGCTACCTACTCCTGATACCTGTCACGTGTGGACCAAAATTTTTGAATTCTAACACATTAGTATGGTAATAATAATAATTCCAAAAAATTGAATGACTTACTAAATCCAATGCTACAATACAAATTTTAATTGGAATAATGGAGTACTGTTTTTAATTAGTACACTCAAGGTTAAACACGAAAACGTTTAAATGTATCAAAATCATCCGTGCCAACCGCGTTAGGCGCCGCGACAATATTCATAATCCCTATCCCTACATCCCTACATCCCTACATATAATAAATGTGTAATTCTGATGCGCTACGGAACACACACATAATGATGTCAAATCTAATTTATCCCATAGGTTCTATTGTTCAAAAAATATCGTAACCGCGATGCAGGACTACAAGGCTTTTTACCCTTCTCCATACATTTTCTAATTTATCGTATCTAACGCCATCTAGGGACAATAATCTGTAGCTGTTTGTTTGTTTGTTTGTTTGTTATTGAACAAATCCCTAGATACTGAACTGATTTTCATGCGGGTTGCACTAATATGCTTAGAAATAACCAGCGCACAACATATATTAAAATACAAATATCATTAAAAAAATTTGGTCAAAATTATTAAATATCATTACGAAACCGGACGGAATTTTATACAACATGGCCGCTTTATGGTGAATTTTTTTTTGGCTACTGACGGTTAGTTTGTGTCACAGTAATTTTTTTCATGTTGTATTATGGCTCCACACATGGTGTATTTAGCTAGTGTTAAGTATAGTAATTTTTCGTCGTGTTGTTATTGAATATTTCACATGTTTCACGTAAAGTCCATCTGGAGGCACAAATTAAAGAAAAAAAACGTGTGTAAGGCCATGAACAAAGAGTAATAGAAGTTAATTTCGGTAGTAATATGCATTAAACAGTGGAATGAAATTTTACAATTTATTAGATTTGATTAACCATTATTAGTTTTTCTATTTAAGCCCTTGCAGGTTGTTTGGGGTTTTTGGAGTAAAATAGATATACCATCAAATAATATGTAAGTAGTATGAATAGATTGCATTCAAGATACAAACATGTTAATTATACTTAGTGCCCGCAGATTAGAGAAATAATCGGCCAAGTGCGAGTTGGCCTCGCGCACGAAGGGTTCCGTATCATTATCTATAAAAACTAGCAAAAAAACGTTTGATGTATGAGAGAGAAAAAATACTAAAATACAGAATAAAATAAGTATTTAAGGGGTTAAATACTTATTTTATTCTGTATTTTTTGTAATAGCGGCAACAAAAATATATCATCTGTGAAGATTTCAGCTGTCTAACTATCACGGTTCATGAGATACAGCCTGATGGTGACAGACGGACAGACGGACAGCGAAGCCTTAGTAATAGGGTTCCGTACCCAAAACGGACTGACGACGTCTGTCAGGCTGTCTGTCTGTCTGTCACCAGGCTGTATCTCATGAACCGTGATAGTTAGAGCTTTACCCTTGGGAGTATAATCTTGACCCTTGCTACGGCTATTTTTGGCATTACATGACGTTTATGTTTGGCCCACAGGTCTGAGGGCCAATGCATACTATTACCACCATAGGCTAATGCAGTGGGCCAATGATACTCTTACGTTACGTATAAATTATATACTCTTTGAATGATACAGAAGTATAATAATACTCTTTGGAATGATACGAAGTAGATTTTTTCTCTAATCTGTGTACGAAACATGTTATGTAAAATGCCCTGGGGGTCTAGCAAAGATCACAATCACTAACGCTAACGCCTCACGCTAACTCCAAAAATGTATCGAAATGACATTCGCTACGGAAAAGTTAGCGATTTCCGAAACGTCATTTCAGTACATTTTGGAGTTAGTATTTGGCGTTAACGTTAGCGGTTGGTATCTTTGCTAGACTTTGCCCTATTGTAAAAATGTTTTGAAAGCCTAGATTTTAATTTAATATAGGTTTTAATTAATCATGAGTTCGATGATACTTATCGAAATATCATCGAAAATTCTATATTTAAGTAGCCATGAGTGGAGATTTCATCAAAATTGGTCCAGGAATATCAAGGATAATAATTAGCGTAATAGCCATATATAATGTAGTCCACGCTTGGCAACGCCGCGGGTAGTAGCTAGTTTTCAATAAAAATATTTTCACTTACACTCTTTACTCTTTAATAATCATCTATAAATGATGTACGATCATGGGCTCAATTTATGCTAATGAATTAAATTACATCCTGTATACTTAAATGGAATCATGACTTGAACACGGATTTACGGTAATCGTTGTTCTACGTGGCAAACGCTAATTTGCCTTACATTTTTTATGAGATAGAATGACGTGACAAGCTAGTCTTTCACCTGATGTTAAGCGACACGGCCGCCCATAGCAGTTGCAGTGTCACTAGGAACTTGAAAAAAGGATTAAAAGGAGTAAAATAGGATTTTAAAATCTTGAGCTATATCTGGTAGCTAATTCTGCATTATACAATTTATACACTTGACCACAAAACCAGTGCACCTGCAGTGACTGACTTTTCGAAGCGTCTCTAATCACCTCATTTAGATCACATTATCGCATTAGCCACTGATAGGCGTGACCCTGCAGTTATAACAACTTTAACAATAAGTTACGCGGGACAGATGGAGCTTTCGTCACGCATCGACATTATCCGAGGGAAAGCTAGCGCAATTTGAGGGTATTTGTCAATTTTGACGCGAAATCTGTGCGGATGGGGTAAACCCGCAACGGTTGGGGTGATACGGATTAATTAGCAAGATCGATGATCGACAGTTGGACAGATTATTGGTTTCCAAACTCCTACTATAGGTATTGTTTCGTGCTCTGGTCCTGTAGTCGGACTGACATAGTGGCCTTGCTGTACAGAAAACAAAGGCTGCTGTACAGGTTTCAATCAGTGTGTGTTGTCAGTGATGACATATGGAACTGAAACGTGGTTTCTTACTGTTGGCCTCATTAGTAAGCTCAAAGTCGCGCAACGAGCTATGGAGAGAGCTATGCTCGGTGTTTCCCTGCGAGATAAGATCCGGAACGAGGAAATCCGCAGAAGGGCTAAAAAGTGACCGATATAGCCCTTAAAGTGAGCAAGTTGAAATGGCAATGGGCAGGCCACATCGCTCGCAGAACTGACAACCGATGGGGAAGAAAGGTTCTCGAGTGGCGACCACGAACCGGAAGGCGCAGCGTAGGCAGACCCCCACTAGGAGGTGAGCAGCCGCTCAAAGTGGCGCTCTCTGGAGGAGGCCTTTGTTCAGCAGTGGACATCTACGGGCTGATGATGACCTACAGTGCCTACGTAATATCACTAATAATTTAGAGTCATGTACCATTTAACGCATGTCATCTGTAGGTAAAGCTAAAATATAATATCCACAAAAACTGAACAAGTACTTACACGTAGAGTGGGGCTGTGTATTTGAAGCTGTATGTTTAGAGTAAACGTCCAGGAGGTTGATGATGAACTTACGACATGAGCCACCTAAGCCATAGAAATGCTTTAGGTTTTAGGTACCTACATAAGTAGAAAATTAGGTAATGCCCCATATTAATAAACCCAACGATCATATAATTATGTGGACCCTAACTAGGATTCCCTATATCTAATAGGGACCCAGGAACTATGAGTACCATATTCCCTCAACTGCACCCAGACACAGAACAAGTGGTACCTACTTGTCCTGTCGCGGGAATCGCACCCGTCCTCTCCGGGTTATGAGACTTCCTGCTCAACTATAGAATTTAAGACTCTTTAAATTAAATCAATAGAGCAACAAATTCCAAGAATTATCCATTCCTATTTATAAGTCAAAAATAACAAAGGGGTCATCCGCGTCAAATTATTGGGATTTAGCAAAACATGTCAAATGAATTACACGCCCGAATTACGCACAAAAGGGCGGGCGCGAAATTAAACCGAGGGTTACGCACGTGTCTTCACTTGGGGAAAAATATGTTTAGATATGATAACTATTAGAGAATGGAATTCTATATTAATTGTTAGGGATTGCAATGGTTAAAATAAATATCAAATGTTGCGTTGTTGTTTAATTAATTCCCGGCCTTACAAACATTAACTTTAAATTAAGAGGTAGGTCCTAACCTACCTAGGTAGGTGAATAGGTGTACCCATAATGGATGCAAGGTTTTGTGCGGCTATAGTCGGCGTGGCATGCAGTCGAGGTTTAGTGGTTCGCAATTGCGAACATCACTGTATGATTAGGTACCTATTCGTGATGTTGATATTTTGTTAAAGTACTTATTCGTTACTAACAGTGGTATTCATAGTCAAGGGGTGAACAAAGCCTCAAAATCTATCATTCAACTTTCACACAAAGGTTGAATGTTGAATCATTTTTCTTTCACTTTCATAGCATCCTGCCTTTGCCAATATCAGAATTGTCAGATTGGGGGCTACTTAATTTTGTTTATGAAATGCATTAAACTAGACTTCGCCACACAGCGCCTGTATCATCCCCTAGAGGAGCCCCCACCTTGACTATGAATTCCAGTGTTAAACACTCGGCGATGTAGCGCACTCACCTAAAGTACATTTAAAGCTCTATGATAATAATAAAGTAGGTAAAAGTAAAGGTAATAATTTTTTTTACTTAGCATGAGCCAATTTTTTTTAGTTGAGAGACTTTTGATATATATGGATATATAACTAGGTTTTAAATCTTTCATTAATTCAGGATCGCGCTTATTGGAACACGAGCGGAAAAACTGCTTTTCCGCCCTCAATATTCTAATATGATTTTAATGAAATGGAACCATGGAGAATGCGCTTCACCTCCCCTGTTACGATAAATAGGGTGAAATTTGTAATCTGTATTACAATAGAAATGGAATATTTTTTATTAGCAGTAGAATAATTTTGAAATGTTTGAAATAAGTATTTAGTAAGCGAACATTAAACGTGATGATTTTTCTATTTGTGAAACAGTCAGAAATGTGGACTTTGTTGAAAAATTCGAAATCTGCTGGGATTTTCTTGACACTCGATTTCAATCGTAATTGGGATTTGAAACGAAATCGTGGCATTTGGTACTCTTAAATCCGATACTAGCGCACGATTGGAATCTTAGTTCATGGAATTTTATGGAACTAAATGTAATCGACTGCTCATTTCTACACCATCCGCCTTATTACCAAATTATTTAAGATTGTAATTGGGATTGATTCGGATTAGAATTTGAGTGAAACTGGGATTTAACTGAAGAGTAACCCTACTGGTCCATGTATGACGTACCTGCCTACTTACCTACCTACCTACCTATTATCTGCGTAACCTGGTGCAACTCAGCCTAAGGCTGAGTTGCACCAGCTTACTTTAACTCTAACTTTAACGCTAACTATAACCGTTCCACGCTTCGCAGGGCGGACTAATGTCAAAATTTGACCGTAACTTTAACTGTGATTATGGTGCAACTCAGCCTTAGCAAATCTTTACCATACCATTTAATAAAAAATGAATTTCTGATTTTTTGGGTCATTACTAGAAACAAGGATTCGATCACAATAATCATAATCAAAGATATTTGCGGATACAATAAGTTTATTTCACTTCCATTCCACAACAATTTAACTCTTACAATCTACTTGCATGTTACAGTTACAACCTTTTCACTACTTAACGACTATTTCTGATACAACAAACACCAATAAACATAAATACAAATATGCCAAGAACGCGTGCTCGTACGATAATACAAATAATTATTTCACGTCGTTATTTATTTCGACAGCAGTAAATCGCGTATTTTGCATCTGCTCATAATTATCAAATACTTAAGCATCGCCCACCGTCATAAGACCATTAGTTAGAAATTGTTAGCATTTTTAACCATTAGTTACCTTAGAGCATTTATAATTGGAGATGTTAACGTTATTATCCGCAAGCACCATTTTCTGCCAATTTCTACGGGGACGAGGTAAACACGTATAGCACACGCGCGAACCGCGCGTGTAAACGCACGCCGCACACCATCTTAAAACACGCACACCGTTATATAAACTAGCGTAGTTACGCAGTGTCTACACGCACACTATGATATTGTAGATGACCAAGTAGCGCCTTATGAACGGCAGAGGGGAACGCCTTGCCTTGCCACCTCCTTTTTTAAATGCTCTAAGTTCTCGTTGTTAGTTACATAGTTTAGATAATAGGCATGATGACTACTATTAAAAATGAACAAGTAAATATTACTTTCATAAAGAAGATTAAAAATGAATGCAATAATAGAAAAAATAAGCAAAATCGGTAAATAAATCACGGAGTAATAAGCTTTTAAAGTTTCTACAGGAGGTCCCTTTCTCGCGAAACAGAGCGCCCCCACAGTTACTATGAAAAATCTACTCGTGACGTCACATGCCAAAGATCTTGTATGAAAAGCTACCACAGCTTAGTAATGAGGTACTATAACGACCTTCCTCTGACGTCACTGGCCGTTTGAGCTATCTCTTTCTATTCCGGTTTTTAAAATACTTGTAACTTGGTCATTTTTTGAGATATTATATTTTTGTTTTCACAAATGTTTATCTTTTGAGGAATATAATAAATTTGCCCAAAAATAAAATTTAGTCATCATGCCTATTACGTCAACTTCTTCGATTATTCTCAGTCAGAGAGAGAACATAACGGAGTATGTCTTGACGATCGAAGATGCCGAAATAGCTGAGAATTTCTTAGGAATTGGAATTTGATATAAAAGTGAGTGCCCTGGACAACTGGAAATTGCATCCGCAAACCAACTTATCGCTGTACTGGTTGGGGCGAGACAGGGGGTCTAGCAAAGATACCAACCACTAACGTATTGAAATGACATTCGCTGCGGAAAAGTTAGCGATTTCCGAAATGTCATTTCAGTACATTTTGGGAGTTAGCGTGAGGCGTTAGCATTAGTGGTTGGTATCTTTCCTAGACGCCCAGGTCTGCTACAAGAATTCAATTGAGAGAAATTACAAAACATATAGAAATGCTTCCAGCCTTAATTAACAAAATCACTCCAAAGAGCAAGAAGATCAATTACTATTATTGCAAGAAAGAGAAACGAGAAATAAACATAAAACCATGATGATATAGAAAAAAATTGTGGGCACTCCAGCTTTATGGCTTCTTCTAGATCTATTGACTGGTTCAGACCATAATCTAAATAGTGGTTTTATCTCACATATGTAAACAATATAGAGTGGCTAAGCAATATCAAAAAAGTAAAGCATTGCCGCATAGAACTGCTCAAATTCTCTCACTCTCTCTTCAATAATCATGGATCCCTAAATAAATAAAATTATAAATATCCAAGGGTTGCCGGCGGTCGTTTTTAAAAAATGTTGGTGGAGTTTAACCCTTTTTTAATAACCTTAAAAGCAAACGAATTGTATTTTAAAGTGAACGACATTTCTTGGGGTCCTAGCGAAATGTCCTAGGGAGCTGCGAAGGGTCCGCAAAAGAAAGAAACATCTTCTGGGAAGTTGTTGAAGTGTTTTGGGAAATCGGCAAACTGTCGAGAGACATTAGGGCGACGGGTTGGGAAGTTAGCGTAATATCTAGCGAAGTTATTGTCGGTTCTTGGGAAGCTATTGTATCGTGTTTCGAAGTTTGATCGTTGTCTGGGGACAATGGAGAATGGGAAATTGGGCGAGAATTGTCCTTAGAAATTTGTACGAACGGCTGGGAAGTCAGATAAGTATTTTGGGCAGTACCTGAAGTACCCTGGATAGTACCTGATGTGGCCTGGGTAGTATCAGATGTAGCCTGTGTAATATCAGATGTGGGCTGGGTGGTATCTGATATAGTCTGGGTAGTATCTGATGTGCCTTGGGTAGTATCTGATGTAATATCTGGTGTAGTTTGGGTAGTATCTGATGTAGTCTGGGTAGTATCGGAAGTGGCCTGAGAAGCCGTAGTATCTTGAAACGTTTGTGGCAAACCGTCTTGGGATTTTAATGGAGAATCATGGAGAGTACTGGACGGAACGTGAGAAGTTAGAGACGGAACTTGGAAAGATTCAAGAGAATGGCGGGCAGTCCAAGTAGGGTCTTGGGATGCTAATGAAGGAACTAAAAAAACCGGTGTATCAACCAAAGGTGATGAAGGAATCTCAGAATTGCGCGAGGGTACGAAAGAAACTATTCTAGAACGTTTGAGGGCCCAAGAGCGATCCTGCGCCTTTAGCGTGGGAAACACCTGCTGTAAATTATCTTCGGGTGTCCATGACAGGTCGTCACAAGTACGCGAAGGAAATTGAGGAGTACTCCTTTTGTGGGAAATTCGCGAGTTACTCAAAGAATCTTGGGGACTCCATGACACGCGCAATGGTTTCTGAGAATTATTGCGTTGGTGAGATTTGTTAGAATCGGAAAGTCTTTGGGATGTCTGTGGCGTTAAAGAAGTGCAAGTGTGGTCATTCCCGGAAGATTCGGAGAGAAGGGAAGGCCCAGATAAAGTTAGCGGAGGATCCGCAGAGGTTAGCAAAGAATCCTGGTATGCCTTTTTAGATTTTACAACGCGAGTGCTGTATATATTAATCGGTACGGTTTCTATAACAGTTCGCGTGACACGAGAAAGTTGCGTGCGTTCTCGGCATATAGGATATGCCGCGGATTTGCGTCAGGAATCCACGCCGTTTTCATTGGGTATCTCCAATGCGTGATTGAATGTTGAGTGAAGTAAGAGTCCCATAACCCCAGCTCTGAGAACAAAAAACATACTGTAATCTCCGCAGAAAGATAAAATTCTATTTATAAAGATTATGTTTTGCACATAGGGCCTTTTTAGAAACATACCTAGAAGCCATAGCGAGTCTGATATTCCGTTCTTGTTCAACCAGTTCGTCCAATCTCAGCCATTGCCGAACTCTCTCCATGTCGATTTCTGCTCTTCGCAGTTTCTCCCACTGATAGTGTTTGAGGCAGGATTTCTTGGGAGCTCGGCAGAACTGTCCGGTTGGCTCGAAGACGTTGTGGACGAGTGGGCAACCGCATACGTCTGTGTCTACCACTTTAGGGTCTTTGAAGTGTTCGGGACACATTACCTGAGAAAAAACAGTATGGAGACATGTCTGACATAGGTACTTAAACACAAAATGCCGAATGCCATTCATCGGTTTGCGACAAAGCCATTTTAACTGTATTTTGAAAATAAATTAATATGCACATGGTTTATTTATGATTATAAAACTATTAACTAAAAATGTATGGCGCAGCCGGTAGGATCTCGATACACACATGTTCACATATAACTCAGCAGAGTTGTAAAGGCAGTATGGCTTAAAACAGGCCAATATTATTGTAAAATATCAATACATATCAATCTGTATAAACCTATATGATAGTGAAAACCATAAAAACACACCACATCAACTATTCAACTGTTACTGAATAATATATACTGTAAAAGCTGCATGACTTGACACACGGGATTCTGTTATTTACATCAAAATCTATAAGTTCAAATTACCTCAATTAAAAGTCAGTTAGATTTGTACATACCCGCAGCCGCTTGCAGTAAGTTCCATTCCCCGGATTATAGTAGTCACAGAACATGCTCTGGCCGTCGATTCTTGTGCGATGTCGGCTGCCGAAGGAAGCCTGCGCCTCGTACTTTACGAAACATTTCTCCATATGTTTGACTGCAGTACGGGAGTGGATCTCGTGGCCGCATGTTATGCAGTATATTGAGGTTTCGTCATCCGCTTCCTGTGAAATTGACTAAGGATTAGATCAATTCAATATGGATTGTTAAATGTGATAGACATAAGGATAAGTAGGACCTCACCATCTCTTCCCGTAAGCCAAAAGAAAATATCCAGGGAATGGCAGAAGCGTTCGCCCCGGTTTGAATTATAATCTACTGTGATTCAAGTATTTTTGCACAGAAAAAAAGCACAAATACTTGTTGTGTCTGGGTGTTGTGGGACCATTGGTCCCCGTAGTTCCTCGAGTCCCTAGCTAAAATCTACAGGGAATTCTAGTTAGGGTCCAGAATCTATGTATGTGATCGTTGGGCGTTATTATTTTGTTATTATTATATTATGTAACATTCTGTTAAGCATGGTGATTATGGTAATTCTGATACTAGCTTTATGTGGGGATAAGAGTGCTGTACTAACAACCAATTTGGAGCGTTTCCCTTACCAGCATGTACCTAAGCCAGCCCAAGTTTTTATTGCCGAACACGACACTGGACCTTTTAGCACAGCTGTTCTACTGTCATTCCTGTAGGATATATTAATCTTAGAATCGATCGAAAATGAAGAATGTTATTGAATTTAGAGTAAACTATTTAATTTAGAACAGATGAATATAGCAAAATTACAACAGCGACGGGCCCGATAGCTCAGTTGGTAGTATCCCTGCCTTCGGAACTGAGGGCTGTGGGTTCGATTCCTACCCAGGACAAACATTTGTGTGATGAACATAGATGTTTGTTCTGCGTCTGGGTGTTATATTGTATTCTATGTATGTATTTACAAACAAAAAAAAAAGTATCTAAGTATTATATCAGTTATCTAGTTCCCATAGTACAAGCTATGCTTAGTTTGGGGCTAGATGGCGCTGTGTGAAATGTCCACATATATTTAATATTTAATTTAATTTAATTTAACTCAGAAATAAAAGTACTACAGAGCGGAACAATAAATCGAGCGCGTGAGGTAGTCGCAGATAATGCAGTGTCGTCTGTATCGGCCGGCTGCCGCGCCCGCTGCGGATATGAGTACCAGTCGTCTTGGGGGTTGGCCCAAGCGTAAATCTAGTGGCGATGTAGTTTTAATATAAGTGATGGTCCAAGTGTTCAGATGAATTTATTATGCGTGTGGCGCATATTACGCCACAAAATAATCTAACCTTATCATCAGTATGTTCAATCGTAGCATTCTTCGCTCGAGCCACCAGCGCATCAATTTCTGCATGTTGCCTGTCCAACGCTCGAAGTGTGGATTGAGCCTTAGCTATTCCACTGCGGACAACCTCCAGAGCTTTTCTGTTTCTCTTCTCTGCTTCGCAGGGGGTTAACGCCCACGCTTGGATGCGTTGAGGAAGAATCTGCATGGAAAATACTAGTTGGGGAATAGATTTTAAAGTGTACAAAGTATACTCTAAAGATTTTCACTGCTACTAGGTATGCAATCATAGCTTAGTTGGGAGAGCGTCTAATCCGGTAAGTTGGAAGGCGCAGGTTCAAATCCCGCTGGTTGCTTAAATTCAGTAAGTATTCGCATATTGACTTGTAAAAGTGTTAAAATTCGCCTATTTGCAGTAAAATATTTGATTTTGCTCAAATTTTTTGAGACTTTAATTGCTTTGAGTGTTTATGTCGTGAAATCATTATTTTTTTCTGGTTAGCAACACTGAATGGAGGCAGTTCCCAGTGCTTCATTTTGGCATACCTGGTTCAACCTGAAATCAGCAACTGCTATGCCACATTTAGAACTGCAGTATTTACTGCCGTACAGTGCTGCCCTGATACAACCAGGGCCATTGCAGTGTCTAGGCACGGTTGTCTGAAGATGGGCGATGGACTCCTCAGGTTCTAATGCCTCTCTTTCGTGATGCTTTTTCTTTGCTCTGCTACTACTGTGAATATAAAGGACAATAATATCATCATCGTCATCATCATCATCATCATCATCATAAAAAACAACAGTCAACCAACAACAACCACTGCTGGAAACAGCCTGAAGATTTCCACTGCTGAACATAAGCTTCCCCCAGAGAGCGCCACTTTGACGTCCTGCTAAAATGAAAAGAGTAAGAAATAAAAAAACGAGCGCTATTAGAAGCGTGTAATTGCCAGTTTTTCAATTCAAGTCAAAAACTAAAGATCCCTATTTATAATAGACTTGGGCCTTGGGCTATTATAATACTAGGTTTTTCATCTTTCCATAATTTACCTTGACTGTTTAGACGGCTTACTCTTGCTTTTCACACACATCCTCATTTTGCACTTCAGCTTGCTCTGCCTGCTACCTCCATATTTGTAAATCTCCTCACATGCCTCGCAACTGTTTTAGAAGCAAACTTACATTCGGTAAAACTTAATCACCTAATTTATAAGGACATCTATGTATATAAAAAAGTGTAGGGATAAGATAAAACTCTGGGAAGTTTTGAAATTTAAACCTTATTAATATAACTTACTGTCCACAATCATGTAACTGCAGACATCCAGGGCAGTCCCCGCAGCCACCATTGGTACTGGGCCTCTTTGAAGACTTGTTCTCGGAATGGTCTTTCTCTTTGCGCTTCTTCTTTCTATCATCTTTACCTGTAATGAAATTATAATGGATTCATCACCAATATAACTTGAATGACCGGAATCGCAGTCAAGTTGGTGACATTGTACATCAATTGTTTATAATGCTGTCTTTATACTACTGTTAGTAACTTAGATTCATAACATTTGTAAATTAAAAAATAGAAACAAAAATTTGATTAGATTTTGGTTTTCTGAACACTTATTTCCATGGATGTATTTAACAGTTCTCTAGGTTCAAGTAAATGGAAAAATACCTGAATCTCCTTCATTTTCTCTCTTCTGCGGTCTGAACCTGGTTTTTAAGCTAGGATCTTCCTCTCTGCAGCGGTCACAGAAATAATTCTTGATATATTTTGCTTCTCGTTCCGATATATTGATGCAATCACCATGATACCACTCCTCACAAGCATCACATGCTCTAAAAAGTGTTCAATCAATATAAGAATGCATGCCAATTAAAAATTAAAAGAGAGATCACATAGGAAGCTCTTTCTACGGACAGAACATACTGTCACAACTAAGGGTGGGTAGCTGCTAAAAACAGCAAGAATGCTACTGAATTATGCTTTTTATGCAGACAAGGCGATGTCACATATTATAATTGCTCCAGTCAATGTGAACGAAACAAAATAATAATTTTGTTCAAGTGGAACCTGCTATATAATAATAAGTTGTTAGAACACCGAAACATGTGCAGCAAGGCAATAAAAATTCAAGTAAGGTTAGTTATGTGGTTTTTGGGATGGTTTTCTTATGAAGACTCTACATTAGATTTCTCACAACTTTACCAAGAGAATTACAATGAAAAAATGCCATAAGAGTGGAATTTAAAGCTTACTAGGTGGTAGGACTTTTCTGCAAAGTTCGTCTAGGTAGGTACCACCGCTTTGCCAGTTATTCTGCCGCCAAGTAGTAGTGTGCAAGCACTACTGTGTTCCGGTTTGAAGGGCATTGTAGCTAGTGAAATTACTGGGCAAATGAGACTTTATGACCTGATTACACAGTCTAGTAATCTGATTGCTAGACTGGGTGATGTCTCGGGATGGCGTGCGCAGTGCAGTGTCACGCGAAACTTTATTATTTTAAAGTTTCGAGTGACACTGCAACTGTTATGGGCGGCCGTGTTGCTTAACATCAGGTGAACGACCAGCTCGTCACGTCACACATTCCCATAAAAAAAAAATTTTAAGCGCTTACATCATAAAACGAGAGCTATCTGAAGACCGACATATGCAATAAGCTTGTCCAGCCTGATTGAGCAGAGTTGTAATCTTCGACTGTCTCTCTGGCAAGTCAAACTGTTTAGCAATGTCCGCTTTCTGGAAAATTATAGAATTTTGTTGAAGAAAAAACCCTATGTGGGTCGTGAAGTGAAACGATTGTAGGCTGTTTGTAAAAGAAAGAAAGCCGACGTATCGTTAAGATCATAAAATATTAGAAAACCACTCGTTAAATATTAAATATAAGTAAAAGCATGGATGAATAAAAAAAAGAGATTAATAGTTCCATGAGTAATAAAAAAAAATCTGTTTTAAAAAGAATAAATGACGCAGTCAGAATGACATTTGAAACGAAAACAGTCTTCAGTTTTATTTTGATTTCTTTTACTTATATTTAATATTTAATGAGTGGTTTTCTAATATTTTATGACCTTAACAATACGCCGGCTGTCTTTCTTTTACACTGTTATTACTTACGCTTTGTTTGCTTTTCCTTTCACTCATGGTGAACACAAAAACTGATATTTGCGTCTAAGTACTGCATCCAGGAGATAATTTTTTACCAATCACAATAGTTTATGTGCTGCATTGCATGCTTCCTTGGGCTTCCTCCTCTGTGACTGCTCGGCTGTCGGCTCAGTTCAGCATCTGAAGTTGTAGCGGAATTATATCTTATGATTGTATTTATGTAGGTATTTTATATATTGTTAGGTATTAAGTACCCAACCTACCTGTAGTACCTGTTTATTTATTACCTTTATGTACCTTGAACTTATTATATGTAGATTTCTGTGATGTCTTCCTGCGTGTTATTATTTTCAACACAGACTACTAAGAGTAGTCTTGGCCGTTATTAAAAAAACGATGCGGGATATCGATGCCAGTACCCATCAACATAGAATCATATGGACGGCGGACATTCACAAAACGCCTGTCCATTTTCTGTTGGTGTGAGTATTTAAATATGCATTAGTATGCGTGAGTAGGGAAGTGACCCCTATTACACAATATATCGATATATAATAAACCTAACCAAACAGTGCTGCAGAATTTCGATACTTTTTAGTTTTAATACAATAAAGAAAATTAGATATTCGTAGAACCAGAAGACGCAGCTTAGGCCGGCCCCCACTTGGTGGACCGACGATCTGGTGAAAACCACGGGGAGCTGATGGATGCAGGAGGCGAGTGGCCGCTCAAGGTGGCACTCTATGGGGAAGGCCTATGTTCAGCAGTTCACGTCTTCGGGCTGTTAATGATGATAATGATGATGATGACCCTAGTAAAAGTATATTGAAACATTATGTGAAATAACGTTTGTAAGTAACATTTTTATATGTTGCCAGTGATGACTTATGGAACTGAGACGTGGTCTCTAACTGTTGGCCTCATTACTAAGCTCAAAGTCGCGCAACGAGCTATGGTGAGAGCAATGCTCGGTGTTTCCCTGCGAGATAAGATCCGAAATGAGGAGATCCGCAGAAGAACTAAAGTAACCGATGTGGCTCTTAGGATTAACAAGTTGAAATGGCAATGGGCAGGCCACATCGCTGACAACCGATGGGAAGAAAGGTTTTCGAGTGGCGACCACGAACTGAAAGACGCAGCGTAGGCCGGCCCCCCACTAGGTGGACCGATGACCTGGTGAAAGCCGCGGGGAGCCGATGGATGCAGGAGGCGAGCAGCCGCTCTAAGTGGCGCTCCCTGGGGGAGGCCTATGATCAGCAGTGGACGTCTTCAGGCTGTTCAAATAACATTGTTCCATAATAGTTAGTTATTATTTTACATTCGCGTTTTCTTATTCTATTCATTAAAATGATGGTTATATTTGTAAAAAGGGTTCCAAGGGTACCATTATCTATAAAAACGAGCAAAAAATCACGTTTGTTGTATTGAAGCCCCTATATTTATTTTAGGGAAAAATATAGGGGAAAAGGATGAATGGATGGGACGGGTGCGCCTGTCTCCCTTCGCCGTCCCATCTATTCATCTTTTTCCCCTATATTTTTCACTTTTGCTTCTCTCTTACCCATAAACAGGGTAAGGCATAAAACTAATAAACCCGTGCGAAACCGGGGCGGGTCAGCTAGTTTATTATTAATTTCATAACTCATATTGAAGCCAGACGACACTGGCCTACCTATTGTATTTTATA
This sequence comes from Ennomos erosarius, assembly GCA_963580505.1. Taxonomy (NCBI): domain Eukaryota; kingdom Metazoa; phylum Arthropoda; class Insecta; order Lepidoptera; family Geometridae; genus Ennomos; species Ennomos erosarius. Next base: position 8,294,036 of record OY756996.1, on the reverse strand, counting down.
AAAGTAGGTTAGGTGCCTATTTTTAAATTGCCAGATTTACACCTACTTTTTCATTCTGTTTGCACTTTGATCTAAATCCACTTCAGCCACTTTTAAGGAAAGAGATTTTCTACTTTTTAATCTCCCCAAAACCAAAGTAATTTTGTGCAAATGTATGAAGATTTACGAATATCGACAAAATGTAATGGACAGTGTAGGTACATCACTATTCGAGAGGCGTAAAATCGCCCATGCCAAAAATATCAATTAAAGCAGTAAATCTTTCAGTAATTGCAATCGCATGGTAATTATACGGTGGAAAAAACGTATATTCTTAATATGAAATGCGTATTTACTTCGAAACTTCGATGTTTAACATAAAAATAGTCAGTAAACTTTAACGTATAAAATGATGATTCTGGTTTTCCTTCGACTCCTCGGGTTACTCTTGATGCACAAAACACAGCACAACACGACACAATTTCACTATTGATACAATATTTAGCCCTAATAACAATATAATCACTAAATTTTCACGTTTTATGCTCTCGCATTTAATTTCATGACACACCAAACTGTCACAACATGACACGCGGTGTCGGTAAGGCGACGTTGCCGTACCGACATTTGCTTTCTCGCATACTCTATGCGTCGATTCGTGTATTAGACAGAGATACAAGACAGTATGTTTACACGAAGGATGCGGAGCGGCAACGCCGCATTGGCAGATTTTGGCTCTCTCCATAGACCTCCATGCCAGTACCCGATGCCGGCATCCGATTCCACAAATATAGATAACGGATGCGCACCGTACGGATCGCGTTGCGTTGCCGCGATGCGGAGCGGATTGCTCGATGCGATGCGGTCTCGTTCGCACGCACACCGATACAATCACCGATGGGCGATGATGCCGATATTGACCGAATCGTGCGTGGTCTCCACCGTGGAGTATCTTTTAACGCCATCTATTGGATTTGCTTGTAATTATTCGGTTAAGAGAATTTATTTTTTAACTTTTTTGTCGATAATCAAGTATTGATAAGCAACTAACAGGTGGCAGTAATTGCCAACGCGAAAACTAAACCAAGTTCAAGGTCATGTTTATTAGTCGTTTACGTTTTTTCATTCTTTCGCGCCTCAACTCTTCTAAACATTATTATCATTCAGTGTTTCATAGTTCGTGTTTTAAAACATTGTGGTTTGAGCATATTAGTGTATTCACAGTAGTGTATATATAAACAGTAGCTAGGTATAAGTATAAATATATAAATTAGTGAATAAGTGTAGGTAATACATTAATTAGGTACCTATAAGATATCGAAACGACGAGAAAATCCGATTTGGGAATATTACACTAAAAAAAATGAAACGAAATTTAAAAATGTAATAATAAACGTACCTACCTAACTGATTACTTACTGAATTATTTTTAAGTGTATTTATTTCACTTTAGAAAATTCAGTAAAAACGCATAAACCCAAAATATTGTTGTGCATCTATTCATATCAATCAAAAAGTAGGTAGAAGCAACGCACATCGCCTAGGTAGGGATCCAACTTCCAAGCCAATCGTATCATCCGCATCAGTTTACAATATACCGTAACCAGAACACTGCGCAACGATGCCAAAAATAACGATGCGGGAATCGGATGCCGGTGCCCTGATAACGATGCGCATCGGTATCAAAAAATAGCGAAAACGCCCATCACTAACTAAGAGATACTAATTTTCAATATTCAATTTCAAAGCAATGCCAATCAAAGAGTATGTAACGCTTATGCAATGATTATGTACATTGTACCCAAAGAGTATATAATTTACTACGTATTGTACCCAATGTTGGTAATGAACATGTAATGAATGTACTTACATTTACATACTTACTCACCATAAATTATATACTCTTTGCCACTCACAGAGAACTGACCAAAGAGTATATAAACTAACTGTACCCTCCATGGAGGTATATGTTGATGATACCGTACCACTTGTAGACTCAGACCACGGAAGTAATGGAGGAAGTACTTCTACCCAACTTGTGCCTTCAAGACACACATCCTTAGCCTGCCTGGTACAAGACAGTGTCTTGTACCAGGGGGTCTAGCAAAGATACCAACCACTAACGCTAACGCCTCACGCTAACTCCAAAATGTACTGAAATGACATTTTGGAAATCGCTAAATTTCCGCAGCGAATGTCATTTCAATACATTTTGGAGTTAGCGTGAGGCGTTAGCGTTAGTGGTTAGTATCTTTGCTAGACCCCAGGCAGGCTAAGGATGTTAAAAAAAACGATTATTAGAACATATGATTATTTTTTAATTACTGAAAAATCGAGAATTTAAAATTGATTTTTTTATTTTGGTTTCGATTTTTTTTCCTCTGGTATTAAAAAGAATAAGGCAACAACCCTACCAAATTACCAAACACGGGTGCTTAGTGTAAATCACAAGGCCACAAGGGTGAATTTAAATCTAGTGATTGTACAATAATAATTATTATAATTTATTTTCGCGCTCGCTGCGCATTCGGTTATAATTTTTATGTGCTTTATTTTCAATCAATCGAGGTGCATATACTGACAAGTTAATTACAATAATTTGATGCCCGCCGCAGCAACACTGCTCATACAGACAGGCGGAGAGTGGAGCCTTAGTAATAGGGTTTGCTTTACTCTTTGGGTATGAAACCCTAAAAAACACAAGCGAAGCGAATGCCAAAATCATCCAACCACACCCTGAGAGATTTTGACAAATTTATTTTAGAAAGAACCTCACGCAGGCCACAGCCCGTCTCTGTGTATACGCCCTATTACTAAACCTCCACTGTCCGTCTGTCCGTCTATCTGTTTGTCTGTCTGCCCGCCTGTCACCTGGCTGTGAGTCATGAACCGTGATAGTTATACTATTGAAATTTTCACACATGATGTATTTGTGTTGCCTCAATAACAACAAATACAATAAAACAGAATAATAATATGTAAGGGGCTCCTATACAACAAACGTGAAGTTTTTGCTCGGTTTTATAGATAATGGTACGCATTGTTATTCAATTGTGATGCGTAAGTTTCAATTTTGATGAGTTATGGGGAAACGAGTAGGTACTTAAATTATTTCAAACACATATAACATGTCTGAGCAGTGGTGGTTTTAGGGGGATAAGAGGCTATAGCTCGAACACCTGAGTTATCCCTATAATTATTTTAACCAAATCTATTCGGGTGTATGATTGAGATTTTTCGCGCTTGCTCTGCTTGCGTTTTTTAAATTAGTTTGTGCCTTGTGTTGCAGTGGCGTTCAATTCTAGATATTTTTGTAGCCCTATAATATACTAGCTTTTGCCCGCGGCTTCGCCCGCGTAATTCTAGTGAAAAATGAACAAAGCTAGCTGAGCTTTGAATCAGGATAACAGAAACTTATAGTAATTGACCCTTTTTTCATTCTAACGAAAAATGCAGCTACACCTACAAAAAGGTATTATTTCTTTATGTATAGCTTCACAAGTGCACCGCTCATGGTTCAGCAAACAGAGCAAACATTTTTATTGTAGGTATTGGTTTTCAAAAAGCACGTGTGGCAATTAAATTATCATGAACTACATGTCAGCCAGTAGGTACAAACACGTTTGCTATGTTACAAACAAAATACAGTAGAACTACCAAAAGCGCGAACGAAAGCGAGCGCGGAAAATTTTTTGATTGTAGGAATTGGTTTTCAAAAAGCTCGTGTGGCAATTAAATCATGAACTACATGTCAGTCAGTAGGTATAGACGCGTTTGCTATTTTACAAACAAAATACAGTAGAACAACATAAAGCGCGAGCGATAGGGAGCGCGAAAATTTTTTTGATTGTCGGTATTGGTTTTCATAAAGTACGTGTGGCAATTAAATCATGAACTACATGTCAGTCAGTAGGTATAGACGCGTTTGCTATATTACAAACAAAACACTGTAGAACTATCAAAAGGGCGAGCGATAGCGAGCGCGAAAATTTTTTTGATTGTAGGTGTTGGTTTCAAAAAGCACGTGTGGCAAATAAATCATGAACTACATGTAAGTCAGTAGATATAAACGCGTTTGCTATATTACAAACAAAATACAGTAGAACTACCAAAAGCGCGAGCGACAGCGAGCGCGAAAATTTTTTTGATTGTAGGTATTGGTTTTCATAAAGTACGTGTGGCAATTAAATCATAAACGACATGTCATTCAGTAGGTATAGACGCGTTTGCTATGTTACTAACAAAACACAGTAGAAATACCAAAAGCGCGAGCGACAGCGAGCGCGAAAATTTTTTTGATTGTAGGTATTGGTTTCAAAAAGCACGTGTGGCAATTAAATCATGGAACTTACATGTCAGTCAGTAGATATAGACGCGTTTGCCATATTACAAACAAAATACAGTAGAACAACATAAAGTGCGAGCGATGGGGAGCGCGAAAATGTTTTTGATTGTCGGTATTGGTTTTCATAAAGTACGTGTGGCAATTAAATCATAAACTACATGTCATTCAGTAGGTATAGACGCGTTTGCTATATTACAAACAAAACACAGTAGAACTGCCAAAAGCGCGAGCGAAAGCGAGCGCGAAAATTTTTTTGATTGTAGGTATTGGTTTCAAAAAGCACGTATTGCAATTAAATCATGGAACTTACATGTCAGTCAGTAGATATAAACGCGTTTGCTATGTTACTAACAAAACACAGTAGAAATACCAAAAGCGCGAGCGACAGCGAGCGCGAAAAATTTTTTGATTGTAGGTGTGGGTTTCAAAAAGCACGTGTGGCAATTAAATCATGAACTACATGTCAGTCAGTAGATATAGACGCGTTTGCCATATTACAAACAAAATACAGTAGAACAACATAAAGTGCGAGCGATAGGGAGCGCGAAAATGTTTTTGATTGTCGGTATTGGTTTTCATAAAGTACGTGTGGCAATTAAATCATAAACTACATGTCATTCAGTAGGTATAGACGCGTTTGCTATATTACAAACAAAACACAGTAGAACTGCCAAAAGCGCGAGCGACAGCGAGCGCGAAAAATTTTTTGATGGTAGGTATTCGTTTTCAAATAGCACGTGTGGCAATTAAATCATGAACTACATGTCAGTCAGTAGATATAAACGCGTTTGCTATATTACAAACAAAACACAGTAAAACTACCAAAAGCGCGAGCGAGAGCGAGCGCGAACAATTTTTTGATTGTAGGTATTGGTTTTCAAAAAGCACGTGTGGCTATTAAATCCCGAGCTACATGTCAGTCAGTAGATAGAAATGCGTTTGCTATGTTACAAACAAAACACAGTAGATATACCAAAAGCGCGAACGGCAGCGAGCGCGAAAAATTTTTTGATTGTAGGTATTGGTTTCAAAAAGCACGTGTGGCAATTAAATCATGAACTACATGTCAATCAGTAGATATAAACGCGTTTGCTATATTACAAACAAAATACAGTAGAACTAACAAAAGCGCGAGCGACAGCGAGCGCGAAAAATTTTTTGATTGTAGGTATTGTTTTTCAAAAAGCACGTGTGGCAATTAAATCATGAACTACATGTCAGTCAGTAGATATAAACGCGTTTGCTATATTACAAACAAAACACAGTAAAACTACCAAAAGCGCAAGCGAAAGCGAGCGCGCAAAATTTTTTGATTGTAGGTATTGGTTTTCAAAAAGCACGTGTGGCTATTAAATCACGAGCTATATGTCAGTCAGTAGATATAAATGCGTTTGCTATGTTACAAACAAAACACAGTAGAAATACCAAAAGCGCGAGCGGCAGCGAGCGCGAAAAATTTTTTGATTGTAGGTATTGGTTTCAAAAAGCACGTGTGGCAATTAAATCATGAACTACATGTTAGTCAGTAGATATAAACGCGTTTGCTATGTTACAAACAAAACACAGTAGAACTACCAAAAGCGCGAGCGAAAGCATGCGCGAAAAATTTTTTGATTGTAGGTATTGGTTTCAAAAAGCACGTGTGGCAATTAAATCATGAACTACATGTCAGTCAGTAGGTATAGACGCGTTTGCTATATTACAAACAAAATATTGTAGAACTATCAAAAGCGCGAGCGATAGCGAGCGCGAATAATTTTTTTCATGCAATTCATTTATTTCAAAACAATAATTTGTACAGGAAACTCATGCAAAGCTTCTTCAACCATCAGTTTAAGCTGTGCGTTGATTTCTAGATTTCAATAGAAAAAGTTTTGAGACTCCGTTTGACCCTGATGGAAGATGATTTTCAGAAAACCGTGACACACGTCTATTCTTATTTTAATTGAAGAGTATACACACTAAATTTCAAACTAATCGACCCATAGAGTAAAAAGTTTCATACAAAAGTAAAACCCCCGTTTCACCTCTTTAGGGGTGGAATTTCGAAAACCCCTTTCTTAGTGGACGTCTACACTTTACGAAGAATATACCTTCCAAATTTCAAATCTCTACGACCAGCGGTTTAGGCTGTGCGTTGATCTATAGATTTCAAAAGAAAAAACTTTGAAGCTCCTTTAGACCCTGATGGAAGATGATTTTCAGAAAACCGTGACATACGTCTATTTTTATTTCAACTGAAGAATATACACACCAAATTTCAAACTAATCGATCCACAGACTTAAAAGTTTCATACAAACGTAAAACCCCCGTTTCACCCCCTTAGGGGTGGAATTTCGAAAAACCCTTTCTTAGTGGACGTCTACACTTTACGAAGAATATACCCTCCAAATTTCAAATCTCTACGACCAGCGGTTTAGGCTGTACGTTGATATATAAGACAGTCAGTCAGTCAGTCCGGACTTTGAATTTTATATATACAGATAGCGCTCATTATCTGAATTTGTGCGCTCAATAAGCTCGCGCAATTTTCTTAAAAATTATAAGCTTGAGCTCCATTCGGTCACAAACTTGCACTGTACTCTTTGGCCTTTGGCGTAGTGGTTAATTATGCTCTCTACTGTGAATAAAATTGATTTAAACGGTTTTTGGTTATTTTTCCATTAAATATAATGTAATTTTATAAAGATCCGATAGTTGGCGTTAAAATGCGGGTTTTACGTTCTGTCATTGTTAAGATAATTATGTATCGAGCGAGTTTAGTATCCTATCCTAGCCTTATTTTATGGAAGGCATAATACTCTAATGGCTTTCTATCGACAAATTGACAACGTACTCTGTGATCCACTGAACCATGGAGGTATAAAGAGAGAGCCAAAGTCCGCCAATGCGGCGTTGCCGCTCCGCATCCTTCGTGTAAACATACTATCTTGTATCTCTGTGTAATACACAAATCGTCGCATAGAGTATGCGAGAAAGTGACTGTAGGAACGGCAACCTCGCCCTACCTCCCATCGCGTGTCATGTCTTGACAGGTCGGTGTGTCAAAAATTATAGCATAAAAAGTGAAAATATTGTGATTATATTGTTATTAGGGCTAAATATTGTGTCAATAGTGAAATTGTGTCGTGTTGTGCTGTTTTGTGCATCAAGAGTAACCCGAGGAGTCAAAGGAAAACCAGAATCATCATTTTATACGTAAAAGTTGACTGGCTATTTTTATGTTAAACATCTAAGTTTCGAAGTAAATATGCATTTCACATTAAGAATATACGTTTTTGCCATCGTATAATTACCATGCGATTGCAATTACTGAAAGATTTAATGCTTTAATTGATAAGTGGCTGAATGGATTTAGATCAAAGTGCAAACAGAATGAAAAAATAGGTGCAAATCGGGCAATTTAAAAATAGGTACCTAACCTACTTTTATAAAATACAGTAGGTAGGCCAGTGTCATCTGGCTTCAATATGAGTTATGAAATTTATAATAAACTAGCTCACTCGCCCCGGTTTCGCACTGGTTTATTAGTTTTATGCCCTTACCCTGTTTATGGGTAAGAGAGAAGCAAAAGTGAAAAATATAGGGGGAAAGGATGAATGGATGGGACGGCGAAGGGAGGCAGGCGCAGCCGTCCCATCCATTTATCCTTATCCCCTATATTTTTCCCTAAAAAAATAAAGGGGCTTCAATACAACAAACGTGATTTTTTGCTCGTTTTTATAGGTATGCATTATTTTCGGTTCACTGTCGAAACTCATAAAATCGATAAGGTATCTTAATTATTGTTTTGTAAAATATATATAAAAATGTTACTTTATCCTCATCACCATCATTAACAGCCTGAAGACGTCCACTGCTGATCATAGACTTCCCCCTTAGAGCGGCTGCTCGCCTTCTACATCCATCGGCTATTTTGTGAATGTCCGCCGTCCATATGATTCTATGTTGATGCACTGAACTTTATTTGACATTTCCTTGTACTCTGTGGTTTGAAATTACGACCATGTTTGAAATACGTCGTTACTACGCCATCTAGTAACAGAATCTAGTAGCAAAGTGGTTAACTTTACTAGAAGCTTCTATGGAGTTTTGGAAGCAACACGAAAAGTCATGTTTCACCACATTATATCACTTGCCCTCACTTATGCTAGTAATTCAGCACTTAATGCGTAAAACGCCACCTATTTTAAACATTAACACTGGAAAAAGCAAAAGTTTTGAAAAATAATACAATGCAACGACGTGAACTCTTCCGCGTTCCCGCCAAAACTCCCTTGGTTTTAATTAGTTTTAAGCAATAATATAAGGATGTAATAAAAAAAAATCCTAGACATGGGTACTAGAATGAGGTTTTTAAACTCTTTATAGGTAAATCTTTTACGTATTGGAAACTAGATGGTGCTGAAACCAAGGAACCAGCCGCTTTCTTCTAAGATGACAGGGCCTGGCATATACTCTGTGATGCGATCATGATGCGACCACTTTCATGCTTAAAGAGTATATAACATTGACACTGGACACCCATCCAAGGTGGACGCTGACAGTGACAGATGACAGGTTGACGGCACACTGCACACGACACGTTTTGGTTACCATAGTAACGAAATTTTTTGCATTTGTTTGTGTTTGTACTGTAGAAAAGGTTTGTTATTGTTTGTTCAATACCATTTCAATACCTAATCAATAAATATATTTTAATATACTTATTACATGCCTATTACGTATCCTCTAATTAGTTTGTGATACACGATAAAACTCAACCAAACCACGAGCTATCGTAAGTACCGTAACTTCAACCGAAAAGTTCCTTGCGTAATGTAATAGGGCGAATTCTGTGCGTAGTTCATGCTGTGAAACTAACGTTTCTCACGTATTTTCAAGAAATGGAAGAGCTAGATACCCCTCAAATAATAACACATATCGAGACTAATCTCAACCACTGTTTATTTGACTGTAAATGGATACCATGTTCCGCAAAGTTTGTTGTTATTGGTTCCATGCCAAAAGGAACTGGAACTATAGAGGTATACGAGATAACTTCCGGGGAAGCTAAAAAGGTAAAAGAAATAGAAAGACCGAATTCATTCAAGTGTGGTACTTTTGGAGCCAGTAGTGATGTGGAAAGAAGACTCGCTACTGGAGACTTCAAAGGAACATTGGAAATCTGGTTAGTATTTTGTGCTCAATAAATCTGCTGTCTTATTATCATTATGTAGTGAAGAATTTACTTAGACCTAAAAATAATATGACCATTGGTACCATTGAGAAACGGTTTGTACTTGGTAACAAAGATAGTATGAAATCCAGACTACTGTAGTTTCTGTAGATATCTCATTTCAGGGATTTGGAGAAGAACTGTCAACTGTACATAACAAAAGAACATACAGATATCATCAACTCCATGGATGCAATGGGTGGTAGCACTGTCAACTGTGGTGCTCCAGAGATTGTTACTGGGAGCAGAGATGGTTTGTGCTCTCTTATATCAACTACAATAATATTTAAAAGAGGAATAACTTTATTTCGTCCCTCTAGTGCACATAACAGCATGTTACTTTCAACTTTAACAATTCCTCAAACTTGAACAAGCAATTTCATTACTTATTGCTTATCATCCTGACCAGTCTCACATGTGCATTTCCGTTCTATGCTTGATATTTATTCTGTGGCAATAATAATTATTGACTTGCTTATGTGAGAATGACCAAGAACTAGTCTAAAAAGTGGTACTGTTTCAACTCTTACAGGTACAGTAAAGGTATGGGATCCTCGTCAAAGAGGCAAGCCTGTGGCAAACATGCAACCAGTGCAAGGTGAGGCAAAGAGAGACTGCTGGGCAGTAGCTTTTGGAAACTCATTCAATGACTCTGAAAGGATTGTAGCAGCGGGATATGACAATGGGGACTTGAAGATGTTTGACCTTAGAACAATGTCACTGAGATGGGAATGCAATTTGAAAAATGGGGTTGGTAAACTGATAATTCTAATTCTAATTGAGGGTGGTGAGGCCTGCAGTGATGTCCCATATGGGGTGTATTGTTCATAACCTGATAAATATAATGTTTTCTTTTATGAAATGAGTGGCAAACAAGCTGGCGGCCCCACCTGATGGTAAGTGTTCACCACCGCTTATGGACATCTGCAACACCGAGGGCATTGCCAGTGCGTTGCCACTTAGACAGGACTCTTTTAACATAATCATCATCATCATCATCATTAGCAGCCTGAAGACGTCCACTGCTGAACATAGGCCTCCCCCAGGGAGCGCCACTTAGAGCGGCTGCTCGCCTCCTGCATCCATCGGCTCCCCGCGGCTTTCACCAGGTCGTCGGTCCACCTAGTGGGGGGCCGGCCTACGCTGCGTCTTCCAGTTCGCGGTCGCCACTCGAGAACCTTTCTTCCCCATCAGTTGTCAGTTCTACGAGCGATGTGGCCTGCCCATTGCCATTTCAACTTGCCAATCCTAAGAGCTACATCGGTCACTTTAACATAATGATGTTTTCAATTAAGCTTAATAACCATATTATGAGACTTTATGACCTGATTACACTGTGTAGTAATCTGATTACTCACTGAGTGATGTCTCAGGATGACGTGCGCAGTGCAGTGTCACGCGAAACTTTATTATTTAAAAGGTCCGAGTGACACTGCAACTGTTATGGGCGGCCGTGTCGCTTAACATCAGGTGAACGACTAGCTCGTCGCGTCATTCATTCTCATAAGACAAACTTATAACATTGCAGGTTTGCTCAATAGAGTTTGATCGCAAAGACATACCAATGAATAAGCTGGTAGCAACTACTTTAGAGGGAAAGTTTCATGTGTTTGATGTTAGGACTCAAAACCCAAGCAAAGGGTTTGCTCAGGCAAGTTTATATTACCTGGTATTACTAAAATAATACCTTTTTGTATTACCTATTTAATTCAATTATTTTGTTATGTAATAGCATGAAAGTTAACCAAGAAGTTTATTCACGTTATACACTGAATAAAAGTTTCATTCATTTATTTGTAAGCAGTTGCAATACATATATTTTGTTTCAGGTTTTAGATAATAGCACAAAAAGCGGCACTATATGGGTGGCACGACATTTGCCGCAAAATCGAGATTTATTTGTAACCTGTGCTGGCAATGGACAAGTTTCACTGTGGAAATAGTAAGTATCATCATAACCATGATCATCGTCATCATGAACTGGAAGACGTCTTCCATGGTCTTTGACCGGCTACTTGTCTCCTGCATTTAACTGCCCCAGATTTTTGGATGCCTTAGTTGAAATGTAGTAAAATTAGATTTTAGGGAGGTTTAGTCCATTTCCTCCAGCTTTGTCTCACCAGTTAGGCAAAAGGGTGTGGTACCTTTTCTCTCCACAACAGTGACCAGACTTTTGAAATTGTTGGCTGCGAGTGAGAAGAATATTTTCTTCTCACTCGCAGCCAACAATAATAACACCACACATTTTCCAGTGAATACCCAGACCAGAGATACAGGACTGATCAGCAAGGTGTCGCTTTCGGTGTGGCTGGGAAATTGAATCGTCTGCAGCGTATGGTGATCAGCTCTCAGCCAATCAACGCGCTGGATTGGAACCGCGATCACACGGGCCTTGCGGTCGCTACCGCTTATGACCAGTGTATTAGGATTATTGTTACTACTAAGTTGAATTTACAGTGAAAGCTTACAGCCATGAATATTAGGATAGAAAAGCTGTACCTAATTTAACCATAATTTATACAAGGTGATCTTGAATCGGTATGTTATCCCGAAAGGGGGTAAATCTACACCCCAAGGTTGGCAATGTTTCTTCTACGACTTGTTTACGTTCGAAAATAGCCTTAGCGCAGCTGGGTGGTTGAACTTCGTCCTTGACAGAGTGCACATAAATGAGTTTAACCACCTGTGTTTAGAAATGAATTAATAGTATCTTTTTAACTCTCGTGGCGATCGCACGTGCATTTTGCGTGCATTGTGCATTTATTTTTTACCATGAAGGTTTTGAAACATCCAGATTCAAGTAAAGCGCTCACAACTTGTAGGGTATCATGGTCCCAGTCCCCCCATTTCGGGATAACATTCCAATTCAAGGTCACCTTATATTATAGGATTGCATTGTGATGAATGGTGAGATTATTATTATTTTATGATTAAATTAATGATACAACCGTTAATTTTCTAACTCAAAAGAGCGATTTATTAATAACCTAATTCTTAGGATTTATAAATTAAATTAAGGCTAGCATTCAGTTCATATTACCACTAATTGTTAGAACAGTGCGATTCACACTAAAGTTACGCCTGGGAGTTTTCAAGTTCAAAATCAATATTCAAAACTGTCATTTCATCTCACACAGCCAGTATATTATGTTTGTCATAATTTTCACATAACTTTAGTTTGACTACATACAGTTTGGCTATAAGCGCGCAAGGATAAAATATCTGGGTCCATTGTAGGTTACATACATCTCTGCAGTGATGCCGGAAAGCAATTAATTTTGCCCAAAATTCTGTCATTGCATATCATAACACCTCAAGAATCGGAATACCGTAGATATCCAGATATCAAATAAAATTCTTTCATACACTTGCATCTCCAGCGTTCAACCATATTAAGGCGAAAGCATCACTACAATCTCACATACTAATACTCATGCTCATATTAATAATGCAGGTTGCAAAAGAGATGCGATGCATTTCAATTTGTAACAGAAATTACAATGAATAGTCCAATTTTAGTCAGTTTTGGAGGCTACAAAAAGGCCATGGGGAAACTCAACAAACAGTGCTAATAAATCTAGTTTTAATAACCACTCACATCGCTTCAATTAGCATTACCGAAATCCTTATCCTAGAACAAGTTATGTGCAATCCCTTGCCTACATTAACGTTATCGGTATGACCATTCGTGTGATTAACCCCAACATGTCAGACTAACATGTAATCACTAGTGAGTCCGAATTGTACAAAAACTATTTTCTCATACTCCATAAGCTACAAAAACTAGGTCCTATAAAACTTATTGTATTTTTACAAACATTCCAAAGAACATGGAGTTCTTGTATTTTTGTCCTGATGATGCCAGACAAGAAAGATTTATTATCTGAGATCGAGCAATGTTTAAACAATCTACAACTACATGTCACCGTCGAAAAGTTACTTTATGCCTTTGACGAGGGAAGTAAGAGGATGTGGCATAAAGCCACACAGAATATGTTATAGTTATAAAATCAACTTCAACTTCGTTAAAGAATCAACAAAAATAGTCGCATTTCATTTTAGCAAATACCATTTTGAACGTGATAAAAAGAGATATGTATACCGTTTCAACTTGCATTTTTGATAATAATTTGTTGCTGACGTCACATGAGACCGCTCCGCGGCAAAAAATCCGCCATGTTCTGGTGGTATTTTGAGCTAGTACATCAGTCGTCAACTAGCGTCAACTGTCAAACGCAGTAAACAATGGGCCGGAGTGGAGCGGAGTCTGCACCATATTGTGGTGAAAAAGTGCCGCACGTCACGTGACCATGTGTCCGATCCTCTTACTAAACATCCCTCATCAAAGCTTTATTCCAATCTTAATTATCTATCTTCGTCGACCCGCACGCACTTATTTTAATAAAAGTATTTGCTATAACACCTATTATTTAACTTTTCTTGAAATTTTTAAAACCGGAAATTTTGCAGTTATTACCGTATATTTTGTTAATTTAAATTATAGTATTTAGTGGGTATTGCTGTATTACTATTTATATTTAACACTTCATTATGTTTTTAATTTGCGTGATCATTTAGATTTACATTACGATTCATACCTTAAGATTAATCGATTCAACGTCATACTACTTTATGAATAAAAGTAAATAGTTGAACCAAAGCTATAACATAGTATAGAGAACATACTCGTAAGAAACTCTACATTTTTTTGTGTTTAGTTTATTATATATTATTATTTAATTTAGGACCTGTTTACACCATTATGGGGATGTCAAGTTTATATTGAAGTAGACTACAAAGGGTGTTTGCTAAAAATATTTCCTTTAACAGCCGGCCGGCCGGCATAATTTTTATAGCAGCAGGTACAACTGACCACCCTGTATAATCTGAAGCACTCCTGTGCGAATTCTATACTAGTTTTGCTTCATATCTTTAATTGTAACTATGATATCGCATTTACAACCGTTCCATAACTGTAGCTCTTGATAGGTGTCTCAATCAAACACAAAAAGCTTCCTTTCTTTAGCTTTAGAATACAGGTAGTTATTTTAAGGTCCTTCCCTTCAAGAATTCATGAATAGCTACGCCAAAAATAGTCGCTTTAGCATTATTTAATGTAAGTTAGTATATGTTGCCCCTACCTACATTTCTCTCAAACCATGAAACACATTTTAGACAAACATATCCTGGACATCTAGTCATTTGAATTGCAGAGCGCATTAACACAAATCACATTTAAATCAACATAAATTACTTAGACGAGCATACATTGAATATTTACACTTCATTCCCTTATAACTAATTATATTACGGTACTACACCATCGTTAAAAACATAAAAAATTACGACAATCACAAAATTCTAATGCATCGGTTAAAACATTTTCTAAATTGATAGTTTATTACGCATGCCTGTCTGCACTAAGGTTTCTACACACACACAGCTCCAGAGTTCGCACTTATCTGGCGTACCTACTGCAACGCATTTGGGTACGTCTTAAGTAAGGGCAATCTTAAGTTGTCAAACTTTAGTGCAAACTAGTTTTTTTATAATGTCCACAGAAAGAGCTTAATAAAGGTGGATTCACATTTTACGACAAACAATGTGTTATTATTAGATTAAAATTCTAGTTTCCTGAGGCAAAACATATTTAAAATTATAATATACAATTATATTAATCACCATTATCATTACATAAATGATCGTATTTTAATTTTATTTCATTCGATAATCACAACAAACATTTAATAAATCAACAAAGCTTTGACTTTTGTATAATCTGCGTTTACGATTTTTATAAATAAATATTTCTTATTTACTCGAACATGTTATATCTTAATAGATAAACAGACACAGTAAACACATTAATTAATAATTATTAATGACATAAACACGCGTCCTCGCAAATAATATTTTTGCGTCTCATTAATTATTTATTCGTTATGTAACTGATAGTTGATTGGGCGAAACAATAAAACGGGCGAATCAACCGTTTCTCGACAATAATAATCACTATAAAGTTTCGTAAGACCAACGACGATATAAATTTGTACGTCGCTTATTACACCCACAGTGGCTAGCACAGACGGTAGACAAACCTGTCTTTCCCCTGTCTTACTCCACTTGAGAAGTCAGTAAGTATGGAGAAGGGACATAAAACAGGGAAACACAATTTTGCCAACCGTCCGTGCTAACGCAGCAGCGTGAGCTTTTGAAATCGCCATATCTCATCTCTAGACAAATCCTTGACCAATGAAAACGCTTCAAAAAGTTTATGACGCGATCCGCGTGATCGTTCATTGGTCAAACGATTTCTCGGGAAAAGAGATAGGTCGATTTCTACAGCTCATTCTACCAGTGTGGTTCAGTAAACAAAGTAGAGCGTATCACATGCAATGTTTAGAAGCCACAGCAGTGAGATTCCGTCCATACTGTTTCGGTGCTGTATGCGTCATGAGAGCCCCTCATGTGACTGAGGGTACATAACTACAATACGCGTTATAGCGAGGTTGCGCGTGAGTTGGGTTACTGCGTCATCTAGTACTGAGTCGATGTTGCGTATCAGGGTACAGCAGTGAACCTAGAAATAAACAATCAATCAATCAAATATTTATTGACATAATTTAGGTACAAACATTTTTATACGAAGCCTCCGGTCCCCGAACTAGTTTAAAACTGTGTTTCGGGGTCTTCTCCCATAATGAGGCACATTAGTAGTCAATAATAACAAACCATAAAGTTTAAATACACTTATTAATATAAACTAGTATAGGTAAGTAACAGATTTATTATTGTAACAAATTAATAGGCTACCCCGTGTGCATGTAATGTTGTATTGTGTAAGTTTCGTATGGGATTCAGGTGTGCCTGTGTGTGTGTGTAAACAAACGATTAAATCTGGGTTTTTTCTGTTAAAAACTTGTACCGTTTATCTAACAAAGCCAAAAGCTCTGTTTCGACTACAGAAAACCTTTGTTGCTAAACATAGGCGTCTTGGTGATCGCAGTAAGTTATAATGTAGACCGATGAGAATTCTGCTGCCCAATCCCTGGATATTCCTTTAGCCGGGTTTTACTGCACGCGCTGGAAGAAATGGGGTAGTCTTCGGGACCCCACGGCACAAACATATCATACAGTAAAAACTGCAACCGGAATTCAAATATTCCCTAATTTCGTCAAGGTATCGACTTGTTCTATTATATTTACCCACTAGATAGACATAAACACTAACAAAAAAAACCAGTAGAACGCTAGCATAATTATAAAGGCACGCATGTAACGTCGAACACACGCGTCTTTATTTTGCCAATTTAATTGGACAAGGTTTTAAAGTTTATACACCATGTTTAGGAAACAAAAGAATATAATTATCGCCTACTCAATAGGATCGCAGGCTAAACAAATGTTTACTCGGCGAGTTATTCAAAACCGACAGATTATCGGTTAACGCAATAATTACAAACAATCTCCATTGTAATCGTAAACAAAGGAACACGGCATTAGTCGTCATTAAATAAATTGTCATATCATTGAAGTGCATTGACTTTACGCGATAAGATTATGATATGATAACCCAAATGTGTAATCGTGTACAACACAACAATACTTTTTATCAAATTGGGAATTATCGTTGATAGCGAACACGAAGCCAAACAAAAGTATTTAGATACAAAGTGCACTCTATTTTGTAAATAAAAGCAGTATAATTTAGGATTGTCGTCATGAGAAAAGGCGCAGACGCAGATATGATACGATCTGTGATCTTTTAAGAACACTTTGAAAGGTTTTTGTTTTAAAAATGTACAATGTAGGTACATTCACTAAACTACTAAACACTAGTAAATAAACACAGTAGTAAATAGCTACACTCCCTACTACAAAAACACATTTGGACTGCTTTGAGCTGCGTTGACCTATAGACAGTTCAAATGGTACAGCCCATTACCAGTAGGTAGCATACCCAACATGCTGGCACTGCTGGCAGCATTGCCACACTACTATTTTAATATTGCATAAATCACAAAATTCTAATGCATCAGGCTAAAACATTTTCGAAATTGATATTTTAGTAGACTCATGCCCGTCTGCACTACGGTTTCCCGCAGGTACTGAGTTCGCACTTAACTCTCTGACCTACTGCAACGCATTTGGATACGTCTTAAGAGCGAACTTAAGAGCTGCCAAACAGTAGTGCAAACTTGTTTTTATTTTATAATGTACCAAGGAAAGAGCTTAATAAAGGTGGATTCATATTTTTACGATAAAAATGTGATTAAAATTCTAGTTTTCTCAGGCAAAACATATTTTAAATTATAATATACAATTATATTAATCACCATTATCATTACATAAATGATCGTATTTTAATTTTATTTCATTCGATAATCACAACAAACATTTAATAAATCAACAAAGCTTTGACTTTTGTATAATCTGCGTTTACGATTTTTATAAATAAATATTTCTTATTTACTAGAACGTGTTATATCTTAATAGATAAACAGACACAGTAAACACATTAATTAATAATTAATAATGACATAAACCCGCTAAACTAGTAATATTTTTCAAGAAATAAACATTCGTGAAAACAAAAATAAGGCAAGTTACCCATGTGTCGGAGATTCAGTCGAGGTTGTCCTGGAAGATGAGGCGCACGTATCCGGGCGTGCCCTGCAGCGGCGCCGCGCAGAACGGACATATCGCGTGGAAGCCGTTCGTGCCGTGAGGAATGTCCACGCCCGCCCAATATCTGTACGGAGATAAACTGTTGTCTTTTTTTTTTCTCTTATATTTTGGCTCCGCACATAGTGTATTTAGCCAGTGTCAAGTATTGTTATTTTACATAGTTAAAGAATATATCATGTAAAGTCAACTGTTAGTCATAGTCATAGTCCAGTCTAAGTCAGATAGTCGTAGTCTAAGTCATGCTCCAGTAAAGTGGTGGCAACTTTACTAGAAGCTCCTATGGAATTTTGGAAGCAACACGAAAACTCACGTTTCAACACATTATATCACTTGCCCACGCTCATGCTCGTAACTCAGCACATAATGCGTAAAACGCCACCAATTTTAAACATTAATACTGGAAAAAGCGCAAGTTTTGAGAAATAATACAATGCAACGACGTGAACATTTCCGCGTTCCCGCCAAAACTCTGTTCAGTCTTAATAGTGCCTTAAATGTTTGTGTTTTGTTTTCAGTAAAACTCTGCCAAGAATTTGTCTTATGCCATGTTTTGCACTCAACAGACAGTTCAAACCAACATTACCTACACATTACACAATGGGCATAGCAAAGAACAGTGTCGAACACTATAGATACTACTAATTGTTGTTACATAATAGGTAAAATACACGATCGGAACCAACCGTGTGGATGGTTGATGTCTTTATTTGGTCCACCAACCACTCGACCTTGGTCGTATGCGCATCCACACGGTCGGTTACCAACCCGACTAAGGTGAGACAAATGTGACCTTGGTGGGTGGTTGGCCCCGATCGTCTATTTTGCTCATTATGTTACGTGTACTAACTTGACGGTCCGTTCTGACGCCATATGTCCGCACGGGTTGAAGGCGTACGTCGGTGGTCCGGAGTCGACGTAGAAGGCGGGCTCTATGCCCATGCACACGCGCACCACCGGCCCGGCCGTCAGACACATCGGGCACCGGCGCACGCCCACCTCGCTACCTTCGGCGCCCCACGAGTGCTCACCTACAATGTAGACCACACTACTGTAGCTAGTGAAATTACTGGCCAAATTAGACTATGATTATCTTATAGTAATCTGTGCCGAAGTCTCAAAATGACGTGCGCAGTGCAGCTTTTTTTAATGTAAACGAATGACGTGGCGAGCTAGTTGTTAGCCTTATACCTTATTATTATATCAGCATAATGCGGATATTATGTCAATAATAATATTATGTTATGCTGAAGCGTCAATAATTATGTCATGGCCATAAAAGAACAAATGTATGCGTAGCCCTAGCTACTATCTATGGCCATAATTATGGGTATATCATGGTAATGTGGCCACAGCTTAACATCAGGCGAAAGACAAGTTCATCACGCCATTTGTTACAATAACAAATTATGGGCATTTCTAGTGATATAATCGAGGCGTATTTACTACGTACTAATCTACCATCCGCATTTTAACCAACTCCAACCCCGTAAGTTGTTTGTAAAAGGTCATGCATTTAAGACATGAGATAACTTGTCACAGTAGTAAGTAAAGCATGTCCCGGCTTTAAGGGCGGATGGATGCGGGTTCATATCCTGTTCCGTGATTCAATTTTTTCCATATTAATCTGTCGCTAATCGCATAAGGTTCTCGTAATGAGAGCCAGTTCCAAGCCAAAAAGATGAAGACACAACAGACAGCACAGACTCAGCTATAAAACATGACTTGCATTGAAGTTCCATACCTTGCACATGTCCACAATGTAGATACACGTAGGGTTGGTTCAGGTCCTGGTGCTGCGCGGACAACTTGCGAGGAATCACCAGCGTGTTGAGGCCTACAGGGCACTGCGGCCGGCCCGCGTTTAGCTCGTCCACTAACGCTTCTAGGTCGCGCTTCGTCTGTCACAACACAGAAACGGAAATTTTAGATGCTGCGCTGCTAGGTGTTGACCTCTAAGAAGGAGTTCAAGATCCCTTGTATGCAATAAAATTATAAACTTATAATTATATTATGTAGAGTTGACTCCAAGACCACAAAGACGGTGGACGAACAGCAGACAACGAAGCCGCCCACCGAAGCGATTGGTGGGGTGGACACTTAGGCCATGACTGCATGGCCCCTTGGCCAACAAGACCGGAAAGGGTGGCAGGAATGGCTGGACCAAAATATAATTATGAAGAAAATAAAGAAGTTGTCTTATACAACTCACCACCCTACATGATATGACAAAGGTACTCACCGGTGAATTTTTAAGACCCTCAGCGCTTCTCCATAGTAACGTCGCTCCACATAAGTCAATCATTGTGCCGTCTCTCAGAACATTTGTCTCCTCTTGGCAGGGTAGGCCCTGAAAACATAACACATCAGAATTTGTACTATTATTTTTCTGTCTGTGACTTACAGCATTTATAAATGGAGGTGGCAAGGCAAGGCGCCCTCTACCGGTCATATGGCGCTAATTGGTCATAGTGTGCGTGTAAACACTGCGTAACTTTGGTGTAACTACGCTAGATTATATGACAGTGTGTTTACATCGTTCCCCGTAAAAATCGGCAGAAAATAATGCTTGCGGATTATAACGTTAACATTTCCATTGGTTAGATGCTCTACGATCTGTGAATACGCTATTCTTAAATGAGGAACAACAGTCAACACGATTTCGCTGATCGCCTTAATTTTTTTCCGTAGTTATTATGTTCCATAATGATTAACAAACAGTGTTGCACTCCATCATCAGATCATCCTGTATAAAATAATATAAGACGCTGGACTGGAAGTACTCGACTGAATGTAAATAAAACAATTCTAAACAGCGGTAATAGGCCTAATTTTGAAGGCTTTAGTTGACAGTATTTATAATGCTAAAAATATATGTATCTCTTACATTGCCGTCTATTTGACAAGAACAGCGACAGTTTTAGGAGTTTTAGATCTGTCAACTAAAGCCTTTAAAATTGGCCCTAATACCTTACTGTATAGTATTAGATGTCTGTGAGTAACAACGCACACAAAAAAAACTACAACCGAATAAGTAGACACGTTTTATAATTAAACAATAAAATTAGCCACCTCCTGTAGATTTCCGTGAAACGAGTTGTATTATTGGCCGACATCGGCCGCGCGCCGCCCTACCGGTTTGCAGTTGCTTATTATATAATAAATAATCATAACCTAAACAACTATATAGGCATCTTCAGACATAAGGATCCTAGAGTTATCTGCTTTATTCGTGTCTGGCACTATTATAATAGTAACTTTATCCTCGTGGCAATAAACTTTATCGCCAACTATAAACCTCATAAATATGGCTGTTACTTGGTATAATAACATTCTAAAGACCGGCGGAGGGTGAATACTGGGAACCATAAAACTTCAACAGTTTAAGCTGCATTATGCAACAATGCATGTGAAGTGTCAACGCACGTTCAATGTAGCTCTAGAAGGCAGGAGGTTCTGTGTAATCTGCCATGGATTCAATCAATCAATGCTCTTCTTTCGCCAATTTTGGCAGGTTAGGCCTCGGGTGTTTCGCCCCTTGCCTGGGCCAATACTCCAGTGGTAACTATCCCTGGGTCATCGTTCGGCAGCGGACCTGTTGTAGGGGCCACTCTCCGTCGTGTAGGGGTCTTTATTATTGGAGGCGGCCTTTAAATTAGTCGGACTGGTCGCCTTACATTTCAGGAATTAATACCTGAATGTCCTGACGTGTTTCCCAACAATACAAATGTGTCGAGTTTTCAAATTGAATAGTTTCTAGGCAAGAATGATACACACTAGATTGCAGAGTCATTATTATCTATCAAATAAGATACGAGGTCGAAACTTGACGTTGAAAAACCTGTTGATTGTAATGCCCTACCTGCGTATGTGTTTCCGGCAAATATGAGCCGATCGTGTTCAAGAGTAGATTGAATAGGTAGGCACTTATTTAGCTAGCGTGCACGCTACAACTTCGTTCGATCGCATAAATTGTTGTAGATCAGTAAATTCAAGGACTGTTGTTCTGCTGTGGACCTGGACGAATCTTGTTAGTGTCCTAATGAGTCGAAAATCAAGCACGTACCTTTTGCTGCGCCGATCGGCTCTCCCGTAGAGAGAAGACCGCGCCGCCGACCGAAGTCTCGCGCCACGGCCCGTACGCCGTGCTGCCTCCGCAGAAGTCCCCGCGGGGGTGCATGATCAACACACCATTTGTCGTCAGTCCGTCTATTTCTTGGTTCTCCGTCCATTTTGTTGCTTTCTCCTGGAATACCATAGAGGCAAATATAATATAAAGTATACATTGAATGCCCGCGGTAAACTACGAAACTTTCATGAACAGTAAACCCAAAATTGCCTACCTGTTTTTAAAAACACCGATGTACTTTGTAACCTCTAATAGCCCTTTACAAAACAATTTCAATTATAAGGAAATAAACAAGAAACATTTTTAAAAAAGGACATTTTAACAAAAACGTTTCTAAACATAAAGCCATAGAAAATGTAAACGTAGGTATATCAAAGGAAAAAGCTATTGTTTACGCTTCAACTTACAAGATTTTTACAAAGCGGTCACATTGTACAATAGAAATAACCCCGTAAAAGTTCGAAGCCCTAAAAACTATATACAACTGAGCATCAAGGGAACAAACAAAGCGTCGTCAAATGGTAAGTTTTCAGAATAAACAAGCATAAAATGTTTTACTAGAGACCCATAATATAAACTTCACGCAGACGCCCACGTCACTGTGCGAGAATACAGCGTAGGTACGTCACATTACGCTTGCAGTATCGACGTCAATATAGAAAACTATATTAATTTATTAAAATTTTACTCACATTTTTAGAGGTTCTATTAAATCTGTAATAGCACATATGTTGTTTGTAGAGGTAGGAGCAACCCACACAGTGTTTAGGTAAACGCTAGTAAAGCCGTTGTTTGCATAGGCGTTGGTGATGTTAACTACCTACTACTATAACATTATCGTAAACTATTGTCAGCAACATCATGGCCTACATAACCTGTCTTAAGGTCTTTCGCCGTAAAAAAATCATAACGAATAAAGAAAGAATACAAGCATTAGTCCGTCCGTATACTGCAGCAGACAAACAATATATTTTACTCAAAAACACTCGTAATGTGCTCATTATTTCGACTACCTTTCAGCAAAGTCGGCGTTCCTGCGCTACTGGAAGAGGCGCCAGCAGAGCCTTCAAGCTTGGTCATCATTGCAGGCATTTCAGCTACTGTCCGCGCTATAAAGGCCCTGACCTTTATTCCAACTTGTCCATCAGCCATTTGAGGTCATTACAGACCGCGGCAGTAAAAATTATATCTTTCCAGAATACTTACGCCAAGGAATATATTTCTGGATGAGTCGAAGCCAGCAGCGTATATGCGGCAGTTGTTGACGTCATTCCTGTCGGCTATGATGCGACAGGCGAACCGGGATATCGTGCTCTGTAGCACTTTGGTGTCGCCAGTCTTGTCGCCGGCCACCGTGTCCATAACTACAAAGTCGATTGGAGACTCCGATGACCTACCGATCTGTGGACAAATAAATCAACGTTAACAATAACGTAAAAAGAAAAAAAAATAGCAGTGTCAACTCTGCTATATTTTTATTCCTCAACTAAATAGCAGTTGATAGCAGTGTTGAGTTTGATCAATTTTACCTATAAAAATAACGTCATGGTTACTTAATTTAAACTTAGGTGTGGACTGGCTACGCCTAATTCCCATAGAAATATCTTGTTTTCATTACTTATAACTATTTATTACAAAATTTTAACTGGCGATATTTATTAGTAAATTTGAAAGCATGCATAACCACTCCGCGCGTTCTTGTGGGATGTTTATAAAATCATCCGCACAGGAAAGCATTGGAAATGATACTTTCTGCGGTTCCCGTGACCGGCTGTTGCCCGTTACTTCCCTTATTAACTTACTATAGGGAGTTGCACCGGATTAATATAGATTTCATTAGTTTGATTCACACACCTGTGGGCTAAACGGATTGATCAAGACTTTTTACATGACTTAAATGTTAATTTTACCCTCCATCATCGTCATAATGGTTGCAAATGTACATTGCATTTGTGATGATGGTGAACCTTTGCTATACTATGTTCCTGAAAGAATATATCGCTAGGTGATGTGTTAGTAAAGAACATAAGATACGCAACCGACATTATATTGTAAAAAACCCAAAAAACATCTGATAGCATTTTCATGAGAATGAATTAAATATCAGTTGGGAAGTTCACTTCGGTATGATTTCTACATAATATGCAATAAGATAGCAATCGCGGTCCTTTGAAATATATACAGATAGAACAAAGATATGAACATAGATAGTATGTTATAGAACTCTGTTTAAAAATATAATTGATATGGTTATTAAAATGCGATTAAAATATCCGGGTTAAAACCGCAAGATTAATTTGACCCTCGAAGGTCATATAAAGGTACTAAAGAGATGGTTCCTTTCATTCCGAATCCATTAGATGACTTGGCTAAATAATACGACTCAATTTAGGATTTAGTTACCTAGAGCACAGACCTATTAAATTAAATTAAAATATTTATTAGACACTATTTAAACTACAAAAAGGTACACATAACATGAGAATTTGAGCTTTGGGGCGGGGCAGTTTAGCATATAATTATATTATTAATTTATTTTTATAAATGCCCTAGAAAGGGACGTAGAGGTACACTAGTTATACCTGTAATAAAAATTTGAGAAGCAGATATTTTAAACCCACTAGGGATACAGACGGGTAGTATTTGATGAGACAATTTTGCAGAGTAACGAGACAAAAACTCTATTAATAATACATGGTTAACTTATTCAACCTATGTGCGGCATCAGAACTGCGTTTATTAATCGTTTCACTTTCTAATACACATGTATTTTACTAATCCTCATTAGATATGTATCGCGCTGAACATCCGGGTGTTAACCCTGCGCAGGCCCAGGGTTGTAGAGCGGGTGGTCGCCGGGTGTGAAGGCTGCCTTACGTCATCCGTTCCGCTCTGCGCGTGCGACGCTCTAATTACCAATGGCGAGGAGTTGCCAGTCTTTCGTTAAGTGCTAACTTCCCGTCTAATCAACCTAAAAGTAAAAATATGTGCTTCAAATCAATGTTGCGACGATAGTAACCAATATGACTTGACATAACAAACTTTATTAGCCTTATTTAACGGCTCTACCACTAAACTACCCCATGAAGTTCAGTGCACAGAATATTTAATACATGCCGAGGCGCCTTATTCCGTCACGCAAACTTAAATGTTTTGAGAAAAGCCAGGATGCTATTGACGGCAGTTCGACACGACTTTAATACCCTGAGGGTAAACGACGAAACCCTCACATTTTATAACAGAACCAAATCGCTCAATCATTAAGTTTTTTACATAATTGAAGTCACGCTCGTCACCATAGAGTCAGTATTAAATTGCCCGAATTTGTAAATTGTACCTATTTCAAAGGAACCGTACGATATAGCCTTGTAATCATGACAGATTGGTTGCTAAGCAAAGTTAAACCTATTAGTACCTATAAAGTTCCAAATAGAACACTAGGTGAGTAGTTCGAAATGCTCCAGATTTTCTGTTGAATTCCCAGAATTGACCGTGAAGCCATTCACGTGCCTCGAACGAAATTTCTCAAGTGAACCGTAATTAGTTTAAGAACATTTGAGAGCAAATCTGGCGAGTGGGATTCCCAATTAGGTGAAAGTTCAAATCCAATTTATCCCATTTTCTGGAGGTCGAGCGAGTTCAATTATCCAATAATAAGACACTCGAAACTTTTAAAGACCCATTGATAGACCGATGGTATGGAGTTATGGACTGATCGAGTATTGATTGCGTAGATAGGGGCAATCAAAAAGATTTGGAGGCTATGAGTGTTATTAGGTCATTAACTCATTACATACAAACAGCGTGAATAAAACGAAAGTCGAATTCTTTTGTTGCGGTTATGTGATTAGAGCTAATATTTTCTAGAAAGTCATGGCACACACAAAACGCTTAGGTCGGTATAAAAATCCAGATTAGCGTGATCAGAGCCGCATTGCCGATGTTGAGTAACTAGCGGAGCCGTCGCGGGTATTTGCGTCATTTCACGTTCACGTTGCTATCTTCACATGTGTCGCACGAGTCCCTGCAATATGCACTTGTGAAGCAACGCCATCGATAGACGACCTTTGGTCAAGTCAAGGTTTCTTCGACCATGCGGAACTTCCATGGCTTTGTATATTCTCTAATTTCTATAGGGCAATAGAAACGGCAGTAGTATTGGCTTAAACTATCTCTTTACACGATAGAAGATGATTGATAATGAAAATAGCTCCCATATTGGCGCAATCAAGATTGCTAAAAGGTCAACGGTAGTTTAAAATCATTCAAACATCATTATGCCTTTTAAATACTTGCAACTGGCAAGTTGAATAGCAGCAGGCAACCCAAAAACGATTACGAAACGACAGCTGCGTCTGGATCCGAATTGAACACTTTTTGTGGTAAACCTATAAAATTAGAGCATCGCGCGTGACGAGAGAACAAAGATGTTGAAGATTACATGGTGTCCGGTATGTCCAGCGATAGCACGTTGATTTCCTTTGACTATCAACAGAACAATCGCGTTTTATTACGAACTTAAGTAATTTTAAACGACTACGATTTAGGTATAATTTTATGAAACATATCGCGTTTCTAATTTAAAAATACTATAATTTCTGGTAGGATGAGATACTAAGATAATTAATCTAAGCAACCAGGATAAATTGAGCATTTCAATTTCTCAAAGGTGGAAAACGCAATAATAATCTGGAAGCGAGTAGAACGAGACAGTCTCACAGGGATCGCGTGTTTATGCAAGAAACTGTTGTAGGAGAACTGTTATAAGGAGCAGTATCAAATACAGTCACCGATCATCAACCACATTACAATAAGATCACCGTTCACATGTAACATAGAAGCTATGCTGTAATGTAAGTGATACCAGCTGTCTCAGCTGACCACATAATATATGACCTAAGTAGCAAGGGTACGCGCAGACCACACGGGTCGGTTATCTCACTGATGATGCTATAATTAAAACGATAGATTGCGCAGACTAGATTGCTGGTGAGTGATCTGACTTTGACGTCATTTAACAGATTAAGGACAGGCTCGAAAAGAATCTCAAGACCTAAAATCGGAGCATCTGGAAGCGTAACTAGAGCAATGGAATTATTTAGATAAACAAATCACGCTGACGGTGATAATGACCTTTAATATTTTAATAGTAATTCAAACAAGAATGAGAAAAAAAGACAGTAAGTAATATTTTACCATTCGTTAAAATGAATGAAGAAAATGATCATGACACTAATTACGGTACTTACGCTGCTGTCCAACTCACAAAGACGTACCTAGTGCATGGCATTGACGACTCTCATAAAGATTGTAAGAATGAATAGACTGCCTATAAAATACAAAAATACACGTAGCAGGGAACGGCTTACTCAAAGCAGAAGGACACCTATTGTTCCTATGGAGGTACCACTACCAGTGCCTCTTAGTTCCGGATTGGCATACAATTTACTGACTGTTAAACCTGAATATTGCGTAATTCAAGTTGTATTTGCAGAATTCATTATGCAAGATAATGAAATGACATATGATTTGGGCAAATTGTGTGTAATTCACCTTTCGACGAGTCGTGGAATATACAAAGAATTCTCTCAGGTAATTTAGCATTACATTATAATATGGCTTAAGTACCTACTTATCTATTTTTTCTGTGACACCTAACTCAAATTAGAACAATTTCAAGTCGAATGCAACTAAAAAACACTTTCCTATATGGTTCTAGTCTTTGATCAGATATACTTGATCGAAGGTTCTAGCCCTCGTCCGTAGTCATGGAATTTTTCAAAAACTCTATATTATAAATAAAGGCTTAAAAGTGCCAGTCACATTATTCGATAAAAGCTCCTGAACATGAGAAGGTATTCCCGGATACCGCAGGTGTGACTTAATAGGCCAGCCGGCTGTCGCAGCTTGTAGGCCGCAGAAGGCAATTTCCTCGCAAACCCTCTGAATAGCAGTCGGCTCGCTAATATAAAAATATAACACTTCTTTTATGACAATAAATATTTGAATATACAATTTTTTACAGTCCTATACACTATTGCCCCAGATAATATAATACCTACAGTACTATTGCATAAATGTACCTTATTAATTTATTATGTGCACAGGATTTCGTAGACGCTTGTAGGCAGGTTTAAAGCAATTTGCGAGGACAGATACCTGTACCGATACCAGTGTGCTCGTATTAGAATCTAATTTGTGCAGCTTGTAACTTGCAACATGTTAGCGGGCATATTACAGCCGTAATAAAATTCTGTAGCAACTTGCGTCTGTAAACCTATCTACGATTTCAGGAATATAGTAAGCACACTCCCTCCTCTATACTTCCGATACTCTGAATGTTCCAGAAAACTATTATGATTGAGAAAGCAAGATCTCCCTGATGTTACAGTTGTCTTTGTCTGTGTTGTTAAAGCGTACGATGTAGAACATTTCCTTAGAGAGCCACAGCCAACGTTACCGCTATCACTACGCTTCCTTTACAATCTAATTTGGGAACGGGGAAGCGGAAGCACAGTACACCATTACTTGCCTTATCACGTCTCGCTCAACTCGACGTCAGAGCCTGTGAAATAAACAAAGACATCGAGCACGTGTCTTCACGTTCACCTCTTGTTATTCAACGCAGTTAGCCATTAAATAATATTTTTTAGATAATAAAATAACTTGAGTTATTGAGACAATCAAAAATCCACTGTTACGTAGTGCGCTAACATTTCTCGGGTGAGTGGGACGTTGGCGTACTGCATAAAAATAGATCATTTATAAAATTAAATAAAAATGGTAAGTATAACCGACATGTCTCAAATTAATCTATTATTCAATGTATCATGTCATAAATGGAAAATGCAATAAAGTTTTTATTCAAACAACAGATAGAACACCTAAGGTGAAATGTAAAAATTAAGTCTGAGTTGCACCAGCTTACTTTAACGCTAACTTTAACTGCTAACTGTCACCGTCCACGCTTCGCCGGGCGGGCTAATGTCAAAATGTGACAGTAACATTAACTGTGATTATGGTGCCACTCAGCCTAAGATGTTTATTGTAGTTTGCCAAAAGTAATGCTACACTTTAAACAATATTTCACTATTCGTATTCGTTACAAATAACCTCAGTGATGTCCTATACTATTAAGTCTCTCCCGTGGTAATGGCATGTGTCTGCGTCAAGCGTGTTCGCATTTTCCGTCAGTCGGGCGCCGTTCACCCGCCACCAAACCACCACTCTGTAAAACATCCATTCATCTGCTTCCTGTTACTCGCTGTCACAAAAACACCAGGTACAGAAACACCATTATAACTGTTTCAAAAACAGACCTTCCACAAAATATTTCTGGATCATAACGGTTTTAGCTCGCATGTTGAGTTGATGCGTCCAGTGTATAAGGACCCGTCTTATTTGTTGGTTTCCTTTGAGATGAGGCTCTGGGATTCTGGGATGACGGGTTAGGATGGGGACATTATTATGACAATTGGAAAAGTGGTACAAGCTGGCTAATGTTTATACAGCTTTTTAGAACACACGCGTCGTCAATTTCACAATCTCATGTTTTCATAATTTTATGTATATTGGTACATTGAAACGGATGAGTACTTTGGGACCTTTCACGCTTCATTTTATGGCATGTAATAAAATAATCACTATAGTCGTAGAAAATACACATAAACTACATTGCAGCTATACGTATATTCCTCCTACGTGTAAATACCTAGGGTGTAATTATATTATTGCGAGAAAAAGTTGCAAATGCGGAATGCGGATGTAATCACAAACAAAATTGTAGTTAATTGATCAACCTCTCTAACATAATCTGAACAAAACCATTTCAATTTGTATTTAATTCAGACCGATACATTTTCAATGACCCGCAGCGTAATCGTAGGCGGAATGTAGGCGCTAGGCGATCATACATTAGAGTTTAATATAACCAAATTATGTTCGATTACACAGAATCAAATCCTATTAAGGGAACAATGAACTTTCGAATCACCAAGCCAATTACCGTTGAAGACGATAAAGAAAAAAACCACTGAGCGTAATTTAAGAACCTTTTGTTACGGTTAGCTTTCAGAAATTTATTTTATCGGAACTAGTTATTGGAAAGGGTATTAATAAAGATCAGGCTCCACTCACTCCGTTGAAAGTGGAACGCTTCTAATATCGGAAATTTCGTTCAATAGACATTTTCGATAATAATCTCACTTAGATCACCGCTTCAATAATTTGCTCAGTCTTTAAACTCTATCGATAACTGATAATAGATATTTGTTTCAAAAATAATGCTGGCTTTTAATTTTCTCTGAAACATGTGTCCCAAATACGATATTTTCAGCGGCATAAATGTGACCCTGTGGACGTTGCGTTGTTTGATATTTATTCTGCAAAACACGCAATTTTGTGCCTACTAGTGGAGGATTCACGGTTCACTGTTGTTTGATTCCATTATACAAGCAATATCAAAATGCAACGTAACATGAATGTAAGGAAACGCTTCGGTGGTACTGTCACAAGCTTACGAGGCAGCAGATTGTCAACTGTCAATAAGTCGCTTCCCGTAGAGGCCGTATCAACATCAACCCGCGTCAGACGCCAAGGGTACATTGAAAAGGTTCGCTTGATGGACGTGAAATGAACTGGTTTTTGATGTGGATACTTCACTTTGCAGGCGGGTTGTAAATAGGGCGCAAACGGTAGGACCAGTTAAAGTCAACAGCGTGCTTGCGTCGCGTATAAAGAAATTATAGTCGAGGTTGAGGTCAATTTTGGAGGTCCATGAAGTTAAACCTGGTTTTCAAGGGGACTTAGTATGTCTTTTACTTTAACGCTATACAAAAATCTTATGGAAAAGGGACGTTATTAAGATAAAACTTTTCCAACTTACTTTTCCTTCCATAAAAGTAATTCGGACTATTATGAAGAACGAAAAACCAAAAATATCCAAAAGAACATCATTTTATTCTTATGATAATGTTAGTACAACATTGGACATTGCATTGGACGTCGCGTCAGTATAATATAATTGATTCATTGATTTCATTTTATTTACCCTTGCAGTTCCATTTGCTCAATAAGCTGAATAAAGGATACTATCAATGACAAATGTCGGTGGTGACATCGTTTCCAGACGTATCCAAGTTGGTGCAAAAATAGATCAGAGGTGTACCAGTTCATTGAGCGAATTCCACGACCACAAAAGCACAGCCCACGCAAGTACGCAACACGCACGAAATGGGACATCCTTCGTGGTTCGTTCTGCGGTTCAACTTGCGTGAGCTCGGCGCAATGCAGTGCATTGTGCTTGCGCAAGACGAGCACAATATTAATTACTATATTTAATTAACAGTAATTACCAGAACAATGATAGTAACAGTTTAGATAGTTCTAACGTAATGTTGATAGACACATTCGATATTGCAATCAACTTCTTTATTGTCGAAGTAGTACATACGAACAAAGAAATCTTTAGTTGTTTTACGCCTAATACGTCTAGTCAGACTAATAAAAAGAGCTGTGAAATAAAATATACTATGGCTTGCAAAGTTATCAGATTCCATATTTGAAAAACGGGAATGGGAATCTTGTGGCAGAATATAATGATCATTGCATTTATGGTTACGGTTCCTATCCTATATTCCAGGAACAGATTTATGATCGTTGATAGTAATTACCTAATTAGGCATCGAATACAAACATGAAACCACAGATCAGGAAGCAATAACGGCACAGAAAGAGATAAAGATAAGTGCATTCATTAATCAAGCTAAATTAAGGACGTCTCAAACAAAACGCTCTACATGTTTATTTGCTTTTGTATTGGAGTAAGTATAATCCGTCATAGCAATGGCAGCTTAGCTATGTGTAGAAAACTAGACTTTAACATTAAAGAAGTACTGTCGCAATTAGAACGGCTAAAGTTATTAGACGACTACATGATGAACGGTTTAGCTTGACAACAAGTAAAAGCCTCATATTTAATGACAGAATCACTGGCAATTTGTGTCACCATTTCATACTAAGGCCAGTTTTTGCCAAAGTAACTGTTTACGAAGCCATTTTTCGAGCTCCAGTTTATTCTGATGGCCACTTTCTGAATAACGTACACTGCTGACTATTTATGCTAGCACTGTTAGCAGTTGTTTACGTAAATGACAATATTTTTAGTAGTACATCATTAGACCTATGAGACTATTGCGATTTTGATCCCGGAGATGAGGTAGACCCCTGACCATTTCATATCATTATATTACGATACGAATGGCCCATTTCATAGTTTCACGTCGTATTAAGTACTTGTTGAACCGAACCGGTAAATTACAATATTCCGGAAGCATTTCCATATGGAATTTATTTATAGAAACTCCTGTTATTCATCAACACTTTCTCTAGTTGTCATTAATTAGTCCAAAGTAAAAAGTAAAATCCTCAACTATTTTCACAATTAAATATGATTCATAATAAATATATTTCTAATTCCATGCATTTTTAGGTGCATACATCCATAATTACAACTTACGATAAAAAGGGTTAGTCAGCAATTACAACAGGAAGTGTAAAGTAGAGCTTAATTGAAGCCACTTAATGAACTTTACTAAGCAAGCGTCCACTGAATCTTTCTCTGGTGATAAAATACATTATATTGTGTTGGCGGTTTGGGAAGCCCCAAACGATCGTTGATCGATCATCCTTGGTATTTTCGGCGAACTTACTACGGGTGAAACATTCGGTTTCCCTCTAACCGAATCTGAGGAAAGTTGAGACCGATTTGAGATAAATATGAAGAAATAACTACTTTATACGTTATTTATTAGCAACTAGTAAATGATCGATTGGCGAATAATGACCAAAAGACACTCCCACATAACTACCGTCTGATTGTCTTCCATTGTCATTGCATCTTCGCATGTTCTTTAGGAGCCTATCCCAATTCGCAGCCATTGTCCGTCGAACAAAGACCCTATCCAAGATGGCCGTCGTTTGTCCTTTTCAAGGCTTTAAAAAGCATCAGAACTGTCATTCTCGAGATGACCCAATTTGGAGAGACCCCAAGCGCTAAATTGAGTCGTTTACGTACTCAATGGTTCGTAATTCGTAACCAGACGGGGAAGTGCTGGTAAGGCTTTTAAGCTACTTTATGATATTATGTAGGCTAGGTGAATGACACAAATTATATTACATATTTCTGATGTTAATCGGGTTTAAAACTAATCTGGATTGGAATCTGGACTGAGACTATAAGGCTAAAGGGACATTTTATATATCTGTGTGATCAGAAATGGTTTTGGTTTTGTATTTTAGTTTGTAAGACTATTTGTGTTCACCGGAATTTATAATGGTAAAACATTAAATGTGACACATCTACAACCAACTTGACATCAAACCTATGTAAATCTGTAAACACTAAACTCTTCAAACAGAAATAATTTGTCCAAAATTAAAACTGTCAGAGAAAAGTATTTCAATCGCTTCATTTGTAACAGCAATTTAACATTAGACCATATAAAGCATTTTATATTTGAGAAATAACTATAATTTTGCGATGACACACTAACATATCACAGTTAGTGGAACTAATTTCACATTTAACCCATTCATATGTTTAATGAATAAAATGGAATGCATCATTGTTTTATTCATTCAGCCAATTATGCTACAGGTCTTCGTAAAACCATGACAGTGGAGTGTCAACCACATAACGAGCGAGCCTTAAGCAGGTCAAATGCGTTGCCCTAACGGTGCCCGCCATAACACGCGTTGTTGTATTCACAATGAAGAAATCTTAAGTTTTTGTGTTCCATGTCACTTTAGTTTAACTATGTACTTGCTATTTGGAATAACAGGGCCTGCTTTGTCGAAATGATTGTTGTGTTTATTACCATTGCGATGCAAATATAGAGGTACATTCTTAATCACTAATATGTAAAATTAGTTTTAGGTACCGTCTACTTTTTATTACATTTGAAATGTAGATATTTGAGTGACCTTTAAATCTTTCTATTTGCTTCATTTCTGAATGTATATTTAGATTTGACCTTTGCCTTTCCCCGCAATGTCATGGCACCAATATTTGCTAAATTTGTGATATGTCAACGGGACATTATGGCAATCGTGCAAAAAATACGTTATTTTGTTTGGCTCGACGTGACTTTTTCTAACACGTAAGTACGTTGGCTCGGTCACGTATGTCTCATTTACATTATAAATCATGTAATTGAAGCGTAAAAGTTTAAATGCTCATATATTTGCTGCAGTGCAGGTATAAAAATTATTTCCATATCTTTTGTAAGATTTCCATAATGCATCAAAATATTTAAATAACCTCATTGCTTGCTCATTACGAGTCATCATCATCATCATTAACAGCCTGAAGACGTCCACTGCTAAACATAGGCCTCCCCCCGGGAGCGCCACTTAGAGCGGCTGCTCGCCTCCTGCATCCATCGGCTCCCCGCGGCTTTCACCAGGTCGTCGGTCCACCTAGTGGGGGGCCAGCCTACGCTGCGTCTTCCAGTTCGTGGTCGCCACTCGAGAACCTTTCTTCCCCATCGGTTGTCAGTTCTACGAGCGATGTGGCCTGCCCATTGCCATTTCAACTTGCTAATGCTTGCATTACGAGTATTTGCCAGCAATTCGGTCATTCATAATTTCGAAACTAAATAGTTGCCAAGTTATTTTCGGTTTCATTTTGTCAATCTTGCAAGACTAATGCAGCTAATGTCTTTTCCATAATATCGTTATCTCTGTCCATTTTCAATATTATGACTATTTTATACTTAAAACGTTTTCCATCAATACTTTCTACAATATTCTTTACGACAATAACAACTATAATAAGCAATAACGTTGAATTGGATTGGAACTAAATTCCAATAGCACCGGAAGCAAAAGCTTTATCGGCACTCGGCAGTGAGAGTATCTTGCCGGCACAATCTAAAATTTATTGTCATTATTATTGTTAATGTGAAACACATTTACTACGGCATTCAGTCTCGGCTTTAAAACGTGCGTGGCTCTTTTGTTAATACCTTTAGCTATTAGTCGTGGTTGCGTTTGTGTGATTCTGTAATTTAAATGAAAATGCTGTTAAACGATGTTTCCTTTTCTTTAATATTATTTCTGCTATGTTTAAATTGAGCGGTGGTGTTCTCGCATCGCATTGCATTTTATAGTCCAAGCCACTGTTCTATATTTTATTGATGGGTAATAGTTAGCTAGTGTTTTGGCGGGAACGCGGAAAAGTTCACGTCGTTGCATTGTATTATTTCTCAAAACTTGTGCTTTTTCCAGTGTTAATGTTTAAAATTGGTGGCGTTTTACGCATTATGTGCTGAATTACGAGCATGAGTGTAGGCAAGTGATATAATGTGGTGAAACGTGGTTTTTCGTGTTGCTTCCAAAATTACGTAGAAGCTTCTAGTAAAGTTGCCACCACTTTACTGGAGCATGACTTAGACTGGACTATGACTTAGACTTGACTTAACGTGAAATATTTATAACACTGAAAAATTATATACTTGACACTGGCTAAATTAAATACACTACGTGTGGAGCCAATATATAAGAAGAAAAAAAAATAGTTAGCTAGAATATTTTAAATACAATGCTACAAATAACCTTATAGTACCTAGCGGTGTTTTATTGGTTTCCAACAGATTAATACATTTGGGAGTATTATAAAGTGTTATTATATTAACAACTCACTAAGAAGTTCCTTTCGAATCCGTTACATAATTTGTAAACACCCTTGAACCATTGAAAATTAATTCTAGATCAATTACAACTCTCAGTTACTTGTCTTGTCACTCATTGTTAATCCAAGTGTTTTATTTCATACCATATTATTTATGGAAATTTGATACGTGCTTTGTTAGCATGAATTTAATACACTGCACAAATGAGTAACTACACATAACAATCTACCCTATTCAAAGTCATTCAACTTTAGTATCTGTACAAAGAGCATTGAGATGTTTAGATGAAGAGCGCCGAGCGCGTTGTGCCTATTAGTATAAGTCTAGACAAAACGTATGTTAGATATTACATTACTTTAGGTATAATGACCACCGTCTCCCTGAACCCCCCAATTCCCAGGGTCCGATGAACCGTCTCGCCTATCCCCCTCCCACCGGCTCATCCCTCACACTCTAACCCCTTAGTCTCGAAGGACACTTTAACCGAATAGACAAAAATAGTACCCCAAGGGATCTCTCGGGAACATCTTCAGAAACCTATTTGCTTTGTGGAATGCTCAGTCAATGTTGGCTTCGCTTTTACAGTTTGTGAAGTTAATCTTTCAAGCGTAACGTGCGTCGTCGTATGTTAACAACGTGGTTATAAACATTTCTCAACGCTCCGATGAAAAATAAATCAATAAATTTTCGCCTTCACTAAAATAAACCAACACAAAATTACAAAACTATATTTTATATGATACCGTTTTTTTCTGATTGATAACCCTATTATAAGCATGTTGATATAGTGGTGATGCAGTTGTAAATTAATTAATGATGTTGGCTTACATTACATTTAATTTGAATTTCAAAATATAAGCATGAAGTGAAATTTATTACAAACGTTATTTAATTTATTTATAACATCCTTCCTTCCTTCTCGTATAATAATGTATAGAAGGCAAGTGGCCCTGTACTGTAACCCACGAATAGAAGAATAGTTTGTAGCCGAAAAAAGGTAGCCACCTCGAACTTAATAACAGGCATCAACGTCAACATCATCGGCCGAAGAATGTCTATTGCTGAAAATAGAGCGCCACTTTGAGCGGCTGCCTTCATGCATCCAACTCTCCCCGGTTTTGACTAGGGCCTCGGCCTACCTACTGCGGGCTGACCTACGCTGCATCTACAGATTCGTGATTGCCACACGATAACTTTTCTTCCCCATCAGTTGTCAGTGCTGCGAGCGATGTGACCTGCCCATTGCCATTTCAATTCAACTGGCTAATTCTGAGAGCTATGCCGCTGACTTTAGTTCTCCTGCGGATCTCATTTCTGATTGTATCATACAAGGATACCCCGAGCAAAGCACGTCGCTTATGTTGTGTTGAATATCAGGTATACATATTAAAATACAGGTAAATAAATCTATAGAACCCTGATGCCATTAAAAGAAGCCTCCGTGGAAACTTCACAAAACGTTTCAGAGAGAAACTGAATATTCATTAAAAGATAAAAGGGAAACTTAAGCCTCAATACTTTGTAATACCTTGAATGTTTCTGTAATAATCAAAGTTTCAGTGGGCCGTGTACATAGTTTAAAAATGAGAATTTTGTAATTTGTATTAGGGCAGTGAAACTTGCCATATTCATCTTGATGAATTTCCAACTATGCTGATAAAAGCGAATGTGAGGAAAATGGCGTAAACGCAAAGAAACGAGTCTCAAAAACACTAAATAACCCTAACAGCTTTTTCAAATTTAACTACTGTTTAAGATAAAGCCGGTTTAGCTAATCTAAAACTACTCCACGTTTATTAATAAGGCCGAATAAGTTTTGGGTGGTAAAACGGTAAAGCTAAAGATACTTTCCTGCTGAGCAACATTTTTGTAGCTGGACTTCTGTGGCTGAGCAAGTACCTACCATAAAAGTCAGATTATAAAATGCATTAGACAATTCAAGTCTCTAGCAGTAGTACTGTAATATTCGTCCACCGCACCGGTTGGCAACCCGAGGTTTGCGGTGAAGTGGCACCAATTTGGTCTAACTAAACTGTAATGGGGAAAGTTCCGCTTTAATAACCGTGCCCACAAACCGATAACGCAATTCTAACACAAGTTCAACTATGTTATACTGAAGTAATTTTATTCAGTCTATTAAAACAAAAGTTGGGAACTATATTATATTATAATTATGTTCTGCCAAATGTCGCCGAAGAATGTCAGACGAAAATCAGAAACAAACGAAACAAAAAGAAATTCGCTTCTAGCTGTTTGATCTTTGCTATGCTAATAATTCAAACAACTACAAAGTACATGGAGAAATTAGGTTCAAAAGGAGTACTTTCACCGGTGTATGCGGGGGACTACGTACTACGTATGCTAGCTTGGACCTACGCCAGACCGACTACAACATGCCACAGAGCATAGATGATGTTGATTTCTTTACAGTGCGTGGTTATTGAAACCATGAAAAACATTGATATTGAAAGCGCTAATTAATAATATAATATAATATAATATGTGTGGACAATTCACACAGCGCCATCTAGCCCCAAACTAAGCATAACTTGTACTATGGGAACCAGATAACTGATACAATACTTATATACTTTTTTGTTTGTAAATACATACATAGAATACAATATAACACCCAGACGCAGAACAAACATCTATGTTCATCACACAAATGTTTGTCCTGGGTAGGAATCGAACCCACAGCCCTCAAGTCAGAAGGCAGGGATACTACCAACTGAGCTATCGGGCCCGTCAATTGTGTTGCAATTGAGCCTCCGCACAATCAGTCAAAATGATGATAGCTTCAATAACCAGTAAAAGATAAAACGTAACAAAAACTAACTGAAGAAATAATATTAAGAACTGATAATAAACAGGAGTAAAATTGATGAGATGAACTTTTTCATATCGTACAAAAATGTAGAGCAAAGCAATAAAATTACTACAAAACACAACGTCAACCAAAACCAACCAACCAAATGCCACAGTTACGTTTACGAAACACATTGATTAAATCATAGGTCATAACAATGACAGAGGCACGGGATAAGAAACTAGTTTTTATACTACGTCTTGAAGGTTAGAACGTGAGTGAAAGTAACCAGAGCTGTCCGTACTAGCAATGAAATATCTATGAAATTTATATGAGCCACTGAAAGCCAGATGGATAGGCCTATAGCCATATTCTTTACCTTCTAGTGAAGATCTGCAATAAAATACGGAATCGCATGACTGCCAAATGAATAGATCGAAGCGACAGAAATATTTTGCATATCGCTGTCGAACCAAATAAATCGAATGATATTAAAGACGCAAATAACACTCTTATTGCCCCTTCTTTAGTGAATTATCCTTCAAGTTTATAAAACTGCTCGAACTTCAATTAGGACGGAATGGAAGTGGAACACTGAAGATGAACTAGATGAACTATGAATGCTAGTCATCTTGAACACTCACTAAGTTTGCTATGATAAATGGAAGCCATAATAACTTGTAAAATAACTGACAAATATGTATTTTGAAATAATAGCCATCGTCTATCATGATGATGTATTCCAATATTTCCAATTGTAGATAGTTTGGTAATGAAATGTGAAATTAGACAACAGACAGGTTAGAGCAAAGCAGCCGTTTGCTGGAATTCAGTATGTAACGTTCAATGTTATTGACCGAATTTGCTCAACCGGTGAATCTACAACTTGAAAGGTGAAAGAAAGTAGTGTTAAACGGATCTCTCGGATATTTATATTTTTTACTTTTTCTTACATTTGCTATGGATGCTAGGAAACGAAAGAAACGGAAATATGCCCCAGGGTTACTCCTTCAGACATAACGCTTATAATATTTGCGTCTACTTTAACGTCTCTGTATTTGTGTATTATGTATGTAGTGTCAACTGATCGTAATTTACTGACGACATTAAGCGTAGGCTTATATGTTAGCAAAAAGTTTAGAAAGCTGGTAGGAGGTTGCAGATGACATCGGTGTCGTCAAGCCGTGGTATCGATTGCGACGGGTGTTGCGCGCCGGTCGGCCCGGCGACGTCCTTGGCCCGTCCACGCCGTCTCTACACCCCCACCCTGGCTGACGCGATGACGTCACACCCCACCCTCATTGACATGCGGAGCGGGTCATCCGTGACGTCACAAAGATAACCGCACCATAGAGATGCATCGGTCGACTGTTAGGCCGTTTATAGCTCTGGTAACGTCAATTCGACCCGGTTTTAAGTAGGTGTAGGTAGGTACCTCCTCAGAATCAACTGTCTAATTGCAAACACTAAACACTTGTAAACATTGCTCTCAAAATGGAAGGAAAACATAGTATTTCAATCTCTTCAAAAGTAAAAAGGATTATTTACACAGATCTTTAGTCGTTTATTCGTGGGCTGACGAATGGGGAAAAGGAATTCAAAATAATGTACGTTACAACAGAACAAAACATCATGAAAGCCTCTTATCCTGTTATCGTATGTCATTTCGTCCATGACATGGACTTTATTATGAAACATACGCATTACGCATATAAGTACGCGCTCTGAACTACATAATATTATAACCTTCAGCGAGATGAAAGATCGTTCATACATAGGCTGTGAATGTGAAGTAGTGTCAGAGAAACGTGCGTGACCTTTACGCTAAATACCTTGTTCGAGACCTGAGCATCCTGAGTGTTCTTTTCAGAGACGAGCACATACATACCTATCTTTGTACTCTTAATGGAATTTGTTACAGTTAGTTTTTTTATTTATTTTTTATTTTGTTATATTTTAATATTTCCGCCTGCATATAAATTAATAAATAATAAATAAATAACGCCCAACGATCACATACATAATTCCTGGACCCTAACTAGGATTCCCTGTATCTAGGGACCCAGGAACTACGAGGACCATGGTCCCATAACACCCAGACACAGAACAAGTATTTGCGCTTTTTTTTTTTTCGGGCACAAATACTTAAACCCTGTCGCAGGAATCGAACCCACCACCTCCGGGTTATGAGCCGACTTGCTCAACCACCACATCACGGAGGCTGTCGTATGACCGCAATCTCACCTGATGGAAAGTGACGATCGGGTCTACGATGGTACGTTCTATTCTAGAATATACCTACTCGACTTGAAGAGCTCCAGATTACACTTATCGGGAAACAAAGACGCTGGTAATGTGTTCCAGCCATTCTTACGCTGCTGGTTAAATTGCTGTTTCTACCTGTACTATTATTTATCCTATGGTATTCCGCTGAGGCCAGGTTACTTATTTTGATACCACGTATGGAAAGACGCGGGCATACGCTAGTTATTGATATTTGAATTGATTAGAAAGAAGTAGAGCACCTATTGGTAAACTGACGAATTTTGACGTATTTACTTTACAAGTATAATTCTATTCCTTTGTTCTTTATATGGAGAATGTTTTATTATCCTAATGGAAGACCAAATTTGATCCATTTTAGATTTACCGTACCGTTCGTAGATCCATTTCTGGTAAGCTTGGCAATATTTTTCGAAGAATCGTTTGAATGGGTTACAAAGCCAAGCTCGCTTGCATTGCAGTGGACATGCGGGACAAAGAAGTGATCAATTTACTCGGACGTTACAAGTAGCCCGCTGCTGGCTTGTATCGCAGTAATGTGGCTGCATTGTTGCTATTCTCTGCTGCTACGAACATGAACTTTACAGACCCACAAAGGCCAGTTTAGCACCATTAATGTTAATAACGGCATGGATAACAATCATGAGATCTTGGTTTACGATTCAAACATTAACATACGTGATGATGAAGACTGAGAGGACATTCTAGATTTGTAATTTAAACTATCTCATCCTAAATAGGTGCATCAAAATATTTTGAGAAACGATGCAGATTCTGTTTAATAGCGTGTTAAAGTCAGCCAG
This sequence comes from Ennomos erosarius, assembly GCA_963580505.1. Taxonomy (NCBI): domain Eukaryota; kingdom Metazoa; phylum Arthropoda; class Insecta; order Lepidoptera; family Geometridae; genus Ennomos; species Ennomos erosarius. The sequence goes on along the minus strand of OY756996.1, from coordinate 8,252,093 downwards.
TAGAGTCTTTCATTAAAAACCACTTAAAACGCAGAAAGCATTTTCAAATAAACGCGCTGTCAATAAAGCAGTAAATTCCGAAGATTGCGGAGGCGGGGCTACTATTCATCGGAAGAAAGATTCCAACCCAGCACCATTCACCTCGGGACCACATAATAATACACATTAGCATATTTTATAAGCACTATAGAGCTATAGACCCACATCTGAGGTCAGTGAACTTAACCTGCTGCGTTTCGAGATAAAACTGGTATTTTAATTAGACCTCACCGCCTCCTTATAATCTCAGACTTTACTTGGTTTATGGCAGATCTTGTAAAGCAATCTTGAATCAACTAAGCAACCTTGATTCAATCGGTCAATATTTATCGCGAAATGTGGCCGATAACGGGAACAGAGACAATAATATACTGACTAGTGTAAAAATGGGGGGCAGGTATTGCGAACAACTTTCTATTAGTACTTACTATTTCGTTTGCTTTTAGTTGATTTTATTACACATAAGCGTTGAATGGGATGATGATACATTATTTGCATGTCTTCACAGTACAGTTTTATTTAGAGATAAACAATGACGCAGCAAACGTTACCGGGTAACCTTCTCGGGTCGTTGCTTCCGCTGCACGCTCCGCTAATGAGATGAGCAAATAAATATTTATTAAGGTGTTTGTTTATGGCACAGTTCAGCGTTCGCTATTGTATCGTATTCAGCTTGTAACAATGAAACCGCTTCCGATCGAACCGGATGTAGCGTTGTGAAGTTGTGAGGCGGAGCGACGACCGCAGCGCATCGAACTTCGCAACCCCATAGGAATAAGCGAAGCAAGCGAACGATCAAGGCTCCATTCGCCTGTTATTATGTGATTGTACACGCTACACGTGCGATACCTACACCAGGCGTAACTAACAAGTCCAACAGCGCGATGAAACAACGCAAAATCCAATTACGTTAGTATTGCAGGCACGCCTCTATCCCAGAGCCGGCGCTCACAAAGCGAGTTGTTCGCGTAACGCAATTGATTATGTTATTAAAAGCAAAAAAACTTGATTTGATTTGGCCGTTTCGGAAATTGAAGGAAGGAGTTCAATTAAGGTGCACGAGCACGAAAACAATGCCGTGAAATTGATTATTATCAACGTTCGTACGGAAATAGCTTTTATCTCGTAGACGGCGCGCCGCTTCCGACGACGACGTAACGTCAAAACATAATAAAACCTGACGCGGGAGTCCATTATCAGGCGTCGCCTGCGTTATTTATTGGTTATGTAGATGTTTTGATAAGGTCATCACTCCGTAATGCATCTGTACGGCGGCGTAGTTCCTCTGCATACGGTCAACGAGTCGACGACAAGTAGGGAGTAGGGACCAACGCATTGTTCTCCCGGGGGGCACTAACCCACATGCTCCGATTAGATACGGCCCGCGCCGCTGCCGCCTGGTGCGAGTATGTAAACAGACCGCATCTTGCAAAACATTACATTATTATCTTAAACTAAACACGACAGTTTCTGTTTCGGGGAAGTTATCTCCCGACAAAGTTGGCGCCGTAATTTTTTCTTCCCAGGTTTTCGGTTGGATCGTCCCTTGAGACGCCAAGCCTTATTTCAGCTCAAAGCAACTGCGCAAAAGGCTTTTAAGAATTCATAAGTGTTATTTCTCTCAGCCATTTCTGGCCTTATAAGTAAGACACAGACACGTGTCGGGTTGCTGGAGTCTGAATTTTTTGCATCACCCGAAACGCATTTCAACATAGACTTGTCAACGGTTCCATTAGACGACACGTGCTATCGTCGAGATTTTGGCACAGAACCAAGCAGAAACAGTTTGAATACAATCGATAATGTTGGTGTTGCTATTCATTTCAGCAATGATAAAAGAAATCAACTTGAGGGTTGGCAGATGATGTGTGTGCCCTCGTTTTATGTCTATTGTTTGAGCTCACGTCAGTACATTGTTTAGACGCTTTGTTGTTTAAACAGACAGTGTGTTGTCTGATAAGCGGTCCCGGTACGAGGGGAACTTACAGCGATATAATTTCGAAATCGGCAAACGTGTTTTCCTTCAGTTGCAAAAATTTCGACTTGCACTTTTTTTTGCATTGAAATTGGTACAACGTTTCCAGAATAAGGTACTGAGGGAAATTGTAAACGCGCCCTGGTACATAAGAAATGACGACCTTCATCGGGACCTTAATATAGAGTTCGTCGATAAAGTTCATAAAAAATATGCAGAAAATCACCAATACAGACTTCACCATCATGTGAAAGTCGAGGCAATCCAGCTGCTCGACCACACGAACATAGTTAGAAGACTTAAAAGAACAAAACCATTTGAGTTAGTGTAGTGTTATTAGTGAATGTTATGTTAGTGTAAAGTGCAGTGTAAGAACACAAGAACAATGTGACATCGCCTTAATAGAGACAATAAGAAAAGTGTTATTGGACACCTTCTTAGATAATAAGGTTTCTAGAAGTTTAGGTTAAATTTTAATTACTTATTAGCCAAAAGATGGCTAGATCGTAATATTATTAGAGTGCTAATTTTTAAGGGAACTCTAGGAAATAGAAAAAAAAATTGGTAGTTAAGTTGCTTTAGTAGGTACTAGGTACCTCTATTAGCGCTATTTCTTTTATGATTCTTTTTCGAAATTTTCGTCAATTTTCCTTGTTTCAGTCCAAGAAGCTCTGACTCTTATTGTCACACTTATTTTAATTACATTACTTGGAAAGCCAAGTGCTGACTAAATGTTGTTGTGTTCTAACTTTAACTAACCCCAATATATGTTATGAACGAACCTTTGGTCACGTAAATAACAATTAAAAAATGCTTGACGAAAACAAAGTTATGATGAATTGAAACTCGAAGCACGCATCTGTTTATGACGTAAACATTTTAATATTTCCGATAAGTAACATTTATTATAAAGAAGCGTATTGTTTGTTTGCCACATTGGAAAAAAAAAAGAACATACCTAAACGGAAACACATGAATTCGATCTTATTCCATAATCCATATAGTTCTAAGTGTGAAAAGGCCTGATTAGATAGAAAAGGTTGACGTCAGCCAAAGAAGAGATGCACAAACAACTAACCTGAAACATATCCGTGTCGAGGTCTTCCGTGTACTCCACGATAACTGCCTGGCTCCGACTCAGCGTGTAGGATATCGAGTGCTGGCTCGCGTCCAGGATAGCTTTGCTGCTGTGCGGGGTCTTCACCACGTAGTGCTTCGAGCGACGGACACCGTTGGCCTGCGGTCGCCGGTACAGCACAAACTTGCTGCGCCGGCGACCGCGTTCGCCTGCTGGCAAGTAGCCGTTGTATCTAAAAAAAATGATAGATATTGAGTTTGGATCTTTAAGTTAAGAATTTAGAAAAACACCGCTAAAGCAGTTAGATTGATCGATGATCTGAATAAACAATAAGTTGATTATATTTCCAGATCTTTCAGAATCATAGTAGACACATGAGTCAGAACTTGTCACTTTGTCACCCATGCGTTTAATTACACACAGGAAGTAAGTTATTTCACTAACTAACTGTCCTCGAGGTTAGGTCAGTGCTAACAGATTGTCGCTTCAAGAAACAATAGTCGTCATTAAATAATACCATCTATAGTAGACAACGTTCATGAATGGGAAAGGTTAAACTTCCGTGAGAATTTAAAACCAACCCAATGTTTTTTGTTGCCTTCTATTCAATGGCATGTGGGTATTATTTCATGCTTGCCTTTGTCTTGGTAAGCTCCTTGTAAATGCTTAACCTAATTCAGCCATGCATACATTATAATCATAAGACTCAAGCACTGTGTTCTTGTTCAAGGGTCATCCGGTTAGGATGGTTCCTATTCGCGTTATTCATAAATTTTCATAAGAAACGAAGGAAAATCCGGAAGGTAACCGGAAGACGCAGCGTTTGCAGGCCCGCTACTAGGTGGACCGAAGATCTGATGAAAACCGCGGGGGGCCAATGGATGCAGGAGGCGAGCAGCTGCTCGAGGTGGCGCTCTCTGGGGGAGGCCTATGTTCATTGTTCAGCAGTGGACGTCTTCACGCTGTTGTTGATGATGATGACGAAAGGTAAATGAGAAAAGATTAGCTAAAACTGGCTTCGTCAGTTCTACATATTAACATCAGCAAGTCGATCAAGAGATTGTGTGTCTATTTAAATGTATTATACGTACGTGTTGAGTAGATTAGTATCTCAATTCTCAGCCTTTCTATGCCTCTAATTGCCTACAAAAATTTTCCTTCATGCGTAAGCGTGTCCATATCTGAAGCAACATCAATCTCTTCCTCTCGGGAAAATTTAATCTCTTTTATAGCCACCGCTAAATGAGGTTTTATTAGAAGCAGGAAAGTAAAGTTTTAATCTATAATAGACTTTTTTAATTACGCTGGTGCTGGTTTTATTGCTTTTACTTTTATTTGTAGATTTGTTCGCAGTTAGCTTTAACTATTTTAATATTACGTTCGGGACTATTGTTTTGGATGGTTTTGTTATTCTATGGTTCCGGTATGAGGTTAGTGTGAAGAGAACTCTGAAAATACGTTTCTTTTGTTCATTGGGATAAGACATTTTATCTAAAAATGGGTGCAACGTGGTCGCATCGATCTATGATAGCGTGGGAATGATTTTAAAGTGTAATTTTGAGAACTATAATATCTTTATGATAGCGTGTTTCAAAATCCAGTATCAAAACTCAACAGGGTTAGCAAAGCACGTCTAGTATTACAGACGTCCATGTTCCCACGAATATTTGTTTGTTTGCTACCTAAGAAATTTTGATTGAGCTGTACTTCTTTTCATTATTTGGTTACAAATTACAGACAGACATCGAATACAAATAACGTAAAAAAAAAATAGAGCACTGACTGACTGACTGACTGAATTACAGGGAACCTCATATTTTAGATACATGCAAACTGCAGTGGAAGGTTGAATGAAATCACTGCACAGAAATTTCTCTAAGCCTACATGGATAACCACAAGTTTAACCCCAGCCGTCCGACAAATTTTCCAAATTCTGACGGTACAACATCTGCCGCGTCTAGACGAGACATGATGTCATCCGTAATGTCTACTTATTAGTTTTACAAACCATAACTGCACAGTGCACATCAGTTCAAATAGTAACAATGACTGTAATTCCGCCTTTTGTACGTCTCAAAGCAAGAAATAAAACAATGTCGAATGCGCCAAGCATGGGAAGCCGCACAAGTGCACTCCTTTGTTAGTTTATTGTGTAAGTTACGGTAACGTAATCTCGCAAGTCACAATCGACATAACACGTCTTTATTATGTTATGTGTAGTAATGGAAGGAACCTATGCGCAAAGACGTTGCCAGAATTTCTTCAGATGTATTAGCCGAGCGTGGTGATCATGGCCAACCTCCCTATGATAGGCGTCCAATGTTATGGAGTAGGCATCTATTTAGCAGTGGACGTTTTCAGACTGTTGATCTGAAGTATTGGCCCGTAGTAGTATGCCTGTGCTATGCTTTGTTACGAACAACTACCTCAAGATAATGCATATAGAATAACAAATTATTATTATTATGAAATGTAACTCATTCAAGAACCATTTAGTTGTCAATAACAGCTGTTTACTCACACATTGTTGAACAGTCTTCAAAACAAGTTTCAGTTTCATTCAACGAGTTGAATCACCCTCACCCAATATCAGCCACTTTGACATATCTTATTCTTACAATTTTAGGTTCTTTTGTCGTCACAATTAATAATAAACAATACACTGTTGAATCTGGCTGCAATAATATAATTGACGTTCATACGAAATAGTCACATTTAGCATTTTAGCATTTAGCTGATTTATATCTTGTTCATAAGACTTAGATATTTTATGTAAACAAAGGGGATAACAGTGCAAAAAATATGTTTTATAATGGATTACTATATTGTTTTTTATACGTGGAAACTTTTAATTGGCCTTTTGGGTGATTATCAAAAAGTGCCTAAAAAAACATAATTTCTTTGGCGCAGTTTTTTTTTACTTATTTTCAAAAATTAAATAACATACTTTGTAAAGGTCTCTAAGGCCTACATTTATGTGTTATTCGCCTCAAAATCTATCGAGCCGATTCGAAGTTTTAACGATTTTAAACTATATTTGGCCATAGAAATTAGACATGTACCAAAGAAATTAGAAAACGTACCAAACAAATTAGGAAACATGCCAAAGAACTTAGATTTGTTAACAATGGAATAAGAAATTACATTAAATACATTATTTTTCAGGTAAAAAAATATAGTAGGTGTACCTATTAAATAAAACAACTTATAATTTTTGTTTATTTGACATTATTTTAATTATCACATGTAATATCAATCCAGTATCACTTCGAGACGTTTATTATGCTGTTTCTATCTGTAGCAAAATTTCCAAAATGATTTCTGTTGCGTTTTCGTATTAATTTTTGATTTTTACCTGTCATCTTACTAACAGACAAAATTTTCTTCGCAGCTTTTCTTTTATGGTAACTCTCTCTGTTTTGCTTTAAAATCCGCATCTTCTGGGGCGCTCCTAATTCTTTCTAGTCTCTTGTGCTCAGCTAGTCTTTCTTTTCTTTTCCAACATTTTCTTTTTTGTGTTCTGCCTGTCTTCTCTCGTGTAGTTATATATTGCATCGTAATCACTAACTTTGACATTGTTATTTTGTGTATTTTGTTAGCTGACTTCTTTTTACGTTTTGCCATAAGTAATTTTATATTTACCTTGTGCTCTGAAACAAGGGTAATTATTATAGTATAAAAACAGTTCTACCAATATTTTATAGTCAGCCTGTACTTCCAGGTTTTATTATTTCACCAGCAGGATAGGTAAAGAAAGGCATAGCATAGCAATACATATGCATAATATACTATCTGACTATGATTTGGTATATTATCCAGAAAAGGGGTAAATCTACACCCCAAGTTAGACAATGTATCTCCGACGACTTTTCTAAATTAATAGTTTTTCAGTGAAGAAAAATGCCGTATATTGTTTACGATCGAAGATAGCCTTAGCGCAGCTGGGTGGTTGAACTTCGTCCTGGACCAAATGCATTATAAATTAATTTAATAACCTGTGTTTAGAAATGAATTTATAGTATTAGTAGTAGCCCATAGAGGTTTGAAACACGCAGTTTCAAGTAAGGCTGTCACAACTTTTTTTTTTCTTATATTTTGACTGCACACTTAGTGTATTTAGCTAGTGTCAAGTATTGTAATTATTCATCAATGTTAATAAAATATTTTACGTGAAGTCAAGTCTTAGTCATAGTAATAGTCCAGTCTAAGTCAGGTAGTCATACTCCAGTCTCAGTCATGCTCCAGTAAAGTGGTGGCAACTTTACTAGAAGCTTCTATGGAATTTTGGAACCAACACCGAAAATCACGTTTCACCACATTATATCCCTTGCCCACACTCATGCTCGTACTTCAGCACTTAATGCGTAAAACGCCACCAATTTTAAGCATTAACACTGGAAAAAGCACAAGTTTTGAGAAATAATACAATGCAACGACGTGAACTTTTCCTCGTTTCCGCCAAAACTCCCAAGTGTCACAACTTGTGGGATATCATGGTCTCTGCCCCCCCCCCCCTTTCGGGAAAACATACCAATCCAAGGTCACCTTGTATATTATAATTATCACAGTTAAATTGATTAATTTAGTTATTGTACATAATGGCACAATAAATCTAGTTGTCCAAAAAAATTACATATTAAATGGCACCATTATACAAATTAGTGTCAGTTTAAAACAACATAAGCTTAGTGTAATAGACGTTTGAATGCATTTAACGTTTTCTTAATGGTATTTACTATGTTATTGATCTTATTTCTAATTTCTTTGTACTAACGCTAATTTCATTGGCGCAATATGCCAAAGAAATCCAAAGAAATTAGGGCCAAAGAAATTAGAAATCATCAATGATTATTTATTTTCACAAACAGCTGATGTACGATTATAACCTTTTATTGCCATGTGCGCACTGTTTGACTGAGGAAATGTGCACAAAAATATGCAAGCATCAGAAACAAATAATAGCAAGACCATAACCATCGAAGAAATTAGGCACTTACCGGGCGAAACTCCGTTATGGGTTGGAAAAAAAAAAATTTCTTCTCGCATTGTAACGAACGCGCACTTTTGCTCCTGGTGTTGAATAGCACGTGACTAAAGGGTGCGGGGAAGGTCGGCAATATGTCCCCATGGTCCTTTCAAGCAGAGTAGCTACACAGTTTCTGTGCGCCAAAGATATTAGTATTTTTACCTCGGACAAAATTGTTTGTGTTATAATTTAAATACAAAACCTAATAATGAATAGAAAACTTTTTTTTCAAATACCGTAAGTATTTGTCATCAATATGACATATACATTTTATTCTTATTCTCCTTTTATAAGCGAGTTTTTTCTGATAAACAAATACAGGTAAGTAATGGACGCGCCAAAGAACTTAGGATATTCATCTTCAAATAAATATTATCTCTTTCTTTTATATAATTACACAGACTATTACTAATTCATTAAAACACCTGTACGATACATTTTTGAAAAAAAAATACACAACTGTGGAAATCAAATGTTTTAATAGATTTTCAGGCTTAGCCGCTCCTCAATTGCGTCGTTTGATAATCACCCTTTTGTACTATATTTGTATATTTTATTCATGTAATTAGCTGTAAGTTTTCAAAAAATTCATAAATAAAATAAAATAAAATAAAATAAAATATTTGACCAAAAAAATATAAAATTTCTTTAATATAGTCATAATCTAATAAATTACAAAATAAAAACCATTTAGCACTATTTGTTTTAACGGAATATCGTATCTATACAATTTTATGATAAAGTAATCGATTATTGGTAGAAAATATTTTATTATACTGGTAGCACTGCAGAGAAGCTAAACATTTCTGTTGCTAACAGTTCCCTTTTCAACCGTTATTGTTTTCTCGAACTCGAATGTGCTCTCCCTGCGTTTTGTGTCAATTATTGTTTGTTGTTAGACTTGTTGTTATTGCTATTAGTGTTTATCTTGTTACCGTACCGTTACGTACCTAAAATCTTGCTCTAAGAATTTTGGAATTGAAAATCCTTGGTATTTCACGTCTTACTAAAATTTGTATGCAAAATTGTTGCTTGTTAATCAGTAACAAGGATACTCTTAAATTCTAATGACATATTCTTTTTGGATTAGTGGCTTTTAGACACAGATATCTAATATTTTAGGCGCTGTTTTGCGTTTTACTGAAATACTATTCAATAAAAATATTTTTCACAAGTAAAAAATGTTTTTAGCAACTGGAATGTCACTTTGACAGTGACTTTTCATGACATTACTTTGTTTACATAAAATATTGAAGTCTTGTGAACAAGATATAGCGTAAACTTCAATGACCATAATGAACGGTCACGTATAAAAGCGGTAGAAGTCTATCGTTCTAAGCAATTACACTCAGAAACTAATGTTCTGAAAATAAGTAGGTCGGCCGTCACAAACAGTCTAATAAGGCATTTGTCACGAGCACACCCTGCGTGTGGGTAAGTAGGCCTTTGTCACGGGAAAAACCAATCTTGGAACAGTTGGAACACGTGAACCATACAGTAAATCGTGCTATCACGCTACCAGCCAGACTGAACTCAACGAAATGTAAACTGAATCAATCAACTGATTAATAAAAATTAATCTTCTAAGTTGATAAATTGGGAAAGATTTACTAGACTAGCCATAGCAACGAAAAATGCAGGAATTTTCGAAAGCATAATCAAAACGCTAATGAAGGTTGATACGGAGCAACAAATGAAACAAATTGTATTGGGAGAATTGCGATGGAATTCCCGATGATAAACCGTTTGTGAAACTACAAGGGATTCCCGGAGCCTGTTACACAAAAGCTATTAGAGTTGCAATCTAAATAAAAATATAAGACTTCTAATACTGGCATATTATACGAAATCACGGTTAGAGGTTCAAAGTAGATGATAATATAAAGAAAGACTATATTATAAATAATTAGTAAGTTCGCAGTGAACACTGAACAGCCAGAAGGAGTATGCAACTGCCTGAACGCCGTTGATCCAGTTAATCAATGGGTCAAGTAATTAAAGAAGTGGGAGGACTTCTGTAAGATAAGTACCACTGTATCGAATCAACCAACCGACCAATAAGTTGAATATTTGATGAGTACCAATTACCAACGTTGTTTGAAATATGTAAGTAAAACAAAGTCATCAACAGTATGTAGTCTGTTGACAAACAAATGGGCTGCCAGCTTGATACTTATTAATAAAACAATGGTCTTGCGCAGTAACGACTAATGTTATGCTTTCATTTGCCCGACAGATATTCTACGTTCAGAAAGTTCAAAATTGAAAAACATTTTTGACACTGGAAGAAGTTGCAAAGAGTGCTGTGCTTTGTAGAGACAGCGGCTCCGGAAACAGCACTAAGAGAATCCAATAAAGTGCTCTAATTATAAATGAAATATAGACGAAATCAATGAACACACCCTTCGCTAGGACGCCTCAGAAGTCCCCCTTAGAAAAGCGATCCACCGTATTAGCGGCAAGAAGTAAGGATGCATTTGGTTCACTTATTGAATTAGTAACAGGTACTCTATGGCAAGCATAGCTCACGTAACCGCCAGATCCCTTGATGGTAATAGTGAGTTCTAATATTAAACACGGCTTAAATATTACACATAATACAAAATTCATTGATAATCACTGTAGGTAAAGAATAAATGACATGAGATCTAGGTATTATAAGAAAATTATCAATGATTCTCCATCACTCCACAGAATAAAAAGGCAGTATATTTTTTTACAAATTATTTCATAGTTTTGTAACTTTAGAACCTCCGGGATTCAGGGGACTAAACGAGGCGTGGGCGTGAGCAATGGAAATCTCAAATTCAAGGAGGTAATAACTTAAACGATAAATGATCAGAAAGTTTGGGGCTTATCAAGTTATCACAGAATCCACTGATTTTTAATAAAATGTGAAGCTTGTCTGCTGTGCACGAATCGAAATCAAAACACATGCACATAATGTTGAAAACAACTTTATGTTATTGTCTTATAAATACTACGCTGAATACAATTTCAAGAAAATATATATAAGTATAACAAAGTTAAACCAAAACGGAAGTAATATTCAAAATGGTGACGAAGCGAAGGGAATCCAAAGATACAAACGTAACCTGAATAAATTTCGAGTACAGTGTGAATAGGTCAATATACGAGTGATATACATCACCCGTATTAGGAAACAATGTCACCATATTGTTAAACAAATAGAGGTCGTTTACAGTGTAACCACTACTAACCACCACTAACCTGTAATCTTTAGAAAGTTTACTGATTGCTTAGTTTTGTTTATTTGTGTTACTTACTTATAGATTATAGAGCAAAAGTCCCAATTCTTAATAACTATTTGAACTAAGTGCTTCATTCAACTAGAGTCGTACTTACAACTGAAAAAAATACGCAATGTGGAATCCTATTGTTAGAAACACAGGAGACAGTTTACGCACGAACTCTAAAAATAACTGAAATCACATATAGCTTGAAATTATCTATTCATACAACAGCTCTAAATTTTATTGGAATCCATAATATTCGCAAAGGGTTTGTCCCTTGCGATTCTTTTTGCTTCAGTGCGTCCGCCCATCTTTGCACGAAGATGAAAGCTGATCTTAGATTACACTTTATTATCAAGATGTGTAAGGCGATATTTGAACATCCGAGGATAAAATGTTTAAATTGCAAAGTTAAAAGCTCCCAATGTTAATCGGTCTGGGGAGTTTGAGTCATAAAAACTGTTGGTGGTGCCATATAATTTCGCGTCCACGTCGTCATTTATCAGGATTATAGATTCCTCAATAAATATTTGAAGGTTGGTTGGGGTTGGGTTGAGGTTGTTGGGTTTTAGATGTATCAGTAAATATTTTAAGGTTGAGCTGATGGATCTATATTGATACAATAGATAAATCTAAGCCTATCAAATTGATGTGACAAAAGTTGGTTGACTTTAATTGCTAGCTATTAAATTGGATCGTCGCCAATTTTATCGCATTCTACGATCACGATTAAAGAATCATAAGGATTAATACCGAAATAGGAAAAGAAACAAAATTCTTAACATCGGTCAGCTGTCATTAGAATTTCCAAAGTTGTTCGAAGGGAACCTATTTCTGTTACATTAAGCCGGAAAGCCAAACAAATAGAGGAATTTCTTAGATAATCTTAAGAGTATTTTGTCGAGTTTTGAAATCTGCTTAAACGTATAAAGCTGAGCGTTGAAAATCCCAAATAAAACATACAAAATCACTACAAATTCTTGCAGCTTCAAAACAGCATTCTGATTCAGGGATAAACTAATGAGGTTTCAGTCAGTAGAATCCACAACAGGCGTTAGTTTCCGCATCCAGTGATCAATCAAGCCAGTGGAAAGTGACAGATAATAAAGTATATCGCCCTCGCTGCGGAAAAGCAATTTCACGGTATTATTAACATTATATCGATTTAAACAGCCTGAATAAAACTTTCAAATTTTCTTTTTCTCAAAAAAATTTCTATAATTAATTGTAATTTTTATGGCTATTTTATCAGGTCTCTTGTTGAAAGTAAAAAGAAAATTAGTTACAAAACTACGACAGATAATCTTTGATTCATTATCTTCCGTTTGTGCTATTAGTTAATTACCAAGATAAGTAGTTTACGAGTACAGTAGCAGAATAATTACTGTTGGTAGGCTAGTACCCATTTATCGTTTTCATTCCCCAAAATTCGCCAGTCACTCATCGCCGCTACTGTTACAGCACTGTTTTGGTGTTCTATTTCTAGCTGCGCCGCCGGCGCCGCTTCCGCACCGACTGCATAGGATTCAAAACTATACCATATAACTTTCGTAACGGTTATAAAACTGCTGTAAACGGTACATTAGTTAAATACGTAATTAAGTTTTACTATCAGACATTATACTACATGAAAGGAGCAGATATTTAAATAGAATCGGCTGTAGCCTGATCATAACATCCCAAGCCACTTATGATTTCATATGTTTTCCATCTATGATCAACTTTCCAGTCCGGCTTTTCTTTGTTAAAAGTGGCCCACATAACGACAATGTCTGTAGTAGGTAAAGTCAAAATCAAGAGATACTTGACCGCTCTGATGACATAAGTTGTCAATACGACACGACCACGACTAGTCATTGTACCTGATAAATCAATCAATCTCCAGCAACAGAGTAATAAACAGCAAATGCGTGACACGAGGCGGATCAAATATTCTAGACGTGACTGTAATGAAAATGAATGATGTAGAGTTAAAGGATATGCCGTGTTCACGATCCTCAAGTGGGGTACGCTTTGGTTACATACATTTCATCCGCCACTCGCAAACAAATGAAAAGCGAATGACACTCCAAGAAACAGACACTCTATTAAACCTACAAAATGCATTTTACATAAAATCGCGGAACGAGAGATAGGACAGCGTCTGTTGACCCAATTAGCTCGTTTCCGAGCTCTGAAATATTAAATTTCTCAACAGGCGTCGAGCTAAAGGCATGTTTAGTATGTCAGTTTTAAAATGTTGATGTGTTTATCAATTCACATACGAACTTTATCTAATTTTCAGTGTATCTCGTTATATTAAATCGATAACCAACATTTAACTAATTTGACAGATTGAGTGATTAGCGTAGTCGGTCCCACTGTACTGCTATGGTAGGCTCTTTGGTTTTTCATGTGTAGAATTGTTCATGTGTCCGACGCTTTATGAGAAACAGAGTTTTGCGGTCAGCTGCTCAGTATTGAATGAGCAAATACAATCATGAATATTTATTCGTGTCGTGACCTTGATTATTGTTACATGTTTGACGAATCTATGAGATAAGTTTAACCTAGTTTTATTATTATTATTGGCTTCAATGGTTAACAAGATCGTGGTTATTTGCATGATCTATTTAATCATGGTTTTCGGTGACAAAATTATATGCAAGTGCAGGGTGTTGCTGACTTGGTCGATGAATATATGATAAGCCAGTACTATTCAAAATTTTAATTTAATAATTTTTTTTATCTTTTTTTTTTATAATACTACTGATAGAAAGTGACGATGCGGTCTACGGTGGTACATGCTAGCCTAGAAGATACCTATTCACTCACGACTTGAAGAGCTCCAGATTGTACTAGTACCAGTACCATATTTTTGAGAGTCTCTCTGCAAAACATTCGCTGTGTGCAGCCTAAATTCAGCTCACTGCCATTAAAGGCATTGCAATACCTATCTGTATTCATTTCATATCTCTAAACAAAACAAAAAGAAAGTGCAGTGCCTATTTCAAAGAAAACATTCCTCAAACGGCATCCAAGTGCGCGATAAACGTGCTACATGAAGATATCCAAGACAAGAACAGCCCAGTGATGTCATCTGTACATTCTATGCATTAGTTATCTATGCACATGATTGCCTTTATGGCGTCTAGCTAGACTCTAGACGCATAAGACGAATCAAGTAATTCTCCGACAACAACCTATTGTAAATCTTGAGAGGCTAATTCTGGCTTACGATTTAGGAATGGTATTAAACAAAATAAAGTCTATATTATTATGTCCATTCAAACTCGGCGGTTGGTCTACTCGTTAGATGGGTATTATTTTAATACATTTGAGACGAGACGAGACGAGAGGATTACTGCGCGGGGGATCTTCGATAAGTATCAAAAGAGAGAAGTTGTTATGATTGTATATATATTTTACACTTTACAGCCGACGTTTTAGAGAATTGTATCAATATGTCGGTTTGGATGGATTTCTAATCTAGGAACAGTTTGTAATAAACGGCGTCGTAGAAAATAGAAATGTTATTACATGTGGGTATGATAACGCGTGAAATACCTAATATGCAAATAGGTATGGCGATAATATTCCTGTATCATAGGAAACGTTTCTAGTAAATACCGGAAATAGCGCCAGCAGTTTAGATATTCCGTAGGTATGTGATGTATTTGACGGCAAACACGTTACCAACATCACTGCCATTATCAGCATCTATTACGATGGAACAAATGACTTGTGGTGAAAATTCAAACCTGAAATATTAGTGATAGTGAGGAACCCACGAGACAGGTTTGACCTAGCTGTTAAATTTATATAATACCTTTTTGAAAATAAATAAATCTTTTCGCGACATGGCTAGCAGCAGTTTGGATGAGAAGAGCCGAAGAGCGGAAGAAAGAAGATGAACAGGTTCATAAACCGATTATAAACACTAATAATTTGAGTAAAACATCTAGATAAATATGTATATCAATTAGGATGCAGTCGTTAAGCACTTGAGTATTTCACAATTCACACAATGTTTTGTGCAACTAAACCAAGAAATGCTGATGACCGATGAATTTAATAATAAATATAATAGTTTTGAGTCATGCAACCGGAATCGGTATGATGATCAGCGTTCTTGTCTGAACTTGTATTGGTAAATGTTGACGATCGGACCGGATAGTATCCATCAATAGCACTTCATGATGGTAGAAATTGATGGATGGTGGATCATCTTTAAAGACCACTTGAATTGAATCGTAGAAATTCTCGAATATTACAATAATAACAAGTAACCCAAATTGGAAGCTGAAAGTTCTGAAATATTTTTAAAAGTTCTCTAGAACTTTTTTTCAATTCTCTAGTCTCTAGACGACACTCGCAAGGAATTGAAACTCATTTAGAAACTTGCAGGAACTAGTCCATGTACTTTTACTTAGGCCGGTTACTTGAACTTCCCATGTCTTTTAAGATATCATTAAAATTGCTCAGTACTAGTCTACTAGAAAGTGGATAAAAATGTAGAGTACTTCATTATTCAAGATACAATGTAACAGAGCAGCTCGTTGTTCTTATTACCATAATACATGGTGCCCTCGGGGTTAAATCTATTGTGCTCTTTTTGTGACTTGCGTGTTGGGTCGTATTTTCCGATCTCGGCAATGTACCTTTATCAATGATCATTAAAGATCATAAGATATGTCAGATTGTATTCTGGTGCAAACGGCTCCCCGGTTACGTTACTTATTATAAGAACCCGCAAACAGAAAATGTTCTAAGCGTTCTAACAAAAATTTCCATTTTGCATCTTTGTTTACAGGTTACATTCATTGTTTGCCTTGATGCCGCTAATTGCCACATAATCAATGCCTATTTAATTGACGTAGCATCTAACGTAGATCGACAATTACAACCCGGGTTGAACGCTTCTGATCGCTTTGTATCTGCAAAATCTGCGTGCGAATCATAGCTACAGTCATAAGTCATGACCAATGGGTCACTCATGGTTGGTATCCTAGTATCGTATATGAGAGTAGCAAATTTTTACAAGAGTAAACGAATATCATTCCAAGCTCTACTAAGTAAAATCTGTTACTTCATTAGGCTTATGCTTCGTACGATGTGTTTTTCTTGAAGTTGTTCTGGATTTAGGCCTCTTGCAGTGCAGTCGGCCAATGTCGTCTTAAATTAGTTGAGGTTGTTGGCGGTGAGTAAAATGCCCATCGTACCCACTAAAGCTAGCATAGTTTAGGATAAGTCCTATCTTACTAAAATCATCATTAGATTAAAAACTACAGCTGAACAGCTGAACATTGCCTGAAAATTCCTTCAATCTGATTCATACACCATGATACGATAATTTGTTTTCCTTAATAACGATACACAACACGCTTAGCTACCGTAAACATGAGATTATTAAAATAAACATCTATTCCTCACTGCGCAATTGATACGGCATAAGCTATTGATATGTTTGCTTAACCTTGTGGCGGTGCACTGACACTGACCACAGATCCAGACAATGCTATAAGCATTAGAGCAGAACAGATAAGTATAGGTAGGTACAAATCGATCAAACCAAGTCCAAGGTCCATGTAAAGGATAAGTAATAAGTACTCATTTTACGTCAGACAGAATGCAAGGTTGGAAAGGCATGCGATGTTAGACAAATCTGTTCCTGCGTACCTTCGACATTTTATAAATATTAGCAATAGTTTCATATTTAGCACAGGCCCTTAATTATTATGCTTGAGAAGCTTGCTATGAAAAGTGCATACAGCTCATAGGTATCTGGGGTCTAGCAAAGATCCCTTTCTTCTTTCAAAGATATATTGGAATGATATTAGCTGCGGAAAAGTAAGCGATTTCCAAAATGTTATTGTAACATGTATGGAACATTTTGAATCGTCGTTTTGCGTTATTACTTATTGCTAATGGAAAGGAGTCTTTGTTAGACCCCCAGGTACCAACCACTAAGGCCGATCGACGTGCACAGTGAAATGTCATACAAAACTATGAAAACTATTAATTTAGTGTTTTGATTGGCATCTCTGAGGCACATGGGCATGTCAGCAAGCATAACTTGATAAATGCTGAGCTCATATCTAGGGATCACATATCTAGTAGCAACATCATTTGCTGTTAAAAGCTTACCCGAGTATAACGAGTTCTCCATATTTGACCAGAGGTTTGGGTTTCTGTTCCGAGCCGCTCTCTCCAGCCTCTTCCAATATTGGTGAATCCGCACTGTCCGCAGCACTGGAACAAATAGAAAAAAATATTCAACTTTGATAGCTCAACAGCATAGGAACCACCTTAGTATTAATAAACGCAATTAATTTTCAGCATAAATATTATGAGAAGTGATGATCATCTGATACTTATACTTAATGACTCAAAATGTTCCAAGAACATTGGCCATTTTTATTAAATCATGATATCATCGGCGCTGCTTATGGCCAGCTGCATTCTATCCTTCCGGGATTTAATAATCTTTTATTGTCATAATTACGGAGGCAGTTACATTGATAACAATCTCACGTTGGGTCAGGTCTTTACATCTAGCCGAGAACTGGTCGTAAGTCGTAAGACAGCTGTGGGTCAAGATTAGAGGTAAATTACGACCACAGCGTATAACCGGTTCCATTGATGCACACGCGGCGGAGGAAACTTCGCTGTGTACACGTTTACGGAAAAACCATAAACTTAATATTATTATAATCTGATTATTAGCTCACCACTGATTAAACAATAAAACGAACTAACCATAATGTACAGTTTAAAGCTCCCCATTTGCTTCCATGGAGCAATCTAGGAAGGCTATATTAGTACCTCACTAATAGTACACTTAGCTAATAGCTACACTTAGGTACCTCTCATGCCTTAATGCTTTTGAGTGTTTTATCGATCGCTCAGATACGTACGATACGCTATCGGTCCCTCTACGAGCCCTGCGAACTAGGCCACTCTATCTCCTCGTAGTTTGAGCAACTTGACACAGTTGCGACTCTCGCTTTTGTTACAATCCGGTTTCACCAAGTCAGGTTTGCTCCATTTAAAACCATTTAGAACCAGTACATAAGACTAACATCCTAGAATCGCAGTTAGATGGTTCAAATTGATGGCTTTTCGGATGTAACTATCTGCCCAGTTACCTTGAAAGAATGTTACAACTACAATGTTTGGCTTCGGGACCGCCTCTGGAGTATTTCATTCGGAATGGGCACTCCATTTCCAAAGGTAGGAAGGGCCGCTCCGAGTGGCCGTGATTGCGGGCACGGGGTCAAAGCCCCTGCCTCCATATCCCTACCCTCATCTATCCCGCCCTGAGGACAGCCGGCCCGGACCACAATTACCAAAGCTTACATTTGAATAATAACTCACGCAGCCCATTGTCGGAAACAGATATTAAATTACTCCGGAGTTACTTGCTTAACTTTTTGTATCAAACTTTAGATTAGTATCGTTAGGCGTTATTGCCTGCCTGGCTGTTATTACGTAAATATAGCGTAGTAATTCCGTGACAGGGACAATTCAGTTCATTTGCATTTCTGAACATGATTTTCCGAATAATTCTTCCGTTTGTCTCACTTTTGTCTACTACGGCAGTAATTACGTCGACTCTTAATCGTATATATATAATATGCAGTCGAGATAATGCTGACAAAGACAACGACGGCAAAGAGGCAAGATTTGATCTCCACCTGGCATGTTCTTGCGTGTGTAGCACAACAGTGCAAAGTTCTATCGTTAACATTAGCACAGAATAGATATAGTCGTTAGTGTTAAGAACTCTACATTTGATGGGATTTTTTCCTGTCTAGTCTTTGAAATTCCGTGAAGGTCCGTAACCTACTACGATAGTAAAGCTTCTGAGAATCCCTGCGGAGGTGAGTCAGATCGTCAGCAGTAGTGACCATCCGCGGTGACTGTTCGTCAAGCCAAGCACGCATCGATAAAAGGCTGCGTTGTATCCGGTCTCAAGCAACCACGCAACACCGAATGAACCGAATGTGAGAACGACGGAAGTTTACGAAGAATTACTCCTACACTACCTACATACATGACGTGAATTCTTGCGACTCATTTCTTGATAACAAAAGTCTTGCAGAAAGCAAAGCCAATTTCCTATCAAGCGTGAATACATCAACTTGATGAATTGTAGAGTGGAATGGTAATACGCCCACGTGCAAGCATTTTCTACTTAAGATCGTCCTGATTAATAAATAAATCTGGGTGCCCCAGTTTCGACATCCTTTTTTATCAAGTCTGTATTTGTGAGTGTGTTTTAGAGAGTAGTTTGTAGAACCCCCGCGAATATCTTTCTATTAGTTAATTATTGAGTTCATATAAATATACTAGATAGATAGGCTTGTACGTTGCGACTTGCGTTCGACCACACTGCTCCTAATGTTAGGTTATGTGCAGACGAGTGGGAATTTTCAGGATGCAGCGATCTGTATTTCAGCTGACTGATTTCTCTACACCTAGGGCTTTCGACGCCTACACTGGGAGTAAGGTTGACTTGACACCTATCTATTATGCAACTCATTCTTTACCGATATTGGCTAGTACAGTTCGAAGTGCGAACGCGATATTCACCAGTGGGTATAGACGAGTTTCAAAAGTAGTGTTAAATGTTAATTTCATTTCAAACCACTTCCATCTTCCTACAATTTTTTCTAATAAATAAAACTACAGACTAGTCTTTTCGTTAGATCAAGAGTAGTTTCAATTACATAACGCGGCTATTTCAATCCCTTGTTTTACTTTCACCGTTCGCACGGTCCGACACCTAATCGGTCGGTTCTATTCATGTTACATTTTACTTATGTTAGTGGAGTGGAGCCCACAACATGGATATATCTACTTTCTACCTTGATCCTTCGATACTGTTTTGAGGCTACTAATAACAATGTAAAAAACATTTATCTAACCTGAGTTTGATAATGGACCAGCAGCCTCATTCACAGTCCGTCTTGTTCATCTACATTCAGGGTAAAGGAGACGGTAAGGTTTCGTATCGAAAATCGGAACATTTCCGATGTATTGTGAATCGGGCAGGAATTATAAATTCGATGGAATGCCTTTAACATAATTGGACGAGGACAAATAAATCAGCATAATATCATGGTGCTCTGACTCTGAAGAGCAAATCCGATCTTTCTGAGTCTTTCTAATCTTTCTTAACAGGACTTCTTCATTCCTGACTTCTGACATATTTTCCTATAATACCTATTATACCTTCCTCAAGCCGCCCATTGCAATAATAGATGCAATGATAGAACGTCCATGTTCGACAAATCCATCGCGTGGTTGCGATCCAATTTTATCATGGTGAGTTTTATAGAAGCTGAGAAGCAATTATTTCGAGGCAAGCCAAGTTTCCGAGATATTTAATTGCTCTAACGTCGACCACAAAGTCAATTACGCTTGAGCTTGAAGCTTTACAAAAGGGCAATGTAATTAAAATATCGGACGGATTTTTACATCGATGAATGTTAAAACAAATATCGTTCATTTCCAAAGATAATACTTGTAAGGTTCTTTCACTATACGTGACATGGCTTCGTCAAGACGACTGATTTTAGAATATCATATCATATCATATCATATCATATCAACTGTAGTAAGTATAAAAATATATCTAATTAGGACTTCAAATTCTTAATCTAACTTGCCTACTCTTTCCTTTTATCCCCTTGGCAATGACAAGGGATAAAATGTAAAATAAACTACACATTAAAAATTTCTGTACTATTTCCTCAAATGCAAAATGATTACAAGAACACCGATTCGTATTTCAAAACTAAATATCAGATACAATATATTTTTCTCTGTGGCTAATGCGCAGAATCAAGCAGACTTTTCCAGTTGGTAATCAAGTACACCAGCAGCCAACGGTCCAACGGTAATTTTTTTTCTACAGTCGGAAATTACTTTGAATCGACAGCGCTGTATCCGGATACGAAGCGATTACTCGCATTACGTTGAACTCGTATCTAGCTGAGTGCGAGAAGAGATTTAATTTGATCATTTCCAATTCCTAGAATATTCCTAAATAGCGCTGATGGAATTAAGCGATTGACATATCTAATTCTAAATCAATTTTAAAACCACTTTTCAACTTGATTAACTTGTAAAGGAAAAATTTGAATCACGAACGGGATTTGAACTCGCATCTATCTCGTCTTTAAAACTGCGACAACCGTGACAAGTGATCTCATGTCCAAAATCTTGTTGTTCATGATACTAAGATCATATATTTTAGTTTCTGAAACAATGTCTATAGGATGGTTGGTACTATGATGGTAGTAGATACCCTTTACTATTCAGGAATCAAGAAAACTATTAGTAAGGGCATCACCGCAAAATAAATAAATAGCATCCAACAAACACAACATACATACAATGTACATATATAGATCCTGGATGCTAACTTGGATTCCTTGTATCTAGGAACCCAGGAACTACGAGGACCTTGGTCCCACAGCACCCAGACACAAAAAAGTATAATATTTGCGCTTTTTTCCGTGCACAAACAACAAGTCTTGTCTTGTCGCATGCAGGAATAGAACCCGCCGCCTCCGGGTTATGAGTCGGCCTGCTCAACAACCATCCCACGGAGGCTGTCAAAAGGTACGGTAATCAGTCAGCCACCCAGCTCGGCTGCCATTCATAAGTATTTGCTTGATTATCGAGCATTTTTAGTATCTTGCAATAAATCTTTTGATTCCACGCTGCTGTAGTAATAAAACAATTTTTTAAGAGTTTAATTTAGAAATTCCGAAGTAACTTTTGAAGTGAAATGTCCACACATATTTAAAAAAAAACTCGGTTCCTTGACGATGACGACGAAATACCCAATATTTCTATAAGAACAAAACTAAGATAGGTATTCGTACTTTGTAAAAAGATAGAATGGTTCATCCTCGTCACATTTGAAAGCAAAAAGCAAAACGAACTGCAAACCAAAAGGTAAGACGTATTGCGAATTCTGTAGGTTGTGGATGATACACAATACGCATATGATACGTGAAGAGCCGAGAGCACGATAATAAGCACCAAAGGGTTCACCTATAGAACCTGCGCACTTGTTCTCTTTACGGGTGAGATTGAATTAGAACCAAGAAAGAAAGAAAAAAAAAACATTTATTTAACACTCACACGACGCTAATGTTCCACATATAATACAAGTCAAATTAGACAATGCCATTGAACGAAATTAAAACGGTGTCCCAGCCTGTTATTTCTGTCGTTTGTAAATATAGCTGATAATTTTTGGCAAGTTGGCCGCACGATCGAGGCCATCCGATCCAACGGAGGGGTCACCGAACTGCAGCAACTCGTATGCGGTGTGGTGTGCGCACACGCCGGCCGGCGATGTGACCTTACGACCGACGGCGCATCCGAATGACGGAAGAATTTCATTTATTGGCCAGAATTGGACACTTGCTTAATATTCTTTACCGGATTTAGACTCGACAGCGTTCGTATCAGTCAGTTCCGTCAAGTAATATTTGTGCGGGTGGCAATGGACTGCAAACTGCAAAAACACACCACCCCACTATGATGTATTTTAGACAGAATTTAGTAGACTGGCAACGGCAATCACGCGATCAAATGGAAAATACAAAAGGAGAAGGTACTATCGAAAATAGTACCACAGAATAAATAATAGTACCCCGTACCCCCAGATAATATAATACCTACTACCTACAGGGACGCGATATGGGTGTTCTCTTCACATGCACAGGGAAAAGTGTGGGCCGTAATCCACCACTCCAGCCAAGTTCGGGTAGATGGATGACAATATATCCTCGGGTTTCATGATTCTTGAACATGCCAGTTTCACAGGACTTTCTCGGTACTACTATTTATTATACCGGTCGGCACCCTCCACTTGGATCCACATGTGGATCCAAGGATACACTTCATCATTAACAGCCTGAAGACGTCCACTGCTGAACATAGGACTCCCCCGGGAGCGCCACTTATAGCGGCTGCTCGCCTCCTGCATCTATCGGCTCCCCGCGGCTTTCACCAGGTCGTCGGTCCACCTAGTAGGGGGCCGGCCTACGCTGCGTCTTCCAGTTCGTGGTCGCCACTCGAGAACCTTTCTTCCCCATCGGTTGTCAGTTCTACGAGCTATGTGGCCTGCCCATTGCCATTTCAACTTGCTAATCCTAAGAGCTACATCGGTCACTTTAGTTCTCCTGCGGATCTCCTCATTTCGGATCTTATCTCACAGGGAAATACCCAGCATTGCTCTCTCCATTGCTCGTTGCGCGACTCTGAGCTTAGTAATGAGGCCAACAGTTAGAGACCACGTCTCAGTTCCATAAGTCATCACTGGCAACACACATTAATTGAAAACTTCTGTTTTCAGGCTTTGGATACACTTATTTCCTCTTAAATCCACATGTGGATCCACGAACACTTTTATCATCATAATCATCCATCATCAACAGCCCGAAGACGTCCACTGCTGAACATAGGCCTCCCCCACAGAGCGCCACCTTGAACGGCTGCTCGCCTCCTTACGCACACACACATTCATGTCTACTCCTAAAGCCACCCGTGTATCCATGGACAGTTCTTTTTTCATTTCGATCCACCAGAATTATTGCCGACCTGGAAATTCTAAATGTAGGTAGCTAATAATCAATAACAGATTTTTCTCTTACCAGCAGTGCAAGCACGGATCTTTGGTTCGACAAAATATCGAGTCGATAAATAGATTTTATTTATCAATCTAATCGGTAACTTGTAGCATGGATCTAACATCGGTAATTCTTGTCGAAGTCTTTCGAGGGCTTTATTTAGTCGACATCTTATCGATCATTCGTTCGTAATTCTCACAGAGTAACTTTATATTATGGACAATTCCACAGATTAGGCAAAAAATTGGAGGTTTAAGAAAATAGGTTAAGACATTCATTCGTGAAAAACACCTACTTGAACAATTTATTCTAATAGGTACCTTTACATTTTTATGAAATATTACAGAAAATCCATTATTTTCATGTGAAATCCGATTAATTATTTAAGAGGAACGACATAATAATAATATTGGCCAAAAGAACTTTACCTAATTATTCAGTTGCAAATATTTTACAACCGTATTATTATATTAGATACGTAGGTAGTGCTTAGTTGATAATATGATAGTAAACACATATGAAACTTGGAATAGGTGTTTTTCATTTATTCATGCAAAAACTACTTTATGGATTTGGCCACCAGTAACTTCTCTCCTATCCCTTGCAGTGCTAGGGACCATGATGTAACTGCTCGTGAGATTTTGAACAACTGCTTGCATCAAATTCTACACAAGCTTGCTTGTAGTCCTTTGACCAGTGCAAAGTTGTGTTCTTGACCCATACACCTTTGGTAACTGGCAAAGACGCGAGCGTAAAAGCGTACCGTACACCCATACAGACCTACAACAATGAATTTCCATGTATAAGTAGGATAAAATAACAATAATTAGAATAAGTATAATTTTAGCAAATAGTTTCCGGTTTGGGAAGTACTTACTAATTACTATAACATTCACGGGCAGTCCATTTGATCGGCTGCTTATAGATCGCTCTGAACAACTTGAATAACGGCGAGGGCAATTTCTTTATGAATTCTAAACAGAATATCAAACTATTCGTTAGGTAGGTCGAGAGAATTATTGGCATCTCTTAGGCACCGCCTATTGATTCTCAAGACATCTCGACGCTTCCATTTTTCGGCTTACAATATTAAAATATAGCCAAAATCCAGTTTGAAAATATTATAAATTGGTTATCGAGCAACTATGGAAACCCGATAAAATTCGATAAGTTTGACAAGATTAAACCGATGACAAAGGTCAAAAATTAGATCCATGCGTGGTTTAGTCGACATAGAATGACATGATCGTTAAGATTTATCGAATTTATATCGAAGTCGATAAAATACATTCCGTGCTACCGATTACGTTTTATCGAAACTTTATGTCAAATTTGACATGAAAATTCGTTAAATATATCGATCGGAAGATCGGTGCTTGCACTGCAGAATCGGTTCAGTAGTTTTATTCCTACAAACATACAATCAAACAAACTAAGTATTTCTCTTTATGACATTACATTAGTGTACCTAGATTATTGTGGATACAATGTAGATGTAGACTACTAGTCCAAACTAAACTAATCTGCCTAAAATATCATTTAAATATTTTATGATGACCTACACGGTGGTATGTATCGGTCCTATGTATCGGTCAGATGGAATACCGTTCTACAGTCTTCATTTATGTTATCTTCAAACTTTTGGGTTTTGACCTCTTTGTACGGGTTTTTTCAGACGAATCCATAGTAAGTAAAGTAGGTAGGTAACTTGCAATATTTCCCATTCTATATTTAGAGACCAAGGGAGCCGTTGACACTATCCCAAATCAATACACCTTTCCAACGTTCCTAACTCCCCACGGATGAGGCACGTGCCCAGTTAACGCGCAACGTGAATTCCTTCACGCAAGCATTTAATTAATTCAGGAGGGTCTCTAATGGCGGTTTTTTTCTGGCGTCCTTCCTGGGATCTATTCTATTTCTATTAGCCGATGGAACATCTGTCACGCAGGTGTGCGACTGGGATATGGGCAGGGTGCGCAGGCGCAGGTGTCTGACGCCCGCATTTGGAGGGCTTTGTAGTGCTTTCGAGCTTGTTTGTTCGTGTTTTCGTGTAGTTCAGAAACGAAAGGAAAACGATTTTGTGCTAAAGATTGAAGTGTTTCGTTATTTGGAATGCTCATAAATTCAGTAAAATAGAAGTAAAGTGAAAAATCCCCACTTCAAAAATGGTTTATCAAATCGGTTCTACTCTCGAAAACATTAGCATTTTAAGTTATTAAGAAAAACTTAGGGGCGCTTCTACGGCATCCACGGAAAGAGATGGGGTGGTCTAATTCGCCAACCAGCACCGGCGCCGCCCCGTTACCACACGGCTTATCATTTCTACAAACTGTAAATGCTCTGGGTTTTCACACTTTTATAACCCGCAATTCGAAACTTTATGTTGTACAACTAGGTACAGCGTAATTCTAAAAGGAAAACATTAATTTTATTGCGGTTTTAACAATAGTCCCACTCACCAGACCCAGACCAGATCTAACATTTCATAAAAAAAGCTATGAATAAAATATCATTCTCAATCATCTCGGTACGAATTCCGCAAACTTGTGATTTCCAAAATGCAGACCAGGTAGATTCCTTCTCAGAATTCAATTGTGATGATTAAGCAGAGCACGTTGAATTCCCAAAAGGAAAAGAATAATTTACTCAAATAAGCAGCTTGTTATCTCCAAATGTTGGTGAAAATGATTACAAAATTATGTCTCTAATTACCCGTCCCAAAGGTTTCACCCTCGCAGACTCAATTTTCCAGTGAGCAAAAAAAACCCCTTTGGGTTTATTCAGGACTTACTGATGTCAACTTAAAAATACTAAACGCTCACTGGTTGCTTGCTGATGCCTGTTGATCATCGATTGTCGTCAACAAATGAGCATAAGTATTTGGTCTGTTAACATGAGGTTGAACATAGTTTGACAAAGGTACCCAGAAACGTGGGTTAATCTATCGTAACTGATTACGAAATTCGGATGGACAATGGGCGGAAGAAATTTTAGTAGGATAAACAAGCACCACACAAAACAAGTTAAGCTTGTTAAGTGTTACTTATAATCACAATAGTCAGATCATCCCAATAAGTTCCCACTGCCGGCTGAGACTCAAGACACGAACCTTCTCTCAAGTGGGGAGTGTAAGCCATAATTCACCACGCTGGCTTATGAGGGTTGGTTGGTGGAAGAAACATATTATGCTTCCTCCCGATTCGAGAAGTTCTTCACCGGTGTAAGAGCCAGTGCAAATTCTGCACGTAAACGCAATACTCAACACGCCTCCACACTATGCAATTTAATGGATGGTCAATCACAACACGCCTCCACTGCGGTCCGCACGATGCAATTTGAATGACAGAGTCAACAAATCACATTGCAGATTATATCGGGTGTACCATGTACCATACCATGGAAAAACTATAAGAGGAATACACTAAGAAAACAGCGTAGACGGTTTCACTAACTCAAAGATGATCATTAAGATGGCGTTAGGAGTATCGAAACGTAGTTTAAATGAACAAAAACACAGAATAAGATAACAGTTACTACTGCGGGACCACCAGTAATTTACTTCAAACGCAGTAGATGGCGCTGTTAATTAAATTCGATTGACTTGCTGCTGTGACTCATTAGCGCTACGGACATACGGCGTTTTAGTGAAACTTGTAGCCCGCTCATTTTGCAGCGCCATCTAGTTTTAAGCCGGTTTTTTGGCTTTTTTCTGATCTACGCTGTTTTCTTGGTCTATTGGCATTCCTCTTATAGTTTTTCCATGACTATACTTACTTCCTTTACATGAAAATCATTAGGGCAGGACCGAGCGGGAATTGAAACCTGGGTGCGACGGGTTGGAAATTGCACGGTCTATCGGTAAGATACACTAGCTCTAATCTAGGTATCACCTTCAACAGTCTGGCGACATCCACTGCTGGTGCTAATCTAGGTGTGGTAACTGCTACCTATTACCTGGCGATTGAATAGTTGCCTCATGTCATGATATAGTTCAGTTAGCAGCCCTAGCTAGAATCGTATAGGCCAATAAGTGGGTATAACCCAACTATGACGCCAATAAGGGCCAACTGGCTGGGTGCCTACGAAATGTCATGGACAACAAAGTTGTAACTCAATCATGCCCTGCATAATACTAATTATTGATACACGTTACTGTATAAAATGAAACTCGCCTCTGAAATGGACGTTAAATTTTTCCGAATTAGAGAATTTTCCGGAAAATCCTATTCTTGTCCTAGTCTTGAAACCCTAATTCAGATTTTTAAGTAAAAACATTTTGAAACTTTAATCCTTTATAAAATACGTCATTTTTATGACCTATACCGAATACCAATTCATTTTTCCTTTATTAAATAGTAAATCTATATAAGATAATAGTTAGGTACGTTATAGTATGTAAACGTTAGAGAATCTGTTAGCAGCGAGTGGTTAAAGATCTTATCTTTGCAGGTCAGTAATAAATCACAGGGTACATTAGCGACATGAAAAATAAAACAAAAAAGGTTCACCCACGCACATTTCGCGCAATCAGTAAAAGCGGCAACGGAGGTCGCAGCCCTTCCGAGATGAAACTTTAATAAGCGAGCCCCGGTCCTAGAAAGGGTGCTTACACGCAGACGCACCCAAGCCTAGTACTTTCATCTGAAGGTTGCCTTAAAATTGAGCTCAAACACTCTGAAACTCTTAAAAATATTTATTGGAAGTCAATAACGCTAAACAACCACTGATATGTTAGTGATTAAGTTCTACAAGGAATATTGTCAAACATCCTTTGTTTCAAGGATCTTTGCAGTACATCCCTATCTATAAAATTGTAATATTTGTGATAGATAACATGGTAGGAATAATATTGAGAAGTGGACTGGATTACAACGCAGTGCAATACAAGGTCACATTTAAACTGCCAATGCATAAAAGTTAACACCACCTACAACTAGAGAGCATATTACACCTAGGGTTATCTAGACAAGATTGAGGCTCATAGACACAGGCTCATCAATCTGCGATCTTTGAGTTTATTATTTCTTAAAGTACATCTATAGTCTTCGTCTTGTGTACCCTTGTGTCAGAATTTTTAGGCTGCTTAAAGTCTTCTGACCTGACTTGCCTTAACAACTTTGGTCTTGCAGCAGCCGGGACCAACGGCTTAACATGCCTCCAAAGCATGGTAAGGCTTAGTTGTTAAAAAAACTTTTTGCAGTAGCCACCCATCTATGTAGTGACCGCAGCAAAAATTGCTTAACTTTACCAATTGGTTAGAAATTATTAACCGAGCTTCGCCATGATTAGGTATAAGATTGGTATTTATTACAAATAGCACATATTTTAAATAATGCCAGCATTAATGTATGACCAGATTTGACCAATTGCCTATTTGATATCAATTATTGATTAGTAAACTTATTTTATTAAGTGGCTTTCATGTAATATAATACAACAAAATTATGTAGTTGCATATTTATTGTGGTGTTATTAATAATTATAGGTATTCTAGATTCAAAGTAGTTTAAATCACATCCAGGACTCACAGTCACAGATGAGTCGTCAAAGTCAAAATCAGAATATACTAAAAAAAAATTAAATTAATGTGTGTTGCAAGTTGCAATGTTTAATTTAATCATTGAAACCAATTGTTTTTATATAGTAACTATAATACCTGTATTGTAGTCATTTATATTCAGATCACTGATTAAGTCCTATGTCCTATTGTAACATTATGTAGCCATGCTTTCCCATGATTACAAAATAATATTAGAAAAATCTCGATTCTATTTCTGTATCATTTGGTAGGCATTTAAGATGAACTTCTGCAAATTCACACCTGGTGTGCAAATAGAATTTTTGCCATGATAATTTTTTTTATTGTGCAATGCACCCATTTTTTCAGGCCCTAGTATAGCATGAGTATTAGACAGCTGGATAAACTATTTATTGTATGAACGCTACATATTAAAATGCCAAAAAGGGCAAGTAATAAATCACCAAAATACAAAAATTCAATTATACACTTGAAATACCAACGCTTGATCAAAATACATTTTGTATAACATACAAAACAAATAACACTTGTTTGACCGAAACAGCACAGACATAACAACACAAGAATACCATTCACAAGATACAAGACAAGTGAATACTACTCAAATGACATACATAAGGCATACAATACACTGCATACTAACATTGTGATCAAATCTCAGAATCAATACAAAACATTAGACCGAAAACTATTATTAAAATACCAAAATAAAATAAATGTTGAAGAGCCTGACATTAACAGCACAAGTGACTTCTGGCACTTGCCGGCCACTCTCTTGATCGGTACATCACAAGTCATTTCGATCAAATGAGTTGTCTTGCAGTGACATTATGCCAAAAGTATGTCGGTTAAATGTAACACACCCATACAAAACGTGCTACACCACACAACTGCTACTGTATTTTCCTAGTTTATCCATATATAGAGCACAAAACAGAGGAAAGACTATTTAATCTAAATTCAAGCTAGCAGGCATTGTTATTCATGTGTACATTTTTTTCCAAATTAACAAAGTTAATTTCTGAATCATGCTTGTGACTTTAATTACTTTATAGCTATTGATAGATGAAAATCACCTGCCTGAGGCAATTCAAGGGTTATTTGGGAATGTGTAGTGAGCATAGATAATAGTTAATTATTTACGCAAACCAGTTACCTGCCATTTCAAACAAATAATGTTTTGAAAAATAAATCATTTTACGTTTTGTCATAGAATACACAATAAGAATAATATTACCCCAAGTATTTTCAATTAGGCATTTTTCTATGCAAGTAATGTAAGTAAACAAACAGTTGTAGGTACAAAAGTACGGTAATATGTTGACTATTTTTGGCTCTATATATATTGATGACTGGAGTATCAAAACATGTATCTTTCTTTCATAGAATTATCGACAGGAATTGACATGATCAGTTCCACATATAATTTAGGAAGTAACTTTTGAACAAACGCAGTGAACAAGCCCCAATATACGCGGGCCAGCTCCACGTTGTTAACAAAAAACTTACCGTTTTACGACCATGATAGAATCCGTCTCCGTCTGCTCGTTTGTGGACCCTATGATTTGAACTATATTTTACAAACAACACTAATGATATCGGAAACACCATGAATTTTACCAAATCACTATCAATTCAATTTTATAAATTCACACATCGCTAAAAAGCGAATAACACACGGATCTTCATCATTACACCAATCTCGTTGTTTGTACACTTCACTGTCGCGGACATGTAAACGGAGTAAGTTGGTTCTCGCGCGTTTATTATTCTTTAACACTATCGGCAAATAATATTATTGGGAACGTTTTGAATACCGTTTTCAGCAAAAAATGTAATAAACACAAACCAAAAACTGAAATGTGTTGTGTTTCTGTTTTCCGTACGTACGTAACTATCAAAGAGTATATAATTTACTACGTAACTATATTCACCGAGAACTTTGCTATGATGACTATCTTCACTTCACTTCATTCAGACTAGTGTTGCCAAATTCAGTTTTTAGGGAATCGTACATTTGACGGAAAAAGGTATTTTGATACAATGAGGAGTTTTAGTTAAAAAAACAACCTGTTTCGGCTTCTGTCACTAGATGGCGTAATAACGACGTATTTCAAACATGGTTGTAGTTTCAATACAAAGAAAAGTCAAATTCAGTTGAGTGAATCACGTTGTCGATTTGTCGATAGAAAGCCATTAGAGTATATGTCTTCCATAAAATAAGGATAGAATATTAAACTCGATACATGATTATCTTAACAATTACAGAACTTAAAACCTCCATTTTACCACCAATCATTGGGTTTTTATAATATTACAGATTTTTTTTTATAAAACCCCTCATTTCCCGAAAAAAAATAGTAAGCGTGGAAACTTCATTGAAACAATGCGAAATTATTTAAATAAATAATGTATAATGATTTTGATTCAATATTTTAGGGTACACAATACAAGATGACCTTGAATTGGTATGTTATCCCGAAATGGAGAGACTGGGAGCATGATACCATACAAATTGTGAGAGTCTTACTTGAAACTGGGTGTTACCAAACTTTCATGGTAAATAACAAATCCACTCGCAAAACTGCACGTGCAAGAGTTAACAAAATACTATAAATTCATTTCTAAACACAGGTTGTTAGACTCATTTATGTGCACCCAGTCAAGGACGAAGTTCAACCACCCAGCTGCGCTAAGGCTATTTTCGAACGTAAACTTCACATGGCATTTCTTCAATGAAAAACTATTAATTTAGTAAAGTCGTAAAAGAAACATTGAAACATCTACATTGAGGTGTAGATTTACCCCCTTTCAGAATAACATACAAATTCAAGGTCACCTTGTATTTAATATTTGGCATTATCTTAATTAATTTATTATTATTTTTTATAACGGGCAAAGTTCTCGACGAGTAATGAGACGTTTTATTTAAAAAAAATAGTTCCGCTTCTGTTACTAGATGGCGTAGTAACGACGTATTTCAAACATGGTCGTAGGTTCAAACCACGGAGTACAAGGAAAATTCAGTTGAATGGATCACAGAGTACGTTGTCGATTTGTCGACAGAAAGCCATTAGAGTATATGCCTTCCATAAGATAATGATAGAATACTAAAGTCGATACATAATTATCTTAACAATGACAGAACGTAAAACCCCCATTTTATCGAGTTTTTATAGAATTACAGCTTTTGTTTTAAAATAAAACGCCTCATTGTTCGAGTGCCACTCGACGTGTATTTACATACACCGAGTAGGTACTCGGCGATAGCACTGACTTGCCGTTTTACTCGGCAGGTGTAATCAGGCTATTAGCATTTTAGATACAACTACAACAATTGAGTGATTTTCTGGAAATCAGGAGTATAGTGACTAACCAGACTCCCGACATATTTCATAATGATCCACACGAAACAAAAAAAGATAAGGACGTATTTAAACGAAAGAACTGATTAAAATTGAAATGCATAATACGTAGAGTTAAATTATTTTGGGATAGCAATTACGTAAATTAATAGAATGGGTAAGATGGTTAGATTATGTCGTGTGACGGTTTGGTGTAAGTATGGCTCTTTCGACTCTGTTCTTTCGACTTTTCGACAAACTATTATAATTTTTTTATTTTGTTACGAAGATTACAAACCTTGAAAAGGTCGTATGTTTTGCGTACGATTTCGGATTCACGATCGTACATCGTATCAAGTCAGGACCAAAAAGATCGTATAAATACGATTTAATTCGTACGGTTGGCAGCACTGATCCAGACTACTACAACGTAGTGATGTTAAAAAATAATCGATTATATTAACCGATATTTTTATGCCGGTTAATATTTTAATAGAAAGAATCGATTATTTAAAATCGATTTTATTATTTTGGTTTCAGGGGGATAAGAGGTTCAAGTTCGATCCAAAAGCATCTGAGTTCTTCCTAAAATTACTTTACATAAATCTTTCAGGCAGGGGGCATGATTGGAAATTTTCGGGCTTACTCTACTCGCACTTTTTATATTAGTTTGTGCCTTGTGTTGCAGTGGCATTCATTTCTATATATTTTTATAATCGTTTAAATAACGCTGATTATGTGAATTTACGCGCTCGCTACGCTCGCGCTGTGGGGCGCTTTATTTATAAAAAAAAGACTAGTTCCACTCTAGTAGATATCGCAGAACCAGACTTTGCAGAGTAAAAATTGTTTTCAGTGAGTACATTATTCTTGTCCTTATCTTAAAATAGGCTTAGATAATTCAGAAAAAAGGTATATGTGTTATCTCAAAATATAAAATGAAAGAGTTGAGAATTGTCGGCTTAGCTTGAAACAGTGACATTGACAGAAGTTGTGGTAAAACTGTTGAACGCCATCTATTGGGTCATAATCATATCACAATTTCTTTTTTTTTAATAAAACGCCTTATTTATAAAGGGCTTCAGCTCCATCGGTCAAATTTTCACTGTCCTCTTTGGTCTTTTGACGCAGTGGTTAAAAATTATGCTCGAGAAAATTATGAAGCTAGAATGTTGACTATAAAAATCTACAAAAAGTAATGTTATTGATTTTGTATTGTAAAAGCTATGTAAAGAAGGCAAATTTTGTGTAAAAGGAACTTGAAGGACTAGCAAAAGTTAGTCGTTCTGTCAACATAATCACAGTATAAATCATATCGCCTCAGCCTACCTATTATCTGTAAAGTGTTAAAATCTTTAGTAAAAAAACTGGCCAAAACGGGCAACGAATTAAAGAAAATCAACCAAAATTTGCCATTTTCCACTAACACAAAATTTAATAACGTTGACTAAGCCTTGTCTTGTTATTGCTGGTGCCTTGTCTTGTTATAGGTAGCTCTGGTGGACGAAACATTATTGAACTATACTCCATTCCAGAATCTTAGATATCTAATGTAAAAAATAAATGTCTCGAAAAGTTACAAGTGACGTGCCAGTTGTATAAAACATTTTTCCCTTGTGAAAACAATTTTTAATTTATTTTGATTCTTAACAACTCAGCTGTTTGTTTGTGCAGTTATTTTATGTTTATGTTTATTCAAAGACTTCCCACGGCCGGTTTTTGACTGGCGACAGATTTTCTGTTCTTGACAACAACAAGGTCCTTGAGGTTGGCAGACTGGCTGAAGATCTATTTAACAAATGAATTTCAGGATGAAATTACTGAAACTTAACAAAAATGGACCAAACATTCATAATAAAATTGTGCAAATGCAGAAGAACATTCGCGTTCGAGAGAGAAGGGAGGGGATAGATATGGAATGAATAGGTGAAGGTGAAGGTGAATTCATCGATTCATCCTTTTCCCTTATCTTTTTCCCCTCTTCCTTCTTTCTTCCTATTATACTGAGATAAGGCGTAAAAACTAATAAACCCGTGCCAAGACGGGCGGGTCAGCTATTAAAAAAGAAAGTTCGTCAAAAACTACTATTTTACTTCATTTTAACATTATAAAATGATATTTTAACGTTTGAGGCTTAGGCTACTTTTTTAGGCGACAGGACCTAAAATTCGGCTACTTTAGGCTACTTAAGCTGGGAAAAATGGCGATATCAGTCCCGTCCAACGGTGGCAGCACTGCTCAGCATATGATAGACCAATTTCTTTTTCACTAATTTGTGGGAGCACAGTATACGCTATTACCACCACTTAGTGTTCAATAGCGTTACTAGTTAGTCCCCATATAAGTTCCCTGGTCCCATCTTGGTCCCCAGGTACATGTCGCTTGCTATCGAGTGCGCTATTGAAACACTGACAAAATAGCCAGAAAATATCCTAATTTGGCCTGAGTTAGGCTAGTCACGTTCAGTCATAAGTGTTTTTTGAACGGGCTAATTCTGTTGGTCTCTACCGATCTTTACAGCGTCACCAGGCGGGAGGGCAGGTGCTTAAGGCACCCAGCCGACAAAAGTGGAAGGCAACTAGCTCATGGGCACCACTGGGGTGCGAGCCTCGGTTTGGGCTGTTGCCGGGATAAGAGGATCGAGAAGGCTACGTTCGCTGGAGGAATGAACCCTATCCAAAGTCGCAACCATTCTAGCTAACCTACGGGGGGTACGTCGACCTAGCCGGCGGGGTCGGTGTCTGATTGTGTTACGCTGGTATCCTATACCGGTGCCGAAGTCGGTACCTGAGCCAGAAGGGCTAGACTGGTCCGGTGATCCTAGTGCAGCTGAAACAACGGCTGCTATAGGATCTTCCGGGTCGCCCAAGACGTGTCTTGGTGGCGACGACGGGGTGGTGGGTCTGTCATGTCTGTAGAGTAGCTTGATGCTTGGACTACGAGAGGGTTAGGGTGATGAGGAGCCGCGTCAAAATAGCGGCGGGATGCATCCTTCATAAACTGACGGATGGATGGGAGTTCGAGATCGCAATGGTGGTCGGCGTTTCGCTGGTGCGAGCGAGCCCCAACCACCTTGCGGATGAAGCGGTTTTGGATCACCTGAAGTCAATCCAGGTGGACTGGGCGTGTATGAGCAAACGCGACAGATGCGTATGTCATAATGGGGCGAACGCATGTTTTGTAAAGTGTCACCTTATTTCTATGGGACATCTTACTACCCTTGCACAGGAGAGGCTGGAGGCGGCTTAAGACGAAGGCAGCCCGCCATGTTCTGGTGGTATTTTGAGCTAGTGCATCAGTCGTCAACTAGCGTCAACTGTCAAACGCAGTAAAAAATGGGGCGGAGTGGGGCGGAGTCGGCACCGTATTGTGGTGAAAAAGTGCCGCACGTCACGTGACCATGTGTCCGATCCTCGTACATCCCTCATCAAAGATTATGACACAATTTCACATGACGCAAAATAGCAGACTTCAAGACCTGGGGGTCTAGCAAAGATACCAACCACTAACGCTAACGCTTCACGCTAACTCCAAAAAGTACTGAAATGACATTTCGGAAATCGCTAACTTTTCCGCAGCGAATGTCATTTCAAAACATTTT
Organism: Ennomos erosarius; assembly: GCA_963580505.1. Lineage (NCBI taxonomy): Eukaryota > Metazoa > Arthropoda > Insecta > Lepidoptera > Geometridae > Ennomos > Ennomos erosarius. The sequence goes on along the minus strand of OY756996.1, from coordinate 8,215,598 downwards.
TGGAGTTAGCGTGAGGCGTTAGCGTCAGTGGTTGGTATCTTTGCTAGACCCCCTGGTCATCAAGGGTAAAAGTGTAATGAAAACAAACTTACCATTTCAAGCGGGTTGCAGCAGTTGCAGCAGTACTCATCAATACACGAACAAAAAGGTCCGCAGACTTCACACAGTAATCAGAATCACCGTATAAAGACCGCAACAGCCACAGCAAACTCAAGTTAGAACTCAATTTTAGTTTTTGTAAAAGTTTACGTTTTATGCACGTATGCTCTTGTTTGTTGCAACTGAAACCCATGATTTAAGTATTACTTTTAAATATTTAATTAAAAAAATTACGTAAATTATTAATTATTGATAGGTAGGTACAGTTACAGTAGGTACCGCGGCGGTGAGAGCGCGAAAGCAAAACAAAATATTTGAGCACTGTTCCGTGCGGTTGACGACACTGTAGGAACGGCGGGCGCCGGCGATCGGTCTTACTGTATAAAAGTTGCTGTTCGAGTACCGACAAGTCTTGCTTGTGGAACGCCCGCCGGTGACCCGTCAGCGTGGCTAAATTTACTAGGTACATTCTGAATCATCTATGGTATGACCTATAAGTATATACACTATACATAATAGTCCAGTCAGCGAATTTAGAATCATCGTTTTCAGGAAAGAAGTGTTTTTCAGAAGCAGATAAGAACAACTTAGTCTTTGGTGGAACATTTTTTCTCTAGAACGGGTTACGGGGTTTTATAACAGAATCATTTTCAATCAAGTCCCCAATTTTGCTATAGTCTTACAGCATCTTACAGTCGCCTACTTTAAATAGATGTGTTTTGTGAGTTTGTGACCCTAGTTAGCAATTGCAATGATATGCGTGTTTGTACCTATACAAGTCTGAACTTGTTCGTGTCATTGCATTCTGTGCTATGACGCAACGTGAATCGAAGAGATAGTTGATGCAGGTAGGTAGGTATTATAGGTACATATAAACTTATATCTACTACGATACCCACTCTACCCACTGATATAGCGGTATGCATGGATAAATTAAAAAAAAGAAGGATTGAGTTTTGATTGACATCGAACTGAAGCCCAAAATGGCGGACATATTACACATGTGTGTCAGATGAAAGTAGGGCGATCGGCTTCCTATGATGTGAGTGTGTGCGTGCCCCGCCTCGTACGTACGAAGCGTTCCGTCTTCCTAAGGGTGCTTCAGTTTCGGATCAGACGGGATTCCCTCCTTCTTTTTTTATTAGCTCCATGGCGGTATGTAGGTATTCGGTTGCATCAATACGGTATCTTTGAATCATGATTTAAAGTAGCTATACTTAATAGAATTATATGTTAGGTAAAGTACTTAGGTAAATATTAGGGATGCGCCAAATATTCGGTATATCGAATATTCGGCATGTTTTTGCATGTTCGATATTCGGCCGAATATTCGGTTAAAGTGCCGAGTAATTACCGAATATTTTATTAAATACTTTCCGATAAATACTTCCAAAATTATCTTTTACGGGAATTCATTCTAAGATTATCAGAAGACTCAGCACTTTTTAATCGTTTTTCTAGATACTGATAACATGCTCTATCTAGGCCCTAAAGTCCCTAAACTTGGTCACCAGAAAACTATGATATTTTGTGCCTAACGGGCACTACCGACTTATAGAGCGTGCGATTTGGTCCAATATCTAATTTGAATAACCGCATAGGTAAGTAATTGCATTTATAATACGCTAAATACCTACAACGTTTCACTTGTTTCTAAGAATTCTAAGAATTTTAATATTTATGTGTTTCTTCGTTTGGTTTGTTTTTTATTAAGATCAATTAATTATTCATACACTTTAGTAGAAATTTCATAGGAAATTTTCATAATAGTAGAGATTTTACACAAAAAATAGTAGAATAAAATTTATCTCCATTGCAGTGGAACTTTGGTTCAAGTTTTATAGCGACTGGATGTACGGGAAAATTCGTGTAAAATGAATCGAATAGTTCGGCCGAATATTCGGTTCGGTTCAAAAATCTATGTTCGGCGCATCCCTAGTAAATATCGTACCTTTTTAACTATGTCTATATGGTTTTTTGGCGGGAACGCGGAAAGTTCACGTCGTTGCTTTGTATTATTTTTCAAAACTTTTGCTTTTTCCAGTGTTAATGTTTAAAATTGGTGGCGTTTTACGCATTAAGTGCTGGATTACGAGCATGAGTGAGCGCAAGTGATATAATGTGGTGTAACGTAATTTTTTGTGTTGCTTCCAAAACTCCATAGAAGCTTCTAGTAAAGTTGCCACCACTTTGCTGGAGCATGACTTAGACTGGACTACGACTACCTGACTTGGACTGGACTATGATTATGACTAGGACATGACTTTGTGTGAAATATATTATAACACGATGAAAATATAATACTTGACACTGGCATTTAGCCAGTGTTAGCCCCTTGACACCCCCGACCCCTAAACCCCGGAATCTCATACAATATTAAATTATATACTCTTTGCTCATACATTACTCGAGTCTCGAGACACGTCCCCTACCACATACATTACATAATTAACAAAAGTGTATTGATTGGCTTATAATGTCATATCATTGTCATGTATTTTTCATTCATTCAGCGATTTTTAATGTAGTGGAATAAATTAATCGTGTGAACATAATTGGTCAAAAATGGTGACAAATTCTAAAAATTCTGAACATTGTCTTATGTTATGTACTTACTTCAGATATATAACAATAAGAAAACAAATTAAATAATATAAAATTTATAACACGTTTTTATTATTATCTTAAAAGTTATAAATCTTATAATTATACTTACGTACTCCTATAGATTATAAATAATTAAACATAACCAGCAAACATTACTTTAGTCCCTAACTCAAATTAAATTTCCAAATAAATTATTGAATGTACAAAATTGGTAGTTACCTGTATTTTAAGTAGTAAATAAAATTTTATAATACATAATAGTTTAATCGAGCCATAATTACGATTCACATAATATAATATTCTAATTAATATAATATATATTAATGCTTCATAAAACGCAATACATTATTAGAATTAATATAAAAATGTTTCGTATTACAATATCTACTTACACGTCGTATTCCTTGATAAATTAATTACTTTTTTATATGGGTAATGTATAATAGCTTACCTTAGCTTAGACTTTCGCATCTTCAAAACCTAAGCAATGGATTAACGTTGAAAAACAGCAACGTAATAAGCAGTCGTTATATTATGTTATTTTCCTCAGACGATTACGTCCATGTTTAAAAAGTTCAAAAATGTTGACCGTTGTTAATTAAGTTTTGTAATTTACTTCATTAGAAAACACAAATAGAAAATGTGAATCAAAAATGCCGTATGTTAGTAACTTTTATTGAAATTTATCAAAATTCGGATCTGTAAAAATTATGATTTTACCTTCCAATAAAATATTAGAGTAAGTAACTGAAGTTTGTTTTAATAACTTATTTTTAATATTTTTTATCCTTACCTCTGTAAAAAGTTTGAAAAATAAGCTAATACTACAATAGCAGAACTTTCAAGAGTTATTAGCGTTTTGATTATAATTAACGTACTCCATCAACAAGCAAAAGATTGGAAAGAAATAGTAGTAACAGCCTGGACAGGGGCGTCCTGTTATCCGAAATTCAAGAAGGATCCCCTGAGATTTACAATTATATGTGGCAATGTTACGTTGCCCCTACAAAATCACTTTTTGGTCAAAACGAAATTTCACCATGTGTCGGCTGCCAGCAAGGAGATCCTCTCGGTCCAGCTTTTTAGTTTAGGAATTGATCCGATAATTAGAGAACTAAATTCTAAATTTAACATTTGGTACCTCGATGATGGTTCTTTAGGGGGCAGGTCATCGGTGGTTTTGGATGATCTTAAATCAATCATTGATCGCTTCAGCAGCTTAGGATTGACGTTGAATTTCAATAAATGTGAAATATTAATTCCGGATCATATCCCAGATCAATTTCGCGCATCTATCACTGACAAATTCAACTCATTATGCCCTAACATTTTAGTCCAAACAAAATCATCGCTGACCTTACTAGGTGCCCCATTATTTTTGGAAGCAATATCGCCTTTAGTGACGTTAAAAATTGAAAATTTTAATGACGTGTCCGGTCGCCTGTTTCAAATTAAACCTCACATGGCCATTTATATTCTTCGGCTTTGTTTTTTCACCCCAAAATTTATGTATTGCCCTCACGCTAACAAAAATGTATCGAAATGAAATTCGCTACGGAAAAGTTAGCGATTTCCGAAATGTCATTTCAGTACATTTTGGAGTTAGCGTGAGGCGTTAACGTTAGTGGTTGGTATCGTTGCTAGACCCCCAGGCCGCGATCTACCGACGAACCGACCCGCTAAATTCACCGACTGGCTCATAATGCCAACGTAGAGAGAATATTCATAATAATCAATCAATCACACAATGGATAAGAGAAAAAAATTTACTAAGCGTAGAAACAATCTCGTCACTAGCAAAAATTAAATTCAATATCCAATAATACAGCTGCATCAATGCACACAAATTTTTACAAAATCCTTTTAAAAAGAGAGTAATCTTAAAAGCTATCGGAAATATTGATAATAACCTTACATTACTTCCTCATAGTTTATTACGGAATTGTACTTGTGTCTTACACATACATAAGCTGCGCGCCATGACACAACAAACTGTTAACGGTGAAGCCCGGGCCACCAAGATACAGGCTCTGCGGAGTTTGGGGCCCACTGTGAAATGTTAATATTGTATCATGTCGCCTTGTATAATTAACTTGTAAACAACTAAGTAATCATTTCATTACTAATTTTCGTATTTAATTATTTTTTAAATTTTGGTTTATAAAATTTGTCTGTCGGTTATTATTACATTAGGGAATGCATGTAATCTTTCTGGCTAAATAAATATTTACTTTACTTTACTTTATATAAAAAAACACCGAAAAGTCAAAAAGACAAGAGGAGCTTTTAGCTAGGTAGTCAAATAATGTACTTATGAGGGTAATAATTTCTTTTCACTTTTGTAGTTACTTATGATTTGTTCATTAAATTTTTACTTTTTAAAACTAAGCTTTTTAATAAATATGCACCTAATCTTCTGAGAAAAATGAACTAATTATTTCATCGACTACGACACAAATACGTACGCCCTACTGCTACTGGGCTATACGACTTGTTTTTTTATACACAATTATTATTTTATATTTCTAGCACATTATACACAATACAAAACTTAATAAATAACTATTCAGTCTATTATCATCACAGAGCATTGAAAAAGTGACGCTTCGCACCTAGAGCGTATTTTTTCTTGCTCTGTGATTTTTCATCCACCGAAAGCGGTACATTCGCTCTATAAATAAACGCCATTTTTACAACAGTATAGAATACTTACGCTGGCATAGCAATTAAATTCAGTATTATTCACGATAAAATTTTGGGGAAATCAGCACCCCTATTCCCAACCTATCGGAAACGTATTCGAAATCTACACTCTCCGTCTCTTTCATTCTAAATGTAGATGAAGAAGATGGAGATAGTATAGATTTCCAATAGAAAGGTTTCCGATAGGTTGGGAATAGGGGTGCAGATTGTTGATGTAGTTGAGAAAAGGACATGACTGCTGCCCTAGCACGGACAATAGTCAAAATTATCTTTGCCCTGATATACTTAACTAATCAATTTGTTTTAGCGTAAGTATAATTCATTAGCTACTAAAATTCGAGGCTAACCGTGTACGACAATGGCCTAATAATGCCTATTTATTTATTCTAATAATTTACAATCATTCTATAAATAAATTATAATTATTCTATAGAACATATTGACAAACATTTAAAATATTGGGGAACCAGCCACATACCTAATTATTAAACTTTCTATATTCATCTCCAAGCACTTTATCGCTTAGACGGTTATTATACAAATAAATAAAATATACAGCGTTTAAATGAGGTTGATATCGGAAGATCATCGTTTTATTTTTAACACTTTCTTTATTTTTAATATTACCCACTATCTTCACGAATACTCGCAACACATTCACATTTTCGAGTCAATAACTCGAAGTGAAGTAAGCATTAATACTCGCCGTAATTGAGTACGACTGCTCGAAGCAAGCATTAGTCCTCATCATAATCTCGAGGTCTTTTGCTAGAAGTAAGCAATTACACTCGTAATATCGAGCTCCGTGAATGGAAGCAAGCATTAACACTCGTCCTAATGGAGTACCATTGCTAGGAGAAAACATTAATACTGGTTGTTGTAAACTCCAAGGCTCGAAGCAAGTATTAACACTCGTTATAGTCAAGTCCAAGGCTCGAAGCAAGTATTAACACTCGTTATAGTCAAGTCCAAGGTTCGAAGCAAGCATTAACACTCGTTATAGTCAAGTCCAAGGCTCGAAGCAAGCATTAACACTCGTTATAGTCAAGTCCAAGGTTCGAAGCAAGCATTAACACTCGTTATAGTCAAGTGCAAGGCTCGAAGCAAGTATTAACACTCGTTATAGTCAAGTCCAAGGCTCGAAGCAAGTATTAACACTCGTTATAGTCAAGTCCAAGGCTCGAAGCAAGTATTAACACTCGTTATAGTCAAGTCCAAGGCTCGAAGCAAGTATTAACACTCGTTATAGTCAAGTCCAAGGCTCGAAGCAAGTATTAACACTCGTTATAGTCAAGTCCAAGGCTCGAAGCAAGCATTAACACTCGTTATAGTCAAGTCCAAGGCTCGAAGCAAGTATTAACACTCGTTATAGTCAAGTCCAAGGCTCGAAGCAAGTATTAACACTCGTTATAGTCAAGTCCAAGGCTCGAAGCAAGCATTAACACTCGTTATAGTCAAGTCCAAGGCTCGAAGCAAGTATTAACACTCGTTATAGTCAAGTCCAAGGCTCGAAGCAAGCATTAACACTCGTTATAGTCAAGTCCAAGGCTCGAAGCAAGCATTAACACTCGTTATAGTCAAGTCCAAGGTTCGAAGCAAGCATTAACACTCGTTATAGTCAAGTCCAAGGCTCGAAGCAAGCAGTAACACTCGTTAGAGTCAAGTCCAAGGCTCGAAGCAAGCAGTAACACTCGTTATAGTCAAGTCCAAGGCTCGAAGCAAGTATTAACACTCGTTAGAGTCAAGTCCAAGGCTCGAAGCAAGCAGTAACACTCGTTATAGTCAAGTCCAAGGCTCGAAGCCAGCAGTAACACTCGTTATAGTCAAGTCCAAGGCTCGAAGCAAGCAGTAACACTCGTTAGAGTCAAGTCCAAGGCTCGAAGCAAGCAGTAACACTCGTTATAGTCAAGTCCAAGGCTCGAAGCAAGCAGTAACACTCGTTAGAGTCAAGTCCAAGGCTCGAAGCAAGCAGTAACACTCGTTATAGTCAAGTCCAAGGCTCGAAGTAAGTATTAAGTTATTAACACTAGTTGTAAAAGTTCCATGGCTCGAAGCAAGTATTAATATTCATCGTAATCGTAAGGGTAGTCGTCGTCGTGACCGTTTTGCAGTAAAGCGCCTAAAGAGAAATGATCGGTGGGTTCCGGCGGTGGATCGTCGATGTCTTCTTCGAAATCTTCGGTGATTTCTGTAAAAACAACAAAGATGTTATGAAGGTGTAAGAATTTTTTTGTTATTGGTTTTTAAATGCTCTAAACTTCGTTCAAAATCCAAACTAAATATTCATAACGCGTGTCTTTAAAGAAACTAATCTGCCACGCAGTTTCAAGATTAGCGGTTGAAATACACCACTAGTTTTCGTATGGGGAAGTTGTATCATTACTCAACTGGATTTATAGTAAATGGTGTGCCAATCCCCCTCCCCACCTTCGGGATAACATACCAATTCAACTCTACCCTGTATGCCGATTCACCGTCCTTTAATCGCTCAAAACGCTCACGTTGATTATTCGGCGTTCCAATTCAGATATTGCGCTCACGTCTTTGAACGCTGTCAATGACTCGGAACGACCAATCAGGGACTTTGATATCGCAAGATGGCGTCGGTCATAACGTTTAAACTCCGTCTCACGTAAGTCCCGCGGCATTAAGTGGAACTAGTTTTGAAAGTAAGTAATTTACGTCACTACACAATATAATTATCTACCTATACAGTGCTTTATTTACTAAATAAAATCGATATTCGCAAATTACTATTGAAATTTTGGAGTCTAAAATATAGAGGTCAGCAACATTCCGTAGCGCAATAATGTTGCGAAGCGGCCGCGGGACATCTTACGTGAGACGGAGTCTACCAAGGGATGTCGTTGTCGCGCTCACGGCCATTCCATACGCGTTTTTAGCGCGATAATATCGATATTATCGATTACAGCGTGAATCGGAATACGGCCCAAGTCTTCCTGTATATACAGTATCTATCTCTGTCTAACATACTAACCAGCGGCAGGTGTAGAGGGCGCAGGCGTTGAAGGCGCGGGCGGAGGCGCCGGTTTAGTTGGGACCTTCGGTACTGGCTTTTTCTTTTTCTTTCTCGGCACCGGAGAGTCTTGTATCGTTAGTGGAGGGTAGTTGAGCTGGGACTTTGGTGTTGCGACTGTCGGTGTGGCAGCAATTACAGGAGTTGCTACTTTTGTGCTGAAAAAAAAATAGCTGTGTTAAAATAAACCAAAAATGTTTATTATATTTTCAATTTTTTTTTATTGATTTGTGTTTATAACTGGTAATGATTGGTTTATGTAAAATTAAAAACGTTGTTTCACTGGCTTTGATAATGTGGACAGAAAACAAATCAATCTACGCATTAAATAGAATATTAATTCCATCTTTAAAGATGTCATTGACCTTTTCATATCAAGTGCACGTGCACCGAACAACTTACCGAACAAAAGGTATGAAATAAAAGGTGCACATAGCTTTACTATTTTACGCACGATAAGCTTAGCGGTAGCGTAGTTTTTTGTTTTACTTGCACTCGTGGCATTTCTTGTCAGCGAGATATCGACAGATAATTTTATAGGTGAGATTAATATGAAAGAGTTTATGAATAACTTACTCTTCTTCAACCGGCACGCTAGGTTTAGGCGTGGACGGCGGTATTGTGCCTCCCCGTTCGTCTAAACTCTTTAAAATGTCATAATTAATCTTGGTGCTGATTTTGCGCTCCGCTAGCATCTTGCCAACGGCTTCGCTCGCTGTCGCAGCATTTAAAGCCACCTTCTTCTTGTAAGAACCTCGAACTTTCTTCTTGCCTTTGTTCTCTTCCGCTTCTCTTGCACGCATTTCTTCTTTTACTGCGACGAAGATATAAGAGAATTGTCATTTGGGTATCATGATGCAAAATTACAGAATTAGGGGATCCGCCTCGTATATTTTCGGAAACCGTAGAAAATAATAAACTGTCACTTACTGGTGGTCTCTTCTTTCAGCGCTGTGCAAATTTAGGGGATTCTTATCCAGAGGGATTCCTAGTTAGCGTGTAGTTTAGGGATCTTTGGTGAAAATGTTTTGTAAATACATAATATAACACCCGGACACAGAACAAATACCTATGTTCATCACACAAATGTTTGTCCTGGGTGGGAATCAAACCCACAACCTACAGTTCAGTACCCCTAGTACGTGTATACGCGCGAATCCATTTAAAATTTGTACTGCCATTTTTAGTTCATCAACGTGTCCGCTAGGGGCGCTGCAGAGAAATATTTTTATTGAAAATTAAGAAGATTGCCGCGGCACTTAACGCGTTTTGCACGGATGATTTTGATACATTTAATCGTTTTTATACCTTGTATGTACTAATTAAAAACAGTACTCCATTATTCCAATTAAATTTTGTATTGTAGCATTGGATTAAGTAAGTTATTCCATTTTTGGAGTTATTATTATTACCATACCAATGTATTAGAATTCAAAAATTTTGGTCCATACGTGACCGGTATCAGGAGTAGGTACCTAGTTTCAAAGGATGCTAATGAATTCAATTACGCCATCACCGTTCCACCATCGGACAACCAGATGTACAAAAAAACGTCACCGTTACATGGTTAACATCCCACATGTTCGAACAAAGCGTTTTGCTTCCACGTTTATCATGCGAACAGCCAAAGAGTGGAACGCTTTGCCGGCGTCAATATTTCCCGAAAACTACAACCTGGGGGTCTTCAAATCGAGAACAGGTATCTTCTAGGCAAGCGTGTTTCAACCTAGACCGCATCGTCACTTCCCATCAGGTGGGATAGTGGTCAAGCGCAAGCCTATCAAGCGTAAAAAAAAAACACCCAGTATAGTACTATCAAAATTTACTATATTTACTTACTTTTCTGTTCCCTCAAGTAAGTCCCATGTACGCGATGCCATAAAGCTCTCTTGTACCCTTCCTCGTTGTTTCCAAGGATGGTACAGTCCAGACCGTCGTCAACCCGCTGGTTTGTCGGGACATCCTCTAAACTGGGGAAGTTGAACGTCGGCTCCGGTTTTGAAGGCTTTTCGGATCTTTCTAGACCAATCATTCTTAAAGTTATGTCCCCTGTAAATTGTGTTCATTACATTATTCTTGTTTTCATTTTGTATTGCAATAAGGTAGCCTGGAAGAAATCGCTTGATGCGATAAGGCCGCCTGTTGTACCACCATTCTTTGTACTGTGTCATGTGCATTGTTGTAATTTGGTTTTCAATAAAATATATTTGTATTGTAAGGGATGATTTAGATTATATGTGTCATCGTTTTTTTGTAAGTACCGTTTGTTTGTAAAAAAAAGCGGTTATTTAGCGGGTCGATTCATTGCAAACGGGCAATGTGTCTCACAATAAAACGGTCGATTTTTCGATTATTTCTAAGTAATCGGCATCTAAATTCTTTATAGCACTAAAAGTAAAAAAGGAAGACTTAATGCTAAATATCTAAAAGGGTAGTAACTAGTTAACTAATATATTAATGCATAAGAATCACGCCGATATTTCTGAGTGAATAGAAGTTTGGACAAACCAATAAATTAACACATTTTTCTATATAATAAAATTAATTTCCAATATTTAATTTTCACTCAATTTATGTCGTGACCTTTTATTAATTCCAATATATTTTCATAAATATTTTGTTGCTGCGTCAAAATAACCAGTCTATTTTTAGTAACTTTACTTCATTATGTGACGTGATAAAGGACTGAACATTATTCAAACCATCCGACCATAAATATTCATATAAAAAGTATTGAGTAAAGAACCGGTTTGACAAACAAAACAAAACATAACGTTCTTATTTAAGTATGTGACCTATTACCACATGAGGATACCGAGAACAAACTTGACTTTTTATCCATACCACAGATTATAAATTTGGTCTAGTCTGTAGCAACACTTCATCAACCGCCTGGAGACGTCAACTGCTGAACATAGGCCTCCCCCAGAGAGCACCACTTTGTGCGGCTGCTCGATTATTGCATCCATCGGGTCCCCACGGTTTTCACGAGTACATAAATAAATTAACATGAAAATAGATTAGGGTTATAGCTCATTGGCGCTTAAGAGTTTTTAAGGCGCTCAAATACTTCTGATTTGTCTTAACGTGATTTCCAAAACACGGTAGCGCTCTGGTGTAAATATCACTATTAGCAGTTAGCAGTCAACCGTTCAAGTAATGATCACAACAAACGTTACCAACATTACCGATCGGTTAAAAATGGTCAATAGAAAATCTCAGAGATGTAGGAAAAACAACATCCTTGAATGTGTGCGGTGGAAGATGGTGGGGTGACTTATCTGTTCTAGCTAGACTATGTTGGTACAGAATAATTAGTAGTTAGTACTATTGATTATTATTAAACATTATGGTATATGTGGTATTGGGCTCAATGCCGATATAGGTAGCTCTAAGATTTCATCATCATCATCATTAACAGCCTGAAGACGTCCACTGCTGAACATAGGCCTCCCCCAGAGAGCGCCAATTAGATCGGCTGCTCGCCTCCTGCATCCATCGGCTCCCCGCGGCTTTCACCATCCCTATTGGTTGTCAGCGCTACGAGCGATGTGGCCTGGCCATTGCAATTACAACTTGCTAAATCTTAGGGCAGGCCACATCGCTCGTAGAACTGACAACCGATGGGGAAGAAAGGTTCTCGATTGGCGACCACGATTTGGAAGACGCAGCGTAGGCCGGCCCCCCACTAGGTGGACCGACGACCTGGTGAAAGCCGCGGGAAGCCGACGGATACAGGAGGCGAGCAGCCGCTCAAAGTGGTGCTCTCAGGGTGAGGCCTATGATGACGGTATGGCTAGGCCTAGCTCACTCTGCGCTCTAGATACGAAGCTAAAAGTACATGAGATCGACCTTTCTAGGCGGGTTGATCAGAAGAGCAGTACTATAGAACGAGAAGAAACTCTTTAGGATAGGCTAGTAGCGCTCTGCAAGCTGGACTATACTTTATTACATTGTAACAAGGGTCTCTACTTTTCTAAGTAACTTAGCAGTGTGAATACCTATGGCTGAAAATCTACTAACCTGAAGTCTTTTCAGTTTTAGCAGGTTCGACAAAAGTTTTGTCCGGACGGCCAGGGGTGTCGTAAATGCACGGTGACTCCAGGGCGGTTTCAACGGCTTGGTCCAAAACTGTCTCTAACGCGAACCTTGAAGCGGTTTCAGTCTCCATAGTAGTTTCTAAATCATCTGGAAATGTAATAACGTACTTTATTCGCGTGGTACGAATCTGCAAAGAATGTGGGTAACTAATAAAAGCTCACAAAATAAAACAATGTGTTGATTATTATTACAGAGGTAAGTACTCTAGGCACTTCGTTAAATTTTAAAATTTTAGACAAAAAATCCTAAACCTAATTAGTATCAAAATATTTATGATTATTATAGCCGTATGGCCTGGTTAGCGTAATCTACAGAATATAGCACAATTTCCACTGTATAAAATGCTCTTTTTTATTCTTTATAGGCAAGGCATTTGATCACTGTCTCACCTGGGCCATTATTCCGTATCGATTCCTTACTTCGAAACCACGCGAATTCCTTGTCTTACATAAGAAATGTGCAAAACTGTATTCTCTATGAAACGAAAACAAAACCGCGCGAAATGAATTTGAAATTGGCGCGATTTGAACTGTCAAAAATCGTATGTTTTACCGAGACGCGCGTTCCGAAACATCAACACATCATAAGATATGACCACTTATATCAATATATTTTATTCAAAATAAAGAGAACTTTAATGTGAAGTGAAGGTATATCTGACGCTGTGACACGATTTGAACAAGACACGATAACGACGTGGTTTCGTATCGTGTGGAATCTGTGTTTCCATAGAGAATAACCGCCCTGATGGAAAGTGATGACGCAGTCTGCGATGGTGCACGCCTGCCTAGAAGATACCTGTTCACTCTCGACTTGAAGACACCCAGATCATAGTTATCTGGAAACAAGGGCGCCGGCAAGGTGTTCCAGTGTTCTTTCAATACTACGGTAAAATGCCTAGGAGTACCTTTTAAACTTCTGTTATATTTTTCAAACGAAAGGATGACGAGGCTAAACGTTTTTCATCGAGTTTTTTCTTACTTAATCTCACTCACACTCTCATACAATAGGCATGATGACTAAAAATTTTTTATTGGATAAATTAATTATATTCCTAAAAATATAAACATTTGTGAAAACAAAAATTAAATATCTCAAAAAATTACCAAGTTACAACCATTTTAAAAATCTCTTTGGCATGTGATGAGTAGATTTTTCATAGTAACTGTGGGGGCGCTCTGTTTCGCGAGAAAGGGACAGGAGATGCCTCCTGTAGAAACTTTAAAAGCTTATTACTCTGTGATTTATTTACCGATTTTGCTTATTTTTTCAATTATTGCATTCATTTTTAATCTACTTTATGAAAGTAATATTTACTTGTTCATTATTAAAGTAGTCATCATGCCTATTAAGTGCAAGATGTTGCCAAGCAGGAAAGTTAATTTACCAAATTAAGTTTGATAAATAGAATCAAAACACAGACCGTAGATGTCTATGGAGCAAAATAAATTCACGGCAGTATGCAAAACATATTTTTATTTAATTAAGTTCAGTTATTATTATAATAAACTAAACGCGAAAACTTGTTTTCTACTGACCTTTACCAGCATTGCACCGAACTTTTTGTACGATAATCATGACAGAAACACTTTACTGTGTGCCTGTGTACTTGAAAATTTATCTCTCCACAGTCAAAGTCAAATCTTCTAAGGTTCCGCTGTAAGCACCAAAAAACTTACACCGGAACCTTAGTGATAGGGTTCGCCTTACCCTTTGGGTAGGGAACCCTAAAAACAAACAACAATACAAACAAAGACTTCTTATTTTGGAGGGATATAGGTTAAAGTTCATACCTAAAGATATAAGAGCGGGCCCTGGTATAGACGCACACGAGGGCCCGGCAGTACTGGCAGGCGCAGATTTGACTACACGTTTCTTGCAGTCCTTCTCCAATTGGAAGTCTATCTCTCTTTGTAACTCTGTAAGTTCCCTTTCGCCATCCTCTTCTTCTATTAACTGGAAAATAAAGAGTTTAAAATATTTATAGATAATAGACAGCCGTTTTAGTCTAATTCTAGGCTTAATTTTGAAGGCTTTAGTTGCCAATATTAAAAATACTAAAAATATATCCGTCTCTTATATTGCCAGATTAATTTGTAAAGGAAAAATTAGAATCACGAGCGGGGATTGAACCCGCATCCATCCATCCCTCAAGCCGGGATATGCTTTACTTAAGCTACCGTGACAAGTGGTCTCATGTCCGAATTTTTCCTTCACCTTTATAACCAACTTAACTTATTAATCTGTTGATTACGCTGAGCAGGCGATACTGCTTTTAAAATCATAAATATTCTTACATTGCCGTCTATTTGACAAGAACAGCAACAGTTTTAGGAGTTTTAGATCTGTCAACTAAAAAGTGTTTAAAATTGGCCCGAATACACACTTTACCTTGATTACAGATTTCGTATAAATATGCATTTTAAGTTGATTTTAATATTATCAAGGTGGCTAAACCCTGGTTATATCTCATAGCAAACGCTATGCCATATTCAATTAAGGTTCATTCACTCGATCAGGATGTGATATGACAATGACCCTGCACTACATAAACCTACCAAGGTTAAAATGCAAACCTTCGTTTTGTTCAGCTAGTTTCGCTAGTGTCGATAACCGGTCTATAAACAGCGTTTAAAATTTTAAAAAAAACGGCGAAGTCCGACTCGGACTCGCGCACAAAGTGTCCCGTACGATTATCTATAAAAACGAGTTAAAACCAGTATAAAGTTCACGTTGTTGTATGAGAACCCCCTTAGATATTTATTTTATTCTGGTTTTTAGTATTTGTTGTAATAGCGGCAACAGAAATACATCATCTGTGAAAATTTCAACTGTCTAACTGTCACCGTTCATGAGATACAGCCAGACAGAAAGACACGCGGACAGACAGAGAGACAAACAGATAGATAAACAAACAGACAGGCAGACAGACGGACGGACAGCGGAGCCTTAGTAATAGGGTCCGTTTAACCCTTTGGGTACGGAACCCTAAAAACTAGTGACTGTGAGCTGTAGGCTGTAACCTGGCACATCTGTCTTGGATAGCTACTAGATACTAACTTTCTGCAGCCGTTCCTTGTCCCGTTTTCTAGCAGCTCTAAAGGACGGTGGATCCTGATCTTCTTCAAGATCTACCGTCATGAACTCGTCGACCGTCAGCGCACTGGATGGGGTCTCTCCGAACTCCAACAGCCGTTTCCTGAGGGTTGACTCGTGGATCTTGACTATTCGGACCACATCGCTTGGAGTTCTGTTGAAGTCGTGAAGACGGGCTGCTATTAGGAGGGCTGGAATCAGATACATACTATACAATACAAAAATACTTTTTAGATTTAAGTGATTAGTTTCTGAAGAACTGTCTCATCATCAACAGCCTGAAGATGTTCACTGCTGGAGGGATATAGTCCTCCCCCAAAGAGCGCCACTTTGAGCCGCTGCTCGCCTCCTGCATTTATCGGCTACCCACGGTTTTCACCAGATCGTCAAAATATGCGGGCTATAGAGATAGAGACAAGTAATTTGGTGTTTTAGAAATGTTCATTTCATTAATGTTTTTCAAAACATATTAGTTTTTGGTCATTCAAGTTTATTCTTTTTGTAGGTACTCGTCTACTTTGACCATGTTTGTTTCACAGCATTAAAAAAATGATTTAAAAAATGGCTTTTATAATTAGATTCGTACACTAAACGAGACATAAGTACACTGTAGAAATATTTTCAAGAAACCCCATTTGATAGCTGCTGTGATAAATAAAATGGGTTATGGCTTAGAACTTTCTTCACTCTATGGATATTTATCGTTCGGTTTTCGGAAAGTACAGGGACACAGTTCCTGTTAGTTTTACCACTTACTTTCAGTCTTATTTTTAACAAGATATATGATTTAAAAAAATTGATATGCTGTTTATTTTTAACTTCCTGTTGTTATCGAAATAGGAGGTAAAAGGTAAATTGTACAAGACTCATTATTTGTCGCTACGAATGTCGCTTCAAGCGATAGCAAGCCGAAAATGTAGTTTACATTGAGAGTTTAAATATTTTATTTATATACTAGTATTTGCAAAAAGCAGTTCGCACATTTGCCATTATGGACTCATTCAAGATTGTTTTAATTGGATCATGTCTAAAAACGAGAAATTCAAATTTTATAGTTTTTTGCGTTTATAGCTAGCCTTAATGACAATCTTATAAAGCAGATATTTAATTACCTTTTAACACATTGCCTTAAGAATCCCTTATAATTTTCGCACGCTGCAAGTTTAGGCAAATAGTATGCGTGTGTACGCTCGAGCTGTATACTTTCGTAGTGTGCGTTGAGATGCGACGACGTAGCGGGAACAAAAATCTTGGTCCGACATTTATTACGTAACATTGTAAAAACTATGTCGTTATGACGTTCTATATTTATTACATTATTTGGTACAAATATAGGTATAATAACTAAATTGGTGAAGTTTGGTTAGTCTAACAATAATTTGGCATAAATTATGATGTTTCTTATATTATTTTTTTATGAGAATAAATTACGTGACGAGCTAGTCGTTCATCTGATGTTAAGCGGTGCGGCTGCCCTATTTAACACAATAGAGTCTTCTACTCAACTTCAAAACAGTTTTAAACTGATAGGAATCATCACAAATATATGCATCAAATGTTATTTCCCGGAATTACAGTCATTGAGCCTTATGTTCCCATCTTCTTCATCAATCAATGACGATGTTAGTGATTTTTGGCGGTTGATGCACTTCTATGTATGTAATTCTCTGCAAATATAATTAAACGTTAGAGAATGCAACTCTCAAACTCATAACAATTTTTATGATAACAAGTGTTCTGCCTAAGGAATGCAAGCGCCTTTAGTGTTTTTTCAATTCTCGGGCGCGACTGAATGTAGCTTGCTTGTGCATCGTCTTATATCGTATTATTTCAATATTTTATTACCAATAAATTTGTAGTCTAAAATTAAATAAAAATATGATGTTTGGTAGATAACAACCTGTTCTTTCATAATTTATCACTGTAAATTGTATTTATACTTTAATCATACGTGTAAATGACGGTTATACGCACTGTTTTTTTGGAGATTTTCAGTGTTGAACTCATTTTTTTTAACACACTTAATGGATAACTTTAAAAAAATTATTTTGACTGTGTCCTTGTTATATTTATCCCCAGTATGTACAATTTTTCTAGATTATTATTCGCTATCAGTTATCTAGAAACGTAACTGACAAACCTACCGTTTCGTGATTTCGTAAAAACGTTAGTTTTAATTTTATTTTTCATAAATTATATTGAGTAGTTATCACAGTATTATTTTGTCTACGCCCTAGATAACTACGCGATTTACTATTATACTTAAGGAAAATTTCAGATGTCTCATAGGTATTGAGAAATCAGTTCTGAAAAAGTAGTAATATTTGGAACACGCCTAGAAGGGGCTCTTAAACCGCACTTCATTACGCACAATGTTCCATAACAATTTTTGTAGTTTCCTTTAATTCTACTGGTAAGTAACACAAGAAGAGGAGTTTATTTCGCTCGAAATTGAAAATTCCTATCGTAACCTACTCTACACAATGTTACACCATCATCATCATCATCAACACCATCATTTTCAGCCTGATGACGTCCACTGCTGAACGTAGGCCCGAAATTTGACACTTGATTCTTGCCCCGTGCATGTATACCCAGATTCAACAACCAAGCGAACTATCAAAGATTCTCACCAGCTCCACATATCCCCGAAGGTCGTCTCCCGGAGTGGATGGAATCTCTTTTCATCCGCTGCACCATCCTTAGTGCCGTCATGCTGACTTCGTGCTGTTTCTCCTCAAATTGCAGCTGGGACGCGAACCGTAGGATGTAGAGACAAGGATCTGAAAAAGAGAGATAAATGTATAGGCAATTTTCACATAATTGAACCATTCGGTGTGTGCAGTAGTAAATAATTTATCTAGGCTACTCTTGATGACGGTCGATTTGGCATTATTATAACTCATATTAAGTCAATCGAGTTAAATACATTACCATATTTCCATTCCATTATTATTCCATATGGAGAATAGACGCGTTCACTCCGGACAATCCACCGCTTGTGTTTCCTAATGCCGCTTTTTTGGAATCCCTTTATGGGTTGTCAGGAGTGGACACGTTTATTCTATCCAAATAAAACAATGTAATGAGCCAGGATTTACAAGCAATTCCTGACTGTCTACCATTCGAGAATACCATAACTATTATTATTTTTGTGGAACTTAGTCTCATCTATTTTAACACATTTGTATTCTGTACATTCTGCCATTAATGACTTCAAAATGTATTCAAGCCTTGCAGCGGTGAAGCTGCCTGTGGGTATGCGGAATGAGGAAATAAATAGTACGTGCGTTCGTTTGTTTTCTATATGATTGTTTTGTATAGTAAAGAGCCACCAAGTTAGGCCCTGGGAGTCCTGGGGGTCTAGCAAAGATCCCTTTCCATTAGCATTAACGCCAAACGCTGTCTCCAAAATGTCGAGGAATGACATTAGCTGCGGAAAAGCAAGCAATTTCCGAATTTGCCTCGTACGTACTATACGCACTGCGTATTACGCAGCCATTGGTTAGATAACAGTCACTCACAATTTTAAGTTCTTTGATTAATGTACCTAAATATTATGCAAATGCAAAATATATACTGTAAGCAATATAACTTTATATTGGTGCAATAGATTTGTGATTCGATTTATGCTTATTTCGTAATGTGAACAGCGATAATCCTGGCCGGTCGCATACGTATTGGTAAAAGTAAACTAACATGATTTTAAAAGACATAACTTTCTATTAAAAATATAACTAAGTATAAAAAGTCTGTGACGCAAAAGAATAACATTGAATTCGCATGCCGTGGATACTTTCAAACTGGTTTATCAACAACACAAAAAAAGAAACTTTCATTGAGGGTAAATCTATCGAATAATATGAGGTAAACATAGATTAATATCTAGAAAATTAATTCTTACAGTACAATCTGGCTGTAGAGCCACGATTTAAATATTATAAGAATTGTTTACTTAGATAGATAAACTCTTTATTGAAACACCACATCACAAATAATTAAAAGCTAACAGTGTATCAGTTTGGCGGTGTATATGACCGTTTCATCTATAATAATCTATATCCATACCAAAACGTCTTAGAATTTTGTATCCGTCTGTTTGAGAATTCTTCAAAAATAAACCGCTCGATGAATTTTGATGCCATTTGCTGTAATTTATCTGAACAGGTTTTTATGTTTTATTCTTCCAAGAGCTAGCCATTTTCATAACTAGAAGCAACGGCCCCGACTGTGTGCTCAGTGGACCACAATGCAAATATTAATCAGGCTAACGATCATTTTTAGAGCACAAAAATTAAAAAAAAAAAATACGATGAACCAACCGCTGACGCAAAACATATGTAACCAAATAGTAGAAACACAATAATAATGGTCTACATACGTATTACTTACGTAGAATAAATAAGCACTCATTTTACTTGATTTAACATATTAAAATTCATCTCATACATAGTGTAATCATTTTTATTCCTTCTGGTATTATAAATTAAATTAAAATTAAATATTCATTTATTTCAGACATTACTGGGTCCATAGTACACATTGATCAATCATAAAAATAAAATAAAATAAGAATCCAAAAAAATTAGAATAAAAAACAAAACTTGAATTCAACACAAAAATTAAATTAAATAGTCAGACTTCAAATAAAATAACATAACATCAAATCAAATTATAAAATATAAATAAAATTAAAACACCGTAAGAACACAAATCAATAACAAATAAAAGTACAACTTATTGAGTGCGGGCAAACCACCCCGCAGCCTTCCCACAATGAGCTGCCCATCAATGTCTACAGCTCATTGTGAAGACGCATCCAGTGTGCAAACATAGGACTATCCCATCGAGCGGCGAGCGCGGACAGGATGCCGTTAGAGCTGCCACGCCAGCGACCAAGCAGGGACGCGCACCGTTTGCGGATAATAGCATGGAAACCGTCAACATTAGCATCCGCAAACATGCCCGATGCGCTGCAGAATCGCCTTATAAAAACCATCTAGTAATTTCATGAAAATGTCAACCATATAAATCGGCTTGGAGAGAACAACTGGTGTAATGCTGAATCATAGAGTAGTATAAGTATCGGTGCTGAATACAATACCAAAACCACAGTCGAATCAAGAAGTGGATTCCGCTGAAATGATTCAGACAAAGATTATAAGAATTGACAAAAAGGGTTAAAAATCCTAAACTTATTTTTTATCAACGATAGGCTAACATTTGTCCACGGTCTCACCTGATGGTAAGTGACGACGCGGTAGACGATGGAGCATGCTTGCCTAGAAAATATTTTTATCTGTACAAGTGGTAGTCTCGAAATCAATGCCTAATTGAGAACAATACTGTGATTAACCTATAAACAAAGGCTATAGAAGAAACTCCGTTTCAATTTCAACACGACATTTAGTCTAGGGGAAATAAAACACACAGACCCATTTGATTGCAGCTGGTTTTTGCATAACTGCATTATTGTACGAGCGAGAGGTAATAAAAACGTGAATCTATGAAAAGCAATTGCTATTTCAAAAGCCGTGTGCCACAATACTCACAATTCGCTATGATATGACATTATAAACAGGTTAAATTTATTGCTATCTAATTAATGACTAAAGAAGTAATGATCAACATGTCTCTTCTGAAATACGTGTCGGTAGATGCATAGAAGATGAGAGACGGACTCTAATGGAATCGCTATCAGTGCTGCCACTGAACTATCGTAAAACCATTCGGTTGGCTGGTCCACTTTTTAAAATGTTTGTTTTTAAAATTGACTATACTTGATCCCATTGACGTTAATTTCCAAAGCCGCCACATTAAACTTATTTACTTGCTGATTGGTCCTATTCCTATCTCGTCGGTTTCCTATAAGTTATCCACTTTCCTTCCTTACTTATCTAGATCTTAATTTATAAACTTCCATAACCAACACTTCCTAGAATGTTCCCTTCTCAATTCGCACTCTTCGTATTGGTTTATTATATATTATACTAGCTTTTGCCCGCGGCTTCGCACGCTTGTGTTATGTTTTTTTTACGTTATAGTCTAATAATAGATCATGCATTTCGTACCAAACAACAAAATCCACTTAATCTTTTCGAAGCTGAGCACAGTAAACCTGTATTAGCATAGGTATAGGTATAACGCAAGCATAGCCGTGAGTGGAAGCTATTTAAGCCATAATTTTCAATTTTGAAACAAAAAACTACAATTTTATAAGTACCTCTTCATATTACAACAAAAAGAAATCATCATCACTCCACTCAGGTCTTTAACTAACAGAAGTTTCAGTAAATTTTGTTTAGGCAGTAGTTACCTAAGCAGGCAGGTACAGTTATAAAAATATGGAAGAATCACACACGATGATGCTGTTTTGCTCAGTTTTACATATTATCCGCGCGCTTTTTGTTCCATTTTTTAACAGCTTAAGTTTGACTCCATACGAATTGAGTACTTACCTACATTTAGCCAGTGTCAATAATAAGTTTATAAATTGCAGAACATATGCATTTACCTGTACGATGCGTACATAATTAATTTTCTTAATATTAATTAGGAATTACAAATACTAAACCACCACTCCTTAAAGAATCGAAAGTTATAATTATTATTATGTCCACTATTTTCCACGCTGTCTCATTCCCACTGCACTTTCAACATACCTACCTAGTGATGAAAGTGAGGAAGTAGGTTAAATCGTCATTACATAATTATTACTTACACCCAAAGATAGTTAATTACCTTTTTTTTTTTTTTTTTTTTTTGAGGGGGGGAAATGCCCTCGCACTTCCCTGCCACCACGGGGGTGATGGCAGGGGGTATGTGGGACTCGAACCCACTAAAACCCCCCCGTGATCCGTCCGCCGCCGGGACGGGACGAGATAGGGTCGCGCTGGCATTCACTATCTCGCCCCAGCGGTAGGCCCTTCCGGGCCTCTGCGCCAGTGGGTGGGTAACCTTCCACCTCAGTTACCCACCAGACGTGTGGGACCGTGTGAGCGCAGCGGAGAGTCCCCCGACCCTCCGCCGCCGGCCCCACTATGGAGGACGAAGAAGGCGCCCGAAGCGCCTCCTCCGTCCCCCTCTCCGTCTGCGCCGGAGGGGGTCAGAGTTGGCATCGTCCTCCCTGACCCGCTCCGCAGCCTCCTTTTGCGACATCACCACCTCGCAAAAGGAGACCGTTGCCTGCCACGCCCTCTCGCTGTCGAGCATGGCGTTCACCACGCTCGGCAACGAGAGATCCCGGCCAACGACCGCTGAAAGTGTGCGCCGCTCAGACTCCCAAGCAGCGCACACCTCCAGCGTGTGGGGCGCCGTATCTTCCGGCGCCCCACATTCGTGGCAGGCCGGGGTCGCCTCCCGTCTCGCGATCTGGTGCAGGTACTTTCCGAAACATCCGTGTCCGGAAAGCACCTGCACCAATCGGAAGGTCAGCGACCCGAATGGCCGCCGCACCCACTCCCGGAGGACCGGGCGGATGGCCTCCACCGTCCTCTGCCCAGGCACCGGTGGAGCCAGGTCCTCCGTCCACCGCCGCAACAGGGCGGCCCGCGCCTGCCTCCGCAGGCGCCTGACCTCCTCCCACGCTGGAGGCTCTCCACGGGACCTCCTCGCCGCCACAAAGTGGTAAACTTCGGCGAGGGTTTCCGCTTCGAGCTCCCAGGGGGGAGATAGTTAATTACCTACTATAACTATAACCTTCTTGAAGTAACCGAGAAATCAATCATTTTTTGCTCCCGTGGTTTATTTAATAGCCCACAGATTTAAAATATTTTAACTATTAAAAACTTATTTCAACATGCAAGAAGAAGAAGAAGAACAAATCAAAAAAAGGTCAAACACGAACTTTACGCGCCATGTTGTTGTTAATTCGAGGATACAATTGCCATAATGAATACCTACATATTATTATATCTAAGTACCTACCCTTTTTAACATTTTTCCTAAAATATTTCGTATCATTGGCTAAATACAAACAATAGCACGCCCTCTGGCTATTAAAGTAAGCCAAAATAAAAAAGGTTTTAATGCGTAGCAATGGTAAGGGTCTATAACTTAAGTAGCTATATATACTACAGGGGGTCTAGCAAATATACCGACCATTAACGCTAACGCCAAACGCTGACTCCAAAACTGTATTGAAATGACATTAGCTGGGGAAAGTAAGCGATTTCCGAAATGTCATCTTAGTACATTTTGGAGTTAGAGTTAGTGTTTGGTATCTTTGCTAGACCCCCAGGTACCTTAAAACTTCCTTGGGGTCGATCAAGAATGTAGCAGTAGCGCAAAAATAATTTTATCTACCTAATTAGATTGGTAACGTGTAGTAAGTTTATGTAAATAATACATTTGACCAGATCGGAAATAAAGAACATTGCTCCCGCCAAAACCCTATAAATCGAAAACTTGAATAAAAATGTTAATTAAGTAAGCTTCAATATTGGCTAAGTATAATAATCGCGTGAAGCCTTATGAATGATTATAAAAAGTCTAAGAACCTACCCTTTTAAACAGTTATCATAAAATACTTCCTATCATTGGCTAAATACAAATTTTGTCTAATGGCAAAATAAAAAAGGTATACCTCCATAAAAAAAGGTTTTACAGTGCGTAGCAAAAGCAAGGGTCAATAAATTAAGAACCTATAGGCACAGATTACTGAATATGTTACTACTATAGGTTAAGCTATAGGTACTATAAATACAATTTTAAATACTTATTTCGAATGGTAACGCGTAGTAGGGTTTTGAAAACTATCACATAATACCAGATCGCCAATAAAGAATTTTGCCCTCGCCAGAACCCAATAAGTCGAAAATATGAATAATAGTTTTAGTTATGTTTCAATATTGGCTAAATATGATATCGCGTGAAGCCTTAAAACTTATAATAAAAAGTCTAAGAAGTTTTTAGTTTTCGAAATTCCTTGTTCTCTATGTCGTGCTCATATTCAAGAAGGTTCTCATACCTATCCTCTTTTATAGTTTGGACCACAGATTAACGAAAAAACTTATCTGTATGTAATACATATGACTTCCTTGGGTATAGTTACTTACATAATGAACACATTGTTTTTCTCTAATCTGCATTGCATTGAGCTCAGACGAAGTTATCGCGCGATGTATTTCGCCGTAGCCCGAAAAGCACGGTACACTGCCGGTAATGTAGGCGCGCCAATTGCTATTTACTGTTTTTTGTCTTTTAATAAAAACATGCATTAATTTACTTCCTTATTGCTTAGTGCAGTGGGGATTGTTCAGAATGAAATAAAAATGATTGGGGTTCCGTGCTCATAGGGTAAATCCTTATTACTAAACCTCCGCTGTCCGTCTGTCTGTCTGTCTATCCATCAGTCACCAGGATGTACTCATGAATCGCGATAGTTAGACAGTTGAATTTTTCACAGATGATATATTTATGTTGCTGCTATAACAACCGTGATCCGTATTCAAAGGGACAGATAAACATACAAATAATAAAAAAATGCTTTACTTCATACTGATAAGGAATTATAAATTAAAACTATTAAAATTTATTTTTGTAATCTCAAATAATACACACACTGTTTGTAAAACATATTTATTCGCCGACATGCAATATAACGCTCCTGCTTCCTCCATTTTATTTAGCCCACGTCGGTCGCGCAGCAGACAAACAAATTGACTGTGTGTCGTTCGTGCGCTACAAAAACTTCGAGGATATTCAATAGAGATGTTATTGCGCGCCAGTAACAGATATTTTTTTCTTTAATCTGTGCCTCCGGATAAACCCGAGATAAAATTACCGTCAGAGAGAGAGAGAGAGAGAGAGAGAGAGAGAGAGAGAGAGAGAGAGAGAGAGAGAGAGAGAGAGAGAGAGAGAGAGAGAGAGAGAGAGAGAGAGAGAGAGATTTTTCCCTCATCTATGATTAGTAGCCAAAATAAAACTTACCTTTTGACACTGGCTAAATAGGCACTATGTGTGGAGCCAAAACATAAGAAGAAAACCAAAAAATTGAACAGAAAAATTGAACCTTGTTACAATCTCGATTCGTTTTTCATTATGAAATCTACATCATTTTCACAAAAAAAAATTAACGATATTTAAAATTTAATATATCCTATGTTTTGCGCCGGGATTTTCTAAGCTTATTAGTGAAAACCGCATGAAAATCCGTTCAGTATTTTCGGAGCTGTGCCATAACAAACAAACAAACAAACAAACAAACAAACAAACAGACAAAATGTCAAAAAAGTAGCTTAACGTGATCAGGGAAAAATTTCAAGCCAACCTGTGTAATTTTTTTTTCGATATCTTGCATTTACAGATTTTTTTATCTCTACAGTTTTATTATATGTATAGATTATATATATAGGTCGACGCAAGAAATGAGAGAGTATATATTGCTAATAATGAGTAGTTTTGCGAAGCAAATATCTCGGCAAATGTAGGTACATACGCATGTCCTTTGCCTAGTGCCTAACACTATTCTAAACAAAGCGCGGTTATTTATCGACACGTAGAGAGTAGAGAACCCCAGATAATATAATACCTACAGTACAGATGTCTCATCCCATACAACGAAATAACGCGGGTTATTTCACGAATTATTTTATTTCTGCATAACGCAAGATTATCAAGCAACATTTATTGCGTGTTGGCGAAGTATTGGGCCAAATGAATACACCGGACACTAACTAGTAATTCTCTAGACACGATTACTACATCTTTTTCAAGTTCGGTCTATTTTTCGTTTGTACCCGATGGAACCCCATGAGAGAACGATGATAGAACAGGGTGATGATGATTGAAATATTCATAAAAATAATAAAGTAATAAAGTAAAACTAATATCGCCGTCAGTCCAAAAACGTTTCCACTGCTGGGATACGGGCCTTCTCTCAGGTTTTGTAGGTCATATCATAACCCACTACGCTGGTCATTGCGGTTTGGTGGATGACACGAATGGCCTCGAATATTGTGATTGTGCCTTTACCATTGTAAGAGAAGTGGAAATTCTAACAACATGAAAAGTCCTTGGTGCCGGTTCCCACAAGACAAGACGACTACAAAAGACTATTAAAAACAAGGAAGATAAAATAATACCTAATACACGTCGTCCTTATCTGCTTAAAATAACTTTATTAATTAGGTAAGTAGATCATGTTGAAAAAGAAAACTGGAATTTACAATGTCTACGGATACGTAATCACAGTAGGTACGTCTGTTTTGGAACAAGGAAACACTTAATTAGTAGCTAACGTAACTACTTTCACGTAAAAATAAAGCGGCCAAAAATTCAGCGATTCAACGCTTCACAGAACTCAACCTTTTCAATACTGACAATTCGTGCAAACGTGTATTAATTCTGCTTTCAGATTTAAGACATGTTTTTGCATTCGATTGGGTAAGTAACAGCGTCTCAGTCTTTTATCAATTTGAACCGTTGTTTCGTTTATCCTAAAGCCTTATTTTGATGTTTTCTGTTTGGTTAGTCATTCTGCATTACGAATGCGAAAGTCTTTTACGGGAAATGATTTGCATCCGTTTTATTACTTTTTACCAGATTTGTTCAGAACAGTGATGTACGGTGTACCCAATACTTGAGCAATTTCGCGACTTTCAAAACATTAGGAGCAACTTGGTACCTACTTTTTATTTGAAAGACGACGCGCGTTTTCGTGCGCTGAGTTAATACTCACCTGGTACCTGTTATATATACCGTAAGTATACCAAATGTATACGGTATACAAGGTGGCCTTGAATTTGTATGTTATCCCGAAATGGGGGGACTGAGACCACGATGATACCCTACATGTTGTAGCCTTACTTGAAACTGGGTGTATCCAAGCCGCCATGGTATAAAATAATTCCACTCACAAAATTGCACGTGCGATCGCTACGAGATTTAATAAGATACCATAAATTCATTTCTAAACACAGGTCGTTAAATTTATTTAGGTGCACTCGGCTAAGGACGAAGTTCAACCACCCAGCTGCGTCAAGGCTATTTTCGAACGTAAACTTTACATGGCATTTCTTCAATGAAAAACTATTAATTTAGTAGTCGTAGAAGAAACATTGTCTATCTTGGGGTGTAGATTCACCCCCTTTCGGGATAACATACTTATTCAAGGTCACGTTGTATATTACCTATATTTAAAGATTTTTTAAAATGTATTTTTTATACAAATATATCTATATATTTATATAACTTTACTGAATTATAAATATAAACAATGGTAGCTAGGTAACAAGCTTAACTCACCACATCATGCATTTTAATTAAAATAATTTTTGATAATACTTACTTAATTAACTGCGTTGTTTAAATTAATTGCGTTGTATGTATTCTTTGGAGTTCTGAGCAGGCTCTAGATTTGTTTAAAAGAATCTGTTTATCCAAAAAATATTGGAAGGCATTTCTATATACGGGTTTCCGTATCGTACCACCGCCGGAAAACGACCAAGTTAATAACAAAGATGTTTTTAAAAAGGAAAGGGAAGAAGAAAGGTCGAAGAGAGGAGAAAATAAAGAGATGGCATAGATAAGTGTAGACTGTAGGGCAGATAGCAATAGGAATAGAGAATAGGGGGGGGGGGGGGGTATAGGGGATGGTGAGGAGGGAGGAAAGATACGGGATGATTATTATCACGACAAACTACTGTAATCCACATTATGCTCCCGTTAACAGCAGTTAACTTACTGGTACGCATTTTGCATGTGGCACGCACGCTCTTTAGAATTTACGAGGAAAACAATGTCTTCACTGGAGATCTGACCTCCTTGCGGCTGCCGAATTGCCGATGTGCCCATTGAACCTTGAATAGTTGGACGTTAACTTTAGCAATAATTGTTGGACATGTTTTTATCAACGTTAGCAGTGCATCATCAGTTATCATTTCGTGACCATGTTTACAACATGTATCAACATTTTTCATAAAGTCTCTTTAAAATACATCTTAAATCTGTTGCTGTTCTTGACAAATAAAAGGCAAAGTTAAAGATGGATATATTTTTAGTATTTTTAAGACTGTCAACTAAAGCCTACAAAATTAGCCCTTTTATTCTAGGTTTTAGTGATATAGACTCGGAATAGGTAGGTATCTATGTATAACCACAACCATAGAAATCACAGCAGGATGAATGGATGAAGAGATAAGCGAATGCGAGTTTGCTTGGAATCCTTCCAAACTAGACCCAACTATATATCGAACACAAATTGGCAATTTCATTCAACCATTGCCCCGAAGCCCGAAGTAGGTAATCACGATTTTCCATAAAGTCATTTGTATAATATGTATATATAAATTGTAATCCCAGATTGTAATATAGACTATAGCATAGAATCGAAATCAAATCACGTCGCTCGGCGCGGGCGCAGAGATGATAATATCGTCTTGAGGATATACTGACCTCAAATATCTTATAACTGTGTAGTGCTTCTTCAATGAAAGGAGAATTATGACACGTGATTTCCCGGTTATGTTTATTTTGATAACGGCACGTCGTCTTTAAGTTCATGACCTTGGGTTTACCACATCACTCACAACATTTGACACACAGACAATGTGTGAACGAGAAATATGCGTTTGTTTTAGATAGATAAGTAGTTTATATTTTATCTTTGGTGTTGTTGGACATAATAAGTAGATTGTAGATTCTCGTTTTCTAGAAGTGCTAGAGTTTGGCCAATTCGCTTAGCTTACCTGAGCCTGTGAAGTCTGTTGCCAAATTGCTATACCGTTTTACTAACAAGCACACGCCCTACTTCAATAGAATTTCTCAAAGTTGACTAGCTGTACGTTTTTGCACGAGCAAAGGGTGCACCCTCAAAGTTGACTAGCTGTACGTTGTTGCACGAGCAAAGGGTGCACCCTCAAAGTTGACTAGCTGTACGTTGTTGCACGAGCAAAGGGTGCACCCTCAAAGTTGACTAGCTGTACGTTGTTGCACGAGCAAAGGGTGCACCCTCAAAGTTGACTAGCTGTACGTTGTTGCACGAGCAAAGGGTGCACCCTCAAAGTTGACTAGCTGTACGTTTTTGCACGAGCAAAGGGTGCACCCTCAAAGTTGACTAGCTGTACGTTGTTGCACGAGCAAAGGGTGCACCCTCAAAGTTGACTAGCTGTACGTTTTTGCACGAGCAAAGGGTGCACCCTCAAAGTTGACTAGCTGTACGTTGTTGCACGAGCAAAAGGTGCACCCTCAAAGTTGACTAGCTGTACGTTGTTGCACGAGCAAAGGGTGCACCCTCAAAGTTGACTAGCTGTACGTTGTTGCACGAGCAAAGGGTGCACCCTCAAAGTTGACTAGCTGTACGTTGTTGCACGAGCAAAGGGTGCACCATCAAAATAAAAAACTTATGACATCTATGATATAATAACCTTTGATAAAAAATCCTCAAAAGAAAGACAGATAAAACATCACGTACCATCGTAGAAACAACAAGGCTACTTGTTTACACGTTAGTCATACTGTCTGTATTAGTAGGCCATTCCGAATTATACATATTCTTGACATTGATACTTGATACCTAGTCACCTAGATCATTGTGGACTTTGGGAACAAGTGCCAAATCTCAGAAATTCTCGAACGCATCATAAAGACGTGACAGACTGACAGGACAAGAGTGAACAATATCAGGACAATGGTAGGATAACCAATGCACGAGAGTATGGTCTGCTTACGGGCTCG
Organism: Ennomos erosarius; assembly: GCA_963580505.1. Classification (NCBI taxonomy): domain Eukaryota; kingdom Metazoa; phylum Arthropoda; class Insecta; order Lepidoptera; family Geometridae; genus Ennomos; species Ennomos erosarius. Next base: position 8,185,279 of record OY756996.1, on the reverse strand, counting down.
AGCGGGCGTTGTACGCATACTGATGGCCTCTTACTACTTGAGAGACCTTTCGTTACCTATTGCCAAGTGTACACTATGAATATAAGGTGCAAATTACACGCACGGCTTGACAACCACTGAATTTTACGTATGTGTGCTCGACCTCGGGTCGCTTTCCCAACTATGTATTAAACGATTTAAAACTGGCATGGTTCATAAATGCATTTTGATTGAGAAAGAACCATGTGTGTATGTAAATAAAGACTATAAAAGGCAATTATAATTATTTCAAGACAGCCTTCATTCAATCCATCTCTATTGTTTTGTGTCGCTGATTTTGAAAGCCTATTTACTTACAATGAATTTTATTCATCCGATCATACGAAATAAAGGCAGGGTTACCGGTTACATTGCTCGGCAGTCGATAAACCGTTGACCTTTAGGCTCTATTAAAGGCAGTCATAACATTGGTGTGACCTTCAATATGCAGCCAAATTTGGTAAGTGCTGTCGGGAGAGAATATTTAGGAACCAATATAATTTTATAGAAGAAAGGACTGAATAGATAATTACCACATACCGCCACACACAACAAACATACACAGCACTATAGATCATTGATGTAGGTACCTAGATATTAAGTTATACATACAAATCAAATTTGGGCTAAATGGACCGGTAAATGAAGATACGAATCTTTGAAATGTTAAATATATTATGAAACATTTTGAACTTTGAAATAAAACTGTTGCTGAAATTGATAGGTATATTATACAATATTACAAGATAATGTAGAACATAGATTAAAACTGCAAATGATTATGGGTTGCACTTGCAATCCAATAGTTATGGATTAGCAAATCGTGCACATCCTAGCCTCAAAGACTTTCTATCCAGACCCCTAATACGAAATTGAAGCAGGGCAAAACCATACACACCACTTTGGGTGTGATTGATTCTCAGCTGTCAAAATCAAAATCAGTCGTTACTTGGGTGTGCTTATGAATACATACCACAAAAATGCCATCTTGCGTGATAAAACTGTGCCGAAATCACTCGAGGCACGAATCACAGAAGCACACGATCACATTTCACTTGTAAGTGGCCTTAATCATGTATTTTATAAGATTATTTTAATTATTTATATTTGACGCAGAGTTAGAACCATTTCACAATAAAAAGTAGACATGTCAAAATCAGTATTGCCACACGACATCTGAATAATTACCCGATTTCTTTTGTATAGATTTCCAACAGATCCATGTCTAGCTGAACATAATTATAGGTACCCACATATTTAGTAAGTTACATATATTATTAAGAATAATGTGACTGAAGACAATTATTATCGTTCTTTCTTGTCAGTCCATGTGGACCATGTGTCATAAACACATTTCCTCACACCTATGATAAGAAATAAATTTCATGTAGGTATACCAACATACATACCTACTACCATAGTTGAGTTGCAAATTATATTATAATAGTTATAAAAGTATAATAGTAACTGTGTAAATGTAAGTATAGTAAAGTCTACACAGAAGTGCAATTACTGATAATAGTTTTATAGTGAACTATAAACGTTCCACGCGCCCACTGTTTTCCCATTTTTAAGGTTATTTTTTTATCCTAAAATATGAAACATTATTTTGGTTGAGGCCCTGTACCTACATAACTGTTGTTCTTTAATCCCTTTAACTTGGTAATATTGAAAAACTCGTGAGTTATTAAAAGAAATGTTGAATAAACTGCTCGTTATACTTAATCTGAATCCTTTTTATTAAAAGATTGCATGAGCTATCTATAGATCTTTTTCTTGTCTATAGATAGTAGTATGATGGTAATTAATTTTATTATTTTATATTTTTTTAATGTAGGCGTTATATAATTTTTATTATTTACATTTTACATCTCGCTAGATTTAGGTACCCAACTAAATCGGGTAATACTATTTATATGGTATGTTGAAAGAGGAACTGACATTAGAAGAAAAAAAAATGTGCTCTATGGTTTGATTCATGTTCAAACAAGGTTAAGTATGAAGACTTCGGTTCTGCAGTGCAAGCACGGATCTTCGGTTCGACAAATATATCGAGTCGATAAACAGATTTTGTTTATCGTTCTTATCGGTAACATGTAGCATGGATCTAACATCGGTAAATTTTGTCGATGTCTTTCGAGGGCTTTATTTTGTCGACAGCGTATCGATCATTCGTTCTTAACTCTCACAGAGTAGCAAGATATTTCGGAAATTTCCACAGATTAGGAGATAGCCGTTGTCCGATTTTATTTGTTTCATGTAGATTTTATATACTCTTTGTCGGATTTTTTAAGGTTATACGAAGTAAATTACTCTTTGAAAAGGTATATTGTTGATAGTTGGTAGCAAAGAGCATAGAGAAAAGTAATATATATGGCAAAGAGTTGATTACTTTTCTCTATGATTCTCTTAAATCAGTCTCAACACCTTGAATAAGGGGGAGGGGGCGAGGGCAATTTCTTTGTTGATTCTAAAAAGAATCTCGAACTGGTCATTGGGTAGGTCGAGAGGATCATCGGCGTCTCTTGAACGTTGCCTGTCGATCCTCAAGGCATCCCGCCGCGTCCTTCTTTCGGCTTCCAACAATAAAATATAGCAAAAATCCATTTTACTAATGTTTGGTTAATATTATCGAGCAACTTTAGGAACCCGATAAATATTCGGTACATTCGATAAGATCGACAAGATTAAACCGATCACAGATGTCAAAATTTAGATCCATGCGCGGTTTAATCGATATAGAACGAACATATTCGTTAAGATTTATCGAATTTATATCGTCGTCGAAAAAATACATTCCATGCTACCGATTTCGTTTTATCGATAATTTATGTCAAATTTGGCATGAAAATTCGTTAAATATATCGATCGGTAGATCGGTGCTTGCACTGCTGGACCTATGTAATAGGGGGAATTCTGTGCCTAGCCTATACATACCTACTGGACCTACAGAAACACGACATAAAAATAAATTATATTTTTATGTCGTGTCAGAAACACGACATAAAAATATAATTTATTATATATGTATATAAAATATAATCGTGTTACATACAAACAAGTGAATTTTTATTTTAACGTTAAAGCGATAAGATATTCCAAAGATAAATATCGCATTTTGCGACACACTTTATCACGGACTTATCTACGTGTTTTCATTTACCAGAACTTCGCTACATATAACGTCTACCACGAAATACAACAACAAAACTGCATTAAAAAAATCTGTGACATCATCAGATCTACTTTCTCGATCGGAGTGCATTGGAGGCAGGGGCAGAGGCGTCCCTAGCGACCTTGCGCAAGAGTGCCCCGAGGCAGTGCTGAGATCGGAATCATCGGAACGGTCAGTCAAGTCAAACGAGCGCAGAGGCACGCGCGCATATTGATTAAAAGTATTAAAACATTTAACTGGACAGATATCTCAGTGGCAGTTCAGTGATAGTTTAGTTAGTGATTAGTGTGATAGACGTGGTCATGACCGGTGTAACGCAGGAATGAAATGAAGGAAGGGAGGACAAGAACTCCTGCCAAGCTACCCGTGGTGTTAGGCAAAGTTCTACTTCGCTGGATCTTTACGAAGGCAGATCTGGTGCTGTTCGTTTACCGGTTTGTTTTGTTCCTTATCTATGATAAAGCCATTAATTGTGATGATAGCTGCTTCATAATTCATAAATTCATAGTTCGGAGATCTTGGTGAGTTTGTAATTTTGTAGATAGGTATAGCTTGATGAGTGTCATCGTTATGTTAATGAGTTAAAGCCTTTAACATAAGATATTTAAGCACTAGGAAGCACGTTTGGAGGATTTTTGCTAATTAATATTATCTATATTAAACAGATACATCCATAATTTAAGATTTAAATTTGCACAGATAATTAAATGATTAATTCTTCACTGATGATGATGACAAAGATGGCTTTTTTTAATTGTTTCGATGCCTTAAAATCCGTATTTTTGGCAACAATGCTGCCAGCCGCACTAGCAGTAGATAGTGTCGTCCACTCCACAATTTAACAACACTACTAAGCCCATTTCGAATAAAATTTTACAGACAATCAGACAACATAAAAAGTATTAGTGTTATCAATATTGTCATATTATAGCGCTCATAGCGAAGATCGACTAGCCGTTCCTAACCGATCGGTAAAGTTAAGCAACGTTCGCTGCGGTCACTACCATGATGGGTGACCGCTACAGCAAAAAGTGGTATTTACAACTGAGCGCTACCGTGCTTCGGAGGGCACGTTAAGCCGTCGGTCCCGGCTGCTGTCGTATGACAACAGTCGTAAAGCCAAGTCAGAAACCTTCGGGCGGTCTAAAAATTCTGACACCAAGGCTGACCACTTGCCCACACGAGGAGAAGAAGAAGAGGAATATTGTCATAGGTAAATGATCAATATTGTCAATCCAGTTAGTAAGTAGAAGTACATACTTACCTTACTAAAACCCACTATACAATCTGTAAACTGAGATGATAAAATTAGTAAAGCTAATTTCTATCGACTAATTCGTTAACACATTAATCATTATAAGATATTAATAATGTTAATTGATACTCATAGTATTCATCAACACAGCGTTGTTGTTGTGTAACTTAATAATCTGGTTACAACACTTACAACTTTCGCAAATTTTTATACAGGAACTTGTTTTTTTGGGACATGTTACAGATACTGCTCGTGTGCTCTGCTAATAAACAATATATATATTATAGTAGCATTTTTAAGATTGATCTCATCTCAATCAATGGAAAAGGTCAATGGACTATGAGTCTGGAATAGGTGTGACCTATTGTAGTGCCTATATCAATGACAGATCTATTGGCCTACTTGTTGATTATAGTGGACATAGCAGTAGTGGTTAGTGGACCAAAAGTTTTGACTGCATTTTTTTTATTTAAGCACTTTTTTCCTTTTCTTAGAATAACCATGTAAGCTACTATTACGATTTTGTCATCCAAGTGGCTGATAATTAATTTTCATTTAGCATCAGCGTCTAAACAGCTAATGACTAATTATCTAGTTTTGAGGAACAAAATGTGAATAAAACTAGGGATAAAATTGTCTCCGGTTTAAGCTGTATGGGTGTTGGAAATAAGGGTTGCTTGATACCAGAAAATCTGATCGTCCTATTTCGCATCCGACTTATGCGATGGAATTACACAAACTAATTCCTTCATCTCCACTTTTTCACTGGACAACAAGATGTAATGGTTGATATTCCTATAGCTCGCATTATGTATGAAGAATGTGACATAGCACGGGGAAAGACAATTTTTTCTACCGTCCATGCTAGCCCCACTGGGAGTCTAAAGAGAACAGGTATCTTCTGCATGCACCATCGTATCAGATGATACAGTGGTCAAATGCTATGCCTATAAATTAATAATTAAAAAATACTTGACCGTCAAATCGGTCAATGAACAGGGGCAAAGATTGCTAGCATGAATTTTACTGTTCAGATGACTCCAACATGTTTTCCTTGACCTGGTGGCACATAACAGATATATCACTTACTACTGATGGTCAAGTTCTTTCATTATATTGGACCGAAACCACGGCCAACCTATTTATCACCTAAGCCTAAGAATTTTGTGTTTAAGGTTCCGAATATAGGCCTTCACCATCAAACACCACTTTAGGCACAGGTGCTGAGGGTTGCTGTAATCACCAACACCTTGACAGGGAGCGCCGCTTAGAGCGGCTGCTCGCCTCCTGCATCCATCGGCTCCCCGCGGCTTTCACCAGGTCGTCGGTCCACCTAATGGGGGGCCGGCCTACGCTGCGTCTTCCAGTTCGTGGTCGCCACTCGAGAACCTTTCTTCCCCATCGGTTGTCAGTTCTACGAGCGATGTGGCCTGCCCATTGCCATTTCAACTTGCTAATCCTAAGAGCTACATCGGTCACTTTAGTTCTCCTGCGGATCTCCTCATTTCGGATCTTATCTCGCTGGGAAACACCGAGCATTGCTGCACTTAATACTTTACGCAAAATACTGGTGTCCATTCTGCGTTCAAAATTCAAACTGTAGGTACTAAATTAAAGTACTTCCGTTTTTTCAATTTTCTCCTTTCACCAGAAAAGATCCACCATCCATAAAGCTTACTATATTACTTTTAAATAATGACAGAATCGGGCTCATAGTATTTCATAGATACTTAGCAGCTAGAACTAATGTGACCGATATAGCTCGTAGAATTAGCAGGTTGAAACAGCAATGTGCAGGCCGCATCGCACGTAGAACTGAACCCTGATGGAGAAGAAAAGTTCTCGAGTGGCGACCACGAACTGGAAGACGCTCCCCCAGACTCGCATTAGTGAACTGACGAACTGACGTCTGGAGAAAGCCGCGGGGAGCCGATGGATGCAGGAGGCGAGCAGCCGCTCAAAGTGGCTTTCTCTGGGGGAGGCTTATGTTCAGCAGTGGACATCTTCAGGTGATGATGATAAACAGTAGGTACTATTATAGTATAGTATGACGCGCATAGCCAACGAGATTAAATTTAAACATTTTCGATTTCAGCTTCATCTGGTATGTGTGTCACCTCAAAAGCCGGTCATCGATGAACAGCAGTGTGGATTTCTTCGAGAGCCTCATCGACGAAGACGGTCGCTTCGCCGAGCTGAACTGTCAGGAGCCAGTGGCGCCGCGAGCACATCGATTACGGTCAAGGGCTCTGAACCAAGGTGAATAAACAAAAATCTTCTTTCAACTTATGAAAAATAAGTAAATGGACCAAAGAAATGACCGATAGTAGTTCATAAAACCTGTCTGTAAGTACTATCATGTGTTATGTCTATGTAACACTAAAAGGGGCTGTATGTCACGCGGAATTCGATTTCTGCAAGGGACTGTTCATCATCAACCTTAAAACGTCCACTGCTGAACCACAAAACTTTTCTACTTTGTGGCTGACACAAAGGCCTCCCCTACAGCACCACGTGGCTCACACTGTTCGGCTTTGTCATGAAGGAGGAGGTGTCTACCTGTCTACCATAACCTCGGAAGGCATCTTGATGAACACAGACTATTATGCACACTGTTGTCCATTCACAGGAAATGGGCAACAGTATGCATAATAATCTGCCGGTTCCTGCCCCTTAGCCGGTGCTTACGGTATCTACGGGACGAGACGGGGTGGTCCTAATCTTACGCCTGTGACCACGTGAAAATGCAGGATAAAACATGCGCAAGTATAAAAAATCAAGAACCATGCATGGTATATTAGAAACAGATTTTGTGGTATGTTTAAAGTTGATAAGTAACCAGTATGGGTCAATTATGAATGACACGTTTTTTTAATTAAAAATGTGCAAGCGAAATTCGACCTCATTGCATTTGATTGTCTTCGTTTAAATACGCATTAGGTGGGTCGTGATCGTGAATCAATTTACTTCAGTGGTAACTGCTGTGTACCTATATATATATATAACATACGCCATCATCAACAGCCTGAAGACGTATACTGCTGAATATACCTACAGAGTGCCACTTTGAGTGCCAGCTCGCCACCTGCTTCCATCGGCTCCCCGCGGTTTTAAAGGGGGAGATTCAACATACCATACATACTTATTTATTTGACAAATAAATATTGTGCGTAAATGAATAGAATAACAATAATCAATATGACACCATATAGCGCTAGCCATCATAATTTAATTATGTAGCAGTTAAAGCGAGAATTTTAAGGTTTTTTATTAAATTTTTAAGCAAGCCAACCATAATTGGGTAGTGGTTTATCTTAATGAAAATAATAACTTGACAAGAGTAATGCATTACTGGTGATTAAAATATTACTTAATATTATTAGTTAGGTACAATGACTATGATGACTTGACTACATTTTCCATATTCTTTTCCAAAACTATTATTATCACGAAAAACGTGATATAATATTTTTTTTTCTTAGATTTTGGCTCCACGCGTCGTGTATTTAGCCAGTGTCAAGTATTGTAATTTTTATCGTTAAAGAATACATCACGTAAAGTCAAGTCTTAGTCATAGTCATAGTCCAGTCTAAGTCAGGTAGTCGTAGTCCAGTCTAAGTCATGCTCCAGTAAAGTGGTGGCAACTTTACTAGAAGCTTCTATGGAATTTTGGAGGCAACACGAAAACTCACGTTTCACCACATTATATCACTTGCCCACACTCATGCTAGTAATTCAGCACTTAATGCGTAAAACGCCACCAATTTTAAACATTAACACTGGAAAAAGCACAAGTTTTGAGAAATAATACAATGCAACGACGTGAACATTTCCGCGTTCCCGCCAAAACTCGATTTTATATTTTGATAAATGCTAAATACGCTAGCCGCGAAGAGCCACTCTATTAAAAACAAGTTTTACACTAAACGTCAAATAAATGTAAATGTCATGGCAGTATTGGCAGTCCCACAAATGTGTACTAAATGTTTGTACAAATATTTGCGCAAATGTTTTCAGATATAATGAAATCGAAAAGTATGCAATAGGTGCATATACAATAATTTTGTTAATAATAGATTGTCAATAATCTTCATCGCATCGAATAGTACCGCAATACAGGCCGTACACACACATTATTTTATTTTATTTTATTAAATCACAAAGCAGATTACAAACACATCACAACAATAGTATTATACTTACAAACAGTTTGGAACTAGATTGTAACCCTAATATGTGAATACAAGAGCACTAAGTAGTTTTATATAATTTTTATCAGGAAACCTATGAATTTTGTTGTTTCATTAATAATGGATTACAAACAGTGAAGAAAAAGAAAAATAAATGCAATAAAATGGTTAAGTATAATTTACATTCAGATCAGAAAACTGTGTTGCCCTAATACACTTGACAAACCTCCCGAGATTGGGGTCAAATATGTCTATGATTTTGTTCTTTAATGCCAACTCATTATAGAGACGACACATTCTTGTAAGGGGATTATAAAATGATGTATTGTTTCTATATACTTTTAATGCAAATGATGGAGGACTGCGTCTCCTATAGTTTATGTTAATGTTAAGTGAGAATAAAAGCGGGGGACAATCTATTGTGGAGTGCAATATTTTATGTAGATGAATAAGGTCTATGTGCTGCCTACGTGTTGATAGCGATGAAAGTTTGAATTTAGCCAGCCTGTTCTCATATCCAGATAGAGATCGACCTATGTGGTGCCTATATGATACGATTTTGAGACATTTTTTCTGTATGCTCTCGATTCTATCCGAGTGTACGGAATAATATGGTGACCAAATTGGGCATCCGTACTCCAGGTTGGGTCTAACAAGACTTTGGAAAAGGTATTTTAGGCTGTTAGGACTCTTAAAACCTTTGGTGGCTCTGGTGATAAATCCCAACAAGCGACAACTCTTACTAACAATATAGTTATAGTGATCCTTAAAAGTCAGTTGTTCATCAAAAAATATGCCAAGATCTTTAGCTGATGTTTTACGTTCAAGAGATCTACCTGTAATGTTGTACTTAAACAAGATTTTGTGATGTTTCTTAGTGAAAGATGTAACAAAGCATTTTTCTATATTGAGATACATTTGATTACGCGAACACCACTCAAATATAGTTCAAATATTATTGACAGTACGAGCTTTATTGTCAATATTATTGTGTGTGTGCGACTAGCCAAAAGAAATTTAATTTCTTACATAGACCGGGTTCCACTAGATGCTAAGAACGCCAAAAATGATTACATTCACTTATTTCCGAATTAACCAAAACTAATTATTAAATTATTTTTTAAGTTATTTTTTTTTTTTCATTTTATAGATTCAATAAGATCATAAATAAATATGTACAAGGGGTCTTTGAAGAAAATCCGACAATGGCGGTTATGAATTTTGAATTTATTTTTCAAAACTAGTGCATCTTGAACTTTAATGTGTAATAAGGGTGGATTATTATTCGTTAAGTGTTCGTGAACGTGCACGAACACGCACGAGTGCACGAGTGTTGACAAATGGTTTCAAGATCATAAAACCATGCATTTTCGTTTTTGCTTCAACGGGCTTTTTTAGAGCCTTCAGTAAAATTTCCACCATTTTACTGTTGGCGTTTTGACTGACAAAATATGACTTTGACTTGACATAACCGTACAAATTTTACTCACTTGACATTGGCAGAATTATTGCAAAAAAGCGATAGAAAGCCATTAAAGAAGAAGAAGAAGCAATATGTACAAGACATTTCTCACACCGCCATCTAGCCCCAAACTAAGCATAGCCTGTACTATGGAAACCAGATAACTGATAATTTACAGCCCAGTTACAGATTTACGATTGAATTATTAAAATTGATGATGATGTTCACATAAAATACATACTTACAATCATTTGCACCAATACATTTATACGTTTTCCATTCGAATTTATATAATCTCATTAATCTCATTAGTAGCCCTCTTTGCACGTCTTTGCAAATATTTGTACACACGTGTGGGACCGGCATGGAGTGAAGTTAGCGCAAACAAAAAAACTACATTTACAAAATGGCCGACCGCAGCCTACAGTAGTTTAGTGGTTCGCAACGCAAATATTAGGATTGAAATAAAAATAGTGCATTTAGAGTCGTCATTATGTCTAATTTGTGTTCTAGAATAGTTTCAAAGCCCCAGAAAAGATTACAGGAAGGTAGAGACAGCATGTCAGTTACTCAGACAAACGCTTGGATGAATGGTAAGCAAAGAATTCATATTGATTCAGAACAGAGTTTTCGCTACGATACTAAGGTCAAATTATACAGGCTAATCAACTAATCAGCGACAGTGAATTGATTAGAATACTATGTCACGGCCTGTGTTATATTAGGAACGTGTTTACTTGGCAGTTTGATGGTATTGATTTTCTTTGCTTACATTCATGTTGTTATTTACAGCGGAAAATATAAATAATGGAGGAGGATTATCGCTGTCTCCACCTCACACTGTGTCCCAGCGCGAGACAGGAACGCAAGTGTCTCAATGCTACAGCGGACCACCTTCCCCTTGTGGGTCTACAAGTGCTACTTCCTCACCGACCTCATCTCCTACGCCGCCGCCTGGCTCCGCCACTCTTGACCCTAACTGGCAGGCCACGAAGCCCACTGTCCGAGAAAGAAACGCAGCTATGTTCAACAATCAACTTATGTCAGACATCACATTTATAGTAGGAGGTTCTGGTAAGACCGTTTCCATATTAAAATAGTTAAATCATGTCTATTTGCACACCAAACTATATAAAAAAATAATTGATTTTTTATTATGATGAGTTTTTCTATTTGATTTCCAACTGCTCTATTATAGTACACAATGACTTATTATTGTTATTACTTACAAATAGCCTAAATAATTTGAATAGAATGGTTAAAGAAGCACTGGCCTGATTCTAATATGTTTTGAGTTTATGTTCCACTTTTAATTACAACATTTGTATTTTCAGGTCACACACAAGTAATCCCTGCACACAAGTATGTCCTAGCTACAGCCAGCTCAGTGTTTTATGCAATGTTTTATGGAGGTCTAGCAGAGTGCAAAAAAGAAATAGAAGTGCCTGATGTAGAGCCATCAGCCTTCCTTACATTACTGAAGTAAGTTAACTTGTATTATAACATGGTTTACAGTGTCCTGCTTACAATACAATTACTAACAAACTTGACATGATTATGACACAACTAGAAGTCACGTTGTGATTTAAAATTTTTATTTATTTCAAGAGTCTAAATTATATCTATTATTGTGTTATTTCCAGATACATTTACTGCGATGAGATACAACTGGAGGCAGACACAGTACTATCAACATTATATGTTGCTAAAAAGTATATAGTGCCACATTTGGCCAAAGCCTGTGTCAATTATTTGGAGACAAGTCTTACAGCAAAAAATGCTTGCCTCCTCCTCAGTCAATCGCGGCTGTTTGAGGAGCCAGAACTTATGCAGAGATGCTGGGAAGTGATTGATGCACAGGTATGTGAGTCAACAGAGAATTTAACCACCATCTGCCTTGAGCCTTCATCCTCCTACAGTAGTCTGCTTATGGAGCTCTCAGAATCCTCCAGTAAGAACTTCTCTAGCCCAGAAATAGAAAGCATAGATACTCTAAACACTATTTATTAACTAGGTGAACACTAAAACTTGTAATGCTCAAATTAATCACTGGTAATTCATAGTAATTTTGTAAGTGTACTTGCATAATGTGATTTTGGTAGCTTGAAGTGTTAATTGCAAACACTGCCATATTTTATCCAATTTAATGTGCCACTAATTTGTAACATCAAGTATACCTACTCAATATTTGGTTGTGAGCTAACTTTAGAAATAGTGTGTGAATGTTATCAAATGTGTGTAAAGATTGCATCTCTAGTCATAATGTAGGCTAACTAAAATATTTAGACTGCAATACAGTTTACGAGTCCTAATATTATTTGTAAATATTGATGTTGTGTCCAGCATGTATTGTTGTTGAATGATACAATTTTTGTAATATTCTTTCTATGTAAGAAATCCAAATAAAGTCTTACAAATTGTATTGCAGTTTTAATTAACCTTCCTTTCAATATGAATAATTCATTTTAGGCTGAGATGGCCCTGACATCAGAGGGATTTGTTGACATTGACGTGTCAACACTCGAGTCAGTATTAGCAAGAGAAACACTGAACTGCAAGGAGATCAACCTGTTTGAAGCTGCATTAGCGTGGGCTCATGCTGAATGTGTGAGAAGAGAGATAGACCCCAGGCCGAGCAACAAAAGAGCCATGCTTGGAAGTGCCATATATCTCATAAGATTTCCAACAATGTCTTTGGAAGAGTTTGCTAACAGTGCAGCACAACTTGGAATATTGACCCCTCAAGAGACAATAGACATATTTTTGCATTTCACTGCATCTAGCAAACCGATTTTATCATATCCAGTCAAGGCAAGAACTGGACTAAAGGCACAGGTAGGCACAATCCTTTTATTAGTAGTTTAATAACAGAAAATTCATATCATTGACTTTCAATTGCTTTTGGAAAAGCTTTATACAGAAGAATATTAAAAGCAATATTTTATCTAATTTCAGGTCTGTCACAGATTCCAGTCCTGTGCTTATAGAAGTAACCAATGGAGGTACAGAGGCAGATGTGATTCAATACAATTTTGTGTGGATAAGAGAATCTTCGTGGTTGGTTTTGGACTTTATGGATCTTCAAATGGTGCAGCTGATTATAATGTTAAGATTGAACTAAAGAGGTTGGGAAGGGTGCTAGCGGAGAACAATACGAAATTCTTCTCTGATGGATCAAGCAACACTTTCCATGTGTACTTTGAGAACCCAATACAAATTGAGCCAGAGTGTTTCTACACAGCATCAGCCATACTTGATGGCAGTGAGTTAAGTTATTTTGGACAAGAAGGTTTGAGTGAAGTATACATGGGAACAGTGACATTCCAGTTCCATTGTTCATCAGAAAGCACCAATGGAACTGGTGTGCAAGGCGGTCAGATTCCAGAGCTCATTTACTATGGACCAACAGTAAATGCTTCTTTGGTGAACACAACTGCAAATGAGGACTGACACGCTAGATCTCACCCTCTTTACTATTCAGTATGAGAGTGTAACTGTAATTATTATTACCAATAAAATATTGTAAAAATATTTGGTCAAAAATATGTAACCATTCCTGGAATGTTATTGTTTGTTGGGAAGTTAAAACTATGTATGTACTTGTGAATAATGTTGATCTTATAGTAGTTAAGTACCATGAGAATGTGATATGGGTGTTGTAAAAAGCTCTCTTTGATATCCTTAGATTTTAGTACTTTTTCCTTGTAAAATTCTTGCAATTAAAATATACTTATAGAATATTAATAACAGTTTTCTTTCTAATTTTACCTGTGATCAGATGTTTAGAGGGATATTCCTTTCTTACCAGACCCTGCGGCGAGTTGGTTGAGCTGTTGGCTCATAGCCTGGGAAGCTGCGGGTACAACTCCCGACAGGACATGTATTTGTGCAAATTATGGATCTGGGAGTTGTCAGAACATGCTTCTCATAGTTCTTAGATATATACAGGGAATTTGAGGCATGATTTATTTATTTGTCCAACAAGAGCTAATGGCCTCCCCATTAGCTCTTGTTGGACAAATATTATTATTGCTTATAAGGTGAAAACTTCTTTATCCAATATCATTCATAAAATATTTAACAACACAATTATATTTTGTTTTTTTGACATACAATACAAATTATTTTGTTTATTCACAAAATCAAATGCATATTTATTCCATCAATATTCTTCTTCCTCTTCTCGTGTAGGCAAGTGGTCAGCCCTAGTGGCAGAATTTTTAGACCACCCAAAGACTTTTCAAATTACAACAACAGCCGAGACTGATGTTTGAATGTGCCCTCCAAAGCATGATTAACATAAATGTACTGTTGTTAGAGTAAACATAAATCCCTGCATATGTATAATACAGAACAGAAATAATGCACTTACCATTTGGAGGGACCATGATGCACAGAGCTCTGGCGAGTTTGAAGTAGGTACGGCCCAGCTGGTAGCAGCAGATTGATGCAGCGTCACTCACATCTATCAAAAGATCTGGGCAAAATATGCTAAGAATAATTATGCAAGAATGCCAGTTATGGCATTTGTAAATATGATGATAAAAGCCCTAGTAAAACTTATACCCTGAGGGTTCTTTCTTAACACATGTGTATTGTGTAAAGCCCTGATTGACAATTAATATATGACTACATTATGACCTAACAAACTCATCTGCTGGTTTTTTTTTCATGTGAGTTGTGTATAAGTGGCTCATAAATTATTGGTAACCTTTCATTACTATGAATAAAATTCATGGTTCTGTACATAGAGGAATTATATATGCTTTCTTTAGCGTTATTCTTCTATGAACATAAACTGAAAATGCAATAAAGTCTGATTTTATTAATCTTTACCCTCGGCATTTATCTACATTGCAAAGATTGTATAGACTGCAATTTTTGAGCAGGATTGTGTCATCATCACTTTTCTTATTATATGCTGCAGTATCATAATTCATAACATTCATAACAAGTATTGTACTTTAAACATAAACAATATGGATTCTTATTCTATTAGGGTTGTATGACTATGACTAGACATTTTTAAAAGGATACGAGGAGTTTTCTCAGATCGACATGTCATGTAAACACATGCAGCTTGTGTGTGTGAAGAAGGACGGCCAATGGTTAGGTGCAAAGAGAGAGCCATCTTGTAGAAGTTGCAGGCAATGTCTATGCATTGTTGATTGAGGCGCAGTTGTTGGCAGAGGTTGGTGAGACCTTCCCGGGCTTTTCGTAATGTGACCTCTCTTGACTCTTGCCCAATTCCAACATTGAAAGCTGCAATAACATAAATACATTGTCAGCTTTTTAGTTTGAATATGAATATGTATCATCACTTACAATCAGGTGAGACACTTCAAAAAAGACATAAGTATAATACATAGTAAAATTAATACTGTGATAATTATTATTGTGTAACCAATGGGGCTGGCATTGCCATATAGTATAGGCTAAAAGTTCCTAAAACTAATCAGAATAAAAAATTGGAAAAAGAATTATATTCATACTCAGAAATTAGATTACAAGTTTGAATATATCACAAAGCATGACTCTATAAGCTACATAACAACTATATTGTACTTAGCATAAGTTTATTTAAGATATCATACCTCTGCCAAATCCCGTAGCACCTCCTTTAGAGTCTGCGGACACAAATTGGCCAATAGCTGAGGACCCTCCATGTGCATTCTCTTGAAACTCAACCTCAGCTACTATGATGTTATCCTCGAGTACGGTGCCGCAGCTGGTGCAGACCGCATCACCACGAGCCGGGTCTACTTCGATCTCTGATGACCCACAATGCTTACACTTCTTCCCAGACATCTCACTATATTGAAATAATGTGTAATAAATAAATAATGTTGGGATAATGACTTGGAGCATTTAGAAACGGAGATGGCAAGGCAGGGCTTAGGCTTATCCCTCTGCTGGGCATTTGGGATAATTATGCTAGGGCTGGTTAGAACTTTAGATATTACAATGAATGATATTTTAGTTCATACAATCTACGAACTTCGTAGTTCGTAGTTCTATGGTTAGAAAGTAGGTGCAACATACATAAACATAATTATATGAAACAACATCCAGACTGACGGTACATAATATGTGTTTATTTTTTAGATACCTAGTGCTAAAAAATGTTGTCTTGTCCGTAAGCATTAATGGTAATTAGTGTCTAATTGAATAAAAATATACATAAGTGTTTTACAATAAATACCTGATATTAGAAAGATGAAGCTTTAATTACTTTCTGAATGACTAATTTAATTATGAAGATGTAGTAAAAATAATGTTATCCTAGAAAATGGAACCAAATCCATGTAAATATCCATAAATTGCGAATTACAGTCGAATAAACTTTAAAATAAAATAATTGCATACATAACACAATTACACATGACACATGGTACTATGGTACGGATGTACTAGTGGTGTGCGTAATGGATTAATACGTAGGTAATCAATTGTAATCGATTATCATTCAGATACTCGATTTATACTTATTTTACACCAATTTTTATTTTGTCACATAGGCCTAAAAACCATAGATATAGGATGTACAAGACTTTGACAGTTTGAAAACGGGACAAGAAAATATAAGAAATTGCGTGTATGGCAGAATTATTGCAAACAAGCGATAGAAAGCCATTAAAGAAGAAGAAGAAGAAATTGCGTGTGAAAAGCTGCTGTTATGATATAGGAAGGAGCATTCCTGGGGGTCTAGCAAAGATACCTACCGCTAACTCCAAAATGTACTGAAATGACATTTCGGAAATCGCTAACTTTTCCGTAGCGAATGTCATTTCGATACATTTTTGGAGTAAGCGTGAGGCGTTAGCGTTAGCGATTGTGATCTTTGCTAAACCCCCTTGTCTTTTAAAATGAAAGTAAAGTTTCCTACCTTATCCTGAATTGAATATTGAATAAGTATGAAAACTCAGACTAAAAACCATGCTAGAAACCAATATCTAATCTATATAGATTCTTAACCAGAATTAAAAAAAACTGGTCCTTAGGTACATTTTTGAAAGATTTGACTCTTCTCAAAAGTCTCGTTATTCCCAAGACTGGAGGTAGCCGTCTCGAGTCTCGAAAATACGAAAAAATTGTCGAGACTCTCGAAACGAGATTGAGACTCCCTGGATGAAAGCCCTAACCTACAGTCGCTTTCTCGCATACTCTATGCGACGATTCGTGTATTAAACAGAAATACAAGATAGTATGTTTACACGAAGGATACGGAGCGGCAACATTTTGGCAGGCATTGGCTCTCTCCTTATACCTCCATGGGTTGTGTTTTCGAAAAGAAGTAATGGTTCAACCAATTATTAAGAGTGTTAAAAGTTTTTTGAAGTATGCACTGTGCTACCTTATACAAGATTTTTTATACACCAATTTTTAAATACTGCAGAGTTAGCTTTGCCAGACTGTAGCTATTACAGCGTGAATCGGAATACGGGGATAATAATCTTGATAATGACAGAACGTAAAACCCCCATTTTAACGCCATCTATCGGGCTTTATAAAAAAATTACAGTTTTTTTTAATAAAACGCCTCATTATGACGTCATTAAAGAAGTCCTCCTATTGGTCGGATATCACGCCATCGTGTAATGAATTGATAGCCGATCACCGATGAGATCACTTATATTCAAAAGAGATCACCCATTGTTTGTTGAACTGAAAAGAAAATCTGGTCCAATACCAGAATGTTTCAACTATTGACGTTAATAATAGGTGGTTACTTGGTTAGGACTATTACTAGGAGAAGGGCATCCCCAAAGCGACGATGACGTCACTTAGCGCCCAATCCAACAAAACATGAGTCATCGACTCTTCGTTGTTGTGTTGTTCACACACTTCACTTTTTTGTTGATAACGTAGATAATCTCTCTCTCTGCGCCACATCTGATTTACTGCGGTGCGCCTTTTGATTTTGCTACCGTTTGTCTGCCGTCATTTTAAATGAGCTGTCAAAGTGTCACTGTCAAACAAAAGAGAAATATACGCAAAAATATTGCGATTTTTGTGTTATTAAAATTATAAATATATTATAATAGCTACCGTGCTGACTGCTGTGTTCGGTTATTACTATCAAACCAATTTAGCTAGATAATATTGTATTTGCTGTTTGTGGATTCGGACTGATGATAATGAAGCTGGAAATCAGTGATAGCCAATCGAACCAGTCGGACTTCTCTTGTGATGATAGCCAATCCTCTCAAGATTCTTCTACAAATGACTTTGTTTCTTCTGCACCCACATCAAGATCATTGCTCTCGGTGAGTATCGGAATCTTCTTTTTAAGGCAATATTTCATCTCACTACTTTTCTACATAACACTGAAGCCAAAAAGCAATAATAAGAAATCCGGAAACCATACCATTCCGCCCTTATTACTCTTGACCTGCGTTTGGTGTATAGATAGTACCTATGCCTGACTTACCCAAGCCACTCTTGTTTGCTGCTCCATTCAATATACTGTAGTCCGTTATCTGGACATAATCACTTTTCGGCTTAACTTTGAGCACCGAATGTATATATTGGTACCCAGTTTGGTGGAGGTACAGAATCTATTTAGCCATTTCACTGCTCACTTGGTACCAAATACATTATTAAAGAAACAAACATGAACTACAGGATAGTAACAAAGAATTAATTGTTATCATTATTTTATTACATTTAGATGAGTTCAGGAAGGAAAACTGTCATATTGCTAAATACATAAAATAAAATAAATGTATTAACTCTATTAATTTAGTGGATATTAAATGAAAAACACATTTTACCACCCATTCGAAAGTTTTATTAAATCCTTATGAGAAGAACGGGCAAGAAAGTCATAGGCATATCTCTTTTAAAATAGACAAATCATTATAGTAACCGATTTTAAATAGAAATAGAATCACATAGTAAACCACAAATTAAATAAGACACAGGAATTACAATCAATCGTATTTTAGCAATTTTACAGAATAATACTTAGCTGTATATAATCCAAGGAGTTCCAAGGAATGTTCACTAAAATAACTATGCCGATCTAGCTTAGGTAAGTAGAGAACTTGACGGTTTGAATTCTGACGATGATCTGAACGAAGATCTCTGGAAAACGTGGTCAGGTGCTGCCGTTTGCACCATTTTCTTGGTAGCCATTTTACTTGGCTGCGATTGGCCCTGGTTTTCTTGGACTAGCCGGAAATACAGAAATATTCACCATGCTGTGCTCAAGTGGAGCCATCTTGTACTAGCCGAACTGACATATTACTTGCAGTTGGTTTAACAATGTATCAATTTCCCCATTGGATTAGTTTGTTGATGTTTCAACCTTTTAAGGAAATTGTCAAGTTATTTTCCTTTATGATAGATGAGCTATATTTAGTTTATTAACTGATTAATTAGCTTTGCTTTGTTAATATTAAAATAAAAGAACGAAACCCTCGCACAACTTATCACAACCAAGCCCATCTATGTCTCTGCCTGTGGTTAGTAATATGCCATAATTTTGGCTGTGTGTGCCTTAAAGGGTGTTTGACATTCTACCTTATAGTATATATTATAGGTAACTTTACCCCCTGTGCTATTACAAAAATGTAGCAGTCCTACAACCATGAAGTTTTATTTTTTTCAGGAGCTTAAATATTTGATATGTTAAAAAAAGCCTAATATTTGTTTAAACACACCCTGAAAGGAAATTGTATATGAGCCAATCACCCGGTACAATTTCCTTTATGTATAGCACTGAACTCCTCCCAAAAGTTCCACTATTACAGTCAATGGAGCTTATAATTCCATTGACTGTACTAGTTTACTTACTTAATCTGTACATTTGAGTGGGTGCTTGGGTAGTTTAGAGAACCCATGCATAACCAGGTTGGGTTATATAGTAATAATCCTTAACAGCCAGCAGGATAGATGTATTGTGTCCCATAAGATAAGTTGATTAATATTCCTTCCATTCATACAAAGCAGTTCAACTCAACATTTATAATCTGAACAGCGAAAGAATGCAACACATTACCAGGGTCTTTGTTTCCCAATAAGTACAATCTGGAGCTCTTCAAGTCGGGAGTGAATCGGTATCTTCTAGGCAAGCATGTACCTTTGTAGACCACGTTGTCACTTTCCATCAGATGAGATTGCGGTTGAGTGTGGGCCTATTATGTGATGAAAAAAAAAGTGTGGTGGTACCCACCGGTCTACATGTACACTGAAAAAGCTGTTCTGAATGGGCAGATGCACAGTTAACCACTATTTGGTACAGTGTTGCCAGGGTTCTTCTCCCCATTGAGAGAAATAAACCAAATGCACTTATAATTTTCTTAAAATAGAGGTAAGTAAATTGTTACCTATCAGAATTTGTATCATACTTATTTATCATTATTAGATATGATAATGAAATACCGTAAATAAATAAGTATAAATGATATATGCACTACCTGGGCGGTTATTCTCTATGGAAACACAGATTCCACACGATACGAAACTACGTCATTATCGTGTCTTGTTCAAATCGTGTCACAGCGTCAGATATACCTTCACTTTACATTAAAGTTATCTTTATTTTGTATGAAATATATTGACATAAAGGGTCATATCTTTTGATGTGTTGATGTTTCGGAACGCGTCTCGGTAAAACATATGATTTTTGACAGTTCAAATCGCGCCAATTCCAAATTCATTTAGCGCGGTTTTGTTTTCGTTTCATAGAGAATACAGTTTCGCAGATTTCTTATGTAAGACAAGGAATTCGCGTGGTTTCGAAGTAAGGAATCGATACGGAATAATGGCCCTGGTATATTGTTATGATTATTAGTCACCCATAGTAGTACCAAATAATAGACATGCTGTGTCATCCTGCGCAAATATGTAAGTACCTTTAAACAATTATAGTACCACACATTTTTACTAGGTGGTAGGACTTTCCTGCAAAGTTTGTCTAAGCAGTCACCACCGCTTTGCCAGTTATTCTGCCGCCAAGCAGTAGTGTGCAAGCACTACGGTGTTCCGGTTTGAAGGGCATTGTAGCTAGTTAAATTACTGGGCAAACGAGACCTTATTACCTGATTACACAGTCTAGTAATCTGATTACTAGACTGTGTGATGTCTCGGGATGACGTGCGCAGTGCAGTGTCATGCAAAACTTTATTATTTTAAAGTTCCGAGTGACACTGCAACTGTTATGAGCAGCCGTGTCGCTTAACATCAGGTGGACGACTAGCCCGTCACGTCATTCATTCACATAAAAAAAAACCATTACACACACACTCTACACAGTTCAAGAAAAATAGATCATAAAACATCAAAATATAGGGTACATTATTTTCATCCCGGAAAATTTTGAGTTTCTCAAGGAAACGTGGTATGTGGACAGGTTATATTGGTACTAGTGCCCCAGCATTGGGGATCGGAAAGAAACAGCCGGTGATGTGAGGGGATGGGGTGATCAGGTGATGTAGGTGATCAGGCAGCAGCCTATTACCGTTCGTAAACTATCAATTATTCTGTCCCAATACGCAATTTCATTCATGAACAATAAATAAATAAATAAATGTATCTAAACCCATTCTACTCTACATCGTACGAGAAATAAACCCCGTAGGTATACCTACTTTGAAATTTTAATTCGTGATTCCCTACGAACGCAGTCAGTAAACCCATCAGTTTTGTGATTCATTTCGTTACAGACCTATTTAACTTTGACCCTCAAGTTCAAAGGTCTTTACGTACTACCTTGCTACTTTTATTGCTGGTAAAATAATATTATGACATGAGGTGGTGAAAGGGGGAAAATTGTATAGAATAACCAGCCAAGTAATAGTCGGATTCGCTCACGAAGGGTTCCGTACAGTTTAACTATAAAAACGAGCAAAAAAATCACGATTTTTGTATGGCCCCCTTAATTATTTATTTAATTCTGTAATGTAATAGGGGGAATTCTGTGATTTTAGTATTTGTTATTATAGCGGCAACAGAAATTTTATACATCATCTGTAATAGTTTATTTATGATATTAGGGCGGTAAGTTGGTGTTTATTAACGAGAGGGCTTACCATAGTCACGAGTTTGTAAAAACCAATTTCCGCCCGTGTATCATACAACGTTTTTCAACACATTTGCGAGAAAAAATTACAATAGGTCGTGAAACAAACTTTGTTTATTAGTGGGAAAGTAGCAATAAACAATCTTTAACGTTTCTGATCTATTGTGAAAATCTACCACACCAGTCTACTAGAGCATGACTTAGACTGGACTATGACTATGACTAAGACTTGACTACGTGTATAATTCTATAGAAAATTTTTATTGCAATACCTACTTGACACTGGCTTAATACACTAATGTGTAGAGTGGAGCCATAACATAAGAAGAAGAAAAAATGATCTAAAATGGTGCGCATAAATTTACAATGCAAATAATTATGCAAATAGTGCCACCTGCGTGTGGTGAAAATTATAACTATATTTGGTTTCATTTTCTCTTTAGAATTAAAACGAGATAAACGTTCTCAGCAACCGCGCTTCCAAGGAGTTTCGTTCAGCTTATTATTCTCATAATGTGAAACTCCTTGGTGGAATTCTTATATATTTTTTATGGAAATTAAAAAGAAAACCATATAGATTTTTTTCTCTAATCTGTGACCGTAATGGAACTCGCACGGCGCCATACTACGGAGGAGACGGTAAAATAGGCACTTAGGTGAGAGGAGCTATTTGTCCGCACGGTCCATTTTATGGTGCGTCATAATTAACTTTCGAACAATGTATATACTAACAAGGCTTCGTAAATGCATTTTTTGAGCAATGTATTGAAAAATATTTTACAGTTTAACTATCACGGTTCATGAGATACAGCCCCCCTCACGTGAGCTCCCTCTCGCTACGCTATCGCAATGTACTGAAATGACATTTTGGAAATCGCTAACTTTTTCGCAGCGAATGTCATTTCAATACATTTTGAAGTTAGCGTGAGGCGTTTAGCGTTAGTGGTTGGTATCTTTGCTAGACCCCCTGGTGCCAGACGGACAGACAGACAGACAGATGGAGAGCGGAGCCTTAGTAATAGGGTTCGCTTTACCCTTTGCGTACGGAACCCTAAAAAGAACGAATAGAGTGGAATGGTGAGCTTTTTTATGAGAGCTACCACAACATACAGAGCTACGAACCAATAAGAATGAAATAATGAATATAATTAAGAAATTATGATGTGTCATAGTTTAGCCAGATGTTTCGTAAGGAAATTCAGTTATTTATTAATATATATTATTATCTAAGAATGTCGCAATCGCTTTAAGCGATAAGACCGCCCATTGTGACATTGAGTTATAAGATTTATCACTGTATTTTCTTTAAAGTGGTGTTTTTAATAAAGAGTTTGTCTATCTATCAATGCGTGAGCGAGATAGTGGATCCGCAAACAGGCGCCACTGCCGCCAGTGTGTGGGCTATAAATTTTACCATCAAATAATTTCAACTTATCCAAAGTTTCCATTGGAATACTATTGTCGTTAGAACTAAATCAAAATTGCTTAGGTACAATAATGTACCCAGATAGTTGTCATCGCCAATACATTTTGACCTTCCCGTCCACCACTATTCTCCGTATACAGTGCTACTTATTCTATCAATTTTCATATATTTCAATTAGTTCGACAAACCGCCGCGGTCCTAACTATATTGGCGGAATTTAGCTAGGAGCCATGGCAAGGTTATATAGCAGGAAAATATTCTGCGCGAGCGATGACCGCGCGGTCGGTGACGTCATCCGTTCGAGGAAAACTGTTCTCTGGCCCACGCGGCGGCGCATGCCACAAACATAAGCTGAAACAATTATTGTAATTTGCATCGGTTATATGCCTAAAACAATATGACCTTGGTTCTTCAAGACTCAACTCAGGTTAAGTGTTATTTCTTAGTGCTTATTCCTATAGCTTATTCAAACTGCGGAGAGCCGATGGATGCAGGAGGCAAGCAGCCGCTCAAAGTGGTGTTCTTTGGGGGAGGCCTATGTTCAGCAGTGGACGTCTTCAGGCTGTTGATGATGATATTATATTGATTAGCTTAGAGCTGGTGTCCTAGCTTATTGGTAAGGTAGCTCTAGTGAGTAGCGTCGCAGGTCACAGTGATATGGTTAAGGTGGGGTTTGTGAAAAATTCTAAACAATGTTGAAATGTTAGAATCTTTAACCATTGAAAAAATTAAGAATTGACTTTTTTAATGAATAATAAATAGTATTTGTTGTAGTTGTATCTGATCTACTCAGGTACACACTACACATTACATTATTCTAAATAATGTTTATTTTATTTTCGGGCCCGATAGCTCAGTTGGTAGTGCCTTCTGAACTGAGGGCTGTGGGTTCGATTCCTACCCAGGACAAACATTTGTGTTATGAACATAGATGTTTGTTCTGCGTCTGGGTGTTATATTGTATTCTATGTATGTATTTACAAAAGCAAAAAAGTATATAAGTATTGTATTAGTTATCTGGTTCCCATAGTACAAGCTATGCTTAGTTTGGGGCTAGATGGCGCTGTGTGAAATGTCCACAGACATTTATCATTTATTTATTATTCTGCGCATTAATTAAATAGGTCACTCTATCTACGCTCATTTAGCTGTAATTTGTTCTCGTAAGACGCCACAATTAAATAAGTTTAAACCTATTCCATTTCAGCCGCTCGTTTTGACCAACATCAGTTCTGAGAAGTCTGTTGACGTTATTTGCATGAGGACCTTGAATGGGGACACGTTGGCTTACTTCAAGGCAGTGGATTGTATAAGACGCGAAAACGGTGATCAGAGTGCGTTGTGACACCTGAATTATGTTGATTTGTTCTTGTTACTCCAATATCTTTTCACAGCAGGTCGATCAGGCAGTTTTGGATGCGAATTTTGTTACACTCAGGCAAGATATGGGTTATATCTCCAATTAATTACCTACTTGTCTCGTACAATAGGCATGATGACTAAATTTTTTTTTTTTGTATAAATTAAAAATATTCCGTAAAAGATAAACATTTGTGGAAACAAAAATAAAATATCTCAAAAAACGACAAAGTTACAAGCATTTTAAAAACCGGAATAGAAAGAGATAGCTCAAACGGCCAGTGACGTCAGACCAATGTCGTCATAGTACCTCATTACTAAGCTGTGGTAGCTTTACATACAATATCTTTCGCATGTGACGTCACACGTGGATTTTTCATAGTAACTGTGGGGGGCGCTCTGTTTCGCGAGAAAGGGCAGACGCAGCAGATGCCTCCTATAGAAACTTTAAAAGCTTATTAACCCGTGATTTATTTACTGATTTTACTTATTTTTTCAATTAATGCATTCATTTTTAATCTTCTTTATGAAAGTATTATTTACTTGTTCTTTTTTATAGCAGTCATCATGCCTATTCTTTGGTTATTTCAGGAACAGCTTTCCCAATCTTTTTCATACTTAATTGTTCTCCGATTGACGTGATTGGATTCATTCACATGCGTTTTCATGTCCAGGAAATTTAATATTGATGTCAATTGGTTCTTTCTTTCCCGAACACAACAATTGGAGTTGTGGCGGGAACGTGGAAAAGTTCACGTCGTTGCATTGTATTATTTTTCAAAACTTATGCTTTTTCCAGTGTTAATGTTTAAAATTGGTGGCGTTTACGCATTAAGTGCTGAATTATGAGCATGAGTGAGGGCAAGTGATATCATGTGGTGAAACGAGATTTTTCGTGTTGCTCCCAAAACTCCACAGAAGCTTCTAGTAAAGTTGCCACCACTTTACTGGAGCATGACATAGACTGGACTTTGAATACCTGACTTAGACTGGACTATGACTATGACTGCGGACATGACTGCGTTAAATATTTTATAACACGATGAAAATATAACACACTGACACTGGCTAAATACACTATGTGTGGAGCCAAAATATACCAAAAAAAAACACAACAATTGCCTATTTTATTGTTGCCAGTTTGGTTTGAAACGGACATATTTTTATGTTACTCTAGATCGGTAAACGGTATTCTAGAAAGGTATAACACGCAATGTGTTGTCAGTGTGCAAACCTGAATTAGCAAGTCAATTAACACGGGTTCAAGTTGGGCAAGAACCCACGCCCACTGTTCATTGTTGTAATAACTGCCGCTGAAGCACAATATCAGTAAAGCGTATAGTTGAAGTACATGAAAGGGCATTTTATACCGTTGAAAATTCAGTCAGTATTGCTATTATGATGATATCTTGAGTAGAAAAACTACCATAAGAATGAGATCTATGAGATAGATCTGATGCGTCTCATTTATAAGGTAGTCTACCAAGGGTGGAGGTAGGTAGGGGTAAGTAACCCCAAGCTAAGCGTGCACTTATGTTCTAGTCTGAATTTTAATTTCGTGTTTGTTAAACGGATAGTTTTTATCTCAGATCACGTTAAACAAGGGAGATTTGGCTTTGGTAAAATTTTTGCTCAGGACCAACGTCGCCTTGTTTCTCCCACTCATTTCACACATCATAGACAAAAACAATAAGTATAGCACACTATACTCATTTTCTCACGCATACTTGAAAATCGTCTCCCAACACTAATAAAGCAAACATACAACACATTGAAAAAAGAGGAGGGTGTTCGCCCTTTATCGACAGAGACACAATACGCACACATCTACAACTAGAGATGGAATCTTGTGGTCGATAAACAAATTCGATGAAAATGAGTATCGCAAGATCACTGCGGTAGGACTGTTGGAACATGAAAGAAACTATACACACACAAATTAATTTTTAATATTACAATACAGTAGAGGTTACTTGAGATGCTAATAAAGGAGAAGGTTATAAGTGGGAGTTAAATATAATCAAAATGATAATAGTGACATAAGATACATAAAGTTAATCCGTAATAATTGTGGATTTTTCAAAACCTATTTTGATTTATAATAGTATGGCACGAAATGGTAAAACTCGATTGTTTTTGGCTAATCAGTGGATAAACCCCTTAGGTTACAGAAAAAACAATTGTTACTTTGTGATAAAACCACAAGAAAACTGTTGGTACAGATAATACAAAACATTTAGTTTGTTAGCTCCAGTATTGCAAGCAATAAATATTTTAATTTAAAGCCAAATATAAAAAAAAATCGGAGGAGTGAATAATCTTTCATTTGACATTAATTGTATACTGATTAGAATAAACACCCAAGTTCCATACAAAAAGAGTCCTGTCCTTTGCCTACTGGCCGGTAAAATGTAAGTATTTATTCAACACTTGTCGTTTCGAGAGTTTTGGTGTAGCGTTTTTGTCAAATAATGTAGTCTCACATCCATATATTTCTCCATCACTGTTTTTGTGAGATTAAATGATTATTATAATCACCAATGTAGGTGATTGAGCATGTTGGTGAAAATTTATGTTTTCAAAGAGATTCATACCAATAAAATGTGGTAAAGATTTTGTTATTAGTGTATGTCGCACATTTTTTGAAGTCACCGCTAAATTTCCATTCTTAAAAATGGAAGATTTTATAATAACTTCCATCCGCTTACATATGCTCACGACATCATTGGATGGAAATATGAGACCACCTTTATCTTTCAGTTTTATAAATCTGAGATGTTTATCGTCTACTGTATCTGCAATCAAAGCGCTGCAGCATATATCACATTTTAATATTTTTATCAAACGGTGAACTACAAATCCTGCGATGTAAGATACTACTTGGCTACCAAATTCGGTAATATTTTGTACCAGTGTACTTATTTCTTCATCAAATATTGCTTGTTCATACAAAAATGCAATTTCATCTTCATCATTGCTTTCCTCTAACTTACTCGGTTCAGTCGTTAAATTAATATTTTTTTACCGCAGAGGAGCATGTCAGTATCGAAATCTCTTCCAGAGATGTAGTTTCCTTGTTCGAAATTCTCTTTAAGTTCCGATTTCACTAGAAGTTTTTTGTAAATCGCTTGGAATTGTCGGGTTGTTGCCGTTGTTGGGTTAGTACTACATCCGCCATGAGATCTTACGTGCCCAAACATAAGTGCCAAATGATCTTGACTTATTTTATACACTGGAACATACTTCAGCTGTTGTTCTTCTACAACTAGCTCTACATAAAGTGCCTTAAGGCTTTCTATACATACCAAAAACCCAATGAACTCTGTTTTTCTTGGGGAATCGATAGCCCTTGTTTTATTTGTGGATGTCAGACAGCATTTAGCATTTTCTAAAACTTCAAACACTTTGTTGTATGGGCAAATAGGCTTTTTTAGCAATTTAGCACATCAAACAAATTGTTTACAGTTTCTAAATATGCAACAGTGCCATCTACATCGTTAAAACCGTTAATTTTTACTTGACTACAAAAAGTCAAGGCGTCTGTTGCTGAATAGTTGTAACGCCAACCAAACTTTCATTTTTTGATTTTTGAAAAAGATGTGACCCTTTCTTAGTTTATTGGCCAAGTGCAGTATTTCGCTATCCTGTAATGCATTCAGATTTTTTAAATGACTCCATTTTATATACCTTTCTCTTTCATCTACAAAACATTCATATGCTTTAAAGCATTTCTATTTAACTTCAACATAATTATGACATGGATCGAGAAATATATATAAACAGGTTTCCGAGTGACGGGGTGTTCAAAATAAGTTTTCAAGTTCTCAGCATCTGAGGAACATCCGAGTTTTTTAGCCATGGCGATGTTGGCTGGACAACCGTCGAAAATCATCGAGGTTACTTGTATCTTCCAATAATTCAAGACACTGTAATACAAGGTTGGATCTCTGTTCCTCTGTAATACCATCAACAGAAAGTAGCCTACAGGTATTTTCCAAGCTCCATTAATTGCAGTGACTAAAAATACAAGGACTTCTTTAGCTTCAGGTAGACAGTCTCTATATAAAGTGCCTTAGTGCTCTGCAGACTTTCCATCCCATCCCACTCCACACGCTGTCTTATCGCCATTTCGTCGATGACTAAATTGCATAACAACTTGTGTTTAGTATGTGTAGCTTTAAGCTTAAATGCTTTAATAGATTCTTGCGTGAATCCAGGCTGTACATCAACGGATTGGTACCACTTTTTAATAGTACGAATATGAGGCAGCGCGGTTTGAATTTTTTTTCTTACATACGAGTAAAAGTGCAGGGTACACGCAAAACTTCTTAAAGCAGGAGAATATTGTTTGTTTGTACTTTTACCCGATGATACGTTTTCCTCATAGCGCTGCATAAAGTCCGTCACTCCGAGGTTTTCTAAATGTATTACATGATTGTCGCCGATAAGTTTTTTTCTTTAAGGTTCGCCAAAATGTCATTTAAATTAGTGATTTTCTTACGGTAGTGGCTGGTTTTCTTTTGAAGACTTTTGATTTGTAATTTTTGCTTTTTTAATACATTTTTTTGAGCCAAAATTATTCGTCGTAATTTACGCATTCGAGGCGTCTCGATGATTTCGTTTTTTTCTGAATGTTCCTGTAACGAAATTCCGCAATCAGTGACAAATCTAAATTGCAATAATGTGCATAGAAGCATTCCATATTATGGTTACATAAAAAGCTTTTTCATACAAATACTATGGTAATATTTTATATGGCGTTTAATATTATCCTACCAATAGATCTGGACTTTTTTTATTGTCATGATCCATATTTACATCAGCATTAATTTCTGTTTTAGATGTTGATGGTTCCGAATAATCCTGTAAACAAAATTTATGCGTTATTGTACATAGCATATAAAATCAATAAAAAAACAGACTGGTGTCGGCAAATTTATATAGTTAACTTGACTTCTTAAATTGACTTATAAACATTTATACATAGCAAATATTTATCTTAAACTGGCGTGAGTGAGTTTTATCTTTTAACTATAAAATATCATAAAATACAATGTTATGATAAAATTTGCTTCACAAGTGGTTTAAAGAAAGTATTTTACGCTTACCGTCAACACTGCTCGCAATTTTAACGTCGGGACCGACCATTCGAAAAGGCGACGAACTTTCTTCAATGGTTGAAAACAATTTGATTCAAAGTGAGAAGAGCAGATTGTGCTACTTTTTGTCGGAAACCAATCTGGACCTCTTCCTGCAGCATTTATCCATTTTTCTTTTATTTTCGGATACTTTGGATACCTAAAATTTTAAATTCAGTAATAACAAACAAATTAAATATCAAAGCGTATGGACTCTATAAATGCAGAGCATCACACAAGTAGTAGTAACTTATGCAACATAATAAAAAAATCATCATCATCATCATCATCATCAACAGCCTGAAGACGTCCACTGCTGAACATAGGCCTCCCCCAGGGAACGCCACTTAGAGCGGCTGCTCGCCTCCTGCATCCATCGGCTCCCCGCGGCTTTCACCAGGTCGTCGGTCCACCTTGTGGGGGGCCGGCCTACGCTGCGTCTTCCGTTCGTGGTCGCCACTCGAGAACCTTTCTTCCCCATCGGTTGTCAGTTCTACGAGCGATGTGACCTGCCCATTGCCATTTCAACTTGCTAATCCTAAGAGCTACATCGGTCACTTTAGTTCTCCTGCGGATCTCCTCATTTCGGATCCTATCTCGCAGGGAAACACCGAGCATTGCTCTCTCCATAGCTCAAAAAAATATAGATACTTATTTATATCAAAAAATACAATTCAATGTTTATATGAATATACATAATCTTACTGATTTTTTTATTAATAATAATTTTACACACGTTTGATTATTCAGACTATCAAATCTATAATCCTGTTTTGTTAGTATTATAACTTAATTATTGTATTATTCATTAAGTGGATAAGTGGATTACTATTATTTTGCGTATAATAGAACGTCGATAGTATGCACGGCAAACCCGTGTCAGCACATCTCTATTTCACGGAAGCGAGCAGCGGCTGCACCACGATCCTATCGTTAAAGCGACAGCATCGATAAGAACCGGTAACCCTTGCGCGTTTCCTTAGCTTATTTATAAATTGATTTGTACTAAGCACGCAATGGGTTTTGTTTATAATAAATATATTGACTGTGTGTTTGTAAAGAAATTAACCATTAAATTATCTGATTTTAAAGAAAATACTAAAAAATTTAAGTACTTACGTGTGAAATGATATGCCATCTTTGGAGTAATTCACATTGGAACTCGTGTATTTACAGACAACCACCGCGCAACGTGGCATTTTAACTAAAATCTATGGTCGTTAGGCGACGCGATGTTTCACACGACTGACGGCCGAAACAAGCCAACAAGCCTGTTTGATGCAAGATGCGTTCGCACGGGCCACGCCCCTTTACCAAATCTCCCTTGTTTGGCGTGATCTGGGTTTTTATGTTCAAGGATAATTGCGTAGTGTCGGAAACAAAGTACTTCTTGAAATTCGCGGAAATATTTTGGCATGGCCTGAAAACCCACATACTGTGGAAATGAGGGACTTTCCAAAATGCATAATATTGTGTTAGATAGACGGATAGAGCTCCAATAACATAAACAAATATGTAATTGTACACTATTATGTAGTAGTCAAAATCAAAGTAAAACTAGTGCCACATAGTATTAATAAAATATTAAGGTCGAATTCAGCGACTGAAATTCAGTAAATTATATACTAAGTTTTATACATACATTAGGATGCAAGCTTGCAAGGCAAGTATTATTCATATTCATATTCATGATAGATTAACTAAAGAACGTACCTACCAATAATATTATTGTGTATTGAAATAACAAGCATTTACAGTATAACGGTTATTTTAGTGTCATGCGGATTTGCTCGGTTTGCTCACGCACAATTCCACATGGCACTAAAAGAGCCCATATAGAGCAAATTACAACAAAATGAAATGTAAGTACTTACATCTGGAGCTCAAGGAGTTGTCAAGTTGTCATTGCACTTAAAAAAAAAACAATTTAAAATCATCATCATCATTAACAGTCTGAAGACGTCCACTGCTGAACATAGGCCTCCCCCAGGGAGCGCCACTTAGAGCGGCTGCTCGCTTCCTGCATCCATCGGTTCCCCGCGGCTTTCACCAGGTCGTCGGTCCACCTAGTGGTCCTAGGGGGGTCATGTTTAATTTGTTGTTTCCAAGTATTCCATCATAGCTTTATAATTTTATGATAATGAAGATGTCAAATGTGTAGAGTAGATAGTAAGATAGATAGTCATTACCTTCCATACTAGGTTTCCAAGAATTTAAGGTACTACAAGTACATCCCACCCCACGGTTTTTCAGTTTTCAAGAAATTGAACCTAATTTGCCGGAAAGATGTATGGTTTATTATAGGAAATTGTGAGGGTTCGTGCCCTTGAACTTACAAATAGGCGCATAGTACAGCATGACTGAGAGCTGACTAGTGTGACTCATTCCATTATATACCGATAGCCCACGTACTGATATTTATCAAACTGGCGTATTTTGAAACTAGAAAAGCCTTTTTAGTGATATTAATCAGAGACCTCAAATAGTTGAAGTCTGGTAATTTTATGATGTAGACAAGCTCCTTCCAGAGATTGAGTATGCATAATGTTTATTGGACTTCATGTAGGCGAACAACCGAAGAAGTGAGGGCCAGAATAACCATTAGTTTAAAATGTGGTAAAGTACATACCCTAGGTAAGGTACCTATAATATAGATAGATCTATGGTATCTATGAAAATATATCGAAGCAAAAATATGTAGATGATTGTGAAAAACAACAAACATGAAACAGACAAAACTAAAAAGCAGAGAAATATAAAATTATTATTTAGGTAAATCTGAGTCGGCTAAATCTTACATATGCCAAAATGTACAACTGTCATTTTACACTTTATCAAATAAAGTCGATACATATATCAATAGAAATCTAGAAAAGGAAATTACATAATTTTTTTTTCGGAAATACAATAAGGACACGAGGAAAATCGATTTTACACGATATTTGTTACTTTTCTTATCATACATTCCTCAAATGCGAGTGGTTCGATGGAAATTGATAAGGCTTTGTGTTTTGCTACGGAGATGATGTCATAGTTGTAGATATAGATATGCACGCAATATGTAAAGAGAAGTAGCACGTGAGTGACGACGTAATAATAGGTCAGTCTGCAAGATCAGACTGCGGGGAACTCATCGATGTCTTTGAGTTACTTGGAAAGTAGGTATGCCTACGACTTTGATCCAGAACTGCTGTAATAAGAAAGGTACATTATATGTAGATATTTTATTTAATAATGTTACACGCTTCTTTCTATCCTTTCGCTTAGCAACATTTTATATTTTCACAATTGATTTTCTGTATTTAGAGGATAGTAGATGATATTACTCAGGTGACGTTTGGTCGTACGTTGAATAAATCACGTAGGTGCATTGCCCTTTGAAGGTTGGATTGACCATAATAATATGGTTATTCTATGTCTAGTATATACAGTACATTAAACAGCAGAGAAAGTGATTGTTTGCATTCAATAGTCTCTACGTATTTGTTTGAAATTGAGAAATATCAACCTACAAATCCAGATTGTAGAACTGGTCCATCGATCGCCAATTTGGATAAGTTGTTTATTGCAGTTAGCAGCTGCTGTTCCGCCACGATGGTAACTTCTATGGCTGGGTCTATGGTCCTGTCGCAAGCTTAGATTAAATTTATAGAATGTATTTCAATAAAACTATTGAATACTGCCGTTTTGATCAGCAACATCATTGATAAGATTAGAGCTCTTTTAATTATTAAGTTCATACGTATTTATGTTTCCAGGTTTTCTTATTCATGTCAGTTAATTTCAAGCCCAAATAATAATTACAAAACTTTTTATTATTTGATATTTGAAAACGTTCCTAGTTACAATGTTACATTCTTGTCGGTAAATCCGATGTTCTCCTGTAAATATTTAAAGTATCACAAATGCTTCTATAACTCTGTTAATTTCCTTCAGTCCCTTGCATTTATCTTGTTTCAGCTCGTTATGAATCATTGCATATAAATTTAAATTTGTTTATCGTTTTGCGGTCACATTTAATAATTATAATTTAATTTCAAAGCTTTGTTTGCTAGATACCTAACGATGGCAAGTGTCCTACTTTGCCAAATAGAGTAAGTACATGCCACCTTTGTTTCCAATAACACCATACATTTCTTGACAAGCAACTCTAGTATCAGTTACAACTATGAGAGCAGCATTATAAAAATAAATAGGAGAAAACAGTTTGTCATAGCCATTTCTAATGTTTTTGGTTTTCTTTGCCAACTTCTCTGATACAGTTCGCAAAATATTTACATCTTGTGTCATGATAAAACTATTTATTGAATCATTCGGAGTTAACTTCAATGAAGGAGCTGTAAAAAATATGTTTGGCTCGGTTTGTGAATAGTTGGGATACTTGGAGTTAGGACATACTTAGGACGTTTTGTAGTTGGCGCGTCGTTTTGCGCGTGCGCGGTACGCTCGCCTGCTATACAAAACCGGCTACCAGCGCGCGAACTGACTCAGTCTGATATAAAACATTCTAGCTACGCGTACGTCTACTCTGTAGAAACGTTATGAGTCATACATACTCTTATCACAACGTGAATTGATACGCTCTTGTTTTATTTAGCAAACTATTTGGTGAACTTTTGGTTTTGAGTGGATAGTTTTTTGCCCTTTATTTTGTGGAAACCAGTCTTCATGTCTCAGCTGGTGCCATACCACCTCTACAGCGGCGAGCAGGACGACAGTCTCATGTTCGCTACTATGTTCGAATACCAGGCAGATGATTATGCTAAGCCAACGGTGAGTCTCAACATTTTTTTACCTACCTAATATATTTTAAATCTAATAGGTCAAAGTCCGTAGTTTGTTTCGTGAATTAGCTATACAAACAACTTTCTAGAAGTTTGCTAAAGTTTTAAACTTATGGTGCACTTGTCGTCACAGCTGTTGGTTCTTTAAGTTCTTAGTTTGTTTTAACCAATTATATTGATTTGTTAATCTAATCGAATATTACTATTAAAGTGTTGTATCATTGTGCCATCATGGTTGACAGTAATGTGCGTACCACATGTTGACATTACCTACTCTATTTGCGCAACTAATTACTAAACATATAGAACATTGAAAACAATATGTGACCAATCATATCGAATCATATTGGTTTTCATTGTAAACGTTGTCATGCCATTGGTTAATTTAAAGTGCGATAAAGGTACGCATATTGCTTTACAGTAGTTTTTTTTCTCATCGATTCATGATTCCTCTGTTACCTGTAACATATTATTTCAATTAAGTTATTCTAGTAAGCGTATTGTTTCCTCGAATATAATATGACCTATTTCTATAACTTATTAGCTCTTATTTCATATTTGTTCTAATATATTGTCCTCAATGAAGTTGACGCATATTTGCTTGATAATAAAATTGATTATGACGTAATTTCATAGGTCGCTGTGTTTGCATACATTTTACAACTTTATAATTCGGAGTATCGCGTGAAGCTTCTTCGTATTGTCCATAGATGGCGTTACCAGTCATAGTATAAATATAATTTGCACATAATTTGTAGTTATGTTATTTTAACTCGGTGACATGTTAAAGGCGAAAAGTGTGCGACGGGCATTATCATTTGTTGGTTATACATACAAGAATCCTACTGCAAAATTGTAATCACATAAGTATAAAAGAAAATAAGAAACTTCACTTTCCTCGGTGTAAAGCGCTTTTGACGTCATGTGTGGCGTGTCGTCACCCGATGACGTCACATCACTTTCTTCCATAAGTTTGGATAACTCGTCTCTCGAACTTTTCTTTACAACTTGGGCGTATTACATAGAAAGATGGAAAATGCTTTATTACACAAACAACAAATGTAGGTACATAGGCCAACTTAATGCTTGAGAGCATTATCTTCCAGTTAACCTGAGTGTAACATGGACATTTTTATATAAATAAATAAAATAAATAAATAAATATGTGTGGACATTTCACACAGCGCCATCTAGCCCCAAACTAAGCATAGCTTGTACTATGGGAACCAGATAACTGATATAATACTTTTTTTGTTTGTACGTACATAGAATACAATATAACACCCAGACGCAGAACAAACATCTATGTCTATGTATGCACTTTGAGCGGATGCTTCCCTCTGCATCCAAGGGTTCCCGCGGTTGTGGCAGCGATTCGTTAATAATAGTTAGTCATTATAATTAAATAAAAATAGGTAGGTAAGGGGCAATAATTATCATGATTATTTTGTCTCGTAATGGATCATTTAAGTTGCGAAAATACGGAAGGAAAACTTTTAATCCATGTAATATTATAACTGTGCTTATTTTCACGTAAATATGAGTAATGTACATATTTCTTCAACGACACCGCTGACACGTATAGGGATAGGGAGGTATTCCATTCCAATCCAAACCTAGTTGAGAATATGTATAACATGATATGTTATTATTATTATTTCATCATTCCCGTTCAATATCGCATGGTGGCACATAAAATTCTGCTTTTAAAACTATTGTGTTTGTGTTCATAGATTTGTTAAGCACTATCTTTGCAGCACAGTATTATATACAGGGTTACAGGGAAAATCGTGCTAGATCCGTTTAGGGCGTGGAGTACCCATCATTTCTGACTTATTTCACTATGTAACACCCTAGCCTAAACTTAACCCTTTTCGAGATATTCGACTTTTAATATTTTTTGTGAAAATAGCCGATTTTTAGGCTACAAAATTTAATTTTGTTTATTTTGTGTGTCTTA
This sequence comes from Ennomos erosarius, assembly GCA_963580505.1. Classification (NCBI taxonomy): domain Eukaryota; kingdom Metazoa; phylum Arthropoda; class Insecta; order Lepidoptera; family Geometridae; genus Ennomos; species Ennomos erosarius. The sequence goes on along the minus strand of OY756996.1, from coordinate 8,148,487 downwards.
TTATTATGATTATTGCATTTTTACATGTGTATTAAGATGTTTTAGGACGGCAATCATTAAAATAGTACATAAGTTAATTGAATAGACCGTAGTAGACAAGTGAAAGTTAAGAAATACAAAAAATATTAGAAACTGTATTATTTTTCTCTAAGGAATATCTAAATAAAATATTAAGTTGAGGCTAGGTTGTTTCATAGTGAAATAAGTCAGAAATGATGGGTACTCCACGCCCTTAACGGATCTAGCACAATTTTTCCTGTGACCCTGTATATGTTAGGTTTAGGTGTTAGGTATGACGGCCTTCGTGGTGTGGTGGTTGAGCAGGTCGGCTCATAACCCGAAGGTGGCGGGTTCGATTCCCGCGACAAGACAAGTATTTGTGCCCGAAAAAAAAAAAAAACTCATATACTTGTTCTATGTCTGGGTGTTGTGGGACCATGGTCCTCGTAGTTCCTGGGTTCCTAGATACAGGGAATCCTAGTTAGGGTCCAGGATCTATGTAGGTATGTGATCGTTGAAAAAAAAAATATATAATCCTTGTTTCATGTAGTTATGTTATGTTTCTCAACATTTGATTCCTTATTATTGGCTAGCGTGGAATAATAATTAGATTCAGTACCACGATGCGTTACATTATCACAATTTATTACACATAAAATATGGTATTACTATTATGTATATATTATTCTGTATGTATGTACTTATTACATTGTTTTCAACGTATTGTTGTATTTAATGTTTTCGATCCTATCGTTGTGGTTTCTTTGGTATTTGTTACAAAAATATCCAACCTACTTATAAATCTACAGGCCGAGATAAATAATTGTTTTTTCCATATAAATCGCTTCTAATTTGCTGCTACAAATCAAATCAAACGTAGTCATCAACCGCAGACTTGTTTGCTTTCGAAAACATTACTAATGCTATGCATGAATGAAATCCTTGGATATTCCCAATGCTATGAAATTATATACCTATTAGACCTATTCTTTCATTCATTCATTTATTTAATTAACCTACACTATTACAATATTGTTTATTATGTGGGGTTTGTCACGCATGACCTGATAAATCTCTCGGTTTTCTGCGCTACCTATTAAATAAATGACGCGTCGCATCAAACCTTCTACAGACACACCCTATACATTCAGTAATACTAGCTTGTTCTGATAACAATTATTATTTACCCCGTTAAAGTTATTGTTCTAGAAACTACTAATCTTTAAGGATCTGATAAACGAGACCTATCAGTTGCGCAAGAGCATAACCGGATTCGGTGCGTTGCCGCCGCGCTGGTGAGGGAGGGGCGGCGATGGTAACCTTTGCGAGGCGAAAACGTCAAGTCCGGCTGTCTTGACCCACTTTTTGGCTTGTGAAATTTCTCCACCGCCTGACTGCTTCGAGGAACACGCAATTGTTTGGGGAATCCCAAACCGCACACGCGTCTATATCTTCGTCTCTACCTGTTTTATGCACTTTTTCTAGTTTACCACAACGTCCTCCTTTATTGTAAAGGGCAAAGTCAATGTATGTGCAGCTTCCTACGCCGTTTTTAATAGGACTTACGGGATATTTACCGTGATTAGAATCATTTTTGAGTTCCCGATATTTCGGCACAGTTACATGCACCATGAAAACTTCGTTCACGTTAAAAACAGTGTTTCCTAGGACGGGTTACCTATACTCTTTTGCGCAGTTACTTGTGTATCACAACTCATGGCCTAGTTATTAATCCAACCTGAATTACATTTTGATCTTTTGAACAACAAACATAGAGCAGATGCTCAACGTCTATTGAAATATAAACTGATTTTAAGTAATGATTGACCTTGTTAACTCGTGCAGATGGGTTTTATTGACCGACACCTATTAAGCGGTTGCAGTCAATACGGGCCGGATGTGAACAATTTGCTTTAATTATAATAAACTTGGTGGTCTACTCTTTATTTATTTTTATTTTATTTATTTATTTACTCTTCCTGTACATTGTCCAGTCCAGTTGTAGCGCTATAAGGAAAACGCAATACTTGTATTATCTTGAAACTTCTAGCTAATGTTGAAAATTTTCGGGGAAATTCAGCGTAGCCGGTTCTGTAGAGACGACATCGCTATTATCAACGGATCGCTATCATTGTAATTCTACAGATTAGGTAATCCACAGTTCTCACACACTGGAGTTCCGAGAATCTCGTATGACTCATCGACGATTACATCGGAAGTTCTTTACAAACATATGTGACAACTACCTACGAGTGTTTCTTTACTTTGCTGTTAATTTAATATTAATATGCTACGCTTTAGCTTTAGTTTGCGTTAGTGTTAGTACTATGGGTGTTCGATGGCACCTTTGTTCTTATTTTTACCGTTTTTGCGAATTGTATTTCTGGTAGATACTACCTCGATTTGGCTAATATCCAAATCGAGTAATATATCTACACAAAGCTCAAAAATGGCTGTATACTTATGATTTTTTACTAGAACAGAACAGGATCCTTCCTTTTGCAAAGTGTTACGACTGATGCAATTCCAATGTAGGTAAAAACTTTACAGATTGCACACCTGCGGACGGAATGACGTCATTCGGCACCGACAATGAATGCTACACAACACAGCCTGTGGAACTTGTACAGGCTTTTGTAACATTTCTTCTAGGAACTTTTTTATATTGATAACAAGGTTAGGTAAATTTACGTATCACAATTACTTACACTATTAACATTAACTCGATGACGTGACAAATATATCTTTGCCGCGTTAATTTTCGTAAGATCATTATCAACTTTACTCTGATCAAGAAAATTATTGTCTGATACCGGTACTATCGAAAAATAGCAAGATTTCTCGAAATTTCTTTCGCTAGTAAACATTCCTAAAACCTTATCAAGCTTTACCGTCTACGCTACGGTATCTCCATAAACCTGACCGAGCTTTTATTTTACACAGTTGCATAGGTAGTGACAACAAAGCCCAACTTGGCTTCTTTATGGCCCTCCGAAGATAACACCGAGTGGCCATGTCCATTTTGGACCATTACATAAAGTGTTCGCTTTGTCTACTAGCCTTTATGTTTATTGCTACAAAAGCTTCTGAACTCAGAGACAAATGAGGAGCGATAATGAGAAAGCAATATTGTTTAAAGCCAACATTTCAACTCCAAAATTATCTTTTGCTACTTTTAGTAGTTTTGTCTTTGCTGATTTCAATTTCGTGACTTATAATGTACTGTCTGTTAATAACCATGAAATTTGAAGTCAAGGTGATACGAATGTTGATTTTATCGCGATCAATTTTACATGTTACTGCTGCTTTTTATTACCTAACGTTGCTAGCATTTTATTTATTGCTGCTTGGAATTGTTTATATTGTTCAGTTCATTAAGATTTTTAATTAGCATGCTTTATTTTGACGTTGCTTTTGATGATTACGGTGCTATACATAAGCATTCATACTTTGTTAATATCTAAATTCTGTATAAAATATTATTTTAATCATTTCACGTTCCTATTCCTAGCTCATTCTCTGTCAAAACTCTGTCTAATAGACAGGGAGCCGTCTATCACTTCAGCCGTCACATTACTTTGTCAAGCTTTGTAAGCTCTGTCAACCGAGGGTACCATACCGTTGCGCGTGCGCTTGTCGCCATATACCACCTCCCACGTCGTCAACATGCCCATCAAAACTGTCATAAACAACGAAAAGCCGTGCAAATGTTGATCCTATGAGTGTTATAATTTATATCACTTTCACCATGCAAATATATTAACACGTTTTGTATGAGTAATAATAATCAAGTATAGTAGGCTAGTAGGTACAATTGTTCAAAGCTACACTATAAAATTATAAATGTATAACGTTTTGTATGTAAATCTCAGAAAAGTCAGAACATTTAAATAGTAAATGGTTTTATCCTTTATTAAACGATTATGGTTTCCTGTTTGTCAACCACATAGCGTATTGAACTTCTGTTCTCATATATACCTAATATATGGCCTTCCATACCCATTGCCATTACCACAACCTTACCAGTAGTTTCCACTTTTGCCTTATTCAACTCTTTCAAATTACTAAATAAAATTATCTGTAATACTCGACAGCACCACAAAATTTCACCAAACAACCTGTTGTTTAAAGTAACTGTCTACTTCAATTTCACAAAGTGTGGTCCTTTCATCTTCATAGTGACACAATAGCATGACAATATGAAGTCATAAAAGTTTGAAATGGGTGTTTCTGTTTACTGTTTACTCAAACATGCCGCAAAGGAACCTGTGTCAAAGGCATGTAGTTTAAAACGGTACTACAATCATTGCATCGTCGAGTTCCGAAGGTTTTTTGCCCTTACTCCGTTAAGATCCCGGTGAGCTGACCAAGATGACTCACTATATGCCCCCAAAAGAATTCCAAACCGACATTCCTTTCATACCATCCATTATCTGCTGATTATTACCTGTTTCAATTTATAAAACAATTGTTGTTACAAAGGATTTATCTGCATTTTGCGAGCTTTAATTTTCATTGTTTCACGAAGTAATGATTATTACGTCATAATAATAATAACGGTGGCTGATATTTACAACAGCTGCGGAGTCCTTGTTCCGATTATGGACAACAGTCGTGCTTGCAGCTCCATAGATTACTGACATTTTCCATGTTTCCGCCTCAGTCGCCTTATTAAAAGATGTCATGCATAAATACGAGCGCACGTGCGTTTATCTTTGTGCGATGCTTTACTTAACTATAGGTGCCTGCTTAATATGTAATGGAAAAACATATTATGTTATGCCAACTTTTGGCAAGGTTAGCTTCAGTTTCGCGAAAGCTAAACAGAATAAACTGAATTTTCTTTAAAGGACGTTGCATTCTTTCAATATTTTCAGGTCAGTATCGGTTCACATGGTTTACATTTCAATGACAGTAATTGAAATTTATCAGACGATCCATCTTTTGATAAAACTGCTATAACTCCAAAGATTTAAAGAATAATAGAGCTTTAACCGAGCCAAGTCCACTCCCGCCCACAAAGAAATTTTGTGATAGACGGGACAATAAGCACACACCAATACGAACGCCATTATTTAATGAACCCTCGTCAGATGGAAAGGTCAAATTATTTGAAAAGATTAATCTCATAATTTATGTGGGCCTAACACGTCCTGCCAGATTTCTCGCTTGACGGACTTTGAGCTATATGAAATTGATTTCATGTCATATACAAAGGAAGGACTCGTTTTTTCCCGGACCCTAACTTGTGTTGGTAGAATAAGTTTTTTGCTGCCCTACTTAAAATATTTTGATCGCTATTTATTAACGTCTGGTCCAAAGATGGAGTTAACATAATCATGGAATACGCTTTTTGGATGCATAAAATTGTTGAAGGAGGATAATTTGCACGGGCACGCCAACTTACCGAGAGTAATGCACTCGTAAATGTTTATGACGGCTGCGTTTTAACATCAGAGCTATTTAATTTTTTAAGATTCTCTCATATGCTTTTGCGCATCAGCTTGATTTTATTGATGTCCAGTATATCAATTTTATGACACCCTTTTCGAATCCTGCGAATATTGCCACACTGTTGGTAAAATTATGCGACAGGACTGCGACAGATTTGTAATGCACAATATTTTACTTTGTTTATGACATCATTTTCAGGTACCTTAATATTTAGTAAAACCATGTTGCTTTTGATATATTTATTTTATTTGGTTTTAAACTGAACGTGATTAGTGCGCGATAAGGTCGTACACAAATTGAATTAATGAGTTTCGAATGGCTGCTTTATTTGCCACAATTCTTCGAAACCAATTTTGTATTTAGCTGCACCTACGCAGTTTTTGAATCTGCTTGCCTGCAGAAGGTCATATGTCATATTGTTTTAATTTTCATTTCAGACTATTTTGTTTCCAGTTAACACGTCCAATTTCTTTAACTTCTTCTTTGTACATAATTACTTAATATGTCAAACTAAACTACGCGCTTTTTATTACTTAGGTATTATTACTTTACAAATCTACTGCCGATACTGCTGCTGCTTGTAAGTCGATCGTTGAACTTTGAGTTCGGGTGATCAAACTTTGCAGGACGCTAAACTGCAACCTTCATGATTGACCGTGTAGGTTGTTATCTAACCTATTTTAGATTTGCATTGTTTGTTGATACTGTTGATAGCACCATCATCATCATCAGTGTCAGCCTGAAGACGTCCACTGCTGAAAATAGGCTTCCCCCAAAGAGCGCCATTTTTGATTGATTGTTGTTAGTGATAGCATATCGTTGTCTTAATTCATTATCCAGTTCATCTCTTTCTATCATAACCCATTGCAGTGCTAGTGCAGCATAGTTTTAGTTTATTCTTGCCTATAAAGAGAGTCTTACATTTTATTTGTACAACTAAGGATGCGTGTGATCTACGTGAGGAATGCGTTACGTAAAGTCATCAAAGCTATTCAGTTCATAATAGGTCGGCATTAAAAATGCGGGCCCTCGTAAATACCCGCCACTTTAGGTCATATTTAGAAACATTAAAGTTGTTTCCCTTTTATGATAGACATCATAAAAATGTTTCATTCCATTGAATTCGTTGTAACATGTTAGGTAGAGCATCAGTTTTATGTTTTACCTTGATGACGTTGCTGTGTTTGGTGGTTGACAGACACTCAGGGTCAATGTTCGAAACAATGTTCATCATTGATGGTTTTCCTTCTGACCTGACGTGAGTGATACGGTTCTGATTTCGACACTCCGACCACATAGGTGGCCAGTGTTCACGGCAGCTCGTGCTCGACATGCCCGCACTAATTCAATTATTCCGTTTATGTAGCGACCCGATCGCGTTGCATATTGAGTTTCTGCTGGCCGACGTACCACCACTGGCCCAATTAGGAGGACACTAAAAAGGTTCTACGTTCGTTCGCGCCTCATTGTTCTCATCGGTATCTGGGCTGCCGCCATAGTTTTGCAACTGCAAGTTTCAGTTTCCTCGTCTTTTTAAGGAGTCGAAAGTTGTTGATTTTGTGCATCGAGTGGAGGTTCGGCTCGGTTGTGTAATTGTGCGTAGGTGCGGTGCATTATGCGCGGGGGCCCGTCTGGTGTCGGGAGCCGAGGGGCGGCTGGTGGTGTGCACGGTGCACCGACGGCGCCGGCTAGTGGGGCGTAGGCGTCGCCGGGGGGCGTCGCGCCAGGCTTATCAGGCGGTGGCGGGGCTGGCGCGCGAGCCTCACTCCACGTTCTACCGCTGGCCGCGCGCCTCGTGTCGAGCTGACACCGGTTTTAGATAACAAAAACCTTTGTCCAGTCGTAGCAATAATATTTACACATTGCGCCGCGTAGTTTCTGAGGGGTTTTCCGACGCCGACCGCCATCTGTCAGCCGATTGTTTTCGTTGCGCGCACGCGTGTTTCGCGCCTGTTTTATCAAGTTTCGACAAGTTTTTGAAACATTATAATTGAAGTTTCCTGTTGGATGGTTTAGTGTATATGTGTGTGTGTGATACAAATTTGGATTTCAGTTTGAGGAAGTCGTCGAGTAAGTGTTTCTATATTCAATAAACATGTTTTATCAACACTGTTTTAATGAGTTTCTGGGAATCCCCAATGTTGGATTGTTTTTGTCATTATCCTTATCATATTATGTTCATGGACCACTTTATTGTTTGTATATTTATTTCATCTTGTTTCGTCATAATAAACTATTTTAGCTCATATAATTCAGCACCGGCACCGGTTGAAAGATATGGATGGTTCGTTAGGCTTTGGTTTGTAAGGTGATGGCCCGAGATGGTATCCTCGTCCTCAAGTCCTGACGGCGGCGGTGGTGTGGTGCGAGGCGAGTGTGTGCCGCCGAGACGCCGCGCGCGCCGTACCCGTGTCATCGCTCGCGGTCAGTTGAACGAACCCTCTGCCGCCCGACGTCAACCTTGCCATAATCGCGATTATTTACATTGCCATTGTACCCACTGTGGGCCGTAATCGTTCCCCTAATTACCTCCAACAGTTTTGACTGAACTCTATCATTCAGTTTGACATTGAAAAATGTTCAAACATCAGGTCATGTCTTATGCTCCCCTGGTCAAAACTGTTTAAAATGCAGTTGTGTTTAAGCGATAAGAGTGGAATTTTTACTTGTTTGGCTCACTATCATCAACAACATTGTTATTTTATTGGTATTGGTATATTATGTTTGACATTCAGTTTCTATTTACATTACAATATCGTTATTCAACAATGTACCTATAACTAATATCTACCTATTTTTATTTTCAAATATTTTTGGAGTTTAATGAATCTTATATGTTACAGCATAGAGCATAGTAACTTAGTAGGTTATAGTAAAAACTTTTGCAGCAATAATGTATGATTAGGTATTTGTCGCCTTCCTTCCATATCGTAGGTGATTAGATAAAAACTAATAGGGCGATAGTATCGAAGTCTCTGGTTGTGTGGTTTCATAAATAATAATAACAGACAACACCACCTTTGTTTACCTTGCGATAATAGGAGAATTTCAAAATTCCTTGTGTACTTGAAAAGTTTTGTAACTATTAGATTAGCGGACTTTTCCATAGGCCTTTATCTATTCACCCAATGTGATACTAGGTCAGTACTTCCATAAATACAAGGTTTATTATCTGAAGTACTATTGGAATTGGTTCTAGCTTCTATCTTACTGTCGTTTATGGTATCATTTATGTTTTTAGTATCAATATTAATAAAACTGCAACTAGGCTAAATCTGTACATTGAATATTTTTGGAAAATTTTGACTGCAGTATGCTTCTTTTTCGATATAGAAATGGAAGAACCAATTTTTTTTTTAATTTTTTGTCTATCTGCCTGTCCCTTTGAACACGCATCACGCTGCAACCACTGAACGGATATTGCTGAAGTTTCGTATGGTAATAGCTAATTATGCAGAATAAAATTTAGGATAATTATTGTTTTCTAAAACGTCCAAGTGCGGGTTGCCCAAACAATAAGGATGTAATTTTTATTCAAGATTTTTTGTTCGCATATTATTGATAGTTTGGATATCAATTTTAATTTCAATAAAAAAAACAAAACAAAAACTATACGAAAAGATATACTCACCGTGTCGAAGGGAAGATAGAAGAGAAAGGAGGCAGCCGCAGCCCTCTATTCGCCGTCCCATCCATTCATCCTTTTCCCCAATTTTTTACCTTTCCCTTCTCTCTTACCCATATACAGGGTTAGGACTTAAAACTAATTAACCCGTGCGAAGCCGGTGCGGGTCAGCTAGTTTTTAATAAATATTGATGATGTGTTAGTAATTGATTCTATGATTAACACCAGTTATTAAATGGTTTGATGTCTGTCTAGATCTTGTTTGAATATTGTAGGTCTATTTCATTTTACTGAATGAACATATTGTTTACTAATTTATTAAAATACAATGCATCCTGTTGCGCTATTCAAATTACTTGCTTGCGGGATGCATTATTCTCTACAAGTTAAATAAAAATGTTAAAAATCTTTTATAATATAATATGCGGGCTTATTATTCCGTGTGTGTCGTTAAAATGTGCCTTGTCTTCTGATGAGATGCGTATAAGCTCCGTATCTCGTAGGCACATCTCTGCAATTTCACGAAGGTAATATTTCATTATTATGGTACTTTGCACAGCAAAACGCTGTTTTACTGCTTCTTTAAATTACACATCAGTGTGGCTAAAGACATGTGTTTTGGCACAGAAGACTTCATAGTAGCTACAGATATTTGGTTGAATGCTGCATTTAGCACTAATTCAATTTATTCGCGTTCGGCTCTGACAAAAGCGGTAAAGTTAACTTGATATACGAAATGAGCATTAGAAAGAAGATCCCCATTACGACACTGACCGACGTTTTGATTTTTGTAAATCTCGTTATCTTTTACTTTTTACAATAAAAACTAGAAGTCAAGACATCACGTTGCCCGTCGTTGATATAATTTTAGATTAGGATTTACAATAAAAGGCTTTGATTGATTATAATTTCGACTTTCGAGACAACTGTACTAATTACCATAACTTCATTGTGGATGGCCTGCGGGAAATGTATGTACGTATACTCCTACGAACTGAGCACACGCTCTGGAGAAAACCTTGGACCAAAGCCAAAAGACCTTTACACTTACGTTGAGTCGTTGACGTATCGATTTCGTAGTAGTTAAGCTTAAATGGCTCATAATATTGATCTAACAACCACTACAAAATCACTTGCACTTTTTAAAACTGTATAAGAAATGTGATACTAACACCAATGTACTGAATAACAGGTAAAATAACAAGGGTATCAGTAACTTCCCGCTAAAGTGGTATGTTTTCCAGAATAGTGCTCGTGAAATATTTGCGATGAATACAAGTGTTTGTACGCTTCATGGAAGTGCGATAAGTACAGGTACCTAATTCACCAAGAGGACAGACGATTCGGATGCCACTATCTATTTCACAAGATAAAAGGTGGCATGATATTAGCAAGCACCAATCTATAAAAAAGTATTTGCAAATGTTGCACGAAGCAAGGAAATCATTGCTTCTGTACTTTGCTCCTTAAAATCAGATAAACAGTGACAGTTTTACAAATTGTATAAAAAGTAATTGAAAGTTGTAGAAACAAAGAAAATACAGTGTAACAATAAGACGAACATTTAAGAAGATGTAAATGAACACAAATTGAAACTGTTGCGAGAAGTTTTGGAACAATGTCAATTTATTCCGTGAAACCCCACCGATTTGGAATTAATCCAAATGACTAAACAGAAAGATTTAAGACATAAAGTTAATTGTTACATTAATATGAAACTGCTGGAAATGACATTCATAAATCTTAAAACAAATTGTTAGCGTATGGAATATTTCGGAATAAGCTTCAAAGTAGCTTTAAAATGAATTTATTGTAAGCACTATCATTTTTTCCTCAAAGAGATAAACGTTGTTACATTGATGGGCGTTGTTATTATCTGGCGCGATGTGGTGCTAGGCGGTGCCAGGGACAAGTTAGCCCGGCATTCCGCACCCAGCAGATAAACCAAAATGCTTTCCAAGGCGCGCGCGCATCCGAGGTCATCTGTTTCAACGTTATAAGCGGAAAACTCGGATTTTAGTATGTACGTAGTTATTTATTTTTTATCATTTCTTAGTTGTTATAGTCCATTATTTGTCGTTCATTTTATCATTAGCAATTTTCTTTTCAGGCTTGCTTCCATCTTCTATCTGGTTTCATCACCTGAGCCATTAAAATATAGCGTTGGCATTGTCACTAGCTAGAGAAATGTATTGAACGAGGTTGAAGCTTCATTTTCGGTCATCACATTTTCTTTTACCTGCCTCACTTACACGGCCAGTTAATTTTCATTGTTATTAGTTATTCATTGTCGCCGCAATTGTCTTTTGTTAAAATATTGCAGGCCATAAAGCATTTGTTAGCCTGCTAAGGGAGGCAGTGGTATTTCAAAAGAAATTAGCATAAGTGCCGCCAAACACAGCCAACAGGCGTCTGAGACAATGGCTTTGTCTGTCTATCCGTCTGCCGTCGTCGCCCCCTGGAGCTGTTTAGTATACAATTTTACAGAGTAATTTTAATTGGCATCGCTAAAGAGCATTAGTTTCAACATTTAGATTCCGACAGCACCGACTATGTCCTATAACGTTGTAGAGTTGACTGGTGTAAACTTTATTCTCGACGTTACCCCCAGATCGTTTATTACCGACAAGCCAGTTGCTGCGAAAGTTAATAGCTTTACGTAGTTTATTATAATGCCCCTGCTCACCTTTTCAACTTTATTTAAATTAAATTTTCACTACATGTTATTATCGTGTTCCACATCTTTACACCCTTTGGATTATTATCTGAATACGACATACACATGACCAGTAGGTACATGTGCATGTTTTGTATCGTTGTGATAACTTGGCAGTGCCTAAACGGGGTTTGAGTCGACGTTCTCCGAAAAGTTTCCGGACGCACGATTGTAGCTCCTATACAGAGCCAATGGTGGGCGACGCAATTAAAAATTGAATGAAACAAGTAAAACGTGTGTGGGTGGCACCCTCGGCCGTTGATACCTTCGAGGATCTACCGCTAACAAGAATATCGTTGAACTAATTACTTATAATACGAACAAAGAATATCAGCATGCCAATTAACATAAACGCATTGTTATATTAATAAATAGAAATGTTAAAACAACTTAGGTATTCCTTGAACTCGCTTTGATTTAACAACTGTGACGCAACTTCCAGTTAACTATTTGAGATAATGCACATAAGTAGACGTAGTCTGGCCATATGAAGAATCGTAATTAACGTGCCTGTAAAAGGGCAATTCACATTGCCATTTGACTTGTTGGCGTTATACCCTTTGTTTCTAATGCAGCTGCAGACTTATCGCAACCAGATTAAAAATAACAATTTACATAATTTCTCGGTACAGATAACCCGCCTTCTACACCAATACCGATAATCTTAATTGGGTTTACTTACTTCCCTAAATATTAATAAAAGTGTTTCTGCTGTAAGTCTAGGAAAAATAGCGATGGAGGCTCAAGTAATAGTAGTAAGCTACTTAAATTGTTGAGAGAATGACATTATCTTTGCATTCACGTTTTTATTGATATTTGAGCTCGCAATTTTTCTTTATCTTCTGACATTTCCGTGAAAGTAGAAACCACGAATCTAGAAAAAAGTGTCCTATATTAGATTGCCAATGCCATGGCAGAAACAGAACTTTATAATTTTCACCATTTCTCATGGCATTTACGTCGATAGAAAGGATTAACTTTCGGTCGACTCAAATTAAAAAATAAACTGAACGTAACATTTTTTGTAGTATTTTTCGTCGAAGTCTGCGGCTTGGCAGCCGGCGCCGCACCGCGCCGCGGCCGCCGCGCGGAATCCTAGCCATTTCCGGACGATATCCGTTCTGCGCCTCGGCGCCATTCCTACAGCTTTCAGATAACAACTTATTGTTGACTTCAAAAGACTGTATCATCTTTAAGCCTTCAACAATTACTACCACGGAAAAGAACAGTATCGAGTCACAAATTGGTGATTTCCGTCATTTTACTAGTTTTACTTGTTACACTTAGCCGTTTCCTTATTGTTGACCTTCTGTCGTGTTTTCTCGTGAATACCTTTGCCTACATTACCAGTAATGCGAGCAAATAGATTAGATCTAGTGTTTACCGCTTCGGATTTGGAACTGATATAATATTCAGTAGCGAAATTTTCTCCAATGTCCAATGCGCTGATTCATAGCGCGAATGAATCACTCTACGTAATCGAGTTTTTGAATTGTGCCTACGGCGAATGTAAATACGCGATCGTAGTGACCTGCGATAGAGAGCGAGTGACGGTGACTCACGCGGGTTTTCCGAGAAGCACAGAATGGAGCGGTTTTCGTGAAAACGAAGGTCGGCTCCCGTCGAGCAGTCGATTTAATGACCACCTTTTTGTGCCAGCCACGAGCAATTTTCACGAACAATAAATAATAAACGAAACGAAATATTTTCCAGGAAAAGGTCATCGATAAGGAACCCCGTCTGCGTCGTAATTCACGGTAACCCTTTGTCCATTAGCCTCCCGCCCCGAGGTAAGCAAAGCAAGGGGTGCAAAATGGAAAACGACAGTGCATCGATCCTCCCCTGAAGCGAGAATTTGAAATTCAAAATTATACCACCAACATCCAATGCTGCCTTGGATAATTTCACTTTCCGTGAACAGACCCGGCGCAGCAATGGTTTGAACCAATGTGTTAGTTTCGTGCAATAAAGGTGTAGTGAAGTGAAGGGAGGTTGGCGCGCTGCCAGGGCGTCGATTTATTTTATTATTCGCCCAGTGGCGGTCAATGTCGCGACGCGACAGTCCGCCGGCGGCGGCGCCATACATTTCTTGCATGTGTTACTCGCCTTAGTACATTTAAACTCGGATTATACATTATTATGTTCTTTTTATGAATGGCTTCAAATTAAGAGGAATGGAAAGCCATTATAGTTTCTTAAAAATTTTATTTTAACACTTGACTGATTACGTAGAATGATTAACCTTTATTAATGTGGTTTAGAACGAAAAAGCAACTGATTATAATGAATATCTCAAGATTTATTAGTCCTATTGACTGTAACAAATTCTCATCATTAGCCTCGTTATTCGTTAGTTAACTGTTCCGTCCATTTGGCTTCCAAATGTCCGTAGCACATACCTACCTACGTTGCTTTGCGGCACAAGCAGATCTTTATATTATTTAGTTAGAATCAGTTCAAGGAATTTCGAAGTTGTCGGAGCGCGCATCGCTATTAGTGCGAGCAATTAGCATTCCGTTAATGAGCTCCCAGACAACCGACTAGATATGATATACTTGGGTACTCTGCTCTCATACATCGAGCCTGTGACCACTTCAAGTTGATAGCGTAATGCCTGGGAGTGCTTTATAGCGGTGGTGTTCCATGCACTGTTGTATTTCCATGGAATTGGGATCGTTTTTCTCAGAGACTTTTAAGCCTTATTTTAAAGCATGGGATGAATTTAAGTCTGCTACAGGCACTTTTCTCTTTGCCTGTTATTTCTGTTGATAACTTGTGATTGTTAGTTCCTTTAGTACTTTTTTTCGAGTTTTTCATTTCTATGCGAAATAATATTAGTACTTACTAAGAAAGCTATTTTCGATGACCGTCTTTCATTCTTTAGAAACATGTCCTCAAATCGGACCATACATCAAATAATTTAGAGCACTACTGTCAACATCACAAGGCAGTGGGCGTGTCTCACCTGCCGCAACACGCAACCACCACGTGCATGCGCACGCGCAATATACCACGCACGCGACTTATCGAAACCACCAACGAATTTTCTCGAAAAGCATAGCGTTTACTATAAGATATTTTATCCTAAGCAAAAGTTTAAATCGTGCTATGAAAATCTTTTGTGACTGAAAAACTTGATCAAGTCATAACGTAAACAAACAAGATCCTACATAATAATACCCGGATTAGAACAGGTTATAACATCAGACACAATCGGATGGACGGAATGATACTGCAAATACATTCAGTCATAACAATGACGATGGAAGAGGTTAATGACATCAAAACCTAAGTTTTAAAAGCCATGAAGTTAATTATAGATACGGCTGATTGCTGCGCTAAAATAACTACAAAACCTGTGAAGATGCATTTAATGTAGAAAGAATAAGGATCTGTAAAAGTTCACCATAAGACCAATCGCCAAGTGTAAATTCCTTTTCCAACTCTTATATTTACAGTTAATTTAAATTATTTTGTGTAAAAAAAAGCTGAAAACCGTTCGCAGATGAGCAGTATCAGCCATTGCTTCCTGAAACCCACTGCAGAACTGATACGGAGCTAAATAAAGATATGACGACTCTTGCGTCGGGAAAACGAGCGACAGTCCTCTTTCATTTGAAGACTAATGTAAACAAAACTTTGCTTACCACATATCGGAATTTGAAACATAATATTTCTCATGTTAATTTGTTAATGAAGTATCTACCCAACACCTATCTTATATCTTCTATGTTTTCGTTTCATCAAGCTAAGTACCATACTATATACAGTCGACGAGGAAAACAACACACGTTTCCATATAAGTTATAAATGTCGTTGAATTCCTCGTGCGCGACCCATATTGTCGTGAATTTATATTTTATAACCACCTCTCCTCTATTTAGTACACAGTTAAATTTTTGCACAATATAATTTCTTATTGCATTTAGTTGTGAAAGATTTATCTTCACATACATCGCTTGTCATGATATTGAGGTCGACGTTCGTGGTTTTCGAAGTGTCATGGAAATTTCAAGGTACGTACAGTATTGTTCTGTAAACAGTTCAATAGATAAGTCGGCGTGTGGACATTGGTTCGCTTAGATTATATTGTGTAGGCGAGCACACGTGCGGATAACGGTCCGCCTTATCGCCTGCGCCGATGTATTGCTCCGTGCTATCCACCGCCAGTACAACCACTTCTGAAATCGAGTATATAGTTCGCACAAGGTGAACGTACCGTTATAAAGAAACAAACAGCGCCGTTGGAAATTCGGAGAAAGTATTATCCAAGGACACCACAATGTAAACAAAGTGGACTGTTATTTCCCACATAAGGATTTCTTTTCGACAGCGTCAATATGCTTACTGCCTGTACAGTATACAGTCAAGTCACGGTTAATCGTGTTGTCGTATAAAAAATTGTTAACAAAGAGTAATGCCATTATTGCGGAGTGATCTTCGAGTGTGGACGTCACAACTAGATATAGTGGTGATCTCATACCACGCGGCGATAACAGTGATGTAGTACTCGAACGCGAGGAGGCACTGTACCACATCAAGGGCTTCTGCTTGCAGTACGCAAATTCTAAGAAGTGTTGAAAACTTACTTCCGTTGCTGCGATGACTCAATGAAGGGTTTGTCCCTCGGGAATATAACTGAATTTATAGCTGGAAAAACCTATAAAGTAAAACATGAAGATCACCTATAATTTCAAAAATTATAATTGCGTAGAGTAGAGCATGAGAAGAAACTGTACCGTCCTAATAAATAAGCGTTAACAAGTAAGAATGCGAGATAAGTACATAGCAGTCGGTTAATTGTTAGGTAAAGCACCGTGACCAATTAACGTATGTTGGCCGCGAGGCAAAATGGGGCTTATTTGAGACGAATTTCATTTAAGCAATTGTGGTAATTGAGCGGGGCTTCCGGAGCCTTGCCCCCTTTGTGCTTGCGGTGCTTGAGTTAAATTGCATAGATGATCTGTTTGCCCTCTTGAAATACATTTTCCTGAAGGGTCAGTAGCATATTATCTACAAGGCAGTACCAGATAGTGGAGCCGTTACCATATGAGTCCTGATGAATTGTGTCACTGGTTCGTAATACTAAAATGGATTCTTGAAATTCCTTATTGATAAGATTAGGATAAGAATGTCAATGTTGCTTACTTCTAGAACTGGTTCTGCAGTTACATCATGCATGACATTATATATGTCCAACATCATCATCAGGATCGGTTTGATGATGACTTCAACCTTTAGTATGTAGGTACCGTTTTAAAGCCAACCTGTTTTATCTATTTGGTTATAAATTGATTTCCTGCATACGTTTTAGTATGTCATAGTTCTATTGCCAAATAAGGCTGTATTGGCACGCGTCAGCCTACACCCACGGCCTACGGCGCGTCCTTGTCGCAAGGTCCAGCCTCCCGCCCACAGGCTTTGGCGGAGTTTCGCGGGATGCCTCCTAAACTTGCCTTTATCATGGCCATTTTTAATAAACTAATGTCAAGCTATGAGAATTTGGAAACCTTTAACCATTGGAAACCATTTTCTTTTGATTCTATTGGAACATCAAAACTGCCAGTTCCAAATGCCAGCGATGAAACTTTCCGTGTGGTGATCTCTTTGTTTAGGGTTTACTCGTAAACTTGAGTTACCTCAGATAACAGACCGCGCCGCTTGCGATGCGAAATGATGCGAAATATTTCCGGAGTTAGAGGAGTATTCTATTAATAAATGATTCGAAGTCGCTCGTGGGCGAAGATTTCGGGCGAGAGCGCGGCGGCGCGGGCGCGGCAGTAGCGCGCGATACTCCGCGGCCGCCGCAGCCCGCGCGCGCAACGAACGAACGACCCGCACTCCCGCGCACACGATACCCCGCGACACGTCGCGACATACGACAACCGATCCGCCCTTAGACCTCTTGGACGGGCAACCAGCCTCCACCCCACGTACCTAAACACTCCAACCCAGTAACAGTAGTTGCACCGAAGGATCGACCTCATTGTAGTCAATACTGCACTTTTGCGAGGGCGGATTATAACGAACAAATCGACTAACAAACTCGAACCGCACGAAGGTGTCGCGCCGTAAAAAGCGCAACACAATAGAGTAAGCGTCTAATTATAAACGTGGTTGAGTGAGCACCGCCGACATGCAGAACATAGATCCTCTGGAGATCGCGAACATCCTCGCCACGGAGCTATGGTGCCAGCAGGTATATTCAATGAACATGTAGCGAGCGCACGTGCTAGGTGCTTCCTAGCCAAGATCTTTTATCTTAACGGCAGAAACTGTGAAATCCGTGACAAGTTTTTAATGAAACAACCGAATATCTGAATCGCTTGTTGATTCTTTGGATTGGATGGACGGTTAAAAACACAAACTAATGTGATAACATGACAGCAATAAAAATTTGCTTTCTTTTGACATTCCACTACATAAATTGAAATGCTTGCTTCTCTTGTAGTACATTCAGTAGATGAAAAGACTTCCTTCCTCCTTCCATCTAAATATTAGACATGAAACTAATATTATTCCGCCGTTATACAAGGTTTTAAAGAAATGAAGAAACCCTTCATGAATAGAATTTGGTAACAACACTACGCATAATCTAAGAAACGTATCAATTTGTTATTATTAATGTTATTGTTGTGATACACTGTTATGTAAATGTTTGCTAATAAAACTGTATTGGAATGTGGAAGCAATGTGGACTGAAACACAACAATCAACAATTGTATAATAAATACACAACTGGGATAGTAACGACTATGACTGCTGAAAAGCAAGGACCTGCAGACACTTTGACAGCAGTTACTCTGTTTTCTCTGAGTTTTGTCTATAGCTTCTTCAATAAGGCTATTTCACCAGCCACTCTAATCACTGCCCACATTTTTCGATAGTAGGTAAACCTTCTAGGGAATCCAGAACCTTCCAGTCAAAGAAGGCAGGCTCATTTATCATTTCTCGAAAAATTAATCTTTATAATATCAATTCAAATACTGATAAGTTATGTTCTTCAGCAAAATCGTAACTTAGTATTTCTCGTTATTTCCAGTTGGCGAACCTCGAAGGCCTCCAATCGGGGGTCCCGACCCGCACCACGGCCACCATAACACCCACCCAACTGCGCAACTTCGAGCAGACATACATCGAGCTGACAAACTGCCGCAACGAGCCCACAACTCACGCGGGCTTTGTGCCGCCTTCAGTCACGCACGCCAACACGTACGGTAAGGATTGCCAGTATACTCTGTTTACTAGCTGAACAATGCAACTAAGAAGATGTTTGGAAAGTCCTCAGAAACGTTACAAAAAGTCTTGCCTGTATCCTAATCCTAAGGCAAAGCGAAGCCATTCCAAATATCACTGAAACAACTCTATATGAGCCACGTGGCCCACGTGTATGTTACCATCTTGATACGACAATTTCGCTTGATGGGAAAACCCTGTTCACTTTCATATGCTTATGAAAAACACATACGAGGAGAATTCTCGGAAAAAAGTCTTGAAATTGAGATGACTTCAAATGCCTGACCAAACTATATGCAAAATTTAGTTCCATTCGAGATTTATTATTTATATTTTATTTATTATTTATACTAAAATGGGCATACGTTTGACTACATCTGATCTCACTTGATTGATGCTATGTGACGAAGTTATGTAAGGTGGAGCGCGTTTGCCCATGAGATGTCCATTCACTCTCGACTTGAAAATACCCAGGTTTTAGCTTCTTGATGATTTTTTACAACCTTTGCCTAACAGCTTCTTCTACCATTACAGGCATCCTGAATTCGGTGGGATACTGTGAGTCGGGCCCGACGACGGCGCTGCACGTGTCGCCGGGCCCTCTCTCCGCCAGCGGCGATAGCAGCAGCAGCCCTGGCCTGCCGACCCCCAAACGCCGCAACATGGGCGGCAGAAGACCAACTAAAGCACCCCAAGACATCTCCCCCGAAGAAGAAGAACGGAGGAAAGTGCGCCGCGAGCGAAACAAGATGGCTGCAGCGAGATGCCGCAAACGACGCCTTGATCACACCAATGAGCTCCAAGATGAAACCGATAAGCTTGAGGAAAAGAAACAGTGTTTACAAGATGAGATCCGCAAGCTGAACTCTGATAGGGAACAGTTGCAGGCGATCCTCGAAGCTCACTTACACTCCTGCCGGTTGAACAAGAGGTCGATAAGTCCGCCCGATGTGAAACCCTTCCAGGAGCCCTATGTGTACCCCGATGTGCCTGAAGATGGTGTGAGAGTGAAAGTTGAAGTGATGGACCCAACGGTCGACCCGGTCCTGGGGATCAACAATATGTACACATCCGCGGCAAATGATAAAAGGTGAGATATTTTCGTATTTATTGGTCTAATTCTAATGCCAAACACCACATCTATAACAATCGAAGTTTCAATGTCTTGTGCAATCCCAAAAACCGTGTTGGTCTATTTCCAACTCGAATTTGAGACATTTTATAAATTCCGATGATTAACAATTTCATATGCGTTTCGTGGTATTACGCAGTAGTTAAGTAGTTTAAGGTAATAGCATAAATTACGATATCTAAATAAGTAAATATAAGTCTTCGAAATCTTCAAATTCTGAATTTGTTGAATCGGTCGTTAAGGTCAATCCCATGCACTTAATTTTAGCTGTAATTTTTAATGTAAGCAAATAAATCATGATTTTCGACTTGCGTTTATCAAAGTTTATACTGAGTTACTGTTTATAAGTAACAAAGATGATAAAACATCACCATGCCAACACAGCAACACCCAGAAAACTATACCGCTTACCTAATATCTCAAATAGAATGTGCACTGTTATTTTCTTCAATAAATACTATGAGGCTACTTTGCTTACTTCACGTGTAGGCAAGCAGAATTGCTTATCTGCCTGTAAGCTTCCGAGTTGGTGTTTTTACTTTATAATTTATAGGCTTTGCGTTTGTCCACTGTCTCACCTGATGTTAAGTGATGCTGATGACGCGGTCTACGGCGATGCATGCTTGCCTAGAAGATAACGGCAAACGTAGCGACTGTTGTCTTACAACTACAACCGGGACTGATGGACGACTCTACATGCTACATAATATTTCTAAGTTTTAAGCGCAATAACTGTATAAACTTTATAAAAATGAGGGTAAATAGCAATCAAATCAATAGTGCTCAAGAACACCATGTCGTCCGCAGAGGTTTTCTGTACTCCTATATAACCTAAGTTGGAGTTTTGGCGGGAACGCGGAAATGTTCACGTCGTTGCATTGTATTATTTCTCAAAACTTGTGGTTTTTCCAGTATCAATGTTTAAAATTGGTGGCGTTTTACGCATTAAGTGCTGAATTACGAGCATGAGTGTGGGCAAGTGATGTAATGTGGTGAAACGTGATTTTTCGTGTTGCTTCCAAAATTTCATAGAAGGTTCTAGTAAAGTTGCCACCACCTTACTGGAGCATGACTTAGACTGGACTTCGACTACTTGACTTAGACTGGACTATGACTATGACTAAGACTTAACTTTACGTGATATATTCTTTAACGATGTATAATTACAATACTTGACACTGGCTAAATACACTATGTGTGGAGCCAAAATATAAGAAAAAAAAACCTAAGTTTGTTTGTTTTCAATTATTATGTATAGCGCAATAACTGTTTACTAAAAATATAAAAAGAGACTGTAGATTGCAATCAAATCAAATGTGCTCAAGAACACCATATCGTCCGCAGAGGTTTTCTGTACTCCTATATAATCTAACTTTGTTTGGTTCCAGAATAATGTTGTCGGCGGCTAACCCGGCCGTGGTGACAAGTTCGCCGCCCATCACGCTAGACACGCCGCCCGCCATCTCTCGCCCGAACCGGCCCAACTCCCTGCAAGTGCCATTAACGCTCAACCCCGCACAGGTAAATACCCCTTTGTCCACAGACTTGGAATACTTTCGTTGTACATCCTAACTGTATGCCTTTATCTGTTAATTGTAGTGGTAGATTATTCGTATTAGTTGGAATGCTTTTAAGGCTATATCAGCTTTATTAAGATTGGCTCCACGCGATTAGCGTATTTAGCCAGTCAAAATTATTCAATTTATTCATAGGCAATTCAAAATCACGCCCAAGTCTAGTTTAGTCAAACTCCAGTAATACAGGATGTAATTTAAGTAATTAGCATAAATTGAGCCCATGATACTACATCATTTATAGATGATTATTAAAGAGTAAAAGTGTGTAAATGAAAATATTTTTATTGAAAATTATGAAGATTGCCGCGGCGCCTAACGCAGTTGGCGCAGATGATTTTGATACATTTAAACGTTTTTATACCTTGTATGTACTAATTAAAAACAGTACTACATTATTTTAATTAAATTTTGTATTGTAGTATTTGATTAAGTAAGTTATTCCATTTTTTGGAGTTATAATTATTACTAAACCAATGTGTTAAAATTCAATAATTTTGGTCCACACGTGACCGATATCAGGAGTAGGTACTTAGTTTGAAAGGATGCTAATGAATTCAATTACACCCTGTATAGGGTAAATATTCCTATAGACTTGATTTTAGAAGGCGGAAACGTTATTGTGCTACCATTTTCAATGATATCTTTACTAAAAAACACAAAAAATCAGAGGAAAAATCCGCTAGCCGGGCAGGCTAGCCCGTTAAACTAAAAAAATCCATGTAAGCTCACAATACTGCTTAATTCCCAAAGCGATAATAAATGGTAATGAAATAGCAGGTTATGCAAACATCGTGATGATACCATAGCTTGATGGTAGGGCGTTTTCTAGTCCTCTCATTTCCAGCTATTGTAAGTTAAATTAACCTGAAGTTAACTGTTATTCATACGGCAGTTGTACATTTTTTATTGTTTAAACTATAATATGCAAAATAAAGTTACGGCTTAAGAATTTGTCGCCAAGCACGCATTCACACCTTACACGTGAGTGCAAGGCGCGGCGTAATGTCGCCAATGTTTTCACTAAACAACAGCTGATATAGTCCAACGTACGGAAATGTAAAAAAACTAGTTGACGCTACAACAAATATTTTTCTCCACAGATGCACAACAACAAAGCTCTCGGCAACAACAAGATAGCTGGCATCGAGATCAGTACTCCCAGCAATGGCATCCCCTTCAACTTTGACAGCCTAATGGAGGGTGGCACCGGACTTACCCCAGTCCACCCGCACCCGCACCCTTGCGCGCACCAACAGCGAGCCGCCCCTGACGTCACATCCCCCGACTCGCACAATAGTCTCGTCAGCCTTTGAGATCACCTTGACGCCACCTGTCTACTCTTCGAACCGCTCTTCGACATCGACCTACTGTAAAATTGTTACAGAAACGGCCAATTCTCGAAACTTCTACTTTGGAAAATTGGTTTCAGCGCCATCTATCGGCGGACTATGACAAGTATGACTTATCAACGCAAATCGTGAAAAATAACAGTTGTTTGCCTAAACGGTTGAAGCAATCCTATTGAAAATTTATACGCAGGCAGTTTGAATCTTCAGAAAGATTTTTTGATGGTAAAAAATAGGATAACTCCTTGGGAGTTATAGGAGTTGGCCGTATTATTTTGTCGATGTTATCGGTTAAGAGTAGCGGGAGGCGATTACAGCGGTCGAGCCGTGAGACGCGCCGGCCGCGAACCTAGTTCGTGTCGAGTTTCCTTCACTATTCGGTATGCTCTATCATTCGCCGATCTTTACATTCTAAAACTTCCTTTAACCTTGAATCTTTCTACCGCCTGAACGGCCCGTTCTCTTTCTATTTATTGAGCTCCAATAAGTAACATACTTGCTCACTTGTGCTTTGAATTTATAACGTAGTCTCGTCTTATAATGGCCTAGCGTTGCCAGCCTACAAAAGTCAATTTAACAGTTTTTTATAAAAACAATCTTTTTAAATGAGAATATTTTTATAAGTAGAAGTGTATTTCTGCAGTAAAATAATAATTGTGATCGAAAAATGAAACAGAGTTTTATTTGAAGCATTTCAGGGATTTATTTTCGTGTTGTGCTTTATCTAGCGAGGCTAGAACACTAGGTGCGTTTAATGTAAGTGTGTTGTGTAAAAGATCTCTTTTACGATCAGAATACAATTTTCGGCACAAAAATATTTTTTACTAAAGCGATTCTCGAAGTATCTTGTCATAATAAACCTAGTGCCATTTACTACGTCTACTCTCAGGAATACAATAATTATGTAGTAACTTAGTAACTGTAAACTAACAGCAATACATTATTACATTACTTAAAATAATTAATATATTTGAATGTAAGTTAGCTCAATGTTTATGTAACGTCTTACCGTTCCATTGGATTAGGTTCTGGTAGAATATAATTTGTAATTTTAAGCCTTTTGTGATACGTCCAGTGATGTTCGGTCCAATATCGGACGGGGTGTAGTGTATTAACTCGCGCCATGAGGAGTTATCGTTACGAAATTTTATTTATGACTTAACTGTATTTCCTATTTATTAAAATAATAAATGTGATTAAAATACAAAAAAAATACTGGCTTAGTAGTTAAATTTTTAATTTGTAAATTTTATAATTTATACATTGTGTATAAAGGGCTCGTGGCGTGAGTTGATCGATTTTGTATTGGCAATGACCACTGGAATAAAATATTGTTAGTTTAAGGCAATAATTAGTGTAAGAGCACTAAACAATTAATTTAAATTCGCATAACTTAGACCAAAATATTATTTTATGTGCTTTATCGTAGATGTAATTTAAAATCTAAGCCAAATATTGATTTTATGCTAGGTTTAGTTGTAGGATTCCCGTTAAAGTATTATTGTGTAGGCGCAGGATGGCGGAGACTATTTATTTACAAATGTATGTTTCAAAATAATGACTGGGACCGTCTGTGGACAGCCTCATTCGTTTAATACACTACTCAATCGAAATATTATACCTACGCATAATATGAACATAGGTAAGATTTTTTCTAGAACATTTTATAACGCAATTGTAGTATAACATTTTGTATTTTTTCATGGTAAAATAGCAAAGCAATATATTTGATACTATATAATGTTGTAAGCAGAATATAGCGAATTATTTAACTGTAAATCGGAAAATATAAATTTGTTTACATACACCTGATTTGTGGCTTTTATTTATACTTTTCCTTGAGATAGTGACCTTATTTACATATACTTACGTAGCGTTGAGACGTAAACATGTTTTTAACAGAAATCAATATTGCGATGTTAGCTCAAAATAGTCTACACGTGGTAGATAACAAATATTTTGAACGAGGTGAACATAAACCGTCGCTCGTGTTATCTACGTTTTTTTGCGACAAATACCTAGTAGGTAGGTATATTTCACACTGATATTTTATTATAGTAACTCTAGTACCTTTTATTAATATTAATGTACGTAAAGGATTTGAATCTTTATGATTAATTGGATTTTTTCCTTTTACATTTACATTAAAAATATTTTTTTCAAGGACTACTTTATACTTCGTTTACAATAAGTATATCTAATATTTTAAAAGTAAGTAAATATAATAATTATGATTATTTATAGCAGCAATCTAACAATTTATTTGATACATTTTCTTAACCTATGTATACATAGGGCGAATTCAGTGAACTTTTCGTGCAATAATTAATGATAGATAATTAGATATACTTAGAATAAAATATAGATAGGTGGTCAATACTTTTAGTAATAGCATGGGGTCCCATCAGATACAGACGAAAAATAGCCCGAACTTGAAAAAAATGTAGTAATCGTGTCTAGAGAGTTATTAGTTAGTGTCCAGTGTATTCATTTGGCCCAATACTTCGCCAACACGCAATAAATGGTGTGTTGATAATCTTGCGTTGTGCAGAAATAAAATAATTCGTAAAATAGCCCGCTTTATTCCGTTGTATGGGATGAGGCATCTGTACTGTAGGTATTATATTATCTGGGGTAATAGTAATCCTGCGCGTATGTTCGTTGAAACTGCCGTTTGATATAATTCCTGATAACAACGTATACGTAGAAGATGATTTCAAGCACGCTGATGCCGCTGCAACCCAGACATAACCCGAAAACACCGCCGAGGTTTGCTGAAATAAATATTATAATAATCATTATTATATTTATTTAGAACGTAAATATGTTGCTGAAAATTGTGAAGTGTCGGTAGTAACGAATACGAATAGACGAAAAGTTACGAATTCATTACTTCCCAGAATTCTATCTCTATTAGCGCCACTATCGAAGGGTGTAGTCAATAATACAGTGCGTTTATTTCTATATAAACGGGTTCGATTCCTGTCTTGAATATTGGTTTTTCAAAAGACATGATGCCACTTTAGTTTTCAACAAAATCGGTCCCGTTACTCTTTTAAGTACCTACTTTTCGTTATCGTTTACTTTTTGTTTCTTCAGTTTCGGATTTGACTCACCACGCCCTCTTGAATAATTCACCTCCATAGAGATCCTATTGCACCACGGATTCTGAAACGTGTAATCTAAGTAGGTGAACTGAGAAACCATATATACTACTTACAAGCAAAGCTAATGATCGACATGACGGTCTCCTGCTTCTGCTTTACATATATTGGGATAGGGAAGTAGAAGTGCATGATAGATGAACTCTTGTTGAATTTTATCCCTTTACTGAAACAAATAAGAGATCAACTAGATTGTGATAATTATAAAGATCTTCCACCTAAATTCTCTCTAACTTAGAGGAGACTCTAGAGTTGGAAGTTGGACTTGCACCGGCAATGTCCTCGGTGTTGCAGATGTCCATAGGTGGCCGTGACCTTACCATTAAATAGGCCACATGCTGGCTTGCCACTCATTTTATTAAAAAAAGGTGATAAAATGGAGAAATTGAAAGATTCGCTCCAAAAAGCCAGGCTAAATATCGCAATGAGTTATAACTTACTAAGGGTTGTATATCATATGAGGCATGGCGTCCAAGTTCCCGATGATCATCTCGACTTTATAGTTCCTGGACTCGCAGTCACGGGGGCAGTTGCAATGCACAGAGTTCAGCCATTCGCTCATGTGCTCTACAAAAATAAAAGGAAAGTAAACATACCTAAATAAAATTCATAGATAAGGAAGTAGAAAATAAATTATCATTATTGTAAAGCGCTTATCGCTATAAATAATTGTGGGCTGGAATATTTGGACTCTCTATAGGATATCGCGGCTAGTCATAATCAACAGCCTGAAGACGTCGACTGCTTAGAATAGGCCTCTCCCAGACAGTACCACTGAGCAACTGCTTGGCTCTTGCATCCATCGGTTCCTACGGCTTTCACCAGATTTTTGGTCCACCAAGTAGGGGTCGGCCTACACTGTGTCTTTCAGTTTGTGGTCGCAATTCAAGAACCTTTCATCCCCATCGGTTGTTAGTTCTACGAACGATGTTGTGGTAGATTTCGCGACTAAATAAACAGCCGGTCGTGATGAAATATGGTATGGTGATAATTTGAATCCTGAGGAAGAACATTATCTAGGTATACCTACTACTCATTATAGTTGAAAAGTAGTAAAGCCACGGGCTGCACCTATAAGTTACCTATAGATTAATTGATTTAGGCACAAAGTGTTACACAACGAACTATGATTCTATTCTAACCTTTAACGTCCATAATGCAAGGGATGCTAGTCAAGTTGCATATCATATCGGGCCTAAGTCGAGGCATAAAGAAGAGGTTACAATGGCAAGATTCGTGAACAGCCAATGCGTAGCAGGTCATGTCGCAATCAGAGTTGTGATACTGCTCGAAGTAAGGCAGCCGGTGTTCGTCTTCCAAATAACAATCGCGGCTTGAAAATGTAAGTACGACGTATGAAATTTTCCAGTTCATAGCACTGTTATGACGTCGTAATCTGTCATAGCGATTCAGGAGACCTCAGCGCTGAGCCTCAGCGCTGAGGTCTCCTGAATCGCTATGCTCAGCGCTGAGGCCTCGATTCAACCAACTTTTATTTGAAAATAGAACGGAAATAGCGTCATCGTTTCTGCAAAAGGCATGAGCTAGGGGAGAGCTTTCCGTTCTATTTTCAAATAAAAGTTGGTTGAATCGAGGCCTCAGCGCTGAGCCTCAGCGCTGAGGTCTGCTGAATCGCTATGCTGGTGGCCGATGAAGCAGCTGACTATGACATAATCAGCCGGAATACGTCCCCTGCTGAACATAGGCCTCCCGTATACCACTTTGGACGCTTATCATAGGGGGTTTGCCATAATTACCAAGCTTGGCCGGTGTCTCGGTGATCGCTGAAGATTTTAATGTACTGAAGAGATTGCTGCTGCCCGTTCCCTGGATATTCCCAAAGCCGACTCTTATGGCTCCCAATGGGAAGAGATGGGGTTAGTAAGTATTCTTAGAGTCCGCGCCAAACTCAATGGCGACTATGAAGTAGGTACGCTGTAAGCCCCCCGCACGCTGCGCACACCGCTTACCTCATGCCGCGCTTCGCGTTTCGCGCAGACTGCCTTCACAGCCGCCATTGAGTTTGGCGCAGCTACACACTGGCGGCTGCAAAACACGTGCAGCAAACATTATGCAACTTTATTTGCTGTGAACTATGTTTCATTATAATTTTAAGTGCCCCCAGACATCCTGTTGAATATAGGGCTAAAGGAGGCTTTAGCGAAATGTTCATCATCAAATAACTCCAAAATTACTTTAAGTTTATCCTTTATCAGATTAAGCAGTCCTACCTCCATTGGGGTAGTGCTTTGACATCATCAGAGCAGTAAGTGTGCGTTGCATGAATCTCATGGTAAGACTCCACGTTGGACTCGATCAGGCTGGACTCGTCGTCTGCAGGAAACTCGCTGTAATCCGTATACATCACCTGGAAATCATTTGAAAAGAAAGACTCCGTGGGCGGCTCTCTTAACATCAGGTGAACGACTAGATCGCCATGTCACTCATTCTCATAAAAAAAACATTTTAGGATGGAAATGGAAGCCATAAATTTAATTAAGACATTTCGAAAAATTCAAATCATCACACAGCTAATCAGCACGCAGTGTTTGCACGAATACTTACTTAGGTTAGGTGCATTGACTATAAATCCAGCTTAAATAAATGTTTTGATTTGAGATCAGGCTGAAGGGAAAATCTCTGTTGACACGGGAAGAGTTTGTAATTGAATAGATTTTAGACGAAAAAAACGTTCAAACAATAGTTGCTTTTCGGCTAATTTTATTATTTAGGTACCTTGGTAGCTCCAGCATTCAGGATAGTCCTGTCAATGGCGTTTTCAGGGTTGTAGTCTGTCACCACAATCAAACCATCTTGTTTGCCTCCCAGCGTCACATTTTTCATGATAAAATCTTTATTGTGTACGTTTCTGGAAAAAATAATTAGCGTTCAGCGTAATCTATCACCATACCAGCTCCAATCCAAGAGCAAGATAGATGTAGCATAACCGCTGACGCTCTATGGCTCACCACCGCGGTTTGTCAGGTCGTCGGTTACGATATAATTATGTAGATAAGTAACTACCTTCCGTCTTTATATTGGTATACATTATTAAAAGCGCAACAAAGTCCATGAGCCGTCAGGATGGGCGAGAATAGCTTCGCGCAGTTCTCGTACTTTTCGTTCTCAAAGAAACACATCTTCAAAAAGCTGTCACAGCTTTGTGGGATAGCTGGCATTACGTCGGACACCTGCGGGTAGGCAAAAATAGTTAATTAAAATAACTAATTAAAAACTCAGTCTCAAACTGCATTGCTGTGCTGCTGCAATTTTTCACGTGTTTATTCTTTAATTCAAAACCTTACTATCGCCTATCACTAAAAGTAATTTACTATTTAGGTGGATACCAGCGTAGGTGTCTAGGTAAATTTATTTCATTTTAGGCTGCTTACTGTGTATCTGTTGAGATACAATAGCGATTGAAGATGGTTCAAGTCACTCTTCTCGATATAAGAGACTTTTTCGTAAAAGCCCAACAGTTGCGGAAGTACTCTTTCCAAGTCGATGGATAGGTTTCCATTGCTGAAACAGAATGAGTATTGGTAAATATCAATCTTTTCAATATGATTGCAACTTACTTTACCTACTGTCCATAGGGCCCGCTCTTTCAGTGGCCGTATCTTCTCTATCCTCTTCTCTCGGCAAGGGCGTAATCAAGCCAAGGCTCGCACCCCAGCTCGCCTAGAATGCGCACCGCGAGAAAACTTATCGTCGCTATTAGAGTGAGACACACATAGGCGCTACCACAGTCTTATCACGGTTTTTCACGAGAAAAAGGGTCGAGAAAATTATGTCGCGGTGCGCATGCTATAGGGGGGTCAGGGGTGCCCGTTGAACTAGTTGCGACGTTGTAAGGGTCAGTATAGATAGAGACCAACACGAGCCGGTTAAAAAAATCAATAATTTCTGGTTGTGCTATAATGTCTGTCACTGTATCAAAGCTAGCATGACTAAGATACTTATGTCGTCGCATTACCTCGGGCTGAAACGTGAATTTCCTTTTCAACGAGGCAATGCTGCCAGCATGTTGGGTACGCTACCTACTGGCAGTGGGCTGGAGCATTTGGACTGTCTATATGCCATCGCGGTCTATTATACAGTCCATATGTTCTTTGTTGTAGGTATAGTGTAGCTAGTTAGGGTGTAGTGTAGTTAGTTTTTGTTTAGTTTTTATTATTGTAGTAGTTAGCTTGAGTAATAAGGCATATTGCCCATTAAAAAAAAATCCATTAGATTTGACATTTCCAGCGGTGCCTACACTCAATAATTAGGTATACCTCGCAGCGTGCATGCTAGCCCGGCACTGGCAGAAGCATTTTCCTTTGCTTACAACTCTGGTACTGTAACGATCCAGGGTGTCTCGTAACGTCACATTTATTAGGAATGTTTATTCATCAAGAAAAAATATTTAAATCATTAAATCTTATCAATTTTGCTTATAAAAATAATTCAAATTAAAGCAATAGTCGTAGGCATTACGCTCATTACTGAAAAATATGAAGATAGGTATTGGAGTAGTTACCTGAATATGAAATGAAGTGAAATTAGTAGAAATCAAACCTTCGTTATAATATTGCATACAGAGTTCATATCAAAGATTTGGGAGCTCTTAGTCGTAGAGCGATCGATCATTGAATGTGTCAAAAATTTTCCTTGGATTCCAAATTTAAGCGTGACGGATTTTTATGTTTCTTAATTAATTTCTGAAGTTCGCGCGGTGTAAGGAGGGATTATGCGTGAAATTTTGTTAAGGGCCAGGGTATTTTTCATGAGCATCGACTGAAAGATGATTACTGAAGGATAAAGTACTTTATTACCCTTTTCACATAAAATTTTAATACTTAGGCATATAGGGAAGGAGTTATTTTATGTGTTATTATCTATTTAGATGTGATTGTGCTTATGGATTCGGCTTAAAGCGATTTACTCTGTCACAGAGATAGTTCAGGAACTAAAAGGTCTTAGATTATTATTTTAATATATGACTTCAGTTGTATTGATAGAGCTTTATGTTATTAATAACATTATCAAGTGGTATTGGAAAGTTGTATTGATTTATTTGTAAATATCTACATAAAAGTATAAAACACGTAAGCGGAACATCTAGCATTCGGATAATTATGACTTTTGTTGTCGGTTTCCTATAGATTTGTGGAAGTTTGGAGGAATTTTCAGGAATGCAAGTTATGTTTTAAAGTTCATATTAATTTTTGAAATTACGTTACATAATATTTAGATGATTATTACTTTAGAACGAGTAGGATGGGTACTTTTGAATTAGGTTTTCTTGATATTTTCGAATTTTCCATCTAGATTGAACGATTTGCGATACCCACCCCTCTTAAATTTTCTCAAGCAGAAGGAATCGTGTGGCTAATATTGTAGATTTTCATTTGTTTAAGTGAAGTATCACAACCATATCAATATAGATTTTGACCATGTCGGCGCGCGCACTACAAAATGAAACCAGGAAAAACTATAAAACAGAGCCGAGGAGCTGTCAAAAGGGTCATTCATCAAGCAGCCGCGGGGGTCATTACATGATACCTGTGGCAGTGCTCATGAGATTTTCGGGTAACTTCAAGTTAGAGTCGTCCTCTCAAGTAATTCTGGTTCTGAGGAAGAATCCTTGGTTCCAGAAACCCCAGTCAGAAACAAGTTGAAACATGTGATATACGCAGCTTGTTTTCCTCCTACTTTTGCGTTAGGGCAGATCGCGTATTCTGTGGAGACCTGCACCAGATTTTGCCTCCGTTATAGGATCTGGATCCACCTTTTTGGTTTGGTTTGCATTCTGGCTGAAAGGAGGGCTGAAAAGATTAGCTGACCCGTCTTCGTGTATACGATACCCGGATCCTAAATGTAAATCAAACTGAACTGTCCCACACAATAGGGTTTTGTCTTCTATGCACTTATGAGACTTCGGTCCGCATACAAGATAAAAAATAGGTGGCAATAGGATTTATTAGCTTTGGAGAGCTTTTGTCACAGCTCGTTTTCTTATAGGCTAGATTAGGTATGTTCTCATTGCACACTCGAGAACAGACATGCACGCTTAAAAGTAAATATGAGATTTGTAGCAATCTCTAGTTTTGGGGGTACACACCAGATGTTAGAAAAAGCTATAAGTTGAGGAACACACATGGGAGGGAAAGTTAGGGTTAAAATACTAAAATTTGCAGTAAAATAAATGTTTTAGGGAAATAGGTAAAAATCGATTGTACAAAGGTACATAAAAATAGATTCAAAATTATTATAAAATTGGTAGTAATATAAAACTGTGAGGGAAATAGGCAAAACTCGGTTTTATAAAAATGCTTAAGATTAGGGTTAAAATTATAAATCATGCGGTAAAATAAAATGGTTAGGAAAATAGGGAAAATCAAAATTATAATAAATGCCTGATTCTAAAAAATAAAATAATGACAATATTCAACCAAAATAATAATTTCTTGGTGGTGTGCGGTTTGAGAGAAGTAGGTAGGATTTTCTCTAATCGGATCCTGAAGGAAAAGTCCTAATCAAGCGTATGTAATTGAATATCGTCCTGTTAGTTCAAAACAGGTAATGGATTAGTTGCGTTAGTTATGTAACAGTTGGGAAACTAGGTTTCGAATGATTGCATTTGCAAGTATAATAGCATCTTCCTGAATTAAGTTTAATTTCACTCTATTAGCTTCAAAATAAGTAGGGTTGATTATGTTGCGTTAGGTGCGTAAAAGTTAACGGAACGAGACTTAGGATATCAAATATCGATCTATAAGGTTCAAGATAGGTAAAGAGATGACGCAGAATTAATTTTAGATTGGGATCATTCTCGTAAAGCTTAATTATCAATATCTATTTATCTCAATTCTATGAATATGGTTCAGTTTGTTGAAATAGATTCGAACGAGAATGTTGTACTAATAAAATATGATTTCATTAATACTTACAATAAACGTAGTTCTGTGGAACAAACATAACTTTAAGACTAGTCAGTTCAAGAAAAACACAGTCAGTCCGAGGATCTATAAATGAACCAATGTTTATATTTTGAAATAAATAATTTATAGTAATTAAAGCAAATAATATAAGTGTTATCAAAGTAAACAATGGGTAACGTTAGTAGGTATAATTCTTTAGGAAAATCGTTTGATAGTTAAAACTGGTGCATTGACTAAAACGTGATAATTGAAGCTAAAGTAATATCGGCAATTTTCATGACGGAAATTTAGGAAAGCTTTTAGACTTTGGGCTGTATGAGATGAGACAGGGGGGGAAGTTCAGCTGGAAGGCTAACTTTAGGGTTTGTCATATACTGAATTTAGTACGTATTTGATAGACTCACAATGGTCTCACATTAGGTGATGAAGGATAAGTATGAGGTTTTGCTTTGCTAATAAATTAACGTAGAGTTCCCCTGAATGTATTGAGGACGTATGTTGTTAGGGCTTGCTAAAAGATCATGTCCTCTCTGTCCTTAGTGTTTTGAAGACAAAACTAGACATACTGACCTGGAATGAATAGTAATAAATAGTAAAATCAATTTCCCCAACAGTGTCTTGAAAACCTCAAGTGGAGGCAATTTCATACACAACATAGTGGAGGGCTGTCCCGTCAGGTGTCGAAGCTCACAGTTATGGAGCGGGGAGGTGCTCCGTAGCCGAATGTTATGATAAGCAGATAGATTATCATGACTTCGCTAATTTAAACAAACTTAACTTCAGAATGTATGACTTATTACAACATTTACGTGAAGCCTTAGTACTACTTATTAGGTTAATGTGAGTTGTTTTGGGGCAATCTACGTTTTCGATATTTCCAGCAAATATAGGATTAGCGCTCATCATAGGTTCAGATTGCAAAGCTTAGTAAAATAAAGAAATTACATTCTACTAAATTAATCTCGTATTGAGTCGGCGTCAGTTAGGAATTGTCTCATTACTTTAAAAGGAATTGGCTTACTACATTATCACAACGTACGGGTTCTACCACTATTAGGAGACGATCACTTGGCCATAACAAATCGAAAACAGACAACAAGCTTAGGTTTATTTTATGTTCTTTCTATCAACAATTTTAGGTTCTTTTCAACGGTATTAGAATTGCTAGCGGTTATTTAATTTCAATTTATTAGGATAATTTAAACTTAGGTAATTAAGTTCGGTAAATTAAAGATACAACTATAATAATTATGAATATAAGAGAAATAGGGGGGTTAGTAAAGGGGGGGGTTGTTACAGTACCCAATGTTCAATTGGCATTAATGACACTGATAAAATACCTCCACTCTTTGACCTCGCCAATGATTTGTCGGTCTTCATTACAAGGGCAATACTTACACGAGTGTTTTATTGAAATGCCTCATGAAGTTTACAGTTATCTGGTTTGGGGAGCACAGTGTGATGGCAGGATAGGGCAGGTTCTGCGCTAGCTCATACTGGTTCTCGATCGTGATGCGCGTGGGCATCTCTTCGAAGCGAGAGTACAGCAGCCACGAGAGCAGGCACGCTAAGGATAGAACGGCGAGTATGTTTGCCAGCCAGAAACATCTACAAACAAAAGATGGGCCGTCAATTTTTATAGCATTACTGACATGACATAAACAAAAAGCCCGACATCTCGTTACAGCCGCCACTGCCTGTTGGATATTTTTTAATTTTCTGAGATCATCAAGCTGCCTGATGTGGTGACTATGGCAAATCTCTCTATGATTAGAAAGGACAGGACTTTTTTATGGGACTTGGGTGTTTATTCTAATCAGCATACAATTAATGTCAAACGAAAGATTAATTATGAAGGATTAATAAAATTCATATAAAGAATTTATTCACACCTCCATTTTTTTACATTTGGCTTGAAACAAAAATATTTATTATTATGGCTTCTATGTCTTCTCTGACTCTCGGGTCTAGCCCGGCATTGAAGAAGGCATTGGTGGGGCCGAAGCTAACACCAAGAGGCTCTTTTGAGTAGGTACAGAAGTAATTATTATGACTGACATGGCATGGTATGGCATATTAAACTATTTTTGTATATAGGTATAGGTATAAAATAAATATGGGCTATTATGGTGAAATTTTGATGGATAGTAACATTGGGTTATGGGATGAGAGAACGGCACCTGCCAAATTTGTCTCATATCAAAATGTTTGAGGCAGGTGATGACTTGCCACCCACTAAATGGGCCTCCTGTAGTGGCTATCGCATATTGGTGCCGAGGAAGCAACATTGGTGTGGGTGGCTTAGGGTGTCGAGAGGTGTGCTGCACTTTCACTGAACGCTACTCGCGGCGTTATGCCCTTTAACACTTCCACCCTGGAGCTTAGGTTCTTAGCTCTTACGACTTCTACCCCCGAACAGCTGGTTAAGGCAAGCCAGGGGTCAGGGGTCTCACTTAGCCCCTGGAATCAGGGTACGCAGTGTCGCCAGTCATCATTATTGTTATTATATTTATTGCTTGCAACACTGGAGCTGACTTATTGAATGTTATATATTAATAGTAGCAACAGTTTTTTTTGTGGTTTTATCACAAAGTAACAATTGGAGTTTTGGCGGGAACGCGGAAAAGTTCACGTCGTTGCATCGTATTATTTTTCAAAACTTTTGCTTTTTCCAGTGTTAATGTTTAAAATTGGTGGCGTTTTACGTATTAAGTGCTGAATTACGAGCATGAGTGTGGGCAAGTGATATAATGTGGTGAAACGTGATTTTTCGTGTTGCTTTCAAAACTCCATAGAAGTTTCTAGTCAAGTTGCCACCACTTTGCTGGAGCATGACTTAGACTGGACTATGACTACCTGACTTAGACTGGACTATGACTATGACTAGGACATGACTTTGCGTGAAATATTTTATAACACGATGAAAATATAATACTTGACACTGGCTAAATACACTATGTGTGGAGCCAAAAAAAAGAAAAAAAAAGTAACTATTGTTTTTTTCTGTAACCTA
Organism: Ennomos erosarius; assembly: GCA_963580505.1. NCBI lineage: Eukaryota > Metazoa > Arthropoda > Insecta > Lepidoptera > Geometridae > Ennomos > Ennomos erosarius. The sequence goes on along the minus strand of OY756996.1, from coordinate 8,112,298 downwards.
TGGGTTTTATCCATAGATAAGACAAAAACGATCGAGTTTTATCACTTCGTGCTGGGTTATACTAAATCAAAATCGGAGGTTTCGAAAAATCCAAACCTATTACGGATTAACTTTATGTGTGACCCAGTATCATATGCCACTATTATCATATTGATTATATTTAACACCCACTTATAACCCTCTCCTTTAGATTACGTTCAAAGTTGCGTTTTATAGGGGAGGCTGTTCAGTAGTGGAGGTCTTCGAGCTGGTGAGTTTGTTAATGTGGCTTATTCTAGAAATCCCTTTTGCCTCTTCTTTGCATGTCCTAAGGGGGATACTATATTAGAACAAACCTTGATATGCGATCAGGAAACAGATAAAAAAATTTAAGTCCTAAAATAGTGCTTTCTAAGCAGAACTTTCGTAAAAGGAACCGGAAGTTGCCTTTCATTGTTATAATATATCTGTGGTATCGTTTGAGAGAAAATAAACAAAACCTAATATTTTGTTATTGTGCTGCTGTTTCAGATCACTATTTTAAAGTAAATAAAACCTGTTCAATTAAGTACCTCATCTATGTATTATTTTGGTCCTATCATGGCTATAGATCATGACAGACTGTACACGACACAATTGACACGCTAGACTAATTAAAAATATTATATTACTATAAATATATAGTACTAATTCATATTAACTGAATATAATACCTAATTATACAAAATCAACTACCTACATATTTTTAGCATGAATAATTTATTATAATTGGACATGTATGGAGATGGTATTTATTTATAAAATACTCTAACCATATGTTTTGAATCAAGGTAATTTTTGTAGCGTTTTAATTACTTAAATTTATTTTTTCACTTTATAAATACAACTATTTCATCCCATCTTCTCCTAAAAAGGAGGTGAAGGCTCTCGATAAATAAATAAGTGCGCCTAAAATGGGTCACTCATTATAGCAGTATCAAAATCACTTTTCTCAAAAAAGGGTATGTAAAGCAGAGTGAATCCCTCGCTACGCTTAGTATACTAATCTAGAATCGTTCGCTTAGTTTTGGATTATAACAAACGCTCTCGCCCTAAATAAATTATTATGGTCCCTTATGAAACAATCCATGACTATTAATTTGTTGCTTGTTAGGAAATAATAGAAAATTTCCGTCTATAATCCGTTTATTAGGTAGGTACTAGGAGACTGACTTAAACTATGGGTTTAATTAATAAAACATGAATTAGGAAAAACGTATAAAGTGATTTTATTGAGAATGAGAACCCCCCGTGAAATCTTTGCATAATTAGGTACAATTATTGGATTCAAAACAATTTAATATATATTAAAATAACTTAATAAGGTACCAATTTATATAGAAAAAATAGATAGAGGTCTGGTCTAGGAGAAAAATACAAAAGAACTACTATAAAAGCATAAATAGCATGGGTATTTGGATAATAGCTCTTAAAATCCTAACAACAGTATACTGTATAACAATAATTGGTAAGTGCCAAAAAAATGGTCTTATGTATATAATATATACATACAATATGTTTAGTTATCGCTGTGGGTAGATACAGCTATAGGCAAATAGGGTAAAGTATGTAGATATAATATTATTTTCTACGTTTTGTAAATCTCACTTTGAAAGGGGTAGGGTTAATTAAAATGGGGAGACAAATATATCTACATACATATATTTTGCATAAGACCAATCCATATTAAGAGTAATATTTTTTGTGTATTTATCTGAACTATTATTTATTTATTATTTACTCAATGTGCAATGAAAGAGAGGACCACTAGTGAGCTGATATTAGATCATACTAACAGTGGTATTCATAAACAAAGGTTGAAAAACCCCCCAAAATCTATCATTCCACTTTTACCTAGAGGTGAAATGCTCAATCATTCTTCTTTCACTTTCATAAACAATCGCTGGAGAAACCCTTAACTGAAAAGCATTTTAATTAAATACTCTACGATTTCAATCAAGTTGTCTTTGAAAATTCTGCCGAGTTTCATTTTGACGCGACTTTTGAACTATCAAAAGCCGCGCCAAAATGTCACCCATCATGCCAGATTGGGGGCTGCTTTTGTTTATGAAATGCATAAAGCTAGAATTTACCGCACAGCGCCTGATTCATCCTCTAGGAGAGCCTCGACTATGAATTCCAGTGTTAGTCAACCCAACCGACCAAAACGTAAGCACGTACTTATTAATTTGTCTAATTAACTGATAATACAAATAGATACTTATCACTACAGCTTGTTAAAAAGATCCTACAATAAACTAATAAATAGTTTAGTAAATTTTATGTTGTTATAAACACTTGGATAAGAATTTATTTTTAAAAGAAATAGGCATGATGACTACTATTAGAAATGAACAAGTAAATATTACTTTCAGAAATAAGATTAAAAATGAATGCAATAATTGAAAAAATAAGTAAAATCGGTAACTAAATCACGGAGTAATAAGCTTTTAAAGTTTCTACAGGAGGCATCTCCTGTCCCTTTCTCGCGAAACAGAGCGCCCCCCGTTAGCGTTACCTACTATGAAAAATCCACTCATGACGTCACATGCCAAAGAGATTGTATGAAAAGCTACCACAGCTTAGTAATGAGGTACTGTGAACGACTTTCCTCTGACGTCACTGGCCGTTTGAGCTATCTCTTTCTATTCCGGTTTTTAAAATGCTTGTAACTTGGTAATTTTTTGAGATATCTAATTTTTGTTTTCACAAATGTTTATCTTTTGAGAAATATTATTAATTTATCCAATAAAACATTTTTTTCGTCTTGCCTATTAAGAAATAATTTATATGAAAGTATGAACAATCGTTTAAATATTCCTAATACTTAATTATGTTTAGTTATCGCTGTGGGTAGACAGCTATAGGCAAATAGGGTAAAGTAGGTAGATATAATATTATTTTCTACGTATTGTAAATCTCACTTTGAAAGGGGCAGGGTTAATTAAAATGGGGAGACAAATCTACCGTAATAAGTCCCCAGATATATAATCTTTCATTGAAACAAGACCTTTTCACTTCTTTATGGAAACCTCCCCTCCCTTCCCCCAAAATTAGAAAGTCTTATCCAACAGAACGGAGGGTTTCTAAGCTCCAGCCCTTTACGGTTCAGTTTGCTTGGTTTTGTTTGACGTTTACAAAATCTATAATCATAAAGCAAAAAGCTCCATCTATCTCTAACACTATTTGCCTACAGCGAATTCTACGATATTATTTTAATTTTTTTAAACCTATTCTGAATGAGCTCAGGAGATCAAAATACTTTTCAAACATATTACAAATTTTGAAACATCAAACCTCATTTTTAACATAAATAAATATTTTCGTTAAGTTTATAATTTTGTTTAAAATAAAGTTCTTTTATGTAGACGTATAAATTCATATACACTAATTTATAGAACACCACTCTTAACATACCTACTATAATATAAAAAGGTATCTCATTATTTTGCATTTTAGCTATTATAAATTAGAAATGCCAATAAAATGACTACTTACTATGTATGTATGTATAAAAATGTGTGCCCCATATGTTTCTGAGCAATGCAGCAGAATATTTATGATTAATAAACATTTAAATACACATAACATACAAAGACATTTAGACAATTTATAATATACAACATATGACATTTTGACATTGTCGTACACAATATACAATATACAATATTAATCTAATAAAATATATATACTTTTTGAACTAAATGATTTAACGTCTTTCTAAACATGTATAAGAACTATCAATTACCTAATGGAATGGAAATCCACTATTACACTATATATGCATGCATTTCGGCACGAAGAAAAGGCGATATATATTATATCTGGTCATTCCATGACTAATTAATATAATATTTATTACATTTAAAATATAACAAAAAAGGTGAAACGCAAAATATTTTATAAGTACATACTTACATATAGAATAGAGTATCTGGATAGCAATTTGAATTCATTACAAATTTTAAATATAGGAAAATAATTAATAAATAACATCACCTATTTATTCTCTTTAATAATTAATGTTTAGAGGAAATAGGAGCCAAAGCTAATCTATATCATTAGATTAAAAAACCGGTATATATGAGAAATCTTTAAGCATATGAGATTTAGTGATTACGTCGTATATTTTATTATTAGGTACAAATACAATATAAAACTTTAGCTTCCTACTTACAATTACGAAGAATAAATTATCTGACAACTAGCATAAACGGGAGTGTACATAATACCGTATATTATATAAATATAGAACTATTCTATCTCACATTGTATTGTGCGCTCCGTGTCCATTCAACATCATTATAATACTAATCTGTTAATTTTTCAAAATAACCGTCATGCATTATCGGTCATGTAGGAAGTACGTATTCAAATTATACAATATTATATTGTATTACAATTCCTGTAGACCGCATTTCCCATGCATCAAATGGTTACTTAATAGAAACAGTAACATTCACCGTTCCCACAATACATTTTAGCATTACGAATCCAAAACATCTTCAGTCGAAATATATACATAAGTATACATATAACATAATAATATCCTCGTCCTATACAAAAGTCATTCAGTGCGGCACTAGCTTAAAACAAAGAGAATCGACAAGGAAAGCGAGTGGTGCCATTACGAAAGCTTGCAATGGAGTGCAAATTGTCATCCTTGTATCTAAAAAATACACATAAAAAGTGCCATGAAATATCCTTGGGTTTATGCATACACGGTGTAATATTGAAAATATGTCAAACCTACACGATGAATACAGCATTGTAAAAATCCTTACATAAACTCAAAAAAGAGTGTAATGTTGGTAAACATCCTTAATTTAACACACAAGAGTGTCAGTGTCACGCAACCCATAAATCTCTAACATCAAACATTTTTATGAGTACGTAATGAAGTATATTGGGCAAAATTGTAAAGGTTTATACACAAATACACCAAACAGTGTTATAATTAAGTATAAAGATCCATTTACATCGCCAATGTAACATTGTAAACATGCTTGGACCATGCACCAAGAATTTACATCTTTCGTGAAAATTGTGTGCGCGCAGTTGACGTAGTCCTATGTTGGATCAACGTTCTCAGTCACGCAAAGTTGGCTCCAGGCTGCAGGAGTCTGCAAGTGGCAGAGGCTTGTGGGTGCCAGAGACTTGCAAGTGCTTGACACTGCAAGTTCCAGGGCCATACCTACATAATTATGTCAAGGGCTCGCAAGTGCCAACAACATGCAAATGCCATAAGACTGCAAGTGCCAAGGGCCTGCAATGGCCAAGAACCTGCTAGTGCCATGTATTTGACTGCAAGTGCCACGGGTCTGCAAGTGCCATGGAACTGTAAGTGCCAGGGGTCTGCAAGAGCCATGGAACTGCAAGTGCCATGGAACTGCAAATGCCAGTGGGCGAAGGAAGATGCTCACAGGTGCGCGCTCGGCGCACTACGTCAGTGACCGTCAGGGATCCAGCAGCACGTGCCACCGTTGCACCTAAGAAATAAGTTTGACTTTTAAAGCTAAATAATGCATGCAAAATGAAATTTAATCAGTTAATAAGTATAATGTATTTCATAGTCTTAGAATAGTATTTGAAGTTAATGGTGAATTTGTGCACCTGTTCGCACACCACGTGTTGGTTGTTTATGGCAGATCGAATTATAAGCATACCTATCAACTATTGTGAAACTACCCATATTCCAGCGAATAAATAAACTGATTGATTGATTGAATAAAAGCGTTGTTTAATATTATCCTATTTATCTTTAATATAGTTATCTAATATAGTTATATAGTGCTCTCTATTTTACCTTTAGTACATATCTTTAGTAGTTGTTATGTTACCTGTTCGCCTTGCCGCTCACACAACTCCTGCCAATGTCGCTTCTCTTCTCGACCCGAGGAGCTTTGTCCGAGCGAGAACCACCCGACCATCTCGTTCTTCTTCACGCTTCTCCGCCAATATACTGACACCATTAGCGTCACTTCGCTCAGTTGGAATAACGCCACCTGAGAAAGAGAGTGGGATAACTTTAAATCTTCTTCAATAAAAAAACTTCAAAACGGGGGTAGATCTCAATTTGGGGTTTATTTTATTTATTATATTTGTAAGTCACCGCCGATTATAAGAACTATTCGATGGCGAACCGAATCGTTTGGATGGCTCTTAACCGATGTTATGATCAAATTTGCAACACTATCTATCGGCTACAAAAAAGTTAACCACTAAAAAAGTGGCTGTGTTAACCAAAAGAAAAAACAAATTCTAGCTCCCTTGTAATTCACCCTGCGAATTATCCAAAGTTGGTGAGCTGGCATTATCACATCACAGCAACAGCCAAAAGAGTCCACTTATGAACATAGGCCTCCCCCCATCACCGCAGGCGTCGTGACTTATTTAATGTACCGAGGAGCGTGCTGCTGCCGGTTCCTCGGGCATTTCCTTTGGTGGCTCTTAGCGCATTCGCGGGAAGAGAACCGGTGGTCCTATGGTTATATCAGGACCACACGGTACTTGGTAGCGGTGGCAATTAATGCGATTTTGAGTAAATTTCATAAACATGCTAATTCACGAGTCTTAGCATGCCAATTGCTATTGCTATGCTATTTGCTTAAATGAAATGAAAAATTGTATGAAAAAGAAATGAAAAATGAAACTGTCGTGAATTTTATAATTTATTCTCACTTTTTAATATTAAGAGGTTGGTAGACTGTTTAAAAATACCATTTTGGTTGGCCACACTGGCGGAAGGAGCGTCCGCTGAACCATCAGCCAATTACGATGGCTGCCTTGGTAGTTCCGGTAAAATAATATTGAGGTTTAGGAGGGAAGTTTTGGAGGGACGACAAGGTCCAAAAAGCAGTCAATTCTGGTTAAGCAGCCGAAGCGTCAAGACGTATTATTACTCCTGTTCGTTTATTGTGTACTGAGTGTACTGAATATTTATAGAAGAAAGAATATACAAGAATTGAATTGAAAAGGTTCTCTGTGTTTTACTTCAAAACGAAACAAGAAATGAACTAAATTAATTGAAATGAAATTTCATATTTCACAGAATTTCACAACTACATTTAATTTGCGAAATGCTAATTGAGTTTTAACATGCTAAAAATGAATGCGAATGCGAATTAATCCATCACTACTTGGTACGTAGGGATCCTTTTACATAATATTAATTTCACTGTAAAAGCATGTACCTGGAATATAAAAAGCTCCTTGTAGAGGGGATTGGAATGTGCGCGGCGCGTGGTGGACTTGCAGCGCGCCATCTCCATCCCAAGCGAGCTGACGAGGCAGAGCTTTACGTATGTGTCCGGAGCTTTGTTCGGAGACAGCTTGCGGAAGTGTGTGCCTTTTATCACCTGCAGGGGGAAATGGGACTGATTTATCATCTACTCATCTACTGGATCAAATGGAACAGCTTAGAAAATATAGAGTCAAGGTGTCAGCTGCTTGATACACCTCATGTCTCAGTCATTTATAAACCAATATCAAATGGAAGGATTTGCTGAAAAGAATACGAAAAAATAAAGGCAAGTCCTTTGCCTGATGTCAAGAGTCACGGCAGCCCATAACAGATTCCATTATCACTCAGAACTCTAGATTAAGTGTTTAAATATTTTACTTATTTATTTGAAAGGTAAATAGCTTATGCTATGGACATCTACGACTAGCACTAGGGGCGTTGTCGATGTGTTGCCAGCTCAGGCTTTTCTGATACTGTTTTTAAAGACTGCATATTGAAGCATGCAAATGCGGGAATACTTAAGGGGGAAGATTTGCATTCTTGCAAGATATAGAAGGAAAGAAATGATATAAAGACCAATGCCTCTTCGGAGTTCGAGTAGTTATAATTTTTCTAATAATTATAGAAAAAATGCCTAAATGGACCAAGTTTATGTCATTTATTTATAATTTAGCACAAAATAATGTATAAGGAGGACTTATAATAAGGAGGACCACCAACTAACCTGGATTATCATGATGTGGGTATATTTAACATTACTGACCTCAACAGAAAGATGTCCCGTAGTAGAATTATACTGCAGTCCGAGCAGCAGTTCTGGTGCCGACCTGGTGCTGCAGCAGGAAGACGCGGAGTCCGAGCGCGCCAGGCTGCAAGCCTCACCCGCGCCAGATCCTGACGGCATGGTGCCTATGGACGGGCTGGCTAGGATGCCTGACATTGGGATGCTTAACTCCAGCTTTGGGACCTAAAACATAAATATATTAAAAAAAAATGACTTTCTAAAGTTAGAAAGTCATTTTTTTCCCATAATACGTGTCATACTAATATATCAAAAGAAGCCCGTGGTTTCACCAGCGTCTTTTTATAAAACCATTAATACTCCATTTAACTCTTTTCGAGGCTGAATTTTCATAAATCTTTTCTTAGTTACTACCCTACCCTACACTATAAAAGAAGACACTCCTCCAAACATGTCCATGGGTCTAGCTGTTGAGGCTGTTCGTTTTCTGACTCTCAAAGTTAGCAAATAAGTCGATATTTCAAAGCACATACCTGCGCAGTTGGCTGGTGATGCCTAGCTTGTAGTTGCAGCCACAAGTTAGCTTCGAGCTCGAGATTCAGTGCAGCGAAGCTAACCGCAGCCTCACCCAGAAGTCGCTGGCGACGCATGCGGGCGCAACCGTATACACGGACCCGTAACCCGAGGCCGTGGACGTCCTCTGAAGATACAAAGATGTTGCAATGTTACGGTAGTAGGTGGAATAGTTGAGTCAACAGCCAATTTCAAACTTCACGACCGCTGCACTTATTTATTAGGCTCAACTCACAAGTAAGCTAAAGTCATGGGCGTCCTCTATAGATACTTATAGGTAGGCTATATGATACCTTTTTGAGTGGTAGATCTCATTATTATCAAAGAAATATTTGTCTTCAAGCAATCAAAAATAATATAGAGGTTCAATGAAACAGCTGCAACCCAAGCTTCGTTTTTGACCGTTTACTTAAGTTAGAAGAAAAATCAAGTAGATTTACGTCCACTGAGACTCACAATATCCCTAACGTGCGGCAACTATAATTAATAGCAAGAAAAGGGTTTATAGTTAACCTGGATTTATTTTATGTAGAACGAAACTCTCCATGTACTGTGGGTTCTCTCCGTTGCGAATCTTCGACTTAAACTTCTGCTTCTTTAAGGGCAGAAGAACCACTCGAACCTAGAAAAAAAAAACAAAAACATGACAAAAATATTTGTCGTTTTTATACCACTTCTGTCTATTACGCTACAAGAAACCACAGACGTGTACTACGTGCGAGAAACCCAAAGAAAAATTTTCACTGCTGAACAAACCCCCCGAACATAAACGCCATAATGTTTTAAATAGTTTAATGCAGTTTATACCGAAACGAATCACGTTGCACCGCAACGCTCCACTTTGCACCGGCTCGCAAAACGTTGCACCATTTTCACACATACCTGACTCTGCAGCACCTGCGGCGGATTCTTCTGCTGCAGACGGCGCGCTTGCAGCACATGCACCGTCATGCTGCGAACCGGAGCGTCGTAAAATATCGTCAGTTCTACTGAGCCGCGCTCTTCGTTGGCACCACTGTCAGCGCACAGTAAAGATGTGTCCTGTGAACGGTAGCTTCACTTGCATAAACTGACGGTTATAAGATAATTACAAACTGATATAAGTTTGGATGAATCATCATCATCATCATCATCATCATCAGCATGAAGACGTCCACTGCTTAGCATAGCGGCTGCTCGCCTCCTGCATCCATCGGCTACCCACGGCTTTCACCAAGGTCGTCGGTCCACCTAGAATAATAACCCATTTTTTTTATAACTGGATAGGCCGATTGTAATACCTACTATAAGCTGTTATTTATCATTAATTATTTCTTGTGGTATACAATAAAGAGTTTTTGTATTGTATTGTATTGTAGGCCCGCATTTGACCACAATCTCACCTGATGGAAAGTGACGATGCGGTCTACGGTGGTACATGCTTGCCTAGAAGATACCTATTCACTCGCGACTTGAAAAGCTCCAGATTGTACTTATCGGGAAACAAAAACGCTGGTAATGTCATTGGAAAGAAACGGCGTTATTACTGGTGAGTTAGAGCATCTGACATCAACCCCGTATTCCGAGTCACACTATAATCGCTCATAGCGCTTCCAGTGCTCACGTTGATTTTTCAGCGTTCCGATTCAGATATTGCGCTCAATGACTTTGACCGCTGTCAATGACTCGGAACAACCAATCACGGACGGCGATATCGCAAGATGGCGTCGGACATGACGTTTACAAGAGATTTCGTTGTCGCGCTCACGGCAATTCGGTACGCGTTTTTAGCGCGATAATATCGATATTATCGATTTTAGCGTGAATCGGAATAGGGCCTATATATAGAAAACGTGGGCTTGAATCGATTGATTGGGATATTTTATGGACTTTCATATATGACGAAGACGAAGACCAAGCATTTAAACTGAAAATATATTCTTCTAACTTTTGTCGTTATCGCATTTCACAGCCCTAAAAATATTTTACTGTAATGAGTTAGGATCCATTGACTCGATCAGCAACTGTGTGTGAAATGCTTTAGAAACGGATAAAGCAATACTTTTACTATCGCTGGTTGGAGCCAAAACGGGTGAATGTGAAAGTTTCCTACGACTAAGGTCTAAGTTAATGATACGATAATAGGCTTGTGTCGTGCTATTTTTTTTTTGCACGAATTAATAATATTCCTTAAAACACAAACAGTCGTGAAAACAAAAATTAAATATCTCTAAAAATGACATTTTAAAATACAGGAATAGAAAGAGACAGTTCAAACGCGCAGTGACGTCACTTCTTCCACATTAATAGTACCTCATCACTAAGCTGTGGTAGATTTACATACACTCTCTTTGGCTTGTGACGTCATATTGCATAGTAACTGTAGGGGATGCTCTGTTCTGCGAGAAAGGGACAGGCGATGAAACTTTAAAAGCTTATTACTCCGTGATTTATTTACCGATTTTACTAATTCTTTCGATTATTGCATTAATTTTTAACCTACTTTATGAAAATTTTTAATAGCTGGACACAAGCCTATTAGGTACTTACATTATGGGCAATAACATCGCTATCCACGCTGCTCTGGGCCTCTAGAGTGTGGATATACGTCTCTGCACGCTGCGGCACCACCTACAACATTTAAAACTGAAATGAAAAAAAATTAGAATTACCATAGAAAAATAATGTCCTCAACAAGCTTGTTGGCGACGATTTTTTTACTTTCCCAAATCTCGAGGTATAGGTAATTATACGGCCAAGATAGAGTGGATATCAGTGTGTTGTATGTAGGTACTTTGTGGCTAACCCCCGGTTTCTCGTACGTTCAACTTAAAAATACTGAAAGCTCATTGGTTGCCTGTTGATCATCGGCTGCCATCAATCAATGAGCGTATAGTATAGTGAGACAGGAGATTCATCGAAACGGCTTTTACTCATTTCTAAAGTACCTCATCGATCCTGGTTTCCCTGAGTGTCGCCGCCCGAAGCGCCGTCTCAACCAGATCCACGTCAAGCTTGACTGGAGGCGACACATTCTCGTTCTTCTCCTCGTATCGGCACTCCACCTCTTCCTTGTCCTTGAAACAGAGATAAATAAAAACAGAAACTTGCATTTATGGCCTTTTGATTGGCAGTTGTTAACCAACTTCAAAAAAATAAGTAATAAGTAAAAAAATATAAGTAGTTATTTGTTTATCTGGTGGAATTTACTTAATATTACACCTGGTTTAATTCATCAGGGTGCATTATGTTTGCAATTAAAAATTTTTGTAGACTGGCATTATTTTGGTATATTTAGTAAAATAATTCGGCTTCACTGTCAAGAGATTAAGATACCAGCAGTGTTACATATACATACACGGATACTTCTATACATGTAGAGTTTATAAATATCTTCGGGACATTATTTTACTCGAACTTGCTAGACCTATTTGGTGAATAATCTAACCTACACGCAGTCATATGATAGTACGTCTATACTTGCATGCTTTGTATAGAATAAGCTATTTAAACAATACCTACATTCGAATACAAAACTGATGATTCCAATTTAAATAGATAAAACACAAATTACGATGAATAGACATGGAATAAATAAATTTCTCTATGAATGAGCTTATCTAAGTCTATTTCAGAATATTAAAGCAGTTACAATAGTGTGAGAACATTTTTAATATAAACATAATGTAAGTATAATGGTTACAAATCCTTTGATTAGATATTAGATACGCAAATAGGGATAGAGGATCGTATTTCCACTATGTCATCAAATATAGCAACGATAATAGTTTAGACACTGTCTTGCGTAATAGCACATACGAGGGCGTACTGCTCGTTTATGCCTGATTTTTAGCGTTTTCGAAAAAGCATAAATAAATACATAATTATTGAAGAAACGATTTTGACTAAACAAGGAACTATTGTTATCCCTCTTCCACTATTGAGTTTAAGTGCAGTGGGAATGAGACAGTAATCGAAATGTTTGATACTTTCAGTTGTTTTCTTTATTGAAACGCGTTATACTTTTAAGTGTGAAATTAAGACGATTGAAGATGGAACCCCCTTCTGCATAAAATGATATTTTGTTAAGTTTCGAAAGGATAAACAAAACGTGATGTGATCGTTGGTTTTGGAAAAACAAAACGAGGAAAGTTTTCAAGAAGAAACCATTGCGAGCTTTTTACACAATTTGCTTTGTTGTTCGTTTGCGACCAACGTGATGGTGAAATATGATTTTGAAACATGAATTGTGCAAAATTTTATTTGGATTTTAAGATATAGGTAATTACAGCTTCACGAATAAGCCTCTGCTTATTCGACCTATATACCTAGGTATATCTATCTATATCTATTGTAATGTTCTAAGGGCGGCTATAGATATATAACTTGATAATTTTGTTATTCTTTAGTGTTTTTCAACCATATTTAAGGTACTAGCTGAACCGCCCCGTCAGTTAATACGGGTCAATTACGCCCTAACCCAGTCCAAGAAAATAGGAAGGGAAGAGAAAAGAGAGAGGGAAAAGGATGAATGGAAGGGACGGCGAAGGTAGCCAGGTTTTCCCTTCTATTGCCATCCAATCAACAAAATCCATGATAGGTAGGTACTAGTATATAGCAAAATCTACTGAACCATAGAAAAATAACGCTAACTGGTATGAACTACCTATGTACTGAGCATTTATAATAACACAGCCGCTAAAAAACTGTCGCTATATGAATTGGTTTAGGGTCCAATTAGTTCACGTGTTGAAATGATTGTATCATATCAATATGTATATTTATGGTCGAAATTGAACTGACGATTAATAAATTCACTTGACTTATCAGATCTCAATAACTCTACTAGGTATAGCGATGTTGCGTCCCATTTGTGGTTTTACTGCGTTTGTCGCTCACACAATCGTGTAAACTGTGTCTCTCACCTGTTGTATGCGCAAGCGCAGCTCTTCATCTTCATCGGAAGCCTCGAACGTGAATATTCGTTCGGGATATTGGTTCGGTTTCGACAAAGCATCTATAACAACACAGATTTACGGACAACGTCAATATACATTAGGATTACTAGCCTAGAGCTTACTACACTAGAATACCACTACTAGGTATGATATTGAGATACCGAAGCATGCCTATGCTAAGTTCTTAGACCTATAACTGTTCAACCAAAATTTATTACTTAAGTAGGTAAGTATAAAAATACTTAATTTTTATCTTCAGAAAATTAAACGTTTAGTTGTCGATAAGCCATAATCTTTTCTCATTATTTACATAACGCTAAATTAAAAACACTTTAGGCACAATAAAAGTACCTATTAGAGGTGCTGTATTAAAAATAGATTATAAAATAGTTAAATGCTAGGAAATAGTAGGTAAGTTTCAGATTCATATAGTGTGACTTCATTACGCATGCTTCGGCATTAGTATCCTACGATCACTGGATTAGCTAAACTAGTGGTTAAACTCTAAAAACATATGAAAATAAACTCCATGCTAAAGGTTAGCTAGTTCTATTTCTATAACATAGTCATAAACCCCATATGAAAAACCTACGGCAAAGGGCTATTCGGGGTGACGCACATTACGCCCTTGACAACTCTTATAATTACTAGAATACAAAAATAATTAAGTCCCTACGTAGTCTAGTCTACTAGAATATTCACGGGCGAATGTAGCATTACAAACCTTGTTTGTTGTTAGAATATTGACAGCCTCCGTGGCGTGGTGGTTGAGCAGGTCGGCTCATAACCCGGAGGTGGCGGGTTCGATTCCCGCGATAGGACAAGTATTTGTCCTCGAAAAAAAATACTTGTTCTGTGTCTGGGTGTTGTAGGACCATGGTCCTTGTAGTTCCTGGGTCCCTAGATACAGGGAATCCTAGTTAGGGTCCAGGATCTATGTATGTGATCGTTGGGCGTATATAGGCTCTGTTTTGAATCACGTTAAGAGCTCACAGTACGGCCCCTGTTCACGATAAAATAAATAAGATGAAGTGACACCGGTCTGGTGGTCAAAACTACGGCGAGACCAACGGTAGGCCATAGAATTTAGCAAGTCTCCTCCATTCTAGCGGCGCTTTATGGAGAGGGCTATGTTCAGTATGATCAGCATTGGACGTCTTCTGGTAAATGATGATGATGATGACGATAAGAGTAAGACTAAATTCCGGAGGTATTGGTTCAGTTAGACACGCTCATGTCAAATATAATACTATCTATGTGATCAGTGATGGCGTTTCTAGGTTCTGCCACAATCACATATTATTATGAAAGAATTCCATCAATTAAATTACTTATAGTTAATTCACGGAGTGTCAGATTTCAGCTTCTTACCATAGGAATCGTAGGATGCAAGAGCCTAAAGCACTAGCCTCTAAAGGAGTCAATCAGCTGAGTCACTAAATCTAACTCACATTAAAAAAGGTAGCCTAAGGAAAAAGATAGGACTATCGAACATGTAGGTACCTAGGTATGTTAGAGGGCAATACCAACTCACCAAACGGAGCATTTTCAAGCGGCAGACAGGAGTCGATCCGAGGGTTCACAGGGAGGATATCATCGCAGCACTTCCTGCTGAAGGTGGTGGAGTGACACCACCTCCTGCCGAGGAATAGCAGCACTACCAGCACCACAACTGCGAACGCAACTACCGCGCTTATGTACGCTGTCGCCTCCACTGTAATACATTAAAATACTTGGCTAGTATAAATAGGGGTTGACAGTGTTCAAAGCCGAATCCGAACAGCAGGAGTAAGTTCCAAAAAGATGAAATTATCAGCAAAAGCAGAATGACCGAACACTTTCTCCACATGCTATTTTAGTAGAATTGGGATAAATGCACAATAACACTGGCTGAAAATCAAGGTTTCTAAAGACAAAGGTGTTTGTTTGTTACCATTAGAGTTGATGAAGCCGATATTTGCCACCATCCTGGCTCACTGTACTCCTCGGGGTTGCATCGCTGCGCGCACATGTAAGCCGCTTTCTTCACGAACTAGTCCACTGCAATCGGGCTGCTTATTTCAGTTTGTTAAACAATGCAAGGGAAGTAAATGGAACGTGTTGGCACGGTCGAGCTGTCAAAGAGATTGCTTGGAGCATGCGCCGTGCGCGGTAGGCTTGAAGGGGCGTGAGCGAGCCTTCGCGCAGCTATAGGACGATTGAAGGGACAGGTGTGTAACTAACTACATTTACCTAGAGCTACACATAGCAAGGACCCTGTCGCCAAGGCCGTCACGTACCCCCGGCCTTGGGTGGCTAAGTAAATTTGATTCGCTCCGACAAACAGAATCGAAACTACATTAATATTTTATTCAGTGTACCTATCCATTATGGCTTACCGATATATACAGTAGGTGGTATTAAATTAGATTTTTGTACCTACATCAAAGCCATGTTTCCAACAGTAGGTACAAACCAAGCCTACTTATTATACTGCACGACTGCATAATATAAATAAAATAATAAAACATTTGTAACATTGTTGGTAAAGCTGTAAGCTTTCCAATTAGGACATTGGATTGGTGCCAAAGATGCTGGAACTGTTACAAAACGAACTGTTTTATAGCTAAGTGTAGATCTAAGTATACGTATTTATTGTGATAAGTACCTACTTATGTACCAACACATTGGCGAATTATAATGTACTTATGTTGTGTTGTTTATGGTTTAAGAACATACATGGGTGCATTATAGGACCACTGCGAGTAGGTAGTGCAGACCTTGGCGTATACTTATTCCCAGTCGCCTCCACGTGATTGCTCTTATTGTGGCCATCGAGGCTGGGTTGCATATGCGCCTATTGCACCAATCGGCAATGGAAACAAGATAGATGTATTACTCATATTATTAAATTGCACCAATTATCAGCAGTGTCTTGCCTGCTTAACGTAATATTAGCGGGAGATTGGGGTACCTAATTTGCCCCGTAAGTTGGTGGTAAAGGCCTCCTAGGGGGCAAAATACTTTATATCGTAATATATATCAAGTCCAAAACCCTTCGCCTTTTACTAAAAGGAAAAAGATTTTGGGCATGATATAAAAGGTGAAGGATTTTTGACATGATATTAGGTAGTCACATGTTTAATGTTTTTGTCAAGCATGGTCTCAAATCTCGCCTGCGATTAAAAACCAAACCATAAACTACCCCACAAACTATGTAAAAAAAAAGGTACGGGGGGTGGCAATGGTTTTTATGGTAGGTATAAATAGGTGCTTACTATCTTACATGCATGGATTGCATCGGTAATGCATTCTACCTTCAATGTACGATCTGTCGAATAGAGAATCTGCCGTACCTATTCTATCGAATCCAGAATCCTTCAAACGAGTCAAGCTACCTTAGTACTAAGTAGGTATTAGTTATGTTTATGTGGTCGAACTCCAACATATTTTTTAGATGGTTCCCAACTAGCCCCACTAGTGGAGATTTTTCCTATACCTAATTATTTTGCTAACCAGCGACACTGGGACTGGTTGGGAATGAAGAGTATAAAGAGTCGTAATAAAAAAGAGAGTATAAAGGTCTATTTTGTATTTATCAAATAAATAAATAAATAAATTGGACACTGAGTTTCAGGAGCCCTATCCTATAAAATATAATCAGGTACAAGGATAACATGTTTTTTTGTCTAGGCCAGGATACCTAGCTTTTTACCGACACACTATACAGAATTTAAATGTTAAGAAAAATAGGTACAGGTAGCTTTAGAGTAGCCAGAGAATATTATGCCATTTTATTAAGTATGTACTTCATCATTTTAAAACAAGAAAAAATATCCGATTTTTATTAAAATTTTGCAATCAATCTTTTTTACGAGTGGGCTACGTTTTCGATACATTTACACTACAGTATTAACTACGCTAATAAAAATGGTAAAACACCAAAATACTTACCATTTTTTCTCTTAACCTATGTCCCACTGCTGGGCAAAGAGACTGGAACGATATGGGGGGACCATATCGTTCTAGATATCTCTGACCAATGCTCTTGAAAGGCGTCGAGGTCATCACGCAATCTTTTTCGCGGCCTGCCTCGGTGGCGTTGCCCATCCTAAGACTTCGTGATCATTATTGCCCAGCGACCAGGGCCCGAAGTCTGCTATTTCATTTGTGTCATAATGGTTCATAAATGGTACCATAATGACAGATTTTGACACTAATGGTAGTCTACAAACCATAAGTAGATTCCTATTAGTGTCAAAATCATATTAATCAATAAATCTGTCAATAGTAGTCTACAAACCATAATTAGACTACTATTAGTGTCAAAATCTGTCATTTTGGTACCATTCATGAACCATTATGACACAATATTTATGATTTTTATAGCAGTATCGCCTGCTCAGCGTAATCTACAGCACTTGTGTTGATGTAACTTGACCATGCTGGTTGGGATGATTCTTAAGAATCACTCAATAGATGGCGCTACCAACCCCGTAAGTTGGTTGTAAAGGTGAACGAAAAATTCGGACATGAGACCACTTGTCACGGTAGCTTAAGTAAAACATATCCCGGCTTGAGGGATGGATGGATGCGGGTTCAATCCCCGCTCGCGATTCTAATTTTTCCTTTACAAATTAATCATTATGACACAATTGAAATAGCAGACTTTGGGCCCTGGGTTCTGCCCACTTCCATTTCATTTAATTTGCTTTAGTTAGTTTTATTACAGTGCCTACATTTTTAGTTTATAGCTCGTATCTCATATTAGGCTTCGGACTAGAAAAAAAATGGCATTCGTTACTATGCCCACATTATTAAGTACAACTTTTCTGTACTAGTATAACTAATAACTACCTACTGCCTCACAAAACTATGGACATGGTGTCCTAGTGTTTATTCTACAAAATCAATTAATCTGACAGTTCTAAAACATTTGCGATCCTTGTCATTCCAATCTATACGACAAGGACAGCAAACTTTTTAGAGCTGTCAAGGATTTATTTTAAGTTTTTAAACACAATCGGCACCGGTCCCTATTTTATAGTAGTAACTTAATTTTACTTGAGTCATTTTTTCAACCTAAAATAATTTATATTCTCTTGGCTTAACATTATTCTTATTTTCCAATGTTTGACCAATACCTAGCTAATGTAAATTATACAGTAAAGGATAAAAAACTTAAAAAGGTACAAAATAATACAAAACAGTATACAATAAAACGCCATGCTAATATGTATTTTGAAAATGTTTTTTTTATTAACACTTACATTTTTACAGCGCTCCTAGCCAACAGAGTAGTAATACTATAAAATGAATCGGTGTAAAGAACTGTCGAACGCAAACAATGTTAGTTCTACAGTGTACAATAAACAAACCGCATACAAATATCAGATCAATACAAATGTAGCTCCGGCGACTATCATCGCGGAGCACACCATCCTCAAACAAGCACAGAAGGTCACTCTAAAGAAACGAACTTCATTAAATCTATAAACATTTCATATAATTTAGATTTTATTAGTCACTATAATGTTATATTTTACTTTTGTAACCATTATTATTATAATGTTATATGTATTTGTTACGAAAAATGTTATTGTAATGCATCGGTCCGCTCGGACCTGACCGCGGCCCGCGGCCCGCGGCCCGAGCGGCGACAAAACAACACGACTATAATAACTGTATAATTTTAAAAATCTCTAATTACGCGTCCCTACGTTTGTTATTATCCTTTAATTAAGAAATAAAATCTTACGTAATTACCATGAGCAGACTATTTTAATAAATTTGACGAAATTCGCTAATGATCTGATTATTTTTAGAAAAGAAAAGCGTCGTGTAAGTGCGGCGGCGGGGCGCCGCGCCGTCTCGCCGCCGCCCGCCGGTGTATGCTTTACTTGTCTACTTTACGATTCAAAATACGGCATCAAAATTCCAACTACCTACCTAACAGTAAGCAGTAGTACACTAAAACTCAGGCACTCGACATCGACCTCTCATACGCCACGCACCCGATCGAATCGTCAACTAAACTTTATTCACTCGAAAAATTCAACTTAAATCTAAGTCACTTAAATTATAATAATAATAATGGCTCTTAACCGGTAATTTTACAACAAATGCTTTTCGTTGGGCGCCGAGCGCGCAGCGCGGCGGGCATGCTTCGCCACTCGATTCGCGAACGATGAACTACCGCTAAACGATATTTTATTACTTATTATATAAGTATGTGAAAAACAATTTATCGGTATTACATTAACTCTATCTTATAATGCCACTTGACAGCGTCTGAGGGCGACTACAACGGTTCCGAGCCGGCGGCCGCCACCCGCCACAGATTCCTAATCCTGAGATTCACACCCCGCATAATCAAACCATTACAATACAAAAATAACACGTTTCACAATTACAAAATAATATAATGCGTACAACAATAATATTTCTTTAATATCATCACATATATCAAAGTTCATTCTCCGCCGTGCATATATACATAGATAGTTCGTCTAAAAGAATGTCAGAGGGGAGGGCGCGGCCGCCGCGCGGCGCTGGAACAAGCAGTGAGAAGCGTACACGACAGCGATTACACATATACCGGAACGGCACCGCAACCGACGTCAGTCTGTACAGAACACAAACGAACGTATCGTACGCATTGAGTGGTGCGGACACGGACAGCGCGGGGTCTCTAGTAGTAAGTCTCTTGTTCGAGCCAGCCGCCCGGGTTGCGGCGCAGGTAGAAGCGCCGGATCTCGTCGTAGATGAAGATCGACAGCATGAACGGAATCGCAGGCAGCCACCACACGAACCTACCGCAAACGACGAACGTTACCACATCTTATACTATAATATTATAACAACAAATCTGGGAATGGGGAACGTTTTAAATGAACTGGACTAATTCCACAATAGCTTTTTCCTACCAAAAAGCATAAGCCACTGAAAGTTGTTAAGCAATGCATATTTTACTGATGACATTATAAGCCATTATTCAGGCATGTCTTATTGAGCTGTGCTTGATGGAGCCCAGTACATTACACCAAAACCGGCTCCAAATTTAATAATAAATAATAAATAAACAATATTAAATTTGGTCATATCCTGAATGGCTGATTGCAGGTGAAAATGGAAAACAGCAATGCATTAACAGTTGAAAACAGTTGAATTGCTAGAATGACATACTGCAGGGTTAGCACGGACGGGAGACAAAATTGTCTTTCCCCTGTTTTACTCCACTTGACATGTAAATTGTATGAAGAATTTGACATAAAACAGGGAAAGATAATTTTGTCTACCGTCCGTGCTAGCCCGGCTGGTTTTAGATATTTAATCATCTCAACAAAGTTGTTGTCATCGAATAAGATGTCTGAATAATTTGTAATAATCTAAAGAGTCTCACTTGAGAGGGTACATCCTGAGTCCCTTGTCCATTCCAGGCGTGTATGAAAGGAAGGCGGCGAGGGCAGTCTCGAATAAGATTCCAAAGTTGAGGGCCCAGTTGCGCATTCCCTGGTGGATGATGGAGTTGCGGCGAGTCTTGCAGATGATCAGATCGGCCCATTGGACGACGACGATTGATACGAAGAAGGCGGTGTGGCAAGTGAACTCGAGGGCTTTGCGGTCGCGGTACGTCTGGAAGGTAATGTCGTGGTGTTATTTATCCGTATAGCTGGCTAGTGTCCATTGTCCAAGAGTCGATCACAAAAATCGGAATAGGGTCAATCCGTCTACCACCCTGGACAGATACAGATCCTCTTTATTATACCCCCGAAATAAGACAAATGGGCGGAGTTATCGCTAAAAGCATCTCACTCTTACAGGTGTCTAGGTTGCCTGGCAGACAATCCAACAGTGCCTGTAATTCGATGAGATTCTCCAAATAAATTCACTAATCTTTTTAATGCATAATTAGATCCTGAACCATGCAATGTCTGACCAAATTAATATTTATTTGAATTTTTGGCTTGTTTTCATTTTAATAAGAGTTGAATCAACAACATATTTATTCCACCGTCATATTCAGTCAAGTTTTCATTTGTTTATAAAAGAGATGGCCCGGGCTGAAACATTTTTAATATGAGAAAACTTTTCTTATTAACCAAGTTTTAAATCTTTTTTTCTTGGTTTCCAATTTTATGCTCCTTGATAACTCTTGGTAAGATCGGATCACGTACTAGCTTTATAATGTAGACTATTTAAAAACATTTGTTGGACAGAAAAAGATCTTTGCATAATTATTATGTCTAGGTATGGAATTATGGATGTCCATATTGAAAATTCGGATCATTTTGCAAAGGAGAGTGAAGAAGTATATGGCACTGATCCCCGAGGCTAAGAATCACATTAGGTCACTGTTGGATCAATGTTAGAAAATTTTAGTTATAAACATTTATCTAAAATGGATTACGCGGTTGCTAGCCGTATAACTACATCAACGCCCAAAACTTGTAAAGGGAAAGTGCTTAAAGTGGAATACAATAATTATTTTAGATATACGCACCCATTCCTGTCCATAAGAGTCAGTCAAGTCATTGACGGCTTTCGAGTCCCATTGCTTCCTGATGCCGAAGAGATAAAGCGGGAGGAATCCGTTCTCAGCCATGATCACGAAGTACACGAAGAATCCGGCGGCAGCTTGGATCATGCCGATCTGGCCGTAAGCCATGGAAATCAACCTGGCAACATCCATCGTCTAGTTTTAGTGGGATTTCTATCCATTGAGTCAGGCTCTAACCATAGCAGAAACGACACCAGAGTTGTAAAACTGACCAATCAGCTTCTCTAATCTTTATAGAATTCAAAACGACTCAACGGACTTTATTTTATCCAATCAGTGAACGAGAGACTCTTCTATCACGTCATGTATTTTGACGCGTATTGGTCAATTTTACTTGACATGCACTCTGCGTTTCAGTAGATGGAAGCCTGGATTTTTGTAAGCTTTTGTGACTCGTGCAATTCCGTATCAATGTACTGTGACTTTTGGAAAAAGTTACTGTGTAACTTGGGGGGTTTAATAGATTTTTTTTTTATTTTACCAAAGGGATGGTTGTTTGTTAAGCACTGTAATACTATAAGGACAGAGTGGTAAAGTAGTATCCAAAACATTTGTCGTGTAAAAATCAATAATCAGAAGCGTACTGGTTGATGTTAAAATTACAAACAGAATATAAGACAAAGGTCAAACAACTAAGTATGTAGTAAATGACGTTGCAAAGATAGTACTTCACCATTATTCAGGATGAGAAAAAAAAAGTCCTATTGATGAAGACACATTTTAAATTCTTATTGGTAGGAACAATCAATTGGTAGCTGAGGGACCCAGGTTTTCATCAAAAGGACGATATTTCTGTTTTTGTCTCTATAAAGACAAACAAGAGTTGTTGGTATAGGACCCTAAAACGATCTAATTATTCATTGATTTTCAATAAATTGTAGGCAGCGCTTACATAAACTCTACATTCATCACAATTTGAGATTATGACGAAGGAACCAATCAGACCGTCTTAGGAAAAGCATGTTATACGCTCATGCAAAAGGGTAGTATTAATCAGGCTAGGAAAGCTACAAGCGGTAGTTTTTGTAGGTTTATGCACAGAAAAGTTTGGAAAAGAAGATAAAAAGAAACAAATAAGATAGCTCAATGTACAAGGGCCTAAATCAAGTGTGTTGTGTAAGTGAATACGCGTGAAAGCGCTATATTCAGCGTTGATAGGTGATATCAGAACCAGCATCGTGCTTCGATATACATAATACATTATATATAATGTCATCTAACAAAGAAATATAGCGGTAATAAACAAAAACATATTATTATTAACAGAATGATCCATGTCACCTATAGCATTCCTTCATACAAAATTAAAAGTTTATCCATTAGACAACAATGAACCATTGGTAAATGAAATCTATTCACTACTGTTCTAATACGAATTCACACATAAAATTATAACCACTAGTGCTTTTTCTATGACAGACTCTAAATTGTCTAATTTGTTCGCTAGACGTGCATTTTTTTTCAACTGCTCATTTTTGTTGCAATCACTAATTTTGAAATATGGAAGAGTGAAGATTATAGGAAATAGATATAAAGGACTATTTTCTCTAGAACTATTCGAAAATAGACATCTATTCTAATAAATCTTTAGTAATAAAAACTTTTTAAGAATAAGCTTTCAATTGTACAGAAATGGGTACTATGAAGATCTTGTTGTATGTTTATTGTGTAGGTTCGATTTACATACTGGGGTCGGGATCGATACTACATTGAGTCGAAGGCCGACAAACTGACGGGCGAGGGCGGGGGTGGGACGGCATAATCACTCTTCCACATCCAGTGTCAAATGGTACTGTTGAATCACAAGTAGCCGCACCGATCAAATTAACTTTATATTTTAATTAAGGTTAGTATAAATTGAGCGGTTGTTTTATCAGTGGGCTAAACATTGTGTTAACACCAAATTGAGCAGTAAAGCGCGTCGCCGCTCGCAGCCGTGGCGGCGGCGCGGGCGGCGGGTGCGGGGCCAACCTTCTGTTGACGAGGTTGTCGCGGTAAGGGTCCCGAGGCTGCCGCTTCATGATATCGGACTCGGGCGCCTCGTACGCCAATGATATAGCAGGCACCTTCGGTAACACCAAGCAATCAACAACCGGCACACACCACACGGCGACTTACACATTATAAATATACGTACACACCTCGGCTACGCCTCTCGTACATAACACACTACCTCTAGCGATAGGAAAGTTTCACAATACACTCTATTTCGTGGCTTACTTAAAATATAAACAATAATTAGCTAGTAAATATAAGAGTGGAAAATTTGCGTGATTAAGATTAAAAAGTAGCTTATTTTACCTTCCTTTAAAAATCTGAAATACTAAACTATGGTGAAGGAGTTACAAAATAAGCCCTAGTAGCGTTTCGATTTGGTATAATGTAATCGATATACTATGTAAATATAATATACATCGAGTGTGTTTGTCCCTAGCGGTGGTATACATGGAGCCCTGCGCTGTGTGAGATAGAATGAGACAGGTGGAGTGATGAAGCCTCTTATAGCGGAGACGTGAGTAGAGATCGAATGATAAACGATGTCTTCGATAAATAAATACTGTGTATCATGTTGTGCATGGAAGTATGACAGATAAGAAATGAGAAATATAATAAAAATACAATACTTATAAAAATATAATAAGAAATATAACACTTAATACGTGTTCGGACATGCTCGAGGTAAAATCACAGAGACAGGGAGACACCAAACACTTACCTTACACGTATACGACCACTTACACCACTAGTAAAATTAAGAAGTATCAAAAAGAAGCATGGAACGAGGCGTTTGTCCAGATCTTAAACCGGACCGTGGTAACGCTTCGTTTCATCGCGACATCAAGCTAAGTTAGTTTAAAAGAAGTAGGAAAGTCTTTAGATCAAGAAATATAGAAAAGACAACGCAAAGCAGAAAAATTAGGAGCGGTGCGATCGTCGCCTTTGATATCAACAGAGACAGCTATGGTGTAAAACGTCCACACACAGCAGGCAACAACCAGACCTCAATACTGAAGGCTAACACGTGGTAGCAAGCAAATAGCGGATAGAATAATATCATCGAACGAGCGGTGGTCGCTCGCGGGGTTTACCTCTCGTTAACGAGTTTATCTGTGAAAGGATTACGCGGCTGTCGCTTCATAATGTCAGATTCTGCTTCCTCGTAAGCCAGGGAAATGGCGGGCACCTACACAAAGACTAGCGATGTGAGCGCGGGCCAGCACGCGTGCCGCCCGCGCTCTCACACAAGCGTGGTGCATCCTCACATGTGCACAACATCGAACACGCACAAGCGTTGCGACCGCACGCCACTTGCGTACCATCCGCTACCCTCCAATGCAACAATACTTGCACTGATCATCAACAGAGGATTTCCACAAATTAGATGAGAAACCGCTAGGTGGCATTCACCGTGAAATAAGTTTTGTCATCTATGGAATATCGGTAAATAACGAAAAACTCTCTTTTAAGGCTAGATCTAATTAGAAATTTATGACCACGGGTTAATTTTGGAACTGATGCAGTTGAGTCCAAGTGTGACGGAGCTACTTGTAGATTTAAAGTATATTTATGGTCAGCCGCGCCTTCAGTGTCTAAATAACGTACAAAGTGGCGTGTGCTTGCAACTGCTCGAAATTCTTAAAACTATACAAACAAAATTAAAACTAAAATAAAACATGTCGATCATGAAATGACTTCTGTCGTGACCGATTATCAATTGTCCGGGATGTGTTAAAAACAAAATTGAATATGGAAATGATTTGAGTTCAGATCGGATGATGTTTCGACTGGTTGGTTCTAATAGGATGTATAATGATAAGATGAAATGTCGATGGTTTACTACTTTAGTGTGTTGTGTTTGTTTAACTATGTAAACCTTTATTTACGTTTTTATTTGGGACATCAAACGCGCCCGTCTTAACTTCGTTGGCTCAGGTTGTAAAAGATCGGGAGTGTTAGTAGAACACACAGCCATTCTAAATTATTCATCACCCTCAGTATTTGTCGCAATCGTTAGTAACGGCTGAACTCCTTTAGTAGAATCATGCTGGACTCCACACTTGCTACATTATAACTTTCTTGCAATCACAACGAACGATACCTCCTCAAATACGATAAAATCTAGATTTTAGTAAACGGTATATAGATTAGGGAACAATTTTCTACGTTATGATTCCAAGAAATAAGATCCACATTATATCAACACGCAGGCACTGGTCACGATATCGAGACAACATCGACGTTATGCTGTAAACTGTTATTTGTTATGGCAACACAGATATGCATAGAGACCTCTCGTTGACTAGTTTGTCGCAAAACGGATTTCTGGGAGGCCGTTTCATAATGTCCGCCTCGGCTGTTTCATACGCGAGAGCGATTGCTGGCACCTAACATTACAGTGTATTAAAATTTTAATATGGCAACCCTTACGGTTTATATCTTGAGATTAGTACGCTGAAAGTTTTAAGGAAGATAAGTGTTATTTTTTTTTTATGTAATGAGTGGCAAACAAGCAGGCGGCCCACCTGATGGTAAGTGGTCACCACCGCCTATGGACATCTGCACCAAGGGCATTGCCGGTGCGTTGCCTACCCTTATGCCGGTGCGTTACGATACGGTTTCACATCTGCTTTTCCTTTTCATTTCTTGTCGGTTAAAAATTGATTTACCAAATTCGAATTCAGTAAATAAAGGAATAACAGATGCAAAAAATCCAGAAGTATCAATCTACCATCAGAGAAAAGTTCAAAATATTAAACTGATATTATTTTAGAAGTACTAGAACAAGTTGGCTTATGAAACCAGTTCAGCGCAATCATTCAGGCGTATAAGATACTTCCTAGTGCCTTCCCTTTTTTGAGTATGCACCAGCTAAATCATCACTCAATATCTCAACCATTATCTCTAGGTAATAAGATCGAACTTACCATGTCAGTTCCAAGATCGATGCAAAGGATGGTAACAGTGCCCAAGGGCAGTGGGATATCGCAGAGGATGAAGGCAAGGAAGGGCGAGATTTCGGGAATGTTCGAGGTTAGGGTGTACGCGATGGATTTCTTGAGATTGTCGAAGATGAGTCGGCCTTCTTCTACGCCTGTCACGATGGAAGCGAAGTTGTCGTCCAGAAGAATCATGTCGGCGGCCTACAAAGGGTTGCTGGCTTTAGATTTTCGTGCTCAAAATTACAATCGACAGAATGCTCAAAATTTCGATTGTGTCAGTATTTCTCAAGAGTCAGAACATGATACTGAGCTCAATTAGGACTTTAAACTTTTGAACAAACTCAAAAATTACGGTACTTTAAATTAGACAGAACTTTATTTTGTATCGGATAGGATAGACTGACCAATTTCCAGAACCGAGAACGAGGCCGTATGACGATGAATACGGCGATGACGGGACTTTTGGAACTGAAATATTGTGTCACTTACTCCATTGCTTGCTTGGACTATTGGGACGAAAGTGTCAGGTGTCCATGTTGGGGCAGACAGTTGAGGCTGGAGGGATGGACGGAGTTCATACCTGTTTGGAGACGTCAGATCCAGCGATGCCCATAGCAACACCGATGTCGGCTTTCTTCAAAGCGGGCGAGTCGTTGACCCCGTCACCGGTGACAGCCACGATAGCGCCGAGACGTTGGCAACCTTCTACGATGATCAGCTTCTGTTGCGGAGAGGTACGCGCGAACACAATTTCGGTGTGGTACCTGAAAAAATGGGGTGTTTTAGAAACCTGTAGGACAATTTTTTAAAGTTTTCTTTCGTTGGCTGATTTTTAATAAGATTTTTAGAAATAGGAATAAGTATGTAATATTTGGATACGTCCATGAATTTGAACAAAGCATTTGACTGCTAAAAAAAACCGACCAAATTAATAAAACCTTCAGTTCCAACAATCTCACAAGTAAGATATACTCACTTGAGGATTTCGTCAAGCTGGTCGGAGTTGAGTTCTCTGAGTTCAGTTCCATGGATAACTGCTGCCTTAGCCTCGCGAGGGTTGACTTCGGAAACGGGAATGTTAAGGCGGGCGGCGATATCTTCAACGGTCTCGTTGCCTTCGGAAATGATGCCAACAGATTTGGCGATGGCCTTGGCAGTGATGGGGTGGTCACCGGTTACCATGATAACCTGAGTCGAAACAATGGATATTTCATGACCAGAACAGCTCCAACGCGCTGCATAACGTTCGATTTAGAATTAAAAGATGCACTAGTACAGTACGTTCGACATTCCTTGAAGTGAACAAAACCCATCACAGTAATGTCATTGTTATGAATAGCCTATTTGCAATTGATATTGTTAATTTTTGAAAAATAGCTTGTATGTATTGGCATCTTTTATCTAAATCAAGAAATAATATCTGCAGATTATCTTCCTGGATTTTGTATTCTCTGGTGGGTAATATTGATGTTCTACCGAAAAAATTATACAACAATGCGTAGTTATGCGGAAAAACCTCAGGTAGAAGATCATTCGACATCTTGCAGGTTCGTGGAAGAAACGAGCGCAAGAATCGCGCTGTCAAGAATTTTATTTTATTTCAATAGTTGTTATTCTCACCTTGATACCAGCAGATCGGCACTTAGCAACGGCATCGGGTACGGCGGCTCTAGGAGGATCGATCATGCTCATGAGGCCAACGAAGCGAAGGTTGTCCACTGGGAAGTTGATATCGTCGGTATTGAACTTGTATCCGATCGGGTACTTGTCTGAAGGCAGTTGTAGGTCGCAGAAACCGAGCACACGTTCGCCGAGACCGCCCAATTCGAGGTATGCGTTGTTGAACGCTTCCTTCATCTCTTCGTCGAGGACCTAGAGGGTTAAAATGAGATTATAAATTCAACTAATGACATATTTATCATGGAATTTATTTGTTTAAAGTTGCCGATATTAATGCAACTTTGATTGCAATGCAAAAGGCGAAATTCTATTCTTATTTTTGAATATTCTGTTACTGGTTTATTCAAATTGTCAAATTCATACAAAGTGTTCCTATAGGTTTCAATCCAATTACGTAATCCAAGGTTCTAGTATAGATTATTATATTCTCCGTGTCCCAGCTAAGGTCGATTGTGATGTCAGTTTTAGAGTAGCTCAATAGAATAGTTTTATTGGTCTAATAATGGGAAACCTATGTAAAACTGGGCAAGGCAAATAGCGCAGTCGTAAACTTGATGAAATTAGTGATAGTAGACATTTTCAAAAATTATTTCCTTTCTGTTGTTGTAATGCAAGCATTATTAAACGAATTAGCAAGTTGTTTAGAGTTTGTTGTAATATTATTATAATAAATTGACACCACTGGTACAGGTAAGTACCAACGCTACTGGGTTTTATGTTTACACCAAAAATTATTACGAATGATCACAAGATATGAATGTAGAAAATTACCAATATCGAATTGAATGAATTTGTATTTGTTCTCGAATAAGTTTCTTACTTTTCCTTCAAAATTGTATTTAGTACCAACTCTAAAATACAGAATTTATTTTTGCCAAACTCCAAATAGTTACCTTTTCCTTTCCGCCAATGAAGATGGTGCTGCAACGTTCCAAGATCCTTTCCGGGGCTCCCTTCATCACAAGCAGATGACGAGGATCGCTGGGGTCATCGCTCTCGTGGATCGACACCTGATACTTATTCGTAGAGTTGAAGGGAATTTCGCACACTTTCTTGTTACGCTTCCTGATTGAAAGAACATCTCCCAGAGCCAGTTCCATGCACTTGAGCAGAGCAGCTTCTGACGCATCGCCGGCCACTTCCTTCTTCAAGATAGGGACTCCATCCTGACCACCTTTGAACTCAGCTCGGTTGCAGAGGGTAGCGATCTTGGCGAGTGCCTTGAATCCTGGGCTGGTGCGATCTGATGGTGACGTTGGTGCGTTAATATTGACAGGACGATGAAATGGGATCAAATGAGATAAACGGATTTATGTGCGGCTACATTCTATATATATAAAAAATAATACATTTATCTGAAACTGCCCCCTTTTACATTAATTTAGCTACTTTTATGGCAATTTGTAACGGAGCGGCTGCTCGCTTCCTGCATCCATCGGCTCCCTGCCGCTTTTACCAGATTGTTGGCCCACCTAGTGGGGGGGCCACTCGAGACCCTTTCTTCCCCATCAGTTTTCAGTTATACTAGCGTTCGCTCGTAAAAATTAATCAACTTTACCAAATTACCTAAAACCAGCACCTATATGAAAATGATAACATACCATACTGTACTCCAGATTGGTCCTCAGTGGTATCGGCCTCGATGATCTGATTATCAAACCACATGTGAGCGACAGTCATCCTGTTCTGCGTTAACGTTCCAGTCTTGTCTGAGCAGATGGTGGACGTTGAACCGAGGGTCTCGACAGCTTCCAAGTTCTTCACCAGACAGTTCTTGGAGGCCATCCGCTTGGCGGTCAGTGTCAAGCACACGGTTACGGTGGCTAGAAGACCTTCGGGTACGTTTGCTACGATGATACCTGTTTGATGATGTCAATGTCAGTTGGTTGTGGGTGTTTAATTGGTACAGCGTTATTAAAGTGGGTGTATGAAATATTGCGGGTTGAGATTCGTGCGTGTAGACCTAAAAATATAAATGGTGTTGGTTCATGTGTTTAGTAAACAATCACGCGCTTTCTATCTAGATTCAATTTGAAGAGTTATCAAGTTATCCCTAGTTAATACTGAACATTTGTAGAAATTTATGTTAAGTATGTAATGACATTGTTTCAATCAGGCTGTACATTACAGGGCAAATCATGCAGACAAATGAAAAGGAGAAGTTTCTTTGTATAAGTTACTGTAGAAAAATCTTTGAATGAAATCTAGGTATACCCTGGCTCCCTTCTAGTCGAGAGTGAAGAAGTGAATGGGCATCTCGTGTGAAAACATGCTCCTTAACACCGTCACTTTTCATCAGCTGAGATCATATTTAAACATATAAAACATCCTCTGTACAATATATCACCATTATCCCTAGACCCAGATCTATTGACTGTAGAAACCCAGAACTCACCAATCAAAAAGATGACAGCGTCCAGCCAATGGTAGCCGAGAATGAAGGCGATAACAAAGAAGGTGACTCCGAGGAACACAGCCACACCCGTGATGAGATGGATGAAATGATGGATTTCCTTAGCAATAGGAGTCTCGCCCGTGTCCAGTCCCGACGCTAATCCAGCGATGCGGCCCATTACCTGCAGGACAATTTGCATTCATTGGCTCCCCACAATCCTTGACATACCGGATCACCTAAATATAAGGCCATTTTAGGCTGCATCTTTAAAGCAATGGTTGCCCACTCCACCTTTTCTTTTGAACAACTCCAGCTAATGGCAGTTCTGAAACTATTTTTTGTGAACTCAAGTATCCGTTTACCGCTAAATAATAACGGTTCGGCTACTGTGTTTGGTTAACTCAAATATCTCTTTACCCACAGTAATGACAGATCTACAACTATTTTGGTTAACTAATCTCTAATATCTCTTTTTCCCAAAACGGATGACAGTTATGCAACCTTTTTTTGTCAACTCAAATTTATGTATTTACTCCAGCGGAATGAATTAAATGGCAACGGGCAACCTTGGTTTATAACCGATCATATTCAAATGTATAAAAAATACATATCAGTCACTTCAAAGCCCTCATTAACGTCTTCCGAAAGCTTGTAAGTCCTTACCGTGTTATCACCACAGCAGATCACTATTCCCTTAGCGGTACCCTCAACAGCGTTCGTGGAGAAGAATGCCAAGTTCTTGGTTTCCAGGGGGTTCTCGTTGGTGAAATCAGCGCCTCGGGATTGGGGTTCCGACTCGCCAGTCAAACTCGAGTTGTCGACCTTGAAACCTCGCGCTTCAATGATACGGATGTCAGCTGGGATGCGATCACCGAATTTAACCTGCAGAAATCGGGGTATTAGAAGAAATTGTCCTACAACAATAAAACAAAATCTTGCATCTTTCAGCCCTTCCAAGAATGCACTGCAACGTCTGCCATTATTACTGTTCTGGTATTAGACTACGAGCCTAAACACACTTACGTCTTAATGACGAAGGCAATAAAATACAGAGTAACTACTTCAAAATTCTATTTTAGCTTGGCAGTAAAATATTGTTACATTGCAAATTGCAATAGATCTTGTATCACCGAGTAGAATTTTTGCAGTTAGTAATAAAAGAAAGACTAGTAAAGACTAGAGAGGACTTGAAATACATTCATAATTAAAAGTATTTCTTTAGGATAATAGTGAAACTGTTGAAGATCTCAAAGGTCTAGTTTAAACATAGAAGATGGTTACCTCAACAATATCACCAAGTACCAGGTCCTCAGCGCGCAGCGTTAACTTCTCTCCTTCACGAATGACGGTCGCGAATTGAGGTACCATGTTCTTGAAGGATTCCATGATTTTCGATGACTTGCTTTCCTGGTAGTATGAGAAGATTCCGGTGACGATGACAACGGCCGCCAATACAATTCCGAGGTATAAGTTGTCGTCTGCTGGTTCTTCGACGGTACTCGCCTAAATGAAACAAAAGGAGTTGTAGAAAGGTGCTATTGAAATAAGGTATCTTATAAGTCAAGTTACTCTCTTTCGGCTCTTGTACCAGTCAGTTTGTTTTAGAGCTTTTGGAAATCTACGATTAGC
Organism: Ennomos erosarius; assembly: GCA_963580505.1. Classification (NCBI taxonomy): domain Eukaryota; kingdom Metazoa; phylum Arthropoda; class Insecta; order Lepidoptera; family Geometridae; genus Ennomos; species Ennomos erosarius. Next base: position 8,079,602 of record OY756996.1, on the reverse strand, counting down.
ATGATAGAAACCTGACTTAGGATTCAATATCATATTCACGCTACGAGTTTCAACGTGAAATAGAGCATAAGCCATATACATAAGCCATTCATAACTGTGCGAAATAGATAGTAAATTAACCTACCAAGCAGCAGTTTCCGCGGTTGTCAATAGTTACTAACCTGAATACCGTAGGCAATAAAGCATAGAATAGCACCAATCCAAAGTAGTAACGCAAAACCACCGAACAGATTTTTGCAGAATTTCACCCATTCTGGCGTCTGTTTTGGTGGTGTTAGTGCGTTGGGTCCGTCTCGTTCCAGGTTTTCTTTCGCTTTTGCGTGACTAAGGCCCTGTGGAATGAATTATAGGTTAAAACAAGAATTAGTGCCTTTGTGTGCCAACGAGACAATACTGTCTACAGATGTTCTACTATAAATGAGTACTTAGTTTGTAACTGAAATTTTAATCTGAATATTTGTTTACTTACATTTTCGGGATGTGTCTGAAATCTTTGGTAAAGTTCTTCGGGTGTAACTTTGTGGAAATCGATGTCCAGCTCCTGTTTGAGATCATCTAAATCTCCTGGTTTCCGTTTCTTCGCGGGAGGTTTCCGGCGTGTCTGTTCAATTACAATATAAATACTGTAAGTATTATGATTAATCTGCAGTTTTCACCGTCACCGCGAATAGCGTTTTTGTCAAATTCAATAGCATCGTAGCATCTCCTGTAACTTTTGATTTACAGCGGAAGTATTCTCATTGGCTAGGGTTCGAACCTAGGGAACATAACTTCGGCCATTCGGTAGCTTCGTCAATTCTTATACTTATCAATATGCGAAATGCCCGATGAATCTAAATGCAGAAAAAACGATGCATCGAAAAGCATGCAATAAAAAACAGCAACCCTTGCGGAGCGTCGTTCAAGCGCAGTCCGCTCCTCAAGTAATCAAAAGATAAAATTAAAGATGATAAATAAAAACCTTGAACTGTCCGTCAGCTGTTCTATTATCGTCCTTAATGGGTCCGATGGTGGCGACGCGGTACGAGTCTGTGCGGCCATGCTGCAAACACAACTAGGGGCTAGACACATTCTACTAGCCGGCCCTAGGGGCCATGCATCATGGATGAGGTGGGTGATATTAACTAGCGACGATTTTGCATGAGATTTACAGTTCAAGACTAACGAAGAAAAAATTTACACAAATATCAATAGTAGTAGGCAGTATGCTGGTCTTCTATGCTAACATTGTAAACGGTGCAGAACACCTTGACATGCAATATCGACACTGTTGAAAATCTCAAACATGGAAAATAAACAGGGAAGTGATATCAATTATGATAAATTGTTATAGTAACGATGCTACTAAAACAAGATGTGATGTAGAAATAGCTTACGTAGGCACTATCAACAATGTGTAAAACCTGCTTAAAATGTAATACATGGATTATGTTGGCAAAAGGTACAAAACAGTCCATTTCAAAGCATTCGGTCCACGTCTGCGTAGTATAGACATATAGTGAGTTGCGAGTTGCGAGGCATAACCTTGCTAAACGTATTCTATAGAACGAGGGTCCGATCACAGTAGCTCAATAGCGCCCAATTGATCTGAACTAGATGTAGTTGTGCGTGCGAAACTCGGCACAGATGGAAGGACACCGCACAACCACACACCTCCGATGCATGACCAGTTACATTATAATGCAGCGCATTGGCGCTTTGTCAACTTCGATATGGATAAAGGTCGAAACGTTGTTATTCTCCGGATGGAAACCATGACGTCGGCAGCCTGATCGCTCGCGCCAAGGACCAAGTAGTATTACATGATCCAGAAACTAACGCACCGGAAGCGTATTCTTACGTAAGTAATTCGCATTGTGTGCACTAGTGGAATAATGTCACAGAGTCTAAATGCGTCCGCGTTGCCGTAAACAAGCCGACCGTCGCCGTCGATAATTGATGAACGTTTTCATAGCAGGCCTCATTAAACCGCGCCCTGAATTCTCGCGAAGGTTACTGCAAAAATACGCTGAAACAGGCTGCTAAAAGCGACCGATCCAATCCGAAATTCCCAGCATGATGGATGGTTTAATTACGCTGGCCGGAACCTAATCTGTTGTTTTTTAAAAGCGTAATATTCATCCGCCGCTGATCGATCCTCGATAATAATTGAAAATAATAAGTAATAAACGTGCGTGGTGCATAAGCGGCTCTCGGTATAATTTAAAGGGTGGTTTTCAACACGCTGATGTAATATTCATAAAGTTGTAAGGCAGGAGGAACCAGGGCTGACAAAGGCAGGATTGCGGCAGCGGTGAACGGGCAGGTTACATAAGCGGCGCGCACACCGGGCATGCGCAGTGAAGAACGACCCCTCTAGCTACCCGACATAAATAGCTAAAATACAAGGTTGCCACCCCCGAGCCTCTGCGACCGCATTTATAATCTCTCTATAGGTTAACCCGGAATATCAGATGGAAAATCGAACTGGTCTTAGTAGACTTAAAACGGTCACGTCTCCGAAGGGATGATTAGACCTCTGACCCTTTGAAAATACTTTGTGAGCGACAATTACATGGCCTTTAGCGTCTATTGGGGTCAGCGAAAGCTCTTTGTTAAGGAAACTTGAAATATGTTGGAAGGGGGAACTTGAACACACTGAACGTACAGGAACGGCTCGGATCGGGTCGGGTCTTCGTCAATATCAAAAATTGTTACGATGCCGGAAACCTTGTGGATGAAACAAGGACCATAAACTGAATGGATGGGAATGAGAGAGATGTATAAGTATAGGGAATCGATCATTAATATTACCGTTGCGGTACGGATATAAAGCCGACTACAACAAGTTATTACGGTGGCTTAAGTAAATGATTGAAACGACTTTATTTTGTTGCTTCAGCATGTGGAAAAAGGAGAATGAGATTATGTTGTAGTCCTACTTGCTGGATAAGAGTAGACAGGAAGCACAGATGATGAGCGATATCGGGAATCGCTGTTAAAACTAAATGGCAAACAAAAGCAATGGTGTAACAATAACAGATTCTAGACAGCGTGTCTAAGATGCCTGAATCAATACTCAAACGTCAAAAAGCCAACAACCGTAGCAAAGATTCATTGTCACGGTTACTAAACTACTTTATACCGAAAATTTGTGGTTACTATCGTAGTGCGTGACGTGCTAGTGAATGAGACAATAAAATATTTTTAACAGTAATGAGGCGAGACTGACGTGACGTAGCTGCTACGGTCCTATGACGATGGCTGCGCGATTTGTTTATAATTGTGGCGGCCGATAATAGGTGAAACACTTTCACATCCAGAGTGTTGAATTCTAGACGGTCAAATGTAAAATGTGGAATTGTGCAGTTATTTTGATAGTCTGTTTTAATTCATGCACCAGGACTGATAATTATTATCAGTGCTGCATCTATGGGCAGTAGAGTCACAGCCCAGCGTTTATAAAACGAGAAAATTTTCCGTTCCAAAATTCGAAACATTTCCTGCTATGTAGAGTATGTAACAGAAATACGTTATAAACATCAATGTTTGCCTGTATAAAAAAGCTTTACCGATCCTAAAAACACAAGCTTTGTAAAAACAATGGTCTCTTAAAGAATCGGAGCACTATCAATAGACGCAAACTGATTGGCCTTTCTCGAGCGCCGAATGTATATTGCAAGAAAACTTTTCTTTAAAATACGAGCGATTATTTCAAAAGTGTTTTGGCAACAGAGAATTATTGAGAGTTCCGTAAATCAAGCTGAGCACTTCAATGCTACTCGAGTTCTTTTTAGATACTTTCAATCGAGTGTTTATCTTGGCGAGTAATTGTGGGAACTTCACCCCAATTGATATTGAGCTTTCAATAGGATGCATCATCTTTATTGAAGCGGCTCGTACTCGTAGCGTTGATTTAATGTTATTAATGCTATTGATGGTTTTGTACAGTACAATGTATGTTTCATATGGCTTCATTCAATATCATATAAAGCAAAGCAATAGGCATAATTATACAGATTTAGCTTCAGCAGTTATTAAATTGGACCCAGTTCTAACATAAGTTCAGATACTGGAGTGTTCGATACAAAAAAAAACGCCCGTACTAAAAATACTTGTTTTAAATATTTTACAATAAGTTTTTATCTTATAATACTAACTAAACATTACCGTTTTGCCACATATACTTTAAACAAAACGTCCAAAGGACGCACAAGTTCAGGCAGCCGTAAGTCGTAACCGAGTACAATTCAGTAATGAGTATTATAGGTAGGTTTAAAATCGATATCGATAGCAGAAAAACTATTTGTACTGATTGTTAGCTTCTAATAACATTATTATATTACTCTTATCTTTGCTTCACAGAAGTACAATTGATTAAAAAGAAATGAACAATTTCGATCCATCATCCTGAACTTGAAGATAGGTCTTCATAATATTATTTCTTTAAATCATATCCCGATAACGTACAAAGCTGTCTATGTAATGTTTAAAACACTTTTCCGTTGCGAGTTTAATAGATAGAGCCATATTTTAACAGCAAGATATACCCCATTTTAAAATCTATCTATTTCACTATTGATATTGACAAACAGACGCTTCATTGAACTTGAGTTTGATGTGATGTGATTAAACTCGAGTTAATAATAATAATAATAATAAATAATAAATATTTATTTGACTAAAGAAATAATACAAAATGTAAAATAGGTACATCGAAGCTTGTTACAGTGTAAACAGGATACATTATGTAAAGGAACTCTGAATCCCACACTAGGACGACCTGTGTCGTGGGATTTAGTGCCTTCCGATATCAACATTTTATAAAATGTACGAGTTGACGTAACGCAAAAAATAATAAATAAATACATAAAAGTAAAAAAGGTAACAAAGTAAAAAAAAAAAAAAAAAAAAGTAAAATAAGTACATTTTGTGAAAAATAAACAAACAAGGCAAACATCTCAGTTTTGCGGTGGTGCATGGTGGTGTGTACTGTGTGCTGTGTGTTGTGTGTAGAAGATGAGAGGCGTGGTATACGAAGTTTGGCGTGGGTACTGCGATTTATACGAATGGATGCGTGTATGTGCGGAAGAAATGACTGTAATGTACAAGGGGGTAGATGCGAGTGCGTTTATTGACGCCAGAACGCTTTTGATGGAATGGTAATTGTCTAAGACCTTCCATTCCGAATACAAAAACGTAATTACTGTTACGTTTTTGTAACAGCTTGAAACCTGTTAGTTTCTTTGAATACAACTATTTTTCTGTAATGTAGACTAGTTGGTAAGAATGCAAAAATGAAATAAATTAAAACATCTAAAATGTAAAGGAAGGTGTGCCTAACTGCCTATAGTAGTAAATCTACATTCTAAAGCATGGAACTAAAATGTATAGACAAAGAAAAGGCTGGAATAAAAACAGAGGATAAAACTTTTGTACCTGTGCTCGGAAAGAGCTCTTTTTAAAAAAATTAATTTATTCTAGCGCATTTGCTAATGGAAAGAGAAATAACGTGTAATAATGATCGCAGTAAATTTCAGTTACGCAAAACCCTTAAATGTACGTAATGTAAAAAGTTTCAACATGAATTCACAAAATATGAATATTTTAGATGGGGTTATATTTATCAAGGCAAAGGTCACGCGACCAAAACGCGTAGGTAGATGAACGATATTATGGACGATACACTCAGGGAACAAAAAGGTTTGAGGCCATGCACTTTTACTTGCACGAGTGCCAAAAGGCTATGTCGACTTGATCACGTCAACATCAACTTTGTGTCAATGTTACAAAACTGACGATGATCTACGAATCTACGCAGCTGTGTGTTTTGTGATAGTAGCAAGCATTGTGCTCGATGTGCTATATTGCTTATATTACTGTGGTCAACATTCAGTATTTTTTATCTCGGAAATTCCATTTTGTGGATAAAAAGGTGGACTGACGACGTGGTCAGTTCCCCGGGGTGCCGATGCAGGAGGCAAGCAACCACATAAATTTGCACTCTATGGGGGAGGCCTATGTTCTGCAGTGGACGTCTTTATTTTGATTGATGATATTGATGATGATGGTAATGATGATGAGGAAGATAAAGCTATATAGCAGTTGTGTGTAGGATGTTGACCTCCCACGATTTCCGCAGGAGAACGGGTAAGTACTGCGTGTGAAACCACCGCTCAAATATTTCTGGCTAAGTTTAAATTATTTGACAGGACCTTTGAAAATTGAGTTGAATAATATACCCCGTGCTAAGACAGAAGCGTTTGGGCGGCGTGGAAATTCTGACATCCAAGGCCTCGTGAAAGCAACACGAGAAGAAGAACTAATCAGACCAAACCGAATAAATCATTTGTATAAGTTGAATGCGAAATAATGAAATAATGTGCCTTCATATGTATTCATTAAAAGATTGGATCGAGATGATGACGACATAACGTTTTAACAAATTTTTCTTCTTCTTCTTCTTATGGTGCCATCTCCTACCGGAGGTCGGCTATCATTAGGGCAATCTTTATTTTGGATGCTGCTGCTCGGAACAGGGATCTCGTGCTGATCTTAAACCACGTGCGAAGATTTTTGAGCCATGAGGTACGTCTTCTCCAGAGGTCTTCAACAAATTTTTAAAATTAACTAATTAATTAATCTATTTGTAGACCGAGGGGAAAGTCAAAATCAAAAGGAGGCCTAGAAGTAAAATATTACAAGCCAATGATAATGATAATACTGATCATATTATGATTTTATTTAAATGTAGACGGTACGGAGGAGTTCTATCATGAGAATTAGAAAGCAAAATCAATCAAATTAAAAACAAATCAAACTGTTTTATTGCAAATGGGCTATTCATAGCACTTTTACAAGCAGTGGTATGTAGTATCTTCCATAATGGTCGTGCGAATGTAAATTAAAACCGCTATATATACAAGTGTCCCAGGAGCAGAAGTCCAGCCAGCGGTAGAGTGGAATTGGTGGAGTGGAAAAGTATGAGGTACCTATTTTAAGCCCTCATCATTTAGTTCTTTAGTTTTAGATATTTTCCAAAATATCGCATTGAACTAATAAAATCACAGATACGGGCTTCTTTCTTTTATTAAGATCTAGGGGTTTTTGAGTAGGAAAAGCCAAAAATACTGTGTATTTAATTTATTAAAATATAAATACAACTGTTCCTGAGAAGTGTTCAATGTTTTACGTGACAGATGTTTAACAAGGAACAAGAAAATAAAACAGGTTTTCTATTGTTTAGTTTACCTTTACCTTTGGCCATGGCTGGCTGACGGCATATTCCCTGATTTTATTTAAGAATTACGGGCTTTTTTAAATATTTAGTCCCCCCACATCATAAACTTTTTCCTCGATGTTTGGCAACGCCGGTGAGATTTTTGTATGAGTGCTCTAAATGGTGAGCCCTTTTTCTTGAAAGGCTTTTTCATACGATTGTAACCTACGTGCATCGGGTGACTTTGGTGTTTTTGGAAATCGCTCTAGCTCTGAACCATCGCTCACTATTTAGCCAAGAAATCAGGCTTTTAGAATATTTTTCCCGATAAATAAATCTTTAAAATGTTTCTCGCAAGGAGTCAATAGATTTTCGTAATACTGAAATCAATGTCCATTCGATACAGCCAGCGAATCATTGTGAAAATCCCAAGGATCACGTCTAGTATCCTAATTGATGCGTGCTGTCGTCATGAAGGATAAAGGAAATACTCCAATAAAGCGACGGTACTCTATGCGATTTAAATGACATAATGACGCGGCAATTTTCTAATAAACCTTCGGAGCTCTTATAGACGTGTCCGAAGTCGGGCGGACTCCCGCGACAACCTGTTATCTACTTCCTTCAGAACACCTACTAAGCAAGAATTTGTGTATTTGTGATATGATTTTGATAAAATGAGGCATGCTTTGATTTTAGCACCTGGATGCAGATGTAATTTGTCACATTAAACCCCTTTTGTTCTAGAACCAAATCAATTAATAGGGTTTGGAATTAAACATTATATTTCACGTATAATCGTGTTCTAATTTTGCGTGCATTGAGCCCTTGAGCATTTCGGATGGATTTAGGCTTTTTCCGGATACTTTTCTTGAGATGCATTAAAATCGACACCTTATGGCTTTTAAAGAACTACGCTTTTGGGCTTTTATTTGTAACGATTAGGAATCGAACAAGATGGGCACATGACGGAGATGGACGGCATGAAAAACCACTTGCTTGTCTCAACCCGGCAGTAGCAACAACTGGATAATGCAGGCACAAATTCCCTAATGTTCTGTGGTTCCTAGTTTGCCCGGAAATAATTTATAACATTACATACCTATATAGAGTGCAACGTAACTTCAATAATGTGAGATAATGTACGTCGTACTAGACTAGAGATTAAAACGCTTACTTCAATAAAATTACAGACAAACCCACAGAGAAGAACAAGGCGACGATTATACCAAGATGTCATTTTTGATTCTGGATCAGCATAACGAATACATGACATCAGACTATATTTGCGGACGCTAATAGTCATATATACCTTTCCTTTATCATGTTGGTTAAAGAAAAATAAAATCAGAAAAGCAGTTTCGAACTTAATGTGAGTTCTATCGAGAATAAAAAATGTATCTCTTATCATGTCATGATGATATAAGTTCGCAAAGCCTGTGATTAAGTATGAGCTACTCCAGGAAATTGGAAATCTAAAGTTCTACAAGGTATTGTAAATCAAATGTTATACCTTCTGGAGAAACGTTCTTATGGAATCAGTAGGCAGAACGATCAATTTATATTTCTCTACTTCATGCAGTTGTGGCCCTTATTACATGAAACATGCCGGGCTAGGATGCGCACCGCGACAAAATTTTCTCGACACTTTATGTCGTCAAAAATGGAGATATCACGTTATGTCTACCTGTGCTAACATGGCAGCCCAAGAAACTCATCTCGTGCTGTCAAATGAAGAGATAACGCGAATATTTATCTATCTGTGGAACTTTTCTCGATTTTTGTCGACAAACGCTAACATGCACACAATCGTCTAAGCTCTATTTGACACTTCGGCGCGAGTATTTTCTCGTGGTAGTTTTTGAGGACGAGATACGTAGAAAAGGCAAATCTAAAGGCAAAATGGCATTTACGTAAAAAATATAAAAATTTAAAAGATTATAAATATGGCGGCTACTACCGCCCACATAATTGTGTTTCATTTTATACTTACTAATTATCTTGAATTATTGTTGAATATTTCATACTGTTACATAATTAAAATATGTATAATTTACATTAAAAAGAATCAAGCTCAAGCTAGATGCATGGGTTGAAATTTTCAGGATTTTCATTAATATATAGGTACCTACATAATATACCTACTTAAATATAATTATCTATTAAAACGCTTATTTTATTTAAATCACATTTATTAGCGTATACTTAATTCTTATAAGTACATATTAATATTTCCGTCTTGTGTAACGATATTATAATGTTGGCGGTATTAATATTATTGTAGGTGTTTTAGATGAACAAGTAAAGCAATATATTGTTAGGTACTGATGTGTACCGGCTCCTTGTGGCAAACAATATTCTCCTGCAGTTCTATTATATATTCTGTGCCAGCGGAAAGCTCTGGGTGTTGAGCCATAATCTTATATTATTATATATTTATAAAAATATTTTTATCTGCTTCTTAATACTTCTGATTCTGAAACAATGGTGCATCTCGTTAGGTACAGGTTTGATTTTATGTACAGAGCAACAATGGCATCAAACTACATATGTTTTCTAGTATCGGACTGTAGTCTTGAACAGAAGGTTTGTACTTGTATCCAACTAATAACAAGTATTCCTCATGACTCATGTGATAATTACGGCAGAAAGGAATGTTCCGTGATTACAAAGGAAATAACTCAATATTTGAGTGCAGACACACAGACCTGCTGGTTTCAATATTAATGCTTAATCGAACTTTACTCACGTTTATATGCTTGCATTGTATATAGGGCGAATTCTGAGCTTGCAACTTCCATTTTCAATGTAAATCCAAATTTTCGAGCAGGATTTGAAAATTTTTTCAATGTTTTCATTTTTCAACAGACGGTTTTTTGACTTTCTGCTATGAGAATTATATACTCTTTGCTTTTTGACGAAAGACAGAAACAGCAATATATAACTGTTTCTGTCTTTTAAGGTCGCGTTCATGTAAAAAACTATGAAAATGAATGAACGATAGCGATGTTGCCATATTAAAATACAGTAAGAGTTATAAAAGGGCAATATTGGTTTGTCTACGCGAGATACAACGACAAACTTCTCTGTCGCGGTGTGCATGTAGGGTAAACGAGAAACTGCCCTAAATCGAGTAAATTTGTCATCTCGTGGGTGACGTATCTCACGGTGCGCATCCTAGCCCGGATGGAAATTACATAATTTATGTTTGTAATTCACCAGACTTTTAACTAAGTACTTTTAACTAAGTGATTTTTAAACTGAAAATTGAGGTTCCTACTCTACATGTATTTCCAGTAAAGTAAGAGCAGAGTACTTTGGATATTATAAATGCTTTATGGGATTATGCGATTTTGAAATACAAGAGATAAATCAATATACTGAGTCATAATCTCCGGAATCTGAGCTGACCTACTTGAATTTAAAGCTGCCAGATAGAAATAGTATTGATCTAGAAAAAAATTAAACGGGAAAAGGGTTTTAGAAGACTCGTGAATCTAGATGAAAATTGCTCAGGTTATCTAATAATGCGAGAATCGGTTTTCATGAATGTTTGATGACCAGGATGTAAGAAGGAAGTGTTTCAATGGTGGCATATGAGAGACGACTGTATGTCTCGCACCCGCACAGATCAATACGGTAAGTTACGCAACCCAAACTGGCGTCGTCTTCTCACACCGTATACTCCCTTTCCGATAACTTTTGACACTATCCAAAAACTAAACCTTTGGCAGTACAAAATAAGCAGAACAATTGAGTAATGAAATTGAAGTGAACATAGATAGATAATACTTAAACGAAAAATTTAAGCACATGACTTAGGATTGAGACAATTTTTAGGGAAACATGCGACGAATGATACAGTCCAGATCCAGATTTAGCAATTGGGAAAACAAAGAAAATGGACGTGCTAATGAATTCTCGCGTGAGACAATACAGGAAACAAGGATGTATACTCGCAAGCACTACCGCAAGCGACGAGCAGCGCTGCCGGCTGCAGGTTTCCTTGACGTTTACCTTCTGCACTCACTGGTGACATGCACTTGCACCTTCACGAATGCATTTACTCGCCGACTCTGGCTACTGTAAATGCTAAGGACAAGCACTACTACAAGCACCGCACTCACCTCGCCCATTTTCTTTAGTCTTTATGTGTAAAGGCGGATAAAAAGGAACAAGCCGCCTCTCGGTCTCGCCTCTTTCCCTCTACGGAGCGGGGTGGGTTGTCGCTAGTTCTGCAACAACGGAGGACCGTTACGGTTTCCGCGTTCCAACGAAAAACTTAAAAATTGTGTGCGCTTTCACGTAGCCTCTTCGCACGGCACTGGGGCTATGTCATCTTGGTACTAAACTAAAACCCGGTATGAGTGCACGGGGCGGAGGCGCGTAGGGCGCGACTTTCGACGGCCTGGTTCGGGCGCGGACTGACGATGGGGCCGGCGCGTATCGAGCCGACGGCGCACTGACGTCACACTGCGTCACGACGCCAGCGCCGCCGCTGCCAGAGCTGCGCGCAGCTCGCCGCGCCGCCATCGCCCCGCCCCGCTGCTCCGTAGCCCCGTAACCTTCCACAACCGGTACGTTGACAGCCCCTGCTGATCGACAGCCTTCCCGTCGACGCACGCTCCGTGTATGCCCCGTGCCCGTGCTGCCTGCCCTGCACGCTGCGACCGGTTATCGAATTATCTAATCTCGCAAAAACATACTCTTAGCTTTAGCTTGAATTACGCTCAATTCAGCAACCTACATCTTGATACTTTTGTTTAGACACATAGAACATAAAAGCTGTGGCACCAACTCTGCTACTTTTCATTATGGAACTTTATGGTACGTTGGGCGGCGGGCGAAGGCGGGAGGAAAGACGTCTCGCTCGACGCACCATGTCTTCCTTCTAGAAGCTATCTAAATTAGTTCTTTTAAGGTTATCAGATCCTACACTATTTGCATTATTTTCATTGCTATAATAGTAACCGTCAATTTGACCATCAGCTGGTAAGCAATTTTATAGCCGGCAAATAGTATAATGTTTGAGTTTTATTTTATTGCATACGCATTATGATAATGTCAGAAGCAGAACATAAATAAATTGTAGACATAAAATGTTTTATGGTTAGAGCAGGCAGACCGGCAAGCCCAATGAAACCACGATTTCGATCTAGTAAATCCGCAAGTCTTGACTTCTGGTGTGCCGTGTATCCCAATTTATTACCTTAGGTCGATGTAGCCATTACAACCATAAAGGGTTTCAGTTCAGATATATTTATTACAGACGTATTTGCTAGAAAAAGCTGAAACAGAAAATGTACATCTCTTTTGAAATAGATTTTAATTTCATGTTTGCTCTCGCATGCTTATAGTATTTGCGAAGGTTTTTAGAATAATAATGCCCACGCTTTATGGAAAACCTCGAGACGTCTTTTCGTAAAAAGAACGTAGCAGGCACCATAAAACAGATTGTGCATCTATTTTAGTCGTCTGATATTGCCATAGAGACGTTTGTGGTAAATTGTTTCAGTCAGTAATTCTGAGGAAAAGAAAAGTTACATAAATTATTTTAAAACAATTAAATATCAACTAACGGGCTTTAAAATATTTAAATGATTCATGATTATAGTATTTGGTCAATGAATCAACTTGTTATTTCTCGTAATAAACTATAAACCTTAACACGATACACCAGAATTAAATCTGATTTCACGGTTTCCTGATAAAAAGGCTAATAGCAATAAATACGATGTGAATTATGTGGTTGAAGAGCGTTAAACATTTGATAGGCCAACCAAAACTACTTATAGGTTTTGATTTGACGTTGTATTGTGTAGGTACTGAATTTAGTTACAACAGAAATTCACACTATAAAAAATTTCAAGGTACTATTTTATTATGATGTTGGCAAAAGTATTCCAAAAGAGGATTGACGGCATGATTAAGAAATGATAATAAATCTTTACTACAAGCGTTTCGGCAAGTGGCCAACTACGGCAGGTTGTCGGTTCCGGTGCGAGCCGGCAGCGATACCAGTCAGATTTTAATTTCCGGCACTTGAGGTGTCAGCACTTGAGGTTCCAGGCGGCCCGCCCTGGCGTAATTGCACGTCAGCAAATATAGACGTATCGCAGTTACCAGCCGCCCTTCTCCACACCACTTGAGCATGTGATCTCTTTCAGATAACAATTGCCCTTTTACAAAAAACTCTTGTTTATCATCAGTTTGGGTTCATCGACTTTTTCTTAGCTAGTTATCGATTCTTGAACGAGTTCCTGCTTTAGTTCACTTGGCCACATTTGTGTGGGAAACTTGTTCAAGAAATAATAGTAACACTAGTATATCAAGTAGAAAAGAAAAAATAAACAGAACTAGGCATGTACCTACTAAAATACAAACACTAGCAAGGCTGGCGGTATTAAAATTGCAACATAGGTAGTTAATACAGTACGCATTTATTTCGTTTTAGAAGTCCAGAAAAAGGAGAACTGTTGGAAACCCGCAGTGGTAAACTAAACGAAGCAACTGGGCCACATTTTATTCGCAATCTCCTACAGCCTATTCCTCCTGGCACAATAAAACGCAAAGTTGCACACTTTTCAATTTCAGCGTCCGTCGTGCCCCGACGTATTTTTCATTTTACCAGCCCTGTATTTGAACAAAAGGATTTTTCTCATTGTTTTACTTGAACAAACGGTGAAATACTCATTTCCGTACGATGTACATTTACAATAATTCTTGGCTTGCGTAAAAAAATTATAGCATATTTTAGTAGGTGCTGATGTAATTTGTTACACGTAGTTCTGATTAGTTACATCATTGGTTGCGAGGGGAAATGGCATTAATCATTGAGAATGGCGGCGGGACGGCGGACGTCAGGTATTTTAAATGTGGATCGATAGGATTGCAATATGTCAGGAATCACAAAGCGGGGTGTAGCTGTAAAGTACGCATGCACCGACTGCGACCCGGGAGTTCCCAGGGGTAGGTCAGTTACTATGCTATCGCTGTACATTTTAATGACGTCTCATTATCCATTTCCTCGTGAGTTATGAAATATTTTATTTTGCAAATTATCATATCGGAATGCAAACGGGTGGCTAATTGATTTACCATTCGCTTTGTAAAATCGAGAGTAGCCCAGTCGTACGGATAATGAAGCCAATTGCCAATACGTCTCATCAAAAGAAACATAATATCTATTAGGAGTTTCCCATTCAGTACCTATTTGGAAAGGTTATTCTGGGACGACTGTACCTACTCTCTTAAAGATAAATGTCAAACCGTTAATGGTTTAGACAGAGATTTTGGGCTACGATAATTTAACGAGGGTGTTCATCATGTATTATGTAAAGGCATTAGTATTTGAGCCGCGGGCAAGCGGGCCATTCCTTCGCCGTGAAGGACCGGCTGATATGAAAATTCGTCGTCGGGCGTGCGAGGGGCACTACCAAGGGGGTAGGGGCTGAAGGCGGAGGGGTGCACGGAGGCTCTATTTGGGTCACCCTGGGCGTCATTCCCCACGATCAATAGCTGAGTCGGCGCGCGCCGTCTTGCCATCTCTCTCGCTCTCCGCCGGTTATCTAACGTGCCTCGCATACTGCCCCACCAACATTAATTATTTTCCAAATTACCCTTATAATATGAGCTGTTTAGACAAAGCTTTGAATATCATATTCGCAAAGACGATGATCCCGTATCCAAGTGAGTTGTGAGAACAATACGCCCAGTTCGTCCTCGAATACAACGTCCGCTCCAGCTCTTACCTAGAGCCTGATTTTGAGAAGTTACGTAACAGGGAACAAAAGATGTAAAAGTAATCCAAAGAAGACAATTGTATAGCGGCTTTATCGGGTGGATTTTTCAGGAACGGTCTCTAGATATTCCGGCAGCGTCCTCGTTGTTGAATAGATGTGCAAATAAATTTTCCTGCTGCGGGCTCTATCTTAGACGAGTCATAATTTTAAAACAACGCTGAAAGCTTATAATGAGGCGTTCCGAGTCGAGGAGCGAGCTGAAGTGGCCGCATAAATATTGCTGACGAGTCGAGACGATGAGGCGGCGAATGTTAACTAGTTCGGAAAAGTTCAACGACAGTTGAGCGAAACTCACCCTTGCTCCCATAAAACATTACCTGTTCAGCATTATACAATTTTTCATAACTATAATCTAGGAAAATGGGTTGGTATATTTTTGGTGTAAAATTGTAAATGGTGAACAAGCTATCCTCTAATAAAGAATAATGAGGTCAGAAGTTCAAGAGTCAAAACGTACAAACCCAAAAATTTGCATTTAACTGGAGATCATTCGGCGAACTTTTTACATTAAGCTTCATCGAAGGGACCTTTGTTAGACGAAGTAATTGAATATTTTATTCTTTTTGTGCCAAGGCTTCGTACTTCAATCACTGAGACCGAAATATATTGTGAAATATCGGATAAGTCTGATGTAATATATCATACAAACTATAAGAATATCCAGAGTCGGCCATTGTTAGTAAAAATACCTAGTTTCAGAAATAGCCATGGGAGTACCGTATCAAAATATAAGGTAACGGTATACACGTAGCTCGAAAAAGTGACGTGATCAGCCATATTGTTGCCAACGTGAGCTCGTAAACCCCTAGACCTTATTGACCACTTCAAAACCACTTCAAACCCAGCCGTATTCGTGTTGCCACGAAATATCAAGGGCAAAGTAAGTAGTACGTAAAACAGTCGTCTCTGTCGAAAACTTTATGACTTCCAGTTAGCAACAATACTTTTTCTTGTTCATTAAGTTATGTAACCACAGGACAGGGTATAATAAATAATTGACATACGTAAATAAAATTACGAAATTATTATGCGTAGCGTAGACCAGCTCTGTCGGTGAAAATCTTTAAGAGTGTTTATAAAAGAAAGGCCCCGAATTGAGTTTTCAGTAAATTATTGGCTGATTTAAAAGTTCTAGCAGCTGCATGTGAAAACAATTACATTTTAATTTTTATGCGTTTATGTTCTGCCAGTTTGATATTGTACCTCTTGACGTCATAGTTTTAACGTTTTGTCTAATGGACATTTCACAAGTAGACCAAAGTCAGCTTAAAAGTTTCAAAATTAGCTAAAGCGTTTAATTTATCAAAGGCCTAAAGCATCAATTTCATCTAACTATGAATTTAAAATTATTTTCATTTCAACCACTAAAGCAATTAACTTTTATCGCAAATTTTATGGTAACGTTTGCTACAATGTTGGTGCCTTGAGCCCGGGAAGGCCGTATAAACGGAAAAGCCAAATACCTCCTAACTTGTAATAATAGTACCTATAGTCCTAAATCCAACATACACAAGTACTATAACATTTTGCAGGTGCGGTTTAATTTCCGCCAAGTTCATGAAACTTATTAGTTTACTTATTCAGTGGGGATTAGGCGGACGATTATAACAAAGTTATAATCTTCAAATCTCAAACTCGGACTGGCCGTCTGGTAGATTTTGAATCCAAACAAAGTTGGTTCAAGCGAATCCGTTCCAAAGTCGGATGTAGAGTCAGATAGTAAGATCTTGGACCGTGATTCGAATAATTGTATCTATTAATTGTATTATCATCAAAAAGATACCGCAGCTCTATATGCTCCAAATCATAATCATAAAATCCCCCAGATTTAGAACCTGTTCCTCACCTAATTTCGAAATAAATTTGCAGACGCTACAACCTTGCCATAACAGCTTACTGAAAATAATAAAATATTGTATCTTTAGAACTGAAAACGACAATCTTTTTAGCATAAAATATTCCCCACACGTAACGAACGTGTTGATATCGACAGCATATTCCTAAAGGAGTGGAACGGACCCCAAATTATGCTTTAACATTGTAACAAGGTAACACGCCATTCCCCCTTTTGATAAGTGGTTTATTGCCAGCGAATATAGATTTGTGTGTACATTGTCAATGTCATGGACTTTTGGACTAACCAAATTAACAATGAGTCTCTCGGTATTAAAAAAATATTTTAGATAATGTGATAGTTATGGGATTGACGCTTAAGTTAATGCTAGTCGTTTGCCTGATGTTAAGCGGCTTAACATCAGGCAAACGACTAGCTGGTCACTTCATTCACTTACATTACCTACATATAAAAAAAATATGTTTGTATTCTCTTGTGCTCTCACTCTGATATGAATCTCTCTTCTAATGTTGCGTGCCCGACAGGGTCCATGATGAGCTGTAACTACGTAAACGAACATCTTTAAACAACATTGTGGAATGCAAATAAACAATTGAATTGAATTAAAAAATAGCCATATTATGATTCTTTTCATATGTCTCCTAAATTATATGTAATCTGACAACAACAAATGAATCATTCTAAAATGGACCACTAAACCTAGAATCTAGATTGTAGCCCGTGAATTGATAACGCAATGAAGTAGGGGATAATAGTTTTACCTCACCTCGAGCAGAGCGGAGACGAGGTCAAAGTGGATAAACCGTCGTCGAGTCAATTTCCGATATTAGATTTGCCTACGGGTGGCAGCGGGGCGGTGTTCCTGCGGGGGTCCGTTTTATCGGGAGAGTGCTGTTCAACGCAGGACTATCTTTACGGAAATACGTTTTGGACAGCACTGGAATTGCATATCTATGTTATTAATCAATATTATTGACATAGCGAAGATGTATAGCAAAATTAAATGTACTAGGTTTTTGGATGAATCTGAAAAATGAACAAAGAAACGTAACTGCTTTCCTTGATAAAATAATCTAATCTCTAAAATCATATTAGCTTTAATAAGTGAATCTGAGATCGAGCAATATCCGGATTGAAAGCACCGTCAAAATCTGAAGATGACCAATCGGCAAATCCAATAAAATTAGCACAAAAGGAAAAAGGCGGAAATTGTATTAAAATTTGAAGAGCGACAGGGACAAGATTCAATCTCGGCAGCTTCTGGAAGGAGCACGTGGCCTTGCTGGAAAACTTCTGTTAGCTTAGTTATCAATTATAATATATTCCATCTCATGCCATGAAACATTTCAGTCAATGAAATTATTATAGAGTAAACAGAGTATGAACATGAAGTACAAACATTGGACGTCACGGCCGTTGCTACGCCCTGTTCTGTAGATTCACTCACTTCTCGCGTGTAATGTAAACCGAAGGTGAAGACGAAGGAAGTTTATTGGAATATGAACTAGATAATATTTATAGTTCTCAGAAATAGTCTAAAAATTACTCGAGTTTCGGCTTTAATGGCTCAGATGCTTTCAAAAGATACATATGATTCGGCTGGAATACGCACAATCCCCGATATATCCGGTGGATTGGTATATTCAACATATATTGTACGCGGTTCATTTATTTCAGTGTTAAATTTTGACGTCACAATATAATAAACATTATAATCTCGTCTTGTACAATCTTTATAATTATGTATTACGTACAATGCAATACAACATTCTTTATTGTTATGAAAACCACCACTGTAAACATGTAGGTATAACTACTGTTGCTATAAAGTACATGCTCGTTAGTAGTTTATACATATAACGTGGAAGTGCTGAGATTGAAAGAAAAAAACCGATTTAACGAACATACAACACTTGAAGAAGCCAACAAACCGCTAAGTACCAGTAATACATATGTAGACATGTGATACCGAACTGTGACATCTTAGCCGAGGGTTGTAAATGTAATGCAACACATTACACATCATAGCATAGGGGATTACCGATGAAGTCATTGACATATAGAAATTATCAAACAAAAAAGGCATTTGAAGACAAAAACAAAGGAGTTTCATTGAGGTTAAGTAATTCCTTATAATGAATAGCCTGGTCAATTAAATTAGACCAGACATTTGTGTGAGTTCATTTCGTAAGGGATTGAAGGGATTTCACTCTAATTAAGTTCGTTTTTGTAAACCTTTTTAAATTGCAAGGATTATCTGGAAATAAACTTACAGTTGCATGGCGGTATCGTACAAAGTAATGTAAAATCTCGTTAGAATGCAGTTAGTCTAGCTGGGAGATAATCCGGGATTGAGGACACGGTCACATATTGTGCTAAACAGCCTCCAGGGTATTCTAAGTTACATAAATCACTCGTTAAGTGCACGCTACAATTGCCGCGCTCCATATAATTCAATTATGAATATGACAACTCCGCACAGATACGAAAATTGCTTCATATAAAAACAAATTAACTCGAAGCGTAATGGCGCATGTTTTTAAATTAATCATGCAAATATTCGTACTGATTCGTTTATTGAATTCGTCTACATGAGCCATTGAGCACGAGCTCGATTGAAATATAAACGGCGTATGGCGATTGGATAGGCTAAATATCCACAATTCCAACGTAAAACTTGATTCCAAAAATAGCTAAGCCTTACAGAAGAAAACAACAGCAAACTTTGTCCGTAGGTTAAACCATGAAGGCTAACAATGCCATTAGACCCGAAGGATACTTTTTAACGCGGGTCGATGTTACCCAAAATATACAGGACTCCAGTGAAGCAGCCCGTCCGTGTCTGCTCTGCGCCGGTGCGAACCAGTAGGAGCTGTGCGCACTAGTCCAGCAGAGCGCGGGCGGTCCCAAATGATTTCCGTTCGTCCTACCGAAGCCACCCAGCCACCAGCCACAGTTCAATGCACCGAGTAAAAATCACTTATATAAAGTACTTGTGTATTTTACATTCGTGATTCTAAAATTTGTACGAAATCGTACAAATCAATATTAGGAAGCGTCACTACGGCTGCGTCAACTGGGTTGAAGATATACATACATAATTATGTTGAATTAGACTCTTGTTTGAGAACAGCAAACAGACATTGTATAGGACTTTATATTTTAACAGTCTTTTAGTCAAACATGATAATCGTGTGCGAGTTCCCACGGTGATAGTCACAGAAGCATATTATCCAATCGGGATTTTTAAAAGGTAGGGCATGAATTTGGAATGAAGCTTCGCCCGAGACGCCGGCAATTTGTAGGAATGACTGTGGAAAAGTTTCAAAGACGTTCTTTCCTCATTATATTGTAATCCGAGAGCGGCGGACAAATTGGGCGTGGGTGTGTAGTATGAATGAATTTTGCGCACAGTTTCCAGACATCACAATGGCCATTGGTGCCTGTACGCACCGGTTTACGTTAATGCCACCGATTCAGATGGATTACTGAGCTTGGGAGGGGATGGAGGAAGGTCATTTGACAACGGAAACACGATCAATGAAGCCTTTTATAGCATACTACAATAAAACTAATTACTACTACAGGTGGAGGTTCAATGTAGTGTAGTACGTTTAAGGATATTTCATGACAAGAGATGGGAGGGCTAGTCCACTTTTACAGTAGTTTTTTTTTTGTTGAATCAAACCTAATAATTCAATAACAAAATCAAATCAATCTTTCATAAACGAATGAAGCTACACCTTTTCTACGTCAGATAGTTTGGCTCGAAGAAACTAAAACCTTGGATATATTATAAAAGGAACCTCATTACTCAAGTCAAAGTGAGAAGCGGTAAATCTAATAAGATTTATAAAGCTCCTCTGCTGCAAAGCTGGCAGAATTATTTTTTCCTAGAGCGAAGCGAGACATTGCATTTCCAGTTCCTTTTAAATCGAGCGGAATAGTTGGGAATTCCTATAAAAGCGGAGTCGGAGCAGTATGTAATTCACTTAAGAAAATTGTCTTTAGAATGCAAATGTAACGAGGGAACTAGAGAACCGCAAGGAACAGCGGGTGAAACAAGACAACTAGAAATTTCGAAATGTAGATAACAAACACTTTTCTGCTACGAGCTACAACACGCGCGAAACATTTTATTTTATACACAACTACCTAGTTGATATGTAGAAACTATTTTTTAGGCGATCCAACAGAGTAACAATTTTAACAAAAACAAAACCATAATATTAAAAATTAATGAAAGTTTTACCCTATATTCACCTCCACTCGTTAAATATTCTGCTAGAGCTTTTAATGTTGATCACACTGTTTTTAAATTCAAAAAGGGCAATCCGAGTTTGAAAACCACCCATTTTTCTAACAAATATTTACGGGCCAGCATTTATTATTCGAATACACGTAAGATTACAATCACTTACTAGTTGTCCAAAGAACCGAAAGTTTCCTAAGCTTATAATATGTTACGTAATAAGACTCCTATATTGATGAAGTTAGCAGTACAAAATAATGAATGGGTATAGTAACGATCAAACACAGTCACGCGAATAGAAGATAATAGTAATCGCAATTACTTACTCAAACAAACGCCTTAATTATGGTATTTTTTAATTGCCTTGTCGTATTCCCTGTTTCCCTAGAATCCAGAGCAGCAAACATTACCAAATTGCATTCACCTAGACTAGACACTGATATTTACGTAATGTGGCCGTTATTTACATTAACTTCAAAATAAAAAATATATACAGATTATAATCAAATGGCTTTTTTCCGCCAGAGTTTTGGGCACGGTGCCTACTGGTAACTTCGTGGAGTAAGTTTACCTACTCTACTGCATAGTTTTAAATTTTAGTTTCCGCATTGTAATAATGAAGATAATTTTTCATTTACCTATAAATTACTACTCATCCTAGTTATAACACTTACACGAAAATGTATAATACCCTCAGTGGATTGTGATCTAAATCAGGTTATGCAATGTTACATAACCGTCGCATACTTACATCCAGACACAATGCGTTAGTCACAATCCCAATACTGGTTAGCGGGCACACTGCAGTTAAAGCTGGATTACGTTTTGGGCTTTGAACTCAGTGTTGCCCGGTTAGGTTTGATATAGATAGATAGGTAACTCTATTGTTTCACAAATGAGATATACAATACACAGGAATACAATATACTATTGTGGGAGAATTTTCTAAGCTTATCAACCCTTTTTTACTGGATCTAAAAATTGATAGCTATTGCGTTAAGTCGCTCGCGTAATCTTTAATAGATCGAACTTGAACTCGTAAAACTTGTCTTCGTTCGGGAACATTTGTATAGTTACGTTGCAATCAAATTTTTTTATTCGACTAAACCGTAAGCTCTAGTCTAGAATGCCTTCGGAGGGCACGTTTATCAGTTGGTTGGTACAATAACAAAAGACAAAGTGTTTTATTAATAGGCTATTCATAGCACTTTTACAAGTCAAGGTTGATCACTTACCTACACGAGAAGAAGAAGTCTAAAGTATTCCTGCTATGCATACATATTGCTTTTATTTTTTTGAGATATGTTATGGCAACACTGTCCGAATATAATATGTGAGATCGTAGCAGGATGTTCTGCTAACAGTCTGAGTCAGAGGAAAAGAACTGTTTAGGATTGTTAATTTGAATTAGCCATATTATCTGGCGCAAGTATAAACGGAGAAGGTCAATAAGAAGCCGAGCCTGCGCGGAAACTAAATGATGGAACTGGCGAAGACAAGATACTGTCAACTATTTATAAATGAGTTTTATTTATTGCTCTTTACATGGAGCAAAAGACAGATTGATACACGAAGGGTTGTGGCCCTGTTGGTCCATATTTATAATAGTTTATGCAGTAGTCACTCGTAACTAGTTGTGCAATAATCAAATCACTTATACACGTAGAGAACTGCTACATGGGTATGTAGCAGTTCTCTAGGCTCTAACGAATTTCATCTTTGTGAATCAGCAGGCAACTTTTATACGAAGAGTGTGCCTGGCTGGGTTCTATTACGGCTATTAAAATAAAAATAACATAACACGATAATACTCTCCGTATAAAGTTTCACAAGCCACGAACAATATACAGAGAAATCAAGGACATATTTAAGTTCGCGGTGACGTAGATATTATTACGAACTTACTTATAAGGGTTCCTTGAGTAGTACGGAACTCTAAAAAGACTAATTTATATTTTTGATACCTATTTAGATTAACTTTGTGCAAAAATACATGTACATGTGTAACATTGGAAGTTATAATGCTGTACAGGACTCAAGCGGACATGTCGGACTTATAAGGGTTCCATGTAGAGTACTAATAAGGGTTCCTTGTAGACTACGGATATCTAAAGCAAAAACTAAACTGAGAAAGCGGAACGAAATGGAAATCAAACTAACCCTTCACCGTGTTATCCACAAATCCTTTTATAGGAACAAGTTTCGTATTATATCTTTTTATGTAAAAGGAATTGCTGTTACCGAAGAAAGGGGAACAGAAGCGGCCCACTAAAAGCAGACAAAACTGAATACAGACCGGTGCCGACAACAAAAGGCCACATTCACTGCAATGTGTTTTATAAGAGATATCATTCATTTCTCTCGCGCAATGCAGATGAATCCAGACAGCTGCTGCTAATCCCTTGGATTCGCTAGTAAAACCTCCGCTTTACAGGCCTGGGTTTTTAATGCGGGACGAATGTGGATTGAATCCTTCTGAATAAATGGATTCCACTGGCGGATGGTGAAATGAATCAGAATAAGGCCCTGAAAATACAATGAACCCACTAACGTGGAGAAGCAATAAATACTTTTAGGTGTTCCCGAAATACATTCAGAACAAAAATTCAATGAAAAAATAACATTTATGACTATGTACTACTAGACTACTACTATGTAAAGCTCAATAAATAATATAGGTCTCCGCCCCGATAAAAAATAAACCAAAAGTGGCAATATCAATGAACACGACTAGAGAAACAAGAAATGGTCATTTATTTAAGTAACGCCCAGGAAAACTTACTTGTAACTTGTTATTGGTTTAAATCCAAAGTTTAAACATTAAATTCTCGAAATTCCGATAAATGAATTTGTTTTATTAATACGCCGAATAATTTCCAAACAGAAAAGCTATACTTACGTTGCTTGAACATTAACTTCATTACTTACCCTCTTAAAACATTACATAACATAATTGGATTAAAACCCATTATAACCAATTCTGCTTAAAAGCATAAACCCCCGACGTGACGGGCCTGATAGATCAGTTGGTAGTGATAGCCCTGCCTTCTGAACCGGCTGTGGGTTCAATTCCTACCCGGGACAAACATTTGTGTGATGAACATAGATGTTTGTTCTGTGTCTGGGTGTTAATATTGTATTCTATGTATATATTTACAAACAAAAAAGTATCTAAGTATTATATCACTTAACTGGTTCTAGCCCCAAACAAAGCTTGTACTATGACAAGCTTTGTTTGGGGCTAGATGGTGCTGTGTGAAATGTCCACACATATTTATTTATTTATTTGAACACAAAATGAACCATGGTTCATATCATACGCTACAGTGCACTACGTGACATTAAAAATCAACACAATGGCTGAAGTAACGAGACAGCAGACAGGCAGAAGCAGGAGAGGCATCCAAATGCTTTAGCTTCACAGGTAACAACACCAAGCCTCAAAAGAAAGCAAATGAAGAAAAGGGAACAGTGATATAAAAAATAGAGTTTCTCACCGGAGAACTCTACCACTGACGCCACAGATAGCAAAAGACAAAATTAAAAAAATTCAAACAATTTACTACGTGTCATCGACTCGTTTATAAGTTACGGCCAGCGCTGGCTTTAGAATTTATTTCGTCTAGTAACACAGAACTCGTCTTATCTACTGCATACTGGTTTAATCAGATACGAACAAATAAAGTTTGTTAACAAAAGTCAATCATGTAAATAAATTCGGCCTGGAATGTATATCACCTCATACACAGCCACTTTAAAGAAAGCAGTACATTTTTATGGAGATCTTTGATCAGCTGTTGAACACTTTCATGTGACTAGGTCACTGGGTAAATCTATAGCTAGGTATAGATAGCATATTTAGGTCTATTTTGTATAAATTACATTTTTATTTTGCGGAATAGAAC
The DNA here is from genome assembly GCA_963580505.1 of Ennomos erosarius. Classification (NCBI taxonomy): domain Eukaryota; kingdom Metazoa; phylum Arthropoda; class Insecta; order Lepidoptera; family Geometridae; genus Ennomos; species Ennomos erosarius. The sequence continues at coordinate 8,054,590 of OY756996.1, read as the reverse complement.
CGGGTATTTTTCTCACTTTTTGTGTTGGTAGAACAACCGAGTTTTTCCTACTTGTTCTTTTAGCAGAACAGATTTTTTTCTTGCTTGTTCTATTGGCAGAACCAATAGTACAACAGATGGTAACCATGGTAAATACTAGGCCTATGTTTTGAATAATTCAAGATAAGATCGAGCCATGGATCGAGCTTTAAAATTGGAAATATTTCCTCATAAACATGCGAAGCGATCGTTGCCAATTTAAAAATGTCGCGTGTTATGAAAATATGTCTCATAATTAATTCATGGACGGCTATATTCAAAAGCGGTTTCACGAGGGATTGGTGTTCAGCGCTCGGGGCATGATCCATGCCAGTGTTTCTCAAACGCTATGATTACCTATCAAACGTTTATTTATTACTAAGTGTTTTTTTTTAGTTTCCGATACAGAACGTAATTACTTCTTTTACAAGCTATATGGGTGTAGGTAAAATTCGGAACTTACATTTATTTTCATATAAATTTTCCAAGATGCCAGTTTTCTTTTAATTAACTTTGAGATAATTAATCCTATTTCGATATTGTTTCAATTGTTTGTCTAATCGTTCTTACATCTTAAGTATCACTCTAATTCTAACTCCCTAAGCAACACAATACCGCAACTCGCACTTAGCCGGTTATTTTATGATAAATTACGTGACGTTTTTCATATAAATTTTCCAAGATGCCAGTTTTCTTTTAATTAACTTTGAGATAATTAATCCTATTTCGATATTGTTTCAATTGTTTGTCTAATCGTTCTTACATCTTAAGTATCACTCTAATTCTAACTCCCTAAGCAACACAATACCGCAACTCGCACTTAGCCGGTTATTTTATGATAAATTACGTGACGAGCTGATCGTTCACCGTAAAGAATAGAATAAGAATAGAATAGAATAACATTTATTCAATACTTGCTTAAACTAGGGTACAGAACATGTTATAATGTTACATAATACGAACTAAGAATAAGAAACAAACACAAAACAAGTATTGAATGGGCGTCGGCTCAGCATGTGCTGGTTGTCTCGTCGACAACCAGCACATGCTGAGCCGACATTACTAATAACATGCTCTGTGATTGAGTGAATAAATATACCTACTAACATTATTCGCCAAAATGAAAAGGTACAATGAACCCACCAATAAAAAAAAAGCCTTAAAGATAGTGATTATTATAGGTAATTTATTTGTGACAGTGACATAAGGTTCCTTGGAAAAAAGCGTACGCGTAAGCGTAAAGCGTTACGGCCACCCATTACAGCCCACAACATTAACTTTGGGATCCACTGGTGAAAGCTCCGAAATTAAACATTAATTTCGTCGGATTAATAATTCCATATCGTGTGCTGATATATGATGTGTATATATCGTGGATATATGGTAGAGTGAAGTGTACACACGTGCCGTGAGCCCGTGACTCGTGAGACAAAGTTGGTTCACGCAAGGCTGCATTGTATGAGGCTTTCCTCTCTACCACGACCGGTGGTAAACATAACTACGTACGCCCGACGTGTTGACTTTCAGCACTAGATGCGAAATTACGAACACGTAACGCTGTTTTGCTTTCACGTCAGCGTTGCGTATAAACAATCGCTAAACCGCTGCTAATCGCTGTGAAATTGACTTCGAGCGATTTTGCGTCAGCATCAAGAGCATTTGTAACGCTGACGTTCCCTGAGAGCTCGTGGCCCTCGTGTTGCAGTTCGACAACAGAAAATTCTTCTATATATTTTCTATGAATAAAAAGCGTTCTCCTAATTCAGTGGCTAACTGTGCGTTACATCGCGGCACGTACAGACTTAGCAGCTCTTAGTACATAATGATGACTGTGATGTACAAATGAAAATCGTTAGCGATACGATCGAAGTCAAGGTTCTCAGGCAACTAGATAGAACTGATTTCTATGTTTACCCGAATCGTTTTTCTTCGTAGAGAATCTCATAATAACCCTCAATAAAAAGCCGCTGAAACAGCGCTATATTCCGTCTCATAAAACGACGACGCCTCAGAAATGGCAATGGCAGAAATTTTTGTTTTGCCACGCGTAGCATGTCCGTTACCAGCTACACCTACGGGCTACGCCGTAGTCGTGACCGCCTCTACAACAGCTTAACACAATTTTTATGCTTTATTTTCTTGCATACATTTTCAAGCTGTAACTAACTACGTATAGTGCTATTATTATAATAATTATATTCTGTGCCGTAACGTATTCTGTAATGTTATATAGGTGAGTGATCAAAGATAAATTAATTAAAATTAATCACTTAATTATGCTATGGCGATACTGCTAAATATCATAAATCTTTAAGTAATCATAATTTGTGTGAAACAAAACATGAACATGACGTATATTTTTATATTTAATTAATTGCTTTTTGCAGGTTAAATTGGTCTATTATTTGCATTTAAAATCAAGCTTCATATATAAATTACACGACCTCAATAATACAGTCATTATACATTATAATACACATATTTCGCCAAAACTATATATAGATTGCAAGTTGTAACCTCGTTTCGAAAACTAGAACTGCGGCGGAGCACGAATCCACTTTGGGCTCACTTTAAACGACCAATCTGATTTGTGCGGCATTTTCTCGTGTTCGCTATTTGCAACTATGTCTCGAATAAATCGAATTTCCATTTCAGGTTTCGCTGAAACGACGAACACATTGCGATGTAACAGTAAAACCCTCAGCGTGTTCAATTTATCAGTGTTATATTTACGTTTAAAAAAGTCATATCAAGTAACGTCATGACTCTACATCCAATCAGTCATGTGCTGTATACTATGTAGTAGGTGCATGTGCATGTATTTATGTCAATCTTTTTGTAATAACCGAATGTTTATAAAAAAACACGGTTATTTATAAACCCTCTATTTATTGTAAATTGACAATGTCTTGCAATAAAGTTAATGATTTTTCGATTATTTATAAATAGTCGTTGCCCAGCGGTGAGTTTATAAACAAACATACAATGTTTATAACATATAGTACACATTTACAATAAAACGAAGTGATACCGATTAATTATAGATAACCGAAAAATCGACCGTTTTATTGTTCGTTTGCAATAATTCGATAGTTTATAAATAACCGCATTTTTTCATTAAAAAAACGGTTCTTACAAAAACACGGTGACATTTACATAATAATTATGATTGACAGTGTCTCCGTACTAACGGGATGAAAGTAGGATCACGAAGTTTACTCCAGTGTACACTCATACAAGTAGATGCAGAGTATATAGCAAGATCTAGCTGAAGCCATATCATTGCAGAGTCCTTTCAACGTTCAATCGAAAAAACCTACAACTACAAAAGCTAAAGTGCATTATCGTTTAAAACCCAAATAGGTTAGAAGATTTCTATGGAAGGTAGAGAATAAAGAGGGTTACGGTACAACGGTTACGCAACTTGGCAAAACGGCTGCCTGTTATCCGTGTTAGTGGATAAAGTTTTTCGGGAAACAGCAACGATGGAACACATAAAAGTATAATCAATGTAGTCTTGCAGTAGATACCCAGGCGGTAGTAGTCGGCAGTCTTGGTAGTGGGTGCGGACCGTCGCGTAGTTATGTAACATTCAGCAGTCCTGATCAATACTCGCGGCGGGCACTTTGCAGGGCCAATGTACGGGCGAAAGCTCGGCGCGCTCCACTCTAGATATCTTGGCGCCCGTCTTGCCACTACCCCTGTCTAACGTTAACGTAATTTAACCCCACATTTTAACTTCATCGAATCGAGATCCTCCCAACTTAACCGTCTATTCTCGCGATACGCCCGAAATTTAAATCGAACCTAACCTAGATTCATAAGGTTCAATACGTTAATGACGTTATAATATTTTAACCTCCGGGTTATGATGTAGGAAACGGAATTAAACCATAATTATGCTACGAAAATCCGGCGCGGTTACCAGGGCATTAGAGCCAATAAAATTTTACCATACACGAAAAAAAGATAGCGTAAAAAACTTTTATGAAAATATTATGGAGCAATAGATGGATAAAACATGTCAGTGTTAACATTTTATGAGTTGTAGGCAATACGCTCTGGCATCCCAACATATGCGAACGAGGATGTAATTAGTTGGCGTTGGTCATGTGCGTTGTTTCAGAAAATCTCTTTCTTCTTTCTCTATTAATTTAATAATTTGGCAATTTCGCGAGCGTCTGTGTTTGAACTGAGGCAATTTTACAGCGGATTAACAGATTTAAATGTTTGGTGGACGGATGGAGAACGACATAATACTATTTATTCTGAGCTACGAACCTACAACCGGGATTTGCATATTTATCTCGATTATTGCGGATGGAGGAAAACTAATGTATATGACATTCATCATCATCATCATTAACAACCCGAAGACGTCCACTGCTGAACATAGGCCTCCTCCAAAGAGCGTCACTTTGAACGGCCACTCGCCTCCTGCAACCATCGGCTCCCCGCGGTTTTCACCAGATCATCGGTCCACCGAGTGGGGGGCCGGCCTACGCTGCGTCTTCCGGTTCGTGGTCGCCACTCGAGAACTTATATATAAATCTTAGTAAATTTTCTTCAAATTGGCGAAACTTTTCTGCCATATAGTTAATTGAGTAAAGTTCGTTTATGAATATTGTTACGTTACAAATTACAATGCAGTGTGCATAGTAATTTGTTATACTGCATAATGTAGAAGCAACTTATTTTTATGCACTTCGTAGAAGGAAAAATCGCATACTTAGCCCCAACTAACGTAGCAAAAGTAAATGCAAAGCTTCTGAATTATGTAACGCGCTGAAATATATTCAGGAACATGTTACAGGAAAACAAAGGTAGAAAAAGGAGCAATTTGATTTAATTTTAGCAGAAATTCGGGAGCCTATAAACTTTTCAAAGTCTAGTGATATTGACTCATAAATTTAAGAGTAATTTCATTTTGTGTTTGTGCGCACTTATAAGCGTAGCTTTTGAAATATGATTGTTAACGTAATACTCGCGCAAGACTTATCACAAGCAGTATTTTTATCATATTTTCACACTATAATGAAAGACATTGAAACAATTCAAAATTCAATTGAGAAAATTTTGCTACTTCAATTTGTTAGTAAACTCCGAGAGGTTTGCGAACATTTTCCGGATATGTGTTTTCGGAATGTCTCAAATACCCAACCATTTCCACCAAAACCATTTCTAAACTGTATAAGGTCGGTCTCATCACACTCAGTGGAAAGGTACCTAAGTGTGTCAACGAAAGGCGCAGGCGTAAGCTCAATGATGTTTGCAAAGGATTCCCCAAATTTAGTTTCAAGGGCTCTTTTCCTAGCAACCCCGGTGGGTGGCAATATGGAGAGATTAGAATGCCGGCACGCAACCGACCCCGCATATGCCAGCAACACAGCGTACCTAAAGTACCTGGGGTTTTTGTGAGGAGAATAAGATTAAGTTAATAAAAAACAGATACCAGCCTTCCTTACATTTTATAATCGACATGCTTTTATGTTCAGTGGTGAAAATTCTATATTGCGCTTGTATGTTATACCAAGTACTTAGTATATCTATTCAGATCATAATATCTGTGGATCTTTGAAACTGATTTCTTCATAAAGTCTTTTAGGCCGTACCTATTTTCACATCGTCCCATTTGATACCGTTATCAGTAATATTTCATGTCGACAACGGGGATCAAAAAAGGCCGCTGGTAAATCAGCTTCATATATTTTATCTGACATTGTCGCAAAGGTCTCTTTCAGATAGCAAGGATCCGAAGAGGACGCTATTATATCGGCTTCCGATATCGGCCTATGTGAAAACGATCGTGCTACGATGATATTTAGGATAAGGTTTTATTCGTGCGCTAACATACTTAACCCCGATGACTTTGGTTTTTAGGATTCCGTATCCAAAGGGTAAAGCGAACCCTATTACTAAGTTTTTAATAGTACTTACGGGATATTTACCGTGATTAGAATCATTTTTGGGTTCCCGATATTTCGGCACAGTTACATGCACCAGTACTATTAAAAACGTAGTGAACAACCGTGAAAATTTAAAACAGTGTTCTATTACTAAGGCTCCGCTGTCGGTCTGTCTGTCCGTCTGTCATCAGTTACTTTTATTCTGCTACTTGGCAATCTGCTCGTAGAACAATAATACAATTCGCTGGCTATATAAAATTGGTTTTAGCGTGAAGAAAAATGCGTCCATGCACGTCAAAGTCCAGTTAAAAACTGTTTGAATAATACAATTTCTATTACGGAGGTATAATGAAATTGGGAGTAGGTCGTATATTTGATAAAGCGACTATGGCGGGAGGAACTGCCATCTTGGGGTAGGTACAGAACTGGATCTCAGTACATTTACATTTTAATGGAGATGTCGAAGACGCCTAAGACTTTTTCCTTGATAGTAGTACAGTCAATGAGTACAAGTGACTAGTGAGTTTCAAATTTAATACAGTTATATACAAAGGTTTATAATAGTTAACTCATTAAACATAATATTTATAAAAATAGCATTTGGGGAAAAAACCAAACATAGTTTAAAAAATTGGTATCTTTACCAATAATAATAATTATAATTCACAATGATTACCCATATGTATTTTAATGGGTACTAAAGTGTAATACATGGTCACGTAAACTATCACAGTTATAATTATTATAACACAATTAATTATATTAGCAAGTTTTGACCATTCTCTGTTACGGTCATTCGGTGACATTATTTTCCATCTGGGCCAAATTAAATACTTCACCACACTTCCAAAGACGCAATCATTTATGTTTACCACGGTTTTATGCACTTCATGATCACTTTTACACAACTTGTTAAGCAAAAATGTATTTACAACAAGCAATGATGTCAATGCCATTGATCTACGAAAATATAATAAAATTGTCGGCGGCTCTGAACTTCTACTTGGTATATTTTCGGAAAAACTTACCATGTAGGTAATGTGACATATAAAACTAAATAACAAAATAAACAACCGTTGATAATACTTCACATCTAATAATAGCGATATAACTGTTATGATTGACAAGATTATACATGGATAAATGATTATAGCTGCTAAAACACGTCCTTTACGTTGTAGCTGGAAAGCAACTGTACCCCGTTGAATATTACCGACTGAACAATTATCACTTTGATAAACACGAAATGGTAGCAAAGACCATTCTGCGTTCCCTTCCGGTAGCAGCGGAGTATATTCAGTTACATAATATATTGGTATAACTGATTTACTTTCAATATTTAATGTTACATTACAATACTGTCGATCATAAGGCCAGTTTATCATATTAGTTGAACAGCTTATATCCTGCATGAGCTGGAGCTGACACTTCACTTTTCCATCATTATTCAAATTGCACGGAAAGTCTATTGCACCTTTAAACTCGTTTTCGTATTCATTCTCGACGAAGTTTAATGGTGGTGTCCAAATATTATGGGCTCTTATAGTCGTTGTGCTGAGACTGTCGTACTTCAAGGGATCCCACTTCAATCTTTCATCGGTCCACTCCACCGATAACCAGCTGATTATTGTCATCACGGATGTTTTAGAATTCATTTTATAATGTTGCAACATTATGTGGACCTTAACAATGGTTACATTTCGCGGGGCTGTCCAGGTGTCGAGACCGTCTTTCAATTCGAGGGACAAGGAGTATTCGTAAACATTTTCTATAGATCTGCGATCCAAACACCCTTTACTTGCACTCAGATTGATTATGAAAAAGTAAATGGAGTAAGTGTTCAGATCCATATTCCAGATACGACTGGCAAAGTTTGTGACGTGGCTATGAGTTTCCAATATGATACGGCTACGCCCCTCGTAATGGATCTATTGTTTTTACCAGAAATTTGAGTTGAATCTATGTATTATCAACACATTTCATATTATATAGACCTTTACCTACATCTGTAATAGACTAAAATGTTTGTGAAGTATGTACGTGATATTACTCATTACATAATTAACTGACTCGAGTCCTGTGCTTGAGTCTATATGGATGAACGAAAGAATTTACTCCTACTATTGGAGCCTTTTTTCCCAGGTTTTAACACGCTTCCGTGCCCACTATTCCTGTGTATTTCTTATATTAGCCTATCTCTATCTTCTTGCTCGATTGATGGTCACCGTCGTAGGGATCTGCCTCTAGCTCTACAAACGCCAATCATTGAAAACAGACCATGTAATGTAAATAATGTCGTACAATTCGTAACAAGTTATGACAATAAAGAAAATATCCTGTTATTAAAGCCTTTCTGTCTGCGGAGGACGACGAGCAAACATTGCACTGCGGTCGCCACTTGCATAATGCAATCAAGTCATTTGAATAAGATTAGACTCTCTCCTTACTAGCGACGATCGCGAAACTCAAGCGTAACATCGCGGGAATTCGGTTTAAATAGAAAATGAGAGCCAAAAAGCTCAAATGATGAGCTCATAGTGGCGCTCTTTCTGGAGGCCTATATTCAGCAGTGAACGTCTTCGGGCTGTTGATGATGAGAGAATTAATGTAACTCAGCAATACCTAGTGCAGCTAAAACGTTCCTCTAAATTCACCTGTCTGTTTGTTATTGATCTGATAAGGTTTTTATTGGGTTTCTTGCGCAGCGAATACTGGATAATTTCTCGTTTGCCAGTTTTTTGCAATAAGAATATTATAAGAAATATTATTTTGTAATTTTAATATAATATTATAACTAGCCTAACCGGTTCCACTTATTAATGACTCAATATTGGTAACCTATTAGAAAGAAGATAATTATCCCATTGACTTCGGGTACAAGACCTAAAGACTACCCGGTTGCATCCGATAATTAAACTCAAAAGCGTTCGAGACTCCGACAAAGTTAATTAAGATGCGCAATGGGATTTCTAGGAAGATTCTAACGAGAAAGTTCTCGGCGGTATGACTTGTATATAGGCAGATGCAGTTGCTAATTTAAATCACTTCGTGAAATCTGTAAAATAACCTAACCTAATACTAAAGTATAAGTTCTTTAGTGTTAGATTCAAAGAGCAAATACAGCAGTTATCTAAAAACAACGCTCTATAAGTGAAATTCGACAGCACATCCTACGCAACTAATTTCATTGAGTGCATTTTAATTGATGTACGAGAAGTGGGAACAGCCGCGCCTTATCATAAACCAGCACTTAGCTGATTCGGATCGATAGCGGAAAGAGGAAACGCAAAGAACCGGAGGACGAGCGCAAATGAGCCAGAAGGATGGCAGTAACGAAGAGGCAGATGACAGGCGCCACTTCGCAGAGTAAAAGAAGCTGAAGTGCTAAGTGCCAATTAGGCGGCAAACGGAGCTACAACTCCTTTAACGGTTTAATTAACTAGTGAGTACTACTGAAATATCTGGTATATTTTGACTGAATCAGTGGCTCGAGAAGAGTTTGGAATAAAATTTTGCAACACAAAAATTTGCATACTGAACCACACTGGTCTAAGGTTCAAACAGTAAAAACTGGTAAAGACATTCATCGCATTTACAAAACTGGAAGGCACACGGGTTTACATTTTTAAATTATTTACTAAATTTAACTTAGTACAGCATACTGTAGCCTCTAGCCTAGTTGGCAATTATCTATCAGACACTTCTCAAAATATGCTCATAAAATTAATTTGCAAAATATAAAGAAAGTAACATTAATGTCCGTCATAAATACCTTTCAAAAAAGTTATCACCAGCCTTTAAAAACAAAGAATCACGCGGTACGCCGAAATAAAGTGTCTCGTTCATTAAGTCCTTTGAAAAATGGCTTGTTAGCAAGTTTGCTGAGTTATGTCAGCAGTACCTACTTTTGTTTCGTTACCGGCACTCCTCAAGCGAAGTTAATCGGGAGAGTAAACTGACCTTCGAACACTTAATTGCTTCCTTTTCTTCACAAACGACGAAAAACTTTGTCCTAGTAAACCAAAGCATTAATTAAGCCTCGTATCTAACCTTTATGGAGCACTTAATAGAATATACAAACGTATCACATAAGCTCCATAACCTTCAACTGCATTCAGGAAAATTCTATTTCAGTGAAATGCCACGCCCAGTTCACCTCTGACCTTTACAGAATACGCGAGCTCAATCATTTGAGGAAACAATACTATAGGGTACACCAGTAGCCCGGTTGTCTGTTCCTCTCCCGCATTTTCGTATTCCATTCCATCTAAAAGCTCAAATGGCTTGCGAAAAATAGGTTTTAGGTACGGTACTGTAGAACTGGTGCGGCTTCGATCAATAAAGTGTACGGCCCATAAAACATACATTTCAGATCTCCGCTTTCGTGATGACCAATATATTTTACTGCTTCTTGCGTCTAGTATTGTAGTCTGAAAGAGTTTTTATATTACAAAAAAACATTATCAGTTTGGAAATGTAAAATATCACGATACATGAACATAGGCAATTTGCAGTAAATCAAGCGAGGGATTTGCAGGTCAGAAGCGAACAGGGGCCGTACTGTGAGCTCTTAGCGCGATTCAAAATTGAGCCAATATTGGATCGCTTGTCAAAATCTTCATACAAAAAAAAACGAAGCCATCCAATACAGGCTCTGTTTTGAATCGCACTAAAGCTCACAGTACGGCCCCTGTTCAGTGCGCGGCGGCGCTGCAACATACAATACTACAGCATATTATAAGAGATACACAGTTATGAAACATGCAGCAGTTTTAAATACTTATAATTATGTTTTGCAATATTTTAATAGTTTGTAAACATTACAGTATTTATCAAAATGTGTTACGAACTGAGTCGGCACAGCACAGCATCAGTCATCATTGGTCTATTAACATCTACAAGAAATGATTAAGTAACTCTGAATGTATTAATTAATACATCTCCAATCACAACTTTACTAATCAGGGAGTCTAACAAAGATCTCTATCGTTTGACGGTAACGTAAATCGCTAGGGATCTTTGCTAGCCCCCTGTAGCTTCAGCAGTATTATAGTATCGCAGACTTCCGAGTTTATAAAAACTTTTTCACTGATACAATGGCTATTAAGCCAACTTCAGCCAGTAAAACACCTCACCAACAATAAATAACTCATATAGTTATATGGCGTGCGTGGAGACACCATGGCGACTACAGAAATAGGGCATGGTTTCTGCGAATGGCACTGGCGGTGCCATGATTATAAAGTTTAAATGATAATCATCTTGTCTATACCGTGCCGGTATTGGCAGCAGATATAATTAAGAACGTTAACGCTTTTTATAAGCTTTTATAACGTCTTTATTCTTGTAGATAAGTACAAATTTTGAAAATAGGTTTTAAGTTTCATTCATCAAGACTGGTTCAGTTTCAAATAAATTAAGCTAGACGAGCAACGTATAGATAAAACGGATACGCTAAGTTAAAAAAATCCGCGAGGCGAGCTAACCTAATTTAAAATGAGGTCGTCCGGAAAAGAATTTAAGCCTATTTAACAAGGAATTAAGCAATTTGGATGAGGCTCAAATTCCAGAATTTTATTCATGTACATGTTCTATGATACACTGAGAGTAGGAAGAGAGTACCGCGGGGTAATATAGCCTCAATATGATCAAACGGATTTGATGATATTAAGATGTTTATGCCAAAGGTAACACAGGAAAAGGGTTATTTAAACGTAAACGACCTAAAAAAATACTGAATATTAACCAAGACAACATCGATAAAGCTCTTACATGTATGTCGACACGTTTGATAGAATCGAACATGAGCTGTAGAAATCGACATATCTCTACAGACTTTTCACAAGAAAGCCTGATCAATGAAAATGCAGCAAAGGATTTATGACGAAATCTGTATGATCGTTCATTGGTCAAACCACAGATCCTATAAACGCTTTCTCGAGGGAAGAGATATGTCGATTACAACAATTACTCATGCTATGCTACCCGTGCTAGTATGTCGAATTGGCGCCAGTGCACCTAACTTGTGTGAAACTGGCGTCGCCCTGCGCCGATCGATGTCCGACCTCTTTACCGAGCAATGCACCAAGCAAACTGCCCGGGCACGCCGTAGCACTACTCTATAATCATCGCTTCATATATGATGCACAAGAGCCTCGTAAAGTAGCCATTTCTATTCTTATACTCGATTCGAAGAGTCGGAATAGATAAAGGTATACTTAATAACAATTTATTGATAGGAGACTTGAATATTTTACATCTGTGTGGCATTTGAAATGTTATCTTGTAATTATAGCCCAAGTTATACAATTTCGCAGAACTGCTAAGTTCCAAACCAAATTCTTTTCAGTCTTTTGTAACTCTCTTATCCCAAAAAACCCGGTAAGTATTTGTATTTCTATTTAACAAAGGAAATGTATTACATAAGTACAGACATCGTAGCGCTATTATGTCAAAGCTTTCCAAACGGATGGGAGATGAGTATGTACTTATGTATATTTTATTCAGACTCGTAAATAAAGATGAAGAGAAGGAACCGCTTTTAAATAAAGTGAACAGTTTTATGCAATAGCTGGGGCGCCGGGCGTCGACACGAGAGCAAAACTGCGGATCTCCTGCAAAGTTATCACGCCACAGGCAAGACTTTTATTGTAATTCGATAAAGGCAAGCTTAATGGTAGTCTGTTTACAAAGTAACGAAATATCAAACGAACAAGATAAAAGCAACCAGAAAATGGAGGCATTTTTATTTTTCCTTCCATATTTTCTTTATATTACAACAGTGATACTAGTTTACTTACCGAATTCTCTCATGTAATCGTTTCAGATATGTCAGTTTATAATGTGAGTCGCGGAGTTAACTCTACACTATTTGAAGGTCTAACTAAACTGCGACACTGCGACTGATCTTCTTTGTCGTTTTTCTCGATTTTTATTTTTAGTAGCTTCAGGCAAGAGAATTTTCATTTTTTTTTCAATCAATCATTAATTTATTTACAAGAATACACTGTTAATTTGGGTACAAGATCATAGAGTAAGTAGTGGACACGTGGATTCAGTCTGCAAGCAAGCGTGCAAATATTAAAAAAATATTTTTGTTACTAGTACATGTTACACATTCCTTGACACTATAGAAACATTTGCTTAAAAGCCAGTCACTCAAATAATTTTTAAACATATTTCCTTCTAAAGATTTGAGTTCATTTGGTAAATTATTAAAAATAGTTATACACATATTATATACGTTTTTCTTATAAATGTCTTTGCGGCAAGGTGGTTGGTACAGCAGGTTCGCGAACTTTGATCTTTTTTGTCTAGTAAAGACATCGCTTCGTTTTTTAAAGAAATCGGGGTGAGTCTTGGTGAAAAGACAAATTAAAGAAATGCTCGAGGATAGAACCACATAACATAATACCCCAATAATATCACATAATACACGGATGCCACCACTTACTTCTTTATTGTTAATCTTATATATATGTAGTCTTATACTAGGTATCATGTATGGTTGACCAATTCAAGTTTTTGTTTCGACAATATTGAAATATTATCACAGAACTAACCATTTTATTAGTTAGACTGTTGTGTCTACAATATTGGGTACTACCCAATCATTATCAACAAAGCTTATTTCTTTCTCGTATATTCCTTATCGGACCGTTTTAAGTTAAGATGGGGTAGAAATAGAAATGTCTTTTTTGGAACTTGTCAGATTGTTTTTCGCGGGAAAATGGAGTAAAGTAATAAATATGGAACTGTTACTGACGTTACATAATTATGTAACTTACGCTAAGCGGCAAGAAGGGGCCGTAAAGAAAGTAGTCTGAAAATTCTACGCTATATTTGCATTTGAAATGTATTTCAAAAGTTGCTTTCAATGCTTGAAAATAGCGAGTTATAATATAAGCGAATTGATTTTAACTAAAGTAACATTATTATGTTATAATAACTTTCTACTCTACAAAATGTGAAGTAAGGTTCCTACTATATAGAAATCCGTTTTAATTAACGGATAAGCCACGGCTACATAGTACATACTCAAGAAAATAAACTCGGTCGTAAACCCAGTTAATGTAAACGACAACCTTGGAGATAAAGTGCCTTCTGTCATTTCAAAACTCGAGTCTTGACACATAACAAATGAAATTGAAAACATGTCTCGAGTCGCTACGTTCCTTGACGACTGTCATTTAGCATTTACAGCAAAACGTTAGGGGTCGATATAAAAAAATCGTAGGCTCCAAACACTCCAATACATTTTGTTCAGTGCGGATATTCAAATCGAGCGTTGCCCGTCAGGGACCGTAAACGAAAATCAATAACGTGTTTTAATGAAAATGGGCAGGTGTGGAAGGAAATTACGTGCGTTATTCAGTCAGTCGTTTAACGTTGGTAAAATGCTTTGGAAATGATTAGACGTGCTTATGGCTCTAGTAACTAACTAACCGTCAAACGTACCACCGCTCTAGTTCCCGTGGAAACAAAATAATTCCGTTTTATATTTATTTCGAAAGGTTGTGTGTATAATGTACCTAGTACGTTTTCTATCACTCCGCATTGAACAGCCGAACAAATGTGGAAATAGCTTTAAAGTAGCTTTCGGTAGAAGAAAACTAAATGAGAATGCAAGGACATGAGGTTACCCTGAGCCCAGATAATATAATACCTACAGTACAAATACCTCATCCCATACAACGGAATAATTCGGGCTACTTTACGAATTATTTTGGAATGAATACACTGGACACTAACTAGTGATTTCATTGAATGATTCACTTTTATGATTACACGGATCAATTTGGTTGCTTATCAATTTGGTTGCTTCATCCAAATTTAAAGGCAAAAGTGAACCGTGTATTTTCGCGTTTACGCACGACACGATCACTACATTTTGTTCACGTTCGGGCTATTTTTCGTTTGTATACCTGAGACGAGACCCCGTGCTCTAACTATTTAAAAAAGTTATGAAATGAACACAGCGCATGGAATATTATTATACAGGGCGTAAATTAATAAGCGGATCTACGGTAGTCAGATTGTAAAGGGAATTCACTGAAAAGGTTAAAAATGCTCGTAGCTCCCAAACTATAAATAACCGGCTAAGCGCGAGTCAGAGTCGCGCACTGAAAATTCCGTACACATGTACCTACTTTTATCACAAGTTCAACTCGCACTTGCTCAGTTTTAGTATTGACGCTTGTATGAATTACCATTTTTAAGATTTGGAACCATCAAAAACCGTTAAAAACGCGGCTATTGTATGGGGACCCCTTTAATTGTTCTATTTATTACTTAATTTTTATTATTTGTTGTTAATTCACCGTAATAACGCATATTTTATGAATTCAGCTGGCTACCTATATTACGGTTTAAGAGATACACCCTTTAATAGACATGTCAGACAGACAGACACTGGAAGCTTAGTAATAGGGTCCCGTTTTTACCCTTTGGCTATGGAATCCTAAAATCCGGCAACATACTTAGGGTTATCGATAGGGAACGACGGGGAACCAAACTTCCGTTACTCCACTTATCAATTTACACCCTGTATAGAAAAACTGACTACGCCAGGTTAAACTACCAAATTCTGGTAGTTAGATTTTTGCTACACTTATACAAGTCTAGAATGATATAACCCCAACTGTTGCTACGCGCGACAACATCGATTTTTCAAGTCGATGTTCTCCAAATAGGGTGCCTTGTATCAGCGTAAAGCATAAGGGAAGCGCTATTTCCTCCAACGAACGGCCTTCGCGAAATATTGTCGGGGCTTATCTGCGAACACGCAATGTATTGTGCTTTTTCAAACTCCATATTATAACAGCAAAATTTCCAGCTTTTTATACACACTGAGTAACCCAGTTTGCCTCTGCGTGGCTTACGTAATACCTACAAGCTGGTACCCGTTACCCGGCACACATGCAAACCTGAATACCTTTCAAGAATCTAGACATTTAGGCGAAATATTTTACTTGGCATTCTTGTTTGTGTAAGCATTCGGCCAAAATTCACATTCGGTATAAGGTAAGCTACCTCATTTATATAGATTAAATAGTACATGGCTGGTATAAAGCCTGCTTTTAAGAACAAAACTATTAAAGCATTTGTAATGCTCATTGCCTTCCATGCCTTTTTCTACATTTCCATTTTAGGGTATCTGCCATCTTGTTAGAAAGTGGCGATCATAGGTACTTCTTCCAACAACAAATTTTGACTGTAGGAAGCGAGGCCAAGACCAATATACCATGATACGCCTGAAAGACATCCTTCGTTACTGTAGATATCGTCAGTGGGCGGGAACGCCCATGAAAAATAATAAGCTGAAAACATATTCCCAGTTTTTTAATTTATCGTACAACAGACATCTCTCGTTTCCTTTTTGCGTCGTTAATGACATAATAATATCAGAAGCTGGCTTTCAATTAAAAAGTTAATGCGAGTTGACAGTCTGTCGTTAAAACGAGCATCTCGGTCGAAGTTTTGACCAAGTCAAGGGATGGTACTTATGGACTCCAAGTCATAAAATGTTTCTTTCGTCATTCGCAAAGTACAGCTTGCATCATTTTTTTATTTGCTGGCAGGACATTAAATAGCCGCCGGACATTTTAAATAGCAGTTTCATAATTACATGCAATTTCCACCAATTAGCGTGAAGAGACAACACACGAGATATGATAACAATCCAATTATGAGCGGGATTTAATTAAATTAACGGCACAATCTGTCTAGTGTTTCGGCACTAACGAGGTGGCCGCCTTCAGCGGTGTAATTAAATCGCAAAAGGCGCGCACCGCTGCTCGCGGCAGACGGTCCTGAATAATATCCTCATTAGAGCGAGGAGTTACACAATGTCTCCGAGCCGAGCCACCCACGACAGCCCAAGAATTATGAGGACACGGTCTCATTCGCGACATCCTGCGGGATGCGCGCTACTTGCGTCAGCGTCGTGCTGGACCTTACACTCCACCGTACTTAGTCACTTGTAGACGAACTCTCAGACACGCTCAAGTGAGATATATGGCAGTGGCAAATGCTGGTAGCCTTAGCTTCCCATCAAAAAATTTGCAGAGAATCTGCGAGCGTCTCGGTGAAGATATCTGTTTCTACATTCTACATCCACAGAATATTTATGGATCGCGGATGGACACAACGACGCGCTATGACAGTCCAAGCGAAAATTAGTGGCGTATTTCAACCGCTAACCCCATGAGAGGAAACGGAACACCCAATGTGTCTTGTACCATCCTGCTCTGTTCTTTGTAATTTCGTATGGCTTTGTCTCGTTTTGTAACTTCGCCCCCTGCCTGCGCAACTGAGTCGTGTTTGAAGGAGAAATTATGTTCAGGAGCCATCAATGGGCTTTATAAATCTTTGATGGTATTCAACCCAATTATCGCTGAAAAGTTTCGGATCTGAAGTACAGCTATACCATACTATAAGAATAAATTACAGTGTCAGAATTTCACACAAAGCTATTTCCTAATTTCACACCCTGCTGCCTGTAACAAGCTCTAGAACGGATTTTTCTTTACTATACTGTCTTGAAAGCTTACTGAAAGCTTACGAGCGTAAATATGAGGGCCTAAATATGTAATGGCCAACCGCTGCTATGATAAATCACGGGCTTATGGCCTCGAGGAAGTTCAGAAATATGTTCTTTTTACATAGACAAAGTACATACGGAAAATATAAGACACGTTCTGTGAAAAAATACGTGAATAGACCGCAGGCCCTCTAATGACGATGAAAAATGATACGCACCGGAGCTATTCAAGCGTACTCATTCATCTCATGAATGCGAATGGTACAATGATGGGACGGGCGAGGAAGGTCGTCGTTATCCACCTATCGGTAGTGCCTTCTGATTATTCCCATCAGGTTAATCAATAATCATGCAGTAAGCTATATTACTGTCCTGAATACTCTAGCTAGGTCAACATAGTTACCTACTATACTACTCGAATCTCTAACGAGTTCTCGATCAAAAAACAAAATTGAATTTAGGAAAAACTCTAGGTTTCAGCGAAGACTTTTGGGCTAAATGTATACGTGAACACTGAACTAAAATTTAATGTGTAAATGTAGGGATAATAATCCACACGTAAATAAGTGAATAGGGATTATCGGGCAGAGCTTGAAATCAAGACAAGTTTAGTACGAATACTGATAAATTGCGAATGCAGAAGGGAAATCGTACCAAATGTTTACAGTCTAAATTAGCTGAAGATAATATCTGTTAGCTTTTGTACTACATAGGCGTTTTCTTATCTCTCTAATAAAGCTAGTAGTAAAGCTCTAATAAACTAAACGCCAATGATGAAGTCCAAGCCACGTCACAGCATCATAGCAATTTGATGTAGCCGGCATAGAGATTGAACCTAATCCATCATGAAGTCCAGCCTACGTGAGTGGACAGCGGCAATTCTGCCCGCGGATGTGTACGCAACCTTGGACGCGATGACCACGTCTTGAAGCGCGTGCTGTGTCCTTTGACACAAATGCGGATGCCGTCAATTGGAGACGTAGAAAATTATCGAACGGCGCTAAACAGAGCAACTAGCTACCTTTGCTGTTTCTATCTTCAGCAACCGAATTTGTACTGGTAAAATGACTATCCCCATAACAAAACTGGGCTGGAAAACGCAATTTAATTTTTGATTAGTGCTTTTTCATATTTTTGGTACCTAATGCAGAATCTATAAAAATCGTTTTAGAAAAACCGGAAGGTGTTTTACATATTTATTTGTTTTCCATAGCCCTGCTAAATTTCAGCTTCTGATGTACCTATGTAGTTTAGCCTCAAGAGGCATTTATACTGTCAAATGCAACAAAATACTTATATTGCTTGCTGTGTAGTTTCAAATTTCCTTAGATTTCTAATCCTGATTCTGAAATAGTTTTTAGGTTTTTTTAGGTTTACATGAATGACACATGTATCTCTGTTTGTCAAAACAAAAATGTAAAAAAATACACTAAGCCCCCATTAAACAGATATTTGAAATGCTTGTTTTTCATGGAGGCGAGCGGTCGCTCAATGTGGCACTCCCTGGGGGAGGCCAATGTTTAGTGATGTAACATCTTACATCTTCAGGCTGTTGATGTTGACGATGATGATCATGATAAAATGTTTTTGAAAGTGATTAGAACCATAATGGTATTCCGTTATTTATCTATTGAGATACTAATGTAACTCAGATCAAGTAACTTGACTGGCGTGATGGTGCCATTGGCAGCAGCTCTGCCTTCTGAACTTTAGGTTGTGGGTTCGATCCCCACTCAGGAGACATTTTTGTGATGAATATAGGTGTTTGTTCTGGACCCAAAAATAACAATTTATTGATTGTATTTTTTTACAGAGTTATGAGGCAATTCTTTTTTTTATAACTGCCGCATATAAATAACCCGCATTTGTTCCAATTCCAAGTTCTAATTTAATACTTACAGCTGTTCCAAGAAAATAGGTCTTGCTTGACAAACAACTATCTTTAACAAAGTATCTATAGTTTTGGTAAAAATAACTGATCCCTTATTTATAGGATCACTTTTTGTCTGCCTATCCAATATGACATTTTTTTTAAAAGGCTATGAAAAATTTACCGAGAGTGCCGGAATAATTCATTCACCCACTACTTACTAGTTTCCCCTCAGGAACTCCAAAATACATACAATGTACAAGAAGTTGTATAAAAATCTTGCTGCGGAAGGTTGCCTGAGGTAGGTTTGTAAGATATTTTATCTAGGCAGATATTCATATTCAACATGAAATAGTGTAGGTAGGCACTACAAGGGATTGCAGTAGGTACCTGAACTGATGAGAGCTAAGCTGAGCAGTACAGTACAGAGAATACCTCTACCGATATGTCCCTAGCGAAATGTAAAGTGAAACATTGATTATCTAAATTTTACCCCAAAGTAGGTACACCTATTTGGCAGAAGTTTTGAACACAGATTGCAGACACTTCTGTGATCATCATAGGAAAATATCTTTCCCGGATTATTTAAGAGTTTCTGAGGGAGACCATTGCGGTAGTGGGTGAAACTGTAAATTACCCCTGATTCCTATTTAAAGGAATTATTACATTAATAAAATAACTTTATAATAAGAGTGAATATTTCAATAATCGAATAATGTCCTTATCTTTAGAATCTAAGCCGTAATATTAAAGTGATGATAGATAAATATAGCACATAATTATGACAAAAATTACCGAACATCATTACCTATTTCCTAAAAAATTATTAGGCACTGATAACCAATAGTTCACGAGGATACCTTTTAAAAGCACAAAGGCAGCAAATTTATGCAGGATTAAAGTAGGTACATACACGATAAAAAATTTATTGATATTAAAAGAATGCCCAAATAGAATCGGATGTTATGCGGATGCCGAAGATCGCTATTTTATGAATGAAGAATACATACTTCTATTGAGTTTTAACTGTCTTTATATTACGTAACGAATAATATGCCATCAAACCACAGTTTTATACAGTTTTGGTATATTATCATGGAAAAAATAACGAAATATTCAATAATATTTCAAACCGAATACAGGGGCGTGGTCTTTTCCTGCATTATTTAGGCCTTATGTGAATAAATCCGTTATTCTGTGGCTACAAATTGATAATATAACATTCATGTTGCAATAATAATCATATATAACTACGGAAAACACAGAAAATACCGTAAATAAATTACAAAATCGTACTCACGTCCAGAGATTCCTTTGACGCCATCTTTCGCACACAAACGATTTGACGTTTCTAAAAAATCGATACCGTTACCGTCTGTCAGTTCATCATTAGGGTGCGTTCCAGAAACTGAAGCACCCTTAGGAAGCCGGAACACTTCGTACGAACGAGCGGGGCACGCACCCACTCACATATGTAATATGTCCGCCAATTTGGGCTTCAGTTCAATGTCAATTAAAACTCAATCCTTCTTTTTTTTATCCCTGGCTGATTTTTAACTGTTAATTTTGCCATCTGTGGCTATCCGAACGGGCCTAATGAGAAAAATTAAAGAGCATATAATCTACTTTGCCATCTTTGCCTAAAATTGGCTATCCGGCTAGGCGGCTATCCGAATGGGCCTCTGAGACGTAGTAAATTATATACTCTTTGGATTTGAGCTGAGAGAGAAAATAAATTATTTTCTTATTTTCATTCGGATTGATTCGATTCGGCTTTTCTTTTAAATCTATTTATATTTGCTTGAATTTCAAAAAGATAACCTGATAACTTTTAAAGTATGTATGCGATTAGTTAATGAGTTGAGTTGTTGGCATTTGTGAGACTTGTGAGTTACATTGGCGAAAAAGTATTCGTGTTTTATCTACAATTTATTGGCCTAGGTATTTGTTAGTTTTTTTAATATCTCAATACTTGGAGTTGGTACCTTTGTACACTGAAACATTGCTTTTGATTAGTTAATTAGGTATTGAGTTAAATTCTCCCTTAACATCATTTTTAGTGCCATAAAAAAATGAGGATCCGGCGACTTTCAGCGGTGTTTTGGTCTACGTGCATAATTGTCTTCATATTCATTCTGTATGTGGTGACTGACCTCAGCTTTAAACTGCCAAGCATAAAGCCTGCCGCGTTGGATCTTGAAGAAGTAAGGACTTGTTGCAATTAGTGACATGACACACTATCACGGGATTCTATGCATGCCATTCTTTACTGTTAGTGTCTGTGTTACTCAAGTTCACGTTTATTGATTATGACTATTTGGACTAATCTAAACATAGATATACAATATAAAAATAACACAATAAATAAGCAGTTTCAGGGCTGTGTCCGAATTGTTTAGGAATGGTAGGTTTGGGATGAGGTTAAATACTGCTAGGAATTTGGTGTGTGGTGCCATCTTTGAAGTGAAGATCAACCATCAGATCATGTTATTTATAACATGGTTGAATTTTTAGAAATCAGAGTTCTGGGAAATGTACAGCCTGAAGCCTGAAGACTTCCACTGTTGAACATAGGCCTCCCCCAGGGAACGCCACTTAGAGCGGCTGCTCGCCTCCTGCATCCATCGGCTCCCCGCGGCTTTCACCAGGTCGTCGGTCCACCTTGTGGGGGGCCGGCCTACGCTGCGTCTTCCAGTTCGTGGTCGCCACTCGAGAACCTTTCTTCCCCATCGGTTGTCAGTTCTACGAGCGATGTGACCTGCCCATTGCCATTTCAACTTGCTAATCCTAAGAGCATTTTGGAGTACCAAACCATATTTATCTGGTTATTCAAAGTCCCAGAATACAGACTACTTGAGATTTTTTATGTGTCTACTGTGTTTTTTGTTTTCTCGGTGCTTGTGTGGAAAAGTGGTACTTTTCATTCTCATAAAAAAATGTTAGTAATCAATCATCTATGTGTTCTTTTTAATTACAGAGCAAATGGTCATCATTTGAATTGAAACTGAAACATATAGAAAACGAGTTGAATCAGCACAATGCCATTGTGGACGAGATCATGTCAGCAGTGGATGAGTTGTCGGAAGAGCGGGTACATGAGTTTCATCCTCCTCAAAAGAGACCGAAAGATTACCTGAAGGATTCAAAAATAAGAGAATTTAAGGTGGTTGGTGATGAGCCTCCAAGAATGCATGTCAAGTTTAATGAGTCCGCTTGTCCCATCCAGAAGAAGTCTGTGCCTAAAACAGATGTACAGGTAATTTTGTATTTATTTAATGTGCAAATTCTGGCATAAGATACGGCTGCTCAATCTCTACCGCAGATCATTAAACTATTGGTACAACAACCCCCTAACAACACATTCAGACCATACACTAATTCCTTCATTAAATTTTGAATACCAAACTCCTAAAAACACATTGGGGTGGTCTTGGTTTTGCTGGAGACAAGTTGATAAGATATATGTTTGGTTGTTTGGATATTTGTTTGGGAGGTTTTAAAATTGATTTGTAATAAATGCTACAATAAACAATGCTTTCAAGTATAACATGGGGATTTTTTTATTCCAACATTTTGCAAAAATGCCCTTTTCAAACAGCTAATGTTTTTTGAAAATTACTTGGGTCACAAATAAGTTTCATACCAATTTCAGATGCTTTCAATGTATGAAAGAATAATGTTTGATGATAAAGATGGTGGTGTATGGAAGCAAGGATGGAACATAGAGTACAATGAAGACCAATGGAGTCAGAAGAATAAGCTAAAAGTATTTATTGTTCCACATTCACATAATGACCCAGGTGAGTTCATAAAACGGTTAAAGTGTAACCCCCTAACCATTGCGATACTTACTTTGTGCTTTGTTTCTCTCTATCTAATTTTAAATAGGCAGTGATAAAACCAAAGAAAAACATTGAGTAACTATTCCACTTGTTATGCTTTGGAGTTGTGGACCTAACCAACCGGAGGGTTTATTATTAAAGACTTGTATAGCATTATACCATGTATAATTAATCTGCGGTAAGGACATTAATATTGTTTGAGATATAATAATCAATAAATAAAGGAAACAATTAAATAATTATAGGCACTCTAGCTGGTGCCCATATAGACTCCTTTGTGATGAAAAGTATTCAATCTCCGTTCCTAGAGTTCAAACTAGAAAGCAAACTATTCTCATAACGAATTTCATCAGGATCCATTTAGTGGTGAAAAGGTAACAAACTCGTTTGTCTGAACCATAGATTCATTTTATGGATTATCAATTTGCAGGATGGCTCAAAACATTTGAAAACTACTACAAGACCCAAACCAAAGCAATATTCACGAACATGGTTGAGAAACTGAAAGAGAATCCTGGTAGGAAGTTTATTTGGGCGGAGATCAGTTTTCTGTCACTATGGTGGGCTACCGACGCTACGGAAGAAGAGAAGACTTCTTTCCGGAAGTAAGTTTCATCATCAACATCATCAGCCTGTATTAGTCTACTGATAGGCCTCCACCAAAGATCACCACTGAGTGCCATTTTGCCCTTTTTTCTAACATAATTTGTTACTCAGTGTATGTAATTGTTTTACCATTGTCTCATCTTGATAAGTGTTGATTAAGTGGAGATAACGCTGCGCCACGCTTTTTGAGATTTTGGATGAATTAAGAACTATCTTTCGGAGAATTAGCATATTGGGATGGAATTTATATGGAATTTATTACTACTCATTTCATTTTGCACTCTGTCAATAATTTTCAGTTTAGTGAATTCGGGCAAGATTGAAATAGTGACCGGCGGCTGGGTGATGAATGACGAGGCCAACTCCCACTGGTTGTCCATAGCTCAGCAGCTGACGACCGGTCACCAGTGGCTCCTTGACAATTTAGGCTATATTCCTAAAAACGCCTGGGCCATAGACCCCTTTGGACATTCCAGCTCTCAGCCGTATCTGTTGAAAATGGCTGGGCTGGATAACTCGGTAGTGCAGAGAGTGCATTACAGGGTGAAGAAAGAGCTGGCTTCTAATAGGCAGCTGGAATTTAGATGGAGACAACTTTGGGGTAAGTGCTATAAGTATGTTCTTTATTTTATTGTTATTTTTTTCTGAATGTGTAGTAATAGGCAAGTATGGTTTGTGATGTGGCATTTTGGCTGTTGTCTTATGATAGTAACCAGGATCAATTCCTCAACCTACTTGTTAATCCCTTTCATCATCATTGGCTTTTAAGTCTATTACAGACTATTTAAGCAGTGTGTTGAAAGACACTTTCAGCTTTATAAACAATTAGTTAACAGTTTAGACCATCGAAATAATACTTATAGAAAAATAGCTCTAAGCAAGATCGCCCAGTTTTGTAACCAAACGAACGTTGTACTATATTTATTTATATTTATATCTACTTACGTCTACACACCAATGTAAAAACGACCTTACTCCATTGAGATTAGGTGCATTTCAACCTACAAAGTCAATCACATAAGGCTTTACTCTAACCAACACCGCCAGCGTAGTGGTCGTTCCCTGATTGGCTGATCAGAGACTTCTTTTGACGCTCGATAAGAGGGACACAGCTATGTAGATGCATAGCTGCGTCTCTCTCTACATATCGGCATTATAGTTGGGGAGCTAACTGGTTTTAATATAAGATTTCTTCATGTTTAGAAACACCGATACGGATGCGGATAGTTCAGATCAACACAAATCGATTTGTTTCGGTCAACTAAGAGCGTTCTTGCATTTCAACCGTTATTTTTACGTTAAATGGCCAACTTTGGCAGTCTCATTCTGAGAAACTGAAAAACTTCGACAACTTACCTCTTCCTATGAACAGGTTAAGGACATAAAACTAATAAATCCGTGCAAATTTCAAGGTGGGTCAGGTCAGTTAGTATTCAATACAATATTCGATTAGTTTGTTACATAAAGTTTTGTATACAAGCAGCTAAACTTACGTACAAACATGAGAAATCAGTTGTACCTAGAGTAAGAACTTATAAGAATTTCGAAGTCGCGTTCGGAGTGAATACTATTATCACAGTCTACCATAACAATAAATAATAACAATGGTAACAATAATTATGGTTGAGTGAGATAATAGTGTGATGTGATGTCTGCCATATAAAGAAAACGCAAAAAAAATTCAACACCTAGCTCCCTAACTATGACCACAGTGACTGGTGATTCGAGATGGTGTTATACATTAAAACTACGAGTATAGAAAACATGTATAATATAAAATAGAAAAGTTACTTAGAAAGAATTTTTGTAATCATATCACACCACAGACCTAGAATTACAATAGCAATAAATACGAATGTTTATACGACTGTATCTTCAGGTATAATTATTTCAATGAGTAGGTGTGTTAACCCAACAACCAACAAACTACGTCACGGCAAAATGGATTTACGTGAAATTCGGTTACAATTACAATACTTGTTCATTCATCATTTATCTGTTTGTTGTTTTTTATCGCTTATTTAGGGTTCCGTATCCAAGGTTAAAGCAAACCCTATTACTAAGGCTCCGCTGTCCGTCGGTCACCACTCACCAGGCTTGTATCTCATGAACCGTGTTAGTTATTGAAAATTTCACAGATGATGTATTTATGTTGCCGCTATAACAACAAATACTAAAAAGCAATACAAAATAAAATTATACCACATAAAAAATCTTATAAGTAAAAGTTACATTAATAATCCAATATAATACAGCTCACAGCAACTAAAACAAATTTCACAGCGCGGCGGTCGCGATGCGAATGGCGCCACGCGCGGTTGCAAAATTAAGCCCCACCCACCGCGGTTGCATTTGCGTTTGGCCATTTCGGACCTCGTGGTTTAGACCTTATGGTTTAGACCTAATATAAATTGTACTCTATGTACATTAAAAAATTAAAAATATGTTGTAACGTCGTGATTACTTCTTATTCAGGCAATTTCATTATTTTATGTTTTTTAAAAAAAAATACCCTCGGAATTGTTTATGTTAGCTTTATGTATATTTTAAACTACAACTGAACATGCCCATTAACTGAAAAGGGCAACTTTGCTATATTCGGTATTTGGTAGCACTCAGTAGTAAAATCCAATTCGGTCACCCATCTAAATACAGGCAGCCGGAATCATTGCTTGCAGTTGTTTAGCTCTACCGGGTAGTTAAGACCAGATTTGGTCGAGCTTTATGAACGATACGCGTTTTATCTTATTGATTGAATCAGGAAAAACTTTCTCAAGATGTCAAAATGTCAACGGGTATTTGAGTATCAGTATCAGTAACTTATAAGTAGCGCTCATAGCGAAGCACGACTAGCCGTTCCTAACCGATCGGTAAAGTTAAGCAACGTTCGCTGCGGTCACTACTATGATGGGTGACCGCTACAGCAAAAAGTTGGTATTGAAAACTGAGCGCTACCGTGCTTCGGAGGGCACGTTAAGCCGTCGGTCCTGGCTGTTGTCGCAAGACAATAGTCGTTAAGCCAAGTCAGAAGCCTTCGGGCGGCCTAAAAATTCTGACACCAAGGCTGACCACTTGCCTACACGAGGAGAAGAAGAAGAGTAACTTATTAAAAAAATGTACTTTGTAATACTAAACTTGGTATTTTCAGATGGTGTGGGAAAAACAGATATGTTTACTCACATGTTCCCATTCTACTCATACGATGTTCCTCATTCGTGCGGACCTGATCCTAAAGTAAGAATAACACATATATTACAACTTTTTAAAAATGTGTTCATGTTAAAAACTATGTTCATATTTTTTCAGATTTGCTGCCAGTTTGATTTTAAAAGATTACCAGGTAATAAATTAAATTTTTGTCAATTATTGTTAAAAGATTGCTATCACATTGCTTATTAGTGTTTCGCAAGCATAACAAAAATGGTCTCCCGAATAGGGGCCCGTCACGCTTTTGCTCATTCAGATTGCCAATAGCTTTCAAACATTGATTCCTAAATTCCTCCAAGCCATCGTTTTGACGTAAACTACATTGAACAGTAAAAAACGATTGTCAAGTAATTTTTACTTGTAAATTAAACTAAAATAAAAATTCGATTCTATCCACCGATCTCCATAGACTTGAGGCCAGTGCAAAACTGTAGGTGTGTCACGCATGCTATTTGACAAAAATAAATCTGCGTCTTCCTGTTCGTGGTCGGCACTTGAAATAAAAAATAAATATATCAACAGGTAATGGAGTGACTTGCCCATGGGGCGTAGCTCCGAGAAGGATTTCCCCGAAGAACGTTGAAGAAAGGTAAGCTTCCATATGAGTTAATCAGTCCTTTATCGGTCTTCTGTTTTGACACCCTTGACCTCAATAGCCTTTACCCCAATAACGCATACTCCTACAACTCATATAAATATAAATAATCAAACATTTGTAAAGTCTGCAATTTTGCTACTTTGCTGATCAGCTGAACCTTGTGCTAACTTATTTTATGCCTGGCAGACTACTAAACGTTGAAAATTTCTTATGGCATCCTCACTTTAACTAACCCCATCTAATAGTGGAAAATAGGATTTCTAACTACCATTACAACCCTGTTTTCAGAGCTTCATTAATCCTAGACCAATGGCGCAAGAAGGCGCAGTTGTACCGCAGTAACGTGGTCCTATTTCCGTTAGGCGACGACTTCCGTTACGACCGAACTAATGAATGGGATAACCAATATTCCAACTATGAGATGATCATCGATCACATCAATGGAAAAGACGAATTGAACGCTGAGGTTAGTAGATTTTAGGTTCATATTGGAATGGCAACCGTTGGATCTGCTTGACATAATCTGTTTTACGTAAAATACCCGATTCTTAAAAGCAAAAACGCATTTTAGGTCGCATTCGGTACGCTGGCAGACTACTTCAAAGCGGTGCACGAAGAAATCAAGATGTCAGATTTCCCGGTACTATCTGGAGATTTCTTCACGTACGCAGACCGGAACCAACACTACTGGAGCGGATATTACACTTCAAGACCATTCTATAAAAACATGGATAGAGTCCTGTTGGGATATGTCAGGTAAGTGAGTATCTGAGTTGTTTTAGGAGCCTTTATCTTCTTTCTTTTTCATTCATATTCCGAAATCGATTTTTCAACATATGGCAACCAAGCAGATGCCCCACATGATGCTAAGTGGTAACCGTCGCCTATGGCAAAATTAGAGGTGTTATGAGTGCCCTTGACATCTGTAACGGTTTTGGACATTTTGTGGTGTCTAAAGATGCATAGTTTTAATTTCGTACCTCTCGCGCTATCTTGCTGCGCTAATATTGTCGACCCTTCTAGCCTTTCAGATTTAAATACCACTTTTGGCACTGATATAAGAGACCGATGCCAGCGAGAACATTTTAATGTACTCAAAGCGTCGCGACATTCCATAAGGGTCCTCTAGGGTGGCTATTTGCCAGGACTACGTATGGTGATGCCAAAAACGTTTTCTACCCTCATTTGAACACAATTTTTGACATATTGGGTGTTATATTGTATTCTATGTATGTATTTACAAACAAAAAAAAGTATATAAGTATTGTATCAGTTATCTGGTTCCCATAGTACAAGCTTTGCTTAGTTTGGGGCTAGATGGCGCTGTGTGAATTGTCCACACATATTTATTTATATTTGTAGGGCAGCAGAGATAATAGTAGCGCAAGCGGTCGCATCAAATTCGGTCACAAAAATTATGTCATTGCAACTACGCGACAGAGTGGAACAAGCAAGGCGTTCACTCGCTCTGTTCCAACATCACGACGGTGTCACTGGTACCTCTAGGGACGAAGTTAGAGAAGACTATGCCAAGAAGTAAGTTAAAAATGTACACCCTCTTTCTAGGAGAATTTCTAATTTGCATATCTAACTTCTGCAAGTCTGCACTTTGCTGTTCTATCCAAAGATTTAGAAACGCTAAAATAATGAATGGAATATAGACTTGCTGAATAACATCAAATAGACCATGGTGTTAGAATTTCAACGCCACCAAGGTGTTTTGATTGCTCTGATGCTACTTACTTACCAGAAGGGGTCTTGAAGATGCTATTATATTACAGGGTAATTCTAGGTTGGGTTTTATTTTATGGTTTATCACACACAGATTTATGCGAATACGTTAACCTTTTGTTTACTAGCATTAGAAAAGCTAGCAATCTCATTGGTATCTCTAAAAAGACTTTCCAGGTTTTCAGACAACTTTGTGGGTTTGGTAGCAGTTCCATATTTTGGTAAACTTTGTTTGATTTTGAATACAGCTATACGTTTTTAGAATGCACACCGCGATTAAGTACTGCCAATCGGCAATCCAACAAGCTGCGTTCTATCTCCTGAAAGAACCGCCGATCGTAGACAAAACCCAGGAGGACATATATTTCGATGTGGATGACATCTGGCGGGCGCATGACGAAGTTCCCTCTAGGATTACGATAGCTTTGGATGTGGTATCTTCCTCGAGAAGGATTGTTCTGTACAACGCTTTGTCTTTTAAAAGGCACGAGACGTTGACTGTGAAAGTATCATCGCCGCACGTTGAGGTGAGTTCTGTAGTTTTTAAAATTCGATCTCGCATGATTGTACACAAATATATTAGCTACACCAAAGCCTGAATTGAATACTACAGATAAAAATAAAAAAATGGGCAATTTACATAACCTGTTTTTGAATTCAAGCACAGCGTTGCTCAACATAGGCTACGTGCTTCCCGAAATAATTTTACGCAGCGTAACTTTTTTCGTGCTTATCTCGAAAGAGGTTACAGATAATTATATGCAGTCCCCAATATGGCTTATTTTTAGAAAAGGAGGAATCTATTTGTTAAAATTATCGCAACTAGTTCAGCTAAAATATGGAGTATTTTTCTATTTTGCGATGGAGGGGAGTGAACACTCAACACGTTTCTTTTAGGCGAGCGTTTTATACCATATACCAATTTATCACGTACCCTAAATACAAAAGCACATTTTAAAAAAGTCATCGATTATTACCGACCGATAGTTACCGAATATTTTGCATTTGAGCGCAATCTCACCTGATGGAAAGTGACGATGCGGTCTACGGTGGTACATGCTTGCCTAGAAGATACCTATTCACCCGCGACTTGAAAAGGTCCAGATTGTGCTTATCGGCAAACAAAGACGGTGGTAATGTGTTACATTCTTTCGCTGCTCGGTTTATAAATGTCGAGTCGAACCGCTTTGTACGAATTGAAGGAATATCAACCATAAATGGATAGCGTGTAGCTGTATGTACGTCTGGTCGTCCGAGGGTGAAATGGAAAAGGTGGAATTAGATTGTGTGAATTGGATTAACGCCTGGATTCCTATATTTCGTTTTAGGTGTTCGATCCAGAAGGAAACCCAATAATGGCTCAGCTGTCGCCGGTGGTATCGGGGGAAAAGCGTCTCGGTTTCGCAGCGAATAAGTTTCAGCTGACGTTCCCTGTCACTGTGGAACCGCTCGGCATCACAATTTATACTGTATCTTTGAGAGACAATATGAGTATTAACAAGTAGGTTTATATCCTGTACTATTCTTTTCTCTGTTAAATTAACTTTTTTATAATATTTAAAATTAACTTTTGCCAAAAAAAGCCCTCTTGTCAGAATTTTTAGGCCACCCAAAGACTTCTCACTTTATTGTCTTGTGACAACAGCCGTAATTAAAGCCTAAAGGAACCCTCTGAAGCACCATCATCAACACCCTGAAGACGTGCACTGCCGAAAATAGGCTTCTTGCACTGAACGTCAATTTGAGCGACTGCTCACTTCCTGCATCCATAGGCTCCCCGCTAATAAGCTAATGGTGACAATAGCTCTTTTTGTAGCTGTCACCCATCCAAGCGACCGCAACGGGCGTTGCTTTACTTTACCACTTGGTAAAGGCTAGTCGAGCTTCGCTTTGTTTTACTTTAAAATTAATACTTAGACTAAAAAAATGAATAGATGTGTTATATTTTCAGATACACATCATACGCACACGTGCGTGTTTATAACGCGGACTACTGGTCCATAGACCTGCCGAAGATGTTCCAAGTGGAGCAGCCGACCGCTCGCCTGATGGAAGACATCACATTCCAAGCTGGGAACAGTTCCCGGGTGGTCACCAACCTTAACGGAATGGTGAAGGCGCTCGTCTCTACCGATGGGGTCACCACGCCCGTTCATATGGATTTTGTGCAGTGAGTTTCTTTTTATACTAATAACCTATCCTTAAACACGCTTACACAAATACACATGCCTAGTATCTACCTATTACAGTTTTTTTTTATGGGACATGACGGGGAAATTTGCATCCATAAGAGTTACAGGAAGTTGTCTTAGAAATCTTTACTGATTTTTTTGTATGAAATGAATTGACCTGAATTTTTTTTTTTGTTTGGAATGACTCAGTTTCATAGTAATAGTTTTTATTGGTTGCTAGTAACATTTCTTCTTCATTATCAGCCGAAAGATGTCTGCTGGACACAGGCCTCCACCATAGAGCGCACTTTGACTGGCTACTTGCCTGTTGCTTCCAAAGGGTCCATCTAGTGGGTGGACCGGCCTACACTGCGTCTTGGTTCGGCATACATAGCCCACGTCATTTCACCATAAAAGGAAAAAGTCTGGACGGCAGGAGATGGTCAAATAAAATAATAAAAAAAACCCCCTAAAAACAAAAACTTGTGTTGATGTAACTTGACCATGCTGGTTGGGATGATTCTTAAATCACTCAATAGATGGCGCTACTAACCCCGTAAGTTGGTTATAAAGGTGAAGGAAAAATTCGGACATGAGACCACTTGTCACGGTAGCTTAAGTAAAGCATATCCCGGCTTGAGGGATGGATGGATGCGGGTTCAATCCCCGCTCGTGATTATAATTTTTCCTTTACAAATTAATCTGTAGATTACGCCGAGCAGGCGATACTGCTTTAAAAAATCATAAATATAAAAAAAACTCCTCTTTACGATCCTCTTCTCCCAGCCTAAAAAAACTCTATTTCATTGTACAGATACGACACAGATAAAGGCAAGGACAATAACAGCGGTGCTTACCTCTTCATTCCCACGGGACCAGCGGAAGCGTTCAAGACGGATGCGTTCCCCGAGATGGTCGTCATCGAGGGGATTTACAAGGCGACCTTGTATACCGCTTTGAATGGGCCTAGGACTGCGGAAATTGTTCTGGCGGTAAGTTATATGTAAACTACTTTTATCCTTTTAATTTTTAAAAGGGGGTTATAAGTTTTACATGTGTGGTGTTTTTGTCTGTGGCATCGTAAGAGCGAACATCTGTTTCAAAATCAAAACCGATTCGTCTGAATAGATTTTATTTTTTTTTGTTTGTAAGGTTACTTGAGTGGGTCCTTAGTTTTGATTTAAGAAAATCTGTACAACCGGGGGGAGGGGTTATGTATGGAATCAGGTGTGCATCTAGTAATAAACTGATAACGTGTAAGCCCAGTTTTCATCATCAATTCATTCGCGCCGATGGTTTACC
The DNA here is from genome assembly GCA_963580505.1 of Ennomos erosarius. Classification (NCBI taxonomy): domain Eukaryota; kingdom Metazoa; phylum Arthropoda; class Insecta; order Lepidoptera; family Geometridae; genus Ennomos; species Ennomos erosarius. Next base: position 8,021,797 of record OY756996.1, on the reverse strand, counting down.
CTGAACTCGACATGTAATAAAACAATGCGTTTTTTTCCAGCTGTTGTTCTCGTCATCTGTTATTTTAATCTGTAGCCTTACCGCGTAAGCCCGGTGGCAATCGTAATCGATGTGCTCTCTTGCTCACACTCAAGGGCTTGTACATTGGCGCAAGCAGGATGGCAGGCGATGTTCATTACCAGAATGCTTACGCGGTAGGGCTGCTGTTCTTCACAATAACCGACTTTTCTTCACTTTCACTTTTTACAAGGGTTTTATTAACTTGCAATGTTTGTATGTAACTATGAATCTATGATTATGGTAATTCTAAATCCAATATGGCTGACGGCACAAGATGGCGGACGAGTTATGTTTTAGAATGTGTACACCTTTAATTTGGGCCCAGATAATATAATACCTACAGTACAGATGCCTCATCCCATACAACGGAATAACGCGGGCTATTTTACGCATTATTTTATTTCTGCATAACGCAAGATTATCAAGCGACATTTATTGCGTGTTGGCGAAGTATTGGGCCAAATGAATACACTGGACACTAACTAGTAACTCTCTAGACACGATTACTACATTATTTTCAAGTTCGGCCTATTTTTCGTTTGTACTTGACGGGACCCCATGATTTGGGTATCAAATGAAAGGGTTTATTTGAGAATTATACGAAAAAATAAAATAACTTTCCTATGTTAATGAATAACGGTTTGACGAGCTACTCTTAAATAAAAGCGTGTTATAGTTTTGGCATTCATTCAATTATTTGTTGTTATTATTATTAAATTACTACAATTGTTCACCAGTATCGCTTATTATAATGTTAATTTCCCAGCTATCCGTATACAACAACCCGTCGCTCGCTCACACCGAGCTCGAGATATGCAACACTTTCCTGATAGACCCTCAAGTAGACGACCTGGAGCTGGCCATCCGTTTCTCCACCGGTGTGAAGAATGAAAACGTATTCTATACCGACTTGAATGGCATGCAGGTATGAGGTTTCTGAAACAGGTTTGGCCACAGAAGGCTAGGTGATCAACTTTAATAAACAAAAAGTCCTACAAAGATGTTACAGAATGGAGTACAAGAATACTTTAACGATATGAAATATTGACGACCAGGTGACACAATGGGTGGGTTTTAAGGTTCTTAAAAAATTTTGTATCTAGCGGAATTCGGTCCTGCGCCTTCCAATTTACCGGATTAGTTCCTCTTCCAATTGAGCTATGGTTGCATTTCCAGTTTAGTAACTAAAATATTTTTTACTGTTTTAAATTTCCATGGCTGTCTGCTACATTTTTAATAGTACTTGTTGTTATAACGGCAACAGAAATACTACATTTGTGAAAATTGCAACTTTCTAAGTATCACGGTTCACAGACGGACAGCGGAGCCTTAGCAATAGAACCCTAAAAAGGCAAAAGGTGCTAACATGCTATGTTTTTGCAAACAGATGATCAAACGGCGGTACTTGGACAAGATCCCGCTACAAGCAAACTTCTACCCGCTGCCCGCTGCCGCTTATATCGAGGACGAGACAACTCGGCTCACTGTTCTCACGTCCACGGCACTTGGCATGGCTGCATTACAACCCGGACAGATTGAGGTACACTATAACAAGGGTTAGCAAATAATTGTAATAATAACGCCCAACAATCACATGCTTATAGATCTTGGGGCTTATATCATAATTATTTTTTTCCTTTTAAATATATATTAAACCCTACCCTAAATAGGATTCCCTGTATGTAGAGACTCAGGAGCTGCGGGGACCATGGTCCCACAACAAAACACCCAGACACATAAGCATTTGCGCGAGGGTTTTGACGGGAACGCGGAAAAGTTCACGTCGTTGCATTATATTATTTCTCAAAACTTGTGCTTTTTCCAGTGTTAATGTTTAAAGTTGGTGGCGTAGTGCTGAATTACGAGTATGAGTGTGGGCAAGTGATATAATGTGGTGAAACGTGGTTTTTCGTGTTGCTTCCAAAATTCAATAGAAGCTTCTAGTAAAGTTGCCACCACTTTACTGGAGCATGACTTAGACTGCACAATGACTACTTGACTTTGACTGGGTTATGACTATAACTTGAAAAAAGATACCGATCAAAATCTTTTAAGTACCAATGGAAAAAACTTATTTCTTTCCACAGATAATGCAAGACAGAAGACTTAGCAAGGATGACAACAGGGGTGTCAACCAAGGTGTATTGGACAACGTGAGAACGAGGCACACGTTCAAAGTTATTGTCGAGCCTGCCAACAAGCCTTGCGCGGTAAGTGTTTTATTATAATATATAGATATACTTAGTAACATTTAATAATATTTTGTTTAATGACGAGCAGGGTTGGATTCTTAAAACTTATTTATTATTTATTTAATATTCATAAGGCAGTGAGGCTTCTTAAGAAATCAAACAATTTTAAGTTTAGATATAAATAGACATTTTTATTGCAGCCTCGTTAATTTTTTAGGCCCGATTTTACCAAAGTAGAATACGTTTTTCCAAGTATAACGTTCCTAGAATAACCGAGTTACACGAATATAATTATTATACCAACAATTTTGAAGCTCTTTCCTTAGATACAATCAGGATAGGGTTCTTTTAATCGTCATTTCATTTGTCAATCAGCTGTATCCGAGGGTAACGATTAGCGTTATACTTGGAATAAAACTTATTCTACTTTGGTAAAATCCAGCCTTGGTCACGCAAAATGATTCACGCAGGTAAAGCCGTGGGATTGGGTTAGATTTATATTAATATCAAATACCTATCTTACCGGGCTAGGATGCGCACCGCGACAAAATTTTCTCGACACTTTATGTCGTCAAAAATAGAGATATCACGTTATGTCTACCTGTGCTAACATGGCAGCGCAAGAAACTCATCTCGTGCTGTCAAATGAAGAGATAACGCGAATGTTTATCTATCTGTGGAACTTTTCTCGATTTTTGTCGACTAACGCTAACATGCACACAATCGTCTAAGCTCTATTTGACACTTCGGCGCGAGTATTTTCTCGTGGTAGTTTTGAGGACGAGATACGTAGAAAAGGCAAATCTAAAGGCAAAATGGCATTTACGTAAAAAATATAAAAATTTAAAAGATTATAAATATGGCGGCTACTACCGCCCACATAATTGTGTTTCATTTTATACTTACTAATTATCTTGAATTATTGTTGAATATTTCATACTGTTACATAATTAAAATATGTATAATTTACATTAAAAAGAATCAAGCTCAAGCTAGATGCATGGGTTGAAATTTTCAGGATTTTCATTAATATATAGGTACCTACATAATATACCTACTTACATATGTTTTCTAGTATCGGACTGTAGTCTTGAACAGAAGGTTTGTAGTGTATCCAGCTAATTACAAGTATTCCTCATGCCTCATGCGATGATTACGGCAGAAAGGAATGTTCCGTGATTACAAAGGAAATAACTCAATATTCGAGTGCAGACACACAGACCTGTGGCCTTACCGCGTAAGCCCGGTGGCAATCGTAATCGTGTGCTCTCTTGCTCGCACTCAAGGGCTTGTACATTGGCGCAAGCAGGATGGCAGGCGATGTTCATTACCAGAATGCTTACGCGGTAGGGCTGCTGCTGGTTTCAATATTAAGGCTTAATCGAACTTTACTCACGTTTATATGCTTGCATTGTATATAGGGCGAATTCTGAGCTTGCAACTTCCATTTTCAATGTAAATTCAAATTTTCGAGCAGGATTTGAAAATTTTTTCAATGTTTTCTATTTTCAACAGACGGTTTTTTGACTTTCTGCTATGAGAATTATATACTCTTTGCTTTTTGACGAAAGACAGAAACAGCAATATATAACTGTTTCTGTCTTTTAAGGTCGCGTTCATGTAAAAAACTATGAAAATGAATGAACGAAACCGATGTTGCCATATTAAAATACACTAAGAGTTATAAAAGGGCAATATTGGTTTGTCTACGCGAGATACGACAAACTTCTCTGTCGCGGTGTGCATGTAGGGTAAACGAGAAACTGGCCTAAATCGAGTAAATTTGTCATCTCGTGGGTGACGTATCTCACGGTGCGCATCCTAGCCCGGATGGTCTATAGATCCGTCTATTTAAGAAAAATAATTTATTGTTACTTTAAACTAATTGATCAAAGAAAAATGTCCAAGGTCAATGATAAAAATGTCTATTCATAAAAATGTCTCATGACAAAAATGTGCATTAATTAAAATGATGAATAATAAAAATGGCCAAAGAAAAGACATGCCAATTAAGTAAATATCAATTAAAAAACCACTCTATTATAATTAAGCAGATGTAAGATAGACTTGTAAACATTTCTCTAGATGGCCTTTTCAGTATTTGGCGATTTATACAGTTGGATGTTCCTACACTTGATCATTTTTCTAGTTGGATGTTTCTATTTCTATACTTGGTCGGTTTTCCGATTAGGCGTTTTTCTTTTGACATTAGTCGTGTGAATCGATTTAACAATTTGTAGCAAAAGCCGCCAGCCGAGCATCCAAGCGGGCAACTAACGCTCGGCGCACATGTCTCCCAACAAATGTTGGTCCAGCCGCTCGTAGTGATGCACTACTCGGCGCGAGAGAACTCCGCTCGACCTTCGTACAGTCGGACCATCGCCGCCGCCGCTGATGTCGTTCTGGCTTCTGGCCACAGTCATGTACATGCTAAGGTAATATTAGGGACCTGTTATTTAAGCTACGGGTAAATAGGCATGACGACTACTATTTAAAATGAACAAGTAAATATTATTTTCATAAAGTAGATTAAAAATGAGTGCAATAATTGGAAAAATAAGTAAAATCGGTGAATAAATCACAGAATTATAAGGTTTTAAAGTTTCTGGAGGGGACACGCCTGTCTTTTTCTCGCTAAACAGACCATTTTCACAGCTACTACATAAATCCGACTGTGTGACGTCACATGCCAAAGAGATTGTATGTAAAGCTACCACAGCTTAGTAATGAGGTACTATGAAGGACTAACTTGTGACGTCACTGCGTGTTTAAGCTATCTTTCTATTCCCATTTTCAAATGTAATTTTTTGAGATATATAATTGTTGTTTTCACGACTGTTTATTTTTTGAGGAATATTATTATTTTGTGCAATAATAAAATGTAGTCATCATGCCTATTTATTTCGTAGGTTATTCCAGTCCCCACGTCCTGTCCCCACGCGTGGATAAACAAGAATAAAAATCCGGTCGATTTCCGGAAGATTTGGGGACAAGGAATAATAAATATTTCCTGATGGTTCTCGTTCCAAATTTGAATTTGGGGTCAAACAAGAATTTATAATCCCGAGTCCCGAGTTTACGATAGACGACGAATCGAACTAAACTGAAATTAAGAAATAATAATTTCCTTTTATTTTTGTACAGCAGTATGATTGATTGTACAATACAAGTGACATAACTGTGTATCATTACCATAATGATGGAACTTTTCCACAGAGTAAAGACGGGTCCATCGAGGGGATAGGGTTGACATTCCAGCGGGTTTACCTGGACACCTGCTATGGGAAGCCAGATATCGCCAATTGGTACCCCATGGGCGATGGTCAGGTGAGCACATTCTCTATTTATTCTAAACAAATTACAATTTAATTTTAAACCACAAAAATGGGAATAATAACTACTAACAAGAAATATATTATAGAGAAAAATTATATTTTAATACACTTTCGTATTCTTTTCAGCTAACAATTTCATTTGATACCCAAATCATTAGCGTGCATTAAAAATAACTAGTCCGCCATCTTGGGCCGCCCGCCATATTGGATTTAGAATGACGTCAATTTAGCTAACCATGCAATTGTCATCCATACTATACGTGTATGCAAATTTTTCATAATGACCAAACTTGGCGGGCGTCTTGGCGTCATAGATTTTAACGTACCGAGGATAATTCTACTGCCCGTACCCTGAATATTCCTTTAGCCGGTTCTTACGGCACCCACGGGAAGAGATTGGGGACTCACCCAGGGGTCATCACTGCCCCATCGCGCTTTATTTCTGAACCAATATTTATATTTCAGGTACAACTATCGGATTACGTAGACACCCCTCTGCAGCAAATATACGAAAGCTCACTAACGTACGTCACTATACAGAACAAAGTGCCAAATGGAGTTTTAACACTTTGCCCTATGGAGATCCGCTCGGTCTTCATCAACCGAACTACGAAACACCGCTGAGAAAAAGGTCACGTGTTTGTTTTTAAGAGGAAAATCGACTGAAATTAATGGTTTAGATAACAATCTGTTGTCATAGTACAGCGTACGAATAGAAATCAGTTGTGTGAGATAACATGGCCATCTACAACTTAATTAATCATACGAAAATTAGTAGTGTATATCAACCGCTAATCCTGTGAGGGGAAACGGGACACCCAATGTGTCTTTTGTTCCATCCTGCACTGTTATTTGTAATTTCGTATGACTTTCGTCTCGTTTTCTTACATCTTTGCTGATGACTGAAGCGTAGCATAGTGGTTACATAAAATTCAGACTCATTTACCCTCGGTTTCTCATACATTTGTTAAACTAATGTCAACTTAAAAATACTCAACGCTCATTGGTTGAAACTAGCCGATAATCAACAGGCAACCAATAAGCGTACAGTATTTTTAAGTTGAGTCAACTTAAACAAACGTATGAGATACTGGGGGTAAAACAAGCAACTGTTTGGTTTTGCTTATTTAGAAACAAGTTAAACACTGCTTTCTATCTGTACGCTTGTATGGCATTTGACACTCTAAAGTTAACTATATTTATTATATTACAATGTCTCAGAGACATTCTCAACAATGTTACATTGGGTTAATTTAATTAATTAGTGCGTTTTGTGAATTGTAATGTTAGGACATAATTTGTAAGCAGAATATTTTTTTTATGTACAGCAATCCGATTCTGCATCTCGTTCATTCTGAATGCAGATGAAGCAGATAGAAAGTTTTAGCTTTTCGAATCGGAACCTTTCTGATGCGCTTATGAGTGTCATAAACTTACATGTCCGATGATTTAATGATTAAATTAAAAAATGATTTAAATAACTCGTTGGATTGTGAATCGGGGTACTGAACATACATTAGAAAATGTAGGTTATTTAAAGATAAATATGACTAAATTCCAAAGCCGCCAAATGTTTCGCCGTGAAAAGTGGTGAAAATTGAAACATAAACTCGAATCTATCGAGGTGTACGAGTTTAGGTTATCTTATAAGATTCGTCGTCCGGCCTAAATGATCCAGTACTTAGTAATAAAATACACATTACTTAGCCTTTGTACTTTGTACAGGACCGATGTTTCAGAAGCTCAGAATAATATAATTCAATCGGGTCCAAGTAGCAGTTTAGCGGTTGACAGATTGAAATGGCGCTGTGTGATCGTTCGCTCAAATATATCACTCGTAAATATATAATATTGCGGCAAATGTTATAGAGATTTATAATGTAGAATTGGTTATCAAACCCAAATTAATGGCACAACGACAGAAAAATACACTCTGCACCTATCCAACAAAAATAAAATTACAAAATACTTCTCAAATCAAAGTAGATCTTTCTATTTGATACTTAAACCCTATTTAGTAAGCATTTTGGTGAGACAACATAGATACTAGCACAGTACTTATTGTGTGCTGTAGCTTACGCAGTACATAAATCATATCAAACGGTTAATACAGACTGGGTTTCCAATTATCTGGCAAGCTATATTTACATATTATACTTATTTAACACAGCATCCTTTTTTATAGTCGGTTAAAAAGCGCACCTTGGTTTAATTTTAAGAATTCTAATGTATTAAGTCTGATCATCACGTGTTTTGTTAATCTTTAGTTATAGACTATTTATCTATGGGTAACTTTTATTATAGTGAGATTTATTTCTACTTCATATTTTATACAAGGAAAGATATGGTTAATGGTACGTTTAGGATAGAACATGCATTTAGATATGTCGACAAATTCGAAAACTGTTCAAGGCAGTCTATTTTATTTCAATTCGTATTCTCACATTTAAATAATAATGTTATTATGTACTTAGTTATAGAATGTAGTACACGAAGCCAATCACATTCAGTTTAGGGCACTGAACACTAATATTTATAGTACATTACTATAATAAGTGATGCTGCCTACTATAAATAAATTTATTCCGCTGTGAGGTTGATCTCGACATAGAAGAATTGAATATTAATAATTATTTTACATATTTATTAAACTTACACAATATAAAGCCTGTATAAAGTGTTTTTGTAGAGCTCTCGTCAAATCGATGAAACTTATTTACGCTAATGCATGCGTTATTGAGACTAAAAGACTAATTAACATCAGGAAATATAAGAGGTACCGGTAAAACTGCCAACGGTGATGTCGCAGGCCGCCATTTGAATTATTTAAGTGTTGTCTTACAATTTTTCATATTTTAAATAGTGATTATTTATAATGTAAATACTTGTTCTCTTTTTGTAAATATATAAAACTTATAATTTACATCGCATTTTTATTTCAATCCAATTTAAAAAATATCGAGCACATGAAAGAGGACCATAGAAATATGATACTACGTAACCATGCGTAAACTGGGTTGTTCCCGTTGGCCGCGCCCCTGTAAAGGCCAACCAGTTGGACCGCTGCACAGATTAGGGAGTGATACGACCGCTGCCCCGATACGCTACAAGGCGATTTCTAAATTAAAAGTAGAAAAATCCATTCGTATGGGATTAAAAAATAATATTCAAACGGTTAAAATTTCTGGACTTTTTGTCCAATAGTCACCTTACGGCATGCAAAGAAGGCGCAACGGAGATTTATAGAACAAGTCTTTCTTCGCCCCCATCATTGGGCCGAACGGGAACTTGTTTTCCTCTTTGCCCCCACGTTATAAACCAATGCACTCTGTGGCCCCCACTGGATCATCGACATGGGGATGGTATGTTAGAACCACAGATATTAAAATTAGTAGGTTAGAAGTAAGCTTTATTGTTGAGCAGAGGGGAAGTATGTAGTGGTATTATAAGGTGTATCAATCCCAACCACCTTTTAAGTGATTGCAGAAAATGGAGGATTTCCCCTAATTTGAGTCTCTGGATGATTGGTTCTACGCAAACATCAGGGAGATAATTAATTTTCTAGACAAGGCTGCACCATCGTAGACTGCGTCATTACTGCTGGTATTACGACTGGTTGTTCCTGTTGTTTTCACGGCTTTGCCCCGGGGTACCATAGTGTCTAAATGGGTAGGACAGATATCTTAATTTAGATTTTTGGTCTAATCTTTTAACAATTCAATAAAACCAAAGTTTAAGGTCAAAATTCTGTATTTGCACTTTTTGATACAAAAATGCGTTACATAAAAATCAACAAAACCTATTCCACAGTCAAACAATTATGTTTAACGTAAACATAAATCTAGCGGTACATACAAGGTACACAGCATCGTACTTCAATGGTACATATACAAAATGCTTGTTATTATGCTTTATTGAAATTATTGTTAAGTTGTAAAGTACCAATAAAACAACTTCTATTTGACACAACACATGGTCGGAAAGTTCTATATTATGTAATAATACTTTGTTTTAAACTGGTATTCGAACTACCTCCAAGGCGACTAAATAATTATAAACCCAGTTCCGAGGGGATTTGATCTGGTGTTAGGACGCCTAGAGCAAGGACAAAACGTTGGTGAAATAAAAACATAAAAAAGGATAAAGGATGCATTTTTAGTGAGGTTATATCAAGATCCCCTTAGAGCTAGGACAGTTCATAAATACGGGCCCTATAGACATAAGTATCATCAAATTCTAGACTTAGCGAACTATGGTTTGAGAAAGTTAAATCACAGCTGTCAAATAAACCAAATAAACAATGACTGAATACTGATATTGGAACAATAATACGAATAAGCTTATGCGGTAAATGCAGTGGTTTTGCGATGATAACTTGCCCAAAAATTTACTTATTTCCTAGTAGTGGGAATAAGACAGCAACAAAGATGCCAGCTTTTGAATATCAACAAGCTGTACCAGTAGAAGATACTACAAGCTTATACAATAAAGTTCAGAATATACACATTAGAGACAAGGTAACACCGCAAAAACATGACTTAAAAACCTTATGGGATATCATGGCAAAAGAATATCACATAAATAACAAATAGGTAACAAAAATAATACAATCAGCAACTATTACAGACACAATGTAACAATGTAACTTGTATCTCTCACTGCAAGCGAAGGACATAACAAACTGGTTAACTTACACATATCATAACACTATGGGGGTGGGTAACTAAATAATTTAATACATTATAATACCATCAACAATACATATTGTAATTGTATTTAAATGTTTCTAACATTTCTGAGCAATTATATTACTGCATTTGACTTAGAATGGATAGATTAAAAAATCTAATAACAAAAAATTAACTATTAATATTATATGATTCCATTTTATGTCAGCTGTTATAAATGTATTGACCTTACATGTAAAAATAAAGTCTCATTAACTAAGATAAACCTAAAAGTGCCACGAGGTATCCAAACATTCAATCGTTGCTCATATCAACAAAAAATCTTAGCAGTATCATTATTAAATATATTTTCTATTATTACATTCGATTTTGTATTAGGGCTTATTAACAATAATAGTGTTTGTTTCTGTGTCGCATTCTCTAAAGCTAATCTTAAAGCATGGCAGTACTCTTCTGATGAAGAGGAAATGATAAAAACGGGTATCAAAAGTTCGATTTAAAGAAGGCGACACAGGATGGATACCGTTATGGTACCGATTTTGTACCATTACAGGCTCATTATCAACCAAAACTTATATAACGTAACAGAGTCAAGAGCAGTGTCATCTTAAACAAATAGTAACAAACAATTAGACATTTACGAAACGAGAACTCTTTCAATTTATTTCAAAGAATTTTTACACAAACAGAAATGCAAATTAGAGCTTTGTTAACGCTTTTCTATATTTATAAACAATAAACAGGATTTGAATAGAGAATGTCGATCATATTGACATCTCGTTTTTTTTTATTAGCTGCAATTGTGCTGGTCAATGAAGACAGCATGGTATTTTTAGATATTAGCTCAATCGAACTTTACTATCCAATGATTGTTCAATGAAAGCAATTGAAAGGGTGATACAACGCTGGTACTGAAAAAAACTACAACCTAGCTAAACATCTATGATCTAAAATCACAGTATTTTCCCGACCGAATTCTACGTTGAATGACGGTATCACAGACACAACTAGACGGCGGCAATCGTCCATCACTTTAGGCACGAGTTGGTATGTTTGGTCTTCATTCCTGTAAGAAATATACAATACTCAAAAACTAAAGGCCTGCAGAACGATGCTCAGTCGCCGATCGGTTCAACTGAGCGTTCTATAAATACGGGCCTAACAAACAAGATGGCAGCACTAGGTTACGCGTGATTGGACAATTTAGACATTACTTTCAACCAATTACATCAGTTGTTAGAATATTGAGTAAAAAAGGTTGTAGAATCGTTTTGGATTGCTATTACTTACTGTGTATTGTTACTTGCATGAAGAATCAATAATATGTTTCCAGTATTATTTATATGAAAATTGAGAAATATGGCTCGCCGTACCCAAAGGTTTACCCTTTGGGTACGGCGAGCCATATTTCTAAGCCTCCACTGTTCGTCTGTCTGTCTGCCTGTCTGTCTGTCTGTCTGTCACCAGGCTGTATCTCATGAACCGTGATAGTTGATGACGTATTTCTGTTGCCGCTATAACAAATAATAAACCGCTGAATAAACTGAACATTTAAGGGGGCTCCAATACAAAAAACGTGATTTTTTTACTCTTTTTTTATAGACGATGGCACGGAACCGTCGTGCGTGAGTCGGACTCGCACTTGGCCGGTTATAAAGATTAAGAACTTACGTTTTATGTTTAACCAGCGCGCCGGCAGCGACTAGACCATGCAGACAGTTGGCGGTGGCTTCTAAACTGAGACAGTACGGGTGACATTTACTCGACTCGACCGTTTGCTGGATCAGTCTCAACGCTACTTTATGAGCGCATTTCACCCGCTGAAAATAAATAATTCATATTATAACTCACGATAATGGAGTTTTCTTGTAATATTCGTGTATCGGATAATCTCGGGTGTGCCAACACGACTCTCATATATGGAGTCACAAATTCACAATACTGAATAATTTATTGGGTACAATAGTTTATGAATTATTACTAGTTGTGCCCCGCGGTTTCACCCACGGATATAATGTATTTTATGTGTTAATTCCGCGCATAAACAAGCTATCTGCATTGCTTTCATCATAATCGGTTTAGTAGTTACCGAGATAGAAGGTAAAAAAACATTCACACACACATTCTGTATATTATTAGGATTAGGGTAGGACTAGTTGACTCGCCCCGGCTTCGCACGGGTTAATCAGTTTTAAGTCCTAACCCAGTATATGGGTAAGAGAGAAGCAAAAGGGAAAAATATAAGGGAAAAGGGTGAATGGATGGGCGGTGTTTGTGAAATTTATGGTACTCACTTCAACCATGACGTCAGCACACTTGAGTAGAGTCGCAAGCGCCGGCCACACCGACCAACTCAGCAAGAATTGCAGTTTGTCGTCCGCACCGCTCGTGTAGAAATCGCCGTTATTCGAGATTACACTATTTTGTATGCAATACTCTATCGCGTTGTTAAACGTCTGAAAACCGCAATCTAGTAAAGACTAGGATTTCGAAACATATAAATAGTTCTAAAAGGTTGAAAAGTTTCTGAAAAAACATCACGTGATTAATTGACGAAAATAAAATGCAGCTGTAGATGTCTTAGTAAAGTAGTTAATACATTTCTTTTACTGCACGTGTGTTCTTTTTTTACTTTCGATGGGTTTGCGATTGAACCATGGGGTCCCATCAGGTACAAACGCAAAATAGCCCGAACTTGAAAATAATGTAGTAATCGTGTCTAGAGAGTTACTAGTTAGTGTCCAGTGTATTCATTTGGCCCAATACTTCGCCAACACGCAATAAATGTCGCTTGATAATCTTGCGTTATGCAGAAATAAAATGATTCGTAAAATAGCCCGCTTTATTCCGTTACAATCGCTCTTTTTTTAGCCAACCACGACATGTAAAAGGAGGTTTATAATTTTTCTCACTATGATCTCTAAATACTTACATTTTCCTCAGTCTTCTCCAAATGGAAGAACTCATGACTCAATAGCTTCCTGATACATCGATACTCCGAAGCGAGCAGATCTGATAACAAACCGATTCATGTGAAAACAAAATAGGTTATTGTCATAAAGTGGTATAGTACACTGATAAGATACGGAGTGTATTAGATTAGTCAAATTGTTTAGCTAACGTTGAACTGTAGTCCAAAGATTGTAGGCGTGTAATCACGTAACTGTGATTGCAATGCAAAAGGCGAAAATTCATTCTGAATTAATATATCATAATTATTTATTACGAACATAAACTGCGCATTCATCAACATCGTCAGCTGCCTGAAGACATCCACTGCTGAACATATGAACATATGCCTCCCCCATTGAGCACCACTTTGACAGCTGCTCGCTTCTCCTGCATCCATCGGCCCCCCGCGGCTTTTACCAGATCGTCGGAGAACTGCGCATTCAAACTATCAAACCCATATAAAGTTCTTGTATTAAGTTTGCAAGAACTGTAATTTTCGGTTCAAAAAGTATTCCAGCTGACCTCGGTAGTGTAAGCAATCTGTGTGCAAAATATTATCCAAAACGGTTCAGCCATTTTAGTGTAAATGCAATACAAACATACAATCTTTTATGTTTGTATATTAGTATCAGGGATTTCATTGTTTGTTATAACTAAATACTAATACCCTACTTATACTTTATATATTTTTCTGTTTATGTATTTATAACTAACCTTTTGAAATGGCGCCTCTTTGGACAATAAGGCATACAATGGCTGCCGGAACGATGTAGTGCAGTATAGGGTTCACATATAACTGGAGCTGTATTACGGGTAACGCTACCGCCATCGTGTCCGCCTCTAATATATGACCTGGAAAAATCAGTTACACATTAGCCGGTCTTCCCGAAGCTAGCCAGTTAAAGAGAATGAACGAGACAAACGTACAGCTTACGCGTACTTGAAAATTGATTAAGATTTTTCATACGGGATATACTTTCAGATTAGTCCTGTGGAAAATTCATCGACATTGGTTAGTTCTGGGCACAGAGCTATGAAACATATTATTGCTGCCGAACTTCGGTACGGGGTACTCCTCTGTGTCAGTTTGACATTATAGGGTAATTTCGCTAGTTTCCGACCACTTAGTGGAGTTGTCAAGTTTAGGTTACATAATAAAATGTATCAGTATCATTTTTTGACTTGATGCTACTAAGCTACGCTTCAAATATTATACGCTATATTTTTATCAGATTATCAATCATTTTTTAAAATAGCCCACCCTTTTATAAATATCTAAACCAAAGGCTAATAGTAACTATTTTGCTAGTTTTCGATCACTAAATTATGTTTAAGACCACTTTTTCGCTAGTTTCCTACCACTATAAATTGAAAGACGTAGGTGCCTGACTGCCTGTGGTAAATAAATGATAGAAACAATGATCGTTATTAGTGAAGGTTATTATACTTTATAAACATAGTTATGTTTACAAACTAAATACGCTACTTTTTTTGTAATAAAGCCAGCCCACATTAGACCCTGGGCGAGAAATATTCAATGATGGTTCGATCAGTTGGTCACGCCTATTTTGCGACCACCAGCATTAATCGTTTTTTTTTAATCGTGTCTGGTCTAATTAGTTAAACTTCCAAAGTAATCGACTATTTATGTACTTTTATATGTAAATAAATACGTATTTATAATGTTTTTGATATAGTTTGCTTTTGCGGTCGAATAGCATTTTTCTGCAGCTGGATTAGTTTTCGACCACGAGCGATTTTGGGTATTTGTAGTTTTATACCAGATGGTGGATAAACGTGGTCGAAAACTGGCAGTTAAAATTTATGTGCTTTTAAGCTTCAAAGCTTTAAAATAGAATTGGGGATTTCTCGTATAATATTTGTTACAAAACTGAACCTATTTGGACATAGTTGTGGAGGCATAATATATTTTAGAGATGTGCTTCACCGCAAGCTTTTTATTTATTGTATTTTTTCATCAAATGTACATTAAACGGTCGGATATAGGAAGTGGTTGCAAGACCGGCGAACTAACCCTATGGCAGAAGTACCGATAGTGATGTAATGACTTGGTTAACCTTATAATTATCAATACATCGATAGTTTCTATTATGCCATCCGGAACTTTGTTACAATAAGTTTTAAATGTTTTCAATTTATTTTGTGGTTAAATTGACTTCTACTAATTAAACTTTTAATATCTGTTATGTTTATTAGGTTTCCTACAGATCCTAATATAAAAAATAAATAGATATTCGCAACTGGACAGTGCAATTGGTTTCCTCAAAAACATGATACGGTTTGCTCTCAGCATTTTGAAGCTGAATGTTTTATGTAAATGTCTAACCATATACGTTTATATTTCGACGCTATTCCCACATTGAAACTCTATCCTATTTTTAACGAGGTACTATAATTTCTCCCCACTACACTACTGGACCGATGACCTGGTGAAAACCGCGGGGAGCCGATGGATGCAGGAGGCGAGCAGCCGTTCAAAATGGCGCTTTCTGGGGGAGGCTTATGTTCAGCTGTGGATATCTACGGGCTGATGATGATGGCTATAATTTCTCTTATCCGCATTTATTATTTGATGAGGACATTATAATGATGTGGCGTGCTCGCCCATGAAAGAGTTTTCATGTAGCCTCCATGGAGCTATTAAAAAAAGAAGGAGGGAATCCCGTCTGATCCGAAACTGAAGCTCCCTTAGGAAGCCGGAACGCTTCGTACGTACGAGCGGAACACGCACACGCTCACATCATATGCAGCCGGTTGCCCTATTTTTAGCTGACACACATATGTAATATGTCCGCCATTTTGGGCTTCAGTTCGATGTCAATCAAAACTCAATCCTTCTTTTTTTTATTTCATCCATGGTAGCCTCATAGAAAACCATTGCTCTTGGTTGCTAAAGACAACTGATCTCGTTGATTCTACGTAAGAATCTACGTCTTTGTCGATATTGAATGAAAAAATTCACTTGCTTTTTATTTTGTAAATAGCTGTAAATTAAAATATACATCGCATGGTGAAGAAATTACCTTTATTTATTGCCAAACTAAGGACCTTCTTCTATTAAATAAGTGTTTACCTACAACACCTCAATGATACTCAATATTATTATTATTTTTCCTAAAAATTTTAATATATTTTTTCGTTTTATAACTTGTTATGTTTCTTCTATTTCAAACTTTAGTTTATAGATATAATTATACTATCACACATCATCAGCCGGCACACATCCACTGCTAAACACTGCCTCCCCCATAAAACCTCACTTTGGACGCCTATCGGATTTGCTTATAAACTTAATCTTTATAACCATAAACTGACGATAAACTACCTCTATACTTACACACATTACATTTGCCATAAAATAGGTGAGGTGGACTGTATAGCCGTAATGCGAACATGACGTACCTACCAATACCAATACATTCAATTTTATTTATTTTAGATTTATACCGGTATGTTTATCGGCTGGCCATTGTCGACCCAGAATAGAATATAATAGAATAAAATAACACTATTACACATAGAAATACGCACAAAAGATATAGGTAGGTACTAAAGTGTACCTAATGATACAATCAGGTAAAAGGTACCTTATAAGGCTTTCATCCCGGGAGTCTCGGTCTCGAAAATTTCGAGAGTCTAACGATTTTTTCGTATTTTCGAGACTCGAGACTGCTACCTCTAGTCTCGGGAATAACGAGACTTTTGAGATTTGAGTCAAACTATTCAAAAATGTACTAAACCACGAGTATTTTTTATTCTAGTTAATAATTTATAGAAACTAGCCTTTTTGAATAATAGAATCGGTCTTGAAAACATAGGTTTCTAGCATGGTTTTTAGTCTGAATTTTCATACTTATTCAATATTGAAAGAGTCATCTGAGTCTTGATCACAGGCTTAATAATCTAAGGTCTCATTATGATCATCATCAGCCTGGAAACGTCCACTGCTGGATTTAGGCCTCCCCCACAGAGCAGCTGCTTAAAAATGATAACATTGAAAGGGGTTCGACTATAGTCTTCTACCATGGATTTCAACTGAGAATAAGCAAGCTACCAACTGCAAGCTCGTTTTGTGGTACATAATAATCGCAAGGGGTATATCTGACGAAATAATGATGTAGGAAACTTTTCATTCATTTTAAGAGACATATTAAGGGCGTGTGGTATGCCAGCGCGAATCCAAGCCAAAGCAACAGAACAATTAATATTTTTTAGTGCTAGACCAGTCGGGGGGCTGAGCGGCAGGGGTGGTGGTTCCAACGCGTGATAATTTTACTGTAGGCAACATATTACTACAGTGAATATAATAGGTATTTTTAAAATCCATTATACATAAGTAGTTATTACTACTTACTACTACTACTTACTTGTTAGTTACTTAGTTTAATTACTACACAAAGTTTCATCACCGTATTTAAAGTATTCATTATTTATTTATACGGTTAGGAGGTAACTATGTAATTTTTTCCATCTAGAAAATTTTATTTATTCGTTTTTTTTTGCTATATGTACATAAGACTTAGTCCTGAACTTTATCATTCTAAACTTATATCAAATTCAAAGTTATTGTTGCAATATTGTTGATAGGACGCGGGAATAAGCTAAACCTTTTCAAGCATTTTGGCGTCCTATAGACTTCAAGATTCCCTACTAAAGAGGATCCTTGGTACATTAAAATCTTCTGTGATTACCAAGCGCGATGATTATGGCAAATCCAATGATAAGCGCCGAAAGTGGCGTTTTATGGGGGAAGCATAATATGTTCAGCAGTGAACGTCTTCTGGCTGTTGAAGTGAATACATTTCTTCGTAAAAGTGAAAAAAAAATAGCTGCGATGTGTTCGCTAGCAGATAAATTAGAGAAAAATCTCGCAAACAGTTGTTATTTTTGCTTGTATTTGAGTTTTTAACAGTTTGATTAGCTTGTAATTACTGCCTAAACTAGTTCAAACCTACTTCTGACGTAGTCTCGAAAGTCTCATTTCTCTCGGGAATTTCGAGACCGGGTCGAGCCTCGAAAAATTTTCCCGGGACTCGAAAATGTAGCGAAATTGAAAGCCTTAGTACCTTACCGCGTACTTAGCTCATATCAAACTATCGATAAAAATATATCGACTCAACCAACAGCACGTTTTGCTGCACAGCAGTGGCACTTATGACAAAACAAAGGTTTCATTGTAATACCTGACACGCTTGAATTGTATGAGAAGTGTCGAAAAGGCGCCTCTATGTAGAGGGGAAGCGTTTTTTTTTTGCTCTGTGGTTCTGGGTTTTAATCAAAATAACTGGGAAACATATATTAAGCTCTTTTAATTTATTATTATTATAGATGATAACATCATCCAAGTGTTTCTCAGTATGGCTTTTTATTGATGATAATCTTATTTAATGGTTTCAGTTTTTATTTTTATCAATTTATACATCACACAAATGCGGCAGTTCATACATTTTATTTACATAGTACAAACTCTAATTCAACGGATTATAATGATTAGATAATTAAGGTTATTATTACTTCTATTCATGTTTCGTGATAATAACGGTGATTGATTAGACTTAGAAAAAATCAATTGATACAAATTTTGCGTTGTGTGTCTTATAATGATTTTTATTTTGTTCAGTGATTTAAAATAGTAGTTGTTATGTAAATGGCAGTGCAGACTTTTGGGAAAACCTGACTTTTAAATCGAGTTTATAAATATCTTAATTGCCTTTGCATTGTTACAATACGACGTCAAATGTTTAGTCTGCAAACAGGGTATTTTCAGCACATTGGACAAAATAGGAACACTGAAAATTAAGATATTTTAAACAAATTAAACGCTCTTGTCAACAACACTTGCGACGAATCAACAATAAATTACAGTCAGAAAGAAAACTCAGATATTCGTTATACAGATACACGTAAATAGCAAGCGATGATACTTTTATACATTTTCATGTGCTTTTTTTTTAATGAAATTATTAAAATATTATTGAGAGGGGTATTTGTGATCGTAAAATTACAACATTGAGACGATTGCCATTTTTCGACTCGCCCCTATTCATATTATAATTGCAATGATCTTACCTTTCATTTTCTTCTTTATATCAACAGATACATCCATCACATCTTCAACCACCAGCCTCAATCTTCTGTCCTTATCCAACATCATAATTTTCTTATGAACAACCAGTATGCTCTCGACGCTCCGTCTCACATTGTTCTCAAAAACTTTCGCACCTAAATTCCTTAGAACTCCCATCATCCAGTCAACATCTTCAACTACTTCTTCAAGAGATAACGGTCTGTTGTTCATCAGGCTTTGCATAAGGACTAGGGCGGTTAAATTAGATATCGTAGCTACGGTACATTCTTGTTGTTTTGTGATCACGTGATCAGCTATGCTTTGAATTTTTTTGAACTGGTCGGGTGTTATTTGCTGAAGGTCTAGGGGCT
The DNA here is from genome assembly GCA_963580505.1 of Ennomos erosarius. Lineage (NCBI taxonomy): Eukaryota > Metazoa > Arthropoda > Insecta > Lepidoptera > Geometridae > Ennomos > Ennomos erosarius. The sequence continues at coordinate 8,002,111 of OY756996.1, read as the reverse complement.
TTAGAGTTTCTGAGGAGTGTGATGTGTCGTTGTTGAGGTACTCTCGGACGGATATTGGGTCGCCTAGGTTGATGTATATGTTGCCGAAGTGATCGTTCAGGCTGCGGAGCGATTTTAGGAATCCCTGAAAATGTAAGATTTCGTAACAGTTAATAACCTGCGATAACAATACGTACTCGTCAAGATTTCAATCATACAATAGGAACCGATTGACTACTGTATTTTAGGACGTGTACCAAAAATGTTATTGCAAACGTGAAAAATATGTGTTTTTTTTTTAATAAAATGTCCTACGTAAATATTAAGTTCTGGCTCTGCCAAACTCTGGGTGCCACTGCAGTAAGATCATGGGCGCTTTCCATACCTAATATTATATTGACCTTTTTAGGGTTCCATGCCCAATGGGTAAAGCGAACCCTATTCTAAGGCTGCGCTTTCCGTCTTTATGTCTGTCTGACCGTCTGTCACCGGGCTGTATCTCATGAACCGTGATAGCTAGAGAGTTGAAACTTACACAGATGATGTATTTCTGTTGTCGCTATAACAATAAATACAGAACACAGATTAAAAACAAACAGGCTGTTAAAACAGTGAGAAAGTGTTGGTTGTATACCAACGTGATTTTTTAGGTCGTTCTTCTTCTTCTCGTGTAGGCAAGTGGTCAGCCCTGTGTCAGAATTTTTAGGCCGCCCAAAGGCTTCTGACTTGGCTTTAGGTCGTTAATATAGATAATGGTACGGAACCCTTCGTGCGCGAGTCTGACTCTCGTTTGGCCGGTTTTTTAAACATGAGTGTAATCTCGAAATGGTTTTCGAATTTCGCTACCTTCCAAAAATGAAATGTTGTCCATTTAACAAAGTACACAATTTCAGTTTATCTATTTAGCAGTACCTAACCTATCGCAGTTTCCCCTACATAATTAATTATAATTCCTTAACCTTCAAGGTTGCTAATTAACATTTTTTTATATACTGATGACGCATTCCGTCGGACATACGTTAAACCTGAAATGTCTACAATACAACTGTTATAATAAATAAACACGCTGAAGACAAAAAGTTTTTATTTTAATTTTCCTAATGTTCTTATTGTTAGTTATATATTTAAGTAATAACACAGATACTAAAATAGATATTTTTAATTGTTTTTTTATACTCTTTCTTGCTTGTTTATGTTCTTTATTTCACGACGCTTGGATAAAAAAATCTTCTGCTAATAAATTGTTAGAAGTAATTCATATTTAGTAATATGTCATATAATTGACTTCAATTAAATTTATAACTAGCGCTATGGAAAGAGCTATGCTCGTTGATTCCCGGCGAGTTTAAGATCCGAAATGAGGAGATCGATTCTCTGATGTCAAGAATTACGTAACGATTAGACATTCACTATTATCAAACAAACAAAATAGCATTCAACTTGATCTAGGTTACCGATCCTATAACTAACAATAACAAACAAACTCGAAAAGTAAAATGATAAGATAAATAAATACTAAGCTAAATAGATGCATGGTAAAATAGATATTTAAAATATAGATAATAGATATCTCACCCCAGTAGATTCCTTAGGTTTGGGCACGCCTAAATGTTCATACGCGAAGAGGCCCTGTTCCATCAGCCTATCATAGCTGATGTTGATGGGGACCACCGTGATGTCTGGCACTTCGCGAGCGAAGAGCGGCATCAGCGTCATGGATAACATACCTGGCGAACATGAACACAGCGTTATAAACACTTAGGGTTCCGTATCAAACTAAAATGATACGGAACACATCTGGCTGTCAAGAACCCTGGGTTGTCTAGAAGAGATCGCTCTAAGCGATAAGACTGCTCATTGTGATTGTGACACTAGTAAGTTATTAAAGGGAGGGGGAGGGGTGACTGTCCGTTGATATTAACATTCAACTACAGTCCAATAACCTTCTTGCATAAAAATTACTTCCTTATTGCTTCGTGCCACTCGAAAATATATAATAAAATTCTGAAAGCATACTATAACCATGGCAAGTTTCATCGAAATCCAGTAGTTACAGCGTGAAACGAAGCGCTTTCAACGGGACAAACAGACAAAACAAATGTACCTTTATAGTACACAACTACACATTATCTAAGTGAACGGCATTTAAAAAATTCATAAAATATTTTTTGTACAGATTTATATCCAGTTACGTAGTACGTATGTAGTATATACCGTATCTAACACATGTTTTATAATACTGCTTGCGCTCGTAATATGTCTATATCTATACATATCAATATTATCAGTTGTACTAATCTAATAACATCAGGGGAAAGACCTGACTATAGAAGTCACACTGAAAAAATAGGTTAGTCCGTCCAAGTTACGAGTTGAACTATAGGTGCTTGCTATTCGTACGTTCATACTTAGATCTCAGTAACGCATCTCTACTATGCACACATGCTACTATGCAATAAAATATATGACTAAAAACAATTTAGGAAAAATTTGTTTGAAATTCACGCGTCATCAAAGCCTTTTAGTATATATTTTTGGTAAAGCATTAAGTGCTTGTTGTAGACATAAGGTATGGTTACGCGTTTGAATACGTTTTGCGCTCTTTCTACAGTCCGCGATAATACGTATTACTGTGATGTGATTTTTACTACAAATTATTTGACAGCCTGTTATGGGCAGCTGTGTCGCTTAACATCCGGTGAACGACTAGCTCATCACGTCATCGTTCTCATAAAAAAAAGACTGTGGTGTGGTGGTTGAGTAGGTCGCGTCACATCCCGGAGGTTGCGAATTCAATTCCCGCGACAGGACAAGTATGAAACACCACAGTCACACATGAAAAAAAACGCCTATACTTGTTCAGTCTGAGTGTTGTAGGATCATGGTCCTCGTAGTTCCTGGTTCTACAGATACAGGGAATTCTAGTTAGGTCCAGGATCTATGTATGTGATCGTAGGCGTAAAAAAAAAGATAATTTTCTTACCATATTTAGGCGGCAGACTCTTGTTACTGCGACTTCTAGTGCCTTCCAGGAAGAACTCGACTGGAGCGCAGTGCTTCGCCACCACTGTCCTGACGTACTGTTTGAGCGTCGCTGCGTATAAAGGCGCTCCGGCTAATGTACGTCGGATGTAGAACGCGCATGTTTCACGCATTAGACGGCCTATCACTGCCATTGAGTAGAAGTCTATAAAGAAAATTTTAATGTGTGTTAAGTAAGGCTTTCATCCCGGGAGTCTCGGTCTCGAAAATTTCGAGAGTCTCGACGATTTTTTGTATTTTCGAGACTCGAGACTGCTGCCTCCAGTCTCGGGAATAACGAGACTTTTGAGACTTGAGTCAAACTATTCAAAAATGTACTAAACCACGAGTATTTTTTATTCTGATTAATCATCTATAGAAACTACAACTAGCCTTTTTGAAAAATAGTATCTGTCTTGACAACATAGGTTTCTAGCATGGTTTTTAGTCTGAGTTTTCATACTTATTTAATATTCAGAGTCATCTGTGGGTCTTGATCACAGGTTTAATAATCTAAGGTCTGATTATAATCATCATCAGCCTGGAAACGTTCACTGCTGGATATATAGACCCCCCCCCCCCCCCCCCATAGAGCAGCTGCTTAAAAATAATTATTTTTGAAAGGGGTTTGACTAAAGTCTTCTACAATGGATTTCAACTGAGAATAAGGAAGCTACCAATTGCAAGATAGTTTTGTGGCACATAATAATCGCAAGGGGTATATCTGAAATAATGATGTGGGAAACTTTTCTTTTATTTTAAGAGACCTATTAAGGACGTGTGGTGGGCCAGCGCGAATCCAAGCCAAAGCAACAGAGCAATTAATAATTTTTAGTACTAGGCCAAAGTCGGGGGGCTGAATGGCAGGGGTGGAGGTTCCAACGCGTGATAATTTTACGTAGGCAATATATTGCTACAGTGAATAATAGATATTTTTAAAATCCATTATACATAAGACCTCCATTATATTTAGTTCAACTAAGTACTACACAAAGTTTCATGACCGTATTTAAAGTATTCATTATTTATTTGTACGGTTTGGAGGTAACTTTGTAATTTTTTCCATCTAGAAAATTTTATTAACTCGTGTTTTTGCTATAAGTACATAATACTTAGTCCTGAACTTTATCATTCTAAACTTATATTAAATTCAAAGTTATTGTTGCAATATTGTTGATAGGACGCGGGAATATGCTAAACCTTTTCAAGCATTTTGGCGTCCTATAGACTTGATGATTCGCTCCCTATTAAAGAGGATCCTTCGTACATTGAAATCTTCTGTGATTACCAGGCGCGGTGATTATGGCAAGTTCAATGATAAGCGTCGAAAGTGGCGTTTTATGGGGGAGGCCTATGTTCAGCAGTGAACGTCTTCTGGCTGTTGAAGTGAATACATGTCTTCGTAAAAGTGAAAAAAAAAAGCTGCGATGATAAATTAGAGAAAAATTTCGCAAATAGTTGTTATTTTTGCTTGTATTTGAGTTTTTAACAGATTTTGATTAGCTTGTAATCACTGCCTAAACTAGTTCAAACCTACTTTTGACGTAGTCTCAAAAGTCTCATTTTTCTCGGGAATTTCGAGACCGGGTCGAGTCTCGAAAAAATTTCCCGGGATTCGAAAATGTATCGAGATTGAAAGCCTTAGTGTTAAGACACTTCGGTTTGGTTTTGTTCCTTGATTATTTATACCAAGCGCATCATAATAACACGGGCGGTGATAACAGCGGGCTGGCAAATCGTTTATTGTGGGCTTATATGGGGTGACTTATACCCACTGGTGATAAAACAGCACAATGCCTAAAGACGGGTCCGCTGCGCCATGTTTTGAACAAAACATTGTTCAAAAACAATATTCTGTTCAAAAAATGGCCCAGCGGATGCGGCTTAAAGTCGCAGCGGACGGGAAATGTTTTGAACAAACAATGTTCAAGAACAATATTCTGTTCAAAACATGGCTGCGGTCACGCCTTGAAATTTCAACTAACTTAATATATCTTCTTCGTCTCTTTTTGGTAAGTAGTCAGCCCTGGTGTTAGATTTTTTAATCCACCCCACAGAGCTATGAAACAAATGATGCTTCGCCTATGAAGCGTTTTTTTTTTTTTTTGCTCTGTGATCCACCCAAAGGCGTCTGATTTGACTTGACAACTATTGTCTCGACAACCGCCAGAACCATGCAATGGTTTACGTACACTCTGACCGAAGCACGGTAATGCTGTTCAATACCACTTTATGAAACGTAACGGTCACCCATCAAAGTAGTAACCGCAGCGAACGTTGCTTAACTTTACCGATTGGCCAGAACCGCTTAAATATTGCAATGAGCAGTACCTCTTCAACAAACTAAATTCTCGGCAAATATATTGTTACAAAAGTACAAAAGTAGGTACTTATTTCTATTCGGCCTAACATCGCAAATCTAGTAGGTAAGTACTTATATAATATATCATTATTTTAGGCGAAAAATTCAAGTGTTAAAGTCCAATATTATTATAATGATATTATCACCTTTGTCATGCAAATGCATTATGTTCTGTGTTAGGTAAGTGATGCAATAAAATCTACATTTGAAGTAGTAGTTAGCTGAACCATGTTTATGTTAAAGTACACAATATGTGCTATTCAAACAACGTTCATGGGTAAATATTGAGGGCCTTGCAAGAACAAGTTCTATGTTGCGTTACGACATGCTATAACCTATGTCAATATTGATAGCTTCTAACAAATAAAAGATAAAGTACCTACAGAGCTCAGACAGAAATACTTTTTCAATCATAAACTGCAGCCTTCGGACGGTCTTCTTTTGTGCATAGACATCGGAAGACTGCTGCATGGCTTTCTTCCAATAGCACAGGCGGAAGACCAATACTCCTTCATTTTACTCCACTTGAAGCAGGTAAAACCGGGAGTAAACTCTATTGCCCCATTTAAAAGTACTAGTGGACATTGCGTGGCAGAAATAATACGCGCAAATAGGCATTTTTTGCATAAATTAATATTCCTCAAATGATAAACATTTGTGTAAACAAAAATAAAATATCTCAAAAAATTACAAAGTTACAAGCATTTTAAAAACCGGAATAAAAAGAGATAGCTTAAACAGCCAGTGACGTCAGAGCAAGGTCGTTCAAAGTACCTCATTACTAAACTGTGGTAGCTTTACATACAATCTCTTTGGCATGTGACGTCACAAGTGGATTTTTCATAGTAACTCACTGCAACTGCGGCCATGTTGTTTAACATCAGGTGAACGACTAGCTCGTCACGTCATTAATTCTCATAAAAAAACAAAACTGCGGAGGCGCTCTGTTTCGCGAGAAAGGGACAGGAGATGCCCCCTACAGAAACTATAAAAGCTTATTACTTCGTGATTTATTTACCGATTTTACTTACTTTTTCAATTATTGCATTCATTTTTAATATTCTTTGTGAAAGTAATATTTACATGTTCATTTTTAATAGTTGTCATCATGCGCTGGCGCGCAGGCAGGCGTAACACTAAGAAATCCGTGCGAAGTCGGGGCGGGTCAGCTAGTAAGTAATAAGCATATTATGAGCAAGGTAACATAACATACCCATGCCAGCAGCAACGGTAGGGAAGTCAATATCGTAGTGATAGCACAGATATGTCATCAAACAGAAATCTGCATAACTTCTGTGTGTAGGCAGAAATAGCATTGGGTTGGTGCCCATGATGGATTTCAGCTGAAAACATTGGCCGATTTAGTTTTCTAGTTTATTTTTAGAGATAAGTAAAACACAATATGGTCAATATGGATAAATGTTGGTCCATTTAGTTAGTAGGACTTTAGTGCAGTTTGTCTAGGACTCACGAGTGACCCATTTCAAGTTGTTGTAACAGATTTTGGCCCTACTACTGGAGTAAAATTTTTGGAATTATTGGTGTGATTGCAGATTATTCATAAACACACCAAATGTATGAATGTTCAAGATGTTTGACACATAATAATATGATTTACAATCATTTAACAATAGGTTTATAAAAATTTGTTTACAAACAATAACTAAAGATGTCAATACATTCCTTCAATTGTATACTAAAATTGTATACTAGCTTATTATTGTATGGTTTTGAGTTCTTAATCCCATACAAAATGAGGGATATTGTGTTACCCAAATAAAAAAAAACTGTTTTACTTATTTTTTTTATTGTTCTATGAAAATTTAATTTCAATATCAAATCAGTCCAGCAGAATTCTCAAGTGATACACTTTCTCTACCATACCTTCAAATGCAATTTCATTTTTATGTATATAAAAAAAAGATAAAATAAGTAGGTAGATAGATTATGACAGAGCATTCAAAGCATATTTTGTTTGTATGGCTTTCACATGAAAATGGCTGAACTGATTTTGATGAAATTTTGCATGCAGATTACTTACATTCTCGAGATCCACTTGTAATACTTATTACAATCAGAGTTTCTGCAGGAAGAAATAGAATAGTAACTAGGGAGTGAAAAGAATGAGCACTCCTGTTTTTATCATTCAAGGAATCCGTCTCAAACAATCATTATGCAGCAAAAATTATTTTTATTATAGGTCTCTTGATTATTTGGCTCAGCAAAAGCACTGACTTATATTTTCTTAGGAATTTGTTATTTACCTTTAGAACAGCAGGCTCATTGATGTATAGCTTGATCTTCATCATAAAGCTTATATTCAAGAAGACTACTCCCATCCATCTAATCACATGTACTTTCTTTTCAAAACCCATTTCTTCTAAATAATTCACTACTTCCTGTTGTAATTTCTGTTTCCTTACACCAGTCCTAGCACACTCCTGTTGAATACAAAAAAATAAGCTATTGCTTATGATGTTTTATACCAAATAAAGGAACCTTTACAGCAGTGTTACTTAACCTGTGGTCCGCAAGCATATAATATGGAGGTCCACAATATCATTTCTGAATTGATTAGTCATAATAAATTAATGCCACAAAAAGTCTGTAATAGCTACACTAATTAAGTAGGTACCGATAATAAAATCATCTTGCACCATTGCTGCATTCATAGGGAGACATTGGTTATCAACTAAAAGTAGGTAGGCATTTTATGGGTAAGCAACGCATCAGTGGCACGTCTAGTGTTACAGATGTGCATAGGCTATGGTGACCTCTTCCCATCAGGAGGGTCATATGCTTGTTTGCTGCCTATGGCACAAAAACAAAATAATGTCAGTAAAATCGAAAACAGTGATGATGATAATAGTATACTGGTGGAAAATTTTATTAAAGTTAGGGCTCCAAATCACCACATTTCCGGTCTAATTTGTGAAGAAATGGGTGTGTTGGTTATTGACATGTCAAAGGTTGTGTCGCGTGTTTTTGAGCAGAGAGATGAGTTACACCCAAACAGTACCCGAATATCAGAAGAGTGCACCTTTTTTGATCGATTAAAATTGAACAAATCTTCCATAATTGAGTCTGTTAACTGTTGACGTATTTTTCAAAACGTATTATTTTACATTTTGTAGTATTTACTCAAATAAATGGTCAAAAAATTGGGATCCTTGATAAGTGTGCTCAAATTCCTAGGAGTGCAAGGCTGAAAAAGGTCAAGCAACGCTTCTTGATACAATTATTCGATTCCATTTTAACTCACAGATTCTATGACGGCATCCAAGTACACAGAGTTAGCTACCATATCCTTTAGTTCCTGTGGGGAATGGTACCTGTCCAACTTAAGGGTCGTCTGTGGATTCCAGCTCCTCGTCATGAAGCTGAATATCCCCGATTCTGTGTGCCGCGGCTTCATGATATCCACAAATTCCACATCAACCATACTTTCAATGGTTTTTATTAATGCGTGGAGTGGAGACCAATGGAAATCACAACCCAAGCCCACGCCAAGCCGATATTATTATATACAAAATATTACAAACACAGATTAGGTAGTAATACAAACTGCACAACGAACACACAACGCACAAAGCATTGACACAACGAACGAAGTGATTATATCACAGAGAACTTTGCTATATACTGAAATATATTATCCAAAGAGGATATAGTCACTTCGTTTTGATATTATCTTTGCTGTGCACCACAGACTAAGCATTAAACAGGCCCTCGATTCTCTTATTGTAATTGTGTTTGAATCGTCTTGGAACGATTGTCACTAATGTTGCCCAATATAGACAATATAGATCGTATTTTTACGATCATTTTGCGCTGATTATTATGTAAGATCACGTATTCGAAATGGACATACGGCGTTTCTGAGTCTTATTAACTTTGTAAAAATATAAAAAATATATTAAATTAAGTTAATTTTTTTTTATGAGAATGAATGACATGACGAGCTGGTCGTTCACCTGATGTTAAGCAATACGGCCGCCCATAACAGTTCCAGTGTCACTCGGAAATTTAAAATAATAAAGTTTCGCGTGACACTGCACTGCGCACGTCATCCTGAGACATCACATAGTCTAGTAATCAGATTACTACACTGTGTAATCAGCGGGCTTACCGCGGAAGGATTCCGATCTTCATCGTACTGAAGTTCATTGCCGGCCAGCCAATCACAAGCGATGAGTCGGCTTCAGCGTACCGGCTATGATTTCCACCGATCGGCATCGAACTCCATTCAGAGTGAGTGAACAAAAGCAGTGTTTTTGACAGATATTCGTACCGTCTAAGTCCAATGACAGTACTCAATCGGAATCAATCTGTCAAATGAAACTGGCAGGTATTTCGGTATGGGCTTCAAGTATTATTATATGTTTTCGCGGTTATATCTCCATTTTTTATTCATTTGACGAGTGTAGATTTAGGTCTAAGTTTGATTAGATTTATTGTGATATTTTAAGCATCTCGACATTGATATATGGAAAAAGTGAAAACACCGAACTAAAATGGACGTTGGTACCTACCTATTCCAATGAATACAAACAAACAATGAATAAGTGCTACAAATTATCCATTTAAGTATGTCTACCACCCTACATACCTATCCCACAGAATTACAGAGACTTATGGTGGAATTTACAGCTGCATGAATAAAATGTCAATAACAGTTGCAGAAGTCTTCTAATGTCCTTGGACTTTTTAACATCGATGCTCTATCGAGGGCTCTATACGTATATATGGTGAATTCTGTGGCTCTACGACGATATATTTTCTTGCCTGAAACGAAGTTTGTGGGTTCATCATGAAAATCGCAGTTATAAGTGTCCAAGGACTTTAAACACAATGATGAAAAATAGCAATTAACTTGTTGAAAAAACCACAGTTGCTGGTAGGTATACTATGTAAACTTTGCTCAAGCAAGACCTTGCAGTACTTGCAGGCATGGTAATATTATAATAAAAGTACCTAGTCTTTATTTCTACACCAACCTCCTTCTATAGGTAAACATTGCATAAAATTAGAATAGTTAATACATGCTTTCTTTGGGGTTTTGGTTAACTACTTATTCCTCTGATACTACTAATTATACCTAAGGGGATTAATCTATACGTACATACTTATTATATACACAGGTAAGTATACCAACTTCATCAAACTGTTATAATGTTAAGCTTATTGAAAGATGGGTAGATAGCGTGTATCTGTGTGGGAGCAACTGGGTAGCTTTCTATCAGTGAATTTTTTCCAAAGTATTAATAGTCAGTGGAACTAAAACATTCAGTTTAAAAAATCCTATGTGTTAGCTTAAAATCTTTAGTTAACATACCAAACTGTTAAACCATCAAATATACTGTATACAGTTTACCCGCACAAGCTTTCACATTGTCATAATCATCATGCAGGATAATATAATTTATTCATTTTATAATATGTATAATTCAGGTAAAAAATTATTGATATATTTATGTTTTTTACCTACATTACCAGTACCTATACTAAAAGCAGAGAGGTAGTGTTAATGTAAATAGCCAATCTATAAGAGGTTGGCTTTAAAACATCTCAGTAGTTCAATCAATTGAATTGTTAAAAGGACTACTGAGAATAGACAAGCTATGTAAACTACTTCTTTGAATACTAGTAGGTACTACACCTATTTATTTTTCAAATGTTATTATGAGTGGTAAAGGGGCAGACAGGCAGCCCACATGATAGATAGTAAGTGGAAGTAGGATACTAACCCTACAAATACCTAATCATTTATTTATTAGAATACATATCGCAAACCTGTGTAAGATGCCTGATGTAGGCATAAACAGTCTGTATCACAGGTTGCCAGGCCCCACTTCCCAGACAATAATCATATCTATTATGTGTTGACAACCCTTATTGACTAAATATTGCAAAAATAATATAACAATTATTAATATACTTATATTTCAGGCATCACACACACACCTCTACTATCTTGGTCTACAGTGCTGGCACTGCTGTTGATGAAGACTGATGCGACTAAGCCAAAACTATACAGCCATAAAATTAAAAGTACTTAGGTTAACTGCCTACATCAAATTGCCTTGCCTATTTTATGAACCAGGGACATGTTAAAAAGATAAAGAATTAATAGGTATGTAAGTAAAACAAATCAAATTTTCCATAATATATTAATAATTGTGTAATCAATAAAGTAATAATCCAAAAATACAAATTATGAACATAACTAGCTCCCACGTTTGGTACCTACTTAGAAGAAATGCAAGAAATAAAAGGCTTTTTTTATGTTATTTTTATTATTTTTTTAAAGTAAAACAATATACTTTTTGTTTCCATAAACCATTTATTTTAGGTTTAATTAAATAAAGTAAATTTGGTTACTTAATAATATCATTTATCGTTTTAGTTATCCTTGTAGGTAAGTTACAATATCAATTTGTACTCTAGACTTAAATACTAGAATAAAATTGTTAAGATACTTAGAATGCACCATTTCTAGATTTTCATGACTGCAATGCACTGACAGGGATATGGAGGTGCTCTCTGTATTTCCAAAATCTTCCTTCAGCACAGCACAGTAACTTCCTGATTGAACGCATTGTGTGTCTATAATAATTAATTAGGCAGCATATAGGATTGCAGATGCAGTCATACTAATCCATAGTCGAACATCTATAATTATAGTATTTTTTCAGATACCTGTAACAAAATATAGCTTATTGAGGTACCTACATATTCATAGAATAGGAGTACCTATCTATGTAATGAAGATTTGAAGGTAGGTATGAGATGCACTATGTATTTCCTAAATCCCCCTGCCAGCGCAGCACACCAACTTTCTAGTTGATCGCTTTGTGCAGCTGTAATTATTACACAGAATATAGAAATGCAGGTGCAGTCATACTAATCCATACCTATAACAAAATAGGGCCTTATAAACACCACTTAAAGTTAGTCTGTTTTAAATGTTCCGCCTCGTTTTCCCGCTTGAATTGTCTTGTGGCTATAGAAAACACTCGTGTGGTGCTGCCAGTATTTTACTACAAGTGCAAGACTTGCAGCTTTATAAAACGCAGAATGCAATGTATAGTTCTCTGGCTTATGGGTGCCTACCTTGAACTGAAGGCTATAATAGCCTTTTATCATTCGGAAGGGCTCCTTTTATCGTTACAACCTCTGAGAGAATCAGCACTGCAAGTGCGTCGTCACAGCCATGTCACAGTATAATTAGTTGCGATGTGAAAAAAGGACGAATCATGTTGAATCGGAAGCCTGCCTCGTCATAGAAGAATAACGCCGCCCAGTGATATTGAACGCCATCAGCATTTGAATGCTTCACGCTTCACTTAAATCACATATCGTATTTTCATAAAAGCTGAAAGAGAATACCTAATTACCTACACTAACCCAATTATTTAACTAGATGTAAGAGTTTTAATAGAAAAGTTGGAAAATATCATTTTGCAAACAATTCTTGCTATTACCTAATTTGCTAGTGTTGCCAAGTCAACAAAACAATAGAATAGCTAAGTAATTGTGTAAAACGGCCAAATGCGTGTTACGGTGCGTTGCAGTGAAGCAAGATTTCGTTGAGAACAAGTCTAGGGATATTAAAAATAATCGATTTTTAATGGTCAATTATTATTTATTAAAAAGTGGATTACTATTTAAAATCGATTTTTATTGGTCTATTAATTTATCAAAAAATCGATTATTTTAAAATAGATTTTACTATTCTGGTTTAAATTTTTTCTACTGGGATAATATTATAATAAGTCAACATCACTACCATATTCAATCAAAACAAACGTTTTGGTTTTGATTGAATATGGTAGTGGAGCAGTGAATGGAGCAGACATCGCGAATATGGAACCAAAGGTGTGAAACTGAAAATAATTTACTTATGTAGGTACTCAAAGTTTTTTTTTTATATACTTATTATTGACCTACCAAGAATAATAAACAAAAAAAAAACAAGTTTTAAATAAATAGTTTTTTCCTCCTTAGGTCACATCCCTAGAACAAACGATCGTGAATCAATTTTTTATTTTAAAAATGATTTTGAAATCGATCTTTTTTAAATGACTATAAAGTTCTATAAATAATCGAATATTACATACAATATTACATTACAAGAAAACCGATATTTGTATCGACTTTTTATATCGATTTTAGGATAATCGATTTATTTCTCTTTAAAATAGTTTTTGGAATAGTCGTTTTTTTTTTAGTCAAGATATAATCGATGGTTAAAAAGTCGATTTTTCCTCCCCAATCAATGATCATCATGTCATCAATAGCAACATATTAATAAAAAAAAAACTAAAACAAATAAATATCTTTTTTTTTTCTTTCTTTCTAAATTAAGTAAAGTTCGTATTAAATAAATCCGCCAAAACAGCGTCACGGCTTTCACTACCACTAGAATAAAACAAAACATACGACGTTGTTCTGTGAAAAGCAACTGTCGTACCTATCGATCTCTCGACGTATTAAAACAGAATTAGTAGTACAAATAGGTAACGTAATTCGATTATGAAAGTGAATTAGTTGCTAATTTCATAATCGATTATAAACATCAGTAATAGCAAATAAATCGATTATACGAATGATTCATATTCACCCACGACTAGTGTAAAGCCGGGCCTGGGGCTACTTAGTTAATTAATAATAATAAATTAATCAAAAGCACAAACTTTTTCAACCACAAAATATTTGTTATTGATATATAAAAATAATGTGAATTTTATAGCTTCGGCCACATTTTTCGATTTAGGTAAAGAAAGTACATAAATATAATAATAATAATAAAGTTATTTACTTTCAAATTATAGCTAAAAATGGCCTTTTGAGCTATATTATTCATTTACTGGCAGCATACGCATATCGCATAATACAAAAATAAAAAAAGAAGATTGACAACAACAGTAGGTCACTTTTGACACTGACAGTCGGGACAGAAAAAGCGTTTCGATATTACTATAATTTCGGGATAAAAATTTAAAGCGCATTACATGGCAAATGTAGACATATTAACATACTTTAGCTCATCTTACAGCTTAATAAACATTGTTACTAATATTACAACTCTCTGTTCCACATCTTTCGACATTATTTTAATGCCCCCATGTCAAGCCTCACGTGCCCCTAAATTTTTTATTTGCTGAAACGAAACGCAAATCGGGGGCGAATTGGGTTCATTCTGTGTTCAATTCTGGTAGTTCATTTCATGTCCATTACGATCCAAGCTCATAGACAATCCCCTTTAATCGGCATCAAATAATCGTAATGAAGATCATTGAAACGTGGTGAAGTTCGATGGATGAAGACGACCGGTACTAGACAATAGGCCCACAGGTCATAAAGTCTCATTTGCCCAGTAATTTCACTAGCCACAATGCCCTTCAAACCGGAACACAGTAGTGCTTGCCCACTACTACTTGGCCCCTACTTATAAGTAACGTTATAATTAGTTTGAACCAATAAAATTTTAGGTTACACAATTAACTACTATGCCTGTTTTATATAATAAAACAAAAAGTAATATAATAAGAAATGCCAAATCTTATATATTATTTGATAGGTACCCTAAATGTTGTGTAACCTAAAATTGTATTGGTTCAAACTTATTATAACGTTACATATTTAAATAATTTCGCATTGTATTGTTGGTATTTCTATGAATTTAGTAGACAAATGTGTACCGTCCTTTAAAAGATACAAACACAACACAAAAATCAACAATGAGACGTTTTATTTAATTAAAAAAACTAGTTTCGCTTCTGTTAGTAGATGGCGTAGTAACGACGTATTTCAAACATATCGTAGTTTCAAACCACGGAGTACAAGGAAAAGTCAAATTCATTTGAGTGGATCACAGAGTACGTTATAGATTTGTCGATAGAAAGCCATTATTCTTATATGCCTTCAATAAAATAAGGATAGAATACTAAACTCGATACATAGTTATCTTAACAATGACAGAACGTAAACCCCGCCGATTTACCGCCATCTACCGGGTCTCTGCAAAATTACAGGTTTTTTTTTTAATAAAACGGCTCATTCTTGCACCATTCTATAGCCATTCAAATGCAAATTTATAAGAGAATCGGCCCTCTGATACTTCTGTCAGTTACAAGTGTTAATTTTTCTATTTGACGTTGCGTTCGCACTGCGACACAAACGCGCGTTTCAGATATTTATAATATTATATTATTTTAAATACATTATGTGTATAAGTATTAGTAGTTTAAAATAATGTAGAAACACTTTCCTTTGTTTGAATTTGAAGTGTGAAGACATCAAAAGTTCTTCGATTGACTTTAAAGTGTGACGCGAGTACGTAGTGTGAAGTTAGTAACAGTTTTGATTATAAATACGGACCGAAGTGTCAGAGAGGGGTATTTCGAGTCCGACTGGCAGACCCAAGAGACGTAAGTGTTATCTTGTATTTATTTATTGACAATTATGTATATTATGTATATGTATAGTAATTATTATGATTATGTATTATAATTATGTATATACTGTGTTAAGATCATTGAGTCATTGCCATGCAAAATTATGTAATATTGTTTTTCGAGTTATAGTACCAAATAATATAATAATATATCATTTGAAAGTATTATACAAATACAACCATAAATATAGGTTCAAAAATATAATAAATGAATAGTTGGTATTATTTTTGATTTTTATTCCATTCCATAAACAAGAGAAACCTATATAATTAGTCCTTTAGCCATAATATCCATCTCTTTTCACAAAATGCCGTCTGGTAGAGGTATGTATTCTATCCATTGTATGACGAATCTAACATAAGCAAAACAAAGCAGTTGCCTTGCTCGCCTGCATCGACAGCCATATTGTTTTGTTTATCGTTTGACGTTTGCCATATCATAGTAGTCATAAACAAATAAAGTGAAGATAAGATAGGTACATAGATAGATAAACTCTTTATTGCACACAACAAATAATAAATTTTTACAAGGAATTCAAGATTTACAACAGTGTTACAATAGGCGGCTTTATCGCTAAAAGCGATCTCTTTCAGGCAACCTTTGGATGGAGAGGATTTCTCGAATGGGTAAAAAGACAGTAAGTTACATTTATCTATGATAGACAGTACTCAACTGACTGTGTATTGCAAACGTATGCACGTATTATTTCAATAGTAAAAAATTATTGTACTAAATAATAAAGCTAAATAAATAAACACAACAATAAAAATATATCCAGTTAACGCTTGTTTTCTGTTAAAAATTAATAATTTTGCGAAAAAAAACAAATGTGTCAAAATAGTAAAAATCTTTTAAAAATAACATTAATATTATATGATTTTTATACATCTTTCTTTAATTTCTGTACAAAATACTAGGCTTGAAAAAAATCGATATATCGTTCATAAGCTTCGATGATTCTGAATTCGATGTTTAACTACTAAATATATCGAGGATTTTCATCGATGTTTTTATGAGCGATGTTGCATTCCTACTGACCATAGAGAATAATAATAACCTGACATTGACATAAATAACAATATCCTCTGTGGAACTGACTAGCCCTGTATTCCGATTCACGCTGTAATCGCTATAATCACTCACAACGCCGTGTTGATTATTCGGAATTCAGATATTGCGCTCATGACTTTGAGCACTGTCAATGACTGGAAACGACTAATCACGGACGGTGATATCGCAAGATGGCGTCGGTCATGTCGTTTGTCAAGAGATATCGTTGTTACGCCCACGGCCATTCGATATGTGTTGTTAGAGCGATAATATCGATTACAGCGTGAATTGGAATACAGCCCAAATATCTGTGAAAAGAGTATAATTTAACCGACATAGGGTGCGTTCCAGTAGCTGCTATGAATGCCAAGAACTCTATGGCGCGGCTTCATATTATACGCCCGAAGCTTCCCTGTTGAGTTGGTGCGCAAAAACATCGCTGTTGACTATCCTTGAAGTTTTTGTAGCGTGCCAACACGGACACACAGTCAGTGTGTTTGCCTACTGCGTGACTGACGCGACGACGCGTGACGTGGCTCACCCCGTCGTCGTCGCTATCACCCCGTTGTCGCCATCCAAGAAACGTCTTGAGCGACCCGGAAGATCCTATAGCAGCCGTTGTTTTGACTGGGTTAGGATCACCAGACCAGTCTAGCCCTTCCTTCTTTTGGCTCAGGTAAAGATTTCGGCACCGGTATAGGATATCAGCGTAACACAATCAGACACCGACCCCACCGGCGAGGTCAACGTAACCCCCGTAGGGTTGCTAGAATGGTTGCGACATCCCGGCAACAGCCCAAGCCGAGGCTCGAACCCCAGAGGTGCCCTTGAGCTAGTTGCCCCCCCACTTTTGTCAGCTGGGTGCCTTAAGCGCCTGCCCTCCCGCCCGGTGACGCTGTAAAGGTCGGTAGAGACCAACACCATTAGCCCGTTAAAAAAAAAAGACGCGCGACTTGGGCTAATGAGGCGTTTTATTAGAAAATAAGCTGTAATTTTATAAAAACCCAATGGATGGCGGTAAAATGGGGGTTTTAAGTTCTGTCATTTTTAAGATAATTATGTATCAAGTTTAATATCCTATCCTTATTTTATGGAAGACATAATACTCTAATGGCGGTCTATAGACAAATTGACAACGTACTCTGGGATTCAACGAGGTAGACACATACAGCACACGCGCAAACCGCGCGTGTAAATTCACGCCGCACACCATCTTAAAACACTTACACCCTTACATAAACTAGCGTAGTTACGTAGTGTCTACACGCACATTATGATATTGTAGATGATCAAGTTGTGCCATATGACTGGCAGAGCGGAATGCCTTGCCTTGCCACCTCCTTTATTAAATGCTTTAAGAGTAGCGATATATTAAATGTCGGTGTAAAAGGAAATGAGAGAGCAGATCAACTCGCGAATGAAGCAGTGGAGTGTGGAGATTTGTATCCTTACATTAATTATTGCCATGACTTGGCTACCATGCCCAGGCTTTATCTTCAGGACTCCTGGAATGAAGCTTGGGCAAAAAGCTCTTTGTCTAAAGGCAAATACTACTTTTCCCTTCAGCCTCAAATCTCTTTAAAACCCTGGTTCGCTAAAATAGAACTTGGTAAGATGGCCACTTCAGTTCTGATAAGGCTACGACTGGGGCATGTCTGTAGCCCAGCCCATCTTGCCAGATTCAATATTATAAATAGTCCGGAGTGTGAATGTGGTTTTCCAATAGCAGACGCTAGTCATATCTTACTTGCCTGCCCCATGTATGATTATTCCTCTTTCTATAAAACACTCTTGTCATTGGATATTTCACTACCCGTAAACATTCCTTTTCTTCTTTCCTCTAAAAATCCTTCAATCTATAAAGCAATATCTGATTTATTGCTTTTAAATGATATAAAACTGTAAATATAGTATTTTGATAAAGTAATACTACTTGTATAATACATACCTATGTAAATATATTCTTTGTATATATTTCATATAATGTATACATATCTTTTAAATACCTGTAGATAGATATAATTTTATAATAAAACAACTTTTCTGATCCTAAGCTGTAAAATATTATAATAAACTCGTTTATTAAATTTTTTCTAATCTGAAACCAAGTTTCCCCGTTTTTTTTAAAATAAGTAAAAAGTAAACAAATTAAAAATATCAAACCATACTCAAAAACAAGACACAAGAATCCTATATATGAAGACTAGAAAAACAACATGAAACTGGCACAATACACAAACCGTGGCATGGCCAAAGAACAAAAAAAAAAAATGTCGGTGGGAGTTTTGGCGGGAACGCGGAAAAGTTTACGTCGTTGCATTGTATTATTCCTCAAAACTTGTGCTTTTTCCAGTGTTAATGTTTAAAATTGGTTCAAAAGTCGTTTTACGCATTAAGTGCTGAATTACGAGCATGAGTGTGGGCAAGTGATATAATGTGGTAAAACGTGATTTTCCGTGTCGCTTCCAAAATTCCACAGAAGCTTCTAGTAAAGTTGCCACCACTTTACTGGAGCATGACTGAGACTGGAATATGACTACCTGAGTTAGATTGGACTTTGACTATGACTAAGACTTGACTTCACGTGAAATATTCTATTAACATGTTGAAAAAACAATACTTGACACTGGCTAAATACACTGTGTGGAGCCAAAATATAAAAAAAAAAGTGTCGGTGAATAAATTATTTTTGCTGTGACAGTATTATTTGCGATATAAACGAAAATCGAAATAAACTTTGAAGTTTTAATTTTGAAATTCCTTATCAATATGAGGTTAAACCATTTTTTTATTATGTGTCTGTCTTTCTGTCCCTTTGAATACAGATTACGGTTGTTATAGCGGCAACAGAAATACATCATCTATGAATATTTCAACTCTCTTACTATCACGACTCATGAGATACATCCGACAGACGACATACGGACAGACAGACAGACGGACAGCGAAGGTTTAGTAATAAGGTCCGCTTTACCCTTTGAGTACGGAACCCAAAAATGTACAATCCCCACCGCACTAAGCAATAAGGTAGTAATTTAATGTATGTTTTATGAATATCTTAAATGACAAATAACAGTAAAAAAGCAATTGGCGTGCTAGCTTTACCGGCACTGTGTCACAGTTTTCAGGCTATCCCGAAAAGTGTGACACTGTACATCGTGCGATAACTTCGTCTGCGCCCGATGTACCACTGTACGTAGCCACACTAGCGTTCAACAGCGAACCTTCGCTGTTGCTCATGCTCCGTATGTCTGGCCGCGATATCACAGTGATCTCTTCTATACATATAATAAAACTGTAGAGATAAAAAAATCTGTAAATGCAAGATATCGAAAAAAAAAATGACACAGGTTAGCTTGAAATTTTTTGCTGATCACGTTAAGCTACTTTGTAGACATTTTGTCTGTTTGTTTGTTTGTTTGTTTGTTTGTTTGTTTGTTTGTTTGTTTGTTTGTTTGTTTGTTTGTTTGTTACGGCACAACTCCGAAAATACTGAACGGATTTTCATGTGGTTTTCACTAATAAGCTTAGAAAAACCCGGCGCACAACATAGGATATATTAAATTTTAAATATTGTAATTTTTTTTTGGTGAAAATGATTAAGATTTCTTTATGAAACGGAACGGGATTTTCACAAGATGGCCGCTTCAAGGCTTCAAGGTAAGTTTTTTTTTCTTATATTTTGGTCCACACATAGTGTAGGTATTTAGCCAGTGTCAAAAAGTAAGTTTTGTTTTGGCTACTAATCATAGATGAGTGAAAAAAAATGTGCTCTGTGCTTCTGACGGTAATATTATCTCGGGTTTATCCGGATGCACAGAGTAAAGAAAAAGAACTCTGTTACTATTATGGCACGGCTTCATATACGCCAAAACCTTCGCTGTTGAGTTGGCGCGCAAAAACATCTCCGTTGACTATCCTCGATGTTTTTGTAGCGCCCCAGCCCGGACACATAGTCAATTTGTTTGCCTGCTGCGCGACCGACGTGGGCTAAATAAAATGGACGAAGCAGTAGCGTTATATTGCATGTTGGCGAATAAATTTGTTTTACAAACTTTGAGAGTATTATTTGCGATAACATAAATAAATTTTAATAGTTTTAATTTATAATTCCATATCAATATGAAGTAAAACCAATTTTTTTTTATTTGTCTGTTTATCTGTCCCTTTGAATACGGATCACGGTTGTTATAGTGGCAACAGAAATATATCATCTGTGAAAAATTCAACTATCTAACTATCACGATTCGTGAGTATATCCTGGTGTCTGATAGACAGACAGACAGACAGACGGAGAGCGGAGGTTTAGTAATAAGGATTTACCCTTTGAGTACGGAACCCCAATCATTTTTATTTCATTCTGAACAATCCCCACTGCACTAAGCAATAAGGAAGTAATTTAATGCATGTTTTTATTTATAACTTAAAAGACAAAAAACAGTAAATAACAATTGGCGCGCCTGCATTACCGGCAGTGTATCACACTTTTCGGGCTACGGCGAAATACATCGCGCGATTACTCGATGCAGTGCAGATTAGAGAAAAACAATCAAGGAAGTCATATGTATTTTTTTCTCTAATCATCGTATTACTAAAGATAAGTTTTTTCGTTAATCCAATCCCGTAAGTCCAAACTAAATAAGAGGATAGGTATGAGAACCTTCTTGAATATGAGCACGACAAAGAGAACAAGGAATTTCGAAAACTAAGAACTTCTTAGACTTTTTATTATAAGTTTTAAGGCTTCATGCGATATCATATTTAGCCAATATTGAAACATAACTAAAATTATTATTCATGTTTTCGATTTATTGGGTCCTGGCGAGGGCTAAATTCTTTATTGGCAATCTGGTATTATGTATTAGTTTTCAAAAATCTACTACGCGTTACCATTCGAAATAAGTATTTAAATTGTATTTATAGTACCTATAGCTTAACCTATAGTAGTAACTTATTCAGTAATCTGTGCCTATAGGTACTTAATTTATTGACCCTTGCTTTGCTTTTTGTATAACCTTTTTTATCATGGCATTAGACAAAATTTGTATTTAGCCAATGATAGGAAGTATTTTATGAAAACTATTTAAAAGGGTAGGTTCTTACGACTTTTTATAATCATTGATAAGGCTTCACGCGATTATCATACTTAGCCAATATTGAAAGTTTTTGATTTATAGGGTTTTGGCGGGAGAAATGTTCTTTATTGGCGATCTGGTCAAATGTATTATTTACATAAACTTACTACACGTTACCATTATAATTAGGTAGATAAAATTATTTTTGCGCTACTGCTAAATTCTTGATCAACCCCAAAGAAGTTTTAAGGTACCAGGGGGTCTAGCAAAGATACCAACCACTAACGCTAACGCCTCACGCTAACTCCAAAAATGTATTGAAATGACATTCGCTGCGGAAAAGTAAGTGATTTCAGAAATATCATATCAGTACATTTTGGAGTTAGCGTTTGGCGTTAGCGTTAGTGGTAGGTATTGTATAGTGATACCAACCACTAACGCTAACTCCAAAATGTAATAGGATGACATTTTGGAAATCGCTTACTGCTTAATCTAGGGCCGAACCACAGGACTAGCCGCGAGCAGCGAGTGTAAGCCAGGGGTCAAAGACAGTGATCACTTTTATTGCTATGGCCCCGTTCCAGTAGCTGCCAAGAACGCCAATAACGCCAAAATTGATCACATTCAAACTGTCAAATACTCCCAAAGTATTTCTAATGGAACGACTTTTGTGATCCAAAATAACGAAAATGGCAAAAATACACCGTGACACGAACTGGAACGCACCCTTATTATAAATAAAGAAAATAACAGAAATAACACCAACCTGGAACGCACCCTTATTATAAATTAGCCGGCATGTTGGCAGCACCATTATTAATTTTTCGGGGATTTCCGTTTGTATATTCATGAATCAAATGAGTAGTGACGTAGGTTCAAGTTGTGTCAGCAATGAGTGTTGCCAAGTCAATAACATTCGGCCAGAATAGGTTATAATTAAGCATAGTTTATAAAGACCAAAATAAGAATAGATTTCATTGATTTGCTAAGAGTGGCATCGTGAGCATCTTCGGAACGATCTAAACCAACCAAACAATGCGATGGACTTTCGAATTATAGATAATATAGAAGATAATCAGGACGCTCAGAGTGGCGCTTCAAATTAGTACGAGAAATTCAAGTACAGCTCTCATAGCTTCTAGGGTATTATGGTCCCAGTCCCTCCATTTCAGGATAACATACCTATTCAAGGTCAACTTGTTTATAGAATTCTAATATAATAGAGATCAATATAATAATAACGATCACATACATAGATCCTAGATCCTTACTAGGATTCCCTGTATCTAGCGACCCAGGAACCACGAGGACCATAGTCCTATAACCAAAAAAAACTTGGGGCTCTAGCAAAGATACCAACCACTAACGCTAACACCTCACGCTAACTCCAAAATGTACCGAAATGACATTTCGGAAATCGCAAAGTTTTCCGTGGCGTATGTCATTTCAATACATTTTTGGAGTTAGCGTGAGGCGTTAGCGTCAGCGATTGGGATCATTGCTAGACCCCCTGTTCTACCATGCATCCATAGTATTATCAGTTTATTAGCGCTCATGCCGCCTGCAACACAGGTATACCCTAGTGCAGGCACCATACAGTGTAATGACTTCTATTATATTCATAAGATTAAGACACATACCTATGGTACGTCCCTTATTCTATGACACTTACCTACTGTAATTTTTGCATACATTTTATTTATTTATTTATTATCATTTATAAAATTACAGCTTTTTTTTTAATTAAACGCCTCATTGTAGGCTACAATTGTACCTTTATAAAACGGGGCCCTTCAGAAGCATGGTGTTAGTTCAGTCATCAGTGGCTACTTTTCAAGATCAATTAGAAAATGTGTATCGTACATAATAACCAACTTAGTTACCATCGTGGACTATGTAGCAAAAAGTCTTGATCAGGGTACCCAAGTGGACGTCATATATCTTGATTTCCGAAAAGCATTTGACCGAGTTGATAATTACGTCCTTCTTATAAAACTTGTTTTCATCGGGTGTGCCCCAAAATTAGTAAACCTGTTTGCTAACTACCAACGTGACCGAACACAGTTTGTACGCCTAGGATGCTTTGACTCGCACTCTACTAACCCGCTCTGGTGTCAGTCAAGGATCTTCTTTAGGGCCGCTACTTTTTTCCATCATGATAAATGACTTACCGGAATGCCTGCTGTATGCCAAATGTTTATTCTATGCAGACGACCTCAAACTTTTTATGAAAATCAAAACACCAGAAGATGGCACTGTCCTTCAAAGTAATCTTAATGCAGTTTTGACCTGGTGCGTTAATAATAACTTATTACTAAATACGTCTAAGTGCCAAGTAATGAGCTTTACTCGTGCTAGCAGGCCGATAATTATCGATTACAATTTAAACGGAGAACAAATTACTAAATGTCAGTCCGTAAAATATTAAGGTGTTCTGTTTGAACCCAGCCTTACGTTTCATGACCATTTGCGAGCCCTTGTAGCAGACTGTTTTCGAAAGCTGGGGTTTGTCACGCGTAAACAGTTCACCAATATTAAAGCAATCAAACTTCTATATACAGCACTGGTTAGGTCGAAGATGGAAACAAGCGCCTGCGTATGGAATCCATACGAAACATCGTACACCCTCATGTTGCAAAAAGGTACAAAAACGTTTCTTACGCTTTTTGTACCAAAGAATGTTCGTATACTATCATTTTATGTATCCCACGAAGTTTCTACAAGGCGCTCTGGGATTTCAGTCGCTCCAAACTCGTAAGCTGTATGACCAAATTATCATGGCAATACAAATACTGCGCGGTAGGCTGGACAGCCCCGAACTCTTTTGTGAGGTGAGTAGACTATGTGTAACTGAGCAGCGTGCCAGGGGGTATAGCAAAGATACCAACCACTAACGCTAACGCCTCACGCTAACTCCAAAAATGTATTGAAATGACATTCGCTACGGAAAAGTTAGCGATTTCCAAAATGTCATTTCAGTACATTTTGGAGTTAGCGTAGGCGTTAATGGTTGGTATCTTTGCTAGACCCCCTGGTTCCGAAGCGGGCGAGTCTCTCTATTCGCGCCTACACCAGTGCGCACGGCAGTGCGTCAGCAATCTCCCATCTGCCATGCACAACGCCATCTCAATAGCCTTAGTGTAACATGCCCATATTTAGACATATTTGTGGATGAATGGAAGGCAGTTGAAACAATATGTCTTAAATATTGTGAACAGGACTGATTAGTTTATTGATATAGAAGTGTTATTATAGTGCAAAATTCATAGACATATAGGCACTTTTATGTTTTGTTATGGACCATGGACTGAGGCTCGATACCGCGGGACGGAGATGTGTTCGAAAGGAAGAGAGCTTTTGGTTGGCAGTTGGTGCTGGGGTCCCTCAGGGTTCCGTTCTCTCTGCAACGCTTTGTCTGCTACTGAACTGGGGCTTCTGCCTTGAATGTGGATCATGTTGGTAACACTAATAAATCTGTTGAGTCGTACAATGTTGTGTTAGAGTTTTCCTGATAATCTATCACAGTCAACGAAGTCTTGTGAAAACCTTTGATAGCAGTCATTTTGAAGAAGGCTGTCCGAGCTGCTGTCGTACCTGTGGGTGGCGAGACATCCTGGTCCCTGGTCGCGCCAGTTGAGGCTGTCACTGCCTCTGCTTGGCGAGCTGGGTGGTAACAGCTAGTTGAGCTTGTATAAGAATGCTAAGATCGTGGTCAAATGATCAGAAATTTGAATTGAACACTTGTACTCTCGTGTGCATATATCTTTGCAGATTGACATAATATCAGCAAGGTGGATAGCTGCTGGGTGACTAAAGAGGACAGTTGCTACATGTGATGTCCATGCTGCTGCTGGTGCTGCTGTTACTGTACATGAGCTGTTGAGCCAGTTGGGATCCGCTATGGAATGAAGGTAAGTACCCTTTTGTAATTTGCCATGAAGAATATAATTTGATATTTGTGGTTGATATCACGTCGCTGATGTGTCATGTGACATGGATGAGTAACATCATGTCAAAGCGTGCATATGGACGTACAAGAATTTCTGTAGTGTTTTCACTAGCTGCTTCTTCTTTTCATTCCATTGTTAGTTCAGTTTGTGCTCAAATGATATTTTAGTGGAAAATTTCCTGATTATTGTATCGAAGAAGAATTATTTTGCATACGAGATTATGCGTGTGATGTGCTTTTTCCACTAGGTTACGAAGAGGTTGGTGGTCGTTTAAATGGTTATGTAGTTTGGAGTTTTTTGTTTTTAAGGATACCCTGGGTCAAATGAAGGTTGAATGTTTAAAAATACTGTTTTGTTTAGCAGAACTGGCGAAGGAGTGGTATGGCCAGTCATGATGGCTCCCGGATGGTTCCAGTACAGTGGGACGCAGAGGTCAAAGGGTGGTCAATCCTCGGTGGTCAGCAGAGTTGTCAAGACATACCAGGCTTGCTGGTTGGCTCTGTGATGGAAGTTTATAGAAGAAACAGGAAATAGTGGCAAAAATGAAAAAGGTCTTCTGTGCCATCGGTGTGTCTCACTTTAAGAATAGTGTTTACTGTAAAGCTGTGATCTGATTGTACCTGACTTGACTTGCTCAATCCCGGATAGAATGGACACGGTTTAACGTTGTATGTGGACAGATTGTAAAAAAGATACAGTTGCCCGGTCCTACTCTGTGTTTTAGATCGGTCGAAAGGACGTTTATGTCCGGTCCGTATCGAAAGGTAGCATTGGGGTGGTTGAAAGGACGATGATGTCCGGTCCACACAATGCGACCACTGGTGGGTGGAAGGGACGCTGATATCTGGTCCGCATCAGTGGGTGTGGTTGGTGGGTCGAAAGGATACTGATGTCCGGGCCAAACCAGGGAGTGTGGTTGGTGGGTCGAAAGGATGCTGATGTCCGGGCCACACCAGGGGGTATGGTTGGTGGGTCGAAGGGACGCTGATGTCCGGGCCGCACCAGAGGGTATGGTAGGTGGGTCGAAGGGACGCTGATGTCCGGGCCGCACCGGGGTTGTGAGTGGGCCGAAGGGACGCTGATATCCGGGCCGCACTGGGGTTGTGATTGGGTCCAAAATATAGTGACGTCTGGGCTCTGTTTTAGTCTGCTCTTTTTGTAACTTTGGTTTCATCTCATAGCTTTGTAGCGCCGCGACGCGCGCACTCGCGCCGGCGCTGTAGTGTTGTTTATAGTAGACTGTAGTTGTCAAAAAAATTGAAAGTCATCGACACGCAAATTAATACTGAATTTTATTTTAAATAAAATCATGTGGCTACCACAACCACATTGGTGACCCGCTCAATACAGAACACGGCACGGAGGAACAATTTATACCGTAAGCCTATAAAATCTTTGCGAAACGATGTCGAAAAAGTCAGAAAATTCCGGTGTCGCCGGTTCACAAGAAAAATTTTTCACACCATCCGATATTTCTTGCGTCGGAGTACGACTTCCACCATTCTGGCCGGAAGAACCAGCGGTATGGTTCGCACAAATGGAGGGCAGTTTTGCACTATCGGGTATTCGAGACGATGATACGAAATATTATTACGTCAGTGCCCAACTCGAACACCGTTACGCCGCGGAAGTGAAAGATATTTTGGTGAACCCTCCGTCGTCGGGAAAATACGAGAAGCTGAAGACGGAGCTGATCAAGAGGTTGTCAGCGTCACGTGAGAAAGAGATCACCCAGCTACTGATGCACGAAGAGCTTGGAGATAGACGTCCATCCACGTTCCTGCGACACCTACAATACCTGGCAGGTCCGAACATACCTGATGATTTTATCAAGACCGTGTGGACGAGCCGCTTATCTGGTAACATTCAGATTGTCGTAGCGTCGCAGCCGGAATCCTCACTCCTGGCACTAGCAGACCTGGCAGACAAGGTGCATGATCTCGTGCCACCCAGCTCTCAAGTGGCCTACACCAGCGCAGTTCCTGATCCAATACTGGACAAGCTTACCAAGCAGATCGCCGAGCTCAGCCGTCAAGTACAAGCGCTTTCGGCAAGAGATTCTTCACGATCCCGCTCGACAGACCGGAACCAGCGCAGCAGGAGTAACACCCGTTCCCAGTCCAACTACAGGAAGTTCCCTACCTGCATTTTCCACCACAGATTCGGGGACAAAGCTCGCAGATGCCCGAAGCCCTGCGACTACCAGCCGGGAAATGCGAGGGGCAGTCAGTAGCGACCAATGACTGCCCATCCAGTTCAACAGGTCGCTTATTCGTGACGGACAAACGGTCTAAAGTGTAGTTCCTGGTCGACACAGGTAGCGACCTCTGCGTTTTTCCCCGCTTCGCCCTCAAGCAAAGACGACCACGAACTACCTACGAGCTCTACGCAGCAAATGGAACATCGATCGCTACATATGGTTCCGCCCAAATGGAAATGGACTTAGGACTAAGACGTGCTTTTTCTTGGCGTTTCACAGTCGCCGATGTCAACAAGGCCATTATCGGGGTCGACTTCTTATCTTTCTACGATTTAATAGTAGACTGCCGAAACGGACGCCTCATAGACAACCGGACTACACTGAAAGCCAACGCAGCACCTGTCCCTTCATCAGATCAGACTATTTCTTCGGTGAAGACGATGGCTGGAGATTCAGAATACCTGAATTTACTTCGGGAGTTTCCGGAAATCACTCGACCAGCAGGAACTCAGCGAGTTGTGTGCCACAATACAGTCCACCACATCTGAACTACACCTGGACCACCCGTGTACTGCACGCCAAGAAGGCTCGCTCCGGATAAGCTCAAAATCACCAAGCAGGAGTTTGAAGATATGCTGAAGAATGGAACTGCCAGACCTTCGGAGAGTCCATAGTCATCACCACTTCACCTCGCTCCTAAAAAAGACAGCGGCTGGCGACCATGCGGCGATTACCGGATGCTGAATACCCGAACAGTTTCAGACAGATATCCCATCCGCCACATCCAGGATTTCACTCAGAACATAGCAGGAAGCACCATATTCTCCACGATTGACCTGGTGAAAACGTATAACCAGATTCCGGTCAATCCAGATGATATTCCCAAGACTGCCATCACCACACCGTTTGGAATGTTCGAATTTCCTTATATGACATTTGGTCTTCGAAATGCAGGACAAACATTCCAACGGTTTGTGGATGAAATGACCAGAGACCTAGAGTTCTGCTATACATATTTGGATGATTTCCTGATATTTTCTCCAAATGAAGAAGCTCATGCTCATCATCTACGTGTCATCTTCACCAGACTGAAAGAGTACGGAATGGTAATTAACACTTCCAAGTGCACCTTCGGAGCAAAAGAGGTAACTTTTCTTGGATGTAGCGTATCATCTGCTGGTATCAAGCCATTAGATGGCAAGATCCAAGCCATCAAAGACTTCCCCACTCCGAAGACGGTGAAAGAGTTGAGAAGGTTTCTGGGGATGATTAACTTTTACCGCCGGTTCATCCAAAACGCGGCTAAACTGCAAGCTCCACTGCATAATTTGCTTATCGGATCAGTCAGAGGCTCTCATCCCATTGACATTACAGGAGAAGCCTTACGAGCATTCGAAGCCTGCAAAGAAAGCTTGTGCAACGCAGCGCTCCTAGCACATCCGGACATAGACGCAAAGCTAGCGCTCGTGACAGACGCGTCAGATACCGCGATTGGTGGCGTTCTGCAACAACAAAATGATGGACAGTGGCAGCCATTAGCTTTCTTCAGTCGAAAATTGAGCCCAGCACAGAGAAAGTACTCTCCTTACGATCGAGAGCTGCTGGCCATTTATGACGCAATAAAGCATTTCCGACACTTCGTAGAAGCAAGACATTTCACAGTTTACACTGATCATAAACCGATTTGTTTCGCGTTTCACGGACACAAGGAAAACTGCTCACCACGTCAATTCCGACATTTAGACTACATTGCTCAATTCACGACCGATATCCAACATATTTCTGGACAAGACAATGTAGTGGCCGATACGCTCTCAAGGATCGAAGAGTTAGTCCAACCCGTTGACCTGAACAAGTTGGCAAAGTCACAGACCAATGATTCAGAACTGAAGCAATTGCTAGAAGGTGGAACATCCCTAAATCTCGTCAAAATAATCGTACCTGGAACTAGACTGGAACTTTACTGTGACAATAGCACTCAACCATCACGCCCATATGTACCAAAAGAATTGAGAAGGCAAGTTTACGACAGCTTACATTCACTCAGCCATCCCGGCGCTAACGCCTCCTTGAGATTAGTGGCCCAGCGTAACGTATGGCCTGGCATCAACAAAGATTGTCGCGAGTGGACCAAACAATGTCACGCCAGTCAGCGTTCAAAGATCATACGCGATATAACAGCACCATTGGGAAATTTTAAGCTGCCGAGCGCCAGATTCCAGTACATTCATATTGATCTCGTCGGACCCTTACCTCCTTCAGATGGATACCGTTATTGTCTCACTGCCGTAGACAGATTCACTAGATGGCCTGAGGCAATACCGCTACATGACATAACCGCAGAAACCGTCGCCAAGGCATTCATCTCCAACTGGATAGCACGATACGGATGCCCACTAGAGATTGTGACAGATCGCGGAAAACAATTCGAGTCCACATTGATGAAGCAGCTTTCAGAGCTCGCTGGATTCCAACGCAACAGGACAACTGCGTATCATCCTGCGAGCAACGGCATGGTCGAGAGGATGCACAGACAGCTCAAGGCAGCCATCATGTGCCACGAAAGCCAAAACTGGACTGAAAGTTTACCCCTCGTACTCCTAGGAATGAGAAGTGCGTTCAAAGAGGACATACAGGCATCACCGGCTGAACTCCTCTATGGCGAATCCCTCAGACTTCCTGGAGATTTTCTGCAGCCGTGCAATACAACACAAATGACCAGCGACTTCACCGAATTTACGACGCGCCTCCGTTCCATCATGAACAACATACGTCCTCAGCCAGCATCGAGACACAGCAGACGTAACATCTTCATATTCAGAGACTTACCTTCTGCTACTCATGTGTACGTCAGAGATGACAACGTGAGAGGATCTCTTCAGCCGGCATACACGGGGCCGTTTGAGGTGCTGCAAAGAAGCGCTAAAGTCTACAAGCTGTGAATAAAAGGGAAGGAACAAACAGTCTCCATAGACAGACTGAAGCCAGCATACATACTTACGGCAGATACTCACCTGAATACTCACTCGCCGTCAGAAGGTACGGTCACTCCTCAAAGCAAAGATGCTAAGACTACACGCTCAGGGAGGTCAGTGAGGTTCCCAGATTATTTACGCCCATCCTAGGTTGGTCTCTGGGGGGGAGTATTGTAGCGCCGCGACGCGCGCACTCAGCCGGCGCTGTAGTGTTGTTTATAGTAGACAGTAGTTGTCAGAAAAATAAAAAGTCATCGACACGCAAATTAATACTGAATTTTATTTTAAATAAAATCATGTGGCTACCACAACCACAGCTTCTATTT
Source organism: Ennomos erosarius (assembly GCA_963580505.1). Lineage (NCBI taxonomy): Eukaryota > Metazoa > Arthropoda > Insecta > Lepidoptera > Geometridae > Ennomos > Ennomos erosarius. Next base: position 7,970,713 of record OY756996.1, on the reverse strand, counting down.
TGTCTGGATTGAGGGTGTCATCGGCTACTTTTAGAAATGATTTGGAACATGTTACAATTATTGTCAGGATGAACGAACGGTAACAAAAAAAGAAAAAAGAAAAACTTTTGTTCATCTTTGGTCTTTTGTAACGGACATTTAAGATGATCGCACGAGGATGGCCGAGCGTCAGAATGGCCGTGTAGGCACTTTTATGGACCTAAAGATTTGGTTAAGTGCCATCTAGTGTAGTTTTGGCGGACAAGAGATGCGAAGTGGTACCATTTCTGGTGTAACGCTAAGTAACGTAGCTTGAATAGTCCATCGGCAACCAATGACCGTTGAGCAAAGTATTCGGTAGTATTCGGCAGAGGCTCTGGGGCAGGGCGTGCGGACACGATTGGAGGGGCGCGTGAATCGCACGCCAGAGGGTATATAAGTTTGGAGTGCTTGGAGGCGCGGACACTCTTTTCTTTGCAGAACACCTTGTCCCCTAGTTATTGAATTTCGTAATTACCCACGTACTGTAACTATTATTTCGATGTGATGTGATGTAATGGAATAAAAGTGATTCATTGTTCGTGACATGTCTCTTTGGTAACCTGATACGATGTACCATCGTAAATCCGAAATCGTACGCCAAACATACAACCTTTTCAAGCCGTGTAATCTTCGTAACTAAATAAAAAAAATGTAATATGTCGAAAAGTCGAAAGAAAGTCGAAAGAACCAAAGGTAACACTACGTAATATGCATATCAATTATATTTCAGTTTTTGTCGGACTTTTTAATTTAAATACGTACTAATCTTTTTTCATTTCGTGTGGATCATTATGTGATGATCTGGAACTCGGGAGTCTGGTTGTTCACCAGACTCCCGAGTTTCAGAAAACACTCAATGGGTGTGTCTAAAATGCTAAAGAGAACTTTACCTGTGTACCCTAAAATATTGAATCTCAAAGTCGTTATAAATTTTGCATTTAAATAATTTGGCATTGTTTCAATCACATTTTTACGCGTACGACTTTTTTTCGAGAAATTTTAACAAAATTTTCCCGACAAAGGTATGATTCCCTAAAAAATAAAGTTGGCAACACTGCTACTTAGTTTGTGATTCTCTGATTTCGGCAAGTTTTCGGTTTTCCCGAAATCGAATTGTAATTGTAATGTATGACGAATTTCATTTTAAAATCAGTGTAGTGTAGGTATTTTGATCATATTAGTCATTGTTCTCTGTAACCTCTGTATATCCAATCACATCTCGCCAAGAAGTAATTGATTCAAGACGTGCTGGAAGGACCTCTTCTCTGTTCTAAATCTACAAGTAAGTTTATAAAATAAGTTACCAAGTTACCAAGTACTTATTCTAAGGTTCGCAATTTCTGCCGGTAGCTACTTTATTGTATGTAAATGTAAAGTGAGAAGTATCCAGTAAAGTACCCAGTCATTAGAAATGTTACTGCTTTATGAAGTCAGCAGTAGCACTGAGCAGCTGCAGTAGCAATACCTATCGAAACTACGTGTTTCTGTTGATTATAGAGTGTAGAGCCTATATTGTACAGAAAATTGTCTCAGCATATTATTAGGTCTGAATTGAGTATTACTTTATTATTACCTACTCTAATAGTTTGTCTAACACATACCTACTTCGGAGATATATAATAATGGGGTATAAGTGGGTAGCTTTAGGTAGGGGGTGATTATCAAACGACGCAATTGAGGAGCGGCTAAGCCTGAAAATCTATTAAAACATTTGATTTCCACAGTTGTGTATTTTTTTTTCGAAAATGTATCGTACAGGTGTTTTAATGAATTAGTAATAGTCTGTGTAATTATATAAAAGAAAGAGATAATATTTATTTGAAGATGAATATCCTAAGTTCTTTGGCGCGTCCATTACTTACCTGTATTTGTTTATCAGAAAAAACTCGCTTATAAAAGAAGAATAAGAATAAAATGTATATGTCATATTGATGACAAATACTTACGGTATTTGAAAAAAAAGTTTTCTATTCATTATTAGGTTTTGTATTTAAATTATAACACAAACAATTTTGTCCGAGGTAAAAATACTAATATCTTTGGCGCACAGAAACTGTGTAGCTACTCTGCTTGAAAGGACCATGGGGACATATTGCCGACCTTCCCCGCACCCTTAAGTCACGTGCTATTCAACACCAGGAGCAAAAGTGCGCGTTCGTTACAATGCGAGAAGAAATATTTTTTTTTCCAACCCATAACGGAGTTTCGCCCGGTAAGTGCCTAATTTCTTCGATGGTTATGGTTTTGCTATTATTTGTTTCTGATGCTTGCATATTTTTGTGCACATTTCCTCAGTCAAACAGTGCGCACATGGCAATAAAAGGTTATAATCGTACATCAGCTGTTTGTGAAAATAAATAATCATTGATGATTTCTAATTTCTTTGGCCCTAATTTCTTTGGATTTCTTTGGCATATTGCGCCAATGAAATTAGCGTTAGTACAAAGAAATTAGAAATAAGATCAATAACATAGTAAATACCATTAAGAAAACGTTAAATGCATTCAAACGTCTATTACACTAAGCTTATGTTGTTTTAAACTGACACTAATTTGTATAATGGCGCCATTTAATATGTAATTTTTTTGGACAACTAGATTTATTGTGCCATTATGTACAATAACTAAATTATTCAATTTAACTGTGATAATTATAATATACAAGGTGACCTTGGATTGGTATGTTTCCCGAAAGGGGGGGGGGGGGGGCAGAGACCATGATATCCCACAAGTTGTGACACTTGGGAGTTTTGGCGGGAACGCGGAAAAGTTCTCGTCGTTGCATTGTATTATTTCTCAAAACTTGTGCTTTTTCCAGTGTTAATGCTTAAAATTGGTGGCGTTTTACGCATTAAGTGCTGAAGTACGAGCATGAGTATGGGCAAGGGATATAATGTGGTGAAACGTGATTTTCGGTGTTGGTTCCAAAATTCCATAGAAGCTTCTAGTAAAGCTGCCTCCACTTTACTGGAGCATGACTGAGACTGGAGTATGTCTACCTGACTTAGACTGGACTATGACTATGACTTGACTTCACGTAAAATATTCTATTAACATTGATGAAAAATTACAATACTTGATACTAGCTAAATACACTAAGTGTGCAGCCAAAATATAAGAAAAAAAAAGTTGTGACAGCCTTACTTGAAACTGCGTGTTTCAAACCTCCATGGACTACTACTAATACTATAAATTCATTTCTAAACACAGGTTATTAAATTCATTTATAATGCATTTGGTCCAGGAAGAAGTTCAACCACCCAGCTGCGCTAAGGCTATCTTCGATCGTAAACAATATACGGCATTTTTCTTCAAAGAAAAACTATTAATTTATACAAGTCGTCGGAGATACATTGTCTAACTTGGGGTGTAGATTTACCCCCTTTCGGGATAATATACCAATTCATAGTCAGATAGTATATTATGCATATGTATTGCTATGCTATGCCTTTCTTTACCTATCCTGCTGGTGAAATAATAAAACCTGGAAGTACAGGCTGACTATAAAATATTGGTAGAACTGTTTTTATACTATAATAATTACCCTTGTTTCAGAGCACAAGGTAAATATAAAATTACTTATGGCAAAACGTAAAAAGAAGTCGGCTAACAAAATACACAAAATAACAATGTCAAAGTTAGTGATTACGATGCAATATATAACTACACGAGAGAAGACAGGCAGAAAACAAAAAAGAAAATGTTGGAAAAGAAAAGAAAGACTAGCTGAGCACAAGAGACTAGAAAGAATTAGGAGCGCCCCAGAAGATGCGGATTTTAAAGCAAAACAGAGAGAGTTACCATAAAAGAAAAGCTGCGAAGAAAATTTTGTCTGTTAGTAAGATGACAGGTAAAAATCAAAAATTAATACGAAAACGCAACAGAAATCATTTTGGAAATTTTGCTACAAATAGAAACAGCATAATAAACGTCTCGAAGTGATACTGGATTGATATTACATGTGATAATTAAAATAATGTCAAATAAACAAAAATTATAAGTTGTTTTATTTAATAGGTACACCTACTATATTTTTTTACCTGAAAAATAATGTATTTAATGTAATTTCTTATTCCATTGTTAACAAATCTAAGTTCTTTGGCATGTTTCCTAATTTGTTTGGTACGTTTTCTAATTTCTTTGGTACATGTCTAATTTCTATGGCCAAATATAGTTTAAAATCGTTAAAACTTCGAATCGGCTCGATAGATTTTGAGGCGAATAACACATAAATGTAGGCCTTAGAGACCTTTACAAAGTATGTTATTTAATTTTTGAAAATAAGTAAAAGAAAACTGCGCCAAAGAAATTATGTTTTTTTAGGCACTTTTTGATAATCACCCTAGGTAGGTACTTATAAGTTTGTTGGAGCAAAGAGTTGTCTCGGAACTCTAAATGAAAGTTTATAGTAGAATAGTTGTTTTATTAAAAGTTAGTAGGTATACCATAATTTACACCGTATTTCTCCTGATGGAATTAACATAATTTTGACATGATAACAGTGAGTCCAGCCATAATATTATCATGTATATATACAATAAAAAAATGTAAGGTAAATGTTTGGTGAATACAAGATTTTTTAAATATTTTACTAAACATGATATAAATTTGAAAATTTTTGTGTGATGAATATTTAATTTAATGCATGAACTATGAAGTTTTAGTTAGAATATTATTTTATATGAATTTATTCGTAGACCTCTTGTTTGAAACCTGTTTTGTGATAAAATTTGGCTCTGCTCCCAAGTTCGTGAGCTTTTATAGCCCCTGTTTCAGGATAAAGTTTTTAAAGTGAAAAATGACAATTTACCATAAAAAAATGCATAATAATTTATTTAATTCTATGCTTGCACATAACTTTTCTCTACATCAATTCAATTGTAGAAGAATACTAATAATAATTTCATTCATATGGACTTCATCTTTGTCTTTCTATAAGCTTAAGAAGTATGAGCGCCAACTTTACGGTGACAAGTATAATAAACGCCTAACAGGATGTATGTAGCTGACTGAAAGTTTCAAGCATCGCATTGCACTCAGTTTAGTTGCAGAAATGTACTCGTTTTTTTTTACAGTTTAAATAATAGAGATTTTGTGCTCTTTTGTGAACTTAATTTCCTTGTTTTCTGCGCCAGAAACAAAACTCACAAATTAACGTACTATCACGAAGTTACAGACATTTGCCTTGCTCCACCTTTGGTAGAGCCTACACTTCAAGTAATAGTATTCTGTGGTAGATCAAATATGATGGTTGACTGGATCCATTGTAAATAGACCAACCACAAAAGTATAAAGTATCTCTGAAATAATTATGTTTTCAGATCCAGAGCAATGTTCTGCAAAGTTTGCGGGGAGATAGACCCTGATTATGACGAAGGCCCTGATATAATACATAATGCGACTATCAAGCACATATGCAATACCATACTTGCTGAATTTGAACAGCACAAGTAAGTGAATACTATTTAGTTAGACTAATAAACTAGTTGGTAAATTAATAATATACTAATTAATTACCTACTAGCATCCAAAGTATTGTTTTATGAGGGAGGCCTATATTCAGCAGTGGACATCTGGTTGATTACTGGTTTTGGTTTTATATTTTATAATTGATTTAGCACTGATATACTCGTTATTTACTAGGTTTAAAGGCAGTGCATAAATAATAATTTCAATAAAAACGATGTTGCTTCTTTAAGCTATAAAGGTGCCAGTAATATAGATTACATTTCACTAAAAAGGCTTCTCACAACACGCGCCCTTATTCTATATTACTCCTTACTTTTAAAGTAACATTTTGTAAACATAAGTCGATTAAAAAATATCGCAACTTAGGCCCATGCAAACATTTTGTTAATATGTCTGCAACCATCTCATTCGTTGGCATGTACTCAATCTTAACCTGATCATTCTCTATCGCCTGATGAATGAAGTGATACCTAATGTCGATATGCTTCGTCCTGTTATGGTTCACTTTGTTGCAAGCTATCATGTGTGACGATTGGTTGTCGTTGTAAATAGTGACAGGTCCTTTCACAACATTCACTCTCAAACTAGCAAGCAAACTCCGTAAGTATACCGCTTCTTTCGCTGCTTGAGAAAGCCCAACGTATTCAGATTCACAGGATGAAAGTGAAACGCACTGCTGCTTCTTGCTCTCCCAGCAGATCACACTATCACCTAGCTTGAACAACATTCCCGTGTAAGACTTTCTATCATATGAACTTCCCCAGCTCGCATCTACGAACCCTCGCAGTTTCATATGACCAGTCTTTTTGAAACATAAGCCTAAATCAAGCGTATACTTTAAGTAACGTAACACACGCTTCGCATGACAAATGTTCCGTAGTGTAACACGAGTTAAATTGTGATAATTTCTAACTCTTGTGCTCCACAACATATATTAGCTTGGACTTTTTTCTTACATTCTGAGGCCTTGTGCCCTATTTTATGGCATTTAAAGCACTTGAATACCTTCTCTTTCTTGACGGTATTCTTTTTAACAACAAGTGCATTTTCAGAGCTTGTTCCTGCTTCGCAATCACGTCGGCGATTGCTTTCTTGAAGAAGTTTGGCCTTGATCTGCTCAAGCTTCATTACTTGTCCGCTGTTGTCGATTGCCATGATCATCGAACCATATTCGGCAGTGAGTCCGCTTAGCAATATGGAGACTATCCAGTCTTCTGATACTACTGCGTCAATATCAGCTAGCTGCTGCGATAAAAACATAATTTTAGCTGTGTACTTCTCCATAGACTCAAAATTTTCGAGCTTACATTGCTAAAGCATGCGCTGTAATGAAATCCTTCTTCCCCAGCCCTTGTCCTCATATGCCTTCTGTAAATTCGTCCAAGTCTGTTTCGCTGTTTTAGCACCATATATACATGCGTGAAGCACTCAGCTTCCAGCAACAAGCAGATTGTGGTTCTAGCTTTACGATCGATGTCCTCATTTCTAGCTATCACATCGTCATTATTGAACTCAATGACTCGCCACCAATTTCTATTTTCTAATAAATTTCGTACTTGAAATTTCCAATCTGGGTAGTCGGACGTACCTTTCAATTTTCTTATACCGCTGAATCCGCACAGGTCTTCAGCCATTGTGCATACGTCCCGTTATATCGGCTCCCGATCAAAGAAAACACGAAATCCCACAATCGCTACTTTTCTTGAAAATTATAGTTTCACACTACCTAAAATCAATAAAACTTAATTTTCTATCGATATCCCCAAAAGCCCATAACCACTCGTTATTTACTAGGTTTATAGGCAGTGCATAAATAATAATTTCAATAAAACCGATGTTGCTTCTTTAAGCTGTAGTCAAGATAAACAACGAATGTCAATACAAAATAAACGATTATAAAAGTGCCAGTAATATAGATTACATTTCACTAAAAAGGCTTCTCACAACAGATATAAATATGTACAAGAAGCGTTAGTGCACAGCTTTGTCCAGTACCTACATATGGTAACTAATGATTCCCTGACAGCCCGTGCCAATGCCATTATGATTGTAGCAAAAGATGCTTGTAAAATTGTATACAGTGCAAGAGAGACACATGGTGCCACCAGCTACTTGTACTAATTACTAATTACTAAAATTCTATGTGTAAGGGTAAGACATAGATGTGTGTACCTGTAGTAACTCTCTCGCAGTCATCATCATCATCATCATCATCATCAACAGCCCGTAGACGTCCACTGCTGAACATAGGCCTTCCCCAGGGAGCGCCACTTTGAGTGGCAGCTCGCCACCTGCATCCATCGGCTCCCCGCGGTTTTCACCAGGTCGTCGGTCCACCTAGTGAGAGTCCTGCCTACGCTGTGCCTTCCGGTTCGTGGTCGCCACTCGAGAACCTTGCGTCCCCATCGGTTGTCAGTTCTGCGAGCGATGTGGCCTTCCCATTGCCATATCAACTCTCGCAGTATTCTAACGCAAAATATTCATTTATTCATAAACACACAGTTCTCTGTGTAAATTGTAATTTTCCTTTTTTTTTTATCAATTTTGTCTCTGATTTTTCTAAAGTTTTGTTAATTATTTTTTGTTCTGTTTCATGAGTGAGTACATGTGGCCAAGTTATGCACGCTGTACCTACTCGTCACATAATTGTTAGTCCTTTCGTATTAATATTGTATCAATTGTATGTGTAGTTTTAAGTTAATATATGTGATGTGGCTGTGTTATTTCTAAATAAATACAGATCCATCGTTTTGCCCTGCTCAAAAAATTACATGTAATCGAGTGAAAAACAAAACAATCAGAGAAACAAGTTCCAAAATAAAGATTGCTTTGATTTTGTTTTTATTTCAGACGTCAATTTCACAAGAGCAATGAGGTACTAATCATTGGTGGTGCTGAAATTCTGGACAGCAATGGCGCTACCACAGTGGGCACCGAAATGAAGGACCATCGCAAGATTCGAATCTATGTAAGTTATATTATAGTTGCCGTCATGTAAGAAAAATACTGGCAACTTTCCCACTGAGCGGTTTTTTAATTCCGGCTTATTTCAAAGTACTAAGTAGCTAGGAAAGTGCCTATTATGTTTTTTACAATTATTATTAGTAAGTGATAAGAGAAGGTCAGCCTTGGTTTCACAATTTTTATAGGTATCTTCTAGGCAAGCGCGTTACATCCTAGACCGCATCTTCACTTACCATCAGGTGAGATAGTGGTCAAAAGCAAGCCTATCCATTAATAAAAAAAAAAAAAATTTTTTAGCTTGCCTTAGGCTTCAGGTTTGGCTTAACGACTATTGTCTTTCGACAACAACCGAGATGGCTTGACGTGCCCTCCGAAGCATGTTAGTGACTTAGTGCTCGGTTGTAGATTCCACTTATTTTGTAGTAGTGAGTGGTCAATGATCACCCATCAATGTAGTGACCGCAGCGAACTTACCGATTGGTTTGTAACGGCTACTTGTTCTTTGATATGACCGCTACTAACTTTGTTCAAATTTTGTAATGACGGCCCCCATGTACTATGTACCAGTATGTATTATAATGAATACTTTCAGATAAAACCGAAGCAAGAAGTCAAATTTGTTTTCAACATAAGCAATAACTCGAAGAAAGAGGATCTTGTGGTTTTCGGCTTCCAGTTAGGTCATCCGCAGCCACAATTTGTAATGAACGACCATCCATATGTTTTCGGTGAAAGTCCTCGCACCTTAGAGAAAAGTAAGTTATTTTATGACGTATTAGAAATATTAGGTAGGTGTTTGCCTAATTTCAATTTTTTTAATGTATTAATATTTGTTGTTTAATATTTCGTATGTTTTCAGTTGTAGTAAGAGCTCAAAATTAAATAAAAAATAAGATAATTTCACTGTACTAAACTTCAACACTTCATTGAAGTGACTAGAACCTAAATTAAAAAATTAAACCGTCAAAGTGCGAGTCGGACTCGTGCACGAAAGTTTTCGTACCATTAGCTATAGACACGAGCAAAAAAACCACGTTTGTGGTATGGCAGCCCTCTGAAATATTTATTATATTCTGTTTTTTAGTATTAGGTATAGCAGCAATAGAAATACATCATCTGTGAAAATTTTAACTGTCTAAATATCACGGTTCATGAGATACAGCCTGGTGACAGACTGACAGCAGCCTTATTAATAGGGTATGAGTCACCCTTTGGATACAGAACCCTAAAAAGGAGGTAGTTCTGGTTAGCCATTTTGATTTGAACACAGCCTGCAGAAAACATAAGTAAAGAAAAGATAGGACCTTACATAAGTAGGTGCTTATCTAAAGTAGACATTGAACTTTTGAAAACACTTTCAGAATCAAAAATCCAGGAAGAAATATCGGTGAAGTTCCAGGCGGCAGACATTGGACAATACGAGATGCCGATAATGTTCACATTCCATAAACTGAGCTTGAACAAGAACATTATAATTGTCAGAGAAATGGTAAAACTATGTATTATATTTTCATTTCCCCCCACTCGTCATGTCACTGTCTACAGCATTATAAAGCTTACATAGTTACTTGACTCCCTTATCGCACAAAACTTATTTGTATAGATAATTGGACGTTTATACGGCTCATTCCGATTTCATCCCAATCGAATTGAAACAGATAATTTTCTCATAGAAAGTGGAGTAGGCTTTGACTATATTTTACTTGTGTACTAAAAGCTTAGTATATTTTCCGTAGGGTACAGATTATCCCGTTGCGAACTATGCCCATTTTAGAACAAACGCCTATCAAACAGTAATAGAAAGTAAATTAGTGTTTTTATACTCTGAGAACCCTTGCCATAGATTAAGATTGTGGTTTCCGCCTGCAGCTTATCTAAGGCTCGTTTTCCTGAAAATCGTACGCTTCTCCGAACATAAGTACTTGGCCAGCCACCTTTAAAGGTAAGCTATGAAAAGGCTTGCTCTCTTAAAACGGGGAAAAACAAGATACAACACAAGAAAGACATGTGGTGGACCAAAGAACTCAGCAAACTGAGAAAGAAGGTTGGGCATCATTTCAATAGAGCCATGAACACCGATCAGGCGGCACTGTCTCAAAGTAGCGATCATAAAAAGTCGTGAAACATCTTGGATGAAATATAGCTCCTCTATCCAGTCGGAGAGAGAGACTGCCAGATTAAGGAAAATCTTGAACAAAAATGCGCAGGTAAAACTAGGCACGCTAAAGAAGGCTGATGGAACTTACACGGTCTCTGATCAGGAGCAGTTTGAACTACTCCTTCAAACCCACTTTCCAGACTGTCGCATAGGCCACGATGGGCGGTGGGATACAGAAACTCCGCATGAGCCCGTCAGGGAGGACTGAGCGTTTGCGGACTCAATAGTTACGGAGGAGGCGCTTTTCTGGGCGATCAGCACTTTTCAACCATACAAGGCCGCGGGGACAGACGGAATATTTCCGGCACTTCTTCACTGGAGCCAAAATAAGATCAAGACCCACCTAATGGCAGGCTTTAGGGCATGCCTAGCATGGAAATATATACCTAAGACATGGAGAGAAGTCAAAGTAGTTTTCCTACCCAAACCAAGAAAATCTGATTACACAAATCCTAAATCTTTCAGGCCAATAAGCTTGAGTTCTTTTCTCTTGAAAACCTTGGAAAGACTATGTGACAAATACATAAGAAGTGGGCCACTGACAGACAGCCCAGTGAACAAAAACAAACATGCCTATCAGACGGGCAAATCCACAGAGACTGCTCTGCACCAGGTGGTTCACAAGATTGAATCAGCACTGGAGAATAAGCAGTCTTGTCTCGCCACTTTCATTGATATTGAGGGGGCTTTTGATAAAACGACGTTTAACAGCATCGAAGAGGGGCTGAGTAAACGAGGCGTAGATAGTAGAGTGAACAAATGGATCACAACTATGCTGTCTAACAGAACAGCCAACATAGAGACTTTGAGTTCGACCCGGTGCCTCGTTACGCGAGGCTGTCCGCAAGGTGGAGTGCTGTCGCCGCTACTGTGGGTGGTAGTGGCAAACGAACTCATAGAGCTTCTAAATGCAAACGGAGTAGTGACGGTTGGCTACGCAGATGATATGGCTATCATGGTCTCTGGACTTTTTGAAGCGACTCTTTGCGACAAAATGCAAAAAGCACTGAGAATCGTTGACATGGTGCCAAAAACACAGTCTATCCGTGAATCCACAAAAGACGGAGATGGTGTTATTCACTAGGAAGACTTAAGCACAACACTTAAGCTGCCAACACTGTTTGGCACAAAGTTAAGCTTAAACAAAGAAGTCAAGGGTTTGGCTAGACAGTAAGCTTTTGTGGGGGAAACATTTGGATCACATCACCACAAAAGCAACAAATATACTGTGGCAGGTCACCTGGGGGTCTAGCAAAGATACCAACCACTAACGATAACGCCAAATGCTAACTCCAAAATGTATTGAAAAGTTAGCGATTTCCGATATGTCATTTCAGTACATTTTGGAGTTAGCGTTTGGCGATAGCGTTAGCGTGAGGGAACTTTGCTAGACCCCCAGAGCGGTTGGAAAAGACTGGGGCCTCAAGCCACAACTATGCCGCTGGCTATATACAGTAATTGTACGACCGGTCCTTACCTATGGCTGTGTAGTGTGGTGGACACGTACAAATTTGGTAACTGCAATAAACAAACTACAGCAAACACAAAGACTGGCAGTTGTGCGCGAGCCTCGGTTGCTATCGCACGCGCATCATACGCTCCCTACCACTGCATGCGAGCACCTCAAGTTAGTGATGGGAATGACCCATCTGGTCGTTATCGATAACTAGTCAGTGGATAACAGCCGTAAGGAAAATGGACCAATATCTTATAAGGTCTCATTCAACCAATTCGCTTTCGGCAAAAAGACCTGCAGACGCCGATATAGAAAACCCCAATGATTGGAAGATTCCCAAACACTTTGTTCCGCGAGCGGATTTTAAGCCGCAGCCAAGTGTAAAGACCTCAAACATGTTCAGTGGTCTCACCACTGACCAAAGTAAATCATCATCATCAACGGCAGTACTGTTCCAAAATGCAACTACAGTCAAGAAGTCAAACAAGATTCCACCAATCTTCATGAACGTCAAGCCAGAGTGGACTCATGACTTTATCAGAACGCTGGTTTCCCGCTACATAAACGAATACCACCTCATATATAAAGGTAATAACAAATTAGCCATATTTTGCTATTCACCAGAAAGCTATTCGAAACTCCAAGAAGGCCTTCGTCTGGAAAATATGTCATTCCATACATTTTCCCGCAAGGATGAGAGAAACTTCAAATCAGTCATTTTTGGCCTCCCTTCACATGCGGAGCAGACATTGCCAGTTGAGCTTCAGTCACTGGGCTTTGAGGGCGTCACTGTTCGTAAATTAAAAATCTCTGGTGGAAAGGAAGTTACTTGTCCTCCCTTCTTGGTGCAGCTCCCGCCGAAAACTGACATGTCCGCCTTTAGAAAAATTAAATATCTTAGCAGTTGTGTGGTGAAAATACAGAAATACAAAGCTAAAAACTTTTTGGGTACTCAATGCTATAGATGTCAAGCATTTGGGCATTCTTCAAAAAACTGTAATTTGATTCCACGCTGCGTTAAATGCACTGGGTCCCATCTATCGCAAGATTGCGCAAAAAAAGATCGCAGCTCACCAGCCTATTGTTGCAACTGTGGTGAAAATCACCCTGCCAACTACCGGCTCTGTCATGAGCGACAAAAATACCTGAAGTTACTTGAAAACAAAAAAGCTGAATTAAAGACCTTACAGTCGTCGAAACGTATCCTAAGTCGTACTGCGGTCATTAATAGCCGAACTAGAGCGACTGAAGTCTGGCCGAAGGTTGCCTCGATGACGCCACCACCACCATCAGAAAATCTCACTCGGATGAATGATGGTGCTCGAACTACAAGAAGCTGGGCAGCACTCCTGCCCAGCTTCTTGTAGTCTCGTCAAGACCAGAAAACCATACTCGGATGAACATATTGGCTTCTTCCGCCACTATTGCTCATGATCAGCATCTAGCACCTCCAAGCCCCTCTGATGATACGACAGCAGAAATGCTTAAGATTCTTATGACAATTAAGTCCCTTAAAGACCAATTCAAAGCCTGCCATTCCATGATTGATAAGGTCCTCTTGATTTTATCACACTTGGGTCAGTATGTTTGATGATCATGAACTTTGTATTACATACTGGAATGCCGATGGCATTCGCTCTAAGATTAGCGAACTTCTTAATTTATCTTTTCATATGTTTGTAGATATCATTGCGATTTGTGAATCTAGACTTAGCCCTAAATACGCATTAACCACACCTGGTTACAATTGCTATCGCCATGACAAAAGGGCAGATGGCAAAGGCCAGGGTGTTGCCATACTTATCAAATCGGACATTCCACACTCTTTACTTCATTTGCCTAAGACTGCTAATTTGGAATGCATAGGTATTACTGTACATCTTTCCGGAAGGGACATTGCTGTTGTTTCTGCTTATCAATCTCCAAATTCTAATTTGTTGAAAAATGACCTAGATCTTATCCTTAACATTAACTCTAATATTTTAATAATGGGTGATCTAAATTCTAAACGCCCTTTCTGGAATTGTAGCACCATACATTTTCGTGGTAAAATTCTATATGATCATATGGTTGACAATGAATACGTCATTCACGCCCCCAACAATCATACCCTCATTCATTACAACGATAAATATGCACCATCCACTCCTGACATTCTTATTTGCAAAATATAGTTCCTATAAATAATCTTGTGACAATTAATGGCTTGTCATCTAATCATTTGCCTGTTATATTCAAAATTGGCGGCACATTTTCCCGCAGACCCTATACTCGGTTTGACTTTTCCAAGGCAAATTGGCGTCGCTACCGTAAATTTCTTGATGATAACATTCTTCTCACAACAAATACACACAATAATGCTCATGATATTGACTATTCTGTAGAACACCTCACCAAAACTATTATTTCTGCTCGTGATATTAATATCCCAAATCACGTCATTAATCCTGTCAGCAATAAACTTCCCAAGTATATTAACAATATTATTAAAGAAAAAAACCGCTTACGTAGAGTTTCTTCTAAAGAGACGGATCGTAGAGCAAAAAAAATTATTATATCTACAGTTAATATTCTTAAATCCACAATAAAAGACATGATTAAAAAATATAACGACCAAATCTGGAATTCCAAACTTGCTAAGGTAGATAATCCCAGCTCCGACATTTGGCGTGTGGTAAAATCTATGAGTAAAAAACCATCTCATATTCCTCCTCTCAAACGGCAGGATGGCCAACCCGCAAAAGGAGGGGGGAACCATAGTTTTTACCACAGACAGTGCGGCTATCATTTACGCACTAAGACGACCTGTGACCAGATCAAGGGTAATTTTAGAGTGTCATAGGGCCCTGCAAAAGTTAGCAGAGAACTACAGAACAATAGTAAAACGGACGAAGAGCCATGGCTCGTGTCAGGGAAATATCGCGGCTGACACTCTTGCCAAAGAAGGAGCCAGAAAAGCGATGGTTGACGACCCATTGGGACTATGCAAACCATCAGCGATGGAGGTGCGAGATCTTTTGAATCGGCACACGGAAAAAGAACAGCAAAAGCTATGGGATAGGAGAACTGATTGCAGACATGCTAGGTCAGCTTTTCCTACTCTCAATAGAAAAGTGACGAACAACTTAACCTAACCTTAATCTAACCTATTCATGTCATTTAGCTAAATCTATTCGCAGCTACCCAGACAGACTAAAACATTTCAAGATGAGTTCCCTCTCGGATCGAAGACTTCTGCTCGATCTCTCGTTTCTTCACAAGCTTGCTAATGGTTCTATTGACGATGCAAGTCTTCTATCGCTGCTCAGTTTTTCTGCGCCTTCAAGATTGCCCAGAGCATCTAGATTTAACTTATTAAAAGATAGCTTCAGCAAATCCAATCTTGGTCAGAACGCGCCTATTAACAGGATAGTTCAAGAGTACAACAGAATCTCGAAAAATTATGCAGTAGACTTGTTCGAAGGAAGCATAAGCAAGTTTAAGTCCACTATTAAAGCTCTTTAAATTCATCATCATCATTTTATAGTTTGAGAATTTCTATATTGTTTATTGTATACTGTTTCTATACACTTTCGGCATTTTTTGGCATTTTTATTTTTAATTTAAATATTCAATTCATATATAATTTTTATCCTTATATTTTAACTATGTATAATTTACAAAATTCTACAAAATTAATTTACAATTATTTACTTACACATTTGTTTACTTGCTTAATCTACTTGCATGCAGTCTTCGCCAATAATTGTAATGACACTTAGCCCTTATAAAATAATGTTTTTATATATTGTAACAGTGTACATTATGCTGGTGTTCAATAAATAAATAAATAAATAAATAAACTTATTACGGCTTACGCGGCATGACCTCTGCCTAATCACAGGCCTTATTACGGGTCATTGCAACTTAAATTATCATTTGAATAAATCTGGAGCAACAGACAGTCCGCTTTGTAGGGGCTGCCTACAGGAGGACGAGACCGTAGAGCATGTGATGTTTCACTGCGAGGCCACGGAAGAGATAAGAATTAAAACCGGAATGCGTGAACAAGCGTATAAGCCTTGTAACCATTCATCAGCGTCACCATCTGCGACGCCAACACTGGAGCAGTTATGCCAGCACCCCAAAGCCGCACTCCGTTATTTCAAGGAGCTGGGCTGGCTTGGGTAGATGCTGGAGGGGGAAATGCACAATACACCCCAAGCGGGACGTCAGTGCAGGCCTTACCACCCCCATTCCAAATTAGAATTAGAATTGGCCAGCCACTCTATGCGGTGCCTTTACATTGTATACTGAACCCTTGCATATCGCATTACTGAAATGGCGTCACACTTACAACTTCCGGCTTTAAAGTACTCTACACACCGTACAATCTGCCACACGATTTGTCAACTCAATCAGTCAAATCGCATGCGTGGAGGCGTGGTACGGCTATCAATCCAGCAAATTGCATCGTATGAAGGCGTGTTGCTGCTCCCACCCAGCAGATTGACGCGACAAATTGAGTGACGAATTGCATCGTATGTAGATTACATTCAAGGCGGGGCTCGGCTAACTACGGCTGTGTAGTTGGCTGTTTGTTTGGATAATTATGACTGCATAGACAGTTAGACAGTGCTATACGGAAACCTGCAAGGAGATGACCTTGCTTGCGACATCTCACGACCCGCGACCCGCGATCGTTACTTTTATTTAGACAAATACAAAATAGGTAACGGTATTGTGTTGTTTTAAATTTATCGATCAATTTTCCGAAGTTGACTTTTAAAGTTAAAGGACCATAGAAATTTGATAGGCGTGTTGCTTTAAAATAATAGCGTCGAATCAAGAACCGTAGTATTGCAAGGGTCGCGGCTCCTTTCAGCATTCGTTCTTCATCATTGCTTCGGATTTCTTCTTAATACCCAGCTGAAAAATGTACCAGTGGCTTAGCATATTCTGCGATATTCAACTGTTTATTCTTTGTGTAGGTTGTGATGGTTGAAGAACAGCCCATGGCTCACGCGTTCCCTCGGAGCCCATACACCAACGAAGACCTGACGCGAGCTGAACATCTGGTTCCGTCGTTAAGCAATCCGTAAGTATTGGTGTTAGCACAGATATTAAAATAGTATTAGTTACTTGTGATGATATCTGGTGATATCTGGTGATATCTGGTGATGATGGCTGTTCAGTATAATTCGGTCGCGGTAACTTGGCACCTCGGGATGATGACATCAAGGCTCAGCGCGGGCAAATAGGGTGAATACATAGTTGCAGGGATCGAAGAAAAATTTGCTACTGTTACCCGATAGAATTCGTCACTCCATGACATGCCAGCTTGTAGCTAACAAAACAATTAATTGCCTTTTGCCTATTTTCAATTATTATTAATAGGGGGAGGGTTTTTATTCAGTTGTATATTTTATGTTTGTTAGCTCAGAAAGGAAGGCAGGTGAAGCCTGACTTCCTTTGCCGAACCATCTATTCATCCTTTTCCCTTTGTTTTTCCCTTCGCTTCCCTCTTTCCACAGAAGAGAGTTAGGACGTACACCTAATTAACCCGTGCGAAGCCGGGGCGAGTCGGCTAATATATTCTTAAAATATCGTCATCAATCGTCGTAATCAAATTACTTAATCCGTGTATTGGTTATTCTAGTTATACATTATAGTCACATTATTTAATTCGTATTACATCAATAATAGGCCTAATTTTGAAGGCTTTAGTTGACTTGATTTAAAATACTAAAAATATATCCGTCTCTTACATTGCCGTCTATTTGACAAGAACAGCAACAGTTTTAGTAGTTTTAGATCTGTCAACTGGCCCCATTAGAAGATTAATAATAATCATTGAATTTATTTATTTTTTATTTTAATTAATTACATGTCGGACATTTTGACAGTGATGCACAGAGGCAAGTTATTTTTTTTTTAACAGAGGTCATAAAACTTAGTTTATTGTGTTGTGAAGATTCATCATCATCATTAGCAGCCCGAAGACGTCCCCTGCTAAACATAGGCCTCCCCCAAAGCGAGCCACCTTGAGCGGCCACTCGCCACCTGCATCCATCGGCTCCACGCGGTTTTCACCAAATCGTTGGTCCACTGAGTGGGGAGGCCGGCCTTCGCTGCGTCTTCCAGTTCGTGGTCGCCACTCGAGAACCTTTCTTCCCCATCGGTTGTCAGTTCTACGAGCGATGTGGCCTGCCCATTGCCATTTCAACTTGCTAATTCTGAGAGCTACATCGGCCACTTTAGTTCTCCTGCGGATCTCCTCATTGCGGATTTTATCTCGCAGGGAAATACCAAGCATATTTAGCTCTCTCCATAGCTCGTTGCGCGACTTTGAGCTTACTTTAGTTAGCTCAAAGACGCGCAACAGGCCAGCAGTAAAAGACCATGTCTCAGTTCCATAAGTCATCCATAAGTTGTGAAGATTACAGACTAACAATTAAATGCATGCTTTTTACAGCATTCAGCATCATTACAAAATACCTCGGCTGTTGAAAATCCTGCTGCCTCGAGGACTGGATGAAAAGGCTCTTGAGGGTATCAAGCAACCGAGGGAAATTATTGAACAGCTGAGAAAAGTGTTGATTATGACGAGGTATACGCATACATACTATTAATTTTTATTGAGCATAGAAAAATTAAAAGGCATATGAAACCTCAAAACTGTTTCGTGAGCGTTCTTGCAAAATACATTAAAATTATGGACAAACCTATAAAAAATTACCATCGACATAATATATTTCGTGTCACACTATTTATCAGGCATTCTAGCAAGGTACGTAAAAGTATGAGCATGATACTGAACTGAACACGTGTGATATACAGTATGTTTTTAAATATTTATAAGATACAAGTTAATACATACACACATTACCATTACAGGGCCATATTTGACGAAGGGATTACCAAGGACAACTACATCATATATTTTCATCATTTGCTCTGGTGGGAGGAGATTATCGCCAAAATCAACTTGAGGGTAAGCATGGTTTTTTTTCAGGATGCTCTATTCGTGATAAGTTTACACCCATCAGGGATATTTAATGTGGTAGATTAAGTTTATGTTCAACATTCGCCGATAACTTTTCCACTGCTGGCTGCTGAGACACTTGCTTCTCATGCCAGGGAGACTGTTTGAGCCATAACACTGGCCAGGGGCGGGTTGGCCCATGTGGTCATGTTTTGTGATTCTAGAATATGCCAGTTCCTTTTTTATATTATAGCCTTACACTTGACCACTCTATCACCTGATGGTAAGTGATGACGCGGTGGACGGAGCATGTTTGCCTTCATGTCTTCCTTCGGCATTGTAAGGCCGCTTTTACATTAGAACGTTAGCAGCGTGCAGAAGCAGATCTTTGATGGTTAGAGCGATATATTCCTATACCTTCACATTATAAGAACTATTGCACGGCCTAAATGTGAAAGCGGCCTAATAATGTCATTAGTACGAGGCCGAGGGGATTCAAACCATGTTGTGTAAGATTTTAAGCCTATTCAAGGTACCTGTTTCTAGGTATTCCATTAAAAGTTTTGACCCCTGCAGATGAACCAGCTAGGGCCCTATACAACACTGCACACAACCCACTAGCCACAACTATTTTATTTCAGAAATTCAACATGTCGAATGTGACTATAGAGCGCAGGATCAAGCCGCAGGGAACTGAGGTGTTCGTTTTAGAAGTCCCCGGATTGGCTGAAAAACGTCCGTCTTTGCTACGCGGTATGTTTGTTTTTCGTTGCTAGTTTTCTTTTTCGATACCTAACAAAGACTAGTCTTTAAAATATGCTTAATTTTTAGGGGACAGAGTTTTTCTACAACCCAAAGAGAATACAAGATATATTTTCGAGTGCGTGATCAATCATATAGAAGACAGTTGCGTACATTTGACCGAATTTGACCAAAGGTAAGTGATTACAAAATTATTGGCTTTTGTGTTTTGTGTTTAGCCTCCATTGTCTCTGGTGGCGGTAAGACCCCAGTACCAAATTATTGCAAGACAGTGCTTTGTTTAGCCAAAAGGATTTGGTGAAAAATTTACATGGTTTTGTTCACTTGTTTCAGTTTCTACAACATATACACACCGGAGTCACTATTCGACGTGCGCTTTATAATGTCCCGAGTGCCGATGGAGCGGTCGCATGAGGCGGTCTCTTGCATATACTCGTCCAAGCAGGACTGCCGACTCTTCCCCAAGGCTAGGAAAGGGGCGCAGGTTCACGTCCCGAAGATTAAGAAGTAAGATTTGTATTCCATTAGCTTATTCTACCTGTAGTACTGCCACAGAATAGATATATAGAACTACGATCACCTAACTTGACTGCAGCTGGTTGAAGTTAATATTTATATGGATTTGACAGTTTCAATATACAGTTAACTATGGATACATTTAAGTTGCATCATAATTATTTTCTCATAGTGGATGATAAAAAGTAAAAAGTACAGGTATCTTCTAGGTAAGCCACACTGCAGGCCGCGTCATCACTTACCATCAGGTGAGACAGTGGTTAAATATTATGCCTGTAAATAATAAAAAAAAAGCGAAGGAGGGGATCAGACAGGATTCCCTCCTTCTTTTTTTATTAGCTCCATGCCTTAAAATAGTTGTTTTTTTTTTTCTTGGTTAACAATGATCTACTATTGTCATTATTGGAGAGAGTAGTCTTGAAACAATACCAATATTGAGTACTTCGTCATGACATTATCATCTATCTATAACAACAAAGAAGGCTTATCGCTCTCGCCTAATTAAATATATTGAACGGCAACGTCTTAGGGCACCTAATTAGTAATTACATTAGAATTATAGTATGTCCGGGGAATTACCGTATCGAAACCAACGAAACTGTGGTTTTCCGGTTTATTACCGAGTTAGAACTACCGTTCAAGTTAATGTTTTTTAATTACTGTGTAGTTACAGGTACTATTTGATTATTATCAAATAGAAAATATATATTTACAGTTAAACAGATATAAGGTTTACGAAAAATGGGATAGATATAGTGAGCTCGCTAAACTGCTGGTCTTGAATGTTAAACAATAAACTTATAAGCCCGGTTCGCGAATAGGACCACCCCATCTCTTCCCGTGGGTACCTTTAAGAGCCGGCTAAAAGAATGCCCTGGGAATAGGCAGAATTCTTCTTGATACATTTAAAATCTGCGATCACCAAGCCGCCTGCTAAGTGGTGATCATTCTAAATCCCTCCCTATGATTAGCATCCAAAATGGTATTTTAAGAGCCCTGTGTTCAGTAGGCCTAGCACGAATATTTACGCGCGCGTAAGTGTAACGTTAACGTAAGTCAGTTGTATGGCATTTGATCTGCCCCCTATTACGATTGAGCTAGCAGCGCTGCTGACGCGCGTCTGCCGCTCAACTGCTGTATGAACCTTGACAGCAGTTGAGCGGCAGACGCAATCGTAGGGGGGTTTTACGTTAACGTTACACTTACGCGCGCGTAAATATTCGTGCTAGGCCTACAGCAGTGGACGTCTTTCGGGTGATGTTGTGATTGACATGAGTGTGTGTGAAACTCATAACATACCTCTGCATCTGGGTTTAAAAACATTACCATCGCCATCATTCTTTACTGAGAGAATAGTGAATAAATGATGACGGAAATACCTTATCCAGGTTCTGGAATGAGCTGATAAAAGGCAATGAGGAGCAGAGATCAGCTGTGGAGCACATAGTTGCCGGGACCTCGGGGAAAGCCCCATACATCGTGTTTGGGCCGCCGGGCACAGGGAAAACTATGACCATTGTCGAAGCTATCATACAGGTAACAGTTAGTTCTCACTTTGTATTTTTGAATGAATGACGTGACGTGCTAGTCGTTCACCTGATGTTAAGCGACATGGCCCATAACAGTTGCAGTATCACTCGGAACTGTAAAATAATAGTTTCGCGTGCACTGCGCACGTCATCCTGGTACATCACACAGTCTAGTAACAGATTATTAGACTGTGAGATCAGGTCATATAGTCTCATTTGTCCAGTAATTTCAATAACCGTTAACGCCCTTTAAACCGCAACAGTGTATTGCTTGCATACTACTGCTTGGTGGCAGAATGACTGGCAAAGCGGGGGTACCACCCTAGACGAACTTTGCAGAAAATAGTAAATACATACTGGAGATATATAATCGTTCAACATCTGGTCAGCTATTGTGTAATATTTTGCAATGTGTCTATATCATTGTATGGTTTCCAGCTGGTAGTTTGCAACAAGAAGAACCGCATCCTGGTGTGTACCGACTCCAACATGGCCGCTGACCATATCGCCCTGATGCTGCTCAAATATAACGCTATGCTCAATATAAACAACTTCATACTGCGCGCCAATTCGCAGTCCAGAGAGTGGTACGTACTACTACCGTCATACTTTTGGTAGAAATATGAACTCGTTCACAATCAATGATTTATTTTATGTCTTTATTTTATTGGTACGCAGGTTTGCGAATTGGTCCAATTTTTAGCCTAATCTTAAAATCATCAGACCACCTTCTAGAACCGCGGGGAGCCGATGGATGCTGGAGATAACAGCTGCTTAAAGTGGCGTTCTCTGGGGGAGGCCTATGTTCAGCAGTGGACGTCTTCAGGCTGTTCATGATGGTAGTGATGATGAGAACCATCAGAATGTTAAGTTTATGGTTACTATTAGTTAGTTCGCAGTTTTATTTCCAAGCCAAAAAAGATTGTAACACAGAGGGTTATGGTCTAAATTTCCTCGTTAATATTTCATCCCAGGACCACGATGCCAGCGGCGCTGATCCCCGTATCGAACGGCACCAGCTACGAAAACTACCAGTCGATGGACAACACTGCAGTCTCTCCGTACAGGATCGTCGTCACCACGCTTTTGCACGCTGCGAAATACTTCTCGTAAGTGCTCCCGTATTATGTTACAATAGCAGTAGTAAGCAACAGAAAACACTTAACAATCGGTTGCAAGATGTCACTTTAAGGTCTTGAAAAAGAGGTGCACTTGATACAAAAGCTCCCAGTTTTGATTTTCACAAAATACAGTACTAAATTTGTCCAGTCCCATTTTTACAATACAGGAAGTGGGCGTTGTAGGCCAAATCTGAATCCATGAGGAAATTAATACAGAATGCAGACTACGTTCTTTTAAATTAACGTGTACAATTCGAGGCTAGGATTTTGAACCCTAACTATGATTCCCTGTATCTAGTGACCCAGAAACTATGAGAACCATGCTTCCACAACACCTAGACACATCTTGGACTGTCGCAGGAATTCCTCGTCTTCGGATTATGAAACGACCAGCTCAACCACCCACAATACAAAGGCTGTCAAATTTTACTATTATCAGTAACATTTCTATGTCCAGTGCTCGCAGCCAGAGGAAATGCAAGTTGAGCATGAGCCATCTATTCATCGACGAGGCAGCTCAGGCGTCTGAGCCTCACACTCTGGTGCCGATCACCGGGCTTCTAGCGCCGTCCGGACAACTGGTGCTGGCTGGTGACCCACAGCAGCTGGGGCCTGTTTGCATTTCCAAGGAGGCCTATGGACGGGGACTGGGTAACTACTTCGTCCAAACTACTTTGCCCTTACTACTGTACTTCGTGCACTATTACTGTACAGTCCACGTCCAAAGTACTGTATTTTGCTCAAACTACTTTCAAATATCAAATATCAAATCATTTATTTTGTGATACACAGGTCATAATAACAGATGTTAGAACAAAATAATAAGGCCATACTGCGATCAGCCGCAACGGCATACAAAATTACAATCTACAATCAATACTTTATTATGTCTAAAACTCTAAACGACTGTGCTTCGTCCAAAATACTGTAATTCGCCCAAAATCCTGTGTTCATCCATAAGTACTGTATTGTGTCCAAACTAATGTACTTCGTAGAAGCTACCTGTACTCCGTTGAAACTACTATTCTTCTACTATTATTCTACAATACTATACTTCGTCCAAACTACTATACTTCGTCTAAACTACCGTACTTCGTCCACACTACTGTTCTTCGTCCAAAATACAGTCCAATCTACTGTACTACGTGCAATAGACTGTACTTTGTCGGGCTTTCTGCGCCTTCTGGACAACTAGTTCTGGCTAGTGACCCGCAGCAGCTGGCGCCTGTTTGCATGTCCAAGTAACTACTTCAACCAGGTTACTGTACTCCGTAGTTCGTCCAAACTACACTACTTCATCTAAACTACTGTTCTTCGCCCACACTGCTGTTCTTCGTCCAAACTACATTACTGTACTTCGTCCATACTACTGTATATCGCCCAAACTCTGTAGTAATTTTCTACCTAAAATATAGCTCATCCGCCGTAACCTGCTTGTGATAGGCTTTCGCTAAACATTACGTATACCGTACATCAAAATGGCCAATACGCTAAATGGCTTTGAAAGATTTCTTATTTCCCTTTTTACTACCAGGAACATCTCTTTTGGAGCGCCTGAAGCTGACCCACGACAACCTGTACCACAACGATTCCAACTACATCACGATGCTGCGCCGCAACTTCCGGAACGATCCCGATATTCTGCAGATACCGAACGAACTGTTCTACAACAACGAACTTGTGGTAAGATGCCAACCGTTTACAAAATATACAGTTTGTTTTAAAACGTTTCTAATAGAAATAAAGCACAATGGAGTCCCGATGACTAACTTGAAAAAACTATATTCAAGATTTCAATTTTCCTAGGAACCAACCCCGTTTTCTTTTTCTTAACTGTAGGCTCACACTGCCGGGACTAGACGGCCTAACACGATAGAACAGTACTGATTAAGTATGGAAAGTATATTTTTTAATATGATTGTTTTCAGGCTCTGGCCCCATTCGATCAGCTCAGTAAGACAAGCATCCTCGGGTTGCCCGGCGGTGAAAGAGCCATCGTTTTCCACGCGCTGAACTCTCGGGAACAAAGGATGGGAAACGCACCCAGGTCTGTATTCTTTAATCATTGCTTACACGAGTAGTCATTTCAACTTGCCAATCCTAAGAGCTACATCGGTCACTTTAGTTCTCCTGCGGATCTCCTCATTTCGGATCCTATCTCGCAGGGAAACACCGAGCAAAAAAAAAAAAAAAAGCTGGTGAAAGCCGCGGGGAGCCGATGGATGCAGGAGGCGAGCAGCCGCTCTAAGTGGCGCTCCCTGGGGGAGGCCTATGTTCAGCAGTGGACGTCTTCAGGCTGTTAATGATGATGATGACACGAGTAGTTATCTGTAGAAATCGACATATCTCTTCTTATTACAGATTTAATCGAAACGTGTTTTCTGTTCTGCATTGTGCTGAATTGCTTGCACTGGTGTGGGAAAGAGCACTTTTTCAAACTCACTAATTGTAATAGGCTTGCTATGTAATACACAGAGATATCTAATATACTAGTCAAGAATGTAATATTTACTAGTAAAAGCGCTAAAAATAGTATTTGTATTTGAGACTATTTGTTTATTTTTTCAGTTTCTTCAATGAGAAAGAGCTGGACATGTTGAAACGCTACGTGAAGACGTTGATAGATGTTCACAAAGTTCTGCCGGAAGATATCGGTGTGATTGCGCCCTACATAAGACAGGTGAGCCTTTACACACGTTTTTGTGACTTTAAGAAGAAAATTGGTTCCAGCGAACATTGAACCTCCTTTTTTGATGCTGGTTAAAATTAAACTAGACCTTATGTATACTCTTAAGGTAAAGGGTATTTATGGTCATCACAAACAAGTTAATGAAGCGAATTACAAGTTATGATATTTAATTCAAAGCTCCACATGCTCTAATTTCGTTAGAAAACGTGCCAAAAACACCTTGTTTGCCCTACCCTTCGCCTTAAGAACTAGGCTCACTGACAAGATCTCCGTTCTCTTTAACACCTTATGTGTCTGTATATTCATGGAGTAGTATTTAATAACCCGTCAAACTTATCTTTACGGATTTTTTTTCATATAATGAAAATGTGTTCATGAAAAGTTCATCAACATTCACAGGTGTACAAAATGAAAGTGTGGCTGGTTTCGCAACTGTACGACAAGATAGAAGTTGGCACAGTGGAAGCTTTCCAAGGGAAGGAGAAGCGAGTGATCCTTGTCTCCACCGTACGAGCCAACTGCCGGCTTCTGGACTACGACGCTAAATACGGACTGGGCTTTTTGGTCGACGATAAAGTGAGTTATACGTGATTTTGGAATTATTCTCTGCCAATTTATCTGTTTTTTATGCTAAGAATAGGACCACATCATCTGTTCCTTCTTCGTTTCATTGCTATCCCTTCTTATTATTGTTCTGTAATAATCTACTGAGACAGAATGTCAAGCGTTGTGATTGTACCCAATGACAAACAATCGCTTAGAGTGGCGCTTTGTTGAGAGACCTATGTTCACCAGTGGATGGAGCAAAGCTATAGCGATATGAAGAGACGCACGCACCTATAGGTGCCTGTAGATATATATATATAGGCTTGCAGTGCTGTGCGAGCTAAACAGCATTTTATTTCGTTGTAGCAAGAGTTGCTATTTGTTTGAGACCTCTTGGAGCGAAGCTTCTGTATCTATCTATACTTTACTATTAACTCCCTTGTTTCTCGTTTAAACTCACATGTCAACTTTAAAATACTCAACGCTCATTGGTTGAAGACAGCCGAGGATCAACAGGCAACCAAGGAGCATACAGTATTTTTATGTTGATTAGTAACTTTAACAAACGTACAGGTAACGGGAGGTAAATGTTTGAAAACACAAATACTCTACTCTTTTTGAATTCGAAAATACATGTTCGATAATTAATATGAAATCAATATCGGAACAATTTAGAGTTCTTCACAGATCATATAATACTATAGTAGGTTCCTCCAATACGCCTGTATATGGAAACGTCTGAAATAGTCTGGAAGTTTCTCAAAAGCACAGTGAACAGTACCCGTAGTACGAGTATTTCAATATGTGAATTTAAAATTTGTACTGCCATTTTTAGTTCATCAACGTGTCCGCTAGGGGCGCTGCAGAGAAATATATGGGAGAAAAGGGAGAAAACGTAAACGAATCTAGTTTTAGTAAACTATCGAAACTCGTACTAGAGGTACAGATATATTCTAAGCGAGCATGCTGTACCGTCGACAGCTTCTTCACAAAGTTCTACTTTTGCAGAGATACAACGTGACCTTGACCAGGGCTAAAGCGAAGCTGGTCATCATCGGCAACCCCGCTTGCCTCACTCGCGACGTCAAATGGCGCAAGTACATGGGGCTTTGCAAGGAACTGGAATGCTACTTCGGCCAGGAGAACCAGCAGCTGGAAAGAAACGAGGCCATGTTGACTGAAATAGCCAAAACCAGGTTCAACAAATGCGGACTCACCGATGCTCTCAAAGAAAAGAAGAAAGAAATAGAAGAAAACAAGAAGAAGAAAGGGAATCGCAACAACAAAGGTTAGACGTGCAAAGGCGATATGCATCGTGGCGATAAGTCATAAAAATACCTCATACTAGTGAGAAATCCTATGTTTGTACCTGAGAGCTATAAGCTCATAGTTTTATTATTAAATATTATTAAGTTTATTCTATCTCTAACAATTTTTCTATCTAACAATAAATATCACTCGTAAATCACAGACCTATAGTATTATTGTAATACTAATTAAAATGTATTAATAATTATTATAACAACAACGCAAGACTGAAACTATTTTTAATTTAAACTAATTACCTTATTGAAATAATGAATGAAATAGTAGTATTGAAAGAGACTGTACCTAGTATGATATTATACCTCTTAGGTACAAATATATGATATGAGACTGTAGTACCCGGGTTTCGCAAACTTATAAAAACATCCAAGCTTCATGCAATTTTGTTGAATTCATGTTAATTAAAATGGTGCTTATCGTTACGTAGCTATACGCCTTTGATACCGGCTCCGTAATAATGGATTTTTTTATTACTTGGTAGCTCTCATTGTCATTTCAAACGTATTATCGTAATTATTATTCTGACATAGAGGCGTACCGTTAGGTGATATTTAGTTAAGTGTATTATCGTGTTACGTTAAATTCTTTTTGATAGATTTATAGCTGTAAGGATTTCTTATTACATACATTTTTAAAACTTGAATTTTCTTTCTGTTACATTACGTATGACATCTCCATAAATTCTTAATTTCTAAAATCTTTATATTTTCCATAGTCTTCTATGCGTGTTCTAATGGTGTGTGTTTATTTTTTGGAACTACTGAGTATCAAGAGCTTAAAATAATCTGCAGTATGACGTAGTTAACATTACAAATATTAAGATAAATTATTTGTAATACAACCAGTTGTGGGAGTCATCTGTTATAATTATATCACCGAGGCTATATCCATTTTGGATGCTGATACTGGGACCAACAATGTTCTATTATAGTCGTATACCTACTCTGATCGTCTCTTTTCCTCATTCTTTCGTTTTCTGTCAAACCCCATCCCAAAATTTCATTCTTCTATATGTTCACCAATAGTTCTGATAAAAAATATTGTTTCTCACTCTAGCTACTATTTCGAAGTATAGTGGGAGTGTGACACCAAATGTTCATTCATTTCAGACGTGTTTATGTTGATATGATCTTCACAATCTAACCATATTTTTTCATTCCATACCAAACCTATAGCTAGCAAACTTATCCAAAACACACTTGTTGCCACTTTGAATGGCAATGCCCAATTTTTGTCCCAAATACATTAGCTTTTTGGTCACGTGATATTTCTATTCGACGCTACCTGCATAACACTCCCGATTCCGTGACACTATTATATTGATTATAGCAAAAATGTAGTCACTGCCAGCTTATATTTCAGTTAGGGTTTCGCCGTCTCTTACTAATCTTGAAGGGGATGCCTTCATCAGAGAGAGATGGTGGACAATCAACTGTTCGCACTGTTCATAATATTAGCTATTGATGCTCAGTAATTTTCTAATTAAGGTTCTGAAACTATGTGTTAGGGTAAGAACCACAAGAGAGATTGTCCAAGACATTCCTATGTGTGCCATTGATTAAAATATAAGTAGACAAGGATCGTAGCATTGTGCGATTTAATTAGTAACATAAAGATATTGCTAATTGCTGTAACTTCACGTGCATATCTTAAAAAATATGAATCTTAATATGAATAGCTCCTGATTCTGGCCTGGTACCAAGTACACAGTGGTCCAACGTTGCATATAGTGAAAAACAATATTATGTTACAGTATTACACCTTAGGTTGACGTTAAAACTTCGTAAGTTTGTAACCATTCTTAAACTGTACCTATACAATAATAACAAGAAATTTAAAACAAAGTAAATGTAATACCATCCAAAATTTAAAAAGCAATTATTTGCATAAGCTAAATTTTTTTGTAGGTTGTAACTTCATAAAATATTTATATAATTATTTTTTCTGTGATAGAAACGTTTAAAACAGAGTGTGTAATTAGCAGTAAGATGTGCCTTGAATTAACAATATTACAATGTACTTATTACATGGTAGATTTTTGACGTTTTTTATATTTTGATATCATATAAATATACACTGATTCTAATTATTCGATCGTAATGATTTTCTTGTGAATTGTTGTCAATTTGCATTGGAATTCTTTTTAACTATAACGTAGATAAAGTGCTATTTAAACCTGACCAGCGGCCTCCTCGTATATCAGTGAAGTGTCAGAGACGAATCTGGGACTCGCCCTAGTCTTACTAAAACCCCTCATCCTCGGTTTCTAGTACCTATGTTTCAAGTTAAACTTTCAACTTAAGGTCAACTTAAAAATGCGAAACGCTCTTTGTTGTTCCCTGTTGATCATCGACCGTCTTCGGCCAATTAGCGTACAGTATTTGGTGAGTTAAGTTGATATAGGACTAGTGTTGCCTTATTACTGAAACTGACGCTAACTTGGTGGTTTATTTTCATTAAGTTGATGGTAAATATAAACGCAATCTTGTACGTTGGCACGTGGTGGATGGAAGTAGATGAAGCTTAAGTTATTTTCCCTTGCTAAATAGTATTCCTCCGTTAATGTTCTTTTCCACTGATTCCTGATACTTCACTCCTGTGCGTGGATTGGTTCCTATGTTGGGTAATTTTTCTACTTGCCATCATTTAACATCTATCTCTCTCATTTGATATAAAAATGAGTAATGTCATAGATTACTAATTTACTATCGTTTCTGTTCATGAACCATCGTAATATTGATAAAGGGAATCAGAGTATTATTAAGAAATTATAAAAATCTAATTTTAAGTGTTTTTGATGACTTTTTGATCGCCGTTTTTACTATTATTAGAAATACTCGTATTTGACGCCAAAAATTTATAAATTTTAAAATTATTTTTAGTTTAACATTATTATCTAATATCTTTTTCGTTCAAGGAATCTCGATATATTCATTCGGCTCAGGCTTAAAGGCTGATCAATAATTAAATATTTCATATTTTAATATTCTTGATCATAAATTTTATTATGCAGGTTGTTTGTTACTAATTTTTGTCTAAAGATGAGGTGAAACCCCGTTTTTAATTTTTTTGTAAGTGTTCGGTTAGGATAAAATTGTTTCATTGCGTTTTAAGTTTGGTCAGTCGAAATGTGAAGTCGAAATGGTTACGGTCCTTGTAATTGTTTAGTTAAGTTTCGTTACTATACATACTCGTAATTATATACTTTTAATACTATTATACGTAATTTTAGCAACACAAGTGTTTCATTACTGTAACTACCTGATCAATGCTTGGAATATTGTTAGAATACGATTTATGGTGTATTATTTCAAATATTTTATTTGTATTGTTCACGATTTTTATATAGCAACACCGCGACATAATAGGGCTTATTATTTGTTTCAGCCTGTGTAAGTACATCATTTCGAAATCATAGTTTTAACCTTTTAATAAAAATTGGGACATTTGAGCATCAGTAGTAGTAAAAAATGTATTTCATGCAGTTTACTAATTTCATAATACCTACCTCTAAACCTACCATCAGTGTGAAGTGGGATCAAAATAATTAAAATAAACTATTAGTACAATAACATAGCTGTATGTGTATATTTATAAGAACAGGCTACATGACTACATTTTGTGAACTTAAAATAATTGAGATCAAAATTTAACAATATATTGACTAGTTGCTTGATGACTAGCTAAAATTGAGTAAAAAAAGAGTATCCTAAACATTAAACTAACGTTCATGAATCAGCATTATATAATATACTGAATGATGAACGAAGTTAATAATTTTCAGCATAGTTATTTCTACATAAAAATCACAAATAACCGTCAATCGATTCGTTAGTTCATTCAGTTCCATTCGGAATGCCTATCTTGCTTTTTATTCAAACTTGATAATCTATAGGATAGTCGGTAATTCTTATTCAGCGCGAATGTAAGCGTTTTCCCCGATTCCACTGACTCTCCTGTTGGAGAAAGGTTTTAGAAGGTACTGGATCTTGCTGTCGAGCACGTAGCCGACCCCTGTGCAGATGCCTAGAGGCTTGTTGCAGTAGTAACCGGGAGCGCACTTCTGTCCGTAGATGTCGAAGTCTTGCTTCACAGTGCACTGCTCGCCTGGGCCCTGGAGGTAAGAGTTTTGAAAATTAATAATATGATATCACAGTAAACTAAGTACTTAACCCTTTTTCATATTTATCTATTGCCGTGTCGGTCTATCTCTGTATTGCAGCAGGTTATTTATGTCTATATTTCAAGTGACAGCAGGTTTTTCGTTTCAAAAAGTTCCCAAATGTTAGGATGCAATTTTTTAGTGCGTTTACGTCATCAGTGTATCATCAGTGTTTAATATACTTTAACCCTCTTTTGTCTTACAGACAGGAACGCCAATTGCACCTCTGAGCCGAAGATATAGAAGCTGCTAATAAATGTAGGTGGTGGTGCGTGAAAAAAGCAATTGTGTGACTTCACCGTACCCTGTAGCAGTCCCGTCGGTTGCCGCACACCTTGTTGATGTAAGTACCCAGCGAGCATTTCTTGTACTGCTTGTTGCCTTTTGTAATCGGACACTCCTCGTAGCTTGGCATCCAGTGCCCCGCCTCCTCGCACACAGGGCATTCTACTAGATCTCTGTGAAACGAAATCAATTTCAGTTGTTTTTTATAGGCACGGCAACTCCACAGCACACTTTTCCTTATCCTCTTAGAAATGACCCAAGTCCATGGTCAGACCTCTGGTATGCCGTTGTCATTATTTGAATGGTATCGTTTTAGGTCGGTCAAAACTTAAGGCTTCAAGCATGCATAAAAAATAACGTATCTAAGTCACCATATAAACTGTCTGAAAGAGCTACTCTGCATACTTGCTCGAAGTACTCTGGCTTTAATTCATGAACCGAATATTGGGTCCCTCAATTCTAGCTAGCCCCAAGTAAAACAATTAAGTGTCTGTTAGAGTTATGATGTAATGTAGTAATGTATTACCCATTATCTTCATTTACGGGCTCTTCCCTCACAATAAGGTTGCCAGACTCGTATCCATTGTAATGCGCTAGGGAGGATCCGCAAGCGACCAGCATCAAAAGTGTCAGCTCCAGGAGATGCATATTTGAAGAGTTCTGAAAGGTATTAGCGTTTTGGAAGAGTAGGAAGCATCTCTCACAATGTAGTCTAGAAAATAAACATGCAAAAAAAAAAATGATGGCCGTATAATTTGAATAAACAAATTGTTTAATCAGTTCTAGTAGGTACTTCTAGTTGGCATGGCTCTGGCACGTCTCGACGCAAATATGGTCGGATTTGTCACCTGTGGACTTTTCTGAACTGTCTATTTATTGAGCGTTGAACACAGACCCACGCAATCATCATGACAGCCTCCGTGGTGTGGTGGTTGAGCAGGTCGGCTCATAACCCGGAGGTGGCGGGTTCGATTCCCGCGACAGAACAAGTATTTATGCCCGAAAAAAAAAAGAAGCGCAAATACTTGTTCTGTGTCTGGGTGTTGTGGGACCATGGTCCTCGTAGTTCTTGGGTCCCTAGATACAGGGAATCCTAGTTAGGGTCCAGGATCTATGTATGTGAAAAAAAAAAAAAAAAAAAAAAATCATACGTACCTCTGGGACCACAGAACATATTTATTATACATGGGGCAGACCTATGTTCAGCAGTGGACGCCTTCAGTCTTTAGGCTGCTGACGATACACATATCTTGTGTATTGGCAGATAGAGTGGAAAAAGCGATAGTGATATTGACGTGATCTGTCATGACCAGCCAAACTATAATGATGACTTTATGAAGGACGAGTATTTGTCCAAGGTCTAATAAACACACAGACTCTTGTGTTGGCTTGTCGACCGTGAGACATTCGCGGTTTTATTTCTCTACATTTTAAGGTAATTTGTCGATTGTTCCCGTGCCATGCGTGCCAAGTAATATTTCTGTAACCGAAGCAGTAAACATTCGAAGGAAGTTCTGAATAATAACCGTGTGTCATGGCCGATAGATACGGATCAGCGTTATTTTCCTTTTGTATTAATCATGGGCTAATATTATCGCCCACCGATGTTAGTGTTGTGAATGAATGTATTTGTATTCGGTTAGCGTCATACAAAAGTAGGTGGGTCTGAAAAGGATTAGGATTCCAATAGACTCATTCTACTATTTCTTAACGTATTGCTGATCGTGTTTAGATGTAGAGACATTGTGACAAAGTCCTCTTTGGAACGTTTTTGTTTTGGTTTAGTGCCATGTCGCTACAGAATGGTTCAATATTGAGCCATGTTATTTTGCACGTAAACGCTCTATTTTCACACTAACGTACCTAGTAGCTATATATCACGGGATCAACAGAATATTTCGTAACAACACATGAGTCGCGAAGGTCGCAATCAGTCATCACCTTTGCGATAAAATTAACGTTTATTCTTTACATTCATTTTACAGTTTAACCCATCACAAGACAAGACTGACTAGGAATTACCAAATATGTCAAATATCCAACTATCTATACATGTAAAATAAGTTAAATAAAAAATAGTGTTGTCAGTATTAGCGACTTGAGTAGGAATAATAGGATACTAATAGAAATTGAAAGATTTTCTTCCAGTTACCGTTAAAGTACCTAGTAGATATTCTGTGCTAAAAGTTAAAGAACTCTACATTGAGGGTATCAGCTGTATTATATTAACATACCTAACCAACTTTCATTTTTAGTCAAGCGTTAATGACATCCGTATATGTATAGAAAACATAAGTATTTCCGCTCACAAAGTCAGTGACATGGAAATTAAAATTAAAAACAAAACGTCATTGCATCGCGACGCGACGGTGGCTGAAAGTTAGTGGAGAGATTATTTCGTAAACGTGATCATTGCTGGCAATGTTCCTTCATTTGTAAGATTATGTGAGGAAAAGAAGTGATGTTTGAAGATCTTTAAAAATATTCAAATGATAAGATGTTTATCCGTTTGAGTCCGGGGGCGTATTCGATGTGCGCGAGCGCCGCCCGCCCTAGCATTTGCCATTTGGCCGCGAAATACGCATTCATGTGACACACTTCGGACAATACGGACCATTGAGATTTATTTATC
Organism: Ennomos erosarius; assembly: GCA_963580505.1. Taxonomy (NCBI): domain Eukaryota; kingdom Metazoa; phylum Arthropoda; class Insecta; order Lepidoptera; family Geometridae; genus Ennomos; species Ennomos erosarius. Next base: position 7,936,114 of record OY756996.1, on the reverse strand, counting down.
ACTGCACATTTTTCGAGTCGTTTTGATCAGATACTTGAATACTTCTCGTTTGTGATTTAATTTAGTGCATCCGTTTATTTGAAAGAAAATTTGAAAACATGGGCATGATATCGCGAGTGCGAGGCCGCATAAGGAGTGATTCTTTCTCGAAAATTCAGACGCTAAAGTCGGAGGACAAAATCGCTAATATCGGTGAGTTATTCCAGATTATCGTAGTTATTTGTAACTATATTTTAATTGATTTACTCAAACATTGATTTCTTTTTTCATAGTGTTTTATGATGGTTTTATGACATTCTCAGTTGATCTGCGAAGTGTTTTGTTGACTTTGTTTGGCAGCATTGACAAGACAATCTCCTACAAAAATATATTTAATCTTGCTTCATTTTGCTAAATATTACACAATTTTAAAGTATTAGTAGAGTAAGTAGTAAAGTATTACATTAGTAGAGATGTTATGTTTTCTATATCAGTATCGTGATAACATAATAAACATCGCGTAGGTCCTACGCCGTGAGATGAGAATGCCTTTTTGTTATTGTAGAATTTGGAAGATCTCTTTCTAGATTGTTATTATTTACAAGCAGTGAGTCAGTTGTTTATTATTGTGTTGTTAACGCACGTGTATGTGCGCACATGTGGCTGTAAGAACTGCGTGGATGCACATTTCCAAAACGGCGTTTGCATATAGGTATAGGGAACCTCCGCAGTTAGTTCATTTGTTTTAGTGCCTTTTTTTATAAAAATATTACACAAAGAGCACATAAAATAGCGAAATTAATATAACCGGCTTGTACCTATATTGCTTAGCACTTTCTTATATAGAAGTCCTCTCCTTACTCTTTCTATTTATGTGATAATAATGTCATGCCATAGGTACCCTTTTATGTTCTTTTTGGTCAAAGATTGAAAGTAAAAACGTAAGTAAGTAATACTTACCAAAAATATGGATACTTACTAAGTATCCATATTTTTGGGAAGCATTCACTCATAGAAGCAAAGATTACCAAGATTTATGCTGAAGGTTTGTATGTTTTACTTTTCATGAAGTATGTCAGGCATTCAAGACTGCGCTCCTAACCCTGAGACAGCATCTCATCTGCCAGATATTTGGCTTAAGTCAACGTACTCGAGGTAATTCAATGCTTTTTCAGCTGACGATCGTGAGACGAAACGCTCGATCGTTTATTATCGAATAAAATGGAAAACATTTCAGCAACCAGATGGGTTTTTATGACCATGTTGTTACTGTTCTGTACAATGCTTTCATATTTTTCTTTGATTGAAATTTAGCGGCGGGCAGAATTATGTTTTTACATCATTATTTTTAGTTTAGTGCAGGCTGTAAATAAAAACAAGACGCGTTATTTTCATTTTACGACTTCAGAGTAAAAGATTTTTTGTTTCGTGCGTACGCAAAACATTTAGGTTGAAGATATAGGTATGCGAAGTAGATCAAGGCGACTGAAAGATGCATAAAACAGCCAGACACACCGGACAGAAATCAAAAGTTTTGAATTAAATTCAAGTAGATATTTATCATCGTTGTTAATATTTATTATGAAAATACAAACACTTACGAAAATACAAATAAACGGCTTATTATTGACAACACGTTTTTACGTTTCGTTTATGTTTTTAAACTTTTATCCGAGCTGAAATATGGAGGTAATAAAAATCATTGACCTGTCGTTTAGTTGCAAAAAAAACATAAAAAACCGACCCAAATGATGTTTCCAGGAGAATCAACGAACTGAATCATCAAACTCAGCCTATCTATGCGCCATTCTGCTGGAAAATTAAAAGTACTTAAGTACTTAGTTTTATGTAGTACCCCGTAGGTCCATCCAACTATCAGATTCAAATTAAGTCACTTGCTGCCAAATAGTCATTTTCTTGGTTTTTCAAACAATTGGTAAATTATTTGAGAACTTTATTTATGTATGCCACAAATCAGCTGTAACGTTAGAAACCTTACATTTTTTTACAATTTTTTCGTCAGTCGGAAAACGTAGACTATTGAACAATGTCCATAAAATGCCACCGTTCAGGCTACTTTCCTACGACTTGGCCACTTCGATCACCAATTTACGGTATGTCTTTCCAATTACAGTTTGGCTGTTATCACTGGTACTCTTGTTGCCATACTGGGCTCCACGAGGGTTGCTGGTGGCTCTCGGAGGCGCTTGGTTGATGGCCGCATACACCTGCCTGGTGGTGCCAGTTCTTATATCTGCTAACTACCGGTACCCTGCGCGTTGGTGGCCCGCTGTCGTCAAGCTTACACAAGGTATGGTGTATCAGATCACGTCATAGACCTTTTGTTGCGTTTTCACATGTTTAAACGCTTCACCAGGAGATGAGACTATGTCAATTTCTGCTGTTCTATATACCCATGCTGGCGCACTTCGCGCTTTCGGTACGAAGACTACGCGGCAGGTAGTATTATATGCCTGTGCTATTAAATGAATAAATAAATGTGTGGACATTTCACGCAGCGCCATCTAGCCCCAAACTAAGCATAGTTTGTACTATGGAAACCAGATAACTGATATAATAAGTACTTGATACTTTTTGTTTGTGAATACATACATACATACGTAGAATACAATATAACACCCAGACGCAGAACAAACACCTATGTTCATCACACAAAAGTTTGTCCCGCTTGGGAATTGAACCCTACAGTTCAGAAGGCAGAGCTATTACCAACTGAGCTATCAGGCCAGTCCAGTATTATCTTCTGTGATCTGATAATACACACATTTTCAATGTAATTTATCAAATTATCACATCAGCCTTTTCGCGTCCACTGCTGAGCATAGGCTCCCATATCCACGTGTAGTGTGGAATTCGGACTTCCAGCGCTACATCACATGCATCAATATCAGTAACATGCGTCCAGTCAGGTCATGTGTGCCAGTAACACGCTTGCCAAGCATCTTAGTGATCGCAGTAGATTGTAATGCAGACCGAGAGAAATGCCGCCACCCATTCGCTGGATATTTCCTTAGCCGGATCTTACAACACCCACGGAATAAGATGAAGTCGTGGTCCTGATGGTCTAACATGCGACCGCGAGAAAACTTGCCGTCGCTGTCAGAGTGAGACACACTGAGGCGCTACCATAGCCTTGTCACGGTCTCGCACGAGAAAAAGTATCGAGATAATTATGTCGCGGTGTGCAAGCTAGCCCGGCTGGTCTTACGCCGAATCCACACCATCCAATGTAATTTATAAGTTCCAAAAACTACTCTCAGAGTAACGAATATGACCCAAAGTTATCACTTCCATTCTTAGAGTTATGACTTCTAGTGGCGCTTCCACTAGGTCAACTTCAAAGACGTCTGGAAATGTCCAGACGTCTTTTACGTCTTTTGATTGAATGCAATCGCAGTAATTATATATTTGGGATCAAAATGTACTGTAAAAATTTATGTCTCATCATATTTATTTTATCGCCCATGAGTAATCAAGGAAAATATCACAAATATATGTGGTTTCTTAGAAATGCTATTTTTATTTATTGACATGGCGTTAGAAGTCATAACAGCTAAATTCTCCAAAATATAAATGTCCATATTTTGAGTCCTGTAGGTAAAAGCCAAGAGTGATGAAACCCACGCGCAAGCGGTTAGATAAACAACTATACGTGTTAGGCCTAACTGAAAACAAAACAACATATCCGGAATACTTGGCACAAACAGCTGGGTGTGCGAATCTCCTGACCTATGTCCAACCCACGACTTTTTTACGTTGTCACATAATATAGGAAAAGACGTATTGGTAACGGGTTACAGTCAAATTCTGAATGAAGAATAGAAATAGTGGTAAAACTTTGGATCTTATACAACTATGCCTATGATACCGATCTACACATTAAACTCGTTGAACGAGTCTCGTTCTAAAATACAAATAAACTAAACGAAAAAATACATATTTTCAAATGAACAAACGAATCATAAGTTCATGTTATATCTTAGCTATATCTTAGCAATTTCGCTTATTCGGTTTCAATCCTGCCTCCAACATCATACGACGCGGCGTGTAAATTTTTGCCAGTATAATATTTATGGTGCCTCAATCGAATAAAATATTTTAAGCCAGATGCGTTAATAAATTACATAGGTACTATGGATTGACCAACTCCGGATGCAAACCGATTAAAACCGATTTTTAAAACGCATTTCCATCGTGTATAAACTTAGATATATAAACATATTTTTGTTGGAAAGTCAGATCATTGTCGAAAGAGCTGAATGAAGCGGCGGAAACTGGCCTCCGTCCAACGAATTTGCGTCAGAGCAGAGCTCAGAGGGCTTGCTTTTATACCAGTGCGGTGAGCGTCCAAACAACGCATGGCGCTCACGCCCCTCAAAATATACTGTTTTGAACAAAGAAATGTTACTTTGTTGATGGATGCTAGGTTACTACAAGGTCTATGTTAATGCGTAAATCCTTAGGTAAATCCGCGTGCGATGTCGTTATGTCAATTTCTGTCAAGAACTTGCATGAAGAGTAGAGCCAGTGGCGCATGTCTTGGTCAAAGATAATATAATACCTATAGTCTTGGTTAAGCATTATTTTGGACAAGTGAATATCGTTCATATAATTGGTAATATTTGTATTATTTTGAATGGTTAAAATCTTATTAGTAGGACTTGTAATCATTGAAAATTCGGCAGCTAACTATCATTCCGTGAATTTTTTCTGGCCATTAAAGTTTTTACTTATCGGAAAATATAGCTTTTTGCAAGGAACATGCACGACATACCGCATAATATGCGTATGACAATTTCTTAGAAAACTATTCTGAAACGGATACGTCGTAATATTAGTCCAGGAATTTGTGTGTAGTTGCCCTGAAAGCTGACTAATATTGGTTTAACAATGATAAGATAACGCTTTGTTAACGTGTACAATTGTACATGGTATGTGTTATTTAGTGTACATGGTGTGATTTACCAGCAACTACATGGGCCCATAACCTCAAAAAACGCCAACTTTATAGGCTGTTAATGATAAGGCAAAATGGAGCATATCCGCCATACTTTAAATAACTTATTCAATAGTAATAAATCAAGCAGATACTTGAAATACCTTACGAGAGTGTTGTGTGGGTTCCTTTGAGTTCTTCTGGTGGAAGTGAGCTTTGAACTGATATTTCCAACTCAGGGTGGTTCTTTTATATAAAACATCGTCCTGGGGTTGTTGGTATCAGGGCTGTAACATGCAAGATGGAACAAGCAAAATCATTTAATTTAATAAGTAAAGATTTTTATTAATAACTATGTACATAAGTTGAATGGTTCAAAAGCGCACAAGAGTTATATCTAGTGTGATATTTCAAATGTCTGCGTCAGTTTGATGCGCCGACAGATCTCTATATCATGTGCTGTTCTTACAATAAAAAAAAAGAAAGAAGTATTTAAAGTGAGAGTTGTTAAAATAGAGTCAAGTCATATGGGCTTAACATAGATTGAAGAAAGAAATGAATATCTCACAAGAGTTAGTAAAAAGTTCTTGTATTAAATAATTGGTTTTGGATTATTCTGTATATCTCATCCATATTTTTATAAGAGTTACACTTGTCTTAAAAATATATTAACGCTTCGTTAGACAACCTTATGCAAATGAGAGAAAAATATTAATAATTATTGGTAAAGGAATAAATGTGAACGATAGAATTTGATGTGACAGGCTTGACCATCCGTTAAGAATTTTCTATTGTTGCTGGCTGATGGCTGGGTAGGTGACCCTGGGTTATTGATGATTCGAGTCTCAATAACGGTAGGCCACCATGCGATTTCTACATTATTATGCGAATAAACTACATGTATACCTACGTTTGTTAACACCCAGCCAGCCGGCAGGCTCATCTTGATTTAGAAACACATGTATACACTATACCGTGTAGGTACCTACCTACAAGATATATTTCCATTGCTTAATTGCAGTAAAATAAAATGAAGATCAGGTGTTCCATAATAATGACTCTAAATAGTATTATTGTCTTGATAAAACAATATAGTAACAGGATGATGTTCAATTTGTTTGTTTTTCTTTGTTCTAGACGTTGCCAGAAAGCTACAAGTGCCTTTTGAATGGGCTCTAAAAGTGTTCAAAGCTGCCTATGCGCCGCTCGATCGCTCGGAAAGACTGTTCCTGCAGATGAACAACCTCTCTACTATGATATGTCAGGTGAGTAATAGTGTGAAAGCTAAAAAAAACCGTCTTATTCTAGCTGTTTTTTCCAAACTTGGATAACTTATAATTGAACTTATTTTACAAACACCTACAAAACCTTACCTTTTATAACACAACAGATTAAGGATTTCAGTTTGAGATTTAATTAAAAATAATATGGTGTGTTTATGCATTTTTTCGGATTTACCTGAAGCCTACTTGATCATTGACTCTTTGTTGCAGCTGCTAATGTTCACAGCCTGCGATCGCCTATTCTTGGCACAAGGCAGGCTCACCAGTCTGTACTCGCTAATGTTCTACAACGTTGTCACTTACTCCGTGAGCTACGTTCGCGAGATATGTACCAAGGAAGACTGGTCACCCTACGTCAATGTCACGCGCCATTCCCGCGTCAAACACCTCGCCATGTCCGCGACAAAGATCGTTCTAGAATGGACTAAAGCCGTCACATTTGTCGTCACCATTACATTTGTTCTACTCACGCTTGGCTTGGAGCAGGGGTTAGAGCATTACCGCCCTAACGCGATATACACCGTAATCACAGGGACTTACTATCTGCTTTCCGAGCGGACGTTCCTCGAGCTCTGGCCGATAGCGCTGACAGCGTTAAAGTTAGAACGGTTGGAAGGAATGGAAGCGTTGTATTTCAGTGCTTGGGCCCGAGCGGTGACCACAGCGCTGCCTCTGCCTTTAGTGCCGCTACTCGCGTGGTACGAGCGCTGGCGGCTGGCCGTACTTCTAATGTACATATGCGTGGTCGTGAATGGAAGACATCGGTTAGGAGAGGCGCTCATGAAGCTGAGAGAAGCTCGCGGTTCATTGGCCAGGTTCAGACGCGCGACGGTGGAAGAGTTGGCGACGCTTGAGGATGTTTGCGCAGTCTGTCTCGGTACCATGAAGTCGGCTCGTGTAACTCCGTGCGCCCACTTCTTCCACGCAGACTGCTTAAGGAAATGCCTCGCTAATTCCGACCGGTGCCCCATCTGCGTCAGAACATACGTTTTTTGCTGACTGTACCTGCGCTGAACAATTCTCGGATAAGACTGTTTCATCGCCGCTTCAAGACGAGATGAACGATGATTTCGAATTTATGTGATTGTTTATATGAATGGCTATGTACTACAATGGCTCTAACTTACCTGTGCAGTCACGACGTTTCTTTTAAGTGAGGCCATCACTGCACTGTAAAAAAGAGATGTTGAAAAATCGACCTGAATAGATAATAGTGGCACTGTATAGATAAATGTGGCTTTCGGTTTATGAAACGGAAAACCCTACCTATCTAGTCTAGTTTTATATAAGTGTACGATGTAGAATAAGTTCGACAACGGCCTATAAGTATTCGATTTGAAAATAAGCTGTGAAAAACGCTATTTCAATTGTGTAGTTTTTCGTTTTTTATGTAATAACAGGTATAAAGGATAGGATCTGTGTATAAAGAATTTTCCGTCAATTCGTAATGCTAGAATTAAATTTGTAGGTAAGGCTTTTTATTGATATGGTATCTGTCTTGTATCTAAAAACGCTTATTTTATTTTCTATCAACCCAAACAAAGGGTCCAAGTTTTTTTTAATAAAATGGTAACAATTTATTCTATAAACTATGTTTTTTCTTTACGATTCTGGAGTAAATCCCGTGGTTTACTTATGCTCATGTCCCTCCCGCACTTTAAAAAAACTGATATGTGCTGACATTTGTTTTGTTTTTGGACATCCTTTCATAATGCTCCCACAACTGTATGTAGCATTGTAGGTGCTTAAATCAATACACCCATTAACCTTCGTTTTCTGGCACGTTTGTCTCTTGTGTACTTTGAAATACTGAACGCTCATTGGTTGCCTGTTGATCATCAGTTATCTTCAACCAATGAGCGTACAGTATTTGGTAAGTTAATATGAGTTTAACAAACGTACATTGACTATACAGGATGTAATTTAATTCATTAGCATAAATTGAGCCCATGATACTACATCATTTATAGATGATTATTAAAGAGTAAAAGTGTGTAAATGAAAATATTTTTATTGAAAATTATGAAGATTGCCGCGGATGATTTTGATACATTTAAACGTTTTTATACATTGTATGTACTAATTAAAAACAGTACTACATTATTTTAATTAAATTTTGTATTGTAGCATTTGATTAAGTAAGTTATTCCATTTTTTGGACTTATTATTATTTCTAAACCAATGTGTAAGAATTCAAAAATTTTGGTCCAGACGTAACCGGTATCAGGAGTAGGTACTTAGTTTCAAAGGATGCTAATGAATTCATTACACCCAGTATAATCTTTGCAAACGTACGAGAAACCGGGGGTAAGTGTAATAATCTGCCATCATAGACCTATACCTAGTATAGTGTATGGTAGTTTCGTATTTGTCTTTCTATTAATTCTCTTTACTATGATGGTAACGGTAGGTCATTTTTTCCCCAACCGCCTTACCAAATATTTATAATGAATATACCACTTTAATCTTTCCTTGTGTAGCCATTATTATCTGGTATAAAGCTGTTACTTTTCGCGTTGCAGTTACCTACTCAAAATAAACCTGACTTAGAACCTATTAAACTACTGGGTGTAATTGAGTTCATTAGCACCTTCACCTGGTACCGGTCACGTGTGGACCAAAATTTTTGAATTCTAACACATTGGTTTGGTAATAATAATAACTCCAAAAAATTGAATAAATGCTACAATACAAAATTTAATTGGAATAATGGAGTACTGTTTTTAATTAGTACATACAAGGTTTAAAAACATTAAAATGTATCAAAATCATCCGTGCCAACTGCGTTAGGCGCCGCGGCAATCTTCATAGTTTTCAATAAAAATATTTTAATTTACACTATTTAGTCTTTAATAATCATCTATAAAAGATGTACTATCATGGGCTCAATTTATGCTAATAAATTAAATTACATTCCGTATATCAATGTAAGTCACTATATATATATATATATATATATATATAGTGATTTATTTTCTATTCATACTATAATTCTGAAGAAGTTCGCAAACAGTCATGGTCTATTTCAGTATAGAATTACGGGCCGCCGCCCGCCGTGCTGTTTAAAAACAAAAACCCCGCTAAAACCGTACCGAATACAAATGGCGGTCTCTCGGGGTTACCATGACATCATACGGTTACGTCACGTAAACAAAAAATACAAAAGCTTTTAAAGAAAAGCTTGTGTAATATAGTGGTCCCTCTCTTATGCAGGATATTATAGCTCATGTTTTGCGGTCGTCTCTGTTTAGACCGGGAGCTTGCTTTTCGGCACCACAATAACAAAACGTCCTATCGCAAATAGATTAGATTTGACAGTCGCGTCAGTCAGTCGCCGGGGCCGCATGCGTGGTGGGTGGCGCTTCGATTTATTTATTTTTTATTGTTAAGTCGTGATAAAATCGTAGTTTATCAATGAAACTGTGAATGGTTGCGCTGCAGTAGTAAACTGTAATCTATGTTATCAGTGTGCTATCGCATGTTATTGATAAAAGGTAAGCGTATGCATGTTGCAATGTGTAATATTAAAACAATACTAGCTAACACACTAATGTGTTACATTACATTTTATTTTCATACGTTTATACTTGTACCTACTACCTACATACCCAGTTACATAATATCTTTAATGTTATGAAAATACAACAATATCAATATACTCGTATGTTTTTAAGATAGATTTGAATTTAGCGTAGGTGTTTTTTTTATTATTTAGGTACTTAGGTAAGCCTTATTTACCTATATTATACTAGGTGGTAGAACTTTTCTGCAAAGTTCGTCTAGGTTGGTACCACCGCTCTGCCAGTTATTCTGCCGCCAAGCAGTAGTGTGCAAGCACTACTGTGTTCCGGTTTGAAGGGCATTGTAGCTAGTGAAATTACTGGACAAATAAAACTTTATGACCTGATTACACAGTGTAGTAATCTGATTACTAGACTGTGTGATGTCTCAGGATGACGTGCGCAGTGCAGTGTCAGCGAAACTACTATTTTAAAGTTCCGAGTGACCCTGCAACTGTTATGGGTGGCCGTATTGCTTAACATCAGGTGAACGACCAGCTCGTCAAACCATTCATTCTCATAAAAAAAAAAATTACCCATAGGTCCACTAAAATCGAAGCCATAGCTAAACTATTTTCATAAAATTTGTTTTAACAGAGCTTTGATATTTTAAACGTAGGCATGTTTAATTTATTATTAGCAATAACTTAATTATTATTTTGATTTATAATTTATTTCAATACTTACAAGTCACACATTACCAATCTCAAATTGCATACCTACCTCTTACTACAAAATACTTTGTTTCTGGAAAACATGCATGTTTCAAAATACTAAATTTAGTAAGCTATGTAATCAATAGTTATGTAGGTCCAATCAAATTGAATTGCTAGTGAAACATAATTATTACGGTTTTGAAATACGACATAGCGAATCCGAATTAGGTTTTATCAAAATGACAATGGTTTACGTAGCTCCCAAGCTATAAAAATCGGGTGACATATCTAACATTAATATTTTGAAGACTACTAAACTATTAAAGCGGTAAAATTGATTAATAATTACTATTTAACTTAGGTTCCTGTGTACCTACTCATATAAAAGCACATACTTACTACCTACTTAGTCATGTAGATAGAAATTAAAAATTGCTGAATAATATCGATAAAAATTGCCTTAAAATGATGTTGGCGTAATTAATTTTTATTTTACTTGAGTTATCTTTTTAGCGTAAATAGACCGTATATATTCCCATTAGCCCCCGGGTGGCAATCAGGAATAGCATACATAGGTACCATTCTTATAGCCTACTTAATACCTGTATGTAGAATCTTCATTAAATTTCCAAAACAATAAAATACTAAGTAAATAAAAATATTGGTGTACTCCCTTACTTACTTAATACAAAAAAAAAAAACAGAAAATGCTGAATAAAATAGACAAATATTTGGAAACCCAGCCTGTAAGGACATCGAGGCATAGATCACGTGCGACGTGCGACTAGCAGTTTTTTTCTTAATACCTAGCTAGAGCCATTGCAACCCCTACAAGTAAGTAACTGATGTAAAAATGTAAGTATTTAATCCATTATATATTACCGTGTACGTATAGTATAGGTACATAACATACTACCTAATAGGAGTTATAACCCCGCATTGCGCTTCTGACTGCGCGTTATCGGGCGTTCGTGGTAGTTTTTGGTTGTTTTCTGGAAGCCGGAAAGCGGCTTATATACTTATAATTATTTAGGACGGCTCCTTCGTAGATCCTGGTCACAGATAATATAATAAGTACTAACTTGGTTAACCAAATATTTTTGTCGCTAATATACGTTGGGTGGTTGGGTTAGGTTAGGAATAGTTATTGTGGAGCTGGTTGGTTCTGTAGTTCAAACTAGATTATAGAAACAAAATAAGACGAACAATACCAACGTTATCATTATTGTAAACGTCTGCTCTGGCATATGTACATAATTATATTTAGATCTGACTAAATGCTCTAATTAGATCTCAGACTTCAGAGGGTGTTACTAATTCCAGTGACATTGGTGAAAATTAGTTTCGAACTTTGTGCCGAATAGGAATACGAATAGGACCACCCCATCTCTTCCCGTGGGTGCCGTAAGAGTCGGCTAAGGGAATGTCCAGGGAATGGGCTGCAGCATTCTCCTTGGTCTTCACCATCATAATCTACTGCGATCACCAAGCCGCCTGCCAAGCGTGGTGATTATGGCAAACCCCCCCCCTAATGACAAGCACAAATAGAGACGGCCCCCAGTCCCCGGCGGCTCTGCTATCCCGTGGCTCCGTTAGCGGTCACGGTAACGGCAGGGCAGGGGGTGCGAAGAATCCCCGGCAGACGCCCGCACATATAACGTGCGCACATTGAGGGCTGACGAAAAGATGGTCGAATTGGAGGAGGAGATGAGTAAGTTACGCTGGGATGTAATGGGATTGTCAGAAGTCCGAAGACAGGGACAGGACACGATAATCCTAAATTCCGGTAACTTACTCTTCTACCGGGAGGGAGACCAACTGTCCCAAGGTGGTGTCGGGTTCCTCGTCCGCAAGTCTCTCATCAACAACGTGGTCAAAGTCGACAGTGTGTCGACCAGGGTAGCGTACCTGATACTCAGAATAACCAAACGGTATTCGTTGAAGGTCATCCAGGTATACGCACCGACCTCGGCACACTCCGACGATGAAGTAGAAGCTATGTATGAGGATATATCCGAAGCCATGCATACTTCCGAAACATACTTCACTGTTGTGATGGGAGACTTTAATGCGAAGTTGGGCACAAGGAATGGCGATGAGCTGAGAGTGGGGCCATTTGGATACGGGCAGCGGAACCCTCGGGGACAAAGGCTGGCTGACTTCATGGAGAAGGAGGGCCTCTTTATGATGAACTCCTTCTACAAGAAGCGGCCATCCAGGAAGTGGACGTGGATAAGCCCCGACGGTTCCACGAAAAATGAGATAGACTTCATGATGACGACCAAGAAGCGAATATTCGATGATGTCTCTGTGATCAGCAAGGTGAAAACCGGTAGCGATCACCGTATTGTAAGAGGCACATTGAATATCAATGTCAAGCTTGAAAGGTCGCGTCTGGTGAGGTCTACGCTCCGTCCAAATCCTGTCCAAATCCAAAACCCCGAAGGCTTTCAGCTGGAACTCGAAAATCGCTTCCAGTGCCTTGCCGATTGCAACACAGTGGACGAGTTGAACAACGGGTTGGTGGAAACTGTCCAAGCTGTTGGAGCTGAGTTCTTCAAGACCCAACGCCGAAAGAGGACTCAGAAACTCTCAGGAAACACTCTTAAATTAATGGCAGACCGGAACGAAATGAAACTACAGTCTTCAGTTGATATGTCAGCATACGGTGAACTCAATAGACGTATCTGGAGTTCCATGCGACACGACTTGCGTGCTTTTAGTACTTCACGTATTGAGGCCGCAATTGAGCGGAACCAAGGCTCAAAGGTGTTCGCAAAAGATTCGTCTATTGGGCAAAGCCAAATGACAAAACTGAAGACCGAGAATGGTAGTGTCATTTCATCCAAGCCTGAGATTCTGAGAGAGATCGAGAACTTCTATGGACAGTTATACACCTCGACACGTGAGCCCGCTACTAACACAGCTCAGGACACCAGAGCCAAGTTAGTCCGACACTATACCGAAGATATCCCGGACGTCAGCCTGTACGAGATTAGAATGGCCCTCAAACAGCTTAAAAACAACAAGGCGCCAGGTGAGGATGGAATTACGACCGAACTTCTGAGAGCGGGTGGTAGACCGGTACTTATAGTCCTCCAGAAGTTATTTAATTCTGTCATCCTTGAAGGTACAATGCCGGAGGCGTGGCACAAGAGCGTGGTGGTGCTCTTCTTCAAAAAAGGTGATATCACCTTATTGAAGAACTATAGGCCCATCTCGCTCTTGAGTCATGTGTATAAGCTGTTTTCGAGGGTCATTACGAATCGTCTCGCACGCAGGTTTGATGAATTCCAGCCTCCCGAACAAGCCGGTTTCCGAAAAGGCTTTAGCACCATAGACCACATCCATACGCTACGCCAGATTATACAGAAGACCGAAGAGTATAATCGGCCGCTATGCCTGGCGTTTGTGGATTATGAAAAAGCCTTCGATTCAATCGAGACTTGGGCGGTGCTGCAGTCCTTACAGCGATGCCAAATTGACTATAGGTATATCGAAGTGTTGAAGTGTTTGTACAGTAAGGCCACTATGTCAGTCCGACTGCAGGACCAGAGTACGGAACAGATTCCATTGCAGAGAGGCGTGAGACAGGGAGACGTTATTTCTCCGAAACTGTTCACGAACGCATTGGAGGATGTTTTCAAGCTCTTGGAGTGGAAAAGATTTGGCATCAACATAAATGGCGAGTATATCACTAACCTTCGTTTTGCCGATGATATAGTCATAATGGCGGAGTCGCTCGATGATCTCAGCACCATGCTCAACGACCTCAGTAGAGTCTCCCGACAGGTTGGTCTTAAGATGAACATGGACAAGACGAAAATCATGTCAAATGCCCATGTTCCACCTATACCGGTAATTGTTGGGAACGATACTCTCGAAGTTGTCGACAAATACGTCTATCTAGGGCAGACTGTCCAATTGGGTAGGTCCAACTTCGACAAAGAGGTCGCCCGAAGAATCCAACTCGGCTGGGCAGCGTTCGGGAAGCTTCGACCTATCTTTTCGTCCAAAATACCACAAAGCCTGAAAACAAAAGTTTTCAATCAATGTGTGTTGCCAGTGATGACTTATGGAACTGAGACGTGGTCTCTAACTGTTGGCCTCATTACTAAGCTCAAAGTCGCGCAACGAGCTATGGAGAGAGCAATGCTCGGTGTTTCCCTGCGAGATAGGATCCGAAATGAGGAGATCCGCAGGAGAACTAAAGTGACCGATGTAGCTCTTAGGATTAGCAAGTTGAAATGGCAATGGGCAGGTCACATCGCTCGTAGAACTGACAACCGATGGGGAAGAAAGGTTCTCGAGGGGCGACCACGAACTGGAAGACGCAGCGTAGGCCGGCCCCCCACAAGGTGGACTGACGACTTGGTGAAAGCCGCGGGGAGCCGATGGATGCAAGAGGCGAGCAGCCGCTCTAAGTGGCGTTCCCTGGGGGAGGCCTATGTTCAACAGTGGACGTCTTCAGGCTGTTGATGATGAGTTTCGAACTCGAAGCATTGTGTTGGCGAAAACTATTCATCTAGGTAGGTATCTCACAGCAGCCATCATTATGTAGCCGGTTGGTCATTTCATATTTTTTAGGTAGGTAGCATTATAATTATGAAAAGGTAGATAATTTTCATGTGCATAAATAAGCTTATCAGACGACGACCTTCCCACGCTTGGGACGATTACGAGTTACAATTGCACACTAATGTACACATAATAATGTAGTGTTTAAAGTACAAACAAAAAGAAAACAAATTGAAATAAACTGTAGGTAAGTAACTGTATTGATTCTATCATCAATCGGCAGTTTTAATCAGCGCTGGCTGGCTGTCCAGCTACTAGGGCTGTCAGGTCGGACTGCATCTTCTCGTTCGCTGAGTTATTTCTTAAATATTAATAGCTGTTATACTATTATAACTATTCTAAAAAAAAAGGTTCCACGATAGATTGTTGTCTATTTTGTTAGGGTTGGCCAATAAATGACCCTATCACTGCTGATCTTAGTATAATACGGACGAAAGTTTTCAATAGACTCAATATACAAGCTTCGTAATTATCCAAAAAAATATTATGTAGGTCTTAGATGTAGGTACTTATTTACGTCAAATCATGACCCTATGTGATGTGTGGCTATAAAGTAGCCAAATTTATTATAAGCGGTTGCGTCATTTTAACGAGATTACGCTATGCTACGAGATGTACCTACTACGCGCTGATTAAATATAGGTAGGTAAGTATAGTACTAATCCAAATTCAGTTTATGACTTTGTTGTTTTTTTTAACAAAATTATAGAAGGAGTTTTATATAGGTATCTATATTTCTGTGCTTCCAGTGGAGAATGGACGGCAGTCGGCAACCAATACTTGCATCTGCCGTTTCCAGCGAGAGCTTAATTTTCATAGGATTCAAAATATTCAATGTATATTTTGGAATAAGTATTAAATTGATACATAGTTTTAACTTAGAACAGCTATCTATATTATATTGTAATTAAAACTTTTAAGTATTGTGAAGGGAGCTGAGACAAATTTAAAAGAATCCTACAAAAATATATAAAAATTCAGTTTGAACATGAACTTGTAACCTTAAATTCGGCAAACCTTCGTTTTTGGGGCAGATTTAATCTGGTTGCTATAAAACAAGTACTAAAGTACAATGTTAACCCTAAGGTTACACTTAAATTATGTTATAAAATCCATTCCTCAGCCAGCTAATGCGATGATGTCATTTTCTTTAAACACTCGCTTGCTATACCTACAACTTGCGATATAATCTGCCGTGACCGCAGAAGCTGCATGAATAATTTATAGAGCCACAAATTAATATTTATTGAAGCATTAAGGCGCTTTGTTATTCGAAGTAACATCCAAGTGTTAGTGAAAGCAGGACATTGTGACACAAAAACAGGACTTGCAGCTTCACACGCGTTTTGCATAACCTACTACTTACACTAATCCAACCATAATGTAAAGTCTAGTCACTGGTGATTGATGTCGCATACAAATAGGGGGAATTCTGTGGTCACCTATTACCGGGAATGGGAAGCGACAAAAGTACACAGTAATAGCACCAATAGCTACTTAGATAGTAATTAATATCTATGTGTGTACTTATGTACTTATAGCAACTACACCCACAACAAAAACATTGACCTCGAATGGGCCCCAAACCAAGCAAGACACATAACATAACGTAACATAAACGTGTAGGTACTTATAAGTTCATATATTATTAGGTTTGGTTATGTGTATAGCTAATAGCTACTGTACCATGACTTATGACTTCATTGTAATGTTGTTGATAGATTAGTGACATAATTAGATATCCTAATTTGGTATTTAAATTTTATATAAGTAAGTAAATTGAAATCGTTTATTCGCTTTGGGATGATTCGCCACACTCGTCTCCGAGTGCCACAAAGGATTTCACCCTCGACTACACTAGAGAAAAGTGTTCTAACATTTATATTTTTGGCGTAGGTTGGAACTGGCATAGGCATCCTGAAAATGTGGCACTAGTGCGTAGGGTTTACTATACTTGATGTGCTATGTGAGACACATTGGTACACATATACTAAGTATCTAAACTTAATGAAATTGTTACTAGCTGCGCCCCACGGTTTTATGATTAAGACGCTGACAGGACCCAATGTTAGCACGTTAATTACATTAATCTATTTCAATGGGGTGTCATATTCTAATGTAACATTTTAGGGCGTTTGAGTGATTTTTTAGAGGTCATTTCACGATTTTTTTCTATCGAGAAAACTTTTCGTAATCGTGTTTCGGTTTCTGCAGGTGGAAAGAAGATATGACCAGTATTAACATGTATTTTTTTCAATCATGAAAATGGTGTACATTTTGAGACAATCATGTTCAAAATAGTTGATTTGGGAGCATTCAGCGCCTTAAATCGACGTTTCCATTTTGAGCTATCTCCATTTAGATTTAATTTAGTTTTAGTAATAAGCAATTATTATATTATGTCTTTTTATATATAGTAAGTAAGTATGTAAGTTATTGAATAAATGAATTTATATTATTATTTTATACATATTGTATAAGATAGAGTTGGTGTGAAGATGTTAACTGGTGTAGTAAGTTAATGTCCAGAATGAAGAATAAACAGAACTTTCAGGATTTTTTCTGCTTGTTTACTGAAGATAAATCTATTGGTTTTTTGTTCCGTAGCTTCTCAGCGCATAAGAGACTGGTAGGTACTCCATAAAATGCACATCACGCATGGATCCATCTACCGTCATAAATAGTACCTACCCCAAGTAATTAAACCAACCAACGTACTGCTGTGTGAAATTGTGGCTAATTAAATAAGTAGGTACATACAATTTGTGTAGCTTAAAAATACTCATAAAACAGATGCCTTTTCCCGTATTTATCCTTTTCGTCGCCTAAGCATGTTATTCGTTGCGCATGAATGAGTTAGTGTGTTACCTAAAATAACTACAACCTTTACAATGCGGGTTATGGTTTGATTACGAAACGCAATTGCATTCACCAGCATGTGTTATACAGAAATACAGCTATGATGACATTAGTACAATAGTAGCTTCAGCCAAAAGAAATCTTTTTTCCAATTTGAGCGTGCTCATGTCATCTGACTGACCTATTTAATCCTTAAATATTTATACCTACGTAATTCATCATCATCATTAGCAGCCCGAAGATGTCCACTGCTGAACATAGGCCTTCCCCAAAGAGCGCCACCTTGATTGGCCACTCGCCTCCTGCATCCATCGGCTCCCCGCGCTTTTCACCAGATAGTCGGTCCACCTAGTGGAGGGCCGGCCTACGCTGCGTCTTCCAGTTCGTGGTCGCCACTCGAGAACCTTTCTTCCCCATCGGTTGTCAGTTCTACGAGCGATGTGGCCTGCCCATTGCCATTTCAGCTTGCTAATTCTGAGAGCTACATCGGTCACTTTAGTTCTGCGGATCTCCTCATTGCGGAACTTATCTCACAGGGAAACACCAAGCATAGCTCTCTCCATAACTCGTTGCACCAATAATTTGTTTTTTATATGATCTGTGTTTGGGGGTAGGCTGGGTTAGGTCCCTCTCAAATCCCACTGGGAACGAAGAAATGTCATCTTCATGAGGATTCAGCATGGTGGCTCATGCAGGTGAAATTTCTTCTTCGCCCAGACCAACAAAGGTCAGCAGTCATGATATCATATCAGTGCACCTTTGTTGGTCAGGTCTCTGATTGCTGGTCCGCATTTATCCGTATATTAACGATCATTGAAACTCAGCAACACTCGCGACCCAGTTTCGTTTATTTATGCAAACTGTCCGGTGGCAGGAACTGGTGGGAATTTGGGAATTATCGCCGTCGTAAATTTGTCAGGTTTATAGTCTCTGGGGTTTTTCGATGGTGGCGCCTAAGCCGATATGACTAATTACACTATCGAAAGTTTTTAGCTAATTAAAGTACCTAGTGGGTACACAATAGACTAGTGGTAGGTACCTAATGGATGGGTACCACGCCCACGGGAGTATCGATGAGTAGGTACTTTACGAGGCTAAAGGTACACAATTACAAATTAATTGCCATGCGATAATGACTCATTACAGGATGTTTTCTCACATTTAGTGAAACTTATTTTTTTTTAATTGTTAGTTCTAGCTAAAGCATAGAAAGGGTCTATTATTATTTATAAAGGACTGTGTAGGTACTTAATTGGTCAACTTGTAATTTACTTACTAAGTAAGTACTTATACTTAGAGATTACCCGATTTCACGACCTGCAAAGTAATGTTTTTACCGCGGGAACTCTTAATTTTCCTTATTCTATGGCGTAAAATAAAATAAAATGAAGTCATAATTGCTGGCTTTTATTTTTCCAGGACAACATAGACATGGATTGATCGTAACAACATGACTATTCTACTATATGACCACATTGAACTGCAAGAGAGGGCGTCCAAGCACCTCAAGTCTTGGAAAGGTGAGAATATGAATTTAAAATGCAAGTAAGAACCTACTTACTTACTTATATAGAGTTAAAAATAATGTTTTACTGTCAAACTTTACTAAGTAAGTGGGTAAGTAATAAGTATACTAAAAGTAGGGCTGATTCCTGTATTTGAATGTAAAAAATAATGTAAGTAATTTAGATAGCTACCTAATTGCCTACCTAGAAGTCCTAGAACATTGGGACCAATTTTAAAAGGTTTCTTTTTTTTTTGTCTTAGATTATGGCTCCACACATAGTGTATTTAGCCAGTGTCAAGTATTGTAAATTTTCATCGTTATAGAATATTTCACGTAAGTCAAGTCTTAGTCATAGTCATAGTCCAGTCTAAGTCAGGTAGTCAAAGTCCAGTCATAGTCATCTTCTAGTAAAGTGGTGGCAACTTTACTAGAAGCTTCTATGGAATTTTGGAAGCAACACGAAAAACCACGTTTCACCACATTATATCACTTGCCCACACTCATGCTCGTAATTCAGGATATAATGCGTAAAACGCCACCAATTTCAAACATTAACACTGGAAAAAGCACAAGATTTGATAAATAATACAATGCAATTAAGAATAAGAATAAGAATAAATATTATTTATTGCCAAAGAATAGAATAGAGAACATAACTTTATACATTATAACAATTATAATAATTACTTGGCAACAGGAGTACGCTCAGCACTGTACTGCGTGGAAAAGTTCTACGCAGGGCTGGTTTTCAGCGTACCCCAGTTCTCGAGCAAAGATGTTAGTCGAGTGTTAACGAGTGTGCGCGGGTGATAAACCTATAGTAGTTAATATTATTACACAGCTTACAAAAAAAGGATATCCTAAGTTTAGAATAAATTAAAGTAAAAATATATGTTCAAATTAAAAAGTAGGTGTTAAGGTAATTTCACTAAATAGGTAGATGTAATTTATAAACATATATAAAAGATACCAAACACGGGCCGGTAGTGTGGTGTGCTAACAATAATGTCTGAAGGTGAATGTTTGACGCGTCTGTTATGGTGTGGGGTGTGTATGGGGGTGTGTTATGAGTTATGAGTGACTGTGTGAATGCTTAGTATATGTGTGGAAAATGTTATAAACTTATTTGAATTTAATGTTATAAACTTATTTGAATTTATTACGTGAACTTTTCCGCGTTCCCGCCAAAACTCCTCAGGTTTCTTTCATGTATGCTAATAAATAAGAGTGGATTCCACTTTCTATTGTTTTATCGTGCTCAAGTTAATGACTACTTAATGGCCACGTGATTGCCATACGCTTTTGACAGCAATGCGTGGAAACTAAAGCGAAAACATATGGAAAAGCTATAGGTATTACTCAGCTTTGTTCAGATCGTTTCCTACGAATATACTCGTAAGTCGCATAGTGCCCTAATGGGCTAGGTAACCACACTATAGGCATTAATTCTGCCGGCCGGATAAGCCCACGCTAATTTACTTAGCCAGACCTCAGCAATCAGCCAATCACCATAGAATTAATAAGGATGTACGACTTCCTGTTTTGTTGCTAATTAGCAAATATAGAGATGAAAATCATGTATACTTACCTACAACGTTTATAAAATAAGAAAAATCGGAAAGTAAATATCCAAGAGGTAGGTAGATACTTAAAATAATACTATATTGCCTTCTTCTAGTATGCCATCTGTTGGTGTACACGCTGGCTGCAGCCTTCGGGCTTGTCAACTTTGTGTTTTTACAAAACACAATGCAGTTAGTCAACGAAAACTGCGTTCTGTTTCCAAGAAAACTAGACTTCCACGTAGTTGAGCTGCCCGTACCATTGGACACGTTAGAGACCTACGAATTGAACCCTGCTCAGAAATTAAACAATGGGACTGACACTGCTCAAGATTTAGATTCCGTCCCTACAAATGAAACTGGTACTGATGACGCTACGAAAGTTAAGAGAGATGCGATGAGCGATGGCGGAGTGGTCGTTGCTGATGCTGACGATACAAATACAAAGGACGGAAACGTGACCCTATTTACTGGTAAGTTTACTGATAACTAACTAAAAAAACCACCTTATCTCTAACCATTACAACATAAATGTAACGTTTGGTATTCTCATGGAAAATATGGCATGCTATAATACCAACATGACCAAGTTAAAGTTTTATAGCGTTTTTAAGTAGTAGTTAGGCCTCTACTTTTGCTCCCTTGCTCGCCCTAGCATCCGCCGTGCCATCCTAAATAACCGCTCCTACCCTCACACATGATGCTCCTGTTATAACCACCGATTCCGTATCGGCAATTCCGCCGCTGCTGTTGCATCTTTAGGACTTAGGAAGATGAAAGGTATTTATATAATGATTTTAAATAATATGTATCCGACGGTTACTCACGAATAGTGAGTCAATTTGCGGATGATCTTCCTCAGGCGGAATCAATCACACCCATGAAAATATAAAAATAAGAATATAATACTAAAAGTAGATTTTATAACAATTTTTGCGTGTGATTTTGAAGTGCCTTTCTTACCTCTTCAGGGAACACCACCCACCACTTAATGCTAGACACGTCGCGGACACTCTTCGAGACTGACAGCACCTGTCAGTTCGCAGAGTTCATGCCGATTATGTCAACCATATTCGCGGCGGTGTGGCTGACGCTGTTCACCATGTGTCCCGGAGGTGGACATGCTAGATCTGGGTGAGGCAGACTTCTAGTACATATATCTCGATGGGGTGAGAGGAACATTTGTTGCATTATTTTATTAAGCAACTTTTCTACTCTTTTATGCATATGGATGCATTTATGGATAAGTTATTAGTTCTTATTATTGTAGATGAATATGTTCCTTTAAAAAGGGCCTGGGTGCAGCGGATATATTTATTCCGTAGGTATTGATCCCTTTGGCCCCTTAGCAATGAGAAAATAAATTCTCACTAGATCCATTATGGATCTGGCCCATGGATCTACTGAGAATGAACCCAAAGCAGCTTAACTTATGTCGCATACGATTCGAGCCTTTGGTATTAATCACACTGTTGCAGTAGTAGTGGTGAGAAAGATTGAAAGAGATTTATCCTTACTTACATAATAACGCACATATTCACCTATGTGAATGTGTGCGTTTAGGTACCTATAGCTACCTGAGGTAGGTACTTTTTTTGCAGTATTTGGAATCGTAAAATACACATAGGTATGCGTGTTCCAGGTTGCAGCAGCCATGGCGCATCCTGATGCCGGCCCTGCTGTTCTCTCTGGTAATGGTGGGCCTCACGGGGCACAGCTTCACTACCACGAACAAAGGGCTCCACGCATTCTGTGAAGCTTTTTTTGACGTCACCAATTCTACTACGTAAGTTTAGTCTGACTATTTAGTTAGGTCTTCAGTGATCCCATAGACATTACTTAATCTGTAGGACTAAGTACCTGCTGCACTATTAGTACCTACTTTACTCAAAGGCAACTCAATAGGCATAGAACATCAAGACGAAAATTGAGGTATTGGAGATTTAACTATCTGGAAACTCTATTAACTATTAACTCTATCTATTTAACTATCATAATTATGAATAGTCCGAAAACGTCCACTACTGAGCATAGACCTCTCCCATAGAGCGCCACTTTAAGCAACATCTTTGCCTTCTGCATCCATCGGCTTCCCGCGCCGAAATCGTCGGTCCACCCATCCCAGTGGAGGTTCAGTCTACACGCTGCGTTTTAATATTTTTTTTACGCCCAATAATCACATAAGATCCTGAACCTAAACTAAGAATTAACTAAGATTCCCTGTATCTAATAGAGGCCCACAGTACAGTAAATTCTCTTTCAGTTGCTCAGCAGTAAACCCATACCTAGAGCGTGGTTGGAACGCGACCTGGGGCTTCGGTGGTCGCGTGGCGGCGACTCGCGCGGCCAGCGCCGCCGTGTGGGCCGCGTGGGCGTGCGCCGCCGCGCTACTGCTCGCGCGGTGTCTCGCCGCTCCTGACTTTATCGTCAAGCGAACCGGGGTCTACCTTACTAAAGATCCACAGCAGGCAAGTCTATTTTTTTTTATGCTTAAATGAGCATCCGTTCGACTTTTAACCTGACGGTAAGTGACAAAGTTGTCTATGGTATGGATATTGGACGTGCATTGTGCATAGGTACCTCTCTTTAGTTAATATTAAACATTATTATGGCAGGCACTTTAATTTCCAACGGCACTCAAAGCACACGCGGTAAAGTAATAGTCTATAGTCTTCACCCTCTTTTATATCTAGTGGAGTAAAATAGGAATAGACTTATTATTACCTATCACTCCATTACTCGGGGATGGTGAATCGTTCCGATTCGATTGTCACCATCCCCATCGAAACTTTCGATCGATAAGAATCATAGCTAATATAACCTAATCTCAGTAGCAGAAACTCGGCAGAAACTGTATAAAATGTATTATGCTGAAGAGGCGCGATTCATATAATTTTTCTGCTACCCGCAATAATAAAAAAAATCAAAATGAGCTGAATTAATAACTAATTATGTTAAATATACTTGGGTGCTTATTTGATGTTTCTTCCAACAGAAAATAATCCCCCACCTCCGCCTAAAGTCCCCCCGCTCCCGTTCGTCACAAAGCTCCCCGACGAAGCGCGAGACGGGCTCGGTCCGGTCGGAGCCGACCGCGGTCACCGAGCTAGTCTCCGCCTCCGTGGAGCCGGACCACGACTCGGCGCCCTCTTCGCTGATGACCACACCAATCCGCCTGCCGAGACACTCAGACGCTATAGAAATGACCTACAACCCACAGGAACGATTCCTTGAACAGCGATAAAATGAGGGTAGATTACATTATTGTATGTGTTTTAATTATGATCCTATGCTCATTTCGTGCTCATTAATGAAAGCTGAAGGCCAATTATATATATATATATATATATATATAAATACCAACTTGGGCACAAAGTTGATCCAGCCCGACTGCCGTGCATTGTTGACTCCACCTTTTTCGCCTTACTACTCGACTCCGGTTGCATATATCTTGCCCGGAGTGGCAACGTCGCAGAGTTGAAGGCGACGTTGCCGAACATACTCATTGAGAAAGTGATATACGCGACATGTTTTTTATTTCAATTTGGAACTTTATCGACTCCTTAACGGCCAAAATTCTGATATGCTTAAACACTTATTGGCTCCAGTTTGTATACCAAATGCAAAGTCGTATGTTGATCCATGTCGGGATACAGCGTCTATGTGCCTCCATTTATATTATCAAAATTAGAGCTTAATTTGATCCGACCAAACGAAACTATTTTAAGTAACGTAAGTATATTTTTTAATGTGCTTCAGTATTTGTTGGCTCCGAACCGAATATACAGGATGATTGGCTCGAAGACCGTATCTAATCTACCGTGGGTTATCTCTTAAGTTAGTATTGCAAATTTTATTTTCTTTTTGAGTTAAGTATCTTATATATTTAATGGAAATTGAGAAAATTTTCCGTCTTCGACCTAATAGTCATAAAGTGATTTTCATGTATCAATTAACTTCTTTTATTGGTTATTAGCACACGGAGTCTGCCGCACGAAATTGGACAAAATGCCGGGTAAAATAACATTTGATGGTGTTGTTGATTACAACCAAATTATAATATTTGCCTGCTGTTTGTATTAAGTAGCTGTAATATTATTCTAAAATCCAGTAATTTTTTAAGGTTCCATACTTGAGTTTTTGTCAAAAGTACCAACCTACGTTTTGCGGTTTTGGGAGTTTTTATCATTTTACCGTATGATTTGGGGCACCAGCAAAAAACCCATATTAAAATGAAGTAAATTACTATTAGCCGTTATTTATTATAAACAAAAATAATGTTAAATAAAATCACAATTGCAACTAAAATAAATAAAAAATAATGCCCCTTGAAAAAAAACTACATAGTGGAATGCAAATAAACAATTGAAATTTAAATTTAAAGCTGGTACTACCTCAACATTATTTACAAAAATACTCTTTGTACTTAATAACTATTGAATCTTTCATGTTGTTTTACTTAAATCTTTTACTATTTTGCTGCAAAAACGTCACTTTTTGGTTACTATTATTAGGTCATCATCATCACCATTGTCAACAGCCTGAAGACGTCCACTGCTGAACATAGGCCTCCCAACAAAGCGCCACCTTGAGCGGCTTCTCGCCACCTGCTCCCCTGCGGTATTTTAGACGAAAATATGGGTCGGTCGAAGCTTCTCGAACGCTGCCCAGCCAAGTTGGATTCTTCGTGCGACCTCTTTGTCGAAGTTGGACAGTCTGTCCTAGTCAGACATATTTGTCGACAACTTCGAGAGTATCGTTCCCAACAAATATTACCGGTTCAAGTGGAACATGGGCATTAGACATGATTTTCGTCTTGTTCGTGTTCATCTTAAAACCAACCTGTCGGGAGACTTCTAAGGTCGTTGAGCATATTGCTGACTTGTGGTCGTTAAGCGACCCCGCCATTACAATATCATCGGCAAAACGAAGATTAGTAATGTGTTCGCCATTTATGTTGATGCCATCTTTTTCACTCCAAGTAATTGAAAACGTCTTCCAACGCGTTTGTGTACAGCTTCGGAAAAATAACGTCTACTTTTATCACGCCTCCTTGCAATGGGTTTTTCTCCGCACTTTGTGGGTCTAGCAAAGATCCCAATTGCTAACGCTATGCTAACGCCAAACGCTAACTCCAAAAATGTATTGAAATGATATCAGCTGCGGAAAAGTAAGCGTTTGGCGATAGTGTTATCATTTGGGACCTTTGCTAGACCCCTGGTCCTGCAGTCGGACCGACATTATGGCCTTGCTGTAGAAAATACTTCAACGCTTCGATATACCGCTAGTCAATTTGGTATCGCTGTAAGAACTGCAGCACCGCCCAAGTCTCGATTGATTAGATCTTCTCATAGTCCACAAACACTAAACATAACGGCCGATTATACTCTTTGGTCTTCTGTATAATCTGGCGTAACGTATGGTTGTGGTCTATGGTGATAAAGCCTTTTCGGAAACCGGCTTGTTCGGGAGGCTGAAATTCATCAAACCTGCGTAGGAGACGATTGATTCGTAATGACTCAAAAACAGCTTATACACGTGACTCAAGAGCGAGATGGGCCTAGTTCTTCAATAATGTGTTGTCACCTTTTTTGAAGAAGAGTACCACCACGCTCTTGTGCCACGTCTCTGGCATTATACCTTCAAGGACGACAGAATTAAATAACTTTTGTAGGACTATTAGTACCGCTCTCAGAAGTTCGGTCGTAATTCATCCTCACCTGGCGCTGTGTGGTTTTTAAGCTGCTTGAGAGCCATTCTAGTCTTGTACAGCCTGATATCCGGGATATCTTCGGTATAGTGTCGGACTAACTTGGCTCTGGTGTCCTGAGCTGTGTTAGTAGTGGGCTTACATGTTGAGGTGTATGACTGTCCATAGAGGTTCTAGATCTCTCTCAGAATCTCAGGCTTGGATGAAATGACACCACTCTCATACACAGTTTTTGTAAACAATACTCCAGATTTGTTTATTGAGTTCACCGTACGCTGACATATCAACTGAAGACTGCAGTTTCATCGCTCCTGTCTGCCATTAATTCACGAGTTTTTCTGAGAGCTTCTGAGTCTTCATTTGGCATTGATTCTTGAAGAATTTCTATTACTACTACTGCTTACTATTAGGTAATAATTTTAATAACAAAGTCTTAGATAACTATATTTTAGTTTAGAGTTTTATTTTGCACCAAATCTTAGAGTAAAATGCACAAATCCTATAAAGATTATAAAAACTTCCGAAACCTTGAAACGTGTAGGTACTTTTGACCAAAATTCAAGGTTCCATACCTTAAAAATACGTATAACAATCAATAATTCTATTGTTTTAAAAAATAATATTACAGCCATTTAGAATTATTAAACAAGAAAATAGGCAAATATTATCTTTTGTGTCATCAACACTATCAAGTTTAGTGTTATTTATCCGGCAATTTCGGGAACAACGTTTACCGAAGAAGAAACTAATTGCGAAAGTTTGAGTGATTGTATGTTTGTTACCTCTTTACGCTGAAACGGCTAAACGAATTTGGATAAACGTCCACAGCTGAACATAGGCCTCCCCCAGAGAGCGCTACTTTGAGCGGCAGCTCGCCTCCTGCATCCGTCGGCTCCCAGCAGTTTTCACCAGATCATCGGTCACCTAGTAGGGAACCGGTCTAAGCTAAGTCTTCAGGTTCGTGGTAGCCACTCGAGAACCTTTCCGAGAGATTTATAGAATGCAGAACTGAAACCTCTACTTAAATTGATTCAAACGTTTTAAAACTTACTGAGTGAATTATTTGTGGGGTACTAAATAGGACTAGATTTTATTTAAATTTAAATTATTCATCATCATAGGTAATTAACATCACAAAATCAACATAATCATCCAATGGTTCAATAAGCACAAACATCGTAGCAGTCATCATCAGCTGTGTAATGTTCATAAAAGCAAAATTGGACTCCTGACACCAGAAATACTTTGTATGTATTATCCTATCAAATATTATACTTTTTCCGTCAGTTTAACTGAATGACTATAAGAGATGGATGGAGAGGCATATTGGGATTCGTTCTTTTCTTCCAGATGATACACGCATATTTCGTTGTATGAAATAAATGGGTTTCTTTCCATGGCCGTTTAAAACATGTTATAGATGTGCGATAGTCTTCTTTATTTAGATATTATGTCGCAATAAAGGACTATTTTTATATCTATATGTTCTTTAGTTTGATACTTGTTTATGGTGGGGTTCCATAAATAAACAAATGTGTTTGCCACAGTATGTTAATGCGGTGCTGTACCTGCTGCAACAAAATAAAAAGTTACTTAAAACAAAACAAAAGTTGTCAATACATTTTTGAATAACCTTAATCTACCCACATATTCTACATTCATAGGATCTATGTACTATCTACTTATTACAATTTTGAAAAATTATTACTAGAACCTATTGTTGGTGGTAAAAATATCAAAATAAACTTACCGTTACTAGCAGTCACTCTGATAATAATCATAGGTAAATAATAGGTACTGGTAAAAACTGGCGCACAATTGTTCACTAACCGCAGAAACAATGTAGAGTTTAGCTCCGTCTTTAAACCACATGTACAAACTATACTTGAATAAGATAATGCCTGCAAGGGCGCCAGCAACCAATTGCTGAGCTCGTGACAATTTGTGGGCTCTGATTGGCTCATTTGAATCGGATCAACTAGTGCTCAAACGCAAAAAAGGTGGATTTGTATAAAAAACACGTAATTATTATTATTACTGTCGATGGCATTTGTGGCTCCAATCGGAGCCACGTACTGACGGTAATGCGGTATTGGATCAACAAATACCACCCGGATCAACAAGTGAAATCGGATCAACAAATTACTACCTATATGGCACGTCTGATCAACTAAGTGCCCATGGAGGAATCTATATATATATATATATATATATTTTGTATAAGTTATTGCCTTGCTTTTTGACGTATATCGCTGCCGAAAAGGAAGTAAACTAAGTGACAAAACGTTATTAATATGTATTATAGAATAAGTATAAGTAGTAACGTAGTAGTAATAAGTAAAACTTTATTTTGATTATTTTATTTGCCTCTTTTCACAACCATCTGTGGAAAAACATGCGTAATATTATAAAACACCTGGGCGTAGGCCCTATTCAAGAAAAGTTTCAGAATAAACTCTACTCCAAGGAACCTGTGTTTTACTTATTTATGAAGCGCATAAATAGGATTAATAGTTAATAACAAACACAAAAAATATACAACCGAATTGAGAAATTTGAATCGCCTTAATTTCATACTGAGATAGATAGATGAACTCTTTATTGACACCAAGGTAACAAAACAATAACAGGAAACAACTTATAAGTAGGTTACAATGGGCAGTCTTATCGCTAAAGAGCGGTCTCTGGAGATTGGATTATATTAATTTAATCCTGAAATGTCAGGGCGGGATGTCAGTACATTGCCACGAAAATCATAATCAGGCGCAGGCGCCACTATTGGATTAGGCGCCGTCGCGCAAACAACGAAATAAACTTATTAAATCATGACATACTTAAATGCTGGACCCTAACTAGGATTCCCTGTGCACATTTATTATTAGTACGTAGGTAGGTACTTGACAAGTATTACTTGTCCTATCCCGGAATCGAACCTGCTGCATATGGGTTAGCCGACCTGCCCAAGCACTACACTACAGAGGCTGCGGCAAATATAAAAGTGAGGGGGATTTAAATCTAATCTGTGGCCAAAGAGAATATAACCCATGGAGGTATAAGGAG
Organism: Ennomos erosarius; assembly: GCA_963580505.1. NCBI lineage: Eukaryota > Metazoa > Arthropoda > Insecta > Lepidoptera > Geometridae > Ennomos > Ennomos erosarius. The sequence continues at coordinate 7,906,403 of OY756996.1, read as the reverse complement.
AGAGCCAATGCTTGCCAATGCGGCGTTGCCGCTCCGCATAAACAATCTTGTATGTCTGTCTAATACACGAATCGTCGCATAGAGTATACGAGAAAGCGACTGTAGGTACGGAAACCTCGCCTTACCTACATGTAATAACCACTTTCGTGACAGACGATGTCACCACCACACCACCGCATCACAAGGCACAAACAAATTTAAAAAGCGCGAGCCACAGAATTCCCCCTATTATATAGGTCCAGAACCGAAGTCTCCATACTTAACCTTGTTTGAACATGAATCAAACCATAGAGCACATTTTTTTCTTCTTCTAATGTCAGTTCCTCTTTCAACATACCATATAAATAGTATTACCCGATTTAGTCGGGTACCCTAAATAAAAATCTAGATTGATGTAAATAATAAAAATTACATAACGGCTACATTAAAAAAATATAAAATAATAAAACTAATTACCATCATACTACTATCTATAGATAAGAAAAAGGTCTATAGATAGCTCATGCAATCTTTTAATAAAAAGGATTCAAATTAAGTATAACCAGCAGTTTATTCAACATTTCTTTTAATAACTCACGAGCCAAACGCTAACTCCAAAATGCACAGAAACGACATTTCGGAAATCGCTAACTTTTCCGTAGCGAACATAGATCTATATATCAGGATATGCCCGAAGGAACATTTTATTTACTCAAAATGGTGTGGGGAAAAGTCAGCGCCATCTCTTAGATTACTCAGGAACTACGATGAGAACGGCCCTATCGCTGCCATTATGTCCGTCAATGTTTATGTTTACAATGACTATCCCAAATATAAATTCGATTATTTTCGTACAAAACGGAGTGTAATATTGAAAATATTGACTTACTTGTGGTAAGAAACTTTGTATTTCTTTTTATTGCACTTTAGAGTGTAGTTTGTGCAACCCTTCACAACACAACTTGGCATATTTTCTTTGAGACACACGACCGATATCTTCTCACTTCCAACACAGACTAGGCGCTAGTGGATGTCAATCTGTGAAATTGACACCCTCTTTGAAGCGACGGTTTAATCTGTCATTAGGCCTGTCCTTATATATATGTCTATGGTAGCGAATGTCATTTCGATACATTTTTGGAATTAGCGTGAGGCGTTAGCGTTAGCGATTGTGATCTTTGCTAGACCCCCTGGGCCTCAACCAAAATAATGTTTCATATTTTAGGATAAAAAAAATAACCTTAAAAATGGGAAAACAGTGGGCGCGTGGAACGTTTATAGTTGACAATAAAACTATTATCAGTAATAATAATTGCACTTCTGTGTTCTATGTGTTCTTTACTATAGAAATGCGCTGAACACATTGTTGAGCGAGTATTAGGTTTCCACCAATCTTCATTTCTACTTTTTCGAACTACTTTTATCCAACGATCAGCTAGACATGGATCTGTTGGATATCTATACAAAATAAATTGGGTAATTATTCAGATGTCGTGTGGCAATACTGATTTTGACATGTCAATTTTTTATTGTGAAATGTTTCTAACTCTTCGTCAAATAGGAATAATGAAAATAATCTTATAAAAATACATGATTTAGGCCACTTACAAGTGAAATGTGATCGTGTGCTTCTTTGATTCGTGCCTCGAGTGATTTCGGCACAGTTTTATCACGCAAGACGGCATTTTTTTGGTATGTATTCAAAAGCACACCCAAGTAACGACTGATTTTGATTTTGACAGCTGAGAATCAATCACACCCAAAGTGGTGTGTACGGTTTTGCCCTGCTTTAATTTCGTATTAGTGGTCTGGATAAAAAGTCTTTGGCGCGAGCATAGCGGTCGCGAAAATTTTTCTGTCGTACCCTGGCAGATTTTGGCTAAATAATTTTAGGAAGACCCTCAGATGCTTCTCGGTTGAGCTTAAGCCCCCTGAATCTACCATTGCCCAGAATCGGCATTAGTTTACTTAAAAAGCGCGAGCGAAGGGAGCGCGAAAATTTTTCTATCATACCCTGACAGATTTTGGTAAAAAATGATTTTAGGAAGTCTCAGATGCTTTTCGGTTGAACTTGAGCACCTTAGCCGCCGGAATCCACAAATGCTCAGAAATGGCAGAAATCAATTTAAAAAGAATGAGCGGAGCAAGCACGAAAATTTGTCCATCATGTCCTGACATATTTTGGCAAAATAATTTTAGGAAGAATCTCAGCTGCCCAACATCAGCTTGAGCCTTTTTACCCCCTGAATGAATGTATTTATTTTCACCCCCCCCCCCCCCAGGCGCAGCGTGCCTTCCTTCGCCGTCCCGGTCAGCGTCGTTGCAGTCTGTCGCAGTCAGTTATATTCTCTTTGGCAGTCAGTAGTTCCAGCGTGATGCGTGTTCAAAGGGAGAGACAAAAATATAAAAAATAATAAAAACAATTGTTTCTATTTTTATATCGATGTGTAAAGCAGTTAAAATTTTCAAAAAATATATAATGTAGGTACAGGTTTAGCCCAGTTACCGTCCACTTACAGTTTTATTGTAATGATTAATGTATGTATTGATTTGGTATTGATAATAAACGGGAAAGTAGAAAAAAACAATATCTGTCCAAAGACTTTTTATCCAGACCACTAATACGAAATTAAAGCAGGGCAAAACCGTACACACCACTTTGGGTGTGATTGATTCTCAGCTGTCAAAATCAAAATCAGTCGTTACTTGGGTGTGCTTTTGAATATATACCAAAAAAATGCCGTCTTGCGTGATAAAACTGTGCCGAAATCACTCCAGGCACGAATCACAGAAGCACACGATCACAATTCACTTGTAAGTGGCCTTAATCATGTATTTTTATAAGATTATTTTAATTATTTCTATTTGACGAAGAGTATTTCACATTTCACAATAAAAAGTTGATATGTCAAAATCAGTATTGCCACACGACATCTGAATAATTACCCGATTTCTTTTGTATAGATTTCCAACAGATCCACCCATGTCTAGCTGGGCCCTTATTCCGTATCGATTCCTTACTTCGAAACCTCGCGAATTCCTTGTCTTACAAAAGAAATCTGCAAAACTCTACTCTCTACGAAACGAAAACAAAACCGCGCTAAATGAATTTGGAATTGGCGCGATTAGAACTGTCAAAAATCATATGTTTTATCGAGACGCGTTCCGAAATATCAACACATCAAAAGATTATGACCACTTATGTCAATATATTTTATTCAAAATAAAGATAACTTTAATGTAAAGCTAAGGTACATCTAACGCTGTGACACGATTTGAACAAGACACGATAACGACGTGGTTCCATATCGTGTGGAATTTATGTTTCCATAGAGAATACCGCCCTGATCGTTGGATAAAAGTAGTTCGAAAAAGTCGAAATGAAGATTGGTGGAAACCTAATACTCGCTCAACAATATGTTTAGCGCATTTCTATAGTAAAGAACACACAGAACACAGAAGTGCAATTACTGATAATAGTTTTATTGTCAACTATAGGCGTTCCACGCGCCCACTGTTTTCCCATTTTTAAGGTTATTTTTTTTATCTTAAAATATGAAACATTATTTTGGTTGAGGCCCAGGGGGTCTAGCAAAGATCACAATCGCTAACGCTAACGCCACACGTTAACTCCAAAAATGTATCGAAATGACATTCGCTACGGAAAAGTTAGCGATTTCCGAAATGTCATTTCAGTACATTTTGGAGTTAGCGTTTGGCGTTAGCGTTAGTGGTTGGTATCTTTGCTAGACCCCCTGTACCTACATAACTGTTGTTCTTCAATCCCTTTAACTTGGTAATATTGAAAAACTCGTTAGTTATTAAAAGAAATGTTGATTAAACTGCTGGTTATACTTAATTTGAATCCTTTTTATTAAAAGATTGCATGAGCTATCTATAGACCTTTTTCTTGTTTATAGATAGTAGTATGATGGTAATTAATTTTATTATTTTATATTTTTTTAATGTAGGCGTTATATAATTTTTATTGTTTACATTTTACATCTAGCTAGATTTTTATTTAGGTACCCGACTAAATCGGGTAATACTATTTATATGGTATGTTGAAAGAGGAACTGACATTAGAAGAAAAAAAAATGGCTCTATGGTTTGATTCATGTTCAAACAAGGTTAAGTATGGAGACTTCGGTTCTGGACCTATGTAATAGGGGGAATTCTGTGTATCTGTCCATATTCAAAGATCTGTGGACTGGTGGCCTGTGGTTTTTCTTTAATCTGTGTCATAAATTGTGTCTGTCGGTTAAAATTGTCAATGTCATTATCAGCTGACATGGCCACGCGAGTGAGCGAGCCGAAGAATTTTTGTTTTGGTTTTAAGTTGAAGGCCAATTACCACTATTTAAAAAATAAAATTGTGGAGTAAAAAAGTATTGTGCAACGAGTATGTGAAATTAATATTATCTCCAGTTTTGGTTGCGAGTTGCGACAATGATATATCAGGTAAACAAAGTTTTATTTAGGCGTAATTTATTGCGTCAGTTCTATCGATTCGTTCATAATGATCAGCCAACGTCGAAAATTCTATATCCATTGGAAAGTAGAAAACTACTTCGAGTAGCCGGCTCTGAAGCTGGTGTTTTTCTCCAGGGGCTTATCACGAATGATATGCGGCATTTCGAAGATGGTGCCAAGTCAATGTATACCATGTTCCTCAATAACAAGGGAAGAGTTTTGTATGACACACTAATACACCGATGTGGAAACGAAGAATCTTTCATGATAGAGTGTGATAAGAATGTTATTACCCAACTGCAAAGACACCTCAAACTATTTAAATTGAAGCGAAAAGTTGAAATTGGAGATGAAAGTCAAGGTTACAGGCTGTGGGCTTACATTGCACCACCAGATACATTGCCAGAGTCTAATGAAGATCCTAAATACGATATCAACATTTACAAAGACCCTCGACTTTGTGAACTAGGCTTCAGAATCGTGTCATCTGCACCTGGGACGGAAAATGATATTCGTGCCATCATTGGTAATGATGCAACTATAGAAAACTCTGAAAAGGGTTATAAGAGTTTGAGATACAAGTTGGGAGTCAGTGAGGGAGCTGAAGACCTGCCACCTGGGACTAGCTTTCCTTTAGAGGTCAACTGTGATTACTTACATGGAGTAAGCTTTCACAAGGGCTGTTACATAGGACAAGAGGTCACAGCCAGAGTTCATCACACAGGTGTTGTAAGAAAAAGAATAATGCCTTTAAAATTTAGTGAGGATGTAGAAAACTTGGCAGCTGATGCTGTAATCTCAGCTAGTGATAAACCAAAGTCAAATTTGGGAAAGTTAAAAGGCTATGTAAATAACTATGGACTAGGCTTAATCAGGATTAAAGAGGCTATGGATGCAAAAGTACTAACTGTTGGAAGGTATTCAGTTGAAGTGATCAAGCCTGATTGGTGGCCCATTGAAGCTCCTAAAGAAAAAGTAAATCTGAACAAGTTAGAATAACTACCAACAATATGAATATTTTTGTTGTATTGACTATTTCTGGCTGTTGTTATTTATGTATGTACCATATACTAATATTGTTTACTTTATTTCACAGTGCTCTGATCATATTATGGGTAATGTAATCCAAATGAAAGGAAAACCATATAAACATGGTTTTATCAAAAATCACTTGAATACAGAAGACATTTTGACCTCCATTATTATAGGTTTCCATTGGTAATAATAGCAATTTTGTTTTCAGTGAAATATGGAGAAAGCAAAGTCTAAGGAAGAACCAGTACATATAATTTATGATTTCAAATGTTCTAATTGTGGAATGGATGAGAAAGCGCAATACAAAGGCACAAAACCTCCATTCTCTCGTAATATTGTTCTTAAACATCCAAGTTATGTAATGAAGGACCCATTCAGCCCGCCTGGGAAGGGGGAAATTCTAGTACTCGGAGCAGATTGTTCTATTTGTGAAAATCCAATTTGTATAAGTAAGGAATGCAGCATGTTCTACAAGCAAACATACTGTTTAGAATGTGCACATAGATGCATGGATACATTTCCTGCTGAAATTAAAATGAAATTGTCATCAATAAATAAAAAATAAATAACTTGTCCACAATAAATATATTGTCTATCATTTTAAATCAGGATTGATAAATAAAAGTCTGAATTATAAAATACTGTTTACTTTGGCTTTCCAGTCCGAGATACAGTATTTTTTCATTTTTTCACAAATTATAATACAGCAATGTAGTTCATATTCCACTGAAACTGGTTCCAGTAAAATAAATATAGATTGTTATAATAGATACACAGGTTCCAAATGTTTTTTATATCTTTAGCAGAAACTAGAAATGGGGAGCAATGTGACTGCTCAATTATCTGTGTCACCCATTACCACATTTGTCGAAACAAAATCTAATCTTAAAATTAATAGAAAAAGATATTACATACAGCATATTTATATTAATATGTATAATATATTAATAAGCTCTAAAATCAGGACAAAACCAAATACACATTTTGTCTTAAACACAGTCACTCCATCAGCATGATAGCACCACATGACCTCAACTCGCTTCTCCCTCATACAAAACTGTCCCGTGACTGCCCGCCGTCTCATTTACACAACTTTAATACAAAACTCATTAACCACTGTATTCTTCAACTCGTGGTTTAGTTGACTTCATACAATTTAATTATTAACAAAGTATAAAATTATTATGATAAATTGAGACATCAATAACCCTTCAAATCATTTTATGTAAAGTCAAATATTTATTGCTTTTGTATGTTCCTTCGGTGTCATCTACATTATTAGATAAGTAAACAGCTACAAAAGTGGTCAATATACTATGATAATGATTTAATGATATTCGAGAAATATTAACATTTATCGAATTTATGTAAGTATATTAATTATACTTACTATCTGTGAATCACAATATTAACCAACATCTATAAAAATGTCACAATTGTGATGGATTAAATAGAGTGCTAAAAATGTATAAAATGGACAGGTTTCTCCAAATTTTCTATGTAATACAATTATAGATACTACTACTAATAAGAAAGTACTTATTTTTGAAATTAGTTGTTTAGACAGTGAGTTAAACTGTTTTGAACTGACAAAATGCCAACTGATGGGTCATGCATGTTTCCTTGTCAGTACAGTAGCTATAATCAATTTTTATATAGCAAGTACTTATAAATTAGATCTAAAACAGAATGAAGCAAACCGTATTCTATGTCTAAAACAATATTTTAATAAATTCAGTGTGTATGAGTGAAAAAAGTACAACCACAACACCAATGATTCATTAGCAAGTTTATAAGTAATATAGGTTTACACATTTAAAAACAATATATTAAATTATTTCTGAAGTAGGTACCTAGGAGGGTATGTAGAAATTTACGAGACATTTACTGGCCCTAATTTTTGAAGTACAATACAAGAACCACACTCGCCTTGGACGGGTGACTTAAATTTTGGTTTTCATTATTTTCCAAAAAATACAAGCATGACTTAATTTTACACCCAACTTACTACGAATTAAAATACACAAGTTATTAAAATAATAAAACTGTCACAGCCTAAACGTAAAAATAATTTTGATATATCAAAGGACTACATACACTAAGAAACATTTAAGAAAAGAGAACACAAATATTTTTACGTGATATTCCCTAACGCCCTGCTCTAACAAAGCACAAAGAAATGAGAAATGCGCACAGAGCCTTGAAAAATATGACATTTTCATTTATTGTTCTGTGGAAATGCGCAACAATGGTACGTGAATGCAGAGCAAAGCCTTGTAGGCAGATTTATAGTAATTCTTTAAATATCTAGTTAAATTATATTATATTATACCTTAACACTGGGACATACACATATGTAATAATTTAAAACTGCATACATACAACTTAGTTTTTTATTCTCGAGAGGTCGAATCACAAGGTCACAAAACGAGACAAAAATTTTATATGGCCGTAGGATTCTTAGTTACCACATACAGCTGCATTCTTTGATCATTCAATTTTAAATCCAATGTTCAATCAGTGTTAACTGTATACTTAATTTTAGGCCATTTTTCATTCAATGTAGGCCTGAGCTTTTAGAAATGATAATACTCTAAATACACTCAATTAAATAATCAAAAAACAATATTTAGGTGCCATGATCAAGAATACTACAGCCATTCACAAACGTAGCTGCATAATTATCATATTTTTCTCACACAAGATAATTAGTAGTTCTTTAAAATGTGCTACAAGACATTTTGAAGTAGTACTGATTTAAGTCAACAGTTACGAGTAAGCTTAAAGTGGTCCTGCATAGATAATAATATGTTTTCGATTACTATATTTGTTTTCAAAATATATCTAACATACAAAATTTTATATCAAACTCAGCTAAAGCCCATACTCGATCGGTATGTGCCAAGAAAAGAGTAAATAACTATTCATAAAAACGAATTGAAACGATAGATCGAACATATAAATTTGTTTTAGGTCAACATTCACTTACTATTTTCACTTACTTTTAGCTCCCTCTCAAGGGCCATGTATAAAAGACAGAAGGCAGGGTAAGAAGGGGCCATCCCTCCCAACTTTATTACTTTGATTTATGATGGTTATAAATTGAGAAATCTGAGGATGTTTCTTTACTTAGGAGTCTTTATTTGCATTGACCTAATTTTGTGCATTCTAGTAATGTGATGTCCTGCAATGGAATGTTCTTTACAACATCTAAAGTCTATTAGATTTATTTAAAAAAACTGATGTCGTCAGAAAATACACGTAAAACAAAAGTAAATACATTGTTAGTTTAACACGTAAAACGTACTTTTATTATGATACATAATGTAAAAATCAATGTCATAAAACTACAGTACAAGCGAACTATTAAAGTATAAATAAAAAAAAAATTAAAGGTGGTACTTATTTCAACAGCTAGGCATCTAATTTCTATTAGATAGACTATAAGTACAAGGAAATTCAGCACTAAATACGAAGATGACAGTATTTTACACGATACAGGCATATAACACTGAGACGGAAAACAAAACCGTCTTGGTAGGTACTGGCTTGAGCATTTCTTTCGCTACACACTTCGCGATGTAAAACTGGTTTGTACGTTTGGAAATATTGCAAGTCCAGTATCCGCATACGCGTTACATGAGCGTTACGCCGGTGAGGTGGCGGCACAGCGTGGCGGATAGCGAGAGAGCCGGCACCTATCCATCCGTCAAAATCTGCAAGTCGAAATCGTGTCACTAATAAGTATGTCCTTTTATTTTTAAATTTGTCATCGCTTTATTGTAAAAACCGTATGTTTATAATAAAACGAAATTAAAACCAGTTATTTATAAACTGTTGATTTATTGGAAACTGACAATCTGTCTTACAATAACACGCATGATATTTAGATTATTTATAAACAGTTGGTGCATGGTGCGTGGTTGGATTTTTTGTCGCTAGTGGCTAACCAGTAGGTTACGACGACGAGCGAAGCGAAGAGGAGCGTTAGGTTAGTTTTCACCACACTAGAAGTACACAATTACGAAAAAACGAAGTGATGCCGATTAATTATAAATAACCGAAATATCGACCGTTTTATTGTGAGACACATTGCCAGTTTGCAATAAATCGACAGTTTACAGACGCGTTTTTTTATACACTAACGGTTCTTACAATAAGACGGTGACATATTCATATACACCACTGTTTTTTAATTACCAGAAAAAAAAAATTCAGCAATATCTGTAGCTGGTACTCAACATTACATGCAGAAAAAAAGAAAACACGATGCAAAAAAATATCCTATAAAAACATCAATAAGTAGTCAATCACTGCGTCAATTCGCACACAAACATTTCATTTCATTCAATTTTTCTGATTCTCGTCATTTCATTCAAAAATAAGACATCCTCCATTCATAAACAACTTGACAGGCTAACTTCGGGTGGCCCCGATCGCGCGTGCCCCGACCGAATCGTTGGCCAACCCGAACGTCAGGTTGGACGCGGCGACACTTCCCGCGCACCGCGCACCCGCCGGTCTGTGTCGATGTCGAACCAAAAGTAAACAAATCAAACGCGCTCGCGCCGTCGTTAGTGTTAATTGTTTAATTTTAATGTAATGTAACGTAGGCAGAAGTGTACATTACCTACGTACAGTTCTTTTTAAGTGGTGTACGTGATTATGCCAGTGGGAAAGTGTAGTGTTGAAAGAGTGAAGTGACATTTTAACGTAATTACGCAGTAACATATCTATAATCTGGAAACGTCGTCGGGGTAACGTAAACATTTTTGATTTGTACCTAAGTTAATTTGTAAATTAAAGCAGTGTTGTGTCTATCAATCGTTGTACTTACTGTAAGTTTATACTAACTTGTTTTAAAACTAAATTTCAGAGTTTTTTAGAATTGCTTTTCTATCTACCCGCATTGTTTTAATCTGAATCTGAACCAAACATGCGAAAACGAGAGGTGTAGGTTTCGGAAAAGCGAGAAAGAGTAGGTGCCACTGCTCACACCATTATGTCCATTCATTCAATACAATTATTATTGTAGGTACGTAGTATTTATGTTGGTAACCATAATTTATGGAAAGATTTCCGGAAACGTCAACTTTTAATAACTTTTACATTATTAGGTATTCTAAAATTTTGACTGCATACATACAATGCCTTGCCTCGTCTGCATTGCCCATTTTTTTTATTTTTGGTAATTAAAAAATAGCGGTGTATACTAAATACCAAGATCACCTAAAACTCTACATAGAATAATCGGCAGATAGTTTGAACCCCGAGGAAGGACACATAGGCTTGGTCATCAGTTATCAGGTAGTAGTTACCTGCGTGGCGGCGGCAGCTAGAGCGGCCAGTTCTACGGCAAGTTGCGCGCGGTAGGCGGCGGCGCGCGGCGGCGGCGCGCGCGGGCGGGGCTCCGAGTCGGAGGAGGCGCCCGAGGACGAGCTGCCCGACCGCGACCCGCACCCGCCCGGCCCTGCGCCCTCCGGCTCCGAGCTCTCCTCCTCTGTAAATATATGTGTGGACATTTCACACAGCGCCATCTAGCCCCAAACTACGCCTACTTGTGTAAGTTTCTCTAAATAGTAGGTATAACCATGTTGACTAGTGTAGTATTTAGTATCCATTTTAATTAAGTGTGAAGACTTTTTAATTGCTTTATTGATTTCATTGTATATTTTAGCCTAGAATAGTTGATAGTTTTTTTAGATTATAGTAAATAAATACCTAGAATGTCTACGATGGTACATGCTTGCTTAGAAGGTTGCCTGTTCACTCGCGTCTTGAAGTGCTTCAGATTGTACTTATTGGGAAAGAAAGACACTGGTAATGTGTTCCATTCTTTCGCTGCTCGGTTTATAAATGTCGAGTCGAAGGAATATCAACCATAAATGAATGGCGTGTAGCTGTACGTCGTGAAATTAGATTGTGTAGTTCCGCAGCACACTAACCGAAATGCAACCTGTAGAACACCGATAGGCTGGCAACTTTACGACGGTGCTCTAAGCTCCGGAGCCTAGTCTTCACCATTTTATCGTCACCAATTATCTTTTTGGTCACTTTTCAAAGTCCAAGGCCAGAAGCGGGTTAAGGGTCAAACTAATAGTCAAACTAATAGTTGTCCCAAAAATCTAATGAAATCTCGTATCTGGGTCGTGAGCTTATCCACTAGGAAATCGATTGTAGTTGTGTAATAGAGATAAGTGTAATATTACCGTTGTGGTGCGGCGCGTGATGGTGCAGCACGGCGAGCGCGCGCTGCACGAGGCGGGCGGCGGGCGCGGGCGGCCGAGCGAGCGGGAGCGCGAGAGCGAGCGCGCGTGCCGCGCCCAGCGCCGCGCCCCCCGCGCCCCCCGCCCCGCCCCCGCCCACGCAGATCTGCTCGGCCAGCGCGAGCGCACTCGCTGCGCAACCGCCGCCAACCTGTATGAACACACACCTTACAATCTGACCCCTAGTACGAGCTTTCCAATACGTGAATACGCGCGAATCCATTTAAAACTTGTACTGCCATTTTTAGTTCATCAACGCGTCCGCTAGGGGCGCTGCAGAGAAATGTATGAGAGAAAAAGAGGAGAACGTAAACGAATCAAGTTTTAGTAAACTATCGAAACTCGTACTAGGGGCCCTATTCTACAATAATTTAAAATTACACTAATTGCCCGCTATTAAAAATTGCTTGTAATTTTTTCATTTTTTGAGGATTATTATTAATTTGTGCATTAAATAAAAAGCAGGACTAGCAAATTTAATATTATGATGTATCTTTTAAACATATAATCAAACTGTAACAACTAGCAAATGTACGGAAAACCGGGAATAAGCCAACTAACTACCGGTTTCCCGTTAAAGTTAAACTCACGTCAACTTAACAACATTGAACGCTCATCGATTGATCATCGGCTGTCGTCAACCCATAGCATTTGATCTTGTCTATATGTCTGTCTCTTTAAACACGCATCGCACTGAAACTACTGAACGAATTTCGCTGAAATATGGTATGGTAACATTTAGTATAATTTACGTTTACAAAATCGGCCAACTGCGGGTTGCAACAAGGAAGTAATTTTTATAGATTGTAAGGTATTATAATAATAATCTCAATATGTCTTGAAAAATTACGCAGTTATTCAGAGTAATCTTTGCGTCCCTTTCACGGTTATTTATTATCCATATGCATATCCATATAAAACATAGCCGGCAACGAAGATGAAAACACTATACTTATCCCGTTGAAAAGATGAGAAATGGGAACAGGATGAATGGATGGGTCGGCCGGCAATAAAAGGGAGGCAGGCGAAGCCGTGTTACCTTAGGATAATAGTGCTGCATGAACTCGTAAATGGCCGGATCTTCCAGTGAATCCCGCTCGTCGAGCAGGATGGCGTCCACATATTCCGTCGTTACACTGCACTCCACTAACATTTCTTCTAGTTTCGCGTCCGCCTGTAATAGAACATAATAGTTAATAGCGCTAAGATTACTTATTTATATATCTTTTTAAAACCTATGAGGCCTATCTGAAAGTATATCCTTTCGAATAGAAAAATAATTTCTCGAATCGGTCCCGGTCTTCGAGTAATAAAAAGAAGCCTCTGGCGAATTGAGAACCTCCTTTTATTTATGCGGTTAAAAAATAAAAACAGTGCGATGGCCATATGGGAAATGCTGTTCGTTGTTTAAGCACTTGAGAACAGCTGAAACGGTTTGATTTTTCTTTTTTATATCTTTATTCAAACTAACTACTACAAACAAATAACATTTGAACTGTAAACTAGCCAGGATGGGCTATAGACAGTCGAAATGCTCCGGCCCACTACCGGTAGGCTGCGAACCCAACATGCTGGCAGCATTGCCTCGTTGCATTGGGATGCTGATGCGTTGACTCAAATAAGTGCCAGCAGTTTGGTCACTCGTCGAACGGTTTGATTAATTTCTGTTTTAATATGTCCGTAATTAGGGATTATGTTTATGGAAAGCAAAATTGGGAGCTTCTGGGAAATGTCTGTATGTGCGCGTGTGTGTGTGTGTATGTGTGTGTGTGTGTGTGTGTGTGTGTGTGCGTGTGTGTGTGTGTGTACCGGCGTGGCGGCCACGTCCCGCCAGAAGGCCGCGAAGTAGTGGAACCGCAGCGGCACGGCGTCCAGCGCACACAGCGCCGACACCCGCACCAGCGCCTCCGACATGCAGCGCTGCGTGCGCGCCACTCGCACCATCGTATCTGCGCACATATACAGTAACCTACATCAAATGTTTGCTCTAATTCACTAATTTGACAACACCATGTTGACCATTTTCGTCTTCATAAAGAGCCTCAACTCACTGTATGTAATTCTACAGAGGCCCATTTGCTCCACTATATTAGTATAGCAAGGTAAAGGTACAAGTTTACGAACGCAAGGGGCAAGGCCAACAAATCCATAAACTAGTCAACCCCAAACTTAATGGCAGCTGTGAAGTTGGCGCGAAACTGCGCAGTAGCAAAAATTAGATGTGCGCGGGAATAGGTAAGCTTGCAGCGCATTTCACAGCTATTGAGTTTGGCGGACTATAAGAACCATTGCCAGCGACCGTGAAGCCACGTGCGCAGTTTCTAACGGACGGGGGGAAATACAGAATGACGTGGGGAGAGGAAAGAATAAAGGGGGTTCAGTGTAACCGGGACGTTTCCTACATGTAATGAGGATCAGTACAGTACAGTTATAGCAAATTCAAAATAACTAGTACCCACGTTATTCTACATAAGAGCGACATATCTTTTAAATTATGCAAATCGGACCATTACTTACAAAGATATGAAGTAGTAAACATTTGCCGTTCTTGCCAGTAAAAATCATGTGTGTGACGTCATTGTGTCGGTCGAAACAAAACACTGCGCGCCTTCGCTTGTAATTTGGTCATAATTTCGTCAGTTTTTGTCTTAGAATAAACATTTCTGCACTGTTTTTTAAGGATTTCTTAGGTTCGTAACGTTTTTAGTTTTGAATGTAGATGAATTCACAACTAAAAACGTTACGGATCCTAATAGGCATGATGACTACTATTAAAAATGCCATGCCATGCGCCATCTAGCCCCAAACTAAGCATAGCTTGTACTATGGGAACTAGATAACTGATACAATACTTATATACTTTTTTGTTTGTAAATACATACATAGAATACAATATAACACCCAGACGCAGAACAAACATCTATGTTCATCACACAAATGTTTGTCCCCAGTAGGAATCGAACCCACAGCCCTCAGTTCAGAAGGCAGGGATACTACCAACTGAGCTATCGGGCCCGTCACGGAGTAATAAGCTTTAAAAGTTTCTGGAGGGGGTCATCTCCTGTCCCTTTCTCGTGAAACAGAGCGCCTCCACAGTTGCTATGAAAAATCCACTCATGACGTCACATGCCAAAGAGATTGTATGTAAAGCTACCACAGCTTAATAATGAGGTACTATGAACGATCCAGCTCTGACGTCACTGACCGTTTGAGCTATCTCATTCTATTCCGGTTTTTAAAATGCTTGTAACTTGGTAATTTTTTATTTATTTATTTATTTATTTATTTATTTCATCATAGGAAAACTTACAGCCAAATAAACAATAGAAAGTAACACAATTATAGAAAATAAACTAGGCCAATTACAAGTTTCCACCTATAGAAAAAACATATACAAGAAATCCGTAGTAGATAGAGAAGTCAACATGGAGCAGATAAATAAACCTACCGATAATGTAATTAAATGAAACAATACATCTAAGTTTGAGAACCGAAGAAATCAGCTGCCAGTTTTTGCCTTATAGAACGCACCCCATCAAAGAAAACGTCAAAATTACTATTAGTCTTTAAATGGTCATTAAGAAATGAAGATGTTCTCCAGAAGAAAGTATTTTGCTTATAATTTGTCCTGGCTAACGGAACAGAAAGAAGTGGCGTATGGCGCGAATTAAATGTTGGAGTACGAAGGGAAATTTTGTTAAGTAACTCAGAACTATCTACTTTATTATTTAAGATATTCAAATAGTATGTTACATCTGCTATAGTCCGCCTTGTTTTAAGTGGCAGAAAATGATGCCGTCTACAGCGCTGCTCATAACTGATGTCAAATGTTTTTGAGCGAAATTGCAAAAATTTTAGAAACTTCCGCTGTACTCTTTCGATGCGCAAAATATGGCACTCATAGTGTGGATTCCACACCTGAGAGCAGAACTCTAGGATACTGCGGACGTAGGCACAGTACAGAATCTTTAACGTTTTGATACTATTGAATGGTGTAGATACTCTCATGATAAACCCAAGGGCTTGCAAAGATCTTGTGACGATGTTATCTATATGCTGAATATAAATTAGCTTAGAATCCTGCAGCACACCCAAATCTCTCATGATTTCTACTCGGCTTAATATTCTATCTTTTAAGTAATAATTTGTTTGAATAGTGTTCCTTTTCCTAGAGAAGGTAAGCGTATAACATTTATCAACATTGAGGTCTAATTTATTTGTTAGGCAGTAATCACTAAATCTAACGAGATCTTCCTGAAGTTTAATCGTATCAACAAAACTACTGATTGGTTTAAGAATTTTCATATCATCTGCAAACAAATAGAATTTTGAGTGCAAGAAACAGGAGTTAACGTCATTAATAAAAATAACAAAGAGCAGTGGTCCCAGTAAGGACCCCTGGGGGACTCCAGATGTTATATCAGTCCAAGATGATCTAAACCACTGCTTGAGATCGACATTCGATGTAGGAGGAGTACCATCTAAAAAGATCACCGTGTATTCCTGCCGACTGTAATTTAATTAAGAGCAACGAGTGATCTAACTTGTCGAACGCCTTACTATAATCTGTAAATATGCCATCAACCTGGTGCCCCAACGCCATTTGGTCCACTATAAATTCATTTGCGAGGAGTAGATTGGAGGTTGTGGAACGCCCTTTGAGATATTTAATTTTTGTTTTCACAAATGTTTATCTTTAATTTTCAAATGCTTCTTCTTATATTCATATAGGTATGTATTTACGTATACATATTATATTATTAAGTTTATTTATTGTATTCATGCATATTATTTATTTTATAATTATTGTACTTATAGAATTTTTGTTTATGACTAGTTGCCCACCTTTTATGAAGTAATTATTCTTGTACTAAAAACCACCGTTCTCATTATTGTTTTTTCCTTTCACTGTTTTCTGGGTTGTCTGGAAGAGATTGCTTTAAGCGATAAGACCGCTCGTTGTGACGCTTTAGTTTTAAGCTTGTGCGTGTACATAAATAAATAAATAAATAAATAAATGTGTTTCTGTAAATGTGGTGTTTCAATAAAGAGTTTATCTATCTATCTACCTTTGAGGAATATTTTAATTTATGCAAAAAAAAATTTTAGTCATCATGCCTATTATCAGATCTCCGTCTCCAAGAGTAACGTACCTATGAACCTGTGGTAGGGGCGGTAGTGCGCGGGCGTGCGCGGCGGGGCCCGCGCGCGCGGGGGCGCGGGCTCGGGGTCGGAGGGGGGCGTGGGGGGCGCGCGCGGGGGCGCGGGGGGGCTGCGCCGCGCCCCCGCCAGCGGGACCAGCGCGCCCAGCGCCGCCGCGCCCCCTATGCGGACTATCTCACGGAGCACACCTACACAAACATACCAACAACTCAAAAAATGTTTGCAACTTATGTATTCATTATTTTGTTCGGTGGGGTGTGGTTCTGCTTGTTATGTGGTTAAGTTCCCCTATGTATCTATATTAGTTGTTACGTACGATAGATGCTGCGTTGCATGTAGAATAGCCCACGGCACGGCGCGGAGACCGCGGGGAACCGATGGATGCAGGAGGCGAGCAGCCGCTTGAGGTGGCGCTCTCTGGAGTAAGCCTATGTTCAGCAGTGGACGTCTTTAGGCTGTTCATGATAATGTGGGAGAGTGAGCACGGCGAGCAACCGTCTTGTTCACTTAGGCCAGTCCTTGCGGGCGAGTAGTAACGCTCGCGCTTCCTTAGCATTGTACCACTGTTCGGTGAAACAATCTACTATACGCGGGAGGGACAAAGAAGGCGATAGTTACCGAGCGCATGCGCTTGTAGATGCCGCGTTGCGTGTGGGAGAGTGAGTACGGCGAGCAACCGTCTTGCGCACTCGGGCCAGTCCTTGCAGGCGAGTAGCAACGCCCGAGCTTCCTTAGCGTCGCGTCTCGTCCGCAATGTTCGGCATAGAGCGCGGGCCCAACGCAGCGCGCCCGCTAGCGACCCGCTCGCACCGCACGATGTACCGTCGCTGCTTGATATGTACGCTGAGTGGAGGCTTTGTAAGGCCTGGGGGTTAACAATAAACATATTCATGGTATAACGCGCGTCATTGGATCCAAAAGCAACGTAAGCTCTATGTAAGTTCCGATTTTCCAAAATGATTTCAAAAGTGTAGTGGCAAAGAAATATTTTAATCGTCAAATAACGCAGTTGACGTAGCCAGATTCTGGGCCGCAACTGTGTAGCACCTTTGCCATCGGCACGCTAAGAAGTTCGTCAAAACATGGGTACAGATGAGTGAAAATAAATAGAAATGGCATCATTATGAAGTTTTGAAACGAGGGAGACTAATGTAGGCTATTTCATACCACTGAGGTCACAAAAGCTGTTGTGACAAAAGATGAAGAAAAATTATCGTTCCCTTTTTCTACTTATACGTCGAATAGTAGAAATGAGATAGCGTTTTCAGTCTTTTCAGAAATAAGAAAACAGATTTCATAAAAATTTGCTTCAAATGTATCTTACCTCGAACGTCATCTGCAAGCCTCCATTGTAAACTACGTACAGCCGGTCGTCTTCGTTTTCAACGAGGGTGCAGAACGCAGATATTAACGTTGTCCAACACGTTCGCCCGTTCAAACCTGAATTATTTAACGCAAACTTATTATTGGCCTTTTTAAACTATAGTCAGGTATAGAAAGAAACCTTTTTGTACTCTCTGAATGCGTTACTGCACATGCACTTTAGTGTATGTTACGATCTTAGAGCATTTTCTCAAACATGCTTGGAAATTTGAGCATTATTTTGACAACCTTCTTCGAGATAAATCGAACTTGCTGTACTGGCGGGCAGCGGCCGGCAAAGTTTGTATGAAAATCCATATCTTTCGTGGTTTAGCGGCCAGATAAATTACATAGTAAACTCATATTTGTCGTGTAATTTAAAAATGGAACGATCTCTTGCTCCGAAACATGGCAACCAAAGAGGTAAATTTTCAAAGGTTCTATTTGAATTTCGAACTGGTTTGCAAATTGGAGCCAGTTATTAATGAAAAAAAAAACAAATCAAACAATTGCCATTAAAAATTGTACATTCAACAACTGTATTTTCAAATAAAAAGTTCTGCCTATGTACTACTTAGTTTTAATTTCCTCGCATTGTTTGAGAAAAGCACTATACAAGCCTTGGCCACAACTAGGCATTGATGGACTCACGTATGTGTGCCTCGGCGTCGCCTCGGCTCACATTCACACGTTCGTCCATCAATGCCTTTGTTGCTGGCCGCTGCAGTAATGTACTATTAACCAAGCTCTAGGGTTACGATACGTTTGTATAGGTACAAACCCCTTACTCTTGAAAATGAGAGATGCGAGAACCCTCAACGATGCCCTTCCGCGTCCAATAACAAATATAAAATCCGCGGGATTCCAACCTGGGAACTTATTTTTAGTTTACTACACTACACTACACTTGGGGTGTAATAAGCATTTCCTTTTACCAACACGGCCCTTTGAAATAACGAAGCGAGGTTGCAGGCACGACTACTCCGGTGGTACAGATCTTGGGTGTTGGAACGATGATGAGGTTCCTAGACAGTATTGTTACCTTGTCTCTCGCCCTGCAGATATGCAGCGAGCGTGGTGCGGCGGAAGGCGGCGGCCTCCCGTCCCTCGCTGCATTCAGTGGCTGTGACCGAGGTGCTTGTGCTTGTGGCGCTTGTGGCGGTACATGCGCTGTGAGGCGCCGTGTTGTTGTTGGTTGCACCACGGGCTGCTAATATCCGGGCCAGTCTGCGAGGATTGATAGTTTAAGACCACCTTAGCATCAGTGGATCTCTACAATACAGTTTGTACTGTAGTCACTTATTGAATCGCTGTTACAGGTCACGATAAGGCTCCAGATCTCACGAAACGAAAACGCCTCAGCATACAAAGTTAAATAAAATAAATAAATAAGGCCCAACGATCACATACGTTAATCCTGGACCCTAACTAGGATTCCCTGTATCTAGAGACCCAGAAACTATGAGGACCATGATCCCACAACACTCAGACACAGAACAAGTATTCGCGCTTTTTTTCCTGTGCACTAATACTTGTCCCAACATAAAATCATATTTCATCTTTCCATACCATTGCAAACTCAAGTTTTTTAAACAACAGCCGTTAGACGACAAAAGGGCCGCAGTTAGTTGGATCATATGATTTATTATTATTCATTAAATCATTATTCTATAGAAAGTTAACTATTTCCCGACTATACCTGAGTAGTTCATCAGCGGCGGCAGGATAAAGGTGCGCGTGCGGCGCCACATTCCTGAAGGCCCAGTGTATGTTCTGGTGCTGCGCTAGCGCTCGGGCGAAAGCGGCGGAACGGCGGCAACATAGCCTCAGTAGTGCATAGTACGCGGGTAACATGGCTCTGTTGTACGCTACCACTTCGCCGTCTTCGTGGTCCGCTCTATTGGAACACCATGGGGAAATTATTTAAACCTCGCAGCAGTAAAAACTCCAGTAAGAGCGGGACATTTGTATTGTCTTCTCACCACAAGTAGTTTTAGTTGCCAGAATTTGTGGTTAAATGGTCTGATTAAAAAAAAAATTAAAAAATAGTTTCCCTTTCCTGTTTCGCCAGATTCGAATCTTTCTCGTTTATTATCAGCAACGAGGATGGGTAAGGATTCTCGTTAGAGATACCTGAAGTTCTCTGTAAAATAGCAACGAACATTCAAAAGCGAGTAATTTATTGTGAGAGACTGGCTTTTCCATTAGTAGTAAAGGGATTTTATAGATGGCTAAGTGCTGAAAAAACATGAATTTAAATTGACACAGTAGCTTTACGTCACCGCGCATACGTTCAATGACCACGGTAGGCGCTATAGAGGGCAATAAAAATGACGTCATACATCAAGCACATCAATAGATAAATAGATAAAATCTTTATTGAAACACCTCATTACAGGAACAATCGTTGATCACAAAACAATCTACTCACAGTATGTAGTTGAACGCGATGTATTTTATGAAGCGTGGGTTGGACACCGCCAGTTGCACGTTTTCGGGACAGTCCACACACACCGCGTGCCAAAACGTCAGTAGCGCTTGTTTGTTGGGTTGTACCGCCACTGACGGCTCTGATACGGCCGGATGGTACAGTTCCCAGAGATCATTGAAGTATTGTCCGAACTGGAAGAGTTACTACCATTTAGACAAAGTTCGAACCGTAAACCAAAGAATTAAAAATCGCAATTATAATAGAGTCATCGGAGTAACAAAACTCCAAGAAATAATAAACATAAATCAATTTGCTAAACAGTAGATTAGCTAGCTAGTTTTTAAGAACATTACTTAAAAACCTTACATTTATTTTAAGTTCTCACCATCAGTTTCTCCACCCTGCTGACAACGCAGTAAGACATTACGCCGAAATACGCAGTAAGCTTCATGGTACCGTGGACCGCAATGTCCGTGTACTTGCGTGCCGCTTTCAGTTTGCCGAGCAGCATGGTGTACACCTGGGAGAAGTGTTGAATAACTTAGACATGGTCAATCTTAAAAAACTCGGAGACTCGAGGGTTCTTTAAGTGACAGCTAACAGCGTGATATGGTTATAGTTTCAACGTTGATCTGGGTGGGTGTGAGCTTTAAAATCGCCATTTTCTTTTATCATATTCGACTGCTAAATCCAAACCTTTCAGGTTATTTGTACCTGTTAAAATCACCTGTAATATTATTCAAGCACACCTTTAACTTAAAGGTGTGCTTGAATAATTTTACAGGGCATTGGGCGTTATAACATCTAGCAGGTAATATAATTCATTAAAAATTTCTAATCTTCTAATTAATTATAAAAATCTGAGCACCCTGCTATAATATTTATTATAAATATTTACTGTAGTGCATCTTTTCGCCCCGCGTTCACTGCTTCTCAGTCTAACATCTATTATTTAATACAACGCCATGTAACAAAATCTACATGCAGCTTTTCGCGCCGCACACACTAACATAATAGCTACCTGTCGTGGCATTACAACGAAGTACTCGTTATAATGACGCATTTTGCTGACACGAATATGAACTCTAATGTCATAGCTTTTAGGATTAATCTTATCTACACTAAAATATAACTGTTATAATTTTTGGTCATGTGGATTTTGAGCTGGCAAATATGAACACTCACACGATAATTATAAGGTCGAATTTTATCTACATTAAAATATAACTATTTTAAAATATATTTTACGTTATAGTGAAGTTTGACTAACATAATCTTTCATGCGATAACATCCGACTAATATTTTTATCTTACATTATAACGATAACAATCGTAAATTATAATGTAACGAGTGAAGTGCGTTCATTGTGAGATATGCGAGAATGTTTTGACTTTCGATTTTTGTTTGACTGTTGTTGTTGTTTTTATACAACAGTCAAACGAAAAATCTGTTTTGTTTTGATTGCGAAAGAAATTGAGTTACTTCGTTCGTTGTTTATTACTTTGTCGGTAAGTTAATTGTGAATTGGAGTGATTGTAAATAAGTTATTAGTGTAATTTAAATAGGCTGTACATCTTTTTTGTGGGTTAAATACGTAATTAATTTTGTGTAAATACAGCCATTTGGAACTATTTCACTGTAGAAAGTGTAAACGATAAAAAAGCAGCATGCAATTATTGCAAGAACACCACAAAAGTACCATTACAAATTTAAAGTTGCACATTTAATAAACCAAAAAACACAAGACTGTATGAAGAGTTTTAGAAGTCTGAATGGGAACAAATAAAGAGTTGTGTGAAAACATAATATTACAATAATTATCAAACTATATAAAATATTACATTTATCACCCAACTTAAATAATCATTACAAAAAATACAATAAGACGACGACACGGTCGACAACTATACTGAAAGGACGTACCTACCTACAAAAATTTATAATATAATTTATATTATAGCACTTTAAAATAACTGTTAGAAAAATATAATATATAACATAAATTAAATTATTTAAATATAAGCTGTGAAACTTAGATAAATAAATAAATAAATAAATAAATAAATAAATAACAATATCACCCATCTTATCTTTAACATAGCTTCAGTGAAACCAATCACATACCTGATGCAACGTATGATGCGCAGTATCAGGTAGCTTCGCAGGATGGTGTGGCCTGGCGCGGGCGTACCCCGCCCTAAAGTGTTGCGAGGGAACCAACGCCACTAGCAGCAGGGCGGCCGCCGCGCGGACTCTCGCCGCGTTCGCTGCTAGCAGCTGCGCCTCGAGCCAACGGTCTGCCGTGCGGAGAGCGAATGCGTGTGCTGCTTTGTTGCGTGGAACCTAGTGGTAGAAATTAGGAAAACGCCGTCGATCACTGTTATCGTCTTTTCTGTAGATTTGACAGCATTCAATTGTGTTATTGCACGATATCGGCTTCTCGCCGCCCAACCAGTTACGTCGTCATTTCTAGGATTCCAAACTTCAATCAAGTTTACCGCTACCAGAGCTGACGTATTTCGCATTTTAGGTACATAACTACAAGTACCCACATTGGTGAGCCAGAGTGTACCAGATCAAATTACTCCCGCATCAGATATAGGAAATATTTTGTTACAAAAAGAGGCGACTAGTAGTCGAATACAATGTTAGATTTGTACACGAGTTAAACTGTTCTTTATTGCGTTGTAGCAAGAGTCGTTATTTGAACGCCTATGCGCAGTCTCCTCACCACCTGTACTTTTGTCTTCTGTGCCGCTACCTGTATTAGTACATGAATAAATGTATTTCTGTTTTATATACATACCTGCAATGCAAGCCACTCCAGCGCAGCATGTGGCGCGGCATCAGCGCCGTCCCACAGCCGCGCTAGTGCAAGCTGCGTGAAACAAGGCAGCCCGCCTGTCGCACCACTTCCTGCCCCGCTACCCTCAACTAGCAGCGTTAGCAGCTTAAAAAACGGACCAGAGTTCTGTTGACAAATGTTTATAAGCTTTAACAATTCGCAAATATGAGATTAAGACCTGTTAGAAAGTTCTAATAGGAAGTGTAGTGTACCTCCGAGTGCTTAGAGATCGCTGAAAAGATCATGCCGACGATCTTCTGTGCGAGAGGTTCGTTCCACCGGCAAAGTGCGAATATCAGCGAGCGAGTTTGCTGCGGGTTGAGGCAGTCGCGCGTCTGCTGATAGATGAACGGAAACCCCTGCGGAGTGCGGTCAATTTGTATGAGTACCAGTTTTGGCAGTAGACGAAAGAGAGAAGATATCATAAATAAAATGAAGAGTCCCAAAATGCACAATCGGTTAGTGTAAACTGTAAACCGTACTCTGCATCATCCCCCGACAATCTAGCCGTTCGAAATAGATAATAATTACATGAATAAAAAGCGGGTAGCTAGAAAATATATTGGAAACTTGCCTCCTGCAACGCGTTCCATCTTCGGCTTCATCTGCGCTTATCATCAGGTGAGATATGGCAAAACATAACTCAAACTACAATTTAAAAAACCAGTACCTTGGCAAGTACAAGCGCGCGTGCGTCTTTATCGTGTAGCGCGAGCGCCGCGTGCGCGTCTCGGGAGCGCTCGGCGAGGCCGGCCACCAGCGCCACCATCTTGTCGAGCGCTCCGGGCCGCAGCTTGTCGCCGCACTCGGCTGCACCGCTCCCACTGCCCGCGCCACCTGTGTTGCCACTGCCACCCGCTTCCTCGCTATTGCACTCCGCCTAGGAAGCAGAAGCGAATCTTTCTTTGGTAGACTAAGGAATTTTGGGTGGTATACCCGAAATACTGAAGCCGTTCTTCAAAGACCATCGCTGGCCGGAAGCGCGTCATATTATCACGGAAAACAGACCACTTTAGTGCCAAGTGGTTGAGGTAAGATGTGTCAAAGTATGTGTAGTATAAACAAAAAGTATGTGAACCAATAAATGATTAGTGAAATCGTATAGACCAAAGACCAAACGAACGAAAGCTCAATCTCACATGAAATAGATACTCTACTAAATTATGTATTAAGTAGCGGACTCACTGCTTGCATTCTGTCATCTTCAAAAGGAAATATACCATATTATCAACAGTCTCTTCTTCTCGTGCAGGCATGTGATCCACTAGGACCTAGGATTGACCACTTGCCTACAAGACGCGAAGGCATCAGTAGTGTTTACAATTACAATGCAATGCTTTCAGTCTATAGCACCAAGGCACTTTGGAAAATTACTCGTTTTTTTATTTTTCACGGATATTAATAGTACGCTGTTCTCGTTTTATTCGTTTAGCGAGTGGGAATAAAATCATGAAAATCAAGCAAAAAAGTTCCGCTTCTACTTACCGCAATGGCATTTTGTCCCAGATAAAAGTTCACCATGCTGCTAATAGCGTTTATTCGCAGCATGAACTTCCCTTCCTCTTCGCCCATTTTACTAAATTCGTACAACAAACTGAAGTACTCAGTCAAATGCCTTAAATGAGATCGCGCTCCATTCTCCATCTGTGGAAGTGAACACGTGTAAAAATAAAAAAAAACGCTGATGCTAAAAAAAAAAAAAAGATTACATTATTTATAACTTTTATATTTAGACGGACCCGATAGCTCAGTTGGTAGTATCCCTGCCTTCTGAACTGAGGGCCGCGGGTTCGATTCCTACCCGGGACAAACATTTGTGTGATGAACATAGATGTTTGTTCTGCGTCTGGTTGTTATATTGTATTCTATGTATGTATTTACAAACAAAAAAGTATATAAGTATTATATCAGTTATCTGGTTCCCATAGTACAAGCTATGCTTAGTTTGGGACTAGATGGCGCTGTGTGAAATGTCCACACATATTTATTTATTTATTTAGAACTTCTTCATTGAAATTCATCCAAAATAATATTGATGCCGACAATAATTCCACCACAGCGCCGTTTTAAAATATTTCGCACTAAAATTAATAAGAAATAGCGCGTTAGATCATGTACTTACTAATGATAACAACATCCTTATAAACCTAGTAACACAACTTGCTTCACCCAACTTGCTATTATCTTCGCCTTCTTCCATACCCTGCAGGTATAAGGCACAATGACTAGATCTGCCACAAGAGAAAAACGACATTACACACCTGAATTTAGGAACTCAAATAGCATATTGTATTAGAAATTGACCTACCTGAGCCTCTGTATAACATGCATACAAAGCCTCTGAAACATTTGCCGGACCATTTGGTTCGGACATTTTATTAATACCTGAAATACAAACAAAAAAAATATTAATGATTGAGTTACTGGATCGGGATTAAAAATAGCTTAACTACTTAGAAATATCCCAAATGCTACAATCTAAAAGAACTGAAAAATTGCAGTAAGACTGAGTAAAACTAACTTCTATGATGGAAATTAGCTTGTTTGATAGATATTTTGAAGTAGAATAGTGACTTACTTGCATCGGCCACCACGTGTCGTCAGCCATGTGGCCCAGAAACCATTCCGACGCTGCCGCTGACGCATTGAACTGCTTCGTTACTAACTCCACCCATGATACCATCGTGGGCTGTTGAGAAACATTTAATTGTTCTGTAGGTGAAATCAATTGAGATTTTCGAGTAATCGGTATTCTAGATGGCGCTTGGATTGACTGTATAGGAATAGATGAATTAAAAACCTAAACATCTTTGTATGCACCTTAACACGATTTGTGTATTATACCAGTGATATTATAAAAATAACCTATCTAGCCAAAGTCAAAAACCTAATACAATCAGGTGAACAACTAGATAGCTGTCATTCGGTTACATAGAAAATTTTTAAGATTTTAGTCGTAATTTTGAGAATTGAACTCAATCAACTTTGTTAAATATTGAAATAAACACTGAAACAGCTTCAGGTCAACATCTGTACTACTTAAAACATTTTTGCCAACATACCTTCTCTTTCGCATGTATAAAAGTTTCTATAAAAAACGATGTAGAGAGACGTGCGGCGACCTCTGTGACCTCCGGCCTCAGGGTAACCAGTGACTGCGGCACCGAGCTGCACATTTGGCCCATGAACCTGAAACAAGTACATAGTAACATCCAATTCAAGCATTTAAAGCGCAATTGAAACCGTACATTTATCAAGGGTTCTAAAGGACATACGAGTAGTTCCTTTAAAAGGAAATCATTCCATCAATTTCCGCTATTTTCTTAGCTATTTTAACTAACTTAAAAACAGTTCAAGGAGTACTCACGTGAAGTACGCATGCTGGAATATGTTCTTATCATGCAAGAACTGCATGTTATCATCCCATATCCATTGCTGAAGCTCCGGAGGTAGTTTGATGGCTAGAGTTGTGTCGCTGCTGCGTCGGTCAACCGATGGTGTTGGACTCGACTCTTCCGCGGTTGACGACTGCACGGAACAAAATGTGCCGGTTGAAAATCCAAATCAGAGCATGGAACTAAATGCATGTGGGTAAACAACAAAGACAGCGATGATCATGGGTCTAATGCACTGTTGACAATAATTGCTATTATTGTCAACAGTGCATTAGGTCAAGCGTGATAAACAGCCTACAATTATTCTCTGAAAAAAGGCCAGTCCAAGCAGGTTGATGACGACTACATCGTTCAGGATCATAATTTGAGGAAGTCGAAAATTACACAAGATTTAAATAAGAGTCTAGATGGGATGGAGCAAAAGTGAAGGATATTTTGCAGTTCCTCTATATTGCCCGCCCTAGATGATTTCGGGTTTGAGCTCATTGCCTAAAACGAAAGATACCTATGACGCGTATTGACTAAGATTGACAAACCATCAATGCCCACTTTTTGTAATTGCCTAGAGCCCTAGGTAATATTATGTGATCGTTCTAAAAATCGAAATGCCTAATGACATTATGCTCATTTTTTCTGGAAACATGAGCCAGATGACAGATAGTTGTAAGTTTATAATACCTGTGGTTCTTCTTGCGTGCCGCTATCAGAGCCACGCTGCTGTCGCGGTGGACTGAGCTCGTAGAATAACATGTACGCGCTGTTTGTCTTCTCGAAGGAAAAGTCCATGAATTTATCCGTCACAGAATCGTACGTTTTACTCTAGAATAAAAACGGTGAGATTACAATGTCCATGGTCTAACACCCAACACAGTTATGTCTTAAAGCCAAATTGCGTATTGGTTGCATTATCGACACCCGACCAATTTCAATGCATAATTATTCATATTGTCCCGGAGGTCCCCCCAAAGCTTCTTCCCGGTAGCTCAGATAGGGGAGGACTCTCACGGGAACACGTAGGTACTAGTGGGAAATCAGGAGCTAATGGAATGAAACTGTAGAAATCTCGATGAACTAGGTTTATTGTGTCGTTTAACAATAATTTAAGGTGGTTATGGTCCGAAATGCTGAAAATAAGATCACAACTTGTTCCCGATTGAACTTTTACGGAACAACTAGTAGTAACAATATAACTTGAGGTACAAATAGCACTTTAATCTGTTAGTAACAGATATCTTATGAAAATTCGTTAAACACAAATGAGGACTGTCCGCCTCGGCGGTTGAATGAAGAATGACGAAAATGTATGGAAAATGAAAAGAATGCGACTAATGTTCTAATTTAAAATTTAAATATAGATTATGTGAGGCCAATATTTGATGCGAAAACTAAGAAAGCAGGTGAATAGCTGAAATGATGATGAAGGAGGATGACATCGTCACAATATTACATTCATATTAAATATATGGGCTTTATAAAAACTGCTAGTTCATCTCATTTCGTTTCATGAATGGTCCTTCGAGCCGGATGTTAAGTCTGTAATCCCTTGCGTTATATCAACAAATAACAAAAAAGACAGCATTTATTTGTAATGTATGTACGTCTAAGTGGTGTTGTATCGAGGAAGCATATGTTCAGCAATAGACATCTTTCAGCTGATGATGAGACAAAGCAAAATTAAATCACTATTAAAAATAATTAAAAATAAAGTTGGTGTATATTCTGTCACATTTACTGCCGCACTACTATTCCGCAAACTTCATTTTTCCATCACTCTCACACTCATTAAGCATTATATACGAGTCTACATGGTAACAGTTACCGTCATCTCGCCACCAAAGCACTCGCTGGCCAGTCCAGCTGGGTCGAAGGTCTTGACTTCAGCATCGTTGAACAGCAACCATCGGTCGTGATGCTCGTGCTCTCGGTCGCGGATGAACGAGTAGTAGTGTCCGCCATCCGCTGTGCCCGTGTGTACTGTCACACCTATTAACTCGTATCTGCAAGGGTTGTTATATTGTACATAGCCTAGATCTAGGAATACAAGTTGTCATATTTGTTATAGCAGGCTATTAGAACCGACGATCTGATCAAAACCAGGAGCCGATGGATGCAAGAGGCAAGCAGCTGCTCAAAGTTTCGCTCTATGGGAGAGGCAAAAGACAAACGAGCTTACGGTTACGGCCTTTCTATGAAAGCAACAACAGTTGTAACACCAGTGCTTTGCCTAAATTTTAAAATATTTTCATTTATCTTTAGAGACTGATTAAAAACACAAAAAAGCTTACTCGTAATGCTCTTCGAATTCAGAGTTATCTTCACCCTCGGTGCTCGGACTGCTATCGCCTTCTTTCTTTTCAGCCGATTTTCTTTTTTCTTCTGCAAAGTTCCATAATCAACTGAATTATTGTTATACTTTTGGCTCGAAGGACCAAAATTATCAATGTACTAAGTATTTGAACCATGTTTACTAACAATGTTACAACGCACGTAAAACGAATTGAGCTTTGGATATGGTATCAAGTGACTGCAGTTTGCGCTTTTGTAGTACTCGATTTCGTATTCATTTTAGCAACTAAGCAAGTCAAGTGGTTCCTCAGCCATGATTTAAGTTGTTTACCGCGCGTACTACAAACGTGTTTTCGTTTAAACAATCCACACAAAAAATAGTAACATTTACTGATACGAATATTTCGACTACATCAGCAAAAAAGGTTGTAGGGTAGGTATCTACATAAGAAATTCTTATAAATCTATCTTCATAGATCTCACCTTGATACTGAGCAGGCATTAGATGCTTCTCAACATATCCGGACATGTCTAACCGCATTGGAAACGAGAAATGCGTGTTCACTTTCTCTTTTAGCATTGTCAGCATGTTGAATGTATACCGCATGGTGTTGAAGCAAAGGATCCGCGGAAGCTTCTTGAAGCATGCCCTGTGGGTTAATAATTTAGTTGCGAATATTTGTGGAGTAGAAAAATAACGGTTAGATTTTCGAAAAGCAGGCTGATTGAGCATTATTTCATCAAGGACTCCTGAATATTTGACATGCTATAAAAAAAAGTGAATTGGAAAACGGTTTTTTTCACAGTCATCTGTTTAAAATTAAATAGACTTGAATAATTATTTCATCAAGGACTCCTGAATATTTGACATGCTATAAAAAAAGTGAATTGGAAAACGTGTTTTTCACAGTCATCTGTTTAAAATTTAATAGACTTGAATATAAACTTATGTCTTCTACTAGTTTCTAAGTTCTTAATTTTCTTTTTATCTCTATCAACAACTTTATGCGGAAGGGGTGAAAATGTTTGGCGCTTTGCGAACGGGACCTATGTTTCTAGATTTGTTTAATACAGTACCGTTTCTCAGCGCGCACTTTAGCCGAACACTGCGAGCAGGTGTAACAGTTGTCTCCCTCTAACGTATCTTTGACCGTGACCTCATCGAGGCTCTGATGCAAGTTGCGCATATCTGCCACTTGACACCGCACCGTGTAGAACTCTTCTAATGTTCGCGATACGTGCGGACAATCCTAGAATATACATGATACGATATACCAAAATATATTCGACAATAAAAATTCGATGATGCTAAAATGATCATAAGCAGTTTACTGCTATCAACTTGTATGTGACTCCCCCGTTTCTTTTAATAAGGTCGTTCTGCTTTTTGAAATCAGTTGTATGTATCTTACTTACCAAAGAAACGACGTTATTACTTAGCACGCCGCAGAAGAGAGTTTTGACTAGTTTCTTCAACTCCGGCGTCATTTCCTCGAGTTTCGAGACGAGATCTATGAAGAACTCGGCCATGTCTTTTTGTTCCCCGGTGTTTAGAGGCTGGTGATCCATCTGGTATACTTTGCAGAAACTGCGCGGGTTATACGCCTTGCGTTCACTTTCCTATAAGTGACAAATAATGGCTAAAAAAGGCTTTAAATAATTATGAAAATTGTAGGCATTTGATAAATAAAAATAAAGGATTTTAAAATCATTATTTCATCAGCCACTTATACGATACAGGGCATGTAAAAAGAAATGGACAAAACTTTTGCCTCAAAGTACACATTAAATGCAAACAAATAAAATTTGCCTATATATTACGAATGGCGAGTTAGTGAGGGTTAAATTCGGGACCTGTTTTTCGGGACTTTGCAACTCTATACTCCATAATTTCAGTATAATTACAACATTTATTTTTAATAGACATATACGAAGATAGTTTTACGGAAAATACCATTGGCTCCGGCGACAGGAAAGTTTAGTTAGTTAACTATACAACGCCAAACAACTCCGCCGGTTTACAACATACAAGTACAACGTGTATGCCAACGTACCATGAGATACGCGAACATCCGCTGCATCTCATGCAGAGTGGGCGCGTGTCGCGACCGTCGCGGATCTGCACGCAACACTGCTGCGCGCGCTTGCGGCATCATGTACAGGTGCTGCATACACGACGCCATGTAACACGTGGCGCCCAAGTTCGTCAGCCCAGCGAACCCGCACTCCGAGCGCGATTCTTCCGCAGGCCAGTAGTCCCATGGATACACTGACTGTCCGCCTGCGAAACACCCATCAGCTGTGAGAATAGCTAATGACAGGAACATGGCAGGAATATTCAGAGGACCGTTCAGTGCAGCGGCAACATCACTCGCAAATATGTTAGACAATGAGTTAAAAGTTGATGGCCTCATTAATAAGCTTCAAGTAGTCGCGCAACGAACGATGGAGGGAGCTATGCACGGTGTTTCCCTGCGAGATAAAATCCCTATAGCTATTAGAACTAGCAAATTGAAATGGCTATGGGACTGCCCATCATTTGTAGAACTGTCAACCGATGGGGAAAAAAGGTTCTCGAGTGGCGACCACGAACCGGAAGACGCAGCGTAGAGGTGGACTGAAAATCTGGTCAATACCACGGGGAGCCGATGGATGCACGAGGCAACCAGCCAACCAAAGTGGCGATCTGTGGCCTATATTCAGCAGTGGGCAGATGTTCAGGCTGTTGATGATGATCATAATATGAAAGAACCAACCATCTTTATACTGAGTACCCTGTCATACTCACCAGGTTTATGATGCTCCATTAGCTTGTGATGGAGGACCATGTAATTGTCTGGCGCTCCACGCACCATTTCTACGAGTAGATCGTAAGCGGCCGCGCGGGACTTTTGAGATTTGCACTTCGGTAGGTTACGTTTCTCCGGGTTTGGAACATCGAAAAGAAAGCCAAATACCTAAGGAAAAAGGAAAAAATGCTGTTCGAAATGAGAATAATACAAATACTTAAATATATGCGTTATCATCCCCAAGTTTCATTTCTTGTTTTATGTTTTTTAAAGCAGAAGACAATGTTGAAAACAGTTGCAGGCGAACTTACCATCTCCAAAGTCCTCGCACCCTGCTCCGACGTTTTGAATCTCAAAGGATGTTTCAACAGATGCGTCATGAGGCTCAGCTGGCCATAGAGTCCATCGTCAGGAGTGCACGGTTCGGATCTCTTCTCTATGATCTCTCGCTTCTCGAGAGACGATCGTATCTGTTCGCAGAGCTCGTTCAGATCCGTGGCGCCGCTGTCTTCAGACGTGGCACCCTCTAAGCCAGGATTAAGAATAGTGACAGTGAATGAACTTTTCGGAATCGGAATAGTTGAGGAGTAAAATCAGTCAGGCAGTCTGATCATCTAATTGTACTTTCTTTTCCTAATTTACCTTTGAAAAAGTCCTCCGGCAAGCCGTCGATGAGCCGGCAAACGAGCCAGAAGTAGTCCCGACAGGCGGGCCCATACGGCTCCTTGCCTTCCTCGCCGTGGTGATGGACCACCTGGAAGTAGAAGTACGCCTGACCTGCTCAGTTAGCTATCTGCTCAACAACTGGACCATTATTCTGTATCGATTCCTTACTTCGAAACCACGCGAATTCCTTGTCTTACATAAGAAATCTGCAAAACTCTGTTCTCTATGAAACGAAAATAAAACCGCGCGAAATGAATTAGGAATTGGCGCGATTTGAACTGTCAAAAATCACATGTTTTACCGAGATGCGTTCCGAAACACCACATCAAAAGCTACCACCACTTATGTCAATATATTTTATACAAAATAAAAATAATTTTTGTAAAGTAAAGGTACTCCTAACGCTGTAAGACGTTTTGAAAAAGACACGATAACGAAGTGGTTTCGTATCGTGTGGAATCTGCGTTTCCATAGAGAATAACCGCCCTGGTAGTCTATTGTACAAGCATAAGGTTAATTAAGATTCTATACAAATTGAGCTTTTTGTAGTGTAAGTACAATAAAAAGTTTATCTATCTAGTAGCCTATTCGGACTGGCAGATTCATTGCATTGTCACCGCATCAGACAATATTATTGTGGTCAAACGCAAATCTATTCAATATGAGGAACTTTAATTGACTTCCAAGTCACTAGAAAGTCAATTAAAGTACCTCACATTGAATAGGATCTAGTGCATACTTCAGGTTTCTGCGAAGCAAGAACACCTGTTAATATAAAAAAGTTAAGTGACGGCAGATTCGGTAAGTTTCGGTACGGTCATCTAAATCAGTTCAGTGGTTGCAGCGTGAAGATGGACTCAAACTTTCGCATTGATAATGTTATAGTGTGATGGCATTGGTCATACATGATCAGAACATCAAACAAGCAGTCCAGTCCAGTTGGCAGTTGTTGGCACCAAGCCACACGATATAGAAGGGGCTCACCTCATGATGGTGATGCATGGAGTGCGCTTGATGCGGGCGCATGTCGGCCGCCCGAGGGAAGTGTTCCAGCAACAGCTGCAGCAGCGGCGCCAACACGGCTACTTCACCGCCCGCGCACAAACGGTACAGGGCGCTGCCGGCTTCTCGGCGAACCTGCCCGAAAACAGTTTTGATAAAAGACAAGAAAAAGAAAGGCAACTTAGTTTTTCATCAATCAAAGAGGACAAGTGTACTATAATACGCACTAAAAAGCCATTTTTTTCTTAACCGTTTGTGTCCCATAGCTGGGCAAAGGTCTCCCCCATTTCCTTCCACGCATCTCTATCCAGCCAGATTCGTAGACCTTTTGCAGGGGCGCGAACGACGATCTGTAGGATCCCATTGAGCGACAATGTGCTCAGTTTGGTGCTTTTATATTCTGTGCATCAGTTATGCCGGTTTTTGAGCGGAGTATGGAGTTGTAAAACAAAAATAGTTTCCATTTTTGGTGAATTTAAACTAAAATCCTCTACGGCGCTTTAAGAGATCGAATCGGGTGGGCGGTCTGTATGAGTATACTGGTGCATTCTTGACACGTGCCGCAGACCGAGGCGTGCTGCTGCCTATTCCCTGGATATTCTCTTCGCCGGCTCTTATGGCAACCGCGGGATGAGGTGGGGTGGTCCTATTCTTATAGCGAGACATCAAGGATTTAGTTTTTGAACAAAAAAATAGTAGTTTTAGTAACTAAACTTTAGGTTTCTGCAATGTAAGAAAACCTGTTGGTATTTTAAATAAATAAATAAAACATAGAATATACAAATACATACAGCTGGGTCTGCGTCGTCAAGCAGCAACCTAGGCGCGGCCCGTCGCAGCGACCACGCGAGGGAAACTGCGTCGCCACCGCCGCGTGCCCACCAAACGCACATACGCATTGCATGTTGTACCACCTGTAATAATTAACGGCATACTTACCTACTTCGCCACAGAAACCACAGAAGACCAGGTGGTCTTTTGTGGTTTCTGTGGCGAAGTAGGTACCATGACTCTACCTAGAATACAATAAAGTGCAATTTAGCTTGCACGCTGCGAGCCTACAATTTATTATATTCAATTACCAGCCTCTTCTTCTGACGCATAATCGCTTTTCTTCCGACACGTTACGTGTAACGAGAATGTACGTATGAGTACTTGTAGCTGTAGTCTTTTATATTTTGAATGCCTTACTTCATACATTAAATATTAACATTTTAGGGAATTAAATCAATCTTCCGTTTAATTTACGAGTTCGGTGTATTTGGGAGGTATTTACTCTGTTCTATGTACAAACTGTTTCTAACCTGTGCTCGTCCCCAAAAGCCAGTTTTATAAGTAGTCGGCTCTTTGAGAGTGGCGGCTTCACACAGTATCGATATAAGTCTCTCCGTCGTTTCCTCCACAGTCATCAACGATAGAAGAGACTGAAAATAAAACAATAACTGATCAATCACTTTCAAGTTCAATAAAAGTTCAAAATACTTGATATTTATTGCAGTCGACTCATTCGAGTTACAAGCGATCAAATCCCAGTCAAAATGATATAGCTTTCGAATACAGACAGATACATACCGGGTGCAGTTTAGGTGTTTGCGAAGGATCCGCCGAAGGTAAGGTTCCGATTCGGCATAGCATCTGCAGAAGTAACGCTAAGCAGTCTTGTCGCCACTCGCTGTCATCACTTCTTTGTAACACACCTACAAATACAATAACAATAGTACACAAGAGCTAGAAAATAATGTACCAAGAGATTTCTATTTATTGAATCTTACCTGACATCATAATATCGTACAATATCCTCAGTCCACCTTTCTTTATAAACACGTCATTCCAATTCTCAGCGACAGATTTCTCCTCATCGTTTTTCTCACTGTTGCCAGCCGGTTCCTTCGCGTTAGGACCAGAGTTGCTTGAGCTCAGCTTGTCTATGATGTGTAGGGAGTACATGAGTTTCTGTGGGCTGGTCGGGTCGAGTAACTCCGGCAGTTTGCTCTCTATGGGGTTTTGGAAAGCTTCCAGTAACGTAGGGTTGAGTGGCACAGCTTGTAGAATGTCCCAAACACGACGCGAGAGAAGTTGCGCTTTTGTATGGGCGACCGGTTCCTAAAAATTGGTTTTCATATAAAGTAAAGTTTTATGCTACTGGCGCAGTCTTCAAGGATCCGTATAAAAACCTGTCCAGAGACTAAAAATAGCAAATGTGCTAAATC
Source organism: Ennomos erosarius (assembly GCA_963580505.1). Lineage (NCBI taxonomy): Eukaryota > Metazoa > Arthropoda > Insecta > Lepidoptera > Geometridae > Ennomos > Ennomos erosarius. Next base: position 7,870,500 of record OY756996.1, on the reverse strand, counting down.
ACTCACACAGAAAATGAGCTCCAGAGATAAATGTTTTTGAGTTATTTTAATATTTATTCAAAGGGTCTCTAATTATTGATTTAGTTGGGGTTCTGAATCCAGAGCAATAATTGATAATGATTTTATTTTTTGTGCTTTTTGTCACGAATAAATATTTTCTATTCTATTCCGTTTGATATCCTAAAAGAACAGCCAACTCACCCCACTAGCGCCTGGCTCCTTCATCTGTCCAAGCGCTTGCATCAGCGTGAAGAGATGGTGGAAGTATGTAGGGTCGAGCAATAACAGAGTGGGCAGCCGAGCGCGGGCGGGCGCGGGCTGGGCGGAGGGCCACTCCGCCCACGCGCCCCGCCCGCCCACGCCCACGGATACAAATACCAGCTGTGGACAACGGTTAGTAGTTACAATCATAGTGAAAGGTGTAAGCTATACTTAATTCAATAGTTTGATAAAATAGAATTGAAAGGGATAACATTTTACACCTATTCATATCAAAACGATACAGAAATATAAAATGGAAGACGTATTATGATAGATTTTGTATTTAAAATAAAGCTCCACGAAATCACGTCTGAATCAACTGAATCTGTTAATAACGTCATGTATGACAATTTCACAGGAAGACTCACTGCAGGACATGATTCAAATCCGCGACAGCTAACATTGAATTTGACCAGACTTGAAATTATTTTTTTAATGTCAGACAAAGTAACATAAACACACAAAAAACCCTGATTTGAAAATTGCAGCTTCCAGGTTATTTACACTGGCTTTTCTCCCTGTTGTAAACTGTTTAGCTGAAAATGGGTATTAAAAACTACAAACACTGATAGATACTTTTAAAATCACTATTTTCAAGAAATTTATACCTGATTATCCTTAAACCCCATATCGTAAAGCGTCCTCTCATCGTAATCAATGGTCAGCTCCTGACCTTGTGTGATCATGCGGAGAGGTCCGTCTGTTGACAGCGATGTGACGCCTTCTTCGCCTTGTATCTGTGAAATAATCTAGATAGCGTGTAATAACAGTCGAAAACTTGAGCACTGACTAGGTAACACAGTTTATGCTGCGCTGCTCAAGACAATAAGCATCAAAGTAGAGCTAAGAGTCAGCATAAGAGTGACAAACAGTTTTCGGTTCTTCCTACGAAAAATGCACATGCGATAGACGCACCATATGCATGGTGCAGCAGTGGGAACCAGGACATTTCTCTCTGTAATCTCTTAAAGTATATAATATACAGCGCCCCGATTCTCGTCCATTCGGGCCCTACCGGTCAAATGAGTTTTGGAATAGAAGCAAAAAAGATGGAAGACAAGTTGAATGGGCGAGAATACGGGGCGTGTAGTGAGTTACGTATCATCAAGCTTCGCCGATACCTTTTGGTGTCGGGTTTTTACCCGGCCCGATAGAGACTCACTTGGGTGGCCTGTGAAAGATATGTGACAACTTGGATACGACGCTTTCGTACTTCCACTCACCACACAAGCGTGCCACACAAACCACCCAGTAAGACTCACCCCCATATTCTGAGACGTTACCTCGATTATATTGTTTTGGTATTTTTAATTGACAATAAATAATCAACTTGACATTTCTGCGTCAATTTTTCTCAAACGAGACAAGCGAAGCAACTGTCAACCTGTCAACTCAAGGTACGTCGCGATGTATTTTGAGTTTTCCTCAAAGTTAAGTAATGGATTTTTGGAGAAATGTTTTGGAATACGGCGGTTAGTCTAGATTGTCTTTCCTTGCAAACAAATGAAATGACCAAAGGACGTTATTCCGTCGTGTTAAGGTAGACAAGGTACCTGTTTCTCCCACCAGACGTGGACATGCGCGCGCAGATGCGCGACGAGGTCCGATTGGTGCAGCGTGAGGCAGGCGCGCGGGCCGGCGCCGGCGGGCTGCAGCGTCAGCCGCACGGAGCCCGGGCCCAGCGCGCCTTCCCACGCGCCCGTCTCTGCTAGCGCCCAGCGACGCAGGTGGTACGCGTATCTAACACACATACACCCAGTTGCAGAAACGATCATTAATTTTAATGGCGCAGTGAAGGTAATGGAGTCCTTAAACTGTAGGGAGGACAACAGTTTAATAGAAGATTTAAAGTCGACTTTAAAAGTTGATGATCGTTTCTGCAATTGGGTGATACACACATACATGCACACGTAACACTCATATCGAAACACGTTTCTAATCGATCGGTAAAGTTAAGTTTTTGCTGCGGTCACTAGAGTCTGCCCCAAGCTTTACGGCGGTGGTGAAGTCGGCGCGAAACGCTGCCCAGTAGCAAAATAAAGATGTACGCGGGAAGAGGTAAGCGATTTGCGCAGCGTAAGCCTTGCAGCCCACTTCACAGCCACCATTAAGTTTGGCGCACTCTACTTTGATGGATGACTGCTACAGAAAAAACTGAGCGCAGAACTGTATTTATAACTGAGCGCTACCGCGCTTCCTAGAGCACGTTAAGCCGTCGGTTCCAAAACAATAGTCTTAGGTGTCTTAGGTGCTTGTAAGACAATAGTCGTTAAGCCAAGTCAGAAGCCTTTGGGAGGCCTAAAAATTCTGACACAAAGGCTGACCACTTGCCTACACGAGAAGAAACTTTGCTCTAGTGAAGATCACTGCACATTTTATATTTAGACATCTGTATATGCGAGACTGTGGTGTGTGTTGCAAGTATACATTCCCATTCCGAACCGTTACAATATTCCAATATTAGTTCAGTAAGAGGATTGACCGGTTGTGCCTTAACTAACTCATAACATTACAACTGTTGTGATGCAAAGTTTGGTTTATATTAAAGTTAACTTTATACCAGTTAATAAAGAACAGCCAACACTTGCACCCATTTTCAAAAATTATCTTACCTTCTTTTAAACGTGTCCAAATGAGTTTTCAACAGTAGCAATGCCCTTTGTATGCATTGTAATGCTGCTTCCTCCGTCATATGCTCATAAATGTTCTGTTTATCGACTACTTTTTCTTCCTTCTCTTCGCACGGCATGCTAGCGTGCGAGCTTTCTCCGTCTTCTTTCTTTGAGATCAGTCTTTCAGCGGCAGAAGAGAGATGGAACATGCATTTGGCGACAAAGTCATCTTCTTGTTGCAGCTGCTGCCCCATGTAGTAGCTATTTAAGTACTGAATAGCGCCCATTGATACATCTAGAAATTCAATGATCATTGGTTTGTAGAGTATACAACTGGAGTAGAAAGTGTACTGTTTCTTCTTGTAAAGAACAGGAGTAGACTATGCACTGTACAGAAAAACTTTTGTGATAACTTTTTACGTTTTTGCCTAGTAACTAGTAACCGGAGTGACCAAGGGAGCTCTTGTTCTCGTTTTTTATTATGAGAAAGAAAGTAGTGACGAACTAGACTAGTTTTATTAGATATTAAATTTCTTATAATATTATTAGCTTTTACTTAGAATACATAAATATAGATATTTAAGAACATCACAGAGCTTTGAAACATATGACGGTCGCCGAAGCAATTTTTTTTTTGCTCTGTGCTGAACATATGGAGAAATGAGATACGAAAGTTATTATTCTGATCTATATTTGCATTTTTTTCTACCAGATTCCAGATCGATTTTGTACAATATAAGACTGGTTGTAAACGTCACAGCCACCCAAAATAGTTGGATACAGTTGTTGCACAGTCAATTGCAGTTGTAGATACTACACTGCCCAAGTGGCCCCTAAAACCTCGGTTCGTCCTGTCAACAAAAGTTTAACTGACCGGTACTGTTGGCTCGTAAGGCTATCTTCCACAGATGATCCATGGCTCGTGTGTGTGGATGCGCCGTATCACGAAAGTCACCCGCGCCAAGGGCCATTCGGGCCAAGTTGCATAGCTGCTGGTATAGGCTTAGGCCCATTACGCTGATGTTCTGTAAACAGGAGTAATGACAAATGATGGTTTAATGACAGCCAAAGGAAATTTCCGGCTGGTTATAATGGTAATCTAATCCAAGATTATCACAATTTTTTTCTGTCAAATCTTTGGTAGTTAAGATGTTGCCCCTTACATATAAAGAAAATACATAATATTAGTCCCCAACTGTACCTGCCTGATTCTAATCAAACTTTTAGATGTCAAATACAATAAAGTAACGAAATCCCAAAAATCTAATTTGCCTTATCTCAAATTATATTTAACCCATTCATAATTTGAATAACAAAATGTTAAATACTCACCTCAGGATCCAAAGTGGGCATCTTCTCAACGTACAGAAACCTCAACGCGTCTAAACCTAGCGCATGTTGATCCGGTGTCTTCGTGTGCGATAGCAGCCATGAGTAGAGACAATCGGCACATTCCCCACCCCCTTTCAACACTAAACACTGCCAGAGCTCTTCCACTTGCTCCACTGTTAATCTGTAAGGGGTAAAGTTAAAAAAGATGTAAGTATTAAACTAAAATTTAAAAATATACAGAGCCCTAACAGGTTTGGCACATCCACTGTTTAGGTTTTAGGTATGGGTGCACAAAAAGATTTTCTAAAAATCTAGAGTAACTAGTGGATTAAAAACACGCTGCTGGTTAATTTTAAATTCGTTGTTAACAATGAAAGAGCAAAGTGTGCATCCGACACATAGTAACAGCACTCACCGTAAATTATATGGCACTTACAGTAAAGCAACTCACCGGAAATGATGCGGAGATCCGACCGGGGAGAATATAGCGGTGAGAAAGTGTAGGCGCACAGTGATTTCTGTTATGTGCATGTAATGCGCCGTATCGCCGGTGCCAAGCCGCGGCTGCAACATGTAATGCCGCAAGTCTTCCAGGAACAAACGCATCATGCCTCGTTCACGCTCTGCCCACATCACCACCTAGGGGAATATAAGTATATGTATTAAAAAGATCATAGTTCTGACAAGCTATAACATTTTTTGGGATTAAAGATACCTTATGCGTTTATGACAGGACCTATATATAGGTTCTACAGATTAATTTGTAAAGAAACAATTTGAATCATGAACGGGACTTAAACCTGCATCCATCCATCCCTAAAGCCAGGATATGCTTTACTGAAGCTACTGTGACAAGTGGTCCATGTCCGAATTTTTCCTTCACCTTTTACAACCAACTTACGGGGTTGCACCTATAGGAGCTGATCGCATTCAGAACTAAACCTTATTATGCCTGCCAATTAGGTTGAACCTACCTGATGCATATCCATTCCTCGTAGCTGTTGAAATGACGAGAACAACTTCGGCAATAGTCGAAGCGATACTGCCACAGATCTGCAATATGACACAATATATTTACAAAAATATGCTTGTAAGTTTGTTTATTGAATACATATTTTAAAATATCTCTACCCGCAAATATGAAGTCTATTCTTACCTATGATTAGCAAGATTGTCAAGGCATCCCTCGATAAACTTGATTCTGATGAATTTATCGGTGCTGAAGCATAACAGAGCACAGAGAGCTTTCTCGGCTTCCAAGGCCAGGCCTTCGCCTAGTTGTTCCTGTGAAAAAATGCAGAATAATTTAGCGTCGCAAACTAAGATACACTGAAACACTGAGCAACAAAACCACGAGCGAGACAATCAGAACAGAGTACAGGGTACAGCATTGTTATTTATTGGTGTTCAATAAAATATTTTTGTATTGTAACGTACTGAACTGCACTGTACCCCAGTCTACTGCACTGCACAACACTGTAATATACTGCACTGTATTGTATTGTGCTGCATTCCACGCCAGGGTGCGTAGTAAGGTTGCAGTGAATTTACAAGATCTAAAATGTTACAGATATTGTAATTGTTTAGGATGCCCATTCGCCGCGATTGTAAAAGTGGACTGGCGTCAGTGTGTTTAATTCGTTTCCAAAAATTAGCTATTAGCTTGATGTTCGGTAATACACCAAAACACTTTACCATAATGTACGGCACTCCATTCCACACGTACTGCAGTGCATACTGCATAGTGGCGCGAGGCACACAACTCACAATGTTCCCGTCCTGCAGCAGGTCCCACAGCAGCGTGTTCCCCGCGCGACACACGGCGTCCACGTCGCACGGCGCGCCCGGCGACCGCCGCGCCTCCAGCGCCAGCGCGCCCGCGCGGTACTCCGACAGGCACTGCGCCTGGAACAACCAACCACACCCCTTACTATATCTGGGGACACAGAAGCCTTTGGCTGGCCTAACTTATTAAAAGATAGCTTCAGTAAATCCAATTCAGAACGCGCCTATCAACAGAATAGTTCAAGAGTACAACAGAATCTCGAAAAATTATGCTGTAGACTTATTCGAAGAAGCATAAGCAAGTTCAAGTCCACTATTAAAGCTCTTTAAATTACATTTCGAGAATTTCCATATTATTTAGGTAGGTACAATTTTTTGGCATTTTTTAACTTTTTTATTTTTATTTTTAAATTAAATATTCAATTCATATATAATTTTTATCCTTATGTTTTAACTATTTATAACTTATAAAATTCTACAAAATTATTTACTTGCTTAATCAACTCGCATGCAGCAGTCTTTGCCAATAATTGTAATGACACTTAGCCTTTATAAAATAATGTTTTTATATATTGTAAATGTACATTATGCTGGTGTTCAATAAATAAATAAATAAATAAATAAATAAATAAATAAATAAACATTCTGACACCAGAGCTGACCATTTGCCTACACGAGAAGATCTGGGGAGCACTGATCTCTATTATACAAGTAAGCTGGATAGACGATATCGTACAAAAATTCAGAATTTCTTGTACGAATTGAAGCGCCAGTCCGAGTGTCCGGAGAACTATAATTTAGAAAATCCATCGCGTTGATTGGTTGCGTTGAAAGAGTAAATTCTGTGATTAATTGGTTGAATTAGTTCCAACAACTCTCACGATGTCACTCTTAGCAATCAGCGCCAAAATCAAATGCCTTCAGTCAATATTGGTCTTAGATATGAAGTCCAGCGTACTAGTATACTAGAGGTCAGTGCTGGGGAGACTGTCTATTCTGTACAGCACTAACATCTACAGCAGGAAGACGTTCCTAGAAATAACGTCCAACGATCGCACACATTGATACTGGACCCTAACTAGGATTCCCTGTATCCAGGGAATCCAGGAACTACAGGGACCATGGTCCCACAACACCTGTACACAGGATAAGTACTATTTGCGCTTTTTCGTCCTCCAGCCATCGCGGCTCTTAAGGCATCTGCGGGAAAGTTTGGTGGTCACACCAGGACCACATGACAATACTGCCTTTTATCTACAAGGTGACCTTGAATTGGTATGTTATCCCGAAATGGGGGGACTTGGACCAACAAGTAGTGAGAGTCTTACTTGAAACTGGGTGTTTCCAAACTTCGATGGTAAAAAATAAATCCACTCGCCAAATTGCACATGCGATAGTTACGCGAGTTAACAAGATACTATAAATACATTACACACACACACACACACACACACACACACACTCGGTCAAGGACGAAGTTCAACCACCCAGCTGCGCTAAGGCTATTTTCGAACGTAAACTTTACATGGCATTTCTTCAATGAAAAACTATTAATTTAGAAAAGTCGTAGAAAAAACATTGTCTACCTTGGGGTGTAGGTTTACCCCCTTTCGGGATAACATATCAATTCAAGGTCACCTTGTATAATATCTTCGTCTTTTCATTAGAATATACTCGTTTAGTTTAGCTTTGGAGAATGAGAGACAGAACCGACCGCAATGTGTGCTCTGCAATGTCACTGTTCAAGACACTTTAGGCAACCCGGATGATGATATCAAGTCCCTAATTTTCTGTGAAGGGATTCTCTTAAAATAGTTACTTCCCACTTTGGACGGGCCCTTCTCACCCAGATACACTGTGAAAGTCGCTATAAAACCCTTTAAAAACATTTGGAATAAATATTAAGTTTATCTCATTTATTCAGTCGTATATTTTATGTACGGTGTAGTCCGTAGAGCAGATTACAAAAATTTACCAATGTTAACATTAAAATACTCATTACTTATCACAGGTAACCAAAATTTAATTTATTCATCAGGCTTACAAAACTTAGTTATAAGGCTCACCTGTGCAGCAAGCCTGGCTAGTTCCTCTTCACAAGCTGAATCATCCTCGTCAAGGTCCGCGATGTGCGGGTGCGAATGCGGCGACAGAGCTGATGATGCACTGCCTTCTTCTTCATCGCCACGACGTTTGTAACTCTCCATTAGACGGAGCTCCATTATTCTCCTGAGGAATAATGCGCTTAACGCTTTAAATACATGTGGATACAATCCATGAAGGCAATAACTAATTTTTAAGTTGTTTAGGCTGACCTCGCATCGTCATTTTCACACAGCAGTCGACAGTGAGCGGTGTCGCTTCCAGACGATTCCTCTTCGACCTCCGAGACAGACTCGGCTAGATCAGCTGTTTTCAGTTGGGCGGCTACTGAAAGAAGCTTACCATTAGTTTGCTAGCAAATATACTTGGGTCAAACTCAATACAGAATTTTAGCATAAGCTTTTTGAAATTTTCAATTTAGGGTTTTGTGAGAATTTTGGAAGTTGAATAGCTGGTTTCTTCTAACGATCTAATATTCTGTCAATTCTGGGGCTTTTTATTTTCCATATTATGTTGTGGAGCTGATAGGGCACGGCTGCCTATATGAGGATTCGGAGATAATGTACATGCAAGTATGTAATGCAGATGCAGTACACTAATTTTAATGACAGAAAGCAGTATTTTTTTTTTCCCAAAATACCTATTGTAACATTTTTTTATATTAAATAAGCCATGCATTTGGCCACATTTCTCCTGAACAAAAATAAAAGAACAGTATAAAATGTATCGCTAGACCATGCACTCACGGAATCGCCGCGGCTTGCCGGGCCTGTGGCGTTTCTTGTACAGCTTCTTCTTGCGAGGTCGCAGGAGTTCTTCTGCGCCACTGCTCGCGCTACCACTGCTACCCGCGCGTTTGCTGCGTCTGGTACACGATGGTACATTTACACTATTGTGTCCAGTTTTTATACTGTATCTACGTTTCAAAAATGTACCCTGTTTAGTCGATCGGCGCGAAATATATGCCTTTTATATATGAATTTATAGCACCAAAACCGCACCGCTTAGGTACATACGTGAATTTAGCCCAAAATTATTATTGAACAGTAAAAGTTATGCTATAGTTATAAAAAAAAAAGAAAGAACGAATCACTTTAATCTATAATGGCAAATAAACCCAAACAAATAGAAGTTATAACTTACTTCTGACAACTCTTCAACGCTGGACACTCCTTCTTAGTGAGCTCCTCGCCTTCCCGCAACCAGTCTTGCTGCTCAGCTGAAAACCAACAAACGCTCGTTATCCCCGTAACAGTACTCCGGTTACAGTGTTTCTATCGAGTTTAGTTTACCAGTAAGTTCACGCTGATGTTTACTTTGTTTGCGTGGAGTTGGACCGGCTTCCTCGCCTGATGTGCTTAGCTCCTCGCACTGTAGACAAAATTATAAAGATAACAATTGGTCGACGTATATAGTTACCACTAGAGGCGCTGTGTTGAATTTCATGTTAACATTTTACGATAAAATATGGCGAATGCAGTAATAAGTGAGGTCTACGCTCCGTCCAAATCCTGTCCAAATCCAAAACCCCGAAGGCTTTCAGCTGGAACTCGAAAATCGCTTCCAGTGCCTTGCCGATTGCAACACAGTGGACGAGTTGAACAACGGGTTGGTGGAAACTGTCCAAGCTGTTGGAGCTGAGTTCTTCAAGACCCAACGCCGAAAGAGGACTCAGAAACTCTCAGGAAACACTCTTAAATTAATGGCAGACCGGAACGAAATGAAACTACAGTCTTCAGTTGATATGTCAGCCTACGGTGAACTCAATAGACGTATCTGGAGTTCCATGCGACACGACTTGCGTGCTTTTAGTACTTCACGTATTGAGGCCGCAATTGAGCGGAACCAAGGCTCAAAGGTGTTCGCAAAAGATTCGTCTATTGGGCAAAGCCAAATGACAAAACTGAAGACCGAGAATGGTAGTGTCATTTCATCCAAGCCTGAGATTCTGAGAGAGATTGAGAACTTCTATTGACAGTTATACACCTCGACACGTGAGCCCGCTACTAACACAGCTCAGGACACCAGAGCCAAGTTAGTCCGACACTATACCGAAGATATCCCGGACGTCAGCCTGTACGAGATTAGAATGGCCCTCAAACAGCTTAAAAACAACAAGGCGCCAGGTGAGGATGGAATTACGACCGAACTTCTGAGAGCGGGTGGTGCTCTACTTCAAAAAAGGTGATATCACCTTATTGAAGAACTATAGGCCCATCTCGCTCTTGAGTCATGTGTATAAGCTGTTTTCGAGGGTCATTAAAGAAAGAAAGAAAGAAAATAACATTTATTCAGGACATCACACAACATTACATTATAGGAAACAAACTAAAAATAATAATTACACTACAAAAACAGAAAATAAAAATGTAACGTTGTGTGATGTCATGACCCAGGTCCCGACTCAGCATAATGATTTAGGTCAGCAAGTGACCTTAATCAACTGATTTTCAGGCGGAACCCTTAGTCATGACATCACGAACTCCAGAGTAGGCATAAATACATACAACAAACACAACACAATAAAGATTATAGTAAACTAAACACAAAAAAAATAATAATAAACAAGAAGAATTACAAATATAAAAGTGCGTGACCAACGGAATCATTACGAATCGTCTCGCACGCAGGTTTGATGAATTCCAGCCTCCCGAACAAGCCGGTTTCCGAAAAGGCTTTAGCACCATAGACCACATCCATACGCTACGCCAGATTATACAGAAGACCGAAGAGTATAATCGGCCGCTATGCCTGGCGTTTGTGGATTATGAAAAAGCCTTCGATTCAATCGAGACTTGGGCGGTGCTGCAGTCCTTACAGCGATGCCAAATTGACTATAGGTATATCGAAGTGTTGAAGTGTTTGTACAGTAAGGCCACTATGTCAGTCCGACTGCAGGACCAGAGTACGGAACAGATCCCATTGCAGAGAGGCGTGAGACAGGGAGACGTTATTTCTCCGAAACTGTTCACGAACGCATTGGAGGATGTTTTCAAGCTCTTGGAGTGGAAAAGATTTGGCATCAACATAAATGGCGAGTATATCACTAACCTTCGTTTTGCCGATGATATAGTCATAATGGCAGAGTCGCTCGATGATCTCAGCACCATGCTCAACGACCTAAGTAGAGTCTCCCGACAGGTTGGTCTTAAGATGAACATGGACAAGACGAAAATCATGTCAAATGCCCATGTTTCACCTATACCGGTAATTGTTGGGAACGATACTCTCGAAGTTGTCGACAAATACGTCTATCTAGGGCAGACTGTCCAATTGGGTAGGTCCAACTTCGACAAAGAGGTCGCCCGAAGAATCCAACTCGGCTGGGCAGCGTTCGGGAAGCTTCGACCTATCTTTTCGTCCAAAATACCACAAAGCCTGAAAGCAAAAGTTTTCAATCAATGTGTGTTGCCAGTGATGACTTATGGAACTGAGACGTGGTCTCTAACTGTTGGCCTCATTACTAAGCTCAAAGTCGCGCAACGAGCTATGGAGAGAGCAATGCTCGGTGTTTCCCTGCGAGATAGGATCCGAAATGAGGAGATCCGCAGGAGAACTAAAGTGACCGATGTAGCTCTTAGGATTAGCAAGTTGAAATGGCAATGGGCAGGTCACATCGCTCGTAGAACTGACAACCGATGGGGAAGAAAGGTTCTCGAGTGGCAACCACGAACTGGAAGACGCAGCGTAGGCCGGCCCCCCACAAGGTGGACCGACGACCTGGTGAAAGCCGCGGGGAGCCGATGGATGCAGGAGGCGAGCAGCCGCTCTAAGTGGCGTTCCCTGGGGGAGGCCTATGTTCAACAGTGGACGTCTTCAGGCTGTTGATGATGATGATGATGAGTAATAAGTGTACTTTCGAATAAACTCCTCATTGGGGTACTGTTAGAGATTAGGAGTTGCGAGTTTGGATTGACTACGTGACGAAAGTGACTACGATGACAGCTGATGGGCGTTATAATTAACCATATTATATAACCGGCTATAAAACCGACCTCTCTTCTCTCGATGAAGCATTTCACCAATGAACAATCACGCGGATCACGTTATAAACCTTCCTTGCGTTTTCATTGGTCAAACGATAAGAGGAAATGGCAATTTTACTGTTTACGCTAGCTCTGCTGGAGTCGGTTATATAGGTGGAAATATATTATAAACCAAATAGCTAAAAAATAAAATCAAATCATAAAAGTAACCAAACTCACGGGGTCTTCGTCTGAATTAGTTTGGTCCATGCTCACGCTTGCCTCCGAGGAGGAGTTATGGTGAGGCTTGCAGGCGGGCTGCGGGGGGCGGAGCGCCGGCTCCTCCGCTAGCGGCGGCGGCGTGCCGACACCCACCGCGCTACCGCGGGACCACATCGCTCGCATTAGGGCTGATGCCAGGTATAAGCTCTGTTGGATATAAACTCCACTAAATAGGATGCCAAATTTATTATGCTTTCTTGTAATTCTTATTTTACATGGGGGTGCTAAGTCCTGCACTGACTGACTGACTGTCTGACTGACCCGCTTGGGGTGTATTGTGCATTCCAAGCCCCAACTCCTTAAAATAACAGAGTGTGGCTCTAGGCTGTTGGCACAGCTGCTCCAGTGGCACTGATGTTGGGTGTTGTAGTGATGATGATATTTCTTGTAATTCATACAAATTGTTAACTTTTTAATGAGTTAATGCCACATCTCTCTGTTTCCAACCTGAGCAAAACAACCAGTAGTCTCATCCACATTTGATCACTCTGGTTGGAATAGGCAAGATGACAACACTAGGTAACAAAGTAACAGTGTGGAAACTGTGGACCTCTGATCAATAATAGTATAATAATTTAACTAGGGCCTAGTTAAATAACTATAGTTCGTAGGATCAACGCGTCCACACAGTTATTATAATGTACTAGTAGTTTGGGCTTGAGTAACATCGCTCCTACACCTGTCTACATCTACATATTTAATATATCTATTGACAATAAGAAAATATAAATGAATTATTGACTAAACTCTCACCTGTTCTGTGTGATCCTTAGGTGGTAAAGAACACAGCAGGCTATACAGGTGTGCACATGGCTTGGGTGCTAGAGCTCTGATAAATCCCGGAAGTAGATCGTACACTTGCCGCCCGCAATGCTTCAGCTGAGCAGCAGCCCACACTAGGTCCACATGGTCATTGGTCACTCTACCTTCTACGGCCAGGAACTTTAGTATCAAGTGGGATTGTTTTATTACCTGCAATTACAATACAATGTTAAATGTTGTTTTTTTTTTTACAATTTATAGGCATAGCATTATTATAACTGTTTTCTATTAGTATTTAGAGACATGAAAATGTGTCATAGATTGATACATATATTCAATCATGCATTGAACTAATTCACCATAACTCACCTCTACATGTAAATTAGGCCCAAACAGATGTTCAATGATGCTATTACTTGTCAACCATGTTGCCAACTGTTGTCCTGCTAGCTCTGAATCAGCTGCTGGTTCACCAGCACAGAGCTCATTATGAGCTGCAATGTGTGCATTGATTTGTGCCACTCCAGCTAGTCTCATAGTGAGAGTGCTGCTGTTAAAGTATTTGAAGGCCAATGCAAGCCCATCTCCATCGAAAGCCAATGGTGCATCTAAAGGCTCCTTTGCTGCTCCCCACATAAAATCTGTTGAGAAACCTCAATTTCATATCTGCTGCTATTTTATTTAAAAGTACACTGCAATTTTACCCTTATCGCACCTATTTTTCATGGGCACTTTACATTTACTTACACATGGTATCTTTTATACTAGAATGCAGAAGCAATGTTTGCTAAGTGGAATCCAAGTAAACTAATAACTACCTTTAGGTCTTTATTATGATTTTTTAAGTGTTTTAAAATAATCTTATATGTTATTGTATGTTTTTGACCACTAATAAAAACTTAAGCTTGTGAGGTTCCATTATGCTAAATATAGTTTTTAAGCTGCTTGTATTCAAAATCGTAAAATGTAATAAAGTGCAAGCCATACAAAATACATCCAAACTAACAGATGCTATTCCACTTTTATACAAAGAAAATTATATTGTAAGGGTAAAATATTTCTTACCAGCCATTGACTTGACTGCTGGTACTCTAAGGTCTTTGTCCTCCAGCAGGCACATGAACTTCAATATCTTGCTTCTCATTGGCATGAAAAGTTGAGCCACAGCTCTGAAGTTAAGCCAGAGCTTTAGATTTCCTACAGCTGCTACTATAGCGTGTGCCATTGACAATGACAGAGTGCTAGGTGTCCCATATTCAAACACAGCTGTCATTGAGCACACACCACCCATCTTGCAAAAGAAGCTCACATTTCTCAATAGATATGCAGGAATTTCGGTATCATGCAGATCACAGTATGTGCTTAAGTTAGTGATTTCTGGGGCTGTAAGATCATCCAACCGGCTCAAGGCAGAATGTTTACATGCCAAATACAGTGGGAAGTTAAGCAGAAATATTTTAGAAAGAATGTGCATGAGTTTCTCCCTTTCCTGCATAGACCAAGGTTCTTTTTCATTGCTTGATGGCTTTGAATTAGCAATATTGGATGTAGAAGGCTGTGGTGTCTCCTCAGCTTTTAGCTGCGTTGTCTCTGTAGATATTGAATGTGTCGGGTTTTCCGTATCAGGAGAGGCTTCTTTGGGACTATCATTTTTGTTTTCCTCTTTATAAAGGTCATCTGGAGATGTCTGTTCCTCAGGTTTCCTTTCAGTGGAAGTTGGCGGTGTTTTAGCTGCTTCAATAAGTTCTTCCTTTAGCTGCTTAAGTTGGGTTACTGATAGACACAGAACACTCTGAACTATCAAATAGAATCTTTCAAAGTTCTTTACATCTCGGTAGCAACACATGCATTGCCTAAAAGTACAGAAAAAAATTGAAGTTTCAAATCCTCATAATATCTTAATGAAAGTATTACTAAACTAACTAAATACGCACGCATAAACAATACCTATGCAGAGCACAGTTCGTGAGTATTACAGCTGTTTTTGTGTCAATCACATGGGCTGTATTATGGGACGTTATTTTAATAGTTTCACAAGATCATTGAGTAAAACAGTAGTAGCTTACCTTTGTGGCCATTGTAGGATGAAGTTCAAGATTGTATCTAGATCAGACTGACCTATCGTTGGATATTGAGATACATCGTCCGACAATCTTGATTCACCTAAAACACAATCGAAAACAATAGTTACATCAATAAATGTCACACTGAACTAATTAAAACAGTGCTAAAGCTTGTATTTATCGTAATAACTATGTGAAAGAACATAAAAGCTAGCGAGACTCCGAAATTTCGAAACAATGTAACTTACAATTCAATAAAAGCTGTGTAAAGTCCGAGCAAACATCACACATTCTTATAGTTTTAAGTCACAACTAGGCGAAATATTACAAAAATATTAACGCAAGGGTTATTTCATGTGAATTATTGATCATTATTGATAATTTTCGTATCACAAAACGAACACTCTTCTCATGTCACAGAATCCATTCCACCATTTGTTGACGATGCTGTCAAAATTGTTTTGTTATTATATATGCATTTCAATAAAACTAAGTAATGTTTATGACAAATCGGCTTATCATAAATCTGATTTATGAATACAATAAAAAGCTATGGAATAGATATTTATTTGGCCTCTTTATTTACTTTGATGTTTGATTATGTAGTTGACAACATCATTTATAGTTTTCAAAAATCGGTTTATTCAGGTTTTTTATCTAGCCATTACAAACAAGTAGAAGTGGATTAACAAAACGCAACTATTTTTTTAAATTAAAGTTCATGCTTTACACTATTGGCGTATTTAGCCAGTGTCAACTTGTCAAGTGAGCATGAAAAAAATACGCTTCGCCCCTGCGAAGTTGACATTTAATATTTTTTGACAACGACAGCTGTCATTTGTCAGCTGATCCAACCGAAGTGCGATGGGGTGATCGAATTTTTCTTGTTTATTTATTTATTCAAAATGGTTCAGCTGATCTATATTATCGCTAGCTTGCATACATTACTATGCCCATTCACGAAAGTCGAGGAAAGTTTCAATATTCAGGCGACTCACGACATTTTGTATCACCGACATAACCTATCTCAGGTTAGTAGAAGATTCTAATTTTGGATTCCGTATGTTATGTGCGATACGTTTGATAATAACTTTCGTTCTATTCCAGTACGATCATAATGAGTTCCCGGGAGTTGTACCACGTTCTTTTATTGGACCCTTGGTGCTCTCAGTGTTGTCGGCGCCGACTGTTTCAATATTCTATTTATTGGATACTCACAAGTTTTGGTCGCAGTATGTCGGTAAATACTCCTATTTTACATATTTCTGCATTTGTTAAAAATGTTACCAACATCGTCCGGCTTGTGTATTACAGACAGGTTTCTCCAATTATCAGCATATATTTCCAATACTGGAGCAGTGTGCTAGCCTAGTAGAAGTTGGTTGATCAATGACACAGTAATAAATAAATAAATAAATAAATAAATAAATAAAATAAAAACTGATTATAGATGAAATGTTGTCAAACTCAGTCTAATATTAAAAAATAATGTTTTACATATTTGTGAGGGGGTTGAGCAGGTCGGCTCATAACCCAGAGGTGGCAGGTTCAATACCCACAACAGGACAAGTGTTTGTGGCCAAGAAAAAAAAAGCACCCAAATACTTGTTCTGTATCTGGTTGTTGTGGGACCATAGTCCTCGTAGTTGTGGGCTCCCCAGATACAGAGAATCCTAGTTAGGGTCCAGGATCTATGTATGTGATTGTTGGGAGTTATCATTATTATTTGAATACGCTTATTTTTGATTATTTTATTACACTTATTTATTAAAATTTTCTTACAGCTCGCTTAGCTTTAGCTCTTATTGTCATAGGAGCATGGATTCAATTAAAGAATACTTTAAAGAGACTGTATGGCAACACATATGCATGGTGGTACACAATAATCACAGCCTCACAGTACCATTTCATGTTTTACATGAGCCGTCCGCTACCTAACATAATGGCATTACCACTCGGTGAGTTCTCAGCTAAGTACACTCATATTCTTAGTGAACCTTTTTTTTGAACACTGTTAAAAATTAGAAAATCAGGAATTAATTACAGATCATGAAGTTGAGTTGGACTATAAAATACGTAAGCATATTAATTATTACAATAATATTTTGTATTTTCTTTTGTGTTTGACTTAGGGTTAAATAATTATTTTAAAAATTTTTGTTATAAACCTGTTTATAATATGGTTTCATATCCCTTTTCAGTTCTGTTGGCATTTGAAGGATGGCTCTCAAACAAGCATAAGCAGTTTCTGATATCAGCAGGTGCTTCCATCATTATATTCAGATCTGAACTGGCCATGTTGTTTGGACTATTTCTAATCATGGATCTTTATTTCCAGAAGATTAATATTGCAAGGTAATCATTTTCAAATATCATTTGGTATTACATTTTTTGATGAAACTCTTAATAATAATATCATATAAACCAGTGGTGGGCAAAGCGTCGACCGCGGTCTACCGGTTGACCGCGAAGGCATTTGCGGTAGCCCGCGAGGCAAAAATTGGAATTCCATACTTTCGAGTCAATTCAGCTGTACTTTTACATACCATAAGTGCTAAACCACCACACATTCGAGGAGCACCTACAAAAGTTTCAAACTAGTATCTATTATCCATTATATTAAAGTGGAATTAATTGCTATCAGTCCTTATTGAATAAAATTACAAATCGATGGGTCAAAGATAATTTGACGTGGTAGCTCTGCTGTTTGTTTTTGTATACAGGCCAAAAGTACTACCTATTACCGACTTATTTTTCGCGCTTGCTTTGCTCGCGCTTTTCTTATTGGTATGCTCCTCCTATTACAGTGGCATTTATTTCTACAGTCCAGATGCACTGATTTTTCGCGCTCGCTGCGCTCGCGCTGATGCTTTGCGATCCTAGTATTATGTGACAATGTAGTTTGCTCATCTATAAAAAACTGTTCACTCTCCTTTTGTAGCAAAACATCCTTATTGTAGCTTATCAGAAACACTGATGCTGGTAATCAGGCCGCGTTTACACATGCAAGAAAACTTGCGGAAGTCTTGCGCGATTTCAATAATGACCGATCACCTATCTTCGACTATTTTTCCCCAGTGCATTTGCTACGTTGTTTACATATGCAAGCTGCTGTCTGATAGAGATTCCGACACTTATGCAAAGATTTTCTTGCATGTGTAAACGCAGCCTAACATTGTAATAGCACAATCTATTAATCACCTAGTTCTAGCAACAAGCCTGTGGTTAAGTATGGGTTGAACAATAAAGTATCAAGTCAAGATTTATTAATTTCAGTTTGCTGAAAATAGTGGTTCCAGCTGGTATTGGCCTGGTGGCACTGACTGTAGCAGTTGACTCAGTCTTCTGGGGCCGTCTCACGTGGCCCGAGGCTGAGGTCTTCTGGTACAACACCGTTATGAACAAGAGCTCTAATTGGGGTGTATCCTTTTGAAAAAAATATTCAACCATGCACCTTTATCATCCTTACACCTTGAATAAAACATCATAAAGACTATTTTAGACTAGCAATTAATAGGTCAAATTTTGAAGGCTTTAGCGTTGCAGTCCTTAATTTGCTAAAAATATATCCGTCTCTTACATTGCCATCTATTTGACGAAACAGCGGCAGTTTTAGTAGTTTTAGATCTGTCTAGTAAAGCCTTATAATTGGCGTAATTCTTAGATATTTAAATGCTGCCTTCATCCATGTATAGGTATATTCGTCAGTTAGGAAAGCGTCTAAGCGTATTAAACACGCTTACATTATAGTATGACAAAATAGTAAAATTCCTAAAAATGGTATCAACCAGTGGGATTCGAACCCGCATCTTCCAACTCACCAGATTAGACGCTTTCCTAACTGACGAATATACCTATACATGGATGAAGGCAGCATTTAAATATCTAAGAATTACGCCAATTATAAGGCTTTACTAGACAGATCTAAAACTACTAAAACTGCCGCTGTTTCGTCAAATAGATGGCAATGTAAGAGACGGATATATTTTTAGCAAATTAAGGACTGCAACGCTAAAGCCTTCAAAATTTGACCTATTAATTGCCTGTAATTCCTCTAGAAACTTACTTCAAACCCTTAACTCAGCCACAGACATCACCATTCTTATGGTACTTCTATTCCGCTTTGCCTCGAGGCCTCGGCCCCACTCTGCTTCTAATCCCACTAGGGCTGTACTTAGACAAGCGTATGGTCCAAGCCGCTGCACCAGCTTTCGTGTACATACTGCTGTACTCTTTTCTACCTCACAAGGAGCTAAGGTTTATTATATACGTATTCCCGTTGCTCAACATGGCATCCGCGGCTGCCTGCTCTTATATGTAAGTTTAATTAATGTAATATATAATTATGTAAGTAATCTAATTATCAGCCCACTCTTATCTTCTGCTAGATAATAGGACTCTCCCACAGAACACAAAAAAAAATTACGCTTTACACTATTTGTTTTTCGTGCTCTGTGGGCTCTCCCAAGGAACGGTATCAAGTACGATCTTCAGTTCTTCCTTCCTATTTAGTCACTATCACTTCATCACTATTCGACAGAATAATAAACATTAGTATCAAGTCACATTATTTAGTAAGTATGTAAACTTTGATAGTGTTGCATTCTTTTTGTGGTAATGAGAGTGGAGAAGTATTGAGATATACTTGATGCACATCATGTACTAGTTGCAGGTCAGTATCGGATTATTGAACAATGCAAATATCCTAAATTTGTTCGCATACGTAATGATACCATTGAAACTCCTTTTAAAAATTCTCAGAAGTTCCGCTGCCGAAACTATTGAGAGAAAGTCTCAATAGTAACGTTTCGGAATTTCTGGGAATAAACGTACTACCTTGTTGATATGTTATAGGAAAAACCATTTCACGTCTTCATAAGTAATTAATTTGTGTATGAAGTATAACATAGAATAACATTCACTGGTTTTATTTGCAGATACATTCGGCGAAGGAAAGCCCCGATTTACGAACTTATGTTTTGGGGACAGATCGTTATGATCATAGGCAACATTGCAATGACTGTGGCATTTACGTGCGTCGCTATGACCAACTATCCGGGTGGAGTAGCAATGTCCAGGTAAATTATCAAAATTATGTAAAAGCAGCCATTTTGTTGTACAAATTTATCAAGACGCACAAAAACACTGCACCCATTATATGGTTGAAGGTCCATCAACCCGCAATAAGCGATTTGCTATGCACTTTATCTTGTGAACAGCCAATGAGTGAGACAACCTGCCGGCATCCTTGTTTCCAGCTAACTAAGTATAATCTGGAAGTCTTCAGGGTTAAAGTGAATAGGTGTATTCTAGGCAAGCATGCACCATCGTAGACTGCGTCATCACCACATCAGGTGAAATATTGGGCAAATGCTTTGTCTCTAAACAATAACCGGCCAAGTGCTAGTAGGACTCGCGCACGAAGGGTTCCGTACCATTATCTATAAAAACGAGCATAAAATCACGTTTGTTGTACGGGAGCTCCTTTAATTAACTATTTTATTCTACTTTTTAGTATTTGTTGTTATGGCGGCAACAGAAATACATCATCTGTGAAAATTTCAACTGTCTAACTATCACGGTTCATGAGATACAGCCTGATGACAGACAGACGGACAGCAGAGCTTTAGTAATAGGGTTCGCTTTACCCTTTGACTACCCTAACCCTAATAAAAGCAAAAAACTCAGAATTTTCTATTACGTTAGCGATATTATATTGGATCTTCATGCTTTGTGTTGCTCAGCCAGCTTTCTGGCTGGACATTATTAAACATAAATTATATTATGGTACCTAATTCATTAACATCTCTATTTCAGGTTTCACAGACTGCTAGCGCACGAGCCTTATGTCCACGTACATATCAGCAATTTGGCGGCCCAAACCGGTGTTACCAGGTTCACGCAGCTCAATAGTCACTGGAAGTACAGTAAAAACGAATCACTGGAAGCGGAACAGTTGCAAGAATACACTCATCTGTTCATCGAAGCCAAGAGCCGGTATTCACCAAGCATTAAAACTTTTGCTCACACTCACGAAGTTTTAGATAGTATCGAGTCCTTTTCTCATATAGCATTAACCTACAAACTAATGCCGCCTGTAAAAATCAAAACCAAACCGGCTATATTCATACTGGAAAGAAGTGACTTTCGCGAGTATCCGTTCGGGCGTAACGTTCAATATTTCGAAGAATTTACAGAAAATAATAATAACGTAATCGAAGATCAGATTGAGCACCCTGTTATTAAGGACCCTATAGTAGAAGAGTTAGATGACATTTATCAAAACGACGACTTTGAGTATTTCGAAGAATATCCATCTTCACTTGATAATACTGCTGAAACCCTAAAAAATAATGATGAACATGTAAAAGACTTAGAAGATAATCTATTTGAAGAAGTTCCCATAGAACATGAAGAAGTAGTAATTGATGCAACAGTTGAAGAAAAAGTAGAAGAATATCCAAAACCAGCAAAGTTCAAGAAGTCTAAAAATAAAATACCTGTAACGCTAAATGGGGAAACTGAATCAGCTACTGCACCAAAACTTACCAAGGCTAAAAAAGCACTAGATGACCTAAAAACATTGAGACAGGAAAGAAAGAAAAAAGCTATAGAGAAAATAAAGTCTGAAACACGTAAAGAAGTGGTTGCATCAGCCAAAGAAAAATTAAAAGAAATCATGAAAAGACATAAACATATCGCCGATGAGCTATCAGAAAATACCATATCTGAGAGACAAATTAATAATACTGAAAATGAAATTGATGGAAGAGGGCCTGTACCTGATCACATAGAAAGCGTAGAGCAAGAAAATGAAATAGATGGAAGAGGAGATGTACCTGATCACATAGAAAACGTAGAGCAAGAAAAAAGTGATGCAGAAGCACAACCAGGGGAGGAAGAGACGTTAGATAGTATAATGCAGATAAATGAAACATTGAATAGTTCGAACGAAAACGTTGATGCCATAGTGGAAGAGGTGATTGTTAGACTTATAGATAGAAAGATATATGATGACAAGACTAAGCCAGAGGATATCAAAGCAGAAGACAGAAAATTGATACAGAAAATTGTTGAAGAAGTCCTATCTGAAAGAATGAACTATACCAAAACATCATAACAGAAAATTCTAACTATACTTTGTCCCATATTCTGGTAATGTTTTAATGATCTGTATAACCTCTTAAAAATGAAGGAAACAATAATGCTGAGCTTCCTAGTAGAATTTGGCTCAAGTATATTCTAATGTTGTTTTGTATTTGATCTCGTAACTTGTTGGTTTGCAGCGTGAAACATTAGTGCTAAGTTTTTTTTTATTCTAATAAATTTCCTACTTCTAAGTGATATTACATGCATTTCTAACTGCATTATTCTGTTTGCGACTCGCAATGGATTAGTCTAGTCAGTCTTTTCTAACTGTTAATATTACTACTAAGATAAATAAAATAATGTTGTTTATATTTGTTTTGTTCATATTGCTGTTCTATCCTACCAATATAATAGGCATGATGACTACTATTAGAAATGAACAAGTAAATATTACTTTCATAAAGAAGATTAAAAATGAAAAGCAATAATTGAAAAAATAAGCAAAATCGGTAAATAAATCACGGAGAAATAAGCTTTTAAAGTTTCTACTGGAGACATCTCCTGTCCCTTTCTCGTGAATCAGTGGGGTGATTACGTAACTTTGACAGCAATGCAACAGGAGAAATTTCATTCCGAATATGAAAATTTTCATAGTAACTATGCACATAAACTGCGTATTGAAACTGTCAAATCCATACATTTTTGTGTTTCTATTGGTTCTAATCGCCTAGCAGAGCGCCACAGTTACTATGAAAAATCCACTCGTGACGTCACATGCCAAAGAGATTGTATGAAAAGCTACCACAGCTTAGTAATGAGGTACTATGAACGACATTCCTCTGACGTCACTGGTCGTTTGAGCTATCTCTATTCCGGTTTTTAAAATGCTTGTAACTTGGTTATTTTTTGAGATATTTAATTTTTGTTTAACAAATGTGTATCTTTTGAGGAATATTATTAATTTGTCCAAAAAGAAATTTTAGTCATCATGCCTATTATTAAATGTGTGCGTGTATGTATGGACATCCACTGCGTGCTGAGAATACGAACGCCCATGTGCCGGCTAAGGGAATATCCAAGAAATGGGCAGCAGCATTCTGGATATTCTCGTATGCTTTGTGATCTACTGCGATCACCAACACGCCTGTCCAATGTGGTAATTTTGGCAAATCCAAAATGATAAGCGTCTGAAGTGGCCTATGTTCAGAATGCTGTGTGAGTGTTGGATGCCTTCTATCTGCATCTGATGATGTATTTATGAACACGAGTTTATGCTTATTAAAATTTCTTCTGTTTAATTTAAAAGTGGTTTCAAAATAATAAAAAACAACTTTTAGTAAAGTATTAATATTTATTTACACAAATAATAGAACTGCCAAGGAATGTAACAGGCATTGTTTCACAATTACGATCTTACAGCATTATTTTGTAATAAAATGTATCAGGATAATAAATATCATATAATCAAGTAACTTTTATTATATACATACTACTATGTTTTAACTCAGGAGATATAACTATTTAGCCTCAAGACCTAATTGATCACAATCACTATTTATTTGCAAATAAGTACTAAATGTTTTCTAATCGAACTTAATTCCTGTCACAATACTTTCATACAATCAGGTATACTTAACTAGAATTATTTAGCTTAAACATACACTTCAGTTCTGTAAAAAATAAATAATAACTTAATTTCCTGATGAGCATAGCTTCTATTCGATCAGCCACAATGTGTGGTATACAGTTCCTATTTACCTAGTATCATCATTACAAGCGAATACACTAACAATATCAGCGTGTCATCATGACCCATACTTCGTAATCAGAATATAGATTTATCAAGACTGATTGTAACTTTTTGACATGCTATTATGTGCTGAACGGCAAGGCCGGGCCGAAACATTTAATACTTATTATGTTGTATTTTATTAGGTTAGTGCCGACCGGCACTTCGCCTGTCATTCTGCACGCGCCAATTGACAAATCCGCGAGTGCGAGCAAGAGAGCAAACGATTACGATGTCCATTACAGCGATAAGGCCCCGGGTAGTCTGTTCTGGCTATATGCAACGGACTTGTTTCTGAACATTCATAAGAATCTACATATCGGTATTTGATATTGCCGTTCGGCTCTCCCGGAATAAGTGTGTAGAACCCTTAACGGTATTTACATAGCGATATCGCTTTCGGTCCCGGTTATTTCATAAGACAACAGCCTTATAAAAACTGACACCAATGCTTGCCACCGACAACTTGCGACCGGCAGATGCAAGTTTCCATTCTATAATAGCTACGCAGCATAGTATCACAAGTCGCAGCACTTCACTAATTACAGATTTACAGGTTTTGTAGCATCCTCCAATCAAACCGTCCAGAGCTGGAGTTGATAGATGGAGGACAGGGTGGGGTGACCACTTCGAGGGGCTTGTCTTTCATCGCACCAAACGCACAGTATGGCACCCGGAGTAAATTCTTGCTAATCTGGTACGGTTTGCGATCTTCTTCGGATATTTCAATGTTCTTTAAAGCTATTACTGATATGTCGAGGGTAGACGCGTGTCCGACGAATATGATGTTGCCACCTGCAAGAAATAAAACAGTATTTATTTACTGGACAAAATAATTTGCATATTATTTGAAGCTAAAAATTCTGTTAGTAAACAGAAAAAATGTAGTACTTAACTAACAGTGGTTTTATGACATTACAGTTTGATAAATAATAAATACCTTCTGCTTCAGTATCCTTGAGCGCAGACTGAACTACTTTCTCGTTTCTCTTGTAGAATTCTTCTAAGGTTTCCGCCACATTGATATCCACTTCTGCATATGGTTTGTAGCTGAAAAACAATAGATAATAATATGATATTTTATGGAATCTTTAACGAATGAACTACATAGTCATTCAGGTCTGAGTTATGTTTAAAGTTTTAAGTCTCTCACGTAATGGAAAGTTAGTTTAAAATAGATTAATAAAATTATACCAAAAAACTGAAGCTGAAGAAAACTATATCAATTTCTGTCTTTTTCGTTCCAACTGATTGAATATACTAAACTAACTAATAATTAAACTTACTTGACATCAACATTATAACCGGCTTTTTGTAGCTCCAGCGGCGTCATAAAAGGCGCCATACCTTTGGCCATGTGCCAAAACTTGTACTCGAAGAGACCCGGCTCGACCTTCACCTTCACAGAGGGATCGGCTTGAAGACCTGAGGATTTTTTAATAATAAGGTCGAAAGAAATAATGCAATCACATTACAATTTTTGAACCTGCAAGTTCAGAAGATTCTCCCTGAAAGGTGAGTTAAAACTGGAGCCCGTTTACATTAGTAGTTGTCTTGTTATTATTTGCTTTGAATATTTGAATCATAACTATAATAAATATATATAGTGATTAGTGTGTTTATTTGTCTGCCTCAGCTGAAACAACTTAATTTTTGGATTGAAATTTTTCATTGCTTATATTAGCAGGGATAAAATAGGATACTTTAAATCCCGGAGAACTGACAGTTCCCTCAGGAAAACGCCTAAATCTAAGTATATTATTATTTTTGTTGACTAAACCACATAATATACGTAAAACTATTATTTCTAACTCCAATCTAACTCTGTACATAATATATAAAATATGATATGCCAATGACAGTGGTCAAATAATCCTATGCCTCTAAAAAAAATCTAAATATTGAAGCCCTAGTTTCCTTACCTTCAAGGAAGGAATGCGCAGTCTCGACGCACCGCAAGGCCGCGGAGGCGTACACATGCCTCACCCGTACCCCGGCGAGCCGCAGCCCTTCGCCCACCAGCTGCGCCTGGAACCGGCCCACGCGGGTCAGCGGACTGTCCTTCATGTACGACTCTTTACCGCCAACTCTGGAAAATTAAAAAAAACTAAGTGTTTTATTGAAAATAGGCTATTCATAGCACTTTTACAGATCAAATGTCTGATAAGATAAAATCACAACGTGCACAATATAAAATATTATAGCAAGCCTGTTACAATAAGGGTTTGAAAAAAATAGAAATTCTCTCTTTATATACAAACATTCATAATTAGCGTATTTGCGTCCACTGCTGATCATTTTCAGGGTTCTGTCCCCAAAAGGTAAAGCAAACCCTATTAATAAGGCTCCACTGTCCGTCTGTCACCAGGCTGTATCTCATGTACCGTGATAGTTAGAAAGTTGATTTTCGCACATAATGTATTTCTGTTGCCGCTATAAAAACAAATATTAAAAAATAACAGAATAAAATATTTGAGGGGGCAAAATGATCATGTTTGTTGTATGGGAGGGGTGGGCTCGTGATTTTTTGCTCGTTTTTATTAATAATGGTATGGAACCTTCTGTGCGCGAGTCCGGCGGGGTTATTACGTAACTTCTGCAACAGGCGTAAATTTCGCAATCATTGCTGTCAAATATGATTTTGGCAGCGAAGTGACGTTTGACAGCAATCGATGAACTAAAAAGTGTAAAAACTTCATTCTTTTGTTTCCATCTATTGCCGTTCTGTTGCTAGTGGCGCTAGTGTCTAAGGCCAAAGTGTATTCGAGCAACCGGCGGCCATCTTGCGATTGATCGCTAAGTGTTCGCTGTCGCATTGCTAACTGCTGTTGCTTTGCTATTGCAATTTTTACTTAATACAGTTGCCGCTCGCACTTAGCCGGTTATTATGAAATTATTGTCAAATATAAATTGTATTATTTCACCTATCTTTAATGTACAATAATAAGTAACGCCGTGTTAATTAATGTAAATAAAAAATAGGCCTACCCAGGCAAGGGGGGAAGTCGCTACAATCACCAGGTTAAGCAGGCGTGTTGTTGTGTGTTCTGTGACTTCTGTGTTCAGCAGTGGACTTCTTCTGGCTGTAGATGTGTTACAGAAATCGTTAGTTAAACTAACTACATTTTATAAAAAACAAACTATCACTTTACATAATATCATCTGGTTAGAATTCGTTATTAAATGCAAACATTAAATCGTGGAACGTTATCATCACGATAACGATGTTGATGACCCAAACTATACGGCGCCGGGCGCAATATTTGCGGGACGAGTATGATTGTATGACGGATCTGTTTATTTATACGTATGCTAAGAACTGTAGGTTTCATATTTGCCATTTAGTTTGGATAAAGTTAATAATTAAGTACGTTCATTTAACGTTTTCAAGAGGCAGTTGACTCAATACCTTATGATGGCGGATCCACTGCCGAAGTAAATATTCTCAATTAAGTATCGATGATAAATGCACCTATTATAATTTTAATGTTAACTTAGCACGAATTTATATTGTTACCTACCTACATTAATTAATGTGACGACGAATGTATGTATGTGTAATATTTTAAATGTAACTATGTTCACATCGAAGTGACATTGTCTTATTTGGGAATAAATTTCTTTAAACCTAAACGTATAGTTCAGTCAACTAAACAGCCCCCCTATTACGAACGAGCTAGCAGCGCTGCTGACGCGCGTCTGCCGCTCAACTGCTGTCGCTTTTCATGCTATTTTGACAGCAGTTGAGCGGCAGACGCGCGTCAGCAGCGCTGCTAGCTCGTTCGTAATAGGGGGCTGGATACGATTGATTTCGCGTTTTAATGCTCAGATATTATATTTGAATTATTGAAATGTGATGTCACGTAACAGGACCCATTCCATCTCCTGTCACACAATATCGCGCTTCGTCGACCCCTATTCGCCCCCTTTACATGTGACATAATTTATGGATGGCCTCAAGGGGATAACCTTACCAGTTGCCTATAGATAGGAGTCCAGCTTAGTTGTATTATTAAGTAATTCCCCAGATAATACAATACCTACAGTACAGATGCCTCATCCCATACAACAGAATAAATCGAGCTATTTTACAAATTTTTTATTGCTGCCTAACGCAAGATTATCAAGCGACATTTATTGCGTGTTGGCGAAGTATTGGACCAAATGAATACACTGGACACTAACTAGTAACGCTCACGACACGATCACTACATTTATTCACGTTCGGGCTATTTTTCATCTGTACCTGATGGGACCCCATGGTAATTGTAAATAATTATTATTAAGTATTACTTAAGCTAGACAATAAGTAACCATGTGACGTGGTGATTATGGCGGAGACTAGCATAGGATGTGATGTGGCTTAGACTAATGTTGCGTACGTTACCTCTCCCCTAACTTGAGAGGCAGATTAAGGTCCTTCCTGACATAGTTCCCCTGGTCGTCGAAGCTGTGCTGCACCCAATGTCCGTACGTCAGGTCCACGCGCTCGCCGTGACGCATCGCGAACACCCAGCGACGGTCGGACTTGTTCGATTTCTACACATACAAACAATACGTACTAAGAGGTGAGCCGAAGGGGCGGCTAAAGGAATATCCAGAGAATGGGCAGCAACATTTTCCTCTGTACGTTAAAAACTTCTGAGATCACCAAGATGCCTGCAAAGCGTGCTGATTATGGGAAATCCCCCCTATGATAAGCGTCCATGTGCAGCAGTGAACGTTTTCCGGCTGATAATGTATGTGTAAATACGTAGGGCAACACGACATCCATACTATAGGTTACCACAGCCATCCCTCCTATCCGTACCAAGCGTTTGATTCGACCTTTGTAGTGGAATCGGATACTGTTTCCGAATAGGTCCTATAATCTGTAAATTTTCAAGAGGAGTGAGCTAACCAATAAGGAATATGATAGTTTTTTTTTTGTTAAGTTAAATCCTGATTATAATTGAAACGCTTCTGTTTGTGTATTTATGTGACTTCACGCCAAAACGACTGCGCTGTTACAACTTAAGATACTTTTATAATCCCAGAAAATTGAGAACTACGGAGTATGTTTAGAGTAGGATGATACCTTCTACAAGAAAAACAAATACTGTTTGGAAATTAATAAGAAGACTTACGTTGGTTGTTTCACCATTTCCTTGGTGCGAATCCCAGTTAATTGATTGACCTGTAAAATGAAAAAAATGTAATCGAAAAAAACTTATTTTCAGTTTCATTTCACTATTGACAGTTGTGCAGGCCCCAAACCAAACTAATAGATTGACCGACCACATGGTCAAAGCAGTGGGGAGGCCTTGTTCAGTAGTAGACGACTTCCAGATCCAGTAGATTATAATATTTATTTAAATATAATAAATTAAGGGTTTACCATAAAAATGTAATAGTAAATAAATCCCACCTTGAGTGACACTCAGTATGCCATCAGTCTTGTCAGTCTTCACAGCTGTCCAGTACTTGGACCATTCTTTGTAGGTATCCTCGGACATGTCGCGACCGAGCTCATGTGCGTCTTCATGAGCGTAGTTGCCGGACATCTCTATATCTGTGTTCGAATCTGACTCCGACTTACAGTCAACACCTGGAAATAATTCTTGATACATTATTATGCACCTAGGAAAAATAACAATAAAAATAAGGAAGCTTTGCTTCTGAAAAGGACCATCCCCTGTCCTATGGACCTATCCAAAATGGTGTCGTTGTTGATGATCTCGAATGTATGAACCTACAGAAGCTGCCCAGCAGGGATAGACAGGGAAGAAAAATTTTGACTACCATCCGTGCTAGAGCAGCTGAAAGTATCGAACATTGACTATGAAACCAGTTGACGAATGATACAATTCCCCGTCATACAACAACAAGAAGTTTATGTCCACTTTATTGAGTATTTATAAATAATTAATCTTCTGTGAAACTTAAAGTTGTAAAAGGAACTCATATCTGGTAACTGGCTCCTGTAACACAGGGTCTCTCCTAGTATAGGAGCTGGTCGATAATTCCATTCTGTATTTAACCTGTTACTGCATTATATTTACTTTATATACTAAGAATAGTTTATTATATTGTCTTTGTTGTACAAGATCTTAATACGTAAATTACTACAAGCATGTCACACTGCGAGCACGTCAGTTTCGTTTTGGATTTCCGCGAAGAAACTGCGGGCTTTATAATCCTTGGTGTCGAGTAACTACTATTCCGTAGGTGGTTTAAAATTAACGGTTACATACTCCGTTCATACTGTACTATTTATTACTTATTATGTGGTCACTCGTAGTTCTCGAAATATGTGTGCGTTATAGTTTGATTGTTACACACAGCACTAATGATTTAACTAATTTGGTAAGGTGTGTGTTATAAATACGATTGGACCCGAAAACATTTTAACTCGAGAAAAATCAGTCTTCTATGAAATGAATATAAACATTGATAAACTTCGACTATCTAAAATTCTCCCATAGCACAACCCCCATAGTACAACCTATCCTTAGTTTGGGGCTAGATAGCGCTGTGTGAAATGTCCACACATATTTATTTTTTATTTTTATTCACTCTTTGTCTATCAAACGTTTACAAATATTTATTTAGATAATCAGTTACATTTATAATGTGCAATTTATCCAATTTTAATAATTATTTTAATTAATATTAGTTTTCTAACTTACCTAGAGTCAGTAAAACGAGAAAACAATAATATAAAATCATTATTGTCGTTTAATGTGAATAAACTAATGTTGTCTGTGATATAAAACGACAACGGACGCACTGTGGTAGCGAGCGACAAGTGAACCGTAGCTTATTATGTTTATGAAAACCGGTCAGCGGGAACAACTTTACCTAATGCACGCCGTGCAATGTAGGTATTGCAGATATTAGTGAGAAAGAAACATGTTGGTAAATGGTCAATTAAATTTGTATGATGACGAGGAATGATGATTTCTCTTCACATCGCTTTATTTTAAGTTCCCATTCAAACATTATCAACTGACTTTAAATTGTAGGAAGTTCTCATGACGTCATTTATAAACATATTAGGAAAATTATTTTTTGTAGAAATTACTGTTTACTATTCTTAGCTAGACTTATTGTAAGTAAATTCAATTGTTTTAATATCTTCAAAAATGCTGCTATACGCGAGCGACATTGTGGAATAGGCATAGGACTACTATTAAAAATGTACAAGTACATACTACTTTCATAAAGAAGATTAAAAATGAATGCAATAATAAGTAAAATCGGTAAATTAATCTGGGAGTAATAAGCTTTTAAAGTTTCTGTAGAAGGCATCTCCTGTCCTTTTCTCGCGAAACAGAGCGCCGTCACAGTTACTATGAAAAACCCACTTGTGACGTCACATGCCAAAGAGATTGTATGTAAAGCTACCACAGCTTAGTAATGAGGTACTATGAACGACCTTGCTCTGACGTCAGTGACTCTTTGAGCTATCTCTTTCTATGCCAGTTATTAAAATGCTTGTAACATTGTCATTTTTTGAGATATTTTATTTTTGTTTTCACAAATGTTTATCTATTGTGGAATATAATTAATTTATGCAATAAAAAAGATCCTATTAGTGGATCCGCGTATACCTATAGCAGCCTTAACATCTGGAGCTTATCGTGTTAGTCTGATGATGATGGTAATCGTGCGCTCTCTTACTCGCACTAACATACTTTTAAATTTGCGTAAGGATGGCAGGCGAAGTCCATGCCCAGAACAGTTACGCGATAGGAGTGCAGGTGCGATGCTTCAGGCAAGGCTCAGATGCCGCTATAATGTACTATAAAAGAACAAAACACTCACTATTGTTATTTCCTAGTGATATAGCTCTATGCAGCGTCCAAGCATCAGATTCGGCCGTACGACTCGTGCAAACCGCCGGCAGAAATCCACTGACACCTACAACAAAGACACCATTGTTACAATTTATCTGGGCCCAGTCTGCTATTTTGTGTCATGTGTTGTGTCATAATGGTTCATGAATGGTACCATAATGACAGATTTTGACACTAATCTTAGTCTACAAACCATAAGTAGACTACCATTAGTGTCAAAATCTATCATGATGACAGATTTTGACACTAATAGTAGTCTACAAACCATAAGTAGACTATACCATTAGTGTCAAAATCTGCCATTATGGCACCATTCATGAACCATTATGACACAAATGAAATAGCAGACTTCGGGCCCTGATGCACTGTCATTGTTTTTGACTCAGAATAGGCATTGATGCAGTACTTCCCAATCTGTTGACATGTGGCCATATACTAAAGCTTAAACATGTTACGTTGCCGCGTGACGTCAGCCCACAGCTCACCGCGACTGGTGCCATCCAGGAATGCGCCGACGCAGCAGACAGTGTCTTATGTCATTTCGCGTATTTCTGAATGGCATAAGGTACTCCGGTTCCGACCTTGGGGCCGGAAGCACCACCTTAGATTGTAGGACTAGTAAAATACGTACATCGTGTAATATTTGAAAGTCAAAATATAGATTAATTTAACATAGACAACATCTTAGTTTCTCTTCTGCATCCTCCACCTGCAGCCTCCGTAACTAACAGATAAACACATTTATTGATAATTAATTAAATTATAAGTCAGTAATTTACAAAGTCGCATTACAATTAATAATTAAAATGTATAAATAATATCAAAAAAAATAATGAATAATGAGTAATCAGTATAATTGTATTAATAACATAAACTCGGTAAGTACTTATGTAGGTACATACATAATCGATGTCATCACAAAATATTATTATTATTTTACCTCCACAAGGAACTCTTCAACCGTATAGGTTTTCTCGACGAGCCAGTTTTTTTAGTTTAAGCTTAAATAAATTTAAATTGGATGCTGTGACAATATGATCCGGCAACCCGTTATACACCGTCGGCCCCATAACGTGGGTCAGTTTGTCCGACCTCGCGAGTCCCCAGGAGACTCGCGAGGTCGGACAAACTGACACCGCTGCGAGCTTGTGTGCACCGCGGGTGTTGTAGGAGTGCCTGTCTCCCCGCCTCGTGAATAACTCCAGATTATGCCTAACGTAGACAGCGACCTGTAGTATTACTAGCGAGGGAAGTGTCGGTATCCTGAGCGATCTAAAGAAGGGCTTGACTGACGTTCGACGTGACACCCGTGCAATCGCCCTTACGGCTCTTTTCTGCATACGAAAAGCGCACAGCCTATCAGCAGCGCGCCCCCAAAGTTCGGCACCGATTACAGGACAGAGTGCACGGTTGCAAAATAGCACGTGCGGACCACGTCAGTATCTACCACTCGCGCCAGACGACTCAAGGCATAGCACGCACTCCCCAGCTTTGCACATAGTTTGTCGATGTGCGAGCTCCACGTCAAACCGCGGTCGATTTCGAAACCAAGAAACATGGTCGAGTCTACTTGGTCTACAGACTTCCCGTCTATCTGGACTTGTAGCTTTCTAAGCGGTCTACCGGAAATAGAGAACTGCACACAGTAGGTTTTTGTCAGGTTTAATGCCAGACCATTATGTCTGAACCACTGTGCCAGTTCCCCAGCTGTGCCATTCAAACGCCGCTCGAGCTCATCAACAGTGTTCGCCGTGACAATAGCCGCAACGTTATCCGCGTACATGAATACCTCACCGGTTGCAATGAAGCCAGCCAGGTCATTAAGCAGCAAGGAAAACAGTCTATTGGAAACCGACGATCCCTGCTCCGCAGCAAGTCTGTTAGTAGTGCATGAGCGGGTCCATCTATGCCATAATGTCTGAGTTTGGCGGCGAGGACGCCGTGATCTGCGACGTCGAAGGCTTTCGACACGTCACAACATAGGACGGCGACTCGCCGCTTCTGCTCACACGCCTCGAGTACGCGCCTGATAACCTCGCGCGTGAGGGGAGGTGGTGGAGCGACCCGCTCGGTATGCGTACTGCCGCTCAGATAGCGCTCCGGTGGAGGTCAGGTAGTCGATGAGGCGAGCACTCAGTCCATTTTCGAAGATCTTGGCAACCGCGGGAATAATTGAAACAGGGCGATAACCGTCGATATCCTCACGCTTTCCCTTTCCCTTAAATAGCGGCGAAATTTTACTAAGCTTCATCGCACCCGGACATACTCCAGCATGAATGCAGCGATTGAACAATACAGCTAAACAAGGTGCCAGAGTGGTGAGCGCTAGATAAATTATCTCCATTGATATATCGTAAATATCTTTTGTCGGCTTTTTTGGTATTCGAGAGGATACAATTTGGTAGACTTCTTTAGCTGTAAACAAGTCTGACAGTGCGGTCGGCCGGCAGGCGCGCGGCCGCGAGCGCGGCGCCAGCCAGCAGGATGTCGGCGAGCGGCGCCCCGCAGGCTGCCGCCGCACCTGCAACCTGGAGTTCATTGCATCTGTTACCGCTTTTTTGGACTCAAAACGTTTACCCGTCGAATCCTTAGCAATGTCCGTGTAGCTGACAGGCGACCGTGTAATAACACCCCTCTTTGTGTTTACTATTCCCCACACAGCTTTATGCTTGTTTATACTGACAGCAATCGTTCTCGTGTAAAAACTGGTTTTATTGGCTGTTACTGCTTTATACATATAATTTAATATTTAATATTCTTATTCGTTATCCTGTGGGAAGAAAGCAAGTGATAAACACCAAGTGACAACCTAAGTAGAAAAAAGTGATTTCGAAGTGAACCAGTCAGAACATAGATAGACGGTCGCATTTGAATCAATGATACTACATAATATTATGCAAAATAAACTAAAATTTTTCATTTGAAGAAGGTAATCTACATTTTGGTATAGCTAAGAAACAGTTTATTTCTAACTTTGTTTGTTTGTCATGCTATAACTAGTAGTATTGTTACAGAAACAACATATAGCATAGCATAATATTAAAGCTCCATTTATAAAAATATTTTTGTTTATTTGGTAAAACCTTGCATATCGATTTACTTGAAGGTATTCGGGAAGTGAATGATGAAGAATACCCTCTCTTTATACCTACGTGGTGTAACATACTGTATTATTTATTTAATGAATCTTCAATGGTATCATACAAACATTGTGTTATTTTAGTGAATACCGGTTTTAAAATAACAATAATACCAATCACTAAGACCTCTACCAGACATCTATACCTAACTACTTAATACTCAGATGAGATGACCTTGATCTTAAAATCTGTGATAACTATATGTAATACCAAATACCAACAATGGATATAAAAACAAAACATAAATGAAATTTACAATACCTTTGAATGATGACAAGAATATCGATGAAGTGCACAATAACAATAACCAAACACCGCTGTTCCGTGCCCGATACGAACAAAGCCACCTCACTACTAACCTCCGAATTTCAAGTTCAGCGCACGCAAACTCTTTAGTATAACAGTCATGATGACGTCAGCCTATATATCTGCGTTGATAATGATTACGGATTCAGTACGCTCATTCACACATAAACCCACTAAAGCTCTACAAAAAAGAAAACAAATTCTGTATTAATGACTGTAAAATCTCTTTACAAGTCAAACTATCACAAAAACCACATTTCCGATTTATTAAGTCACTTATCACTTCATGTTTATATGAGACTTTAGACCGGCAATTTAAATTACGCAAGCGGTGGTATTCGGAACTATGATTTTACACTGTGTTTGTCGGGTAGACGAAGACGGTGGCGCCAGTATCGTATGCATTATTCTAATTTTACCTCACGTGTTATCAGACGTATTTTCGATGAACAGCTGACAGAGGCAGGGTTGCGATTGGTTCTACGGTTGACGACAGAATCGTTCTTTGGGGGATAAAGTTCAGCTGCATGAAGCAGCTGCGACAGTCTTCAGTCTCAGTCTGAAGCGAAACTCCTTTAGGCCTTGAATCTCCATTTAGCATGACCTTCTCACTATATTTACATGAACTAACATAGCGCTTCTACAATTTATTGAAATTAAAAACTTCAAACTACTAAAATGTAAAACAATTGTTAACATAATATGAAGTACAGTCCAAATATTAATTGGACTAACGTAATAGACTCTAAATTAACTGTAGGTATAATTATTTTTTTTACTAAAATCTACCTTATTATGTGTATGAGTAATATCAATTTTCCTTATCTGATAAGTAGGCTGACAGTAATCGGAGTAAGAAACTTAGTAAATGATGCAAGCTGTATCAAAGTTTAAAGATCGTAGCTCAGACAGCAGCCTTGATTGCTTTGTTCTAATTATATTTCATTGGATAATAACTATTTCTTCTGATAAACAACATCTCCGCTGCAAATTACGAGAGTTTTTCTTCTATTAATAATGTTTAATGATAAATTCCATTGTTTCCAATTATTTGAATCGTGCCAAAACCCTAACAGTCTTTGGGTAACTTTTTTGTCTGGATAATTTTTTCTTGGCTCTTTTAGAATTTTATAAACCATGATATATTTCTGTACCTACAGGGTAAAATATGTTGCTCATTTCAAGTGCTAGGAGTGGGTACTGGGTATCCAAAAAAATCCACTACTTGAACAAAAAGAAAAAGATGGTCACAATAATTGCGAAGATTTTGATAAACTAAAGCTGCATCATACGATCTTGCCAAATAATAGTATGATGCAACTTCCTTTGCTGGAATCGGTCAAGTCACGGTCAAGGTCAACGGGCCCGATAGCTCAGTTGGTAGTATCCCTGCCTTCTGAACTGAGGGCTGTGGGTTCGATTCCTACCCAGGACAAACATTTGTGTAATGAACATAGATGTTTGTTCTGCGTCTGGGTGTTATTTTGTATTCTATGTATGTATTTACAAACAAAAATGTATATAAGTATTGTATCAGTTATCTGGTTCCCATAGTACAAACTACAAGCTATAATTTGTTTGGGGCTAGGTGGCGCTGTGTGAAATGCCCACACATATTTATTTATTTTTATTTAAGTAATTTTTTTTTTATTTTGCATCCTACTATTTTATACAGGTTGAAAACGTACCTAAACTCACAGAAATTGTATGACTCGCCGTGTCAGGCGCACTTTTCATTCATAAATCCATAGTTATGCCATTCTACCGACACTCCACGAGTGCCATAACCTAATTATTTATACCCGATTATGTCAAAAACGTTTATATTGTGATTGGAAAGGTACTTAATGTAAAAATACACAGAACTGTACATAACATGATACTTTATCAGTTCTGTGTAAAATAATGACATGAAATAGAGATATACAGATTGACGTATATTGATTGAGTTAGTTAGCCCAATGCATTGTGCAATCCCCAATAAAAGTTCTTAGTTTATCCGGCAGCTTAGTGAATAACAACCACTTATTAAAATCACCGTTGACTCGTAAGCACAGAGCAAAAAAAACGCTTCCCATAGGCGAAGCGCCATTTGTTTCATAGCTCTGTGCTCGTAAGCATGATAGGTTGTTTGTTACTTATTCGATTAAATTCATAGATCATAAAATACACCAGCTGGTCAAATGCAAACCACATCGACAACTCAAAATTCGAGTTTAATAAACATAATTATTCAAGATGTTTTCGTATTGTAAGAGCGAGTGCAAATAATAGTATAGGATCGATCGCCGATGATTATTGCA
Source organism: Ennomos erosarius (assembly GCA_963580505.1). NCBI lineage: Eukaryota > Metazoa > Arthropoda > Insecta > Lepidoptera > Geometridae > Ennomos > Ennomos erosarius. The sequence goes on along the minus strand of OY756996.1, from coordinate 7,832,870 downwards.
CTCTACACATTTATCCGAAACGTAATATGGTACTAATCTATGATATATAAGCTTAATGACAGCCTCCGTGGTGTGGTGGTTGAGCAGGTCGGCTCATAACCCGGAGGTGGCGGGTTCGATTCCCGCGACAGGACAAGTATTGGTGCCCGAAAAAAAAAGCGCAAATGCTTGTTCTGTGCCTGGGTGTTGTGGGACCATGGTCCTCGTAGTTCCTGGGTCCCTAGATACAGGGAATCCTAGTTAGGGTCCAGGATCTATGTATTTGATCGTTGGGCGTTATTTATTTATTTATTTATTTAAACAACGGTGACAGATGATTCATTCATTGATTCATTGACATGAATGTTCTGGAAAACTGGGCCATAGGACGACTTGGAATCTATTCATAAAGATATATTATATATGGAACTAACCTGTCAACCAAGAAGTACCATGGACCCATCCATCAGGCGAGTTTTCTATCTCCTTCTCTTCGATGTAGATATAATCGCCGAGAACCAGTTCCAACTCATCACTCGCTTTAGGCGTGTAAGCCTGCATCACTTTATGCACCTATATGGAAATATTTAAATGGTAATTCGACGATACATGTAGCTCAGTAACAACTGGTGACAAAATGGAAAAATAAACCATTTGTTGCCGGTGGTGGCGGGGACGAAAACTTCCTAGTTGTTCTTAGCGGCGATGAATGGGACGAAATCGTTCCCACTCGTCGCCAGTAATATTTATAGGTACTCAATTTTAAATACTTAAACTTTACTTATTCAGCTTAAAAAACAGTTTTTTGTACATTCTAGTGTAAATTAATTCTAAAGTACTTAGAATGCAACTTGCGCGCTTACATAAAACTTTGGCATAGTCATGTTTAAAACTAAATGTAATATGCTGTAGAACATAAAGAATTGGCGTAAAAAGCTGGCGGTCCATCTGATGGCAAGTGTTTACCAAATACCAAAGGATAGTTGAAGCCAAAAAGCCGACTTTAATAAAATTTGAAGGAAGGAATGACATGGCATTAGTCCCAGGGTTTATCTTATTTTTCGTCAGTGTTTCGCCCGTTTAATCCTAGCGTACCTGTATATGTGTGTAAAATACCTATATACGCTGCCTAAGCTATACAACCTATTTCAGAACCTTCAAGTCTGTTTTAAAATATACGATTACAACATCTCACCTGATGATTAGCAAATCGAGGGTCCCGCGAATATAGTCGCAACTCCCAGCTCGATTCACCAGGCTGCAGCTCGTCGACCAACGTCTTCAGTGCATCATAGGCCGGTACGTCGAAATGGTACGCCAGTGTGATGTGTAACGATTTCACGTGCGGCTCCAGGCTTACTGCTGGTTTGTTCCAATTAAAATCATAGATAAATAACAAACAGTGTATTTACAAACAATAAGTATTATGTCAGTTATATTTTCTACAAGATATGCTTAGTTTGAGGCTAGGTGGTGTTGTGTGAAATGTCTTATTCCACTACTGGCGCAAGCAATCCGACATACAGAACTTTGAGGTCTTTGAGTACAACTCTACCTAAAGAAGGAATAAGAAACTTTACAGTGATGTAATTTCTTTGATTTCTAGACTGTGATATGAGATCAGCACCCCTATTCCCAACTTATCGGAAACCTTTCGATTCGAAATCTACACTCTCTATCTTCTTCATCTACATTTAGAATGAAAGAGACGAAGAGTGTAGATTTCGAATCGAAACGTTTCCGATAAGTTGGGAATAGGGGTGCAGTTTCATTTGACGGTTTGACACACAGACAGACAAAAAAAATTCTATATTGAACGCCCTTTCAGCTTCAACACGAAAATTCTTTTTTAATAATTATATGCACAGTATAATGTAAAACTTAATTAAGGTCCTGGTGTGTATTTTTGCTTTTTGTTGTGTATTGTGTAACTTAGCATTATTAAAATTGAATAAACGCTATTCTATTCTATATTGAAGTAATTTTCAAAACAAAAACATTTACAGTTTTATTATTTAAGTAAAGATGATTATTTAACTATCACACATAATTATACTTCTAGATACAAATTATGGCAAACGTATTTAATAAAAAAATAAAGCAGCTACTACAGAAGTTCTCCTTCTTCTTCTTCCCTAAAGATACATCAGAGTTACGGCATTACTCCCCTTTTCTTGTGTCTTCTGTTTCCTCGAGTTCTTCAACCTTCCAAATTGTTGGCTGTTCTACTACAAGTCAAGTCATGTAACTTCCATTTGCCACATTGACTAATTTTGGGAGACATTATTGCATCAATAAATTCCCTTCCCCTACATATATCTAAAGATTGATTAGAATTTTTACCTTCAACAAGCCAACTATGTATTTGTTTTAGTTACCTATTATTATTATTTTATAATGTTGTATATTCTGATACATCAATCTGATACAATAAAATGGTGTATCAATATTATACTTACTACTTATATTAGCAGTATAAAACAATAATGCCATAAAAATAAAGCATTAAACAATTTCAGCATAAATAAAATGATAATTACCTTAAAAAGCGTGTAGATGCATGCTCAAGATTAGAAATCTGCTATAGCATCCCTCAAGCCTACAAGATAACAAATAAAATATGATGTTAAAATAATTCATTAAAAGTATGTACGTACATAATGTACTAACTACTAGGAGTAGATTACGCAGAAATGATTACGAGAATTTGAGAATCTTTAAACAGGTTGTCATGAGCATGACATAATAACAATATGACTTGGTGCGAAAAGGGCCACCAACCACAGCAACTGGTGGCTGTCACGTGTCACCGCTACTTTTACAGCAGTAGAGGTAGCGTGGTACATTTTATATCCCATTCTGTCTCACGGTTCCAAATCAAGCGTTACGAGAGTATAGGCACCCTATATGCTCCGTAGAGGACACAAGTAGTGAGTCACAGACACAGCTGTACTGTGCTGCAGTGCAACCACTCATGTGTGGCAAGTCCTTACGAAATGTATGAAAAGCGTGCGAAGAGTTTGTTGCAGGCACCAGTCGCCGGAGTCGCTGGGCACCGGTTGCTGTGGTTGGTAGCTCGTTTGTGTAAAGCCTATTACACCTTAGTTGGTTATGGTCAACAAACTTTTAGCAACATCTATTGACACAGTAAGCTTAGTAACTTCATAGCATAGGTGGTGATAATTAAAACCTAAATGAGTTACATGATCACAAAAATAGAAATATACAGTATAATGGAAACATAAACCACTCTTACATTTAATAGGTTTCTCTTGCTGCATTGTACACCAAGGGAAACATGTTCCCAACACATCCAAATGCTCATAAGTATCCACCGTAACACCCACTGTGTAAACATTAATATGTATATTATAAATAATTATAAAAATATGAAAAATATTCTAAGTACTACAACATCTAGGCTTTTGTTTTAAAATATGAAATAAGAATGGATATATAGAATATTGCCAGATCCCATAGAGTACAAAAAGAAGGTTGTATTTTACTAATACTTTGAAACAATGCTGTTAATGTTAATTAAATATACAGTGCTATGTTCCTAATTCTTAAATAAATAAGTACTTACATGCTGATGAGACCTGTTTCACATACTGTATGGCAATTTTCTTCAAATACTCTGCATGTTCTTCTGATACAAACAGACCCATAAAGTTATGAGATATATATGGCTCCAGTTTCAACTGACTTGAAGGCGGATCTCCTACATTCTCAACCACATGTTTCACTGCTTTTGCTAGCTGCAGTGAAGTGTCATCGGGAGCCTGTCAATAGTTTTAAATAATTATAATTTATATCTATTTTATAAAAGGTCTTGTCCTGACTGACTGACGGACGACGCACAGCCTAAACCGCTGAACGTAAAGACTTGCAATTTGGAGTGTGGCTTCCTTTTATATGACGTAAGCACATAATAAGAAAGGATTTTTGAAAATTCATGCCCTAAGTGGGCAAATACGTTTGCATAAAAAATCTACATTTCGTGACAAATTGTTTTGAAACTTTACACTTACAAATAAGTATAAAAATTAAAGGAACGGTACCTTTTAGTTTTTTAAAAATCAACGCTTTAGAGCAGGGGGTCTCGAAACTTTTTAGCTTAAGGGCCAGACTGATTGCTCCATAAAGCCCCAGGCAGGGGCCAAAATCTAGGTAGCTCATCAGTTCTAGTTACACATTAAAGTAAATTATATTATGCAGTATTGAATTTAGACGGTATTATTTCCGTTTCATTATAAGTACCTTGGCCTCTATCAAGGCGAGAGCGTGATCTGTTTTCCTACTCTGTTGTTGCAAATGCCATCAAGATTTTCCATAATCCTTTTATCAACCATGACTATAGAAACTCTTGGCCCAGAACTTCAAATGGAACTGATTTTCAATCTTAGCAACATTTTTAACGCTAAGTAACAAAAAATCCAAAGTAATCATTGCTGGAATTTTATAAGAGTTTTTCTACTTACAGCTACGAGCGGTGGTTACGAGGTAACAAACAATCAATGTTACAAAAATGAACTTTAGTAGTGAATCCAAAACTGTGGTTATAGACACATCAGCTGTCATGCTGCTCATCTATCAACCAATAATAATAATAATAATACCGCAGGTGCGGCTTTGTGGCGAGCCGTCGGTGAGTGGCGACATCGCGTACCCTGATTCCAAGGGGCTAAACCCCTGTGGAAGACGCAAGAGCTAAGGTGGAAGTGTTAAAGGGCATAACGCCGCGAGTAGCGTTCAGTGAAAGTGCAGCACACCTCTCGAAACCTTAAGCCACCCACACCAATGTTGCTTCCTCGGCACCAATATGCGGTAGCCACTACAGGAGGCCCATTTAGTGGGTGGCAAGTCATCACCTGCCTCAAACATTTTGATATGAGACAAAATTGGCAGGTGCCGCTTTCTCATTCCATAACCCAATGTCACCATTCATCAAAAGTTCACCACAATAGCCCAGATTTATTTTATACATTTATACAAAAAATAGTTTATAATATATCATACCATGCTTGTTCAGTATTAATAATTAATTTTATATTCAAAAGGGCCTCTAGGTGTTAGCTTCGGCCCCACCAACTTCCAAACGTCCGGGCTAGACCCGAGAGTCCAAAGAAATAGGAGATGATAATAATAATTATGTTAACGCAGGGGCGGCTTTGTGGCGAGCCGTCGGTGAGTGACGACAACGCGTACCCTGATTCCAATTATAATATTTAATCGTGGATTATTTTATTTAGATTTTAGTTGGTAAACTTGGTACTCGGTACTTAGTGCGCGGGGGTGTTTTCCGCAACTAGGCCGCACAGCGGCCCTTTTTGCGTGATGAGGTGGCGCACTCAGTCCAGCCACCCAATGTCTTCCTGGAAGGCCAGCTCCGATGTCGGCGCAGGACTCATGAGTTGTTCTGGGGGCTCTGAGGAACACCGCTCGCTGCAAGGACACGCTACTGCACTCCATCAGCTGATGCGCGGCAGTTTCCTCTGCCCCCAGGCAACCTCTGCACAGTGGGCTACGTGACACCTATTTTAAACAGGTGTTTATTTAGGGAGCAGTGACCGGTGACAATTTCGACGACACGTCGTAATTTGTCCCTCTTAAGGTTCAGGAGTTTTCTGGAGTATCTCCAGTTCAAACCGGAAACGCCTCCTTCGACTGCCTTCAGTCCTTAATAATTGCCCAGCTGTCTTGATGTTGTTCCCGTATCTTAGAGCGTATCCAGGATCTGATGTGACTGATAGGTATAGGGATCATCGGCTCTGGCCCTACAGGGCACATTTCTGAGCCTCTCCTTGCCAGTTTGTCAGCCGCATCTTTACCTCTTTAGTTGGTAAATAAAAGATCTGAATAATATGTTGTATGATTACTTGTTTCATTTGTATTATTGAAAATCAACTTAAAGATTAAAGAGTGGGCTGGGTACAAGGCCCATTACAAGCACTGTTGTGGGCCGGATGGGTGGTGCTCATGGGCCGAGCTTGACCCGTGGACCGTAGTTTGGAAACCCCTGCTTTAGAGGGTTAAAAAATAGTTTGCATGGAAATTTAATAAAAAATATTTCACTGATGTAATGTGTAGGAAGATACATAATAAATAGATTTAGGTCATATCATGAAATTTCAACCCCCGAAAGGGTAAAAATAATGGTTCTTAAAGGCAGTCCACGCCGGTGAAGGTGCGGGGTAGAAGCTCATGTCCAATAAACTAAAGATATTTTCCCAATAAAAACTTGATCCTAGTAATAGATAAAATCATAGTAAAAAGGTTCTAAAATATATTTGGTCATGATTTCTAAACTAGCAGCCTCTGCTGCAAATGTTGGATAAAAATAAACTTGACAACTGGCTACAAACTAATCAAACACAATTACTGCAGAAATGACCATTATGACCTTCCAACACTGTGGATATAGACATATCAGCAGGAATGCTGCTCGTCTATTATCAAATAATAATAATAATAATAATAATAAAAAAAAAAAAAAAAAAAAAAAAAAAAAAACCGCTGTCAACTAAACACGTCTTTTGATCTTTGTAATTTTATAAAAATATTTTGAAATGTTTTAGTACACAAGTTTTGGTTACATTGAAGTGCAATAGTTTATTTTCTACGCCGTTTTACAAAACACAACAAATAATTTACAGCAAATAACATTTTATACCAAGAATCCGTTTTACAATGAGAATTTTTCTGACTGACGTTGTCATGGTTGACAAACCAGAGACCCCGTGCTACCAAACAAGGCTTTTATTATGATAACGAGATCGAAGACAAGAATAACAGCGGAACTACAACAAAGCGCACGACCTCCACCAACGCCCGCCCCGTCATCTCCGAGTTCGTCGTCGGGGGATGAGTATGGTACTCCTCCCGACACCGCTGCGTCGAGCGACGAGGACGGGCCACCGTCACCTCCGCCGCCGCCACCACCTGCGCGACGTGGGCGACCACCGCTGCCGGCACGCTTGGGGCCTGCGGGGCAACCTGCTCCGCGACCGGCCCCCGCTACCGGTGGTATAGTGCGCCGCATGCGATGGTCTCAAACAATGAACGAGAACTGCATGCGCGCCTATTATGGGGCTACAGAGGGGGGAAGCAGTCTGACTGCGTACCGAGATAGGATGCTGTCACTGTTTCAGGGCCTTGAGCCAGCCGTCGCCGTATCCGCACAACGACTGTCGGATCAGGTGCGGGCTATCCATCGGTGCAAGCTGCTGGACCAGCCTACGCTTGATCGGTTGCGCCTGGAGGCGCTGCCTATTCGCACTACTTCTCCTTCGCTGCGGGTCCTGCCTGCCGCGCTACCGGATCCGGGACCAATTATGGGCCCGCCACCGGTGACGCCGCGGGGTGATCCCGCGATCGATGGGGAGGAAGGTGTGAGTGACAGCGTAAGTACCCAGGCGAATGAGCAATTGAGGAGCGCTTTGGAGGACGCGATTGGGCGGTATCGGTCCACACCTACCTCTAGGCCGCGACTACCACGTTTGCCCACGAATAGGCGAAACCTAGTGCTAATGGGAGCCCTGAACACTTTGCTAGCTCCATACTTACGGACTAGCGAAGACTTAGTTGATACGCACTCGATCTTGTATTGTGGGGCCATCGCGGCGTGTCGCGTGGCTCGTGTCAAGTTTCCGGACACTGACCGAGCACCGCGACCCGCCGACGGTGCTCCCGCGTGGCAGGTACGGATCGAGAGGCGTATCACTACATTTAGGAGTCTCATAGCGAAGCTGGTCTGCTTCAGCCGGGGCAATCATCGCCCCCGAGTCATGCGTTTTGTGACCCAGGCCTTTGCTGGGACCGATACTAGGCCCCAGGATTACATGGCTTGTGTTACGGAGCGCATTGACTACCTGAAGCAGAAAGTCTATGCATGGGCAAGTCGTATTCGCCGCTACAGAGAGCGTGTGGATAGGTACCAGCAGAATCGCCTTTTCCAAAGTGACCAAAGGAAGGTGTACCGGAACTGGGAGAGAACCGGCCAACGTGTGGTCGACGGGCAGCTGCCGGATGCAAACGCCATGAACGAGTTCTGGCGTAGCATCTGGTCGGTGCCCGTCGAGCACACGGAGGGTGATTGGATGCGAGTTGTCGAGCGTGGGTGTGAGTCGATCGAGTCCATGGGGTCTATTACTATAGACCCCGAAGACGTAAGTTGTGCGATCCGTACGGCCCAGAACTGGAAAAGTCCTGGACCGGATGGATTGCACAACTTCTGGATTAAATGGATTCGATGCTCATACCCATGCTTGGCGATACAATTTCAAGAAGCCCTCGAGGCTGGTTCACTCCCAAGTTTCATGACAACTGGTGTCACCTTCCTGCTCCATAAGTCCGGTAGTACCACGGAAGCGAAAAATTACAGACCCATCACGTGCTTGCCTACGCTGTACAAGCTCCTTACATCCATTCTGAGAACAAAAATTAACTCGCACATTGTTGCGAACAATATTTTGGCCCCCGCTCAGAATGGATGTAGGATTGGGTCCCGTGGTACTAAGGAGCTCCTCCTCATCGACACGGCCATCTGCCAACAGGTCCGGCGGGACAGAGGGGCTCTCTCTACTGCCTGGATTGACTATAAAAAGGCCTATGATTCGGTACCTCACTCATGGCTGGTGAGGATCTTGGAGCTGTATAAAATAGATGCAACTCTAAGATCCTTTTTAAGGTCATGCATGGGGCAGTGGACCACGGTCCTTCGTCAACCAGGTAGGGGGGACAGCGTCTCTGGTCCGCAGGACTTAATAAGGATTGAGCGAGGCATATTCCAGGGTGACAGTCTGAGCCCCTTGTGGTTTTGCTTGGCGTTGAATCCTCTCAGTACCTTGCTGGGAGATTCAAGGCTAGGCTGTCGGCTTCGGAGAGGGGGTGAGATCATATCTCATCTACTGTACATGGATGACCTCAAGCTGTTCTCACCGCAACGTCCACAATTGATAGAGTTGTTAAAAATCACAGAGAATTTTAGCAACTCTATCAAGATGGAGTTCGGTGTGGATAAGTGTGCGGTTATGCATGTACGGGTGGGGAAAGTTGTAAATTCCACGAATTTGCAATTTTCCGAGACAATGACTCTCAGGTCCCTCTCCGAATCCGAAACCTACAGGTATCTTGGTATGTCAGAGTCGTTGGGTGTTTCAGTAGGGGACGTTAAGCGGACGGTGAAGGAGCGCTTCTTCTGCCGTCTGACAAAAGTACTCAACAGTCTTTTGTCGGGTGGCAACAAGGTGCGCGCCTTCAACGGCTGGGTGATGCCCTTATTGATGTACTCCTTTGGCATACTGAGATGGACTCAGACTGAGCTGCGGGCTTACCGCGGAAGGATTCCGATCTTCATCGTACTGAAGTTCATTGCCGGCCAGCCAATCACAAGCGATGAGTCGGCTTCAGCGTACCGGCTATGATTTCCACCGATCGGCATCGAACTCCATTCAGAGTGAGTGAACAAAAGCAGTGTTTTTGACAGATATTCGTACCGTCTAAGTCCAATGACAGTACTCAATCGGAATCAATCTGTCAAATGAAACTGGCAGGTATTTCGGTATGGGCTTCAAGTATTATTATATGTTTTCGCGGTTATATCTCCATTTTTTATTCATTTGACGAGTGTAGATTTAGGTCTAAGTTTGATTAGATTTATTGTGATATTTTAAGCATCTCGACATTGATATATGGAAAAAGTGAAAACACCGAACTAAAATGGACGTTGGTACCTACCTATTCCAATGAATACAAACAAACAATGAATAAGTGCTACAAATTATCCATTTAAGTATGTCTACCACCCTACATACCTATCCCACAGAATTACAGAGACTTATGGTGGAATTTACAGCTGCATGAATAAAATGTCAATAACAGTTGCAGAAGTCTTCTAATGTCCTTGGACTTTTTAACATCGATGCTCTATCGAGGGCTCTATACGTATATATGGTGAATTCTGTGGCTCTACGACGATATATTTTCTTGCCTGAAACGAAGTTTGTGGGTTCATCATGAAAATCGCAGTTATAAGTGTCTTTAAACACAATGATGAAAAATAGCAATTAACTTGTTGAAAAAACCACAGTTGCTGGTAGGTATACTATGTAAACTTTGCTCAAGCAAGACCTTGCAGTACTTGCAGGCATGGTAATATTATAATAAAAGTACCTAGTCTTTATTTCTACGCCAACCTCCTTCTATAGGTAAACATTGCATAAAATTGGAATAGTTAATACATGCTTTCTTTGGGGTTTGGTTAACTACTTATTCCTCTGATACTACTAATTATACCTAAGGGGATTAATCTATACGTACCTACTTATTATATACACAGGTAAGTATACCAACTTCAACAAACTGTTATAATGTTAAGCTTATTCAAAGATGGGTAGATAGCGTGTATCTGTGTGGGAGCAACTGGGTAGCTTTTTATCAGTGAATTTTTTCCAAAGTATTAATAGTCAGTGGAACTAAAACATTCAGTTTAAAAAATCCTATGTGTTAGCTTAAAATCTTTAGTTAACATACCAAACTGTTAAACCATCAAATATACTGTATACAGTTTACCCGCACAAGCTTTCACATTTTCATAATCATCATGCAGGATAATATAATTCATTCATTTTATAATATGTATAATTCAGGTAAAAAATTATTGATATATTTATGTTTTTTACCTACATTACCAGTACCTATACTAAAAGCAGAGAGGTAGTGTTAATGTAAATAGCCAATCTATAAGAGGTTGGCTTTAAAACATCTCAGTAGTTCAATCAATTGAATTGTTAAAAGGACTACTGAGAATAGACAAGCTATGTATACTACTTCTTTGAATACTAGTAGGTACTACACCTATTTATTTTTTAAATGTTATTATGAGTGGTAAAGGGGCAGACAGGCAGCCCACATGGTAGATAGTAAGTGGAAGTAGGATACTAACCCTACAAATACCTAATCATTTATTTATTAGAATACATATTGCAAACCTGTGTAAGATGCCTGATGTAGGCATAAACAGTCTGTATCACAGGTTGCCAGGCCCCACTTCCTAGACAATAATCATATCTATTATGTGTTGACAACCCTTTTTGACTAAATATTGCAAAAATAATATAACAATTGTTAATATACTTATATTTCAGGCATCACACACACACCTCTACTATCTTGTCTACAGTGCTGGCACTGCTGTTGATGAAGACTGATGCGACTAAGCCAAAACTATACAGCCATAAAATTAAAAGTACTTAGGTTAACTGCCTACATCAAATTTGCCTTGCCTATTTTATGAACCAGGGACATGTTAAAAAGATAAAGAATTAATAGGTATGTAAGTAAAACAAATCAAATTTTTCATAATATATTAATAATTGTGTAATCAATAAAGTAATAATCCAAAAATACAAATTATAAACTATAACTAGGTCCCACGTTTGGTACCTACTTAGAAGAAATGCAAGAAATAAAAGGCTTTTTTTATGTTATTTTTATTATTTTTTTAAAGTAAAACAATATACTTTTTGTTTCCATAAACCATTTATTTTAGGGTTAATTAAATAAAGTAAATTTGGTTACTTAATAATATCATTTATCGTTTTAGTTATCCTTGTAGGTAAGTTACAATATCAATTTGTACTCTAGACTTAAATACTAGAATGAAATTGTTAAGATACTTAGAATGCACCATTTCTAGATTTTCATGACTGCAATGCACTGACAGGGATATGGAGGTGCTCTCTGTATTTCCAAAATCTTCCTTCAGCACAGCACAGTAACTTCCTGATTGAACGCATTGTGTGTCGATAATAATTAATTAGGCAGCATATAGGATTGCAGATGCAGTCATACTAGTCCATAGTCGAACATCTATAATTATAGTATTTTTTCAGATACCTGTAACAAAATATAGCTTATTGAGGTACCTACATATTCATAGAATAGGAGTACCTATCTATGTAATGAAGATTTGAAGGTAGGTATGAGATGCACTATGTATTTCCTAAATCCCCCTGCCAGCGCAGCACACCAACTTTCTAGTTGAACGCTTTGTGCAGCTGTAATTATTACACAGAATATAGAAATGCAGGTGCAGTCATACTAATCCATACCTATAACAAAATAGGGCCTTGTAAACACCACTTAAAGTTAGTCTGTTTTAAATGTTCCGCCTCGTTTTCCCGCTTGAATTGTTTTGTGGCTATAGAAAACACCCGTGTGGTGCTGCCAGTATTTTACTACAAGTGCAAGACTTGCAGCTTTATAAAACGCAGAATGCAATGTATAGTTCTCTGGCTTATGGGTGCCTACCTTGAACTGAAGGCTATAGTCTTTTATCATTCGGAAGGGCTCCTTTTATCGTTACAACCTCTGAGCGAATCAGCACTGCAAGTGCGTCGTCACAGCCATGTCACAGTATAATTAGTTGCGATGTGAAAAAAGGACGAATCATGTTGAATCGGAAGCCTGCCTCGTCATAGAAGAATAACGCCGCCCAGTGATATTGAACGCCATCAGCATTTGAATGCTTCACGCTTCACTTAAATCACATATCGTATTTTCATAAAAGCTGAAAGAGAATACCTAATTACCTACACTAACCCATTTATTTAACTAGATGTAAGAGTTTTAATAGAAAAGTTCGAAAATATCATTTTGCAAACAATTCTTGCTATTGCCTAATTTGTTAGTGTTGCCAAGTCAACAAAACAATAGAATAGCTAAGTAATTGTGTAAAACGGCCACATGCGTGTTACGGTGCGTTGCAGTGAAGCAAGATTTCGTTGAGAACAAGTCTAGGGATATTAAAAATAATCGATTTTTAATGGTCAATGATTATTTATTAAAAAGTGGATTACTATTTAAAATCGATTTTTATTGGTCTATTAATTTATCAAAAAATCGATTATTTTAAAATAGATTTTACTATTCTGGTTTAAATTTTTTTCTACTGGGATAATATTATAATAAGGCAACATCACTACCATATTCAATCAAAACAAACGTTTTGGTTTTGATTGAATATGGTAGTGGAGCAGTGAATGGAGCAGACATCGCGAATATGGAACCAAAGGTGTGAAGCTGAAAATAATTTACTTATGTAGGTACTCAAAGTTTTTTTTATATACTTATCGATCTTTTTTAAATGACTATATAGTTCTATAAATAATCGAATATTACATACAATATTACATTACAAGAAAACAGATATTTGTATCGACTTTTTAAATCGATTTTAGGATAATCGATTTATTTCTCTTTAAAATCGTGTTTGGAATAGTCGTTTTTTTTAGTCAAGATATAATCGATGGTTAAAAAGTCGATTTTTCCTCCCCAATCAATGATCATCATGTCATCAATAGCAACATATTAATAAAAAAAAACTAAAACAAATAAATATCTTTTTTTTTTCTTTCTTTCTAAATTAAGTAAAGTTCGTATTAAATAAATCCGCCAAAACAGCGTCACGGCTTTCACTACCACTAGAATAAAACAAAACATACGACGTTGTTCTGTGAAAAGCAACTGTCGTACCTATCGATCTCTCGACGTATTAAAACAGAATTAGTAATACAAATAGGTAACGTAATTCGATTATGAAAGTGAATTAGTTGCTAATTTCATAATCGATTATAAACATTAGTAATACCAAATAAATCGATTATACGAATGATTCATATTCACCCACGACTAGTGTAAAGCCGGGCCTGGGGCTACTTAGTTAATTAATAATAATAAATTAATCAAAAGCACAAACTTTTTCAACCACAAATTATCTGTTATTGATATATAAAAATAATGTGAATTTTATAGCTTCGGCCACATTTTTCGATTTAGGTAAAGAAAGTATATAAATATAATAATATTAATAAAGTTATTTACTTTCAAATTATAGCTAAAATGGCTTTTTGAGCTATATTATTCATTTACTGGCAGCATACGCATATCGCATAATACAAAAATAAAAAAAGAAGATTGACAACAACAGTAGGTCACTTTTGACACTGACAGTCGGGACAGAAAAAGCGTTTCGATATTACTATAATTTCGGGATAAAAATTTAAAGCGCATTACATGGCAAATGTAGACATATTAACATACTTTAGCTCATCTTACAGCTAAATAAACATTGTTACTAATATTACAACTCTCTGTTCCACATCTTTCGACATTATTTTAATGCCCCCATGTCAAGCCCCACGTGCCCCTTAATTTTTTATTTGCTGAAACGAAACGCAAATCGGGGGCGAATTGGGTTCATTCTGTGTTCAATTCTGGTAGTTCATTTCATGTCCATTACGATCCAAGCTCATAGACAATCCCCTTTAATCGGCATCAAATAATCGTAATGAAGATCATTGAAACGTGGTGAAGTTCGATGGATGAAGACGACCGGTACTAGACAATAGGCCCACTGGACGCCCTGGATAGAAAGGTCCGTCAACTGCTTACATCGCATCGTATGCTGCACCCGCGCTCGTCTGTTATGAGACTGTACATTCCGCGGAAATGGGGAGGTCGAGGCTTTTTAAACGCCAAAACCCTCCATAACCGTGAAGTGTGCAGTCTCCGGGAGTATTTCCTCAACAACGAGTGCGGGATGCATCGCGATGTGGTGGCAGGTGACAAGGGCCTCACGCCGCTCTCCTTGGCAAAAGAGAACTGGCGTAAACCGGTGGTACTTAGTACCGAAGACCGTAGGGACGTATGGAAAGGCAAGGAGCTGCACGGGCGGTTCTATCGGGCCCTGACGGGGCCCGATGTGGACCTGCATGCGTCGGTGAACTGGCTGCGATTCGGCGACCTCTTTGGGGAAACCGAGGGTTTTGTCTGTGCAATTGCGGACGAAGTTATCAAGACGAATAACTACCGGAAATATATCATGAAGGACGGTACGGTCGACATCTGTCGGGCATGCCGCCGTCCCGGAGAATCTCTCCGACATATTATTTCCGGTTGTTCTCATCTTGCTAACGGAGAGTACTTGCACAGACACAACCTAGTGGCCAGGATCATTCATCAGCAACTTGCCCTTCAATACGGCCTTGTCGAGTCTGAGGTGCCGTACTACAAGTACACACCGGGGCCGGTTCTTGAAAATGGCCGTGCGTTGCTCTATTGGGACCGCTCTATCATCACGGACAGGACTATTGTAGCCAATAAGCCTGATATCGTGCTGGTAGACCGGTCCCAACGCCGGGCAGTGCTCGTTGACGTCACCATTCCGCATGACGAGAACCTCGTGAAGGCTGAGAAGGACAAACTCAGCAAGTACCTTGACTTGGCTCACGAGGTTACCGCCATGTGGAATGTTGACTCAACAAGCATTGTCCCGATAGTCGTTTCAGCGAACGGTCTTATAGCGAAGAGCCTCGACCAACACCTCGAGAGGCTCGCGCTAGATGGCTGGATCAAGGGTCAGATTCAGAAGGCGGTACTCCTTGACACGGCACGTATTGTCAGGAGGTTCCTCACTCTGCAGCCCTGACCACCGGTAGCTTGGGCCCTGCCCCGCTGCCAGCGGCACTCTAGGTTTCGGTTTTTTTATAGTATTTTTGTAATGTATTTTTATATAAGTATTATAAAAAAACAAAAACTTAAGAAAGTCAAATAAATGAATGAATAATAATAATAATAGAATTTTATTGACACCCTATTTTAACATAGATCAGCTAATATTTGACCAATCTCACCAGATGTTAAGTAACAATGAGTGACCCTTCTCATCTAGTTGGGGATCTTTCAAATTATTGTATTTATTGAGGTTGTTTATTATAATTGGATATGCATAGGACCATTAACTATATTGTAAGCATTCCAATTTTGACTTGTAAAAGTGCTAAAATTAGCCTGTTTGCAAATACATTATTAGAATTTATTTACCTTAAAAAACGACACCAGTGTGATGTGGGGTGGAAAGTTGTGGGCCCCATTCCAGCCAGCAGTTGCTTTAGATTTGTCCCAAAACTCTAGAAGTTGCGCCAGCAGTGGCCCAGTAGGGCTCGCATAGAAAATGTATTCCCGTGGCTCGTCAGCGTCAATGAATGCATCATTCACGTGCGTCAACAGCCAATCGGAAGCCAATTGCACACTACGATTGCCAGTAGCCGCTAGTGCTTTAAGTCTAGACAGGATAATAATGATTTATAGATATAGAGGAATTTCGTAGGACAAGGCCGTAATGAATGAATGAATGATAATAATATCTAATACAAGAATCCATAAAAGAATGAGCAACTTACGCCCGATGTCGTGGAAAACCCATCTGGAGAAGAATTTGAAGAGGAGACGCATCTTGTTTGGCCTTGTTGGAAGTTGATATTTTACGAGGGGGTAGATTTGCCATTTTGCAATAGGAGATAAGTTTAGGATTCACTACAATTTGCAATGTGCGCCGCATATAACTAGTTTTCCATTTTCAATTTTTCACGAAACAACAACAACAAAACAAGAAAGATAAGATCAAAGAGTATAATAACTGTCCTATCCTAATCCTATACAGTGTTGCCAACTAGGCCTAGGTTGTTTGGTCAAAAGAAACCTCGAAGAGTTAAAAAGTAAACTTTTAGTGGGAGTTTTGGCGGGAACGCGGAAATGTTCACGTCGTTGCATTGTATTATTTCTCAAAACTTGTTGTTTTTCCAGTATTAATGTTTAAAATTGGTGGCGTTTTACGCATTAAGTGCTGAATTACGAGCACGAGTGTGGGCAAGTAATATAATGTGGTGAAACGTGAGTTTTCGTGTTGCCTCCAAAATTCCATAGAAGCTTCTTGTAAAGTTGCCACCACTTTACTGGAGCATGACTGAGACTGGAATATGACTACCTGACTTAGACTGGACTATGACCTATGACTAAGACTTGACTTTACGTGATGTATTCTTTAGCGATAAAAATTACAATACTTGACACTGGCTAAATACACGGCGTGTGGAGCCAAAATCTAAGAAAAAAAAAAAAAAAAAATTTTTAGTGTGAAAAAGTAACCTTTTAATGATTTTCTTTGGTATTTATGTATTAAAAGTTGGATAGACAGATGTATGTTGTGTTAAATTATAGAAATATGGATAATTTACATGTGATTTTGAGTTTAAGTTGCAGTTTACCTTTGATGTCAATGTGAAACTTTTAATGATGCACCTTAGGAGTACCGGCGTAGGATTTCGGAGGGGCAGGCAACAGAACAGTGGCCGGGGAAGCTAGGCCCCATGGATTGTTTTATACCACTATTGGGCTATTTACCAATGTACTCTATGGGGCTAATAGAGGATGCCACTCGTCCGCGAGAAATTCAGTCTATATTTCTTTTACAAATGTTGAATACTGTTAATAAATATGTCAGGAAAGTGGCATAAAAATATCTTTCATAATTAGAGCCAGACTGAGATCCCATGAATTGATTTTTCAGTAGTTCATAATAAGATGTAGGATTATACAAATATTGACACATAAGATAATAAAGCGCGAACGAAGCGAGCGCTAAAATTTTGAATTGAATCTGGGTTAAGCATACAATTATAACAAATCGCATGTAACGGACGCTAGCGTAAAAATGGAAACCTTGGGGTACCTAGTTCATAAAATAGATGATGAATCCACGTCTCGGCTCATCTACAATATTATGCTGCATTCATGAGTAGTAGGGGGCATCTTGGACAGTTAACCTACGTACTTATGATGTCTTGACCTTGACAGCCTCCGTGGTGGTGTGGGAACACGGCGGCGCACAGTGGTCCCGTTTTGGAAAAAGGTGGACATAGGACATAGATCTATATATCAGGATATGCCCGAAGGAACATTTTATTTACTCAAAATGGTGTGGGGACAAGTCAGCGCCATCTGCCATCTCTTAGATTACTCAGGAACTACGATGAGTTGGGAAATTATACGCTGCCATTATGTCCGTCAATGTTTGTTTACAATGATTATCCCAAATATAAATTCGATTATTTTCGTACAAAACGGAGTGTAATATTGAAAATATTGACTTGTGGTAAGAAACTTTGTATTTCTTTTTATTGCACTTTAGAGTGTAGTTTGTGCAACCCTTCACAACACAACTTGGCATATTTTCTTTGAGACACACGACCGATATCTTCTCACTTCCAACACAGACTGGGCGCTAGTAGATGTCAATCTGTGAACTTGACTCCCTCTTTGAAGCGACGGTTTAATCTGTCATTAGGCCTGTCCTAAAGTTGGAAATTCAGTCTGATTTTTTTTATAGGATTGCTGACTGTATGCTAAACATCTTTCATTCTGTTACTCCCCCCCCCGGACGTCAACTGAACTAGACTGACCTGTACTGTAGTCTGCTCCACTTATAAAATTAATTACGTGCGGAAATAGTAATCAATACAAGTGCTGTTGTGAATTGGTGTTATGTTCACCTAACCAGCGGGCTTACCGCGGAAGGATTCCGATCTTCATCGTACTGAAGTTCATTGCCGGCCAGCCAATCACAAGCGATGAGTCGGCTTCAGCGTACCGGCTATGATTCCCACCGATCGGCATCGAACTCCATTCAGAGTGAGTGAACAAAAGCAGTGTTTTTGACAGATATTCGTACCGTCTAAGTCCAATGACAGTACTCAATCGGAATCAATCTGTCAAATGAAACTGGCAGGTATTTCGGTATGGGCTTCAAGTATTATTATATGTTTTCGCGGTTATATCTCCATTTTTTATTCATTTGACGAGTGTAGATTTAGGTCTAAGTTTGATTAGATTTATTGTGATATTTTAAGCATCTCGACATTGATATATGGAAAAAGTGAAAACACCGAACTAAAATGGACGTTGGTACCTACCTATTCCAATGAATACAAACAAACAATGAATAAGTGCTACAAATTATCCATTTAAGTATGTCTACCACCCTACATACCTATCCCACAGAATTACAGAAACTTATGGTGGAATTTACAGCTGCATGAATAAAATGTCAATAACAGTTGCAGAAGTCTTCTAATGTCCTTGGACTTTTTAGCATCAGTCTTCATCAACAGCAGTGCCAGCACTGTAGACAAGATAGTAGAGGTGTGTGTGTGATGCCTGAAATATAAGTAAGTATATTAACAATTGTTATATTATTTTTGCAATATTTAGTCAAAAAGGGTTGTCAACACATAATAGATATGATTATTGTCTGGGAAGTGGGGCCTGGCAACCTGTGATACAGACTGTTTATGCCTACATCAGGCATCTTACACAGGTTTGCAATATGTATTCTAATAAATAAATGATTAGGTATTTGTAGGGTTAGTATCCTACTTCCACTTACTATCTACCATGTGGGCTGCCTGTCTGCCCCTTTACCACTCATAATAACATTTAAAAAATAAATAGGTGTAGTACCTACTAGTATTCAAAGAAGTAGTATACATAGCTTGTCTATTCTCAGTAGTCCTTTTAACAATTCAATTGATTGAACTACTGAGATGTTTTAAAGCCAATCTCTTATAGATTGGCTATTTACATTAACACTACCTCTCTGCTTTTAGTATAGGTACTGGTAATGTAGGTAAAAAACATAAATATATCAATAATTTTTTACCTGAATTATACATATTATAAAATGAATGAATTATATTATCCTGCATGATGATTATGAAAATGTGAAAGCTTGTGCGGGTAAACTGTATACAGTATATTTGATGGTTTAACAGTTTGGTATGTTAACTAAAGATTTTAAGCTAACACATAGGATTTTTTAAACTGAATGTTTTAGTTCCACTGACTATTAATACTTTGGAAAAAATTCACTGATAGAAAGCTACCCAGTTGCTCCCACACAGATACACGCTATCTACCCATCTTTGAATAAGCTTAACATTATAACAGTTTGTTGAAGTTGGTATACTTACCTGTGTATATAATAAGTAGGTACGTATAGATTAATCCCCTTAGGTATAATTAGTAGTATCAGAGGAATAAGTAGTTAACCAAAACCCCAAAGAAAGCATGTATTAACTATTCCAATTTTATGCAATGTTTACCTATAGAAGGAGGTTGGTGTAGAAATAAAGACTAGGTACTTTTATTATAATATTACCATGCCTGCAAGTACTGCAAGGTCTTGCTTGAGCAAAGTTTACATAGTATACCTACCAGCAACTGTGGTTTTTTCAACAAGTTAATTGCTATTTTTCATCATTGTGTTTAAAGTCCTTGGACACTTATAACTGCGATTTTCATGATGAACCCACAAACTTCGTTTCAGGCAAGAAAATATATCGTCGTAGAGCCACAGAATTCACCATATATACGTATAGAGCCCTCGATAGAGCATCGATGTTAAAAAGTCCAAGGACATTAGAAGACTTCTGCAACTGTTATTGACATTTTATTCATGCAGCTGTAAATTCCACCATAAGTTTCTGTAATTCTGTGGGATAGGTATGTAGGGTGGTAGACATACTTAAATGGATAATTTGTAGCACTTATTCATTGTTTGTTTGTATTCATTGGAATAGGTAGGTACCAACGTCCATTTTAGTTCGGTGTTTTCACTTTTTCCATATATCAATGTCGAGATGCTTAAAATATCACAATAAATCTAATCAAACTTAGACCTAAATCTACACTCGTCAAATGAATAAAAAATGGAGATATAACCGCGAAAACATATAATAATACTTGAAGCCCATACCGAAATACCTGCCAGTTTCATTTGACAGATTGATTCCGATTGAGTACTGTCATTGGACTTAGACGGTACGAATATCTGTCAAAAACACTGCTTTTGTTCACTCACTCTGAATGGAGTTCGATGCCGATCGGTGGGAATCATAGCCGGTACGCTGAAGCCGACTCATCGCTTGTGATTGGCTGGCCGGCAATGAACTTCAGTACGATGAAGATCGGAATCCTTCCGCGGTAAGCCCGCTGGTTAGGTGAACATAACACCAATTCACAACAGCACTTGTATTGATTACTATTTCCGCACGTAATTAATTTTATAAGTGGAGCAGACTACAGTACAGGTCAGTCTAGTTCAGTTGACGTCCGGGGGGGGGAGTAACAGAATGAAAGATGTTTAGCATACAGTCAACAATCCTATAAAAAAAATCAGACTGAATTTCCAACTTTAGGACAGGCCTAATGACAGATTAAACCGTCGCTTCAAAGAGGGAGTCAAGTTCACAGATTGACATCCACTAGCGCCCAGTCTGTGTTGGAAGTGAGAAGATATCGGTCGTGTGTCTCAAAGAAAATATGCCAAGTTGTGTTGTGAAGGGTTGCACAAACTACACTCTAAAGTGCAATAAAAAGAAATACAAAGTTTCTTACCACAAGTCAATATTTTCAATATTACACTCCGTTTTGTACGAAAATAATCGAATTTATATTTGGGATAATCATTGTAAACAAACATTGACGGACATAATGGCAGCGTATAATTTCCCAACTCATCGTAGTTCCTGAGTAATCTAAGAGATGGCAGATGGCGCTGACTTGTCCCCACACCATTTTGAGTAAATAAAATGTTCCTTCGGGCATATCCTGATATATAGATCTATGTCCTATGTCCACCTTTTTCCAAAACGGGACCACTGTGCGCCGCCGTGTTCCCACACCACCACGGAGGCTGTCAAGGTCAAGACATCATAAGTACGTAGGTTAACTGTCCAAGATGCCCCCTACTACTCATGAATGCAGCATAATATTGTAGATGAGCCGAGACGTGGATTCATCATCTATTTTATGAACTAGGTACCCCAAGGTTTCCATTTTTACGCTAGCGTCCGTTACATGCGATTTGTTATAATTGTATGCTTAACCTAGATTCTAGATCCTAGACATGACATGACATGACATGACATGACATGACATGACATGACATGACATGACATGACATGACATGACATGACATGACATGACATGACATGACATGACATGACATGACATGACATGACATGACATGACATGACATATGACATACCATGACATATGACATACCATGACATGATGACATACCATGACATGATGACATATGACATGACATGGCATGGCATGGCATAGCATGACAGGACATAATATTACATAATGATGATGACTTGCTCTGTTCGACGTCGACTCGCGATCACGATTGCTAAATTAGTAATACATAGATTAGTATTACTAACCTTTTAGTATAACTATCTCAAAACGGCCGCGCGATCACGATTCCTAATTTAGTAAATACAGAAATTAGTAATACTAACCTGTTAGTATATCTCATAATCGTCCAACGTTAGTAGACCGCGCGACCGCTATTACTAGATTAGTAATACAGAGATTAGTAACTAATGATCGCTTATAATCGAGATATCTCGAGACATATTCATAATCGAATGATTTCATTCGTATATCTCATAATCGCCCACCGCTAATTGGTATATGCCTAAATGGTAACATTGTACTCTGTGGTCTGTGATAAGGGCTAGTTCTGTGGTTTTTTAATTTTTCTATTATAATAAAGTGATAAATACTGTCTTACAGGGATAAACAAGAAAGTTAATTACAGCAACATGTATCTCAGATACTATTTAAACGAAAATGGTGAAAGACAGTACACTTTGGCTGTAAGTTTGATACTTCACACAACCCGTAACCTTCTAACCTCGTAATTCCCATGTGCATCAACATAAATATTGTGTATACACACAAGTACAACCGCTGTAAAATATATTGATATTTACATTATGTGGATGATTGATACATCATCATCATTAACAGCCTGAAGACATCCACTGCTGAATATAGGGAGCGCTACTGAGAGCGGCTGCTCGCCTCCTGCATCCATGGGCTCCCTGCGGCTTTCACAGATCGTCGGTCCACCGAGTGGGGAATGATTGATACATACAAATCACGTTTTCCTGCAAATAACTGCGATAAGTACCTACCTCCACCCATGCCTATTGCCTTATGCCTCACACTTACGATGGGTACTTCAAGGCTTGACGAATATGCAGTACATAACATAATTATTATTATTGTGAAATACAGTAGTGTTATTTAAACTAGGTCCCTCCAAAATTTTCCGCTTTTCAAACTTGTTCATTTCTAATACTGTAAACACCTGTACCTTGAAGTTAAGAATTGATTATTCTTAAAATTTCAGACTATGGACCCAAGTGGCAAACCTACACTATCAGCACATCCCGGTAAGACAATTTTTACAAGCTACTTTCATTAAAATTCTTTTCCCAGAGTTGTCACCAGACTTACCACATTTTTATAATTGTGTAGGTACTGGTTGCGTTTACAGTGTTTAGGGTTCCATACCCAAAGGGTAAAGCAAACCTTATTACTAAGGCTCCACTGTCTGTATGTAATACATATGTCTAGCTGGTTGTCACCAGGCTGTATCTTATGAACTATGATAGCTAGTGAATTGAAATTTTCACAGATGATGTATTTCTGTTGCTGCTATAACAACACACAAATACAGAGTAGATTATTATTGAGTTTAGTGGTTTGGGTTTTATGTTGTCTTGATATCCAACCTGTTAAACTATTTATTTGCCAACATTACATATTAGTTTGTTTGTTTTCAGCTCGGTTTTCGCCTGAAGACAAGTACTCCCGGCAGAGAATAATAATCAAGAAAAGATTTGGACTTCTCATCACACAACAGGCAGAGCCTATCCACTAAGTTACATTGTAATATTATTATAGTTTAAGGACATTATTATTTATCGTTTTTCTTATACCTAGCTATGCCCCTTGTAGTGCATCCTCTTAGGGTCAAAAAAGGCTAAAACGCTAACTCCAAAATGTATTGAGATGACATTTGCTGCAATAAACTAAGCGATTTCAGAAATGTCATTTCAGTATATTTTGGAGTTAGCGTTTGGCGTTAGCGTGAGTGGTTGGTATCTCTGCTAGACCCCCTGGGGGTTCAATGTCGAGTCTTACTCGCACTTGGCTGGTTTTTTCGTATAATAATATTAGGAACGGTATTGTAAATCCTTGTAATATTTGATACTATATCATAATTTGTATTTGCTTTCTAATTTATGATGCTTAGTAGTCTGCACTAATTCAAAGCATTTTAAACTTACTTCTAGTTTTGTTTTTTAAAAAAATCTAAAAATAGCACTAGTTCCATAATAATAATTATAGGATATGGTGATGTCACGATTAAGTTTATTTAATTTCTTTATTTATAGTACCAAATAACTACGACAAACTGAGATTAGACACTGTGGGATCATCAATTATAGTACTGATAGTTTGAATTTAGTTTATTTCATGTAATTCTATAAAAGAAAAATGAGTTTTGGCGGGAATGCGGAAAAGTTCACATTGTTGCATTGTATTATTTTTCATAACTTGATTTTTCCAGTGTTAATGTTTTGAAATTGGTGGCGTTTCACGCATTAAGTGCTGAATTACGAGCATGAGTGAGGGCAAGTGATATAATGTGGTGAAACGTGATTTTTTGTGTTGCTTCCAAAACTCCATAGAAGCTTCTAGTAAAGTTGCCACCACTTTGCTGGAGTATGACTTAGACTGGACTATGACTACCTGACTTAGACTGGACTCTAACTATGGCTTGGACATGACTGCGTGAAATATTTTATAACACGATGAAAATATAATACTTGACACTGGCTAAATACACTATGTGTTGAGCCAAAATATAAGAGAAAAAAAAAGATAAAAACGACTTATTAAGTATTTATCATCGCCAATTCCGTAATACAAAGCTTTAGCAATAATACTTAGAATTATAAATCCCAAAGTTGGAACCATTTTGACACAGCGTATGCTGGCATCCCTATACCATTCACCGGCCGGGAAGGCACCACAGAGAACCAAAGACTATAATAATGATATAATAACTATTCTAGGAAGAGATGGGACTTCATAGACAATGACATGAAAAAAGATGTTAAATCTGCGCAATTATATATTGGCAACTTTCAGCAGACGGATTGTACAAGACTACCACCCATAAAATAGTGCTGTACCCCGATATTTTATCGGTATTGACTTTTATGAAACGGCAGTCTAATGAATAATTTAAAGAATAATAATAATTACAGTTTTCTGAAACTGAACCAAAGTAATTAGGTATTGTTGTTGTTGGTTTGTTGTTTGTTTGGCTAGCAAAGTTGGTTCAGTTTCAGATTGGGATTAAATAAAAAAATTAAAAGTTTATGAAAAAGCTTACAACTAGGGCTTGTGAACATTTGAACATTTAAGATTATCGAATATTCGTTTTTTTGTATTCGAATATTATTCAAATAGTTTTAATTATTATAGAATTATACTCCAAGCCTTCTTAATAGACAGATCTGAAGTTCTAGAGACAGGATTTGCGCGTGCCTTTAATACTTCATGGCTGCAATCGAGCGGGCTCAAGTATTCGCAAGTCTATGTGGACAGCTCGTAAGTATATACACCTCGACCCATGAACCTACTACAAACAAAACTCAGGAGACCAGTTAGTTCTACACTATATCGAAAATATCCGTACGTCATCAATTTTCTCAACTAATGGAATTATGTGAGTAGTATCTGAAACAACGCGAGAGAATAATTGAACCAACTTTAATTGACCAAGTTAACACAGTGACGCTGCACTCTTCCAGCGAATGCAGACTTCTTAATCCTCTTTTCCCGGCAAAACAACAAACTTAGGCTTGCCCTTGAACTAGCTGCCTCCCACTTGACGGCAGGGTGCCTTATTCATTGGTGCGGCTCTAAAGGTTGGTAGAGACAATGAGCACTAATGAATTCATAATAAGAAGATAATGTTGTGTGATGTCCTGAATAAATGTATTTACTTTATTTCTGCCATTAACCTGTTCAAAACATACCTAAGTTTACGTGCTGTTCGTTTGAGCTCATAGCAGCTGAATAAAATGGCAGTCCTTTTTTTACCGGTTCTTTTTTTGTTGAAGTTCTTTTCTTTAAAGTTGTGGCGTCGCAAGAAGTTTTTATTTCTTTTCTTCGTGCTCTCTGCGAGAGCATTCGAAATTGGAACATAGAAAAAATAACAAATGAAAGTTGTTTACTTTTTGACAGAGTCAATCACGACGAAAATTTCGGTTCGGCAAGGGTATATCTCGTAAGCTCTTGTACAATAAATAAGTGATATTTAGTAGTCTGCTGTCTTTAATTACTAAAGTGGTGACCCTCGGAACGTGAAGGAGCCCGTGTCTACACACCAACGTGGTTACCACGGCCAGAGTGGTGACCAAAGTTGAGTTACCAAAACGGTGACTCCTTCGTACAACGCACCTAAACGCTGCGGAATTTCACAGGCTCTATACATATTGGGAGATACTAGCAGCGCGCGAGGCTGACGGGTGACGTCGCACTGCATGGCACAACTGCACTGCACGGCGCTGGCGAATTCGCGACGTGCAACGCTGACGACGTGCGACGCCCCCCTTGCGAGCGCTTTCTTCGGGGAGCAGTATAACGCCCGTGGTCGTGCAACTGGAGCTGCACTCAGCGCTAACTAGAGCCAGGTGACCCGCGGACTAAGACGATCATTTTCTGGATGTCTAGAGGTACCGAACATTGATATTATTTCGTTCGTGTTGGTGATGGAATAATTTGCGTGCATGCGAACATTGAGATAACAACAGATAACAAGTACAGTCACGGTATAAAGTGTTTGTCCAAATATTTTTTGTGCCGTATTAAAATTTATGATTTTTTGTACATTGATAAGGCTAACTTAAGGTGACGGTACATTGTTTATTTAAGGCGGAGCGGATTAATGTTATTTTTTATACAACTTTTATACTGACCTTATTTTATAGTTACTGTTTTATGCTTGCCTTTTTATATACGCATGTTACCTTGCACGCACACCACACCCTCATTTTTTTTCTCTCTCTTTCGGGTTGATTTTGCTTTTTTTCGGTGCACATTCTCGTTTGACTTTCCTACCGATTTTGGTGGTACAATATGAGTGATAGTGAGGTTGACGAATTTAGGCCTGCTTCTACACTACCGCCGAATCACGACCAACCTGGCACGAGCGGCATGGAAAGGATGATCGTAAATAGGGTATCCATCCGCACCCCTCCTTTTTGTAAGGACCGTCCGGCGTTATGGTTTGCTAGTCTGGAAGCGCAATTTTGTATCAATAATATTACGCAAGAACTGACAAAATTTAATTTTGCAATTGCGCATCTGGACACCATCTGCACTAGGGAAGTAGAAGACATCATTATACAGCCACCGAAGGTACAGCCATATACAAAATTACGAGACGCGATAGTTTCTAGGTTTTCCGACTGTCGCGAACAAAAGGTCAGACGCGTACTGGAAAAAGAGCAGATTGGTGACAGAAAGCCGTCATCTTTCCTGCGGCACCTTAAATCTTTAGCGGGGCCTACATTTCCTGATGAGCTTATGAAAACTATTTGGATGGGCCGGCTACCACGTTTTCTCCAAACAGTTCTGGCAGCCCAGCGGTTGGAGGAATTAGGAGAGCTCAGCGAGTTAGCAGACAGTTTGATGGAAATTAATGCTCCATCCACATTAGAGGTTTATTCCAGTCATGCGAGCTCAACACCACCGCTAGCGGACGATGACAGCACAGTACAACAGCTGGTTAAAAAAGTGGATGAGCTTACACGCATTGTTGCATCGCTCGCTACTACTAGTGACCATGGTCGTGCGCGCTCCAACCGTAGTCGTAGCCGTAGTCGTTCACGTCCACGCAACCCGGAACTGTGTTTTTATCACGATCGATTTGCAGCCAAAGCACGCAAGTGCGTACCGCCGTGCAATTGGTCCGGTGCTTCACCTAACATCCAGGGAAACCAGAGCAGCGGTCGGTAGAGGCGACAGCCGATTGCTCTACATCAAGTCGCCGTCTTTTCGTAACCGACCGGTATTCAAACCAAAAATTTTTGGTCGATACTGGTTCGGACTTATGCTGCATACCGCGTCGGTATGTTAATAACCGCACATACGAACCACAGCCATATGACTTAGTTGCTGCAAATGGTACTAAGATTAGCACTTATGGTTTGGTGCAGCTAAATCTATGTTTAGGGCTTAGGCGCGAGTTTAAGTGGAGTTTCGTAGTGGCAGACGTAGAGAGCGGCATTATAGGCTCGGATTTTTTGTCACACTACCACTTGCTACCTGACTGCACCCAAGGCAGACTGCGTGATGGCAAGACTGGACTTTCTTCTGCCGCAGATCTTCGTGCAGCAGACCAACCAAGCGTCAAGGTAGTATCCTTGCCTGACTCGCCATACACTGCGATTCTGGCTAGGTACCCAAGTATCACGCGACCACCTGGAGCACCACGGGAACCTAAACATACCACCGTGCACTACATTAATACAACGGATGGTCCCCCCGTTACAGCTCGACCGCGCCGCCTTGCACCCTTGAAGCTCCGCATCGCGAAGAAAGAGTTCGAGGATATGGTTCACGCTGGTACTGCTCAACCTTCGAGCAGCTCATGGTCCTCTCCATTACACCTCGCACCCAAAAAGGATTCGACGTGGCGTCCTTGCGGAGATTACCGTGCATTGAACGCCCGCACTATTCCAGATTGTTACCCCGTTCGGCATATAGGTGATTTTGCGCACAATTTAGCTGGCTCTACTGTGTTTAGCACAATAGACCTAGTTAAAGCCTACCAGCAAATCCCAGTCCATCCAGGTGACATCTGCAAAACGGCAATCATTACACCGTTTGGGTTGTACGAATTTCCGTACATGACCTTTGGGTTGCGTAACGCGGGACAGACATTTCAGCGATTTATCGATGAAGTGGTGCTAGGCCTAGACTTCTGCTTTGCATACGTAGATGACATCTTAGTGTACTCCAGCAGTCCAGCACAGCATGCAGAACACCTGGAAATTTTATTCCAGAGGCTGCACGACTATGGAGTTGTCATCAACGTCACTAAGAGCATTTTTGGAGCAGAAGAAGTCTCGTTCCTTGGCTATCGCATCAATGCAGCAGGCACACGTCCACCAGAGGACAGAATTCAAGCTCTGGTGGAATATCCGCAACCCAAGACTGTACAAGGCATGCGCAGGTTCATTGGCATGGCGAATTATTATCGTCGTTTTTTGCCCGATGCAGCCAAGTATCAGGCGCCGTTAATCGACGCCGTTACTGCAATACAAGGCAAAGGCAATAAGCCGTTCATATGGACGCCTGAGCTCGAGGAGTGTTTTGAGGTCTGCAAGAGGAGCTTAATGTCCGCTACTATCTTAGCTCATCCGGACTGCAATGCTTCGCTTGGCCTATTCACAGACGCCTCGAGCACTCATGTGGGTTCATGCCTTCAGCAACGCATCGACGACAAAAACGACTGGCAACCACTGGCCTACTTTAGCAAGAAGCTTAACGCTAAGCAGGCACAGTGGCCCGCGTACTACCGCGAACTCTTGGCTGTGTATGAGAGCGTGCAGCATTTTAGGCACATTTTAGAAGCCCAGCATGCGACCATATACACAGACCACAAGCCGCTTACTTATGCTTTTGTACAGCGACGGGAGAAGTTGCCACCCGTACAGCTGAATCAGCTGTCATTTATCAGCCAATTCACCACGGACATAGTCCACATCAAAGGCATTGATAATGTCGTAGCTGATGCCATGTCTCGCATCGAGTCGATCTCGCTGGAAGAAGATTACGCTGCACTCGCTCAGTCTCAGGATACTGACGAAGAACTAGCCAAAGTGCGTGGCAATTCTTCACTCAAACTGGAATCTATCGTGATTCCAGGCACTAATGTCACTGTTTTATGTGACACATCCACTGGTCGACCACGTCCTTATCTGACGTTACCTTTTCGACGAGCCGCATTTGACCGCTGTCACAACCTCAGCCACCCTGGCGTGCGTGCAACCGTTCGCTTGGTACCTGAGCGCTACGTCTGGCCGAACATTAACTCGGACTGTAGCAAGTGGGCGCGCTCTTGTCTTGACTGTCAGCGCAGTAAGGTTACCAGACACATTACGTCGCCTCTCGGGCATTTTGGTACACCTTCTGGCAGATTCAAGCACATCCACATTGATATCATAGGACCGCTACCGCATTCCGGTGGATATAATTATTGTCTCACCGCTATCGACAGGTACACGCGGTGGCCTGAGGTATGGCCTATGACGTCAATAACTGCAGAGGAAGTGGCAGAGACGTTAGTATCCGGTTGGATATCTCGTTTTGGAGTACCCAGCGTTATAACAACTAACCAAGGACGCCAATTTGAGTCCGCGTTGTTTAAACGTCTCCTAAATGTATGCGCCACAAAACGAGTTCGCACCACCAGCTACCACCCTTGCGCAAACGGTATGGTGGAGCGCATGCACCGCCAGCTTAAGGCATCGCTAATGTGCCATGCTAACACATGGACAAGAGCGTTGCCACTTGTTCTCCTCGGCATGAGGACGGCCCTCAAGGAGGATTTAAAATTATCTTCTGCTGAACTGGTCTATGGGGAGACACTCCGTTTGCCTGGTGAACTCATAGTGCCTCCAGAAGTACCTGCAAGTCCTAGTGACATCGCGGATTTTGTCACGGATCTAAGACGTGGTATGGAAGCTCTACGTCCCATACCCGCTTCTCGGCACGCTGAACCATCGCATTTTATCTACAAAGATTTAGCTACAGCGACGCAAGTATTTCTTCGCGACGACACGGTTCGCCGCCCATTACAGCCTCCATATTCCGGACCGCATCGGATCCTTAAGAGGTCGGATAAGACATTAAACTTGGTTGTAAATGGGAAGGAAACTACCGTTAGTGTAGATCGGGTGAAGCCTGCGCATCTGGATCCTGGTCTAACATTAAGTAGTGGTGCATCATCTACTCCGCCTGTGCCAGCTCCAGCTGTAGTCGCAGCTCCTGCCTCAACACCTGCTCCGGTTACCACCAGGGCTGGTAGGAGGGTTAGATTTAGAGAAGTGCTTGACTTGTAATTATAGTTTATTTTTATTTTTTTCTAAATCAGTTTTTCCTTCTCCGTGGGGGGGTGATGTGGCGTCGCAAGAAGTTTTTATTTCTTTTCTTCGTGCTCTCTGCGAGAGCATTCGAAATTGGAACATAGAAAAAATAACAAATGAAAGTTGTTTACTTTTTGACAGAGTCAATCACGACGAAAATTTCGGTTCGGCAAGGGTATATCTCGTAAGCTCTTGTACAATAAATAAGTGTTATTTAGTATCCTGCTGTTTTTAATCACCAATGTGTAGAGTCAGTAGCCCGTGACATCGTCCGGTGCAAATACAATAAGAAGTGGTGGAGAAGTCGCCGGTCGCGTAACACAGACGACGAGGCGACCCTTCAAAAACCACCAAAAAGTGTTTGCCACAGACGTATCTAGACTCTTGCAATTTCCTAATTGGGACATACGCTTCTTCAAGTCTTCTGTCCCTGTCATTTCAACCCACAATTTACACCTGTAAAATTATTAAAGCAATAAATATTAGGCGATGACATTATGTCGATATTATTTTTCCCAGCACTATTATATAACTGAATTTCAATATGAAATTGTATTTATGATTTATACATTAACGTATGGCTTACGACCGACTTGAAATAAATGTTTTTAACTTCTTACGTTAATATTATCTCATTTATATATATTCATTACATATATTTATCTAATCAAGCTTGGTCGAGCGGAACCCTTGCCGCAAAACTCCTTTTTTGGCTATCTATTCCATATTCTTCCCACCCTTATTCCACACATTATGACACGTTTTTGTATGAGGGCATGCTGACTTTAAATATATTTACATACATTAATTAAAACTTTATCACAATCAAAGACTTTCTATCTAATAGGGGGAATTCTGTGATCACAATTTTCTACACAAAACACGAATACTATTTAAAATATTACACCCGCGTTTTAATTCAAACAGATTTGAAGGTAAACAAACAATTTGACAGCGCAGACGTCGCAACGAGTGTAAGCGAGACTAAAGGTGAGGAAGTGAGAAGAGTTGATCTTTCATTATTTGCACTTTTATCATACATTTTTTAAGCCCCTCTCAGTTGCTACAGACTGCAGAGAACTTTGCTAGAGGAGGCAGGGGGGAGCTATCGTCTTACCAGGCCCATTCAACTCGTCATACATTGGATGGTAATAGTAGGTGGGCATGCTATAGGGATCCCAGTATAACAAAAATATTTTTTTATTTTATTTTAGATATGGCAACAAAATGATTTTGGGGTTATAATTGCCACCGATCTCGTGTCGTTTTCTTTTCGTGAATTTTCAGTGCTTCTTTATTTAGCCTAGAGACTCTTTTTGTGTTTGTGTATTGTGATGTCGTGTTAAAAACAATGAAGGACAATAGCCGTAAATGTGCTAAATGCAATGCATCATCAGCGAAAAAGCCAAGTCTGTTCAACGGTAAATTACACAAAACTCATACAATATAATTTGAGGTTATGTACTTATTATTGAGTTCATTGTGGATTTGGAATTAAACATGTTAATTATGTTTTGCAGAATGCTATCATGGGCAAAGTTTTGTATTTTGTATTATTGTATTATGTTTTTTTTTTAAATAAAATCGCTCTCGATTTATTATTCACAATGTCATGTATGCAATAAATATAAAAATTATAAAATCCTATGTTTTTATTTTTGCGAATTGATGTAGTTTTGTCCCTATTATAAGATACTTTATCTGATAATACAATGCTGCTCTACAATTAATTACTATTGACATTAATAAATTAATAAATTAATGTCAATAGTAATTAATTGTAGAGCAGCCCCTTTTATCAATTCAAATCTATACGAATAGAACATTTGAATTTTCCGCCTTTTTTAAGTTTCCAAAGGGTCCCACTAAAGGCGCTAGTACTGAATTTCATAACCACTTTTTTTGTATGAAGTAGCCATTCTTCTCCGCTAGGAGTAATAGTATTCTTTGCGTCTTACCTCTAGGCTCTATAAGACAAGACAGTATAGAGTTTAGGCGGGAACGCGGAAAAGTTCAAGTCGTTGTATTGTATTATTTCTCAAAACTTGTGCTTTTTCCAGTGTTAATGTTTAAAATTGGTGGCGTTTTACGCATTAAGTGCTGAATTACGAGCATGAGTGTAGGCAAGTGATATAATGTGGTGAAACTTGGTTTTTCGTGTTGCTTCTAAAATAACTCATATTTTAGAAGCAATTTCATAACTCATATTGAAGGCAGACGACACTGGCCTACCTATTGTATTTTATAAAAGTAGGTTAGGTGCCTATTTTTAAATTGCTAGATTTACACCTACTTTTTCATTCTGTTTGCACTTTGATCTAAATCCATTCAGCCACTTTTAAGAAAAGAGATTTTCTACTTTTTAATATCCCCAAAACCAAAGTAATTTTGTGCAAATGTATGAAGATTTACGAATATCGACAAAATGTAATGGACAGTGTAGGTACATCACTATTCGAGAGGCGTAAAATCGCCCATCCCAAAAATATCAATTAAAGCATTAAATCTTTCAGTAATTGCAATCGCATGGTAATTATACGATGGAAAAAACGTATATTCTTAATATGAAATGCATATTTACTTCGAAACTTCGATTTTTAACATAAAAATAGCCAGTAAACTTTAACGTATAAAATGATGATTCTGGTTTTCCTTCGACTCCTCGGGTTACTGTTGATGCACAAAACACAGCACAACACGACACAATTTCGCTATTGACACAATATTTAGCCCTAATAACAATATAATCACTATATTTTCACGTTTTATGCTCTCGCATTTAATTTCTTGACACACCAAACTGTCAAGACATGACACGCGGTGGTAGGTAAGGCGAGGTTTTCGTTCCTACAGTCGCTTTCTCGCATATTCTATGCGACGATTCGTGTATTAGACAGAGATACAAGATAGTATGTTTACACGAAGGATGCGGAGCGGCAACGCCGCATTGGCAGATTTTAGCTCTCTCCTTCAGTGTTGCCATATATACAGATTTATTTGTATTAGGACAGATTTTTGGGTACCAATATAGATGACAGATTTAACTCTACTTTTATACAGATTTTTTGATTTGGAGATTTTTAAACATTTCGATTATTGATTCTTATTTTTATACTAAGTAAGTATTATACTCGTTTTAGTTTTGCATGCATTCTTTTCCATGTCAGATTTGGTAGATAATCTTGATACGATTGAAGAATATTTTGCCCACTCAATTTAAGAAAAACGAAAAACACATTACCATACTTACATCATTTCAAAGCCCACAGTTTCATCAAATGACAGTTATTAGGTACTTACATGATGATTCTGCCCTGTGATTTCAAACACAATACCTTAATTCCTCTACATGACCAACCTACTTTTATAGTTAAGGAGTTCTCGAGTACCCAATTGGGTAGGTGAGCACTGATAGGTTCCTAAAGCTCTTTCTTATACTAACGAATATACAATTAAAAAAACCTTTAGCAACAGTATGCTGTCATTGACTGTTGCGAAACCCTGTTTTATCTGTGACACTCCGTTTTCTATGGTTTAAAATTATATACTCTTTGATTTATATTTCGAGTTGATATACTCTGTGATTCGTAAAGAGAGTGAAAAAAGTGTGTAAAATAAATGGACGCCCTTGAACCTCATAATTTTGTATTGTGATTTATCTCCATATCTCGAACCTAATAAAATAAAAGACAACAACACAGAAAACAGTTGGGAAACCCAACACATGGCGACCGGAGCAGTAGAAGACGATATGGAAAAATCGGTAAAGTTACGAGGCGTGCTACGAGGCCAGTTTACCAAGAAAGTAACTGGTTTCGACGCATTAATGGCTGCTCCAACACCTGAAATTACTGAGTTAGAAGCTAATTTTAAGGCATTAAAACTACAGTATGAAAAAATAGAAAAATTGGACGAAAGTATACAAAATATTATGATAGAAGGTCCAGAAGAGAAGTTATTGAAGGAGTGCGAAGAAGCGGACAGATATAAAAGCACGTGGCTACTTAGAGAATCAAAATATCACTTTATCATATCGAAAACAAGAAATAATAGTCATTATACAGAAAATAAACAAAGGCTGAAATTACCGCAGTTGGCAATACCTCAATTTGACGGGGAACTAAAATCGTGGCTTCCTTTCTGGGGTCAGTTTCGAAAAATTGATGAAGATAACAACTTGGACCCAGAAGATAAGTTCGTGTACTTGCTGCAAGCAATTACAATAAATACAGAAGCTAGACATTTGGTTGAAAGTTATCCCATTAGTGCAGAAAATTATATACAATGTATCCAGCATCTGAAGTCAAGATATGCAAGGGAAGACCTACAGACGCAGTTGTATGTAAGGGAATTATTGTCACTTATCATTACAAGAGATGAAAATACCAGCCTCACATATTTATTTGACAAAATAAATGCTCAACTGCGCTCATTAGAGACATTAGGTGTCACAAAGAAAAATGCGGCTTTTATAGTACCGATGATAGAATCAGCACTACCTGAAGAAACATTACAAGCTTGGCAGCGAACAGGGAATCACAAGAATGAGATGGAAGTTGAACTTAACAACTTGCTTGCTTTCCTTCAACTGGAAGTTGAAAATCAGCAACGTATCAAAATGGCTCGGGAAAGTACAATATTTAAACATGAAAATAAAGAGATAAATATTCCACCAACTGCCAGCTGTTTAGTATCAGTGCCAATACAGAAGAATGAAAACTATAAAAATACATGTATATGGTGCGATAAAGAAAATCATAATAGTATTGAATGTTACAAGGTTCAGAAATTGTCACTGACCGAAAGAAAAGATATATTATACAAAAAGAGAGCCTGTGGCATATGCCTAAAAAAGGGACATTTTTACAAAAATTGCAAAGCAAATATAAAGTGTCTGTTATGTACGAAGAGGCACTCGATACTTTTATGTGTATCACAGGCACAGAAAGAAAAAGAAGTAAAAGCCTCAAGCACTACAGCTTCAGCTTCTGCAACAGCTGCTCAAGAACAAAGCGTGACGCTACTACAGACTGTTATAGTCAACATAGAAAATGCAGGAAGAGTAATACCTGTACGAGCGCTATTTGACAGTGGCTCACAACGCAGCTATGTAAAAGAAAACATTGTGACAAAGCTACAGCTTCCAGTAGAAAAAGAAGAGACACTCACCCATTCACTGTTCGGCGGTGTGCAGACAAACTCAAAGATTCACAAGGTGTACAACATCAAAATCAAGACTCTGGACAGCAGCTATTCAGCAAATATTATGGCCCTCAGCCAAAACATACTGTGTAACAATGTACCTAAATTCAGCGCAAACCCTAGTTTGAATAATTTACTGAAAAGCAACCATATTACCCTGACAGATAATAATGAACATGATCAGGAAATAGGACTTCTAATAGGGGCTGACTATTTGGGATTGTTTCTAACAGGGCAAATAATACATCTGCATGAAAATGGGTTGGTAGCTGTTTACACCAAATTGGGTTGGACTCTGCAAGGCAGACAGGTGAGTGCAAATGTCAATAATATAACCACAACTTTATTTTGCACTAATACCAACAATGATTTTACAGGTTACTGGTCGCTGGAGACGTTGGGAATTCAGGATCCTACAGAAATGAAGACAAAGGAGACAGCTGCTAATGAGGTGATGGCATCTTTTGAAGAGTCAATTAAAACGAATGAAGAAAATAGATATGAGGTAAAACTTCCATTTAAAACTGGTCATGAGGATTTATTACCAAATTATAATACTGCTAAGAGACGGCTTGACATAATGACTCAAAAGATTATTTCTAATGGTAAATTCAGTGAATATCACGAGATCTTTCAAGAATGGCATAACTTAGGTATAATAGAAAAATTGCCAGACTTAGATAATGAACATAATAAAGGTCACTACTTACCACATAGAGCCGTAGTAAAGGAATCCAGTTTGACTTGTACACTAAGGCCAGTGTTTGACGCCTCAGCGAAAGACCGCAATGGCTTATGTCTGAATGCTTGTTTGGAAAAGGGGATTAATTTGATAGATCTCATCCCTAACTTATTAATTGGGTTTAGAACGGGAGCTATTGGGGTGACGGCTGATATTCAAAAGGCATTTTTACAAATCAGCCTACCTCCTGAAGACAGAAACTATTTAAAATTTCTCTGGTGGGAAAATGAAAGTCTTCAGAAGGTAGTTACTTACCGACATTGTCGTGTAGTATTCGGACTTACCTCAAGTCCATTTTTACTGTCAGCTACTCTCATACATCATCTTCGAGATGCAAACAGTCCAAATGCAGAGCTGCTGAAGAATTCATGGTACGTAGATAATTGCCTGACAAGCTTGGATACTGAGGAGGAAACTTTAAATTTTATGCAGGAATCCAAGCAGATCATGCAGTCGGCTAAGTTTAATCTACGTATGTGGGTGACCGCTCCACTGAAAATAAACGAAGCAGGTAAGGATGTCATTTCAGTTTTAGGTCTCAATTGGGACACCCAGGCAGATAACCTGTACTGTAACTCAAACAACTTACCTGACTTTAGCGATGTCCAGAGAGTCACAAAGAGAGAGCTTTTGTCACTCACACAAAAAATATGGGATCCCATTGGATACACAGCCCCGGTAATGTTACTACCGAAACTAATTCTGCAAGAAACCTGGCGGCGAAAATTACAGTGGGATGAGTCTCTACCATCGGATTTACTAGATCGTTTTCTAGATTGGTATAAATACCTCACTTACCTCAATGACTGCAAAATCCCAAGGAGGTTAACGGCAGCTAATATAAAAGAAAGTGAGTTAAGTCTTCATTTATTTTGTGATGCTAGTAAAGATGGCTATGCAGCAGGTATACTACTGAGAGCTGAAAAGGACTGCAAGGTAACAGTACAGTTAATACTAGCTAAGGTAAGAGTTACACCACCTAAAAATATAAGTATACCAAGATTGGAACTGTTAGCTGCATTGATAGGCTCACGACTTTTGTCTCAAGTAAAAGAAAATACACATTTTAAAAACTGCATTACATACTGCTGGACAGACTCTAGTGTAGTATTGTGCTGGATAAAAAGACAGTTACATCTAAATAATTTTGTAGGTAACAGAATAAAAGAAATTAGACAGCACACTGAAACCACCGATTGGCGACACATTTCAGGAACCGAGAATTGGGCAGATCTGGCGTCCAGAGGCTGTAGCGCGAAGATCCTCTTCGAATGCAGCTGGTGGGAAGGTCCTGCATGGCTGCACCTCGCGCCAGATGAGTGGCCGCACTCCGAAGTGGCTGTCGATGAAAAAGCGGTGCAAGCTGAAACTAGGAAAACCGTATGTAATGTACAA
Source organism: Ennomos erosarius (assembly GCA_963580505.1). Taxonomy (NCBI): domain Eukaryota; kingdom Metazoa; phylum Arthropoda; class Insecta; order Lepidoptera; family Geometridae; genus Ennomos; species Ennomos erosarius. Next base: position 7,794,620 of record OY756996.1, on the reverse strand, counting down.
GTTAGTACTAATGAGAATTTGCTAGACAAAATTCAAAACTATTTCTCTAAATATACAAAGGTAATCAGAACAATGGCATGGATACTAAGATATATATTTAACCTAAAACATGCAAATAATAAAAAGAAGGGAGAAATTACATACACGGAGTATGAAAATGCTGAAAAGAAAATAATAAAGCTAATTCAGGAAGCAAGTCAAGAATGCATAGGTAAAGATGGCAAAAATATAACTAAATACATTGATGAGCATGGCCTAATAAGAATTAAAACTAAACTTACCTTATCAGACTTCCCTGAGAGCACTCGAGCACCTTATCTTCTGCCAGCAAAGAATCCTGTGGTCAAAATGATGGTGAGACAGCGCCATGAACAGCTGCAGCATGCAGGTACTGACCAACTCATTGTTGATTTACGTGGGAGGTTCTGGATCATAGGAGTGAGACGCCTCGTCAAATCGGTAATCTCCAGCTGTATTATATGTAAAAGATACCGTTTGAAACCAGAACAAGCGCCTACTGCTCCACTACCTCCAGAAAGAATAATGAGTTCTGCTCCTTTCCAAACGACTGGGGTAGACTTAGCTGGCCCGCTTATTTTACGCAATGGCGAGAAGGTTTGGATAGTGCTGTATACATGCGCCGTATATAGAGCGGTGCATTTAGAATTAACACGCTCCTTGTCCACAGAAGCATTTATTATGACGTTGAGGAGGTTTATAGCACGTCGCGGCCGGGGACAGGTATTAATGTCGGACCAGGGGACCAACTTTCACGGTACAAGGTCTCTACTTTCTTCTATTGATTGGGAGGAGGTGCAGCGTGTGTCCACCATACGCCGTATTCATTGGAAAATGAACGCTCCTACTGCGGCCTGGTGGGGTGGATTTTGGGAACGCCTGATACGAGTTATGAAAGATTTATTACGCCGGATCATAGGTAATGCATCGCTGAATTATGACGAGCTGGAGACAATACTTTGCGAGTGTGAAGCGGTGATGAATGGTAGGCCTCTAACATACATTAATGACGACAAAGGTATTTGTTTGGAGCCTCTGACACCGGCACATTTTATACAACCAGCTAGTCAGCATGTCACTGAGGTAAGCGATCTTGACCTAATTGATAATAATAGTTTGAACAACAGACTGAAGTATATACAGATGATACGGGAACAATTCAAGGAGAGATTTAAGACAGAATATCTAACATTACTTATTCAAAAGGGTAAGGAAGTACAAACTAATTTAAAAGAAGGAGACATTGTTTTATTGGAGACACCAGAGAAAAGAATAAGGTGGCCATTAGGTATTATTCAAAAGTTAATTGCAGGTAGAGACGGGATAGAAAGAACAGCAGAGGCAAGGACCTCAACAGGTACTAAAATTAGACCTATTCAACGCCTGTATAATTTAGAGATTGCAAATAACGACATACTTTTACCTTCTCCAATTTCAAGTTTAGGTACTCCTGATAATGCAGATCTTGCAGGTCAAGCACCAGCTAATTCTGAGAAATCGGAATCTGATGAAGGAGACGACGACGTCTTACCTATATCCTCTATGCAACCACAATCTTCACGCTGTGGCAGACAGGTAAAGATTCCAAGTAAGTTCAATATTTACCAGAGATTTTAAATTAAGCTTAGGCTATATACTTACTTATACTTAATTTTGCTAATAATAAAATATTGATCTTGTTCAAGTTATCTGTCAGAGTTTTATAAGGTTTAATTGTAATAAAATAATGGGAATGTTAAATTAATACTAAGGATGGAAGTGCCTACTTAGGTTTATAATTTAACTGATGTAAATTAAATTAATGTGAAGACCCGTTGTTTAATATTCTTTATGAGGATATGTTTTCTTTAATGTTCTTATGTTTCAATTTCTATTTTTTCCTGTGATGTGATAAAATGTTAATTGAATTTTGTTGTGTAATAATGTTATTTGTCACACTATGTATACTATTTGAATAATTTGTAATTAATGTTACCTGCCATCTAGTGACGAATAGCAAAGATATTGTAATTTTGTTTGAAGTATGACAGTTTAGTTTCAGCGCCATCTAGCGGCGAGTAGCTGTCAAATGTAAAACATGAATGTGGAGTAACTAATTTTGTTGAACGTAGATAGTAGATTTTCTTGTTCTTTGTGTTGGAGGATGTTGCGAAACCCTGTTTTATCTGTGACACTCCGTTTTCTATGGTTTAAAATTATATACTCTTTGATTTATATTTCGAGTTGATATACTCTGTGATTCGTAAAGAGAGTGAAAAAAGTGTGTAAAATAAATGGACGCCCTTGAACCTCATAATTTTGTATTGTGATTTATCTCCATATCTCGAACCTAATAAAATAAAAGACAACAACACAGAAAACAGTTGGGAAACCCAACACATTGACTGAACAATCAGTTTTATCAAATATGTACCTACTCTATCATCTGAATATGAGATCTGCCTAGAAGTTGATAGTATAGAAAGAAAATTGTCAAAAAACGGTGCACAAAATAATATAATAGTATACAAGATTTCATATGGAAATTGGTTTGTTGATCTCGTACAGATTACAGATTTCTAGACTTTTCAATACAGATTCTTAAATTTGGGAGGTGGCAACACTGCTCTCCTTATACCTCCAACCAGCGTAGCCATATATACAGATTTATCTGTATGTATACAGATTTTGGGCCACCGATACAGATGACAGATTTGCCTCTACTTTTATACAGATTTTTTGAATTGTACATAGTATCTAATAAAAAAGCACACAATATTTAAATACACAATATTATTTTATACATATACTTATTCAAGCATGATTCACATCTAGTAAAAAAATTTGTAAGTATTATGTAGTGAATTTTTTACTATATTGTGTTGGGTACTTTAGATTTTCTTGTCATGGCAATACTATGCAGCGTACCAGCGGGGATTTCCTGAGATAAGTCCGTTTGCGGTATAATACTACCCGAGCAAGTTATGAGGATGGGTGAAGCGCAAGAGAGCTGTAAATTCTGTTCATCTACTTTGCTCAGTCGGGTTACACTAGAACTACTTAAGTTGCCGGCTAGTTTGTCCTAGGTATTGTTAGTTTGCCAGTGAAAGACTGATATAATTCTTTTTCTGTGATTCAGTTGGGAATAATTGAGGGATTTTTTTCTATCATGTTAGCTAAGAAGTCGCGGATCACGCAGTTTTAATCAGTGTTGAAAAAAATGTTCAACATTAATTTGTAAAATAAACAAAAACATGTATAAAAATAAATAAATATAACTTTAATTCAAGCTGCTATTTTTTTTCCACGGGTTTTTTCAATATACTATAGGAATTTAAGGGATTAAAATTTTTAATATACGGATTTCATACAGATTTTGGCCTATTTATAGCATACAGATTTCATACAGATTACTAGTCATTTCAATCCTGATTTTTACGATTAGCAGGTGGCAACACTGCCTCCAACTATTACCCACAGAACACTTTTATCCTGACTATTACCCAGGTTTAGGGGGAATTCTGTGAAGACAGTATAATTAATTATGTAATTATGGCATACACGAAAGACGATCTGAAAGTGTACTGGAACAAAACGAACTACGCTTTTCCCATACTCAACGATTCTATTTTCTCGGACTGCACACTTGCCGAATATGAAGAGATTCATGAAATTATTGTCGGCTTTGGCATTCAGGTGAAAATTCGCGATCTCGTACTTATTCACATTGAGAAGTATCTCCGGCAGCATGTAGCGCCTTTATTCTGGTCTAAGTTTACCCGCGTCGAAGGCGAAATTAAAGGCTTTCAGCTTTTCAAATCTGCTGTCAACGATCTTTACGAATCGTTGGCCGGCTTTTCTCCTATGCTCCAGAGACTCACTGTTTTGAACAACAGCTGCGGTGATAACAGACCAATTTATGGAGAAAATGATGTTTTATTAGGATTCAAACAACTAGTGCGAGCAACTTTACTCTCTCAACTGCCGTTGGATTTCCATGTCATTATTAATCATTTCTACAAAGTATCTTTCAATGTATTTGATAATGAATATGAGAACTCCGATATGGGAGATGTCATGTGCACAGGCTGTTGGAATGATGTTTCCGAGTGCAACTGTGCTTACATTGTAAAAGTATTTCATGACACCAATAGAAAACTAATGGAGTTTCAGTTACTTGAGCGGTTAGCTGGCCAAGTGTTGACCAATTTCATACAACTGAGGATTGAATCTCATATACAGAAACTATGCACTGGCACCTTTGATGTCTCACACATAGGATTTCTGGAAGACTGGCTTGAAACCACAGTAGTATCGTGGCTGACAAGAATCTACTGTGCAGGCTCTTCAAAGCCTCCTCCAGATGATAGAAACATTCAGAATGCAATTTCAAAGTTCAAGCAAAAATTGAGCTATTTCTTGTATCTCAGTTATACAAAACTGAGAATAGATCAACTATTTAACATAATTATTGAATACCCAGACTCCCAGCCTGCAGTTGATGATATCAAGCTATGCTTAGGGAAGACGGATTTGAGGCCTACTCTCTGTAAAAAACTGCAAAATGCTTTAGAAACAAGACTCCTTCATCCGGGAGTGAATACTCCTGACATTTTGACAGCTTACATATCCACTATTAGAGCTTTGAGACATTTGGATCCATCGGGAGTTATACTTGAAACTGTCACAAAACCAGTAAGGAATTATCTGAGAAATAGAGAGGACACTGTAAGAAGTGTTGTCAGTAGTCTCACAGAGGAAGGTACAGGCAGTGAGTTAGCAGAAGAGTTAGCCAAGTTTGCAACTGAACCTGATGGAGACCAGGATAAAGATGAGGATTGGGATGAGTGGATGCCTGACCCTGTCGATGCTGATCCTAAAGTAAACTCCAGTGACAGGAGAGCCAGTGACATAATATCAATGCTGGTCAATGTTTATGGCAGCAAGGAACTGTTTGTTAATGAATACAGAACTCTTCTTGCAGACAGACTGCTTGCTCAAGCTGCTATTAACACTGAAAAGGAAATAAGATACTTGGAACTCTTAAAGTTAAGATTTGGAGAGTCTCAGTTACACTTTTGTGAAGTAATGCTTAAAGATATATCTGATTCTAAGAGAATAAATGCACTCATAGAACAAGATACAACTATTTTAGAAATTACTAATAAAAAGTTTGCAGCCAATGCAATGATACTATCAGCTCAGTTTTGGCCACCATTTAAAGATGAAAGCCTAGAATTGCCTGAAGAAGTAAAGCAGCATTTAGAAGCTTACACAAAAGCATTTGAAGCTTTGAAAGGAAACAGGACCTTAAGTTGGAAGCCGCATCTCGGTAATGTTAATATTGAGATTGAAATTGGAGAGAAGAAGCTAGATTTGACAGTCTCACCATTCAATGCCACTTTAATAATGCACTTTCAAAACAAGCCAGAATGGTCAATAGATGAGTTACATCATGTTATGAAGGTCCCTGTTACAGTATTGAGAAGGAAAATAACATATTGGCAGTCAATGGGGCTTATTACAGAGAAGAGTCCTGATTATTTTGTTCTGGTGGATGATTCAGACCCTAACAAGGGCTCGGTTTCAACAAATCAAGTTCAGGAAATGATATGTGAAGATGATGAAGCTGAGAGTGCCATGGCATCTGCACATGACCAAAGAGAAGGGGAATTGCAAGTGTTCTGGTCTTATATTGTTGGAATGTTGACTAATCTGGACTCTTTGCCGCTTGACAGAATCCACCAAATGTTAAAAATGTTTGCCTCCCAGGCTCCTGGCACAGAGTGCAGTCTTCAGGAACTCAGGCAGTTCTTAGACACTAAAGTAAAAACCCATCAATTAGTTTTCCAAGGTGGAATGTATAAATTACCTAAAAACTAAAACATTTTATTATTCTGTCCCATTATATTACATAATTCATGTTCCATTCTCTATTTTACATGTCCCACTTGTTTCAGGTACTCGTTATTATAAAATATAAATTCATCCAATAGGATTACTTTGTCCTCTGTTAGTTAGATGTTATATTGAGATGAGAGTGGACTGACTAATGGTGTGAAAGAAAAATAGTATAGCATGTCATTTAGGATTTGCATAAGCTTTGCCTATCCCATCATGTTATTGTGTGATGGGACAACTGCCACTATTTTGATCCATTATCTACACATTTGCCAGTAGTCCCAAGTTTAGTGACATCAATACTTCGGACACATTTTTAGTAGTAATATAACACAGGACTGGTTGTAAAAGAAACATCTTGGAAAGTTTAACAAAACTTTATTACTCCATTTTCAATATAAAAACTTGGTTACATTACATTACAGTATGTCTGTGAGTTAGTAACCAGATTACTTGTTGTTATAAAGTGTGACAATTGTTCTGAATATAAAGTTGTTACGCATTTCAATCAACAATTAATAAATTAGCTCAAAATAAATTATAAGTAATACCACCACATTGTTTAATAAAATTATGAATAACAATTTAATACTATAAGTGAATTCAATACATATTTTCGTGTCAGTCTTAATATCTATCAAAATACTGATTAAAATTAAAAGTGGAAATAAGCAATTTTAGACTACAGTAGAAATAATTTAAAAGCTAGGAGATACTGAGGTGATAAAGATTCTTGAGAAAAGCAATTAGTGGAATGCAATAAAGTGGAGGAGTCCCATCGCAGAAGGCAAACCATAAATGCATTAAATAAATATCACTATTAGTTTTAATTTCAAAAACGTTTTATTTTAAAGCAAAAAGGTGCTAGGTTAGAAGGAATATTTAAGTTTGGAATGTTTACTCTTGAAGACAAGGTAGCATACTATAAGTAATAGCAGCAGGACAACTGGCAGAGGGTTGGGATTACATGTACGGAACGACGCTCGGTCGCGAATCAATTGAGCTGAGATTTTATTATAGAGCTGTGAATCGGGATTTCCCCGAGTAGTACTGCAGGGCCTATTCATTTATACAAAAAAAGCTTTTACAGAACTTTATCTAACTTAGCTTCTTATTATATTATGTAGAACGTCACTCGGATGGTAATCGACACTGATGCATAGATTTTCTTGTTCTATAATATGATAAAAATAGCTGGGCCATAGACTCTATTATCAAGTGATGATCAGGTGATCAGAGATCAAACTATGCCTATTAGGGGCTTGTTCTGTAATACGATCCTGAGAGTAAAACAGCCTACTCAATATTAATTTATTGAAGAGTTCGAAACTCGGCCCGAGACAATACTTGGTCATCGATTGGTATGCAAGTAAAGATCAATAAAGTCATAAAGTGATCAATTTGTGAACGAAATCACATCTTGATCACAAATTCACGACCGAGCAGCTGTAATACGGGCCTTAAATTGAGTATTCACACAAAACAAAACAAAAGCAAAAAATATAACTTTGTTATCACATTAGGCTACTCACTTGATTAAGCATAAGAAGACCATAAGATTTCCATTTCTAGATCATAATAAATTCAGTAGAAAAGCGACATTCCTACAGAATTAGAAAATACTTTTGTAAATATTTAAGTATTCAAAATAAATATTTTCATAATCAATGATAGATCCGATTTGGAAATATTAGATAATACTTGAATTCAAATCCGCAAATAAATAGTTATATGTATAGTATAACAATTCTACAACAGTTAAAGCTCTATATCTAGTTTACACTATGTACAGAAAATAAAATATGTGATGTTACATCATTAAAACTTCATTTTAGTCTTTTCATGAAAGTTAAGTTTAAAGATTTACTGTAATGAGGCAACACTACATATCTTAGAAAGCTTACAAAATATTAAGTACATGAAATCATAAGTCCACCCACAGCAGGGCTTTAATCTCTTTTGGACGAATTAAGTAGCGAGAAATGAGCAAGTTTCTGAATTAAGAACTTCAATCAAAAATAATTCCATAAACACTGTGTAATTTGTCTTACATCTTTGAGAAAAATTAGTTTGTAATTCTCAATTCAAGAACTGGCACTATGTATGGGTAATGGGGTATAAATGATGGTATATTCTTATCGTTAAGATTTTTTCTCTAATTGACTGTTCAGAATAGACTTGGAAATAAATCTCAACATTTTGGTATTGCTTGCTTCATTTACACCCCATATGTATTGTCTAGCTTATTGATGCAGTTGTGCAGCTTACTAAAGAAAAAACCTAATCAGCATTTCAAAGTCAGCAGGACAATGTGCTCCTTCCATAAATGGGCATGATAATCTCGGTAGCTTACAGCTGGTGTTAGTACAATTCATTTGACAACCTGCTTTTTTGAAAAAAAAATCTTTAACCAATAATAGAAGTAAATCGTTGTATAATTAGTAGAATCTATTTTTGCCAAATAATTTTTGTTCTAAAACCTATTGTTGAAAATACGAAATATTACAAACAACAGTCATTATTTAAATAATATTAGTTAAATTACAATAATATTATTGCTGATGTAGTGATTACGGTGGTACGTCACGCTCAGCGCGCCAAATCCAAACTTTTTTGCTTGTTTTGCTAATTATAGCTTAACATGAATATTAATTATATATATATAGCAAATAAATAGAATGTATCAACAAATTAGGTGATACTTTTAATCCTAATTTGTTGCTAGTTTTCATGTACTTGCGTTGAGTAATTAAGGTGTAATTAGCAAAAAACGCAAGAAAATTAGAATTTGGCGCGCTGAGCGTGCCACCTTAAGGGCCATTCATACAAAAGTAGGCATTTGAATCAAGCACCACAATTTAAAGATTTATCAGACTCGAAAGACCGGAATTAAATAATAATTTGCATAATTTCAATTAAAATATCTGTCAAATCAAATAGGTAACACAAATAGCTTCATAGTAAAAAATCAATACTGCAACTTAACTGAGAATAATAAAATCTGTGTTATAACATACTATTAAATTTAATTAAATTAACCTTTATTACACACCTCTATAAAAGTATATCGTTCGGGGCTTTGAAGTAAATAGAGCCGACTATAGTTACCTCACTTCCGCTTCACTTGCAACAAGATTGGTAGAAGTGAGTTAGCAATATTTTTCAGGTTTTTCTTTCGAGTTGTTTCCTTCTCACCGGTTCTTGCGTGGTGCTGGCGAGGGTTGTATAGAGAGTGGGGAGGAAGTGATTGGTGCTGAGTGCGGGGCGGGGTTTCCGTGCGGCGGCCGCTTGAACGGGCCGAGACGCTTCAGAGGACGCGGTGACACGCTGTGAGGCTCGTTTGGACCGCTCCATGCGCTTGCGCCGTGATCGAGCAGCGCCGCCGCTAGCCGACCCGTGCATTGCTCTGTAAATACAGTTCATTATGGTAGGTTTACATATGATATATGTGAAGGTACCTGAATATCTGTAAGAGTATTAATTCAAAAATATCATTCTTCTTTTTCTGCGATGAAAAATGTGTATGTGTAAAAGTGTGCAAACGGGACGGTAAATAGAAACTTCCGCAACATCACCTGTAGTCTGCGTCCTCTCACAAGGCACAGGATCCCGTACCCTCTGCACGAACGTTTCGAAGGTGTCGTGGTGAGTGTGGAGTTGCACCAGAGAGTCCAAGGCCCGCGCCCGCTCGCTGTAAGCGTGTTGGTAGAGAGGCAGCGTGGCTCGCACCGCGCGCCCGCCCGCGCCCGCCGCGCACCGGACCAGCGCTGCTGCGCTGCGGACTCGGACCACCATCTCCTCCCATATCGGACCGAATATACACACCTGGGGATGATAAATTATGTAAATGACATGTGGACACGGATTCTTCTAACAGTTCTTTCATTATGATTGTTAATAATCCTGTTCTTCCTACATGCCTTATAGTAGACTACTGTACAGGCACCTAAATTTGCGGGACTTGTATAGTTTTGAAGATTTATGTTGATAAACCTTATGTACTTATTTAATATTCTTTTTTTTAAACTGAAACGCACAACTGGAGCATAAGAAGTAATTAATCGCCAAAGAATACAGCTGCGACATACAAACAATATCTTTTTTAATATATAATTAGTTGGCAATAGGAGTAAGCTCAGCACAGAAATACACAATTTTAATGAGCTGCAAAGTTCTATGCAAGGCTGCTTTTCAGCACATCCCAGTTCTTGAACGAAGGTTTATTAGAGTTTTGTAGTGTGTGAATCACGAACTATATAATTTTAATACAATTCATACATATACATACTATACAGCAACTGAAAAAGCATTTTGACCATCAACATAGAAATGTTGCATTGGACAGGAGATTCAAAATAAAATAAATGTGTTATTTTGCAAAGCACCAGCTGGCCGCAAACTAAACATAATGTCTTGTACTATAGTGACGTAACAAGTAGCATTAACACTAACGTCCGGTTTCCTGGCCACAGTGCAGCGTAGCAGGCCGCCTGGCAGCGGATAGAGGACGATCAGAACGTCGCAGAACTGTGTGGGCAGCGTGTCACGTTTATATGGTCGCCAATGTTCGCTCCACACCACATGAACTTCGTCGTTGCCTAAATGCCGAGTCTGGAAAGATACAGCTCGAATATAGTAAAAAATGCTTCAACACATTAACAGCAAGAAGATTTCCACAGGCTTCTATAAAACGGCAGTTTGATCGCATATCGTAGAAAGGTTTTCTACAATCACCACGCTTGGATATTCCGTTAGCCGACTCTATCCGGAAGACGTCCACTGCTGAACATAGGCTCCCCCAGGGAGCGCCACTTTGAGCGTCTGCTTGCCTTCTGCATCCATCGGCTCGCCGCGGCTTTCACCAGATCGTCGGTCCACCTAATGGGGGGCTGCCTACGCTAGATCACGGTCGCCACTCGAGAATCTTGCTTCCTTATTGGTTGTTGTAGTAGTGTTCAATAAAATATTTGTACCATATCCATCTGTCTGTCTGTCCAGGCTTTATCTCATGAACCGTAATAGTAAAGTAACACAGTTGAGATTTTCACAGATGATGAATTTCCGTTGCCGCTATAGCAACAAATACTAGAAAAAACAGAATACAATAAATATTTAAGGGGACTCACATACAACAAACGTGATTTATTTTCTCGTTTTTATAGATAATGGTACGAACCCTTCGTGCGCAACTCCGACTCACACTGGGCCGGTATTTTTATCGATTTCAATGTGATACGTACTTTGTGGAAGCCGCAGGGAGCCGATGGATGCAGGTAGCGGTTACTCAAATAGGCATGATGACTACTATTAAAAATGAACAAGTAAATATTACTTTCATAAAGAAGATTAAAAATGAATGCAATAATTGAAAAAATAAGCAAAATCGGTAACTAAATCACGGAGTAATAAGCTTTTAAAGTTTCTACAGGAGGCATCTCCTGTCCCTTTCTCGAGAAACAGAGCGCCCCCACAGTTACTATGAAAAATCTACTCGTGACGTCACATGCCAAAGAGATAGTATGAAAAGCTACCACAGCTTAGTCTTCTTTTCGTGTAGGCATGTGGTCAGCCCTGGTGTCAGAATTTTTAGGCCGCCTAATTTATCATACAGCTTAGTAATGAGGTACTATAAAGAAATTCCTCTGACGTCACTGGCCGCTTGAGCTATCTCTTTCTATTCCAGTTTTAAAATGCTTGTTACTTGGTCATTTTTGGAGATATTTAATTTTTGTTTTAAATAAATAATAAATAATTAGTATTTATTGCCAAAGAATAGAGCAGAGAACATAATTACTAACATAATAATTACTTGGCAACAGGAGTACGCTCAGCACTGTACTGCGTGGAAAAGTTTTACGCAGGGCTGGTTTTCAGCGTACCCCAGCAGGGTTAGCACGGCCGGTAGACAAAATTGTCTTTCCCCTGTTTTACTCCACTTGACATGTAAATTGTATGAAGGATTTGACATAAAACAGGGAAAGGCAATTTTGTCTACCGTCCGTGCTAGCCCGGCTGTTCTCAAGCAAAGATGTTAGTCGAGTGTAACCAGTGTGCGCGGGTAATAAACCTATAGTAGTTAATATTATTACACAGCTTACAAAAAAGGATCTCCTACATTTTGAAACAATTAAGTTAAATTAAAAAAATTTGTTCAAATTAAAAAATGTTTCCACAAATGTTTATCTTTTTATGTTTTTCTTAATTTATCCAAAAAAAAAAAAAAAATTTAGTCATCGTGCCTATTGGGCGCTCTCTTGCAGAGAGGGAAGAGCTATGTTCAGCAGTGGCCGTGGTTCATGCTGTTGATGTTGAGGTTGTCGTACCTTGTTGAGTATGGCGTCGGGCGTGTCGGCGGGCATGCGCGTGGCGACGTGGAAGAGCGCCTCGAGCGTGAGCGCGGCCACGTACGGCGCGCTCACGCCGCCGCCGCCGCCCGCGCCGCCGCGCAGCCCGCCGCTGAACCCCACGTGGCTCTCCAGCTCTACCTACATCATCGTATCTAATGATTGTCTGAACATGGCTGTAGGTAAAGGTGCACTCGGACCCAACACAGGCTCGAAACGCTGCACAGTACCACAAAATACTTGTGTGCGCGAAGAGGTAAGCGGTGTGAATAAGAATAAGAAACATTTATTTGCTTAAATGTAGATTTTTTTTTTAATAAATATGTGTGGACATTTCACACAGCGCCATCTAGTCCCAAACTAAGCATAGCTTGTACTATGGGAACCAGACAACTGATATAATACTTTTTGTTTGTAAATACATACATAGAATACAATATAACATCCAGACACAGAACAAACATCTATGTTCATCACACAAATGTTTGTCCTGGGTAGGAATCGAACCCACAGCCCTCAGTTCAGAAGGCAGGGTTACTACCAACTGAGCTATCGAGCCCGTCATATATAAGGTTTAAGTATACATCATTAGTGCCAGATACATTTTGCCACCAACGGCAGCATGCAAATATTGTAAACATTAACAATTAGGTACATAATTAAATGAATTTAACAATTATAAGGTATTAATGTAAATTAAGAAGTGTCAAAATTAATAAAATGCCATGTCACTATATTATTATATAAAAATTACACATAAAAGTATCCGTAATGTGAGATACTTAGTAGAATGTCAAGCTTAGATAAAATTAGTTAATTGTCATTTGCTTTCATTTAATCAATTCATTCACAGAATAAAAACAGTTTACCAGTAACCACATTTTAAGTTTCTTATTAAATTTATTATCATGCATGTTTTTTAAATCGCTTGGAAGAGCATTGTAAACGTGCGGGGGCTTGCAGCGGACTTCACAGCCGCGATTAAGTTTCATTGAGACTCTACCTAGATGGAAAAATTCTGCACATACAACAACAATAGAAAAAATATTAATAGGTACATAAGCAAACTTAATTGCTGTAGATAGACCATTTATTTTCCATATAACCCTGGTGTATAGTGGAAGGATTAATTCTAGTTTATACATTTTTCGTGTTGTACATAAGCCGGAGCGTTTAGAATCTGAGACCATGCCCATAATGCTAGCAACGCGCATCCCACTGTATAGCGTGACAAGAACAGATGCCAGATATCGGACATGTATGTGCCGATTCAACCAAACGCCCCGTCGAATAGGCATGATGACTACTATTAAAAATGAACATGTAAATAATACCTACTTATTAAAAATGAATGCAATAATTGAAAAAATAAGTAAAATCGGTAAATAAATCACGGTGTAATGAGCTTTTAAAGTTTCTACAGGAGGCATCACCTGTCCCTTTCTCGCGAAACAGAGCGCCTTCACAGTTACTATGAAAAATCCACTCGTGACATCACATGCCAAAGATATTGTATGTAAAGCTACCACAGCTTAGTAATGAGGTACTATGACGACATTGCTCTGACGTCACTAGCCGTTTGAGCTATCTCTTTCTAATCCCGTTTTTAAAATGCTTGTAAATTTGTCGTTTTTTGAGATATTTTATTTTTGTTTTCACAAATGTTTATCTTTTGAGGAACATTTATAATCTATGCAAAAAAAAAAAAATGAAAGCCATCATGCCTATTATCGAAGACACCCGGTTTCCATAGAATGAGCCTCTGTCAAGACTAGAATACTTACACTACTTGGCGGGTTTTGCAGCAGCTGCAAAACCCGCCTGCGGAACTTACATTTTTTTTTATGGAAATGAATGACGTGACGAGCTGGTCGTTCACCTGATGTTAAGCAATACGGCCGCCCATAACAGTTGCAGTGTCACTCGGAACTTTAAAATAATAAAGTTTCGCGTGACACTGCACTGCGCACGTCATCCTGAGACATCAAACAGTCTAGTAATCAGATTACTACACTGTGTAATCAGGTCATAAAGTCTCATTTGCCCAGTAATTTCACTAGCTACAATGCCCTTCAAACCGGAACACAGTAGTGCTTGCACACTACTGCTTGGCGGCAGAATAACTGACAAAGCGGTGGTACCTACCTAGACGAATATATTATGTAAGTATCTTTTACCTCCCAAGCCAGCGCGGCAAGAAACGCTTCATAAGCGGGGCTGCCGCATCGGTTCGAGAGGATCTCATTCCGGGTCTCCTGTCCTTTGCCGACGTATATCACCGCCACTTTGTGAGTTTCACGGCATCTGCGGAAAGGTCACATTTTGCTCTGAAGTGAAGGAAGTTAACACTTTGACAGTTCCGGTTACCACATGTGGGCTCGGTAGATAACACACACAAGTCCGGGTAAAACAACCACGTCACATTGAATTTCCGGAAAATACAACTGGGACTCCACGGAACATTTTTAAGCTTTTTTTGTACAAAGGTGGGTTTAATGCATGAAGCACAGGCTAAAAGAAATGACATAGTTGAAGTTCACGCACCAAACACTAGGCTTCATTCCATATTTTAATACAATCCATTTTTAGACAAAAATACTTTCGTTCATTTAATTTCTAAATCAAAACAACCGGTGATTTAAATCACCTAATTACCTGTGCGCATCCAAGTTCTTCAGTTCCCTCAACAGCCGGTCGGTTCTCTTCAAGAGATGCGCGTGGTTCCGTCTGGCAGGCGCCAGCACTCCTATTTGCGCCGCCAGTTGCCGACAATGGGCGAACGGACTCTTGGGCTCTTCGCCGCACCACGTGACTTGCTCCTCTTCTTCTGTGCTGTATGACAATGTTACGGGAATTTTGACCACCCAAGATATACACTCTATAGGAGTGAAAATGATTAGCACAGTTTTGTAATCTTATCACAAAGCTGTGCTAATGTCTCAAAATGACGTGCGCAGTGCAATAATATATCACGCAAAGGTTTACAGAGTTCCGAGTGGAACTGCAATTGTTATGGCCAGGCCACGGCCAAATGGACATTTAATAACAGGCGAACGATTAGCTCGACACGTACTAAATGACCGAGCAGCTTTGCAAAACGTCCTCACGACGCAAACGTTCACATAAAAAGGTGTTGGTACGTACGACCCGAAATGAGAAGATCCGCCGGAGAACTCTGGCTCTTAGAATTAGCAAGTTGAAATAGCAATGGTCAGGCCACATCGCCCTTAGAACTGACAACCCATGGGGAAGAAAGGTTCTCGAGTTGCGACCGCGAACCGGAGGGCGCAGCGTAGGCCGCTAGGCCGGCCCTCCAGTGGCCCGACGATCTGGTGAAAGCCGCGGAGAGCCGATTGATGTAGGCCGGTTATTCTCTATCGATTCCTTACTTCGAAACCACGCGAATTCCTTGTCTTACATAAGAAATCTTCAATCTTCTCTATGAAACGAAAACAAAACCGCGCGAAATGAATTTGGAATTGGCGCGATTAAAACTGTCAAAAATCACATGTTTTACCAAGGTGCGTTCCGAAACATACATCAAATTTTACACATCTAAATTTACCAACACTTATGTCAATATATTTTATACAAAATAAAAATAACTTAATGTAAAGTGAAGGTATTCCTAACGCTGTGACAAGATTTGAACAAGACACGATAACGACGTGGTTTCGTATCATGTGGAATCTGTGAGAATCCATAGAGAATAATCGCCCTGGGCCATTATTCCGTATCGATTCCTTACTTCGAAACCACGCGAATTCCTTGTCTTACATAAGAAATCTGCGAAACTGTATTCTCTATGAAACGAAAACAAAACCGCGCGAAATGAATTTGGAATTGGCGCGATTAAAACTGTCAAAAATCACATGTTTTACCGAGGTGCGTTCCGAAACATCAACACATCTAAATTTACCAACACTTATGTCAATATATTTTATACAAAATAAAAATAACTTAATGTAAAGTGAAGGTATTCCTAACGCTGTGACACGATTTGAACAAGACACGATAACGACGTGGTTTCGGATCGTGTGGAATCTGTGAGAATCCATAGAGAATAATCGCCCTGGGCCATTATTCCGTATCGATTCCTTACTTCGAAACCACGCGAATTCCTTGTCTTACATAAGAAATCTGCGAAACTGTATTCTCTATGAAACGAAAACAAAACCGCGCGAAATGAATTTGAAATTGGCGCGATTTGAACTGTCAAAAATCGTATGTTTTACCGAGACGCGTTCCAAAACATCAACACATCAAAAGATATGACCACTTATGTCAATATATTTTATTCAAAATAAAGATAACTTTAATGTAAAGTGAAGGTATTATAGTGAAGGATAACGACGTGGTTTCGGATCGTGTGGAATCTGTGAGAATCCATAGAGAATAATCGCCCTGGAGGCGAGCAGCTTCTCAGCCGTTCAGTAGCGGACGTGTTCAGGGTGTTGTAGCTGCAGTGAGTGTACCTGTCCCGCTGCGCGAGGTACTGCCGCTCGTGGTTCCGGTGCGCGACGAGCGCGTGCACCAGCTCGCCCTCGGCGCCGGCCGCCAGCGGGGACGCGCCCGCCTCGTCCAGCCGCCGCCCGCACGCCACCTCCGGGGACGTGTGCCCGATGTACGCTAGCACCTGGACAACGCGATACCCTTTAATAGCCTTGGGTCGTGCTAATAAAAATTAACAAGTTAATATTATTTCATAAAGTAGGTTACAAATTAATGCAATAATCGAAAGAATTAGTAAAATCCGTAAATAAATCACGGAGTAATAAGCTTTTAAAGTTTTATCGCCTGTCCCTTACTCGCAGAACAGAGCATCCCCTACAGTTACTATGTAACTGTGGGATATGACGTCACATGCCAAAGAGATTGTATGTAATCTACCACAGCTTAGTAATGAGGTACTATGAAAGTGGAAGAAGTGACGTCAGCGCGTTTGAACTGTCTCTTTCTATTCCTGTATTTTAAAATGCTTGTCAATTTCTGAGATATTTAATTTTTGTTTTCACGACTGTTTATGTTTTAAGAAATATTATTAATCCGTGCAATAAAAAAACAGTACGACACAAGCCTATGAGCAAAATAGATGATCGGGACCAACCACCCGGTCGTCTATTTTGCTTTTAAGCCTTAAAGGTCTTAGACCTATAGGCCTATTAGCACGAATATTTACGTGCGCGTAAGTGTAACGTTATCGTAAGGCAGTTGTATGGGGCGCTGATCAAATGCCATATGCTGGCTTACTTTAACGTTACACTTGCGCGCCTGTAAATATTCGTGCTAGGCCTACTATCGCAGGGAGGGGGGAGGGGGACTGTTATTAAATGTGGCTATTGGCGTCTAAGGCTCTATAAGTGGCGGGCCAAGTTCTAACCCTTCGAGGGCCGGAAACGGTCATGCCTTAGTCATCCCTAAAAAATATGTTCATCATAGCAAAGCATTGTACCAAATGATATCCCAAAATTCAGAAGCCAACCACATGGATTCAAGTTTTTCGTTGGATTGATGACTTCAACTCACGGTATATGTAACGGCATTGGGAAAAAGGCGTACAAGTAGAACAGGCTGTGATAGTGTAATACTTACATGGTCCAACTGGTGTTTGTCAGGCGGTGAATTCTTGTAATCCGGTAACAAGTCTGGAGGCAACGGCGGCGGCAGGGATGACAGCGTGTTGTCTCTTGGACTGTCCACACTGGAGAACAAATTAACGGTAACAAAGATACTAGGTGCTGACTGCTGATTTTCCGTGGCTTCAATAAGAACAAAAATTGAGGGACGTCTGAAAAAATCGTTTCAAATTTAACAAGATTTCAAACTGTCTCCATAGTGTTAAGTATAGTTGTTGGTCACCTAAAAAAACAAGTTCAGGGTAGTTTTCTCACCAATCTGGCAAAGGCAATGGGTCCAAAGGTTCGTCGGAAGCGGTGGAGGGGTCGTAGTAAAGTGCGGACGCGTCCCAGCACGATTTACCGGCGATATCCCGCAGCAATACTCTGACTTGACGGTCCGATGTTGCAAGACCTATGAACCAGAAACAATATAGAACCAGGCTTCACATCAATAGACGGAATACGTTCACTGAATACGGCCTCCCTCATAAACCTCTATGGACTCTAATCATATTTGTGATAATCCCCATGCTTGGTAAGCAGCTTGGTGATCGCAGAAAGTTTTATTTAATGAATCAAACCAGGTTTACATGGCCAATCTAAAATGCGACTCGCAACCTTGCTGTTCTGAAGATCTACACTCAAAATGAATTGCAATCATGATACATATATATAAATTGTTATGTCAATCTAGCCAACTTTTACGTTTATTGCATGCGATTTCTAAAAATTATCAATTTGAAATCTTTTTTTTTTAATTTGTCCTTTTTCTTCGTTTGTATTTACCTGGTGTAGTCCCACCGGCAGGCGGCATATCTAGCGCTGGTAGTTCGATCAGCGACGCAAGTGTAGAGTCACTGAACCTCATCAGCTGTATATGATTGGCCGTGAGGACCGCAGGGCCTAGGTCCGGGCCTAGAGATGGACTGTCATGCTGTTCACACACGCTAGACGAGAGCTGGCAACCACTCCATAGCGGCCAGTGGCCAAGAAATAGTACTAGTTGGGTGCATATCTGTAACAAATGGGATTTGTAAAATTATTACTAAAGTGAAATTTGATTCAGATTCCAAAAACCTGTCTTGAATGGGCATGAAAGATTTATTCTGAAACTACGATATAAGGGAACATTTTTCGAAGAATCAATTTTCTCGTCGGAATTCGAACACGTCGTTGATTTTGTAAAACAAAATGCAACTTGAATTTTCCACCACCCGATGGTGTAAGCACATCTGTATCATAGCAAAAAGTGTCACTTGATTGAGCATTTGAAAGTTCAGGGAAAAGTCCAATGGCAACAATTATAATGCAGTAAAATATTACACTACACTTAAATAACTATGCTAATTCACTGTTAGAAAACATTGTGTGGAAAATGCAATTGTATGGAAATTGTAAGAAACTTACATCAGTCTCACGCAGTATCAAATTCTAGTCGTCGAATAAACTTACCGTCTGTGCCCAAAGTTTAACATCTATCGTCGACGCTGGTGATGTCTTCGGCCCTAAATTGTCCAACTGAACATTCGGGTCGAAATCTTCATCAACCGGGAGAGAGAGCCCTTCTATATCAGATCCGTTAGTTCCTTTCATGACCGCATATAGCACCTGAAATATTTAAGCGAAATTAGCGTGTAAATATGACAAGGTTAGTGTCAAAGTTCAAGGCGCAATTCTTACTATCACGTGAGGTAATGCTCGAAGAAAATGTTAGTAATAGAAAGACGCAGAATTACTGCATTTTATATATATTAAAATACAGATCGTGTACTTAAAAAATTATGATGATGTATGCTATATTTTTATATCAAAATAAAAAAGAATGTTAAACGGTAAGGTAAAAGTAACCGTTCGTGACTTAAATCTATTCGTTACGTTAAAATTAATCTTTTCATTACACTAAGCAGGCGATATTGCTATAAATCATAAACCTATAGGTAGAAAAACTCTATTTGCATTTAATATTAATGCTTGCATGTTAGACTCAACTTTATACTGTAACTAGAATTATAATTAAAAACTGAAAAAATACCATTAAAATAACATGTGAGTTAAAGCATACTTCTGTAATTTAGACTGCACGTTACTAATATTAACGAACCTGCGAGAAAGTGCACAATTCACAAACATAACATGAAAGAAAGTACCGCTTTCTACCTGCGACCTATATACTTATAAAGTCAGAACATAAAGCCTAAAAAAAACCGTTATCAATATCACCTACACCATTTTCGCAATAAAACAAACACTTACGCAAGGTCCACCGCCAAATCTCATTTAGTGGGACGGCCCGCCTCTTTCTATTAGCACTATATTACGCGCATGTAAAATAAAGTGTTGTCACCAATTAGTGTATGCATTTAAAAAGGTTGGTAGAAGCTGAGATGAGCACAGTCAACTGACAACTTCAGTACCGTAGTTACCTACTTACACAAACCCCACGCACTTCAAAATGCATAAATTCGTAAGTGAACATTCTAAGATACTTTGTACAACGCGGTTGTGTTTCAAAAAGTAGAAGATTAACTATTTTCGAAATATCAGAATCTAAATGAGTCTTTTCAAATTGCTTTAAAAATTGGATTTCAGAGTTTAACCACAATAATTACTTAATTATCAACTTTATTTTCGGAAGTTTAAATTTCTTTGCAACGTTGTTTCCCTCAAACTTGAATCTTGCCACCAAGTTTGCAACTTTACCCTCTACAACATAAGGTCGTATTCCCCAGGTGTTGGTTTCCCTCGCCCTATTCGCCGTGGCTCTGGCGGCGCCGCAGCACCAACAGCAGCCCGAGCAGCACCCAGTCTACATCCTCAAGCAGGAGTCTGACGTCAACTCGGAGGGATACAACTTTGAGTGAGTATTTCTGTTTGGAATGGCAATTTAACAGCCTTTCTTCCATTTAAAAAAAAATAAGATGCTGGGGTGGCCAATTGCAATACCTGGCGACGCAAGCGTTCCTTTAGAGTTCTAAATGATACATTTGATTGCCATTGCACTTGCAGTGCAGATATGATTTAATTTAACATATTCTTTAGCATATTTCGTTCTTTCGTTCTGGTACTACACCAACCATAGAAACTATACAAAATTAAGATATGATCAAATAAGAGAATCACATCTACTTGTCACAACATCTAAAAGTCTGCTCCTCTTTCTTCCATGGAGTCTATTTAGCAATAAAACTACCAACATTTATCATGAAAATAACATGTAAACGCATTTCCCCAGCTTTGAAACTAGCGACGGCACCGCACGCCAAGAGAAGGGTACACTGAAGCAGATCAGCGAAGACCACAAGGCCATCGAAGTCCAAGGCAGCTACAAGTACACCGGCACCGATGGCCTCATCTACACCGTCACCTTCACCGCTGATGAGAACGGTTTCCAGCCTCAGGAACACGTCTCCCATCAACAGTAAACATGTCAACACGTTAGTTAATATCGATCAACAATTAATGAGCTTATCAACTGCCTTTAACATCTGTTGAGCAAATGTGAGGGTAGTGTCTTTGGTAATGATACAAGCGCCTTTTGTTTCGATTTCATTATTTGAATGAGAAAGAAAGATTGTGTCAATCAAAGCAAATAAGAATACATACAATTAAATTCAGATAAACATCAGAAACCACTAAATTGTAAAATGTTTCAATTTTAGACAAAAACAACAAAATACAGTCCATTTTAGCTGATCGATTATGAAGAACTTGCGGTGCCGTCATTAGTAAAATTTCCGCGGTAATGCCTACGACACAATGACACCAGCACACGCTCAAACCATTAAGTGCCTATTAAGTTCAGTATCCTGACAGTGTCGTGTGTAATAGCATTACAAGACGATATTCCGCTCTTGCGGATACGTCGAACACGAATAATGTATTTTGGAAGCTTGTGTAGGTTTTACTACACTTAAAATTTTTTATACTAATATTTTTAATTTTTTGTATGTGATATTTCTACATATTTAACAAAATAAAATTGTTATAATATAAACTGACTTTAATTACTGTCCTACCATACCATAAACAGTTTTCACCTATTATGATAATAATAATAATTATAACTATTTTTCAATTAATAAGCCGGTACATATTACTAAAATAGTTTTAACATTTCATAAATGAAGAAATAAAAAATTGTACATAACAGGATAGAGCGCTTTATAATGTTGTTCCCGTGCTAAATCGAAAAAACCAGTAAGTATAAACAATGATTAAGTATAAAATTGTGAAGTACATACTTTTAAAAAATTAAAGTTGTCTGTACACTTCCGTGCTATGTAAAAAAAAATTAAAGTGAACAGAACTGGCGAAGTATACGAAAAGAAGAAGTTTTTGTTCTGTGACAAACTGAGTTTACAGTAATTTGTAATAATGGAATCATAGAAAAAATAATTAAATCAGATCTTTCTATTGCTGTATCATTTCCATTATACTTTCAACATAGTGGTAGGAGGGGAGAAACAACATTTTGTAACTTTCCTCAGAGCCTTTTTGCAATCGCTCGACAAGTATTAGCGTTTTACCTTAAATATCATAAGTAGTAGAGTCTGTTCGCCGTCCTTTTCCTGCATTAGATAGGCGGGGCCACATCGCACTGCGAACTCAGCTAGACACAGCAGTAAAGACCCCGCAAGAGGCTTCACTGAGTCCCGGGAACTACTTGACGATATCTGAGCGAGGCACGCGCATATCCATTTAATTATTTTACCTGTGAACAATAAAATACATGTCTTTAGACTTTACGGTTTGGAGACATTGTGCTAAGTATTCGAAAGAGCAACAATAAATAGCTCTTACCAGCCAAACCCGGGTATAGTTCTACGATTCGATCGGTATAGTCTGCTAGCACCAGTATACAATCACTAACCACTTTGGCAATAGTCTTGTTTTTCATCTGTAAACAAAAATAATACATTATTAACCAGAATCAAGATTATAAACTTTTAATGGCCTAGAAATAGGAATAAAAAGCAATTCAATGGATGAATAAATGGAATAGAGTTGTAAAGGATCATTCTAATAAGGTTTTTCTACACAGTAACATAAAGTATCTTCACGTACACTTCAGATCTAGAAACCTGAATACACATACTGATACTAATTGAACTCAAATTCACGATGAGACCAGAAACGGTCAATTGTTTCCTTTCACTTCTGAAATACAAACCTTCCACTTCAGCGTGATAAAAAAAAATTTACATATTTCAATTTTTCAGTGATACCAAATAGTGTTTAAGCACAAGAGATAAGAATATAAAATTAATAATTTTAACACTCTGTCACAACCACAGAGCAAAAAAAACGTCACTTGTTTCAATGCTCTGTGGTCACAACAAAATTATTTTAGCGGTATGGCTACATTTATTTTGATTTTTTTAATACGCTTTCCCATAGCATGCCAGAAGACGTACTAGACAAAACTTTCACTGCAAGCTCTTCACCAATAGATGTGCTACATAATAAAAGGCACGACTAAAATTTTTTTTGGGTAAATTAATAATATTCTTCAAAAGATAAACATTTGTGAAAACACAAAATAAAAATCTCAAAAAATGTCAGTTACAAGCAATTAAAAAACTGGAATAGAAAGAGATAGTTCAAACGCCCAGTGACGTCAGAGAAAGGTCGTTTATAGTACCTCATTACTAAGCTATGGTAGCTTTACATACAATCTCTTTGGCAAGTGACGTCATAAGTGGATTTTCATAGTAACTGCGGAGGCGTTGTTTCGCCAGAAAGGGAAAGGAGATGCCCTACAGAATCATTAAAAGCTTATTACTCCGTGATTTATTTACCGATTTTACTTATTTTTTCCAATTATTGCATTCAATTTTAATCTTCTTTATGAAAGTAATATTTACTTGTTCATTTTTAATAGTAATCATCATGCCTATTATATTGTGTGCAATGACACAAGCACCAGTTATAAAATCAAGCGAATATAGACCGTATCACGTTACCATAAGCATCTGCAGCAGACAGGTGACGTAGCCGGGCAGCCGCTCGCACGGCGCCCGGCCGGCGAGCAGGTGCGCCACGTGCGCGAGCAGTGCGCAGGCGCCGGCGCACCGCGCGCCCGCGCTGCCTTCCCGGCGGCACACGCGCACTACTATGTTCAGCACGTGCTCCTGTTACAGAAGGAGTTTCTTTACTGCTCCGGCCACAACAGTGAGAGAATAGTCCTTGCAAAGTACAACAGCAAACCCTTGTTATGGTACAAAACGGGTACTATCAGCATGATTCTAGATATATCCCCGCGATTGATGCCTTTGTCTTGATATATAATTTAAAACAAAAGAAACAACAAGAAATGATGACAAAGCTTACAATGTTTTAACTTGCATACTCTCTTATAACAGTGAAGGAAAACCATCTAAGAAAACATGTTGTTCAAGAATAACTGAAATATGTTTTACATTACACGATGACACGTTTTAATATTAATAATAACACAACATTCTTTAAAACTTTTTTGAAATCTCAAAACATAGTTTTGTGTTAGTTTATTGCTTATCTATCATTCAGAAACTTACACGTAATTGCACAACACTATCAAAAAATAAATACAATACATGGTGTAATAAATTCGTACTGTCGCCAACACTTTTCGTTTTATTATATCATGTAGTAGTATATTTACTTTGAGGTCAGGGCAAGAGACAGTATTGTACTGATGTGGGTAGGGCTGTAGCATCGGCGCATTCATTAGCTCGTCCGGTAGCGACAGCAGTGAACCCAGGAATGTTACGGCAGCGGTGCGGGGACACTGGAACAAACGAACTAAAGTGGTAACAAGGCAACCCTAGACAGGTCACAACAAAACATTGTCTTTCATATTGTCTACACAATAAGCTCATTGTTGAACATTGGACAAACAGATAGCCTGTGTGGCGTGGTGGTTGAGCATGTCGGCTCATTACTCGGAGGCGGCGGATTCGATTCCCGCAACAGGACAAGCATTTGTACACAGTAAAAAGAGCAAATAAGTACTTGTTCTGTGTCTGGGTGTTGTGGAACCATGGTCCTTTTTTTTTATGGGAATAAATGACGAGACGAGCTAGTCGTTCACCTGATGTTAAGCAATACGGACGAACTTTGCAGAAAAGTCCTACCACCTAGTAAATGATTATTGGGCGTTGCTATTTATTTATAATTAGATGTATTATAATTATACATAAATAATTATAAATATGTGTTAGTCTTTTTTGAACTTTATTGGTGCGAGTTATTAAGTTCAACTCTACAATTACCTTCAAACCTAGAGAGTCCCGCATAGTACACGGTTGATAAAATAAAAGTCCAGTACTTACCGAAGGTCCCATATCCGAGGAGTTGAGCACCACAGTGGAAGCGTGAACGAAGTCCAGCAGAAGAAGAGAGTAGCCGTCGAGTGCGAGCGAGAGGTATCGGGGCGCGGCATATTCTACTAAAACATCTACTACGGACCGATCCTCGCCGGTCAGACCTGGAAAAAATAAGCTTTATTACTATTATTCAATAATAAAGTATTTTTTATTTAATTTGTATCATGGTTTTAGTAATACTAATTAATCTTCTCTGGTATTGCTAAGGAACATTTTGCTTACCATGATGCAACGCCCGTTGGTAAAGATGCAAGTGCGCCAAATGTAATCGATTGTTGCACGAAGAAGGAGCGCCGGGGCCTTGCGCCTGCGTCGATTCGCACAGTAACCGCAGTGCCAGTAGTTTTCCAGCCCTGAATGGCAAGACGAAATATAACATAAAGTAGGTAAATAATATAAAAAAACAATGGGACAAAAATCAGTAAAACAATCGATTCCAGAAAGAAACAAACGAGAAACAAAGCCACGAAAAATCTAGTTTACAAATATCGGACATACGACTTAGGAGGATAAAAAAAACAACAACCAAATCGAGAACCTCTTTCTTTTTTGAAGTACGTTAAAAACAAACCTAAACACGAGATACAAAATAAAACTAGTACAAACCTGTGCGAGGGCGGTAACGCCTCTGCCTCGAGACACCATCCCGCAACCAAGTTGAAAGGCACGTGGATCTCCGTGTTGCCATTTAGGGTCTGATTAGCACTTATCTGGAAGCACACAACAATAATATGACATCTTCACTAATAATGTAAGTAATATTTATAAGTCGGTGAGCAGCTGCTTTTTGAGCTTTGAAGTCCCTATTTAAAACAATAAAGAAAAATCCCACACCTCATTTGCATGAAATTTTGCATATTGCTCACACTACCGGCAATCGACGTAAGTTCATTTTTATCTCGAAAAATGTAGCCGTGGTGAAAATTAAGTGAAGATTACGGGTGAAACGGCGGCGCTCGGCGCAAGTAGTTAGCACTACAAGCCACTAAAAAAATGCTTCATGCAGCATCTTGACGAAGGTACCTCTTCTTGATCACGCTTTATAAATACATCAGTTCGAGAACTGTTATAAATACACGACGTTTCATTTTAAAATCCGTAAATATTAAAAATCAGGCATTCAAGAAATTGAAGTTTGAATAAGTCAAACGTAAAATAACACAACCACGCGCTTACAATTCCGGCGTCAGACCCATCACAAATCTCTTCGTCATCGGCATCAATCAATAACCTTCGTTTATCATCACAAAAACGTTCTAGCACTTTTTGCAAATCCATATTCAATCACCACAATTCTACTACAGCAACAACCATAACCGCAAAGAATCGAATTGACACAAAATTGTAACTACACGCAAATAATCAATTACGCGTGAACAGTATTCGCAAAGTACCCACATAATATTTTATCAAGAAAAAAAGTAAACAAACACCTCGTTATGTTTTTTCCGGCGGCGCAATAGCCTTCTTTTTCCTGGTCCTCTTTCGCATTGGCACTCTTTGAAAACCTTCGAATTTGACAACAGCGCGCACAATTTCAATAGAACCATTCATAGGCACGTTTGCGCTATGAATTTTACAATTAACCGAATAAAACTCGTATTTATGTGAAACAATAATGAGTCAATGAGATGAATCTCGATATTTTTACCGATCGAGCCATCTGTCAAACATTGAGATATCGACTGATAAGTGTGTTTGTGATAAACATTAACATATGGCCAGTGTGTTATAGAAAAGTGTACGATATAACATTATTTCGTTACGCAAGTGTTTGTATAAGGTACCGTTTCAATTTGAACTTACTAAATGTGGCCGTTTCCATGTAAATGTTTGCTTTGTCGTGGGTGGGTAAATGAACTGGCGCGTTGAATGGGCGAGCGTCGCTTAATTTATGCGATTAGGAAAGAATAAGGATTTGTACTTATTTACGTTGAAATGACGATAACTTGGAAAGAAATATGGTATTGGTACTGATGACCGTACTTCTTTGAGCTAACCGAATATGTTCTCATCTGCGGAACTTCAGTTCTTGGTGCAAGTGTTTGGGTTTGTAATTTCAGTAAACCAGTCTTGAAAAACAATTTTTTCTTACTTCTTTGTAAATAAATTGAAGTCTATAAAAAATCAGTAATCTTACGAAGTTTTGATAACGTGGTATTTTGATGTTTACAAAAATACCTACAAGATAGATGCAGTATCCATGCTGTTATGGTGCATAGTAAGAAATTAAAAGTTTTAGTCTGAGGTAGAAAACTTAATTACTAGTCTACCAGGAGTCTTAAGGTATTGATGAACGGGTCTCAAAAAACTGACAGGCTCTTGCCTGTCACAAAAAATTGATCCAATAATGGTGCCCTTTTTATAGTTTCGATTCGGAACCCTAACACAACTGGTGTCTCTGTGAGTTGTAACCTCGTGAGTCTGTCTTTGTATAACTTACTTTTACGTTTACAAGTTTTAACAGCCCTGGCTCCACCAGCATAAACCAAGATAAAAATAGCATGTCACAAAATTTCACGAGAATAGGTTGAGTAATGCGACTTGTACAGGAGAACATCATACATACGAAATTATTTTTGTTTAGACTGAGTCAATAATAAAGTTTCGGCCACACCAGCGCATCAAGTTTCGTCAGCGTCCGCTGTTCGCTACCCATCACTGCCCGTGTGTGTGGACGGCAGCGCCGCAAACGTCGCGGACAGCAATGGCCACCGCACAGTTTCACGTTGTTGCCGCTTCGCAAACACGCAACACCCCGATTCCCAACCCATCCATAGTTTCGATTCGAAACTGAGGCTGAATTTAAGTGTAATTTTTTTTATGTAAGCCAATGACGAGACGAGCTAGTCGTTCGCCTGATGTTAAGCGTCACGGCCGCCCATAACTGATAGCAATCACTCGGAATTCTAAATTAATAAAGTTCGCACGCGACACTGCACTGCGCAGTTCGCACGTCATCCTAAGACATCACACAGTCTAGTAATAGTGAGATCAGTTCATAAAATCCCATTTGCCGACTAATTTCACTAGTTACAATTTTTTTGTTATTTATCTAATATGTAATGATAGCTGTAAACCACCCTAAAAAATAAAATGTAAAAACAATATGTAGAGTAAGTAGTTACCTTAAGCAGCGTAGAGTTGAGGTGTATAAGGTAGTTGTATAGGTGCGCGTGCGCATGCGGGTCCCTCAGCTGATTGGGGTCTCCCAGGGCGGCGAGCATGCGGCGCCACAGAGCAGCCGCCACGTCGGGCAGCCAGCCCCGCGCCCGCCCGCCCATCACCACGCCCACGCCCGCCTCGCCCTCGCTCCACTCTACATCAAACGACACAGCTCGGGTATGCGCATCTATACCGACTGAAAAGAACGACACTGACACTTTTAATGAGGCGAATGTTGAGGTTTTATGTGTTAGCCTCGCAAGCTATGTTACTGCGAACTGCAATGAGATGTCGATGTTAGCTTCGTAAGTTATGTGTCCACCCATTACCACGCACTCTACATAAAATGACACGGGTATGCGCATATCTATACCGACTGAAAAGAACGACACTACACTTTTAATGGGGCGAATGCTGAGGTTTTATATGTGTTAGCCTCGCAAGCTATGTTACTGAGACCTGCAATGAGACGTCAATGTTAAAAACGACACGTGTCGGCTATGCGCTTCTATACCGACTGAAAAGAACGACACTGACACTTTTAATGAAGCAATTGTTGAGGTTTTTTGGTGTTAGCTTCGCAAGCCTCGAGCTGTTTTATTGCGAATGAGATTTCGATGTTATCTTCGCAATCTATGTACCCATCCATTACCACGCAATCTACAAAAAACGACACAGGTCGGCTATGCGCATCTATACCGACTGAAAAGAACGACACTCACACTTTTAATGGGGCGAATGTTGAGGTTTTTTTGGTATTAGCTTCGCAAGCCCCGATCTGTATGTATAACCTAGCGTGAGCTGTAAATATTGACATATATCTCCTCTTGAAAGCGTCATAAACATTTCTTCCGTTTTCATTGATCAGTCGCTTTTAAGAGAGAAGAGATAAGTGAATTTTTAAAGCTCATGCCAGATCAGCAGCCCTACCGCGTAAGCATTCTGGTAATGAATATCGCCTGCCAGCCTGCTTGCGCCAATGTACAAGCCCTTGAGTGCGAGCAAGAGAGCACACGATTACGATTACCACCGGGCTTACGCGGTAAGGCCACTGATGCAATGATAAATTATGCCACCGTCCTTTGGGTTTATTTAGTACTGGCTCGCTGTAAACGCTCAGTATATGGCTGTACATTTTCTTGTAATAACGTTATCCCAAACTGAATTTATAAGACCAGCTTTGCAAGTTTTATAACTTGTTAGTGTATGAGCAAAAGCGTAGGTTTAAAGGGGCATACCGACCGAGAAGCCTCCCCGTCAAGTCATGAGGTGAAGCGTAGGTACCGAGGTATTGTTAGGTGTATGTGCTCGGAGGTACCTACCCAACATAGTATTGTTGTGTTATGATTATTGTTAATTTAATATGAAATTCTATGATCGCTCTATAAGGATATAGTGTAAACATACTTATTAATCATTGTCTTAGCCATATTAAGTCGCACCCACGTTCTGTTTTCTAACAATATCTATAACATAATATTGATGTAAAAGTACTTTGCGGAAAGACGACAAAAATCCATATTTATTAGAATGTGTATTAATGTATTATTTATTTTTATAATTATTAGTTTTTTTGTTGTTTTCTTTCCTACGGTTGTATATGTACATCTCGTTACTCGGCGCAAACACAAGTATTATTGCTAACTAGTGATATTGGGCACCCAAGATACAGGCTTAGCCTAGTTTGGGGCCCGTTGTAACTCATATCATATTACAGTAGCAATCAATCTTTTAATTGATCTTGTATGTACATTAAATTATCATTGTATTGTAAATGGTTCTGGAAATAAATTTTTCTTATTCTTATTCTATTCTTATATACTATTTTGCACAGATTATCTGTTGATTTACAGCTCTAAGACCCATTGATCTTCTGTCCCTTTTCAGTGTCAAACAAAAAAAAAGTTCAGGAAATATTCAGAAACTCAACAATACAAATTTCCAAGTATATGTACTCCTGGGTTAGTAGATGTGATGTCGTTAGTTAACACCCGATACCTAATGACGTAGCTCTTCAGCGCTTCAAGCTCTTCAAAAGCTAGAATTAGCTATCTGTGTCTTACCGACATTTCCCCCATCGGAAGCCAAATCTATCTGCAGTGGAGAGTCTTTTATCGAACTGCTCTCTACGCCGCTAGATGGCGCTGGCGATGGGGATCTTGACCCTAAAATAAAAATGGATGCCACTAATTTACAAAGTAATAAATAAATGTTTTTCGTTTGTTTTGTTTGTTGTGGTTATTGGTTTGTTGTTGTATAGTGTATTTGTTAGCTCACTTACCGCTAGCAGAGTCCCTTTCTTCATTGCTCGACGAGTGACGTAAGGAATCGAGGGAGTACCATCTTCTGGTGGACTGCAGTAGTTTTGCGCTGGCGGCTTCTTTGGTTTCTTCTGTACAAATGAAACATGGCATAAAAACCTTTCAAACGGAAAAAATAAAGGAGCTATTTCTTTACAAAAAAGGGAGGTAAGATAAACGTTTTGTCATATCGCATATCTAATTTGCGTTACCAGCAGGCATCTTTGTTATTTTGGCTACGCAATCGCAATAAATACAGAACAGCACAGTGAAGATAGATCTGAATTCTTGAACGCCACTAACCCCCGTATTCTAAGTTGTTACCACGAGTTTACTTCACTCAACTCAATCTCGACTTAACCTCATTTTTGTGTGTTTGGTATTTTTAATTGACAATATATAATCAACTTGACATTTCTGCGTCAATTTTTCATAAACGAGAGAAGCGAAACAACTGTCAACTCAAGGTACGTCGCGATGTACTTTGAGTTTCCCTCAAAGTTAAGTGGAAGTCGAGTGAAGGATTTATGGTGAAATGTTTTAGAATACAGGGGTAAATCTAATTGGTGGTTAATTTTAGATTTCATTAGGAGGGAACAGTTAATTTCAAGACACAAATCTATCAAGATTAGTCCATGTTAGAGGAATTATTATAAATACTTAAGTAGGTATTTTTAGCTAGTTCTGAAAATAATTTGATAAAGATATAAGTAGATCAATTTGTTTAGATAGAGTAAAACAAATATTATGCTTAATGCTCCAACAAAAAAAAATAACGATAAATAAAAAATCAAAAAAGCTATATTAATATTACCATTATTTGATGAAAGTGCGTTTTTGGATAGATGCGGATCGCTGCGGCATCTTGTCAACTGTCGTCGGGTGCTGCCTTGCTCTTTTCGCGGGTGAGATTCGTGACTCAGTTTCGGTGATTTTCCTGAGAAAAAAAATATAAAGCATTAAAACAAGGTAGACTTAGAGCTTTAGACTTTGGGCTGTTTTTCACAGCCTACAACCATTCTAAACTTGAACTATATTTTTTTTTACACCGAAATGTGGGGGACTGGGACCATTCATACCCTACAAATTGTGAGAGCCTTATACTTGAAACTGGGAGTTTCCAAATTTCCATGGTAAAAATAAATCCACTCGCAAAATTACACGTGCGATCGCTACGAGAGTTAACAAGATACTATTAATTCATTTCTAAATACAGGTCATTAAACTCATTTAAGTCCACTCGGTCAAAGACAAAGTTCAAGCACCCAGCTGCGCTAAGGCTATTTTCGAACGTAAGCTTTAACATGGAATTTCTTCAATGAAAAACTATTTGTTTAGTAGTCGTAGTAGAAACATTGTCTACCTTGGGATGTAGATTTACCCCCTTTCGGGATAACATACCAATTCAAGGTCACCTTGTATAATGTAACCACCAATCACAAACCACCCAAATAAATAATGATGTAACTGACCCGGCGTCCGCCCGTCTGCGCTGCCGAGGGCGGCGCCGCCGTGGACGTGCGGCGCGGGGCGGGGATGCGGCGGCGGCGCGGGCCGGCGGCCGCGAGCGCTCGGCGCCGCCTCGGACAGGTCGAGCGAGTACACGTGACGCGCCAGCACGCGGGTTAGCGTCTCCATTGTTTTCTAACACACATGTATAACAGATTGCAGTTTTGCTGTGAAGTTTTACTAGGTGGTAGGACTTTTCTGCAAAGTTCGTCTAGGTAGGTACCACCGCTTTGCCAGTTATTCTGCCGCCAAGCAGTAGTGTGCAAGCACTACTGTGTTCCGGTTTGAAGGGCATTGTAGCTAGTGAAATTACTGGGCAAATGAGACTTTATGACCTGATTTCACAGTGTAGTAATCTGATTACTAGACTGTGTGATGTCTCAGGATGACGTGTGCAGTGCAGTGTCACGCGACACTTTATTATTTTAAAGTTCCGAGTGACACTGCAACTGTTTATGGGCGGCCGTGTCGCTTAACAGCAGGTGAACGACTAGCTCGTCGCGTCATTCAATCGCAAAAAAAAAAAACACACGAAATCTTTATCTCGTATAACAGGGGATCTAGCGAAGATCCCATTCCTTTAGCGTTAACGGGAAACAATAACTCAAAATGTATGGGTATGGTATTAGTTACGACATTAGCTACGCGGAAAAGTTCTCCGCAGGTAATTTAATTTCCATACATTATGAGTTCTTGTTTGGCGTTAACGCTAATGGAAAGGAATCTTTGCTAGACCCCCAGAACACGGTCAGTCGTAAATTGGTGCTCAAGTAAAGATGTTTTAGTGAATGGATCACTGATCGATGACTGAGCGTCGTTCTGTATGTAACACAGGCCCACATCACAGCCTTCCCGTAACGTAAGAAGAACGCTGGTCATTTATTTGCGCACTGAGCGGTTTTTAATTCCTGTTTATTCCAAAATAGGTAGTAAAGTACCTAGTTTGGGACTATATGGCGCTGTGTGAAATATTAATTTAGGATTCTAGTTATTACAACATACGTACTTTTCTAGCTACTTAGTACATTGAACATTGAGGTACATTGAGATAGGATTCATGTATCTCAATGATTGAACATTGAAAAAAATGAATGGAATAAAATCAAAGGCGGCCTAAACCCTCTCCACGGATAAATCTATTTTATAAACACTATAAAATGAAAAGACTAAAAGATGCAACTCCCAAGATTCAAGATTATCTTTGCATTGAACTACCATAAACGGTTTCTACTCACCGCCCATTCAGTAATAAGATCTTCCCAATGCGTCAGTCTTGTAAGAAGCTCCATAAAGCTCTGCCAAAGCTCCGGTTTCACAGCCACATTCAAGTTGGCTTTAATCCACGTCACTATCAGCGTTTGGAACAACGCTGGCGCTAGAAAACCACCTACAACATGTTTATTTCAACAATGCTTTGTTGGACGGTAGCATTGAGCTGGGCAACTAAAAAACATGACATGCATGACGAGTCTTAAATGCTCCCTAAGGTAAGTTCTTGTCACTGAGTTATCGCTTACATAGGGTACTTTGATGCATGCGCAATGCCTTTCTTTGATGTGGATAGTAACATGTGAATGAAAATTATTCTGATACCTTTAACCAATACTTTCAAATCATTTGCTTATCGAATTAGTTTTTTTTTCTTCTCGATCATATCCAAAAAACGTCGAATTCAGTCTATGCCAGTTTTAATGAGTTCTGTGTGCGAGTTTATAGAAGACCCAGTTCTATCACAAAATGGCTTTGCCACATTTTATGAGCATTCCGATTTAAAAACATCTAATTGTGTACATATTTCACTTACCCAAGGTATCTTGCTTCCGTTTCGGAGGTACTTTCGTCAACACCAATGATGTTATTTGCAACAGTACTAACAACAGCTGTTCCCTGCCAATAATAATATGTTATTAAATACAACGAAGAACTAGGTATTCCTTAGTGACTATTAGACCATACCACAGAATACTTAATAGTACAAAGTGGCACAGAAGATTCACTCCACGAAATCTCTTAAATAAGAAGCAACTCTTGCTGTCCTGTAAAGGACAGTTCAGCTCGCACAGCACTACAAGCCTACCCTTAAATAGTGCCTCTCTATCTCTACAACTCTGCTCTTCTGATGCGTTACGCGTAACAGACCGACCCGCTAAGACGGGCCGGTCCCATGTCAGAAAGAAGAAAGAACAATAATTTATTTGTAACAAAAAATACAATATAAAAACAGCACTTTTGCACGCTCAAAAACGAGTGCCAAATGTGATAACAGTAAACATCACTTTTGTCACAAATCGGTCCCAACTCAGCATAATACACAACCCTAAAGCACGGAGCGCCAGCCCTGGCCTAATACCTAACCTATGTAACCCTTTGAAAACGAACGCTGGATTTCCAAGTCAACTTTTTAGGTACTCACCAAGAGTTAGCGTCCATAGCAACATGCATAACCATGTATCTGTATATATTAAGCACTCGTTTACATGTGTCCGTCTGTTCTTCCATTAGTTGAGGTTGGCTGAGAGCACCGGGCGGAGCCACGGGCGATGGCGAGGCTAGGAACACGTTCGCAGCTTGCGTCATGAACACTTGCAGCACATTCTGTGGAAAGGGCTAGCTTTAGGTTGTTGGCTAGATGGGCATAAAAAAGTAGGAGATTCAGGGAAGCCTGTATTTTAATACAATACAATACAATAATACTTTATTGAACACCAATAAACAAGAATGTACATAAATACAAATTTATAAAAGAATGGTAGAACAACGGGCGGCCTAGTTACTTTCAGCTGTGCATATGTATGTTCGTACAAAACTCGTCAACTTTGTTTGTAATCGTTATATAATAAAGCTTGATATAAATCCGGTACAGGGGCGTGTATAAACTAATCGGTTATTAACAAATGACGTAGTTTCCAGGTAAAATCACAATAAAAACAACCAACCGAATTGGCAAAACGTGGTTAATGTTAGGATATTTGGTATCAAGTCTCTTTATAGGTAGTACCATGGGGTCCCATCAGGTACAAACAAAAAATAGCCCGAACTTGAAAGAAACGTAGTAATCGTGTCTAGAGAGTTACTAGTTAGTGTCCAGTGTATTTATTTGGCCCAATACTTCGCCAACACGAAATAAATGTCGCTTGATAATCTTGCGTTATGCAGAAATAAAATAATTCGTAAAATAGCCCGAGTTATTCCGTTGTATGGGATGAGGCATCTGTATTGTAGGTATTATATTATCTGGGGTAGTACGTAACTTGTTTATTATGCGCCTGTCTGTCAACGACGAAAAGCAAATCGTGTAAATAGAGCTGTCGAGTTTTGGCGGGAACGCGGAAAAGTTCACGTCGTTGCATTGTATTATTTCTCAAAACTTGTGCTTTTTTCAGTGTTAATGTTCAAAATTGGTGGCGTTATACGCATTAAGTGCTGAATTACGAGCATGAGTGTGGGCAAGTGATATAATGTAGTGAAACGTGATTTTCTGAGTTGCTTCCAAAATTCCATAGAAGCTTCTAGTAAAGTTGCCACCACTTTACTGGAGCATGACTTAGACTGGACTATGACTATGACTAAGACTTGACTTTTCGTGAAATATTCTATTAACATGATGAAAAATTACAATACTTGACACTGGCTAAATACACTAAATGTGGAGCCAAAATATAAGAAAAAAAAAATAGAGCTGTCAGATAAAATAGCAGGAAAAATTAGTGTTCGGAATGTTGTAGTTTTATTATTGAGAAGAATATATTTATTTGTACAATGGAGCAAGGCGATTTTATTCCTTAGGTAATGATATCCCGGAAGACTCTTTACATTATATATATGTAAAAGTTAAAATCTTACCTTTACATTAAAAATTAATCCGTAGATACACAGGCGATATCATCATTATCATCATTATCAACAGCCCGAGGACGTTCACTGCTGAACATAGGCCTCCATATAGCGCCACCTTAAGCGGCCACTCGCCACCTGCATCCACCGGCTCCCCGCGGTTTTCACCAGATCGTCGGTCCGCCTAGTGGGGGGCCAGCCTACGCTGCGTCTTCCGGTTCGTGGTCGCCACTCGAAAACCTTCCTTCCCCATCTACTACTGCTACTGATACTGCTATACAAATTGTAAGTATTAGAATGGGCATGATGACTACTATTTATTTATTGAATAAAATAAAAATATTTCTCAAAAATAAACAGTCGCGAAAACATAAATAAAATATCTCAAAAAATGACAAAGTTACAAGCATTTTAAAAACAGGAATAGAAAGAGATAGCTCGAACCAAACACGCAGTGACGTCACAGGTTAGTCATTCATAGTACCTCATTGATAAGCTGTGATAGCTTTACATACAATCTCTTTGGCATGTGACGTCACAAATGTTTTCATAGTAACTGAAGATGGTCTGTTTAGCGAGAAAGGGACAGGCAATGCCCCCTCCACAAACTTTAAACGCTTATTACTTCGTGATCTATTTACCGACTTTAGTTATTTTTTCAACTATTGCATTTATTTTTAATCTATTTCATGAAAATGATATTTACTTGTTTATTTTAAATAGTAGTCATCATGCCTATTGAGAACCGCTTCCGTTTTTGAAGTCGGTTAAAAAGTGACATAGGATCAGTTTTTTTTATGTATGTGCATGCAGATCTCACCTGCATGCCAGCCCGCACCATGATATTGTCCCGTCCGATGGCCCCGAGGTAGGAGTCGTTCCGCAACCGTCGCGGCGGCACGGCCGGCTCGCCGCTGCCCGCACACTGCTGCTCGTAAGTGTTCTCCACTAGGAAAGGAGGGATCTCCGCCACCTGTACAGAAGAAACAAAACGAAAGAAATAAATTATTATTACAAAAACACACACAGCATAATAAAACTAAAACAAATGATGGATAATTATGTACCACAATGATGTACCATTCCAGTTGCATGGATGATCTGGATCCGATATTACAAGTTTTGTTTAGCATTTCTTTAAGTCTTGCGATTAGAACATTTGGTTATTTATGAAGCTAAGCGTAGTTTGGTCGCTTCGTGAAATTCTCATAAATATTTTTTTATGTATTATTTATTTTTGTACCGAAATTATTATATTCAAACGCCCATGTTTACGTAAAACCCATTTTGGTAAAATCCTGAGTATCAATTCTAGTTACAAAATCCCCAGCCCCATCCTGTTTTTTTTCTTATAAATATTTCTATTTGTTAAATATCTCATTCGGATCTTTTTACATGATATGTATAATAATAAGTAGGTATGTAACTCAAACTACGGATGCAGCATTTTTGACCTTTTTACTTTAAAATTCTCAACCATAGCAATCATAGAGAGCTCACATTCATCTGTATCCAGTCCTTATAGAGCGCTATAACCCGCCTGACCGCGGCTGCATGAGAGAAAGGCAGCAGGAAGGCCTGCCGCAGCACTTCTATCGTGAAGTCGACGTGTTCTCTGGACGAGCAGCATAGCACGTCACGCACTACTTGCTCAGAGCTTAACTCTTCGAATACACCTGAACCTGAAACAATCAGGTAAACAAACATTTTCCAGAGAAAAAAACTAAGAGTTTGTACGCCAGTCGCCATCCCATATCACAAAGCCGATGAGATTTACCCATCACATATACATGCATTTTCTCACATCATTATCAACCTGTGTTAGTTAGTCCACTGTTGAAGTCATGCTAGGCTTTATTCTTCCGTTACGCTAGAAAGTACCACGTAAACAAAGCCAACAAACCTGATTCTAAACTAGGATGAGGCGTGTTAGACGCAGAGTCATGCGACGAGGCCCGACTAGAGTCTGACGGATGTCCGACAGTAAAGGAAGTTTCTTCTTCGTGGTGAAGTGAGGCGGCCGGCGTAGGAGTGTTGGAGTGAGGAAGGTGAGACCCCACGCTTGTCATAGAGGAAGGCTGCCCACCGTCACTCCCTTGCTTCTTCATAAAATGCGCGTAGTTGGCCACCCATTTGATGAGCGTCACTCGGCAGATTACGAAGTCGTCTTCTAGAATGTTATGCTGGACCGGCAGCTCTGCAATTTTATGCTACTGAGTTAAAGTTTGCTTGGCTTTTGTATTGGTAACCAAAATAAGTGATGGCGGTATTTATGGGTTTAATATTTTGATTTTTGGACTGTGATATTAAGATTAATATTTATTTACATAATGTGATTGAAATTAATTGTAATTATAACAATTACGTCAGTCTGTACTATACATTATTATCCTCAAAACCGACACAAATAGTAAATTAGGAACAATGTTATTGTGACAGCCTCGACTATTACAAAAGTCTATCCGATTACTGAAAAACGTGATTTTTCTATAGGAAACCCAAAACCTAAATTACTTACCAAGGTTAGGCTTGTACAACGAGTTCTTGGCAATGAACTGGGGACAAATAACTGGCAGGTAATGTAGCTTGAACCGTTCCAATAAAAATGCAAAGCTTCTCATTGCTTTCGCGTGAGATCTGTCCCTCCAGTGTATTTTTGTTACTGACGTCGCCATACCATCTAACAGTATCTCAAAAAAATACTTGGTTTCATTCTCGACAGGTCTTTCACTAGCTGTTGGCGGTAGCAGCGGTTGTATGTCTATACTTTGGACCGGATTTAACGCGTTTGTGTCGTGAAATATCGAAGCTGAAACGTTAGCTATCTTGCCCATGATCCCTGTGGGAGTTTGTTCTACAACAATCTTTTTTGCGTTATCCGCTGCTGTTGTAAAGTTCGGATGTTGCATGATTTCCTCCATACTAAAATCGCCAGTTTCATTTGCGTTAGTAATATCTAGGGATTTAGGCTTCAACGGAGACCCGCTTGATGTGATATACGGCTCTGGCATCCCAGGAACCAGGGTTGCGAACATTTTATGAACTTCCACCGGAGCATTGTCGCCTAGTGCTTGGTACCACAACAAGAAATACCTAAAAACGTGAATTTGTTATACATAAGCTAGCTAAATTGGTTTATCTATCTATCGGAATGATTGCTCAGGTAAACATACGCACCTTATAGCCTCTGCTCTTAGCTTCTGTGAGTTACTGCTATGGAGGAGCTTGGAAAATATTCTCGTCATTGAGTGTAACTGCCATCTCTTTGCTATCAACTCGGGAAGGAGGCATAGTACTTTCTCTAGAAGGGACAAAGCCCCTTCTAACTCCTCTCTACCCGCTTTGTGGACTAAAAACAACTTGAATATTAGTAACAGACATAAATATTCATTTCTGTTAGTATTTCGATGAAGCAAGACAAATGGGTCGTTAGAAAACTATTAAGTATTTGATATCCAGCCCACGAGCAATGAAAAGTACATTTTAATGGGCATTAGTCAACCCTTTGTTATAGCGCCATTGCACATGTCTGCCGCCATTATTAAGACACCTTTATGGGCCCCCTTTCATTAACGCATTTTTTTGTTTATGAATTTTATCAGCACTAGAGTTTGACAGCTCCAAGTTCGCGCTTGTCCCTCTACGACGTAGCTACTGTAACGCATTTATGCTCGTCCTAAAGATATAAGTGCGAACTGGAGAGCCGACAAACTTTAGTGTAGTTTGGTATATACCCATTATTATCAATTCTCTTGAATAAGACAGCCTAAAATACCTGTAGCAAAATTAAGATCAAAAAGCAGTCTTCAAAATTATCATGATTACATGCTGAGTATGAATTATGGTAATTTTCATGGTAAATGGTAAACTTTATGGTAAGTAAAAGTATGTTTAAGCGCGATCAAGTCCTGTGATGACAATGTCTATAAGTTATTAGATTTATGGACTTATGTGAATCTTATTTTGAGATGAGATTTTCCAGGCATAGGTTACATGAATCAGTATTTCCAATTGTATACCATAAAAGTACTTGCTTGCTATCAGATGGTATATCATGTAAAATCTAACGCCACAACACTGGATAAGCATTATAATCTACCCAAACTGATAAGATAATGACTCCATAATCTATAGAGAGTATGAAGCATTGATGGACTATGTTAAAATGATGCTGGAAAGAGTAGTGTTTGAAATATTTGTACTGTAGTATATAAAAAAAAAATCATTTATTTCAGGCAATAGACCCATCAAAACTTAAAAGTTTAAAAAGATGACAATTACAAGATTACTAAATACGTAGAAGGGATATGTAGAAGGGGCAAACAAGCTTTAGCGCCAATTCACATAAGCTGCTCAGTAGCAAAAATAAATGGAGAGAACCAAGTCCAACTCACATCCTGAGGGTTACAGAGAGACCCATATAGATAGCCATACAGCAAAATGGGTGTGTCCATATGATTTACACTCTTACTATGAGTTTCGTTTCTTTCTAAAATGTGAGAATGTTTTATGGATACTCATGAACAAAGCAGGTCTTGTGGTAACTGTCCAAGGCACAACTTGTTCGCCCCTCAGAACATGTATTCGTAATAGTAGGTACTTGCTTGAAATAGTTCAAACACTACTCAAAGAATAACAAAATGTTAAAATAGTGTTTAAGGTAGAAAGTGCATTCAAAATGACTTCTAAACACCCATAACTCACCGAGGTGGAACGGAAGTTCTGTACCGCAAAAACAGAAAAAGTATACGTGAATAACTATGCTATCATACAGTTTACAAAAGTTGATAAAAAAAATCATGATACAGCCCTACAGTGGGGTTGCGCTAATCAGATTGTGGCTGTTAAATTAGAGATTTGCAAACTCATTTGCAAATACCTAACTCCTCTGATACAATATCCTGTAAGATAAGCTTCCGTTCTGTTTGACATTGTATTTAGCCTGTAGGGCTATTAAAATCGACATACATATCTTTTCTCTACAAAAACATTTGATGAATGAACAAACATACAAATCATGTCATTTAATTTTTTGTTTGCGTTTTCATTCTTCAAACCCTTTTTCAAGACAAGCGATATGTCAATTTTTCTTGCTCATACTAAGCCCTGCTGAAACAGTAGTAGATTTAGTCATCACTCATCAGCAAACATCATAATATGTTATTAAACCAGAATATGCTGTTCAAATATAATGGCATTTCAATTGTGTGAATCTAATTGTTTAACACCACCCCACAATCTATACATATAATAAAACTGTAGAGATAAAAAAATCTGTAAATGCAAGATATCGAAAAAAAAATTACACAGGTTGGCTTGAAATTTTTCGATGATCACGTTAAGCTACTTTTTAGACATTTTGTCTGTCTGTTTGTTTGTTTGTTTGTTACGGCACAAGTCCGAAAATACTGAACGGATTTTCATGCGGTTTTCACTAAAAAGCTTAGAAAAACCCGGCGCAAAACATAGGATATATTAAATTTTAAATATCGTTAATATTTTTTTTGATGAAAATGATTAAGATTTCATTATGAAACGGAACGGGATTTTAACAAGATGGCCGCTTCAAGGCCTCAAGGTAAGTTTTTTTCTTATATTTTGGCTCCACACTTAGTGTAGGTATTTAGCCAGTGTCAAAAGGTAAGTTATATTTTGGTTACTAACCATAGATGAGAGAAAAAATGTTACTCTGCTACACTGCTATTGACGGTAATTTTATCTCGGGTTTATCCGGATGCACAGATTAAAGAAAAAAACTCTGTTACTATTATGGCGCGGCTTCATATACGCCCGAACCTTTGCTGTTGAGTTGGCGCGGAAAAATATTTCTATCCTCGATGTTTTTATTTATCTGTTTATCTGTCGTTTTGAATACGGATCACGGTTGTTATAGTGGCAACAGAAATATATCATCTGTGAAAAATTCAACAGTCTAACTATCACGATTCATGAGTCCATCCTGGTGACTGATGGACAGACAGACAGACAGACAGACAGCGGAGGTTTAGTAATAAGGATCTACCCTGTGAGTACGGAACCCCAATCATTTTTATTTCATTCTGAACAATCCCCACTGCACTAAGCAATAAGGAAGTAATTTAATGCATGATTTTATTTATAACTTAAAAGACAAAAAACAGTAAATAACAATTGGCGCGCCTGCATTACCGGCAGTGTATCACTCTTTTCGGGCTACGGCGAAATACATCGCGCGATAACTTCGTCTGCCCTCGATGCAATGCAGATTAGAGAAAAACAATGTGTTCATTATGTAAGTACCTATACCCAAGGAAGTCATATGTATTTACACATAGATAAGTTTTTCAGTTAATCTGTGGTCCAAACTAAAAAAGAGGATAGGTATGAGAACATTTTTGAATATGAGCACGACACAGAGAACAAGTAATTTAGAAAACTAAAAACTTCTTAAGACTTTTTTATAAGTTTTAAGGCTTCACGCGATATCATATTTAGCCAATATTGAAACAAAACTAAATTACTATTCATGTTTTCGATTTATTGGTTTCTGGCGAGGGCAAAATTTTTTATTGGCGATCTGGTATATTATGTATTAGTTTTCAAAAATCTACTACGCGTTACCATTCGAAATAAGTACTTAAAATTGTATTTATAGTACTTATAGCTTAACCTTTAGTAGTAACATATTCAGTAATCTGTGCCTATTGACCCTTGCTTTTGCTACGCATTGTAAACCCTTTTTTATTTTGGCATTAGACAAAATTTTTATTTAGCCAATAGGAAGTATTTTATGAAAACTTTAAAAGTTTTCATAAAATACTTTTAAAAGGGTAGGTACTTAGACTTTTTATAATTATTCATAAGGCTTCACGCGATTATCATACTTAGCCAATATTGAAGCTTACATTTTTATTCAAGTTTTCGATTTATAGGGTTTTGGCGGGAGCA
Organism: Ennomos erosarius; assembly: GCA_963580505.1. Lineage (NCBI taxonomy): Eukaryota > Metazoa > Arthropoda > Insecta > Lepidoptera > Geometridae > Ennomos > Ennomos erosarius. The sequence goes on along the minus strand of OY756996.1, from coordinate 7,751,658 downwards.
ATGTTCTTTATTGGCGATCTGGTAAAATGTATTATTTACATAAACTTCTACACGTTACCATTCTAATTAGGTAGATAAAATTATTTTTGCACTACTGCTACATTCTTGATCGACCCCAAGGAAGTTTTAAGGTACCTGGGGGTCTAGCAAAGATACCAACCACTAAAGCTAACGCCAAAATGTACTAGGATGAAATTTCGGAAATCGCTTCCTTTTCCACAGCTAATGTCTGTTCAATACAGTTTTGGGAGTTAGCGTTAGTGGTTGGTATCTTTGCTAGACCCCCTGTAGTACTTATAGCTAATTAAGTTATGGACCCTTACCATTGCTACGCATTTTAAAACCTTTTTTATTTTGGCATTAAAGTAAGCCGGAGGTGCTATTATTTGTATTTAGCCAATGATACGAAATATTTGATGAAACTGTTTAAAAAGGGTAGGTACCTACTTAGATATAATAATATGTAGGTGTTCATTATGGCAATAAAATTGTATCCTCGAATTAACAACATGGCGCGTAACGTTCGTTTTTGACTGTTTTTGATTTGTTCTTCTTCTTCTTCTTGCATGTTGAAATAAGTTTTTAATAGTTAAAAATTTTAGATCTGTGGGCTTTTAATTAAACCAGGGGAGCAGAAAATGATTGATTACTCGGTTACTTCAAGAAGGTTATAGTTATAGTAGGTAAGTAACAATCTTATGTGTAGGTAGTTAAGTACTCAATTCGTATGGAACCAAACTTAAGAAGGTAAAAAAAATGTGGTAAATGGAACAAAAAGCGCGCGGATAATATGTAAAACTGAGCAAAACAGGATCATCGTGTGTGATTCTTCCATATTTTTCTAAATTGTACCTGCCTGCTTAGGTAACTACTACCTAAACAAAATTTACTGAAACTTCTGTTAAAGACCTGAGGGAAGTGATGACGATTTCTTTTTGTTGTAATATGAAGAGGTACTTATATAATTGTAGTTTTTTGTTTGAAACTTCTTTTACTGTTATAAATCTATATTAGACTCAAAACATTTAATATTAGGTAACGGCTTAAATAGCTTCCACTCACGGCTATGCTTGCATTATACCTATACCTATGCTAATACAGGTTACTGTGCTCAGCTTCGAAAAGATTTATTGGATTTTGTTGTTTGGTACGAAATACATGATCTATTATTAGACTAAAACGTAAAAATAACATAACACAAGCGTGCGAAGCCGCGGGCAAAAGCTAGTAGATAATAAAGCTATGATGTCAGTTTAAACCTATTCAAACCAGATATCTAAATCTGAATGAGAACAGCAGGTGTTAAATTTAAATAATACTGGGTTATTGCAGCAGTTCATATACTGGTGTGAATGAGTTAAAGTTATCAATTGCTGAAGCAGAAAGCTGAAGTTACAAAGTTAACAATGTTTCTAGATGTGTTAGTGCAAATAAGATGAAACCTTAAAAACAAAAAACTTTGAAACTATTGGTCTGTGGTCTAGCTACTTTCTATGTAGAAAGTAAGCTTGAACAATGATAAAATTTTATTTAGATCTAATCATATTTGTAAAAACTGCTTCAGCAATTGTTGCGATTAAATGAAGTTCTATAAATAGGCTTCCAACATATTGAATACATAACCTACACCTAAAATATTAGTGAATGAATTCTATGAGCCCACATAATGTAGGTTTTGTAATTCTATAAGTTTTAAAGACAAGTAAATGGAACTCATTCACAGATAAATGTGTTAATATGGTTATTTCTCAACAGCATTAACATACCTTTTTGTCGCAGATTGTTTTCAGCTTGTATGAAATTGTCATACAAAATGAAGTAGACATGGCTAAAATTACTTTCAAAGTATGTTTTAGCTTCATCCAAGTCAAAATGCTCTGTGAAAGTAATATGATACAATTAAGGAAACAAGTAGCAGCTGGTTCCTGAAATTCTGTAGATTATTTACAAAACTGCAACTGTGTAATTGATCAATATTGGCTTTGTACTGGATGGGTATCCAGTCAAGAGAAATAGTTAAATCAAAACTCTAAAAATATATATAAAACTTTAAGAGCTAGAATGAGTCTTGGTTTCGCATTATTTAAATGTCTCATCTAGTCTAGAATAATAATAATTTTATACATTCAAATTGCATAATAATCCTTAGGCTGTGCGTCCACTGCATCGGAATCGGCGCGTATGGAGCGTACGGAGTGTTGGTATTTGCAAAATGAAGGTGTGGTAATGCCGATCCAGTGGATGCAGTCCCATACAAATCCATACAAAGCAACAAATCCGTACACTCTGATTCCAATGCAGTGGACGCACAGCCTTATCTAGAACTATCAATCTTTTGATGCATTATTACATAATATAATAAATAACATAATTTAACTTGGTGGTGGAGATAGGGTGTAGAATCAGGGAGAAAACCCGTGACTCCCGCTCCGGCTCATACCTGGTGCAACGGTTGGCCATATCCATCCAGCGCGGCAATGCAGCCAGTGTGATGGGCACTTTTGCACCGGGTACAATTCAGGGTGGGTTATTCGAATAGGTTTATTTTATATATACAGGGTGTCCCAAAACTCAACGATAACCTGGTGCCGGGCGAAAGGCCAAGGTATACCAGTTATGAAAAAAATAAGAAAAAAAATCTATGTCACTTAGTCAAGCGATGATAGACATTTTTCGAAAATGTTAAAAATTTGACACCCTTTGTCGCATTTTTAGGTACTATGATCGCAATTTTCACAATTTTACAGTGATTTTTTTAATAATGTTATCTCAAATAACAGTGCTATTAATGGTAACTACAAATGAAAGTAATAATCATTGTTAACTAAGTAAAATAAATTAAATTGTGACGAGTTATGGTTTATAAAATTTATGTCAGTCAACTTTGACACTCTACGTTGGAAAAAAAATGTACTACACTACCTATGGCAAGTTTTTTTTTAAAAGATGACCCATTTAGTCTAGATTTCAAAATAGTACAACACTTGCCACTTTTCTTGACAATAAAACTGCTATTTCGTATGCTATGCGTAGGGATCCCTCAGTAAAAAAAAATACCTGATATTCTTTTGTTTGAAAAGTTCAAAGTCTCCATTGTTTGTAATGAACAAAAGTGATAAAAAGAAATGGACAGTAGTTATGGTATTTGTCAAAACGAGACGTCACTATCCGTCTCACTCACAACGACTCATCAGTCGTTCATAATAACGCATCGTTTCTTCGTTTACTGCGCATCTCTCGTAATCGTGTTACTTTCGTACTATCGACTTTGGCTTGTGTTACCCTGGACTTGATACTCTATCCGTACTTGACGACTCTGGCTTTGTTTTTTGGACTTTGTGCTGTGCAAACTGTGTGTGAACAACATGCCGCATTTGTACACACCGCAAGAATATGCAAATATGCATCTTATCTACGGTGAGTGCCATTGTAATGCCTCTGCAGCAGCTCGACTGTATCGGGAAAGGTACCCGAATGTGGAGCGGCACCCAGATTATCGTGTATTCCAAAATGTGCACGCATCATACTCGGAAGGACGATTACCCAGTGCTCGTACATCTGGTGGGAGACCTCAAGGAAACTACGACGCTGAAGTTTTGAATGAAGTTGAAAATGACCCCAGTACCTCAGTACGTGCGATTGAAATTGCAACGGGTGTGGCGAAGAGTACCGCACATCGAATTTTAAAACGATACGATTTTCATCCTTACCATGTACAACGTGTGCAGAGCTTGTTACCACGTGATCACGCACCCAGAGTTGATTTCTGCAGAACCATGTTAGCGAAAATTCGTGAAGATCCGGATTTTCTAAATAAAGTTTTGTGGACTGACGAATCGACATACTTACATAACCTTCATGGTTGGCATACGGAAAACCCGCATTTGATGCGTGAGGATCGATCCCAATACCAATTTAAAGTCAACATGTGGACAGGAATATTAAATGGTCAAATAATTGGACCATTTGAATTGACTGAAAATTTAGATCTGTTTTAGCATAGTTCTCTCTATCAGTATAACTAAATTTAGCCTACGTGGAATGTGTACAACCTGGCGCAACTAATGTTTTGTCAATGTGAGCTGTTGGGCACCCAAGATACAGGCTTTGCCTAGTTTGGGGCCCGTAGTAAATGTTTCTCTTTTTCACTATATTAAAGCGAATAAAAAAAAAAAAAAGAAAAAAAAAAAAAAAAAAAAAAAAAAAAAAAAAAAAAAAAAGATGGCGCCACCTACTTGCATTTTCTTCAAAATGATTTGCCGACATTGCTAGAAGATGTAACACTCAACATCTACAGAGAAATGTGGTATCAACAAGATGGTTGCCCAGCACATTATGCCCGGCCTGTAAGAGAATATTTAAACGAATTATATCCCGGTAAATGGATCGGACGCCTTGGACCAATTTCATGGCCCCCTCGGTCCCCAGACCTGAATCCAGTAAATTTTTTTTACTGGGGATGCATAAAAGAAAAGGTCTACTCAAAACCAATTCAAAATGTAACAGAATTGCGCCAAAAAATTGATGCAGCATCAGAAGAAATCAATGCGAGGAGATTTGCAAGACTGGTGAACAGGTCATTTCTGAGGCGATGCAGAGCTTGTATTCGTGCTGGAGGGAAACAATTTGAGCATCTGCTTTAATTTTAGGAGAATAATAAAGTGTTACGATAATTTACCGTTTTATTTTGATTAAATTTTCCATGAGTTCCTTTCGCAAAAAATACGAAATAGCAATTTTATTGGCAAGAAAAGTGGCAAGTGTTGTACTATTTTGAAATCTAGACTAAATGGGCCATCTTTTAAAAAAACATGCCATAGGTAGTGTAGTACATTTTTTTTCCAACGTAGAGTGTCAAAGTTGACTGACATAAATTTTATAAACCATAACTCGTCAAAATTTAATTTATTTTACTCAGTTAACAATGATTATTACTTTCATTTGTAGTTACCATTAATAGCACTGTTATTTGAGATAACATTATTAAAAAAAATCACTGTAAAATTGTGAAAATTGCGATCACAGTACCTAAAAATGCGACAAAGGGTGTCAAATTTTTAACATTTTCGAAAAATGTCTATCATCGCTTGACTAAGTGACATAGATTTTTTTTCTTATTTTTTTCATAACTGGTATTCCTTGGCCTCTCGTCCGGTACCAGGTTATCGTTGAGTTTTGGGACAGCCTGTATATTGTTATTGTTTATTTTATATTAGTTTAATTTGTATATTGACTTGTAATTTTTATGACATGACATTAATTATTTTATTAAAACTGTAGGTATTTTGATGTAATAATTATGCTGACTTACACTATTCATTATATGACTCAATAATAAATAAAAATAATAATTAAAAACAAAATAATATCTAACTTTGACTTTATTTGTAAATTAAAGATGAATCAGTTTTGAATTTTTGTTGATTTATGGGTGAAAGTGTTGTACCAGTATACTAGTCAGTTAATTTCAAAAATAATTATTTGTAGTTTAGCAATTAGTTGTAGAATAACATCCGCAAGTGGTGATTACACATTATGCTGACAGTTAAAATCTTCATAAAATCTTACTGTTGCATGGGTATTTCACTCTCTAACTAAAGTCACACATTTGTGTATACTGTTAAAAAGACAAACACCAAGTTTCATGAGTCATAATAATGCATGAGATTGATATAATATTACTAGAATATGATTAAGTATATTAAGACTAAACCACATGGCCTAGCATGCGCACCGTGAGAAAACTTATCGTCACTGTCAGAATGAGATGCACTTAGGCGCTACCAGTCTTGTCACAGTCACTCACTGGAGATAGTGTTGAGAAAATTTTGTTGCGCTGCGCATGCTAGCCCGGCACGAGTGAGTAAATTGCATATTATTAAAATTGCATAATAGCTATATTAATTACGCAACTTTACATAGAATCTAGAGTAGGATCATGTATGGACTAATAGTAGTATTCAAAGTTAAAACTGTAAATATGACCTCTTCATTAATGAAGTAATATTAAATTACATTCTCCGGTAAAACAATATAGGTAGCCAAAGTCACCATTTAATTAATTCTTCCATCACATAATAAACAGTTGCAAGCTGAGGCACAGTCAGCAGGGAGGTACAGTTAGACTTAACTAATTAGCATGTAGGGAATGTAGTAGAAAAATCCTATGAAATTGAATGAAATGACTGTATTTTATTAATCACTTGTATAATATCGATATTTTTACATTAGCCGCGTATTATTACTCACCTAATACGATTTTTAGATGTTTTAATCGGGTTGCAGAGTCCTTCTTGGAGTCTTGAATTTTAACCGATGATTTCTTGACATCTTGGTGAGATTTCTTTGTGAACATTTCGAATATTATTTTAAAAGGTCATTCGCAGAATATTTCCATTCTTTGAATGAAAATTACAACGATTTCACATTGTTTTCTTCAAGTTTTTACTCCCATTTTGACATTATTTCACACAAAAATCCACAAAAATCTCTGTTGACGATTATTGAAATATTGACGACGTTGACGTAAACACTAAACAGTGACAATCAGTGTGAGTGTGACCATCTGTAAGTTGCAGATTCTGCCCTAAATAGACAAGAAATTTGCCAAAATCGGCCCAATGAAATGTGCCCTGTTTTTTTTTTTATTATAACTATGATATATTGGGAAATATCAAATTATAATATGGGAACTAATAAAAATATTTTGTTCGTAAGTATTTATTTATTTATTAAAAAAAAAGGAATTAATTAATTTGCGATAAGGCCGCCCGTTGTTCAACTATTCTTTTATAAATTTGTATATAGATACATTCAAGTGTGCATTTTTATGATGTTCAATAAAGTATTATTTTATTGTATTGAATTATGAATAGGCCTATATTTTAGTAGGCTTGTTGAAAAATATCAGACACGACTTTATATGAACATAATAGACTACAAAATTAAAGAAGGTCCCTGTAAACGACGCACCATAAATGTATCCTCCTTGTCACAGCGGCAGTATATGCCCTTCTTGATTTATATGGCGTGTGTCAATTATTGGAAGAAAATTAGGGAAAATTGGGGGTCAGGATTTTTACAACGATTTTTCTTATGTTATTTTAGTAATTATAGGTTTCGAAAGTCTCAAACGTTGTTGTTGTTGTATTGTTGCATCCGCAACAGTCCCTATTTATGAATATAGGCATAAAATACCGATAAAGATTTATTACATCTGTGTTCCGATTTGTACCAAACCATCCAGTCAAAATAAACTACAAACTCTATTAAACGTGATAATCTGAACAATTTGAACCCAAAACCCATGTAGGAGTTACGAGAGAGTGGCACCCAAAGTTTTTGTTCTAAGGAAAAGCTATGGAGCTGATAACATATTAAATATTTATACATAAAGTAGGTATAAGTATTAATTAAATATTTATTTATTTAGTCGGGATGCGCCAAACACGGGTTTTTGAACCGAACCGAATAATTCAGTTTAAGGCTTACCGAACCGAATATTCAGCCGAACTATTTGGTCCATTTTACGCGAATTTTCCCGTGCATTCAGTCGCAATAAAACTTCAACAAAAGCTCCACTGCAATGATAACATTGTATTATATTTTGTGTAAAATCTTTATCTTAATGAACATTTCCTATGAAGGTGGTAATAAAGTGTATGTGAATAATTAATTTCATTAAAAATAAGCAACCATAATGAATAAAAAAACAAAAATACAGATTTCTTAGAAACAAGCGAAAGGTTGTATTTCAACCTAAAACAATTATTTAAATTATATGTCGGACCTAATCGCAAAATACCTATCATACAGTTTTCTGGTGATCAAATGGCCTAGGCTCTAGGATCGTCGTTGTTCTAGATATAAACAGAAACCCGATTAAAAAGTGCTAAGTGTTCTGATTATCTTAGAATGAGTTCCCATAAAAGATAATTTTGGAAGTATTAAACGGAATATATTTTATAAAATATTTGTTTGTTATTCGGCACTTTAACCGAATATTGGACCGAATACCAAACATGAAAAAATACGCTGAATAACAAATAAATTACCGCATATTCGGCAAAAGTTCTTAAATATTAGGGATCTAATATTTAAGAACTTTAAAACACTATTATAAACATATTTTTTAATATTATTTAGTAATTTTAGATCGATAGGACCATAGGTCAATAAACATGATGAGTACTGTTTTTTTATTACATTAAACTAATGATATTCCTCAAAAAATAGACATTTTGTGAGATACTTTATTTTTGATTCCATCAAAAATAAAGTATTTCACAAAATGTCAAAATTGCAAGCATTTTAAAAAACAGGGATACAAATAGACAGCTCAAAGATGCAGTAACGTCAGAATTTGGTCCTTCATATTATACCTCATTACTAAGCTGTGGTAACATGCATACAATCTCTTTGACATGTGATGTCACAGTAAGTGTTTACAGGTTTAGTAATTGTGAGGATGTTTTGTTTTCGAGAAAGGGTCGGGCGATGCCCCCTCCAGAAACTTTAAAAGCTTATAATTGCGTCTGGGTGTTATATTGTATTCTTTGTATGTATTTACAAACAAAAAAGTATATAAGTATTGTATCAGTTATCTGGTTCCCATAGTACAAGCTATGCTTAGTTTGGGGCTAGATGGCGCTGTGTGAAATGTCCACACATATTTATTATTTATTGTTTATTATTTATTACTGCGTGATTAGGGTATTTACTGATTTTACATATTTTTTCAATGAGACGTTTTATTTAAAAAAAGACCAGTTCCGCTTCTGTTACTAGATGGCTTAGTGACGACGTATTTTAAACATGGTCATAGTTTCAAACCACGGAGTACAAGGAAAAGGCAAATTCAGTTGAGTGGATCACAGAGTAGAGGCCTTAAATCACGTTGTCGATTTGTCGATAGAAAGCCATTAGAGTTATATGCCTTCTATAAAATAAGGATAGAATACTAAACTCGATACATAATTATCTTAACAATGACAACGTAAAACCCCCATTTTATAATGGCCAACGCTTTTTATAAAATTACAACTTTTTTTTTAATAAAACGCCTCATTATTGCATTTATTTTGAACCCACTTTTTGAAAATAATATTTAGTTGTTCACTTTTAAAATAGTTCATCATGCTTATTCTTTATTGTTCACTCCAAATTAGATTCAGGTTCCAAACAAAAAGTAGTAGAGCAGATAGCATTATTAATATTACGGTATTAAGTTACGAATTTATAATCATTAACGATAATAATATGATTGATGTATAGGTACATAAAACAGCGCTCCGGCGATTTTTGACTATTTTCCTTCGATATTGTGACTCTTCGTATTACATAAATACCCCACTGAATCTGCCACATATATAGATAGATAGATAGATAGATAGATAACTCTTTATTGTTTCACCAATGAGATATACAATACACAGGAATAATTTAAGTTTGACGGTCAAATCAACCTAGATGGCAGAAATTTGCCACTAATGGTCACACTGGATATTGCACAGACTAGCACAGAGAGCACACGGTACAGAGGAAATAATTTACGTCACAGACTACGCTACGCAGTCGCATAGTGGTGCACAGCCCTCATGAGCCAAAGAAGTTGTAGCCAAAGGAACTTATACGTATTTATTGGTTGTGGCAGCACACCACCGCCTAGTCTGCCCCCCTATTACGAAGGAGCTAGCAGCGATGCTGACGCGAGTCTGCCGCTCAACTGCTATCAATTTTCATACAATTTTGACAGCAGCTGAGCGGCAGACTCGCGTCAGCATCGCTGCTAGCTCCTTCGTAATAGGGGGGCAGACTAGGCGGTGGTGTGCTGCCACAACCAATAAATACGTATAAGTTCCTTTGGCTACAACTTCTTTGGCTGCCACATAGTAGGTATTATATACTCTTTGGCCACATACTTGTATCCTATACTTAGTGTGTGGCCGCCACGACTCCACGCTACACTCGGCGCCTATATATATTATTATAGCAATGTGGGTAAGGCCGAGTAACTTTGCCGGTTTCGTAAAAATTATTTTGTCTCCAACCTTTGCGTTAATGTTAGCAAATTCTGTGTGTTTATCATAACCATTAAACATTTCTGTTATTGAAGAAACAATAAAAAGCTATAAAAACACATATTTACATATTTAAATCATTTATTTAAAATAAAACGGCATTTCTCTCCCATACTTAAGTCGAATGCCACCACTCCGCTTTGCGTTCAAATATAGTGATTTATAGAAAAACTATGATGGAAGTGTACAAAATTATGACTTTACGCTCTAGTATTATATACGTTACGTGTCTCCAGTTTTTGGCTGTTGTGTAACTTTGGCATGTTTTACTTTTAGTAAGGGCAAGGGGATCATTATAGACTTTTGCTAAGCGCCAACACAGCTCTTTTTGGCGTAAAATGACCTATGTAATAGGAGGAATTCTGTGCGTATAATGTTTCAGAGCGGCCATTGTGTCAGAAGTGAGATGAAAAATAATTTAGTAATTTTGGTGTATCCAACTCGTTTTTGTCAGTTTAGGGTCAACATTCTTCGCAGTTAGTACGTATAATAAGTAAAACGTATGAGTAAGGATTAATGGTTATAGTAGGATATAAAGAATTTATACAGAAACCTTGTAAAAATCGTAACAGAATAAGAAATATGAGCTATAATTGTCGCGTGTGTAGGGTGATTCACGCTGTTACCGTGTGTTATTAAAGATGAATTTGCATGATAAAAACAGATGAAAAAATAAACATACTTTAACCATAACGTAGTCCTTATTATTGATTTTTGGACCAAGCATGTAGAATGCGAATTCATTTCGTTGAACCACATTTGCTTTTTTATTTCAATGCCTCTAAATTATTACTAAAAATTAAAATGATTATGAGAAGTCCACTTTACAATTTTGTGTTACCGTATGTTACTATAAATTGCGTGATACCGGCAAAGTTACTTAGCCTTACCCATGTACCTACTCTGTGCTCGGCGTCGCGCGCCGCCGCAACGACGACGGCCAGTCTTGCTGGTATTGTTGAAAAAAAGCCATGGTTGAGGCCTTAAATGATCATGTTTAGGCCCACGGTGTCTAGTGCATAGACTAACATACGCTAACGTTTCTAGCAAAGATCCCAAACGCTAACTCCAAAATGTATTGGAATTACCTTTGTGAAAATCGCTTACTTTTCCGCAGCTGATGTCATTTGAATACATTTTGGAGTTAGCGTTTTGAGTTAGCGTTAGCATTTGGGATCTTTGCTAGACTCCCTGGTTTTGTATCGATCATCATTAGGTATTGATGGTTCAGCAGCTGACTCAATATCCACTGCCGGCCGGTGCCGTGCGTGACACCTGTATACCCTACAGATACCTACATACTAACGGCATACATTGTAACTATAGTATCTACGTATTCGCCGCATATTAGAATAAAACTAAAAAAACATTGTCTTCCCGGAGTAGAGTGTCATTTTTATATTATAGGTCTGTGTCATAATACGTATCGTACGTATCGCTTGTAGAAAAGGTATTCTACCTACGCCATGGATGGACATAGGCCGTGGCCGTACTTACGAGGCGAGTCGGATTGCCCCGCACCGCACGCACCGCAACGTGACGCAACTTAAGAAATCCCAAAATCATACTATTTAAAAACCCCCGACACAAAAACTCTAGTGAAGTTTAGTGCTAAGAATAGGTAAACATTCGATCAAGTCAAACAAATCAAGAAAATATCGCAGTCGGTCCATTATTGCGTACGTTTGTACGTAGGTACCTACCTACATAATTGTTGTGTAGGTATAAGTATTAGGTAGACCCAAAGAGGTATATGTACTAAGTTAGACCACACAATATATTTATTTGTACACATACCTACCTACACAATAAACAGTAAATTTATAACGCCTCTCTGATTAAAAGTTAAAAATGCCAGTGTTCGTTTTTTACGCAAGTAACTGCAAAAAGGAGGATTATGATTTTCACTGTGTACACATGTATACAGGCGCGGAGCCACGAAGTATACTAATATTATGGGCGTATAATTCGGATGGCCATTGGGCATGCTGCCCACAACCACTGTAACCCAAGTTTGATGGGCCTTCATTTATATTAAGTCCTTATAAAAACAATTTTAGGTTGGTGAATACAACAACAAGGGTGCGTTCACCTTTCAAACAAATAAAATGAAAAGTTAAACTCCGTTCATCCTGTGCGAGAAGTTTTGGGAGCTACGATGCCACAGACACACAAGACACACACGTTAAACTTATAACACCCCTCTGTTTGGTCGGGGGTTAAAAATGACCCTACCTTAAAAATCATAATCAACTGTAGATTTCTTTTCTCTAATCTCACAGATACACCATACTTTTATAGTGGTTTTTTACTGAAAATCATGACTGGCAGTAAAGTTGATTAAGTACCTATTTGTTAAAAAGATTTAATAACATAACAATCGTGTCCTTTTCAAAGGCTTTCAGTGATCTACCAAGATCGATGAGATAGAGTATACATAAGCAACCTATGCTTATGTATCCTTAAACGGCCTTATTAATAAGCGTGAAGTAGCTTTAGACTATCCCTACATATAATAATCCCTTCCCTACATATAATAAATGTGTAATTCTGATGCGCTACGGAACACACACATAATGATGTCAAATCTAATGTATCCCATAGGTTCTATTGTTCAAAAAATATCGTAACCGCGATGCAGGACTACAAGGCTTTTTACCCTTCTCCATACATTTTCTAATTTATCGTATCTAACGCCATCTAGGGACAATAATTTGTAGCTGTTTGTTTGTTTGTTTGTTTGTTATGGAACAAATCCCTAGATACTGAACTGATTTTCATGCGGGTTGCACTAATATGCTTAGAAATAACCAGCGCACAACATAGGATATATTGAAATACAAATATCATTAAAAAAATTTGGTCAAAATTATTAAATATCATTACGAAACCGGACGGAATTTTATACAACATGGCCGCTTCATGGTGAATTTTTTTTGGCTACTGACGGTTAGTTTGTGTCACAGTAATTTTTTTTATGTTGTATTATGGCTCCACACATGGTGTATTTAGCCAGTGTTAAGTATAGTAATTTTTCGTCGTGTTGTTATTGAATATTTCACATGTTTCACGTAAAGTCCATCTGGAGGCACAAATTAAAGAAAAAAAACGTGTGTAAGGCCATGAACAAAGAGTAATAGAAGTTAATTTCGGTAGTAATATGCATTAAACAGTGGAATGATATTTTACAATTTATTAGATTTGATTAACCATTATTAGTTTTTCTATTTAAGCCCTTGCAGGTTGTTTGGGGTTTTTGGAGTAAAATAGATATACCATCAAATAATATGTAAGTAGTATGAATCGATTGCATTCAAGATACAAACATGTTAATTATACTTAGTGCCCGCAGATTAGAGAAATAACCGGCCAAGTGCGAGTTGGGCTCGCGCACGAAGTGTTCCGTATCATTATCTATAAAAACTAGCAAAAAAACGTTTGATGTATGAGAGAGAAAAAATACTAAAATACAGAATAAAATAAGTATTTAAGGGGTTAAATACTTATTTTATTCTGTATTTTTTGTAATAGCGGCAACAAAAATATATCATCTGTGAAGATTTCAGCTGTCTAACTATCACGGTTCATGAGATACAGCCTGATGGTGACAGACGGACAGCGAAGCCTTAGTAATAGGGTTCCGTACCCAAAACGGACTGACGACGTCTGTCAGGCTGTCTGTCTGTCTGTCACCAGGCTGTATCTCATGAACCGTGATAGTTAGAGCTTTACCCTTGGGAGTATAATCTTGACCCTTGCTACGCCTATTTTTGGCATTACATGACGTTTATGTTTGGCCCACAGGTCTGAGGGCCAATGCATACTATTACCACCATAGGCTAATGCAGTGGGCCAATGATACTCTTACGTTACGTATAAATTATATACTCTTTGAATGATACAGAAGTATAATAATACTCTTTGGAATGATACGAAGTAGATTTTTTCTCTAATCTGTGTACGAAACATGTTATGTAAAATGTAGTCCACGCGTGGCAACGCCGCGGGTAGTAGCTAGTTATATATATATTTATATATATATACACCACCTATTGTCTTTTTGATCAAGTTCGATATTCGAATGGAAGAAAAGATAAAAGTTGGAAGCTACTCCAAAAGGGATACAATCATCGTTAAGAATCCCTTACAATTTTCGCGCGCTGCAAGTTTAGGCAAATAGTATGCTAACTACGCGATTTACTATTATACTTAAGGAAAATTTCAGATGTCTCATAGGTATTGAGAAATCAGTTCTGAAAAAGTAGTAATATTTGGAACACGCCTAGAAAGGGCTCTTAAGAAGTTAAGCCATAAAGCGATAGTTAGAGCAACCAAGTAAGTAGTGATTAACTCATTATTATGTGTCAAAGGAATATTATTGGCGACGCTGAGTCCACCGTATGAGTTGTAATTGGACAATATTTCGGAGAAATAACACTTGCTTGATAGTTGATGACCATAGAAAAAAAAGCTTTATTGTGAGTTTTTTTTTAAATAATTTAATACCCCTATGTAATATTATTCTTAAAGACAGTAGATTGTAGATTTTCATGCACATATTAAAGGTTCAATGCCTTGAACTTTAAACCAGAAGTACACGTCTTACGGTTCTAGGAGTTTTTATCAGCTTAGCATAAGATTTTTGAGTTTTGGCGGGAACGCGGAAAAGTTCACGTCGTCGTTGCTGTGTATTATTTTTCAAAACTTGGGCTTTTTCCAGTGTTAATGTTTAAAATTGGTGGCGATTTACGCATTAAGTGCTGAATTACGAGCATGAGTGAGGGCATGTGATATATTGTGGTGAAACGTGATTTTTCGTGTTGCTTCCAAAACTCCATAGAAGCTTCTAGTAAAGTTGCCACCACTTTGCTGGAGCATGACTTAGGCTGACATTCACAGACGAGTACGAGTTCGAACTCAAACTCCGTTATGTCAAAATTGGAGTCTAGACTCGTACTTCGATCGAATTGGCATTTACAGTCGAGTTTAGCATAATGAAGTACGAGTATATGCTCATCTGAGCATGAGACGGGCTGAGCCACGAAATCGGTGACTCGAGCCGTGCTCAGGCACCGCCACCTTTATTATCACGCATGTTTTTAAAAACAATGCTGCTTAAAATCAATTTTTAATGTGGTTTTTGTGAAGAAATGTATTTAGTATTGAATAAAACGAATAAATTATGAAATAAAATTAGTTTATTTATAATGAAAATAACAATAAAAAAAATTAATAGTAATTTACTGGTAGATCCTGTGTGTTTTCTTTTCTTTGTTGTACTTATTATAGATTTTTCTTCCCCGGCACATTATTCCATGCCTTTTTAAGTTGTATGTGAGAAGGTACCTAACCTATAATATAGAATTAATCTTAAATTAATGGTAGGTCTAGGTTTATTAAATGAAAATCAATTCATATGGTACCTTTTAAGAATTACCATGCACATATGAAGAAATCATCAATGCTTTGCAAGTTGGCTCCATAGTTCTTTTCTATTATTAAAATGAAGCATTTATTTTTATTTAGTTTCTAGAATTTATATGCATGGAGCTATTAGCTCCCTCAGATTTTGTGAACAAGTACTGTGAACACTATAGGGACGATTTATTTTCCACTGCTATTTCCATTTCCGTTGTAAGTTTTAATTTCACTCGTTTTTTTATTATTTAGGTAAATAACAACATTCATAATAATCATAATAATTGAAAAAACAAATAAAGAGAAATGGCGCGCTTTTTAAAGTCTCCTTCAAGGAGTATATAATTATCACCAGTTTTTTTCTCTAATCTGTGATCACCAGTAAATTTGATCTCCTGTTTCAGTTATTCATACAATATTTGCTATTTTTTCTCCCTTTTTAGCATAATACTGCCAAATAAAAAAGACAACGTGTAAGTCACTAATGTCAAACTACACTTGTCTATGGCCGGAGTTTACTCGGCGCTGCGGCGGAGTGAGGGCGGAGTTTACGTTGGTACTCGACTGTGAATTTAAAAACGCGGAGTATACTCGCCGTCTCCGGAGTTTGAACTCATGTGAGTTCGGTCGGAGTAAACTTGATGCATTGTCTCAGTCGATGAAAATTATAATACTTGACACTGGCTAAATACACCAAGTGTGGAGCCA
Organism: Ennomos erosarius; assembly: GCA_963580505.1. Taxonomy (NCBI): domain Eukaryota; kingdom Metazoa; phylum Arthropoda; class Insecta; order Lepidoptera; family Geometridae; genus Ennomos; species Ennomos erosarius. The sequence goes on along the minus strand of OY756996.1, from coordinate 7,735,453 downwards.
AAACATAACAAAAAAAAACATAAGATTTGGTTCAGTAACAAAATAAGAAAGTAATGAAGAGATTAAAACCAGTCAAGTGCGAGTCAGACTCGCGCACGAAGGGTACCGTACCATTATCTACAAAAGCGAGCTAAAAATCCCCTCTAAAATATGGGGGCTCCCGGAGCCCCCTTGAATATAATTATTTTATTGTTATAGTATTTAATTATTTATGGTTATAACGGCAACAGAAATACATCATGTAAGAAAATTTCAACTGTCAAACATCACGGTTCTTGAGATACCTATATGATCGCCTGGTGATCGATGGACAGACGGACAGACAGACAGCAGAGTCTTAGTAATAACGTCCCGTTTTACCCTTTGGGTACGGAACCCTAAAAGTCAGCTTTCCAATAATTGATTAAATTGTTGTCAAGTTTAAAATCTTGCTAAGTAATATTATCATGAGAAATGACCTCTCGGCTTATCGAAAACTTGTTTTGATTGCCGCGGTGACGTCTGGGGGAAGTTTGTCCAGCATCTCGGCTCTATATACTCATCACAGTCGCTCTCGAGTTTTGTATATAACAGCTCGTATTTACTTACTACGCTATGTTTATGTAATATTCTAGTCACTAAGTCGAATTTTATTTAGATCTTTATGATATAAAACAATATTGTTCTACAAGAACTGAATTACGGTAAATTAAGTTGTAAAATCACAATGTGTTCGTATAAGAGTGCTGTTATAGTGAGTTTATTGGTTTTTGCGTCGAATGCGAAAAATAGTAATAAAGATGTGGTTGCATTCCCCGAGATGGAGGAAAATCCTGACCTAAAAAACAAAGATGTAAGTTTTTAAAAGTAAAATTAATTTCCCATCTTTCGTTAATTTGTAATACCTACTTAGCTTTACTTGATAGATTATGTTTATTAGATTTGATGTCATTTTTTATTGATGGCTACTATTTGTTGATGTAGTTATTTATTTATTTACTGTTGTCAAGTATTTATGAGGGTAAATATATTATTATGTATTTACAATAAGTTATAGCTACCTACTTCAAATCGGTTTATCTTTTTTTTTTCCTATATTTTGGCTCCACACTTAGTGTATTTAGCCAGTGTCAAGTATTATATTTTCATCGTGTTATAAAATATTTTACGCAGTCATGTCCTAGTCATAGTCATAGTCCAGTTTAAGTCATAGTCCAGTCTAAGTCATGCTCCGGCAAAGTGGTGGCAACTTTACTAGAAGCTTCTATGGAGTTTTGGAAGCAACACGAAAAATCACGTTTCACCCATAGATTTATATATCTAATATATATGTCTATGGTTTCACCACATTATATCACTTGCCCTCACTCATGCTCGTAATTCAGCACTTAATGCGTAAAACGCCACCAATTTTAAACGTTAACACTGGAAAAAGTAAAAGTTTTGATAAGTAATACAATGCAACGACGTGAATTTTTCCGCGTTCCCGCCAAAACTCCGGTTTATCTTTGTTATGCTCAAAGACTTTTAGGGGGAATTCTGTGCTTATGCTCACTATCTATCATTCATTACCAACAAGCATGTTTAATTTTCTTATAGGTAGTAGTAGGTTATTTATTTTATTTTGTGTTATTTTGGCTCCACACATAGTGTATTTAGCCAGTGTCAAGTATTGTAATTTTTCATCATGTTAATAGAATATTTCACGTAAAGTCAAGTCATAGTCATAGTCCAGTCTAAGTCATGCTCCAGTAAAGTGGTAGCAACTTTACTAAAAGCTTCTATGGAATTTTGGAAGCATCACGAAAAATCACGCTTTACCACATTATATCACTTGCCTACACTCATGCTCGTAATTCGGCACTTAATGCGTAAAACGCCACCAATTTTAAACATCAACACTGGGAAAAGCACAAGTTTTCAAAAATAATACAATGCAGCGACGTGAACTTTTCCGCGTTCCCGCCAAAACCTAGTAGTAAGTTATTCCTAGTACTTCAGTAGCAAAGTGTAAGATATTAAAAAAAATGCTAGAGATGCATAAAAATTGGATCTCACTTTGATGAGAATATATAGGCACATATTATGTAAAAAACGAAAATCTATTCATGGTTCAAGACGGTGAAACCCCATGCCCATGCCCCATATAGATACCTATTTTGGATTTCTCGTATCTAGGGACCCAGGAAGTACGAGGGAGGACCATGGTCCCAGAACACCCCAACACATTATTGCTTTTTAATTTTCTGTGCACAAATTCTTGTCCAATTGCGGGAATCGAACGCGCCGCGTCCGGGCTATGAGCCGACCTGCAACCACCACACCACAGAGGCTGTTCAATAACAGATATAAATTTATGTTTCTATTGAAATTTAGCTTAATGATTGAAACTCAATCAATGGAACGGTCAATCAAAGCATTCACAACACGACTTCACGACACGACGCAGTCGTCTCCGAAGACAACTTAAGCTCATGTAATGTAATACAGCGGTTATTTATCTTGGATGTAATAGGTACTTTTTATCCCAAGAACTCGTAAAACACTGAAAACAAGCTGTTTCAACAGTGCGCCGCTCTGTCTAAAACTGCAGGGGCGATGTGTCGGTTCCTAATATAGATTTACAAAGTACGTATATATATATATATATATTACATAATACCTACCATACCTAATTATGATAAGGCTCCAAAACTATAATTAGTACCCATGCATAGAGTCCATCTCACACAGCAGTCGGGTGGAACGACTAGCAAAAACTGGTAACAAATAAAGCAAAAAAATATTGCTCTAAATTGCAAACAGCAAAAAGTGATCATGGCATCGCTCTCTGGTACCAAGAAACGTCATACCTTACGGTAAAGTTGGCTAACCTACAACATAACATAATAAGTACTTTGTTTTGTTATGGTGATGACCTTAAACATTAAAATTAAATTTTAAATGGTTATGGGCAGGTCCCAGCGCTCGTGTGACTGACAATAAATTAACCGATATGGGGAAGGAATGATCTCGAGTGGCGACCACGTATCGGAAGATACAGTGCAGGCCGGCCCCCCAATAGATGGACTGACGGTCTGGCGAATACCGCGGGGAGCCGATGGATGTAGGAGGCGAGCAGCCGCACAGTGGCGCTCAGTAGCCCATGTTCAGCAGTGGTAGTCTCCAGGCTGTTGATGATGATGGCCTACCCACATAGATTCTATTAAGTTTAGTACCTACTTTTTTATTGTAATAAATAAAATAATAAATAATAATAAATGACGTGTACAATGCACGCTAATATTATTATAGAGAATGGGCAGAAACCACGGGATGAGAGGCATGCAGGATGCAGGTGTCTACCTAAATAAACGCGTGATGCCAGCAATGTCTCGTCATCGTATCGTACTTAGGTATATGTAGTCTTATGAAACATCGTAAAGTAAGAACAATCGTTCACTATAATAGGTGCAGCTAAGTATGGGTAGGTACGTACTTACGTAGATACTTATTATAGGTTGTCACTTATGTATATTATAAGGGTTGCCGTGTTTTATTTCAGGACAGACAGCCGATGTACTTGCCAGCGGTATGCCCAGACAGCGAGCTCTATTATCCCGGGGATCAAAAAGATGACTGGATCTGCGATTGCCGACCATGTAAGTAGAATAACCTAATACTTACCTATATTAATTATACTTTGTAGTTGTAGGTACTTCATTTACCAAAAAAAAAGATAGTTAACAGCCAACGATTATCATGTAGTACTTACCTACCTTTTGTTGTTGAGTATTTCAAACTATGTGGTACCCACAGAGCAAAAAAAAAAAGACGATTCTCTTTGCGAAGCGTTTAATTTTTCAAAGCTTTGTGGCGGTACCTAAGTACATATTCTAAGCTATGTGGCATGGTGAAGGTTCGCTCATACTTATAACTTGAGGCAGCGGCTTCGATTCCCGCAACAGGATAAGTATTTGAGTCTGGGTGGTTCTGGGACCAATGTCCTCGTAATTTCTAGATACAGGGAATCCTAGCCTAGGTAGGGTCTACGGCCTAATCTATCTACGTGATCGCTGGGAATTATTTATTTATTGTCTCTGTCACCGATTGTCAAAACACTTATGATAAAAATACGTCGCGATTACAACGCCGAGAGTCGAGGGACAGCTACAGTCTCTTCCGATATTTCGAAGGGCACATTGAAACTGTCACACTTCGAAGAAAGATCCCCTTCTCGAAGTTTATATCCTTATCGAATCGATATAATTATGTGGGTAGATTCTAAACACCAGACTCATCCCTTCATGTATATAGAATATCTCTGTTTGAAATAGTTTTCTTTATTTTCAGCGTTCATATACCATCCCCCGACCGACAGCTGCTGGCCAGCGTATATGCGTGGGCCCTGCGCCGCCGGCCAGTACCTGATTCTCCACCAAGACTCCGTGATACCAACCTGTGTGAAGAACCCGTGCAATATCGACGGTTTTGTTCTATGGAACGGCAAATGCGAAAGGCTGGGCTCCATAGGACCTTGCAACTACATGTTTCCTACACAGGCCGCCTTAGGAGTCAATGCAACGTCATTGGTGGTCAGCTGTGTGAGGCTCACTGTAGCAATAAGATTTGTAGAGATAGGTACACAAAGTGCGTGTTCTGTCGGCTCCAAAAGGAGTTACGGTGGCAAATGTGTTCCTAATCCTATGTAGTAAACATTATTAAACATTATTTTAGTAATAAACATTATTGTTAATTATTTTCTAGTCTATTGATCTTATCTCATGCGCAACCATATTTAGGTTCCTACATTGAAGCTAGGCGGTTTCCTATGATGAAATGAGGCAATTTCGAATCAAATCGACACCCATTTCGTAAATTGATCTATCACACTCAAAAGGTGCCCTTGCACAGTGTGGCACGGAGGCAGGCTGTCCAGGCAACCATGGCGTCTGCGAGGTCTCCATGGTGACGACGCGACCCGCGACAGTACGCCACGTTACACCCGTCACACGCGTTTATTTACCAATTAATACAATGGGAATAGAGGTGACCGGCCACACGTTTCTGGCATTACTGGTGATAAAGATCGAATCAATTGGACTATCGATTGTGGTACACAGTTGGAACCAAAACGTGGCTTCACTTCAGTCAGTAGCATGTTATTGGAAGGTTAAGGTTTAGTGACGGTTTACTGCAAAGTTTGCGTTACAAGTTAAAGTACCTACGATAAAGTGCAGTGTATGTTTTTGCGAAATCGACTTTAAAATCTAGGGCTGTATGTGGTAAGTGCATACATACAATTCTTTACAAAAAAAAACTTTAATTAGGTAAATACTCTGTAAGAAAAAATCCTCGATGTGTCTATACTAATCTGTGATACTTAGTACAGAAAAATAGATAGATAGATAAACTCTTTATTGAAAACACCATTTTACAGAAAATACAGAGATAAATCTTATAACTAAGTGACACAATGGGCGGTCTTATCGCTTAAAGCGATCTCTTCCAGACAACCCCGAATAATGCTTCACTTCAGCAGCTAGAGTATAATAGGCTGCTTTAAGAGTCTAAATTAATGTAATACCACCCTTTTTACCCTGTTGTCGCTTTTATTTTGTAGCGCAGGGACTGATCGTTTAATTTCCATATAATCGCAATCAGGCGAGCTTTCCCCCTTATCACGATTGATCGCTGACCCACTTCACTGCCCAGCTCGCTTCAATACAACTACCCTCATTTTGCGAGCTGACCTGACGCGTGCAACCTTCGCCGATTTTATTACGTCTACCGGTCCACTAACTAAATCTTATTTCCTGTCAATCTAAGCTTGGACCGTTTTATTGTTGCCGCTACCGAACCGAGCCTCTACCAAGCCAAGCTACGTAGGTAGCATAACTTTTTATAGATTCCCGTAAGCCAAATCAAACGTTTTTATGCTAACTCTAAATATTATGCTAAATCTTTCTTTAATTATTACCATTAGAACAAAAACTTTTTTTAATTACACAGGAATAATTACAATAATTATTAAGTATTCATACCTACTATATGAACTACTGACAATTTCCTATACTTAATGTTGAAATGTAAAACTTTTATAAATTACATTTATGAAATGTTCAGCAAGCACAAGCTTCACAACACATGCTGGTTGCTAGTTGTGTCTAATGTCTTAGCATTATCATACAGGTAATTTTAATAAGCAGTTATTCCATTCGCCTAATTTACAATAATTCGTTTTGATTGAAGTCATGGCTAAGAATTTCTTGGAATACTCTGCTGTAGGTACAGATGAGTGCATGGCATGTGTCAGCACTCTACGTGATGTAATATTATGTAGGTATATATATACATTCTGAACAGTAAGGTGTTACCTCAATGTACCTGAAATACTAAACAGTTTTTACGCCATCCATAAATCTTTCACTATACAATTTAAGTATTTCACGGCTACCCGCATAATTATATTGATTATATTGTAGCTAGCTCTGGGTTACGTGTCAATCTTTTTGACAGCTCGCAATGCGCAAGAAGAGTATTATACCTGCCTACTAGGCCCCTATTAAGTACTTGAAACATCAACTATTATTATCAACAATAGTCTTCTGTGGTAATGACGCTGGCTCGTGACGTGGCCTACATAATATCGCATTCCCTCCCTATTACCATACTTGTGTCCTCTAGTTAATTTGTGGTATACCCTGGGAAATTATTACGTTTAACTTATTGTGTTTTTTTTATACCCAAGTAAATTGGATTTCTCGCAGAATAGATACTCGCTGAGGTAGGTGTGTTTTTCAGTAGAGATCAGTTTTAGATTACGTACGGCACCCTATCTATACATACTCACCTACTGTACATAACATAATCCGAGTGGTTGCCTATAAAAATAAATACAATCAATTAAATTTGGAAAATGGACAATTGGTAGGTTGGTAGGTACCTTACCTTATAGTATTAGATGTCTGCGGTAGGTACATACATAATTATCTGTCAAAAATTAGGAATACAATGAAACAATTTGGTACGTACGACCTTTTTTTATTAATTATAAAATGGTTATTAAATGGGTTAGTACCCATACCCAAAAAAAATTCTATTATTTTAAGGACTGTCAACACTAGTTGACAGTCCTTAAAATAATAGAATTTTTTTTTTTCTTATATTTTGGCTCCACACATAGTGTATTTAGCCAGTGTCAAGTATTATATTTTCATCGTATTATAAAATATTTCACGCAAAGTCATGTCCTAGTCATAGTCATAGTCCAGTCTAAGTCAGGTAGTCATAGTCCAGTCTAAGTCATGCTCCAGCAAAGTGGTGGCAACTTTACTTGAAGCTTCTATGGAGTTTTGGAAGCAATACGAAAAATCACGTTTAACCACATTATATCACTTGCCCTCACTCATGCTCGTAATTCAGCACTTAATGCGTAAAACGCCACCAATTTTAAACATTAACACTGGAAAAAGCACAAGTTTTGAGAAATAATACAATGACACGACGTGAATATTTCCGCGTTCCCGCCAAAACTCAATAATAGAATTAATCCGTCTCTTACATTTCAGTCTATTTGACAAGAACAGAACAGCAACAGTTTAAAAAGTTTTAGTTTTTTCTGATTTTTATGATCAGAGATTAGATATTGTTGTAATCCTAGCTCATTTGCTATCACAGAACTCCCCCTATTACATAGGAAGTCTTTGTTCCTTACCTAGTTTCTCCTTCCACTTGGAAATTTAGCAATTTCCTTTTCCTCATAAAATAGATGTGTTGTTGTCTTTTACCAGTGTTGCTGTCTATCTATCCAGTAGCATCACACCGCACTTCCTTAACAAAAATCGACAATCCTATCGCCTAAAACCTAAGGCTAGCCTAAATTACATACCTAGCCTAAAACGTAATTCATAACCTGATATGCCTAACTAACCTAGGTATATACCGTCTATCCCAAGTTTTCATTGAAGGTTATCAAACCATATAAAAGTAACAAAGCCACAAACCTCATTGTTCATCTTTACGTGAACACTACTTGCACAAGTGATTTCATAATTTAATCACTTCTATACCCATTTACCAACGATTCTGTTTATCTAAGCAGTTTTCTAAGCTTGTACCTATCCTTTCCAGTCCTTATCACTGCGCATCCTTCAATGCCCAATAACTTGTGAAATAGCAACATGAGCTTCCGTGTTCGGTATTTCTCGTAATTTCAGCGAAGTTCTATCACGCAAGGTGGCATTTTCTGGTATCTTTTCACAAGTACGTCCAAGCAACGTCTGATTTTGAGTTTGACAGCTTAGATCCCATCACACCCAAAGTGGTGTGTACGGTTTCGCCCTACTTTTTTTTGGATTAGGGGTCTGGATACAAAGTTTTTGTTTGCTATAGGTACCTACTTAGATACTTATGTAGGTACTATAATAGAAAAAATTAGAAATAAAGTACTTATGCGTCTTTAAATCTACATCACCTATTAGTTACTGTACCTAAATAACATTAAAATGCTACAGTTTTCGTTTAAAATGCTCAAACGCTACCACTCGTTAAGTCGTTAGCCGTTTTATTTTGCCGTAATCGAGGGCAGTGGGTCAGCTCTGTTCAGATCAAGCAAAACTACGGGACAGCACGAGAGTTTGCCTTCGAACTGGGCCACGCAAAGCTTGCGTGAGAAAACATAAGCGGGCGTATATAAGGCGCAAATAAAGTTGTTTGGTCAACTGCTGCAGCCTGCAGTCCTACAGTACCCGCTGTGAAGAACATTGTAAATATCAGCTTATAAGTAGTTCTCAATCAATCTGGTCTTCTCGCATTTTCACTCGCGAGGTACAAGGGTGTCAGGGCTTAGCCCTCTCTCCCTAGCTCTTCTCTGCCCATTACGATGGGCAGGTCTATTTGGTTCTTTTGGTGTGGTCTCTCTTGGAGGATTTCACCTCCGGTGACTACAGAGCTGCCTTGGGCGATACAGACCCCACCAGGTGAGACCCATGGTTAACCCATGGGAGGCCGAAGTCGGTGAAGTCGATCAGCGACCATTCTCCAGCTTCCACATCCCCAGCGATAAGATCGCACTGGTATGGCGTTCTCCTTCTCCCTATCTCGTCCGGTGGTCTCGCATGCGGGGGCGTAATCCCCCGAATGTGCTCATGTCCCGACTTGTCGGCTGCTGCAAACATCTTCTTCGCGAGTCTCTTGACGAAGGCTTCAATATTTTCTTCCATCTCCAGGTCTCTGGAGATGGTGGAATTTCGGATGTATCTCGGTGCGCCGACGATCGTCCTCAGCGTCTGGTTCTCCTGTGCCTGCAGCTTCTTTTTGTTGGTTTCGGCCAGGTACGCAGACCACGCTGGGGCGGCATACGTAAGCCGTGACCGAATGTACGTCTTGTAGATCATTCCTGGTTCTCAGCGGCAGATTGAACCGTAGGACCGGGAAAAGTTTGGCTCTCGCCCCTTTCACCTTTCCCACGGTCAGGTGCACGTGGTGCCGGAAACTAAGTCTCCACCGCGGCTATTTCATGCATACTTTCCCATTATACCCACACTATAACTTTATATATAGAAGTTATAAGGTCGCTTTGTAAAATATTCAGACGTACAGACAAAGTATTCATGGACGAACTTGTAAGGGTTCCATATATTAAGTACCTACGGAACCCTAAAAATCACGGAACATACAAAGAAATATTTGAGATTTTACGTATTCCAGGAACCATCAACCAAAGGAAGCCAGATTAGTCAGATGGTATCATGGTATGGGCTTGTACCAACCCATCGATTTACCTAACCCCCTACTAAGTAGTAATAATGTAACTATATTATGTTGCCTGAATTTTAAGTTTGGGAGCTACGGGCATTTTTGCGATTTTAGTGAATTCCCTGAATTTGCGATAACCTTATTTATTGCGGCTAAATGGCAATAATTTTGTTTTGATTATTCAATGTTTTATTTCACGTCGCGTCGAGATAACAAGTCTATTTAAAAGAATAATGGGTAAGGTAATAATGTACAATATCTACATGGCTTCGCAAAAAACTACATATAGGTTAGGTATAACTTGATGCAATTTTTTGAGTAAATAGAACAACTTTTACTGCCTCTATAGCCTCGATAGCGATAGTGTTTTCAAAAGAATAATGGAAGTAGGTACAGTAATACTTAGATTAGACATATTGGCTCCGAACAGTTTTAGCTAAGTACACTGAATTTTATGATGAGTACAAAATCTTCTCAAGCATGTCCGTCCCGTTGAATCCGTGATCGGGTACTTATATTGGATAGGTCCTGGGGCGTGTAGTTATAGGTAGGTATTCTAATATTTTTAATGTTCCAAAATGTCAACGTTATGGTAGTAAAATATATACTTACCTAGATAAGTATAAAACGAATAAGGTTCTACATTGAAAAAGCTCTACAATGTATTCGCACAATGTTTTAAACACGATCAAGGATTCTCGCGTGTAGGTATTCATTTTACCTAAGCAACTTTTAATGAGTGCTATTAAGCATTAAGTCCTTGGAAACTCCATATCAGAACTGAAATCAGGCGAAAAATCATCTGAAACTTGTATAAATTATGTTAGGCCGATAATAATCAGACATAGGGTGGAGGTAGCTAAGTGGCGGTGACGTCACGCGTCAATCTCAACCCCAGCCCACCCACATCAGAGTGAGTTTTATTATATGCTATACGCCCTATATTCAGCGTTATATTGTATTGTGTGAAATAAATGCTACTGGTATAGGCCATCCAGGTCAGTCAGACAGATCCTAAGATAGAGCTCTTATTTTACTTTCATTTCCAACGGCCACCGCCACTGGTAGCATTTGAGCATTAGGTAGGTACCTAATAGGAACCGCCACCAGTCCTGCCCGTTAAGTACACTTAGTTCTCAAAAGTCCTGTAGTTACAACTATATTTTTCACCCGGCTAATAATAGGTACTGTAGGTTGACAAATGAGAGATTTGCTTTTTGGTCTGTCTTAGTAGTTCCTCTTCTTTTAGTGTTGGAGAGTAGGCACCTACCGTCCGTCCTTACCTACGCTACGTGGAGTGGACGACGGTGGTTTTCACTGCTTAATGAATGACTGAACGATTAATCCATGCACAATGGTGATTCGCTTCGGTATAGTTCAAGGGTATTCAAACCATAAAGGCAAATTTTCTAAGGCATTTTGATGACAGGATTTATAAGGCGTAACTTGAGTAGGTACCAGAGTAGGACAGTCGGTACAGCTAAGAAATAATTACCTAAAAGTAGAAATAAGTAGAGAATAAGTAAGAAATAAGTAGGTAGTTACTAGTTAGGTATTTGAAAGTTCCTCCACACTGGCCTGGCTTAATAGCATTTTTTAATATCTGTATCACTAATAGAAAAGTCTAAAATTAATTCCTATTGAAAATGGTGTCAATGTGTCAATAGCGGTATTGAATTCGTAAAATCATTACACCTAATAATAAAAGCAAATCCACATAATATAGAAGACGGCGCGGCGACCTGTTTTGCGCGAGTTGATAGATTAGGTAGGCGCTGGGCGGGCGTTGCGTGTCGCGCCGCCCAGCGGTAGCTCTGTCCGAGCGGACAGCCGGCCTGCAGGCCAGTCGGAGGCTCGCGCCCTCCGCGCCCGCCCGCCCTTCGCGAGACGCCGCGGCACTGCCGCTGGCCGAACCTATTCGATCTCTAACCGACTCTGTTATGGAAAAGCGCGCAACCAGCGGCAAGGGGGAGCCCATCCCGAGCATACTCAAAAAACCCAAGAACCGGCATAAAGGCGACCTCCTGGATAAGAAGTCGAAGATTAAGCGCGAGAGAGTGGAGGGCTCCAAGAAGGGTGGCGATGTGAACGCTCCACTGCCCCAGGGATGCACTCCACTAATGTATGCGTGCCAGCAGGCTGACTACAAGGGGGTCGTCGAGATACTCAACAAAGACGTGAGTTATTCACTGTCAAAATCGTGAACATTGCACACCAAAACCTTTTATTGTTTAATGGTGAAACACTTCTTATAAACACAGCTCATGAAAATATATTTCACAGCTAGAGCGAAGATATAACTGTCTTCGCAAGGTGAGCGATTATAAAAATAAGAAAACCCGTAGTTTCAATGGTCTGACACGAACACGCGATGTTACGCTGGGTGATGGGAGGCATTTACCTGCTTATAAACTATCGCTCGACACCATTGGATTCTCAAACAATATTTTAAATACTATTTATCCATAACATTTTCTCTATCGCAATCACTTTTTAATAAACCTACATTGTCAAAATAAAGATCTAATTATCATAAAACATACTTAGGCAATAATATTCTTCTTCTTTTGGTGTACTTAAAAACTCCTGGTATCAGAATTTTTCGCCACCGCACCCGCCCGTAGTAGCTTCTGGACTGTAGTCTTACGACAATACAAACAGATAGGACCGATGGCTAGAATAATAGATATAGACAGTATTCATTCGAATGCATCCTAAACCATCATCTCGTCTGTTCACTTATGCGTCGATCCGATTGTTGAACATCTTGAATGGCTACAGCCTAGCCAGGCTTGAGGAAATGCACGTGCCTACAAACGGGGTGCGAGGCGCGGGGAGAAAGTCAATCAATAGGTGATTCGACTGGCACACAACGGGGAAACATTTCCACACGTTAGGGTAATCGAGTATAGGTTAAAAGTTGGCCGGTTGTCAAGTAACACGTGTCGTGTTTACCGCATCAACCTGTTTGACTCGTTAAGAATTGACGAGGGTGGCTCCCGGTCGAACCCTTTCAAACGGATCATTATTCATTGTAGACATGGGTACACGTTTCTATTAGCCGGCATTTATCAATATTTCACTTTTACTTTACTACAAATGCAGGTCAACTCTTCATCATCTATCTTTTCTATTTACTATACTGTTTGCCATTGATTGTTGCCATTTGTGAACTATATTAAAAGCATACATTATTATTTTACTACATATGCGGTCTCTTGTAAATCGAATACTCCCATGATTGTAACTTTGATGTAGCCATCCACCGTCCGCGTGCGTGACCGTGGTTTCCGTTGCGCGCTGCACTACTGCTCGTCGAGCGGCGCAGGCGCAAGCCAGGCTGCGCGAGCGGCGTGCGCCGACCGCGTGCTCATGGCTGCTCCAGCGCTAGCAGACGCCAGAGACGCTGACGGACTGACGCCGCTGCATCTGGCTGTAGTTCACGGAAATGTTCCTCTTGTGCAGACTCTATTAGCGGCTGGAGCTGATGTGAATGCCAGAGACGACGAGCATCATACTGTAGTTCATTGGGCCACTGGTAAGTGCGATTGTCCACTTTGACAACCATTTAGCATAAAAACGTGTAGAAACCGTTAACGGTCTCGTATCACGTATGATTGGGCCTTTATTGTTCGTGACGATTTTATAAACATTTAAAATTAAAGACCGTGACGAGCGTACCGTACATAAATAAGTAGGTAATCATTTTGTCTCGGAGCGTCCCCGTGAGCCCACAACTAAATGACCCACGTTGGGCGCCAATGTCCCAGTTCCCAGTCTGCTCCTGCGTGGCGTAGATGGTAGTAATTAAAACTAGAAAGGGTAGGTTAATATAATATGTTAGTGTCTTTGATATTATTTTATTAAGAATCGAGCCTTCTCTTTACAAAGCAAAAGCTTGTAAAGGTCTGGACGTGATTTTACGTGCTAACATCAGCTAACAGCCTCGATTTAATAATCGGCGATGCCGTCCGATATTTTTTCGGAGCTGTAAATGTAAGTTACTCGAAAATTGGAGCTCACAAAGCGATTGATTGTTTCTTGAGTGCAATTGGCTACAATAAAGTTTCGCATGAATAAATACAAAATCGTGCAGACTGTACCCACCTATACTAGTAAGTATTAATATGAAAGGGGGACAACAACAACAACCGTGCTCCAACATAGACCGCATCATCACTTTCCATCAGGTGAGATGTTGTCAAACGTGAGCCCATTTAAGTATAAAAAAAAAAAAGAACGATCTCAATCTATTTCTAGACCGCAATCACTCAGTGTCTGAGGGGGAAACTGCGTTCCTTCGCAGTTCTCATCAACCCTTCGTGCATCGCCTGCGATAAATATAAAACTGAAGTGATTATATATACCTATATATATCCCTTTGAATGTATAAAATCATATCCATCAAAATGTCTTAAAACGCACCTACCTAATAAGAGTTTTGATGAAGCTTAAAATTAGCAAGTTGAAATAGCAATGGGCAGGCCACATCATTCGCAGAACTGACAACCGAAGAAAGGTTCTCGATTGGCGAACACAAACCGGAAGGCGCAGCGTAGGCCGACCCCCCACTATTAGGTGGACCAACGATCTGGTAAAAACTTCGGGGAGCCGATGGATGCAGGAAACGGCGAGTCTCAAAGTGCCGCTCTCCTGGAGAGGCCTATGTCCACCAGCAGTGGACGTCTTCTGGCTGTTGATGATGATGATGATGATGATGATGATGAGGATTACTTTCAGACCCTATCCTAGAACATCAAGCTTTCTATAAAGAAGATAATGTAGCAAGAGTAATGTGCCTTGTGCCTGAAAACTAAAATAGCAAAGATATTCTTTTAACGGTCTGCCGTGCTTTACGGAACCGAGTTTTGTAAATAGTTGTGCCGTGTGTCTTAAGATTTTTGTGGTTATCAAAAATCAGTAGCAAATTAAAACAATCTCCAACCCTAAGAACTGCACCTGTTAGATTACTTAGCTAGTCCGATGTCTATTAGGTAGAGTGAGTTATCTAAGGGGTGTCCCTGCCGCCAGCGGTTATCGCGCATCGGCTGCACTGACTGCAGACGGCACGCTACCAATTAGCTACCCTTGCTTCGTGTCAATCAGCGATGGCATTCGTATGTTGTATTCCGATTTTGTCACGGTCTAAAAAGAATTGTGTTGTTTTTCCCAGTATTATCTCAGTGATCGACCTTTTCTTGATTGAATTCTGTAGATTTTCAAGAATTAAATGTTATTGGTCGATTTTGAGGTGGCTGGCGTCCTCCAACCGCATATTATCCAGACAGTAGGTACCTAGTGGTATTTTAGCGCTTTCGATATTTTTTTAAGTGCCTAACTAAGAAAGATATTGGGAACCATAAATAATTATTAAACTAGGTAGTTCTATTTCTTGGAAACAGTCATAACTTTATGATAAGAATTTCCTCAATGAGTTGACGATAAAATGTTAAATGGCAAGTACCTAGGTACCTATATAAAGAGCCAACTGTGATTTATTTGAGAATACCAATTACCCAGATTACCCCATTATGTAAATGTACGCCGATACTGCATTCGCTTATCTAACATGCTACGTGGCACATGGCACAACATGAATGTATTATGTACCTATAGGTATGTAAATAGGATTTTGCATAACTGATGCCTATGCGATATGCAGCGCCAGTGTTCGAGGTCGTGTTGACTTCCGTTCCGGTTTCCAATGTTTTGTGCCGATCTGATGGACGGGCGCCCGACACTAAACCTTGACCTTCCTTCTAACTCTACGGAACTGGAACTGAGTCCTAGATAGTTCTGATATTTACTCTGGTTTAAAAATAATAAAACTAATCTTTCATACTCATATCGTAGACTCCTCCTACGCTGCGCGGCTTCAATCATCACGGGCACGCATGTGATTCTGTGCGATATACGAGATGTCAGATGCCATTCTTTATGATAGTTCTCTTTCTATGAGAAATACAATCTCCTTCTCCTCAGACTTTAAAAACGAATACGTATACGTACCTACTGCTACTGACTTACTGTCCCTTTCCATAGCTCTAGGTTCAGACTACTACGCTCTATTTTTTGCTAATTATTTCCGAAAAAGATTTTAAATATCCTTTCTTGTCTTTAAAGGAATTTTAAAACTTTCATTTGTTAGCACGCAAATTGAAACGCTTGGTTCTATCAGCTCAATAAATAGGTAGAGCCCTGCATGCAACTATGATAAAATACGTACTTATCTCCATTTGTAAGTACCTACCTATAAGGCTATAACAAAAATATAACAAGCACAGAGCAAAAAAAAACGCTTCCTATATAGGCGAAGCGAGGCGTCATTTGTTTCATAGCTCTGTGATAACAAGTCATGAACATATTATTATGCGTACTGTTTACTTTGCCTATACTTAAACAGGCGTAAAAAATGCGGTAAAGCACAAATAACGCATTATAAGTTATGAAGAATTTTGTTGTGGTTACCGCAGTTAGTGACCGCGCCAGTGTCGGGTAGGGGGCGTCCGGTGACCGATGGTATTGAGCGGCGCGCAAGGTCCTGCCCTTGAACCGAACAGACCACTGGCTATGGCTATGGCTGATTAACTAGGAGTACTATGCTCGTCATCAAAAGGTTACATCGGATTGACGGGCTAATGTAATGACTAATGGAGGTTTAGCATGTAAAGCGTCTTGGCCTTCAAGTCGTCAGTTGTATATAATTAATATTGAGTATACTTAATTTAGTTTTTGACCTAAGTATCTGATCTTGCCACGCCAATACTTATCGAGTTACAAAGTATAACTGCGCTACAAACAATATCATGGATATGTGTTTTAGTACATACAATGTAAAGACACTCTGTGGCCCTAATTTATACTGGGTAACGTTTAAGCATAGGTATATTGTAAGATAATTATTATAGTTAAGCAGGTACTAACGTAACTTAAATAATGAATAATGCACGAATATAAATGGGTAGCAAAAAGCAGGTCAAGTTTTGTAGTGGTGGTAACTTGATCGATGTATATAAACATTTGCAGTGTGTGGTGAAGTGGGGGCACTACGAGCGGTGCTAGCGGCAGGAGCCGACGCAGCGACACCCGACCAGCACGGGGGATACCCGCTGCACTACGCCGCGCAAATGTGCGGTGCACCAGCGGTGACGGACCACCAAGTAAATAAAAATACCTGCTCACAACATAAAATTTCCAGGACGAACTAACACTCAACGTGCTTCTTTGCAAACCGGCTGCACTATGATTAAAAAGCCCATTCCTTTACAGAGTAGGGGTGCAGCATTAGAAGTTCTTCGTGCACTTGTAAAAGAAGGCGGTGCACGCGTCGATGTGAGAGACGCTGATGGTCGTACGCCCTTGCTGTGGGCTGCATCTGCGGGATCTGCTGCAGCTGTGCTGGCACTGCATCAAGCAGGAGCCAAGGTTGATGACGCGGACAGGCATGTATAATAAAGTCAACATTTCTTGACTCTATAACCAAAAGCGAGATTAGAAAGATTTATGTAAATTAAAATAACGGTTGCAGTGTCACCCGGAACTTTAAAATAATAAAGTTTCGCGTGACACTGCACTGCGCACGTCATCCTGAGACATCACACAGTCTAGTAATCAGATTACTACTACACTGTGTAATCAGGTCATAAAGTCTCATTTGCCCATTAATTTCACTAGCTACAATGCCCTTCAAACCGGAACACAGTAGTGCTTGCACACTACTGCTTGGCGGCAGAATAAATGGCAAAGCGGTGGTACCTACCTAGACGAACTTTGCAGAAAAGTCCTACCACCTAGTATCTAGCATGATATAAATAAGCAAAACCACTAAGATTCTCACAATATTGTCTCGTAATTTGCAGAGATGGTCTTACGGCGCTGCATTGTGCAGCTGCTAGAGGTCATACTGAAGCATTAGAAACATTGGTGGGACTGTGCGGGGCAAGAGTGGACGTAGCTGATTCACATGGATGCACACCGTTACATTATGCAGCAGCACTAGGTCATGCAGACGCAACAGCTGCGTTATTAGATCACGGGGCCGATTCCCATCGTCAGGACAAGAGAGGTCGTAGTGCAGCTCACACTGCAGCAGCTAAAGGACAAATTGAGACCGTCAGGATACTCGGTATGCAACCTTCCAATTAGGAGATTTGTAGATTAATCAAACCATTAACCTTCGATGCTTATTTCAGGTGCCAGAGGAGCAAATCTCTGGCTAAGAAACTCTAAAGGTGATCTCCCCTTACATGAAGCAGTAGCTTCGGGAAGGCGTGAGTTGGTTAAATGGCTACTAGATGGCAGACCATCACAAGTCAACGCTACGAATCATGAAGGCCGCACGCCGTTGCATATAGCAACAGCAACAGATAATGCTGACTTGTGTCGTCTATTACTCGATCGCGGCGCGGAAGTTAATCCAGTAGCCAGGTCATCGAAGAACGATCCACTGACACCTCTAGATTGCGCGACCAGTCGAGGACATCGGTCGACTGCTAAATACATTCAAATGCATGGTGGTCTACCAGCGTCAAAACTGTCGAATACGCAAATTGTAATCGATGGGGCACCAATCACAGCCTTACCGACGCGTAAAGTAACGAGTACAAAAATTGATGTCCGAGATAGAATAAGGATAGAAAAACGAGAGGTAGTAGAGCTTTCTAGTCCTGTTCATGAAAAGAGACGTATACAAAATAAAACCGATAGTGAAACCACTAACGGGTCATCCTCTGATTCTAGAAAAGCGTCGAGAAGAAAGCCAGAAAATAAATATACTGATACGCATCGCGAGAGAAGAAAAAAGTTGATGCAAGTACAAAAAAGTTTTAGTGATGGTTATGACAGCGAGTTTGATGGTAGCAAAGGTAGTTCCAATGATAGAAAATATAGAAAATCAACGAAAAACAGATCAAAGAGCGAACCTTCACGACGACATAAAGCTAGCGCAAGGCATCGTCGTAGGCGTTACAGATCAGATTCGGAAAGTTCAGATTCCGAAAGTTATCCAGAGAAAAGGAAAAATAAAAGACACCGCAAGCGTAACAAAAGGAAGTATACATCAACATCTGAAAGTAGTAGTTCAGAGTCAACAGAGAGGCGTAGTACGAAACGGAAAGGGAAAAAAACTTCAATACATATAGAAAATGACGATGAAAAACAAAGTGTAAATATAGTAAAATTTAAAAGTACTGATCAACCTGATCGTTCACAAAGCATAGGAAAAAATGAGACTATTACTGCAACAACAGACAATGCAGTAACTGCTGTTCAAATGGAACCATACGTTGAACCAAATCAAACAGAAAAAAGGAGAGCTCATAGTGAAACTGAGACCGACACCACGTCCGTAAAAACAAACATGGTCGTTACAGAAGCTCAAATTCACATGGAACGTCAGTCTAGTCAACAAGGTAATTCAGAAATAACAGTTACACTAGATTCTTCAAACAACGTATCAATAGAAACGGCAAATATGTCAGTAACTCATAAAGACTTTACAGAAGAAACCAAATCTGACTCAGATAAACTTGCTGAGCCCTTAGAAGCTTTTGAAGTTTCTGAAAAAGATGGAGAACAGGAATTAGCTCCAGAACCTGAAGAACAAGATAAAACTGGTGCAGCTACAGGCAGTTCTACAGTTCAAGAAAGTCCTGAAGTTCCTTCCACTAAAGAAGAAAGTGAAAAAGAAACATCTGAAAACAAGGCACTAAATGAAGATGAAAATAAAGCTCAAACTCAAGATGAAACCAATGAAACATTAACGTCAAAAGAAGACTCTAAAGAAATGGCAGAAGATAAAAAAGAATCACCCGAGTCAAGCAAGGCTGATCAAGTTGCACTAACTCCGGAAAACGCTTCAAAGTCACCTAGCCCCAGTTTAGAAGCAACACGAAAAAGATCATTTCAAATATTGTCTGGCCCAGATGAAACATTAGACCAGAGCAAAAATTTTTCTGACATGAAAACTAGTTTGGATGCCACAAGTTTAGAAAAAACTGATACGCAAGAAAAAAGTCTTTCTCCGGTAGTATCTTTTGCTACTAAAGATGAAATATTCGAAAGCAAAGATTCAGATAAACAATCCGACCACCTTATGGGAGAGGAAGTACTTCACAGTGAAGTTGGACATGAGACGACGGAACAAGCTGAAGACAATTTGCTAAAAGGTAGTAGCGAAAGTCATGTGAGCTCAGAAGACAAAGGTAAAGAATATACTACTTCCACCAATGATAGCAGCGCAGAAAATGTTGAAAAAGAAATTTTTAAAATACATAATGTATCTGCTGAAGATCGTGCGGTGCAGCAAGTCATCATGGAGAATCTTTCAGAAGAGTTTGATGTTAATTTACCATTGTCACAGTCAACACCTAAGCGTACTCGAAAAACTTCTCAACAAAGTCAAGGTAGTAGTCGGAAAAGTAGTATTTATGAAACAGAAAGCTATAAGGTTCTATCAGATATCGCGAGCGGAGAAGTCACTACAGGTATCTTGAAAAAATCCAGTAAAACTGAGGACGGTTCCTTGGAAGATGATCAAGAAATCCTTGCAGGAAGTTCTCTCCTGAAGGAGGATAGTATTTTGGGTAGAGTTCCAAGCGTAAGCGATAACGAAATATACAGTCACAGTCAAGCGAATGGGCGCAGGAAGCGATTTCGAAAGAAAGGTAGGACAAAAAGTCGAACAACTGTTAGATCGAAAAGTGAGAACTCTGAAAGAGGATATGAGTCTAGTGGTTTAATGGATTCAGGGTTTGAACCGAGTCCCCGAGCAGTTCAACGTCACATTACGAGTCCGCGCTTAGCTGCGTATTACCAGCAAAGAAATGCCAGTGGAAGATATTCGGGAAAATCTGACAGCAGGATTCCGATTAGAAAGCCAGGCGATAAATATGCTGTAGATATGAAGTCAGTCACTCAGCGCATTCAAACCAATATGAGACGGTAAGAACAAACATGAATTAAAAATTGTTTACATAGAATTTAAAACATTTTTTTTATGTTTCAGATATTATTGTGAGCGTAAGATATTTCAACACCTGCTAGAATTGAAAAGATTGCAAATAAGAACAAGCAAAGCTAACGAGGCTGTACTAGTGAAGCGTGCTATCGACGAATACAACAAATCCAGCTTGACTAGCGTCGGACTTGGTCCTTACAACAATACTGACTTCTCATTCAGCAGCTTTGAAAAATTTCTCTATGAAAGTTTGAGGAAACTTCAGAAAAGCGGCAAGAAACATTTGGATAAATTGCCTGAAAGGCCTATAGATTTTGATTATGGAGAAAGTGAACTTTATAAGATGAGTGCCATTCCCGATAACCCTTGTCTTTGCACTAGTAAGACCCATCGATGTTTCCACGCTGTTCACGCGTACACGGGCGTACCTTGCGCTGCTTACTGTAAGTTTACAGACTTTAGACAGAATTCTGCCTACAGTTAGCAATTTAAAAAACGTATCTTATATCTGATTTCCATACATTTTATTTCCAGTACCTTTCAAGTGGGATCACCATACGATGCCAAAGCCAGCCACAGCAGGGCCCTCAGCTAAATCAAGAGGTTTTCTACCTAAGATCAATTCGAAACCCCCTTCCAGCTCAGGAAAAGCTCACGTTACCTTAGAAGTGTCCCACGGCACAGAGAAGCAGTTGATAGCCTTGCCAGCAGAAAAGTTGGACAAAAACAAGAGATACTACGTCACGTTTACGGTTAAAGGTTCTGAACCTACCTCGGATAATGACAATGCATCGAACGCCGCAAGTTTGAAGACTAAAAGTGTATGAGAGCATTTTTTTTCTGTATTCTAAAATGATCACAGACATCTAATACTATTGAATGTCTGTGAAAATGATACAGGAAACAGTAAAAATATCACTGCCAGATTGTTAAATGGCAGTACGTTTGTTGTTGGTAGCAAGAGATTAGACTGATCGAAGCCGTCCGAATGTTAGAAAGAATATTATTTTTATAACCGTAAAGAGATTGAAACACCACTGAAAGGATATAATGAAACGTTTTATATATTATTCGATAATGCTGTTCAGTAGTCTTCCTTTTGAAGTGTTATGAATAAAATGCACAGAAATAAATTTAACCAGATGTTTTTTGCACTTACCTAAATATGTTTTCAAAATACTCATAAATGTGTAGAAGTATACCTAATTATTGTGATACGATAAACGAGCTAAGAATTTGTCTTTATGGCCTTATCTTTTACCCTTTTTTAGGAAATAATAGTACTAGCTTTGATATATATCTTCTTGAAGGATACCTAGTCTTCATAGTTATAAGCCTTATTTTATAACAAAATTCATTTATTAATCTAAGAATATAAATAATAAAGTTAACAATAACAGTACCTACATAAAAGCAAACGTTTAACAGTGAAAACTACCAATCTAATAACTACTAAAGCGAAACGTAAGTCCAAAAGACTAGAAAAAGTACAGAAGCAAATATCAGCTAATGGCTAATGGATAGCTAATGGGTCATAGCATAGTCATAATAATCATAGTATTTAGACTCCGAGCAGTAAAGCTACTCCAGCAAGCGTCCAGCGAGTCGGCTTGTCCCTGGTCTTCAAGTTGAACGTCCACACGAATGTAGGACCACGCATCCTGTAACAAATGAAAGCTGTTTTTTGCTCTATTTGTGATGGGGAAAAATAATTGTAACGTGAGAATAAGTACTACCTACCAACAAACCCACCTACCTTGTACCTTGTTACATACCTTGTCCAACAAAGGTAAAATTACGAAAAATGTTTGCAGTACCCAAATGTAAACGTTTGGGCTGAAACTATATCGTTACTATAATGAAAGAAGAAAGAATACCCAAATAGAAAAAACCCGACTTGGTTTCTAATAATAAGCTGTAGAAAAATATTAGTTGACTGACCCACGTCTGTGGTTGATTGGTGGTAGAAAATTTGTATGACAAATTGCGCACTATTGGTAGTGCGAATAACAACCGAGCGCTAAAGTAATGTGACTTGACGTCGTACCACAGTGGTACTAAACACTAAAGCTCTCAGCTTTAAATAAAATCGGTGTTAAGCGTAATTAAAGAGTGCAGAAACATTTTATGAAAGGCAGGCTAAGGAAATCGAAGAAATTTCTGGTGAGTTACATCTTAAACGCACTTACCGTATCTTATAGACAGGGCACTCGTACACGTTTCTGACATCCTGCTTATCCTGCGTGACCGCCTTGACGTATATGACGGGCATGACGGGGAACAGGTCCATCATTCGCGACTCCACTATGCCTCCCACGGCCGTGTCCCATCGAGCGCCCTCCATGTATAGGCCGTGGATATTGGCGCCCTCGCGGGGCGGAGCACTACACAACGATGGAAAACACTGAATAGGTACTTAAAACCACTGAATACTTAATAGTACATGTAGAGAAGATTCTTCGCGATGTCATAATATAATCAGATATCTATGAAATGGAAGTTCTTCTGCATCGCAGTTTCCTTTCTCATTTTATTATAATGTAGGCGTGTTGACGTAGCAGAATGAATAGGTATCTTCCGAGTAAGCGTAAAGCGTGTCGCAGCTTCGGTAACATTTGCAGTTACCAGCAGGTGAGATGCGACCGGATGCTAACTCGGCTACAATTTTAAATAGTCACTTAAATAAATAGGAATAGTGACTTGCTGCTGCAACATAGTTCAGCTCGCACAGCGCTACAAGCATCCCTAAACAGCTGTCCCTTACTACTGCTATATCGCTGCTCTTCTGTCGAGTTACACGTAAAGGCTCGACCCGGTAAGCCAGGCCATGTAGGTACTTGCGGTTTTGTGCCTAAAGCACCGCATTTTTACCAGGCAAGTATTATCTTAGTAGGAGATCCTATTAATATTTAGGCGATATCTATCTTCGTATGAAATTTTATAGTATCAAATAAAGCACCTGTTAGTAACAGGCTGTTACTAGTATTTTTGGTCTCAAACGGTGTAACTATACCGAAATATGTCAACACTTTGTTGAAGCGCAGTGTAAAATTTTTTGTTTGCGCTTCACCAAATCGGATACGCAAAGGTTACAAAAATGTGACTAAACTGAAGATATACTGCATGTTCTACCTATTGCTCGGGTGAAAAACCGTAGGTGCTCATTGCACATCTTATGCTCGGCAAGATAAAATGCATAGATCGAGTCATACGTGCTGTTCACGTTCAGTTAATACCACAAAGCTATTGAATGGTTACTTGAAGTCTCCCCGGTTCTTCTTGGTAACGTCACAGTTGAGGCACATCTTGTCAAGCGGCCACTCGTTCTTGCGCGCCGTCTGCTGCATGATGGCCGTTAGGAAGGATTGCGGGTTGAAGAAACCGGCCAGCCACACTGCGGGCGGAAGCTAGAGGAGGAAACAAGGGGCAAGAACCAATCACCTGTAGGATGGGTTCCAACGATTAAAATAGCCTTGTCATCTTTCAAACTTTTTGTAAAAAGTGAAATTCAACATACTTAATTATGTATATGGAAAAATGTAAATAGTAATACTAATCAGCAAACGCACTTTCAATCAAAGCTACACAGATATTTTGAAAAGAGCATTTTTCGTCTCATTCCAACCACTATTGTCAACATTGCCAGAAAACAACGTTTACCTTCCATCATAACAGTTTTGACGAGTTGCGTAGATAAACAGAAAAAAGTTGAGAATAGTTGCCAAAACTGTATGTCCGCAAACGCTCCGTATTTTTGCTACTACTCAGATTAAGTAGTGCCTCATAAGCACTCGGCTAGTTAGCTTCATGCTACATTCACTATATAAAGAAAATCCCCTGATCAGTTATCTGACCTGGCAAGCCTCATGCAAGGTCTTGAACCATAATAAGGTACAATAAAATTGAGCCCTGGCAAAACCTGCATAATATAATGAAACTGCAAGGGTTACGTGGTCCTTCCCCACAGCTGACTTTGTTATCGCCATGGTATACTAACATTAAAGTCCCCGGACCAGTTCTCCAGTTCAATAAGCCGCATGCAAAGGTCCGCAAACCATGCGGCAAGGCCGAGTAGGCTGGGATACGCGAGCTTAGTCCACGCTTCAGGCACTTTGTCCATGAACAGACCTTCCATTAAGTTCTCCATGTCGCTGCTGATCGTTAGCTCACCCTGGGGGCAAACAGCACCTTTACATTGATTGGTTGAAGAAGTAAAAGGCTCTACCTGTCACCTAAATTAGGAAGCAACGCAATAGAGACACCTCCAGTATTACAGATGTCTCATGTCCATATTATTAAAGGCCACACCCACGGTGACTTCCCACTGTAGCCTATACTCAGCGGCTGTATCAATTTGACTGACATTCTGCATACATTACAGATTACTGAAACTACCGAGATCTTGGTAATAATGTCTTGTTGCGTTTATGACTCCCCATAGTAGCGTAAATTGAGAGTGAAAGCACGGGCGTCTTTCAGTTTAAGAAAACTTTCTACCGTGCAGATTTCTGCTTATAGAATCGAATAGAATTGCTATCTCTCTGTGGATGTTGTAAGAGCCGACTAAGGGAGAATAATAGGTGCAAATGCTTGTTCACAAAGGTGGCCAATCGTAAATAGAACTGCCTAATCTGCAGTGCAAGCACCGATCTTCGGTTCGACAAATATATCGAGTTGATAAACAGATTTTATTTATCGATCTAAAAGG
The DNA here is from genome assembly GCA_963580505.1 of Ennomos erosarius. NCBI lineage: Eukaryota > Metazoa > Arthropoda > Insecta > Lepidoptera > Geometridae > Ennomos > Ennomos erosarius. The sequence continues at coordinate 7,710,071 of OY756996.1, read as the reverse complement.
TAACTTGTAGCATCGGTAATTCTTGTCGAAGTCTTATTAGGCGACATCTTATCGATCATTCGTTCGTAATTCTCACAGAGTAACTTTATATTATAGAAAATTCCACAGATTAGGGAAAAAATTGGAGGCTAAAGAAAAGAGGTTAGTCATTCATTCATGAAAAACACCTACTTAAAGGATTTATTCTATTGAAATATTACAGAAAACCATTATTTTCATGTGAAATCCGATTAATTATTGAAGAGAAACGAAATAATATCTATATTGGCCGAAAGGATTTTACCTAATTCATCATCATCATCATTAACAGCCTGAAGACGTCCACTGCTGAACATAGGCCTCCCCCCGGGAGCGCCACTTAGGGCGGCTGCTCGCCTCCTGCATCCATCGGCTCCCCGCGGCTTTCACCAAGTCGTCAGTCCACCTAGTGGGGGGCCGGTCTTCCAGTTCGTGGTCGCCACTCGAGAACCTTTCTTCCCCATCGGTTGTCAGTTCTACGAGCGATGTGGCCTGCCCATTGCCATTTCAACTTGCTAATCCTAAGAGCTACATCGGTCACTTTAGTTCTCCTGCGGATCTCCTCATTTCGGATCTTATCTCGCAGGGAAACACCGAGCATTGCTCTCTCCATAGCTCGTTACCTAATTATTCAGTTGCAAATATTTTATCAACCATATTATTATATTAGATGTAGTGCTTAGTTGATATATGATAGTAAACACATGAAACTTGGAATAGGTATTTAATACTTTTTCATTTCTTCATGGAAAAACTACTGTATGGATTTGACCACCAGCAACTTCTCTCCTGTTCCCTGCAGTGCTAGGGATCTTGATGTAACTGCTGGTGGTCAAATCTATACAGTAGTTTTTCCATGCGTGAGATTTTGAATTTATTGATTCTCAAGACATCTCGACGCTTCCATTTTTCGGCTTACAATATTAAAATATAGCCAAAATCCAGTTTGAAAATATTATAATATTATTGGTTATCGAGCAACTATGGAAACCCGATAAAATTCGATAAGTTTGGCAAGATTAAAACGATGACAAATGTCAAAAATTAGATCCATGCGTGGTTTAGTCGACATAGAACGACATGATCGTTAAGATTTATCGAATTTATATCGAAGTCGATAAAATACATTCCGTGCTACCGATTACGTTTTATCGAAACTTTATGTCAAATTTGACATGAAAATTCGTTAAATATATCGATCGGAAGATCGGTGCTTGCACTGCTGTTCAGTAGCACGATAGCTGAAGAAGCGCGAACGCGGAAAGAGATTTAAAATTTTTAAACCCTTTCCATTTTGTTTTAATATATCATATAATTACAATAATATATTTTACCTTGAGCCCTAACTCGAGTTCCTTCAAGGACCGTCGTATTTCCCCCATGAGTTTGTTCATCCGCTCGCACTCCTGGAAGGCGACTATGATGAATGGCGTCAACTCCTCAACCTTGCCCATCAGCTCGATCAGATTGAACGGTTCCGGCACGCGGTCTATGATATCATCCAGGATTACTCGCACCTGTTACGGACCAGTTGATTGCTGAATATAGGAAATTTTTATAGTACTTTGAAGCTTATGTCACAATTTTTGTACGTTAATGAATAACGCAACGAGCTTGTCATTCGCCTGATGTTAAGCATTGTGATCGCCCATAACAGTTACTGTAACTGTTATGGGCCGCAATGACGCGAAACTCTTATTATTATTGCGTATTTTATTGTTCCAAGTGGCGCTGGTCAACTGGTCATAGTCTCATTTTCCCGGTAATTTCACTAGCTAATACAGAACCCTCCAAACAGCACAGTATTGTAAAGTTCAATTAGAATAAAAGTAAATACCGTTTCTTCTTTAGTAGCCCCACCTCCCGCAGCCGCGCCCGCATCTCGTGGTTGCATTTCAAACACCACCTGTTTACAAATATTTTCTTAGCATCTGCGGAATTCTACGTTATTGTTCAACTTTTTTTACTGCCATACATCACACAATAGAAGTGGCCACTTCCACTTTCTGGAAAATGCAGCGTAAGCCGGCCCCCCACTAGGCGCGGAGAGTCAATGGATGCAAAGGCAAGCAGCCGCTCAAAGTAGTTGTTGATGATGATGACTTTCACTTTCGATTTTTCCTAGACAAGTTTACCTTAAACAATCTCTCGGAGACAGTAGTCAGGTATCCAATCTCAGCATTGGGGTGCAGTCCATAGAGATAGGGTGTCTCATCGGGAAGGAAGTCGTCGATGTACTGGTGGTAGCCCACGTAGTCAGAGTTAGGGGGAGATATAAACCCTTGGGCTAGAACCGCTTCGCCGTCCACCTATGAGGTACAAAAATATTTCATAAAAATAAACACTGACGTCCATATGAAAAAAAAGGTAACCAAAGTATGGGACAGCTGCCATCTCTATATGGAGTAAAATAAAAATAGGCCTAAAGTTACAGCATACATTCAAAGATAAACAGAACTAAAATGAATTTCTTTGAACAGTTAAAAAGGCTTGCAGGCTTTTTAAGATACAACATGACTGCTCATATTGAACATGGAAGAACTTATTTGGAATGAATATTTTTTGTGCGAGATTTAATAAATGTATAATGCTTATCAGCATCATCAGTTGCTAATCCGGTCCATTTCTAGTAATAAGCCCAATTTCTCTTACATAATACTTTCTTGAGGATATCTTCTTAAGCAGGTCAAAGGTTTTGCAGTTTTTCTAACATCGATGGCGGCGCAATTTGAGAGCTTTGTGAACTCAACTCACCAATTCCGGCACCATATACTCCAATAAGAAAGTCCTACACAGCCTCCTGTCCCAGTCATCCGTGATATGTCCTCCGTACATAATCTCTCCGAATAGATACCGCAAGTCTTCCCACGGCACGCGAGGGTTTGCCTCCAAGTAGTTGAATAAAACGTACACGCAGATTGTCAGATCGCCGAAATTGAATGGGTACACTCTGGAAAACGTATGGTAGATGGTAGTGAAGAGTATTATAATATTATATGTGATGAACGACTAAAGATACGGATGGTAAGAGCCCAAGAAGTTTAGTGTTAGAATATGATTTTAGAGTCTCGGTGCTGTTCGTTTGTGATGTCACTAACGTTTTTATTTTCAACTCGTGCTAAAACATTGATACCTTGATTGAGTAAAAATTATTTAACAATCCAAAACAGTGTAACCTATGGTTTGGTACGCATGGTAATGGTACAGATTGGGAGAAGACCTTAGTGAATAAAATAATTTGACACTATAGTACCAGGAAAAATACGAAAAAATTGTCTCCACAGAAAATCTTAAAAGATGTAGCAGCTCCGTACCTGTTCCAACCTTGCGGACCGAACTTGCGCCTCTCAGCGACCACTGCGTGGAAATAACACAATGCGAAGAGAACCGACTTGAACTCTGCTTCTTTGCTGCACATTTCCAGTGTTTCCTGGCTGAAGTTGTCCAACGACTGAAAATACGAATTTTTGTTTGGGATTTTTACTCAAGTCTACGGTGCACTCATATTTTCAGACGTATTTAGGAACTAAATTCGAATCATAAGGACCTATCCTCAGTTCACGTCATGTTTACCTTATGTAAGTTAGCCCACATTCCAATAGGCGGCTCGTTGGTGATCTTGATGGCAGACTCTAGAATCCCTTGAGGTATGATGTGGTATATCGGGTCTGAAGCCGGCTCGGCGCTGAGGAACAATCTATGCAAAACATAAGCAGCATGTAAAAATAATACCGTTTTGGATTTAGCTTTGTGTGCAGTTCAAAACAAGAACAGTGCAAGTTAACGGATGGTTCATAAGACCATGACGCCACGTTATTAGGAGCATACCAGCACCATGCATAAGAACTATCCTAAGTCTTGAGAACAACGAAGTTTGAAACACACAGCACAAATACCTGTGCAATAAATAGCAAAACTGGCCATATTCCGGTAATAATTAGATGGTTATTTCTTTAGCATAACAACATTTTATCCAAATTACCTGTATTCCGGTAAAGGATTGTCGAAAGTCTCCTCCATTTTCTTTTCCAACTGTGCCAGCCACTTTGCTACCAAATGTATGTTCTGTAATATGACCCAGTGGCCGTGAGTGGAGGCCACGCTCATGGCTTCTTCAGCCACGACTTCTTGGCCTTGTCCGAGAGAGACTATGTGGAAGTTCTTCTTGTCAGTTGAAAAACCTATCTTGCGACCAAGCTTCTCTAAATCCTGAAAAATATAAACCAGTTTCTGGATTCGTGAGATTTCATTTCTTTTTTGTATAGCTAACAGTTAATGTGGTATCGTATATAAGTATATCGATGCCTCTATCTACATATAATACACTGATGAGATATGAAACACTATAAATGAAAACGAAACGATGGAAAAACCTACTCAATATCGACAACAAAATGCAGTTTTATTCCAAAAATTCTCTATGTAGCAAATATTTACGTGTATTTACAGATGTCGCTACATTGTTGGTACGGTACGTATAAGATACCTTGAGAGGGTCAACTCCGGGCGACAGAATAAAGAACATCGCGGTAGTACAGTTACTCTCCTGGAAGGACTTCTCGAGAGGTGGTGTTCGGGCCTCAACGTATTTCGTACCAAGATTCTCTTCGCAAAACGCGCTAGCAAATGATACACAAGTTTTGTGAAAATATTAACAATTACGAAATCCATCAAACAGTATTGAAGGAAAATGTGTGGGAATAAGGTGGAAAGGAATGGCCAGATAGGATTTATTTGAAGGCTCTATCCTGATTTGACGGTAGCTTATTGATTTTGTCGAATCTTTTGTCATCATAATGTCGATTTCTACGCATATGCGACTCATTCGTAAATACTAAGTGTCATCAATAGAATAAGACTATTTTTAGGAAAACTATTTAGATATTAGTTTTTCTAAATACAGAGGTATTAAGTAGTATGAAGTATTAACCTGGAAGCGTAAGACATTCGATCCGGTCTCAGCGCACGCATAATGCAAAGCCTTTGAAGGGCAGTCTTGTTTTTCCACTCTCCAGGCAACTTGTCTCTCTCAGGCGCTTCGCCATCGGTATACTTCTGCCATCTGGTGAAGACAGAATTTCATTTCTATTGTAAGATTCTGATTCTGTAAGACCATAACTTTATCATCATCCAAACAAGTTCTTTAATGACATGAAGCAGGTTCAATATTTTGAAAACAACTGACAACAAATGATTTACCAAGCGAAGAGTCTCAGTTTCAGATTGGGAATAAATGATTTCACATATTCACTTCTCCGTTACCGGTAGCATTTCACAACCGATTCCCGTGAAGTTTGAGAGCAGATTCGAAATATATGGATTTTTTCCAATGCATACTTGCAATTTTTTTTCAAAATGGCAGGGCCATTGGGGTATAAAATACATGAGTTTTCAAAGAGAGACTCGCGAGGTTCCACATAGCCGATAGCTTTACAACGTAACAGAAAGTAACAGTGGAGTTTATTCATGTATTTATTTTCACAAGGTGATTTTTTGTTCGAGCAGTCAAAGGAGCAGAGGCGTTAGTACCTTTTGGCGGCACCTTCAATATCTCTATCAAGATTCTCAAAGGCGTCCATCTTGGAGAGCGCGACGATCCCTCCGAACGAGTTGTTGGAGAGCCACGAGTAGGGGGAGTTCTCCGGCGCCACCGCGTACTTCAGCAGGAAGTCCAGCTCGCGGGGGTCTATCTTACCCTCTACAGTTAGCACCTGCCAAAAATGAACCCCTTACATGTATGACCGCGACCCCTAAATATAAAATTACAACTTTTTTATTGTATCAACATCGACTTTGAATGACATCGATATCCCACGTGGTAATACAACGAAAAACACTTTTATCTCTTCTTTGCATGTATGGGCACCCTTAAAAAAAAAAAATTTATAAACTTGAGTTTCACTTACATTAATGTCGCGCAATATTTCAAGCCTAATACGCTAATAACTTTGGAAGTTATAAGGCTGTAAAAGATTCAGATGGACCTATAGACATGACGGAATTAATAGTGGTCCTGATGGTGGGTGGTGGTGGTGCGTGGGGTGGTGGTGGCTGGTGGTATACGGAACCCTAAAAACGGTGGGAATACATTTTATACATCAAGAATGAAATCAATAAGTTACAAAATTATACAAGAATATCTACAACTGCGCTAATAAATGGGTTATCTCCTACATTGGGCCGAAGTCAATCCCAGCCTCTGGAGCCAACGCCAGCGCATAGCACTACATTTTTCAAAGTACAACGACAGTAAACATACCTGAAGGGTAATCAAAAACAGGAAGACCAGCTTATCCCTCTCAAAAAGTCCGCGGCTAGTGTAGACGAAGACAGCGAATGTGATGCTATCAAGTAAACTGCGCACTCGAGAATCCAAGTCTTCCGCTTCCGGAGCCGTCGCTAGAGCTTCCTTGAACACTACGCTGTATGCTTTCAGTGAGAACTGGTACATCGGGTTTATCTTGTAGATGTCGTTTAGGATGAAGTAGAGTAGAGACGCGCGAGTGGCTGCGGCCCTGTTGAGTAACCAAAAATACGCGGATGTTCATTTTGTTGATGACTTGACTTGAATTCTTGGTTTATGGCTTCTGTGGCTAGTTGTCACAATTCTGCCAATTTTGTTTGTGTTTTTTTTTGTTTATGTTTTTTTTATGAGAATGAATGACGTAACGAGCCAGCCAGTCATTCACCTGATATTAAGTGACACGGCCGCCCATAACAGTTGGTAATAGTTGGTGTTGTTGGTTTTATTTGGACATTTTATGGTGCACTTGCACCCCTACTGCGTAACCTTTCTGATAATGGACATCGCCGTTCATCCCGCACGCGCCAATTCACAAGTCCAAGAGGCACACGATTACCATCGCCACTAGACTTACGCTAAAAGAATTTTATTGGGTCAAATCACAGGAAAAACTTTGATTAGGTACAATCACAAACATACCTGTATCTTTCTCGAGCTTCGTCTATCTTCACCGACGTTACCTTTCCCTCTTCGACCTTTATTTCGATGTCACCAGCGGTTTTCTTTGTCGTTTCCAAATTAATGACAAGAGCGGAGTCGCTCAGAATGTCAGGTCCGGCTGAAGACAGCCGCTTCAGGAGATCGTCCTCGAGCGTCTTTAGCGTGATTTTGAAGTCGTTCTGTTGCTTGGTGAGACCAGCTCGAAGGCTTTCTAGGTCGGGTCTCTCGGATTTGACGACTTCGCCTAAAAGTTGTTCTTCTAGACTGTAAGATAACAGAATGTCAGTAACATACGCTTGCGCTTAAGATTTTTTGTGGTTTAATGCCGTTTTCTCAGTCATATTAATCTAGAACAAAAAACTGCATACATACAAATATGATGCTATGTGGAATGTGGAAAAGGAAATCACGTACTTCAGCAGCTAACTGTACGAAATGGGTAATGGATAAACTAATAATTACTCAGTGCAAACTTTTATTTGAAATGACATAGACGCAACGTGTTAATGCCCACCGCGTTTTAGCAGGAAGCAAACGGTAGGTACTTATATATTGTATTCATGGAAGGGTTAAAAATTGGCAAAGTAAAGAATCAAGTGATTTCTAATGATAATATTTTCGCTAGCACCATTTGAAGAAGCTGATAACCAACATATGTCTGCACTCTATGGCTGTAAATATCATGGATTAAAAACTATACATTATTATAATTCGTACCCATCTCTCGTGACAGTGAAGTTGATCAGCGTACACTGCGCCTGCATCTCAGGCTGGTAGTGCGGGTTCGCTAGTTTTGTTTGGAGGATGAAGCGGAAGTGCGGGTGGTAATCTATTTCTCTGTCACCGATCTGGAAACAAAACACAGCGGTTTCTTAAAACGACATGTCCGCTAATTGTATAAATGTTACGTTTTCATCAGATATTGTTGTCATAACGATTTATATCGAAAAAAAAACGATAAGCTTTTGTCACTATGTCCACAACAGTATAAGATACCTCTCACCTTCAACACTTTCCCCTTCCGTATAAGCACGCGGCCCAACAAAGGCTCAAGCACAGCGTCCACAGTCTCGCCGATATTCTCCAGTAGAACAACATCTCCGTTCGACACCGCCCTCTCAATGCGGTCCAAGTAGTTGCGCTGTGTCAACCGAATGGTGACCAGTGCGTCGCCATAACGCGACTTGATCCATTTTATGCCTTGTCTGGAAAGTTATTTAAAGCACGTTACATGCATATTTTGTGATGACTAAAGTGTCAGTAGTAAGCAAACGACCGACACCATTAATCGGTGGCATATAAGATAGTAGGTACCAATTATAGGACATGGCATCATGATAAGCCATTGTATGGAATCCTCTTGACTGAAAATAGTGAGACTAAAACGAAATCACTATGTTAATGCTGGGTATTATTAGCATGTACTGCTATAGTTTTATTGAGTTGGTCCGTACAGTTGCGGGTCGATCATGAGCGGCCATCGCGCCGAGTTGGTGAGAATGGTCGCGTTCTCAGTACTCATGGTGTCCGATGGAAGCCCCTCGTTGTTCCAGCTCGCTACTTGCGCATCATCCGTCAGCATAGATAATGGATCCAGGCCTTCTGTAGTCTCGATTTTGGGCTGCAAAAAAATTAATTGCTTGAACAAAGGGGATATAAACTTATCTACATTGTAATCGTGTCTTAGAAATTTCGAACAGTGTAATATCTGCGCGATTGTGCAAGTTTACAAGTAGGATGCCTTATCCTGTTTCTTAGCTTGCAAAATCACACAGAAAACTTACACAATATCGAATAAGCTCTCTATGAGCAAAAAAGTGCATTAAAAAGTGCATGGAGGATAGATGGTGTAAGAAAATGACGTACACTAATCTATACACCTGAAAATAACTTCTTAGAAAATTACCTTCAGAAAACCTAATAATTGTTTTATAACAAACATGAAAATTGACATATTATATTTAAGGTACAGTGGACCTAGCACGAATATTTACGCGTGCGAAGTGTAACGTTAACGTAAGGCAGTTGTATGACATTTGATCAGCGCCCCATACAACTGCCTTACGTTAACGTTACACTTACGTGCGCGTAAATATTTGTGCTAGGCCTACAGATGCTTTTATGAAATGATAGGGCAAACAAGCAGTCAGCCCACTTGAGGGCATCTATGGGAACCTGCAAAACCAATCGCACTGCCGGTGCGTTGCCTACATATTTCAGCTAACTCACATTAGTTTTCGCCAGCTCAGGCACCCAGTCATCGTTTATAAGCTGCAAGCGATACTTTCGCGTGAAGCATCCGACGTAGGAAATGAATGCCGTTACTAGGAGCACGTCTCCAGGAAGCATCACGCCTGATTCCTTTAGGTTGACTACGGTTGCTGACCAGCTAGAACGAAAATAATAGTTCGTCAAGAAGAGTCAAGAAGTCCGGAAAAGACCACGCATTTCTACTATACTTTCAACAGTGGTGGATGAGAAAACTATACAAGGTGACCTTGAATTGGTATGTTATCCCGAAATGGGGGGACTGGGACCATGATACCCTAAAAATTGTGAGAGCCTTACTTGAAACTGGGTGTTTCCAAACCTCAATGGTAAAAAATAAATTCACTCGCAAAATCGCACGTGCGATCGCTACGAGAGTTAACAAGTTACCATAAATTCATTTCTAAATAAAGGTCGTTAAACTCATTTATGCGCACTCGGTCAACGACGAAGTTCAACCACCCAGCTGCGCTAAGGCTATTTTCGAACGTAAACTTTACATGGCATTTCTTCAATGAAAACTATTAATTTAGTAAAGTCGAAGAAGAAACATTGTTTACCTTGGGGGTGTAGATTTTCCCCTTTCGGGATAACATACCAATTCAAGGTTACCTTGTATAAACGTACCGTATCTTTTCTGAAGCCAATCCGTTGACTAATCTATTAGCCAAATCGATGGTAGCGTTGGTAGCGTCGGCTTCGGCTTGGCACTTCATTTTCTCGTTTACGGCATCTTGGAAGGCTTGCAATAATATTTCTAATTTTTCCTCGAGTTCCTATGAAAAACAAAATAATATTGTATGTTTTTTTTTTTTTTGACAAAGCACCGTATACGTTCGATTATTGGGACTCATTTTAGTTGTACTAGATGGATCAAACACACCATGCATCTGCGCATATATCTATGCCGTTGATCAATGGCCTAGACGTGCTGGACTAAATTTGGATCAAAACAAATATGACATTGGGTCGTAAGGAGCTCGATGGTCTATGAAGACAGCAAAGAAGAGCTAGTTTTTTGAGCTTTAGCAAATACATTAGCAGACACTACGGTTATGCTTTTAACATCCAGCTGAAGTTGTAGTTACATGTATCTGATCAGTAAGGAAGGAGAGCTTGTCCCTGGCAGCCTGTAACTCCGCGTTAGCCGCGTTGAGAGCGCGTCTCTTGGGCTCCACAACAACGTAAACATCGTAGAACTTGCAGATGTTGATAACCCAAGCACAGAGGCCGGCCGCCGCCGCTGACTTTGACATTATGAATTCCGCATTAAACTGTGGATCCTTTATGTACGGTTGTACTGCCTGGAACATAAAATATTGTCTATAGACCAGAAACAATATTAAAGTGAACATGAACAACATACTTTTAGAATTCTCTCCGTGAATTGTTTCTAGTTATTATTTTGATTAATCTTAACCTTGATTACGTCAGGGTGAATGTTTTCTTTGTCATAGTACACCAAATCGTACAGGAATTGATCGACCTTGGCCATCATCAACTGTAAATTAATGTATTCTTGTAAGTAAATACATAAACAGGTAAAACAGGTAATACAAAAAAATATAAACTGAAATACCTAACTTTTCTAAACCATTTTGCCCATTTAAAATTTTACCTTAGTGAATTAGGCGACAGTTTTAAGCTTTAAGCGCACCTTGCAAGCTTTCCAAGATCTGTCCTTAGGTATCTTCCCCTTCTTAGAGAACAGCACAAGTACAGCTGCCGTTACGTTGACGACGGCGTCGGGTGGGGACCCGAAAGACTTCAGCTCCGTCAGGTTGTTCTTATTCAGCGTATTCAGCGCTTCTTGTGCCGCCATTAGAGCTGGCTCTGCTTTAGCCAGATCGTCGGCGCAGATTTTCGCTTTTATTGTCACATCCTCTTCTATTACTTTTACTTTCTTTTCCTCTTCCGCGGCTGTGGGGATTAAAGAAGCACGGAGGATACTTTCTAGCAGATCTAGATTAGGTACCATTTCTACATTAATTGTTTTGTTGCATAGCAGCTATTATAGCAAAACATTTTTACGCTTACGCTTTTCCTCTATTACTCATAAACGGGTGTGAACTGCGTATTATCTTTTCTAGGACCCATTACACAGTTTCTTGCACAACATTAAATAGGACCTAATATGGGCGTTTGTAATCCAATAACAATGGTTAGCTAAAGAATCTTCATATCGTATGACTTACCAAATGCTTTCTCCTTGGACACTTTGTCACTCTCAGCGCCGACAACATCAATAAGTGCCTCGGCTGCTTTGTTCTTCTCTTTCAGTATTATCTCTTGTTCGGCTAACGTTACCTACAAATAAAAAATATTCAATAAATTATTTTTTGAGAAAAAAGTCAGACAGCTCCGTCTATTCTACTCATAGTGTTTCTTTCCGTGACAAGTGATCTCGTAACCAATCAAATATTTTACCATACGATCTAATTCATTCATCTATTGCTTACGCAGTTAACTCAACCTGACGAAAAAAATACCTTCAAGACCGAGACATCAGCGGCACAAGACGCCAACTTCTCCAACCCATTCTCAAGCCTCAGGACCATCATTTTCAAGTTCTTTGTCTTCTCGTTAAGCAGTTTGCTGTATAAAGCAATCTGTTCAAGGAATGTCTTGGGCGTGGTGTAGTTATAACGGCGTTCGTTTTGGAAGTATATCGCTGACATCTGGTTCACGCTTTGGTGGACGTGTGACATAAACGCGGAGACCGGTTCCACTAGCTCGAGCTGAAAGAGAACGGTACAATGAAATCAAATTCGTTTTTATCTAATACACAAAACAATAATATATTATCTTTTTACATAAGCGAGTTGGTAATTAAGGTGCCCTTCTTGAAGTAGTCAGCTGGCAGCGGGAACAATTTTCAAAGTAAGGTAAAAGATGTTCTATAAACTTAATATTTTATTAACATGCTTTCAAAACTGTACGTGAGAATACATCACAACCAGTTCCCTATCTTTAATAGCGAATTCATACTTCTACACTCGTTAACGGCGCGCGGTAGATATGCACTTCATCATAGTCTTACATAGAAAACCCAGCCACGTTTTGAATTCAGGTTAGCTCCGGTGTTTCTGGCACCCATTTTTGCGTCTTATCTGGCTTTGTAGAAAATCTGCAAACGATATTAAAGACTAACCGGCAAAGACTCGACTTCAGCTATGAACCGCTTGGAGACAGATCGAAGCGCCTCTCGCGGCCACTCGTGGAACCAATTGATGGCGGTGCAGTTCACGAGCGACGGGAACTTGCGCGCTCGGATACGTAATGTCGCGCCCACGGGTGAGAAGCATAGCACCACCTACCATGTAACAATCAACGACAACCACTTTTAGACCTTGAATACGTGCAAAGTTAAAGAATGCTGACGTATAGCATGTTAAATGACGTACGAGGGTTTGTACGTCCGATTTCTTGGATGTGAGTGGATCAAAACAATTAGCTAAGAACCATCCCAACCACCCAACCAACCTGATTTCTGTTGTAGTAAAAAGTCGCACGATATTTAGAGATTAAAGGGTAGGTATCATAACTTGTGGACATACCTTCAGCATTGTCCTCACGCGGTTTATAAAGAATTTCCAACAGTTTTCACGAGTGTCGGGGACGCCTGTCGCTTTAGTCTGAAATAATAATTCGATTGCATTCTACCATTTAGAGCAATAGAACGAAATTATTGACTCTAGTCAGATAATATAATTAGCAACACCATGCATAACTCATTCACTAAAACCTTCGCCAAAAATCAACCTATGCATTGCTTACCTATTCAAGAGCAGAGTAAATAGGTATCTTTTTCTAAATAAGCATGTCCCATCTTTGGCTTTACCTGCACTTACCCATCAGGATTGATGTGACCAATTTACAATTAAAAAAATGAGTACAGGCCGTACGAAAAATCAAAGATACTGACAAACGGTTGACTATGATATGTAGTAGAGCCATTCTGACCTCTCCCCGCACTCCGTTGATAATGTTCTCAGTTTCATCATCAGCCAGCAAGTCAGGTATCTCCCCGGAGGCCAGTAGATCGTTGATAAGCACAAGGAACCGCTCGTCAGCCACCTGAGCATCCGTCATCAGGAATACGTTGCCTATGTTCTTGAGACCAGCCTTTATGTATAGCCCCGCTAGAAACACAATCATATTACCCTGTGCAAGATTTGATGTACACTCACATAACACACCCACACCTACAGACGGAAGACGTTCACTGCTGAACATAGGCTTCGCCGATAAAACATCACTTTAAATGCTTATCTTAAGGCGCTGAATGCTCCCAAGTCGACTATTTTGAACGTGATTACCTCAAAACGTATACCACTTACAAGATTGAAAAAAATGCACGTTAATACTGGTCATATCTTCTTTCCATCTGCCGAAACCGAAACACGTTTACGAAAAGTTTTCTCGATAGAAAAAAATGAAGTGAACTCTAAAAAATCATTCAAACGTCCTAAAATGTTACATTATAATAAGACACACCATTGAAATAAATCATACCGATAAGTTATGTTTCAATGCATCCGTCTATAAGCTTATTTATAAAAATAAGCATTTCTTTTATAACTAATTATTTGTCCCGAGAAATGGAAAAGTCGAAGTGCAACGCAACGTTATCGCCATATTTTTTGCTATGCATAAAGCGACCTTAAAAGGTACAAAATAAGTTTCAAGTCTGCTGTAATAGACGTGCTCGCATTGGGTCCTGTCAGTGCCTTAAGGGGAAGTTTGCCATAACAACCACGCTTGACAGGCGCCTCTGTGCGGTGGTCGCATAAAGATAATGTACCGATGAGAATGCTGCTGCCTATTCCCTGGATATCTACACTCATATTGTAATAATCTATTATGAGTTTAAAACAGCTGGCTAGTGGGCATAATCAAGCGTTTACCGAGTAATTATCTCCGAACTGTTTACTGGTGTTCCAAACAATTTTTCTGAAAAGTTAAAATGCTAGTTTACCTAAATCAACTTTCAAGTCATTGATGCTGTATCCTTTCCTCAGTTGTATCTGGAACACTTCCAGCGAAGAGATGAAGGCACTCAGCCTGGATAGAGATTGCTTGCCAGAACCACCCACGCCGACTAACAGCGCGTTGCCTCTTGGCGCTTCTAGGATACGGTTTATTCTGTAAAATTACATTTTGGCTGTATGATCTAAATCTCTTCATACTTTATTTATTTTTTCTAAGGGGTTTTATCGCTACCAGTAGCGCTTATAGCGAAGCTCTACTAACTGCTCTTAATTTGCGTGATCATTACTTATGAATCATACTTAACACTTATGGTCACGGGTGAATATTACAAAAAGTGGTATTTCTACATCTGAGCGCTACAGTGATTAAAAGGGCACGATAAGCCATCGGTTATAAAATAACAGTTGTCAAGCAAATAAAAATCCTCTATTAAAGGCCGTTTAAACTTTAGTTTTCATGTTACAAGGCACACTAATAATTAGGAAGGATTAACTGTCTTACAAGGAAACATTACAAGTGGTTCACCTGCAAATATGATACATGGCATCTTCAAAAAGCACCAAGTTCATAGTGGCCACGAGGTCGTTGTACCCTGAGAGAGATTCGTCGAGTAGCTTCTTGATGTGTGTCCAGTCTCGGATAGGGAAGTACTTAGGATCGCCCACGCCTTCCGCGAAGTGGCAGTAGATGAGTGGCTTCTCGAACACCAGGTTCTCATCGTAATCCTGACGAAGGTTAGTAGACACTTGTGTAACGAGCACCATTGGAAACGCTACGCTACAGATAAAGATTATACAGCCCGTTGATAGCTCGTGAACATAATTTCTCGTACAAACACGACTCACCTACGGGGGCAGGGGGCGAGGTAACAAAACGAGACAAAGTCATACGAAATTACAAAGGATAGAGCAGGATGGAACAAAAGATACAGTAGGTGTCCCACATCCTCTCGTAGGATTAGCAATTGAAATAAACTACTAATTTTCGTACGAGGGTAAGTTGTGTGAGCGAAACAGTATTACAAAGTTATTTATTAATCAGCGCAGTGGATATTCCACTTGGTTATAGTCGCTAAAGGATACAAGCTGAACCGACCTCACAGTGTTTCTTGATGATTTCGGCGATAAGTTTGGAGAAGTTTTCATTGTCCACGGAGTCGACCAACTTGTCTGAGTAGACGCGGGTAGCCTCGTGCAGCCACAGCCGGATCAACTCTGAGTGGACCTTGATGGCGTCACCAGTCGTGAATAGAATGCCCTGGTGTATGATAAGCCAGTTAGTGAGCATAACCAACAGTTGACGTATAAACCTGGGTGATGGATTATGTAGTAGTAAATCACAACATGACGAATAGAACTAAGTTAATGGATGCGGAAGCTAAAAGCGCCCTTGCCTTACGTGTAGATTTAATCATTTATTATTAATAAAAAAATATTGTTAGAAATGGCCAAAACCCAAAACCAAACCCATAGTTTTTCAAATATCAATGATACAAAACATTCTGCAATAGTTCAAAAACTTATGCATGATTAAAAAGTACATAAAATCACAAGAAAAACTGAACCGAACAAAACTTTTTTTTTTGTTTGTTGTTATAGCGGCAACAGAATTACATCATCGTGAAAATTTTAACCATTTAACTGTCACGATTCATCAGATATACAGCCAGGGCGGTTATTCTCTATGGAAACACATATTCCACAAGATTCAAAACCACGTCGTTATCGTGTCTTGTTCAAATCGTGTCACAGCGTCAGATATACCTTCACTTTACATTAAAGTTATCTTTATTTTGAATAAAATATATTGACATAAGTGGTCATATCTTTTGATGTGTTGATGTTTCGGAACGCGTCTCGGTAAAACATACGATTTTTGACAGTTCAAATCGCGCCAATTTCAAATTCATTTCGCGCGGGTTTGTTTTGAAAGAAAGAAAGAAAATACATTTATGCGTGACACTAACACGCACAACATTACACTACATAAATGACATTACAAAACAATATACACACAAACAGAAGCAGTGCAATGCTGCGTGGTGTCACGAATGGGCCCTGACTCAGCATACAATTAAGGTCCTAAAGACCTTAATTACTGATTTTCAGTCGGACCCCATTTGTGGCCCCACGAACGTCAGAACAAACTTAAAAAATTTAATAACAACATAGTACAATAAACAAATACTTAGAGCGAAACAAGCAAAAGACAATATTCATAGTTCATAGTTTACTCTTATTAAGTATGCACAAGTTTATAAATATATATATACTAGTACCTATTTTGCTCTAAGCGCGGGCCGCGAGCGGCCCGCGTGGGTGTTTTCGTGGCTGTTGTATTTATAAAAGTCTTATACTTTGTACTAAACTTTTAAATTTTGCAAGTACAAGTACAAAACCGCGGTATTTTTCATAGCAAATGATAATGCGCTTGACTTTGCATGGCGGCCATCTTGAAAAGTGCTGTCAGTCAAGTAAAAGGTCAAAATTTGAAATCAGCATCCTTTGAAACCCCCAAATATAAAATATCAGCCGAATCTGAGTTACTATAAAATCGGGCGCCATTTTGAATCCGCCATCTTTGAATTATTTTAAGACTGTAAGAAAGCGTCCCTTGTTCTCTTTAACATGAGTTCAAACACGCTATGCTTGCCTCTATTAGTTCCGATAGTGTTCGCCTTTTAAGTTTGCATGGCGGCCATTTTGTTTTATTTCTTCAAAGAGGAAGTTTGAAGCTCCTCCTCGCTTCGCTCGTCGTCGCGTTGGGTGGTTTAAAGCTCCTCCTCGCTTCACTCGTCGTCGCGATAAGTAGTTTGAAGCTCCTCCTCGCTTCGCTCGTCGTCGCGGTAGGTAGTTTGAAGCTCCTCCTCGCTTCGCTCGTCGTCGCGATAGGTAGTTTGAAGCTCCTCCTCGCTTCGCTCGTCGTCGCGATAAGTAGTTAGAAGCTCCTCCTCGCTTCGCTCGTCGTCGTGAACCATGCGCAGACCGCAAGTGGCACACTTGTGCAGTTGCAAGTGTTGATCGTGACCGACAACGTATACCAATGACAATTCGGTACGCACGACATAACATTTTGAAGGGTGAAAAAAATTTTACATTTGACATCTGACAAAATTTGACGTTTGACATTTTGACATATGTCAAAAATTTGACATTTGACATCTTTCTAAAACTTAACATTTGGCATCTGTCAAAAACTTGACATTTGATATCTGACATCTGTCTAACCTTGACAGTGGTGTTAGAAGCGTGCGAAGAATGAAAGCGGCACACTTGCACCGTGCGCGGCCCGCAAGCGGCCCGCACACGGTACAAGTGTGCAGTTGCAAGTGTTGATCGTGACCGACCACTTATACCAATGACAATTTGCTAAGCCCGCCGTCACATTTTGTATGGCGAAAAAAAAATTTGACATTTGACATCTAACAAATTTTGACATCTGACAATATTTTTGAAATTTGACACCTGTCAAAAATTTGACATCTGTCAACAATTTGACATGTGTCATAAAATTTGACATTTGACATCTGTCAAAAACTTGACATTTTACATCTGACATCTGTCTAATCTTGACAGTGGTGTTAGAACCGTGCGAAGGATGAAAGCGGCACACTTTCACCGTGCGCGGGCCGCAAGCGGTTGCAAGTGTTGATCGTGACCGACCACTTATACCAATGATAATTCGCAAAGCCCGTCGTGCCAATTTGTAGGTTGAAAAAAAAATTTGACATTTGTAATCTGTCAAATCAACATCGTATCGTTGTGTGGGGGGAGGCCTATGTTCAGCAGTGGACGTCTTCAGGCTGTTGATGATGATGAATCTGTCAAAAATTTGACATTTGACACCTGTCAAAATTTTGACATGTGACATTTGTCAATCTGACATCTCTCAAATTGGCATCTGTCAATATCTTGGCCTGAAGGTGTGGGTGATGAACGGAAAACACCAATATGCATGACGGCCATATAGAAAAATGACAGATGTCCAATTTCTACCAACCCATGCTGATCAGCATCCTTTGGGACCCCCAGATATCGATTTTTATCCCGATCGGAGCATCTTTTTTTTTCGGACACGCACCGATAGACCGCCATTTTGAAAAAAATGTTTTTTCACCGTTTCCTCCTCTCAGTACCGTACAATATGAGAGCAAATCGTCCTTACAAAGGTCTCACAGTTTTAGCGATAATTGCTAATTAAAAATCCTAAAAAAGTCAAATTGATTGTATGCAATTTTTCAAAATGGCGGTATCAAAAAAATTTTGACACATTCCTACCAAGTATACCGGGGGATTTTCAGATATCGATTTTCATTCGGATCGGATAACTTTTACCATGAGTCGGTACGTCTACAGCCGCCATCTTGTAAAATATCAATTTCGCTGTTATTGCATTTTGACCCTTACAACATCTATACTCGATCCCCAGCACCGACATTTCTAAAACTCTCGTAACGGAGGCGCAAAAAAGCAAAGTTGATATTTCGATATAAGTACCTTTGTATGGCAGCACCATTGAAAAATGACAAATGTCAAAATTTGATTTCAGAATGTTGATCAGCATCACAGATATCGATTTTCATCCGGATCGGACAAACTTTTTTTCAGCCATGACCGAAAATTCCGCCATTTTGAAAAAAAAAATTTTTGCCGATCTTCCCCTCCGGCCTCTTAACAATATTAGTTTGAGCTCTTTATACTAAAGTGCCATAGTTTCGCCGTCATTTGCGGTTAAAATTTGTACGACGGATTTTTTTTCCGCCATTTGGAAATATTTTTGACAGCTCCAAAATCGTCCCAGGATTTGCTATGACATTCCTTAAAACGCACATGACCCATCTCGTATCGTTTAGCCAGGCCGTTGACCGTCCCAACGACGGAAGGTCGAAAGACCAAGTCGTGACATTTTCTAAAAACACCTGGTACACCTTGACACGATTGTTCATAAAAGTGGTCAAAATTGTCCATAGGCATCGAGAAAGAGACCGTCAAAAATGGAAAAAAAAAAAATTGTATGGCAGCCATCTTTAAAAATGATGGAATCCAAAATATTTTTTCCAATATCGAATCTACGGCCCCGGAAACCCCCCCATGCAAAAAATCGCCCCGATCGGACCAACTTTCAAAATGGCCGCCATTTTGAATCCGCCATCTTGGATTTTCATGACAACCAACTGACAGCCCTTGTCATCCGCTATGACATTTGGTCGAACGCTACCAACTTATCTCTTACCGTTTTCGATTTATAAGCGATTCTATTTTGTATGGGATTTTTATTTTTTTGTATGGCAACCCCATTTTTTTTTATTTCTCTGAAAACATCCTTTAACTTTAGTTAAAACGGGACACCCATCCGACTCATAGTTTCCGAGATCCGTTGACCTGTTCCATCTCGGAGACAACTTTCTGGTAACGTCATATTTTTCCCGGGGTCACGGGACCGATCCCTATACAGCCTCATACTCACTTTTGACAGACCACCTTCACAGGGCCGGGAACAATGATGTCAATCATCATCAGTCAGTCAGTCACTATCTCCTGGGTGTTTAAGTTTATATAAGAGTGTAGTGAAGTGATATACATAAATTTATGAAGTATCCAAGGACAAAGCTACCAAGGAAGTTATAAATTGGCACGTATTACGTATTATATTATCTGGGGTATTACTGATACCAACTGATACTGTATCCTATGCCGTAACCATAGCCGTAACCGTGTGTGTACTACTAGCACCACAGAGTACATTGGTAAACTAGCACTCTGTGGCAAACGAATAAACGAATAACCGAGTATACTTTATGTCAAAGTTAGTGTCAACTGTCAACAAGTTCAACTGTCTGTCACTGCTGTGCGCCATGACACAAATTAATTTATTGCCACCAGTCTTATCAATGTACTCTGTGATTGCCACTTTTTGCCAATGTACTCTGTGATTGTCACGTCAAATAGCAAAGTTCTCTGTGAACGCCACGTTACACAATACAAAAATACAACTTAACCATAAATTTTATCCTAAAGTGTTCAACAGAGATCATTTTATAAATCTAAACCAAAACAGTAATCGTAAATCATTGTAGCACGTTTCATAGAGAATACAGTTTTGCAGATTTCTTATGTAAGACAAGGAATTCGCGTGGTTTCGAAGTAAGGAATCGATACGGAATAATGGCCCTGGACGGACAACGGAGCCTTATTAATATGGTCCGTTTTACCCTTTGGGTACGGAACCCTAAAAAATGGATAGCACAAAAATAAACTGTCCCAACTACGCCACTGTCGTGAAATCTCACCTGGAAAATATTAGACAAGTCCCTCAGGTTGAAAATGTAATGGAACTTGATGGCGGTAGGCAGGAAGGTAGAAGAGAGCTTGCTGTGAAGGCTGAGCGCCGCGTGAACCAACGTCTCCGCGTACCGTTGCACCGGCGGCCCGAACTTGTTCAGCGGATTGTTCAGGTGCTGAGACAGGATCTGCTTGTAGATGTGGTGACACGCGTCCAGAGCTGGGAAACTGGACGGGTTTATGTCGTTAGTGTGTGAAATATAGATCATAGATGGGATTTCAAATCGATAGCAAGCGGGTTATATCCTAAACCACAACGTCACTTACGAGCAGGGTGATAGTAGTCAAACGCCTATCAAACAATAAAAAAAACTTAATTAGATAATTCAAAAATAATAAAAGTTACAGAGATAATGGTGAAAATGAGATGTATGGCTAAACTCGCTGCGTCAAACGAACCCTAGCAGAGCTTAGAACTCACGACAATAATGAGTTTGTCGCTTGTTCCACGCCCATTTTTTTCGTTGAACGGGAACATGTAAAAACTTTGCTATGGCTAGCACGGATTCTGTTTTCCCAACTCGGTAAAATGGGTTAACGCAAACTTACATTTCTTGTTTCACGTTTTTCAATCCATGAATGTTAAGTCTATTTGGAAACATTTAATATGGATACCAGCATAAATTATATTCTCACGAGCTGAAAAGGTCAATTTAATATTGTTGTTTTTTGATTACCTGACAGCGAAAGTGCAGAAGTGCCTCTGCAACCGTGAATCAATGGTGAACGAGCCAGCCGTCGGGTTCATGCACGCCACAAACATGCAGTTTGATATGTCTTTTAGCGCCAACTTCTGTCTGTCGTACCTGCAACCAATGCCGTGGGAGTAATACACATTGAAAAATTCGCAAATGGCATACACTTCGTTCGTGTATCTACCAGAGTGACCTGATTCTTTAAAAAACTCAACGAATCTAGGATGAAAATTTATTTCTGTATGGGCATAATCAGATATCACAACTTATGTACCATTTCATGCTGGACATCTTTCTGACAATATCGATCTCTGTTCACACATATTGGGAGGATTTGACAGTTTCAATACACAAATTATGTCCATAGTTACTATGGAAAATGTATTCAATTAGTGTCATTTCGTCTGTAGTTATAGGTATAGTTACCAATGTCCATAGTTCATGAACTGGCGTATAAGTGTGTGCGGCTGCACAGTTCCGTATGTGTCGACCTCGGGCATGTTAAGATCGTCCACGAAGTAGATCATGAACTTGCTGCCAGGCGGGCCGAAGTTGCGACCGGACTTCTTTTCTAACGGCTTCTCTAGAACCTTCTGCATCATTTCTATGTGATAGTGAGACACATATTAGATTATGATGTGTGGTGCAATAAAGATAAAAATAGTATAAATGTTTAAAGAATATTTTCTCATTGACATAGGACATTCGTTTCCCGTTATTTATTTACCCTAGTCAACCATTTAAAAAAGTAATCATCTAAAGGGCCCAAGGGCGGTTAATTCTTGGGTAAGGTGTTTTCGTATTTTGATAGTGTTCTCCTATCTGATAGGGTAATATATTAAAGGTAATAATTAATTGGTTTATTCAATTTTATGATCAATCATCTTAAACATTTTGAAGTCACTCTTCTAAACTTTGTTAAAATACCGTTAAATAAAAATATCACCAGTAAATCCCACCTGAACTAGTATAAAAGTTCAATGGCACGTTGGTAATAGCATAAGAATCTGAGAGCGAGTTGAGTTTAGCCGCGACACTGACGGTCTTGCCGCTGCCAGCGTTTCCCACCAGCATCACGGGCTTCTGCTTGGCGATCAGAAGATCCATGAAGAATCTGATGCGAGTCGTTTCCGATGTCGAGACTAAGCACGACTGAAAAAGACAAAGATGGTGCATAGTAAGCGAAAAGTTGAACTAGTTTAAAAGTGTAGAACAGTTTATCGCTACTGGCACAAATAACGGAGATTCTAAAATTAGTTTCACTAAAAAAATCCTGAAAAAAAAAAGAAAACCTCTAAAGCATAGTCACCTGTAAAGGCAAATCGGGGTCCAGTTCGAAACTCTCCACCTTCTCCGACCAGGGTAAAAACTTCTTCGTCTCCGGGTCTATGAAGAAGCTAAACACGGTCCCAGTGGAGGGAAACTTGATCTGTTTGAACTCGTTACTGAACCACTTGCTGAACTCGTTCCGCCAATCTACCAGCTGGTCTTGGAACAGGCCCGAACCGAAGCCCCATACTATCGCGAATACAAAGTATGTTTCGTACCTGGAAATGTTTTATGGTACCTTGTAAACTGGTTTTGCATTTCACGCAGGAAAATATTTAAATATTTTTTGTCTTATTCCCTATCTTAGCCTATGTTTAACTATGTTAGGTATGACAGGTGTTAAGCCTAACATTGAGAGGCTACCTAGGCAGCTTTTCGGCTTTACTCATCCGTTTGGTTACAGCAATTTGACTGGAGCGTAATTTGTTTTCCCAGCCATAGCCACCTAGCAAGGTCATCTGTTTGTTTATATCTGTATACCCGAGTTTTTCTGTTCCAATACACGACATACGAGTCTTCGTATGTCGTGTATTGGAACAGACAAACCTTTATTAATCACTTACCATTCTCTAGGACACTCGCTCGGGAGCAAGGACTTGGTCATGAAACACTCTAACAAGTAGCAAGTCAACTGGATTTGCTGCAGCTCCGTTAGTGGTGTGATTCGCTTGTACTTCTTGCACGAGTCGAGTAGGGAGGGTATGTATTTGTCGAACATCACTGTCAGCATTGCCTTCTCTGATTCGTCGTCCCGAGTCGTATCTATCCATGATGCTACGAAACTGGAAATTTACATTCATATTTATAGGAGCTGTTAACTAAGCAGAGCCCTAGCAAAGGCACAGCGTACATTGGGTATGTTCTTGGTATTAGATGTCTGTGGTTCTTGGCAATGCTTACTTATGCGAATGAGACGGAATGCAAGATGAATAGTGGATTGGTTATTGTATGCCAGCTGTAAGCTGGTACGACAACCCTTCCACTGGTTGTATGGTTTATTGGTTTATGTTGTGGTATGTGTAATCATTAGCAATATTTAAAACTATGTTGAAGACACATTACCTCTCCAACCACAGCTAGTATTATAATTTATATATATGTATATTTATTTATTTAATAGTAAGTAAGTTTATAATTATTGTTTGAGTTAGGAAAGGTAGGTATATGTATGTATGTATATGCTATTTATAGTATGTATGTGTATTCGTATTTTATGATTATCATAAGATGGTATATAGTTCCTTTAGAGTTAGATACTAATTTACTGTACACCACCGGCCTCTCTAGTTTATAATGTTATTTCTGTCCATTCAAAGGTTGTCTGGAAGAGATCGCTTTAAGCGATAAGACCGCCCATTGTACTACCTTTCTTAAGAAATATTGTTCGTTAGGTACTTATGTAGTATCTTATGTGTTTATTTTGGTGTGCAATAAAGTATTCTTCTATTCTATTCTATTCTATGTTTATGATTTAAATAAACCGGTGGGCGCGAGAGATAAAACGTAATTTTGGCATAATTTTATATGGGTGCAGATCATACTAAGCACAATTAGTAATACTCACGGGTTCCAGCCCAAGTCTTGTGGGTTGATATACAGGATTCCGGCACGTGACACGGTGGCAGGCGTGGCCGTACGCAGGGTGGCAATTTCGAATAGAAGACGCATGGCCTTAGTTAGAGCTATTCGTTCGTTACTGGCCAACGTTAACACCTTTAGAAAAATATCATTATGGTTTTTAAACTATCTCTATGAAATAGCCTAGTGGGGAAGTACACCTATTCGCAATTATGTCGTGCACCAGGTAATGTCAAAATCTCCATGAGATAAAGATATTATAGTCTTCAAAATTTTAGCAACCAGCGGGATTTGAACCCACGCCCGTGAGATATAAAATATCTATCTCTATAGCACACGCTAGCAATAAAAATCGCACCTTATTATCATCCATCAATGTATTCAAGCTCTCGATCCACATAGGGTCGATGTCCCCGTCGAGTACGATCCATTTGGGCCCATCACCCGGCATGTTAGCCATGTCACGCATTATAGTCGAAAAAAGACCGTCTTTCCACTCGCGGGTCGCTGGATTGATAATCCCTGGATATGCAGATGAGTTAGTTGAGATTACAATTAATGAATATAAATAGACCAAATCGAATCGGCATTTTTAACATAGTAAAAAAATGTATGAATTAAAGGGTTTGGGTCGCGAGTATTCCTCGTCTGTTTGGGTTTTCACATGTCGGATTTGCCGCAAGCTTTTTTAATTCGTTCTAGGTATGATTTAAGTACATTGAGCCACGGGAAGCCGTTAAAATGAAACGAAAAGCCATCATTCGATGTCGCGGGCAATCAGGATGGTATTTATGCCTATATTTAGAAAGACACCTTCAAATTGACGATGGTTATGTCAATGATACGTACCAAATAGCTCATCGTTAGTAACAGCTTTAGGGTCCAAGTCGTTATAAAAAGGCTTCTGCTTGAGCATGTGATAGGTCCTGTTCAGACACTGCCAAACCATAGACTTGCCGGTGCCAGAGAATCCGACGATAAACACCGAGTGACGCACAGCGAACAACTCTACTAGCTGTACCATCTGAAAATTCGTTTGAAACGTAAGACTCTCTTATACGTAAGAACCTATTCTATTCAAAGACAAAATTAAAGGCCCACCTTCAAAATAAAGCCTGGTTCAGGCTGCAGCTTCATAGAAATGGCCGCATCGATCAGATTCTTCTCAAAGTCCATGTCACGTTTTCTAGGCACATCTAGCGCTGGGAACAGGTCGCCGATCAGCCCCATAAACACTGGAGTGTCATCTGTTACGATCTTTGGAATGTTGAAGTCTCGCAGCGCTCGCATCAGTACTTGATCCTCGGGTCTGAAGCGGTCTCCTCGCTACGATACAAGTTGAAAGGGTAGATTTATATTATTGTAACTAGGATTGAAGCTAAAGTTTCAGTCGGCATAATATACACAATAAGGGCGTAGATAATACACAATTCACTCATTCAACAAACCTACCTTCAAGGAGCCAGCCACAACCAGCACAGATTTGATAGCCCTCAAGCCCCAATCGTAGTGGTCTTGCTTAGAGAGCAGTTCTCGGCACAATGTGTACAATGTGATGAACTTCCGCGCCAGCAGCCGGGCTTCTTGGAAACCTTCGGCCACCAACATGATTTCACAAATCAACTCGAAGTCTGGCACCACCATGGCACATGGCCTGCATAGGGACAAGCATTTAACGAGGGCGCGCAAACAGAAGAATTCATAGAAGTGAATTCAATATGCATTCATCCTAAAATAATAATAATCATCATCAAAAGCCTGCAGTAAGTCTACTACAGGGTTTCTCCTATCTTAAGTTCAATCCTCGACTCTTCACATCCAATCACTAACAGCCATTTGACACAAGTCGTCGCTCCATCTAGTCAAAGAGCATCCTACACGTTTACGTTTACCGAATGCCGATAATCATTGGAAAAAGATCAAAAAGGAGGAGGAGATTTCTTACCTGAACAGCGCCTTCAAATTCTCTGGCAGCTCAGTCCTTCCAGCATATCCCGGGTTCATAGTGATAAACATTCCAACGGTCGGTATAAGAGTTATGAACTCTCCCATAAAATCAAACTTCTTTTTCTTGGCCTTGATAGCGTCAAGCACACTTTTCACTTGTACCGATACTACGGAGAGCACTTCGACTGAAATGCGGTTGAACTCGTCGAAGCAACCCCATGCACCGGTTTGGCAAAGACCTGGGAAGTGTTTTAAAGTCAGTTATAAGAAGTTCATAATAACGTAATTTCGAATTTAACTTTGTTGCAAACACATGTTGTTTAGCATACCTTTGTAGATATTCCCGCAGGACTTGTAGTCCATCTGTTCGGAACAGTTGAACACGTAGACCATAACCCCGAGCGCGCGGCCCAAGTCCTTAGTGGTCTCCGTCTTGCCCGTGCCAGCCGGCCCGGCGGGCGCACCGCCCATTATCAGGTGGAGACTCTGATAGAAGGCATAATTTAGATTTTGAATATGGGGTGACACTGCGGGGCTAGCGTGGGTTATAAAAATCGACATAAATATATTATCTTCTCCCAAAAAACCGTTTGACTAAAGAAAATGCAATTAAAAAGTTAATGACGCGTTCCGCATGATGATCAAATGTTTTCTCAAGAGAAATGATGTCTATATAACTCGTACTAGCCCTGCTGGTGTCCATTCTGAAGATTTATGCTATAGGTACAGGTTAATTAGAATGACGGCATTAAAATAATAATATGTGTATACCTGTGTCAATGTAATGTAGCATCGATCGGTCAGAGGTGTGATGACGAGACGAGGAGTGTTGCCCAAATACTCGTAATCGTAAAGGAACTGTGCATCGCAAATGTTGGCAAAGCAGTTGTTAGCGTTGATAGACCAGCGGTGCCTGCAAAATTTCAAGTAATACTCATTTTAAAGAAGAATATAGAAGAGCTTGGATCCATTTAGATTTTATTATCGATGTTATTTGGATGAAAATAGATCTTGCTTGCTTATTTTATTTACATTTTAATAACGCTTTGTACTTTTTATGCTGTTTTATCTAAGAAAAAATACGCCCGTCATCATAGTGATACTATGATGACGGGCTTATTTTCCTGTCGTTTACCTTAACTGACTCTGCCACTGGAAAGCGTTAGAGTTGTCCACTTTAGCCACGATGAGCTTTGCGACGACATCTCGCGAATGTACGTCGATGGTACAGATGGTCATGATCTTTTGTCGGTCGCCAACTGTCAAGTCGCCAAGTAGTAATACGATGAGCGCGTTCAATTGAGCTATCTGTTTCTTTTGGTAATCCTTCAGTGCATTTTCGTAACCTGTTAAATATAGGGTTACTATTAGCAATAGCTGGGCGACGACGTCTAATCGTTCTTAGTTAAAATACCTCAACTATTTTAATATCTGTGCCTCAATCAATTAAGAACGTAGTTATTTAAGCCCGCAATCCTTAAGTTGTATAGAAAACTATCGAGTAAACATTGTGAATATTGTGATAAGTTCTATAAAAAATTCGCACCTTCCTCGAGTTTCTCAAAAGCCTGGTTGGTCTCTGTGGTCCACCAAATCTGGGTGCCAACAAGCGCGGGCTGCGCAGGCCAGTCGAATACCCACTCGTCACGAGGCTTGTCTTCGTACGATTTCACACTGTGCTCAAATATGTCGCGGAGAGTCAGTCGCATGCAGTCTGTCACGCGGTTCAGCCATATCTCCACCTGAAGGATACGGCAACTTTTTTATCAAGCAGCTCAAATGCAGCAAAATGATTAAATATATAAATACGCCATAAACAATGCAGCCGACCAATTATTTCAGCCCATAAAAATCAGAGGAGATCCAGCGTTTACCTTCCCAGAACAGTCGCAACAGGGAGCTTTAAAAGGCACATGCTCCTCGTTCTCCTTGGATATCATCTCGAATGCCTGTTTGCTGCCCGCTTTAGGGAACACTAGCTTGGCAAGGTTGTCGTACAACTTGGTCAGGTGACGGCACACTGCTGGCGGATTGTTGCCATTTGATAGGATGTCTGTAAATGAGCACACAAATTGCGTGATTTGGAGATTGTAAACAAAAAGTAGGGGTGGGTATTTATTGGCTTCTTAAAACGGCAATGTCTTGGTACGATTGACGTTGGATATTTCAGGCCTTTCATCAGTTTTCAAGAGCCCACCTTAAATGTTTTCTCTTGGCTAATGTCAGAACATAGCAATATTAAAAAGGTGATGATGTGAAGTTAAATATAAAAATGAAGGCTATATTTTGTTTGTAAACAAACCATAACTTTTTTGAATAAGTAATACAGGATATAATATGTTAATATTTACCGAGCAAATCAGCCGAAGACACGAAGTAGAACCGAGGGTACGCTAGCCGCTTGGTTTCGAGGTAGTTGTTAAGCGCCTTTTCGCAGAGGCTGAGCGCTGCCATCAATTCCTCGAGTTTGTCTAGCAAGCCCGGCTTGTTCGTAGCGACCACAACATTAGGAGTCATGCCGATGTCTCGTAACAACTCCTAGAAATATCAGCGGTCATTGTTGTAAATCAGCATTGACGTTCACTTGGGCAATAGAAGAACGTTTGACAAGAGTATTCAAATAGGCCGTCTCCGTTCAAAATAACGTATATGTACCTGAATAGTGTAGTAGTACTTGCCTTGAAATTTTTGTCGATAGTGTCGAACCTCTTTGAATCCTCAGGCAGCTGCGCCCTAATATCGTCAGAACCCACGAAAATGCTCTCTAAGTACTGCCACTTCCTCTGCACTTCGAACCAAAGAGCGATCACCGCGTCTGCAGTGCCAAGTTTCTTCTGCCATTCTGTCACCTCCGCCTCGTAAAAGCCGATGAACTTTGATGACATCATGTTTTGAACTTGATTCTGAAAGGTTATGCAACTTTTTAATCGCCAGTTCGTTGGTATAGAAAGGTATAACATTCTTTTTTCATGGTATTGAGGACATGACGAACTAAAAAATTTCAAAAAACCAATCAATCAATCAATCTAAACCAAAAACGTAACTAATACGACGAGAGCTAGCACCGTAAAGAGATTACTTATCTGAGATATATGGCACTACAGTACATAGTACATTAGAGCTTGTTGTACATACGAAATCAAAATAAAAACCCAAAACCCAAAACCCAAAATTCCCACCTGATTATCCTCCAGCGTCTCAACCAGCTCCTCGCTTGCTTTCGGTAGTTTGATGCCAGTTCTTTCATGGGGCATGTAGTCGAACTCCATCATTGACCAGGTAGCTTCCAATTCCCTGAAAACCTCATTTTATGACAACCAGAATCATCTTATTATGCAGAAGGATCTGCGAGGATTGCGACTCTTTTAACATCACTAGACAAAACTTTTTTTTACCTTTGATAGGCTTGCATTTTACCACTGTCTCACCTGATGGTAAATGACGATGCGGTCGACGATGGAGCATGCTTGACTAGAAATTACTAGAAGATATATTCACTCTTGCCTTGAAAACCCTCAGATTATTTTTGTCACGACACGGACGCTGGTACGTTGTTCCATTCCAAAACATCATGGTTGTATACATATAATTTTTAACGCCTACTAATTTACTCAAGATTTATTTTTACCTAAGAATCTTCTCCATAGCGGCCTCTTTGACGGATTTATCGACGATCGTTTTCACTTCCTCTTCATACTTGTGTAGGTTGAGTGCCAACAAATCGGCTAACGTGGTGTCGTCATCTATGCTGAACTTCACCTGAAAACCACAACCATTCATTATTAAATAGACACACAACAAGGTAACATGAAGCCAATAGTTTTAGAAATGTCATCATCATCATTATTATCAGCCTCAGGGCGGTTATTCTTTATGGAAACACAGATTCCACACGATACGAAACCACGTCGTTATCGTGTCTTGCTCAAATCGTGCCACAGCGTCAGATATACCTTCACTTTACATTAAAGTTATCTTTATTTTGAATAAAATATATTGATTATAAGTGGTCATATCTTTGATGTGTTGATGTTTCGTAACGCATCTCGGTAAAACATACGATTTTTGACAGTTCAAATCGCGCCAATTCCAAATTCATTCCGCGCGGTTTTGTTTTCGTTTCATAGAGAATACAGTTTCGCAGATTTCTTATGTAAGACAAGGAATTCGTGTGGTTTTGAAGTAAGGAATCGATACGGAATAATAGCCCTGAACTTCCAATGCTTAACATCCCCATAGAGCGCAGTTCTGAGTGGCTACTTAAGTGTAGAAATTACATGCATAACAAAAATAATCAAATATTAGCATTTTCATTAGTCTGATCTTACATTGCTCCTGGAGGCACCAAAATGGTATATGAAATCTTGAGTAAATACATACTTAAGCTAAATATAATTGATGTTCAAGGCCTTTAGTTCCATGCAAATGATTTAGCAATCAGGTCTTCGATGTACTTACTTTTATCCAATGATCTAAAATGATGTCTAAGTATTTACAGCAATATACACTATTTACATTAATTGTCTTATCTACAGAATGAACTCTGACAGTAGTAAAGCTCGATCCGAAAACTTTTGCTGGGACATTCCATTCATGGGCTTCAGTTCCAAACCATTCTTTTTCATCTCTTGCAGAGAATACGATCTATTTAATTTACTGAACTTGCTTCTACTGTGATTTTCTTGAAACTTTGGCCTTCTGTAATCTTGCAACTGTAAGTACTTCTTGTATTCTTTTTCTACTATGTTATCATCCGTGGAGGATATAGATAGTTCTACTGAAGCGGCGAGATTTTCTAATGATTTGAAGTCTTCCAATATTTCTTCAAATGATACTCGACTTGATGGTTTGTGTATTGATGGAGTGACGTGCTTTGTTTCGATGGATGTGAGATGTGTATGAACAGATTGCTACACGAAAAAAAAGAATAATGGTAAATGTTTGATTCTTTAATATTAATGACAATGTATGTTGCAATAAGAGACTTATCCGTAAATAGTGAAAAATGTGAGTACCTTAGTGGCCATCATTAGTTCGATCCAGTGCCTATCCTTGATAGCTGGATTCTGCAGGTCAGTCACAGCTCGCAACGACGTCATCAAGTTCTTAATAGTACTTTCTACCACAATGTACGGCTCCCTTAAACACAAAACTCTCTTCTAAACTAAAATACATGCAATTACTCGAAGACTATCTAGATCTATCTGGCACCAAGACCTCACTCCATATATTCCAAACTCCTCTTTAAACGAGATGGATTAATGTTGTCAACATGAAAAGGTTCAAAAGGCCTCACCAAACTCTCATATCCTTGTCAAGTTGTCTAAGATCTTTAGTGAACCGCTTGCACTCCTGGTCCATACCGTCTGCGTCAATCTTCTTCCACGGAGACTTCTTCCAAAACTCTATGGTTCCCATCACGAGGAAGTAATAATCCCACAGTTGCTACAAAATACAATCAATACACCATTATACAATTTATACATGCTCCTTAATAGATCGCAGTCAGTTGAATAAAACCCCAGATAATATAATACCTACAGTACAGATGCCTCATACCATACAACGGAATAACGCGGGCTATTTTACAATTATTTTTTTCCTGCATAACGCAAGATTATCAAGCGACATTTATTGCGCGTTGGCGAAGTATTGGGCCAAATGAATACACTGGACACTAACTAGTAACACTCACGACACGATCACTACATTATTTCCACGTTCGGGCTATTTTTCGTTTGTACCGGATGAGACCCCATGATAAAACTGAATTGAAACTGAATGCCTATTATTAAATTGAACAGCTAATACTCACTTTAACGAGCTTTAACTCACGACGGCATTGCTTCAAGTTCTTCTCGTCGGGTGGTTGAATATCAAACAAGGCACAAGACGTCTTGAGTGTATCAACAATATCTTCGAAGCCCTTCAGCTCAAGATGAACCTTATCAATATGTCTGTAAGGCTCTTTGCATGATTCTAGAAACACCTACAAAAATATGTTCGCTTAAGGAAATCCAAAAATGGATATGAAACGGAATACACACCAATCTATGATATCAGAAACAAAATACAACGGACATTAATTAAAGCTGTTGCCTTTACTGAAACACCAAAATTTTGTGACACCGCAAGTCTAATTAAACGCCACAAAAAGTTTCAAGTATAAGTATACCTCCTTGTCTTTGAACTGGTCCCGGTACATAGTAAGCCTTAGGTTGATGAGCGCGACTCGCTTGGCGATGAGAGCAGCCTGAGCGGCCTGCAGCGGCGCCACGTTGTTCTTCATCACCGTCGCTAGCTTCACCAAGCTGCGCCACTTCTCTGGCAGAACGTCCAGCTGGAAACGGGAGAATATGGGCTTTTCCAGTACTGCATTTCTTTCAGATAACGTGTCTTATAGAGATGGCAATATCGGTTCTAATATCTAACAAAAGTGGTTTATGTCATCGTCTACTTCAGTCAAGAACGCCGAGATCACTCCACGAAGCGCAATTAAATAAATAGCCTATCTTGCTACCATGCAATAATAGTTTAGATAATCAAGCCCACCCTACACATTCACCTCTCATTCTATTACTATAGCGCTGCTCTGCATTGTCAGTATTGTGGGTCGGGATGGGTTTCTAACTCGGCGTTTTTTATGGAGGAGTTACCATTAAATCAATACTGCCTACCTAGAACATAATCTGTCTGACCTTACCAAGGTGTGAACTGAATACTGGTGTTGATCTTGCGGGAACTCCTAGTCACATTCCAAAGTAAGCATGGAAATAATACAGTTACAAAGATTATAATATAAGGCTTAAATTAATAGAAAACCCAGCACAGAAGAAGTCCAGTTAAATTTGAAGGAACTATCTTAAACACCCTTACCTGTTCATATGTTTCTTCTGGGAAGTCAACACCATATTCTTTTAAAACGTCAATAATATCTCTCAACGGCTCGAACATATTGTCAGTGCCAGCATCTTGCTTGGCTCTCACTTCGTTCAGTACTCTCATAACTTGCAGAAGACCTTCGTAGTCGTCCTCTGTTA
This sequence comes from Ennomos erosarius, assembly GCA_963580505.1. NCBI lineage: Eukaryota > Metazoa > Arthropoda > Insecta > Lepidoptera > Geometridae > Ennomos > Ennomos erosarius. The sequence continues at coordinate 7,676,899 of OY756996.1, read as the reverse complement.
GCTCCACTGATAACTCCTTTGTAGCGTACTTGATGAAGTTTTCGAGATCATCGAGGCTATGAAAGGAAACAAGAGTCTATTGTAGTCGAATCCATCTAAAAAGCCGGGTTCTTGGAGCCCAAATTCAACAATAAGAAATAATACACAGCACAAATTAATTCGTTTATAAACATTTTCGCCAATGCTGCGACTTACCTCTTTATCACGTGATCCTTCAGGTTCTGCTTAAAGAGATTGCTCCACTTGCAGATAATGTTCATGATGGCCTGGTTCAGTCGCTTGACGTCTAGCTTCAGCCAGCCGTTACAAAGATAGTCGCCCGGCAATGCTGCCACTTCATCGTACATTGCGTTGTATTTATCGATCTGGAGCACACTTTTTATGTTAAAGGGTGCAAACAGTACGGTCCACCTGGTGGGAAGCGGTCACCAAAGCTTATGAAAATCTGCAATACACTACTATAGCTAATGCTGTCGCTAATGCTTTGCTAAAAACATAAACAAAGGCTGTAAAAATCGTGTAAAGCTAGTAATTTCAGTTTGCCTTACTCGAAGGTAACTAAAAAGGCTTAAAAACTGTTACAGAATTAAAACCAATCAACCGCGGAGCAAGTCTTCTTTGGTCAATTCAATGACGAATGAATTACCTCTTTCTGGTACTGCTCAAGAGTAGGTTTGACTTCTGGCGGTTCGCATCCGTTTTCGTACTTGTACTTGTCAAAATCCTCCGGCAGAATGACGCGACCGTACTTCAGAAACGCGCTGAGCACCTCCTGACGATCCTCCATCCACAAATGGGTGTATTTCTCATATTTCTAAGCAGCAAACAGACAACAAAACGTTTATGTTGTTAGTATTAATACTAGATAGGTACTTACATTGCTGCCGTCATCGAGAGCTGTGCTACTTGAAGCAGGCCAGGTAGATGAAGTCATGTTATTATACTTTAACAATTATTACACTGTTGATGACTCATGTATAAAAAGGTTCTTGACAAGACATTAAGCTCCGCGATAGTACCACCCATTTGGGAAATACATATAATAAAAAAGATAATAATACATACAATGATTATACAGATTTAGTTTCTGTGAAAATCTTAACTAGATTTTCAAATAATTCAAGCATAGCTTACCGAAGCGTAGGCGACAACATCATTGATACTGTTTTCCACCCGCTTACTGATCTCATGGTACAAGTCGATCATTGCATCTTCTTCAACCAAGTCATCTGTGAATAATTCATACGTTCCATAAACACGTCTTGTAAACTACAAAAGGTCTTTTTGCAAAATGCTGTCACCCTAACAAGAAATCTTCTATCATCGCCTACTTATCTAAATAAAAACATGGATTACCTTCATAGGAAGCGATGGGGATCAATGGATCGATCCTCGGGAACAAAGTCGATTGCAGAAACATGTCTTTCATCATCTCGCGGAGAGTGTCGTACAAGCCTCCGGCGTCGTGAATATCCAGTGATGGAGAGAAAAAAATATCTACAAATACATTTTTATGGTTATGATTATCCAATCATTACACGTCATTACAAGTATGGGTATCAGATATACCTGGATCACGTAACTCAGCAATGACTTCCAAGAACGCAACTCTCGGCCCCTTCTCCAAATTAGTATTTTTCTCAAACAGATCTAAGCTTGACTGCACAGCTTTCATTACTTGCTTCGAAACCTAGAAATATGGTTTATGATAACGCCTACTTCAATAATAGATATTAAAAACGCTTACAATAACAGTTGCATATTAGTGGGATAATAGTATATAATATACCCAAGAATACCAATATTAAAACCGAAAAAGTATAGCACCCCTAACGGAAAGCGGAATTAGAATTTTAAATGAATAGTGACACCATATTGATATCGATAGTCATACTACCGATACCAACCTGGTGAAAGCCGCGGGGAGCCGATGGATACAGGAGGCGAGCAGCCGCTCTAAGTGGCGCTCCCGGGGGGAGGCCTATGTTCAGCAGTGGACGTCTTCAGGCTGTTAATGATGATGATGATGATGACTACCGATAGTTTCACAACTCCCGGTACTTACAAGACTGTCAACGTATTCGACGTAGGCCGGCCACCGCTCACCCCTAAACGCCTCTTCTTCCAACTCTCGACGCTCGGCTTCGATATCGGCGAGCTCTTCAGGGCCTTCAATTACTTCTTCTTCTTCAGCGGGCGAGTCCACATCTTCGCCTTGAAAAAGAATTTTCATTTTTATCAGATGCAAACCTAACGGCTTTTACTGTAAAATTACCTACAACTAGACCGCCAAATTCATTTATTATTACTGACAACACTGGCGTTGTCTCTAAATAACGTCTAGATACCAGCATCTCTCTTCGCCTGTCGCTCTGCCTTCTCCTCCGCTTTAGCTTCTCTCTTCAGCCGCCTAGCTTCCCTCCTCTCAAACTTGATGCGAGCCGCTTCATTTTTGACCAAATCACGCTCTTCCTTCTCCAGTCTCTTCGCTTCCCTCATCTCCATTATCTCAGCTATTTTAGCATCCCGGGCTGCTTTCTCGTCCTCATCTAGAGTCGATTCATCTACCTCTTCTAATTCTTCTTCTTCTACGTCCGACTGGAAACAAGGACGTCATGTAAAATAATGAAATAATACTTTTTAGGTAATAGCTGTTCTGTATAACGGTGCTGACAATTTAACATTATAATTTATACTGGAATAAGAATATTATTTAATAACGGATCGAATTATTTCTTACAATATTACTTCATTGAAATACGCAAAAGGTACATGGGACTACTGGATCAAAATAAAAGGGGTTAAAGGGTCCAAAATATTGATATCACCTATCCCATGGAACTACTTAGAAAATAATTATAGTGACAGTTGTCCCATCCGGAAACAAGAAGATGGAACTAATGAAACCGACTCAATATTTTAACGCACAATATGATACATTATGAATGAAATGAAATGAAAAAGCAGTTTACACATGTAACGTGTATGAAAACCGAGAACATCAATATTAATTATAGCCATTGCACGATTACAAACATTACCTACCTCCTCATCTTCGACAATATTGAAGAACAGGCGATAATTTGTTTTCAGGATATCCTTAAACTCAGCATGACTCTCGAGGATCCTATCGCGCCGTCTGACGAATCTCTGATGCCTTTCATTGACCGCAAGTAGTTCCATCTTGTCAGGGTTGTCTTTCCTGTTGTGAAGAGGCACGTTTCCCCACGAAGCTATGTTGGCAAGGCCGCGCTTGACGTTATTCTGCGCCGTCAACACTCGCTCCTGAAGGGTGTTGATCGCTGCGTACACTTCCGCCATCCAATCCGCGACTGTGAGGGCAGATTTCTAATATGTAGTTACTTCGGAACAGATGAAACGCTCCTTGTTCCAGAGAGACCCCCTACTAGGTCAACCGACGACCTGGAGAAAACCGCGGGGAGCCGATGGATGCAGGAAGCGAGCAGCCGCTCAATGTGGCGCTCTCTGGGGGAGGCCTATGTTCAACAGTGGACGTCTACGGACTGTTGATGATGATGATTATGCCTATTACCTGTTTGCTAGAGATAGAAAATCAAACCTACATGAAATGCGGCCGCATTTGCTATAATCATCTATACGGAAGTATCCGGTTTTCGTACTCCATCACCAGATCCTCACTAAATGGAAATAGAACTACCCTGGGAGGTTACACTCTATAGATTATGAAACAGTCATCAAAATAGGGCATCAACAAAGAGATATGAATAAACATCCACAAAACAACATACAGCTGAAAATTAAAAGCACTACCCTTTTCTGATGTGGCTTAAAAATAAAGTACCCTTTTTCATTACTGGTGTTAGTCACAACAGAGATAGTAAACTTCAATTCGGAGTTAAGACCCGTAAAAAAGAAGCAACAAGAAACTATATAAAAGTGAGTTTGGCCGACGTACAGTCATCGTTCCAGGTGAGTTCTTCAACGCCTCGTCCCAGCAGAGTGTCGATAGCGAAGATTTCCTTCTCTATCAGAGCCACTTCGGTCTCGTGGCTTCCTTCACGGATAGCGTTGTACCACGCTATAGCGCGGTTCAACCGGTTCATATCATACTAGAATATAATACCACTCATTTTACTGGCTAGTTCATGTATGTATGCAATCAGTTTCAAGATTATTTGGAACATTCAAGTTACGTGTAAATTCGGTTCAAAATATAAATATTGTCTCTTTTTTCCTCGAGACTTTCATAGTATAGGTACGATTTCCGTAGTGATTCGCCAGCGGGTAGCATGAGCTGTGGAAATCGACATATCTCCCCATCAATGAACGATCGCGTTGATCACGTCATAAACGTTTTTTGCGGATTCTAAAAGTTCGTAGGTCAGACGCTTTCTCGAGAAAAGAGATGTCGACTTCTACAACTCACGTTACCCCTGAATGTGGACGTTTTGCACCGTGGTATAAAACGAAACAATACAAAATAGGATAATCTGCTCATTTCCCCTTTTCTTTTACTTCGTTCAAAATTCAACACTTTCATTGCGGATGTATTTATATTACCAGCTTCCTCTTTCCTACTGAACCTACCTGTAATTTTTCATTTCGAGCATACAGCTCGAGCCCGTCAGATGGTATCCCTTGCTTGTCCAAGTATTTCATGTAACGTATTTCACGTAGCAACATTACCAACTGTGAACAAAACATAATAATTCAGCTATTTTCATATTATCCAATCACATATAGCAAACAAATAAATGGCTGGCCACATGGTAAGTTACAATCATTTGATAAAATGTAATGTCACGTTGGTAAGTGGTGCGTTAATTTTGTTGAATAGGTCACCATTCTTGCTTTAGCAACTTGTTTAGCTTTGGCAACGCCTACCGCATAAATTTACCGAATCTGTAAGATACCTAACACCCACGGTAAATAGATGGGGTTATCTTATTCTTAGGCCCGGACTACAGGAATTAAAAAATAATCATTTAACAAATAATATTATGACAAAGTTCAACCTCAGGGCTAAAGTTGTTCCTGACAAACGGCGGGTCTCTATATATGAGATTCTTGGCCAAATGCACTTTGCAAGTGGGCGTCACAGTGGCGCACCAAGTCTTGAACTGTCGGTCTTCTAGAACGTTCAGGTAGCCGAGCATTTCGTTGTGCTTCTGTTTCATGTACTGCGCGTATTCCGTTTCTATTATACTGAAATTAGATATTGTGGTTTCAGTATTGCAGATGAAAATTAGAATACCACACATCAACCAGCCGGAAGACGTCCATTGGTTCCATTGCATCGCTTGGCAGGCATCTTAGTGGTCGCACAAGGTTTTAGTGTCCCAAGGATAATGCTGCTGGCCATTCCCTGGATATTCCCTAAGCAGGCTTTAACCGCACCCACGGGATGAGATGAGTGGTACCCTATTCTCATACCGGGACCACACAGCCGATTAAACTTAGGATATATGTTAGTGGATAAGCGGAATATTCGGTTGAAATGTTAACGTTGACTAAGTTTTACTTTCAGAAACATTCATTACAAAGGATTTAAAAAAACGGTAAGTATCGCACAAGTTCTTCGTGGCTTCCTCAAGCCAGCGGTACTTAGTCACCTAGGATGTCCAACTGATCGTTGTCTTAATACTTACGGATCTTCAAAAATGATAAAGTCCTCCATCGGCGCCTGGATCCTTCTCCTCAGTTTGTGAATCCACCAGAGGACTCCAGCCACCGGCGGTAAATACGGGTCCACCATCGGACGCTCCGGACCTTTCGTTAACTTCTGCAAAAATAAAAAAAAACAACAAATACATACAGCCAACTACCAACAAAACAAACAAAACAACAACATTACAAAAGTTAATAAACGTAGACACATGAGTAGCTGGTACTACTGGTAGCATTCTATGTTCCTAAAGATTTAATACCATTTCCAGTTTAAAATGTAAACATATTCTTAAAATAGTAACAGTCTACAATACCTATTACAAAACTTACAGCCATTTCCTCGTCAAATATTTCTTTAACATCATCCAAGTTTCGGTGCATCAGATCCAACAATCTTATCAGTTTGGGCTTCAACTCTTTCTTTATAATTGGCCTATGGAACAAATCGCCGATGATTTGGAAGAACTGAAAAATAAGTTAATCTTTAAGTATCCATAGAGGTGAATTTAATTTTATGGATTTTAAGCCTATTTTGATAATAATCTGAGTGCATAATTTTATCTGAATCGCTGGAACCGTAAGCTACACAAACCAATCAATTAAATAAACAAACAAGCGACTCGTCATCCTGGTTAGTTTGGTCATAATTATATCAACTTCCATCTATTATATAACCAGCATACCTTGAAGAAATGCTCCAAGTTATGGCACTCGTCGAGCCCCTGCGAGAAGAGCGAGGCAAGCCTTCGGTCCACGTCTTCAAGCACAGCGATATGCTGCTTGTAGTCCGGGATGAACGAGTCATCTTCCGGGTCAGCCGGGTCGTACGATATGTTACCCAGGTGCTGGTACTTTATTGTGTACTCTTCAAGTACCTGCAGAAATACACTAGTAAATAACACAACACAAGAGGAATTCTGCTCAACCACCTGTCTAGTGCTGCTCGCTTTTCACAAATTCTTTTTTAATGTAAAAAGTTTGAATCACGTCCATAGACATATATATTAAGGACAGGCCTAATGACTGGTTATAGGTCGCTTCAAAGTGGGAGCCAATTTCACAGATTGGCATCCACTAGCGCTTAGTCTGTGATGGAAGTTAGAAGGCATCGGTCGAATGTCACAAACAAAATATGCCAAGTTGTATTGTGAAGGGTTGCACAATCTATACTCAAAAGTGCAGTAAAAAGAAAGACCAAGTTTCTTACCTCAAGTAATTCAATATTTTCAATATTACACTCTGTTTTGTAACAAAATAATCGAATATATATTTGGAATAATCATTGTAAACATAAACATTGACGGACATAATGGCAGCGATAGGCACCTAATTTTCTCAACTTGTCGTAGTTCACACGAAATCTAATAGATGGCGCTGACTTTTCCCACGCCATTTTGACAAAATAAAATGTTACTTCGGGCATATCCTGATATATAAATCTATGATCACGACCGACCGTTTAAACTTATTGCGTTAAAAAGGTGATAATATACCCAAATCTACTAGCAGCATACTACTGTCAAAGGCATATGACGATTATGCTGCTGGCAGAATTGAATGTTTTTGAAGGAAGTCGCTAGTCAACTGTGTCTGATAATTTGGTGTAGTACCTACAATAAATTGTCCAAAAGAAAGGTGAATGAAGTGCCTTATGGATAAAATCATAAGATTCAATATCACTAACTTTCATACACTCAGTACTCAATGTCTTCCCTCTAAGCCCGCTAAACTCCACCTTCTCAAGTTTCAATATCTCAGTGGTAGCTTCTAGAATGTCCTCGATCATCTTCAACCGTTTGGTGTATACGTTGAACCGCATGAACACGCGGTCGAAGTCGAACGACCATCGCACCGGCATCACGCCGGCCGGGAAGAATGTGTGGACTTTATCACGGTTTAGTGCGTACGTGTCGCTGAAACGTAACGGTATGATAATAACAGCCCTTGTTTTTAATACAAATTATAGTGACCTCTGTAATGCCACAGCGACGATGGAGAAAAGATGCTAATATTTGTAGGTACCAACACGCATCGATAGTCATCTCGCCTGTATGATTTCAGTATCACCTGTATTAAACTTATTATACAAAGTTCTCACCACAATAATAGAAGATGCTCGCCCTCCTCAGGCATCAGTTACATTAACAGCTAATTCTAGTAACGATTGGATTATGCAATATGCAACAAGCTAAACTTTTACCAATAGTAAAAGCAGCAATCACTAGAATAAACTTGCCCCAAATAGGCCATTTCTACATGGTGAAAATAAAGGCAAACTTACGTGAAATGATTCAATATGTTGATCGCCTTCCGTAGCTTGAGCAGTTGTTCGTCCGGCTCGCCCTGGAATATGGAGGGCGGGTCGATCGAGTTCGTGCACTGCATTATGACAAGGTTGCACAGTTCGCGGAGGAGAGCTGGAAAAATTATAATATCACGCTAAAAACATCTAAAAAAATTGCAAGTTTCTCAGGCAAAAATAAAAAACCATTAAAAGATTTTAAAAAAAATCTAGTTATTGCCAGATTACCTACCACACCATAGCATGGATAGATATGGCTCAAGTACGATTGCCACCCGGCGACAATCCATGCAGGGGCAACTGGTAATACATTTATTTATTTGTTTATTTATTTAATAGTTTATGCACATAACATGTACAACGGAGGACTTAATCGCCCTTTCTTTAATCGAAATAAGCTAAATATCTAAAAAATATCGACGGGCCCGATAGCTCAGTTGGTAGTATGCCTGCCTTCTGAACTGAGGGCTGTGGGTTCGATTCCTACCCAGGACAAACATTTTGTGTGAAGAACATAGATGTTTGCTCTGCGTCTGGGTGTTATATTGTATTCTATGTATGTATTTACAAACAAAAAATTATATAAGTATTGTATCAGTTGTGTCCCATAGTACAAGCTATGCTTAGTTTGGGGCTAGATGGCGCTGTGTGAAATGTCCACACATATTTATTTATTTATATTTATTTATTTATCTGATCCACTAAAATACGTGTGACTATCATGCATTTCCAGAAAATATCTACATACAGCTTGTGTATCAGACCATTCGTACATCTAGATCATTTTTGCTGTTAAAAGTAAGCAGGCGTAAATAATTTTTTTTGTGTAAACATAAAGACTAACGGATCAATTTCTCCACGTTGCAGTAGTATCTAGAGTTGCCCCACAGTAGACCGATGCAGTGGAACATGGGCCGAATCAGCACCTTGGCGTCCGCGAAGTCGGTCGCCTCAAACGTTTCGAAGTGGTACAAAAGCGGCTTCTGGTAGACATAGATGTCGCGGCACTCGACGATAGCTGGAAATAATAACTTTTTGTTAGCTTATTGAACTAACAAATACATAGATGAACTCTTTATAATACGGAGCCAATGAAAAATTAAAAAAAAGCAATAATTCGCAATAAGTGTAACGATGATGGGCGAATGAATCTATTCTAGGCAACCAAACTAACAAGATAGTTAATAACTAAAGCTGAGTGAGTTGTAAGGTCAGGCCATAAGTCTCATTTGCCCAGTAATTTCACTAGCCACAGAACCATTCAAACTGGAACACAGCAGTGCTTAGGCACTACTGCTTGGCGTCAGCAGCATAAATGGCAACGCGATGGTGAGGGTATACTGCCTACAATAGATGAACTCTGAAGAAAAGTCTATATTCTTAGTCATATTCAAAGTCTATATTAATGCTGCGAGAATTTCACTTTATGGTAATATCTAGTGAAGTTCTCGCAGCAGTAAGCTGAATGTGAATGTGAGGGTAGACTCACCAGCAACTACATTAGTAAGCATCGACTTGAAGCAGTTTAAGTAGACACTGCGAGTGTCCTCGAGATAGTGCGCCATCCGTTTAACGCGCGGGTCGCGTAGTTGTGAGTAAATGCCCTCGAGGTTGCGCAGCCGTCGCGCGTAGAAGTCGACGTCTGCGCTCGGCAATGGAAACTTCATTCGCTTAAAAGCTGTAAAGTAAATAGAGGAAGCAAGTTGGAAAAAAGACTTCCTGAGTGTTTCTCCTGAGTAAAAATAATTAAATGAGCCATAGATTTCTGAAATAAGCAAGGTTTATGGTGGGGTTTTTGATCCATAGTTAAGGTTGTAAATACCAAGGTAGGAGTCCTCTTTTAACAGGTCATGAACTTGCTGTGCCCATTTTATAACAGCACCTTCTATGTTTGTTTTCAGATACAGATCAACATCTTCACCATCACTGTAAAAGAAATACAATGTTTTACTCTAGGAAAATATACTTATTGCCTAAAAACTTCATATATTTCCATTTTATTTCCCAGGCTCATGTAATGATGCCTTCATCAATTATGATTTCTTCCTGCTTACCTTTCTTTAAGTCTAGCTTCAGCATGATAGATAGTTTCTACTCCGGCTGGCATGGGTAACATAACTTGACTGGACATTTCACCTTTTAGCTAAAATAACAAGTATAAGACAGGTATATTTATTTGAATAGACATTGTCATCGTTTCTGGGTTTATGGTATACAAACCTGATGCATCAAGTTCCTCAAGTCATTGACATGCTTTTTCATATCATTCTGAACAATCTTGGGCCACCCTTTCTGGTTTTCAGGGTTGCACAGTAAGGGGCCGATCACCTCATCAGCCATCACACTGATATCCATCAACACATTACCAGATATTTCACCAATTGTCAGTATCTGAAATTATTCAATTATGCATATGAAGCTGTTATAAGTAAAAATGTTTTAGAACCAAAGATCAGTCTGCATTTCAATCCTTTTTCAGCTCATAAATGTAATAAAAATATCAGGTAAGAATAGCAGGTGCAAAACTTACATCTTATAAAACACAATAATAAATTTACCTTACGAAAGTTACCCATTGTAATTTTCTCTTCACTATTTCTGAGGAAGTATACCATTTTTCCCCTACTTACAGGGGGGAAGCTGGTTGCACAAGTGAGTAGACCTGCAGTGTTCACACGAAACACAAGAAGTTCATACTTTGGTGTATCAAAGTATCGGAACAGGATGTGCTGTAATAAAAGTATCAAATAAAAAAATAAGTAAATAAGTGAATAATAACAGTTAGTATGGCCAGCAGCCAAGTTGGCTTAATAAGGTTTAGCATTTATGCACATAGCATAGATAAAGAGGCAGTTTGGCCAGTTTACTTTATTAAGTAATGCTTGGTAAATAAGTAATAATCTTACATGTATGGCAGATTATTTTTTCCAGTAATGAACATTCACATTTACCCATGGACATATTAGCCAAATAGAAAATACAGTATACCTACATCACTTGTAAGAAGTGGTTTTAGTATTCTAAACTTACTCGTTCATCTCCAGTGATAAACTTAGTCCATTTATCAACTTTCTGCTTTAGTGACTTGAGTAGGTATTCACTAATAAATTCTAAGCGGAGGTCAACATCTTCTTTCTGGAATTAAATCATAAAATTACCATTATCATATTAGTTCCCTAAATAGGTACATAGATCCTTGCTGCAGTAGAAATTACTGGCCTATAGTTGGTCTTCTTCATTACTTACAAACAAAAACAAATTTAAAGAAACTTGGAAGATAATAAATGAACAAGTGAGTTACAATAAAAAACAGACGAGTAAAAAAAGAATACACAAAATCAAATCTGAAGACGGGAAAGAGTTAAAAGAATGTAAACAGATTGCAGATTCATTTAATAACTTTTTCTGTAACATTGCAAATAAATTAACATGTAATACACAAATTGATGCTAAAAGATGTATAAATTATTTAAAATTAGGAACAAATGTGACCGAAACAATAAGATTTTTGCCCGTAGACATTGAAGAATTAGTGACGATTGTAAGAAACATGAAACAAAAGACAACACCAGATATATATGATATGACCTCTAAGACATTGAAAGAATTAATTTTGACAAATGGGCACCTAATGGAACTATTATACATTACAATGAATGACTGTCTGGAAACGGGAGTATTTCCTGATTGTCTCAAGCCAGGCAGAGTAATTCCATTGTTCAAAAAAGGGGATAGTAAGGAACTTGGTAACTATCGCCCGGTTTGCATACTACCTACCATATCAAAAATATTAGAAACAATTATCAAAAAAAGAATTATTGAATATTTTGAAAGAAATAATCTCTTTACTACATCTCAATTTGGTTTCCGTACAGGTAGATCGACAGAAATGGCAATTAGGCAAGTGGTCTACTACATCCTTGAGTCTCTGGACAAGTCACAAAAATGCGCAAGCATCTATTGTGATTTGTCTAAAGCTTTCGACTGTTTAAGACACGATATCTTATTACTAAAATTGCAACACTACGGGTTTCTGGGACATGAGCTTGATATGATGCGCACATACTTGCAGTGTAGAACTCAAATTGTATCGGTGAATGGAGCAAACTCTTCGATGAGTTCAATGGATGTAGGAGTTCCTCAAGGGTCAATATTGGGACCACTACTGTTTTTAATATATGTTAATGATCTAGTAAATATTATGCCAGATTGGACTTACATTAGTTTATTTGCAGACGACACTCATGTGGGAATTAAAGATAGGTATATAGATAGGCTAGAAATAAAAATTAATGATGCTATGAAAATATTGAAACAATGGTTCAACGCTAATGGTATTATTCTTAATACTGACAAAAGTGTTGTAATGCACTACCGATCGCGAAAAGGCAGCAACAGCATAATCGGATCCAAAGAAAATGTATTCCTCGGCTACACAGTGGACAATACAGTTAGTCATTCAGCCCACATAGGTAAACTGTGTAAGCGACTAGCAAGTGCTAACTACGCACTACTAAAGCTAAAACCGTTATTAGATAAGAAAGCTATTTTATCTGTATATTATGCGCACATACAATCTAGAATAAGGTATGCTATTACTGTATGGGGCAACGGAATACATATGATAAAGGTGTTAAGAGCCCAGAAAAGAGCATTAAGAATAATGTTAGGTTTAAGAAAACGAACATCAGTCCGACAACATTTCAGGAACAATAAAATTATGACTGCGATATCCTTATACATTTACAATTGTCTACTAGAAATTTACGACGAGAAATCTAAATTGCCCAAAAACAAATACAAGTACACACGTAAATGTCGGAACTATGACGAATTGCGTAGACCTGTTAATAGATTAACTAAGGTACAAAAACAAGGTATCTACAATAAGATCTGCATGTTTAATAAACTGCCACTTAGCTTAACAAATCTTCATGCAAAAGAGTTCAAAAGTAAGATAAAACAATTCTTCGAACTTAATCCATTTTACTCATTGAATGAGGATATGAAACTGCGCTTGACAGAATCTTCATTCTTGCATAGTGATGAGACTAATACCTAAATAGATGCGGAGAGGCATTGTACAGAGCCAACTATCATTATTTTATTGGATGCCATAAATTTATATTTACCTACTTAATCATATTTTTAAATGTGCTTATTATATTTTAATTGTTGTGTTTAGTTGTATTCGATTTCGACTGTTCTATTTGATTCTGATTTATTTTAATTCAATTATTTTTAGTTCATTTTATTTGTTGATTTGATTTTATTGTAGTTGTTCGATTCAATTTTATTTTTTTATTCAATTTATTTAATTTTAATTTTATTGTTCTAAATCATTTTACTTTATTTGATTGATTTTATTTTAGTTGTTATTTTACAAATTTTTATTGTTCTAACTACATTTTGATAATGATTTCATTTTATTTGAATTTTCTTTACCTACCTATTGTTTTACCTTTTTAAATGATTCGCTTAAGTGTGTTTTATTATATTTTGTATTTTTTATAATGACTTGCCCAGTATAACAACATGTTATAAGGCCAATAAATATTTCTATTTCTATTTCTATTTCTATTTCAAAAAGTGGGGTGTAGTCCAACTAAAACATTCTGTCTAGCTGTCTGCCTACAAATTATTTTCTTTATCTAAATAAATTTACGTCGCAAGTCTTCATAATCCAACAAGCGATTGTTATTACAAGTTTATGTAGCTAATTCAAGTGAGTGTTGTTTTTGAGAAGATCAAGCCAAATCAATCAAACACATGTTAATACTTACATCACCCATTTTGACGAAAATTAGAGTAAATCACGGGTAATAAACCACTATTTAGTTTGAGTATTATTAATGATCATTCTGTACATATTAAAAGTAAAACAGTTAGTTTAATATTTAAAAAAAAATGGGAAATCAAATCAATTTGTACATATAACCGAACAAATTTTTGCAAAGCTTTGACAACTTGACAAATAAAAGTAAACAAACAAACCGGCATCGACGTGAAGTTGACATAATAACGCGTTACTATAGCAACCATTGGAATTGCTTTGAATTTGGAGCAAAACCGCAAAAATCTGTCAAAAATGGAAAAATTTATCAGACTGTAAAAACCAGGCAAGTGCGAGTTGGACTCGCACATAAAGGGTTCCGTACATTATCTATTAAAATAATGAAATATTTACATTTGTTGTATTTGTTGCTATAGCGGCAACAGAAATATATCATATGTGTCAACTGTCTAGCTATCACGGTTTATGAGATAGAGATACAGCCTTGTGACATACGGACAGACTGTCTGTGACAGACAGACAGTCAGCGGAGCCATAGTAATACGAATTTGGGTACGAAACCCTAAAAATGAGCATAAAAATCACGTTTGTTGTATGGGAGCCCCATAAATATTTATTTTGTTCTGTTTTTTGGTAAATTATCATAGCGGTAACAGAAATACCTCATCTGTGGAAATTTCAACTGTCTAACTATCACGGTTCAAGAGATAAAGCCTGGTGACAGATGGACAGACAGACGGACAGACAGACAGACAGATGGACAGCGGAGCCTTAGTAATATAGTAATAGATTGAGCCAGTGTCAAGTATTGTAATTTTCCATCGGTATAGAATATTTCACGTAAAGTCAAGTCTTAGTCATTGACTATGACAGTAGTGCAGTCTAAGTCAGGTAGTCAAAGTTCAGTCTAAGTCATGCTCGTGATTCAGCACTGCATAAACTGCCACCAATTTTAAACATTAACACTGGAAAAAGCACAGCTTTTGAGAAATAATACAATGCAACGACGTGAATTTTCCGCGTTCCCGCCAAAACAGTTCGCTATACCCTTTCGGTACGGAACCCTAAAAATTTTAAAAGTCAGTGTCAAATTTATTGCGTGTCAATATTATTATTTAACTGTCACTGTCAATGTCAAATTTACGCGCCTAAAGCGTGTACTAGTTGCTGAATTTTCCATTCTGCTTTTAATTATTTGTTTTATTTAACCAACACTGAAAACTAAGCCATAACAACTTTTCACTAGTTTTTCACCAACAAAACCATGGAAGGTTTCGATGATCCAGGAGTGTTCTTCTCTGACAACTTCGGGGTAGAGGCAAATGAATCTCAAGATCAAGTTAACCTCCAAGCTGTGAAGAAAAAGTTTAAGGAATTTATAAGACAGTTCCATGCAGGAAACTTTAATTATAAGTACAGGTAGATTAAGCAGTGTTACCTTGTTCTTTTCCATAAAATAAAATATATTTCCACTTTTTAAGTATGCTGCTGGTGAGTATACTAATCCGATGCTCTTGCATCCCTGGTTTGCTCTTCCAGAGACGCTTTAAAACGTAACTACAATTTGGGACAGTACTGGGTGGAAATAAACATTGAAGACCTGTCCAGCTTCGATGAAGTTCTGGCTGAAAAACTTTACAAGAAGCCAACTGAACATTTACCAATTTTGGAAGAAGCAGCCAAAGAAGTACGTTTCCGTTTACCTTCCTTTAATTTTATATATCATCACTTTTTAGGCATACAACTTGCAACATTATAGGTATAATCTAGGTGCATTCAATAGCAGAGTAAATACTGTGCTTGATCTACACTGACCATCACAATATTGCCTAAAGCTATAGTATTTAACAATTAATGAAGAAATAATTGATTGGAACCTATTTTATGTTTTTAGTTTGGGGTTACATATGTGAACATTTTGGATTTAAGGATGGATGCAGGTTCAAACCCTGTTTGTGATTCAAATTTTTCTGTTAAGATTGTTAGGGGTGTTACCATCTTTCAATAATAATAATATTTATTTTGCAGTTAGCAGATGAACTTACAGCCCCTAGACCAGAAGGAGAGGAAAAAGTGGAAGACATACAAGTGCTGCTCTCGTCAGATGCCCATCCTGCTAACTTGCGTGAATTAAAAGTAGGATTAAGTACTTTACATCTATAATCTATTTTCCATAAATTGTTTCCGGAAATTGTAGTATTTAACCAAAAAATTAAAAAAGTTACTTTTAAATAAACATCCTGGATAGGGTTTTTCGATCAATCAGAAAAATTCAAAAGGTAGTAATAAATAATTAACTAAAAACTTCTTATCTTCACTCGATATTATTACTAACAAATTATCAAAATTCTGGTAACATTGTATTGTTGTTTTTTCAGTCTGAAATAGTTTCCCGCCTTGTCAAGATACCAGGCATCGTGATATCAGCATCGGGAATAAAGGCAAAAGCAACAAAAATATCAATCCAGTGTAGGTCATGTCGTAACATCATTCCCAATCTACATGTCAAGCCAGGGCTCGAGGGTTATGTCATGCCAAGAAAGTGTAACACGTAAGTTTTGTATTACTTTGAAACAGTGCTGCTATGTTCTTGACCATTATTTGTACAACACTTGTACACTTATCCCTGTTTCTCATGTTTGTCAAACTCACACATGAAATACTATATATTCATTAGTTGAAGATAGCTGATGATCAACTGGCAGCCAATGAATGTTAAGTATTTTTAGGCTGATATGAGTTTAACTAATATATGAGAAACTGGGGATTAGTGGTCCATCCATTGTTATGAAAATTAATGGATGTTATAAATTAGAAAGTTATCCTCTATTTATTTCCATTATAAATTGCTAATCAGATCTTGATGTAAATTGATGTGTGTATAAATTGACCCCAGATTATGAGAGCTTCCTTAAATGATGTTTGTTTTCAGAGAGCAAGCTGGTCGACCTAAATGTCCATTGGATCCATACTTCATCATTCCAGATAAATGCAAATGTATTGATTATCAGGTACCTATGGACGTTTAGTTTTTTTTTTAAGTGGAAACAAAACTAAATAAATTGTCTGTTATAGGTATTGAAACTGCAAGAAGCTCCAGAGAGCATCCCACAAGGAGAAATGCCACGTCACCTTACTGTTTACTGTGAACGTGTGCTTTGCGAGCGCGTGGCGCCCGGCGCGAGAGTCACTGTGCTTGGCATTTACTCCATCAAGAAGATATCTAAAATTGGGGTGTGTTATTAATTTATTTAATTCATTATTACTAGGGATGCGCCGAACATGGATTTTTGAACCGAACCGAATATTCGGCCGAACTATTTGGTTCATTTTACACGAATTTTTCCGTACATTCGGTCGCTATAAAACTTCAACAAAAGTTCCAGTGCAATGGAAACAATTTTTATTCTAGTATTTTTTGTTTTTACTATTTTTACTATTCTTCTGAGTTTGGGGCTGCCATGCTGATGTTTTTAAACTTGCCGCGCGGTTTTCAGTCTCTACTTTCATTAGCCAGACTCTAGATAGATATGTTATATATTGTCAATACACACCACAAATTATATAAATTCAGTTTTACAAACAAAAGGTTATTATTATTGATAACTATTACATATAATTACCATTGTTTAAAGGCGATTAGCATACAAGTTGATTTTAAGTTTTCAAAATGGTAAAAAGTGCCAATAAATATTTGGTTGTTTTATTTCCAATAGCGTCTCCATTCATTGTCTTATTCCGTGTTCGTTCGCATGACGTAGCTGAAGTGGGATGTGACGATCGCCGACCTTGCGTACAAGCGATTTTGTGCACTGATAAAGAGACATAACGTCTAAATTCGTACAAATGTGACACCGCAAGCTATATAATTTGATGTATAGGTACGTACAACAGCGCTCGGACACTTTTTGTCGTTTCCACTTCAAGATTGTGATTCTGTATTATCATATCTCAATGTTCGGCACTTTAACCGAATATTCGGCCGAATACCGAACATGCAGTGCAAGCACGGATCTTCGGTTCGACAAATATATCGAGTCGATAAACAGATTTTGTTTATCGTTCTTATCGGTAACATGTAGCATGGATCTAACATCGTTAAATTTTGTCGATGTCTTTCGAGGGCTTTATTTTGTCGACAGCGTATCGATCATTCGTTCTTAACTCTCACAGAGTAGCACGATATTTCGGAAATTTCCACAGATTAGGAGATAGCCATTGTCCGATTTTATTTGTTTCACGTAGATTTTATATACTTTTTGTCGGATTTTTTAAGGTTATACGAAGTAAATTACTCTTTGAAAAGGTATATTGATAGTTGGTAGCAAAGAGCATAGAGAAAAGTAATATATATGGCAAAGAGTTGATTACTTTTCTCTATGATTCCCTTAAATCAGTCTCAACACCTTGAATTAGGGCGAGTGCAATTTCTTTGTTGATTCTAAAAAGAATCTCGAACTGGTCGTTGGGTAGGTCGAGAGGATCATTGGCGTCTCTTAAACGCCGCCTGTTGATCCTCAAGGCATCCCGCCGCGTCCTTCTTTCGGCTTCCAACAATAAAATATAGCCAAAATCCATTTTACTAATGTTTGGTTAATATTATCGAGCAACTTTAGGAACCCGATAAATATTCGGTACATTCGATAAGATCGACAAGATTTAACCGATCACAGATGTCAAAATTTAGATCCATGCGCGGTTTAATCGATATAGAACGAACATATTCGTTAAGATTTATCGAATTTATATCGTCGTCGAAAAAATACATTCCATGCTACCGATTTCGTTTTATCGATAATTTATGTCAAATTTGACATGAAAATTCGTTAAATATATCGATCGGTAGATCTGTGCTTGCACTGCTGGAAAAACATGCCGAATATTCGGTATACCGAATAATTACCAAATATTCAGCGCATCCCTAATTATTACCTTATTACACTTTAAATTCCGCCGGGGAAGAAGGTTTCCCGAGTGGCAACCACAAACTGGAAGATGGCCCTCTACTAGGTGGACCGACAACCTGATCAAAACCGTGGGGAGCCGATGATGAGGGATGGATGCAGGATGGTGGGGGAAGCTTAAAGTGGCGTTCATTAATGATGATGATGATTAGATAAAATTATTACCCAAATTGAATAAATATTACATGCAACACCCACAGAGAGAAGGTCGGGATAAGGGTTCAGTAGGCGTGCGTTCATCATACCTCCGCGCCGTGGGCCTGACAGCCGAGGAAGGCGTCACTGGAGGCCTAACGCCCTTCACAGCTGATGAGGAAGAACAGTTCCGACGATTGGCTGCCTCCCCGGACATATATGAGCGGATCGGGATGTCTATAGCGCCCAGTGTGTTCGGAGCTACTGATATGAAGAAGGCTATCGCTTGTTTGCTATTTGGAGGTAGGTCAGGCGCCACGGGCTCTAACATGACCCCACCATGGCTACTTATGTAGTACACAATCTATGCACTTTTGCATCTATCTCTCTCTCCCTCTATAACAGTTAAATTTTTCTTACGCCCTGCATTAGAAAGCACGTAACGCGTAAAGATTTAGAGACTTGTTCATATATCTATCTATCTTTTTTGTCTAATCAGGTATAACCAGGAGGATCTATTTTGGTTTGAGCCACAGGAAAGATCCACTGGTGGATCAACACATTTTTTATATAATTTTACCTTTTTACTTGGACACCCTCAGACTTTTTGGTACTGAGGTGCAGAAATGATTGACATACATTGTATTAGTTTAATTATAGGGTCCCGCAAAAGACTGCCAGACGGATTGACCCGTCGTGGAGACATAAACATCCTACTCCTCGGTGACCCGGGTACAGCCAAGTCGCAACTGCTCAAGTTCGTTGAGAGAGTCGCGCCAATCGGAGTCTATACGTCTGGGAAAGGATCAAGTGCGGCCGGTCTCACTGCCTCTGTTATTAGGGATCCGGGAAGTGTAAGTATAATTGGCACTTTTATGTGGAACAAAACTGAAAACCCTTTTTTAAACTTTAAAGTGGCATTCTGGATGCAGGAGGCGAGCAGCCGCTCTAAGTGGCGCTCCCGGGGGGAGGCCTATGTTCAGCAGTGGACGTCTTCAGGCTGTTAATGATGATGATGATGATGATGATGATCGTCACCGACGGTGGTTAAATGCGGGCCTATACGATAATGAAAATAACCAGCCAAGTGCGAGTCGGACCCATGCACAAAGGGTACCGTACCGTTAACTATAAAAACGAGCAAAAGATCACGTTTGTTGTATGAGAGTTGAGAGCCCCTTAAATATTTATTTTATTCTGTTTTCTTATTATTTATGGTGGCTATAGAAATACATCATCTGTGAAACAACGGTGAGACACATCCTGGTAACAGATGGACAGATAGACGGACAGACAGCGGAGCCTTAAGATTAGGGTTTTACCCTTTGGATATGGAACCCTAAAACACCTCTTTGTAAAGAATTTTATTAAGAGAAAAAACTGTTGGTTGCAGCGCAACTTCGTGATGGAAGGCGGCGCCATGGTGCTGGCGGATGGCGGCGTGGTGTGTATCGACGAGTTCGACAAGATGCGCGAGGACGACCGCGTCGCTATACACGAGGCCATGGAACAGCAGACCATCTCTATTGCTAAGGTATATACTGAACAAAAGTGGCCTTAGAACACATTATTATTCCGTATACGGTATTTGACTGATATATGTTGTGGGGGCGCAGAGTGCAAGCGCAGCAAATATGGCTTACGTTGGCCGCACCGCGCCTGCTCGCCTCAGTTGTCTCTCTACCGCCAATCGCGTCCGTATACGCATGTTGGAACTGCGAAATAAATGGAATTATGTGCATCTAAAAATAACTGTTTCATTGGAGTCCTCTGCACCCTGATAAGTAGGTAAAGTGGTCGAGCACACGCTAATCAACATATGTTATTGTCTAAAAGTTCCTCAAATAATAAGGTGTCCCAAAAACAAAAATTAAATATCTCAAAATATGACAGAGTTACAAGCATAAATAAGAGAATAGAAAGAGACAGCTCAAACGCTCAAACACAGAGTGATGTCAGAAATTATTACTTCATAGTACCTGCATACTAAACTGTGGTAGCTCCACAACTCCACATACAATCTCTTTCTCACGATCCAGGCCATACGATCTTTGCGAGAAAACGACAGGCAATGAAATTTTAAATGCGTAATATTCCATGAGTTATTAAGTGATTAGCTTAATTTTTCACGTCTTAGACACCTACGTAGTCTAATGCTTGACTTTCACAAGTTTCACACTAGACCACCAGCCGGAAGATATCCACTGCTGAGCTGAACATAAAAGAAGGCGTTGCCATAAACACCACACAAGAAGATGGGGCGGTACTATTCTCAAACCGGGATCACACGGCGCTTTACTTTACCACAAATAATTTCTTATTACCATTTGACTAGTCAAGCTTCGCTGAGATTACTATAATATCCCTTCCAGGCCGGTATAACGACGACCCTGAACTCCCGTTGCTCCGTGCTTGCGGCTGCCAACTCTGTGTTCGGTCGGTGGGACGATACGAAGGCGGACGACAACATCGACTTCATGCCCACTATACTCTCTCGGTTTGACATGATATTCATTGTCAAGGATGAACATGACCAGAACAGAGATATTGTGAGTACCCTTTTTATTAATGATGGGATATGTCGTCAGAAAAATAACAGCCTGTTTATATATTCTGACGAAAGCGGAATCTGGCCTAAATGATAAATCATAGCTATCATCGCGTTTTTGTTTGTCGTTTGACAACGTCTCATGTGATGGAGAGTGATGAAGTAGTCTAAGGTTGCCCATTCACTTGAAAGCATGATATTGCGGACGGACGCGGACCAGCCCGCACCGAGGCACCGTTGGAAAGGTATCGTCCGTGGTAGCGCAGACGTCCGGTGCGGTGCGTCCGATCCGCAGCATGCCGGCAACTTCAAAGGTGCAGTGCAAGGTGGTCCGACGTCGTCCGCACTGACACGCACCATTGGAAGAGCTTTATGCACGTTGCGTGGCATTCCGTGGTCGTTCACCATGCTTTAAGTCGTTCGCAACAACACGAACCGTGGGAAGTCGGCACTATAAAGTGTGAAATGGGCGGACGAGACGTATCAAGTTTGTAACCGTTATCAAAGTTAGTTAACTAACCTACCTTACTCTACCTTCACTCCCAGACGCTAGCCAAGCACATAATATCAGTGCACATGAACGGCAACAGCTTCGAGCGCACGATAGCGGAGGGCGAGCTGCCACTAGCGCTCCTGAAGCGGTACTCCGCGTACTGCCGCGATTAGTGTCACTAAACATTGACACCGTATATAACACTTGTTTGTAGGCAGCTTATTAGTTACTTCATTGCCTTCGAGAGGTGTGCCGGACTATCGGTTTTATTAGTTTTTGTGTTAACCCTATTCATTTCGTGTGGACAATATTATTAGTGAACAATAGGACATTTTAATTTATCCCGTTCCGATAGGCTAGGTAAATATAAAACACGGTCCTCTCTAGTATAATATTTTGTTCAATAAAATAAAATAAAAATATAACAATAAGTGATAAGCTAACAAAGAGCACGGACCCAGGTGTCTGTGGTAAAGCAGATAAAAAAAAAAAAAAAAAAAAAAAAATATATATATATATATATATATATAAAACACGCAGTAGAATTATCATGACAAAGTGATATGAAACATTAAACATATCTAATTTGGTAAAGTGTCTTTACTTTATCCCTAGCATACAATATAGAAAAATCGCGAGATTACGCCCACAGAGCTTTGTAAAGTATGACGCTTCGCACTAAGCGTTTTTCTTTTTTGCTCTGTAGTTACGCCTGAGTCAATGAATTATCTTGTTACCCCAGACGCTAGCCAAGCACATAATATCAGTGCACATGGGCGGCAACAGCTTGGAGCGCACGACGTTGGAGGGCGAGCTGCCGCTAGCGCTCCTGAAGCGGTACTCGGCGTACTGCCGCGCGCGGAGCGGCCCGCGGCTCGCGCCCGCCGCCGCCGCCCGGCTGCGCGCGCGGTACGTGCTCATGCGGACCGGGGCTCTGCATCACGAGCGGCAGGCGGACAAGCGCCTCTCCATACCCATCACCGTCAGGTATCTATTACACCGTAACACTATTTTTTTCTATTTCTAGCACGCGTAACGTAATAAGCACTCTACTAATATTACGATCTAACCATCTTTTGGCTAATAAGTAATTTAAATTTAACCTAAACTTCTAGAAACCTTATTGTCTAAGAATGTGTCCAATAACACTTTTCTTGTTGTCGCTAAGGCGATCACACATTATTCTAGTGTTCTTACGCTGACTTATAACATTCACTAATAACACCGTAACATATAAACAACCGGATTGCTTCCACCTGTAGTAGGAAAGAGAACTTCATCTTTTTAAATTCATAGTATTATATATTCATTTAATATCCAATAGGCTTGCTTTGACTTTAATCACCTTGTAAAGTTGCCTCTAGTCATGCTTAGTATGTAATCTAATTTAATTTTAATATCATTTGGATACCTGAGTAACCAAATTTTGACTTGTAACAGGGCTAAAAATAGCCTATTTGCAATAAATTATTTGAGTTTTTTACCTTTGATAAAATAAAATGAAATTAATTTATTTGCAACAACAATAGTTAGACACGGTAGGTTACATTTTGGTAGGTACCTATACTACCTCTGTAAATAGGAAAGCTGTTGTCACAAATCGGTCCCAACACAGCATAATGCTGGTTCTGCTGAACCAGCGCTGGTCTTCCGTTGGGACCTCTTGGCGGAGGTCACGGAGCACACATACATCAACTATTCATAACAAACAAATGTTTCATCTCCAGCTTCTCTTTTCATAGTCCAAACAACCAAGTGATGTAATGCTATTCCAGCAACAGTATTTCCTCCTGCGTATAAACTTGGCTTTTTTCAAATCTCTAGACGAAAACCTAATAATCTCTCTAGATTTGAAGAGCCAGGTTTATGCCAATGGGGATCTCATGGACAAACGTGTTCCACCTTAAACAACTTTGTCATTACCATCAGGTGAGTTGTTGTCGATCATATGCCTGTTTTAGCATAAGAAAAGTTATTATTAACGAAAAAATGGCCAAGTATAACTCTGCGGAAAACAAATAAATAGAATACCTATATTGAGCTGCGAGATCACGCACGCCTGCAAAGATGTATGCCTTTGTGCAGAAGACGGCATCAGACCGACTGAGACACGCTTCATAAAGCCCCTGGAAATATCCGCGTGCGTATTGTACCTTGATATCTTTTTTCAAACTCAGGCAATTGGAAGCCATCGTGCGAATATCTGAATCCCTGGCAAAGATGCAACTTCTACCGTTCGCGACTGAAGCCCACGTTACCGAAGCGCTGCGCTTGTTCCAAGTGTCCACACTCGACGCCGCCATGACGGGCAGTCTTGCTGGTAAGGACCTGTGTAAATAATTGTTCAAAAAACCTTATGGTTGAAAAAATCTTGAAACATTATCATGAGTAGGTATTGTTCAGCAGCCTATTCATAATCCACATCAAAGTTTTTGATCCGAAATCTACCCTATGTCTCTTTCATTTTCATTCTGAATCTAGATGAAAAAGAGCGAGCAGATTTCCAATCATAATCGGATTTTAATCGGAATTTATAATCCGTTGGAAGGAACCTTGCGCATCCCTTTGTAGTAGGTACCGATATAGTTTTTGATACCTTGTAAGATACCCAATGGCCATTTGAACCCAATTTTACATCCTACGACATTTACAAACCATTTAACATTAATCTTTTAAGTTATAGTTGATGAAATGATTTCTATTTAGATTATTAGGGGTTTAACAGTTAATTCCAGAACCATTGAATGAGGGTAAAGCTTTGATTGAAAATATTACAAAAATATCATTGAATTTCTGTTCGACATCTTGTATCGATATACTCAGAGACATGCAATTCATTGCACAGGTGCCGAAGGATTCACAACAGAAGAAGACCATGAGATGCTCTCCCGCGTAGAGAAACAGCTGAAGCGCAGGTTCGCCGTCGGATCGCAGGTCTCCGAACAAACCATTATCCAGGACTTCTTGCGGCAGAAGTATCCAGAGAGAGCGATCCTCAAAGTCATACATACCATGATCAGGAGAGGGGAGCTGCAGCATCGGCTTCAGAGGAAAATGTTGTATAGACTTTCATAGTCTGATAGAATTAAGGTCTGGCTAGAACTATATGACACGGCGATGCAGCCGCTTCGGCCGTCTACGAAACCGGAGCTTCGTAACCAGTTACGAAGACTTTCGTCCTTGTACGTAACTCTTCGTAACCAGTTACGAAGACTTTCGTCCTTGTACGTAACTTACGGTCAAAGACTTCCATATACTAAATGCGCACAAAACTAGGAAGCCAATGAAAAACCAATGACTCCTACCAGTATTATTATTATCGAACAACTAGCAGCGGCATCGGAATACGTTCACTATAATAGTTTAGATTAAACACTTTCGATTGTAACTCTAAAATAAAATGGACGAAATGATCTGATTTCGCAACGTTTTTAATAGTACTTACGAGATAACGTAAACGTAGTAAACAACCGTGAAAGTTT
The DNA here is from genome assembly GCA_963580505.1 of Ennomos erosarius. Classification (NCBI taxonomy): domain Eukaryota; kingdom Metazoa; phylum Arthropoda; class Insecta; order Lepidoptera; family Geometridae; genus Ennomos; species Ennomos erosarius. Next base: position 7,651,532 of record OY756996.1, on the reverse strand, counting down.
AAAACACTGATTTCGCTTTTTTTTTTTACGTTAGATAGTTGTTGGCGTCGCTTAGTTCGTCTATAACGTTCTTGAGAATAAACTAAGATCTTTTTGTTTTTAATTAAGTTGGTTTTAAGATGCTTAGCCGATTAGATTACGCGAGCATTGGAAAACTTTCTCTAATAACTTGCGTTAATTTTAAGTCCAATCATTGATAACTTTTCAATTTAAATAAAAAACATGTTCATTTACTTTGAATTTTATTCATTCAGCAAACATTATGGAAATTAATTATCACAATAGTTGGCTCAAAGCACTTCTACTAAACGAAAGTTCCAATCAGTTACACTGATTGCAGGGTACCTAAAGCTAAGCATTGTTAAGTCTTGTTTCTATTGATATCTTTGGTCGAGAACAGAAGTACCACTCGCGGTACAGAGGTAGTAATGACTAGAATGTTGACGTTTAATATTAAAATTAAGATTCCTTATTCCTTCTCAGCGACGTGCTTCTTGACCGCCTCGAACGGATATTCGGGATGGTTCTCGACACCTTTCCAGAACAAAAAGTTGAAGATACGACCTTTTTCTCCTTTGTCTAGTTTCTTCAATCGATTCATTTCTGGCGCCGGCAATTCAAAATCGTAAATGCTCATGTTTTCCTAAAATAAAATAAAAATATTTGTATCGTATTTGGTAATTACGTAGGCAGTAAGGAGAAAGATAAATATATTTTGTACCTACCTTTAGTCTTTCCTCGCTAGTACTCTTAGGAATGACTACAATATTTTGCTGAACTAAGTAGTGCAATAGAATTTGCGCGGGCGACCTTCCGTGGTGGTCAGCGATTTCCTTGACATCTGCGTGTCCTAGCAAATCCGGGAATACCTCAGGACTGAAAACAAGAACACCGCGTAGTAGCTTTAGATTAGTTACTCCAACTTTTGTCTTTTTTGCCATTGGAAAATGGAACTCGATCGAAAAAGACAAAAACTGGTTTAACTACTCTACGTTTATTAATAAGGCTTTCCGTGTATAACTCACGCCATCAAAAAAACTGTTCTAAAGCATAATTATAGCTGTCTTACTCAAACCACTGCTGTGGGAGTAAGAAAACAATACCAATGTCGGTTTTTCAAATCTTTAAAATTAGTAGGTACCTACATCTAATTCACTGTGTCGTTCAGCTTTTCCAAGCAACATCGAAAAATCAATCCTTGATGCAAGCAAACAGCTAAGCGCTTCCGGCGTATGTATGCTTTTCAATGAAATCCGTACCTATAGTTATACTTGTTCACAAAATGGTCCTTAGCTCCAGGGCTTCCGAGCGGCGCATACGCAGTCACCACTATATTGTTCTCGGCACAGAACTTGCGCAGTTTCATCTGCTGGAAGTAAGCGTGCAGCTCCACCTGAAGCACCTGTGGTTTTAGTGTGGCAGAGCTCATGATCCTCGCTATTTGTTGCTCGTTGAAGTTCGACAGGCCGAGGTTGCGGATAAGACCGTCTTTCTGGCATTCTTCCATTACCTGTAATAGTTCTACGTATCATTCAAAATACGACACTAAGAATTTAACATATTATATAAATGCAGAAAATTATAGGTGCATTTTCAAGTGGCCGAATCTATAGGAAATAGCGGAAAATGCCTTCGAAGTCTAGCCAGCAGAACATGATAAAAACAGACAACAAACTCCCAGCGACCCGATATCGAACACGCAAGAAGACAAGAAGCACTGAGATAACAAGAAGCATGTCGTCTCAGTGCTGGTATTCCAGACGAGTCGATTGATATTTACCTTCCAAGTTTCAACATGATTGGTTTTCATATCCAGCTCATAATCTCCGTGATCGTTGACACGCGGCGTCAACTTGTCAGGGTCGCAGATGAAGCCGAAGGGCACGTGGATCAAGTACAAATCTACATAATCTAACTGTAAGCGTTTCAGTTGAATGCCCAGGAACTTCTTGACATCTGAGGCGCGGTTTCCTACATGAGGAAGCTACAACAAGTCAAATACAATTATCATAATCATTTTTTCATGGGCAAACGTGGTCGACCTCTTAGACAACTTCGTCACTTACCATCAGGTGAGTTGTGGCCAACGTATGCACATTTTATTTATACCATTAAAAAAACCTAATTTGAAATGGGAACTTATGAAATTGGTATTGTTAATTAAATCCTAATAAGCTGCTAATAGGTACAAATTAATTAAAACAGCTAAAGAATAAGAATGGAGTCTCTAATATAGGTAATTTAAATAAACATCAATAAAACAACTCCTTACCTTAGTTGTAATAAATAAATCCTGCCTAGAACCTTTTCCGTCTTCCATCCATTTGTTTATAGCCTTGCCGATAGCTTCCTCGTTATTATAATTAAAAGCTGTATCGATATGCCTGTAGCCTAAATCAAGAGCTTTGTACACTGTGCACTCCATTACATCAGAAGGTGCCTGAAAGTAAAGCAAAAAATATAAAATAACTCCTTAAAATAAATGGATGTAAGTAGTTTGATAATTTTCACATGAGATTATTATGAATGAGATTATAATTAATCAATGGATGAGACATACCTGCCATGTACCCAAGCCCAGAGTAGGCATTAAAGCATCTGTTTGTGATAGTCTTATAGATTTCATATTCTTAATATTGGTGAAATAACTACGCACAGAAGCCCTGAAAATTAAACTCACTCTCGTACCACAACAGTACATCAGCTGTATGTAACACTAAGCAATCGATGCGGAGTTTACAGACAAAATGTTGGCAAAGTGCCACAAACTGCTATTACTGAGCGCTTTTTTCTAGATTTAATGTAAATCTTGATGGGCTTTGTGCTAAAGCATTGTCTAAAACTGTATTTATTTCAGTGATTTTAATCGATTTATGACGTAATCAAATCACCAATCCAATATTCAAATTGCGCGGTTGATTTGGTTTCCGGCAGAGAACCGGTTCACAATAGCAAAATAAATTAACACCAACTGGAACCCACCCATAGCAGAAAAAAATGAATACGGCCTTGCTTGTTTTGACGTCATCTGCGTGGTGTTGTCAGTCATTAAAGCAGCAAAGTCTGTCTGTAACACAGATTAGAGAAAAAAAAGTTCTACGTCTCTATCTTTTTTTTTTTTTTCTTTTATTTTGGCTCCACACATAGTGTATTTAGCCAGTGTCAAGTATTATATTTTCATCGTATTATAAAATATTTCACGCAAAGTCATGTCCTAGTCATAGTCATAGTCCAGTCTAAGTCATGCTCCAGCAAAGTGGTGGCAACTTCACTTGAAGCTTCTATGGAGTTTTGGAAGCAACACGAAAAATCACGTTTAACCACATTATATCACTTGCCCTCACTCATGCTCGTAATTCAGCACTTAATGCGTAAAACGCCACCAATTTTAAACATTAACACTGGAAAAAGCACAAGTTTTGAGAAATAATACAATGACACGACGTGAACATTTCCGCGTTCCCGCCAAAACTCCGTCTCTATCTTGTCTGTGACAGACAGTCTATTTCATCTGTGCCCCGTATTCCGATTCTCGCTGTAATCGCACACAACGCTTACGTTGATTATGAAATGAAATGAAATGAAATTTATTAGGCATAAAAATAGGTGATCAAGTTAAAGTGATGGAGCACCTGTTTCCCATACTAGGCCCGTGACATAGGACTCAGGACTCTTTCGTCGGAGACATAATTATATAAAAGTGTAACATTGTTAATAAATTACAAGGTGATTACGTGCGATTTGCCTATTTAAGGCTGAGTTGCACCATAATCACAGTTAAAGTCACTGTGACAGATATTTGACATACCCCATATTATTCAGCGAAACTATTCATATATTGCGCTCATGACTTTGAATTCTGTCAATGACTCGGAACAACCAATCACGGACGGCTATATCGCAAGATGGCGTCGGTCATGACGTTTACAAGGGATATCGTTGTCGGGGTCATACGGCCTTTCGGTACGTGTTTTAGCGCAATAATATTGATATTATCGATTTTAGCGTGAATCGGAATACGGCCGTGGTTGCATTACAGTGTGACCATATGTGTTACGTTTCTGCCATTTTGGCCCACAATCTACACTGGCACATTTGTTAGTTTAATATTTTGGAGACACAATCGGAAATTTTATCATTATTATTTTTTCTCTCTCATTATTTTATTAAAGACTTGGGGTCTAATTCTGTCAAGTATCAGTATGAAGCATGGCAGATTTCTAGCCAATATTTAAATTATTATTATTCTAAAGGAAGAAAGAGAAAAGAAACCATTTACAGATGGTCACACTGTAGTTTTCGTTTAACTGTTGGTTTTCAGCGCGGGCTAATAAATTTGTAGAATTTATTACAATAATACATACTAGCTGTTTATAATTATTTCCTAAATTTTTATTATTGTTGTGCTTGTAATAATAGAACCATTTAATATGGGTGTAAGTTATAATATCAATAACACAAGTAATTTACTCCACGCTCAATCTGAGACAAGTTTTTTTATTTGTTTATTTTTGTTCGTTTGCAGAAGAAAACATTAGCCAGTGTAAACAAAAATAAAGAAAAACGTCAAGCCAGAAAACTTGAGCAGCATCGTATAGCAGATGGGATGGCACATGTATCATCAGCTAATAAACTCAAAGACATAGCATCTATATGCAAAGAACTGCTTATATTCCGAAATTTAGACCTTGAAGTAAACATGTACATCCAGAAAGTCACCGAACTTGATAAAGGTGTTCTGCAGTGGGCCATTGATTTGACCGAGAGAAATATGAAAACCTTGTAAGTATAGTAGGTACCTACCTACCCAGAACTTATTACTACTGGAACTTGGTTCCCATAATCAACAACTACAGGCTTATTGTATGAAGTTTGCTTAGCTGTCCTATTTACCAAATAGCTACAAGCAACATTGATAAAGGCTTAATTTGTAGGTAACTAGCCTGCAATGGTGTACTCCATACTTTAGATACAAAGCCAGAATCAACAAGTACATTGATGATTTGTGGCCAACCAGATGGATGGTCCATCCTTGTTTTGTAGCAGAAGACAAAGCATTAGAAAGAGAGGTGATTAGTAGTGGACTATCCAACCACAACAATAACAACTAAATTGCATTGTAACAGAAGGAACTTTATATTATTATGTATGTATTTATTTATCTGTGGTAATAGGTTTGAAATTTGGGTACTTTATGCTGGATCTTTATCTGGAGCATTTAGGAAACTTAGTCCAACTCATACCCCATAAAATAAAAGCCTTAGTGAAATGGCAATGCCTCTAGTATTGCCGACGTCCATAAGTGATGGACTGATGGTTACTGCTATCAGGCAGGCTATCTGCTTATTTGTCACTCATATAATATTATAATCATGTCTATAGTCAAGTACAATGTTGGCGTAACTGCATAGCATTTCCAGAAGCATTCAACAGCCTCCGTGGTGTGGTGGTTGAGCAGATCGGCTCATAACCCGGAGGCGGCGGGTTAGATTCCCGCGACAGGACAAGTATTTGTGCGCAGGAAATAAAAGCGCAAATACTTGTTGTGTGTTTGGGTGTTGTGGGACCATGGTCCTCATAGTTCCTGGGTCCCTAGATACAGGGAATCCTAGTTAGGGTCCAGGATCTATGTATGTGATCGTTGGGAGTTATTATATTCAGGTAACATTAACAAAACTATTGATATATTTGCAGATATGAAACCTGCGCTTGGGGTTGGAACAAGGAACGGAAAGTAGAAGAGATGATGGAACATGATGCTTGGTATCTGATAGCTACGAAGAACGATGGGAAACTCCTTGCATTCTCCCACTTCAGATTTGATATGGACTTTGGAGAACCTGTGCTGTACTGGTGAGTATGGAAAAGTTTTACAGAGAAAACTTTTTTTTTATAAAGTTTTGAGAAAGTTTTATTCTATGTATATAATGATTTTAATTATTCCTTATTGGACAAGGTTGTCACAATACAGTGACTACACAAAAAAGCACTATATGGCACCAGCATCTTTCATGGCCCCAGCGTTGTTACAGTCATCATTATTTTTATGAATTTGCACATTCATGAAATGTGGTACTAGTACCTACATACAGTTAAATTGGTTCTATTCTATTTGAAATCTGCAATCTCTGTCTTCTTCATCTACATTCAGAGACAGAGTGTAGTTTTCGAATCCTGACCCCTTCCGGATCCCGGATGGATTGTTATAGTGAATTGGGTGCTTATCGACGCGAGCCGCCGTGACCTACTCTGCTTATGACCACCAGGAACTGCATGAAGTAATCAAAACAAATGCAAAATCACATTTATTTCATAAATATCTTACACGGTAATTATTTACACCTACAACAATATAATACTACAATTAACTCCTCCTAATGAAGGCCCTGGTCAATTGGGCTTCATCTTGTACCTCCACAAGAGGCACAATATAAAACTTATATTCTTTCTAAACAATCTCTTTTCAAACACGAGTTTTTTTTGCGGCCACCAATTGATGCACCTTGTACAGAGATATCTGAAGAGTTTGTGAAGGATATATGTGGTCATGACGGTGGCTATTATACTTAGAGCCACAATGTCCAGTAAGAGGTACTGGGGTAGAGAAAGATCTAACGCTGGTGAACGCAAGTGCGTCGCGCCTTTGTGGCGTAGTACATACTCAATCCAATATACTCCCAAGTCGACCGGTTTCATAGGTCTATCTAGGAATATGTCCTTTAGTCTTATTGAGTTTTCTTTGTACCTAAAACAGGGAAGTATAAAAATCAATAGGGATATTTTCGATCAAGTTCAACAATAATTATATACTAAGTTTTTTTAGTTATATTCACCTTGGGTTTCGTAGCAAATCGTGAAGCGCGTTTCTCCACTCGCATTTGTCAGAATTCTTGAGCTGAACTATCTTCGCGACTCCTCGGTCGAGCATCGCTTTAGCGTTCAGCGCTTGATCGGCATAAAGAGGCACCATCAACATCGGAACGCCACAGGCTACTGCCTCCTGAGTGCCGAGTAGACCACCGTGAGATATGAAGAGCTTAACATTTGGGTGGCCTGAAAAATGTTTAGTCTGTTAACACGCAGGCATACTGGCTCAAAGTCGGTGCAGTCCAGTTTACAAAATGTGTTGCGGCTGCTGTATCGGAACTCGAAAGCCGCAAGCATTAATAAAATCAACCAAGCCCGAGTCGGACTCGTGCACGAAGGGTTCCGTACCATTATCTATAACCACGAGCAATAAGATTACGTTTGTTATATGGGAGCCCCCTTAAATATTTATTTTTGTTTTTTAGTATTTGATGTTATAGCGGCAACAGAAATACATCATCTGTGAAAATGTCAACTGTCTAACTAACTATCAGGGCTCATGAAGCACAGCCTGACAGACAGGCGGACAGCGGAGTCTCATTAATAGCAAATAGGGCCCGTTTTACCCTTGAGTACGAAACCATAAAAACGAAAATATGCAACTATGTCGAACTTACATAACGTGGCATATTGTGGAATCCAGTCCATAGTATACACATTCTCTGGTACAGTGAGGTTCCTCGCCAGCAGCCTGCGGTCCATCTTCACGAACACCGTTTGCGGCAGCTCCGATATCACCGCGAATATCTGAGACAGCTTGTCGCGCGGTATCGTCTCGATCCGCGACATTGAACCGAAGCTCCAGTAGATAACGCCTTCACTCGATGCGTCTAGAAGTTGTTTCATTTCCTACAAAAATATGACAATAACAAAATAATATATGAGGAAAATCTAACGTACCTATAATATATGTTTCAAATTAATAACCCGGCCAAAAGCTAGATATAGCTTGCTACGTATAAGGAATCTGTGATACCCACGCACCGAGGGTTCTGTTTTTTGTTTGTTTTTCCTCTACTTAGTTTGTGGTGTTTTTCAGCTGTTTGACCTTATCTCTGCTGTTTTGTTTTAACATTAGATATGGCTCTGGCGTTTGACCACATTTCTTCTAATTTTAAGTGGCAATGTGATCTATGATGTGGCACGTTATATAGGTACTCAAGAAGGAATTTAGGAGAATAAAGCCAAATTAGATAATATTGGCAAGGGTAGACAGGAGTTTTCGATATTCATTATTTCTAACAGCATAGAAACTGTTCCAGAAAATAAAATAACAAATTATACATATTTTACTACTAATTTGGCACTAACAGCTTGATTCATGTGACGCTATCTGAGGAGTCAAAGGGCCCGGGTCACGGCGGCGATAGTCCGTTTCCCTATTGTGTTGTGTGCAATGTAGGTTAATGTTCTACAGTTCTAGGTACTTGTTGCTATAGACAGCCCATTATCGTAAACAACTTGGAAGATATTGTTGTTTTCACACAACTTTATTTACCAGTGGTGAGATGTCAAGGACTGGACCTTCATTCAGCTCTCAACCATTCCTACTACCTGCGGCTTTACATGCGTGCATTACGTTTATCGTGATGAAAATTATTCTGTATTTTACTCTCTCTCTCTCTCTCTCTCTCTCTCTCTCTCTCTCTCTCTCTCTCTCTCTCTCTCTCTCTCTCTCTCTCTCTCTCTCGGCTCTATTCCATACCATAAAGATAGATTTAGGGGTTTAGATGTGATCGGTAACAAACCGAAACAGATTTACTTAGAAAATTAAATATATCACAGAGCTATGAAACAAATGACGCTTCGTAGAGGGGAAGCGTTTTTTTTTGCTCTGTGAAATATATTCATAAAAGACTGCTATTTAAGATGCTAATAGAAGTATGTACCTATTCTACTAATACTATATAAGTAAAATATAAAACGTTTATTATGAGCAAAAGTGACTCGTTAGTACCATGGACATTTCACACAGCGCCAAACTAAGCATACCTTGTATTATGAGTTGGTCCTCGATGGGACCATATAACTGATAGATAATATAATACTCGGTATTCAATAGGATTACACTTCTTTATAGATTTAAAAATTAAGACCATAATAATAGTTGAAAATTATTAATTTTTCAAAACCCATTTCAGAGGCCCCGAACCATCCTGAACTAGTTACATAATTAGGGTGGGTTTTTTCACTAATGGTTAAGGTAAGCATTCAACTAATATATCACTGTATTTAAACGGGGATAATCTAAATCTAAAATAACAACTGTAAGCTATTTGGAGATGTTGCACCTCTAACTGTTCATCATCTTCAGCCTGAAGACGTCCACTGCTGAACATGGGCCTCCCTCAAAGAGCGCCACTTTGAGCGGCTGCTTGCCTCTTGCATCCATCGGCTCCCCACGGTTCTGACCAGGTCGTCGGTCCACCCAGTGGGGGGCCGGCCTACACTGCGTTTTCCAGTTCGTGGTCGCCACTCGAGAACCTTTCTTCCCACCCATTCTTCCTCTAACTGTTACTAATCTAATAATATAACTTACTAAGTACATAAATGTATTGTATTCCTGCTTATTACATTGGTAAGACAAAGACTTATCTATCTATCTATCTATTCAAAGTAGTTAGAAAGAAACATACAGCCTGCATGACCCAGTAACTCGACGACGATATGCACCGGCACACCGCATGCCGCCGAGCGATACATGAATGGAGATAAACGAATACCACCCAAGTACTAGATAAATTATCACAGCTGTAGGGAAATATCTAATGTCAGTAAACTGCCCTCGAGCAAAATCATAATATTGTCCCATTTAATACAATCTTTTGATCCTACTAGTGTCTGCCTGAGAACCTTATCGCGCGGTGCGAGTTGTACTGGTCATTTCTTTTGTAAATAATGATGTTTTAGTTGTATTTTTCTCTTTTTTATTGTTTATATTTTCACTATCAATAACCCTTCATGAGTAGATATCTTAAGAATCCCTTAGTAGTGCATGCAGTCTTTGTTTCACTTATCAGTGAAACCACGACTGTGTAAATGCGTTCAGTTTAAACAAACTCACCCTAGGTAGTGTTTGAGATCCATCCAGGTGTAATCCACCAACTTCGACCAGAGTAGGCACTAAAGGTCGTATTTCATTTATGCTAAAATGACTATTGGACAGTACTAGACTGTAGTTTTGTGCCAAAGACTCCAGTTTCGGTCCAGGGCCGAAGAGACGATCAGCTATTTTCTGGAATTAATTACACGTTGCTTAAAGATTTTCGCAATTCATTTAATTAGAGTACAACCTTACTGTATAGTATAGTAAATTATATACTCTTTGAGTATTATAGATGTCTGTGAGTAGAACAAACTGATTTCATGTTACGAACCTGTGAAGGCACTTGAGACTTGTATTTGTACATAATCTTTGCTACAATAATTGCGAAGGTGTTTGTAAACCTTTCCCATATCGTCATCCGCTGTCCATAGCCCATCATATAAGACGAAACATATGCGGTTGCTTCTGGGTTCCCCAATTGTTCGTTCACCCATGGCAATGGAACGCTTGATAGAAACCCGACGACCGGCGCTTTGAATCGTCGTCCCAGGGGAAGGAAGCATTCTGTTCCGAATACTTCAACTATGACCAAATCGAACGTTTCATCGGAATTGATCAGTGCTCTGAGCGCTGGTATCTGTGAAACGGTGTCGCAAGCGTGCACGCATTCTTTCAAGATCTGTTCCAAATTCAGGATTAAATCTGGTTTCAGGGAGTCGTGCTGCGTGGTAAGATTATTCCTGATTTCTGGTATCGTTCCCGCTAAACTAATTTGTTGTATATTTACCGGTGGATTTTTCTGGAAAATATATAATAGTGTTTTATTGTTTATCTAATCTAACTAGATGTAGCCCGTGGTTTCACCCACGTTTCTTCCACTTCCACCCCAACTTAACTTTCTAGGTCAGGGGAATCATTTTAAACCACCTTTCCCTAGTACTCACCCCTATGCAATAAAAAGGAAGGTTCCCTCCAAAGTCCCTAGGTCCAGCTATGGTTTGCGCTGTACGTTTGTATGTTAAGTTAAATCCACGCAATTTTAATGCACAATCATTTTTAGATATTATATTTATGAGCATAACTAGCTGACCCGCCCCGGGTGGAACTACGCAAGGAATCCTACCCTAGTAGGGTCTGGTATGTATATGGCCTGCCTCCCTTCGCCGTCCCATCCATTCATCCTTTTCCCCTATTTTTTTACCTTTCTCTTCCCTTCGACAGGGTGAGTATAATTTTTTTTGAAACAAATATACTTAGTTATAATGTACCAACAAAAAATCTTGAATAAAAATTACATACTTATTGCTTGGGCAACCCGCACTTGGCTGTTTTAGTAAACAAAAATTATACTAAATGTTATTCTGCATAATAAGCTATAACCATACCAAATTTCAGCCAAATCCGTTCAGTAGTTGCAGCGTGATGCGTGTTCAAAGGGACAGACAGACAGACATAAAATTAAAAAAAAATTGTTTCTATTTCTATATCGATTAAGCAACCTACTGCAGTCAAAATTTTCCAAAAATATTAAATGTACAGATTTAGCCCAGTTACAGTTTTATTATATGTATTGATGATTGATTGATTGATTGATAATATCGCCTTAAGTCACCAGGAATTATTTCGTTTTTGTTTGCACTTTTATTCAAGACGCATGCAGTGCTCCTGGTGTGAATGTTCAAATGGCATTATCCTACCTGACGATTAAAGAGTTCAAATAAACACAGTGATACAACTTCTGAATGAATTGACCTGATGTATTTGATGCCCTTGGATATAAATTCATAAAATCCGTAGTTCTTTGACACGACCTTTCAAACCGACCGAATCATCATATTATTACATTATTATTTATTATTATCATTAAATATCTTTTATGCCTTTAGACTCGGGTCTAGCCCGGACATTTGGAAGGCATTGGTGGGGCCGAAGCTAACACCAAGAGGCCCTTTTGAATACATGAATAGTTATTACAACAGACAAGTTATGGTTTGGCATTATTATAGATTATTTTTCGTGTAGGTATAAAATAAATCTGGGCTATTATGATGAACTTTTGGATGGATGGTGACATTGGGTTATGGAATGAAAAAACGGCACCTGCCAATTTTGTTTCATATCAAAATGTTGAGGCAGGTGATGACTTGCCACCCACTGAATGGGCCTCCTGTAGTGGCTATCGCATATTGGTGCCGAGGAAGCAACATTGGTGTGGGTGGCTTAGGGTGTCGAGAGGTGTGCTGCACTTTTACTGAACGCTATTCGCGGCGTTATGCCCTTTAACACTTCCACCCTGGAGCTAAGGTTCTTAGCTCTTGCGACTTCCACCCCCAGACAGCCGGTTAAGGCAAGCCGGGGGCAGAGGTCTCACTTAGCCCCTTGGAATCAGGGTCCGCGGTGTCGCCACTCACCGACGACGGCTCGCCATAAAGCCGCCCCTGCGTTATATATTATTACTACACATAGAGCACGTAATTTGCTGTACGTAATGTTTCTATTAGTGATACTGCCGCGCTATTCTGTGCGATTAGTAAAGAACTGCAGCTATGTCTAATTAGTACCTAAATTTGGGCCTAAATAGGTCCTTGTTTATTATATAGGTATTTTATTCTAATTTGCAATAAGTTTAATATAAAATATGTAAGTTATTAAAAGTATGTATTATTTGTTTAAAACCTTATCTATCTAAACTCATATTATTATCTATTGCTACTTCTTATGATTATTTTATTTGGGTAATTCTTTTTCTTATTTTTCAACCAGCACTACAACTCGTTCCACACTACACAAAGGTTAACTGGAAGAAAATGCTACTTAGCATTAAGTTCGCCTATGTACTTGATTTACTCTTGTGCAATAAAGCATTTTCTATCTATCTATCTAAATTTTTTGATGTCTCGTGCTTTTAAAAAAAATCTTATGCATTAAAAGAGAGATGAAGTTTTGTCTGCCGATCTGTTTGTCTGTCTGTATCTTGGCTGTGCATCACGCCGAAACTACTGAATGGATTCAAATGAAACTTAGCATGATATGACTTTATAGTCCACGGTAGGGTATAGGATACTTTTTATCCTGAAATTCAGCACGGTTCCTGCGAGAGACGGATGAAAGTTAAAATGTGTACATATTTTTAATTTATTAACATCTAGTCCGATTTCATTCATTCTTTTTTTAGATAGGAGGTACTTTAAGTATTGTTCCGTAAATATTTTTAGGTCGTTGCTTTTGTAGTTCAGAAATTACAGACACCCAACCTTCTTCGTATTAGGTTCAAATCCACTCCTATCCTGTACTATGAGGAAAGTGAAAACAGAGGGCGGAAAAAATGAATAGATGAAGGTGAAACGAGGGAGGTGCGCCAGCACCTGCCTCCATTCACCGTTTCATCCATTTATCCTTTTCCCTAATATCTTTCTCTCTTCCTTTAGACTGGGATAAGGTGTAAAACTAATTAACCCGTGTGAAGCCGGGGCGGGTCAACTAGTTATGCATTAAATGCGAGGACTTGTTGCCCATCTTATCCAACATTATCATACTCGTTTGGAGAGCCTTTATTAGGGTTCCGTACCCAAAGGGTAAAACATACCCTATTACTAAGGCTCCGCTGTCCGTCCGTCAGTCTGTCCGTCTGTCACCAGGCTGTATCTCATGAACCGTGTCATACAGTTATTGAAATTTTCACAGATGATGTATTTCTGTTGCCGCTAATAACAACAAATACTAAAACAAAACAATAAAATATATACTTAAGACGCTGACAGGACCCAATGCGAGCACGTTTATTACAGCAGTCGAACATGAACCGTATTCTGTATACAATAGGATCGCTTTATGCGTAGTAAAAATATGGCGATTACGTTGCGTTACACTTCGACTTTTCCATTCTTCGGTACATATAATTAGTTATAAAAGAAACGCTTATTGTTATAAAAAAAATAAGCATACAGACGGATGCATTAAAACATAACTTATCACTATGATTTATTTCAATGGGGTGTCTAATATTCTAATGTAACATTTTAGGGCGTTTAAATGGGTTATTATAGGTCACTTCACGATTTTTTCTAACGAGTAAACTTTTCGTAATCGTGTTTTGGTTTCTGCAGATGGAAAGAAGATATGGCCAGTATTAACATGCATTTATTTCAATCCTGTGAATGATGTATGTACATTTTGAGACAATCGTGTTCAAAATAGTCTATTCGGGAGCATTCAGCGCCTTAAGGGAGCTCCCATACAACAAACGTGATTTTTTGTTCGATGATAATGGTACGGAACCCTTCGTGCGCGAGTCCGACTTGCATTTGGCCGGTTTTTATTTAGACTAACGTATCCTATAACAGACTCGCATGAAAACGTTTCGGTATTATAATGTGTATCCATTATATTAGGAAATAGTGTAATGTTATTTCTACAGCTAACTAAGCTGTATATCGAAGCTGTATGATGTGTATGGTAAAATACCGGATTTTATATAAAACATAAGTAATAAAAAAAAATTAAGAAGCTTCTTTGGTAATTATATTTCATTGCAATATTTTTCTATTGGCAAATACGACCGGATATTTTTTAACACCTTGTCGAGACTCTTTAGCCTTAACACCAATGCTTAAAATGCACCCTTACAAATTCCCAAAATATTTTCACTGTGCAATACAATACAATTTTTTAGGACTGTTAATTTATAAACGTTACACCCTCTTGCTTACAAAATAAGTTTCTATATAGAAATACGTACCATAGGGTAATGTGTGACAAGGGTGATATCGTGGTTTTTCCTGGCGAGAGCGTCGATCAGTTTCCCGTACATGGCGAAGTGGCTCTTAGTGTTTGTGGGGAAGATGGCAAGCAGCCGCGCCGCGTCCACTGCCGCTAGACACACCGCTAGCCACGCCAGCGCCTGCATCTCTCTGCTGTTCGTCTCGCTGTGAATCCGCTACGACAGCCCGTCTGCTCCGCTCGTAATAACTAACTGGTGACGAGTGACGACCATGCAAGCTGATTGCGCCGGTATCTATTGACCTGGATGCACTCTGAAAACCTTCTGTGTCTCTATTTAGTTTTCAAATGGAAGGGTTAAGACGCTACCCGCCGCGGGCATCTAACGCGTTTCTTTGAGCTGTGGTCAAAGCAAAATAGAGAGCTCAATAAAAGTGGTACATCTGCTTATAAGCTTTTCATATAATATCTGCTGAATGCACTTTCGAAAAACCTAAATTCTAAGGTGTTATAGATACAAAAGTTTAATATATATATTTCTGATCTGTGAAAAATAATCAAATTTTAATAGACGGGTTCATTGTTTTGAAATAAACAACGAAACCGATGTTTTATGGTCTAAATATATTGATCCACTCTCTGTAAACATATATCCAATTTATACTAAACTAATTTATAATATCGTGAATTCATGACAAGAGTACCTATATATTAAGTTTGTTTTTGGTATTATCTTGTCTAGTGATTTCGAAAGGGGGTGTTCAATTTTGTGTGATTGGATATTTTCTATTTGTTACTGGAACTGGCTATATGCTCGGCGTTTCCCTGTGGGATAAGATCCGAAATGAGGGATCCGCAGGAGATCTAATGTGACTGATGTAGCTCTTAGAATTAGCAAATAGGAAAGGCTGTGGGCAGACCACACATCACACGTAGAGTTGAACTGACAACATAATGGGGAAGAATCGTTTTATAGTTGCGGCCACGAACCGGAAGACGCAGGAGGCTGATTTACAATAAAAAAGGCAAGCATTAACGGCGCTCCATGGGGCAAGCCTATTTAACAGTGAAGTGAAGCCGGTTATGGTGATGATTCGAGAACAATATACAAGGTGATCTTGAATTGGTATGTTATCCCGAAGTGGGGGGACAGGGACCATGATACCTTACAAGTTGTGAGAGCCTTATTCGAAACTGGGTGTATCTAAACCGCCATGGTAAATAAAAAAACACATTAGATTGACTTATTGAATTACCTCCAGATAGAGGATCGAGGTTTTTTCAACCTGTCTCCCTATTAAGTAGATTTATTGTTTTCTCATACCTACTGTGGCTTCTGTATGTAATTTATCCTGGGTATATGTGCCTCATAATCAACATCATCATCATCATTAACAGCCTGAAGAAGTCCACTGCTGAACATAGGCCTCCCCCAGGGAGCGCCACTTAGAGCGGCTGCTTGTCTCCTGCATCCATCGGCTCCTGCTTTTACCAGATCGTCGGTCCACCGAGTGGGGGGGCCGGCCTACGCTGCGTCTTCCGGTTCGTGGTCGCCACTCGAGAACCTTTCTTCCCCATCGGTTGTCAGTTCTACGAGCGTTGTGGCCTGCCCACTGAGATGAGATTCTCACTATAGTGAAAAAAATATGTCTACGCTACATACCATGCAGCCGTTTTGACGTGAAATTTATACAAACAAACAAACAAATCTTTCTCTTTTACGAGGTATGTAAAAATGACCCAGTCCATTTATTAAGTCACTGTTTCATGATCATGTGACACCGGCGTGCTTACGTTCATTTCAATGGATGCAGTCACCGTAGACAGGTCAGATATGTGCCTGTAATACTGTGATACTGGGTTGATTCCTCGATGGATACAGCGCAATGAAATGATTTAAATGCATTTGTTTTATCCGTTGCATATCCCCAGTCCCGCAGACAATCTGTCTTACCGTGTCGGCGGGCGCACAGTTTTCTTTTCATTCATAAAGTCCATTGTTGACGGGCCCGATAGCTCAGTTGGTAGTATCCCTGCCTTCTGAACTGAGGGCTGTGGGTTCGATTCCTACCCAGGGCAAACATTTGTGTGATGAACATAGATGTTTGTTCTGCGTCTGGGTGTTATATTGTATTCTATGTATGTATTTACAAACAAAAACGTATCTAAGTATTGTATCAGTTATCTGGTTCCCATAGTACAAGCTATGCTTAGTTTGGGGCTAGATGGCGCTGTGTGAAATGTCCACACATATTTATTATTATTTATTATTGTTATTATTCTGTAAATCAGACCGACACTCAAAAACGCGAGGTAAATTTGGGTTTGATAGCTTGAAAAAAGCCTCTCTTCTCCATCAATATAGCAGTGAAGTGAAAAAAGCATAGTAAATAAGTATAACTAGCTTGCTATTCCAAATTCTTTGGAAATATAACCCTAAATAAAGTTTAAAGTAAAAGTTCAGCAGTCATAATGATCATTAGATTCAGGGTCCTATATAATAAACTTTAGTCGTTAGAGATTTTTGTAAATAATGTTAAATAAATAAAAATAAATATTTGTGGACATTTCACACAGCGCCATCTAGCCCTAAACTAAGCATAGCTTACTATGTATGTGTGTGTGTTTATGTTACTTTAATTATTTCTGCCATTTACTAGAGAACGGCAAATGAACGGCTACTTCTTGATGAACTCATTAAAGTGTCATACTGGCGAGTGCCAGCGTTATCGGGTAATTAAGCTAGTTCCATTACTACGAACGCATCTTGCTATCGGGCACAAGTGGTGCACCTCACTCCCTCATAATATGTATTATCTTTATGTTGAAAGAACAGGGTCAAAATGTGTTAAATTGTTATTCTTTCTTTTATACGTGAAACCACCGAGTTCGCGAGCAGCTTGTAAACTCGCTCCGTGTCATTGAGCTTTTTTACAATCTTGGTTTGCGTTTCCAGTCGCATTCTCAAAATCAGATTGTAAAAAAGATCAATGACACGGGAGCGAGTTTACAAAGCTGCTCGTGAACTTGCTGGCTTGCAGCTTGTAAACTAGCACAGTGACATCGAGCCCTTAAGTCTGTACCTATTTATTAATTTTACATAATATATAATTTAATTTAGAGTTCCGGAGTGACACTGCATCTGTTTCTGTTCTTTTCTTATTCTCGTGTAGGTAAGTGGTCATCCCTGGTGTAAGAATGGATGAAATAAAAAAAGAAGGATTGAGATTTGATTGACATCGAACTGAAGCCCAAAATGGCGGACATCTTACATATGTGTGTCAGATGAAATTAGGGCGACCAGCTGCATATGATGTGAGTGTGTGCGTGCCTCGCTCGTACGTACGAAGCGTTTTGGCTTCCTAAGGGTGCTTCAGTTTTGGATCAGACGGGATTCCCTCCTTCTTTTTTTATAGGTCCATGTTTGTACCTATGTGCATTCTTATTTATTGGTGTTCAATAAAGTATTATTGTATTATATTTTATATTGCGCGTAATGGTAAACGCTCTTAAATAAGCTAAGGTACATACAAGTAAACCAATTTGTTTCCTATTTTCGCCACGTGCCAAAAGATCCTTGTCGATCTATAAGTACAATTTTCTTAAAATGGAGTTTTTGTCTTCGAGCCCCTAGTAAATTATATACTCTTTGTTCATGCCAGTACATTCAATATGGATAGGTGGCGATTTCGAAAATTTTCACTGTTTTCCCCGGTGGCATATTTTGACGAAAGCTTACCCGACGCCGTCGCTCTTCTCGATTATAATAATTATAGATGCAATTCAGGGTTCCTTTGTACTCTACCAATAAACCTTTTATAGATGCATTCTATCAATTCCAGACTTCAAAACGGGGCTGAAATTGTTTAGGACAGAGAAGTACACTTATCAAAAACACCAATTACACTCAGTTGCCCTTTCATTTCGGAGGTCACTGCAGCATGTATATTTATTCATGGAGATACTGTCTTTGTTTACAGCTACGAAGTGCAAGTGGAAGCGGGGGGACGGCGGCGCGGTCTCGGCCAGCGGGTGCTGAATGTGCTAGAGCGACTCGCGTACGCGACCAAGATGCGCTGCGTGCGACTCACTGCGCTCACTCACAACCCCGCTGCGCAGGCCTTCTTCAGAGCTTGCGGGTATGGATGGATAGCTTTTTTTTATGATGGGACGTGACGAGCTATTTCACCTGGTGTCAACCGACACGGCTGCCCATAACAGTTGCAGTGTCACTCGAAACTTTAAAATAAGTTTCGCGCGACACTACACTCCGCACGTCATACTGAAACATCACACAGTCTAGTAATAAGATCACTAGACTGTGCAATCAGGTCATAAAGTCCCATTTGCCCAGTAATTTCACTAGCTACAATGACCTTCAAACCGGAACACAGTAGTGCTTGCACACTACTGCTTGGCGGCAGAATAACTGGCAAAGCGGTGGTACCTACCTAGACGAGCTTTGCAGAAAAGTCCTACCACCTAGTAAACAGCTTACAAAAAACAAAAAGTAAATAGCTTACAACTGAATGATATCATAAGCCTATACGTTCTGTTAGGAAGCCTTCTCTTACAGGGCGAAAGTATTTACAAATACAGATTACACACCAAAATCCATGAAGTACCTACGATAAGTGCGGGTTGGTGGATGACACACTAGAGTATTGTGAGTTTTCTTCACCGAGTGAATGCTTTAGCTTTAGCACATTATTTTTGAAAGTCGGCTGAATCTTGAATGTTTCGGATTCGAACCGTTGTGCGTTGCAATTGATATTGCACGAGCTAATGCGGAATAGTTAAGATCGAAAGTGACATAAGTATCCTTTTCCGTTTCTAAACTCATATTTTTAACTGCTAGATGAGACCCGTTGCACTACTAATACCACATTTTTTTTATTATGCGCCTTTTTCATGATTCATGATATTTAGCAGAAACCAGTGATGGGAAAAAAACATAAATGTAAAAATGCGATTGAAGTAAAACACAGAGAACCTTTTCAACTCAATCCTTGTATTCGTTCTTCTATAAATATTCAGTACACACTCAGTACACAATAAACAAACAGAAGCAATAATACGTCTTGACGCTTCGGCTGCTTAACCAGAATTGACTGCTTTTTGGACCTTGTCGTCCCTCCAAAACTTCCCTCCTAAACCTCAATATTATTTTACCGGAACTACCAAGGCAGCCATCGTAATTGGCTGATGGTTAAGCGGACGCTCCTTCCGCCAGTGTGGCCAACCAAAATAGTATTTTTAAACAGTCTACCAACCTCTTAATATTAAAAAGTGAGAATAAATTATAAAATTCACGACACGAGCATACCCATCCCATAAGTTCCGTAACAAGTAATATAATTTATTTATTTATCATCATAATAATCAGAACGGTTAACAAACAACCACTTCCACTAATTATTTAAAAAATCATTTGTTTTACAATTCTAATATTTCATTATAATAACGAATAATCGCATTAAGAAAATTAAAAAGAAATAAATAAATAATAACAACAATAAGTATTTAAGTATACAAATAGTCAAATTGTAGATAAAAGTCTTAAAAGTATATAGGTTAAGTCAAAAAGAGTTGTCAATTTCTTACAAAAAATTCATTACTCGTTAAAATGTCAAATTAAATTACTTATAATGAAAAAATATAATTACAACCTAACACCGCTACAACGCTTTCATACATTCATCTCACAGTAATCCAAACAATCCAGACAAAACCACCTTTATTTATTATATCTAATCATAAAATCTCTTACATAGATACAGCCAGGACGAGACCAGTCCGGCCAAAGAGGATGCTGCACACTACGAGATCCTCAGCAAGTGTACAGTAGAAAATCCCGAAGAAATAGGAGGCGACAGTCTCACAGCTACCTCACAGCCATAAGGTCACAAGCAATGTATAGAAACTATAAGTGAAACTATGTAAGTGATTTTGTGTGTTTATATACGTGGATGTGGCGAACTTCAGTCGTAGGTTAATAGCATACTTTAGTAAAGATACGTTTAAAGATTGTGTTGAACATTTTGTATTGAATTTTGTTGTGATTTTGCGTACACGTACATTGATGTATGTCTTTTGTCTGCCAACCTGGCAGGCCTGTCAACATAACACTGTATTCGTTAAGGGCACAGAGCAAAAAAAAAAAAACGCTTCCCTCTACATAGAGGCGCCTTTTCGACACTTCTCATACAATTCAAGCGTGTCAGGTATTACAATGAAACCTCTATGGTTTACCTGCGCAGATGACATATATAGCAATTGTCTTGTCATTAGTGCCACTGCTGTCAGCAAAACGTGCTGTGGGTTGAGTCGATATATTTTTATCGATAGTTTGATATGAGTTAAGTACGCGGTAAGGTACCTCTTACCTGATTGTATCATTAGGTACACTTTAGTACCTACCTATATCTTTTGTGCCTTTTGTGCGTATTTCTATGTGTAATAGTGTTATTTTATTCTATTATACTCTATTCCGGGTCAACAATGGCCAGCCGATAAACATACCGGTATAAATCTAAAATAAATAAAATTGAATGTATTGGTATTGGTAGGTACGTCATGTTCGCGTCACGGATATACAGCCCACCTCACCTATTTTATGGCAAATGTAATGTGTGTAAGTATAGAGGTAGTTTATCGTCAGTTTATGGTTATAAAGATTAAGTTTATAAGCAAATCCGATAGGCGTCCAAATGAGGTTTTATGGGGGAGGCAATGTTTAGCAGTAGACGTCTGCCGGCTGATGATGTGTGATAGTATTATTATATCTATAAACTAAAGTTTGAAATAGAAGAAACATAACAAGTTATATAACGAAATAATATATTAAAACTCCAAATACATAGGTAACACGTTTTGCTGATGATTCATCAGTATTGTTGCGTCATGTTTCTTTTTGATAGAATTGTATTTTCAGATGAATTTTTAGGAAAAATAATAATAATATTGAGTATCATTGAGGTGTTGTAGGTAAACACTTATTTAATAGAAGGAGGTCCTTAGTTTGGCAGTAAATAAAGGTAATTTTTCAGCTCACCATGCGATGTATATTTTAATTTACAGCTGTTTACAAAATAAAAAGCAAGTGAATTTTTTCATTCAATATCGACTAAGACGTAGATTCTTCCGTAGAATCAACGAGATCAGTTGTCTTTAGCAACCAAGAGCAATGGTTTTCTATGAGGCTACCATGGATGAAATAAAAAAAAGAAGGATTGAGTTTTGATTGACATCGAACTGAAGCCCAAAATGGCGGACATATTATGTGTGTCAGCTGAAAGTAGGGCGACCGGCTTCCTAAGGGAGCTTCAGTTTCGGATCAGACGGGATTCCCTCCTTCTTTTTTTAATAGCTCCATGGAGGCTACATGAAAACTCTTTCATGGGCGAGCACGTCACATCATTATAATATATGTCCTCATCAAATAATAAATGCGTATAAGAGAAATTATAGTCATCATCATCAGCCCGTAGATGTCCACAGCTGAACATAAGCCTCCCCCAGAAAGCGCCACTTTGAACGGCTGCTCGCCTCCTGCATCCACCGGCTCCCCGCGGTTTTCACCAGGTCATCGGTCCACCTAGTACCTCGTTAAAAATAGGATAGAGTTTCAATGTGGGAATAGCGTCAAAATATAAACGTATATGGTTAGACATTTTCATAAAACATTCAGCTTCAAAATGCTGAGAGATAACCGTATCATGTTTTTGAGGAAACCAATTGCACTGTCAAGTTGCGAATATCTATTTATCTTTTATATTAGGATCTGTAGGAAACCTAATAAACATAAAAGATATTAAAAGTTTAATTAGTAGAAGTCAATCTAACCACAAAATAAATTGAAAACATTTAAAACTTATTGTAACAAATTTCCGGATGGCATAATAGAAACTATCGATGTGTCGATAATTATAGGTTAACCAACGCATTACATCACTATCGGTACTTCTGCCATAGGGTAAGTTCGCCGGTTTTGCGACCACTTCCTATATCCGACCGTTTAATGTACATTTGATGAAAAAATACAAAAAATAAAAAGCTTGCGGTGAACACATCTTATGTCCAAATAGGTTCAGTTTTGTAACAAATATTATACGAGAAATCCCCAATTCTATTTTAAAGCTTTGAAACTTAAAAGCACATACTTTTTAACTGCCAGTTTTCGACCACGTTTATCCACCATCTGGTTTAAAAACTACAGATACCCAAAATCGCTCGTGGTCGAAAACTAATCCCGCTGCAGAAAAATGCTATTCGACCGCAAAAGCAAACTATATCAAAAACATTATAAATACGTATTTATTTACATATAAAAGTACATAAATAGTCGATTACTTTGTAAGTTTAACTAATTAGACCAGACACGATTTAAAAAAAAACGATTAATGCTGGTGGTCGCAAAATAGGCGTGACCAACTGATCGAACCATCATTGAATATTTCTCGCCCAGGGTCTAATGTGGGCTGGCTTTATTACAAAAAAGGTAGCGTATTTAGCTTGTAAACATAACTATGTTTATAAACTACGTTAGCCAATTTTTTTTTGTTATAGCTGATATTTTAGCCATATCCTTAAATAATTTTTGGCGGTCTCAGTAAGAAAAAAGATCATGCTTTTTTATATGAGTAAGTGCCTCAAAGCTGGAGAAATCATGAAAATACAAGACAGAGGATCTAAAGAAGCCTTTCTGATCATTGTTTCTATCATTTATTTACCACAAGCAGTCAGGCACCTACGTCTTTCAATTTATAGTGGTAGGAAACTAGCGAAAAAGTGGTCGTAAACATAATTTAGTGATCGAAAACTAGCAAAATAGTTACTATTAGCCTTTGGTTTAGATATTTATAAAAGGGTCGGTTATTATAAAAAATGATTGATAATCTGATAAAAATATAGAGTATAATATTTGAAACGTAGCTTAGTAGCATCAAGTCAAAAAATGATACTGGTACATTTTATTATGCAACCTAAACTTGACAACTCCACTAAGTGGTCGGAAACTAGCGAAATTACCCTATAATATCAAACTGACACAGAAGAGTACCCCGTACCGAAGTTTGGCAGCAATAATATGATTAATTTCGTCTCTATCTATAGGCGAAGCATCATTTGTTTCATAGCTCTGTGGTTAAGGGGGTATGTTTACTCAGCGCGGCAAATTAAAATTTTCTGGCGTTTTTTGCCAATCATAGCTTAATTACTCAAGTAGTAGTACTCGAGTAATTAAGCTATGATTGGCAAAAAACCAAAGAAAATTTGAACTTGCGGCGCTGAGTGAAAAGTGCCTCCACCTTAATTCGTGTCGCTAATGTACTTATCGTCACTACCCATCAGGTGAAAGCTTAAATAAAGAAGTCAAAAATACGGTGTAAAAAAATGCAGGCCGCATATAGATTAGTAACATCATCATAATATGCTGAGTAACGTACAGTGCAATATTTCCTAAAAATTGTTGGTTTTATCGACGTTTACTTTTTTCTGCGTGCGGTACACTTAAGGTTCTCTACGGAACCTTTCATTACGTGTTCTGTAGCGAATGATTTTTTGAAGGGTAAACGATACATATAATAGGTCGCCCTTACCGATTCCTGTGTACGTCGTATTCTGCAACAACCAAGGTCAGCATATTGATAACGCCTTCGGTGTTGCATTGTAGGTGCATAGGCGATAAGGTATTTAACTTGTCTTTAAAACATGAAAATTAATATCCTGCGGGATCGGGACATCTATAGAATTAGGTATAGCAGCTGTTGTTCAATTACTGACTTGCATAATATTTAACGCAATAAGTAATGCATTCCACTTTACTATAATTTGTGTATTTTAGTTCTTATAGCAGATTTTGTTATCATTCATGTTGTCTTTTTGTCGTAAATAGATTGTAAGTTAATAGACTATTGTAGCTATAAGCTTAATTATGTAGGTATTAGGCATAGGTGACATGGGCCGTCTTGATCGATTCTCGAAGATTAGAAGCATTCAAGCTTACATTACCTCTATAGTGCCAATATTTTGTATAAGTTCTGACTTCCAGTCAATCTTATTTTTATGAACTCTTCCATTATACTATGTATTTAGAAGCTTTGATCAGTTCGACTTGTATAAAAAAACTATACACCAATACCAACGTGCAATATAGGTAGGTATTTAAATTGTGTAAACTATATTGTGCAATTATACGCATTATTAATTGGTCTGTTTTAAAAGTCGCACTTCAACGAAGCCGCGGAGGGGCACATCGCTCTCTCGTATCAAGTTGACTGTCGTACGAATGGTTACTACGTGAAAATATCACTAGATGCACGGACCGTCCAGGGCCCTTATTCCGTATCGATTCCTTACTTCGAAACCACGCGAATTCCTTGTTTTACATAAGAAATCTGCAAAAGTCTATTCTCTATGAAACAAAACCAAAACCGCGTGAAATGAATTTGGAATTGACGCGATTTGAACAGTCAAAAATCATAAGTTTTACCGAGACGCGTTCCGAAACATCTACACATCAAAAGATATGTCCACTTATGTCAATATATTTTATTCAAAATAAAAATAAACTTTAATATAAAGTGAAGGTACATCTAACCAGGGGGTCTAGCAAAGCTCCCTCACGCTAACGCTATTGCCTCACGCTAACTCCAAAATGTACTGAAATGAT
Source organism: Ennomos erosarius (assembly GCA_963580505.1). Taxonomy (NCBI): domain Eukaryota; kingdom Metazoa; phylum Arthropoda; class Insecta; order Lepidoptera; family Geometridae; genus Ennomos; species Ennomos erosarius. The sequence goes on along the minus strand of OY756996.1, from coordinate 7,626,228 downwards.
ATTTCGGAAATCGCTTACTTTTCCGCAGCGAATGTCATTTTAATACATTTTTGGAGTTAGCGTGAGGCGATAGCGTTAGCGTTAGGGATCTTTGCTAGACCCCCTGGGCGGTTATTCTCTATGGAAACGCAGATTCCACACGATACGAAACCACGTCGTTATCGTGTCTTGTTCAAATCGTGTTACAGCGTTAGGAGTACCTTTAATTTACATAAAGTTATTTCTATTTTGAATAATATATATTGACAAAGTGGTGGTAGCTTTTGACATGGTTGATGTTTCTGAACGCATTTCGGTAAAACATGTGATTATTGATAGGTCAAATCGCGCCAATTCCAAATTCATTTCGCGCGGTTTTATTTTCGTTTCATAGAGAATAGAGCTTTGGAGATTTCTTATGTAAGACAAGGAATTCGCGTGGTTTCGAAGTAAGGAATCGATAGAGAATAAAGGCCCTAGTATTTGAAAATGTTATTGCCGTCGCTCTGCTCTCCACACATATGATAGAGACAGTAGAGCCCATGGGTGAATTTACCTACTTTTAAGCGTTTCGGGCGCCAACACTTTTCACCCTCGAAAACTTAACAAAACTTTTGATTTTGATGTCATCATTGTCTATGCTTGAACGTCTTGATTTTTTTGAAAATATGATTCGTGTTCTTTTTAGAACCACGTACTTTTCTTTGTCATCTATACATATAATAAAACTGTAGAGATAAAAAAATCTGTAAACGCAAGATATCGAAAAAAAAATGACACAGGTTGGCTTGAAATTTTTCGCTGATCACGTTAAGCTACTTTTTAGACATTTTGTCTGTTTGTTTGTTTGTTTGTTTGTTTGTTTGTTTGTTTGTTATGGCACAAGTCCGAAAATACTGAACAGATTTTCATGCGGTTTTCACTAATAAGCTTAGAAAAACCCGGCGCACAACATAGGATATATTAAATTTTAAATAATATAAATTTTTTTTGGTGAAAATGATTAAGATTTCATTATGAAACGGAACGGGATTTTAACAAGATGGCCGCTTCAAGGCATCAAGGTAAGTTTTTTTTTCTTATATTTTGGTCCACACATAGTGTAGGTATTTAGCCAGTGTCAAAAGGTAAGTTTTATTTTAGCTACTAATCATAGATGAGAGAAAAAAAATGTGCTCTGTGCTACTGACGGTAATTTTATCTCGGGTTTATCCGGATGCACAGATTAAAGAAACAAAACTCTGTTACTATTATGGCGCGGCTTCATATACGCCCGAACCTTCGCTGTTGAGTTGGCGCGCAAAAACATCTCTGTTGACTATCCTCGATGTTTTTGTAGCGCCCCAACCCGGACACACAGTCAATTTGCTTGCCTGCTGCGCGACCGACGTGGGCTAAATAAAATGGAGGAAGCAGTAGCGTTATATTGCATGTCGGCGAATAAATATGTTTTACTAACTGTGAGAATATTATTTGCGATTAAAATAATATATATTAATAGTTTTAATTTATAATTCCTTATCAATATGAAGTAACCCCAATTTTTTTTATTTGTGTGTTTATCTGTCCCTTTGAATACGGATCACGGTTGTTATAGTGGCAACAGAAATATATCATCTGTGAAAAATTCAACTGTCTAACTATCACGATTCATGAGTACATCCTGGTGTCAGATGGACAGACAGACAGACAGACGGACAGCGGAGGTTAAGTTATAAGGATTTACCCTTTGAGTACGGAACCCCAATCATTTTTATTTCATTCTGAACAATCCCCACTGCACTATGCAATAAGGAAGTAATGTACTGCATGTTTGTATTTATAACATAAAAAACAAAAAACAGTAATTAATAATTGGCGCGCCTGCATTACCGGCAGTGTATCATGAGTGCATCACACTTTTCGGGCTACGGCGAAATACATCGCGCGATAACTTTCTTCTGCGCTCGATGCAATGCAGATTAGAGAAAAACAATGTGTTCATTATGTAAGTTGCTATACCCAAGGAAGTCATATGTATTGCATATAGATAAGTTTTTTCGTTAATCTGTGGTCCAAACTAAAAAAGAGGATGGGTATGAGAACCTTTTTAAATATGAGCACGACATAGAGAACAAGGAATTTCGAAAACTAAAAACTTCTTATACTTTTTATTATAAGTTATAAGGCTTCACGCGATATCATTTTTAGCCAATACTGAAACATAACTAAAATTATAATTTTTTAGTTTTCGATTTAATGGGTTCTGGCGAGGGCAAAATTCTTTATTGGCGATCTGGTATTATGTATTAGTTTTCAAAAATCTACTACGGGTTACCATTCGAAATAAGTATTTAAAATTGTATTGTATACTGCCTATAGCTTAACCTATAGTAGTAACATATTCAGTAATCTGTGCCTATAGGTTCTTCATTTATTGACCCTAGCTTTTGCTACGCATTGTGAAACCTTTTTTATTTTGGCATTAGACAAAATTTGTATTTGTATTTGTATTTAGCCAATGATAGGAAGTATTTTATGAAAACTGTTTAAAAGGGTAGGTTCTTGGACTTTTTATAATCATTCATAAGGCTTCACGCGATTATCATACTTAGCCAATATTGAAGCTTACTTAATTAACATTTTTATTCAAGTTTTCCATTTAAAAGGTTTTAGCGGGAGCAATGTTCCTTATTGGCGATCAGGGGGTCTAGCAAAGATCACAAACGCTAACGCTATCGCCAAACGCTAACTCCAAAAATGTATTGAAATGACATTCGCTGCGGAAAAGTTAGCGTTTTCCGAAATGTCATTACAGTACATTTTGGAATTAGCGTTTGGCGTTAGCAGCTGGTATCTTTACTAGGCCCCCTGGTCAAATGTATTATTTACATAAACTTACTACACGTTACCATTCTAATTAGGTAGATAAAATTATTATTGCGCTACTGCTATATTCTTGATCGACCCCAAGGAAGTTTTAAGGTACCAAGGGTCTAGCAAAGATACCAACCACTAACGTTAACGCCAAACGCTAACTCCAAAATGTACTGCGATGACATTTCGGAAATCGCTTACTTTTCCACAGCTAATGTCATTTCAATACAGTTTTGGAGTTAGCGTTAGTGGTTGGTATCTTAGCTAGACCCCCTGTAGTACTTATACTACGCATTTTAAAACCTTTTTATTTTGGCAATAAATTAAGCCGGAGTGCGATATTTGTATTTAGCCAATGATACGAAATGTTTTATGAAAAATGTTTATGGGTAGGTACTTAGATATAATAATATGTAGGTATTCATTATGGCAATTGTATCCTCGAATTAACAACAACATGGCGCGTAACGTTCGTTTTTTACTGTTTTTTTTTATTTGCTGTTCTTCTTCTTCTTCTTCTTCTTGCATGTTGAAATAAGTTTTTAATAGTTAAAATTTTTTAGATCTGTGGGCTTTTAAATACACCACGGGAGCAAAAAATGATTTATTTCTCTCAAGAAGGTTATTGTTATAGTAGGTAAGTAACTATCTTTGTAATGACGATTTTACCTACTTCCTCACTTTCATCACTAGGTAGGTACGTTGAATGTGCAGTGGGAATGAGACAGCGTGGAAAATAGTGAATATAATAATAATTATAACTTTCGATTCTTTAAGGAGTGGTGGTTTAGTATTAGTAATTCCTAATTAGTATTAAGAAAATTAATTATGTACGCATCGTACAGGTAAATGCATATCTCCAGCAATTTATAAACTTATTATGGACACTGGCTAAGTGTAGGTACTCAATTCGTATGGAGCCAAACTTAAGAATCATCGTGTGTGATTCTTCCATATTTTTCTAAACCGTATCTGACTGCTTAGGTAACTATACTACCTAAACAAAATTTACTGAAACATCTGTTAAAAACCTGAGTGAAGTGATGATGATTTCTTTTTGTTGTAATATGAAGAGGTACCTACTTATAAAATTGTAGTTTTTTGTTTGAACCTTCTTTTACTGTTATAAATATTATCTATATTAGACTCAAAACATTTAAATTTAGGTAATGGCTTAAATAGCTTCCACTGCACATACAGGTTACTGTGCTCAGCTTCGAAAAGATTTAGTGGATTTTTTGTTTGGTACGAAATGCATTATCTATTATTAGACTATAACGTAAAAATAACATAACACAAGCGTGCGAAGCCGCGGGCAAAAGCTAGTAATTTCATAATTTTGACACCAAAAATACGTAATTTTGATTCTGAAACATATCTCCGACAAATGTTTCTCTGCCGGATGGGCCGCCGATAGAATGTTTCAGGTGGCTATACGAGTAAATACGAAGTTATTGTAAAAACAAAAGGAAGACAGACGTACGAGCATAACATTTACTGGGGAGACAACATTTAAAAAAAATCGTCATAATCGGATAACATTTAGAGGTGGCAAAGCGTTGGTACTTTTTGTATGGGCAAGAGAGTATACGCTTCTCTTAACAATCATAGACTATTTAATTTTATAACTATTACTATGTTTTTGTACGTGTATAGAATTAAAATGTTTTGAAATAACAAGATCTGGAATATTTCTCGATCCGTAACCCTTTATTTACAAAGTTCGTATTAAATGGCCTTTAATACCACTTAATAGTTAATTCTAAAATGTTAATATAAATAATGTATATAAATTAGTAAAATTAGCATACAACTCACGTCAATAAATATTAACGTGAATTGTGTGCTGGAGGTAACCAACTAACTACCGTTATCATGAAGTTCATTAAATGAATAGCAAAATGACTAAAATCCCTACAATAGGCATGATGACTACATTTTTTTTTTGCATAAATTAAAATTTTCCTCAAAAGATAAACATTTGTGAAAACAAAAATAAAATATCTCAAAAAACGACAAAGTTACAAGCATTTTAAAAATCGGAATAGAAAGAGATAGCTCAAACGGCCAGTGACGTCAGAGCAATGTCGTCACAGTACCTCATTACTAAGCTGTGGTAGCTTTACATACAATATCTTTGGCATGTGGCGTCACAGGTGGATTTTTCATAGTAACTATGGAGGTGCTTATTTCGCGAGAAAGGGACCTCCTATAGAAACTTTAAAAGCTTATTACTCCGTGATTTATTTACCGATTTTACTTATTTTTTCAATTATTGCATTCATAATCTTTTTATGAAAGTAATATTTACTTGTTCATTTTTAATAGTAGTCATCATGCCTATTGTTTTTACACAATTTGTTATTGCCTAATTAAGTAATTTTGTTTGTTAAACTCCCTTTATTGTAAGGTAGGTCATGTGAATATTTATTATCTCCCGGTTATTTATACTTTGAGATAATACGTAATCAAGGTTAATGAACTGCTACTTAAATAAAACATTATCTTGCCGACTTTCATCGACTTTGCAACTTAATGTGACAGTTCTAAAACTAGTGTTTCCAACAACATTGTTGGACCGCAACATTGTTGGCTGTCAAATTAATTGTACGCATAAAACTGAACTTTGATGATCTTATCTTATCAGCCTGACCTAAATGAATATGTAAGAGACCGCAAGAGATTGTGAGCTGTTAAACTAGATTATATTTCGGATTTTGCACACCCGGATAGACCGACAAATCTACTTGTTTAGTATTTACTTAATTATATTTTTAGTCTACTTGAAGAAAAGTAAATGTAGTATAATTAGGTACCTAGACCTACATAGAGATAATTTGGCTTCATGACTTGATCTCACAGTCTAGAGTAATATTATTGCTAAACTGCTGATGTCTCAGGATGACACGCACAATGCGCATGCGCAGTGCAGTGTCAACTGCTCTACTCCATTATCAATTATTGACTTCGCATATACGTCCCGATTGAATATTCTCCTTAAATCATATATAAGTAAGTTGCGGTTAAAACTACTATGAACCGGCATTGACAAACAATAGAAGGGACAAACAATGGCATTGGGTAGTAAGATGCAGTCGAGCGTGCATCCCGACATTAAAAGCTATTTAACCGCAGTTACTGATAACATCTTTGGCAAAAACTATTCAATGAAAGATACTAATTGTATTTATTTTGAGTGAATTTGATGAGACTCCTTGTGTTTATGTCTTTTGGACACCTTAGCTTAACATGGTCTTTTTAATCTTGTTATAATTATGTAATAATGGAAAGATATTTTCAATGATTCCTTTGTATCGATATGAAATAACACCTACACTTAAACAACTGAGAAAGGCCATGAAAACAAACAACAACTTCATTTCCATAATTATTTTAATTAATTAAATAAATAGTATTTAAGAGTATATCACAGTAAAACTATTGACGCTTTTCAAATAATAATAGAAAAAAGATTTTAATCGTCAACTGTTTCAATATCCAACGGGGTCCCAGGTCTATCTTCAACCTCCCTAGAATCATAATTTGATATTGAACTGTGTTCATCTAGCCTTTCTACACCATCACGAGGAACCATAGACCTATGAGTTTTAAACTGGCTAAACAAAAGAAGATCGGGACTGATTTTAGCACTCGCTACTAAGTTTCCAGATTCGTTGAATCTATGTGTTATAAAGGCTTGAGCATTCCGGGTGATGCCAAGGTTTGCTTGAGTCCAGGCGTTCGCAGGAAACCCACCAGCTAATGTAGTAGGCGGAAGTGTAATTCCTTGAGGTGGAGCGATGTTAGTACTTTTTTCTCTCCTCTCTCGAGCACGACGGTTTTGAAACCATATTTTAATCTGTAACCAAAATAAATAAATGAGAAAGGGTGTAGCCCGTACCGACCGTAATCCACCACTCTGGCCAAATGCGAGCAACGTTAGTGATACAGACTTGAGATGTAACATAGATTAATATGAGAACGTACCTAACAATTGCGCGATAAGAAACATACATCAAATATTTATGTAAAATTATTAGATGTTTTTATCAAGATGAGCACAAATTAATTTTAATGAACATGAGCTTTTTACCGCTCACTGCCGTTAAAAGTTAAACCGTAATAAAAAGCATTAGGCAGATATTTAAAATTAACGTTGCCCTTTTTATAGTAAGTACTTAGATCATTTATTATGATTCCCGTGCCAAATCCTCTGGAAAGTATTTTATCAAACCAGCTTTCCACTTGTCAGGAAAGTTGATGAGACGTAGATAGGGTCTTCCTATGACGCTCTTCGACAATTTAGTTGTTTAACAATAGGTGTCACATTAAGTAGTCTTTATCCAAACATTGCTATTCAGTTTTTGTACTTAAATACATCCATCACCACCATTAACTTCATCCTGGCATCATTACGGAATTGATAACCCCAACCAATAAGGCGTGTCAGCCAAAACAATGTATAAAAATTCTAATTCAAGCTTTATTTAAGTAACCCATCATTCGTTAGCTATTTTCTTATAGAGAATTTAGAAATAATTGTATCATTTTAAATATTATTTAACCGACTGTACCTCATGAGTATCGTGTCGATTTCTCGACCAGATTTCGAGCATATCCGATGACCTTCCTCAGGAGGTGAGTTCACGTAGCGCGATCGCGACGGTGAATCACACTCATGAGAATTTCAATACTAAAATTATTGTATCGTTTACGAACCCTATCATCTCTGAGCTGCAAGGCCGCGGCTAGTGCTTTCAGTGCAGGCGGCGCGAGATAGGGCGCCCGCGCATACGCAGCCTCCAGCGCAGCCGCCTGCGCCGCCGTGAAGGGCACGCGCGCGTGGCGCCCCGCGCGACGCACGCGGCACACGCTTGCCGCACCTACCGCAAAAAGCGAAGGTAGGAAGTCTTAATCAAGCGAGGTAGAGGTCACTTGGTCACTTTAAAATTAGATTTTTTACCGCTCGATCACAACAGATTTTGTTTTCGAATAGACTATGATTTGCCTATTTTTATGTATGCTTTTGTCTGCATATCAAATTGTCCGAGTTCTTTGGGATAATTTTCATCATAAATTTTTCTGATGGTGAGGTGTTGAAAACGATACCCACAGCACCTGAGCCAAAAGGCCTAGACTGATTCGATAATCCTAACGTAGCTGATACGCCAGCTACGATAGGATCACCCGCGTCAGACACCGTGATTTGGGTGACGCCGACAGGTAGGTGTTGGTTTTACTACGTTCTACGTCCTATTATTTTAAGAAGTCGGCATTGTGGTTCCACAAATTTTTCTTGATTACAAAACATTAAAAACCAAAAGAAAACAAGTCTTAAAAAATTTAACACTAACGTGGTAATCGAGGCGGGCGATACCGCGTGCAGCACAACCACTCTGGAACCTCTCCACTTTCCTCGTGACTGTCCTTTTTTCCGGCCAGTATCCGCTCGATGCTGAAGTCAGATCCGCCGCACTTCGAACCCGACTGCATCGGAGACGCGTCCATGTTCACAATAACAAATGGACACATATCTTTCCCAAATATAAACCCCTGTTTTTACGTCATTGGCTTCCCTTATAGGTGGGCTTAAATTAGACCACGCCCAGGAACGTGGAACGAGAGCATCCCCAGAGATGGTATCAGTGACCGCTATCAATGGGGAGCACGCACCAATGGACTCACGAGTGTTGTGACGGCGATTCATTCATACGTTCCCTTTGTAAAAAGATACTGTTTGTACACAAAAGGATGTTATTACTTTAAGGGTATGTGGGAAAATGAATTTGTAAGTTATATTGTGTTACTTTTGGGATTAATGGATATGTAATATGATAGCGGTATGGAAGAATCAATTAAAATTTAATCATGTTTTGCCTTTTGACTTGGAGCGATGAAATACTACGAAGGTTCGTCATTAAGATTTATTATTGAAAGCTGCAATTTTTTTTTAATTGTAGAACTTTGTTTCGTTTGTGCGCATGAGTTCAACTTTCTCATGAATCCAATTTTTAAATTGCCCTTATTAATTTGGCATTGAGCAAGTACCTAACTCTAAAAAGTTGCCTATAATTATAGACCTTCACAAAAACATAAGTATTTTCTGGTTGCACGCCACGGTACGAATAAATTACGATGATGCAGACTGCACAGAGGAGCGCATCTTTCTAAAGGCATAAACGCTCCCCTATCTAGCATCTTGCATTTTATCCTAAACAAGGTGTCATTGGCAGATTAAATAATCAGATTAAACGGTAGCATTGTACGACTATTGTTATAATTGAGCCAACTGAGTACCACATCGTTTTATTGTTAGGCAAACTGAACAAAGGCTAGTTTTAAAGACTTGCGTTTATAGGACCATAGAGCCACTTGAGCACAAAAGCTCATCGTTGGACATTATTTGGTACGCTGCTGTTTATCTTTGAAGATCAACCACAGCGATACGATCTCAATTACAAAGTTACAGTTCTTTTTGCATCAGTTAGAAAATCATGCGGTTGAATTCGTGGGGAATTTTGTTATGATACATTACGATCTTTCTATGGTCATGTTTGTTCTAAGTATTTTGGGAAAGTGCTTTGACATACCTTAGCGAAGCGTTAGATATTCGCGTGTCTCGTTATAAATAAAAACAACTTAAATATTTTAAAAATAAATCGCGTTAGTGATGTTTTGAATTTATAAACGAATAACGGAAGGTAAAGTTTTTTCAGTTATAAAATTGTATTTTTTCTCTCTTACCAACAATTTCCCAACATACAAATAACAAAGTTGGTATCATACCAGAGATCCAAAATGTCCCAAGTGATCTGACTAAACGGTACTTGAAACCGGTAAACCGGTACCATGAGCTGCCTGCAGCCTTTCTGTGCTATAGCTAGCTACGTAGTGTACTTATACATTATTAGCGCCAACACCAAGGCTGCTGCGCGCAACGATATTCGCCGGCGTGCCACTCTCCCGCATTGTGGTTCCAATTGTATAACTGTGAACACAAAGCACCGGTAAAACAAAATAAACAAAAATAAAATAACATCACAAAGGCTTATTGAAAGAAACAATGCCGATCCCGGAATATTACATATTGGAAGGAGGCGATCGCATGCCGCGCATCGGGTTTGGAACTTGGCAAGTGAGTATTAAAATTTAATTACCAATCATTATCCAATATCCTCCTTTTATTTGGTTACTTAGTCGTAATTGTATATGGTAAAATGAAGCTTCCCAATTTTAAGGCGAATGAACTCGTGAGAGCGTTAGGTTTGTTGTTTACTGTTTAAATTGCTATCATTGTTTTGTTGAAGTACTTAATACTTCAACTAGAGACTCATCTTGAACGGGTGTTTTGGGCTTGTCTTTCTTTTCTTTACACTTTTTCCTTTTTCCCGTGAAGCTTCTTTTAATAAACGTTTTGAATGTCTTCCATTTCGAGTTACGGAGAAATGTCGAGGAATCGGCAATGGAGCACGGTCGCTCAGGAACGTAGGGCAAAGATGCACATGAACATTGTTCGCTGCAGAACGTGATATCACTAGCATCGCAATCTCCACTAGATAGCGACGATAACCCTCTGGAAGTAGACGCACGGCAGTTCCCTTCGTGAGACCACTTCTTGATCTTCGGGTCGCTAGTGTAAGAAACTACTGAACTTTTAGCGGTCACTTCCTCTTCAGCCATTGCGAGAAATTTGATTTAACAATTCGTGTTCCATTGTATTTTCGAGGTAAAAAGAAGTAGGTAAGCAACTAACGATAAATAGTTAATTTATAGAGATTTTGATGAGTTATAAATTGCGCCAAAAACGAATTGACGTGTAGAGAAGTAATTGTCAATTCAAGTCATCAATTGTTCTTTCTCTAATCTGTAAGTCAAAGTATGTGCAAAAAGGGTGTGTATCCTCTACTTGGTTTGTGGAGGGTGTTATCGAAATAAGTGATGGGGTTTTACATGGGTTTTATAAGACGAACAAGTGGCTAAATTCTCAAATACCCGTCCGTAAATTCAGGTCTGGCTAAGTAACAAAGTCGGAGTTACGCCTTAACTTCTTCTGCCCCTCTGCACCATCCAGTTGGCGTAGTTGGATGTGGTGACATCGAAGAATTCCTCGATGGATGGTGATAATTTTAATAAATATTGTGACCCATTTTTTAATGAAAATGTAAATGAGTTAATTATACTACAGGCTTCAGATGAAGTACTCGAGAAGTCAGTGGAAGCGGCCCTGGAGGCGGGATACCGTCACTTCGACACAGCGCGTGCATATGAGAACGAAGCAGCATTAGGACGGGCTCTTAACAAGTGGATCGGAGGCGATGCTGCCAAGAGGAAAGAGTTGTTCGTGGTCACCAAACTGCCGCCTGGAGGTTGGTCATTGCTATTGTTATGATTACACTCCGTATTTGTATTATCTTTACCTTTTCAAAAAAAAAAACAATTTTGTTACGAGCTTAGACTTAAATTTTTCTGTCGGTTCCTATAATATTATTTAATTAAAATTATTCGATGAAAGATGTTGATGGGGAAGAAAGGTTCTCGAGTGGCGAGTACGAACCGGAAGGCGCAGTGTAGGCCGGCCGGCCCCCCACTAGGTGAACCGACGACCTGCTATACCTACTGCTATAAAAATTAAAAATTATACATATTATATTTACGTAATCATGCGTTATCTCATTGTTGTTCCTAGATGTAAGTAACCGTAATTTTCTTTTTTATTCCTGTCCATACAAACAAAGGTAGCCTGGAAGAAATCGCTTAATGCGATAAGGCCGCCCGTTGTTCTACCATTCTTTTATACATTATAATAATATATCATAATATAGCATAATATAATAATTTATACATCATAATATAATATGTATTTTGCCCAAAGGTAACCGTCCTGACTTAGTCCCGGAATACTTTGAGGCGTCGTTCAAGGACCTAGGGCTGGAATACATCGACCTGTACCTCATGCACACTCCGTTCGCTTTCGAGCACGTCCCCGGCGACCTTCACCCGAAGAACCCCGACGGAACCATGAAGGTGGACCATTCGACTGACCTGCTTGCTGTGTGGAAGGTAAAACTGTGACCATAGCTCCGTTGGTAGAGCGTCTAATCCGGTCCGAACTTCAGACTTGTATCCTCTACTTAGTTTGTGCTTCAGACGGAGCAGTTTCTAATGCCACTGGTTCCTAAAAATGAATAATATGATATGCCAAGTTGGATAAGTAATTTTTAATATATTTATATAAATACCTGTGATAATCAGAACGAAGAGGCTGCAGTCGCATTTTTTTTCGTGCTCTGTAGTGCCACGTTCGTGATCTTTTCCGATCATTTTTATTATATTTATAACTGCCTAAACCTGTCGTTCATGGTTTCACTCCCTTAACCTCTTCTTATTTCATTTTAAATATTATTTAACCGACTGTAAGTTCCTTTTTAGGGGTCAGACCCTATGGCTAAGACTAGGGTTTAGACCATAGGGTCTGAATCCTAGTCTTAGTAATAGTACTAAGACTCCGCTGCCCGTCTGTCTGTCCTTCCGTCGATCCGTCACCAGGCTGTATCTCATGAGCCGTGATAGTTACACAGTTGAAATTTTCACAGATGATGTATTTCTGTTGCCGCTATAACAACAACGAATACTAAAAAATCAACATAAAATAAATACTTAAGGGGGCTTCCTATAAAACAAACGTATTTTTTGGTTGTTTTATAGTTAATGAACGGAACCCTTCGTGCGCGAGCCGGACTCGCACTTGGCCGGTTTTTAAATTTTAGGAACCATTAAAATTCAAATGACAAGTGATAAATGATAAATCATGAAACAGTCAAATGTCAAATGTATGTCAAATCCATAGTCTCTTTCATTTAAAAACATGGAGAGCGAACAATGGCTTCGTCAAATTACAATTATTTAATTTAGGTTCGTCAACAGTTTTAAATTCAAAGTTAAGTACCTTAATCGCAACGCAAACTTTAGCATTGACTTTATTGTATCAAACATCAAGCAAGAAATCAATTATGGTTGTAATTTACACGCAGAATGATACAACAAACCCCCACCTGCTCGATAATTTCAAGGATATAAAAGATATCAGCAAAAACTCAGCGTTTCGCAGTAATGCAGTGTATAAAGACTGTTGCTACAAACTATACAATAACTCGACGTCAAAGAAGGGACCCAAAAAACCAAAAACGTCAACAAAAGTAAAACCATATCTGGAAAGCCAATTTTGCTGGTCAAAAGTTTACAAGTCGCCTTTATGTGGAAGAGACGATGAATATAAACACCCAAATATTGTAATAGACAACAGCGTGGTTGCCCCCAAGGTGAAGCATTTCCAAAGCCCAGAGGATTATGATAATCTTAACCTTCCTAACGAGCATCAACAGCCTAAAACTTTAACTCAAACAATCGGAACCTCCGTGACGTCAATAATCAAATCTAAACATGCCAGAAACAACCGATGTAGACTATTAATGCCGAAACTACTCTGTCCCTGTTGTTGCGGTGGTGACGATCAAATGGAAGCTTACCAAAGTGCTGCAGAATCCTACGAAACCATTGAGCTAAAAAACGCTTCTAATCCATATCTACATTTGTCAGATTTAGATGCTTCGCTGATGAGCATCATACAGCTTCATGGGCGCTTGAAAGCAAAAAGACCGGCGAAAATTTACATCGGTATCGTAAAAGCTATCTTTCAAAACACTTATAGGAATGCAATAGCCCTATTAGACCCTCACAAAGTACTGTAAAAGATTCAAGTGGTCCAAATTAAAACTCTTTACATTCTTTTAAAGGTTTTGACAAATTGTGAGCCTAAGAAACAATGTCAACCTCAAAGATGTGTCAACATCAGGCTATGGTAGAATACTTCAAAATGACAATAAGAAAAATAATTTTTATAAAAACAGATAATGTTAGTTGCTAGGTACGTCTTTCTCCGTGTATAAAGAGATTCGACTGCTATTACGTAGGGCAATAGAAAATGCATCCTAATCATGTACCAGAACAACCATGCCAGCGGCAGTAAATGCTCCAGCAGCATGTGCCAATCATTGCGTAGGATGCAGCTACTCACGATGCCCTAGCGGTAATCCGCAATTGAGGAAATGTGAATACTTCTGGAAGTACGTATGCTGCTGCGGCTGGTGTTTCGATAAATCTCATCCGAAGCGCAAGGATCGCCCAAAAAGAATTACCAAAAAAGTGCCATGCGTAGATTACATTAAAACTAGAAAAGCTCAAGAAGATTATGTTAAATCGCGCTCCAAGTCCAGTAAACATAGAACTACCTCAGAAACGTACCAACAAGAACCTCATGAGATTGAAACTAAAGCCTATTTTGTTACAGTCAATGCGTATTTTACCCCAACAAAATGCCTCGAACACCAACCCATAAATACGATAGACATGAGCCCATCCAAACATAAAAATTATAAAAGCTTTTGCGAAATCATTCAAGAAGAAAACGACCCATATAGCCTTTGCAATATAATTCGTGAAGAAAACGACCGAATGGAAATACCATGTTACTACAATCACTCCATGGGTAAGGATTTGAGGAAACTGTATATCACCACCCGCGCATTTGGACAGTCTTATGAAGCTCCTTTTGGGAACGATTATTCTAAGAGTACTCAAGAAGAAAAAAATGGATTTCTATCTAATATATTATTCTGTTGTTCATGGAATAAACGAAAAAAAGGAATAGCTGAGTTGGTCAAAGATTTATCTACAAAAAATTTCGTCAAAAACATAGAAACACACGAAGTGAACATATGTACTGTGAATACTTATAACTTCGGATGTCAATACAGCTTGAACTCTAATCACAGTCTAGAAATAAACTCTCATTCTCTGTCAAGATCCGTTTCACAACTTTCGACTCGAGAGAGCGTTGTTAATTTGAAGTGGCGTACAAATTTCCGCCGGCTCAAAAAGGAACCTAACGTTTTTCAAACTATAATCACGACGCTTGTTCGAAAAATAAAGCCTAAAATACCAAAATCGCCGAAAAATAAAAATAACAGCTTAGTAGTTCTTCACATACCGGACAGATATAGCAATACGTATTCGCCGCTGCTGCATCGCACAAAGCACAATAAAGGTCAGCGTCCTTTGGTCATCAAAGACAATTCTTTTCCTGAATATGTCGATAACAATGCTGATTATTCAAAGATGAATAATAATATCTGCGGACCTGGAGAAACATACGTAAAGTAAAAGAACTGCGAAATACCATAATGCGTATAGGTAAATTGAACTTATGTTAACCAATCAGCGACCTATCTATTACAAATTACTTGACCCCGACTCGATAAATATCTGGTTTTATTAAAATGTCGGTATGGTCAAGTTCTCCCCTCGGACGGATTTTCAGAAAAGCGAGTTAGAGCCACTTTCTATCACCTCATTGGTCTATCACCTCACCACCATCACTTTTCCCACACATTAAATTTACTAGGTGGTAGGACTTTTAAAGTTCGTCTAGGTATGTACCACCGCTTTGCCAGTTATTCTGCCGCGAACCACTACCATAGTGTAATATGGCACTACTGTGTTCCGGTTTGAAGCGCATTGTAGCTAGTGAAATTACTGGGCAAATGAGACTTTATGACCTGATTACACAGTCTAGTAATCTTATTACTAGACTGTGTGATGTCTCAGGATGCAGTGCGCAGTGCAGTGTCACGCGAAAATGTATTATTTTAAAGTTCCGAGTGACACTGTAACTGTTATGGGCGG
Source organism: Ennomos erosarius (assembly GCA_963580505.1). NCBI lineage: Eukaryota > Metazoa > Arthropoda > Insecta > Lepidoptera > Geometridae > Ennomos > Ennomos erosarius. Next base: position 7,610,652 of record OY756996.1, on the reverse strand, counting down.
CCATGTTGTTTAACATCAGGTGAACGACCGACTCATCACGTCATTCATTCTCATAAAAAAAAACATTAAATACGTTAATTTTAATCGAATAAAATGCTGCTGCTCATTCCCTAGATTATATTTTATAATATGCACGGTAAGAGCCGGCTAAGCGTTAGACACCTAAGGGAGGAGATGGGGGGTACCTATTCACAAACCGGGACCACAGCGGCCATCATCTAAACCGAATGATACCTCTTTATTTACATGTCTGCGAATTTTTGTCTTTGAATCTTTTGCTCTCTGTAAGCCATCTGTGTTGAATTGATGATACTGGAATTACAGGCAATAACCCATTAGGCGACCGTTCCGATCTCGACATACCAGTAGGCTTAGCACGAATATTAACGCGTGCGTAAGTGTAACGTTAACGTAAAACCCCCGATATTACGATTGCGTCTGCCGCTCAACTGCTGTCAAAGTTCATACAATTTTGACAGCAGTTGAGCGGCAGACGCGCGTCAGCAGCGCTGCTAGCTCAATCGTAATAGGGGGGCAGATCAAATGCCATACAACTGGCTTACGTTAACGTTACACTTACGCGCGCGTAAATATTCGTGCTAGGCCCAAAGGTTCAATCATCGAGCAACTGCCCAGGGTTACATTTTTAATAGTACTTACGGGATCTGGGACCTAGTTTAAAACAGTGTTTTACCCCGGGTTAGTTGCTCGATGAGTTGAATAAACATTACAGAGCCTAATAAAGCTGAAGGAGTCTGGGCGGGTCCGTCACGTGGGCGTGTCCAACCTGAACGCGGAGCAACTGTCCCGCGTGTGCGGCGTGCAGCGGCCCGCGTGTCTGCAGGTGGAAGTGCACGCGCTGTGCCAGCAGGCGGCGCTGGCAGCCGAGGCTCAACGTCTTGGAATACCCGTTGTGGCTTACTCGCCGCTTGGATCCAAGGCGCTTGCCGATGCCCTCGCTGAAAAAACTGGGTAAGTTTTTCTTATTCGACACTAGATGATCTAGATTATTTTTTTGTATAGGAAAAATATGAATCACGAACAGGATTTGAAACCGCATCCATCCGTCCGTCCCTTTAGCCGGGGCCGGGACATGCTTGAGCAGGCGATACTACTGCTATTATAGAAATCATAAATACTAGCTTATCCGCCCCGGCTTCGCACGGGTTTTTAGTTTTAGTTTATGTATTTCTATGGCCCTAACCCTGTTCAAAGTTTAAGATATTTCGTTTGTGGAGGTGAAAGTTCTGATAGAAAGTAAACTTTTATTTAAATTATTGACTGACAATTGTTTTTATACACTGGATGACTATTTTGAAACAAATATTATATAGGTACAATTATATAATAGAACAATGTAAACGTATAACTGTATTACTTTAGACTATTAAGTACCTAATGACATAATTATTAATCATCATAATATATAAAGTTCGTCACCCACTCACTCACTCACTCACTCACTCACTCACTCACTGACTGACATTTTTGTTCCCGAGCTCCTGGAAGTGGTGGAGAAAAACCGAGTATGAGGTTGTATAGAGATTGGTCACGTGACAACCAGAAAAATCTGACATCAGCAAAAAATTGTCTCCTTGATGGAACCGGTCAACGGCTCTCGGAAACTACAAGTCGGATGGGTGACCTGTTTTAACTAAAGTTGTAGTAAACCCTGGGACGCGTGGAGAGAAATAAAAAAAAATAGGGGTTTTTTGACAGCATTTTTCAAGATGGCCGCCATGCAAAGTCAAGCGCATTATCATTTTCTTTGAAAAATACCGTTGTTTTGTACTAATACTTGCAAAATTACAAGTTTAAACTAAAGTATGACATTTTTATAAATACAACAGCCACGAAAACGTCCTCGCGGGCCGCACGCGGCCCGCGCACGGAGCAAAATACTAGTTAACAATGTATGAAGTTCAATACTGGCTTGAATAAAATCAAGCCAGTCATCCCAACCTTTTGCATGCCACAATGGCATGTGACAGATGGGACTAATTTTAATTTAGCAATAAGACCTTCTTTGTAACTCTGTGACAGCAATAAATGAATGAATTATGAATTAAAAAAGGAGATGAATATAAAATCTACACGTTTAGGCGCACACAAAATTACTTAATCGCTATTATGAAAATTTCTCGCTATGATTCAACGAATTGGGTGTTGAATCAAAAGTTTTCCGAAATCACCTTCGAAGGTATTGTACAAACTGGAACACATTCTTCCATTACCAGCGTCTTTGTTTCCCGATAAGTGCAATCTGGAACTCTTCAAGTCGCGAGTGAATAGGTACCTATCTTCTAGAGAAGCATGTACCAACGTAGACCGCATCGTCACTGTCCATCAGGTGAGATTGCGATCAAATGCGGCCTATTAAGTTATAAATAAACACGCAAATTAAAAAAAAATCATATATGTGGCTAGTTACTTACCATGGCTACGTGTCGTCTATTCTGAGCTATGGAATTATAATGTGGGGAAATTCAGTCGATATTGATAGAGTATTTAAAATTCAAAAACGATGTATTCGTGTGATGAACAAGGCCTGGTTTCAGGATAGCTGCAAACCACTATTTAAAAAATGTAACATCCTTCCTCTGCCATGCATCTACATCAAAGAAATTTGTATTTTCGTTAAAGCTAATTCACTTTTTTTCCATAAACGCAGTGAAATTATTAAACGACAGAAAAGAGCCAAATTTGTTAACCTACTGCATCAACCTCCTTGTCGTAAAGATATATATAAGAAAAATGTCTACAATATGTGCATATCAATATATAACTGTATACCTAATGATTTAAAAATGTTAACAGGCAATTTATTCAAGAAATCTTTGTATGACTGGTTATTACAACACACATTTTATAGTGTTAAGGAATTTCAAATGTACTGTAACAAAAATACTTTTTAATATTTGCACACTTGCATGCAAGTTGAACGCAATATGTCTACATATGTTATTTTAAGACCTTCCTTGTGAATTGTGCTTGTGTTCTCGCAAATAAATGATTGATTGATTGATTGATTGAGTTCTAAAATCCCACGTTATACATAAATTCCAATACTCCAGGCGCGAGTACCCGGATTTGCTGCAACTGGAAGTAGTGAAGCGCATTGCGCAGGCGCACTCTCGCAGCCCCGCGCAAGTGTTACTGCGGCACAACGTGCAGCGCGGCCTTGCAGCCATACCCAAAAGCACGAACCCTGAACGGATCAAACAGGTAACTATACTTACGATCAAAGGTCTTCAAAGTTCTTCAAAAAATACAATTGAAAACCTTCTTTAATAAAGTCGGTTGTAAAGGACTTTATTAAAGAAGGTTTTCAATTGTATTTTTTAAGTCAGATTTAAGTCATTTATAAAAAAAAATAGAATGGTCATACTTAGAAATTGGTCTCATAGGTTTTATCAAAACCGGTTCAGTAGTTTGGTTTTAAGTCAAAATATAATAACTTGAAATAACCGGCCAAGTGTGAGTCGGACTCGCGCTAAGGGTTCCGTACCATTATATACCACGTTTGTGGTATGGGACCTTAAATCTTTATTCTATTCTGCTTTTAGTATTCGTTGTTGTAGTGGCAACAGAAATTTTCACAGATGATCTGTGAAAATTTCAACTGTCTAACTATAACGGTTTCATGAGATATATATATATATATATATATATATATATAAATACCAACTTGGGCACAAAGTTGATCCAGCCCGACTGCCGTGCATTGCTGACTCCACCTTTTTCGCCTCACTACTCGACTCCGGTTGCATATATCTTATACGGAGTGGCAACGTCGCAAAGAAGAGGGCGACGTTGCCAAACATATTCATTGAGAAAGTTATATACGCTCATTTTTTTTCATTGAAATTTTGAACTTTATCGACTCCTTAACGGCCAAAATTCTGAAATGCTTAAACACTTATTGGCTCCAGTTTGTATACCAAATGCAAAGTCGTATGTTGATCCATGTCGGGATACAGCGTCTATGTGGCTCCATTTATATTATCAAAATTAGAGCTTAATTTGATCCGACAAAACGATACTATTTTAAGTAACGTAGGTATATTTTTTAATGTGCTTTAGTATTTGTTGGCTCCGAACCGAACATATAGGATGATTGAAAACACTGTTTTCACTTTTTTTTTATGTAACTGTGCCGAAATATCGGGAACTAAAAAATGATTCTAATCACGGTAAATATCCAGTAAGTACTATTAAAATATAGGATGATTGGCTCGTAGATCTACCGCGGGCTATCATTTAAGTTAGTATTGCAAATTTTATTTTCTTTTTGAGTGACGTACTCAATATTTAGTGGAAATTGAGAAAATTCTCCGTCTTCGACCTAATAGTCATATAATGATTTTCATTTATCAATTGACTTCTAATCGGCACGAAGTTGGACAAAATGCAGGGTAAAATAACATTTGATGGTGTTGTTGATTACAACAAAAATATAATATTTGCCTGCTGTTTGTATTAAGTAGTTGTAATAATATTCTTAATTCCAGTAAATTTTTAAGGGTCCATGCTTGAATTTTAGTCAAAAGTACCTACCTGCGTTTTACGGTTTTGGGAGTTTTTATCATTTTACCGGATCATTTGGGGCACCAGCAAATAACCCATATTAAAATGAAGTAAATTACGATTAGGCGTTATTTATTATAAACAAAAATAATGTTTCAGAAAAATCACCAGTGTAACTAAAATAATAATAAATTATGGCCCCTGAAAAAGAATCTACATTGTCAAATGCAAATAAACAATTGAAATTGAGATTTAAAGCTGGTACTACCTCAATATTATTCACAAAAATACTCTTTGTACTTAATAACTATTGATTTTTCATTATGTTTTACTTAAAATCTTTTATTATTTTGCTGAAAAAACATCATTTTTTGGTTACTATTATTGGGTCATCATCATCACCATTGTCGTCGTGAAGACTCCCACTGCTAAACATAAGCCTCCCAACAAAGCGCCACCTTGAGCGGCTGCTCGCCACCTGCTCCCCGCGGTTTCCAGATCACCAGTCCACAGTGGGGGGCCAGCCTACGCTGCGTCTTCCAATTCATAGTCGCCACTCGAGAACCTTTCCTTCCCATCGGTTGTCAGTTCTACGAGCGATTTGGCAGGGAAACACCGTAGCTCATAGCACGACTTTGTGCTTACAAATGAGGCCATCAGTTAGAGATCATGTATCAGTTCCCATCGCTGGCAACACACACTGATCGAAAACTTTTGTTTTCAAGCTCTGCGGTATTTTAGACGAAAAGATGGGTCGAACGAAGCTTTTTGAATGCTGCCCAGCCAAGTTGGATTCTTCGTGCGACCTCTTTGTCGAAGTTGGAAAGTCTGTTCTAGGTAGACATATTTGTCTTGTTCATGTTCATCTTAAAACCAACCTGTCGGGAGACTTCTAAAGTCGTTGAGCATGGTGCTGACTTGTGGTCGTTAAGCGACCCCGCCATTACAATATTATCGGCAAAACGAAGGTTAGTGATGTGTTCGCCATTTATGTAGATGCCAGATCCTTTTCACTCCAAGTGCTTGAAAACGTCTTCCAACGTGTTTGTGTACAGTTTCGGAAAAATAACGTCTCCTTGTATCACGCCTCTTTGCAATGGGATTTTCTCCGCACTCTGGGGGTCTAGCAAAGATCCCAAACGCTAACGCTAACTGAAATTCATCAAACCTGCGTAAGAGTCGATTGATTCGTAATGACTCGAAAACAGCTTATACACGTGACTCAAGAGCAAGATGGGCCTAGTTCTTCAATAAGGTGTTGTCACCTTTTTTGAAGAAGAGTACCACCACGCTCTAGTGCCACGCTTCTGGCGTTGTACCTTCAAGGAAGACAGAATTAAATAACTTCTGTAGGACTATAGTACTGCTCTCAGAAGTTCGGTCGTAATTCCATCCTCACCTGGCACCGTGTATTTTTTAAGCTGCTTGAGACCCATTCTAATCTTGTACAGCCTGATATCCGGGATATCTTCGGTATAGTGTCGGACTAACTTGGCTCTGGTGTGCTGGGCTGTGTTAGTAGTGGGCTTATATGTCGAGGTCTGTCCATAGAAGTTCTCATCTCTCTCAGAATCTCAGGCTTGGATGAAAACACCACTCTCGTCTTCAGTTTTGTCTCCAGTTTTTGAGAACTCCACTCCAGATTTGTTTATTGAGTTCACCGTACGCTGACATATCAACTGAAGACTGCAGTTTCATAGCTTCGATCTGCCATTAATTCACGAGTTTTTCTGAGAGCTTCTGAGTCTGTCTTCATTCGGCATTGATTCTTGAAGAATTTCTACTACTACTTCTGCTTACTATTAGATAATAATGTTAATAACAAATTCTTAGATAACTTAATTTTAGTTTAGAGTTTTACTTTGCGCGAAATCTTAGAGTAAGATGCACAAATCCTATGAAAATTATAAAAACTCCCGAAACCTTGAAATGTGTAGGTACTAAAATTCATACTTTAAAAATACGTATAAAAATCAATAATTTACTGAATTTAAGAATAATAATACAGCCATTTTTAGAATTATTAAACAAGAAAATATTATCTTTGGTTGTCATCAACACTATCAAGTTTAGTGTTATTTATTTCAACTTTAGTATAAGTTATTTATTTCAACTTCAGTATAATTTTGGGAACAACGTTTACCGAAAGAAACTAATTGCGAAAGCTTGTGTGAGGATATGTTTGTTACCCCTTCACGCCGAAATGGCTGAACGAATTTAGATAAACATCCACTGCTGACAATAGGCCTCCCCCAGAGAGCGCCACTTTGAGCGGCAGCTCGCCTCCTGCATCCATCGGCTCCCCGCGGTTTTCACCAGATCACCGGTCCACCTAGTAGGGAGCCGGTCTAAGCTAAGTCTTCCGGTTCGTGGTAGCAAATCGAGAACCTATCCGAGAGGTTTATAGAATGCAGAACTGAAACCTCTACTTAAATTGATTCAAACGTTTTAAAACTTACTGAACTTACTTTGATTTAATAAAACCAATTAACAAGTAAATAGGACTAGGTTTTAGTCACATTTAAAATATTCATCATCATAGGGAATTAACATCACAAAATCAACATAATCATCCAATGGTGTCAATAAGCACAAACATCGTAGCAGTCATCATCAGCTGTGTAATCTTCATAAAAAGCAAAATTACACCAAAAATACTTTGTATGTATTATCCTATCATCATGTAACAAATATTATACTTTTCCGGTACAGTTTGAATGACTATAAAAGATGGATGGAGAGGCATATTGGGTTTCTTTCTTTTGTTCCAGATGATACAGGTATTTCGTTTTATGAAATGGGTTCCTTTCCATGGCCGTTTAAAAGATGTAATAGATGTGCGATAGTCTTCTTTATTTAGATATTATATCGAAATAAAGGACCATTTTTATATCTATAGGTTCTTTAGTTTGATACTTGTTTATGGTGGGGTACCATAAATAAAAAAATGTGTTTGCCACAGTATGTTGATACGGTGCTGTACCTGCTGCAACAAAACAAAAAGTTACTTTAAACAACACAAAAGTTGTCAGTAAATTTTTGTATAACCTCAATCTACCCACAAATTCTACATTCATAGAATCTGTGTACTATCTACTTATTACAATTTTTTTTAAATCAGAGCGATGGATCCGCGTTCATGTAGTTCTGCTGGAAATGTATCAAACAAACCTATCAATGCTAGAATCAAATCTGCTAGAAATGTATTATTATAAAAATCAGTAAAGAAGCAAAATGGATGTTGTTGGTGGTAAAAATATCAAAATAATTACACCTACCATTACTAGGTTATCGTTACCTACGCTGATAATAATCATAGGTACTGGTAAAAATTGGCGCACAAATTGTTCACTAACCACAAAAACAATGCAGAGTTTAGCTCCGTCTTTAAACCTCATGTACAAATTGTACTTGAATAAGATAATACCTGCCAAGGACGCCAGCAACCAATTGCTGAGCTAGTGACAATTTGTGGGCTCTGATTGGCTCATTTGAATCGGATCAACTAGTGCTCAAACGCAAAAAAGGTGGATTTGTATAAAAAACACGTAATTATTATTATTACTGTTGGTTACACTTGTGGCTCCAATCGGAGCCACATACTGACGGTGATGCGGTATTGGATCAACAAATACTACCCGGATCAACAAGTGAAATCGGATCAACAAATTACTACCTATATGGCACGTCTGATCAACTAAGTGCCCATGGGGATATCTATATATATATATATATATATATATATATATATATATATATATATATATATATATATATACATACATTCTGGTAACAGACGGACGGCGGAGCCTTAGTAATAGGTTCGCTTTATTTCACCCGGCTTTGGGTACGGAACCTCAAAAAGATTTAATACTATGAAAGCAAAAAATTAGGGCCTCGTTAATGGCAATTTTAATTCAGAAATAATCATAACAATGTTATTATTTCTGCAGAACATATCCGTTTGGGACTTCGAATTGACTGCTGAAGAGATGGGCGAGCTGGCTGCGCTGGACCGCGGCGAAATTGGACGCATCTGTGACTTTTCCTTCTTCATTGGCATCGACAAGCACCCAGAGTTCCCTTTTAAGAAATAGATCATATGCTATACTACTTCTCATAAGTCTGTTTCTTTCAATTTCTACTCAACCTATATTTTAAACTAGTATTTTCCTCCGTGCGCGGGCCGCGTGCGGCCCGCGAGGACGTTATCGTGGCTGTTGTATTTATAAAAATGTTATACTTTAGTTTAAACTTGTAATTTTGCAAGAAGTAGTACAAAACAGCGGTATTTTTCAAAGAAAATGATAATTGATCTGACTTTTGCATGGCGGCCATCTTGAAAAATGCTGTCAGTCATGTAAAAGGTCAAAATTTGAAATAAGCCTCTTTTAAAATCCCCAAATATAAAATATCAGCCGGATCTGAGTTACTATAAAATCGGACGCCATTTTGAATCTGCCATCTTGGAATTATTTTAAGTCTATGAGAAAGCCTCCGTTGTTCCTTTGTTATGAGACCAAACACGCCTTGTCGGCTTCTATAAGTTCCGATTGTGGGCGTGTTTTAATTTTGTATGGCGGTCATTTTGTTTTGTTTATCAATTATATGTCAATTTGAATCAAGGATCCTGAAAATATTTAGATCTTAGGTAAGACAGGTTAGTTAGATAAGCTAAAATCAATTAAAAAAGTCGCATTAGTAAAACAAAGTAAATGTAGCGATGGGTAGTTTGAAGCTCCTCCTCGCTTCGCTCGTCGTCGCGGTAGATGGTTTGAAGCTCCTCCTCGCTTCGCTCGTCGTCGCGGTCGATAGTTTGAAGCTCCTCCTCGCTTCGCTCGTCGTCGCTATAGGTAGTTTGAAGCTCCTCCTCGCTTCGCTCGTCGTCGCGGTAAGTAGTTTGAAGCTCCTCCTCGCTTCGCTCGTCGTCGCAATAGGTAGTTTGAAGCTCCTCCTCGCTTCGCTCGTCGTCGCGTTAGGTAGTTTGAAGCTCCTCCTCGCTTCGCTCGTCGTCGCATTAGATAGTTTGAAGCTCCTCCTCGCTTCGCTCGTCGTCGCGATAAGTAGTTTGAAGCTCCTCCTCGCTTCGCTCGTCGTCGCGGTAAGTAGTTTGAAGCTCCTCCTCGCTTCGCTCGTCGTCGCGGTAGGTAGTTTGAAGCTCCTCCTCGCTTCGCTCGTCGTCGCGATAGGTAGTTTGAAGCTCCTCCTCGCTTCGCTCGTCGTCGCGGTAAGTAGTTTGAAGCTCCTCCTCGCTTCGCTCGTCGTCGCAATAGGTAGTTTGAAGCTCCTCCTCGCTTCGCTCGTCGTCGCGTTAGGTAGTTTGAAGCTCCTCCTCGCTTCGCTCGTCGTCGCATTAGATAGTTTGAAGCTCCTCCTCGCTTCGCTCGTCGTCGCGATAAGTAGTTTGAAGCTCCTCCTCGCTTCGCTCGTCGTCGCGGTAAGTAGTTTGAAGCTCCTCCTCGCTTCGCTCGTCGTCGCGGTAGGTAGTTTGAAGCTCCTCCTCGCTTCGCTCGTCGTCGCGATAGGTAGTTTGAAGCTCCTCCTCGCTTCGCTCGTCGTCGCGTTGGTGATTTTGACAGAATGTATGGCAGCCATTTTGAAAAACGGTGGATGTCTAAAAGAAGCTAAAGCATGTTAATCAGTATCCTTGCGGATACTCAGATATCAATTTTCATACGGATTGGAGATCCATAACAAAGTTCAGTAAAAAGTATGAAATTTTTCAAAATAGCGGAATCAAAAATTTTTCCCCATATTCTTACTAAGTATCTAAGGGGAGTCTTAGATATCGATTTTGATCCTGATCGGATAACTTTTTTTGTAAGTCGATACGTCTCCATCCGCCATCTTGAAAAAAATCTATTTTATTAGTGTTTTGTTTTGTTCCTTTATACATCTTTACTCGATCCCCCGAAACAACTTTTCTATTACATTCATATTGGAGGCGTAAAAAAGGAAAGTTTATATTTTGTTAAAATCACCTTTGTATGGCAACCCTATTGAAAAATGGCGCATGTCAAAATTTGATTTTAGAATGTTGATCAGCATCCTTGGGGACCCCCAGATATCGATTTTCATCCGGATCGGAGAAACTTTTTTTCCCGTCATGACCGAAATTTCCGCCATTTTGAAAAAAAAAATTTTGTCATATCTTCCCTTCCGGCCTCCAAACAATATTAGTTCGAGCTCTTTATACTAAAGTATCATGATTTCGGCGTCATTTCCGGTTTAAATTTGTATGGGTGATTTTTTTTTCCGCCATTTTGTTTTTTTTTTATTTTCTCTAAAATCGTCCCAGGGTTTGCTATGACATTCCTGAGAACGAATATGACCTATCTCATATAGCTTAGCCAGGCCGTTGATGGTCACGATGATGGAAGGTCGGAAGACCAGGTCATGAAATGTTTTGAATTTCGATTGTCCATTTGCATACAAATTTATAAAAATATGATCAAAATTTTCCATAGGTATCGAGAAACAATGAGCCAAAAATGAAAAAAAAAATTTGTATGGCAGCCATCTTTAAAAATGGCTGGATCCAAAATATTTTTTCAAATATCGAATCAGGGACCCCGAAAACCCCCGATGCAAAAAATCAGCCCGATCGGACCAACTTTCAAAATGGCCGCCATCTTGGATCCGCCATCTTGGATTTTCATGACGACCATCCGAAAGCGCCCATCCTCCTCTATGACATTTGGTCGAACACACCCCACCTACCTCTTACCGTTTCCGATTTATAAGCGTTTCAATTTTGTATGGAATTTTTATTTTTTTGTATGGCAACCCCTATTTTTTTTTATTTCTCTCCAAGCGTCCCAGGGTTTACTACAACTTTAGTTAGAACAGGTCACCCATCCGACTTGTAGTTTCCGAGAGCCGTTGACCGGTTCCATCAAGGAGACGATTTTTTGCTGATGTCAGATTTTTCTGGTTGTCACGTGACCGATCTCTATACAACCTCATACTCGGTTTTTCTCCACCACTTCCAGGAGTTCGGGAACAAAAATGTCAATCATGAGTGAGTGAGTGAGTGAGTGGGTAACGAACTTTATATATTATAATATAAATAAAAAAGATTTAGGGTGCAATTGTTGGTTCAAAAAATTAATTTCGTACATAAAAGTTTAATATATTTTGGGTATTTTCGATTTTAGTGACTGTAGTAGATATAATATAGAAAATATTTTTAACGAAATAAATATGCAAATATGTACTGTACACAGTGTTTTCCTGGTTTACTGAACTTTACATTTTAGTAAAGTCCGGGTAACAATAGGACCCATACTGTGCTCACTTCTGGGTTTTTTGATCCATAGTTAAGGTTGCTCCGGAGCAGTTTACCAGATTCTAAATTCTAGATTCGCTACATACCAGATTCTCAACTCGGCAGATTATCCAATGGTTAAAAACTACCTTTTGGTTAGAATTTGTTATAGATTTATCCATAGGTTAACCCAGCCTTGGAACTATTTATGGTTTTCATTTAGACTGAAAACGCTAAAGAGAAATAAAGTTCTCACAAATATACATCATCATCATCATCATTAACAGCCTGAAGACGTCCACTGCTGAACATAGACCTCCCCCAGGGAACGCCACTTAGAGCGGCTGCTTGTCTCCTGCATCCATCGGCTCCCGCTTTCACCAGACCGTCGGTCCACCGAGTGGGGGCCGGCCTACGCTGCGTCTTCCGGTTCGTGGCCGCCACTCGAGAACCTTTCTTCCCCATCGGTTGTCAGTTCTACGAGCGATGTGGCCTGCCCACTGAAAACCTTGAGTGGCTGCTCGCCTCCTGCATCCATCGGCTCCCCGCGGCTTTCACCAGGTCGTCGGTCCACAAATATACATGAAATCAAGCAATAATGGTGAAGAAATCACAGCAGCTTTGTAACGGAAGTACACCGAACCAACGGAAGTGGACGTTGATCGCTTGAAATTGTTGCATTAGTATACAGACTTTTGACCCTTCCTTTGACGATTAACATTCCCAGCATGATACTACTACAGACTCTTGTTATTTGACCGTTTGTAGAATAAAATCATAAATGTTTCATGTACAGAGTTGCGCCTAATCATGTACCAAATTTTCTTCGCAAATTGAGCCCGTTGCATAGTTAGTCTATGACCCGTCTTATGGAGTCATAGAAAGAACCCCGTAAAGTAATAAACTAAGAAATATATTGCAATAGCACACCTAATCGTAACACGAATTATGTAATAGTAATAGTCATCATCATCAACAGTCTGAAGACGTTTACTGCGGAACATAGGACTTTCCGATTTTCTATTCCGGCTGCTCGCTTCCTGCATCATCCATCGGCTCCCCGCAGCTTTCACCTGATCGTCGTCGGTCCACCTAGTGGGGGCCTGCCTACGCTGCGTCTTCCGGTTCGTGGTCGCCACACGAGAATCTTCCTTCCCCATCGATTGTCAGTTCTCGGTTGTGTATATAATAGTACTACGTAGTACGTGTATAGTATATAACATTTTTGAAGTCTAAAATTGCGACCAAACGACCAAAGTAAGGCAAGCATTGCCGGGTGGCACAGGTAGGTATAAGTACTAGGTACCTGTGTTCATTGTCACGTCGCATTATCCACCGAACGTGGACTCTGCGTTAGTAGACTGAACGACGTCGACTAGCGTATTATGTTCAGTTGTTTACCATTTCAAAGTTTCTGTATCAACACGCAGTAATGTCGGTTATTCTTAAAAGTTTTGTAAGGGCTTACTACTATTTCAATGAAGAAATAGCAGGTATGTGCATAGAATCTGAGTATTAGTTTGTGATCGTTGGAAGTTATTTATTTATTTATTAGGTAAGCCAATAAACCCGAGTTTTTCTTACTTGTTCTTATGGTAGAAAACCGGGAAATTGTTGCTTTCCTTATAGAGTTAGGTAATTGGATAATAAAATTTATCTTCAAATTGGAACAAGGTAGCACTGGCCACATTAGAATTATCTCATGCATATGTATCTTGATTGATAGCTTATTTATTATATACAACTAATAAAATAAAAATAACCAAAGTCCAATGAACTGGACTACTCAACCGTACCTACCACGAAACGCGTTAAGTTTTCACACACAAAATAAAAGAAAAATAAATAAATAAAAAATTGATGATAAATAAATAAATAAAAAATAGAATAATAAATAGATAATTTGCATTAGCCATTGCTTCAACTTAAATATTCAGATCAGAGAACGCAAGAATGGTTCCTGATGAGGACACCATGGCCCGGCCTGGGCATACTGGCGGTCTATCTCATGACAGTATTCAAATGGCTTCCGGCATACATGAATAAAAGGCCTGCTTATGATTTACGCGGGCCTATTGCAGCGTACAATGTGTTTCAGATTATAGGATGTGCCTATGTGGTTTACCAGGTAAGTTGGAGTTGATTGTATAATTTTAATTACGCTCAATTCGCACTAGTGCTCATTTATGGTTCGCCCTGTGAGAACGGAACTGCCACTATAGACACAAACAAATTATGATAAACCAATGCTTGCGGTATATTTATCACTAATTGCGCCCGCGGATAAAAAGTATCCAAGAGCATAGAAGCTATCTGTATTTCAATTTTGATCAAAATCGGTTTAGTAGTTACCGAAAGATGGTAACAAACATTCACACACACAAACTTTTGCATTTATAATATTAGGAGGCTTATGAAAATTATTTCTTAATTTAAATTTACGCGGGTGTTTCTTATTATCTCAAAAATATACTTCTATATCTTTTCAGAGTCTTGTATTAGGGTGGCTTAGTCATTACAAGTTTATATGCCAGCCGGTAGATGAAGGGCCATACGACTTGGAATACGCCTGGAGGGTCTGTTATTGCTACTTCGTATTGAAGATCACAGATTTGTTAGATACGGTAAATATCGATTTTTCAGCACGCAAACGACTATACAGCTCGTCACGAGATATTAGGTTACATTGTAAAAAGAGCATGTGTCGCTCAGCGGAAGCCCCGACTTTGAAACCGACGCACCCTAGTTCGAATCCCGTTATTATGGCCTCCACTTGCTCCCAGTGGATGAAGGCCCGTGTCCCAGTAGTGAGAGTAGGTACCTATATGCCGATGACGATGATGACATAAGAATACTGAACAATAAGATCTAAGAACACACTATTTTACGTATATCATCGTTTTATACATAAGAGCCATGTGATGTGTTCCCGGTTTGCGAATAGGACCACTCCATCTCTTCCCGCGGGTGCCGTCCAGAGTCGGCTAAGGGAATATCGAAGGAATCAGCAGCGTCCAGCAACATGCGTCCAGTGCCGTTTTATGGAGGAGACTTATATGCAGCAGCTGATAATGTGATGTGTGACATAAAAGAGCAAATAAAATATAATAGCTATGCAAGAGTAGAAGAAGAATTATTCACGTGAATGACACAGGGACACAGGAAAAATATTATATTAGAGCCATTTATATGTACAACCACAGACCTAGAATTTTTTCATGGTGGTTGGTTTTTTTTTTTGTTATGTACTCAGATGTTTTAATAATAAAATTATTATCATTGAAATTACAGATATTCTTCTTATTAAGAAAGAAAGAAAACCAAGTCACTTTCCTACACGTCTACCATCACTTCGGAATGGTCGGTGTGTCCTGGGGAATAGTAAAATGGGTTCCAGGTAAAAAATATTTAGGGTAACCATAAAAGTTGCTTGAGTATATTATTCAGACATGTTACTTGTAAGCTCAGTCGCGCAGCGAGCTATGGAGAGAGCTATGCTCAGTGTTTCCTTGCAAGACAAGATCCGAAATGAGGAGATCCGCAAAAGAACTAAAGTAACCGATATAGCTTTCAGAATCAGCAAGTTGAAGTGGCAGTGGGCGGGCCACATCGCTCGTAATACTGACAACCGTTGGAGAAGAAAGGTTCTCGACTGGCGACCACGAACTGGAAGACGCAGCGTAGGCCGGCCCCCTACTAGGTAGACCAACGACCTGGTCAGAACCGTGGGGAGCCGATGGATGCAAGAGGCAAGCAGCCGCTCAAAGTGGCGCTTTTTGGGGGAGGCCTATGTTCAGCAGTGGACGTCTTCAGGCTGATGATGATATTACTTGCTGTAATGAGAGGAACCATCGCAACTTAAGTGAAAAATCCAGGTTAGGTATTTGATAGCAACATATTGTTTTATCTAAAGAAAATTCTTTAACTTTCTGCTACTCGTTCTATTGATTTTAATGTTTTTTTTCAAGCATGTTGTTTGATATTTGGCTTGTATTACTTAGTACGATGATATAATAATGTATCGGTGTACACGATCTTGATGATCAAATAAATATATACACATTCGCAACCGATTTCCATAAAATCTGTATCAGAATTAAATGTTTTGTATATTCCACAGGTGGACACGGCACATTCATAGTGACTATAAATTCATTTGTACATATAATCATGTACATGTATTATCTGCTGACCGTTTGGGATGAATCTTACAAGAAGTCTTTATGGTGGAAGAAGTACGTTACGCAAGTGCAGATTGTAAGTACTTACCCAATAGACTATAGACACGGTAAGATTGCCTCTGGGGTGTGGTGGATGAGCAGGTCGGCTCATACCCGGAGACGGCGGATTCGACTCCCGCGACAGGACATACTACTTGTGCACAAGAAAAAAGGCAAATACTTGTTCTGTATCTGGGTGTTGTGGAATCTAGGTACAGGGAATCCTAGTCAGTCCAGGATCTCTGTACTTCCCCATTGCTCAACTAAATTGCTCAACCAGTTGAGCAGTTGAGCAGTAGGACATAGTTTGTATTACCGACCATTTTATGCCTTATAGCTCAACTGTATTTTGCTCAACTAAGTTGATCAGTAGGTCATCCTGTTATAAAATTGTGCTCCTTCCCCACTGCTCAACCAAATTGCTCAACTACATCAAGTTGAGCAGTGGGTAATACCGATGGCTCAACTGGTAATTCTCAGCAGTGGAGGATAATAGGGTTAGGGTCATATCGTCTGGGTTGTAAAACGTCTGTGTGTCCAAAATATCGTAGTCGCAGAACCACTATGTAGCCAAAATGTCTAATTTGTGAAATGACATGCCATTGACAGATGTCACTTTTGACAGATGTCATTTTTTAGTTTTAATTTTTTTTTGACAGATTTCATTTTGATAGATTTCAGTTTTGACCGGTTTCATTTTTGATAGATGTCACTTTTGACAGACGTCATTTTTTGACAGCAGATGTCATTTCAGTCAATTTTTTTTATTTGATTTTTTTTGACATATGTCGTATTTTTGACACGTTTCATTATTTAAAAACTTGAATCAACCAAACCACGTCAGGAAAACAATTTCTTTATATTTGATATCTCTTAGAAATTCTATGATTGAAGTGCTTCCGTTAATTACTTTTATTAATTCCGCAAAGCATCTTTAAAAAAATAAGTCTTTTTTTCTGTATCCATATGAAATAAAACTACAAATCTCATAATTACTTATTTACCGTCATTAATATGAATCTCAAATGATCGATGATTTTCATCTCGTTGTCCTCGCTTGGTGCTTAACCGTAATAGATAAATTAGTACGGTCGCTAATATACTACTATTAAGAGATATATATTTCAAAATTGAATATATAACTGCACATGACTGCACATAAATACTAAGTACCTATCTAGTTATTTTTCACTTACACGAAGTGGTTGGAGTCGAATCTTCACCATCCATTTGCATATATTTAATTTTATAACAGTTTGCGGAAATGAAAAAATTGATGCACGAGTATAATATTTACTTATTTACGCAGTAATAAACCCAACAATGAAATTCTTATTACATCAATAAACATAACTTTTACAATAAGTGACAATAATAATGTCAATTACAAAAAAGGGTTTAAAAGGTCTCAATAGATTATAAGCAGCCAGTGCCGCAAGAGCAGTTGAGCAGTAGGCTATGAATTCGATTTTATAACAGGATGACCTACTGATCAACTAAGTTGAGCAAAACCAATTGAGCTATAGGGCGTAAAATGTTTGGTAATAAACTATGTCCTATTACTCAACTGCTTAACTAATTGAGCAGTGGGTAAAAATTTTAGTTGAGCAGTGGGTATTACCCACTGCTCAACTATGATAGTTGATCAGTTACCAGTTGAGCTGTTGGTATTACCCACTGCTCAACTTGATGCAGTTGAGCAATTTAGTTGAGCAGTGGGGAAGTAGTGCTGGATCTATGCATGTGATCGTTGGGCGTTAATATTATTAATACATGACCCTGCACAATAATCGAGTATTTTAATCTGGTGGGTCTAAACCGCGGGTTTTTATTCTTGTACAAGTTAGTGACGAACTCTTGTCTCATAAGTGTATTTCGTAGATCATTATTATAGCACAATAACCTAACAGTATTTTTAAGCGAAAAATTTAATTGAGCTATAAAATTGTACAAAAATAAATTGTTATTAAAAAATTGTTTTGTACTTTGTGACTCAATAAAGAATGATAAGAAAAACTGCCTTCAGCAATCCTATAACAAAGACCTGATAGATACTGCAGTGCTGTAGTAGAAACGATGTTAGTTTATTTTAACTTGATAATTATATGTTAATGTTTTCAGATCCAATTTACAATCTTGCTGGTACATTTCATAATATTAGCGGCGGCGCCATCTGATTGCGGCTTCCCGCGACAACCAGCTTTCATACTCATCCCCCAAAACTTATTTATGGTTATATTGTTCGGAGACTTCTACTATCGCTCTTACATTAAAACCAAAAAGGCCTGATAATCAATTATTCACAGCTAACCTTCAACTATTTATAAAATAAACGACTCTTATTTAAAAATCAGTTTTATTTCAGTTTTCATAATTTTGATAACATTGCTAAAACTTATACTTAATACCATGGTGACTGTCTACTTATTAAACACCTAACTTTACAGCTACGTATTAAAATCACACTTCTCTAATAATTATTATATGCATCCTACTTCGGTAGCTAATTAATAGGTAAGAATTTAAGTTTGTAGGTATAGGTAGGTCGGTATACTGGTTACAAATCTAATACCTATAATGTGGAATTAAATTATAAAGACAGGCGCAGACGGTAATAATACTAGTAATTTAATAGCATAAATTATTCGCGAATTAGAGATTGCACGATGCTAATATTGAAAAACAAACGACATTAATTAAATATAACGATATACTTATCTATAAACGTTGCTAATGCGTATCATCAGTCCACTGCTGAACACAAGCCTCCCGCAGAGCGCCGCTTAGAGCGGCTGCTCGCCTCCTGCATCCATCGGCTCCCCGCGGTTTAATATTTTATACAAATATGCATTAATGTTTATGGTTTTTATAGCAGTATCGCCTGCTCAGCTCAATCTACCGATTAATTTGTAAAGGAAAATAAAATCCCCGCTTGTGATTCTAATTTTTTCTTTACAAATTAATCTGTAATATGCATTCAAGTTTATATTGTTACGGTCGATATCAAAACCAACACGTTTCAAATTTAAGAACTAAGTATTGCTATAATTATTTTTACACACTACAAAATGTACCTTACATTCGTTTATAGCCACTCATTTAGAATTGAATAGGGCTGTACTTACAAAATTAATAAAATTTTACTTACCTTAAAATTATACATGTATGTATATATACTTACAAATATTAATATCACAGTCTATGCAGTAGATAGTTATAATTTTTTAACTTGTTATTCCTAACCTATCCATAAGAAATCGCATAGTATATAAATACTATATAATATGTTATACTTAAATAATCGAAAAATCAATCATCAGGACAAATTGTCCGTTTACAATAATTCGACGGTTTATAAATAACCGCGTTTTTTATAAACAATCGGTTCTTACAAAAAGGACAACAGGTAGGTAATCATTATTAATATATGCGCTGATGTGTGTTATGGATGCTCAAGTTATCGTACGTATGTAATAATTGGGTGTTATTTTATAAAATTATCGTTGCATCAAAGTTTTGCAACATGCAAGTAACATGAAACATTAGATTTGTACCACATGATGTTACAGGACAGTCACATACACAATAACTTATTATTATTGTTTTTGCACAATGTTAATGAGTGCCCATTATTGGATCATAGTGACTTAGCAATCATTTATGTTCCTTAAATTAAAACAAAATGTATCAATGTCGCAGTCATAGATCAGACGCCGATATTAGGTATCGTCACAGTTACACTGCAAGCTTTGTATCCGTGTAGCGGTAGTTACTAGTTAGCATGTTATTATACCTACCTACCTACTCACTATTGAATGCAAAGTTTTGACTACCTTAAACATCCAGTACTTATTTGAAAAACAGACAGGACGCACTTGATCGTTATTGTAAAAAATTAATAAGAAAAATTAACGTTAATAAAACAGTGGTTTAAAAAAGTATTATTCTTGCACCGAGAATAGGTAAAGAAACGTATTTGAAAAAAAAAAACATAAAGTAAAAGAAAAGCATAAAAAATGGTGCGGACTTCATGTCTGCAGTGAATACTAAGAAGGAGGGAGGTTTTAGTCCGTAGTTCGACATGACGGAATTGGGGGAGTCGGATATACCCGCGGGCCCGTGCCTGCGGGATCCATGAGGACCAATACCCCACACTCGGTAATAAAAAAATTTTTTTTAGAAGATGCATTGAACCTATTACTATAATAGTAGCCCAGATAAGATAACAGACCATGTACTTATGCCACTATATTAAAGTTTGAAGTTACTTACCTCTACTTCTAGCGAACTACACGACGTAATTTTCTCGACACTTTCTCGTGAGAGTCCATGACAAGACTATGGTAGCGCCTAAGTATATGATGTAGGGGCTACACCCTGCGTAACCTACTGGAGAAAAAAATCCTAGTGGTTCTACTAAACTACTGGGAAAGACTCTCTATTTTGTCATCTGAAAGTAGGTTGAATTTTCTGTTAATTTATATGAATGAATGACATGACGAGCTAGTCGTTCGCCTGATGTTAAACGACGCGGCCGCCCATAACAGTTGCAGTGTCACTCGGAACCCAAAAATATAAACTTTCACGTGAGACGGCACTGCGCAAGTCAGGCCAGTAATTAAAAGTTGAGTTTCGACCAAATCAGACAATTTTCAAGAGATTCAAATGCCATCGAAATACGGCTAAAACAAAACCTTGCAAAACATAAACTTCCGTTTTTGCCGTAAAAGTGTACGTGGTTGTATGCCGTAGCTGCTAGCTCATGCGCGACAACAGATTTTCCTTAAACAGATCTATGACATTGCTTTGGCAAAATGAATTTATAACATCTTTCGTCAAACAAATGGACGTGGACACGGCGGAGCTATCAACTTCGTCATCTCGAGGCGACCTCGCCTCATTCACGTAACGTTTCTTGTTGTCCTCCAATAATTGAACCAGTTCCTGTCCAGTAATTATAGGAGCTATAGCCATCTTGTTCTCCGGGTTGTCTACCAAGGCCTTCAGATCGTATTCTACGTGTACCGTGTCTGAAGTAGATTGGCCGCTCTCGATAGTTCTCTGCCGTTTGATGCGGCGCGCCTTACGCTTTTTATCCAAACATTGATCGGCGGCTGCTTCCAGTTGTAAGAACAGCACTGCCAGTGGCGTATCCGGTAAATCATCCTAAAATGATAATATTTCATAATTAGATTCTTATGGAGCCTATTTTTCAAATTTTATGACACTAGTTTATCGCGATATAAAGTCTACCATGTCCGTTTTCAGGGTTCAAATTACATATTTCCATAGCCAACTTTATCAAGACCTTTTTTCGCTATATTATAGTCATGAAAGGGCAACAAACAAACAAACAGACAGGAGTCTTTAATTTATGACTATTAACGATTTTTCATTTTTTATCCGAAACGAGAAGATCCGCAGGGGAACTAAAGTGACCAATAATTATAGTGCTTAGAGTTAGCAAGTTGAAATGGCAATGGGCAGGCCACATCGCTCCGATGGGGAAGAAAGGTTTTAGAGTACCGACCACGAACCGGAAGGCGCAACGTAGGCAGACCCCCCACTAGGTGGACCGACGACCTGGTGAAAACCGCGGGGAGCCGATGGATGCAGGTGGCGAGCAGCCGCTCAAAGTGGCACTCTCTGGGGGAGGCCTATGTTCAGCAGTGGACGTCTGCGGGCTGATGATGATACTTTGTATTTATAATACCCTATTTTTTTATGAGAAATAATGATGTGAGGAGCTAGTCGTTCACCTGATGTTAAGCGACACGGCTGCCCATAACAGTTGCAGTGTCACTCGGAACTTTAAAATAACAAAGTTCCGCGTGACACTGCACTGCGCACGTCATCCTGAGACATCACACAGTTCAGCAATCAGATTACTACACTGTGTAATCAGGTCATAAAATCTCATTTGCCCAGTAATTTCACTAGCTACAATGCCCTTCAAACCGGAACACAGTAGTGCTTGCCACTACTGCTTGGTTAGTAGTAAGCCCTTACAAAACTTTTATAAATGACCGACATTACTGCGTGTTGATACAGAAACTTTGAAATGGTAAACAACTGAACATAATACGCTAGTCGTCGTCGTTCAAAAAGTCTATTAACGCAGAGTCCACGTTCGGTGGATAATGCGACGTGACAACGAACACAGGTACCTAGTACTTATACCTACCTGTGCCACCCGGCAATGCTTGCCTTACTTTGGTCGTTTGGTCGCAATTTTAGACTTCAAACACGTTATATACTATATATACACGTACTACGTAGTACTATTATATACACCATCGAGAACTGACAACCAATGGGGAAGGAAGATTCTCGTGTGGCGACCACGAACCGTAAGACGCAGTTTTAAAAATGCTAAAAATATATCCGTCTTTTAGATTGCCGTCGATTTGACAAGGACAGCAACAGTTTTAGGAGCTTTAGATCTGTCAACTAAAGACTTAAAAATTGGCCCCATTATACATACAGTTGCCTTACATCATCCATCACATTTACTACGGATGACACCACTATAATTTGTGTATGTAGTTAGCATTAAATACCCATATTATTAATGAGGTAATGTTAGTTTGTTTGTATGATCGGTGGGTAATCTGATCTCATGAACCACTGATTTTGAAAATAAATTCGTCGACTGAATAGATAATGCTGTTTTATTATGGTAACTAGCTGCGGCCACGCTAGCGTGACCAAGGCAAGGCGTTGCCCTCTGCCGGTCATAAGGCGCTACTTGGTCATCTACAATATCATAATGTGCGTGTAGACACTGCGTAACTACGCTAGCTTATATAACGGTGTGCGTGTTTTAAGATGGTGTGCGGCGTGCGTTGACACGCGCGGTTTGCTAAGTATATATGCGTGTTTACCTCGTCCCCCGTAGAAATTGGCAGACAAACGGTGCTTGCGGATTATAACGTTAACATCTCCATTAATAGATGCTCTAAGGACTCATCTAGATAAATAAATTAGCGAGCCCTTATTTCCAGTGACCAATACGGATGCACGGTGGACCGATACAAGAGATAACGTAAATTATATTTTTTTATTATCTTATATTTGACGACCGCGACCGTTAGAGCCGGAAGCGAACCTGCGCAATCTGGGCGAAGTATTATTGATATCATCCTTCCACACATTACCTGCATCGTGCCGTATCGTCTGCATGTCATGCATGTCTGTTAGTCACCAAATGTACAAAAATCCATATTCTAATATTACTTACTTCTGTAGGGTTGACGATCTGTTTAACAGTTTCCTGGGGAAGGTCCTTGCATATTTGCGCGACAAAAATCTTGACGGCAGCTTCGGCCAACCGAGAAGAATTATCTTTTTCCTGTAACACAATATGTACCATTCGTTAATTTGTCTGCTTTAAAATAAAATTAAACCCAGTTGCATGTATACTAACATGAGGCAGCCACATGTTAAGTGAGATGTTGACAGGGTCTTCGTTCTGCACGTAGTGCCACCATCCGTGGGGGACCACAAGTGCATCACCCGCTGATAGATCCACCACGCGGGCCCCCGTCAAACCTTGAATCAAACGGTTTCATTCATTCAACCATAGGCTAGTGTCCTGCTATTGTTTATTGCATAAATTAATAATAATCCTCAAAAAATAAAGTCATAAAAAGAAAAATCAAATAAGTACATATCTCATAAAATCACAACGTTACTAGGATTTTAAAGCACAGGAAAAGAAAGAGCTTCATGCAGTGCCTTCAGTCCTCGGTCCTTTATAGTACTGCTGTGGCAGCTTTACATACAATCTCTTTAGTATGTGACATCACAACATCCGCTTTCATAGCAACTGTGGGGAAGCTCCACACGATTGCTGTTAGATAGTTATTCTATGGTTTTTCCCTTTATTTTATGCCAAAATTTGCACTTTATCGAGGGAACCCTTAATACACGTGTTGAGTGCACAGTTTGTATCTGTCACCGTCTAAAAATCATCCGTTTTATTGTAAGACAAATTGACAGTTTACAATAAATCGACAGTTTATAAACAAACGGGTTTTATAAAAAGACGGTAACATCGATAAATCTATTGTTGCAAGTGCTCCGACAGCACTAGCTGATTTTTCATTATTCACTAGCTGGCCCACCCTGGCTTGGCATGGGTTAGTTAGTTTTACGATATTTCCCTCTTTCTTTCGACAAGTTAAATAGTGGATTCATTTTCGTTACAGCCTGCATTATATTATAGGACATTGCACACGTTACGTAGCTATACCTAAGTCCACATTATTTGTGGGGGCCAACGAGAATAAATATTCGCATTGACACCGCGTGGGGCGTAGCAGTAAAAAAAACCCATTGGACCCTGAGGGCAAAGACGTGGGGAACAATTGACAACGGTCACAACCCTGCATTGCACTGTGGAGGCATTGGTTTGGTGGCACGGCGCGGACGCCTTTGTTTACCTATATTGAACTCCTTTTACGTTGAACTGATTTGATGAAACAAATACGTAAACCTGCTCAGGGCTCCAAAGAACACACAAAGATTTCTTCTCTATACTATGCAACCTCTAATTTAAAAAAATGCTGAGAACTTGTTTATAAAAAATTAAAATTATTATGTAATTTCCTTTAGCTGGCCTAGTTTAGTTTAGTAGGTAGTAGTTATTAAATAAATAAATATGTGTGGACATTTCACACAGCGCCATCTAGCCCCAATCTAAGCATAGCTTGTACTATGGGAACTAGATAACTGATACAATACTTATATACTTATTTTTGTTTGTAACATACATAAAAAACAATATAACACCCGTTGAAAAAAATTCGCTACAGTAACGTAGGTAGATACATAAGCTGTTCTTTAAATGCTAAAATGAGCATATTATATTTGATAACACCTTACCTGATGGGAATAAATGGCGGTGTTGTCTAATTTGATGATAAAACAAAAAATAACTCAGAACTCACTGTAAATAGAGTTGCGAATAGCTTACCGCGAAACTCTTGAAAGTTGATGGGGCAAAAGAAATTCAATTCACTGTATATGCTAGACTCTTCATAAGGCACCCTAGAAGGCTTCAAGCCTCCACTTTCAGGAGGAAACAAAATCCAACGTTTCCTAAAAAAAAAACAAGCCTATTAGTCTCCAAATCAGTTGCAAAAAATATTAGATTTCATGGAATCTGTTGGGACCTAGGCACCCTTTTTTATCAGCCATTTTAGTTTCATAATCAGAAATTAGAATAGGTGAACTATTTCAGGCCATTACCTCAATAGGCATGATGACCAATATTTTTTTTTGGGTAAATTATTGGATAATTTGATAGTTATAATATTCCTCAAAAGATAAACATTTGTGAAAACAAAAATTAAATATCTCAATAAATGACCAAGTTACAAGCATTTTCGAAAACCGGAATAGCAAGAGATAGCTCAAACGGCCAGTGACGTCAGAGGAAGGTCGTTTAAGTACCTCATTACTAAGCTGTGGTAGCTTTTGATGCAATCTCTTTGGCATGTGACGTAACGAGTAGATTTTTCATAGTAACTGTGGGGGCGCTCTGTTTCGCGAGAAAGGGACAGGAGATGCCTTCTGTAGAAACTTTAGAAGCTTATTACTCCGTGATTTATTTATTTTATCATCATGTTTTATCAAGATAATCATTTCAAAATTGTCTATGGCTTGTATATAATTAGAACTAAGTAGTATTATTACAACTTCCAGTTGACACTGGATACGCAGCCCGCGGATATAACAGGGTTTGTGTTACTTCCTGTATATGCTTTCAGCACAGAGCAAAAGAAACGCTTTCTCGTCATTTGTTTCACAGCTCTGTGCTTCAATGGTTACACTCATTGGAGAGAGCCAAAATCTGCCAATTCGGCGTTGCCGCTCCGCATCCTTCGTGTAAACATACTGTCTTGTATCTCTGTCTAATACACAAATCGTCGCATAGAGTATGCGAGAAAGCGAATGTCGGTACGGCAACGTCGCCTTACCGACACCGCGTGTCATGTTCTGACAGTTTGGTGTGTCATGAAATTAAATGCGAGAGCATAAAACGTGAAAATTTAGTGATTATATTGTTATTAGGGCTAAATATTGTATCAATAGTGAAATTGTGTCGTGTTGTGCTGTGTTTTGTGCATCAAGAGTAACCCGAGGAGTCGAAGGAAAACCAGAATCATCATTTTATACGTTAAAGTTTACTGACTATTTTTATGTTAAACATCGAAGTTTCGAAGTAAATATGCATTTCATATTAAGAATATACGTTTTTTCCACCGTATAATTACCATGCGATTGCAATTACTGAAAGATTTAATGCTTTAATTGATATTTTTGGGATGGGCGATTTTACGCCTCTCGAATAGTGATGTATCTACACTGTCCATTACATTTTGTCGATATTCGTAAATCTTCATACATTTGCACAAAATTACTTTGGTTTTGGGGAGATTAAAAAGTAGAAAATCTCTTTCCTTAAAAGTGGCTGAATGGATTTAGATCAAAGTGCAAACAGAATGAAAAAGTAGGTGTAAATCTGGCAATTTAAAAATAGGCACCTAACCTACTTTTATAAAATACAATAGGTAGGCCAGTGTCGTCTGGCTTCAATATGAGTTATGAAATTAATAATGAACTAGCTGACCCGCCCCGGTTTCGCACAGGTTTATTAGTTTTATGCCTTACCCTGTTTATGGGTAAGAGAGAAGCAAAAGTGAAAAATATAGGGGAAAAGGATGAATAGATGGGACGGCGAAGGGAGACAGGCGCACCCGTCCCATCCATTCATCCTTTTCCCCTATATTTTTCCCTAAAATAAATATAGGGGCTTCCTATATTTATTTTCTTCAATACAACAAACGTGATTTTTTGCTCGTTTTTATAGATAATGGTACGGAACCCTTTTTACAAATTTAACCATCATTTTAATGAATAGAATAAGAAAACGCGAATGTAAAATAAAAACTAACTATTATGGAACTATGTTATTTGAACAGCCTGAAGACGTCCACTGCTGATCATAGGCCTCCCCCAGGGAGCGCCACTAAGAGCGGCTGCTCGCCTCCTGCATCCATCGGCTCCCCGCGGCTTTCACCAGGTCGTCGGTCCACCTAGTGGGGGGCCGGCCTACGCTGCGTCTTTCAGTTCGTGGTCGCCACTCGAAAACCTTTCTTCCCATCGGTTGTCAGCTCTACGAGCGATGTGGCCTGCCCATTGCCATTTCAACTTGTTAATCCTAAGAGCCACATCGGTCACTTTAGTTCTTCTGCGGATCTCCTCATTTCGGATCTTATCTCGCAGGGAAACACCGAGCATTGCTCTCTCCATAGCTCGTTGCGCGACTTTGAACTTAGTAATGAAGCCAACAGTTAGAGACCACGTCTCAGTTCCATAAGTCATCACTGGCAACACACACATAAAAATGTTACTTACAAACGTTATTTCATATAATGTTTCAATATACTTTTACTAGGGTCATCATCATCATCATTATCATCATTAACAGCCCGAAGACGTCAACTGCTGAACATAGGCCTTCCCCATAGAGTGCCACCTTGAGCGGCCACTCGCCTCCTGCATCAATCAGCTCCCCGTAGTTTTCACCAGATCGTCGGTCCACCAAGTGGGGGCCGGCCTAAGCTGCGTCTTCTGTTTCTACGAATATCTAATTTTCTTTATTGTATTAAAACTAAAAAGTATCGAAATTCTGCAGCACTGTTTGGTTAGGTTTATTATATATCGATATATTGTGTGATAGGGGTCACTTCCCTACTCACGCATACTAATGCATATTTAAATACTCACACCAACAGAAAATGGACAGGCGTTTTGTGAATGTCCGCCGTCCATATGATTCTATGTTGATGGTTACACCAGAGGTGCCACCAGCAAGTTGCCATAGATATAAAAGAAATTGATAATATTGAATTGTTTGTAAATACATACATAAATACATACATACCATATTTATACTTATACTTGTACCATTTGCTATACTTAAGTATTTATTTTTATATACTCATCGTAAATTATTTTATTTTATTTATTTATTTATTTATTTTCTCTCTTTTGTTGTAGCAGCTCTAGTAAAAACAATTAACCCCTAAATAATATTCCGGCCGTGTGAGCTTATTTATTTATTATAATTTATTCAAATGTGTGTCTTATTGTTTACCTGCAGGTTTTCTCAGATTGTTAAGAAATAGGTATACAGTATGGTACTACATATATTGTTTTTTTTTTTTTACTTAATTAAAGTTGTAGTACACAACTCACCTTATTATTTAAAAAAAGTTTTGTTTTTTTTTTTAGAGAACTCTGAATATTATTTTTTTAAATTAAATTATTTACACTACCAGTTATAACTATTATTGTCAGTGGTTTTGTCACTCAAGGTCTGAACTGAAAATCAGCGCCCTGGACTCGTCCATGGCACATGCTGAGCTCAGACCATCTTGTACAGCACTGTACACAGCAACAATGTTCGCACACAGAAATACAATGACTGGGTATTTTAGGCAGGCTATTTATAGTTTTTAAATTAGAAATAGGTTCTGATTTTCTTTTGTACTTGCTTAGAATAAGTTATTATCGTTGTTTGTCATTGTGTACAGGTTGTACAAATAAAGCATTTTCTTTCTTTTTTTTATATTATGTAATAGTAAATTTTACTAGGTGGTAGGACTTTTCTGCAAAGTTCGTCTAGGTAGGTACCACCGCTTTGCCAGTTATTCTGCCGCCAAGCAGTAGTGGCAAGCACTACTGTGTTCCGGTTTGAAGGGCATTGTAGCTAATGAAATTACTGGGCCAATGAGATTTTATGACCTGATTTTATCTGATTGCTAAACTGTGTGATGTCTCAGGATGACGTGCGCAGTGCAGTGTCACGCGGAACTTTATTATTTTAAAGTTCCGAGTGACACTGCAACTGTTATGGGCAGCCTTGTCGCTTAACATCAGGTGAACGACTAGCTCCTCACGTCATTAATTCTCATAAAAAAAGAAAATATGGTATTATAAATACAAAGTATCATCATCATCAGCCCGCAGACACCCACTGCTGAACATAGGCCTCCCCCAGAGAGCACCACTTTGAGCGGCTGCTCGCCTTCTGCATCCATCGGCTCCCCGCGGTTTTCACCAAGTCGTCCACCTAGTGAGGGGTCTGCCTACGCTGCGCCTTCCGGTTCATGGTCGCCACTCGAGAACCTTTCTTCCCCATCGGTTGTCAGTTCTGCGAGCGATGTGGCCTGCCCATTGCCATTTCAACTTGCTCACTATAAGGACTATATCGGTCACTTTAGTCCTTCTGCGGATTTCCTAGTTCCGGACCTTATCTCGCAGGGAAACACCGAGCATAGCTCTCTCCATAGCGCGACTGAGCTTACTAATGAGACCAACAGTAAGAGACCACGTTTCAGTTCCATATGTCATCACTGGCCTGATTGAAAACCTTTGTTTTCAGGCTCTGCGGTATTTTGGACGAAAAGATAGGTCGAAGTTTCCCGAACGCTGCCCAGCCGAGTTGTAAAGTATACATGATTAAAGTAAAGTATACATTTACAAACAATAAATATATATCTAATTTACCCTATAAATATTTTATCAGTTACCATTCCCAATTTCCCATCGTACAAGCTTTTCTTAGTTTGGAACTAGATAGCGTATATAACACTATGAATTTGAATCTAGAATGGAATTTTAACTTACTTTCCATGCACCTGAGTAACAATATTCACCCCATATGTGTCTCTGTGAAGTGGTGTGTGTGCACCAGCGCTGCCAACCCAGAGTGTGGTGTCTGCTGGTCCCTTGTCTGCAAACCCGAACCACTGCCATGATACTTCCTGATAATTAAAATTACACTTATCTTGAGTTGTGTACTAGGATTATTGAGTCTTATAAATAGAATAAAATAAATTAGTTTGAGACACAAACATGAATATTATATAAAATATATGGCTTCCACATGGACTCATATGCTGCAAGTGAAGCACCAAAATGGCAGTTAATATGTTGAGAGTAAACGGCAGTCTGATTCTTAATATTCTACATGTGGTAAATACTGGACCGCTGCTGTGTATTTACCAAGTATGGGAAGTAAGCCCCACATTAATAAAATTATGATCAAGAATTTTATTGTTTGTTCTACAATATATTGTACAAAAATCAATTATGATTTCATGGTACAATATCCATAATAGGCTTGTGTCCTGCTATTAAAAATAACAAGTTAATATTATTTTCATACTTTCATTATTTTATTTTCAGGTTAAAGATTAATGCAATAATTGAAAGAATTAGGCCCTCTTGCACGTTCTCGGATTAAAATTATAACTGAATACCTAACCCAGCGCTAGTAATTCGAGTTAAGTTGGTAAACAGAAATATCCAGACATTTTCTCTTGCACGTTCGGAATATTGACAGGGGTTAAGCCCGTCACACACGTAGCAATAATATATATTAATATACCGTACTATAAAATATATTATAGCAAGCTACCATACACGGAGACGATGCTATAATATATATATTTTCCTTCATTTCATTGATGGTCGGCCTAGCGTTTACACGTGTTTTGTAATAAAGGTTGATTTCAAAACACAGTAGGTAATTATGAATTCAACAAGAAGTGCATTGTTATTGGATTTACTTGATAGTTCTTCAGACGACCATTCCGATTAATATCACACACTCCTAATAAGGTGGATATAGTTTTTATGAAAAGTAGTTTATTTATAATTTGGCTAATTTAAATGACTTGTACCTGAGGTAGTATAAAAAGTGACCAGTCGCCAATCAGATTTTTACATCGCCGATGCCTAGTCCCGGGTAGACTAAATGGCGATATATCGCCTAAATTGACCACACTGGTCAGGCGGAGGCGGCCCAGGGGGTCTAGCTAAGATTCCAAACGCTAACGCTATCGCCAAATTTTGCTTTTGGGATCGTTCTGGATCCCAAAAGCTTCGGGCTAACCCCAAAATGTACTGGAATGACATTTCGGAAATCACTCACTTTTGTGGAAAAGTAAGCGATTAATGTCATTTCAATACATTTTTGGAGATAGCGTTAGCATTTGGGATCTTTGCTAGACCCCCAGACAAAGCGGCAGGAATGGTAAGAGGGGAGAAGCGTCCGAGGAGCGCGTCGGATTTGTTGAAACATGCTGTACATTCAAAATATGTCTCGCTATACCATAATATATATTAATATACAATAATATAAAAATATACCATAATATATATTACGGTATAGGTTGGTCACAGAAATATATATTATAGCTGCGTGTGCGGTCCCTCGAGAATTTGTATAGAAAACATAAGGTAATATGTCTAGCTATAAATATATTAATATATATTATAGCTACGTGTGTGACGGGCTTTAAGTTGGTAAACCTCCGGCTCAATGCACAGAGTAAAACAAAATTACACCTGACTTATGTATTTGAAGTTGAAAGGTACAAGGTATACATATTCTATACTAACTGGAATAAGCTCATAGCATCGTAAATTATACAAAACTAAACTTTAATTTTAATGCCGTAAAATTGACATTAGACTATCGTGTTTGGAGAGAAACGTGGTCTGAGGAAGATAGTACGTTGTGTACCCATGGAGTAGTCTGTCTTTTTCTTATGCCTTATTATCGGAGGTAGTTAACCTGTTTTCATGGGAATACATGTAGGATTAAAAATCTGATAAAGTTTATGAACGGACAATCTAAATGTAAAAAAGGTGTGAGAGTTTATGAACGAAGGAAGAAAGAGAGACATGCAAGATGTGAATGGAAGACGTGAGAGTTTTTTTCTGCGGTGTTAATAATTAAAAATAGTTTTGTCGGAAAATATAGAAGACTTTGCTGCCTCAAGCCCCCCATCGTTTCATTTTCACGAGCACCAACCAGATTCTACATGCATAATAAACTCAACTTCGTAAATTCTCGATGAATGTAAAATAATGAAATTAGGTAAAATTGACTTACCTACTTACTTTTACTAAAACTGTACTAAAAAACAATACAGTAGTCAATCGCACAGAAATCATACTTTCTATGGGATAGCATAATACCGTTACTTCGTAAATTAATCAACTAAATTTTATCAGATTTAGTAAAATTAGAAGCTGTAACATGCATGTACTAAACTGGGGGCGATCCATGTGGGGGCAACTGGGAATATACCACCTACCGGAGGAAGAGCTAGGCATGCCTTTAGCAGTCTATGTATGTAATGTACCTTTGTTGTTTGTATTCATAGCACATGCTGTTTAAGCATCCTATGCTACACACGGTTCTTATGTGATTGAAGAGATGAAACTGCGGGCCTACTACTTTATTTTAAACTCATTCATAACTCGAGACACAAAAAAAACTTCTCGAAAAACTTATCGTTTCTGTTCGAAGTGCTTGTTCCAGTTAGTATGGAATATAAGTACTAATATAGAACTTCTTGGAGAGGTATCAATAGAACATTTTCAGCCAGTGTCAATTTAAAACTTATAAAACGTACATACCTAAAGCCGCCTCTACATGCTTGATGTTTGCCACAAACACCTAGTACCCCAAACACCGACCACAAATTACTCAACACATACACTGCATTCACAGGATAGTCAAAAGTGCTAGGTATGGATGGGCAAAAATGGCAGGCGACGAGCGTGTTAGGGCTGCCAACATTTTTTTTCGGAGAAATATATAGCATCTTTTTAATATAATAAAAAACAAAAGATAAACAAATATATTATTTATCAAATATTCATTTTTATAAACACTATCTAATGTCTTTTTTTAAATTAAAAGTATCATAAAATATGCATTAAGTAAAATCAAAAGGGATATTTATTACTATCTGTTTCTTTGTTCTCCGCGATTTTAAATTCATATCGGAATTTCCTTCGTGTGAATATGGCGGGAATAGAAAGCAGGAACGACATTACTTTAAGGGTCTTACTTATAAATGCCGCTTAAAATTAGTCAGTGTTTTTCCGCGTGACATTTCAAATCAGTCAAAAGTTGACAGAAGGTTTTAAGCAATGGCTAACTTTAGCGTTTATAAGTGAGGCCCTAAATGAAGAAGGTTATATTGACATAGCTACTGACCGCATGTTGAAACTTGGCAACAGGCAACTTGAAAGTGACGATGCGATCGAAGGAGTAGCATGCTAGCTATAGCTTATATTTTATGCTGGATACTGGAACACATAGGATACTGATTACCTCTCTCGGGCAGTATTCGAAGAGATATATAGAACCTACTAGTTGCGCACAGCGTTTAGCACACAGCCTTGAAATATAGTGCAGTTCTATATATTAATGTATGGTTAGCAACCCTACGCGCGTACTACTGTCAAACGTTTGAATACACCACAAATAGCTTTGTCGTTCGACAAACGTATTTGTCAAATCCTTAGAACTATGCACAATTCCGACACTGATACCGATCAATGGTGTTTGCCAGTGATACATGTGTGTTTGCAAACAGGCAAACACCAAAATAAAAAGACACACCCATCCTCAAGTTCGTGTTTGCTATTTGATGTTCGCTGTTTGC
Source organism: Ennomos erosarius (assembly GCA_963580505.1). Taxonomy (NCBI): domain Eukaryota; kingdom Metazoa; phylum Arthropoda; class Insecta; order Lepidoptera; family Geometridae; genus Ennomos; species Ennomos erosarius. The sequence continues at coordinate 7,577,095 of OY756996.1, read as the reverse complement.
CAAGTATGTGAAAGCCGCTTAAGGATCAACATGTCAAATTACCCCCGGGTTAAATATATAACGGGATAAGTGGTCAATTTTCTAACGTGCAAGATAAAATACAGAAATAATCCGAGTTAGGCGATTTATTCAGGTAACACGAGATTAGAGAGAACGCGCAAGTCGGCCTTAGTAAAATAGGTAAATAAATCACGGAGTAATAAGCTTTTAAAGTTTTATCGCCTGTCCTTTTCTCGCAGCACAGAGCATCCCCACAACTACTATGTAACTTTGGGAAATGATGACATCACATGCCAAAAAGATTATATGTAAATCTACCACAGTTTAGTAATAAGGTACTATGAAGGTGGAAAAAGTGATGTCACCGCGCGTTTGAACTGTCTCTTTCTATTCCTGTATTTTAAAATGCTTGTAACTTTGTTATTGAATCTTACATCAAAAAGTTAAACAACGGGAATAACAGCACCAAAAATGGATATAAAATTGTGTGGTGACAGACATGGGTTTTACTTATTTTTAAACGTTTACCTGATTGATCTAGGATTCAAAACACTAGTATATTAGTGTGGTTTGTTGTGTTTTGTGCAATTTCTACGTTCTGTTGGTCTGGTCTGTTCTAGATTCATGTTACATTTGTTGTAACCTCAACCTTAGATTAGAACCTTTTCTATTCTCTCTGTTTCTCGACTCTTGTCTTTGCTGACTTGTCTGTCAATATATAATATTTACTTCAACTATGTAGTTTATTTTAAATGGCGACGAAGTGAAAATTAATTAATTATAATGAACGATGAACAATTTGCACTTTTCTTGCGTGCTCAATAGGAACAAATTACTCAAATTTTAAAACTTTTGGTACAAACAGTACATAAAGGTCCTGACACACAGGCAAGGAGTGTGACGAGCACCCCTTCAACATCCAACGACAAAATGATGATCATCAAGAACTTTAATATGGAGGTATTTTACCCAGAACGTTGCAGAATTGAAGATTTTATTGATTTTTTTGCAAATAAATGTCAAATTTTATGTGTAACTGATCAAAACTTACAGAAAGACATTCTATTAAGTACGCTGACACCGGACACATTCCGTGAGGTGAAAATAGCATTAACACCGAATTTTGAATCAAGTACGTACAAAGACATATGCTCCAAACTTCTAGATTTATACCGAATCAAAAAAACAAGATATCGCGCATTGACAGAGTTTTGGAACTGCACCCGGGAGCACAACGAATCAATGGAACACTACGCAAATAGACTTAAAAGTCTCAGTCGAGATTGCGATTATAAAGAACAACTATTAGAACGACAACTACGGGATGGATTTGCTACTGGATTAAATCATCCAGATCTGGAAACAGACCTTAAACAAAAGTGGCCTGATCTACAGGAGTCAGGAAGAGAGGTGACATTTCAAGAAATTTTTTCAATTTCACAGTCTCGAGAACAGGCAGAGCATGATACACCAAGTACACCAGCTGTCAATGTACATAGAACCAGAAACAACCGTACTCAGAAATCTAGAGGCTCAAAGCCCAATACACAACGAAAATTACATTCGGAACAATGCTTTAGATGTGGCAAAAGCGATAGGCATGACGTATCGAAGTGCGCTGCAAAGAACCACATTTGCGACGAATGTAATATTAAAGGACATTTTGAGAGCTGCTGTATCAAAACAGGACGAGCTTATATTATTACAGCCAAGACGAAATATGCATCCAAACAAAAATTACAAAACATAAGAGACGTTCAAGCTTCTACGTCTAGCTCTTCTCGTGATTTCGTAAGCAGCAGTAGTGATGATGATGACGAGTTTGTGTGCAACGTTACTGCCACTCGAAACAAAGACTGCAAACAAATTGATGTAACTATCAATGGATTGAACTGCACTATGGATTGGGATCCTGGTTCTACCTATTCCATTATTAGCACCGAAGTCTGGAAGAAAATTGGATCACCAACCTTAAACAAAGGACCCAAACTCAAAGCTTATGGAAACAGCAAATTAAAGACGAATAGGATTACCGACGTTAACGTGAAAGTAGACGGCCGACACAAAATTTTGCCCGTCGTTGTAATTAAAAACGCAAATCCGATGCTTTTTGGCCTGCGATGGAGTGAGTTGTTTGAGATGGAGTTTCCAAAACCTGTGTACTCTGTCAAAAGCGTGACGCCAACAACACTTAAAGAAGTACTTAACAAGTACACAGACCTTTTCGATGGTAATCTGGGAAAAGTAAAAAATTACCTGGTTAACGTGCATATCAAACCCGGAGCAGAACCAGTACACCTGCCTGCAAGACCAATCAAGTTCAGCATAAAGAAAAACGTCGAACGGGAGTTGGGTCGTCTTGTCGATACAGATATCATACATAAAGTAGACCCAAACATAACTCCACTAGAATGGGCCACACACACACCTACTGTTAATGTCTTGAAACCTACAGGCGATGTTAGAATTTGTGGAGACTACAGTACTACACTGAATCCCGTTTTGACAAAACATCTACACCCAGTACCTGTCTTTGATCATTTACGGCAGAAACTTGCAAACGGCATAGCCTACTCAAAAATTGACCTTAAAGATGCATACCTACAATTCGAAATAGCTCCGAATTCAAAAAAATTCTTGACAATATCAACTCACAGAGGATACTACCAGTACAACAGAATGCCATTTGGAATTTCAACAGCACCATCAATTTTTCAAAATTTTCTTGATCAGCTTCTTGGTGACATACCTAACGTTGCAGTGTATTTTGATGACATTGCACCGACAGGAAAGAATTTAGAGGAACACTTACGGACGCTCTCTACAGTTCTAGACCGATTAAAACAGGCTGGCTTAAAAGTTAATTTAAAGAAATGTGACTTTTTAAAAGACCAAGTCGAATATCTTGGACACACAATTGACCGACATGGAATACGTCCAACAAAAGGAAAGATTGACGCAATCAGCAAGGCCTCACATCCAACCACCGCGAAAGAATTAAGATCCTTTCTTGGCCTCATCAATTACTACGAACGTTTCATCCCACACCTTCATGGACAATGTGCAGACCTCTACGAGCTTACTAGCGGCAAAAACAAATGGCGTTGGACTGAACACGAAAAACAAATCTTCGAGGACGCTAAGACAAGCATTGCATCTGCAAAACCTCTCATCGCATACAATGAAAGTCGTTTACTCTTTCTAGCATATGATGCATCTGAAAAAGGAGTTGGAGCTGTATTATATCACAAAAACAAGAACGTTGAACAACCCATAGCATTCGCGTCTAGAAAACTGAGGCCAGCTGAGCGCAAATACTCTGTCATCGACCGTGAAGCTCTAGCTATACTATTTGGAATAAAAAAATTTGACCAGTACTTGAGGGGAACAAAATTTACGTTAGTTACAGACCATAAGCCACTCATCCCCATATTAGGACCACAACGTAACATACCAAAACTGGTAAATAATAGACTTGTAAGATGGGCTCTTTTGATCGGAAGCTACCAGTATGACATTTGCTAAAAAAACAATATCTTAGCAGATTGTCTATCCAGATTACCAAATCCAGAAACAGAGGCATCACCAACTGAAAACGCTGTACATAGTACAACCTTACGACTCCTGGAAAGTAGAATAGCAGACCTTCATTTAACAGAAAAGAATTTGAGCCTGGAAACATCCAAAGACTCAACCTTATCACACGTGTGTCAATGCCTAAAAACGGGATGGAGAGAACTAGAGTATAAACAAGAGATGAAACACTACTACAGGAAACGTTTCGAACTATCAGTAGAAGGCAAAATAGTCATGTGGCAAGGCAGGATGGTCATACCTGAGGTACTCAGAAAGACAGTATTAACCTACTTGCACAGAGGGCATCCCGGCATATCGGCCATGAAGGCACTATCACGTTATTATGTATGGTGGCCATCACTCGACGAGGAAATCGACAACTTTGTGAAAAGATGCACTAGGTGTCAGGAAAACAGACCATCTAATACTGAACTACCAGTCTTTTCCTGGTCAATACCAGAACAAGTATGGGAGAGGGTCCACATTGATTTTGCGGGTCCATTTGAAGGCAGTTACTGGTTAGTGTTGTGCGATGCATTGTCCAAATGGTGTGAACTAAGACCTATGAAAAACATAACATCAAAAAGTCTATGCCAAACTTTGGATGAAATCTTTAGCACATTTGACCTACCTCAGATGATAGTTTCAGACAACGGTCCACAACTCGTATCAAAAGAATTTAAAGATTATTGTAAAAACCAAGGCATCCTGCACATTACTTCATCTCCATATCATCCCCGCTCAAATGGACTAGCTGAACGCTTTGTGAGAACCTTCAAAACTAGAATGGCCTCGAGTGACGGTACCCATCTTAAGCAGCGGTTACTAGAGTTTCTATTCAGTTATCGGAACACGCCACACTCCACCACAGGCAAATCACCAGCTCAGATGATGTTCGGAAGACAGTTGAACTGCTTGTTGTCAAATATTCGCCCAGATAAAAGAAGAGCCTTACAGGATCAACAGGTGAAGGCCAACATTATGTCTTCTGCGCCCACATACCATCCACCGCGCCTTGCTCCTGCAGACACACCAGCGACTGCCACTACCACTGCATCTCTTACATGTGTTGCAACAACTGAATCAACCTCTACATCTACACCACCCTCATCCTCTCCACCCTCAATAATACCCATACTATCACCTTGCACACCACCTTCACATATTATGCCACCTACACTAGTTCCATCTGCGTCCACATCCCCTACATGTTCAACCTCATCTTCCATATCACCAATGGCTTCACCATCCACATCACCCACATCTTCATCTCCAGTTTTTGCAACACCAACAGCAATTGTGGCAGCACCTCAGCCCCGCCGCAGCCAGCGTCAGGGTCGACCACCCCGGCGCTTGATTGATGAGATCTAAACCTAAATGGGGAGGAATGTTGTAACCTCAACCTTAGATTAGAACCTTTTCTATTCTCTCTGTTTCTCGACTCTTGTCATTGCTGACTTGTCTGTCAATATATAATATTTACTTCAACTATGTAGTTTATTTTAACATTGTTCCAGAATATCTCACTTAAATTAATGTTAGAACTCAAACATTTTCATGGGAATTTGAAAGTAAGCATATTATTTGTTGAATTCTCGTGCTGGCTGTGATTTACATTGTTCCAGAATAAAATTCATCTAGATCAAAACTTGTGGCCTGGAAACAAAACATGCATAGAGAACCGGCATGTTATCCAATTCATCCAATTTAATAAAATTATGATCTATATGTATATAGATAACACCCAATTATTTGTATTTTGTATTATTCTAGTCTAGTTGTTGGTTGCTGCCATGTGAAAACTACTGAAGTTTGTGCACTGGCTTCCAGCGCCCACAGTACCTTAAACACAAATACCAAAACCTGGCTACGCCCGTGTGCCATGCATGCCATGTTATATTTTTATTTATTATAAATAGGTATAGGTGTTAGGTAGGTGCCTACCTTAAAAAGTTCGTTATTGGCCGAAAACCACTCGTGGAGATATTTATAATCAAAATACATCCATTCATCACTGGAAGGCACCGCCTCTAGAAAACTTTTAAAAGTCATGTTCTTTACTTTGCATTTTCTCTCCCAGCAAGGTTCATCCGACTGAAAATCCTTGTTCATACAGCGAAATGGAAATTCCTTGTCTCCAAATGCCTCTGTCCACTTTTCCACACTCCATTGGCACAACGCCCAAGTGTTAACGAATCCATAAAACACAATTGGAAGACTAGTCTTTGCTGATAAAGAACGAGCGATTTCTTCAGTGATGGGAGACATTTATTTCAATTTATTTCAACCACAATCTACAAGAAAGAAAAGTAATATCACAGAATTCTCCGCCGCTCTAGTTTAAAAGGTTTTTTTTATTTGCTTATATTTTGGCTCCACACAACCACACATAGTGTATTTAGCCAGTGTCAAGTATTATAATTTTTCATCATGTTAATAGAATATTTCACGTAAAGTTAAGTCTTAGTCATAGTCATAGTCCAGTCTAAGTCAGGTAGTCATATTCCAGTCTAAGTCATGCTCCAGTAAAGTGGTCGCAACTTTACTAGAAGCTTCTATGGAATTTCGGAAGCAACACGGAAAATCACGTTTCACCATCACTTGCCGACACTCATGCTCATAATTCAGCACTTAATGCGTAAGACGCCATCAATTTTAAACATTAACACTGGAAACAAAGAGGATATAACTATAGTGACTGGAAAAAGCACAAGTTTTGCGAAATAATACAATGGAACGCGTGAACTTTTCCGCGTTCCCGGCAAAACTCCATATAATTTTTTTTTTCTTATATTTTGGCTCCACTCCACACATAAAGTTGGGCGTTATAACATCTAGCAGGTAATATAATTAATTAAAAATTTCTAATCTTCTAACTAATTATAAAAATCTGAGCACCCTGCTATAATATTTACTATAAATATTTATTGTAGTGCATCTTTTTGCCCCGCGTTCACTGCTTCTCAGTCTAACATCTATTATATAATACAACGCCATCTAACAAAATCTACATGCAGCTTTTCGCGCCGCACTCACTAACATAATAGCTACCTGTCGTCGTCGGGCGTCGATAGGTTATTGACCTGTTGTACGTGGCATTATAACGAAGTACTCGTTATAATGACGCATTTTGCTGACACGAATATGAACTCTAATGTCATAGCTTTTAGGATTAATCTTATCTACACTAAAATATAACTGTTATAATTTTTGGTCATGTGGATTTTGAGCTGGCAAATATGAACACTCACGCGATAATTATAAGGTCGAATTTTATCTACATTAAAATATAACGATTATAAAATATATTTTACGTTATAGTGAAGTTTGACTAATATAATCTTTCATGCGATAACATCCGACTAATATTTACATATTACATTATAATTTACGATCGTTATCGTTAGATTATAATGTAACGAGTGAAGTGCGTTCATTGTGAGATATGCGAGAATGTTTTGACTTTCGATTTTTGTTCTGTTTTGTTTTAATTGCGAAAGAAATTGAGTTACTTCGTTCGTTGTTTATTACTTTGTCGTTAAGTTAATAGTGAATTGGAGTGATTGTAAATAAGTTATTAGTGTTATTTAAATAGGCTGTACATATTTTTTCTGGGTTAAATACGTAATTAGTTTTGTGTAAATACAGCCATTTGGAACTATTTCACTGTAGAAAGAGTAAACGATAAAAAAGCAGCATGCAATTATTGCAAGAACACCACAAAAGTACCATTACAAATTTAAAGTTGCACATTTATTAAAGCAAAAACACATAAGATTGTATGAAGAGTTTTAGAAGTCTGAATGGGAACAATTAATTATAAGAGTTGTGTGAAAACATAATATTACAATAATGATCAAACTATATTAAATATTATACATTTATCACCCAACTTAAATAACATTACAAAAGAATACAATAAGACGACGACACGGTCGACAACTATACTGAAAGGAGTCCCTGTATTGTACAGCCAGGAATGCGCAACCAAATAATGTACAGCCAGTATTGCACGACCTGTATTGTACAACCACGGAATTCGAAGCCATGTACACGGATTCCGGGCTGTACATTCCGGGTTGTGCATTACTGCCTGTACCAGTATTGCGCAACCAATATTGTACGGCCCGTATTGCACGGCCACGGAATTCGAAGCCATGTACACGGATTCCGGGCTGTACATTCCAGGCTGTACAATATTGGCTGCGCATTATCGGTACGGGGTGACAATGTACAGCCAGGAATGTACAGCCCGGAATCCGTGTACATGTTACATTCAAATGTCAAAGTCAAAGCCTCGTTTGCATTGTACGAGTTGAACCCAAAACTAATCGAGATACATTATCCATAGAATATAAAAAGTCGATTTGTATTGTGCTGCCAACTTGGGAGTTTTTACCCTAAATTTAAGGTATGAAGTGTTTCGGATGATAATAATATAATATAATATACAGGTGCAATTTAATCATTAGCATAATATATTTACTGCATAATAGTACCTACCATTTATTCATAATGACTACAAATAAGTAAATATATTTTTTTGGAAATTATTAGATTAGACGCGGCGCGCGCAGCACCTACCATGGTTGGCTCGATTGATTTTTAGTTTTAAAACATTATAATTTTAAGCATCCTCACTTCGAAAAGACAGTGGTCAAAATGCTATGACCATAAATTAAATTCCAAAAAGTTTTCTTTGTTACCTTATATGTAATAATGTATAATAGAAATTAACTGTTTTAATTTAATTTCGTGCTGTAGCAGTTGATTTAGTAAATTATTTCATATTTTGAGTATCAACATCTAATCGGTGCGTTTGATTTCATAAATGTTGGTCTGTTGGTATGTAATAGGGGAAATTCTGTAGAGTAGGTATAGTTTCAATGGATGCTAATGAGTTCAATTATTACATCGGATATATTTTAAAAAGGAAGAAATATTAATTCGGACATGAGACCACTTGTCACGGTAGCTTAAGTAAAGCATGTCCCGGCTTGAGGGATGGATGGATGCGGGTTCAATCCCCGCTCGTGATTCTAATTTTTCCTTTAAAAATTAATCTGTAGATTACGCGATACTGCTTTAAAAATCATAAATAAGGAATATTAATTGTTTCTTAATCTTTATCGATTAATTTGAATAATCAAACACTACGTTTTACCTTAATATACAATATTATTAACAACATATTTGGGCTTGCGTGAAATAATCTGTCTCTCCGTCTGTCTGTGTGTCTCTCACCAGGGCCAGGCTGTACCTATCTCATGAACCGTGATCGTGAGATGATTGCAATTTTCACAGATCATTCAAAGCAACCGAAAATAAAAAATACTAAAACACAGAAGAGAATAAAATATTTAAGAGGGCTCCCGTACAATAAGTGTATGCAATTTTTTTGCTCGTATTTATAGATATATTAGATAATGGTACAGAACCCTTCGTGCGCGAGTCCAACTCGTTTTTAGCCGGTCCCATGATAAATAATGATTTTTTTATTATTTGTTTTATATTATATGACTTAAAACCATGATACTGTTGATGAAAACAAACAACAGATTTAGGGGATTTATAATTATCTTAAGGGGAAAAAATCCTTAAGAATTGGCAGCACCGGTCATGGATAAGGTCAAGCTCAAGGTTATATACTCTTTGATCAAGGAGAGAAGGAAAAGAGAATATTTTATTTATTATTTATATTATTTTTCTCAATATGGTATAGTAATAATTAAATTAACCGCTACCGCTGGCTGAGAGATACTAACGTGATACTAACTGAAGTGGATACGGTCAATATATCTATGGATACGATACAACGCGACGGTACGGCGAAGGTAAATTATAAACACAGAATTCGCCCTATTACATAGGTCTTCTATGATTATAAATATAAATTAACTCTCAGACAGAATGAGAAAAGCTTGCAGAAGATATGCACAAGTGGAGTTCTGAAGGTCAAAAGCTTCACCACCAAAGTTGGCTTGCTTCTCTTGTTTCAAAGAGAGCCAAACGGCATTACAACTTACTATCCCTCATCAGAGCATTACAATGATGAAAATCCAGCTGTCGCTAAAGCAACACACTTGCACAGAGTATGGTCAAGCTTGCCGCTCCCGTGTTGGCCTATATAATTATTATAAAGTCATCAGAATTCATCGGATTACATTGCATTGATTGGGCAGGCGATACGGCTATAAAAATCATACATACTATATATTTATAGTCATCAACGGAAGTTTTTCACAGGCAACACACTGCTTATCGTCTGCAAACAGGCAGAAAAGGCCATGTATGTACTCTTTGTGGTACAGTATTGATCGATATAAAAAAAAGAATTTATGGTTTTGTAGTAATAAAATGTAATCAAGATATAAAGAAAAAATGGAAAAAGAAGTTGGGTTGGAAAATCATCTTCATAAAACATAATTATTATTATAGGTTAGAATAAAGTATTCTACTTGCATAAAGTATCATCCACTTGCATTGCTAGATGATTATGGAGTAATAACATGATATTGATTTGATTTCAGACCCTCTGCCCTCACAAGCAGCAATACATGTGATGCCATATGTCAGTAGTTCCCAAACTATGGGACCCACCAGTGGGTCGCGAGTGGATACTGAGTGGGCCCTCCCAGTTGCTGATAACTACCCTTGCCTTGTTTCCATTCAGTACCATACTTATGTGAAGCGGGATTTTCAGCTATGATTAATATTAAAACTAAAAACCTTAGTAAATTGGATGTATCAATCTCATTGCGATTAAATGTAACTAAAATTGAAGTTGATGCTATAATGCAAAGAAAATAGAAAACAAATGCATCAAAACTTAAACCTGAACTAAATGCTTTTTTCTTGGTTGAACAGTCTTATTCATAAATACCTAGTTATTCATGCCAATTTCTCTGTTGTGAAAACCAACAGGCAAGTCCCCAATTTGGATCTTTTTGTTAGGTGAGTCGCGGTCCAGTCTACTTTGCGAACCACTGCCATAAGTAATAAGAGCTATTTGACATGATGGACAAATAAAATGTGCCTGGAACCATAATATTTAAATCATGGAACTTGAATTGGTGTGAAGTTATAGGCAGTGACAGGATTCCTTCATGAAAAAGAAACAAAAAAGGCCATGATAGTGTCCAGTCAAAAGCAGTTGCAAGCACAACGGTAGGTATACCTAATACTGTTCTGTGCTGTGCTCGCAACTAAGGGTTACTCGGTAGGGTATGTACTCCACCAAGTAACCCTTAGTTGCAAGTGTTTGTTATAGCATAGTGAAGAACTAACCATCAACCATTTCTGTAGAACGGAATTATGATTATTAGTTGGTACCTAGTAGTTTTTCCCTGTTAGTACCTATTATTTACCATCAAATTCTCATGTATCTTGATGGTAATGTGCAGATACAAATCATTTAAATCAGGATGAAGAACTATTAATCTGATCAATTCCAACATTGCACAGGTTGATTAGTTTTACACCAAACATGTCAAAAGAAAGTAGGATTTCAGTCTTTTCCTTTTGTAGAAGCATTTTGTTTTGTATATAGGTTCACCCATACTAGTTAGTTCAAAATGAAACTAGATAGCAGCACAGGAAAAATTAGCACGCGGTGGCGATATTTTCCTGCATGTTTAGGTCTGTAAGAACCATGTATTAATGAATGGCGGCGAAATTTATCACGGTGTTCTCCTAGCGAAGCGTTACATGCTCTTTGGGTGTTCTTATTTCGACACAATCCTTAAATAGTACCTCGCTCGAGCCAAGCGAACTCTACCTTCGCGCAGAGTATCGTACACCTTTCTACCTTCCATATTTATTTTGACAGGATAATCAGTGGCTTACATACATCACACTTGTCATATTTTTTTACTCCATGAAATCACCATGATATTTGTTAACTCTTACCATTGTTGTTTTTTGTTTAATGTATTACAAAGATAAAAATTAAAATTTTTACATAGAAATTGCCTCCTTTTTGCAGCCTGCACCAAACTTTAGCTATAACATTACACAGCAGGTGACCTGCCCCATTTTAATTTTAGCATAGCCACGGACAGAAGCTTGTCTCATATTAAAACCACTACTTCCCCACTGCTCAACTAAATTGCTCAACTGCATCAAGTTGAGCAGTGGGTAATACCGACAGCTCAACTGGTAACTGCTCAACTATCATAGTTGAGCAGTGGGTAATACTCACTTTCGTTCACAAAATTCTTACCCACTGCTCAATTAGTTAAGCAGTTGAGCAATAGGACATAGTTTATTACCAAACATTTTACGCCCTATAGCTCAACTGGTGTTTGCTCAACTTAGTTGATCAGTGGGTCATCCTGTTCTAGAATCGAATTTATAGCCTACTGCTCAACTGCTCTTGCGGCACTGGCTGCTTATAATCTATTGAGACCTTTTAAACCCTATTTTGTAATTGACATTATTATTGTCACTTATTGTAAAAGTTATGTTTATTGATGTAATAAGAATTTCATTGTTGGGTTAATTACTGCGTAAATAAGTAAATATTATACTCGTGCATAATTTTTCCATTTCCGCAAACTGTTCTAAAATTAAATATATGCAAATGGATGGTGAAGATTCGACTCCAACCACTTCGTATAAGTGAAAAATAAATAGATAGGTACTTAGTATTTAAGTATGTGCAGTCATGTGCAGTTAAATATTCAATTTTGAAATATATATCTCTTATTAGCGACTTTACTAATTTATCTTTTACGGTTAAGCACCAAGCAAGGACAACGAGATGAAAATCATCGATCATTCGAGATTCATATTAATGACGGTAAATAAGTAATTATGAGATTTGTAGTTTTATTTCATATGGATACAGAAAAAAATACTTATTTTTTAAAAGATGCGTTGCGGAATTAATAAAAGTAATTAACGGAAGCACTTCAACCATAGAATTTCTAAGAGATATCAAATATAAAAAAACTGTTTTGCTGACGTGGTTTGGTTGATTCAAGTTTTTAAATAATGAAACGTGTCAAACATAGGACATATGTCAAAAAAATTCAAATTTGAATTTTTTTCTGAAATGACATCTGCTGTCAAAAAATGACAATCTGTCAAAAGTGACATCTATCGAAAGTGACACCGGTCTAAAGTGACATCTATCAAAATGAAATCTGTCTTCTGTTCTTCTTCTTCTTCTTTAATGGCTTTCTATCGCTTGTTTGCAATAATTCTGCCAATGTCAAGTGAGTAAAATTTGTACGGCTATGTCAAGTCAAAGTCATATTTTGTCAGTCAAAACGCCAACAGTAAAATGGAGGATATTTTACTGAAGGCTCTAAAAAGGCCGTTGAAGCAAAAACGAAAATGCATGGTTTTATGACCTTGAAACTATTTGCCAACACTCGTGCACATTCACGAACACTCAACGGATAATAATCCACCCTTATTACACATTAAAGTTACACTAGTTTTAAAAAATAAATTCGAAATTTGAATTTATTTTTTAAAACTAGTGTATCTTGAACTTACACATTAAAGTTCAAGATACACTAGTTTTAAAAAATAAATTCAAAATTCACAACCGCCATTGTCGGATTTTCTTCAAAGACCCATGAAATCTGTCAAAAAAAATTAAAACAAAAAAATGACATCTGTCAAAAGCGACATCTATCAAAAATGGCACCTGTCAAAAGTGACATCTGTCAATGGCATGTCATTTCACAAATTAGACATTCTGGCTACACAGTGATTCTGCGACTACGATATTTTGGACACACAGACGTTTTACAACCCAGACGATATGACCCTAACCCTATTATCCTCCACTGCTGAGAATTACCAGTTGAGCCATCGGTATTACCCACTGCTCAACTTGATGCAGTTGAGCAATTTGGTTGAGCAGTGGGGAAGGAGCACAATTTTATAACAGGATGACCTACTGATCAACTTAGTTGAGCAAAATACAGTTGAGCTATAGGGCATAAAATGGTCGGTAATACAAACTATGTCCTACTGCTCAACTGGTTGAGCAATTTAGTTGAGCAGTGGGGAAGTACTGATTAAAACATAGACTATAAGTAGCCTTGGATTTTTTTAGATTCAGGTTAGTTTAGTTACCTAGAGAAAATAAATATGCGTGAACATTTATTTATTTATTTATTTCACACAACAACATCAAGACCCAAACTAGGCATATTAGCATATAGAGAACCAGATAAAAATAACTGATATAATACTCAGATACCTACTTTGTAATGTTTGTAAATATAATAGGGCGAATTCTGCGACGCAAACATACAATCAACCAGACACAAAACAAACACGATTAACATCAGTGTTAAACACAACTGTTTGTCCTGAGCTGGATGGGAATCGGACCCACAACCTTCAGTTCATAATGCAGAGCTACTAGACTTCTACTAACAGGTAACAGCTATCAGGGGGTCTAGCAATAATCCCGATCGGTAACGCTAACGCCTCACGCTAACTCCAAAAATGTATTGAAATGATTTTCGCTACGGAAAAGTTAGCGATTCCGAAATGTCATTTCAGTACATTTTGGAGTTGGCGTGAGGCGTTAGCGTTAGTGGTTAGTATCTTTGCTAGACCCCCAGGCCAGTCAAAGTAAGAAATGAGTGGGTGCCTATTATAAGTAGGTTTCCTAGAGATTTATTTTACAATTATAAAATAATACTATTTTAATATCTGTGATAAAACTAAAGCTTTCTGTTACACTGCTGCATTGTGTGCCATCAACATCAAACACGTAACTCAAGTCAAAAGGAATAACTATAAGCGTTGAGTGTGGGAAGTTAGATAATGAATAAGCGCGGTTAGTAATTTCATAATTTGCGTTTTGCGCGGCAAAAAACGGCACCAAACCCTAAAGAGTATATAATTTACCAAAGAGAATATAATCACTTGTAATTAGTAGATTTTTTTCTCTGTGCTTGTAATTTACTACTTGATACGTTCCAGGGCAAAGACTTTGTATCTATGTAATAGGGGGAAATCTGTGTTCCAGGAGGTGTAGCAATGATCCCAATCGCTAACGCTAACGCATAGAGAGAAAACTTAAGCTAACGCCTCACGCTAACTCCAAAACTGTATTGAAATGACATTGACTGTGGAAAAGTAAGCGATTTCCGAAATGTCATTTCATACATTTTTTAGTTAGCGTATGGCGATAGCGTTTAGGATCTTTGCTAGACCCCAAGGGGGTCTAGAAAAGGTATACAGGTAGTTCATCTAAGGACTATATCATTAGTACGGTCTATATTATAATGGGTTATATTCTCTTTTTGCCAACTTTTTTTTATTCATATATTTTTGCTCCACACACAAGCCTAAAGCCGTGCGTGCACTGGGTCGGAATCAGTGCGTACAGAGTGTACGGAGCGTCGGTATTTACAAAATGCCAATAGGGTGCGTCCACTGCATTCGGATTTTGCATCGCCAATATAGTTATTTTCAAAGCAATCGTGTTTGCCTGTGCACGTATTCACATTATGGTGACGAAGATAAATTGTAACCATTAGTTGTTTAGTATCAGCAGATGAAAACAAAAACAAAAGAAAACGAAAAATGTGGGTTCATAGCATAAACTTAAAAAGGCCTACCTTTAGACAATTTCATATATTATACATATTTTGATTTATTAGAATATGAAAAAAGATTTTTTGGATATGGTGCGAGAGCCCACTGCACAAATACTTACGTCATCGAGTACCTCAATAGGCTATATTATTATGTAGATCGTTAACCGACACTAAAATATGTAAAAAGAATCAACATAGGTATTCCCAACCTAGACGAAAAGTTTTGAATCGATATCTTCATTTTACTTCGAGAGCGGATATGGTTTCGAAGGAGAGTAAAAACCTAATTCAGAAACCCGTGCGGATTGAACTTCGGAATTCGTCAGCTTCTTCCGATAGAATGGTTTTAATAGAAGCGTTTGCAGAGAATGTTGTGCATATTAACTCTTATTATGGCAAATAAATTACTTATTGTTACTTATATTAGTACAAAAACCGAATCCCAATATTTGAAATCTTAGTTACTACTCACCAATTAGCAAAACCGTACTATTTTATATTATTCATTTGTTGTTTTATCAACAATCTTAATAAAATTTCATCTAAACGCCATTTTAAATTAACAAAATATGAGACACAGGTGACTTCGTAAACTACAACCAGGGCCCTTATTCTGTATGATCATTTAGACACGTAACGCGGCGCGTTACGATATCTTCGTGGAATGGTTTTGAATTTAAAATGCTATTCTGTATGTCGTTGTCAAAGTGCACCAACCTTTTTGGACAGTCAAACGGTCCGCCATTTTGAAACTTAGGTGATTTTTCACAGAACATTTTTGTTCCTTATAATGTTTTCTATCGATTGGCACTAGTTTATCACTGGCCAATGAATTGTATTTTTTTTAAATGTCGGTTCGTGCCAGGCCATACTCCATACAAAAATGTTTGATGCTCTTTGACAAACACGACAGCACACGTTACACGCACGTCAAAAAATAGAAAACACTGGGCACAAAAATCTAACACGTGGCATACAGAATACAATTTTTTGATTCCATGTTAATTCCATGTCGTGGCGTGTTAAAGCTCGCGTTTACGTCTTGAGGATGTTACACGTTACGCGTAATTGGCATGGAATCTCATGTGTCATAGCGAACAACCCCCCAGCTGGTAAAATTCATGTTTTATTTTTTAAATCGAATATTTGTTTTATAGGTTCTTAGTGTATTTATTATTAATAATTTGACTATTAAAATAACATCATTATTTTAGGAGGCCGTAAAAAATATTATAAAATGTATGAACTCGAAACCTTCTTTTAAAACAATAATTAAAAATAACAGAGGAGCGCTAAGTAGCATAAACCCGGCTTGAGGGATGGATAGATGCGGTTCAATCCCCGCTCGTCATCCCAATTTAGGTTAGTTGATATTTTTATTGTGTAAGTACGCTTTCATTTTGTGTTTTGTATTTGCTCCGTTTAATTATGAGAATGAGCTTTCTATTTTGATTATATGTATTTTGTAAGAGAACAGCCCTTAAGTCAAGTTAGAAGCCTCAGGGCGGTTTGGGAATGTTGAAATCAGGTAATGTTACCGCAAGAAACATTGCCTCTTTTCAGGGTAATATCCCTTCAAAAATCCTGCAAACAAGTTTTAATTTGTTAAACCCATCAACATAGAATCATATGGACGGCGGACATTCATAAAATGCCTGTCCATTTTCTGTTGGTGTGAGTATTTAAATATGCATTAGTATGCGTGAGTAGGGATGTGACCCTATTACACAATATATCGATATATAATAAACCTAACCAAACAGTGCTGCAGAATTTCGATACTTTTTAGTTTTAATACAATAAATAAAATTAGATATTTGTAGAACCAGAAGACGCAGCTTAGGCCGGCCCCCACTTGGTGGACCGACGATCTGGTGAAAACCACGGGGAGCTGATGGATGCAGGAGGCGAGTGGCTGCTCAAGGTGGCACTCTATGGGGAAGGCCTATGTTCAGCAGTTGACGTCTTCGGGCTGTTAATGATGATGATGACCCATCCTAGTAAAAGTATATTGAAACACATTATATGAAATAACGTTTGTAAGTAACATTTTTATGTGTGTTGCCAGTGATGACTTATGGAACTGAGACGTGGTCTCTAACTGTTGGCCTCATTACTAAGCTCAAAGTCGCGCAACGAGCTATGGAGAGAACAATGCTCGGTGTTTCCCTGCGAGATAAGATCAGAAATGAGGAGATCCGCAGAAGAACTAAAGTGACCGATGTAGCTCTTAGGATTAACAAGTAGAAATGGCAATGGGCAGGCCACATCGCTCGTAGAACTGACAACCGATGGGGAAGAAAGGTTCTCGAGTGGCGACCACGAACTGGAAGACGCAGCGTAGGCCAGCCTCCCACTAGGTGGACCGACGACCTGGTGAAAGCCGCGGGGAGCCGATGGATGCAGGAGGCGAGCAGCCGCTCGAAGTGGCGCTCCCTAGGGGAGGCCTATGATCAGCAGTGGACGTCTTCAGGCTGTTCAAATAACATTGTTCCATAATAGTTAGTTTTTATTTTACATTCGCCTTATCTTATTCTATTCATTAAAATGATGGTTAAATTTGTAAAAAGTATTCCGTAACATTATCTATAAAAACGAGCAAAAAAATCACGTTTGTTGTATTGAAGCCCCTATATTTATTTTAGGGAAAAATATAGGGGAAAAGGATGAATGGATGGGACGGCTGCGCCTGTCTCCCTTTGCCGTCCCATCTTTTCATCCTTTTCCCCTATATTTTTCACTTTTGCTTCTCTCTTACCTATAAACAGGGTAAGGGCATAAAACTAATAAATCCGTGCGAAACCGGGGCGGGTCAGCTAGTTTATTATAAATTTTATAACTCATATTGAAGCCAGACGACACTGGCCTACCTACTGTATTTTATAAAAGTAGGTTAGGTGCCTATTTTTAAATTGCCAGATTTGCACCTACTTTTTCATTCTGTTTGCACTTTGATCTAAATCCATTCAGCCACTTTTAGGGAAAGAGATTTTCTACTTTTTAATCTCCCCAAAACCAAAGTAATTTTGTGCAAATGTATGAAGATTTACGAATATCGACAAAATGTAAAGGACAGTGTAGGAACATCACTATTCGAGAGGCGTAAAGTTGCCCATCCCAAAAATATTAATTAAAGCATTAAATCTTTCAGTAATTGCAATCGCATGGTAATTATACGCTGGAAAAAACGTATATTCTTAATGTGAAATGCATATTTACTTCAAACCTTCGATGTTTAACATAAAAATAGCCAGTAAACTTTAACGTATAAAATGATGATTCTGGTTTTCCTTCGACTCCTCGGGTTACTCTTGATGCACAAAACACAGCACAACACGACACAATTTCACTATTGACACAATATTTAGCCCTAATAACCATATAATCACTATATTTTCATGTTTTATGCTCTCGCATTTAATTTCTTGACACACCAAACTGTCAAGACATGACACGCGGTGATAGGTAAGGCGAGGTTGCCGTACCTACAGTAGCTTTCTCGCATACTCTATGCGACGATTCGTGTATTAGACAGAGATACAAGATAGTATGTTTACACGAAGGATGTGGAGCGGCAACGCCGCATTGGTAAGCAGTGTATGGAAATGATTCTGCCAGATTTTTGCTGTCGGGATCGATTCGAAGAAAAATCAGCTGGAGTGTCGATTTGGAGAGGCTGGAGTTTCGCTGTCGAACGATCTCGAATTCAGGTTTGGGAATTCGACATTAGAACACTCCCGTATTCGAACCGAAAAGAATCCCTATCCCTAGATATAATAAATGTGTAATTCTGGCGCGCTACGGAACACACACATAATGATGTCAAATCTAATTTATCCCATAGGTTCTATTGTTCAAAAAATATCGTAACCGCGATGCAGGACTACAAGGCTTTTTGGCCTTCTCCATACATTTTCTAATTTATCGTATCTAACGCCATCTAGGGACAATAATTTGTAGCTGTTTGTTTGTTTGTTTGTTATTGAACAAAACCCTAGATACTGAACTGATTTTCATGCGGTTTGCACTAATATGCTTAGAAATAACCGGCGCACAACATAGGATATATTAAAATACAAATATCATTAAAAAAATTTGGTCAAAATTATTAAAATATCATTATGAAACCGGACGGAATTTTATACAACATGGCCGCTTCATGGTGAATTTTTTTTGGAACTGTTAGTTTATGTCACAGTATTTTTTTATGTTGTATTATGGCTCCACACATAGTGTATTTAGCCAGTGTTAAGCATAGTAATTTTTCATCGTGTTGTTATTGAATATTTCACATGTTTCACGTAAAATCCATCTGGAGGCATAGATTAAAGAAAAAAACGTGTGTAAGGCCATGAACAAAGAGTAATAGGAGTTCATTTCGGTAGTAAATAAACAGTGGAATGAAATTTTACAATTTATTAGATTTGATTAACAATTATTAGTTTTTCTATTTAAGCCCTTGCAGGTTGTTTGGGGTTTTTGGAGTAAAATAGATATACCATCAAATAATATGTAAGTAGTATGAATCGATTGCATTCAAGATACAAACATGTTAATTATACTTGAGTGCCCGCAGATTAGAGAAATAACCGGCCAAGTGCGAGTTGGGCTCGCGCACGAAGGGTTCCGTATCATTATCTATAAAAACTAGCAAAAAAAGTTTGTTGTATGAGAGAGAAAAAATACTAAAATACAGAATAAAATAAGTATTTAAGGGGTTAAATACTTATTTTATTCTGTATTTTTTGTAATAGCGGCAACAAAAACATATTTATCATCTGTGAAGATTTCAGCTGTCTAACTATCACGGTTTTGAGTTTTGGCGGGAACGCGGAAATGTTCACGTCGTGTCATTGTATTATTTCTCAAAACTTGTGCTTTTTCCAGTGTCCATTAAGTGCTGAATTACGAGCATGAGTGAGGGCAAGTGATATAATGTGGTTAAACGTGATTTTTCGTGTTGCTTCCAAAACTCCATAGAAGCTTCAAGTAAAGTTGCCACCACTTTGCTGGAGCATGACTTAGACTGGACTATGACTAGGACATGACTTTGCGTGAAATATTTTATAATACGATGAAAATATAATACTTGACACTGGCTAAATACACTAAATGTGGAGCCAAAATATAAGAAAAAAAAAAAAATCTATCACGGTTCATGAGATACAGCCTGGTGACAGTTATAGCTATAGCTTAACCCTTGGGAGTATAATCCTGACCCTTGCTACGCCTATTTTTGGCATTACATGACGTTTATGTTTGGCCCACAGGTCTGAGGGCCGATGCATACTATTACCACCATAGGCTAATGCAGTGGGCCAATGATACTCTTACGTTACGTAATAAATTATATACTCTTTGAATGATACAGAAGTATAATGATACTCTTTGGAATGATACGAAGTAGATTTTTTTTTCTAATCTGTGTACGAAACATGTTATGTAAAATGCTCTGGGGGTCTAGCAAAGATCACAATCACTAACGCTAACGCCTCACGCTAACTCCAAAAATGTATCGAAATGACATTCCCTACGGAAAAGTTAGCGATTTCCAAAATGTCATTTCAGTACATTTTGGAGTTAGCGTTAGCGGTTGGTATCTTTGCTAGACCCCCAGACTTTGCCCTATTGCAAAAATGTTTTGAAAGCCTAGATTTTAATATAATATAGGTTTTAATTAATCATGAGTTCGATGATACTTATCGAAATATCATCGAAAATTTTTCTATAGTTAAGTAGCTATGAGTGGAGATTTCATCAAAGTTGGTCCAGGAATATCAAGGATAATAATTAGCGTACCTACGCTGTTTTGGAAAATATTATAATTAATTATTTCATCCATGATTAAGACATGTCATTTTTATTTCGTGGAAGTGATTATACGAGCAGAAAACTCAGTGTGGCTGATAGAAAATCAAGTTAGAAGTTTTTAAAAATAAATCCATTACCCAAACCGAAACCTGAAAAGTAATGTAGTCCACGCGTGGCAACGCCGCGGGCAGTAGCTAGTGGGGAATAAGGGTGCTGAACTCAAAGCAATCGGGATTCGAATGGTGCGTACACTTCGGGTGACGTCATCGGCAGAAATACCGATCTCTACTAGCACGGTAATGCCGATCTAGTGCACGCAGTCCCATACAAATCAATCAAAGCAACAAATTCGTACGCTCCGTACGCTCCGATGCCGACCCAGTGGACGCACGGCTTTAGGCATAAAATCACATTTCATATCACTTGCCCACACTCGAGCTTGTAATTCTGCTCTTATTGCGTAAAACGCTACCAATTTTAAACATGAACACTGGAGAGCACAATTTTTGAAAATAATACAAATGCAACGACGTGAACTTTTTCTCGTCTCAGCCAAAACTCATTTCGCCTTTCTTTCTGCTATGCAGTTGCAGGATATATATATTTATTATGGATTCAATACGCCAGACCAAAACACGTTTCAACTTGTTACATTTCACCTATGTCGACTCATCTAACATTCAGTAGACATAAGATTCATTTCATACAAAATTTAATTCGACTGTTCATTTGTTCGGTGTAAGTACGTTTTTTTCTCCTAAAGGTTATAACAGTTAAATACATTTTACCCAAGCACAAGTATTATACCTACATATTACCGTTTATTGTAAATGATGCTTGATAATCTTGCGGTATCCAGAAAAAATTTTTGTAAAATAACCAGAGTTATTCTGTTGTATGAGATGAAGCATCTGTAGGTACTGTAAGTATTATATTACCTGGGGTTCCGGGATTATAACTTTTTGGCCGTTAGTAACATGCTGCAGCCTCTAATTTAACTTAATTAAATTTAAACTCATTAAGTACTTACGAAGTTAAGTTTTTATTCTTTCCTACGGGAACAGGTGAATTTTCTGGGACAACAAGTACCCTATGTGTTAATCCAGTACATAAGCTATCCTTATTCCAAATTTCATCCCAATTGATCCAGCCGTTTGAGCGTGAAAGAGTAACAAACATGCACACATACACAAAATAACGCCCAACAATCATATACATAGATCTTGGACCCTAACTAGGATTCCCTGTATCTAGGGACCCAGGAACTACGACGACCATGGTCCCACAACACCCAGACACAAAACATGTACTTGCGCTTTTTTTGAGTGCACAAACACTTACAAATAATTATATGTACATTATATATTATATATATTAATATACGAAAGGCACCTAACCCTCATTGCACATCTTTAAAGATCAGGCGAAAAAGTTTTATTTGTCAGCTTGAGTTTTCTCCGTATTCTTGTAATGGTACTTATAGCACTACGTTAAATGTTACCACGTTTCCTTATGTATTTTATGCTGCATACAATTATTTATTTTAATATATCATATCATTTATCATTATACTAGGTACTTGTTTAAGCACAGAGCTATGAATAATGTCACGGCGCGCAAGGCGAAGCAAATTTTTTTTTCTTGCTCTGTGTGTTTAAGTATCCACTTGTTATATATATAAGTAAGTATATGTAGATATAATAATAATAAGGAAGGAGGATCGTTATCGTACCAATTAGTAACGTAGTAAATTATAAATCCTTTGATACATTAGGTATTATAATATTATTATAGTCTTTGCCCATCCCGTCTCTTCCCGTGGGTGCCGTAAAAGTCGGCTAAGGGAATATCCAGGGAATAGGCTGCAGGCTGCAGCATTCTCCTTGATCTTCACTATTGTAATCTACTGCCATCACCAAGCCGCCTGCCAAGCGTGGTGATTATGGCATATGGCAGACCCTCCCTCTCTTATGACAAGGACTTAAAGGCGAGCAGCCGCTCAAAGTGGCGCTCTCTGGGGGAGGCCTATGTTCAGCAGTGGACATCTACGGTCTGAGAATGATACTCTTTTTATACAAAGAAAACGCTTGCATGTTAGAACGACGGAACTAGCCCCGTGCTATAATCGCTGACAGCGGTTTTTATATTTTTTACCGCTCACGGTCACGGAACACAAATTTAGGGCGATAATAGCGTGAATCGGAATATATACCTCCATGGACAGACTAGGTAGAGGATACTACGTATTACAACAGTTCTAGATAAGTATATTAGATCCTCTTTTACTAAAGCTACACGCAGGAAAGCAAGTAAAAGTGCACCTGCGTTGACTCGCAACAAAAGTATGGAGATCCTGGATCTTGCAATGGTAGTACATATAGGTACCTCTTTGATCCTAATATCCCACACTGACCTCTACATATAAATAGCGTTTATATATACTTGTATTATAGAGGTCAGTTTAACAACCACATCAGCAGCTAGTTGTTTTCATATTAGTAGCATTCAACATGCATTCAACAATATCAGCATTAGCGGCAGATCTATATAAGTAAATTAGATTCTCTTTGGCAGTTGGCTAAAGCTACACGAGGGAAAACACACACAGACAAATTCTAGGCCAAATTAGATATTTTCAATATGTGTATACTCTTTGGTTTGCACCGCCTAATCGATCGATTATAACTACTCGCCTGCTATAAACGAGGCATCGCGATGACATATAAAGGTTCTATATTTGTTTATGGTTGGCTTCCAATTCCGGGCTGTACATTCCAGGCCGTACATTATCTGCCCGTGCCGATATTTCGCGGCCAGTATTGTACGACCAGTATTGTACAACCACGGAATTCGAAGCCATGTACATGGATTCCGGGCTGTACATTCCTGGCCGTGCATTACTCCCTGTACCAGTATTGCGCAGCCAATATTGTACGACCCGTATTGCACGGCCACGGAATTCGAAGCCATGTACACGGATTCCGGGCTGTACATTCCGGGCTGTACAATATTGGCTGTACATTACGCTGGCCGTACATTCCGGTCTCCCTACTGAAAGCACGTACCTACCTACAAAAATTTATAATATAATTTATATTGTAGCACTTTAAAATAACTGTTAGAAAAATACAATATAACGTAAATTAAATTATTTGAACATAACAGTATCACCCATCTTTATCCACACATAGTGTATTTAACCAGTGTCAAGTATAGTTATTTTCATCGTTAAAGAATATATCACGTAAAGTCATCTTAGTCAGTCATAGTCAGGCCTAAGTCAGGTAGTCGCAGTCCAGACTAAGTCATGCTCCAGTAAAGTGGTGGCAACTTTACTACAAGCTTCTATGGAATTTTGGAAGCAACACGAAAACTCACGTTTCACCACATTATATCACTTGCCCACACTCATGCTCATAAGTCAGCACTTAATGCGTAAAACGCCACCAATTTTAAACATTAACCACAGAATTCCTCCTATTGCATACAGTCTTTGACATTAACACTGGAAAAAGCACAAGTTTTGAGAAAGAATACAATGCAACGACGTGAAATTTTCCGCGTTCCCGCCAAAACTCGTATAAAAAGTTACTCTGTGTTCGCCCTACTACCAGTGTTGCCACCTCCAAAACCTAAAAATCTGGACTGAAGTCTAGAAATCTGTATTAGATTAATAAGCCAAAATCCGTATGTAATCTTGTGTACGGTCAAAGCATTTTATATTGTTTTGTGAACCAATTTTGACAATTATTTTTCTAGGCAGGGGGTCTAGCAACTAGGTACTTTGTAACATTGTGACTTCATAGTAAATAAATGTAATTTCCTACTATTCCACAACATTTAAGAATTCATTTTATTTTATAAACTATCATAATGATTTTTTAATTAACAGATCAGTATTTTTTATTGTACTAAGTACAATAAATACTGAAAAAATAAAACAATGAAGTAATAACTAAGTGAATTGAGGTCTTAGTTATTTTAGGTGTCCAGTTTTATTAAATTAATAGTTATGAATTAACTATTAAGTATCGATATCGATAAAATAGCGACTCATGACTATTTTTTCAAAAATAGTTACGAAATTTTTACTCTAATGCTCCCTCCGGTTACTCTGTGAAACACAGAGCAAAACAAAAACGCTTCCCCTCTACAAGCGTCATTTGTTTCATAGCTCTATGCCATGAAAGGAACCGCGTGAATCACGCGGTCGGCACGGCGGAAGTTTGGATCACGCGGCGTGATCCAAACTTCATATTCAGGGATCGTTTATGCCTGTGTCAAAGACTTTGTATCCAGACACCTATTCCAAAAAAAAAAGTAGGGTAAAACCGTACACACCACTTTGGGTGTGATTGGATTTCAGCTGTCAAACTCAAAACCAGACGTTGCTTGTGTAGTATTCTTAGATAGTCTGTATTTATTAGTTACGTACTCTATGGTTTAAGAGATTAGTTTTATATATACTCTGTGTCAATCAATATTAAATATGTCTGTCATGTAACCATGCCTGCCTTGTCGGTGTCGAGTCTAAATAAAAGTAATAAGTCTATAACGTTGTTATTCAATCCAACCGCATCGAGCCCATATCCACGCCCACACAAAACCAATACATGGTGTCAGAAGTAAGGACGACAATGGCAGAGGCACAGGTACAATCATTTATATTTCACGCCAACTTAAAAGCTCTAAAATTGCAAAATGGCAAAGACGCCACGAAACCATGCGAAACATGGAGGATTTGGAAACAAAAATTTATGTTGTTTCACGAAGCTAATGATTTGGAGAAGTTTCCACAAGCGAAACAAATAGCTATTTTCCTAAATACCATAGGAGATGAAGGTATAGAAATTTATAACTCATTCAACGTGATAAAAGAGAACGAAACTTTTCAAACACTGTTGCTGAAATTTGATGAAAAATTCGACCCTTGTAAGAACACGACAGTAGAGCGTTATAATTTTTTCACAAGATTTCAATCAGAAAATGAATCACTTGATGAATACATTACGATTCTGTATAATTTATCAGCCACATGCAGCTTTGGAGATCTAAAAGAATCACTTGTAAAAGACATGTTTGTCATTGGCATAAAAAATTCAAATATTAAGCAATCACTCCTGCAACAAGAGAAGCTGACCACAGTGCAAAGTACAATACAATATGCCAAAAATGTAGAACTTTCACACGAAAGAAGGTCAAGATTGCAAAAACATCAAACAGAAACAACCCAAGTTCAATCTATTAAAAATACCAGAGGAAATAATTTTCAACAGTACAATAAAACTGGCACAAAGCGTTCTCGTAGCTTCACTCCAAACAGAAATAATAATTTTGCAAGACAGAGAAGCCAGTCAAATCAGACAAGAAACTTTCAAGACAAAGACAATTCCTTTTCAGGCGGAAATAATAACAGTTCATTTTCAGGAAATTTCAGGTCAAATTCTAAATCTAACAATACATGCAAAAGATGTGGACAAATTCATCGTTACAAGTGCCCAGCAGAAGGAAAAATATGCAATTACTGCAACAAGAAGAATCATTTCGCTAATTTTTGCTTTGCCAAGCAGTATAAACGAAAGGTTAGTTACATAGATACGAAACAAAATTCAGAAATGTCAATAAATTCTCACAGTAATAATAATGCTCAAAGTTCACAAACACAGTTTGAAATGGTAGTAGGTAATATAAATTCAGCCTCATCATATAAATGGCAAATAAATTTAAATGTAAATGGTTATCCAATCAATTGCCAAATCGATACTGGTGCAGATATAAATGTAATTTCAGAAAAAACATTACAGCTTTTACAAAACAAGACTCAGACAACTTTTATGATTCATAAAGCAGACAATAAAATATTTTCATTTTCAGGACAATTAATTGAAAACTTAGGTAGTGTAACTCTTAACTGCATATTAGAAAATGGACATTGTGCAAATATTGATTTTAATGTGGTGAAATGTAATTGTAAAACTATACTAGGATGGAAAACATCAGAAGAATGCAATATAGTAAAAAGAATATTTCAACTAAGTAATCAACAAAACTCTTGTCAAGAAAATAGGTCTGAGATGTATGTATCAGATACTTTGTCTAGAGCTCCTATAGATGATCAATACATAGAAAAGTTTGATTTAGATGAATTAGTAACAAATGTCGAAAGCCAAGTTAACTTACTCACTTCTAATTTAGCGATAACAAAAGAAAAGTTAGAAAAAATTTTGATAGCCACTGAAAGTGATGAATCATTACAGTTACTGAAAGACTATCATAAAAATGGATGGCCTAACTGTAAACAACATTGTAATCCGTTAACTTTACCTTATTGGCACATTAGAGATGAAATTCATGTAGTAAATAACATATTATTTAAAAATCAAAGTATTATAATTCCAAAGTCAATGCGTTCAGAAATTCTTTCTACATTACATGAAGGTCATATGGGTATAGAAAAAACAAAAAATTTAGCCCGTAATACTGTTTATTGGCCTAACATTAATCATGATATTCAGATAAAAGTAGAACAATGTGAATCTTGTATGACTCATAGTTCAAACAAACCTAAAGAAACTTTATTGTCACATGAACAACCAATATTGCCATGGCAGAAAGTAGCCATTGATTTATTTGATTACAAAAACAAAAAATACTTGTTGGTAGTAGATTTTTATTCAAATTACATAGAAATTGAGTATTTGAACACTGATTCTAGAAGTAACACAGTCATAAGACAATTAAAATCTATTTTTGCTCGTCATGGTAATCCAATGCAAATTTTGTCAGATGGGGGACCTCCATTCAATTCATCAGATTTCAAAGAATTTTTGAAAGACTGGGATATAGATCATATCATGTCAAGTCCCCATTTTCCTCGATCAAATGGTCTCGCAGAAATATCTGTAAAAATAGTAAAGAATATATTTAAAAAATGCAAACAGTCAGGTACAGATTTTTACACAGGTTTATTACAATATAGAACCACCCCAAGAGGGAATAACTTAAAATCACCTTCTGAATTATTAATGTCAAGAAAATTAAGAACTAAATTACATATAAAAATGTCAAATTTAAAGCCTAAAGTAGTACATTTTTCTGAACATGCAAAAAACAAAACAAATGTTCTAGAAAAAAGAAAATCATATTATGATAAAACTGCAATAAGTCCTCAACAATTTAAAGTCAATGATGTAGTATTTTTCAAAAGAAATCCAAGATTTTCTACATGGTCTAAAGGTACAATATTCTCAGAAACTAGATTCCCTAGGTCATACTTAGTCAAAGATGAGAATGATACAATCTACAGAAGAAATTCTCATCACATAAAGTTATTTAAATCATGTCTGTCACAGCCTAATAATAACCTATATTTTAGTCACAGGTCTAATAATAATTACAGTCACAGTCAAGAAAAAGATAATTTGTCGAACAGTCAGTCACATTACAGTCATAGGTCAGTACAGAAGTCAGATTCAGACAGTTCCGATGAGGGGGAAGATAATGTAGTAGTTTATTTAAATATTTCTGAAAAAGAAAATATAATAGATATGGCTAGTGTGAGCCAACCAAGTCAAATGTCAGTCAATGAATCGTTCAGGTCGATAGAGTCAGAAGAGTCAAGTCAGTCCGATTCAGATGAATCAATAATCAATGTAAATGAAATTCTAGATGATATTTATTCACCAGAATTTGTAGAAATAGAAGAAGATGTACAAAATGAAAATGATTTCTTATCAGAAAATATTGAGTCAATGTCTAGCTTAGCAAGTCAGTCAAGTTCTAGTAATATAAGAGAAAACTTACCAGATATGTTAGATATATCCTGTAGTAGTAATACTCCTGAAATAAAATATAGTTCTAGAGGTAGAAGGTTAAAGAAAACTAAAAGATTAAACTTGTAAAATATTTATTTTGTCAGAAACTTAAACTTATTATTAAATAACACTGTAAAGGTAGGTAAGTCTGCACAATCACTATAAACTTAAAATATCTTATTCGTATCAGTATAATTGTATTATTATTGTCGCATTTCTCATTTGATTTATTTAAAGGTAGAAATTGTTATTGTAAAATTAAAATAAATTCCTTTCAGGTTAGGAAGTAAATTGAAATGTCAAACGTCAAATTGTAAGTCGAAATGTCAAACGTCAAATTGTAATAATTAGAAATGTCAATGTCATAGTCGTAAGTCCGAAATGTCAAATTCAAAATTGTAAGTAACGTCAATGTCAAGTCTTTGTAAAAAAGGGGCATGTAGTATTCTTAGATAGTCTGTATTTATTAGTTACGTACTCTATGGTTTAAGAGATTAGTTTTATATATACTCTGTGTCAATCAATATTAAATATGTCTGTCATGTAACCATGCCTGCCTTGTCGGTGTCGAGTCTAAATAAAAGTAATAAGTCTATAACGTTGTTATTCAATCCAACCGCATCGAGCCCATATCCACGCCCACACAAAACCAATACAGCTTGGACGTACTTGTGAAAAGATACCAGAAAATGCCACCTTACGTGATAGAACTTCGCTGAAATTATGAGAAATACCGAACACAGAATCTCATGTTGCTATTTCACAAGTTATTGGGCATTAATATTTGTTATTTAAGGTATATTAAAATATTTTTGTCTAACAAAGAGTTGGATATCAGTATTGCCACACAATGTATAAAATATTTCCCGACTTTTTTGCTTAAAATTTTAGCACATCCGTACTAAGGGGCAAAATCAGAAAGAGAGCCAATCGCGAACAGGCCACTCATGCCCGCCGCGGCGCTTCGCACACCCGAAGAGTCAGTTGACTCTTTCGTGCCGAGTGTGCGAAGCGCGCCAGCCGCGGATACTGTTTTGTCTGTCTGTTAAGTGTGGGCAAACTGTGGTGTGTGCTGGCCACACCTAGATAAAAAGAGTCGGTGACTCTTTTTATAGGAGTGAGTTGCTACAATCGTGCTGCCACACGTGCTGAGTACCCAACACTAAATTACAGTCAGATAGATAGATTCTGTCAAAGCAAAGGCACAGAATACTATTACTTCTCCCGAGAAGAATAACGACTCCATAGTAAAAAAATGAGATCAACAAAGGAGAGCGCCATCTCTGCGTGGCCCCGCTTGGACAGTTTTAATATGGCGGGAACTTCAAATGTACTATACATATAGGTACCTATATTATACCTACCTATCGTACCTGCCTATTTTATTCATAAGAAAAACAAACAAATAAATGATCATAGGATATTTATTTAAACGCACAAAACAAATAAACAAACAAATAAACTGTATTATTGTAAATCGAATCAACTAACAACGCAAAAAACGGCTGGTGAACTTCTCATTTTAGGCACTTTCTATGGTTTTATTCCATGATGAAAAACAAATTCAGGGTCACTATCGCGTTTTATCACTATTTCACAAACTTTTGTTCACTACTAACCACTAATACGATGCTCTACTCGAACTACATAATTAAGCAACAGAAAATAACCAAAAATCCAAAGTTTAGTCACAATTAGCAATAACACTTTGGTACATGAAATGCGTGAGCAAAAACAACGGCAGACATTTTTCTTGTGACTTTTTCTTGTGTTACCATATCACAAAATTTCAACGTCATTAACGTCACACAAACACAAGTTTTCTTGTTGTGCCATTATGTCATAAACTAAATTAATATTAATTCTATATTCAGACAAAATATATACTCAATAAAATACACTTTAACTTAAAAAAACAAATCACTTTATTTATTTATCGCATCAATATTCTCTACTATGGATATGATCAAAACAGGAGATATTTAGGGATACACTGTGGATATAGACATATCAGCAGGAATGCTGCTCGTCTATTATCAAATAATAATAACAATAATAATAATAATAATGAGCAATTGAGGAGCGCTTTGGAGGACGCGATTGAGCGGTATCGGTCCACACCTACCTCTAGGCCGCGACTACCACGTTTGCCCACGAATAGGCGAAACCTAGTGCTAATGGGAGCCCTGAACACTTTGCTAGCTCCGTACTTACGGACTAGCGAAGACTTAGTTGATACGCACTCGATCTTGTACTGTGGGGCCATCGCGGCGTGCCGCGTGGCTCGTGTCAAGTTTCCGGACACTGACCGAGCACCGCGACCCGCCGACGGTGCTCCCGCGTGGCAGGTACGGATCGAGAAGCGTATCACTACATTCAGGACTCTCATAGCGAAGCTGGTCTGCTTCAGCCGGGGCAATCATCGCCCCCGAGTCATGCGTTTCGTGACCCAGGCCTTTGCTGGGACTGGTATCAGGCCTCCGGACTAGATGGCCTGTGTCACGGAACGCATTGACTATCTGAAGCAGAAAGTCTATGCGTGGGCAAGTCGTATTCGCCGCTACAGAGAACGTGTGGATAGATACAAGCGGAATCGCCTTTTCCAAAGCGACCAAAGGAAGGTGTACCGAGACTGGGAGGGAACCAGCCAACGTTCTGTCGACGGGCAGCTGCCAGATGCAAACGTCATGAACGAGTTCTGGCGTAGCATCTGGTCGGTGCCCGTCGATCACACGGAGGGTGATTGGATGCGTGTTGTCGAGCGTGGGTGTGAGTCGATCGAGTCCATGGGGTCTATTACTATAGACCCCGAAGACATAAGTTGTGCGATCCGTACGACCCAGAACTGGAAAAGTCCTGGACCGGATGGATTGCACAACTTCTGGATTAAATGGATTCGATGCTCATACCCATGCTTGGCGATACAATTTCAAGAAGCCCTCGAGGCTGGTTCACTCCCAAGTCACCTTCCTGCTCCATAAGTCCGGTAGTACCACGGAAGCGAAAAATTACAGACCCATCACGTGCTTGCCTACGCTGTACAAGCTCCTTACATCCATTCTGAGAACAAAAATTAACTCGCACATTGTTGCGAACAATATTTTGGCCCCCGCTCAGAATGGATGTAGGGTTGGGTCCCGTGGTACTAAGGAGCTCCTCCTCATCGACACGGCCATCTGCCAACAGGTCCGGCGGAACAGAGGGGCTCTCTCTACTTCCTGGATTGACTATAAGAAGGCCTATGATTCGGTGCCTCACTCATGGCTGGAGAGGGTCTTGGAGTTGTATAAAATAGATGCAACTCTAAGATCCTTTTTAAGGTCATGCATGGGGCAGTGGACCACGGTCCTTCGTCAACCAGGTAAGGGGGACAGCGTCTCTGGTCCGCAGGACTTAATAAGGATTGAGCGAGGCATATTCCAGGGTGACAGTCTGAGCCCCTTGTGGTTTTGCCTGGCGTTGAATCCTCTCAGTACCTTGCTGGAAGATTCAAAGCTAGGCTGTCGGCTTCGGAGAGGGGGTGAGATCATATCTCATCTACTGTAGATGGATGACCTCAAGCTGTTCTCACCGCAACGTCCACAATTGATAGAGTTGTTAAAAATCACAGAGAATTTTAGCAACTCTATCAAGATGGAGTTCGGTGTGGATAAGTGTGCGGTTATGCATGTACGGGGAGGGAAAGTTGTAAATTCCACGAATTTACAACTTTCCGAGACAATGACTCTCAGGTCCCTCTCCGAATCCGAAACCTACAGGTATCTTGGTGTGTCAGAGTCGTTGGGTGTTTAAGTAGGGGATGTTAAGCGGACGATTAAGGAGCGCTTCTTCTGCCGTCTGACAAAAGTACTCAATAGTCTTTTGTCGGGTGGCAACAAGGTGCGCGCCTTCAACGGCTGGGTGATGCCCTTACTGATATACTCCTTTGGCATACTAGGATGGACTCAGACCAAGCTGGACGCCCTGGATAGAAAGGTCCGTCAACTGCTTACATCACATCGTATGCTACACCCGCGCTCGTCTGTTATGAGACTGTACATTCCGCGGAAATGGGGTGGTCGAGGCTTTTTAAATACCAAAACCCTCCATAACCGAGAAGTGTGCAGTCTCCGGGAGTATTTCCTCAACAACGAGTGCGGGATGCATCGCGACCTGGTGGCAGTTGACAAAGGCCTCACGCCGCTCTCCTTGGCAAACGAGAACTGGCGTAAACCGGTGGTACTTAGCACTGAGGACCGCAGGAACGTATGGAAAGGCAAGGAGCTGCACGGGCGGTTCTATCGGGCCTTGACAGGGCCCGATGTGGACCTGCATGCGTCGGTGAACTGGCTGCGTTTCGGTGACCTCTTTGGGGAAACCGAGGGTTTTGTCTGTGCAATTGCGGACGAAGTTATCAAGACGAATAATTACCGGAAATATATAATAAGTGATCAAACTACTTACCTGACGTTCGATCATTATTGTACGAAGTGCTTCGTTCGAAGACATAGAACTTTTAACATGCAGCAGTCCCATTTGCTGGCAACATAAACGCAACTTTAGAGCCTCCATAGAGCCCTAAAACAAAAAACTAAACACACCCTAGTCTATGTCACGCGTCCTGTCAAAGTCACTTTCTTCAGAGCTTGTACTCAACTTTACCCATGGGTAGGGTGGGAAGGGTGTGTATGTCTTCGAACGAAGCACTTCGTACAATAATGATCGAACGTCAGGTAAGTAGTTTGATCACTTATTGTACATCGTGCATTCGTTCGAAGACATAGAACTTTTAACATGCAGATGTTCAGAGACAATTAATGGTAAAGTTGAGATAAGAATTAAGTATTAAAATGTTTGTTGTAATAAAAACAGTTGTTTCATTTTAATCGCCTTAATAAATGTAATTATTGTAATCCAGTAGTGATAGGTTGGTACCTTCGTAATTAGTTACCATTAAATAATTATTTCTTAATTCTGTAGGTAGTGATTTCCATAAAATCCATTCACTCCAGTATATATTGGCTGCGTGGCCAGTCACACTCAAGTTATCAAGGATTTCTAAACTGGTATTTTTACTTTAAACAATAAAATCAGTCTAATCAATTATTGATAATGAATGAATCGCCTAAGTAAAAATTATTAATAATCAGTGGAGTGTAGTTTGGCACACACATAAAATTGGCAACAACGTAATATAAATTACACTACTTATTATAATTATGTAGTGTAATTCTTGTACCTAGGGCTACAAGCTTAAAATTTTGTAGTATTATAATTATGTTTTGTCATTGATCATAGCATTGGAAAATTGTCCCGGAGCATTAGCTATGGGTCTGCTATAAAATTTTGTAAATGTTGACGAGCTATTAGTCCAACCCGCTGTTCGTCTTATTATCTCCAAGAAACACATCTTTTAATTTAAAGTTGACATAAGTAATATTTTTTTTTTTTTTTTAACGTGTTTTTGAGTACGACCGGTAGTATCCCCTACCTAGTCTGTGACAAGATGTCAGTTTCTTTAACGCATCTATTAATTGTTGTTCAATGACAATATCAAATGATTTATTTATATTGTTTGAAATATTTTATGAGGCATAATATTCAAGGTACTTTTTTGCTGGGCAGATTTTATTATTCAGATAATTGCAAGTATAAGATAGGCTTGACTTACCCTGGAGCAGACTAAGATTTATGACATGAACCCCTTCATTATGAAATGAAGTGTTAGAGTTTTATTAATGACAAGGTTTGTGCTCCCTATGCTGTACCTACTCAATGCTAGTAGTATTACAGGTTAAACTTGGTGACTGATTGTGTGTCCAGGTCTGTAAGACACAGAACTATTATAGAACCCCGTGGTTTGGTATTTGGCCAAAGGTGGATTTTTAAATTTATAGGATCCTTCATAATCTCTTTTAAATGGTCATCATCCCCAATTTTAGAGTTGTTAATTTGTGATATTGCTGATTTACAGAGCCATAAGCCTCTCCGGATTTAAATAATTTTGTTAGAAATTAAATAACATTCGGTACTGAAGGTATAAATGGATCTATATTTCTCTCTTGGCTAAATATCTGCCCCAGATCCTACATCATATTGTTTTAACATGTTCCATGTAAGTAAGCATAGCATGTTGGTGGAATGGTCTGTCTCAATCTCAAGCATGCTTGCTTGATAGAACTCCTGCAATCAGTGTAAGCTATTTGTGCAGGGGAGGGATGTCTCTGAAAGAAGAGTGCAATCAATCTTTTTCAGTTTGAAAACATCATTAAGTCTGAATATGGCATGGTTTGTATAACTAGCCAACCTGGCTGAGACGACCAATATGGAACTATAATTATTTTTGTAGTTGTAAAGTTTCTAATTTTTGTATATATTTTAATATTAAACTTAAGTGGGGTAAAAGCATAAAAGAAATATTGGAACTGGTTTACAGTAAAGGCATCACATTTACTTGGTATCTGGATCTGGGTCGCCAAGGTATATAAGTGACATTTAGCTTCAACCCTAGATGCAAACAAATTTGTGTTGGGTTAATAGTTTTCTGTGACTATTTATCGGCATCTGTTATCTGATGATTTCGACGGGCCTGATAGCTCAGTTGGTAGTATCCCTGCTTTCTGAACTGAAGGCTGTGGGATCGATTCCTACCCAGGACAAACATTTGTGTGATGAACATAGATGTTTGTTCTGTGTCTGGGTGTTATATTGTATTCTATGTATGTATTTACAAACAAAAAGTATATAAATATTGTATCAGTTATCTGATTCCCATAGTACAAGCTATGCTTAGTATGGGGCTAGATGGCACTGTGAAATATCCACACATATTTATTTATTTATTATTTACTCATACTAAAATGTAGATATATTTAATGTTTCATAAAGAATTTTAAACTGAGAAATATTGTTAATAATTCCAAAAATTAAAATTATGTGATAAGCTTCGCAAAATGTGTGTTTTGTGTGTGCTTCTTGTTTCCACATTCC
Organism: Ennomos erosarius; assembly: GCA_963580505.1. Taxonomy (NCBI): domain Eukaryota; kingdom Metazoa; phylum Arthropoda; class Insecta; order Lepidoptera; family Geometridae; genus Ennomos; species Ennomos erosarius. The sequence goes on along the minus strand of OY756996.1, from coordinate 7,541,352 downwards.
ATTTATTTTTCGACTATAGTCACGTGTACATCCTGTTCTATTTGCATCAATAATGATTTCATCATCATATATTATTTATCAATTTATTTATTATATTTTTAATACTGTTGGCCCACCAAGACAGATCAAGTTTACTCCTTAGGGAATATCATAGCATAGGTCCCTCCCTTGACTTAGCTTTGTGGTGCTTTAGGAGTGCAGAGCACACTGCAATCAAAGTACCTATAATCTTGGCAAGATCTCATGTGCAACATCCATTTAGTGAAGGTGTCTTTGTATTGAGTTATTTTTGATATTCTTTTGTGCCTAGGTAACTGTACTGGCATAGTTCTCTGGTGTCAAATATAAAACCCCAAAATTGACAACTTTCTATGGGTTAAATAATGTTTTCATAAAAGTTTTATAACTAACCCAAGGCAAGTATAACAACCATTACTTGTTTCATAATTTGGACTGATTTGTATACTAGTCTATAACTATTACTTTTATATTACTTTTGTAATTATACATTGGGTAATGGGTGCTATATAAATTATAGCAGAGCATTAAATGAATAAATCCATTTTAATATGAGCTGTGGTCGGATATTTTGATTAACAAGATAGATAGATTGCATCCTAAGATTGCACCCATATTTTAGCGTATTATACAAAATATACTAATATGTTAGACATATTAGTATAAATTGAGGTCAAGCCCCGTTTGTGATTCAACTTTTTCTTATACTAATTAATCTGTGAATTATGGTGAGTAGGCAATACTGCCATAAAAATCATAAGTATTTTATTGGCATTGCATAACTTTTGAAGTTGAATTAAGAAAGAAATTATCTGAAATCACATACTCATACCATACGGGTTAAAATAAAATGTACAGTCTTTGCACTTTTGTCCAACAGTTCAGATATTGGGACAATCATTGGTATGACTCACCTCTATGGACAAGCAGTTGTCTTGGCCTGAGTTGGTTTCAGTCGCTTTCACTCCACTGGTAGGGTGGCTTGTAATAGCTGGTAATAGCACTTTTTGGCTGGAGTTGTAATGTTTTTCAAGAAATTGAAGGCTAGGTTTTCTTATGTCTATACCTGCGTCAACCTTTGGTGGTAGCCAGGCCCACCATTTGTGTTTTCTTTATGGCCTTTTTTATAATATTAAGCAGTGTGCCTTTGAGGTTTTAATTTTTCCAATTAGATTATTTATCCTCTTTTTTAATTAAGAGTAATGTGGTATTTCCTAATATAGATAGGCCAATAGCCGGCTGTGTTGATTCCGATTCGAATTTGTTGTCTCAATTAGTTACAGAATCAGTTAGAGAACTGTTTATTTCAAGATTCACCTTTATTGCCTGCATTAGGGTACAGTTTTGTGGTATCAGTTGATTCATTAATTTTTGTTTATTTTTCTTTTGTAATAAAGACTTAAGAACTGCGGTCAGCCCAGATGTGGTCTTTCTTTCATTTATTGGTGGTCCATATTTAGGCTGCTTTAGGCGTTAGGTCTCCTAATGCCAATAGTATGTCTTGACTGGTAGATGGTAAACTTCCACCTCAATTTCAATGCTCAAGGCTGTCGGTTGTCGCTGCGGTGATTTGTTGTTTTATTTCTCTTTTCGTTCTTTGTATATTAATTCAGGGGAATTATTAATTTTACATTATTCCTTCTGCGCTACTGCCTGAAACTCTGGAACTCTAGATCATTTACAATACAGTACCCTGTGGGGCCATAAGATCATGATGGTAATAATGAGCTATTAATACTAGGCCCAAAGTGAAAGACTCATTGCCACATTGTGTGACTGCAGCCAATTAGGTAACATGAGCCATTGAAACTTAGACCAGGTACCAGCCGACAGTGGTAAAGCTTTGAAAGCTACTTTTACATAATAGATCTCTTGTCTTCATGTCGCATATGAAATCCAACAGTCATACCTACGTTGACACATCTGGCGTGCCACCCGTGTCTTCGGTTTTTAAACTAGATATAGGCAGATAGTGGTAGAGCTTTGAAAGCTACCTTTACATCATAGATTTCTTGTCTTCATGTCGCGTATGAAACCCAAGAGTCTCAACCACGTCGACACATCTCGTGTGCCGCCCGTGTCTTCAGTTTTTTCACCAGGTATGAGCAGACAGTGGTAGGTAAAGCTTTGAATAACTACCTTTACGTCATAGATCTCTTGTCCTCATATCGCGTATGAAACCCAAGAGTCACAACCACGTCGACACATCTCGTGTGCCACCCGTGTCTTCGGTTTTTTCACCAGGTATGAGCAGACAGTGGTAGGTAAGGCTTTGAAAAACTATCTTTACGTCATAGATCTCTTGTCTTCATATCGCGTATGAAACCCAAGAGTCACAACCACGTCGACACATCTCGTGTGCCACCCGTGTCTTCGGTTTTTACACCAAGCATAACCTCGACGTGTGCCACCCATTTTGAGGTTATGAAGAAACCGGCTGTCTTCCTCTTTTTATTTGCATCTCCGAATCTGATTTCAGTTCCTGATCATTCTTTACCTGGGATACTGGCTTCCTACGGATATAAAATATCGTAGTCTTACCATTGTAGCATTGTTTGGTGTTAAGTCTTTGGTGTTAAGTTATTATTTTCTTTAGGTAATATTTCACATATTCCGTCCCTTAGGACGCTTTGGCTGAAAAATAATATCCCTGAACTCGTTTTCTTAATAATTTTAGTAGAAAAATACAAAGTTAAAGAAAATTAAAGTTAAAAACGTTGCGTGTTATGCACCGCAAAATAGGACAAGTGACTTTGACAGGACGCGTGACATAGACTAGGGTGTGTTTAGTTTTTTGTTTTAGGGCTCTATGGAGGCTCTAAAGTTGCGTTTATGTTGCCAGCAAATGGGACTGCTGCATGTTAAAAGTTCTATGTCTTCGAACGAATGCACGATGTACAATGAAGGACGGTACGGTCGACATCTGTCGGGCATGCCGCCGTCCCGGAGAATCTCTCCGACATATTATTTCCGGTTGTTCTCATCTTGCTAACGGAGAGTACTTGCATAGACACAACCTAGTGGCCAGGATCATCCATCAGCAGCTTGCCCTTCAATACGGCCTTGTCGAGTCTGAGGTGCCGTACTACAAGTACACACCGGGGCCGGTTCTCGAAAACGGCCGTGCGTTGCTCTATTGGGATCGCTCTATCATCACGGACAGGACTATTGTCGCCAATAAGCCTGATATCGTGCTGATAGACCGGTCCCAACGCCGGGCAGTGCTCGTTGACATCACCATTCCGCATGACGAGAACCTCGTGAAGGCCGAGAAGGACAAATTCAGCAAGTACCTTGACTTGGCTCACGAGGTAACCGCCATGTGGGATGTTGACTCAACGAGCATTGTCCCGATAGTTGTTTCAGCAAACGGTCTTATGGCGAAGAGCCTCGACCAACATCTCGAGAGGCTCTTGCTAGACGGCTGGATCAAGGGTCAGATGCAGAAGGCGGTACTCCTTGACACGGCACGTATTGTCAGGAGGTTCCTCACTCTGCAGCCCTGACCACCGGTAGCTTGGGCCCTGCCCCGCTGCCGGCGGGACACTAGGTTTAGGTTTTTTACAATATTTTTGTGTTTTTAATTTTATAAGAAGTATTATAAAAAACATAGATTTAAGAAATATAAATAAATGACTGAATAATAATAATATTTCTATCTCATACAGCTGTTGCCCCTGTTATTATGTTGCCCCTGTGTCATTCTCAACTCCAACCGTAATAGTTGACCGCGCCCTGAGCAACGGTAAAGGTCAAGCCAGCCAGCCATGTTAGCTGTCCAAGAAGAAGGTTGCACTAGCACACTAGCAGTCGTTACGTTAGGATGATGTCAGCCGTCAGGTCAACCCACAGATTAGAGGAAAAATAGTCGCGGGTTGAACATTTTCATGATTTTGCGTCATCACTGGATATAATGCTGTCCTCTGTTATATCACAAAAACCCTACTAAATAGGCTAGTTGACACCAATGTACTCTGTGGTTGACACCCAACTGTGTCTGTGTGGTACGCACAGAGTACTTTGCTATATACTGAAACTCACAGCTCACAGAATACTAATAATACTATTACTTCTCCCGAGCTGAAATTGGTGGTACGTTCGTGCGTTCACGTTGATATTACGGTGAATGAATTATTTTAAAAAGAGTGAGGGGAAGAAAGAAAGAAAAAATAAAAACCTTCCTCAGCTATAGATATAGTAATATTTATATGCCGTTGTTTGTTTACTTATTGTTGTGTTGTTTTGTTTGTTCTTTTCTCCTTGTGGTGAAATTGTTGAATTTTACAGTATACAACTCATATTTGAATACGAACCTGCCAGAACCAGAACCTGGCTTTTGTGTTTTCTATGTTTATTGCAATGTGGTTTTTTGATGCAAGTCGCGTTTATTAAAAATTATAAACAAATTATATATGTATAGATACTTAGCCACTAGTGACTCTAAAAAAACAATAAATTACAGCAAAAAACTGGTTAATATACCAACTTGTTCATCACAATTAAGCGCTATTAAAAATCGTTTAGTGATAAACTCACTGCAGGGCAATGTAAATAATCAAAAAATCAATACAATACAATCATACTTTATTGAACACCAATAAATAAGAATACACATAAGAACAAATTTATAAAAGAATGGTAGAACAACGGGCGGCCTCTTCCAGGCTACCTTTGTATGGACAGGAATTAAACCGAAAATTACAGTTGGTGTTGTAACAGTTACAACTTACATCTAAGAACAACAAAATCATTGGTTTTGTTTCAAGACAAATTTGTTTACAATAATTTTACGATTTATAAATAACCATGTTTTTTTTACTTACAATTGGTTCTTACTAAAAGATGGTGACATACTATAAATATAGGACATTGCTTAGCCTGAGATTGTACTCACTGTATAGACCGTTCACCGTAAGTTGTCCCCTGATGTATTTATATTATTTAAAAATGTGCAAGTAATTATGGTAAATGTAAAGTAATATGTATGCATTATCAAAACTTGTATGTGACCGACCACAGATTAATATGTTTTACTTGAATATTTTTAAATAATATAAATACATCAGGCGACAACTTCCAGTGAAGGTTCTGTAATTACAACGTAACATATTCAGTAATCTGTGACTGTAGGTAGGGGCAAAATCATTGTAGGTACAAGATATATAAATAAAAACGTATGACTCACAATGAAAAAAACACAATGGAAAAAGAAATTGTCTCATCATTCTTCACAAATACAAATCAAGCAGACACTGAAAATATAAGTGAAGACCTTCTTAATTTAGTTGATGGCTTAAATCTTGCCCTGGAACAATTTAAATTACCACCAATTATCCAATGTGTGTACAATCCCACCATTTATGCTCGACAAACATTTGAGTTGTATGTCAGAAAATATTGCAATACTGTAAAGCCAATTTTGTACTTTGGTATGAATCCTGGACCTTGGGGAATGTCACAGACCGGAGTAAGGCTTTTTAAATTATATCTTCTATTATGTAGATAGGTTCACTGTTATTGTCAATGCTAATAATTATTATTATGTGCATAACTAGAGACAAACAGTTAAAAGTGTAAGACTGTCATTTGAGAGCTTAATTTAATGCTAATGGTGTCAATAAATTATTTCAGGTACCATTTGGAGAAGTTAGCTGTGTCAGAGATTGGTTGGGTATACAAGGTGTTGTAGATAAACCTCCAAAAGAAATTGCAGCTAGACCGGTTAAAGGATTTGATTGTACCAGAACTGAGGTAAAATAACTTTCTGGTTTACAACTCTATTGAACCCTCATTGAGTCTTTTTATAAATTTATATTTAACAAAACTATAAGAGACTTGCAGTTTCACCTGTGTTTCTTCATACAGTGTAATACCTCATTTAACCCCATAAGATGATGAATTTTCTAACACTGATAACATGCATAAGGAAAAACACAGACACCAAAGAGGTTGAAACTTTTTTAGCATATCCATCCACCACTATTTTGATTTATGTAAGTACTACTACTACCCAGTACTTTAGTACTACCATATGTGTAATAAATACTACTAGTACGTCAACTGCTTTGTTATATCGCAAAATATCTACAAGTCAAGGCCGTAAAAACGAGCAAGTGTTGTCACAAAATCATTTTCTTAGATAATAATATTTTTATTCGTATTACGTAACAATTAATTTTTATGACTGTTGCTCGTACAGTGTTTTACATTACTGCACTAGTGTTTTATGCTGGTATCCCGATTAAGGTTTTATCTCACTGCAAGTTATTACGTAATTACGTATAGTATACAAGGTGACCTAGAATTGGTATATTATCCCGAAATGGGTGGACTGGGACTATGATACCCTACAAGTTGTGAGAGCCTTACTTGAAACTACGTGTTTCCAAACTTTCATTGTAAAAAAGAAATCCACTCGCAATATTGCACGTGCGATCGCTACGAGTGTTAAAAAGATACCATAAATTTTATTCATTTCTAAACACAAGGCGTTCAACTCATTTATGTGCACTCGGTCAAGGACAAAGTTCAACCACCCAGCTGTGCTAAAGCTATTTTCGTTTAGTAATTTAAACTTTACAAGGCATTTATTCAATGAAACACTATTAATTTAGTTAAGTCATAGAAGAAACATTGTATACCTTGGGGTGTAGATTTACCTTCTTTTGGGATAACATACCGATTCAAGGTCACCTTGTATACAAAAATAGTTCTTAAATTACCCGAGGATTTCACAGATGCAGACCATGCAGTCTGAGGTCTAATATTATTACCTAAGTACCCATAACAAATAATATTTAGGTACTTATGATTAAGTAGGTAAGTATTGATAAATTACTAAACACGGAATTCATAAACTATCATTTACTATAATTTGTAGTTACACATCCCGTGTTTGAGAAATGTATTCACTTCAACAGCCAGAAGACGTTCACTGCTGAACATATTATGCTTCCCCATAAAACGCCACTTTCGGCGCTTATCATTGGATTTGCCATAATCACCGCGCTTGGTAATCACAGAAGATTTTAATGTACCAAGGATCCTCTTTAGTAGGGAATCTTGAAGTCTATAGCACGCCAAAATGCTTGAAAAGGATTAGCTTATTCCCGCGTCCTATCAACAATATTGCAACAATAACTTTGAATTTGATATAAGTTTAGAATGATAAAGTTCAGGACTAAGTCTTATAAACTTATAGCAAAAAAACGAATAAATAAAATTCTATAGATAGAAGAAATTACATAGTTACCTCCAAACCGTACAAATAAATAATGAATACTTTAAATACGGTGATGAAACTTTGTGTAGTAATTAAACTAAGTAACTAACAAGTAAGTAGTATAATAACTACTTATGTATAATGGATTTTAAAAATACCTATTATATTCACTGTAGTAATATGTTGCCTACAGTAAAATTATCACGCGTTGGAACCACCACCCCTGCCGCTCAGCCCCTCGACTGGTCTAGTACTAAAAAATATTAATTGTTCTGTTGCTTTGGCTTGGATTCGCGCTAGCATACCACACGCCCTTAATATGTCTCTTAAAATGAATGAAAAGTTTCCTAAATCATTATTTCGTCAGATATACCCCTTGCGATTATTATGTGCCACAAAACTAGCTTGCAGTTGGTAGCTTGCTTATTCTCAGTTGAAATCCATGGTAGAAGACTTTAGTCGAACCCCTTTCAAAGTTATCATTTTTAAGCAGCTGCTCTGTGGGGGAGGCCTAAATCCAGCAGTGGACGTTTCCAGGCTGATGATCATAATGAGACCTTAGATTATTAAGCCTGTGATGAAGACCCTCAGATGACTCTTTGAATATTGAATTAGTATGAAAACTCAGACTAAAAACCATGCTAGAAACCTATGTTGTCAAGAGCGATGCTATTTTTCAAAAAGGCTAGTTGTAGTTTCTATAAATTATTAACCAGAATAAAAAATACTCGTTGTTTAGTACATTTTTGAATAGTTTGACTCAAATCTCAACAGTCTCGTTATTCCCGAGACTAGAGGTAGCAGTCTCGAAAATACGAAAAAATCGTCGAGACTCGAAATTTTAGAGACCGGGACTCCCGGGATGAAAGCCTTAATAGGTACTGCGTGCGACAGGTAAGTTTATTTCAACAGAAAAGATAATCGTGTATGGTACGGTAGGTCCATAACTAACCAATATCTACTACTTAATCTTCTCATCTTTTGGAAATCGATGAAAATGCAATTCTTCACTATTATCACTACTCGTATACGACAATGACGAACAATCATTAACAACACATGTGGTACGCATAGTGTGCGCATAGTTAAAAACTCTTTGGGTCGCAAGAGTAGCGTGAACGCAACGCATGTCACTGCGGTTCTGTGAACGCAACACGCCCGAACGAGCGTACCGCGAAGCAAGCGAAGCTTGGCGGTACTACTACCTCAGACGTCGCAGGCAGGGGGGGGGACCTCCACTCTCTTTCATACTGCACCTCGGGGTCTAGCAAAGATACCAACCACTAACGCTAACGCCAAACGCTAACTGTAATGTACTGAAACATAATAACATAACATAATGTACTGAAATTACATTTTGGAAATCGTTAACTTTTCCGTAGCGATTGTCATTTCGATACATTTTTGGAGTTAGCGTGAGGCGTTAGCGTTAGCGATTGTGATCTTTGCTAGACCCCCAGAAATGAAATTTCGGAAATCGCTAACTTTTCCGTAGCGAATGTCATTTCGATACAGCTTTGGAGTTAGCGTGAGGCGTTAGCGTTAGCGGTTGGTATTTTTGCTAGACCCCCTCATCCGCACTCCGTCTAGCCGCCAAGTTGACTCACTAGTAGTATTTATTACACATATGGTACTACCCAGGTTGATATCTGTCAGTCAATCATTCAGTAACTCAGGATCAGGACCATATCTCAGGACCCTTATAGATTCAAAAATGTTAAAGTAGGTTTGGTAATTTCCATGTCATTTTAGATCAGTGGAGTGCGATTTTGGGGACTGTTCAAGAGCTTGTGTGGCACCCCTAATAAATTCTTTCGAACAAGTTTTGTCTACAACTATTTACCTCAACAATGGATGAAAAACAATGGCTGTAATGTTACGCCTAGTGATTTAAAGGTAACAATTTATACCTCATCATCAACTGCTTGAAGGCGTCCACTGCTGAACATAGGTCTCTCCAGAGAGCGCTACTTTAAGCGGCTGCTCGCCTCCTGCATGCATCGGCTCTCCTCCGCTTTCAGCAGATCGTAGTCCACCTAGTGGAAGGCAAGCCTACGCTGTGTCTTCCTGTTCACGGTCACCAATCGAGAACCTTTCTTCTCCATTGGTGGTCAGTTCTACGAGCGATGTGGCGCCCAAACAAACAATTACTATACCTACCTGCGACAATTTTTGTGGTGTATGTGTAAGGATGCGGCGTTTTTGTAGTATATTTAAGCTATATAAAGAGCTAAATAGAGTAAACGACATGTATCCATTAGTAAAGTTTATTTTGAAGTAAAAAATATTATGAGTTATGTTATAGAACAGGATATTTAAAATAAAAGTAGACTCTTTAATTTAAGACAAGACTAAACATGAAGGTTTATTTACAACATAGCCCCACTTTGTCTTAAATTCAAAGAAAAAATTTGTCCTAGCCCCATTCAATAGGTACCTCATACATCAAAAATACTAAGGGTGGGTTGCACCAGCTTACTTTAACTGCTAACTAACTGTTAACTATAACTGTCCACGCTTCGTCGGGCGGGCTATGTCAAATATCTGTCACATAACTTTAACTGTGATTATGGCGCAACTCAGCCTTAATCCAGTTAAACATAGCACTAAAAACACCTGACCGACTTCCCTTGCCTACCTATGATTATTTAAGGCTACACTTGTGCACAAAACGAATAATAAGAATAATAAATAACACACAAAAAACTAAACACCATGTTTTCTACTCCCACTCAATCAAGGACTAAACACTTATAAAAAAAAAGATAAATAATATAACCCCAATATAGTGAAGCTAAAAATGTACCTAACCCTAACATAGTGAAGGGCTAGCCCCACTTGTTTAGTACCTTGCTTGAGTAAGTATACTACTAAGTACATAGGTATTAAAAAAATCACATCAAACCCATATGTTTTATACACTTTTCGTGAGCTACCCTGCCTAAGGGTTTGGTTAATACATCTGCAGGCATATCCCTAGTAGGCACATATTTTAAATTTATAATATCATCTGCTACTTTTTCACGAATAAAATGAAATTTAGTATCGATATGCTTTGTCCTACAGTGATACACTGGATTAGAGGCTATCTTTTGTGCACCTTGACAGTCATTGTACAAAATTACCTGCTCTACGTTACCAGTTACCTCTTGCAACAATCTTCGTAGAAACACAGCTTCTTTTGCAGCAGCACATATACTCATATATTCCGCTTCGGTTGAAGAAAGCGCGACTGTTGGTTGTTTCTTCGCTTCCCATGATATAGGTCCTCCAGCCAACATCATGAAGTATCCGGTGTAAGATCGTCTATCCATTGTGCAATTAGCCCAATCTGCATCTGCATAACCAATTAAGTATTTACCTGTCTTTTTATATGTGATGGAATAATCAACAGTACCCTTCAAGTATTGAAGAACTCTTTTAGCCGCTATCCAATGAGTTTTATCAAACTTTGTATTAAACTGGCTCAAATAACTTGTTGCATACGCAATATCTGGCCTAGTGTTTACAAGGAACATGAGGCATCCTATAAGGCTCTGATACGGATATGTAGGCTTCTCACTGCTGTTATTGGGGATCAAATCTTTACTAACCAATGGAGTGTTATAAGTCTTGCAATCCTCCATTTCAAACCTTTTCAATAAATTACATATGAATGTTTGCTGGCTAACTATAACTTTTCCGTTTTCTTTTCTTATATTGAGTCCCAAACAGTAATTGATTTCCCCTAAATCTTTCAAACAAAAGTGTTTACTCAATTCTTGTTTGACATTGTCATATGTCATCTCATCATGATAAAATAAAATAATGTCATCAACATATATAGCCAGTATCACTAGGGATGAACCAAATAGTTTTGTATAAACACACGGTTCAGAATCTGTTTTCTTAAAACCTATTAGCTTCAAAGTTTCATCGAGCTTTTTGTTCCAAGCTCTTGAAGCTTGTTTTAAGCCATACAATGACTTCTTCAATAAGCAGACTTTATCGTCACCCTTTGAAAAACCAGGAGGTTGTTCCATATAAACTTCTTCATCTAATTCACCATACAAAAAAGCTGTATCAACATCTAAATGTTTGATTTTGTAGTCTCTCTCCGCTGCAATTGCCAGCAACATTCTGAGTGATGAATTCTTGACTACAGGAGCAAAAGTTTCATTATAATCAATTCCTGCCTGTTGAGTAAAACCCTTAGCTACTAAACGGGATTTATATCTTGTTACATTACCTTCTGCATCCCTTTTTAGTTTGTATACCCACTTACATTTAATAACCTTTTTATTGTGAGGCCTCGACACTAATGTCCAAGTATCTTTTTCAATTAAAGATGTATACTCACTGTTCATAGCATTTAGCCAGCTATCTTTATCCTCCGTTCGCAAAGCTTCAGAATAGCACGTCGGTTCATCTCCTTCACTTTCAATTAAATCTAAAGATGCTTTATACAGAAGGAAATCTGGGCCAAAATCTTTTGGTTTACGATCACGAACTGGATAACGTCTATTTGTATTATCTCCGGCCTCTGAGTTCTCAATAAATAAATTAGGTTCACACCTATCATCTGCTGTCAGAATGATACTAACATTATCAATAATTTGTTCCTCGACTGCATCGTCAAAAATTTCCTCAACTAAAGTATCTGCTGATGAACAAACCGTAACAACTGGAGCATCACCACACGGAAGAACACTTACATCTTCTATTTCTTCAACTAAAGCATCTGCCGACGAACATGTGGTAGCAGCTGGAATATCATCATATGGAAGAACACTTAACTCTTCATTTGTTGTTATGATGGCTTCTTCCTCCACTCTGGTACTTACAGCATCAGTTCTAGAATGACATGTATTTGAGCTTAGAAAAGGAGGAACACATATTGGTTCACTATTAAATATTGACCTTGCATGATCTCCATCTTTTAAACTACCGAACTTATTTTCAAAAAAAATCACATCTCTCGATTTCATTGTACGTCGTGGATAAAGAGCATTTCTAAACATGTAACTATGAGGATTATCTGAATATCCTATAAAAATACTTTCAGTGGCTTTTAAATCCAACTTTTTTCTTTGGCAGTCAGGTACATGGACCATTGCTCTGCATCCGAATACTCTAAGATGCGTCAAATTAGGTTTTTGACCATGCCATCTAAAGTAAGGTGTTTCATTATTGAGAGCACGGTGAGGAAACCTATTTTTCAAATAAACTGCTGTCTCAACTGCATCTTGCCAGTAAGATTTTGACAGTTTACTTTCAGCAAGCATACTACGTGCCAGTTCAATTACGGAACGATTTGTGCGTTCTGCTATGCCATTTTGCTGGGGTGAATACGGGACTGTAGTCTCATGTTTTATACCCTTAGAGTTTAAATATTCCCTCATATCCCTATTTACAAATTCTGTGCCATTGTCTGTTTTTAGTCTTTTTATTTGTATCCCCTTTTCTCGTTCTACTGCCATCTGAAATTCGCGAAACTTTTGGGTCACTTCCGTTTTTGATGAAATGTAAAATGCGAAAATAGTTCTAGAAAAATCATCTATAAACATCAGTAGATATTTATTACCCTGGAATGAATCCTGAGACATTGGTCCACATAAATCAGCATGAATCAACTCGAGTAAATGAGTTGCCTTCTTATATACAATTTTCTTGAAAGGTTTGCGCGATTGTTTTCCTTCTATACAGGAAACACATGGTTCTAGATCTACATGCTTATACACAATACCTATTGCCTCCCCTTTCCTAAGTTGATCCATACCAATCCGACATAAATGCCCTAAGCGTTTATGCCAAAGTTGGAAATCAGAAGCATCAAGGCGCACACTAGAAGCCACTAAAGAGGTATCATAGCCTAACGTATATAAACCTCTTTTAACTGAACCGCTCAAAACTAAAGTGCCTTTACAAGAAAAATCTTTATAAAAATTACATCCATCTTTATCAAAAACAATATGTATACCTTTATCAGCTGCCTGTTTTACAGAAAGTAAATTGCAGTTCAAATTGGGTACAATAACCACGTCTTTAATTGTTCCTTCTTGACCATCCTTTGATATGAAAGTTGCATCCCCAACACCTGCACAATCTAGTTTTTCACCATTTGCAACGGTTACAGAGTCCGTTTCTCTATACAGCCTCATATTCTTTAACATATTTGTATCAGAAGTCATATGGTTTGTCGCACCAGAGTCTATAAACCACTCAGCACCAGTACTACCATTAGGTCTGAGTGCAGTTAAGGCAGATTTTAACGATTTCGTTTTTCTTTGAGGACAATCTGGTCGCTTATGCCCTGGTTCTTGACATTCGTAGCAAATAATGACTTTTTGATTATTATCTTTTATTGAATTTGAAACTTTACCTTTTTTATATGTTCGAAATGCCGAAGTGTTTGGTTCAAGCTCCATCCTTAAAGATTCATTCAACAATTTACCTTTTACTAGATCACTCGTGATCATAATATTTGAATTTTCCAACGCCATCACAAGGGGATCAAACCTGGATCCTAGACCACCGAGAAGTATAGCAGCAACGCTGGCATCTTCTATTTCTTTCCCGACGTCAGCGAGATCCTGAACAGTACTAATCACAGCATTTATGTATTTCTCTATATCATTATCAAAATCAGTTAGATTATATCTATAGAGTTGCCTTTCTAAAGCAAGCCGTCTACCCATGCCTTTTTCTTCATAAGCTGCCATGAGAGCGTCCCATGCTTCTTTGGCCGACTTAGCTTTACGAGCATATGTAATAGCCGCTCCGTCCAGACTAAGGCAAATTTTAGCTAATGCTTTTTGATCATTAAAATCTCGAACTGTCTGTAGAGCAGGCGTATTATCACTATAGCCTATGATAGTCTCCCAGAGATTTTCGTGAATAAGGTACATTCTCATTTTAAATTTCCATATTGGGTACCCTGCCTTATTCGAAAGAATAAATGATGGTGGCAAACCTGTACCACGGTACACTGTACCATGTCTACCTTCACCGCTAGCTGCTTCACATTCCATCATTGTTCGACACGTTTTAATTTGCCTGAAAATAACAGCTATGACTTCCCAAACTTGATTTTTACTAGGTACGTAGTTTTAGTATTCCATTTTTCTTCGTGCTGATAACGATTTTGTAGTATATTTAAGCTATATAAAGAGCTAAATAGAGTAAACGACATGTATCCATTAGTAAAGTTTATTTTGAAGTAAAAAATATTATGAGTTATGTTATAGAACAGGATATTTAAAATAAAAGTAGACTCTTTAATTTAAGACAAGACTAAACATGAAGGTTTATTTACAACAGTTTTATCAAAAGAAATCATATTATACTGGGTTAATTTTTCATATTAGTGTTAGTGTAGGCCAAATCTGAAACTATACGGGATAACGAAAAATACTCAAAGGAGTCACTGGGCCGAAAATGATGAAAAATAAAAATGCATCATTGGATTTATGAAAAATCGATTTTTCTAGCCTGGGGATTTTTCTAGCAAAGATACCAACCACTAACGCTAACGCCAAACGCTAACTCCAAAATGTTCTGTAGGCCTAGCACGAATAATTACGCGCGCGTAAGTGTAACGTTAACGCAAGACAGTTGTATGAGGCGCTAATGAAATGCCATACAACTGACGTACGCTAACGTTACACTTACGCGCGCGTAAATATTCGTGCTAGGCCTACAGAAATAACATTTCGGAAATCGCTAACTTTTCCGTAGCGAATGTAATTTCGATACATTTTTGGAGTTAGCGTGAGGCGTTAGCGTTAGCGATTGTGATTATTGCTAGACCCCCAGGAATCGTTCCGTTGACATTGGAAAAAAAAACAACCCGTATTAGGTATATACACCATTCGATAGCGCGCTAATAAGGATGGTATGGGAAGTACATAATGACATACAAGGAATTTTGTTTATTTTGATAAACTGCTTTATTTTTTAAAGTAATTAATGTCTGTACCGTAATGGCCGCAAGCTATTACTACCTACACCTGACGTCTCACCACGACTCCCTCTTCATGTTTCATGATTTTTCCGAACCCCCAAAATTCAAAATTAACGGGTTCACATGGGGTTCACTTGCTGGCTAGAAACATTGGTTTTTTCAAAAATACAATCCAGGTTTAGATTCCATCACAAATGAGCCCATGTCTCCTGTGAGTAGGTACTTTTCGCTATTCTTCTTATCTTCCTACTTATTCTAACTTAGAATTAGAATTTCTAAGCTTAGTTGAAATCTGGCCTGCCTTCCATATCCACTTGAAAAATTGAGATATAACTATCAAGATAAGATAATTATTTAACCTAGCCAGTAAGTACTTAGATACACGGTAATTATAATTAAGTAGTATGTTCTTACATCAACATTATTAATCATTTTATAAATTAAACCATTTTTTTCATTCATTTCTTAGTTTAATGTGAATATTGACACATCCAACTGTTAAAAATTTCAGGCCCATGAAGTACAAGAACTGTACAATATCTGCGATCCATGGTTTGCAAAAGTTCTAGAACTGTATGAAGTCGAAAAAATTATTGCTGTTGGAAAATTTTGTGAAACCAGGGCTAAAAAAGTTTTACAGAAATATCCACCATCAAAATCTATTCAGGTAATATTTATAACCTACCTATCCTATTGTCAATAGGCATGCTGACTTGACTACTATTAAAAATGAACAAGTAAATATTTTCATAAAGTAGGTTAATAACCGGCCAAGTGCGAGTCGGACTGGCGCACGGAGGGTTCCGTACCATTATCAATAAAAACCACCCAAAAAATCACGTTTGTTGTATGGGAGCTCCAGAGCCCCCTTAAATATTTATGTAACGTACGGCAACAGAAATACATCATCTGTGAAAATTACAGCTATCTGTGGGTGCGTTCCAGGTTGGTGTTACTTTTGTTATTTTCGATCACAAAAGTCTTAGAGCCTCTAAGACAAAAGTCGTTCTATTAGGAATAAAAGTGATCACTGTGAGAGTATTTGACAGTTTGAATGTTGTTTTTTTCCTTATATTTTTGCTCCACACATAGTGTATTTAGCCAGTGTCAAGTTATTATATTTTCATCGTGTTAATCAAATATTTCACGCAAAGTCATGTCCAGTCTAAGTCATGCTCCAGCAAAGTGGTGGCAACTTTACTAAAAGCTTCTATGGAGTTTTGGAAGCAACACGAAAAATCACGTTTCACCACATTATATCACTTGCCCTCACTCATGCTCGTAAACGCCACCAATTTAATACATCAACACCGGAAAAGGCAAGTTTTGAAAAATAATACAATGCAACGACGCCGACCGTGAACTTTTCCGCGTTCCCGCCAAAATTTCAGTTTGAATGTTGTAAAATGTTGTAAACACCTGTTAAGGGTATATGAATAATTAGATTGATGTATGACTCTTCACTACTGATAATATTTAATACATGTATGGTGTTTCTATATAAATAAATAAATGTGATCGGTTTTGGCGTTTTTGGCATTCTTAGCCGCTACTGGAACGGTCACAGTTCATGAGATACAGCCTGGGCCCCAAGTCTGCTATTTCAATTGTGTCATAATGGTTCATGAATGGTACCATAATGACAGATTTTGGCACTAATTGTACTCTACAAACCATAGTAGAAAGGTAGACTACTATTAGTATCAAAATCTGTCATTATGGTTCCATTCATGAACCATTATGACACTGGTGAAAGGCGGACAGCGGAGCTTTAGTAATAGGGTACGGAGCCCTAAAAATGAATGCAATACTTGAAAAAAATAAGTAAAATCCTTAAATAATTCACGTTCATCTAACACGCGTGCATTGGTTCAATGCTGGTATAAGCATAGACACAGACTACTAAGAGATACTACGTATAGCATAGAGATAGAAAGTAAACGAATTCTAGTTCTGTGGGTATAAGGGTATTTCAGAGATAAGGTATCTGGAGGGGGCAACACCTGTCTCTTTCTCGCGAAACAGCATCCCCACAGTTACTTTACTATGAATACACGTTGTGTGTGACGTCACATGCCAAAGAGATTGTATGTAAAGCTACCACAGCTGTAATGAAGCACTATGAAGGGCCATGTCCTGATGTCACTGCATGTTTGAGCTGTCTCTTTCTATTCCTATTTTTTAAAATGCTTGTAACTATGTAATATTATTTTTCTTTGTACGACTGTATATTTTTTGAGAAATATTATTAATTTATATGAGAAAATATCAATGGTTTTGTAAATTATTTTCAGATATTATACATGCCTCACCCAAGCCCAAGGACTGTCAACAACAACAACTGGGACCAAAAAGCAATACAGTTCATGGAAGACAACAATCTTATTCAATGTTATATATAAGATGTAGCCTCCTAGCCAACTTTAAGACTTTTATAAAGCAAATATTTATGGCGAAGCTTGTAACAATTGCAAAAAAGAACAAATATAATATATGCTAACAAACCCATCTATGAAAATGGTAGACTTTATGGCAAGAGCCCTAGAGTTGGCAGACGAAGCCCTTGTTGCTCAAGAAGTGCCAGTTGGTTGTGTTTTTACAGTTAATGGAAAAATCATTGCAGAGTCTAGGAACTGTGTGAATGCCACACACAATCCAACGAGGCATGCGGAAATTAATTGTATTGATTTAGTTTTAGAAAATTGCAAAGCAAACAATGTGGACTATCAAACTTACTTTCATAGCATTGTAGTGTTTGTAACTGTTGAACCCTGCATAATGTGTGCGGCTGCTCTCAATAATTTGAAAGTAAAAGAGGTAATTTTTGGTTGCCCAAATGACCGTTTTGGTGGTAAAACTGTTCTAAATGTGGGTAATTTGTATGAAACAAATTATGTTTTGATTGGAAACCATTCAGCGGACAAAGCAATGGCTTTACTCAAGCAATTTTATAAAGGTGTTAACCCTAATGCCCCAGATTCTAAAATGAAGAAAGAAAAACCGTGATTGTTTTGTAGGCACTCAAGTTATTGAGTTCACTGCTGGCATGTCCAAGCAAGATACTAAAATCAAATCAAATGGTCATATTTTGGTACTGTAAATAATATACAATAAATAAATAAATCTTCCATTGTACCAATAATAAAGAGGAAAGATTTGATTGTTTGTTTGTTTGCATTGAATAGGCTCCGAAACTAATAAACTGATTTGAAAAATTCTTTCACTGTTGGGAAGCTACATTATCCCCGAATAAAATTAGGCTATATTGTATTTTCAATATTTGGGATCCTTACTAAAACTCCAATAATTTAACCCAAGGTGACACATTTTTAAAGTTTTTATCTCATCCCTGATTCTCCCCGTTAACGGGGACGAGCCACCGGGGAGGATGAGACCAAGCCTTGCAATGTAGGTGTCACTACGGGTCGTACCGTACGGGAGATAGAAGGGTTTGACTTTATAATATAAGTTTTGTGTATTACTTAATTATGTAATTATACAATTTTTGTTAAATACCCGTGCGAAGCCGGGGCGAGCTGCTAGTGTTAAATCAGTGCCAAATAAAACCACTTTAGACATATCTATTTATGTTTATTTCTCTGTTAGCCCTAGACATGGAATAATCTTTAAATGTAGTGGTACTTAGGTATCTCAAATATCCACGACGACAGCATTTAAAGTATACATGGCCATCAGCCATACATTGGTACAACCTACAATGATATACCTTTATTTCGTAATGCATACATTCTATGTTAGTTAAGTGTGGCTTTTTATTTTAACACTAGGTATACTATAAGTCCCTGTTACAAACATAAATAAAAATAAAGCATCCACATCTCTATAAAACATATATTACAACGTAAATTCACTTAATTAAAAAGAATTAAACTACAATATTTAAAACTTAATCATCGCGCATTTTCTCGTATAACTAATATAAAATGGACCTACCTTAGAATAAAGTACCACCAGAAAAATAAGGTAAAACAGTAGGAACTACTATTGTAATATCTGTGGTAATACAACAGAAATCGCCCTATTACATAGATAAAACAATACATTTTTAAAAGTGATGTGAATTGTCGTGAAAGTTTTCATCACAGATTTTTATTGGCTCATGAATTTACAAAATAATGCCCCATATTTGTAATGGAAAATTAGATGCTAAAATACCCATAAGCATATTATAATATACTTAGCGCAAAATCAAAGATGTATCGAATAAAAATGTAATGTAGGTGTAGGTATACACTGGTAACAGGTCCAATTCTGTATATTGAAGATATTTAGAAATATTTTTTTGTTGTGCTGTATTAACGGATTAGGACTCGATGCTGAAGCCAAAACTAAATTTTTGTTTAATTTTTGTCTGTCTGTATCTTGGCTGAACATAACTGCGAAACTACTGAATGTAACTCGGTAGGTAGGCTATAGGATACTTTTGATTTCTAAATTCAGAACGGTTCCCTCGGGAGAGGGGATGAAAGTCAAAATTGTACTCAGTTGTAATTCATTAAGCGTGGTCCGATTTAATTTATTCATTTTTGTGAGAAAGGGGTATTTAACTATTGTCCTGTAAATATTTCAAGTTCAGCGTATCTGTGGTTCAGAAATTACAGACATTCTACCTTCAGTATTAGGTTCAAAGCCACCCTCCTATCCTGTACTATAAGGAAAGAGTGAAGAGAAGGGGAAGGATGAATGGATGGATGCATCCTTTTCCGTTATCTTTTCCCCTTCCGGCTCCCTAAGGATCCGCTGTCTGTCTGTCCGTCTGTCACGCTGTATCTCATGAACTGTGATAGTTGAAAGTTTCACAGATGATGTATTTCTGTTGCCACTCTATAACAACAAATACTAAAAAAGAGGATAAAGTTAATGTTTAAGGGGACTCCCTATACACAAATGTGATTTTTTTACTTGTTTTTATAAATAAGTTACTGACCCGCCCCGGCTTCGCACGGGTTAATTAGTTTTTAAGTTGTTTATGGGGAAGAGAGAAGCAAAAGGGAAAACATAGCAACGGCAAAAGAAGAGAGGCAGGCGCAGTCAGCCTTTGCTGCCCCATCCATTCATCCGTTTCCCTATATTTTTCCCTTTCCCTTCTATCTTCCCTTCGACAGGATGAGTAACATTAAATCAATACATATAATAAAACTGTAACTGGGCTAAATCTGTACATTGAATGTTAATGGAAAATTTTGACTGCAGTATGCTTCTTAATCGATATAGAAATAGTCAATTTTTTTTGGAATTTTTTGTCTGTCTGTCTGTCTGTCTCTTTAAACACGCATCACGCTGCAACCATTTTTTGTTCACATATTATTATCATATCTGGATATCAATTTTAATTTCAATAAAAAAATACAAAAAAAAATATACTCGAAGGGAAGACTGCAGTATGCTTCTTAATCGATATAGAAATAGTCAATTTTTTTTGGAATTTTTTGTCTGTCTGTCTGTCTGTCCCTTTAAACACGCATCACGCTGCAACCATTTTTTGTTCACATATTATATCATATCTGGATATCAATTTTAATTTCAATAAAAAAATACAAAAAAAATATACTCGAAGGGAAGATAGAAGAAAAAGGTAAAAAATAAGGGAAAAGGATGAATGCATCTTTTCCCCTATTTTTTTTACCTTTCCCTTCTCTCTTACCCATAAACAGGGTTAGGACTTAAAATTAATTAACCCGTGCGAAGCCGGGGCGGGTCAGCTAGGAGGTAAATAAAATAATAATACATAAACAAGTCTTTCATAAAAATTACATCCTTATTGCTTCGTGCAACTCGCACTTGGGTGTTTTAGAAAAAAAAAAGTATATGTTATTCTGGAAAATTAGCTATTACCCAATAATAGGGGGAATTCTGTGCTATTACCATAACAACAAATACCACACAAACCATACCAAATACCATAACAAATTTCAGCTAATAGGGCGAATTCTGTGATTTCAGCAAAATCCATTCTTTAAAATTCCAGCATGATGCGTGTTCAGGGACAGACAAGGCAGACAAAAGTTACAAAAAATATATTTCTATTTTATATCGATTAAGATAAGGTAAGATAAGTACAGCAGTCAACATTTTCAAAAAAATGTCTGAACAGATTTAGCCCAGTTACAGTATTGATTGATGATGATGATTGGTGATATTGATGATATGACACATCGAAATAATACCCATAGAAGTGAGTGTAACACGAGGTCCGAAATGGCCAAACGCAAATGCAACCGCTGTGGGTGGGGCTTAATATTGCAACCGCGCGTAGCGCCATTCGCATCGCGCCCGCCGCGCTGTGAAGTAGTCTTACTTATGGCTTTGCGAGAATTGCGAGTAAAGCAAAACTAATTTTTTTTTGGTTCGCTACGATATTGCTGTGGCAAAGGTGCCGTCGTGTGTCGTCAAGTGGTGCCGGAGTCACTCTGATGCAAGAAAGGAAGGAGAAATCTCATTTCACCGGTAAGTAAGGAAAACTGTTTTATCCACAGCGGCGATGGCCGAGGTTATGCAACAGAATTAAAATTATTATTTTTAGGTTTCGTGTTTTAACTTCTAAGTGTGTTTCGGACTCTGAGGGTTCCGTACCATTACAAAAACGAGCAAAAAATCACGTTTAGTGTATGGGAGCCCCCTTAAATATTTATTTTATTCTGCTTTTTAGTATATGTTATTTTAGCTGCAACATAAATAGATCATCTGTGAAATTTTCTAAATTCTAACTATCACGGTTCATGAGATGCAAGCCTGGCGAGTGGTGACAGACGGACAGCGGAGCCTTACCTTAGTAATAGGGTTTGCTTTACCCTTGAATTCGGAACCCTAAATAAGCAATAAAAACAACAAACAGATAAATGATGAATTAACATGTAACCGAATTTCACGCAAATCCATTTTGCCATGACGTAGTTGGTTGGTTGTTGGGTTAACACACCTACTCATTGAAATAATTATACCTAAACATACAGATGTATAAACATTCGTATTTATTATACTATTGGAATTCTAGGTATGTGGTGTGTAGTAATTTTTCCATTTTATATTATATACGTTTTCCTTACTCGTAGTTTTAATGCATAACACCATCCCAAATCACCAGTCATTGTGGTCATAGTTAGGGAGCTAGGTGTCGAAATTTCTTTGCGATTTCTTTATATGGCAGACATCATCTCATTCAACCGTAATTATTATTGCCATTGTTATTATTTAAAATTATGGTACACTGTGATAATAGTGTTCACCCCAAATGCGACTTCGAAACTCTTATAGGTTCGTACCCTAGGCCTCATGATTTCTCGAACTGATTTCTCATGTTTGTACGTAAGTTTAGCTGCCTGCAAACGAAACTTTATGCAATAAACTAATCGAATATTGTATTGAATACTAACTGACCCACCTTGTTATTTCTTAACCCTTTTCATGGGAAGAGGTAAGTTGTCGAAGTATTTCAGTTTCTCAGAGTGAGACTGCCAAAGTTGGCAATTTAACGTAAAAATAACGGTTGAAATTCAAGAGGGCTCTTAGTTGACCGAACCAAATCGATTTGTGCTGATCTGAACTATCCGCATCCGTATCGGTGTTTCTAAACATGAAGAAATCTTATAGCAAAATACCAGTTATCTCCCTAACTATAAAGCCGATAATAGCCGGGGCAGTCGTAGAGAGGGACGCAGCTACACATCTACATAGCTGTGTCCTTCTTATCGAGCGTCAAACGAAGTCACCGATCAGCCAATCAGGGAACGACCACTCTGCTCGCGGTACTGGTTACAGAAAAGTCTTATGTGGTTGACTTTGTAGGTTGAAATGCACCTAATCTTAAAGGAATAAGGTCGTTTTTACATTGGTATGTAGACGTAAGTAGATATAAATAAAAATAAATATAGTACAACGCTTGTTTGGTCACAAAACTGGGCGATCTTGCTTAGAGTTGTTTTTCTATGGGTATTTTATTTCGATGATATGACATAAATAAATAAATAGGAGGTAAATAAAAAAATAGTACTATACAAACAAAAAGTCTTGCATAAAAATTACATACTATTACTTCGTGCAACTCGCACTTGTAGTCCAGTCAATAAGGAGTTGTGGATTGAATGAGAGGGATCCTAAGCGATTTCTTCTGAAACTTGTTAAGGGTGCTCAGGAGATAAACATTCTGACCCCCATATTCTAAGACGTTGCCTCGAGATTACTCCACTCGACTCAACCTCGAATTAACCTCATTTTTGTGTTTTGGTATTTTTAGTTGACAATAAATAATCAACTTGACATTTCTGCGTCAGTTTTTCTCAAACGAGAGAAGCGAAGCAACTGTCAACTCAAGGTACGTCGCGATATAGTTTGAGTTTCCTTCAAAGTTAAGTAGAAGTCAAGTGAAGGATTTTTGGAGAAATGTTTTGGAATACGGGTGTAAAAGTCCTGCCACCCCAGGGGTGAGCCGGAGGGAGAGGGGGTCCAAAGGTGCCACTTTTGGGTTTTTCGTGAATATCTCGGAAACTGTGCGTCCTAGAACAAAAAATCCATCTACAATATGAAAGCTCATAAAATTGTCTACAACTTTGTTCTAATACACTTTTCCGAATTCTCCATCGCTTTTGAGTTACACGCTCCGAAAGAGTGAAAATTGGCAAAAAATACTTTTTCACCTCAGCAGCTCGAAATGGCACCGTTTGCTGCGAGAAAAAACAGTGTGCAAAATCGTATTTTGCTCACTGCGTGAGACAAAGTGATTTTTTAATATTATGACTTTGCGGTAAGTGTATTTAGCCAGCTTTAGGTTACATTTATATGAAGTTATGGAGAGAATATGACTTTTTTTGTTCTTTGTCATACTTTTGGCGGGAACGCGATATAGTGTTTGCTACTAGGTAAGTACCTACATATAATGATGTTCTCACTGCTGAGGTGAAAAGTTGTATGTGCTTCTCGAGAGAGCATTCTAGTATTGAATCCTTCGTTTACTCGGGATTCAACATTAGCACTCGACACAAAAATGAGCTTTGCTCTCTTGTTGCACAAATAACTATTATCAAATATGCACTCATGTTGGCATCCTGGCAAGGTTTCATTTCTCTGGTTGATGACATCCTCATCCTCAGCGGAGGCATCATCATCCTCAGAGGTTGGTGATTCATGTTAATAGAGCCCTTCAGCCATTTCCCTTGACAGTAAATGGCGTCAGCATTGCTTTGCTACATTCCCTTCGCCACTACCACAATTCTTGGTGTAGTGGCAAAATATCGTTTTTAGTGTGGGATGTTGATCGTTACACCCAAGCTGCGGTATTGCTTTCATATAGTAGAAAGTTTTGTAGTTCTAGGACGCACCGTTTCCGAGATATTGACGAAAAACACTAAAAAAGCACCATTGGACCCCGCTCACCCCTGGGGGTCAGGATTTTAGTACTTATGTTTATCTCCTGAGTATCCTTAACAAGTTTCAGAAGAAATCGCTTAGGTCTCCGTCGCTCTAATCCCCCCTTTTGGCCCGTTTATTGCCAGTAGTTCCGTAACGGAACTAACGCGACTTTTTTCCCAATAGTTCCGTCAACGAAACTGGAAAAATGAGTTTCTCACTTGTTCCGTTACGGATTTTGAAGCATAATTATTTAACATTATGTGTAACTATTATTTCATTTATTTATTAAGTAAGGACTTTTTAAAATCAAATAATCAAAATTCAGCTCTGTTACGGAACTCCGTAGTGGATTTAGTACCCACTGTCCACTTCAAAACAATGCAATATGATGAAAATTATAGGTCGAACGATAAAAATCATCATCATCATTAACCGCCCGAAGACGTCCGAAGACTGCTGAAGATAGGCCTTCCCGAGCGACACCTTGAGCGGCCACTGGCCTCCAGCATCCATCAGCTCCCCGCGGCTTTCACCAGATCATCGGTCCAACTAGTGGGGGGCCGCCCTACGCTGCGACTTCCGGTTCGTGGTCGCCACTCGAGAACCTTTCTTCCCCGTCGGTTGTCAGATCTACGTGCTATTAATAAAAATGGCCAGAGACCACGCAAAAATGGTATCTGTCAAAAATAAAATCAGGCGTCATAAATGAAATCAGCTGTCATACCCCCTATTCCGATTCACGCTGTAATCGCTACCATAGCTCACAACGCTGACGTTGATTATTCAGCGTTCCGATTCAGATATTGCGCTCACAACTTTGAGCGCTGTCAATGACTTTGAACAACCAATCACGGACGGGGGGACGAAGATTTAATTGTCGCGCTCACGGCCATTCGGTACGCGTTTTTAGCGCGATTATATCGATATTATCGATTTTAGCGTGTCTCAGAATACGGCCGTAAATTAAACAACTATCAAGTGAAATTAGCTGTCAAATATGACATCTGTCAAAATAATGCAATCAAGGTTTAGTTAGATATTTACACGTTTCCGTTATAGCGTAATGACCCCATCTAAATGCTTGACACACACATTGACCTCTTCTTATATCGCAATGCATCAATTTGCATCTCATAACTTTTTTCAGTGTAAGATGGCACGGAACAAGTGGGAGTAAAAATAATATAAATTAATTTGTACTTTGTTCCACGGGGCTATTGAGAAAAAGTCTCAATAGTTCCGTTACGGAACTACTTCCATGGGACTATTGGGAATAAACGTTTAGACCATTCATTGACTGGACTATTGGCCGTTTTAGAAAATACAAAGTATCCTAAATGTTATTCTGGATAATTAGCTATTAGCATAACAAATTTCAGCAAAACCCGTTCTATAGATCCAGTATGATGCATGTTCAAAGGGACAGACAGACAAATACACCCCATGCTATGCACAATACACCCCATGCGGGACATCAGTGCAGGCCTCACCGCCCCCAATTAGAATTAGACAGACAAACAGACAAAAAATTGTTTCTGTTCTTATATCGATATAATAAAGAAGTGTAAAGTAGTCAAAATTCTCAAAAAATATTCAATGTACAGATTTAGCCCAGTTACAGTTTTATTATATGTAGGTATTGATGATGATTGATTGATGATGGATGGAAGTATGAAACCTTTTGAGTGTGAGTCCAACACACACTTAGGCAGCTTAAAAAATAATACTAGTAAACCCGTGCAAAGCCAGGGTGGGTCAGCTAGTTATTACCAACACAATAAATATGGGTATATTAAAACCTATAAGCTACAGTAAACAAATTAGCATAAATGCAAAAAATTATATAAAAATATGAATAAATGGCCATAGATTAATTATCAGGGCTGTGGAAACCATTGACCAACTGGGGTTCAGGTGCATTCCGTTCATTTTGCCCATTGACCTGAGCATGATTATTTTCACCATTTACATTGTTAGTTACTTCTTCAAGTTGTACATCTGCAATACTTGACTTGGAACTGCTGTCACTATCGGATGATGATGAACTGTCACTCTCTGAATCCTCACTGGAAGACACATGAGATCTCTGGTGTAAGTGTTCATTTTCAAGCCTCAATTTTTCGTTGGTTAGCTGAAGCTCCCGCAACTGCTCTTCCTGTTCATTCATACGTCGTAACAACTCGAGATATTTTTGATCTTCTACCACACTTGATTCCACAGAGGTTCCTGAAGTATCTCTTTCTGTAAGCATACTGTCTTTGTCAGTAACTGAAGTTTCCTTATCACTCTCAAACGAATCTTCATCAATAGGCCTGGTTTTGGAACGTTCAGTTCTTTTCACTAAGTTATCATATTTAGCCTCAAGAAGAAGATATTCCTGAATAAGTTCGTTTTTAGACATGTTTGCCAACCGTTCACTTTGCGCATCTTCATAAACGCTAGAAAACTCTTTAGTTAAATATTCTTCCTCGTCTTCCGGTAGAGAGTAAAAATAATTATCCTCCGAATCAATGCTAAAACTTGAATCGCGAGTCCGAGCCGATGGAGTACGCATTATATTAAAAGAGTTTTCGGGTTCTGGTTTATGTATTTCCATAAGAAACTGGTTGTTGTTAAAAGGTGCTTGTGTTTTAGCTAAAACAATTTTACGAAACCGATTATTTCTCTTCGGCTTATCATTCTTCCGTCTATCTTGCCACGGTATTTTACCAAACGGTTTCGTTATTTTACGTTTATATTTCCCGCGTCTTCTTTTCTTCCTAGTTCCTTCGAAATTGGGTTTCGCTATATCTCCTACAGATGGTGCTTCAACACCCTGAAATCGCGTCGGTTCGCCATCTTTTATTGTACAGATATTTTGGTCCATTGGAGTTTTGGTGAAGAGAAAGAATCTATTTTTACGTTCACTGTAGGTATACAATATTGGATAGTTTAACAAGATAACTCACAATTTATCGATGACCGGATACTGTTTTTCACCTCAAATGTTTTCTGTGAAGAAACACTGCGCACGACGAACAACTTGAATTACCAAATCCACAATTTTTCCAATTTTACTATTTATTTATTTGTTTCTGTTTACGTCACGCTCACAGCAGTGTTCCCACACTTTTAGCTAGTATTACGTAAAATTCACTATATAAATACCGTAATATTACCGTAATGACATTAGCTTTGACATTAGCTGCGGAAAAGTTTTCCGCAGGGTTTGTCATCCCCATACATTTGGAGTTATCATTTGGCGTTAACGCTAATGGAAAGGTATCTTTACTCTTAGAGCATTTAGAAAAGGAGGTAGCAAAGCAATGCGTTCCCCTCTGCCGGTCATATGCCGCTACTTGGTCATCACAATATCATAATGTACGAGTAGACACTGCGTAATTACGCTAGTTTATATAATGGTGTGCGCGTTTCAAGACAATGTGCGGCGTGCGATTATACGTGTGCTATGTGTGTCTACCTCGTCCCCCGTAGAAATTGGCAGAAAAGTTGTGCTTGCGGATTATTACATTAACATCTCCATTTATAGATGCTCTAAGATCTTCACTAGACTCCCTGGGGGTCTAGCAAACATCCATTTCTATTAGCTTTAACTCCAAACGATAACTCAAAATGTTTAGGAATGACAGCCCCTGCGGAAAACTTTTCCGCAGCTAATGCCATTCTCCATACATTTTGGGGGTTATTTTTTGGCGTTAACGCTAATGGAAAGGAATCTTTGCTAGACCCCCTGATTCGTCAGAGACAACGCGCATAGGCAGCGTTCACATTGTTAGTAAAATCAGTCTGGCTGTGCTACTCGTACTACTGTTCAGCGTCAAACGAAGTGATTATATTATCTTTGGTTCAGCGGTACGCTTTTTGTTCTCTGCTAACACGATCGCTTCTTTTTGAACTGTAAGTTGGCTCGTTTTATGGACTTTTGAGTTATTGATAATGTATCTTACGCAAAGTCTTTGTAATAGCGGGATTGTGTTATCTTATGGTACTATTCGTACCTATGATTCTCACAAAGTAAAGAAAGTTCCGATTGCAGCCCAGCGTTTTGCCTCGAGCTCACAGCCGCTTTGGGTTGGATCCGCTACTATACTTACATAATTCATAACACCCATTCAGTATACATGTTTTTTAATCTTATCTTTATTCCTAACGTACCTTACAATATGGATACAATAAGTATAAAGGCCTCTTCATACTGGGGGTGCGGTGCGTTATTTGCTACCGCTGTGGGTAGCAGTAAATGCCGCGATCTGATTCTAATATTATTGCTGAGTTTAATATTACCGTACGAGAAATGACTGGCCATTAAACTACCGTACAAATACGGTAAAATTATCGTATGGTAGGCAATGCTGGTGCGTTACAGCATAGATTATGTAGTAATATTAAATTATATACTCTTTGTAATTATTTTTCTTTTATTTTGGCTCCACACATAGTGTATTTACACAGTGTCAAGTATTGTAAATTATTATTTTTTTGTTATATTTTGGCTCCACACGTTGTGTATTTAGCCAGTGTCAAGTATTGTAATTATCCATCATGTTATTAGAATATTTCACGTAAAGTCAAGTCTTAGTCATAGTCATAATCCAGTCTAAGTCATGCTCCAGTAAAGTGATGGCAACTTTATACTTCTATGGAATTTTGGAAGCAACACGAAAAACCACGTTTCACCACATTATATCACTTGCCCACACTCATGCTCATAATTCAGCACTTAATGCGTAAAACTCCACCAATTTTAAACATTAACACTGGAAAAGCTCAAATTTTGAGAAGTACGACGTGAAATTTTCCGCGTTCCCGCCAAAACTCTTGTAATATTATTATATTATTATTATTTGTAGGTCGAGGAGGGAGGTTTTTTGGGAGGTTTTTTTGAGGTATTAGAGTGATGGCAAAAAGCCTACATTCTTTGTGTTTACCCGAGAGAATAATTGATGATCTGACACTTCACGGATACAAAATCCAGGATGCGGTCAACAAACTAAGCTGGAGAAAGAAAGAACCACTGAACTTGTTTATGCTTTCATTTCAAAAAAATGAAGACATAAACAAGATTTACAATAAGTCAATTTTGGCTTGCAAAGTGGACACACAAGCAGTAAAAACTTCAAAACTAATTGAACAACTTAAAAGGTATCAAAAGGACAGTCATACTGAAAAATACTGTTCTTCAAAGATGGTCGTATCGTACTCTGCTCCTGTGGTTGCACTGACATATTGGCCTTACTGTACGAACACTTCAACACTTCGATGTACCTATAGTCAATTTGGCATCGCTGTAAGGACTGCAGCACCGCCCAATTCCCGATTGAATCGAAGGCTTTCTCATAGTCCACAAACGCAAGGCATAGCGGCCGATTATACTCTTCGGTCTTCTGTATAATCTGGCGTAGCGTATGGATGTGGTCTATGGTGCCAGCCTTTTCGGAAACCGGGTTGTTCGGGGCGCTGGATTTCACCAAACCTGCGTGCGAGACGATTCGTAATGACTCTCGAAAACAGCTTATACACATGACCCAAGAGCGAGATGGGCCTATAGTTCTGTAATAAGGTATTATCACCTTTTTTTAAGAAGAGAAGCACTACGCTCTTGTGCCATGAATCTGGCATAATGCCTTCAAAGAATACACAATTGAATAGCTTCTGGAAGACTACAAGTACCAGTCTACCACCCGCTCTCAGAAGTTCGGTCGTAATTTCATCCTCACCTGGCGCCTTGTTGTTTTTAAGCTGTTCAAGGGCCATTCTAATCTCGTACAGGCTGACGTCCCCCCCCCACTAGGTGGACCGACGACCTGGTGAAAGCCGCGGGGAGCCGATGGATGCAGGAGGCGAGCAGCCACTCTAAGTGGTGCTCCCTGGGGGAGGCCTATGTTCAGCAGTGGACGTCTTCAGGCTGTTAATGATGATGATGATGACAGGCTGACGTCAGAGATATCTACTACTGCGTCTTAAACTTCGCAGGCAACAAATACAAGTCGCAGGTTCTGGTTAATCCATTGTATAAATCACACACAATTCAGATCACTAGATCAAAAGTCCTTTTAACACAGCCAGTTCACATAAATGCAATCACAAAGTCCAATAAGAGAAGCCAGGTCAAATAAACGATATTACAATTTACAAAGTCCGGTAAGTTAAGCCAAAGAGGTGATAAAATTGACGGACGGAAGCTACGCGCTGCAGTTACTTAATCTGGCGCTGATACAGGAATCCAGCGCTATGATTGAATGACGAAATTATCGAAGCTTTCGGCGAGTAGGACCGGTCTAGGTATTATTATTATCACTAGTACTTTTGCCAATTACTGAAATATAAAGAATTTAGATGAATTGTTTGATAAATAATCATTTTGTACGTTATTTTTTGAAGATTTTTGGAGTTAAATATCTCGGCTCCGATTAGGTTTAGGTAGTTGCTCCTTTGACAAAAATATATTGTTTTATATAGCTCTTTTTAATAATACTAGTTTTTTAAGTGGCCGCCAAACTGGAAAAAGACGCCACTTTTGCCCAAACCCCTTTCTAATCTCTTCCGCTCTTTCTTTTCTTCTTCAAAATGTTTGTACAACAAACGTTCTGTATCTGTTTTCAACGTTATTTCGCATTCCATAGCCATATCTAAAACTATAGGTGCACCTTAATATTATTTAGACACATAAACACTAGATATAGTGATTCACGATAGGTAACTGGATCATCGCGGCCGCGGAACACAAGCGCGTGCGACGGACCGGCGACTTGGCGCGTCAGCGCTTTACCCGAGTGCAAACTAGAGCAAGAGCACGCGACGCAACCGTTCTCGGTGGAAGTAGATCACTTATTTACAATTTATTTAACGGAAATGATGTGGTTACTTTTCATCATTAATTTTCATAAAATTTCACGCAGGTGTACAGCCAGGGGGTCTAGCAAAGATACCTCACGCTAACGCTAACGCCTTACGCTAACTCCAAAAATGTATCGAATTGACATTCGCTACGGAAAAGTTAGCGATTTCCGAAATGTCATCCTAGTAAGTACATTTTGGAGTTAGCGTGAGGCGTGAGCATTAGCGATTGTGATCTTTGCTAGACCCCCAGATACAGCTATTAGCTAATTAATTACATAAAATATTAGACAATCGATGTAAATATTACTGGGGAACATTATATACATGATGTTGACAATATTAATTTCGCTATGATAATTACAATAGAAATGGCAATGGCAATGGGGGGGGGGGTATAGGGTTCATAGAATCATTTGCAATTACTATAAAAATACGGCAGCCGCCATTTTGATGACGTCATATCTTTGGATCTATGTACTTTACAGGGGGTCTAGCAATTTCCGAAATGTCATTTCAGTACATTTTGAAGTTTAGAGTGGACTATGACTACCTGACTTAGACTATGACTTGACTTTGCGTGAAATATTTTATAACACGATGAAAATATAATACTTGACACTGGCTAAATACACCATGTGTGGAGCCAAAATATAAGAAAAAAAAAATGTACGCTAAAATATGACTTTGACTTTACATAACCGTACAAGTTTTACTCACTTGACATTGGTAGAATTATTGCAAAAAAGCGATAGAAAGCCATTAAAGAAGGAGAAGATTGATATATTATTTATACACATATACCATGGTGTTATAATTCCGAACAAAAGTGATTTTTATAATCCGTCTGACTGAAATTCATGCTCAAGCTTTTGAGACCCCTCTAATTTGCTAACCTACTATACTTGAACGGTTAATGATATGTCCTGCACTTATCGATAGATGACACTATTTCAAAATTCTTAAATTAAATGAAATTAATTAATAATTACCTGATAATAATATATAAAAAATATAACAAAAAAGTGAAAACTTTTTAACTTAAATACATTTACTACGATTTTTTGAGTTTCTGGTATTTGGTTCTGCGCCATCTAGTAGCAAGGCCAGAACAAGTTTTTTTTTTAAATAAAATATTCATACGTAGTGTATTTTTTTATTTCATTGGCTTTAAGTAGACTGTGCACAATTGAACATAGACAGACAAATCGTCAATCGTGAAATACAGATTATTTGATAATCTATTTTGATTCTTAGGAACAAATTGATGAATCGATTATTACACAAGTATTTTTAGAAACTATAAAATAACGAATATATATTAAAGAAAAGTTATTTTATATGAAGTTTCTAACTTTGTGAGAACAAATGGCTTTGTGACGGGCCCGATAGCTCAGTTGGTAGTATCCCTGCCTTCTGAACTGAGGGCTGTGGGTTCGATTCCTACCCAGGACAAACATTTGTGTGATGAACATAGATGTTTGTACTGTGTCATGGTGTTATATTGTATTCTATGTATGTATTCACAAAGAAAAAAAAAAGTATCTAAGTATTGTATCAGTTATCTGGTTCCCATAGTACAAGCTATGCTTAGTTTGGGGCTGTGTGAAATGTCCACACATATTTATTATTATTTATTATTTTATTATTAAATCCCTCTCTTTTTAAAAATAATGAAGATGTATGTAACTTCAACACTAGATATCCTAAGCAACTCGTTCCTCCTCTAACAAAAACAGAAATGTGTAAGAGAAACTGTGATTGTATGTGTGTCAAAATATTCAACAAACTGCCATCAGATCTAAAAAACCTAAATTCAAGTCAGTTCAAAGGAAAACTACACTTATGGTTAGTGCAAAGATGTTTTTACTCGGTGCAGGAATACATGCAGTACAAAAATTTGTATGTTTGTTACTTAATATTATTAGGTTTATATCATTGTAAAATCTTATTAAGTAGGAACCTAATAACCATAGACATATATACTTCTTCGTATAAATCTAGGCTAATAACTGAGTATTTTTGTTTGACATTCACGTTTCATTTATTGACTATTATAGATACTACCTAAAATTGACATAAATTCAAGAATGCATGTAATTTGTAACAACGGATATTCTAATTTGCCTTAATATTTATTATTTATGCATGCCAGTAATGGCTAATATGTTGGACTTTATTAATTCTACTCTATAACATCTCTGTACCATATTCCAGTAATAAAAATTTGTGTCATTAAAAAAAAACCAAAATACCAATATAAAATTTTAGTTTAGTTTAGTTTTATTATTGTAGTAGTTAGCTGTTGTTATTTATGTAATATAATAACATTTCCTCTAATAGATACGTAGGTACTTACTCCAGGTACTAATCTATCAAAACAGGTATTAAAGCTGATTTTCTGTACAAATACAATACACATGATCAAATATAATATAGGTGTATGTTTTCTTTTTATAAAATAAAAACTACACATCTTAGTAGTACTTACTTATATTTTTCGTTACAGGTGAAGATGGTACTTTATTGCATTCATTTCCCAATCTAAATAAAAATTTGGATAAATGCCATAGGTGGCGATATATTACTATTGTTGGACAACCGGTCTATATTTGACTGTCGAAGAGTTTGTCACTCTCAATTTGAGCCTCAATACCTCAATATAACAGGCACAGACACTAACAACCAGTGCTGCCAATTGCGGGGAAAATCCCCGATTTGCGGGGAATTGAGGGTTGCAGCGGGGAGACCGCGGGGAATGACAAAAACCGGGGAATTTCGGGGAATTCAGACCTTGTTTTTGGTGGGTAAAAATATTTTTTTTGTTGGTCATCCGAAGTTAAAAAAGTGTTTCGCGCTCGCTTCGCTCGCACTTTTATTGTTTCTATACATACATTATTTTAATCTGAAACCAGCGCGCTTGTACTGACATAAAAATTCTGCAAAATTGTTTATAACACTGATTTGGTGCCAGCAGCGCAGCTCTGTTCAGCCTAAATGCCAGTATAAATTAAATTCCTTAACTAATGAATCATATTTATATTATTCGAGAATTGGTAATTATTATTGATTTACCCAAGATTTAAATACAAATTACTTAAGATGATTTATTGCACATGGGCACTGTGGAATCAATTGCTCAAATAGCCATACTTATTTTCTGGATTATAAAATGTGGCAAATATAGAAATTTTTCGCGCTCGCTTCTCTCGGTATCATATTACACAGTCATTGCTGCTTTCAAAGCTCCGCTGGCGACGCCATACCACCATCGCGCTGCGCCACCGAAAAGTTGTCTTGAGTTAGGATAGGACTTGGCTCTAAGTCTCGTCGTGTAGGTTTAGGGAAAAATAATCAGATGGATCCGGCATGAGAAAATCCGGATTTGGCCCAGGGATGGCAAAGAGTATGTAAACTAACAAACAAACAAACAAACAATAAACAGAAACAAAAAAAACTATTACAATTAATTAATTGAAATTGAAACTATAATGCAGGGGGGCAAATCTGTGAATAGTAAGACTACGGATTTAGTCTAGATCTAAGTTGTATATAGTAGTATATTAAACAAATCATGTATAAAACGTAAAGTAAAACGTAGTGTTTTTGTTTCAAAAATGTCGTTTCGGTAAATTAATCATAAAGATGCGGGGAATTTCGGGGAATTGGCGAAACTGACGCGGGAATGGAGAATTTTTTATTGGCAGCACTGCTAACAACTTATTAAGTGGAAGCAGAACCAACTACGATGAGAATGATAACATTCAAAAATTCATGTATTATAGCAGAATATGCAAATATGTAAATAAATTGTTAAATTGGACTGTGTTTTTATATTTCAAATCCATTTCTATAAGTCCTGTTGTTTGAATGTTGATGTAGCTATTGGTAGAATGATAATATACTATCATTTTATCAATTCCTACATCAACATTCAAACAACAGGACTAAGAAATAGTTTTATGAAACTATAATCTATAGGTATATGTATAGGTATATAGGTAGCTGTTTATTTTATGCACTAAGCAATAGATGTCATTACATGCGCAAACCCTTGAATGACGGCTCTTCCTCCAGTATAAAAAGTTACTCTATGACATATACTCTTTGGATTGTACCACAGAGAACTTTGCTATATACGATTGTACGCCCTGCTGAAGTCTGAAGATAATAAAATTGAAATAGTTATTGATAATGGCTGATGATGTTGTGTTTGAATTGCTGCATTCTGAAATTATAAATTATTCTCTAGAACAGTGTAAGGATAATGTTGATAAAAAGGTACAACAACAGAACAATAAACTCTCAAAACGGATTATCCCAAATCCCACCGTCACTCTAATTCCTTTTTATCTTACAGGATGTAGATTTATCAACAGTTGAGTATATTGGATTTGCTGCTGGGTATAAAATAATGGAAAGATTAACAAGAGAATGGCCGCGTTTCAAAGATGAATTGGACACAATGAAATTTATTTGCACAGACTTTTGGACTTGTATTTACAAAAAACAAATAGATAATTTGCGGACAAACCATCAAGGTGTCTATGTTTTACAGGATAATGCTTTTCGTTTTCTTAATAACTTCTCTAATGGTCATCAGTATTTGGAATATGCTCCAAGGGTAAGTTGGAATTTTTTCCTTTATACTCATCCTAACCAATCTCTTATGCATAAGTACCTTAGAACTATAAGGCGTTATTCGCATTACTCATAGATGTTAGTCACTTTAATGACCAATTATTTTGTTGATTTATATTAAAGTATATTCCCAGTTGCCCCCCATGCTCCACATGGATTGCCTCCAGGTGCCAATACTGTCTGTTGAGATTTCATAAAATTTTGGTACTTACTAATTATACACATGTGGGTATTATTATTTTTCCATTACAAATTAATCAAATAAGATAATTGTTTCAGTATGTGGCATACACTTGTGGTCTCATAAGAGGTGGGTTGGCCAACCTTTGCATCAACAGTGTTGTAACAGCTGAAGTACAATCAATGCCATCATGTAAATTTCATATTCATGTCCAAAGAACTTAAATAGGTGCTGTCAAGCATTCAAATAAAATAGAAGTGTTTGCCTAAAATTATTTTTGATTTCTGTGTAGTTTAGTCCTGTGTTGATTGTGATTAACCGAATCAAAATAATTGTATCATGCTGTAGCGACACATTTATGATTATATAAGCATTTCTGTAGAGCGACTGTCCATGCCACACCTCCGGCCGGCAGCGCGACAATGCCCTCTTGTGACTAACTGCGTCATTCAATTGTTAAAGACCTGAACCCCTGGGACTGACTGCGGAGACCAACCCGTGGCCAACCAGCACAGTGGGGCGGTATCATTCAAAATGAAACGACAATTATTGTGAAATCAACCTTAAGTTCTTATTCCTTGCTAGCCTGGGGTAAGTATAATAATTAATATTATTATACTTACCCCAGGCTAGCAAGGAATAGTACCTAACTACTTCATAGTAACTTCAAAATAAATGCACTAAAAATGGTATAGGTGTCTCTTATTGTAAGAAAGAACCGGTTATAAAGAACGCGGTTCTTTATAAACTGTCGATTTATTGCAAACGGGCAATGTGTCTCACAATATTCTTATTTTTTTATAAATAAATAAATAAAACGGTTGATATTTCGGTTATTTATAATTTAATCGGCATCACTTTAATGTGTACTTCTCATTCTAGTGTGGTCAAAACTAACCTAACACCACCTCGCTTCGCTCGTCGTCGTAACCTACTGGTTAGCCAATAGTGACTAAAAAAACAATTAATTAATAAATAATAAATAACAAAAAAAAGCACCGCGAGCGAAGCGAGCGATAAACAATGACATATGTCCTGGCAGATTTCAGACAAATAAGTATGTACCTAATGGTAAATAGTTTGGCTCAATCAGAAGAAGAAGGATTAGCGAAACGGTAGCGAAAAAAAACCAAGCGCGAAATTTTTTTAAACATGTCTTGGTAGAATTTAGAGAAATAAGGTATGCTGTGTGGTAAAAGTACACTTGAATTGACATTATTTAGTATTTTGATATGATTTTAAGGCTTTTCATCCCACTTCAGAGGAAGTTTGGAAATTATCGTACATTCGCGTACGATAATACATAACGTATCGTACATCGTACCGAAGTCGAAATTATCGTACGTCTGGCATCCCTGCGTATACTAATAAGTAATAAGAGTTTTGGCGGGAACGCGGAAATGTTCACGTCGTTGCATTTTACTATTTCTCAAAACTTGTGCTTTTTCCAGTATTAATGTTTGAAATTGGTGGCGTTTTACGCATTAAGTGCTGAATTACGAGCATGAGTGTGGGCAAGT
This sequence comes from Ennomos erosarius, assembly GCA_963580505.1. Taxonomy (NCBI): domain Eukaryota; kingdom Metazoa; phylum Arthropoda; class Insecta; order Lepidoptera; family Geometridae; genus Ennomos; species Ennomos erosarius. Next base: position 7,503,625 of record OY756996.1, on the reverse strand, counting down.
GATATAACGTGAGTTTTCGTGTTGCTTCCAAAATTCCATAGAAGCTTCTAGTAAAGTTGCCACCACTTTACTGGAGCCTTAGAGTGGACTACGACTACCTGACTTAGACTGGACTATGACTATGACTAAGGCTGAGTTGCACCATAATCACGGTTAAAGTTACCGTCAAATTTTGACATTAGCCCGCCCTGCATAGCGTGGAATGGTTATAGTTAGGGTTAAAGTTAGCTTTAAAGTAAGCTGGTGCAACTCAGCCTAAGACTTGACTTACGTGATATATTCTTAAACGATGAAAAATTACAATACTTGACACTGGCACGATGTGTGGAGCCAAAATATAAGACGCAAAAAAAAATAATAATAATAAGTAATAAGTTCGAGTTTTGGCGGGAACGCGGAAAAATTCACGTCGTTACATGGTATTATTTTTCAAAACTTGCTTTTTCCAGTGTTAATGTTTAAAATTGGTGGTGTTTTACGCATTAAGTGCTGAATTACGAGCATGAGTGAGGGCAAGTGATATAATGCGGTGAAACCACAGAATTCCTCCTATTACATAGGTCTTTGGGTGAAACCACAGAATTCCCCCTATTACATAGGATAAAAAGTCTTTGTGTGATATTTACATACACTTTGTCCTCTTGATTTTACCATTGTACTCTGTGGTTCTCTTGTGCATCCCTCCACTCCACAGAGTACATTGCAAAGTTTTAAAACTGAAAACATACTCTTTGGTTCGCATTCGCGCTCTTTTTTGTTGGCTCTTTCATTTTTCTTCAATTTGAGAAAATGGCCTCCGAAGAATTGGTGACCGAGCAATTTCAGTTCTTTGGGATTGAAGTTCAAACGGAAGTTTTAACTAAATGTGAGTAATGCCTGTGTAACCGAATAACCATTACAGATTTCGGTAATCATGAACACAACTCACCCCGAAGACGTTGTAGAAATGAATGTTCAAGGTTGTTTCATTTTCTTTCAAAAGGCGTAAGATTGTGCGACGAATACGATGTCGACGCGGAATCGTTCATCGAACAGTGGATGGCATTTAGTTTGAATCACCTGGATGGGGCGTCGCCAGATCTAGAAAATTTAGATGTATTTGCAAGAAGGGAATTTTCCAAGGACAGACATACCACTGCCATGAAAGATAACGTCGCCGGCGCAGGTCTGACAGTTTATGGAGCACCGGTGCTCCTTCAGTATCCTTTTCAAATTCCACGTGTTCTTTGCTACAGCTTTTAAGCTTACATTACACTCGTATACTGTTGATAGAAGAGCGTTATTGATCTAAGTTTATTTTGGACATTGCAAACTATGAAATAATTTAGCCTGAATTCCAATATTTAGATCGGATACCGACGTTCTCTCAAAGTACATGGATGTAACACCAAAAAAGGTATGACTTAATAAGTTATATTACAGTACTTAAGTGTATGGCTGTATATGTACCTACTCATCATTTCACAAGTATGTACTTGTTTTATGTTAGTTAGGCTATCATAAAGTAGTATAGGCATGATTAAAACTGTCACGCGATTTGTAGTCTCAATCAGTCAATGGTGTGAAAGCACACTGCAAAAATACCTGCATTATAGGGTACCCCAATAGGCTATCCTTAAATAATTTAAACAATACTTCAACATGTAAATTTAAGCAGGTTGCCAATGCCGATCCTGCCTGGTCATAGAAACCAACTTAATTGATGTGAACATTACATTCCACCAAGTTTAGACCTGGTAGACCTGTTTAATCTATTATCAGAGGCATCTTGGCTATGATTGGGCGTAGGTTTTATCCGGGTACTCGATGAGGTATATAATGTACATACAATCATGAAATGATGCTGCACAAAAGATATTAAAGTATTTCACATCATGTTTTGCCAAAATTGGTGGGCAAAAAATGACAGAGATACAATTCAATAAAAAGTACCTACATAGCATAACAGTCAATTAATTCTTACAAAGTTAGTATAATTAAAAATAAATTATTGTTACATTTTATACACTTGGTCATCTTAATAAAATTATATATGTCAAAAAATTATAATAATAATAGTCAACAAGTAAAAATTATAAATCCAGACAAAGGTCCGCACCATCAGAGTTTCCTAAAACTTGTCATTAAGAAATTCATTAATTGTGTAATAACATTTGACAATCAATAGTTTTCTTAGATGCTTTTTGAAAATATTAACATTAAAATCCTTGACACTTTTTGATATTATGTTAAAAATAACGGGAGCCATGCATATGACACTCTTATGCAGACACTCTTATGCACTAGCGCCGTTTTTGCTGTGGGTAGGCACAGTTTGGTATCATCACATCTATTTCTTTTTACAACAACTGAAAGTTTTGGAAATAATTTTGGATTAATTTTCAAACAGAGTGATTTCAATTATATAAAGGGATGGAAGTGTAAGAATTCTAAAGCGGGAATAACATATGGCTTCCAACTATCTGTCATTTGAAGCCATTTGTTTTTGTACCTTGAAGATGATTTCTGTATCTGTTGATTTACTCCAGAGTAGAAGATTCCACAAGCCCGTAGTATGCTGATAGTAGTGCATCTATGTTTAAGGTTGCTGTAAGTTTGTAGAGAGCATATGCTAAGCTGCTGATCTTTTTACACAAATCTTCTATTTGTTTCTTCCAATTTAACTTTTTATCAACAGTAAGTCCCATATTAGCGATGGTATACCAAATATTCTCTTGTGTTTTCATCAATATTAAGTGTTATTTACCCGGCATTTTGACCAATTTCAACTGTTGTAAATTCTGTGTGTCAACGAGAGTCAATTGGGCCCGATTGCTCAGTTGTTAGTACCCCTGCCTTCTGAACTGAGGGCTGTGGGTTCGATTCCTACCCAAGACAAATATTTGTGTGATGAACATAGATGTTTGTTCTGCGTCTGGGTGTTATATTGTACTCTATGTATGTATTTACAAAACAAAAAAGTACCTAAGTATTATATCAGTTATCTGGTTCCCATAGTACAAGCTTTAGCTTAGTTGGGGGCTAGATGGCGCTGTGTGAAATGTCCACACATATTTATTTATAATTATTGATACTTAAAAATAAGTTAACTTGATTGTTCTAAATTTAGATGTATGGCTTACGTTCATCATACTATACAAATTATTTACATGGATGATTTCATGTATCTAAGAGGTACACGAAACTACACACACATGAAAATAAAAATTATCGAAAAATCATCCGTTTTATTGTAAGAAATGTCAGTTTGCAATAAATCAACAGTTTATAAATAACAGTTTTTTTTTCGTTTTTGTTTTAACTATCAGGTTTTGGTTTTTTATATAATTTTAAACCTTCAGTCAAATATAACCTTTATATTTTATTATTTGATAATGGATGACAACTGATTTCACGATGAAAATAATCAATGTAGTTTGATTGAACCTTACACCTGTATTTTTGTCTTTTAGGCCTATGTAACTACCATTACTTAGGTATCTGTAATTATACTATCAAGCATTCTATGGTATAACTGGATTTCACTAGGAAATGTCATATTTTGAAGGCCCAGAATTTTGAGAGGAGCTTGGAGAATTATGAAGAAAGCAAGTAACTAACAACTATTTACATTTGATGAGTTTAGGTCCAGTGGCACAGTTGTACATCCTGTGACTAGATCTACACTCATTGATTGTTTGTAGATATTCAACAGCAAGACCTACTTTACATTGATTAAATACTGAAGAATCAAGACTAAATCAAATAAATATACATAATAATTATAAATTCGGATTTCAATTGGTGCACTGGTGTACTCCACTGTTTATTCATAACTTATGTGTTTTTATAGTCAAAGTAATAAGTAATTTCAATTCAACTTAATCTTGTAATAACCTAAAACTAAGAATTCGTCCTAGCGAATCTTGCCATCATAATAATATAGGGTAGGCCCTTCCCGATCGCTGCGCGTGCCACTGCACCGCTTCGAAAACGGCAACGTAAAATCAAGGCATAACTTCAGCAAAAGAATTGTATATCTCAAACATAGACTATTTAATAGGGTGAATTCTGTGTTTTCAAATTAACTTTATAAGTTCAAGAAGATACTGAAAAGGAAGACGATGTCTCATGGACCATCCATCTCTAAAAGTTTTTACTTGATGATATTTGTGGGCGAGTATGCTTCTGGTGCATGTTTGTCGCAATCATGACTAGATCCATACTCGTCTGCAGCCATCAACTAAACCGGAAAATAGTAAACATTTATAGAAAAATTACATGGTTGGATGTTGGATGGATAGGAATGTCAAGATGATATTTTTCATATTTTAGTAAATTTTTAAATAGCAGGATTCAATGAGGCGTTTTATTTAAAAAAAAGCTATAATTTTATAAAGACCGATAGATGGCGTTAAAATGGGGGTTTTGAGTTCTGTCATTGTTAAGATAGTTATGTATGAGTTTAGGTTCTTATCCTTATTTTATGGAAGGCATATACTCTAATGGCTTTCTATCGACAAATCGACAACGTACTCTGTGATTCACTCAACTGAATTTGACATTTCCTAGGGGTCTAGCAAAGATCACAAACGCTCACGCTATCGCCAAGCGATAACTCAAAAAATGTATTGAAATGACATTCACTGCAGAAAAGTTAGCAATTTCCGAAATGTCATTTCAGTACATTTTAGAGTTAGCGTTGGCGTTAGCGTTAGCGGTTGGTATCTTTGCTACACTCCTGGTTTTCTGTGGTTTGAAACTACGACCATGTTTGGAATATGTGGTTACTACGCCATCTAGTAACAGAAGCAGAACTAGTTTTTTTTTAAATAAAACGTCTCATTGTAAATCCTTTGTTTATTTTTATGCAGTTCTACTCTAATAAATAGTTTTAAGACATTGTAAAATTCTATGGTAGGACAACAGCCCAGTTTCTGTCGTTTACTATTCCTTATCAATGTTTTATTAGTGCGTCCGCTTAGGGTCAAAAAAGGCCCGAATATTTCACTTTGTGATACCAGCACCAAATTTTAGTATGTTGTTAAACATGTTATTTTACGTCAAAAACTGTCGGGACCCCACCTGTAAAGTACCTAGATCCGAAGATATGACGTCATCAAAATGGCGCCCGCCATATTTTTAAAATCGCAAATATTTCTGATTCTATGCACCCAATATATATGTGTGGGGTGTCAAATGAAAGAGAATGAAATGTTCTATAATACTAGCTCAATAGTATAAATACAAAAATATTTTAAATTATATGTAAATTTAATCGATAGCAAATACTTATTTTTAATTACAGCATCGGAAGTATACACAATAGCCAAAAGTGATGTATGGCAAACGTAACAAGTAAACTCATCAGCTATCCAATAAAAAACCTGCACTCACTTGGATGAATAATATCTTAGTTGACCCGTTGTTAGTAAATTGCTTCCTCAAGTCCTTATGGGTGTTATTAGGTGAAAATTAATTAATTTTGGGAATACCAGCACCAAATCTATAAAATATTTTAGTATGCTGTTAAATATGTTATTCTATGTTAAAAACCGTCAGGACCCCACTTGTAAAATATTTTAATCCGGGGATATGACGTCATCTATATGGCAGCAACCATATTTTGAAAATTGTGAATCTTCCTGATTCTTTGAACCTTACACACATGTGTGGGGTGTCAAATGAAAGATAATTAAATACTTCATAATACTGTAACACAACATTCGCTCAATAGTACAGTTACCAAAGTTTTTTAAATGATATGAAAATCGAATCTACAAAAAGTACCTATTTTCAGTTACAGCATCGGATGTATACACGATAGGCAAAAGTTATGTAGGGCAAATATAACGAGAAACTCATGTGCTATTCAATAAAAAAAAACGGAAGTTAATCGGGTGAACCATGTCTTAGTTAAGCCGTTGTAAGTCGCTGCCTCAGGTGTTATTATGTATAAACTAGCTACTACCCGCGGCGTTGCCACGCGTGGACTACATTATATATGGCTATTACGCTAATTATTATCCTTGATATTCCTGGACCAATTTTGATGAAATCTCCACTCATGGCTACTTAAATATAGAATTTTCGATGATATTTCGATAAGTATCATCGAACTCATGATTAATTAAAACCTATATTAAATTAAAATCTAGGCTTTCAAAACATTTTTACAATAGGGCAAAGTCTAGCAAAGATACCAACCGCTAACGTTAACGCCAAATACTAACTCCAAAATGTACTGAAATGACGTTTCGGAAATCGCTAACTTTTCCGTAGCGAATGTCATTTCGATACATTTTTGGAGTTAGCGTGAGGCGTTAGCGAGTGATTGTGATCTTTGCTAGACCCCCAGGGCATTTTACATAACATGTTTCGTACACAGATTAGAGAAAAAATCTACTTCGTATCATTCCAAAGAGTATTATTATACTTCTGTATCATTCAAAGAGTATATAATTTATACGTAACGTAAGAGTATCATTGGCCCACTGCATTAGCCTATGGTGGTAATAGTATGCATTGGCCCTCAGACCTGTGGGCCAAACATAAACGTCATGTAATGACTAAAATAGGCGTAGCAAGGGTCAAGATTATACTCCCAAGGGTAAAGCTCTAACTATCACGGTTCATGAGATACAGCCTGGTGACAGACAGACAGACAGCCTGACAGACGTCGTCATTCCGTTTTGGGTTCGGAACTCTATTACTAAGGCTTCGCTGTTCGTCTGTCCGTCTGTCACCATCAGGCTGTATCTCATGAACCGTGATAGTTAGACAGCTGAAATCTTCACAGATGATATATTTTTGTTGCCGCTATTACAAAAAATACAGAATAAAATAAGTATTTAACCCCTTAAATACTTATTTTATTCTGTATTTTAGTATTTTTTCTCTCTCATACATCAAACGTTTTTTTGCTAGTTTTTATAGATAATGATACGGAACCCTTCGTGCGCGAGCCCAACTCGCACTTGGCCGGTTATTTCTCTAATCTGCGGGCACTAAGTATAATTAACATGTTTGTATCTTGAATGCAATCGATTCATACTACTTACATATTATTTGATGGTATATCTATTTTACTCCAAAAACCCCAAACAACCTGCAAGGGCTTAAATAGAAAAACTAATAATGGTTAATCAAATCTAATAAATTGTAAAATTTCATTCTACTGTTTAATGCATATTACTACCGAAATTAACTTCTATTACTCTTTGTTCATGGCCTTACACACGTTTTTTTTCTTTAATTTGTGCCTCCAGATGGACTTTACGTGAAACATGTGAAATATTCAATAACAACACGACGAAAAATTACTATACTTAACACTGGCTAAATACACCATGTGTGGAGCCATAATACAACATAAAAAAAATTACTGTGACACAAACTAACCGTCAGTAGCCAAAAAAATTCACCATGAAGCGGCCATGTTGTATAAAATTCCGTCCGGTTTCGTAATGATATTTGAAATGAAATGAAATGAAATGAAATGAAATGATCTTTATTCCCGATACACAATATCGCGAAAGGAACATTATAACACGGAACATAATAATAAGAAACTTATATTATTATTATTATTATTATCTTAATCTTATCTTATCTTAATCTTAATCTTAACAGATATATAAAGCTAAAAAACGGTGACAGATGATTTATTGACATGAATGTTTTCGTAAGAAGGAGCCATCGGACGACCTTACAATCTATGAGAGATATGTACGGAAAAATCCCGAGGCCAAAAATTAAATATGTCAGCATCAGAAAGTGGTACCAGGAAGAAGTTCCAGATGGGATCTCGGAAACGGTAAGAGATAAAGATAAACTAATTGAACAAAAATGTAGTAAACCTTGGGACGATTCTAAATAAACAATAAAAAAAGGTACCTCTTATACAAAAAAACATATTTTTCATACAAAAACCGAAAAATACTTACTCAGAAAGTCATATATTCCTGTCCTGTCATCCAGTAAGAAACTCTATAGACCCTTGAATAAGGTCGATAATCGTATGAAATAAGATGGCCGCATACGGCTAACTTCTGTTCGGTGCTGGTAAATAATAATGTGATCTATGGTCTATGGTGGATGGAGTGCGACCACTTGGGCAGATTTCTGCCATTTGGGCAGATTTCAAATTTACACTGTAATGATAAATAAAAAGTGTATACGTTTTAAAAATGTGTTGTTATGAGCATACATACATAAGATATTATGAGAAAAAATGTAGAATCCGCCATTTTGAAAATTTCATTCGTTAAACAGCTGATCTTCCTTATTACGCTGAAACTACATTAGTATTAGATATTACACACAGTATTAGATATTTTGAGCTTACGTATGTTGTGGTAGTAATAGAAATTTCAGGTTATATTGGAAAAAAAGTTTCTTCGCTCCGAATGAAAATCGATTACAACATATTTTAGTCAATTTTGACATCCACCGTTTCCCAAAATGGTTGCCATACGTTGTACTGTTGATGTGACTACCAAACGCGACGACGAGCGAAGCGAGGAGGAGCTTCAAACTACTTACCGCGACGACGAGCGAAGCGAGGAGGAGCTTCAAACTACATACTGCGACGACGAGCGAAGCGAGGAGGAGCTTCAAACTACTTACCGCGACGACGAGCGAAGCGAGGAGGAGCTTCAAACTACCTATCGCGACGACGAGCGAAGCGAGAAGGAGCTTCAAACTATCTACCGCGACGACGAGCGAAGCGAGGAGGAGCTTCAAACTACTTACCGCGACGACGAGCGAAGCGAGGAGGAGCTTCAAACTACTTACCGCGACGACGAGCGAAGCGAGGAGGAGCTTCAAACTACCTACCGCGACGACGAGCGAAGCGAGGAGGAGCTTCAAACTACCTACCGCGACGACGAGCGAAGCGAGGAGGAGCTTCAAACTACCTCTTTGAAGAAATAAGACTGTCTAGATGACAAATACATTTTGTAACATTATTATCTTTATCATTTTCAGGTTACAAAAGAAGAGAAAGAGTCAAAAAAACTGCCCAAAACCTAGATTTTTACCATATAAGCATGTAACTGTGCTGCTGGAACTTAGGAAATGATTCCAATAGTGGTAAAGATCCTGTAAGAACTATTAAAAATGTAAGATAAGAAGAATCTAAATGTAATATCCTGAAGGACTGAAACAGTGTTTGTGAATTAATGTGGTAGAATAATAATTAGAAAATGGTGTCTCCAAGTTTCTTTGGTCCCTTGATTTTTTTTATAACACCGATTTGCTATGTTCAAGAGTCCATGAAAGTACTATCACAATATACCTACCTAATTTCATTAAGATCATAGAATGACGATAAATAATTTCAAATGTAAGAGTATCAATATTTTATTATAATTTGGACTTGGATTGCATTATTAAATTAAAGGTAATCAATCAGACACAAACCAATTTTATTTATTTATTTATCTAAGATTCACAGCGTAGGCAGACCACCCACTAAGTGGACCGATGACCTGGTGAAAACTGTGGCAAGCCGATGGATGCAGAAGGTGAGCAGCCGCTCAAAGTGGCACTCTCTGGGGGAGGCCTATGTTCAGCAGTGGATTATGATGAACTATGATGAACCATCAGCTCCTCGCAGTAGGTACTGACCAGATCAATAATTACTATTAGGTACCAGGTTTAAACATAAATTTAGATATGCCTTGCATGAGACCAGTAGGTAAGTACAATCTATGTATGTATTTTTAGCTAACAGGCAATTTACTAATATTATTTCCCTTCACTTGAAACTACCTACATACATTGAAAAACTAAATAAAATACCATTAACTTTGCTAAGGTTGTATTTGGAACATCTGTGAATAAATGGATTCTATAATTAATTGTTCACCTGTTGCAACTGAAATCATTAAATTCATTATGTGTCCCACGGGCAGCTGTGCGCTGGCTGCCTGCATAGACATGGCAAGTTATACTATAAAAAAAATGGGAGGTAAATTCTATGGCTGTCTGTCAAACAACCTATACAATATAACCTTTTCTATTTCTGAATTAATAACACTAAAAAAAGTATATTAATAAATAATAATGTTTTGTTACAATCACCAGATCAATTCGTTTTTTAAATTTAGAGGATAAGTAGGTATCTACCTAATTAGATATGCTGTATAGGTACCTAAGTGTAAATGAATGGTATATCTAAGTAAGTAAAAGAAATGTATTGTGTCTTTTCTTTTCCTTATTCCTGGTCAGAGCGAATAGCATGAGATATTAGCTGTCCATTTTGACAGATTTACCCTAATTACTGAACCCGACTGAAAAAAACATCATGAGTTCTCATTAAGATAGATAGGTACCTACTAAGTGGATATTTTTAACAAACCCACACTAATCCAGGGTAAAGTTGTTTAAATAAATAAACTAAGTATAGTTACTTTAAGTGTGTGGACATTTCACACAGCCCCATCTAGCTCCAAACTAATAGTCTTATTACACCTGCCGCAATCAGGGTATAAGCATAGCTTGTACTATGGGAACCAGATAACTCATATAATACATAGATACATTTTTGTTTGTAACTACATATATAGAATACAATATAACACCCAGATACGGAACAAACATCTAACTTCATCACACAAATGTTTGTCTCTGGTAGGAATCGAACCCACAGCCCTCGGTTCAGAAGGCAGGGCTACTACCAGCTGAGCCATCGGGCCTATCGATAATATAGCTAAGTTTAGGACACACAGTATGTCGTTGCTTGGATGTGGTTGACATTCCATGTAGGCGCCCGCGCGTCCTAAACTGAGCTTTATTTCCATGCATTTTGAATGGAATAGGAAGCCGTCTGTGCCATGTCGGCGCCCGACGCCATTTATGTGTGGCCTGCGCTAAGGTAGCAGAGGAATAGTTATTTTGTTTTTTGTTTCTCTCTGTAGTAGAAATAGGCTAAGATAAAACACTGAGTAGCTATTTCACTGTGGCCCAACTGCCATGAAATTATGCCCAATTGTACAGCAGCTGTTACAAACTTTCATATATTGACTAAACAGGGGTATACTTACAGTATATTATACATATCAATCAAGTATATTACTATATTTTTTTAATATAAGTAACTAACTTTCTACAAACAAAGAGGTGGTGTAAAGTAAGTGCGCATCACATTGTCACCATGGGCAAGAAGAAATACCCATGGTCTACCCAGGTGAACTCTGGTGGACCATGGATTGAATCTTGCTATAGATTGACACTTGACAAGCACTTCATATATTTTATTGTAAATAAGGTATTGTGATGTATTGTAATCTGTAAAAATAACGCTGTTTCCTTATTAGTTTTCATGGACCTAATAAGAAACCTTTGATTGAGACCTAAAACCTTTTTTTATTTCATCCATGTTAGTTTCATTAAAAATGTCTGTTTCATATGGTACATAATGGGATTGATTTAATCATTGTTTCCACTGCTGAACACAGGCATCCCATTAACACCCCACTTGGATGCTTATCATAGAGGGGTTTGCCATAAGCACCCATAGAGGTTTAAATATGTACTAGAAGTCTTTGTAACCACCACACTTGGCTTGGTGATCGGCTGAACGCAGACGATTCTAATGTGCCGAGGAGAATGTTGCTGTCTATTTTCTGGATATTCCATTCCAGACCACAAAACAAAAATCAGGATTCTACAAGTTGAGTTGGAAAAACTTCTTGATTTTGAGCTCTGCGACGGAATAATGTCGCAATTTTGCCAGTGTTCTCACGTACCATGGACCACGTACTGTAAGACAAGACAAGTGACGGGAATAATCTCAAGAATACTATCAGAATAATCTGTCTGGACAACTCGCAGGTACCTACGGATTTTTATCTTCATTCTACAACAAAAATATAAAATTATAAATAAACATTCTTTTTTTTTCTAATTCAAAGCGCTGAAACTGACAAAGACAACTTATAAATGGCATTGACATTTAACAGCACTTTTTTTTGTTATATTTTGGCTCCACACATAGTGTATTTAGCCAGTGTCAAGTATTGTCATTTTTCATCATGTTTAATGTTAATAGAATATTACACGTAAAGTCAAGTCTTAGTCATAGTCATAGTCCAGTCTAAGTCAGGTAGTTATAGTCCAGTCTAAGTCATGCTCCAGTAAAGTGGTGGCAACTTTACTAGAAGCTTCTATGGCATTTTGGAAGCAACACGAAAAATCACGTTCCACCACATTATATCACTTGCCTACACTCATGCTCGTAATTCAGCACTTAATGCGTAAAACGCCACCAATTTTAAACATTGAAAACACTGGAAATAGCACAAGTTTTGAGAAATAATACAATGAATGACGTGAACATTTCCGCGTTCCCGCCAAAAACTTTGTAATATTTATTTACCTGTCTGTCTGCCGTCAAGCGTTAGCGTATAATAGTCTGCGCCCGTCTTGTACTTTTATCACAGATTACTTATACGTAGCATGACTTTTATCAAAGACTTTTTTTTATCCTATATCCACAGAGTAACTTAACCCAATTTCTTTACTTGGCAAGGTATATGTCGCTATGAATGTTGCAATGAACCTTACACACTCTTGTTCGTAAAAGTCAAACTTTGCTCCATCATATAGTGGTAGTTCATCTGAGTGTATAGTAGATTTGTTTTTCTCTAATCTGTGGCTCTGTCTTAGTTTGTGGTACTTTTTTCTTTGGGCCAACTATTTTTTTTTTTCTCTAATCTGTAGGGCAGACTTCAACTAAAGAGTATATAATTTACTAACTTCAACTCTTCCTTATAGGCAAAGAAAGAGTATCAAATCGTTTTAGAAAAAGGTGGAGTTGAGTCTTTTTATTTTTGACGCTGTTTAGCATTTTCTGCAAGTGTCAATGCCAATGTCGAGCGGAGAAAATGACAGCTGATAACGGCATATTGTGCTATCAAAGTCATTTGTTATCTGACAATTTTTTATTTTTTTATTTTTGTTATATTTTGGCTCCACACATAGTGTATTTAGCCAGCGAAATGTATTAAACAAATTATTTTGATATGACATAACTGTACAAATGTATTTTTTTTAAGTTTGACTCATCGACTAAACGCTACTTAGCCGGTAGGTATCAAGTTCGGTACTTACATAATCTAATAACCTAACTTCAACACTAACCTATTTTTACCTAACAACTGAATACTTTCGGGAACCTTGATAAAAATTGACACTCTTTGAAGAAACAAAACAAAATGACCGCCATACAAAATTAAAACACGCACACAATCGGAACTTATAGAAGCCGACAAGGCGTGTTTGGACTCATAACAAAGGAACAACGGAGGCTTTCTCATAGACTTAAAATAATTCCAAGATGGCAGATTCAAAATGGCGTCCGATTTTATAGTAACTCAGATCCTGATATTTTATATTTGGGGATTTTAAAAGAGGCTGATTTCAAATTTTGACCTTTTACATGACTGACAGCATTTTTCAAGAAGGCCGCCATGCAAAGTCAAGCGCATTATCATTTTCTTTGAAAAATACCCCTGTTTTGTACTAATTCTTGCAAAATTTAAAGTTTAGCACAAAGTATAAGACTTTTATAAATACAACAGCCACGAAAACGTCCTCGCGGGCCGCACGCGGCCCGCGCACGGAGCAAAATACTAGTTATAATATATAAAGTTCGTTACCCACTCACTCACTCACTCACTGACTGACATTTTTGTTCCCGAGCTCCTGGAAGTGGTGGAGAAAAACCGAGTAAGAGGTTGTATAGAGATCGGTCACGTGACAACCAGAAAAATCTGACATCAGCAAAAAGTCGTCTCCTTGATGGAACTGGTCAACGGCTCTCGGAAACTAAAAGTCGGATGGGTGACCTGTTTTAACTAAAGTTGTAGTAAACCTTGGGACGCTTGGAGAGAAATAAAAAAAAATAGGGGTTGCCATACAAAAAAATAAAAATTCCATACAAAATTGAAACGCTTATAAATCGGAAACGGTAAGAGGTAGGTGGGGTGTGTTCGACCAAATGTCATAGAGGAGGATGGGCGCTTTCGGATGGTCGTCATGAAAATCCAAGATGGCGGATCCAAGATGGCGGCCATTTTGAAAGTTGGTCCGATCGGGCTGATTTTTTGCATCGGGGGGTTTTTGGGGTCCCTGATTCGATATTTGAAAAAATATTTTGGATCCCGCCATTTTTAAAGATGGCTGCCATACAAATTTTTTTTTTCATTTTTGGCTCATTGTTTCTCGATACCTATGGGAAATTTTGAACTTTTTTTTTTAAATTTGTATGAAAGTGGACAATCGAAATTCAAAATATTTCATGAACTGGTCTTCCGACCTTCCATCATAGTGACCATCAACGGCCTGGCTAAACGATGTGAGATGGGTCATATGCGTTCTCAGGAATGTTATAGCAAACCCTGGGACGATTTTAGAGAAAATAAAAAAAATCCAAAATGGCGGAAAAAAAAATCTTCCATACAAATTTAAACCGGAAATGACGTCGAAACCATGATACTTTAGTATAAAGAGCACGAACTAATATTGTTTGGAGGCCAAAAGGGAAAAGAACACCAACTTTTTTTTTTCAAAATGGCGGAAATTTTGGTCATGGCGGAAAAAAAAAATTCTCCGATCCGGATCAAAATCGATACCTGACGGTCCCCAAGGATGCTGATCAACATTCTAAAATCAAATTTTGACATGCGCCATTTTTCAATAGGGTTGCCATACAAAGGTGATTTTAACGAAATATGAACTTTCCTTTTTTACGCCTCCAATATGAATGTAATAGAAAAGTTGTTTCTGGGGATCGAGTAAAGATGTATAAAGGAACAAAACAGAACACAAATGAAATTGATTTTTTCAAGATGGCGGATGGAGACGTATCGACTTATAGAAAAAGTTATCCGATCCGGATGAAAATCGATATCTAAGACTCCCCCTAGATACTTAGCAAGAATATGGGGAAAAAAATTTTGATTCCGCCATTTTGAAAAATTTCATTCATTTTACCGAACTTTTTTATGGATCTCCAATCCGTATGAAAATTGATATCTAAGTGTCCCCAAGGATACTGATTAACATGCTTTAGCTTCTTTTAGACATCCACCGTTTTTCAAAATGGCTGCCATACATATTTTCAAAACCACTAATGCGACGACGAGCGAAGCGAGGAGGAGCTTCAAACTACCTATCGCGACGACGAGTGAAGCGAGGAGGAGCTTCAAACTACCTAACGCGACGACGAGCGAAGCGAGGAGGAGCTTCAAACTACCTACCGCGACGACGAGCGAAGCGAGGAGGAGCTTCAAACTACCTACCGCGACGACGAGCGAAGCGAGGAGGAGCTTCAAACTACCTACCGCGACGACGAGCGAAGCGAGGAGGAGCTTCAAACTACCTACCGCGACGACGAGCGTAGCGAGGAGGAGCTTCAAACTACCTATCGCGCCGACGAGCGAAGCGAGGAGGAGCTACAAACTACCTATTGCGATGACGAGTGAAGCGAGGAGGAGCTTCAAACTACCTATTGCGACGACGATCAAACTACCCATTGCTACGTTTACAATGTTTTACTAATGCGACGTTTTTTAATTGGCTTTAGCTAATCTAACCTAACTTCAACACCACTAACCTTTTTTTACCTAACAACTGAATATTTTCGGGAACCTTGAATAAAATAGACACTCTTTGAAGAAACATAACAAAATGGCCGCCATGCAAAATTAAAAGGCGCACACTATCGAAACTAATAGTGGCAAGCATAGCGTGTTTGGACTCATGTTACAGAGAACAACGGAAGCTTTCTTACAGTCTTAAAATAATTCAAAGATGGCGGATTCAAAATGACGCCCGATTTTATAGTAACTCGGATTCGGCTGATATTTTATATTTGGGGGTTTTAAAGGATGCTGATTTCAAATTTTGACCTTTTACTTGACTGACAGCATTTTTCAAGATGGCCGCCATGCAAAGTCAAGCGCATTATCATTTTCTTTGAAAAATACCGTCGTTTTGTACTTGTACTTGCAAAATTTAAAGTTTAGCACAGAGTATAAGACTTTTATAAATACAACAGCCACGATAACGTCCTCGCGGGCCGCACGCGGCCCGCGCACGGAGGAAAATACTAGTTATAATATATAAAGTTCGTTACCCACTCACTCACTCACTCATGATTGACATTTTTGTTCCCGAACTCCTGGAAGTGGTGGAGAAAAACCGAGTATGAGGTTGTATAGAGATCGGTCACGTGACAACCAGAAAAATCTGACATCAGCAAAAAGTCGTCTCCTTGATGGAACTGGTCAACGGTTCTCGGAAACTACAAGTCGGATGGGTGACCTGTTTTAACTAAAGTTGTAGTAAACCTTGGGACGCTTGGAGAGAAATAAAAAAAATGGGGGTTGCCATACAAAAAAATAAAAATTCCATACAAAATTGAAACGCTTATAAATCGGAAACGGTAAGAGGTAGGTGGGGTGTGTTCGACCAAATGTCATAGAGGAGGATGGGCGCTTTCGGATGGTCGTCATGAAAATCCAAGATGGCGGATCCAAGATGGCGGCCATTTTGAAAGTTGGTCCGATCCGGCTGATTTTTTGCATCGGGGGGTTTTTGGGGTCCCTGATTCGATATTTGAAAAAATATTTTGGATCCCGCCATTTTTAAAGATGGCTGCCATACAAATTTTTTTTTTCATTTTTGGCTCATTGTTTCTCGATACCTATAGGAAATTTTGATCCTTTTTTTATTGGTTCGTATAAAAATAGACGTTCTTAATTCAAAACATTTGATGACCTGGTCTTCCGACCTTCCATCATCGTGACCATCAACGGCCTGGCTAAACGATGTGAGATGGGTCATATGCGTTCTCAGGAATGTCATAGCAAACTCTGGGACGATTTTAGAGAAAATAAAAAAAATTCAAAATGGCGGAAAAAAAAATCACCCATACAAATTTAAACCGGAAATGACGCCGAAACCATGATACTTTAGTATAAAGAGCTCGAACTAATATTGTTTGGAGGCCGGAAGGGAAGATATCGAAAAAATTTTTTTTTCAAAATGGCGGAAATTTCGGTCATGCCGAAAAAAAAAGTTGCTCCGATCATGATGAAAATCGATATCTGAGGGTCCCCAAGGATGCTGATCAACATTCTAAAATCAAATTTTGACATGCGCCATTTTTCAATAGGGTTGCCATACAAAGGTGATTTTATCTAAATATGAACTTTCCTTTTTTACGCCTCCAATATGGATATAATAGAAAAGTTGTTTCTAGGGATAGAGTAACGATGTACAAAGGAACAAAACAGTATACTAATGAAATTGTTTTTTTTGAAGATGGCGGATGTAGACGTATTGACTTACAGAAAAAGTTATCCGATCCGGATGAAAATCGATATCTAAGACTCCCCTTAGATACTCAGTAAGAATATGGGAAAAAATTTTGATTCCGCCATTTTGAAAAATTTCATACATTTTACTGAACTTTTTTATGGATCTCCAATCCGTATGAAAATTGATATCTGAGTGTCCCTAAGGATACTGATTAACATGCTTTAGCTTCTTTTAGACATCCACCGGTTTTCAAAATGGCTGCCATACATACTGACAAAACCACCAACGCGACGACGAGCGAAGCGAGGAGGAGCTTCAAACCACCTACCGCGACGACGAGCGAAGCGAGGAGGAGCTTCAAACTACCTATCGCGACGACGAGCGAAGCGAGGAGGAGCTTCAAACTACCTACCGCGACGACGAGCGAAGCGAGGAGGAGCTTCAAACTACCTACCGCGACGACGAGCGAAGCGAGGAGGAGCTTCAAACTACCTACCGCGACGACGAGCGAAGCGAGGAGGAGCTTCAAACTACCTACCGCGACGACGAGCGAAGCGAGGAGGAGCTTCAAACTACCCATCGCGACGACGAGCGAAGCGAGGAGGAGCTTCATACTACCTACCGCGACGACGAGCGAAGCGAGGAGGAGCATCAAACTACCTATCGCGACGACGAGCGAAGCGAGGAGGAGCTTCAAACTATCGACCGCGACGACGAGCGAAGCGAGGAGGAGCTTCAAACTATCTACCGCGATGACGAGCGAAGCGAGGAGGAGCTTCAAACTACCCATCGCTACATTTACAATGATTTACTAATGCGACCTTTTTAATTGATTTTAGCTTATCTAACTAACCTGTCTTACTTAAGATCTAAATATTTTCAGGATCCTTGATTCAAATTGTCATATAATTGATAAACAAAACAAAATGACCGCCATACAAAATTAAAACACGCACACAATCGCAACTTATAGAAGCCGACAAGGCGTGTTTGGACTCATAACAAAGGCACAACGGAGGCTTTCTCATAGACTTAAAATAATTCCAAGATGGCAGATTCAAAATGGCGTCCGATTTTATAGTAACTCAGATCCTGATATTTTATATTTGGGGATTTTAAAAGAGGCTGATTTCAAATTTTGACCTTTTACATGACTGACAGCATTTTTCCAGATGGCCGCCATGCAAAAGTCAGATTAATTATCATTTTCTTTGAAAAATACCGCTGTTTTGTACTAATTCTTGCAAAATTACAAGTTTAAACTAAAGTATAACATTTTTATAAATACAACAGCCACGAAAACGTCCTCGCGGGCCGCACGCGGCCCGCGCACGGAGCAAAATACTAGTCATAATATATAAAGCTCCTCACCCACTCACTCACTCACTCACTGACTGACATTTTTGATCTCAGCTCCTGGAAGTGGTGGAGAAAAACCGAGTATGAGGTTGCATAGAGATGGGTCACGTGACCACCAGAAAAAGCTGACATCAGCAAAAAGTCGTCTCCTTGATGGAACCGGTCAACGGCTCTCGGAAACTACAAGTCGGATGGGTGACCTGTTTTAACTAAAGTTGTAGTAAACCTTGGGACGCTTGGAGAGAAATAAAAAAAAATGGGGGTTGCCATACAAAAAAACAAAAATTCCATACAAAATTGAAACGCTTATAAATCGGAAACGGTAAGAGTTAGGTGGGGTGTGTTCGACCAAATGTCATAGAGGAGGATGGGCGCTTTCGGATGGTCGTCATGAAAATCCAAGATGGCGGATCCAAGATGGCGGCCATTTTGAAAGTTGGTCCGATCCGGCTGATTTTTTGCATCGGGGGGTTTTTGGGGTCCCTGATTCGATATTTGAAAAAATATTTTGGATCCCGCCATTTTTAAAGATGGCTGCCATACAAATTTTTTTTTTCATTTTTGGCTCATTGTTTCTCGATACCTATGGGAAATTTTGAACTTTTTTTTTTTAATTTGTATGAAATTGGACAATCGAAATTTAAAATATTTCATGAACTGGTCTTCCGACCTTCCATCATCGTGACCATCAACTGCCTGGCTAAACGATGTGAGATGGGTCATATGCGTTCTCAGGAATGTCATAGCAAACCCTGGGACGATTTTAGAGAAAATAAAAAAAATTCAAAATGGCGGAAAAAAAAATCACCCATACAAATTTAAACCGGAAATGACGCCGAAACCATGATACTTTAGTATAAAGAGCTCGAACTAATATTGTTTGGAGGCCGGAAGGGAAGAATTCAAAAAAAATTTTTTTTCAAAATGGCGGAAATTAGGGTCATGGCGGAAAAAAAAGTTTCTCCGATCCGGATGAAAATCGATATCTGAGGGTCCCCAAGGATGCTGATCAACATTCTAAAATCAAATTTTGACATTCGCCATTTTTCAATAGGGTTGCCATACAAAGGTGATTTTATCGAAATATGAACTTTCCTTTTTTACGCCTCCAATATGAATGTCATAAAAAAGTTGTTTCTAGGGATAGAGTAACGATGTACAAAGGAACAAAACAGTATACTAATGAAATTGTTTTTTTTGAAGATGGCGGATGTAGACGTATTGACTTACAGAAAAAGTTATCCGATCCGGATGAAAATCGATATCTAAGACTCCCCTTAGATACTCAGTAAGAATATAGGAAAAAATTTTGATTCCGCCATTTTGAAAAATTTCATACATTTTACTGAACTTTTTTATGGATCTCCAATCCGTATGAAAATTGATATCTGAGTGTCCCTAAGGATACTGATTAACATGCTTTAGCTTCTTTTAGACATCCACCGGTTTTCAAAATGGCTGCCATACATACTGACAAAACCACCAACGCGACGACGAGCGAAGCGAGGAGGAGCTTCAAACCACCTACCGCGACGACGAGCGAAGCGAGGAGGAGCTTCAAACTACCTATCGCGACGACGAGCGAAGCGAGGAGGAGCTTCAAACTACCTACCGCGACGACGAGCGAAGCGAGGAGGAGCTTCAAACTACCCATCGCGACGACGAGCGAAGCGAGGAGGAGCTTCAAACTACCTACCGCGACGACGAGCGAAGCGAGGAGGAGCTTCAAACTACCTACCGCGACGACGAGCGAAGCGAGGAGGAGCTTCAAACTACCCATCGCGACGACGAGCGAAGCGAGGAGGAGCTTCATACTACCTACCGCGACGACGAGCGAAGCGAGGAGGAGCATCAAACTACCTATCGCGACGACGAGCGAAGCGAGGAGGAGCTTCAAACTATCGACCGCGACGACGAGCGAAGCGAGGAGGAGCTTCAAACTATCTACCGCGACGACGAGCGAAGCGAGGAGGAGCTTCAAACTACCCATCGCTACATTTACAATGTTTTACTAATGCGACCTTTTTAATTGATTTTAGCTTATCTAACTAACCTGTCTTACCTAAGATCTAAATATTTTCAGGATCCTTGATTCAAATTGTCATATAATTGATAAACAAAACAAAATGACCGCCATACAAAATTAAAACACGCACACAATCGGAACTTATAGAAGCCGACAAGGCGTGTTTGGACTCATAACAAAGGCACAACGGAGGCTTTCTCATAGACTTAAAATAATTCCAAGATGGCAGATTCAAAATGGCGTCCGATTTTATAGTAACTCAGATCCTGATATTTTATATTTGGGGATTTTAAAAGAGGCTGATTTCAAATTTTGACCTTTTACATGACTGACAGCATTTTTCCAGATGGCCGCCATGCAAAAGTCAGATCAATTATCATTTTCTTTGAAAAATACCGCTGTTTTGTACTAATTCTTGCAAAATTACAAGTTTAAACTAAAGTATAACATTTTTATAAATACAACAGCCACGAAAACGTCCTCGCGGGCCGCACGCGGCCCGCGCACGGAGGAAAATACTAGTTATAATATATAAAGTTCGTTACCCACTCACTCACTCACTCACTCACTCACTGACTGACATTTTTGATCTCAGCTCCTGGAAGTGGTGGAAAAAAACCGAGTATGAGGTTGTATAGAGATGGGTCACGTGACCACCAGAAAAAGCTGACATCAGCAAAAAGTCGTCTCCTTGATGGAACTGGTCAACGGCTCTCGGAAACTATAAGTCGGATGGGTGACCTGTTCTAACTAAAGTTGTAGTAAACCTTGGGACGCTTGGAGAGAAATAAAAAAAAATAGGGGTTGCCATACAAAAAAATAAAAATTCCATACAAAATTGAAACGCTTATAAATCGGAAACGGTAAGAGGTAGGTGGGGTGTGTTCGACCAAATGTCATAGAGGAGGATGGGCGCTTTCGGATGGTCGTCATGAAAATCCAAGATGGCGGATCCAAGATGGCGGCCATTTTGAAAGTTGGTCCGATCGGGCTGATTTTTTGCATCGGGGGGTTTTTGGGGTCCCTGATTCCATATTTGAAAAAATATTTTGGATCCCGCCATTTTTAAAGATGGCTGCCATACAAATTTCCTATCGCGACGACGAGCGAAGCGAGGAGGAGCTACAAACTACCTATTGCGATGACGAGTGAAGCGAGGAGGAGCTTCAAACTACCTATCGCGACGACGATCAAACTACCCATTGCTACGTTTACAATGTTTTACTAATGCGACGTTTTTTAATTGGCTTTAGCTAATCTAACCTAACTTCAACACTAACCTTTTTTTACCTAACAACTGAATATTTTCGGGAACCTTGAATAAAATAGACACTCTTTGAAGAAACATAACAAAATGGCCGCCATGCAAAATTAAAAGGCGCACACTATCGAAACTAATAGAGGCAAGCATAGCGTGTTTGGACTCATGTTACAGAGAACAACGGAGGCTTTCTTACAGTCTTAAAATAATTCAAAGATGGCGGATTCAAAATGGCGTCCGATTTTATAGTAACTCGAATTCGGCTGATATTTTATATTTGGGGGTTTTAAAGGATGCTGATTTCAAATTTTGACCTTTTACTTGACTGACAGCATTTTTCAAGATGGCCGCCATGCAAAGTCAAGCGCATTATCATTTTCTTTGAAAAATACCGTCGTTTTGTACTTGTACTTGCAAAATTTAAAGTTTAGCACAAAGTATAAGACTTTTATAAATACAACAGCCACGATAACGTCCTCGCGGGCCGCACGCGGCCCGCGCACGGAGCAAAATACTAGTAAATATACTATACTCTTAAGCGATATTGCGCGATGCCAGGAACAGGTTCCGGCTCAGCATACAACTGAGGCTGCAACAACAACCTCAGTTACTGATTTTCAGCCGGAACCTACGTCATGACATCACGGACGCAACACACCTAATAATTTTGACCAAATTTTTTAATGATATTTGTATTTTAATATATCCTATGTTGTGCGCTGGTTATTTCTAAGCATATTAGTGCAACCCGCATGAAAATCAGTTCAGTATCTAGGGATTTGTTCAATAACAAACAAACAAACAAACAGCTACAAATTATTGTCCCTAGATGGCGTTAGATACGATAAATTAGAAAATGTATGGAGAAGGGTAAAAAGCCTTGTAGTCCTGCATCGCGGTTACGATATTTTTTGAACAATAGAACCTATGGGATAAATTAGATTTGACATCATTATGTGTGTGTTCCATAGCGCATCAGAATTACACATTTATTATATGTAGGGATGATTCATTTTGAGAATACCAGCACCAAATCTATAAAATATTTTAGTATGCTGTTAAACATGTTATTCTATGTTAAAAACCATGAGGACCCCATCCGTAAAATATTTGAATTTGGATATATGACGTCATCAAAATGGCAGTCACCATATTTTGAAAATTGCGATTATGTCTGATTCTATGAGCCATGTATACACGTGTGGGGTGTCAAATGAAAGATAATTAAATATTCTATAATACTGTAACACACAAAATTCGCTCAATAGTACAATTACGAAAATATTTTAAATTATATGGAAATTGAATCGATAAAAACACCTATTTTCAATTACAGCATCGGGAGTATGCCCGATATACAAAAGTAATATACAGCAAACAAAACGAGCAATACATCTGCTATCCAATAAAAAAAACCGGAACTCAATCGGATGAATAATGGCTAAGTTAGACCGTTGTTAGTAAGCCGCTCTATCAAGTCCGCGCGGGTGTTAAAATAGTTAACTTAATGAACACCAGCTGGTATCATTCATTGAGTTCCGGTTTTTTTTATTGCATAGCTGATGAATTCCTCGTTATGCCTGCCGTAAATTGTTTTTGCCTATAATATATATTTCCGATGCTGTGATTAAAAATAGGTGGTTGTTATCGATTCAACTTCCAAATAATTATAATTTTTTCGTAACTATACTAATGAGCGAATGTTGTGTGTTACAGCATTATAGAAAATTTTGTTCTCTTTCGTTTGTCACCCCAAACCTGTATATTAGATTCATAAAGTCAGAAATATTCGAAATTTTCAAAATACGTCGTCCACCATATTAATGACGTCATATCTCCCGATCCAAATACTATACTAACGGGGTCCTGACGGTTTTTTCAGCATACTAAATTATTTTATAGATTTGGTGTTACTATTCTCAAATTCAAATATTTTCCACCTAATAACACCCGCGGGAAATTGAGGGAGCGATTTACTAACAACGGCCTTACTAAGACATTATTCATCCGATTGAGTCCCGGATTTTTTGTTGGATAGCTGATGAATTGCTTGTTATTTCTGCTATACATAGTGCTTACGTAACGTGTATACTTTCGATGCAATAATTGAAAAAATATGTGTTGTTTTTGATTCAATTTTCATATATTTTGAAATATTTTCGTATCTGTACCATTGAGCTAATGGTGTTCTTAATAGCATTATAGAGCATTTCATTCACTTTCATTTGACACCCCACACATGTGTATAGGGTTTATAGAATCAGAAGAAATATTTGCAATTATAAAATTACGGTGGTCGCCATTTTGATGACATCATATCTTTAGATCCAGGTACTTTACAGGTAGGATCCCGACAGTTTTTAACATAGAATAACATGATTAACAACATACTAAAATTTGGTGCTGGTATCACAAAGTGAACTATTTTTAACCTAAGCGAAGGGACTATATTGAAAACTAAATGATGTAATTTGTCGCCTGCAGTCAGTACCAGTTGTACCATACCACCATACCATTAATGGTACTAGTGGGACAATTAGTTTCCAATTATACCATCAATGGTAGTAGTGGGACAATTCGGTTCCGAATGTACCATCAATGGTACTAGTGGGTCAATTCGATTCCAATTGTACCATTAATGGTACTAGTGGGACAATTCTGGGTACATTTGGGACAGCTGCATTGTATAGTACAGTTACTAGTGAACAATAGATAAGATTATGCATTATGTAATACACTGTTTGTATATTACAGAGACTAAAAGTAGAAAGTGAATCCAGTAATCAAAATGAACTATGTCCAGCCACATATTCTCCAACTGTGTGAGTTTTATTACATTTTTATTATTGAATTTTTGTCTAGGTAGGTTTTTTTATGAGAATGAATGACGTGGCGATCAAATCGATCACCTGATGTTAAGTGACTCGGCCGCCCATAACAGTTACAGTGTCACTCGGGACTTTAAAATAATAAAGTTTCGCGTGTCACTGCACTGCGCACGTCATCCTGAGACATCACACAGTTTAGCAATCAGATTACTACACTGTGTAATCAGGTCATAAAATCTCATTTGCCCAGTAATTTCACTAGCTACAATGCCCTTCAAACCGGAACACAGTAGTGCTTGCACACTACTGCTTGGCGGCAGAATAACTGGCAAAGCGGTTGTACCTGTCTAGACGAACATTGCAGAAAAAACCTTCCACCTAGTAAAGGTAAGTAGGACCTACCACAGCTTTACTAGTAATATTACCCGTGGTACACCCAGATATGTTCAAGTGGGCCAGGGGAAGAAAAAAATTCCTGTAGTCCACCCAGGTGAACCACGGGCAATGCCCGGTAATTTGGCCACCAAGCAATTAGTCAAGCACTATTGTGTTTCGATCTGAAAAGCTCTGTTATGTTGGCTAATTAAATAACTGAAAATAATTTATAAGACTTTATGATCAGCTAGCTCATAGCTCAAATAAGCTATAACTTGATTGCAACTGACACATAATTTTATTATAATGATTATATGGATTTGACAGTTTCAATGCTCAGTTTACGTGCATATTTAAATAATTAAATTTCTCCTGTTGCATTTCAATCACAGAAGTTCCATGATCACCATTTCCATGATAACCCACTGCAGGGTTATCATGGAAACCCTACCTATCTACCTAAAGTGGTTATGGTTGAGCAGGTCGGCTATAACCCAGAGGCGGTGGGTTCAATTCCCGTGACAGGACAAGTATTTGTGAAAAAAAAACAATACTGATTATGTGCACAATACAATGTGCAGGGCAATACTCAGGGGTATTGGTTGTTGGACCATTTTTTTTTTTTTTTTATCATTGATAGGCTAACATTTGACCACGGTCTCACCTGATGGTAAGTGATGACGCGGTCGACGATGGAGCATGCTTGCCTAGAAGATACCGGTTCACTCTAGCCTTAAAAACTCCCAGATTATATTTGTCAGGAAACAATGACGCTGGTAAGGTGTTCCATTCCTTCGCTGTCCGAATTATAAACGAAGAATCAAACCGCTTTGTACGTATTCGAGGAATCTCTACCATATACGGATGCCGTGTTTCCGTGCGTCTTGATGTCCGGTGGTAAAATGGGGATGGGGGAATTAAGCTGTGCAATTCCACCATTGTCCTCGTAGTTCCTAGTTAGGGCCCACGATGTATGTCAACTTGGGCGTTGAGATTGGTACGGAGATTGGCAGTCATTTAAATATGTTTTCGTATAAATATTTGATAGCCAAGAAGCGATTCTTAATATAAAGTTGTAGTCCAACTAGCTGGGCCACTTAGTGTTACGAGTTACGAAGGACCAAGATAGCATATTTCCAAATTTTTCTTAATAAAATAATGCTGCAAAATACTTAAATACGATCACTTATGATCGGCTCAACATAGATAATTATTTTATTTGTTTGTTTATCGGTACTCCTACTATCATTTTATAAATTTCCGCGAGGTCACGCCTCTGCCTCAATATTATTGGTATTGGGTTCACGCTTATCTTCCGTTGATCTACTAATCAGATTATGTAATGCAAGCGACACGGACAAAGTACTTACTAACAAAGCATATACCTAATAAAAGGTATCGTAATATTTCAGTGCATCAGCTAAATACGCTTCGAGAGGTAACGCTGGGACAGTTGTACATTCCTACGGAGACGAGAAGTTGTTGCAATTAATATCGGAGCCCAACGGACCAAATAGCACACTGAACTGTAGAGTAATACAAATCCCTAATGACGATGGCGATACAAACACCAAAGCTATGTAAGTATAGTAGTATAAAACCAGTACACATGAGTTTACTGCCCATTATAAATGTAGCAAGTTGAAATGGTAATGGGCAGGCCACATCGCTCGTAGACCTGTCAACCGATGGGGAAGAAAGGTTCTCGAGTGGCGACCACGAAACGGAAGACGCAGAGTGGGAGCCTACCCCACTAGGTGGACCGACGATGAAAGCCGCGAGGAGCCGATGGATGCAGGAGATGAGCAACCGCTCAAAGTGGCGCTCTCTAGGGAATCCTATGTTCAGCAGTGGACGTGTTCAGGCTTTTGATGATGAATTAATTTAGGGGTGAGAGAAATAGTATACCACCACTAATTAACAATATAAATAATTCGTTATATTTTCCAGGTTCGGCTTTGAGTTATTACATGAAAAAGCTGCTATTTTAGACAACCACATTCGCTATTTATCTCAGTGTATTATGAAAAAAGCAAACATCACAGAATCAACATCGGTTAGGCATAAATCACAGGTAAATATTTCTACTATTTGTTCTCATTTTAAAATTAGTGTAAGTGGTTTTCCATATTACTTACGAAGTTCGGACGTTGTATTGAATCTGTAACGCAACCTCAATAAGACTTTTATTTAAAAAAAAAAAAACTAGTTCCGCTTCTGTTACTAGATGGCGCACTATTAACGACGTATTTCAAACATGGTCGTAGTTTCAAACCACGGAGTACAAGGAAAAGTCATTTGTCGATAGAAAGCCATTAGAGTTATATGCATTCCTTAAAATAAGGATAGAATACTAAAATTTTTTTCTTAGATTTTGGCTCCACACGTGTATTTAGCCAGTGTCAAGTATTGTAATTTTTCACAAGAATATATCACGTAAAGTCAAGTCTTAGTCATAGTCCAGTCTAAGTCAGGTAGTCACAGTCCAGTCTAAGTCATGCTCCAGTAAAGTGGTGGCAACTTTACTAGAAGCTTCTATGGAATTTTGGAAGCAACACGAAAACTCACGTTTCACCACATTATATCACTTGCCCACACTCATGCTCGTAATTCAGCACTTAATGCGTAAAACGCCACCAATTTTAAACATTAATACTGGAAAAAGCACAAGTTTTGAAAAATAATACAATGCAACGACGTGAACATTTCCGCGTTCCCGCCAAAAACCCCATACTAAACTTGATACATAATTATCTTAACAATGACAGAACTTAAAACCCCCATTTTAACGCCATCTATCGGGTCTTTATAAAGTTACAGCTTTTTTTTTAATAAAACGCCTCATTCCCAACCCATCGAAAATGCTTCAATTCGAAATCTTACATTATCCGTCTCCTTCATCCTGAATGTATATGAAGGAGAGACAAAGTACGAAGTGAAACGTTTTCGATGGGTTGGGAATCGTGGTGCACAAGGGTTCCCTTTCATCCCAAGTCAAAAATTAATGAACCCAACTAAATGTGCAATCGTGCATAAGAATGGATTGTTCGCGCTCTACGAAAATTGTAGCCAGTCCTACAAAAAAGGTAAATCTTCCAGACAGAAGTTGCAGTGGTGGGTCGAATAGAATGCGATGCCGACGCCAGACTCAACCCAAAATGCGTGGTGCTGCAAGGGACGTGGGAGCAGTCCATCAGTCAAGCCGTGCCTGTCGACGTAGACAAGTATGCTATATCACTGCTAACTACTACAGCTACTTGTTCGTAATAACTAGTTTCAAATCATTGCCGGAAGATATGGTTTATGTAAATATTGGAAGGTGAGCATTTTCGCTACTGCGCAGGTCATGTATTGCCAAGGGCTACCTGGATCATATGTGGCTAACTACCAATACGATTTCAACTTGAATCGTTTTATAAATAGCTGAGAAAGGGCTAGTTTTTGACTTGGTAAAAAAATCAAGTACCTATACAGGTGTAATTTAATTCATTAGCATAAATAGAGCCCATGATAGTACATTATTTATAGATGATTATTAAAGGGTAAAGAGTGAAAATGAAAATATTTTTATTGAAAATTATGAAGATTGCCGCGGCGCCTAACGCGGTTGGCACGGATGATTTTGATACATTTAAACGTTTTTATACCTTGTATGCACTAATTAAAAACAGTACTCCATTATTCCAATCTAATTTTGTATTTTAGCATTGGATTAAGTAAGTTATTCCATTTTTTGGAATTATTATTATTACCATACCAATGTGTTAGAATTCAAAAATTTTGGTCCACACGTGACCGGTATCAGGAGTAGGTACCTAGTTTCAAAGGATGCTAATGAATTCAATTACACCCAGTATACTCAATTCTTTCGTTTAGTTCAGGCCTAAAAAGTTAGATCCCCAGACCTTAACTAGAACAAGTATGGTCAAAATATATGTACATTTTGCAGTCTGAAGCAGTATTCCTTATTCCCGGGCCAAGTGGTGGTGATGCGCGGAGTGAACCCGCGCGGTGAACGGTTCGTAGCACACGAGGTGCTCAGCGACGCTGCATTGCCGCAGTTAGACCATCAGGCTGATATCATGAACGCTTTGACAGGTGAGTGAGGAAGAAAGTACAGGGGGGGGGGTATGAGAAGGCTTCAGCACATGCTGAAGCTACCCCTATAATAAATGTTCATCCAAAATCCATCGGCTCCCCGCGGCTTTCACCAGGTCGTCGGTCCACCTAGTGGGGGGCCGGCCTACGCTGCGTCTTCCAGATCGCGGTCGCCACTCGAGAACCTTTCTTCCCCATCGGTTGTCAGTTCTACTACGAGTGATGTGGCCTGCCCATTGCCATTTCAACTTGCTAATCCTAAGAGCTACATCGGTCATTTAGTTCTCCTGCGGATCTCCTCATTTCGGATCTTATCTCGCAAGGAAACACCGAGCATTGCTCCTAAACCTAATTTACATTGGTAGTTTTTGTAATGTATAAAGTAGGTACACTGTGATCGGCAGCAAGGACTACAAAAACAACTCGTAATCGCGCCATTATTAAAATAATTTAAACCCATCATCACCATCACTGAAACAGTTTATATGTCAGTGACCCAAGGCTGTGCTCTGATATCTCATAAGTTAGAATGGCTAGGGTAACTGAGCTGGCAAGATAAATGCACAAAACATCCCAAGCGGGACGTCAGTGCAGGCCTTAATCGCTCATTTATAGAATCATTCTGAGACTTTTCAAGGCAAGAGTGAATGGGCATCTCATGGGCAATCGTTCTCCACATGTTAGACAACTTCGTCACTTACCATCAGGTGAGGTGTTGTCAAACATACCCATTTTAGCATAAAAAAATCGGAATTGGAGAAAATCAGAACTTCATGACGACGACAAAGATGAAATCATTTTGCTCACAGCTAACAATCTTCCAGGTACATTGTCGATGGTGGTTGCAGCCGGTCCGTACACGACATCAGACAACATGTCCTACGAGCCGCTCAAAGACTTGGTCTCGTATATCAGCACTCGCAAACCTCACGTAGTCCTTCTTACCGGGCCTTTCATGGACAGCGAACATTCCAAAGTGAAGGACAATACAATGGCGGAGACTTTCAGATCGTTTTTTGACAAGTTGATAGATAGTTTAGGCGAATTGAACGCCTCTTGGTGAGCATAACTTGATTCATTTTATCTAATTTTCTAATTGAAAAGCGAGATAAGGACAGAGAGAGAGAGAGAGAGATATCTCGTGAATATAATAAAATACTGAATAGTTTCAGTATTTTTTCATGGGTGTAACCTGGGTCTTTTCAAGTGAGTTGGCTGTGGTCACGAGTAGACTGAAGATGAGGGTATCCCCGTCAGAAAGAACGAGCTGTTTTAATAAATAACTGTTTGTAACTGACAACCGATGGGGATGAAAGGTCGATGAAAATGTCTATTGTTCTTGAGTGGCGATCACGAACCGGAAGACGTGGACCGACGATTTAGCTAGAACCGCGGGTAGCTGATGGGTGCAAGAGGCAAGCAGCCGCTCTAAGTAGTGCTCTATTGGGTAGGCCTTTGCACCATTGGGCGTTTTCAAGCTCTTAATGATGATGTAGTCAAATCGCGATAATTTATGAAATATTTGTTATTTTTGATGTTATTTTTAGCCCATCCACCAAAATCTACATAATATCGAGTTTGAAAGACGCATTCCATGTGAACATTTACCCGAGCCCGCCGTACCACAGTCGCAGGAAACACCCCAATATACACTTCATGCCGGATCCTTGCACCTTGAACATCAGCGGCGTTGTTGTAGGAGTCACTAGCACGGACGTCCTCATGCACATCAGCCAGGAGGAAATATCGATGTAAGTTCACTTGTGCATTGGAAGTGGAAGTATAATATGACTAATTGACTATAATGTATCTATCAAAGTATACTATAATCTGTTTTTAAAAGTTTATTATAATCCGAAGTTATAAAATCGAGACATAAGTTCCTATTTTGAAGGCATAAATATTATTCTTAAAACCATATTTTGAAGGCTTAAGTTGACAGACTTTAATTTACTGAAAATATATTCCATTTTTTACATTGCCGCCTACCTGACAAGATCACCAACCAGTTCTAGGACTTGTAGATCTGTTAAAGCCTTCAATATTGGCCCCATAATAATTATGATTATTTACGTATACATCATTTCGGAATAGTCTACAGGAGAAGCAAAGGTGACGTCACACCACACACCATGTGGACCACGAGGGTGGCAGATGACTGCGTAGTACAGTCTGTTATATATTTATGAAATGGCATGCCTATTTTTATTAGCTCAATGTTGGTAATATGAATATTTTTATGATAAGAAGACGCCTGTATCAGGGCGCGAGTATAATTTTATTCTGCGCCTTGTTTATTCAAATACACGCACTTTAGCGGTACACCAGCTAATCTTAGGTAGGTGATAGGTTGAGTGTTAACACTTTCACATTAAAATTATGTTGAAGGAAGGTAGATCTTATCATCTTAGTCCATTTGGCAACGGGTATCGTTATCAAAACCGTGAGCCTTCTCAATTATCGTTAGGGGTACGGCTGGTGACAAGTTGTCCCGGCTGGCGAGCCACGTGTTGTGGCAGCAGTCGTACCTGCCGGTGTGCGGCGGCGCGGCGCCGGCGCACGACGCGGCGCTGTGGGCGGCGCACGCGCAGCTACCCGCCACGCCACACCTGCTTGTACTGCCGTCTAACTTCAGATACTTTGTCAAGGTATGTAACTGCTAATAATAATAATAAACAAATATGTGTGGACATTTCACATGCACAAACACAACGCCATCTAGCCCCAAACTAAGCATAGCTTGTACTATGGGATATAGACAACTAATACAATACTTAGATAGATTTTTGTGTATAAATACATACACAGAATACACACACAATTAGACTCTTGTTCTGTATCTTGGTGTTATATTGTATTCTATGTATGTATTTACAAACAAAAATCTAAGTTCATCACACAAATGTTTGTCCTGGGTAGGAATCAAACCCACAGCCCCTCAGTTCAGAAGGCAGGGCTACTACCAACTGAGCTATCGGGCCGTCAAGTTTAGATGCTTCGTCATCGTCGAGGTAAATAACTGCTGACTTAAACCAGTATTCGAAGTCATCAACAGATGGAAGACATGCCCTGCTGAACATAGGTCTTCCTCATAAAACGTTACTAGACGTTTAGGGGTATCATAGAGGTTCGCTTTATTCACCAAGGCAGGCGGCTTGGTGATCAGTTATGAAAAGTGTTGCCCTCCAAGTTCAGGAGTTCAGACACTACTAGACGGTTTACAAAGGGCATTTTGAGCCGTGGAACCAAAGACATACCTCTTTGCCTGGAACTGAGTAATTATACATTAAAAAACATTAATTGATATTATAAACGCGAATCTGCGGGTTTAAGTAGTAAGCTCGGCAGTAATAAGACTATTTATTTCCCTAAAAAAACACTGGCAACTGCAGCATCATCAAGTTATCTATTCAGTTAGATATTTCGCTGAATTTCTATTTACCTCTGGAATACCGGTGAGATAACAATAGAATAATGCATGCGTGTTCGATATCGAGTCGCTGGGAATGCAACAAACACGGCGGAAGACTCAAAGCACTAATATCGATGTCGTCTCATACCTTATTTTCTTCAATAACATACAAACCTTATTTCAGGAGGTCAATGGCTGCATGGTCGTGAACCCGGAACATTTGACAAAGGGAACAGGCGGGGGCACTTTCGCTCGAATCTTGATGTCCGCTGATAAAGAACAGTTGAATCTCGCTGCGCAGATTGTACGCATTTAACTAAGTATAAGGTATTAAATAATTATGTCTTAGTACAATTCTCTTTCATTTTATGCAATTAAACAGGGATTTTTATGGGTAGGAAATTAAATAAATATGTAGCCCCAGATAATATAATACCTACAGTTCATATGCCTCATCCCATACAACGGAATAACGCGGGCTATTTTACGAATTATTTTATTTCTGCTTAACGTAAGATTATCAAGCGACATTTATTGTGTGTTGGTGAAGTATTGGGCCAAATTAATACACTGGACATTAACTAGTAACTCTCTAGACACGATTACTACATTTTTTTCAAGTTCGGGCTATTTTTCGTTTGTACCTGATGGGACCCCATGATGTAGGTAATAGTTAACTTACTTTATTTATCAGGCTCACATGCTTATAATGAAACACTACCGTAAATCTCTAAAATAGAAAACAACAACTTTATTTGCAACTGCACTAAAATTGATAAAAAACTTTATAAACTTACAAAACTACAAAATTAGCAAGAGGGTTGGCCAACATTGCAATATTACATATACCAGTTCACCCAAGCAACTTCAACGAATGTGCCCTCTGGCCATATTTCTTGAGGTAACTCAGGCGGCATAAACGGGATCGTCAAGTGAAATAGCGCCCCCTGAGCTGCTGCGAAGCGCCATCTGAAGCCCCATGCGCGGCGAATTACCTGCGGCCTTTCGTTCCTCTGGGTCTAAGATTTGGCGGTAACTGCAATAATATTGTTCTTCTGTTACCATCGGGACTACCAAGCTGCACTGCAATAGTATCGCAGATAATCAAGCAACGTTAAGCTAAATCTAATGGGTAGTAAAAGCGTGAAGGCAATTTTTCTAAGAATGGATAGTTTGTGTTGTGATAGTTGTGTAATGAGTTCTTACTTGTTCAGCGTTTGCAGCGGTTCTCTGTTGCTGTTACGTACACCGGTTTCAGGGTCGATGGTGGTCATGATACATCTATAATAAAAAGTATTTTTAATCACAGTGTAATGTATAAATTATGTAATAATGTTTGTGCATGGAAGAAGCCTCCTCGCGGCGCACTCTGGAAACAGCTTGACCCGGTAGCCAATTCTCTCAGCACAATGGTACAACAACAACCCCAATCAAGAAGTCCATTTGCTGATTTTGTGAACAAGTTTTTTTATCTACAAAATCGCCATCGTGGTGATCACAACTAGCTAACCAAGCCGACCTTAATTTAACATTAGGCCTGATTAACCTGTCTTCTGCTTCGTGCATTAACCCTAATGGCGGTGGTTGCGAAGATGTTTTTATATAACGTGTATGGCTAAGTAGCGCCATATGGCCAACAGAGTGGTTACGGCTTAAGCCTTGTGGTTGCGGCTCTTTTGGTAAATGCTCAAAGTTCTTCTGTGATTAGGCAAAAGTAGGTAACTCGTAATTACATTTAACAAAGACTGGTATTATATTAAGATAAGACACTGACATTGGTCAAAGACAAAGTTATTTACCTAGTACACGGCTTGATAATTTCAAAAATATGATCCCCAATTTTAACGAATTTCCAACCGTCCTCATCGTATGCCTGCGCTCCTTTTATAACAAAATTGGGCCTAAAGTTTCGGTGCGATACTTGACAGTTCTTCAGTTTGGTGTTCAGATCTTCGATCGACGCCTCGTTGATCAAGTTATAGGCGACTTCATCGGGAAATATACCCTGTAAAGATTATTACAACAAACTACAAAAGCTTAATTTCATTATGCGGTGGTTTCTTTCTTAGTATGTTGAACTGAGGCACTTGGAATGTTTATGGTTGCACTTTTATTTTGAGAGAATCTAGAACTAGAACCATAAAAATAATTTACCGAATCCAATTTGGTTAACTTATAAAACTTGGTGTAATCTCTAATCTCTCGTGGTTTGTAAGCCGCGTAGTAGACCAGTCGGAAGCTCCTGCCAGGACGGTTTAAGAACCTGCAATGAAAGTTTAAAATATGAATGTATCGTAAAAATTGGAAGCAATCGCCTCCAGTTGCCGTTTTGATGGGTGGGGCGAGCTTGATGAAGCATAGTTTCGTACCGTGTACCTATCCAACCTACCTATGAATTTTGATGAGAATTGCTTTTCTTACCTACAATTGGGTTTTACATTAAATAACTAAATATGTAGGTACCTGTTCCATACATAAAAATTTACGTAAAGTCAATTCAGACTTTAAAGTAACAGATGAATTATACGCGCGTGTGCGTTTCATTTGGATTTTCCTAACGTTTACTGCGAACCCATAGATTCTTGATTGAACAACCATCGAGGTCAACCGCACCTGCCACTATTCAAAGTTTCATCCTTTTGCCCTGTCTTTTTCACTCTCCTTTCTCTCTTCCCATCGGGTTAGGGAACCCGTGCGAAGCCGGGGCCGGTCATTTGGTACTGTTATTGGATCTACCCACGTAATGTAAGCGCGATGCGCGTCTTTATAAAACTGAATAAATAGTTGTGAAACGTATGTGACATAAATATAATCATAGGGTGATAAGATAACGTAGGTCAATAAAACTGTTGAAGAATAGCTTTTATTCATTTTAAATGTACGTGTAGGTATTGTGTACCTACTTACGTATCGTTATGTATCTTTTGTAGTTTAGTGTATAAGATATGTAAGTCTTACTTATCCTTTCATTTAATAATGTTGTGCTTACACAGTAATGTCTTTTTAAACAACTTTCCATCGTTTATTTCCCACTAGTATATCGGGTATCAGCCATTAAGAAAAAATACGCCTGGAAACATTTTTAGTAGGTATCATAGTTTTGGTGTTTATAGGTACTATAGTTACTCTATAGATACTCTTTGGTGTTTATATCATTTCTGAAAGACACATTCTCACCTCGTCAGCCATTCGCTGGCTTCCAACCCACAATCATATACTGGAACTGGCACACCCCAAACGGTCGCGGTTTTAGGTTTGATTCCAGACTCGATTATCTGAAACCATAATTTACAAAACGAACATTTATTATTTCCAAATTCCAGATTAATATTACCGTCAAAAAATATATTTACCTCCGCTAAATTAACAACCAAAGGATCCATATCGGCATGTTTCACCGTCAGAATGGAGCTCTTCACGGATGGATGCACCGTCAGCATTTCGGGATATGCTCTTGCAGTAATAAAGTTGTTTTTGTCATCTACTACCATCAAGATCCTGAAAGTAAGAACTTATGAAACAACGACTTGACTATCGTATGCTTGTTTGCTAACGATACCATAAAAAATACCTACACTCATCTGGTTTCCCCAAATGATCACCTACACACTAAACCCTGTCCTAAACTTGTCCGATTTTCTGGTTTCTAGTGTTCTTTATTCGGCTATCGTAAATCAATTACACATAAATTAAAATCTTTAGTTACCTAGAGTTACCTGGGTATAGGTACCCAGACAGTAGCATCACTACTCTGATTTTTTCTTAGTTTTGGTTCTGGGCCTGTTTGCAAGGTTTTATTTGACAGGATAAACTCTCAAGTTGATGCAGACTTGAATTTATCGTAGTAGGTTGAAGTAGTTTTTAGCCTTAGTATAAATATTAGACTTACAACAAGTAACAACACGTTCTCACCTATCCCTAAGCCATCCTTGTCTCAATCCCATAATAGTAACTTCAGCCCGATCAGCAATAACAGGACCAATCGACTTGATTGGATACAGGTAGAGGTCACCCAGATTGCCAACCTGCTTCCATTCTGTAGGAATTTTTGTCTTCTGGGATTGGTAAAGCTTGTAACCGACATAGGCGGTACCTAGAACGCCTGCGGCTGCAATCGCCGCATTGGTGTAGTTTTGATCTGAAATAAACATTACTTGGTTGTACCTACAGAATTTTGAAGTAATGATTGTGTGAGTGGGTTCTTCTCTTCTCAGTCTGGTTGGAACTGCTGTGACCTTTATCCTGAATACAAAGGTGAATATAATGGAGGTTGCTCTAGTACTACAGACATCACATAATTTACAGCGTCCCCGGATTGGAGGTAGCTAACTATAGGGCTATGTACTAGATCAAAGCTGTTTTGCTGAAACCTAGTAAAGAGCCCGCATTTCATTTGACAGGAGTCTCAGGATGCGTGTAATAAATGGACGACGTGTCGGGTTATTTTATTTTTCATTTTTATTCATAAATCCATTGCGCTCATGCTCGTCAACACTGCACCGTGATTGAGGTGTGTATAATGTGATTCATATGACATATTATCTCAATGCACTCCACTGGTTATTTTATAAGCAGGGACGTATTCAGCTGTCGATATGTGTGTAGGTAGGTACTATTATGACATAATGAAGGCCTCAAATATTCTTTCCGCATTTTGATAAACCAACAATAAGTGGGTTATATCTACTACTTTAAGGGTAGGCAACGCACCGGCAATGCCCTTGGTGTTGCTGATGTCCATAGGCGGCGGTGACCACTTACCATCAGGTGGACCGCCTGCTTGTTTGTCACTCATTACATTAAAAAAAACTTATTGATGTTTTATTGGTAAGTTCCTATAAATAACATATTTAAAATAAACTATTTTAATTTTAGTAATGTTACTTACTTATATACCAGTACCCGGCTTGGGTAAATCATCTAAGGCGTAGGTATTTTAATTATATTTATACTAAGTTGAAGCACGGTTATGGTATATCACCGTCTTATAGTAAAAACCGTCAGTTTATAAAAAAACGCGATTATTTATAAAAAGTAAAGTAGTAGTCAGTGCTGCCAATAAAAAATTCTCCATTCCCCGCGTCAGTTTTGCCAATTCCCCGAAATTAATTATTTATGATTAATTTACCGAAACGACATTTTTGGAACTAAAACACTACGTTTTACTTTACGTTTTATACATGATTTGTTTAATATACTACTATATACAACTTACATCTAGACTAAATCCGTAGTCTTACTATTCACAGATTTCCCCCCCTGCATTACAGTTTCAATTTCAATTAATTAATTGCAATTGTTTTTTTTTGTTTCTATTTATTGTTTGTTTGTTTGTTAGTTTACATACTATTTGGCTTCCCTGGGCCAAATCCGGAGTTTCTCATGCCGGATCCATCTGATTATTTTTCCCTACAACTACAAGACGCAACTTAGAGCCAAGTCTGAGCAATTGATTCCACAGTGCCCATGTGCAAATCAATATAATAAATCATCTTAAGTAATTTGTATTTAAATTTTGGGTGAATCAATAATAATTACCAATTCTCAAATAATATAAATATAATTCAATAGTTAAGGAATTTAATTTATACTGGTATTTAGGCTGAACAGTGGTGCGCTGCTGGCACCAAATCAGTGTTATAAACAATTTTGCAGAATTATTATGTCAGTACAAGCGCGCTGGTTTCAGATTAAAATAATGTATGTATAGAAACAATAAAAGTGCGAGCGAAGCGAGCGCGAAACACTTTTATCTTCGGATGACCAACAAAAAAAAATATTTTTACCCATCATAAACAAGATCTGAATTCCCCGAAATTCCCCGATTTTTGTCATTCCCCGCGCTCTCCCCGCTGCAACCCTCAATTCCCCGCAAATCGGGGATTTTCCCCGCAATTGGCAGCACTGGTAGTAGTAACGTACCAACTTAGTAACTATAACTACCCTCCTAAAAATGAGTTCTAATTTTGAAATAGATAGTGCAGAGATGATTCGTACACTTTCGCTAGCTTACCCTAAATACTTTAAAAACCTCCACCTTACACTATGTAAATTCACTAATAAAGTATATCTCTAAGTAGCGGATATAAAGAATATGTACCTCTATTGTGACCATGATGACCATAATAGATTATGTAGGTACATCTAAAAAACATGTGTTTAATGTTGCTTGCAGCACAGCCGGTTACGTCAAGGTGAAAGAATTTTACTCTACGTGTGATCCCATACGTATATATTATTTTATTTTAAAATTAATTGCTTAGGTACTTACCGTAATGTAGCATATTCGTAGTTAACGTACCGCCAACTTATTTACATTCACTTCCACACAAAGTAGTGGTTACTAGTGGTAGCGTTTCTATGAACGAACTGACAACTAAAACAGAGTGCGAGTCCACGGCACGCCATACAGTAAATAAATATACTTCACATAGGTACGTATAATTCAGTAATATGTGCCATCGGCTACAGTTTGACAGCTCCTAAGTTCCCACTATGTCCCCACTTATCTCCCAGTCTCTGACCCCGGTAATTCTCGTACGTTTGTCTAGTGTCAAGTCAAGTCAACTCACCAATTTCTCTCATTAGTTGAAAACAGCCGATGGCCGATGATGAGCAACCGATGAGTGCAAGCGGGGGAAAGTGTTGCTTAGCTAAGTTGTATTTTCATACTTTAGTGCAGACGGGCGTCAGTATTTTAATTTAATATAAATATTGAACTTTTGTACTCCCCGGAA
Source organism: Ennomos erosarius (assembly GCA_963580505.1). Lineage (NCBI taxonomy): Eukaryota > Metazoa > Arthropoda > Insecta > Lepidoptera > Geometridae > Ennomos > Ennomos erosarius. Next base: position 7,464,219 of record OY756996.1, on the reverse strand, counting down.
TATAAGTAGCTACCTAATTAATAAGTATAGCTTTATATGCTACATTTAATACACAGAACCTACTGCCTACTCGCTAGAAGACCCACTCTCAAAATCATTTAAATAAATAGCGACTCTACCTCCGACACAATAAACTTCTTGCTTAACACACTCACCAACATTAATATATTATAATATATTTATTTATAAATATACTGAGAACGATAGGCGCGCGATGAGCACCGCCCAAGCGAGACATGGGGTCTAGCAAAGATACCAACCACTAACGCTAACGCCAAACGCTAACTCTAAAACTGTATTGAAATGACATTCGCTGCGGAAAAGTAAGCGATTTCGAAAATGTCATTTCAGTACATTTTGGAGTTAGCGTTTGGTGCGACCCTTTGTTAGACCCCAATTACCGTGATGTGGCTTAATATTTTAAACTACATAAGCCTGCAAGTGGGCCATTTTTTTAAATTTTAAAACCTAGTACCATGGAGGCCTAGTACCTACCGTAGTGTTTAGATGTTATTATTGTAGTAGTTAGCTTGAGTAATAAAGGCATATTGCCCATTAAATAAAAGTACCTACCTACATACATCAACTGAGAGTTTTGGCGGGAACGCGAAAAAGTGCGCGTCGTTGCATTACATTATTTGGGCTTTTCCAGTGTTAATCTTCAAACTGGTGGCGTTTTACGCATTAAGTGCTGAACTACGAGCATAAGTGTGGGCATGTGATATAATGCGGTGAAACCATAATAAAACGTGTTTTACGGGTGGTTCTAAAATCCATAGAAGCTTTTAGTAAAATTGCCACCACTTTACTATAAAACACGATGTGACACTGGCTAAATACACTATGTGAGAGAGAAAATATAAGAGAGAAAAAAACTTACATCAACTTGACACGCTTATGTTATCTGTCATGCTGATGTATCATTCAATCAATGTCATTGTCAATGTCATGTCAACGTGTCGTGTCCTGTCTTGTGTTCGTGTTTCTGTTTTGTGAGAATTAATTTTTACCTTTACTCATAAAATGTTTAATTTATGTTAGAGAATAAATAAAAGGTTAAGCTCATAAAACTCATATGATTAGAAAAGCCCACAACTTTAAGTGATAAATATGGTTTTGTTAACAAATGATGAGGTAAGTAAAAAATATTCAGAGCTCTTGTTTCTGTTTCTGCAAATAGATTTAACTGTTTTGTTTTTTACAGTTTCTGGTCGAGCTTACTAAATTGTTTCAAAAAGCACGCGCCGAAGGATCTATTACAATGACTATGAAGCGATGTGAGTTTTTATGATCAATATACAAATAAGTTGATTGGGTATGTTTTAGGATTGCCTGACCTCAACCAATAGTCATCAAGCTAATAAAACCTCTATATTATTCTAGATGATGGAAGGACAAAACCACATCCCCGTGATGGCTCTCCAGCAGTAACAAATCCTGAATATAAATGCTTATTACGGGCACAGTCCAAAAGTAAAAAAATATCTACAGTTGTAGAGCAAAGAGAAGTAGAAAAATTCACAACTGCCTATTCAAACTTATTGAAAACCAGTGTGAATGGGCTAAAACGGCTGAAAAAGCCAAAAAAGAAAACTATGGCTACACAATAATAAAGTTTTGAAGTTGCGACAATGTGTCAAGACTGATAGTTATGTGCGCAATACAAGTGTGATTTTTGCGGTGTATGTGTAATATACCAATGTTGATGTCCTAGCTGTGGGGCGAGGTCCATTGAACTGTGCTCTTCTCTTGTTGAGAGATGGAAGAGTTGGAGTCGTGCTTTCAGTGCTAGTAATGCGCTGTTATCGTTGACCATCTGTCCAATGCACCATTTTTTATATTTTATGTTCTGTAACTCCTCTTAATAAAAATTAAGCTGGCAACTGATAACTTTGTATTTGTCTTAATTTATACTTCTGTGTAGTTCATCTGCATGGGCAGCTGATTTAAGCCTTTTTGCAATACATGTACTGTGGAGCTAGTTGCAGAGCTAAGGATGATGATGTACTCAGAGAACCAGTATCAGCACAACAATACCAATTATGTGGAATTACAATAAAATAAGAACATACTTTATAACAATTTAATCAAATTTGATATAATACAACAATTACAGTATATTTACAGATTACAGGATAATATTACTCTTTGATATATCACAATATGAGACCAACATAATTCAACATGCTCCTAAGGATCTATGTTACATTATAAAAATATTTCTGCCAATAAAATAATTTTAATACAATACATGAATATTAGGATTACTTGTAATACTGGTATCTTATTTATTAGATTTTTCTTGTCTTTTTGATAGATTGGATTTTCTTAAAAAGGGATACATCCTGCCTTGTATGTCTTCATAGACAGATGGCATTAATGAATTCAGGTGTCCCATATTCTTTGAGCTTCACTGTCTCATGGGAGAGCTCACACACACTGACTTCTCCACTCTGCTCTATAAGCATTCTGACAAAATCAGACAACCAAAAGTGGCCAATGGTATGCTTGAACGCAACCACATACTTTGAGTCAGCTTGTGGTGTTTAGCGCAAAGAAAATGTCTGAATATCGTAATATAAATCAACAATAGTCAATACTCAAGTTAAAGAATGGAACAAACAAACACCTAATTTAATAAATTTAATGTTTTTAAATTCTGTCAGACCATAAAAAAAAACAAAAATATTTTGTTTATAATCTAATTAAAAAAAATAGAGTCATTGATTCTCTGAAGTCTTTGGAAGCCCATTAATTTATATTGCAAGCGGAGTTACTTTAAAACACCTTTTTAAATTAATATTAAATCGCCCCCCCTCCCCCCTTTAAAACTAGATGCTTACTAAATAACAGTAGCTGCCGGATATAGTGTGTGTAATATCATAATGTCTGTTTGATCTTGTCATGAGTAAAGAACAGCCAAGCTGATCTTGGTGATATGAAGATAGTTTAAATTCTGGCGCAGGACATAGGATACTTAAACAACACTACTGAGTTGGGAGTGCAGAAGGATGGAAAACTCCGTTTACAGGGGGTCTATCAAAAATCCTTTGGTACTTCATCTTGGTAGTAATGTGGGTAACATCCTTTTAGCAGTAAACGAATCCACACTTGTTAAATTGCACCAATAATTTACTACGTAACATTTTTGGAAGTGAGTCGTTTAACACAAGCGTTCCTGACTTGGTCGTTGCCGATTCGTTCCGCTTCGTGAAGCACCCGGCGCAAGTCGTTCGTGCGGTCGTTCCTCGCTGCAAGTATATACGCACTGCTAACGTTTTTGCACACCAGGTAGCATGAGATCTGTGATAAAATAAGAATAAGAAAAATAGTGCTATCATTAGTTTTTCAGTCAACTATACAGACTACAACAACACTTATAAAACAAAAAAATAACAATAATTTGGATAAATTTATAAAATAGCACCGTTTTTCCCACAAAGATAGTGGAAGTACAGGAAATCAGTGAGTTTGAAAAAAAGTACCTGGGTTTACAGTTGTTGGTTGTGTAAGCGTGCAATATCAAACCGACAAAGTTAGCCTCACAGTGCAGTTGGTTGTAGCTCTGCATAGGGCAAACAACCAAACCGACTTCGTTTTCTACTGAGAAATACTTGACGTGTTTTGAAGAACCAAACTACTAAACCGATTTTGATGATATTTCTAAGGGACCAATCTAAAACCACCTGTATCATCCGAAATAAAAATAAATTAAACTCGGTTAATAAAGGACAGAGTTCTGAGACCACAAACATTAAAAAAATATAGCCTAATGGAAAACCTAGTTTTTGAAGTCGATTTATAAACAAAAAGCGTGTCACCTTGATAGTGACGCTGTGTATATCCGCGATGAGTAGCTCGGCCTGCTCGTCGTGTAGCTGCGCACGCGCCTCGCACCACGCCACCACCGCGCGCACGCCCGCCTCCAGCGCCTGGTCGCTCATCAGGCTGGACAACATTTGGACATTTCATTTTTTGAAAATTAACTTAACCTTGACAGATTTTTTTACCTTTCTCTCCTATCTTCCCTTCGACAGGGCGAGTACAAATATAACTATAATATACCAACAAAAAATCTTGAATAAAAATTACATCCTTATTGCTTGGGCAACCCGCACTTGGCCGTTTTATACAACAAATAGTATACTAAATGTTATTCTGTATAATCAGTAATAACCATACCAAATTTCAGTCAAATCCGTTGAGTAGTTCCAGCGTGATGCGTGTTCAAAGAAACAGACAGACACACAGACAAAAAATTCAAAAATATTTGTTAAAATCGACTTAGAAGTGTTAAGCAGTCAAAATGTTCAAAAAATATTCAATGTACAGATTTAGCCCAGTTACACATTTATTATTAGTATATCTATATGATAATGGATGTGTGCCTGTCAACGGTTCCAGGCTGGTGTTATTTTTGTTATTTTCGATCACAAAAGTCATCACTGTGATATAACAATAAAAGTGATCACTATGGGAGCCCTTGACAGTTTGAACGAGATCGTTTTTGGTGTTCTTGGCATTCTTAGCCGCTACTGGAACGGGCCCCATGAAAAAGACACCGATTCGAAACAAAAGCGTTGAGTTTTTTGTCCTTCTGTTTTCTAGCTAAAATCTGCATTTACCCTCACATTAGGCAAAATTTTCTGTTATTTTTAAACTAACTTTTAATTATGTTAATAAAAATTGGGAATTAAAAATTTGAAATGTGTCCAGTAGGTACACAAACAGCCTTCCACTGCTGAACACAAGCCTCTCCCGTAAAACGCCTCTTTGGTGGATTATCATACAAGAGTTAGTACCATAATCATACGCTTGAATGTAAACAAACAAAACCAAAGTTATGCAAAAGTTGAATGTTTACCTCGAAGCAGTTTCCTTGGAGCCACGGATGCATTTTGCCAATGCCTTTACTTCCATGAACCGATCCGTCTGCACGAGATACCGCGCCACGTGCGTGTATATATTCATCGAGTCGAGTTTTTGTTCAGTTATGACCCTGAAAATTATAATATTTAATTTTTTATGATTATAATATTAAACAACTAAAGTCACCAATATAGCTCTTAAGAGGTAGCAAGTTGAAGTGCCAGTAGACAGGTCACATCGCTCGCAGAATCAATAATTGATGGGGAAGAAACGTGGCAGAGTGGCGACCAAGAACTGGAAGACGCAGCTAAGATCGGGCTCTAACTAGGTGGACCGACAACCTGGTCAAAACTGCGTGGAGCCTTTAATAGTGGCTGACTATGTCTATGGGGGCGTATGCCACAAATTTTATAATAGTAGGCCTATGTTCAGCAGTGGACGACTTTTGATGATGATGGTCAACGAAGAATGGATTGGCTAAATAGACCATAGCATAGCTTGATGGTCTGCAAAAACTTTTTAATTTCTACTAGGCTAGGCGATCACTTTAAATGCCATACCATTACCAATATGCGAAATCATTTAAATCCATTTCCCCTGTTGCAAAAATTGACAGTCAGAGCACTATAAACTTAATTTTTAATAAAATCAAACTATGGTTCCACACCGTTGTACTCACTTCAAAGCCAACTCGAATCCGCTTTCGACAGTTTGTCCACCTACGAGTATAACCGCTACCAGCCGCATCTTATCCGTGTTTGAGCCGAAAAGTGTAAGCGGCCTCACCATTTCACTCTCCGACTCTCTTCGGGAACCTTGATAAAAATAACAAAAACCGTATATTTTCAACTAATGTACTAAATCCAGGAAAGGGCAGCAGCATTTTGCTCGGTGCATTAAAATCTTCTGCGATCACCAAGATGCCTTCCATCCTGCCGAGCATAGTGATTGTGGCAAATACGCTCTGATAAGCACCCAAAGTGGCATTTTGTGGGGGAGGCCTGTGTTCAGCAGTGGACAACTTCCGCCTGAAGATGTTATCTTTACAACAATAATGCTGCATCCATCCTGGTACTTTGAACTTCAATGGTTGTTGAAGCAAGCAAGTTGCTTGTTCATGGTGGTAAATGGAAGGAGTTCCCATCCGGTGACGCTTTAAAGGTCGGTAGAACCGACAGAATTGGATTGTTAAAAAAATGCACAAGTGTGTAAACAATAATGTGCAACGTTTCTACTTTATAATACAAGATTTCTAATAAACGAATTACTAACTGTTGCTTGTCGGCTCTATTAAGTAGGCATGCTCTAAAAGCTATCGAAGACAAGGAATTGACTTCTGTAACCCAGAGTTATGTTGAAATTCCTTGATTCTTTTCAGCGTAGTCCTTGTCCCTACAAAACTAGCTTTGAATAATCAATAAATAAAACCAAGTACCTTGTATAGGCATGACGTCTTCTAGAACCTTCTCCGTAAGTCGCCCGGTCGCCTCGCATGCTGCTAGATACTTAGCGACCTCTATCTGCCGAGTGATGGTCGTCATCAGGTTGTCTATCGTCGCCTTGTCCAGGTTGAAGTTTAGGGACTTGGGATCAGTTGATTCTGGAAGATTAAGACTTGAATTGACTTGATATTCAACGCTGCTGCTTTCATTGTAATGTGTATGTGAAATTATATATATATTTGTATTGATAATAAGCATGTAGAGAAGGCGAGATAGAGGTCTGATTGATCAGATGTTCTAGCAAGCGCACCGCGACTCTGTCGTTGCTGTTAGAGTGAGACACACTTAGGCGGACTGACGGACGTTCACGAGAAAAAGTTTCAAGAAAAATATGTCGCCGTGCGCATGCTAGCCGGGCAGATTTATGTAATGTTACATCAACTTCATAATAGCTATGAAGTTCCTCAACATGATCTCTGTTTTGGGACGTGACGTGATGACCCTTGAAGAAACTTTAAAAGAATATTACTCGGTAGTAGAAAGCGATCGGTCCAGTGGCGGGGCGCGGTCCCGTGTGTAGGTAGGTACGTACTGCGAGCGGCGGCGGGCACGCAGCGGTGCAGGTGTCCCGCGGCGGCCGCCAGGTGGTGCTGCCTGGCGTGCAGGCCGGCGAGCGGGGCGCGGTCCCGTGTGTAGGTAGGTACGTACTGCGAGCGGCGGCGGGCACGCAGCGGTGCAGGTGTCCCGCGGCGGCCGCCAGGTGGTGCTGCCTGGCGTGCAGGCCGGCGAGCGGGGCGCGCCCGGCCGCCGCGCGCGAGTACAGCAGCGCGCAGGTGGCGGCGGCGCGCGCGTGCTGCCCGCTCCCGCACTGCACCACGTACAGCGCCTCCAGGCGCTTCGACATCTCCAGCGTGCGGCAGATGTGCATTATGTACTCCTGCATCACTCAAATGAGCTGTACACATCGACATATCGCTTCTCCGTTTGACCATTGACAACGCAAAAGGTTTATGACGTGATACCGTGGGGGTAATCAAACCATGGTCAAACACTTTCTCGAAACAAGATAACATTAACTCGACTTCATTATTTGCTTATCATTATGCATTTGGACGAAACTCTTCGCTGTCTGTGCACAATAAATTATTACTATACAAACAAGTCCTAATGCCCGTGTGGACTTATGGCATACAGCTCTGGGGCTGTACCAAACAGAGCAACACACTCATCATCCAACGCTTCCAGAATAGAGTACTGAGGGAAATAGTTAACGCACCTTGGTACATACGCAATGACGACCTCCACCGGGACCTTAAAATAGAGTTCGTTGACAAAGTTGTTAAAAAATATGCAGAAAGTCACCAACATAGACTTCACCATCACGTGAACGTCGAGGCAATCCAGCTCCTCGACCACACGAATATAGTAAGAAGACTTAAAAGAACAAAACCGTTCGAGTTAGTGTAGTGTTATAGTGTTAAATATGTGTTATAGATATAAGTGCAGTGTGGTGCAAGTGCTACAAAGAACACATGAATAAAGTGTCTTCACCTTAATAGAGACAATAAGATTAGTGTTAATGGACACAGTCTTAGAAAATAAGGTTTTAGAAGTTTAAGTTAAACTCAAATTGCTTATTAGCCAAATTTCTATGGCTAGATTGTAATACTACTAGAGTGCTATATTAACAGTACTCTGGAAATAAAAAAAAAAAAAAAAATTAATTGCTTATCCTTCAGAGATGTTGCCGATCATTCGACTGTTTATAATCATAAGCTATTACAGAAATTACCGAAGAGGCAGTGGTATACCATACAATAAAGATTAGTAAAGAATTAGACAAGATCATCAACCAACAAAAAAAATTATATGCTCAAAAGTTTGACAGCTCTTAAAATACTACTACCCCCTACCCCTACTGCAACACATTTGTGTACGTTAAGCTAGACATCCACCATGTTCCATGCGACTCCTCCACATAGCATAGTGGATACGTTCGCAATCCCGGAGCGTGCAATGGTCTCGGCGTTCCAATTGGTGGCGTTTTTGAACGAACACAAAGGAGAGCCTAGTCTGTTCGTGGACGCGAGCACAATACCGGCTCCATCAGAGCGGTTGCAGATGCGCAGTTAATTCGCCTACATAGTGGATACCCAGCTTTAGAAAGATAAATGCGAACTTATGATTTCCATGTGATATTATGTGTGTGTATGGAATCATTTAGGCGCTGTCAAACTTTTGTACAGATAGGCATTAAAGTTTTGAACTCACCTCCCACATATCCAATGAGCTATCCATCTCACTCATCGCCGCTAACAGCTCACCAACTTTATCCTTCTTCAAACAATCCATGTACACAGCCTCCGTAAACGTCTCCTTATCAACCAAATTCTCGTAACAATACTTGATCACTTCACTCATGTTTCTGTGCTTCATATAAAAAGATATGTTAGCCGTATGAGATCCATAGTTGCTTAGATAGTAAACGCATTCTCTGTAGAAGAACGGGTCGAGACGTTTGCTTAAATCTGGCTTTGGTTCTGTGTGATTATTGTTCCTGCGAAGGAGGCCTTGTGCTAAGCTTTTTTTTGGCTGGACAGTCGCGGTTTGGAAGTCGCTGTAGTCGCCTGATTTTATCTTTTTAACGCTCGCCAGTGTGTGTATGATGTTGAGAGCTGGCTCGGTTAACAGTATCTTCTTTTTGCTTGTGTTCATTGAGACGAGCTTTTCGTTTGTGATCTAAAATATAAAAATCTGAGCGTTATAAGGTAATATATAAACAAATAAGGTTGTGAAGTTGAAACTGCAGTAGATCGTTAATTGATCCAGGTATAAGCCATGACTTTGGGTGTGATAAGTTTTGAATTTGCGTCAACTAGAGCACCACCTCTCGAGGTGTGTGTGGCCTAGTATCTGACTAACTGAAACCGTTCAAGTTATACTAGATCAATACTAGAACAATTTTTGTAATAACCTATAGCATTAATATAATAATGATGAGGCATCACTCATGATGCCTCCCTCAACTTCGCCCATTATTATTACTTTCAATTCAATACTCATATCGAGGCACCACGTTGCACGTTCTTGCTAGACCTGTGGGTAACATACCTTTATAGACTCCGCCTTGTGCAAGATGTCTTGATTGACGGGATAGTTCATGTCTTCGAGCATGGTGACGATCTCATTCAGCAGCGGAGGGTTAGCTCGAGGCCGGCCGTCCGACTGCAAGCTTGACACGGAACTCGAGCGCTCAGAGTATCTCAAGTTTTGTAACCTCCTGTGCAAGATAATTTCTAATTTTTGTTTCTGTGAAATTGCAAAATCCAACTACCTAATTGTATTTTTTTTATGAGATTGTACGATGTGCCGTGCTAGTCATTCACCTGATGTTAAGGGACACGGCCGCCCATAACAGTTTGCAGTGCCACTCGGAACTTTAAAATAATAAAGTTCTACGTATTTTAATTTCCGTATTTAAATCAACCTCATAAACTAAATTCGGTTGTATTTTTGGAGAACCTACCTACCACCAGGGTGATTTCATAATAATGTGAGCATAAATCGGTATTTTAATGAGAATAAACGGATTTGATGACGAAGTTCGATATCCTAATATAGATGTAGAAACTGGAAACTCCTCGGGACTTCAGTGGATAACACCAAACCCATCGCAATTATTGTATTGAACATCGCTAAAGAATATCTAATTAGGAACACTGGCATTGAGTAGACAAAACGTCGGGATGAAACGTAAAATACTCTCTAAATGGGACATCAGTGACCGCCTTACTACACAAAATAAAAATAATTGCATTATAGAATTGAAAAAAAGACACCTCTTTATGACGATAAATTATTGTTGGTTTGGATCTTACCTATTAACAAATGTGTCTGCCTCCTTCCCAAACTCGTAATCTTCCGTGACCTCAGCGCATATATTCAACGCACTTTTGAAGCAGTGTGCGAACTTCTCCCGCGCTTGCTTGAAGCAGCCCGCCTTAAGGCACGCTTTACCCCATGCTGCGAGCACGCTGTTGCGTGCTAGACCTGATTTTGTAGCTATTTCTAGCGCTAGCTCCCACTTTTCCGCTTCAAGAAGCGAACGGACGATTTGACCTGCAAGATTTTGCTAGCTTGTATCAATACGTATCTCTATGTAAGTTACGTTTCACGAAACATGCACTGGGGAAGTATTTATTGTATACATTATTTTACAACTTCATAAGCAAAAAAACAAGCTTGTGCGCGTGATTATGAATGATAGCTGGGGGTTAATATAAGCACCTATTGTGCAATTTGTGCACATGTGTCTCATGTGTCATATACACACTGGGTTTTCTATAAGCAGTGTGCAAAAAATTTGTGCATATTTCACAATAGTGAGTAGTTGAGTACTGATAACTAACAGGATTTACATAGTGTGCAGGTGGGAATAATCGACTAACCCCCGGTTTCTGGTACGTTAGTTAAGGTTAAACTATTATCAATTTTGAAATACTGAACGCTCTTCTTCTTATTCAATTAGTGACTTTTAACGCTGTTTGACGTTTTTCTGCCAGTGTCGGAGTGAGGCCAGTGTACTGAACGCTCATTGGTTGAAAAAACCCCCCGGTTTCTGGTACGTGAGAGTTTTCACAGGTAGCGTGCATAACACGTGTATACTGAGTGAGGGTTTACATCAGTAATGTCAGCGTGTGTAGTTATATACTGACTAGGATGCGCGCCCTGGTGCGGCACTAGGTGATGCACCTGGTGCTTGACGAGTGTTGCCATCGCGTCCGCGTGAGCGAGACAGCGAGCTGCGTGCGCCGCACCCATCTCAGCTACGCCGCGCGTGCCGCCCCACCCGCTGCCACAGAAACTTACACATTATATCTTATTACACATTATTTTTAGCTGTGGACTCATTGTGAAAATTATCTGCCGCAGTAAAAACACTAAATACGCGTTGAAATAACTACTTCTCAGAAGTCCTGAAAAGAGTTACACTGGAATTCAAGGTGGGGGCTCCTCTAGGGGATGATTCAGGCGCTGTGTGGCGAAGTCTAGTTTTATGCATTTCATAAACAAAATAAGTAGCCCCCAATCTGACAATTCTGACATTGTCAAAGGCAGGATGCTATGAAAGTGAAAGAATGATTCAACATTCAACCTTTATGTGAAATTTGAATGATAGATTTTGGGGCTTTTTTCACCCCTTCACTATGAATACCACTGTTATTCTTCCGCTTTTATCAGAACTAGTTCACAATCACATCAACAACCGAACCGAAAGACGCTCACTTCTGAAGATCATCATCATCATCATTAACAGCCTGAAGACGTCCACTGCTGAACATAGGCCTCCCCTAGGGAGCGCCACTTAGAGCGGCTGCTCGCCTCCTGCATCCATCGGCTCCCCGCGGCTTTCACCAGGAACAACAGGGACTTCTGAAGATAGGCGTCATAAATCGCCACTTGGAACGCTTATCATATAGGGTTTGCCATATCACTATGCTTGACTAGTCTTATCGCTGAAGATTTCAATGTACCAAAAAGAAAAACGCCTGCTGTTCGTTCCCTGGATACACAGAACCAGTTGTCCGGAACTGAGTCAGATCGCTTTTTTAAATAGTTTCCGTACTTGGTCTCATGGTGCGTTCGCGAGTAGAGCTCTGCCGCGGCCAGTAGAAGGGAGCGCCTCGCGCGAACCAAGAGCCGCGCGTCGCCACCGTTAGATAACTCTCGGGCTACTTCGTCACTGCGGTCCAGGAGAAACCTGCGGAAACACAGTTTTGCAGACTTGTAAAATGTCTGCGAGTGTTTTTCTTATTTTTAGGCTGTTGTGAACACGTATCCTAATTTAAATTTATTTGAAGATAGGAAATTATTTTAGAAAAAAAAAAATGCCTTTTTAATAAATCCCAGCATTTGGTTCTTGTAAGCGACATCAACGTGTTCTATTCCCGTGTAGCAAAATGAGTGAAAAATAATTTAAAAGACCTTTTTACAAGTGTTTTAATGAGGGTTTTTTGTCTTAGTTGTACCAAAATCGGCGTTGACTCCATTGAGTATTGTCAAAGTACACAGTCAAAATGACTCAAAAGTTTCAGATTTAACATTTTTGTTTTTTTACTTACCGTGGATAGTCCAAATTGATGGAATGCATCTTCATAATAGACAAGCATAAAGTGACGTTAGGCGAGAACTCAAAGCTGAACTCCGCTCGAACCGCATCGTTTCTAGCAGCGTTAGTAGTTAGGCACCAATCGAGGCAGGTGACGCCACTGCCGGCTGAATCTGATGTACTGCTCATCATAAGGTTGTCGTGGTAAGGCTTCGACTTGCGGTTGGTGGTTTGGGTGTAGCAGTCATCGCAGACGCGGAATTTTACACCGCTTGGATATGTCGGCACCTGGAGATATTACACCACATTATTGGCCGAAAGGCTGATGAACATACCTAGTGCTCTTTGTAATAGTCATGATGACTACTATTAAAAATGAACAAGTAAATATTACTTTCATAAAGTAGATTAAAAATGAATGCAATAAATGAAAAAATAAGCAAAATTGGTAAATAAATCACGGAGTAATAAGCTTTTAAAGTTTCTACAGGAGGCATCTCCTGTCTCTTTCTCGCGAAACAGAGCGACCCCACAGTTACTATGAAAAATCTACTCGTGACGTCACATGCCAAAGAGATTGCATGAAAAGCTACCACAGCTTAGTAATGAGGTACTATAACGACCTTCCTCTGACGTCTCTGGCCGTTTGAGCTATCTCTTTCTATTCCGGTTTTTAAAATACTTTTAACTTGGTAATTTTTTGAGATAATTAATTTTTGTTTTCACAAATGTTTATCTTTTGAGGAATATAAATAATTTATACAAAAAAAAAGTTTTAGCCATCATGCCTATTCGCCAAAATGGTTCGGTCTGTACAAATACACAGGAAAATGTTGCTCTTCTCTTGGGTCCCTTCCCTTTGTCAGTTTTTGCGGCACCAAGATTATCTTTGTAATTCTTGGGTTTATGTTATAAGAGAATTTTAGAATTCGAATAAACAGACATGGTTCGGCGCCTTAGAACCACTTTCTCACAGAACCTTAGCGTAGGTTTGCACAAGGCGATCTGAGATGAGCGACTAAACTTAAGCAAGTAAACTGATAGGTATTATAAAAATATTTTGTATGCTATACTTAATTTACAAGTTTGTACTATTTTACCTGCATCCTATTTCTGGAACAAGCATGACAAATGAGCCTGCCACATCGCCGACAATGATGCCGCCTGATAATCATGGAGAATATCGACGTGCGGCACATCATACACCTGTCCACGGAATAATCTTCAACCCATTGCTCCTTCGAAGGCACTTGTTCGGGCATTACGAAAGGCTTCGTCGCCGCCTCTAAGTTTATCGAATCTATGGACTGCAGTAAGGCATCGTCGGATAGTTTTGGTGGTGTCACTGTGCGTGGGTTCTTCATATCCAAAGCTTTCTCAGCGTAAAACCTCAACAAAGCGTCCACAGCGTTCCGCGATATAACAACACTCTCAATAGACTTTATGTTGTAGTACAGCTTGTCTCCGCTCGGGTCACTCATCAAATTCGGCGAGATCTTATTGATGATTTTAGACAATGTATCTAATTTGGAATTCATTAGGAACTGTTCTATCATTAGCAAGGGATTTTCGATCAGTTCCCAGAACAAGGGACGCATGTTAGGGTCGATTTCGAGCATAATTTGAAGGCCAATCTTGATGTTTTCGAAAGTTTTCCAATCAAATGAGTTTTCCGCTATGAAATCAACGCAGACTTGAAGAATTTCAACGTCTCTCACTACGGAGATTTCATCTTGTATCAGGTCCATAGCCTGTGTTGCGGGAAGTCTTAGCAAGAGGTCTTTGACTTGGGCCGGAGTTGCTTGGTTTGTGTATTCAAAGAACTGTTTTAAAAGATTCATGACGATTAAATTCTTCATGTTCTCTGATACTTCGTGTACGTCTGCCCACTCTAGGCACAGTTTAAACTGTAACAAAAAGTACACAATTATGTGCTGAATTATTACCCTATGACAGCAAATAAACTAAACTTTAATTTTACCTGCTGACTGTCCATCAACAGTTCAATAATGTTTTCTGGATTTTCAATTGATTTCTCATAAACGGTGAACCAGTGACTTGTCCCCATTATAGCCGCAATCTGAAAATAATGTGTTCAATTAGCACAAACAATAATAGAACATCGCCAGAAATACCCAATTTACATAAAAATAAAATCACCTGGTCGTAGAGAGGAATTTTAACCATCCAATCAGAACATCTCTCATACAAGCCTTCCTCTAAAGACCCCTGGTTCAGCAAGAACCGTAAATAGTCCAATACTTCCAAAGCTCCTTCTGCAGACCAACTGCTCAAATTATTCAGGATGAGATCTACTTTCAACTCGGGACACTTGAGGTACTGACAGTATTTCCAGTTGTTTATCACCTTTGGGTTCGTCGCAAGTTTGAACAAGATTAAATCCCTCAGGTTGTTTAAGTTAGCGCTGCACATCAGCTGACGTTCCGACAAAGAATCTAATAGATTCAAGCATTTCATTATCTTCCCTGATTCAATCAACTGCGGCATGAACGAGAACAGCTTGTCCAAATCAACGGTAGTGTGAAGCGATGCTAAATATTTGTTCTTTCCAAACAAATCCTTTGTGCAGTCAAATCTTTCGAGTTCCATGTAGTTGTTAAGACACTTTGTGCGAGCATCCATACTTTGTTGCAAGCTGTTCTCGTCGGGTGATGTGTGGATCTTTTTGATGATATGCGCCAACACCCAGTTATGGAGTACGACATACGTCAGACATTGAGGATCTGGCGAACGCGGCAAAGGAGCGAAGTTAGCTACAGGGTCTATAAACAAATTCTCTTCCGGATTCTTGAAATCGTATACCACGTGAAGGAGATTGTTGAAGACAAATTCACTTGCTTCTTTATGCGGGCCAACAAGCGTTATCGATGGGCAAAAGTTGAGAATAAGTTTTGGTATCAAATTGACATTCAGTTTTTTACATATTGGCTCCAAGGTGGTCACTGGAATCTCTTTGTTGTTGAGCATATTTCCAAATATGTCGTGAAGTTGCCGTTCCAAAACCGCAAAGTAGGGCAAGTCTGCCAATGAATCAGTAGATCGATTGTCTTCTTGTTCCAGCTGTGACACAGTTTTGCAGTACATGTAACACATTCTCAAGTAGGGTGTTCTTGTTTTCTTCACGCCTTGGCGGGAGACTTCTCCTACATTGCATATATCTTTATCCGATGCAGCAACGACGTTCATGTAGATCTGATGATATTTCTGAAGCAAGTTTTGATCAATTTCCTTGCTTTCATTTGGGTTTACAACCTCTACCAAATCTTCACAGGACTGCCTCAGTTCCTTAGACAGCTGGTTCAACTTACAGAATTCTTTGTGCTTGATCGGAATACGGCAATCAATTAGTAATCCACAAACGTTATCAACAAAGTTGAACGATTTTTCTGTGTTTCCAAAAATTTCAAAGGTGACGCTTGCAATGTCTTCGACGAAACGAATGTAGTTTGTTTTCTTTACTGCGCCGATGTCAGTTGAGCTCCTTACTTCGGCTAGTTTTCTTTCAACCACATTTATTAGACCATAGGTAATCTCCCTGTTAAGACCGCTGCTGAGTAGAATGTCGACAGCATTCACGAATGGAGCGTTTTGATGGTTGTAGAGATGCAGGTGTGGGTGTCGAGCTCCAAGCTCCATTATATCAAATGAATTCGGTGCTCTATTTGAAGCCAGGAAACCTTCAACAAGACCCATGACTTCAGTGGAGACCACCGATAAAGCTGATAGTTCTTTGGTGGGATACCGAGTGTCATCTCTGTAGTAAATGATGTTCTTAATTTTCGCCACTAGGTTCCGAAGTTGCTCGGTGAATGTTACCTCTGTCGCTATTTCAGAGTCGGCCAAATCGAACATCTGTGAATAGACATTTTTATAAAAGATCATGGAGGACCAAAAGAACCATATCATATTTGAAATAATAGTACCACTCACTATAGTACTATATTTATGTCTTAATGTAATTTTTAAACTATTATAATTTATTTTATTTTGTATATGTACCAAATATGAGTCACCGCTACTCGAAATAAATGAATTTTATTTTTTCTATTTTTTACTACTACCCTTCGACAATGCGGATCAAATCAAAGGCACATATACCAAACTGTATTGTACATGATCATCATCATCAACAGCCTGCACACATGCACGGCTGAACATAGGCCTAACCCAAAGAGTGACACTTGGAGCAGCTGGTTGCCATCTGCTGCCCGAAGTTTTAACCAGATCATCGGTCGACCTATACTAGGTAGAATAAAAAGTACCCTATATCAGTTACTTTTGAGCATTGAATATTGGCATCTTTTTTATTATAGCTCCATGATTGACATGATAATTTTCCCTGCGTTCGTTTTAGCCCCGGTGGCATTATTGCCATTAGCAAAATAGGCATGATGACTAAAATTTTTTTTTTTGCATAAATTAATAATACTCCTCAAAAGATAAACATTTATGAAAACAAAAATAAAATATCTCAAAAAACTACAAAGTTACAAGCATTTTAAAAACCGGAATAGAAAGAGATAGCTCAAACGGCCAGTGACGTCAGAGCAATGTCGTCATAGTACCTCATTACTAAGCTGTGGTAGCTTTACATACAATATCTTTGGCATGTGATGTCACAAGTGGATTTTTCATAGTAACTGTGGGGGCGCTCTGTTTTGCGAGAAAGGGACAGGAGATGCCTCTATAGAAACTTCAAAAGCTTATTACTCCGCGATTTATTTACCGATTTTACTAATTTTTTCAATTATTCCATTCTTTTTTGATCTTTTTTATGAAAGTATTATTTACTTGTTCATTTTTAATAGTAGTTATCATGCCTATTTGCGATGATGTCAAGCGTTCGTTATGGAAATTTTACCAATAATGCCAATTTTGATATTTGCCCAAGAGTCAAAATTGGCAGTTCACGATGACATTTTTGAGTTATCCGAATATCCGAACGGTGAACGAAAACAGTTAAAAATGCCACTTTTGCTCACACATTTCTAATGCGAACGCTGCATGTGATAATTTTTGGCATTTTTAACTGTTAATTTTGACATCTGAAGCTAGACCAAACGGGCCTTTTATTGACGTTTTAAGAAAGCAATAATATCAATGCATTAATTATTATTCAATTCAAAAATATTGAATAATCCCAAAATATAACAACTGGATGTCAAAGTAATTTAAATTTTGAAATGTTTCTAAGTTTTGCGAGTGTTGTTTTCCTATTTTTAACAGTGTTGGGGGAAAATAACGGTTATGTCCTTCAAGAAAATAAAACCCATGTTCACAAAAAGGAAAACGGGGACTTGAGTGTAGACCTCATTATTAATGATGAAGACTATGAGATGATTGATGACCATGAAATGGATAAGCTGAACAAATATTTCCAGGACAAATATTTTCAAGAGATAGACAAGTCAGTAAGATGTATAATGTAAACGTACTGTAAAGCGATATTATAGATGTAGGTTCGGTTATCACTTTTTGCTTATTTTCGCAAACTGTTTCATTGTGATTATTACAGTATGTTAGCTCATTAACTTGCTATTGCAGATTAGAAAGCAAAAATCACGAGAAAGTAATGAAACCGCACTGCAGCGGTACAGAACGGGTTAAGGGTCAGAACTGCGCGGAAATTGATAATAGGTCTACGTCCAAAATTGTTGTCGCGCGGCCATCGGTGAGTTAAATCCATTATAAAATACATCGAAAACGGTATCAATCGATAGATCGTTCGAAATATTGGACGGATTTACGTGTAAATAAAGATAATGATGGCAAACTGCTAGTAGGTACTACTTATATGCAACTCACCTTATCTGCCTAATTAATTTTTTTTTGGTTAGGGAACTCTGATTATTATTTTAATTAAATTTATTATCACCACCTGTTATTGCTATTTAATTATTATTAGTGTCTTCGTCACTCAAGGTCTGGGCTGAAAACCAGCGCCCTGGATTCGTCCATGGCACATGCTGAGCTCAGACCATTTTGTACAGCACTGTACACAGTAACAACGTTTGCACACGGAAGCACAAACTAAGGTTAAGGTAGGTTATGTTATGTGCAAGTTTTGTAATTAGGAGGTTCCGTTTTTCTATGTTTTATTTGCTTAGCATACTTATTATTGTTATTCGTTGTTGTGTACAGTTTGTGCAAATAAAGTGTTTCTTTCTTTCTTTCTTTCTTTCAAACAAAACTATCATTTTGGATAAAAAAAATATTAACAAATAATCTTTTGAAATAAAGATAAAACCACGGATATAGTAATTTATGCGGTTAAGTATAATTAAACTTAACCTCACACAAAATCTCCGTATACAATTTTTATTTTATTAATACCTATAAGTATCTATAACTCAAAACATTCATTAAATTGCTTTCTTATTAAACAATATAAACCCCGTTAAATAGGTAAGTTATATTGTGTTCACAAACCGGATATAAAATTATTAAAAGTATTATTTTTACAGTTTTATCTGTCCATTGTTATCAACAAGAAATTAAAGTTAAATGACCTATGAGTAACTCGCATGTTATGCGGTCTATGTAATTATTTAAACAGCTGTTACTTTGCAAGTAGTTGCAGTGCAACTGTTATGGGCGGCCGAAGTGCTTAACATCAAGTGAACGACTAGCTCGTCAACTCATTCACTCTCATAAAAAAAAGTAATTAGTGATAATCATATTTCTCTTACACTTCCTGTGCTTTCCTATACTAAAAATATGAAATATGTTTGTATGGCTTCCCTTTTTCTTATAGCACTAAAGTGCATAACCATACCCCTCAGTTTCACGCTATTTGTAGTTACACAAAACAGAAACGACGTTTCACTTTTATGATTAGGGTAGGTATGTGTGTGAGAGTATTCTATGCCACCAACATCTTTTTCCACTACCGCGATTACCACTGGTAGGTATGTGTCGTGGTTCAAATTTTTTCTTTACCTACACTAAAATTTATCTGAGGATACTTTTAAGTTCTGGTGGAATACGGGCAGACATTAGGACAGGATGTTTGTGTTTGTATGTGAGCGAAACTACTATGTATGACCTGCCTCTATTTAAACTGCAATAGAAATTATATTTTAATTTCCATCTTTTTAGATTCATCCGCAAAGAAAAAAGGAAACAGAAAGGGACAATAATCCTTTGCCCGAAAGTCAACATTATGCCAAAGAGAAAGGCCTATCTGAAAATCCTAATATAACACCTGAAAAGGCGTATCACCCTGTAAAAACAGGTAGGTTACGTGAACTTTGTTTTGTTTTGTTTTGTTTTATTTATTTTTCTAAATCCACAGCCCTTAATTAACAAAGTTTTTAAATCTTATACACTAAACCTACGGCCAAAATCGGATTTACATTTGGGTTAGATAAAATTACTCATTTATTACAAAAAAACTCATCTATATGGCATATATGGAAAGGAACATTGCCATTTTCGGTGTTTTCTGAAGCTCAGAATTTTCAAGGCCCGCGTGAATTGGTGCATTCTAGATTGACGTGTTCCATCTTCGGGCACACCACCGCTTGCTCACCATCAAGCGAGTTGCTGCTCAAACAAAAATATAAATAAACTGGTTTATTATAATGACTGCCCCCGTAATATCCAAGAAACTATAGGTAGATTCTGTAACAAACTCAATGGCGCCTGAAAAGTGCGCTGCAAGTTCCCCGCGAATCGCACTCTATGTGCCATGCAGCGTGACGTGATACTACGGTACCTAAGCTTCAAAGTAGATAGGTATTTCAACATTTTGGCATATGAACCAATTGAACCCTGAATCATTATCATCATCTACCAAGGTGAACCAACGATCCTACTATCCCACTGCTTTTGTTTATGTGAAATAAAACATGTGAAATAAAGTACCTATAGAGGAAAAAACTGATACACATTTATTGTTTTTCAGGAAAGTTCGAGTCTAGCTTCAGGATCCTAGACTGCATAAAAGAAATAATCTCGTTAGATATGGTTACCAACTGCACAGTGGTAGATGCTAACGGAATTGGATTGAGAGCTATCAAGTGTTTGTTCATAGAGTACGAAAAGAATCAACAGCCATTCGAAATCTTGGCGATCCGGATTTGGCGTATTGCTGTTGTATGGCTGATTGTGTATCTGGTCGTGGCAATCCCGTTATGGTGTACTAAAGGTGAATGAATACAATGTGTAGAAAACTATCTGTACCTACTGTGGTATTATAAAACAGTATCCATAACACAACAACTAAGCGATAACAGCAGTCTGATAAGTATAATAAAAAAAAAACTATAACACTCACGACTGCCAGGTATCGCAACTAAGTAATTAAAAATAACGCCGTATAATGGTCGTATAACAAATAACCGCAGGAGAACTAAAGTGACGGACATAGCTCTTAGGATTAGCAAGCTGAAATGGAAATGGGCAGGCTGCATTGCTCGTAGACCTGACAACCGATGGGGAAGTAAGGTTCTAGAGTGACGACCACGAACTGGAAGACGCAGCGTAGGCCTGCCTCCCACTAGGTGGACCGACAATCTGGTGAAAACCGCAGAGAGCCGATGGATGCAGGAGGCGAGCAGCCGCTCAAAGCGGCGCTCCATAGGGAAGGCCTATGTTCAGCAGTGGACGTCTTCAGGCTGTTAACGACGATGATGATAACAAATAACAGTGATTGGAATGATCCACTATCGTAACCAAAGACGTATGCATTGCATATACCTAGTGCTAGAGCCAGAGCGCCGCGCGCCCTGGCTCCATTATATTTAGGTGTATTTTGCTCCAAATTTTTAATTTATTATTTAAAATTGATTCCGTCGCGTTTATTTGTTTTTCCCGGCTGGTTTTTGTAGTGTCTGACAATGCACGATGGCATTTTCGGATCATAATTTTTATTGCTATACACGTGTAGCCGCTATTAGTGCAGAGTTTCGTTTGAGCGTGAAGATGCTGGCTAGCTTATATGAAGTGGTCGACAGTGCAAGTTAGAGATGTACCGTCTAGTGTATCTTTGATCGTAACTAATAAAAACTACCATCGTAACTAATAAAGTTCCTAAACACGATTATATAGAGTATGTACCTACTTAGGTTCTTTTATTCTAGGCTGGTGCTGCTGTTGTCTTTGCTGCAAGTTCTTCAAGCCACAAGAAACTATACAAGAGGCCAAGAGGTATTTACTACTAAATCCTCCAGGAACACTAGTGACTAAGAGGGGCGGTATTATTCATTACGAACCGACAGAACGTGAAATAGACTGTTACGAAGAATTCGGTCATTTCATAAGGACTCTTTAGTATTTACTTTGTAATTTTATTAGCTGTTTATTTATTTATTTATTTATTTATTAAGGTAATCCAACAGCGTTAACAATAAAATATTCAGTAACAAATTTACAGACTTAAAAGAAGGCCAAACAGGATTACACAAATTAACCGCTATTAATGTTTAACAAAAAGTGTGTTTACTAGCTTGTAATATAAATTATATAGTATGTGTATTCAGAGTGTACTATATGTGAATATTTTACAATTTTGTTTGCTTTTTATTTCACAAATGTTTGTTTATAACTACCTCCCCTCACTGAAAAAGTATGCAGTTAATATTTACGCTGGCGATGTGTGTGCTTACATGGGAAGAGCTTACCTCCAAAATCTGGTTAGCTTTTGGGAAGTCGTTGTGGTAGAGCGCCAGTGCTACCAAACATGTCGGCTTCGCCAGCATGATCGAAATAAAATCGATGGTACTTCCCGGAGATGATACATACACTGAAACAAATATTGTCTCATGAACATGCTCATTTCTTGCGATTTGAAACGTTGGTAATCAATTAAAATATACTAACTGTCGTCAGTGACAGAAACCGTAGACGTTAGCATAGCTTGCTCTACATCGTGCCTTGTGTGTCGTCTCCTCGTTTTGGGCTTTTTTCTCAGTGGCTTGGCTTCCGTTTCTCTCGTTTCGTCTTCGCTGCTGTCATCTACTTGCACATAGTCCAAGCAAAGCTTCAGTAACAGTGGAGTTGTGTCAGGCGAGAGTGTTGACACTAGTTGTAACTTCCATACAGAGTGATTCACCACCTTCACCAAATGTTTGAACCTCAAGTTAACACTTAGCTCCAGCTCCTCAATATTAACATTCTTTTCCAACTTTTCCAAGCAGTGTTTTAAAGTATTCAGAACAACTTGCGTGGTGTATGAGTTGCACATGAAGCCTGAGCTGTTGTTGTTCACGTTTGAGCTTTTAATTTGTTTCTTGGAATAGAAATATGAACATTCCGAATGGGCCCCACATTGCTGGACATCCTGATTGTTGTGTTCTTGGCATGAGAGGTACTCATATCTTAAGAAGAGACATGAGAATATGTTCTCGATAACTTCAAGGCAGATTTGCAAAGGCTGTATTGACAACACTAACCGTTTAATTTCATCTAACGCTGACGACGACGCCTGTTCTGTATTTTCGACACCTTCTGCCGAGTTCAATATTGTGTCGATTATCTTTGTTATTGCACAATAACTATTGTACGTTAATATATCCCAATTAGCGCCATTAGATGGCTTTCTCTTATTGTCTCTTTTACTACTTAAATTCATAAGCTCACTAATAAAATCGTTATTGGAATTTAACAGTTTCGAAACTTTATACCTGTCGACTTTTGAAAGGCGACAAACTTGCGATATCACAGCTAAAGCACTCTGCGTCAACACGCGACTAAATATAGAAGTTGTCATGATTTTGCAGTTGTTCTCTAAGCAGAACTTTATTATTGTCAACTCCCTTTTCACCTCGGTGATATAAAATTGCAGCTGTTCATCTTGAGTCGCGTATGTATCGAGTATTGAAAATATATTTGTGAGTTGATGTACTAGAGATGGGAGATCGTACGTCTCAGGACTGTTCGTAAGGTCGATCAACACCATGATCAGTATCTGTTTTGTGAAATTATTTATCTTAAAAGTTACATTCTTCATATCATGAACCTGGTTCTTGTAAACTTGTGCTGCTTTTAGCAACCAATGCGTTTTTTCTTGGTAACATAGTTCCAACATATACTCTGGTGTTAGTTTGAATTCCTTTTGAGGATCATTCCTGTGCATCATTTCTGTAGCTGAGTGCAGAAGCTCAGGTCTTTTATGAGGCACAAGACTTAGAAGGATTTGCTTTCTGAATTGTTTGTAACTGTCTTCTGTGATAGGTTTGAGGAGGTGACTGACAAACTGTGGGACAAAGTTGTCTTTCCATTTTACTAGAGATAGCAATGTAACCAGTTTATCACTGCAATTATTATCAGCCAGTTCATTTTTTAAAGCATCTAAGTAAATTGTCTGTATTTTGTTTATATTCTGGCTACTTGTTGCATGTTTTTGTATAAAATCCAAGACATAAGTGGTTGTGACAGGGTTACTTTTGAGGTTGGTTTTAAAAAAATCGAGTGTTCCATCACTAAAATCTTCAAGTTCTTTGGATTCTTCAACATTTGAGTTAAATTGCAATAACTCCTGAAAATGCAAAAATATAAAGTTGCAAAAATTCATCCTTATCCATTCTTTCACAGGGTTCAAACTTTTATTCTCAAACCTTTTATTATACATATTGGTCCAGCTTAATTTGTAAAGGAAAAATTTAAATCACAAGCGGGACTTCAACCTTATTCACCCCCAAGCCGGGATGTGTTTTACTTAAGCTACTGTGACAAGGGGTCTCATGTCCGAATTTTTCCTTCACCTTTTTACCCTTGTAATTCAAATTTTTCCTTTACAAATTAATTAGTAGATTACCCTGAGCAGGTGATACTGCTATAAAAATAATAAACACTTTTTTTAGGCTAAAATTTTTGCTTTAGACCAAACATACAATTTTGGTATTTATCTGAAAAAATATGTTTTTAAAAATGTTAACTTAAAAAAGAAGCATATATCGGTAACTTTAACAGATTAACTTTTATGTTAAACTGGTTATGTCAGGGCCCACTTCCAGGGCACTCTGGTAGAAATCATTCTGATGGATTAGCATGGATTGTAGACAAAATTGTCTTTCCCCTGTTTAACTCCACTTGACAAGGAAGCTAGCATGAAGAAAGCGACATAAAATTGTCTTTCCTATGTTTTACTCCACTTGACAAGGAAGCTAGCATGAAGAAAGTGACATAAAATTGTCTTTCCCTTGT
Organism: Ennomos erosarius; assembly: GCA_963580505.1. Lineage (NCBI taxonomy): Eukaryota > Metazoa > Arthropoda > Insecta > Lepidoptera > Geometridae > Ennomos > Ennomos erosarius. The sequence goes on along the minus strand of OY756996.1, from coordinate 7,439,631 downwards.
TTTACTCCACTTGACAAGGAAGCTAGCATATAGAAAGCGACAAAATTGTCCTTCCCATGTTTTACTCCACTTGACAAGGAAGCTAGCATGAAGAAAGTGACATAAAATTGTCTTTCCCTTGTTTTACTCCACTTGACAAGGAAGCTAGCATAAAGAAAGCGACAAAATTGTCCTTCCCATGTTTTACTCCACTTGACAAGGAAGCTAGCATGAAGAAAGTGGCATAGAATTGTCTTTCCACTGTTTTACTCCACTTGACAAGGAAGCTAGCATAAAAAAAAGACATAAAATTGTCTTTCCCCTGTTTTACTCCACTTGACAAGGAAGCTAGCATGAAGAAAGCGACATAAAATTGTCTTTCCTATGTTTTACTCCACTTGACAAGGAAGCTAGCATGAAGAAAGTGACATAAAATTGTCTTTCCCTTGTTTTACTCCACTTGACAAGGAAGCTAGCATAAAGAAAGCGACAAAATTGTCCTTCCCATGTTTTACTCCATTTGACAAGGAAGCTAGCATGAAGAAAGTGGCATAGAATTGTCTTTCCACTGTTTTACTCCACTTGACAAGGAAGCTAGCATAAAAAAAAGACATAAAATTGTCTTTCCCCTGTTTTACTCCACTTGACAAGGAAGCTAGCATGAAGAAAGTGACATAAAATTGTCTTTCCCCTGTTTTACTCCTCTTGACAAGGAAGCTAGCATGAAGAAAGTGACATAAAATTGTCTTTCCCCTGTTTTACTCCACTTCACAAGGAAGCTAGCATAAAGAAAGTGAAATAAAATTGTCTTTCCCCCGTTTTACTCCACTTGACAAGGAAGCTAGCATACAAAAAGTGACATAAAACGGGGAAAGATAATTTTGTCCACCATCCGTACCAACCCCTGACAGCATTATTACAATAAATATGCTTAGTTTGGGGCTAGATGGCGCTGTGTGAATTGTCCACACATAAATAAATAACTTTAATAAACAACCTCTTATTTACCTCAAATATTTCTTCAGACAGGTTATCAAGAAGCCTTAGAATGTATTTTAGTTCTTCTTCCTTCATATTGACAAATCCTCCTAAAAAAACATGCACTTATTATTAAAAGCTTGCAAACTGTAACTTGGTTCTCTTTATTACAGTCTATCAAAAGAGGACAGAATAACAATATTTAGACACACCTAAACCTCACTCAGTTAGTCAAAATGACAAAAATGAAACAGCTAAGTTTTATAAAGATATATTATACTTAGCCCTTAAAATTATAGCAACCAGCGGGATTTGAACCTGCACCCTACAACTATCAGGATTGGACACTCTACCAACTGAGCTATGGTCACATGACCACTACCTGCAAAAATCTTTGGGACTAAGTGTTTCACAGATTAAGCAGTTATGGCAACACTTATAGTACCTACCTTAAGTGTGGTTTATACTTTAAAAATCGATTCCACTACTAAGGTTTGTTAATTAAAATATTGTTTGGCTGAATAATTAATATTGGTCCAGCCATAACAGGCATAAATTATACTGTAATATAATCACTTTATGCACTGGGTAGAAATCAATGCATTACCTACCATTGTAAACAGATAATTCATTGTGTCAACTTATCTATCTCATTCTCCCCACTGGGTCACAAGTCTTTGACTTACATTATGTATTACCTTGTATTACAATGAAAGTATTAGGACATAACAATGTAAGTAAATTATGTAAGGTAGATAGATAGGGTTAATTTATACATAATTATATTGATTCACAGTCAATAGTAAATGGGATCGGAGAGAGCAGTGTGGTTCAAATCGAAACCCTTAAATTAATGTACCTAGGCATTGAATGGTTTGTCATTGAAATGCGATGGAGATCGCAAAAGCGTATAAAGTTATTTTAGTGTTTGGTTTCAAAATAAATATAGCATGCAGCATGCATGATAGTAAATTAATTTTGGTACCCACTATCTGCTGCTACCAACCTTTACCGATGTGTGATGAATATAAATGATGTACATTATGTTGACTGTACAGACAGAGAACTATAATGTAACACTTGGTTATTGTAATTTGTGAAACTAGAAATAAAGCACAAACAGAATAGTTATTCTATCTGAGGAGGTATACGTTTTGAGCCGTGGAGGCTTAAAACGAACAAAGATTGCTTTATTCTACTCACATTTATTACGCTGGGTACTATGAAAACTGGGATTTTGGATCGCGAGATATATCAGTATAGTTGTTGAAAATGCAATGCAATGATCATCAATCTTCCAATTCAATTTTTTAAATCACCACCAATGTAAAAAATCAACAAACAAACAAAGAAAAGTTCATTATGATTTTTGACATTTGCAATCACAAGCGTTAGCGTATAATAGTCTGTGGCAATCACAGAGAACTTTGCTATTGCAAGGCAATGCAATTGACAGGCAGTCTGTCGCAACTGAGAGGGGCTCAGAAAATGTATGGAGAAAGTGTGATTTTTCATGAAAGAAATTGTTTGTTTAACTGTGGTTTACCTTCAAATCTGTATGAATCAAAACGCTTGTGAATAATTAAATATTTTAAATAGTATTCGTGCTTTGTATAGAAAATTCTGATAAAGTTTTAATTATTGTATATAAATATATTTAATGTTGGCATGCCCTCATACAAAAAATGTGTCATAATATGTGGACACCATTCTATGTTGATGGTGGACACAGTATTCCATAGAGTAGTATAAGTATCGGGGAATGCACAGAATTCCCCCTATTACATAGATAGAAAGTCTTTGTATGTGGAATAAGGGTGGGAAGAAAAGATGGCCATAAAAGGAGTTTTGCGGCAGGATTTCCGCTCGACCAAGCTTGGTTAGTAAATGAGATAATATTAACGTAATAACATTTATTTTAAGTCGGTCGTAAGCCATACGTTCATGCATAAAACCTATGTAATAGGGGGAATTCTGTGCATAAATCATAAATACAATTTCATATTGTACTTCAGTTATATAATAGTGCTGACAAAAATAATAACGATATAATGTCATTGCCTAATATTTATTGCTTTAATAATTTTACAGGTGTAGATTGTGGGTCGAAATAACAGGGACAGAAGACTTTGCGTATGTCCCAATTGAGAAATTACACAAGTTTAGGAGGAATTACAGAGAAATTAGATAAGTCTGTGGCAAACACTATGGAAAAGGACTTCATCAAAAAAAAAGAACCGGTTAAAATGGACTGCCATTCCTTCATTAAGGCTTACAGCTCCACTTTTGCCGGAATATATCCTAGAGATTTTCCATGCCATGTTTATTCAGCTGCTATGAGCTCAAACGAACAGCACGTAAACCTAGGTATGTTTTGAACAGGTTAATGGCAGAAAGAAAATAAATACATTTATTCAGGAATCACACAGCATTATCTCCTAATTATGAATTCATTAGTGCTCTTGGTCTCTACCAACTTTTAGAGCTTTACCCATGAATAAGGCACCCCGCCGCCGTCGAGTGGGATGCAGTTGATTCAAGGGCAAGCATCAGTTTATGGTTTTGCCGGGAAATGAGGATTAAGAAGACTGCATCTGCTGGAAGAGTGCAGCGTCACTGTGTTTACTCGGTCAATTAAAGTTTGTTCAATATTACTCTCGTGTTGTTTCAGATAGTACTGCTCACATAATTCCATCAGTTGAAAAGATTGATGAAGTGCGGATATTTTCAGTATAGTGTAAACTAACTGGTCTCTTGAGTTTTGTTTGTAGTAGGTTCACTGGTCGAGGTGTACTGTACTTGCGAGCTGTCCACATAGACTTGCGAATATTTGAGCCCGCTCGAGTGCGGCCATGAAGTATTAAAGGCACGCGCAAATCGTGTCTCTAGAACTTTAGATCTATGTATTAAGAAGGCTTGGAGTATAATTCTATAATTAATCCACACTATTCGAATAATATTCAAATACAAATAAACGAATATTCGATAATCCAAAATGTTCAAATATTCACAAGCCCTAGTTGTGAGTCACCATTGTTTAATTTTTTCAGATATATAATGATGTGTTTGTTAAACCTCTTCACTGAATAAAATTGTTTTTATTTATTTAATCCCAATCTGAAACTGAACCAACTTCGATAGCAAAACGAACAATACCTAATTATTACGGTTCAGTTTCAGATAACTGTAATTATTATTATTATTCTTCAAAATTACTCTATGGATTGCCGTTTCGTAAAAATGTCGATATCGATAAAATATCAGGGTACAGCAATATTTTATTATTATTAGGGTGGTAGTTTTGTACAATCCGTCAAATTTGCTGAATGTTGCCAATTATAATTGCGCAGACTGACATATCTTTTTTCACGTCATTGTCTATGAAGTCCCATCTCTTCCTAGAATACGTATTTTTTTTACAGAATATAAAAAGGAACTTTATTACACTTACAGTGAGGTTTTATTGTAACTGTGACATAAAAATAACTACATGACATTGACAACAAGGGCTGAAACGCCATTTAGAAACTTTGGAGTTTTGGCGGGAACACGGAAAAGTTCACGTCGTTGCATTGTATTATTTCGAGGGCTTTTGAAGAAACTCCGACAATGGCGGTTGCGAATTTTGAATTTATTTTTTAAACCTGTGTATTCTGAATTTTAATGTGTAATAAGGGTGGATTATTATCCGTTATGTGTTCGTTAACGCGCACGAGTGTTGGTAAATGATTTCAAGAGTATAGAAACATGCATTTTCGTTTTTGCTTCAACGGCCGTTTTTAGAGCCTTCAGTAGAACATTCACCATTTTTTTTATTTATGGCAATTTTTTAGCACATTTTTGCCAGTGTCATGTCAAAAGAGAACTAAAAACGAAATTTTACTATATGATTAATAGATTTTAATATTGGCCTGACTGACAAAATATGACTTTGACTTGACATAACCGTTCAAATTTTACTCACTTGACATTGGCAGAATCATTGCAAAAAAGCGATAGAAAGTCCTTAAAGAAGAAGAAGAGAAATTGTATTATTTCTCAAAACTTGTGCTTTTTCCAGAGTTAATGTTTAAAATTGGGCAAGTGATATAATGTGGTGTAACGTGGTTTTTCGTGTTGCTTCCAAAATTCCATAGAAGTTTCTAGTAAAGTTGCCACCAGTTTACTATAGCATGACTTAGACTGGACTGTGACCTGACATAGACTGGACTATGACTATGACTAAGACTTGACTACGTAAAATATTCTTAAACTCGATGAAAATATACAATATTTGACGCCTGCTAAATACACTGTGCGTGGAGCCAAAATATAAGAAAAAAAACGCCATTTAGAAAAGGAGGTGGCAAGGCAAGGCGTTCCCCTCTGCCGGTCATGTGGCGCTACTTGGTCATCTACAATATCATAATGTGCGTGCAAACACTGTGTAACTACGCTAGTTTAACTAACGGTGTGCGTGTTTTAAGATGGTGTGCGGCGTGCGTTTACACGCGTGGTTTGCGCGTGTGCTCTACGTGTCTACCTCGTCCCCTGTAGAAAATGGCAGAAAAATGGTTATAACGTTAACATCTCCATTGATTGATGCTCTAAGCTTGGTCCTGCATTTCTGCATTTATTTACACTAGCGCGCGAGCCGCGAGACGAACTGCAGGACGAGCCGCGAGCCGCAAATGTATACGGTGCGCTCGTGGCTCGTCATGGGGCTCGTCACAAGGCTCGCCGAGCTCGCGTCGGGAGCGGTCTTTTGGGCACGAGCCAAAGGGAGCTCGCGGAGGATGCGAGTGGGGTGTTCACACTCGCGTTGGTGCTTTATTAAATTATCATTTGGCTAGAAGTATAAAGAAATAGGTAGCATAACACTATTATTATCAATCATCAATATTTGAATACAACTGTAAATGGACTTTTGTAATATTTTTGAATTTTTTTACTGCTCACATTTATTTTCTTAATAGATAATTTTTGATGTTAAAAACAAATATTAAAACATTTTTTTAATTTTTTGTCTGTCTGTCTGTCTGTCTGTCTCTTTGAATTCGCATCTCGCTGGAACTACTGAACGGATTTTTCTGTTTGGTATGGTGGCAAATTTTTCAGAATAACAATCAGGATACTTTTTGTTAATGAGAAAATAAAACGGCTAAGTGCGTGTTGCACAAAGCAAGACGGATGTAATTTGTATGCAGTTTGTCTGTGTATATTTTTTATTTAAGTACCTATTTATTTATACTCATCGAAGGGAAGATAGAAGGGAAAGAGTAAAAGATTGATTTCCCAGATCTTTTTCTCTTTTGCTTCTCTCTGAGTTTTTTACCCATAAACAGGGTAAGGACGTAAAACGAACTAGTCCGTGAAAATCCGCCATGTTCTGGTGGTATTTTGAGCTAGTACGTCAGTCGTCAAAGAGCGTCAACTGTCAAACGCAGTAAAAAAAATGGGGCGGAGTCGGCACCATATTGTGGTGAAAAAGTGCCGCACGTCACGTGACCATGTGTCCCATCCTCTTACATCCCTCATCAGAGGAACAAACTTTTTTTTTTCTTATATTTTGGCTCCACACATTGTGTATTTAGCCAGTGTCAAGTATTATATTTTCATCGTGTTATAAAATATTTCACGCAGTCATGTCCCCTAGTCATAGTCATAGTCCAGTATAAGTCAGGTAGTCATAGTCCAGTCTAAGTCATGCTCCAGCAAAGTGGTGGCAACTTTACTAGAAGCTTCTATGGAGTTTTGGAAGCAGCACGAAAAATCACGTTTCACCGCATTATATCACTGGCCCTCACTCATGCTCGTAATTCAGCAATTAATGCGTAAAACGCCACCAATTTTAAACATTAACAGTATTAACACTGGAAAAAGCAAAAGTTTTGAAAAATAATACAATGCAACGACGTGAACTTTTCCGCGTTCCCGCCAAAACTCCGGAAGAAACCTCACAACAATAGATGGAACAATAGGGAGTTTTCCGACAGCTGATTTAAAAAAAATTGTTCATGTAGGTGGCGTGGACACACAGAGTAACTATAGGGAGCATTAGAGTAAAAACGTAACCATTGTTGAAAAAAATAGTAACGAGTCGCTATTTTATCGATATCGATACTTCGCTGAACTTTTAATTTAATAAAAACTGGACACCTAACATAACTAAGACCTCAATTCATTTAGTTATTACTTAAATGTTTTATTTTATTTAGTATACATATATTTAAAATTAAAAATACTGAACTGTTACTTAAAAAATAATTATGATAATTTAAAAAATAAAATAAATTCTTATATGCTGTGGAATATAAGGAAATTACATAGCTTTCTGTTACTTGCTTATCAGCGATTATTCTTCCAATGTCAAGTGAGTAATTTTTTTTGAAATTATGTCATATTCGAAGTCCTGTTCTGTCAAAGTCAAATACCACAGCAATGTAGTGGATATTTTACTAAACATTTTATAGAAAGCCTTGAAGAGAAAACAAAAAGGGTTTTGGACCTTGCACCAGAAATTATTATAATATTTTTTTACATTGAACACACTGACTTAAGACAGGAGTTGTCAGTGTGGTAACTACAGTTCCAATTAAATATCGAAGTTAGCGAGTTAAGGCTTCGTAACTATGTTTCTAAGAATTACTTCAAAATATTAAAAACTCCAAAACTGCCACAATTTTAAATCATTTATCTTTTATACCTTGTGTGACAGTGTAAATGTTTATGGTAAATCTGCCATAATGGCCGAAATCTGTCACAAATGGGCACACGGGTAAATGAAGGGAATCGAGAAACCATCGAGAGACACTGAGCACTGCGCTATTACAGAGGCCAAATCCAATTTGCATAAAAACATGTCCAGGTGTTTTTAACGCCATCTATCTTTGGCTGTAAATACACGTTTTGAAAGCTATGGCCAGGCCCATTCAACTCGTCATACATTGGATGGTAATAGTAGGTGGGCATGCTATAGGGATCCCAGTATAACGAAATTCGATATGGCAACAAAATGATTTTGAGGTTATAATTGCCACCGGTCTCGTGTTGTTTTCTTTTTGTGAATTTTCAGGGCTGTGTTGGACAATGAAGGACAAAAGCCGTAAATGTGCTAAATGCAATGCATCATCAGCGAAAGAGCCGAGTCTGGTGTTGCATCGATTTCCAAAACCAAGCCCTACCAATGTTCAACGGTAAATTACAAAAAACTCATACAATATAATTTGAGGTTATGTACTTATTATTGAGTTCATTGTGGATTTGGAATTAAACATGTTAATTATGTTTTGCAGAATGCTATCATGGGCAATGTTTTGTATTATGTATTATTGTATTATTTTTTTTTAAATAAAATCGCTCTCGATTTATTATTCACAATGTCATGTATGCAATAAATATAAAAAATTATAAAATCCTATGCTTTTATTTTTGCGAATTGATGTAGTTTTATCCCTATTATACGATAGTTTATCTGATAATACAATGAGGCTGCTCTACAATTAGTTACTATTGACATTAATAAATTAATGTCAATAGTAATTTTTAGTAATTTTTTTAGTTAATTTTGGAACAGCCCCTTTTATTAATTCAAATCTATACGAATAGAACATTTGAATTTTCCGCCTTTTTTATGTTTCCAAAGGGTCCTACTAAAGGCGCTAGTACTGAATTTCATAACCACTTTTTTGTATGAAGATGCCATTCTTCTCCGCTAGGAGTAATAGTATTCTGTGGCTATGGCTGTCAGAAAGAAAACACTTTCAGTATTTACCAATGTACTCTGTGTTCAGTATCACAGAGTACTTTGGTAAAGACTGATTCAATATATAGCAAAGTTCTCTGTGGAAAACACCATATTAAATTTTGTTTATGAATAATCATTAAAAAATGCATTTGGTTGGTTTATTTTGGCTTCCATTTCCAAAGAAAAACTTTGAGCAAAGTACATAATTGTATATATTGAAACTTTTACTTTCAGTAAATAATTCACCCTTATTTTATTTTTTTACCGAATATCAATAATATTTACTTACACTTTATTTCATGTCTAATACACCCTAATTGTTTATTAAGTTATTTATTTAATTTGAGTGCTAGCGAAAGGAGAAGCGCCCCGGAAAGAATTATGAGGTTACTGACGAGGTTTTGTTTCTTGAAACATATCACAAATATATGCCGAGGCAGTACAAAACAAAACCATGTGTCCACTCGACGATACATGATAATTCTTGCAAATAACCATCACATTTTAAACAATGGTTTTCAAAGCACGCCTGCAGTTTGCCTTTATTCATCAGACAATAAGAAACAGTTTATTAATTTTGAGAAGAAAGCTGATGCTATTAAAGATGCATTGGAGCATAGAAAAGGACAGTTGAAAGACACAGAACAAAGAATTCGACTAAAAGGTGAAGAATTAGTTAGCAATATAAAGCATCAAAAAGAGATAACAGAAGAAAAGTTTAGAGTGAGGAAAGAACATTTAATCAAAGATATTCTTGAAACTAAAGCAAAAGTTAGGGAGCGACTTGAAGAAGTGGTTGAGGTATATTATTTATTTACAATTATTATCGCAAACTCAGTATTGTATAATCGAATAAATCATTTTTAATTTATTGACCAAAAATACAAGTAGACTAAAGTTACATTTATTATTGTGCACTTGTAGTGTAGGTACAATATACTATTTAGGTACAGATGAAAAAAATTGTGTATGGACTAATGGCATCTGAACTAGTATTACCAGTTAGTATTATTAGAAACTGTGTTCCAGATGTCATTGCTACTCGTATTTTAATTAATGAACTATGTGCATAATTAGTAGTAAAGGTAACTGCAATACTGTAACACTAGTATTATCATAATTATTTTAATGTATTCTTTTACTTTAACATCTACTATCTTAGTTACATTAGCCATGTAAGTAAGGACCCATCAAAACTATAACCGAAAAAGAGAAATGGCCACCATAGTTAATAACTGCTAGGAATAATAATAATAATCATCATAAAAATTGCCAACTAATATCTTTTTTATCCAGAAAGAAAATATATTGACTGTCCCTAATGTTTTGTGTGTGGCGAGAATTGGCATGTCTCCATACCTGGGTTATGTTATAATGCAGAGTGATTACAACTTAGCACTCGGACTGTTGGTGTTTGCTGGTATCACAGATTTGGTAAGATGTAAATAGCATCATATCTTAACTAAAATATTCCATTTATGAAGTTTTTATTCATAAAAACATTTTTGTAAAAATACAGTGCCATTTAGTTTTATGATTTATGTAAATATTGGATATATCATATTAATCATGGCTTTCCATAATTAGTTTTTAATATTTCTTTACCTGATACCACTGGATGCAGGCATCGAGCAGCCGCTCAAAATGGCGGTGCTCCCTGGGGGGAGGCCTATGTTCAGCAGTGAATGTCTTCAGGCTGTTTATGATGATTTTGTCTTTTATATAAAAGACATTTAGAAATTACAATAACACCTATAAAATCATTTTTCCCCACAGCTGGATGGCTGGATAGCACGTAACTGGGAAGGCCAATCAACAAAAATGGGTTCATTCCTAGACCCATTGGCAGACAAAGTATTAGTTGCAACACTATTCATATCCCTGACATACCAAAACCTGATACCTCTTTCATTGACACTGCTGATAGTGTCGCGAGATGTGATTTTAGTTATCTCAGCTTTTGTCATCAGATATATGAGTTTGCCCCCTCCTGTAAGTATCAATTTTGCTTTGCTATATGATTTTGTAAACCATTTTTTACTGTCATTAATGGTTTTTGGCCATGCTAAATCTTATTCTTCTCCCTTCAGCTATTCATAATAATATTACACCACATTATTTTATTATAACCCTTAACATCGGTCCTGGCTGTTGTCATAAGACAACAGTTGTTAAGCCAAGTCAGAAGCCTTTGGGCAGCTTAAAAATTCTGGCACCACATGCCTACACGAGAAGAAGAAGAATGATTATGAGCCTTAACTCTGTATTATTCTAACTATAATTTTAAGTTTTATCACTATTTTTAAAGTGCTAACTTATGTATAGTCTTTAGCCAACTTCCAAAAAGAGGAAGTCATTTATGATGTTTGTTTGTATGTATGTTACACTTCTTTTCATTTGAAGAGCTCTTATCTTATAGTATGTAGTTATGTACATATAATAAATTATTACATTAAATTTTGTTTAATTAAATTATCTGCTTGTATTGTATTGATTCATTGAATATTTTATGTGATAGTACATACATACAGACAGGTACATCAATGTGTTTTGTTCTAATTTCAGAGAACATTAAGCAGATATTTTGATGTGACACATGCAACTGCACAACTAGCACCCACATTCATTAGCAAAGTGAACACTGCCATACAACTGCTCTTTGTAAGTTCCATTTATTCACATACATTTAATGTAATTGTGATGGATGAAGTTGTATAGAGGATAAATACGTTGATTTAAATGTACTATCGGTTATTCAACATAATGTTAGCCACTAATTGGATGTTGACCTTAATACAGCCACCCACTCATAAACTTTTATGGCCAAGAAGGTTATGTCAAATCTATGAGAGATAGACTGGAAATAACTAACTTTGTTAAGAATATTGTGGCTGACCATTGTGCATACATTATTTTGAATGCAATTAATAATAATGCCCATTTGTTAATTGTTCATAGCAAAAAATATATCCTAGATTTCTTTACGACTAAATGCCAGTACCAATATTGATGAATTTTGTTATGGCGATAACTAGAACACTGTGAAATAACATATTTTATCTCTATAAAAGTATAAGCTTCACATTAGGTACATTATTAAGATTATTGTAATTTTCAGGTTGGCACCACACTGGCATCTCCTGTCTTTGGTTATGTAGACCACCCAGCCTTGCAAGCCTTGTGTGCTGCAACAGCCATCTCAACTGTAGCCTCTGCGGCCAGTTATTTAGTTAGTAAGGACACTTATAAGTTTTTGAAAAAGAAATCCTGAGTAACACATACTTTCACTGTATTCATGCATATTAACAGTCTTCCATTGTAGAATTCAATGCCAAGAGAACACTTGTAAATATATTTATTGATATAATTTGGCGTTTTTATATCAAAAATACCTGCAATAAGGTCAATGTGGAACAAGGATTTTGCTTTATTTATAACTTATCCTTGTTCTCCTTATTGAAGGTTATAAATTGCAAATTGCAACCTAATGACCTTTTTAGGGTTGTATACCCAAAGGGTAAAGCAAACTTTATTACTAGGGGTCCGCTGCCCGTCTGTCACCAGGTCACACGTACCGCGATAGTTAGACAGTTGATGTGTTTCTGTTGCTACTAAAACAATAAATACTAACAAACAGAATAAAATAAATAATAATTGCTCGTTTTTATAGATAATGGTATGGACACTGAGTCAGAGACCGACTAGCACTTGGCCGGTTATTGATCAGTTTTATCACCCTGAGTGTGGCATATATGGTTACCCTTGTTACTAACCGACGCACCCAGGTTCAAATCCCACTCGGCCCTGCACCATTTTAAAGGTAAAGGAAAAGATGAACAAGCCCGCGAATTAAGAATATTCAAGAACATGTCATCCGCCAACCCGCACTTGACCAGATTTGGAATTATGGCCCAATGAGTATAGAATTTACTGCATAGATACGTAGGTAGGCACCTACACTCTCCCTGAGGCCCCGAGTCCCATCATTGGGAAGTAGGAATATATTGGTATGATGATTGATGACCTATTGACATTGTTTAAATGTACACCAAAGAGGATATAACTATAGAGTATAGTGATGTACACGACTTTTTAAAGTAACTGACTCAGTCAAGAGGGGGGGGGGGGGGGGGGGGGCGGCAGCAAGAAAAGACCACTTAATACAAATTGAAGGGTTTATTTTTTTCTTCTATTTATGAATAAATTGCAGATAATTTAAAAGAAAATTCAAAGATATAAAAAAATATTGTATTAATATTACTAAATTATACTTATACTAGCTGAAACATTATAATGGGTACAGCTTCTGAAATTCCAAACAGATATTTAAGTTTTTTTAGGACTTAGTACTTATCCAAGCACTACTTACGCATCTTTTGTGATATTGGAAATAAAACTGGTGTAAGTTTTATAAAAATAATTAAATAATGTGGAATGTTGACTTTGTGTTAGGGTTTAATTTTATAATTATCAAAGAATACTGACAAGTTTTAGTAAATTATTAATTTTCTCAGGTCCTTATTCCAAAAATGGTTCTCTATATTATTAATACTTACTGTATTATTTCCTTAGGCTTCACATTTATTGTTATAGGCCATCAAGTTTGTAGGTGATACTGTGAACAGACAGTATGTGCAAGTTTTTTTTCTTTCATGAGAATTAATGACGTGATGAGCTAGTCGTTCACCTGATGTTAAGCGACACAGCCGCCCATACAGTTGCAGTGTCACTCGGAACTTTAAAATAATTAAGTTTCTTGTGATACTGCACTGCGCACGTCATCCCGAGACATCACTCAGTCTAGTAATCAAATTACTGGACTGTATATAATCAGGTCATAGTCTCGTTTGCCCAGTAATTTCACTAGCTACAATGACCTTCAAACCGGAACACAGTAGTGTTTAAGCTTGAGTTACATGAATATGAATTTAGAAAATCTCACCTCTAGCTAAATCATAGATACTGTAACTGCTAAAGTACTGTATATTGACTTGAGTATCACCCACGAAGTTGACAAAGCCATGGTATGGTATCTCCAAGGTCTTTGCTTTGGACTGAAGTAAATGGATGGTGAAATTTACTTTAAAGGCACATCTAACAAGTAATATTCACGCTTCAATAAGGATATTTACAATTATAATAAGAGTTAGAAAATGAACTAAAATAAATAGGAAACATCGTTTGCGGTAATAAATAAAGAATGCCGTTATACGAGTTGAGTGTTTATAGCTTGATATCATACTTGATATAGCACAATCAATTGATATCATGTGACTACTTATATGGTGCCATAAAAACTACCAATCATGGCATCCATATCTTCACGACATACCTTATTTATTTTTAACATTAAAGATATTCATACCACTTTCTTGGTGCGATTGATCCAAATCGTAAAGTTATTTTTAGTACGTAAATCAGTATACATGTAATATGATCACTAAATAATATTTCGTTTCAGTAAGTATTACCTATTTTGAGAGAATATCAGTTTGCTTTACAAAACAATCTTTGTATCTATTGACTGTTAGATATTTTAATAATACTTACTTATTAATAAAATTAATTTAGTAGGCCAGATATTGCCTATGACCACATCTAAATAGTTAGTGAAAATCCTAAAATTAATTGTTTTATAAAGTGAAGCACAGTATGAAAATAATGCCTAAGGGGCATGCATATTCTCCTACAGCCCAGCCAGACTAGATAGTAGCCTTCTAGTTTTTGTTAATATTCTCGTTGGTAATTTATCTAGTTTAGAGCAACCACATCTTATAACCCATTTTAGCCTGAAATACACATGCTACTTAGTAGCTTAATATAGAAAATATTCATAGTAGTTTTAACGTTACAAAGCAATAACTAACATAAGTTTAGAAAGTAATACATTGTTTTGCTAAAGGGCAGTATGTGTATTTTGGGCATTACATATTTTCTGTACAGAATTAGATCCATACACTTATAATTTCTTACAAAAGTAAATTATATGGCAGCTAGGGTAAATAGAAAAAAAGACTTCAAAATAATGTTTCTATCCAAAAAAGATCTTTTCCAGTTATTTCTAAATCTCAATAAATACATAGAATCTTTTACATTGATCTCAATCATCTTTGGATGCATAGTAAAACTAACACATATAATCAAAATAAAAATCAAAACAGAAGCCAGTTGTCTAATTAGTAATTACTGATAAATCATAACGAGTTCCATTTTAACAGTCTATAAACATAACAGCAAATGAAAGTCATAATCATGTATCAGTAAATTAGAACAATAAAGACGAAATGCATATTAGTTAAGCCATAGTACTTTATTTATTCTAGGGTCCAGCACCTAATCAGGCATATTATAATCAGAAGTTGTTGACTATCTTGATGTTCAACAAAGTATTCACAGCTATATACATAATTTTATAATGAATAGGCACCAAATGAAACTAAAAAAGTAAATACAGATAATTATACAAAGAATAATAAACTCAAACAAACAAGGAGTCAAAAATTCACAAGACATAAATAACATAAGTCTTGTTTTAAAATTATAAACTTGTACAAAAGTAAAAAAAATTGACACAAGATGATTGCACAAACATTAAAACAACTATAGTACATTTTTATGAAATGATTGCAATGGTAACAGTGCAGGACTCATTCAAATATTACAGAAAATTAAATAATAATGCTCATGTTTGATAAGATTCAAAAATTGTATTGTATCTGCATATAAATATAAAATGCATGTTAGTAAACGATAAATATAATGAGTTTACATCACTTGGAATACTTCAACCAACCTTATTGATCAGCTCATCACAGATTGCTGTGAGCTCCTCATTATCTTTAATCTTCTGGGCAAGTGATTCTTGCAGTGATGAGGCATGAACTTCGCTTTTCTTAAGCATGGCATTCAACTTAAGAATGTCACCCTGATGTACTTTTTTCACCGAATCCAGTTCAGAGTTTGCTTTATTGAGTTGTTGCATGGCATGCTGTCTCAGAGTTTCATATCTTGCCTCCAACTTCTGAATAGCATCCGTGTTTTCTTCAACAGTCCTCTTCAAAGTTTCTTCATTGCTTTTATAGCCTTGAATAATAACTTTACATCTCTCATATTTTGTGTGGACATCATTAAAAGCATGCTCCATTGATGCAAGATGAGCTGCAGCTTCATCACGTTCTCTTACAAGAGTAGATCTCTCTTCTGTCCATCTCTTTGCTTCTGCTTCTCTTTCTCCAATGAGAGATGAGATTGTGCGCTCATACTCTTCCATGACAACACTCATCTGTTTATTGTTTCTTACTTTTTCCGCCACTCTCTGTGAAAGACTTTTTTCTTTTTCTGCATACTCATCATTTTGATCGGTCAACTTTTTGATTTTTGTCTCGCAATCTTCTAGCCTCTCGCGCAGTTCATGGTTGAGGTCTCTGAGGTTCTGCGCCTCTTCCTCTTGGGCTGTTAGCAGTTCTTTAACGGCTCGCAACTGTTCTACTGTATGGGGGTCCATATCTGGAGTTCTCGTAATCACTGGAGGTGGAGGTGGAATATTAGCCCCAAGACTGAGTAGTCTATCGATAGTTGCTATAGCAGGAGAAACAGAGTTTGGTTTCACTGGTGTTACTTTGGTAGCTGATGATGGCTGACTTCTATTGACTGCAGGAGTAACCACCTGCGTAGGTTTCTCAGTCAGAGCGCTGTTGCCTGGTTGCACAGATAATTGTTGCATTGAGTTCACTATATTCTGCTCTGTACCAGACATGGTACTGCACACTAGTTTCACTCTTCTAAAATAAGATTGTTTTGCCAGAAATATTCTTTACATGGTCTCACCTGAAATGGAAAATTGCCAATGACTAATACATAAACATTCACGCCAGTGTACTCTTGAACATATATACAATACGTCAGAGAACTTGTAAGGTAATGGAGTTACACACATGTACCTCTAAGGTCAACATTTCCAAATAAGGTAAAAATGCAGCAGCACAACATAGTCGGTTTATAGAAAAGGAAAGTAAATTACTGGGTCTAATGCAGTAATTTCATGAAATGATTATACATCCCACGCAAAGACAGGAACGTGAACAATAAAAGGAATAATTGCGTTGGTTCAGCTACCGTATACGTACCGCAATCTCCTTGAGGCACTTGCACTAGGACAAAATATGAGCAAATTATTTATCACGACAAATTCAGCTATCTTTGGCAGCAATTTCTGTTTATTTTAATGCTTATGTATCCACATTTGCGACTTTTAAAATAAATTTTTGATGATAGATAATAGTACTCTGTGGTACTCTGTGATGGATTATTACGCTGATGACATCAGTCTAGTGTTGCCAGTGGCTGAAGTCTAAGTCCATCAACATAGACTTTTTTTTCTCTAATCTGTGACGAAGTCCTTGGGCCATAGACTATGTATTATATACTCTATGTTAATGTCAAACTCGCGAGCACGGTCTATCTCTGAGGTCTATCTATACTCCATGAAAAAAAGTGTGAGATTATTGAATGTGGAATAACGTGTACTATAATGACATGACAGCAGGATAGCTAAATTATAGTATTCTTCAGACAGACAGACAGATATGACAAATCACTAGCCCACATACTATAGTACATTTTTTTTCTCTAATCTGTGAACTAGCCAGAATGTTTGGGGGTCTAGCAAAATTCCTAACGCTAACGCTATCGCCTCACACCACATCCTGTCCTTGTAACGGATCGTTAAATACGGAACCCTAATACATGACTGCATTGCACATTGTACAACGCTTAGGTCGGGTTTGGGTATGGGTGTGAGGCGCGAGACTGTCTTCCGGCGTTTTCATAATGCTTCGGGCAATTGGCCGTTTTGCATTATAATAAAATAAAATAGCTTTTATTTGTTCCTCACCTCACACAATCTTAACGACAACATTTTTTCCTAATTTAATCTATTACTTAACCTAACGTAGGTACTGCTATTTAAATATCTGTGACCTAACCTTATTTATTTATTTATTTTATACACTATAAGAATTTTTTAGACTCAAAACAAAATAAATAAATAACGCCCAACGATCACATACATAGAACCCGGACCTTAACTAAGATTCCCTGTATCGTGTCTAGGGACCCAAGAACTACGAGAACCATGGCCCCACAACAAATATTTGCGCTTTTTTTTTTCTGTGCACAAATACTTGTCCTGTCTTGGGAATCGAACCCGCCACCTCCGGGTTATGAGCCGACTTGCTCAACCCCCACACCACAGAGTACATTGGTAAACCCCACACCACGGAGGCTGTCAAATGTGTTCTTATTGGTTTTAAACTATTGTATAAAGACCGCCTGTGGCGGTAAAAGCCTCCTCCAGCTGTTTCTACTCTTGCCTGTTTTTAGCAGTATTGGTCCAGTTTTTCTGGTATTTGTACAATATTTCTGTTCCATCTTTGAATTGGTCTGCCTCGCTTACGCTTTGTGTCCCTGGGAATCCAGTTTGTTGCAATCTGAGCCCATCTATCTCCCTCTAGTCTCTGAATGTGACCCGCCCACTTCCACTTTAGTTTTATTTAAAATTTCTTTTATAATATTTTGTTCTTTTGTTCTCTTTCTGATTTGCGAGTTTTTCACTCGAAGCTTTTCCATTTGCTTTTTTGTCAAAGGCCGAGTCTGACAAGCATAAGTAAGGCATCGCTTGTTTTTAATGTTTTTGGTAGACCCTTTAAAAATTTTCTTTCATTGCCCAGTACTTGTTCCACGTATTTTAATCCTTCGACCTACTTCCTTATATTATGTTATATATTATTAAATAAAAATGTTAACAGGAAAAGGAATCATCATCATCAGCCTGAAGACATCCACTGCTGCACATAGGCCTCCCCCAAAGAGCGCCATTGTGAGCGGCTTGCCTCTTGCATCCATCGGCAAAGGAAAAGGAATAGGTATTACATTTTTATGTTAACGTCGTTAATTAACGGATTAACGTTAACAAGTTAGTTACTAACGCTGAAATCTGAATTCTACACATACATACATACCTACCTGCACACAGGAGGCTTGCTGTGCATTGTAAAAATAAAAATTAAAACCAGTAATAAATACGATATCTAACAATTTTATTGACTTATTAAGTTTATGAATAAATAACAACTAGACACCTACAATAAATTTGTCAGTTTTGTACATTTCATAAGCGAATTCTTCTTCGTGCGTCGGATCAAACTCCAGTCCTGAAATGAAGAGGAATGTTAATTTATTTTCTTTGTATTGACACGTACCAAAATACGACCTCTTTTTCTTAATCGTTGTATGTAATAAATACCTATACGCTTTTATAAAATGTATGCCAACTTCGCCCGGATATGTACTTAGCTATCGCCATCGTGGAATGGATTTTCAAGTTACTTACTAATAAACTTTGTGTAGTGGAAGAATAGTTAGTTTGAGTTTTGTTTCTCTCTATCAAGTATGAAATAGACAAAGAGAAAAGCTATTCCATTGCTATAATCAGCGTTTATTAGTGTCTATAGGTTAGGTACGTATTTAGGTAAACCTAATTCATATTGCATTTTTTTACCTATAGATCTGTCTTATGATATTTGCTTGTGCGCCCTTCACGCCAAAATAACCGAACCGATTTTGATGAACGTTTGCACATAGATTGATTATTATACAACCGAGATCAACATGTTATTTTGAAAAAATTTATTATTAAAAGAATTTAATTTATAGTTAATGGATAGATACTCACCAATATACTCTACTTCTAAATTAAATCTACCCTCGATTTTGTCGCCGCAAGATATACCGAAGTGCGTCACTCTGTCGAACCGGAACCTATTCTGCTTATCCTGAAGGCGGCCTTTAGATCCTAGCACAAACTTGGAGAATGGAATCTAAAAACGATAAAGTTCAAAATAACAATTGCCATTGCTACAATCAATTAATCATCAATCAATACATAATAATAATAAAACTGTAAGTGGGCTAAACCTGCCCATTGAATTTTTTTTGAATTTTTTGACTGCTTTACACTTCTATATCGATATTCAAGATAGACGTTTTTAATAGTACTTACGGGATATTTACCGTGATTGGAATAATTTTTGTGTCCATGTAACTGTGCCGAAATATCGGGAACTCAAAAATGATTCTAATCACGGTAAATATCCCGTAAGTACTATTAAAAACGTGTTAAACAACCGTGAAAGTTTAAAACAGTGGATTCTCAAGATAGAGTTCAAAAACTAAAACAAGAGTACCTAATTTTTTATGATGGCATTATTAACCCTCGCCCAAACGAAGGGGTGTTGTATTGTATTGTATAACTGATGGTTACACTTACCTATGTGCAAAAATGTGTTTACAAGTAGAGATTTTATTTTTTTGTTAATTACTTTTTAATTTTACTAATAAATTACTCAATTACTTAAATATGTTTATTTTTATGTTGAATAAGATTTTGAAAAGTTTTATAACATTTTTCAAAATTAAGTCTAGGAGCGTTAGCGGGGTTGATAACGTTAAGAATTGTATTGTAATTGTATTTAAGCAATGCAAGACAGACTCGCGAGGTCTACATCTCACAGAGCCATTAGTTATAAAAACGGGACATGGCAGCGTGACGACCATGATATACACGACACTGGACATAAAGCTAACTTGCTATGGATTCAAGAAGCAATTTTATCAGGTTCTTAAAAGAAGTTTAGATACCTTTGCCACCTGCCAGTAAGGGCCGCCTCTAGTGTAAAGCACGTAGTGGTAGATATCGTTCCACATGATGTCGTGGTACCCCTCGCAGGATATATTCAGTAAGTACGATCTCCCGTCCCCTCTCACTTTCAGGACTAGAGTATTGTACAGGTGCCAGTCGTAAGTGGCTGCGCGTTTAAATGATTTCTGGAAGATGAAAGACAGATTTGTTTAGAGACAGGAGTACAATAGAAACATTGACATTTAGCCTGGAGATCAATCAATAATCGATATTTCAGACAAAACAAGGAGTGGTCCATTAGTCACGTGGTTTTTAGGCAACTTTTTAACTCCCCTAACGATGAGGGATCGTGATACATGATGAGGTTTTAGACTAACCGGAGCGCGGGGGAATAAACGCTAAACAAGGCCAAACAAACCACTAAACAAACCCCTATCCAAAATGATGTGTATTTTTTTGGCATAAAGTATTTCTTAAAAATTTCAGAGTTATAAAAATCATCTTACAGGTATACCTACTTCATCTAATTTAATACTGGAAAATTAAACTGGAGAGTCAAAATCACGAGTCATATATTATATGAGAAATCATTCGTCCGAAAAAATTAATACACATGCTATCTCAATATTAAAAGGATAACATCCCATACTATTGGAAAGACCGAAAAAAGGATGGGGATGAATATTGTTTTCCCACTTCCACCATTACGTCGAAAGTGTGGTGGGAGTGAGAAAGCAATAAAAATGTTTGCTCTTTCATATCCTTTCTATAATAGCGCGTATATTACCAATACATACCCTTAACCTAATCGACCTCATACCAGCGTACCCAGCGTTTTTAATCCTCCCATCTTTGGGCACCCTCGTGTCCAAATATCCTTGAAAAAGGCCGCGGCCTGCAGGACTCATCTCAAACTTGCACTTGCTGAAGCCTTCATTGTGGTCGCTGTCACAGGTCGTCACAAACCGGTTCAGGGATTCAGGTTTGTCGAAGCACCAGAGCACGTCGATCTCACCTGGAACCGAATGGATTATAAATTATTATTATGTAATCCCCCCACCCCACCCATTTGGTGAACCGACCACCTGGTAAAAACCGCAGGGAACTGATGGATGCAGGAGGCAAGCAGCCGCTAAAAGGGGCGCTCTGTGACGGAGGCCTATGTTCAGTAGTCTTCACGATGATCGTAACCCAGTGTAATGTATAGATTGCTTCCTTCCTTCTCATCCAGCGTGCATCTAGTAGGGTAGTCCTATTAGCCCCGAAAACTATTATGACACGTCTTAAAACGGAGGACCGAGGATGTAATTTTGAACCTGTTTATTTTGCTGCTTGGAGTGGGTGTGACAATATAACATTGGCGATGTGTTAAAATATTGCTTGTTCGTGCAGTTCCATGTTTTAAAAACAAAAAATTGAGCATAAGTTAAATGTATCTCATATGTAAGGACCTACATTGTACCTACGTCGCGTCACCACAGTAGGTGCAATAAACTGCATGTTAAAAATGATACAACTATGATAGGGCTTTGTGTGTGGCTTAGCAGGTAGCCAGTGGACTTTCAAATCGACCGACGCACCCAGGTTCAAATCCCGCTAGAGGATCGACCGCGCACCAAACGTTTTTAAAGTTGTAATTATATGCGGTATTGGCTCTCGCTCTTATAACGGTGAAGCCATATGTGTAAATATTAATATCACACATATGGTGAAGGGAAACACTAAGGAAACCAGCATGTTTTAGCAAATTCGAGGACATTTGTGTCATCCTCCAACCCGCACTCGGTCAGTGTGGTGGATTTATGGACTATTTCTTTGTGTGAGAGAAGTCCTGTGTCCCAGCAGTGGACTTGTTGGGGTACGCTACGGTCTATCTGACATTTTTGGTGGTTATCTGATAAGACTGTCTGTTGGTTTTCCGATAGATAAAAAAAGCGCTTGTTAGAATAGTGTGGCGTGCAAAGAGTTTTCATGCAGCTCATAGAAAAACTTAGCTCTTGGTTGCTAGGGGCAACCAAATCTTGTTGATTCGGAATCTAAGTCTTAGCCGATATCTAGTGAAAATTTTACATGCTTTTTATTTTGTAAATACTTGTAAATTCAATTATACATTCCAGCGTGAGCTAAATCATTATCTTTAATTACTTCCAACCTATGGACCACCTTCTAACAATAACATAGGGAGCTACACCACACCTTTACTGGTGAGCCCTTTACTGGTGACCCCGACGTGATAGTAAAGGGCTCACCAGTAAAGGTGTGGTGTAGCTCCCTATTGTACTTATTTATTTTTTATTTATTTAATAGTTTTGTACAAAAAGGTGTACATGGATAAACTTAATGCTAAATAGCATTATCTACTTGTCAAAGGAAAAAGATCTTGGTGCATAAATATACATAAACGACTAAAAAAGTGTGAAAAGGATTTACACGTCTTTAGATACTGTAACTGTTGACTTGTAATATTATTTTATCAATAAACGTCTGTATCTGTATCTGTATCTGATATGACCATATTTGTATCAAGCAAGAAGGAATCATACATACTTACTTCCAACCTATGGACCACTTTCTAACAATAACATAGGGAGCTACACCACACCTTTACTGGTGAGCCCTTTAATAGAATAGAGACTACCTATCATAAGATTTTTAGAATCTACACAAATAAAATGAAGTTATATACAATTACCTAACTACACAGGAAGTCGTAGCACAAAACAGAAAAGGTCATAGCTTCCTTAACTAAGCGAGATAATTTTAGATGTGTTGAGTAACATGCATTTTAAAATGTTGCACATTGCACGCGGTTTTGTTTACCAATCGATCGGTCACGCACACGTTCTACTTCTTCATTACCTACTAGTACTAGATTAGTATGGTATTATACTAATAAAACAATATCTTCTGTGGTAGTAAGTAAGTACCATCTATTCCCAGTAGTTCATTATTAGTTCCATTGATTGTACTAGTGAGACTGCTCTTAAAAATGTACAAGTTAATGGCGGATGATTCTACAGCTGCTGACTCACGTGTTCCCAATACAATTATAAATAAATAAATAAATATGTGTGGACAGTGGACACAAACAGCGCCATCTAGCCCCAAACTAAGCAAAGCTCTACGGGAAGCTCTATGGGAACTATAGTAGATTTTATTTTCTCTAACCTGTGATGGTAGAATACAACATAACACCCAGACACAGAACAAACATCTATGTTTATCATACGAGTGTTTGTCCTGGGTAGGAATCAAACACACAGCCCTCAGTTCAGAAGGCAGGGTTACTACCAACAGAGCTATCAGGCCTGTCCAATTGACTGTACTAGTGGGACTTTGGTGTCTCATTAGTTCAACTAATGGTGGTTGATACTATCACAGAATAAACAGATTTAAATGTATTAATATTAATAGTATTATAATATAATTCTTCTACCTGCAGGAATACCAAAACAGCATAGATGGCCGACTAGAGGCCTCCGTATAGATCACAATCAACTTATGAAATCAAACCCAAAGTATAAGTACTAGTCTTCAATTTATTTTCTTGACAAATGCAGCAATCTAAAGTACAGAGAGTAAAATATTACTACAATATAACATTACAATATGACTGAATAATAAGATGGCTTGTATTTATATTTAAAGGGCAAAGTATACAAGCCTTTGTTTTTACTTGCCATATCTGTTTAAAATAGATGCCATCTTCTTTTAAATAATCCACAACCTTTAGTTATAATAATTGAAGGCACACAATTTAGATTTAGTCTATCCATAATTTTAAATATGTTACTAATAAATAATAAAAAAGATATTGTTTTAGTCTTGCTTTTCCAGGAAAAAAATAATATTTATGGTACAAGTTTTTCGGTGGACTATTAATGTATACTATAGACAAATTCAGTAAGGATAAAGTAAATTAAAAACTTCTATATCAAGCTCAGCCAAAGTATAGGGTATTATAATTCTTATAAATGTAAAAAAAATGTTTGCATGACATTAGAAGGACCAGGGGTAAACTACTATCAATATGGTGTATGGTCTTAATATTTAATTCTGCATAAGATTCCAGAACAGAAACTTATATTATTTACATCTAAATGGTGGCAGGAATATGATAATGAAATTATTAAACATAAATAAATAATAATTAAATAATACTGTTGGTACTGATTACCCCTGATCTTGTATAAAATAATATGGCAAGCTGGTTATTTTATAAACTCAATCTTAACTTTGATTGAGTGTTTGTTATTTTAGGTTAATTTATGTGAAAAGGCTAAAACTCCTTAAAATTATATCAAACTTTCATAATTTTGTAAAATGTGAATAGAGTAGATACATGGAGGCAAAATGTCAAAACAATCACAAACAACTAAAAGCAGTAGCAACTAAAAATACAATAACAATGAGATTTATCACAAGAATTACGCACATAAAGAGTCAGAATAGAATTGCTTTAAATAACTCCTAAAAACATATTAAAAAAGCACCAATTATGCAAACTTGAAACAAAGAATATTGTGTTGGCAGTAAAGTCAACGGACTTCATTGATCAGCTGATCACATATCCTTGTTAACTCTTCATTATCCTTTGTTTTCTGAACAAGTGACTCTTGTAAGGATGCTATTGTTATCTCATGCTTTTTGATTGTTGCATTCAATTTAGTAATTTCAACAGTATGCTTTTTCTTCGAATTGTCAAGTGTTTCATTCGCATTGGCCAAGTTATCTGAAGTCACTTTTTTTAAGTGGTCATACAGTGATTCATATTTCTTCATGCCAGCTTCATATTCAGCTAACTTTTGCTCATATATTTTTTCTCTATCTTTAGTTTCAAGAATTAAACTTTTACATCTCTCATATTTAGACAGAAGATCATTAAATGAACTTTCCATACTAGAGAGATGAGTTAATGCCTGGTCTCTATCATAAGTCAATTTTTCTACTATTTCATGTGTAACAATTTTTTCTCTCTGTTGATCACCAATCAAGGAAGATATAGTTTTTTCATATTCCTCCATCACAATACCCATTTGTTTGTTGCTGACAATTTTTTCATTTATCTGTTGATACAATTTGTTTTCTCTTTCCAATATATTATCTTTTTCTTCAGTCAATTTTCTCACCTTAGATTCTAAGTCCTCAAGTGTCCTCCTATATTTGTGTTGATCATCCTGAAGTAATGATTTAAGCTGTCTGTTTTGCTGTCTTAGAGTATGTACTTCTTGATCTTGTTTCTGTAAGATCATTCGGAGTGTTTGCAGCCTGTCAGCTTCCTGTGAGCTGTAAGTGCTGTAGCGAGGGCTCCTTGGGGCTGCTGTCGGAGGGGTACTGCCAGAGATGCTGATGAGCCTATCTGTGGCCACTTGAGTAGGAGTGAGGATAGCTGACATGCTGCGAATAAGGGCTGGAGTACTACGAGATTGACTTACACTTGCTTTTACTGCTACTGAGTTTACTACAGGTGGAACTACCTGCATGGGCCTGTCCCTTCCACTTGAGAGCATTGACCCAACAGACATTGTATGTTTCAGAGGAGCTATGTCAGTCAACACAGAAACAGCACTGCCCGTTTCATATCCCCCATCAGCTTCAGTAGAATCTGATACTGACTCTGTATGTGTTGAATTAGAATGTTCCAGCTTTCTTGCATACAGAGGGTCAAACTTTACAAATAAGCTTTCCTTGCCTCTGTCTATGTGACTGTGACAGCGGTTGGATTCTGTATACTTGACAAGATAGTCCAGGCTTCCAGGATCGAACATGTCATCGTACGTCGGCACTTCCTGCATTGTCACATCACAGATACTATCGAACTCTGCACCAGTAAGAAGATCACTTGTAACGTCAGATTGGTCCACCATTTCGTTCTTCGGTGACAGTGCCATAAGATCGCCGACTGAGGACACGGGAGTAACGAAACTATCGTCCGACGCAGCTGTGCTTGCTCTCGCAGACAGCATATCTTCACTTTGGTCACTTAAGGTAAGCAAGCCGCGTCCTAGGAAGTTTTGAAATTTACTGTATATAGTCTTCAGGTTGCTGTTTTCTCGAACGGACGAAGAGTCACTATGGTTGTTTGAAAACATCCGAATGAGTTTGCCTGCAGATTCTTTCCTTTTAATGATTCTAGAAAGTGTGCACACGCACCTATAATAAGCAAACCAGTAGAAAGAAGCGACAAGCGCTCTGAGACTCAAGCTATTTTTGTAGATCGGACATCAAAAAGTAAAACCAAAAAACGCAAAAAAATATACTCAGTTTTCCAGCCAGTCAACGATTCCAACGGACATTTTATTTTGAATGAATCAAAGAGTATATAATTTACTAGAATGAATGGCAAATCAGTTTTGAAAACTCAAAACCAAAAATGACATATGACAGCTTAAAAAAACAAGTCTGCTGCGCATAGACATACATATTATATTACTTCGTAAAATCGATATATATAAATATATGCGGCTGCGGCGACCCTTAGAGCATCTATAAATAGAGATGTTGTAATCCGCAAGCACCATTTTGGAAGCTACCCCTACTAGTAACAAGCGTTTTATAAGCCTACAAATCATCGATTACAAGTATAATGCACATCACTACGAACATCATGGCGCGTGGCGTGGAACCACAGACCACGTACAGTATAAATAAAATCTAGATTATGATATTACAAGATGCACACCGGTTTTTTTTTGGCGGGAACGCGGAAACGTTCACGTCGTTGCATTGTATTATTTTTCAAAACTTTTGCTTATTCCAGTGTTAATGTTTAAAATTGGTGGCGTTTTACGCATAAATGCTGAATTACGAGCATGAGTGAGGGCAAGTGATATAATGTGGTGAAACATGATTTTTCGTCTTTCTTCCAAAACTCCATAGAAGCTTCTAGTAAAGTTGCCACCACTTGCTGGAGCATGACTTAGACTGGACTATGACTATGATTAGGACATGTCTTTGCGTGAAATATTTTATAACACGATGAAAATATAATACTTGACAATGGCTAAATACACTATGTGTGAAGCCAAAATATAAGAAAAAAAAAAGTTGCCCATCATTATAAATATTTTTTAATTTGGCTTCCCTTTATTAGTGGATTTAGCCGGTGTCAAGTTTACATAATAATATAGGGGGAATTCTGTGATAATAATATAAATTAATAAAACAGTCTATTTTGTTTGTTCTGGCTCTCAAGCCATATTAATGTGTAATATACAAACTATTTGGATGAAGTTTAGTTAGGTAATATGGGTACTAGATGCGTTTTATTTCGGAATATGAAAGTTCCCGCGGCAAAACAAATAAGTTGTGGGTGTAATCACGGGCGTCATTATTTTTATGCTAACCTATTTAAGTATATTAAGTTGGGTCAAGGTTATATATGGCTGTTCTCATATTAGGTTTTGTGATATGCGTTCATTAATCAGCTGAGATTGAGCTGAATTTGTCGCAAAATAATGATATTTAATTCACATTTACTTAGGGCTTCATTCTCTATATTCGATTAAAGTTACGATCACCTAGCCAGTGAGTAATACTGATCGGGACGTAAAGGCGGCGAGTAGTTCTTCCCAGTTTCACGAACGAAAACAGAGTTTCGATCAGCTACTCAGTGGGTAAAAATTTAGGGTGATCTGTAGCAACGTCAACTGAACATTTCGTTCGTTCAATAGTCACCCTGACTGCTGTCCCCCTCTAATTCTAATTCTAATTTGGAATGGGGGCGGTAAGGCCTGCACTGACGTCCCGCTTGGGGTGTATTGTGCATTTCCCCCTCCAGCATCTACCCAAGCCAGCCCAGCTCCTTGAAGTAACGGAGTGCGGCTTTGGGGTGCTGGCACAACTGCTCCAGTGTTGGCGTCGCAGATGGTGGCGATGATGAGTGGTTACAAGGTTTATATGCTTGCTCACGCATTCCGGTTTTAATTCTTATATCTTCCGTAGCCTCGCAGTGAAACATCACATGCTCTACGGTCTCGTCCTCCTGCAGGCAGCCCCTACAAAGCGGACTGTCTGTTGCTCCAGTTTTATTCAAATGATAATTTAAGTTGCAATGACCCGTAATAAGGCCTGTGATTAGGCGGAGGTCATGCCGCTTAAGCCGTAGTAAGTTATTCGTCACTTTTCGATTGAGAGTAGGAAAAGCTGACCTAGCATGTCTGCAATCAGTTCTCCTATCCCATAGCTTTTGCTGTTCTTTTTCCGTGTGACGATTCAAAAGATCTCGCACCTCCATCGCTGATGGTTTACATAGCCCCAATGGGTCGTCAACCATCGCTTTTTTGGCTCCTTCTTTGGCAAGAGTGTCAGCCGCGATATTTCCCTGACACGAGCCATGGCTCTTCGTCCATTTTACTATTGTTCTGTAGTTCTCTGCTAACTTTTGCAGGGCCCTATGACACTCTAAAATGACCCTTGATCTGGTCACAGGTCGTCTCAGTGCGTAGATGATAGCCGCACTGTCTGTGGTAAAAACTATGGTTCCCCCCTCCTTTTGTATCCGCTGCACTTGCGCCACATCGGAAGATGCGATTGCTCCTGCAGCTAGCAGGAGGCCCATAGCTTCTGCTTGTAACACTGTTGCAGTTTTGTTAAGCGCTATGGACTCAGCTAGGCCCAGTTCCGATGAATAGAAACCACAGCCTGCACCTGTCTTGGTTTTTGAACCATCTGTATAGACGTTGCAAGATGCCGAGAGGTCCTCCAGATCCTGAGCTTCAGTGGCCAACTTATACCTTTTACCATCAAGGTGAGTGTTGCCCACCTTGTCAGTGCCCTTAGAAGCCTCTGGGATCACTCTTATCGCTCTGTCGAGTATTCTGCAATGGTTTGTGATGGGGCCATTTCCCTTCCATTGGTTTACGGATCTAATCCTTAGAGCAGACGTCATCGCTTCCTGCTGTATATGCAGGTGCAGCGGCGTCAGGCCTAAAATAATGTCTAAGGCTGCTGATGGTGTCGTCTTAGAACATCCACTAATCAGGGAGCAAGCCAGTCTTTGTGTTTGCTGTAGTTTGTTTATTGCAGTCACCAAATTTGTACGTGTCCACCACACTACACAGCCATAGGTAAGGACCGGTCGTACAATTACTGTATATAGCCAGCGGCATAGTTGTGGCTTGAGGCCCCAGTCTTTTCCAACCGCTCTGGTGACCTGCCACAGAATATTTGTTGCTTTTGTTGTGATGTGATCCAAATGTTTCCCCCACAAAAGCTTACTGTCTAGCCAAACCCCTAGGTATTTGACTTCTTTGTTTAAAATTAATTTTGTGCCAAACAGTGTTGGCAGCTTAAGTGTTGTTAATTTGGTTTTCCTAGTGAATAACACCATCTCCGTCTTTTGTGGATTCACGGATAAACTGTGTTTTTGGCACCATGTCTCAACGATTCTCAGTGCTTTTTGCATTTTGTCGCAAAGAGTCGCTTCAAAAAGTCCAGAGACCATGATAGCCATGTCATCTGCGTAGCCAACCGTCACTACGCCGTTTGCATTTAGAAGCTCTATGAGTTCGTTAGCCACTACCACCCACAGTAGCGGAGACAGCACTCCACCTTGCGGACAGCCTCGCGTGACGTGGCACCGGGTTGAACTCAAAGTCTCTATGTTGGCTGTTCTGTTAGACAGCATAGTTGTGATCCATTTGTTCACTCTACTATCTACGCCTCGTTTACTCAGCCCCTCTTCGATGCTGTCAAACGTCGTTTTATCAAATGCCCCCTCAATGTCAATGAAAGTGGCAAGACAAGACTGCTTATTCTCCAGTGCTGATTCAATCTTGTGAACCACCTGGTGCAGAGCAGTCTCTGTGGATTTGCCAGTCTGATAGGCATGTTGGTTTTTGTTCACTGGGCTATCTGTCAGTGGGCCACTTCTTATGTATTTGTCACATAGTCTTTCCAAGGTTTTCAAGAGAAAAGAACTCAAGCTTATTGGCCTGAAAGACTTGGGACTTGTATAGTCGGATTTTCCTGGTTTGGGTAGGAAAACTACTTTGACTTCTCTCCATATCTTAGGTATATATTTCCATGCTAGGCATGCCCTAAAGACTGCCATTAGGCGGGTCTTGATCTTATTTTGGCTCCAGTGAAGAAGTGCCGGAAATATTCCGTCCGTCCCCGCGGCCTTGTATGGTTGAAAAGTGCTGATCGCCCAGGAAAGCGCCTCCTCCGTAACAATTGAGTCCGCAAACGCCCAGTCCTCCCTGACGGGCTCATGCGGAGTTTCTGTATCCCATCCCCCATCGTGGTCTATGCGACAGTCTGGAAAGCTGTCCCCCTCATCTATTGTAACCATTTATTGTTCATCGCAGCAATAGTGTTTGCAGAATTATGATGTTTGATATGACTGTGTTTTACTTATTGTGTAAGAACATTAATGTCTATGTTTGGTATGCATTTTATTTTTATTGTATTAAGGCACAAACAGTTTAGTATACACATATACAATACGCTTTTACATGAACATACATACACCAATAAAGTTGCCACCAATAGTAACACTATATAAACTAAAAAAACTAAATGCATGCCGAGTTAATGCCGCAGACCACAAACCGGAAGATGCTTCCTAGGCCACCAACTAGGTGGACCAAAGACATGGTCAAAACTGCGAGGAGCCGATGGATGCAGGAGGCAAGCAGCCGCTCAAAGAGGCATTCTATAGGGGAGGCTTATATTCAGCAGTGGACCTCTTCAAACTGATGATGATGACTATTTCAAGCTTCACCAAACAATATATCATGGTTTTATGTATGCACAAAAACATTCTAACTCAAATATCTCAGAAAGTATATCACTTAGGCGATTTTGTCATAGTATACTTTTTGTAGGCTACACGTTTTCCTATCGATTGACACCAGTTTCATCAATGGCTATGTAATCATGATTTTTCAAAATGGCAGACAGTCGGACAGGCCAAATAGGTTAGTGCTCTTTCATCTAATAGATGATAGATTAACAAAAAATGAGACAGCTGACTTCATAAACTACAACCAGTTAGTACAATTCATTTTTTTTTAATCAATTTTTATTTGTACTTAGCGAATTTATTATTAATTATCAATAAATCATTAATTAATTAACCATTAAAATAATATCATTATTTTGGGGGCAGTAAAAATATTATAAAATGTTTGGAATCAAAACTTCCTTTTAAAACATAAATTATAAATAACAGAGGAGCATGTTGGTTTCAAGCACGATTTGAAATATTTTTATTCAAATCGATCATCTCAACTCTGAATAAACCATAGTACTACCCCAGATAAAATAATACCAACAGTACAGATATGCCTCATCCCATACAACGGAATATTTCGGGCTATTTTACGAATTATTTTATTTCTGTATAACGCAAGATTATCAAGCAACATTTATTGCGTGTTGGTGAAGTATTGGGCTGAATGAATACACTAGACACTAACTAGTAACTCTCTAGACATGATTACTAAATTTTTTTTAAGTTCAGGCTATTTTTCGTTGAACCTGATGGGACCCCATGTAGGTATATAGGTAAACTAAGGAAACCCAGAGTCCAAACCGATGGCAGCCCCACATATAATATTATGGCAGTGGCAATATAGCAGGTAATGATTAATTAGGATGCACTAAGGCAGGTGAAACCACGGACTCTATGGAGCCAAGCTAGTTGGTGTAATATTCTATCCTTCACTTCAGTAATCATGAATAGTAAAGAATCAACTTTCTTACCTGGTCTAGATATAAGAATTGGATCAGATTCAAATAATTCTCTGGCTTCTTGGGCAAATAACATGAGCTCATGTTTTAGCTCCTTTGATCCATGTTTTAAATGTTCCCAGTTCGAAATTTTCTCTGAAGTGTTATATCCTCCTTTCCTGTGTCTCTCCCAAAACAAATAACGTTGTGTAATAATTGAAACCGGAGATAAATTATTTTTATCAACAGCTATATTTGATGATTTACATAACGCCGAGAACTGCCGTTGAATATTGATAAAATTAGTAACACGGTATTTCTTAAATAGCGACATTTTCGTTATTAGTTTTAGCACATTTTTTTAATGAAAAAAAATAATAAATATTGATATAAGTAATCAGTGTTGCCACCTCCCAAATTTAAGAATCTGTACTGAAGAGTCTAGAAATCTGTATAAATCTGTACAAGATCAACAAACCAAAATCCGTATGAAATCTTGTATACCATTACATTGTTTTGTGCACCGATTTTTGTAAATTTTCTTTCTATTCTATCAACTTCTAGGCAGATCTCATATTTAAGATGATAGAGTAGACTAACACTTGCGAAAATTGTTCAGTCGATGACAGCATAGTTAGCAGTTTTTTTTTGTATATTCGTATAAGAGCTTTAGAAACCTATCAGTGCTCACCTACCCAATTGTGAAGTTAGAAACTCGTCAACTAAAAGTAGGTAGGTCATGTAGAGGAATTAAGGTATTGTGTTTGAAATCACAGGGTAGAATCATCATCTAAGTACCTATTAGCTGTCATTTGATGAAACTGTGGGCTTTGAAATGACGTAGGTATGGTAATGTATTTTTCGTTTTTCTTAATTTGAATGGGCAAAATTTTCTTCAATCGTATCAAGACCCAACCAAACATGAAAAAAATGCATGCAAAACTAAAACGAGT
This sequence comes from Ennomos erosarius, assembly GCA_963580505.1. Classification (NCBI taxonomy): domain Eukaryota; kingdom Metazoa; phylum Arthropoda; class Insecta; order Lepidoptera; family Geometridae; genus Ennomos; species Ennomos erosarius. The sequence continues at coordinate 7,406,621 of OY756996.1, read as the reverse complement.
ACCTACAAAGTATAAAAATAAGAATCAATATTTGAAATAATTAAAAATCTTCAAATCAAATAATCTGTATAAAAGTAGAGTTAAATCTGTCATCTGTATTGGTACCATAAAATCTGTACTAATACAGATAAATCTGTATATATGGCAACGCTGTAAGTAATAACCAAAGAGGATATAAATGGTAATAACCTAGAAACATAACCTCCAATGGTAACACAGAGAACTTAATAGTAAATCATATACTAAAAATTATATACTCTCTTTGTATAATAGTATACGTATAAGGGGGTCTAGCAAAGATCACAATCAGTGTAGTCAACGTAGGCGATATATCGCCATTTAGGCTACTCAGGACTACGTATCGGCGACGTAAAAACTCCGATTGGCGACTGGTCGCCTTTTAGGCTACTTCGGGGACAAGTCAATTAAATTACCCGAATCATAAATAAACTACTTTTTATAAAAATTAAAGCCACTGTTTGAGCCAGATTATAGTTTTTATTTTGTAATTTCAATGCAACTTGGTCTGCGACCCACGACGCGCTAGACCACTGTATATTACCCCTCGCGGGGTGAGGGAGGAGTCTGTGTAACGCAGAATGCCGCGCGTACGACGCAGGTGTTAGTTCGTTGCCGACGAGAAGCTGCGTGACACGTTTGTCTTTACGTGTGTACATGCGCAATCTTAAGCTGTGCTACATACGTTTTAATTAACTATCGCACGATATTCTATGTTGAAGAACTGAATTAGTGTGGTGTTTAGTCATTTCGAACGGTGGTGTACTAGATTTCAATATATTGGACGCTTTGGTGGCTACCTGGTCGAGAGAAGACAGCAGAGAGCGGCATTTCCGAGTACCTACAACGAATGCACGAGCACAGTGGTTCTCCTCTTCAGCTTGTCAGGTTAGTGGATTGAGTTTGTATTTCGATTGCAAAATAAATATAGTAGTCTGGCATCACAAGTTCCCTGGCTGACACAGCCACCATAACGTCTGTGATATTAATAGAGAAGAGAAAAAATTAAGAAAGAATGTTGTCGTTATGATGTTAACGCGAATTAAACACGAATACCTATTATTGAATCTTAAAAATCTAAAAAAAGCAATTGATTTTAGGTCGTAAAAGCTTTATAAATAAGGCGAATTTTGTGTAAAGTAACTGGGACGACCGACCAAAGTTAGCTTCACTTTCAGTCAACATTATTCACAGCTTATAATATAATATCATCTAAACTATCAGCCTTATAATTTGTAAAAGTGTTAAAAAAGTAAAAAACTGGCCAAATAAGCAACGCAATAAAGGATATCAACCAAAAGTAGCCATTTTCCACTACCACAAAATTGAATGACGTGTCTTGTTATAGCTAGAGGATGAAGCAAAATCAAGCAATACCCCATCCCAGAATCTTAGAACTCCCGAGGCCGCTTTTTGACTAATTTAGACAGATTTTCTTGTCTTGACAAAGTCCTTGACGTTGACCAGACCTGGCTGAGGATCCATTTTGCAAACGAATTTCCGGGTGTTTATTAAACTTAACAAAAAATCACAATTAAATTGCACAAATGCACGGCGAAGAACATTCGCGTTCGAGTTCAGAAGTTAGACATCCTACTTTCAGTATTAGGCCCAAAGCCACTCCTATCTTGTTCTATGAGAAAGAGAGAAGGGAGGGGGAAAAGATAGGGGAAAACGATGACTGGATGAAGGTGAAGGGAGGCAGGCACACTTGCCTCAATTCGCCGATTCATCCATTCATCCATTTTTCCTTTACTTTTTCCCCTCTTTCATTATACTGAGATTAGGCGTAAAACTAATAAAACCGTGCGAAGAGGGGAGGTTAGCTGTTAAAAAATAAATTTCGTCAAAAATGACTATATTATTTCATTTTACGATAAATTTTGACATGTGAGGCTTAGGCTACTTTTTTAGGCGACAGAGGCTGAAATTCGCTACTTTAGGCTACTTTAACCATCAACATAGAATCATATGGACGGCGGACATTCACAAAATGCCTGTCCATTTTCTGTTGGTGTGAGTATTTAAATATGCATTAGTATGCGTGAGTAGGGAAGTGACCCTTATTATACAATATATCGATATATAATAAACCTAACCAAACAGTGCTGCAGAATTTCGATACTTTTTAGATTTAATACAATAAAGAAAATTAGATATTTGTAGAACGGTGTATCCCTGCGAGATAAGATCCGAAATGAGGAGATCCGCAGAAGAACTAAAGTGACCAATGTAGCTCTTAGGATTAACAAGTTGAAATGGCAATGGGCAGGCCACATTGCTCGTAGAACTGACAACCGATGGGGAAGAAAGGTTCTCGAGTGGCGACCACGAACTGGAAGACGCAGCGTAGGCCGGCCCCCCACTAGGTAGACCGACGACCTGGTGAAAGCCGCGGGGAGCCGATGGATGCAGGAGGCGAGCAGCCGCTCTAAGTGGCGCTCCCTGGGGGAGGCCTATGATTAGCAGTGGACGTCTTCAGGCTGTTCAAATAATATTGTTCCATAATAGTTTTTATTTTACATTCGCCTTTTCCTATTCTATTCATTAAAATGATGGTTAAATTTGTAAAAAGTGTTCCGTACCATTTATCTAGTATAAAAACGAGCAAAAAATCACGTTTATTGTATTGAAGCCCCTATACTTATTTTAGGGAAAAATATAGGGAAAAAAGATGAATGGATGGGACGGCTGCGCCTGTCTCCCTTCGCCGTCCCATCTATTCATCCTTTTCTCTTATATTTTTCACTTTTGCTTCTCTCTTACCCATAAACAGGGTAAGGCATAAAACTAATAAACCCGTGCGAAACCGGGGCGGTTCAGCTAGTTTATTATAAATTTCATAACTCATATTGAAGCCAGACGACACTGGCCTACCTACTGTATTTTATAAAAGTAGGTTAGGTGCCTATTTTTAAATTGCCAGATTTGCACCTACTTTTTCATTCTGTTTGCACTTTGATCTAAATCCATTCAGCCACTTTTAGGGAAAGAGATTTTCTACTTTTTAAAACCAAAGTAATTTTGTGCAAATGTAAGTATGAAGATTTACGAATATCGACAAAATGTAATGGACAGTGTAGGTACATCACTATTCGAGAGGCGTAAAATCGCCCATCCCAAAAATATCAATTAAAGCATTAAATCTTTCAGTAATTGCAATCGCATGGTAATTATACGATGGAAAAAACGTATATTCTTAATATGAAATGCATATTTACTTCGAAACTTCGATGTTTAACATAAAAATAGCCAGTAAAATTTAACGTATAAAATGATGATTCTGGTTTTCCTTCGACTCCTCGGGTTACTGTTGATGCACAAAACACAGCACAACACGACACAATTTCACTATTGACACAATATTTAGCCCTAATAACAATATAATTACTATATTTTCACGTTTTATGCTCTCGCATTTAATTTCTTGACACACCAAACTGTCAAGACATGACACGTGGTGATAGGTAAGGCGAGGTTGCCGTTCCTACAGTCGCTTTCTCGCATACTCTATGTGACGATTCGTGTATTAGACAGAGATACAAGATAGTATGTTTACACGAAGGATGCGGAGCGGCAACGCCGCATTGGCAGATTTTGGCTCTCTCCTTATACCTCCATGACTTAAACTGAGAAAAAATGCGAAATTAGTCCCGTCGTCGTTGGCAACACTGATCACAATCACTAACGCTAACGCCTCACGCTAAATCCCACAGAGTTCCCCTATTACATAGGTCATATACAAAGTCATATACAAAGTCTTTGCTAACTACAAAAATGTATCGAAATGACATTGCTACGGAAAAGTTAGCGATTTCCAAAATGTCATTTCAGGGGTCTAGCAAAGCTCCCTCACGCTAACGCTATCGCCAAACGCTAACTCCAAAATGTACAGGGGGTCTAGCAAAGATCACAATCGCTAACTTTAACGCCTCACGCTAACTTCAAAAATGTATCGAAATGACATTCGCTACGGAAAAGTTAGCGATTTCCGAAATGTCATTTCAGTACATTTTACAGGTGGTCTGGGGGCCTAGCAAGACCCCCTGAGTATGTATTGACTAGTATCGGAAGTCGGAACATCTCTAATTGTGCTTGCACAGAATACTATTACTTCTGTGTGCTTGTGTCAATAAAATTGAAGGTTATTTCATCAACCAAAGTAATCCATTCCCACAATCACAAATTACTTTCACTTTATGTATCCCTACCTTGTCTGTGCACTTTATTTTTGCACTCTTTTGCAAGATTAAATTCCAGAGGCCACGTTGGCGAAGTAGTAAGCAAGCAAGAAGTAGCAGCTGCACGTAATATATGTCTATGAGCTGCACCTTTATTTGATTTGAATGAATAGCATTCTGCCATACTATCCCCTACCTAGTCTGTGATTCTGCCTTCGTGGCTAGAACTAGAAGCGACAAACTCGGTGACAAGTGACCTAGCAGCAATATCTTATTACTGTCCTTCTGTACTGTCTGTACTGTAGTTAAAAATGAACACTTAAATTTAAACACACCATAGTAGTTTACAGCAACAATGGTAATGGAAAAGTATAACATGAGTGAGGTGAGTTGAGTTTTGGTTCGCATTTTGTGCAAACTTGTTAAATCCTAAAAGTAATCTTTTTTTGTATGTACCATGAATAGTTTAACTATGGACCTTTCATCCATAAAAATAACAGTGTGACCGGCTTATTAATTTAACATGATTACGGCTTTTAATGCTTTCACCACCTATTTACTAATAAAAACATGTCATAGAATAAAGTTCATTACTGCAGCGGCCAGCAACGGAGGTCTTGATGGACAAACATGTAAATGTTGAGAGAGGTGAAGCTGAGGCATACATACATTAGTCCATTTTTGTTTCAACAAATAGCTCTTTCTATTTGCAAGCCAGTTCGATACATAAATAAAACCTTTGATAAGTTGTCTCCTTGGTTGCTGTTTCGGAGTAAAAGTAGTAAACACGACAGATCTGAGTATACTATGTAATTTAGCGATAACTGTTGCCAGCTCTGCTCGAATGTATTTGGCCAGTACAGCTAATTCAATTAATCTTAAAGAATATTGTCAAATCAATACTCAAATTTCCTATCATGTTGAAGAAAAATCATTTTGGCCTTTGGGCTTGTGATTATTCACTAAGGTGCAATCAGATTGAGTATGGTCATAGTGTAATAAATACTAATAGTGGGTCAACTTCTTAGTTATACCACAATATACCCAAAAGGCCGTCTCAACCGTAGTGGGGCTCCCACATACCGGTACTACCCAAGATGGCGCAGGCAGGAGGGGGATGCCACTCGTTCATACCGCACCCCATCATTGCTCTGTCTAGCGGCCGAGTTGATTCACTATTAGTATTTATTACACTATGGTATGGTACTGTTTTTAGCAATTGCAAAATTACCGTTGATGTAAACTGTTCAAACAAGGGAGTATGTTATGGTTCTTGATGACAAACTTATCATATCACTGCTTTTAAATTATATATCTATATTGATAAGATTTATGTATAAAAGGATTTGCTGATAAAGGTATATATAATGTACCTAAATTGTTGTCAGCTGAGAGCTTTTGTTTGTTATCAATGATTTTTTTTTCTTTTTATATGTTGGCTCCACACATAGTGTATTTAGCCAGTGTCAAGTATTATAATTTTTCAGTGTTATGAATATTTCACGTTAAGTCAAGTCTAAGCTAAGTCATAGTCCAGTCTAAGTCATGCTCCAGTAAAGTGGTGGCAACTTTACTAGAAGCTTTTACAGAATTTTGGAAGCAACACGAAAAACTACGTTTCACCACATTATATCACTTGCCTACACTCATGCTCGTAATTCAGCACATAATGCGTAAAACGCCACCAATTTTAAACATTAACACTGGAAAAAGCACAAGTTTTGAGAAATAATACAATGCAACGACGTGAACTTTACCGCGTTCCCGCCAAAACTCCTTCATTTCCTTATCAATGATTTAGTTATATAAATAAAACCTATTCTCATTCAATATTTGTGCATTCGCTAAATCAATCAAAATGTTTCTGTAGTAGGTAGCTAGTGACAATAAGTAGTAATGGGTATAATGGTAGTAGTTAGTTTTAAGAGTAAAGGCTCTTTGCCCGTGAAAAACTAAGTTAATAAAAAGTGTCCATCTGACCCAGGAGAAATAGTAATAAGGCAGATGGTTAAAGATATATAGGTATAATATTAACTATAGGTTACCAAAGCACTGGTTCCCATAGTACAAACTATGCTTAGTTTGGGGCTAGATGGCGCTGTGTGGAATGTTAACACAACACATATTTAAAGAATGTTAAACAAAAATAATTATATATACTACTCTACAAATAAGCTGCAATTAGTCACCAGCTTTTAAAAGGAACTCTCTATTTTTATAAAGTTATTTTGGTTAATAACTAAGCAATGTCTATCATTCCATAAAGTGCGTTATACAAAGTCATTTCAACTTCTTATTATGACATCTGCGGTTTTGCCATAGATTCGCCAATGTCGCGTGAATAGAGAGAGGAAAAACGAAGGAGATTGGTCAGTGGATACAGAATTTTGGTATACAAAGTGGTTTTTTTTTCAGGATGGAAAGCCATCTGAGTATCTCTATCCCCCAGAAATACTACAGCAGTTAGACTTTAGCAAGAGTCCAGCGGTGTTTAAGCCTAAGATCAGTGCTGCTCAGCCTGGTGAAGACTGGATGGTTGTGAGACCTCTGCAGCGCTCAGACTATGATAAAGGCTTCCTCCAACTACTTGGGCAGTTGACTAGTGTTGGGAATGTCACACGGAAGCAGTATGATGGTGCGTTAATGATTTTATTTACTAATTTGCTCAGCTGCTTGAGAGCTTGAACTATACAGTACTATACTCATCGATTTCGATGACTATACTAGTATACTGTAGGTATACTAGATACCTTGTGTTTTTTAGTATACTGTATATATCATTATGACAATGAATTGAGGAATAAGGATGCACAGAGATTACCACTACCATGGGGTTCCATCAGGTACAAACGAAAAATAGCCCGAAGTTAAAAAAAAATTAGTAATCATATGTAGAGTTACTAGTTAGTGTCCAGTGTATTCATTTGGCCCATACTTCGCCTACACGCATCGCTTGATAATCTTGCGTTATGCAGAAATAAAATAATTCGTAAAATAGACCGCGTTATTCAGTTGTATAGGATGTGGCATCTGTACTGTAGGTATTATATTATCTGGGCTACTACATATTCCTCTCCTACATAGTAGGACCAATCTGTCTACTAAGGGCCTTGACCTATAGTTAAGGTAACGGTGATGGTTAAAAATTCTAGAAAATTCTATCTAATGGTCGAAATTTGTATGTATTTTTAACCATTGCAGGTTACCTTAACTAACAATCAAAAAACCCACCCTAAGGTTGTGGTAGTAGACATAGTTTAGAAAGATTCTGTTTTACATCTATGTTGCGAGTCTTTTCTCCAGAGTGGATTTTGTATGAATATGAATACAGCATGTAATTTATTAGCAGAAATGTGAATATTGAAATTTCTTCTTGGAGAAGATACCAACTACTAACTACATTATTCATTTTTTTATACATTGAGAATATCCGCATTATTACATCAAATAAGACATTATACAGTACATAGAATTAGGTTTTGCCAACATTAATATTCAACAGGCATTTGTAACCCACAATATATCAGTTTAAAGTAGACAGCTTATTACCAGGTCTCAATTATTATTTTATATGTACAACTGGTAGATTCTACAATAAAAATGGTAAGATTTTCTTATTGTGACATTATCAGACACTTGCAAAATAGTACCTAGTTTAAAAATCATAGTCAATAAACTGGTTGAGTGTATGGAATGCTAAAACATTGGCATTTATGTGGGTGGCCTTCACAAAACCTGTGCAGAGTGATAATGACCTTTCTGTTGTCTCGTTCCTGATCTTTGTGTGTTAGGGTGGTATTAACTGTAATAATATTAATTATTATTTGATTATTCTATAATAAAATGGTTCAATACATAAATCAATTAAATTATAGAGCGCATAGCTTTACCCATTACATACGCATAGCGACCTTTCACTAAAACAATCATTGCTAATAATATCTCAACAACTTCGCGAACCGCGATGACATACATTTATAAGTATCCACTATATTCTATAAGTACTTTAGTTTTATCTTGAAAATCTTGAAATTGCCAATACAAGTATTTCAAACTATCAATAATCACCAATCTAGGAAGGTCTACAGGAACCCCAACTAAAAAAAATTTCCTGTGGATGTGGACTCCATCCACCAGGGGGTCTAGCAAAGATCCCTTTCCATTGGCGTTAATGCTTAACACTAACGCCAAAATGTATGGAGATGACAGTCCCTGCGGATAAGCGACATCGGGTCACGCTAACTCAGTCGTAAACATCATCGTGGATAACGCCCACGGCGGTAGCGTGATGTGTTGAGGCCTAAGTTTTGACAAACGCTATCGCTAATTTTGTCGTAGTCGTTCACGCTCCCTGCGCGTCCGCCCGAACTCATGCATGTCATGTTAACGTTCGCTACTCGAACCTGTCGATCGATAACTTGTTGGATTTTGTGATTTCGTTAAGCAAATCTACATCAATTTTGTGTTAACGTTGTTGAGATAAGGTAAAATCTGGCTATTGCCCCAGATAATATAATACCTACAGTACAGATGCCTCATCCCATACAACGGAATAACGCGGGCTATTTTACGAATTATTTTATTTCTGCATAACGCAAGATTATCAAGCGACATTTATTGCGTATTGGCGAAGTATTTGGCCAAATGAATACACTGGATAGTAACTAGTAACGACATGACCACTACAATTATTTCACGTTCGGGCTATTTTCTATTTAAGTTATTAATGTTATTATGCTCTGGTTGTGGGCCTGTGCCACTCTATCAGTGGTAAAAATGAGAATCTCCTTCTCATCAGATTGTTGTGGGACACGTGTGCACGTGGTCTATCCATCTAAAATACAATAAAATAAAAGTTATTCTACCAAGTTTGCTTTACTTTCGTATCAATAAATAGGTACATAGAGTAGTATAATGAATAGGTATCATGGATGAAATTTTTTAATAAGTCCATGTGTGATATACGTAATATCATATAAAACTTCTTATTTCCATTTTACAACTTTGCTTGCAATCAGCATTTAGAACAATATTATGAAAAAAAAAAAAAAGCAGTTTTTTTATTATACCATTCAACTTTTGGAGCTATATTATATCAAATCACACAGAATTCTCCCTATTTTCAATTATCGCCGCCATTGTTGTTCAGTTTTTACTTTTTTATTTAGAGCTCACGCTCAGTCCATAGACAATCGAGCGTTTTCCGTACGGCGCTGCGGATTAGACGTCTGGCGTGACCTATGCCATTTTGCTACCATTTTGGTCACGCTACGGCTATTTCCGTAGCGTGTGCGGAAAAACGAGCGTGTGTATCTTTGCTAGACCCCCAGGTCTTTCTGGCTGGCTATGAAAAAGAAGTCTTGCAATATTATACTTATTCTAAGATTTTCATACTATTTTGACAAAATATTTTGAATTAAGTACTTAAGTATTAAAAAAAAAGCGCCACTTCATACGTAGTCCGTATTACTGGCACAGAATCCTATTCCTAGTATATTGTAGAATAGGTTCACTAATGTATACTTACTATATGACAGACAGAGTATGTTTCGTGAGCCTTAAGATGCCTATAATAAGACTCTTGATGAGTATTATTATACGCATTCTTTTCCAGTTAGATATTGTGTGAACTATGAATGTCACTTCAATGATATGTAATTCCACTATCATCTTTGCCATTTGCATCTAAAAGTATACAAGTTCCAAAATCAACATTTAATTTTTCAGATAGGTTCACGAAAATGAAGCAATCGGGCGGGTACTACGTGACCGTGATCGAAGACACGCGTATATCGAAGCTGATAGGTGCTGCTACGCTCACTATCGAACAAAAGTTCATCCACGACTGCTCGGTGGTAAGCACCATCAGTTTCCTTTTTTGCTAATTTTTGATGTTCCAGACAGTATTATCTCACATCCTTAAACTACTATACTTATAATCTAGTAGGCATTATGTTATAACAGTGCCTATAAATAATTGAACAGCTTTCACGTTGGGTGAAGTTTTGTACACAGATTGCTTTTCTACCGAGATCAACATCAATTTCAACATAGATAAGTATCGTTTATCCCAAAATTATGACCCTGCGGGAAAACGAGTACACTTCGGGGCGCCTCTAGTAGTAGTAGTTGTAGCAGTAGTGATGGGTGTCGTGGTGGTCTGCCTGTTTGTGTGGCTTTTATGCAAAAATGGCTGAACCCATTTGGATGAAACTTTACAAACTAGTTACTTGAACTATGCAGTCCATACGCAGGCATGGGCTTTTCTTTACACGAGAATTTTATAGTAAATCAGCGGAAACTGTCTATAAAAACATTCTATGATAATAAATACCACGCCGAGTCGCCAACTCGCGTGGTTTTTATTATCCTTTACCTATTATTAAAATTTTACATTGACTGCTAGGTTTTAACTACAAGTTTTCTTATATCTTTTGTCTGATAAAATATGACACCTTTCATTTTCAGCGCGGTCGGCTAGAAGACGTCGTAGTCAATGATACATACAGGGGCAAGCAGTTAGGAAAATTGTAAGTTCAACATTCTTTGCTATTTTGCTGCAATATCAAACTTATCGGCTTAGAAATAAAGTTTATAATAACATTTCAATAAATTACAGAATAGTAGTGACTGTGTCGCTGTTAGCCCAAGAGCTGGGTTGCTACAAAATGTCGTTGGATTGCAAAGACAAGCTGATCAAGTTTTATGAAACCCTCGGTTATAAGATGGAGCCTGGCAACTCTAATGCTATGAACATGAGGTAAATTATTTAAATGTATGTTATGTAAATCAAATAAATAAAATTATTGATTGTGTTAGGTTATGGTCTCATAGTTTCTTAAGTTGAAAATGGGTATGGGGTATGGGCAAAATGTATGCAAATGTTGATCCATTAAAACAAATTGCCTTCGATATGTAGAAGATTCATGCAGAAGCAGGACTTACAAAGGCTAGACTGCACTACAAATGCTTCGGGCAAAATGCGACAAGAGTATTATATACTACTTTATTATAACTTTGGTCTTTTTGTTACCTAAGACTAAAATTTGGAATCGATCGTTTTGCTTTTTTTCTTGACGAAGTTTTGGTAATTATAGTGTCTATACTATAAGGATATAAGAAAATTATATGTTTTATCGTGGCTCACTGAAGTGATTATTTTTTTAAATTTAAATTTATATTCCAGGTTCGAGGATCCATCCTGACAATTAGCCGCTGGGACGTCCGACCTGCGCTCCAAACTGTAAGTAGAGAAGCAGCCGAGCCGACATCACTGCACTTGCCTCCGCCAGCCATCACATCATCGCACTTTAGATTTAATTGTCAAACTACACGCAAAATCGATAACTATACCATATTATAGGTATATAATTTGTACTCTTACCTATTCTGTGATTAATAATGTCGTGTTTTGGTTTTATCGATGTCGTGTCGTGTCGCCGATAAAATGAAACGATATCGAAATAAAGTGCGACGTTTGCACTCATCACATAAAATCGTTTATAACGTCTTTTGCGTTGAATGTAAACGATATTTTTTCTTTGATACAGTTTTAATGTAAATATCAAATGTATTCGAATAAGGCTGATCACACACTTGGTTTCTTGGTTCGATTTTCGAATTCGGTGTAATTGAAAAATGCATTATGAGTAACTAATGTTAACGAATACAAATCGAACGTATGCGGCGTGTGATGCGTACATTTGGGGTGTCCGAGTTCGGAAATCGAGCGTGTGAGGCCCGAGCTTTATGATCATGGTTGTATTTGGATTATAACGAGTTTACACTTTTATAGCACTCACTAGTATTCTAACTAGATCTAGCTCACCCAGTTCTAAGTTTAAATTATTTTAGCAATGGCGGCTACGTATGCCCACGCCTAATCGGGTAAATCAATATTATCACGTCCTAATGTACAACACCCTCCCTGATTATTAACTTAAATCCCTAACCGTTTCTTAGAAATATATTGTTTTGACCCTTTTATACAGCCGCTAATCGACTAATATTTAAATCATTTTATGTTTGAAGTACTAGTGGCGCCATCTTTTGTTCCAAAAGCCTTCAACGAAGCAAGGCTAGTTTCTAGTAAATCAACATAGTAATGTTTGTGTTCTATAAAATGATGTCTACCGAAATGTAACAAATAATTTTAATGTAGAACTTGGTACCTGTACACTTACATGTAAGTAAGTATAAACTTTTTGTTGATAAGTATTATTTTTTTGTGATTTCTGCTCGGTTGTTTGTACGAAAACAGTTGCAGGGTCAATTTTTCCATCTATCAAAAGCGGAAATCAACATTTTTGTGTGGTATCTGAGTTTGATAGGGTGCTCATTTGATTGTGGATGTCCTAGCACATAAGTTTAGAATATTTGTAATAATACGCTTTATTTTTATTTTTAGCTTTGCTTGCATATTTGTTATTGTAATAAGAAAATGCTTTTATTAAATTAATGTTATTATTTTTCATGAAAATAATTAACGTTAATAAACTAACAATATTATATTTCTGTTGCAACATTCTCGTTAAGTTTGTAAATGTTTCATGATGTATCTAACATTTTTTTTACAATATTGTGTTGTGTAAGCAGAAGTACTTAACTAACATTCATTTGAAGCTTATTAAAACGGTTCATGCTTGTAGACGTTTGTTTTATTTTAGCGTGAATAGAACTTACTGTGAATAACTCAGACTTCTATGGTATGTAGTATGTATATCTCTATGGAATAATTATGACTTTAATTTTACATTTATAAATAGGAATAGTTCTTGATGGAGCACTTATAGTTATATCTATTGCTCTTTTAACATTCTACCTAAAAGACATTGGCCTTTGGACACTATGAATCAAGACATCAAAATACTGTACCCCTAGTACGAGTTAACCAATACGTGAATACGCGCGAATCCATTTAAAACTTGTACTGCGTGGAGTTTTGGCGGGAACGCGGAAATGTTCACGTCGTTGCATTGTATTATTTCTCAAAACTTGTGCTTTTTCCAGTGTTAATGGTTAAAATTGGTGGCGTTTTACGCATTAAGCGCTGAATTACGAGCATGAGTGTGGGCAAGTGATATAATAATAAAGAAACGCGAGTTTTCGTGTTGCTTCCAAAATTCCATAGAAGCTTCTAGTAAAGTTGCCACCACTTTACTGGAGCATGACTTAGACTGGAATATGACTGTGACTAAGACTTGACTTTACGTGATATATTCTTTAACGATGAATAATTACAATACTTGACACTGGCTAAATACACTACGTGTGGAGACAAAATATATATAAAAAAAACTTGTACTGCCATTTTTAGTTCATCAACGTGTCCGCTAGGGGCGCTGCAGAGAAATGTATGGGAGAAAAATTTACCAATCAAGTTTTAGTAAACTATCGAAACTCGCACTAGGAGAACTGCACATATTATGTGTAGCGGATTCTTTTGTTATGCTCCTTATCTAATACATGTGGCCTAAAAGTCGCAGTAACGAATGTATAATAGAAAATATCTGGCATTGGTCAATGTGATATACAGTAGTAGTAGTAGTAGTTTGTAGTCACAGAGCTATGAAACAAATGACGCTTCCCACCTAGAGCGTTTTTTTTTGTTCTATCATCATCATCATCATTAACAGCCTGAAGACGTCCACTGCTGAACATAAGCCTCCCCCCGGGAGCGCCACTTAGAGCGGCTGCTCGCCTTCTGCATCCATCGGCTCCCCGCGGCTTTCACCAGGTCGTCGGTCCACCTAGTGGGGGGCGGTGGTCTTCCAGTTTGTGGTCGCCACTCGAGAACCTTTCTTCCCCATCGGTTGTCAGTTCTACGAGCGATGTGACCTGCCCATTGCCATTTCAACTTGCTAATCCTAAGAGCTACATCGGCCACTTTAGTCCTCCTTCGGATCTCCTCATTTCGGATCTTATCTCGCAGGGAAACGCCGAGCATTGCTCTCTTGTTCTATGGTTACTGCAAAAGGTTCCTCTGCTAATAGCGATAATGATCGTAGCTGTGTTAACAATTATTATATTAGACAGATCTTCTCACTTGGAGCACAGATAATATAATATGGGGTAAGGTATTATAATACTGATACCTTATGAATAATCCTCTTAAATAAAAATTAAAACTATATAAGTACTCTAGAACATGAATAAAAGGTTTTGCGTTTGCCATAAGAATGCTATATTTATGTCATAGAATATCAAAAACACTGATTTAATTTACAATCTAGACTGCCATCCTGATCCATCATACACCATAAATAAATTTAATTTAATAATCATAAGATTTATTTTTACAATGTAGTTTGAAATTAGCAACTGCATTACTGCGTCCGACTACAAATATTAAATAGTAAACTGTTTATAAATGAGTGAGGATGTTATATAGATATACCGGTATCTAACGATATAAAAGCAGCTTAAGAATTATGCAAATTGGTATTAAAATAAATAAAAGAATTCATTTAGTTCTATTGACAGTATAGTTGGAAAATTTACGCCAAAAGCTCAAAGCGTACCAAATAGAAATTGAATGACATTTTCGTACTGACGTCTATTTAATATTTCCACTCAGATAAAAGACAATAATAGAAGAGCTCACGTCTGTACCGGTCCAGCTGTTAAAAGGGAGGAGGCGCGGTGGGTATCTTAGTTCCCAGTTTCATGGGCCCTTGGCCGCGCGCCGACCGTCGCGCTTCCATCTCACGTTGTCTCTGAAGCTTCCGCTCTTCGCGCTTCCTTCGCATTTCGTCCATTTTCGAAGCGTTGTTTTCTGAAATATAATTCGATTAAGTCAGAGGTAATTCTGAATAGATGCGATTAAATATTTTGACCGGCTTTAATGATGGGTAAACGTGTTTGGAAAGTATAGGTCGAGTGATGAATAAGGTTAATGGAAGCAGGCAAAATATGGTGTTTACTATACAGTGCTTGTGATTGGCACTCTAGGGCAGGGATAGCGAACCATAAAACGTTGTGAAGTGAACCTACCAAGTCTATTTAGCAACAATAGCAGTGAAAATGCAGGGTATGTGTACCCGTTTGTTTGTTTCTAAAGTAAAACTTAAATAACTGATGGACAAGTGCAAAGCTGTAACCAAAATTAGTTTAATTTATTATGTGACTATTTAATAATGGTCGATGTTGCCTATTATTTTTGTCAAAATCGTTTTATTATTATTCAGCAACATTATTATTCATTAAGGAGTACACTGTTGTTCGGTTCTGCAGATTTTAAATATTTATGTAAGAGATCAGTTTTAATGTTTGTTTTACCTCCTAATTAAAATATAAACAAAAATTAAAAGGCACAAGCGAAGCGAGCGCCATTAAAACAAAATGGATATCAAACATCCAAATATTAACGAACTACAATACTGACACTGGTACAAAGGCGCGAGCGAAGCGAGCGCGAAATATTATAAAACTTTTAAATTGATTCTCACCAGAATTGTATTTCAATTAACGTTAAAATTGGTATCCAATTTTAATTGTTGCGTGCCGACTTTATTTCTCTGCACGCCACTTGTAACAGATCGCCATCCCTGGCCTAGGAAAATATTAATCATGTTATTACAAGCATGAAGTTTGGTCTGAGCGGAGCGAAAAAAGGAGGTACCTACAATACATAGATGAATACGAGAAAATGATGAAGGTCTCTTTTATCGCCAGAGTTAGCGACTAACCGAACTCTAAACGGTGGAATTTAATTGTCTATTTTCTAAAATGTATGACACGATAAGACGAGTTACAACAATATGAGCAGAATGGTATGATTTTGAGATTTTGTTTTGTTTGTTGGCTTTAATAGAACTGACTGCATGCGTCCAGCTGCATACTTATAATAATGTTACTTACCGTCAACATTTTCTTCGATTGGTTCGAACTCGCTATCCTCCCAGCCGCCAAGTGAGTCATTGCTGTTTTGATGTGCAGCCGCGGATCGTAGTTCTGGCCGCGGGGCGTGATTGATGCTTCTTACGTAGGTGGCGTTAGCGTTGTTTACTACAGGGTCGGTCCATTGACTATTGTTCCATGTTTCTGATGGACTGACTAGCTCCGCTTGTGCGCCCTGTATGATGTGTTATAAGTGTTTTAACAAATTTATTGACATTTCGTTTGGGCCTATTGATGGCGAATTTAAAAGAAGACTAGTCCGGTAGTATTCCTACTGGTTTTTCTCGTTTGAGTATCAGTGTTTTCCTAAAAAACTACGACTGAAATAATTTGCCTTTTTCATATGAAGAGTTTCATGGTTAAACCGATGGTTGTAAACATTTAATAAATTATCTATACTATTTCATTTCAAACCTGTAGTAATCACGCGCTTAGCCGCGGTAACAGCTATTATTGTAGTAAGAAGTAAAATTGACTTTTGTTTAGTCAAGGTACAATAGCGTTATCGTGTACCTGGGTTAGGAATTGGTTTTCAGGTGAGCTTGAGTAAAACTCTTGCAATGTTGATTTTTCATCAAAAACAAAGTATATATTATCAGAACTTAAAACTTATAGAGCTATAGTTGATAGGAAACATTGTCGGTTGGTTAGTGTCTTTAATTAATGACCCGGAAATGTGTTCAGAACTAATCTCTATAATGTAAACGTACCGGGTTTTCCTGCAATGTGCCCCATTCTTCATTGTCCCACTCGTCCTCGCAGAGTGCCGCCAAAGACGGCGCCTGCGCACTTCCACTGCTCGGTGGAGATTTCGCGCTGGCTCCTGTACCTATAGCGAAACAAAAAAACTACATCTCATAACCGGCACAGCGTAAAATTATACAAAAGACGCTGTTTCATAGAAAATGAATTCACAGTAAACTAATACTGTTAGTAAATAATAAAGCGATTAGTATTTTATATAAAACATCCTTTTCCAGGTTGTCATCATCAGGCTGTGAACCACAAGATGAAGATAAGAAGCAAGAATAATACACAGTATTACAATATTTAAGTATCAATTAATAGACCAAACAAATTGTTAAATAAATGCATTAAATGAAGTCAATGGTTTCGACCGACATTAATTTTTATTATTCAAAAAACGATTATAAATATTTTCTACAATTTTTTTATCTACCGGTGGCTTACATGGTATACAAGCGTGCTAGCAAAATGTGACGAATTTAATAATTTGCTTCTATTTATCGGAATTATTGGATTGTGTTTCCTGTTTGGCAACACTGACTGCCGCGTGCTTGGACAACAGGTAAGTCCCTCCTAAGTTGAGCAGAAAAGGCGAGCAGTCTCTTTGTCTTTGGCTTGCCAGTGAAAAGTTATAATGTATATTCAAAAATTAAGAATAACCTGAAATAAGAGAGATGGACCCCTGTTTCAAAAAAAACTACCTAGTCAGACTCACAACCGAAGGGTTCCGTACCATTATCTATAAAAACGAGCAAAAAATCTGGGAACCATTTAAATATTTCTTTTATTCTTTTTTTAGTATCTGTTGCTATAGCGGCAGCAGAAATACGTCATCTGTGAAAATTTCAACTGTCTAACTACCATGGTTCAAGAGATACAGCCTGGTGACAGGCAGACGGACAGACAGACAGCAGTCTTGGTAATAGGGTCTGCTTTACCCTTTGGATATGGTACCTAAAAAACAGCTTTGCTAAAAATCACGAATATTAAGTTATACCTGCGCTTGAGTCGATCTCGCCCCAAGCCGCCATGTCCCAGTGTTCTGGATCGTAGTCTGACGCCGATTCGCTGTGTTCTAGTGACGTCATTGATGTCACCGATGACGTCGTCGTTGACATGCTGCTTGATGACGGTTGTTCTGCAGAAACAAAAATTATAATTACCCCATCTCTAGCTGTTGGCGCTGTAAGAGCCGGCTAAGGGAATATTCACGAAATGGGCAGCTGAATTCTCCCCAATCTGCATTATAATCTAATGAGATCACCGAAACACCTGCCAAGTGTGGTGACTATGGCAACCCCTCCTCCATAATGTGGAAGGCGTATGCTCAGCAGTAGACGCGTGAAGGCTGTTGAGCAGCAGCAGTCTCCTCAATCCGCATTATAATCTATTGCGATCACACACTATGATAATGTGTATGACCAAGTAGCGTCATATGACCAGCAGAGGGAGCAGAGCAGAGGGGCAAGCCTTGCCATGCCATCTCCATTTATAAATGCTCGAAGGTTGAACAGTGGACACTTTCGGCTGCTGTTGCAATAATTTATTTCTTCTTTTTATTCCTTTACATTAAAACATTACAGGAAATAATTTTACGTAACATTTTTCGCAACATTGTTAACTTAACTCTGATATAAAATAAATTAAAAACACATTTACGGAGAACCAAAGCCATCTCGTGGGATGTGTTGCTCAGTGACGAACCCCTAACGTTTAACTTTATAATAGGCATGATGACTACAATTTTTTTTGCATAAATTAAAAATATTCCTAAAAAGATAAACATTTGTGAAAACAAAAATAAAATATCTCAAAAAACGACAAAGTTACAAGCATTTTAAAAACCGGAACAGAAAGGGATAGCTCAAACGGCCAGTGACGTCAGAGGAAGGTCGTTATAGTACCTCATTACTACTAAGCTGTGGTAGCTTTACATACAATATCTTTGGCATGTGACGTCACAGGTGGATTTTTCATAGTAACTGTGGAGGCGCTCTGTTTCGCGAGAAAGGGACAGGAGATGCCTATAGAAACTTTAAAAGCTTATTACTCCGTGATTTATTTACCGATTTTATTTATTTTTTCAATTATTGAATTCATTTTTAATCTACTTTATGAACGTATTATTTACTTGTTCAATTTTAATAGTAGTCATCATGCCTATTATAAAAAATGTAATAACATGTGCATATAATAGTTACCGAGTGAGCCAGGTTTAGAGAGCACAGACTTGGTGTGTTGAACGCGCGCGGTGTCGGAATGCGAGCGGTAGAACTTGGAGGTGACCGCGCTGACCGCCCAGCCGGCCCACGTCGCCGCCGCGTTGCTCAGCGACGGCGTAGCGGTGTGGACGTCCGCCTCTACCGTTACAAATAACACGGTTAGATCAACTCTTTTATGAGAAACACAGCTAATTATTTTTAATGACAGCTGACAGCCTCCGTGGTGTGGTGGTTGAGCAGGTCGGCTAATAACCCGGAGGTGGCGGGTTCGATTCCCGCAACAAGACAAGTATTTGTGCCCGAAAAAAAAAGCGCAAATACTTGTTCTGTGTCTGGGTGTTGTGGGACCATGGTCCTCGTAGTTCCTGAGGTCCCTAGATACAGGGAATCCTAGTTAGGGTCCAGGATCTATGTATGTGATCGTTGGGCGTTATTTATTTATTTATTATTTATTTAATGAGAATGAATGACGTGACGAGCTAGTCGTTCACCTGATGTTAAGTGACACAACCGCTCATAACAGCTGCAGTTTCTTTCAAATAATCAAGTTTCGCGTGACACTGCACTGCGCACGTCATCCTGAGACATCACACAGTCTAGTAATCAGATTACTACACTGTGTAATCAGGTCATAAAGTCTTACTTGCCCAGTTATTTCACTAGATACAATGCCCTTCAAACCGGAACACAGTAGTGCATTACAGCTTGGCGGCAGAATAACTGGCAAAGCGGTGGTACCTACCTAGACCAACTTTGCAGAAAAGTCCTACCACCTAGTGATATGAGAAACCAAGTAAATTGAGTTAATCAAGGTGTGTCAGGTCAGCTGAAAAGTGTTTGATACCCATGTTCGAGGTAAACAGTGTTAAAAAAACAAAACGGTTACAACATCTTATCAGCGTTATTGTTTCCTGACAAATATAATCTGGGAGTTTTTAAAGCTAGATTGAACGGGTATCTTCTTGGCAAGTATACTCCATCGTCGACCGCGTCTTGACTTACCGTCAGGCGAGACCGTGGTCAGATGTTAGCCTATCGACGATTTAAAAAAACGGTGGTACTCAAAATAGTTATTTTGTTTTTGCATCTTGGCAGTATCTGGCAAAATATTTGATGCACTGGCGAATAGGTGATACAAACGCGAGAGCACGAAATTAATGACGTTAGGGTGCGAGACGACATTTTTGCTTTGTGAACGACACAATCATGAACAAAATTATAAGAAAACAGCAAACATGAAATGAATATTACGTGAGTGAGTACGTTGGTTAGCCAGCCATGTGTGGCCGGTAGGTATATTTGAGAGCTATTTCTCTTTTTTGATGTGCCTTGAACTACCGACAGACAGACAGACTTATGTATTATTTTCTATATTTTCCAAATAGGCAATTCACCCATGACAATTCAGACATGAAAGATATTTGTCATATATTACAAATAAACATTTACAAATAGCCGTAGTGTGTGGTACCACCACCAAAATTATGAACTTACAATTTCATTGTTGTGCTTAGGAACGGTAAAAAGGGTCGTAAACGAAATCCTACTTACCCATTCCCTCTTTCAGACTCGGGTCCTCCGAAACCTTTTCCAGTTTGCCGAGGAAGCCTTTTATAGTTCTAAAGGCAGCATCGCGAACCTGAAAAAACAATATTAACATTGGATTACCTTACTTAGTATATTTCGAGAGCAAATGAAGTACCGAGCGAGTTATTTGCTTGATGGCAAGCGCCAAAAAAGCCCCTAACAGTAGCGTATATGTATCATATTTTTTTATCATCGAGGCGGGCTGGCATTTGACCACGGTCTCACCTGATGGCAAGCGACGACGCGGTCGATGATAGAGCATGCATGTCTAGAAGATACCGGAATAGGCTAATTTAAGCATTTTTACAAGTCATAATCAAAATACTAAAAAACATTAATATCCGAAGCAAATAAAATTACAATGTCCGCATGACAAAAGTATATAATAGCTCATTAAAAATATGCAATACCTGTTTTTCCGGATCAGCAGTGAGTGGGCAAAGCGCCGGCAGCACTCTGTTAGCGACTTCAGCTAACAAGAAGTACTGCTGAGTAGCTGCCAAAGCCAGCACGCCGGCTTGTCTCGCCGGCGGGAAGGCGTCACGGGTCGCGCGAACAAACGCCGAAACTAACACTTTCTGTCGGATCTGTGGATGGAGGTGAGCAGCTATCTTCCCGAGACAGACTGTTGTGTTGGTTCTGGAACATTTTTACATTCTTTTTGAGGTTTTTCGGTTCTTGTCCGTTTCAATTAGGACAAAAGTTAGTAAATGAATGGGCGGCAATCCGGCTGTTATTTTACAGGTCGCATTTCTCAACCGAGTATCGCGAAATTTTGTGAGGATAGGCCTTATCGCCTAATTCTGAAGGAGATGGTGATCGTGGGCTCTCTTGCTCGCACTCACTGATTTGTAAAATAGGCGCGAGCAGGATGGCAGGTAAAGTCTATGCCTATTGTTGCCTAATATCACAGATATTATAATAGTATACTGGGGCCAATTTTAAAGGCTTTAGTTGACTACTAAAACTGTTGCTGTTCTTGTCAAATAGACAGGAATGTAAGAGACGGATATATTTTTAGTATTTTAATTACTGTCAACTAAAGCCTTCAAAATTAGGCCTAATAGAGTGGAGTTGAGTCTAAAAAATCGATGCCGATTAGCTTTACAAAATTATGTTTAATTTACGAAATGGATTCCGTTACAATTGAATATCTAGTTTACTGTAGGTATTATGTTGTCTGTGACCTAATACGTGTTTATTCAGATTTTATTATAACAGTCACTCCATTAGTGTTAATCAAACAAGGTGAACGACTCAAGCCTCGAAATGGAACGAAACAATAAAAGTGAATATATAGCTACAGTTGACCTAAATTGGATTGTCCTATTTGCTTGGTACATTTAGTTCATGGTTATTAACATTTACAAGCTTTTAAGCAAATAGATATTACTGTTTTATTGTAGTTGAACACACATAAACATTGTTCATTTTATAAAAATGTAGATGAGTGAACACATTATTCAACGAATTTAAATGTAAGCTTATTGCCCTTTGGGTTTAGCTTTAAAATAAGTTCTCTATTTAAATATATCTTAGTGTGTCAGCAACTCTAGATTTTTGAAATGACCTTCTATCAGCAGACTTACGCAGCAGAACTACGAGGCTTTTGTTCAATAAATATTGATCAGTTGTTCACACTCATGTACTGAAAGTTTGTGTGTGTTCTATGGGTATGTTCATTCCTCTTGAAGCTGCAATGGCTGAACGTATCTGACCGCAACTTGGAATGGAGATAACTAATGCGCTGGATTAACACATAGGATACTTTTTGCTCACGGGTAAAACTACAAGGCGTAGCTAGTGGTTAATCTAAGCGCTACAAATATCCAATGCTATGTAGTAGGTCAAAAGCCAGTCGACTTGAACGAGTCATCATAATCATCAATAGCCTGAAGACGTCCACTGCTGCACATATGAACCTCCGAGAACGCCACTTTGAGTGGCTGCTCGCCTCTTGCATCATTGGCTCCCCGCAGTTTTGAGATTTTACCAGATCGTCGGTCCACCTAGTGGAGGCCGGCCTACGCTGCGTCTTCCGGTTCCTAGTCACTATTCGAGAACCTTTCTTCCTCATCGGAATGAGTGGTTGTCTTTAATAAATACCCCTAAAACAGTATAATTATTATTTGAATCAAAATACAGTTACCTTATACCACCCTGTTCATCTTTAGCTTGTAACCGAGCGAAATGTTTGAGCACCTCCACATTGAGGTTGTTGTAGTTGAGCTTGGAGGCGAGATGCACTATAGACTTGACCGTTTGCTCTCGGATTATAGGGTTGGTGTCGAGGAAGCCGTGCACAACTTGCGGGAAAATTTGGTCGTTTACCTGAAAAATGTAGGAAGATTATTTTTATTTCTGGCAATTTTACGCGAGTGATTTTTTTGGGAAGTAATTTCGTGAAGGAACCCTCACTTACGGTTAAAATGAAGAAGGGAAAAAAAACCAGAACATTGAAAGAGAGAGAAAGCTAAAATAAAGAAAAGAGAAAAGAAATAAAGAGTGTTATGTACAGTACTAAAAAGTATGATAAAACTGTAACTAGGCAAAATCTGTACATTGAACATTTTTTGATTGCGTTGTACTTCTTTATCGATATAGATAAAGCGTAAGCGTGTCCCACCTTAGGCTTCATCTACACTTACCATCAGGGGAGATGTGGCCAAACGCAAACCCATCAAAATAAAAACACATGATAGAAGTAGAAACATTTTTTTAATTTTTGTCTGTTTCTTTGAACACGCATCACTGGAACTACTGAACGGATTTCCTTGAAAGATATGGTTATACCTATAGTTTCAAAATAACGTTTAGGATACTTTATGTTTTTAAAAACAGCCAAGTGCGGGTAGCACGAAGCAATTAGGATGTAATTTTGTGCAAGATTTATTTTGTTGAAAAAAATATTTATTTTTTTATTTATACTCATCCTGTCAAAAGACTCAAAGGGAACAGAAGAGGGAAAGAGAAAAAGATAGGAGAAAATGATGGTATTAAAACGAAGAACAAATGTAAGCCAACAATAAAATAAATAAATAAATATGTGTGGACATTTCACACAGCGCCATCTAGCCCCAAACTAAGCATAGCTTGTACTATGGGAACCAGATAACTGATACAATACTTATATACTTTTTTGTTTGTAAATACATACATAGAATACAATATAACACCCAGACGCAGAACAAACATGTTCATCACACAAATGTTTGTCCTGGGTAGGAATTGAACCCACAGCCCTCAGTTCAGAAGGCTACCAACTGAGTTATCGGGCTCTGAATACTTACAGTATTGTTTTGCAGATGCATTATGAACTGGTCCAGTTGTTGCAACAGTCGCGACCTCGTCGTTCTGTCGTTGGACGCGAACAGTTTCACCACACACGGCACAATTTGCTTTTGGTATTCAGCATCTTCTAGTAATTTACCTAACTGTATGGAAAAGATTTCATTACAACGTTTTTACTATAGATAGAGTTACATTTCATCATTAACAGCCTGAAGACGTCCATTGCTAAAATAGGCCTCCTCCATGGAGCGCCACATTCAGAGGCCATCGCCTTCTGCATTCATCGGCTCCACACGGTTTTCACCAGTTCCATCCCCAGTAACTCTCATCATCATGATGATTACATTTACTTGTGATCTGCACCTTGAAAATTTTCTAGAAGTTTTCAATGGATTTTTTTTACTGATTTTGACTAGCCTTTTTCTAGCGTCAATCATTCACATTATAAAAAAACTTGATGTAGTTATACAGGTAATTATAATATTACATAAGATTTTTAAATTCATTGGAGATGGGTCATTTTAAATTCAACTGCAATATAAGTGAAAATCATTTGTGTGGCAAAGTTATTTGGATGAAATGTTTGCGCACTTACTGGGTATTAGAAAAATGAAATAGATACTTAGTGAGGACACATATAGTCAAACACACTATACACTATTATGGTATACTGTAGTGAAGAGTAGTACCTACCTTAAACATAGGTGCTAAAACCGCAGATCCCGCGTCGCCATAATGATATGCAGTGAGCAGCTGCGGCAATATCTTATGAACACAGACTGCCTCGGGGAAATTATCTAAGTATGCAATCAGGGTGGAAAAGAATTTTCCCTTTTCCACTTTGTCTTTGATCTGTATCTCTTCTAGGAACAGCATTGTGTCTATGAGATCGTTTTTGAAGTACCCGCCGATTTTACGACACCTGAAATCGTAGAACGAGTAATAAGTATTGTTTAGCTAGTGAAATTACTGGGCTAATCATGACTTGTTTGTGCAGTTTAACCCTTCTCCGTCTCTTTCTTATAACACCATACCATTCATTATTACAAATAGATTAAATGTGAAATTTCACCTTGTGATAATATCAGCAGGGTTTGGCCTGGAGCCTGGATTTGCGCTGACCAGTTCACAGTATAATGTGACCAGTTGCTTAGGAATGTATTCTGTAGTCTTGAGTGCTGGCTGAGTCTTGAGAGGTCCATTGAATGCTTCCCAGATTAAGCACCCTAGGCCCCACATGTCTGTTGAACTGAAAACGTGAGAATGTTTAATTATAAATTTTATTTATTTAATCCAAAAACAGTTAGTGACTATTGAACACCTTAGTTGCACATTGTGGATGCCATGCATGCGTCTAGGACTGACATGTTGAAGAAAAACATAGGTAGTTATTTTGGTGTAATGACATAATAGCCACCCAAATAGGTCAAAACCTCAAATAAGTCAAATGAACTCATCCAACTACTAATCAAAGATGGCATCATGACCGTAGGCTATGCTGATGACCTAGCTATTATGGTCTCCGGATTATTCGAAACGACCCTCTGCGATAAGATGCGAAGGCACTTCGGGTTGTCGAAAAGTGGTGTGAAAGCCACAGGCTCTCTGTGAACCCTCAGAAGACTGAGATGGTTCTGTTTACTAGGAAAACTAAGATAACAGGACTGAAAATTCCGACTTTGTTTGGTACACAGTTGACCCTTAGTAAGGAAGTAAAATATCTAGGCATTTGGTTAGACAGCAAGCTTTTATGGGCAAAACACCTGGATCACATTGTCACGAAAGCCACAAACATATTATGGCAAAGCACCAGAGCCGTTGGCAAAGACTGGGGTCTGAAACCGAAGCTGTGCCGCTGGCTATACACAGTCATAGTGAGACCGATTCTCACATATGGCTGCGTGGTATGGTGGGCTCGCACAAATTTGGTGACAACAATCACCAAGCTACAACAAATCCAAAGACTGGCTTGCGCCATGATCAGTGGGTGTACAAAAACGACGCCATCTGCGGCTTTGGACGCTGTTCTGGGCCTGACTCCCTTGCACCTGCACATACAGCAGGAAGCAATGGCATCAGCTCTCAGAATAAAGTCCACAAACCAGTGGAAGGGCAATTCACCTCTCACTACTCATAGCAGAATTTTAGAGAGAGTGGCAATAATCTTCCCAGAAGCAAATCAAGGTACTGATAAAATAGCCAGCACACACCTTGACGGTAAGGGGCATGAACTGATGACGGAGGAGAGAGCTCTGGAAGGCATCTCTCCCTCTTGGAACATGTACACAGACGGTGCAAAAAATAAGACAAGAGCAGGTTGCGGCTATCATTCGCCGGAACTTGGGATCTCGGATTCCAGAGCCCTGCACAAAAACACCTCAGCGTTTCAAGCAGAGAACATGGGGCTGTTAATGGCGGCCAGAGCAATCCTATTATCGGATGTACTAACTGTCCCGCAACGACCTGATGAGAAGGGAATTCTTATGTTTACCACTGATAGCGCGGCAACAGTCTATGCACTCAGAAGGCCCACAACCAGGTCGAGAGTGCTAGCAGAGTGCCACGCGACTCTACAGAAATTGTCTCACAAATGTAGAACGGCTCATGCCCAGGTAACCTTAGGGCAGATTTTCTTGCCAAAGAGGGAACCAAGAAAGAAGTTAATGCTGACGTGGGAGGACTCTGCATACCATCAGCGATGGAAGTGCGGGACTCACTACGTCGGCACACTGAAAAAGAGCAGCAGAAAATCTGGGACAAGAAAACGGACTGTAGACAGGCTAAAGCCGTGTTTCCAACCATTGATAGAAAGATCACATATAACTTGCTAAAGTTGTAACGGCAGGATCTTAGGCTTATAGTTGGCCTCATCACTGGCCACTGCAATTTAAACTATCATCTGTATAAGACTGGGGCCACGGATAGCCCTCTATGCAGAGGGTGCCTGAAAGAAGACGAGACTGTGGAACACGTACTGAGACACTGCACAGCTACAGAGGAAGCCAGATACACATCAGGAATGTTAACACGAGTAGACACACAACAGTCTACTCAGGACATTTCGAATGCCTCATCGTCATTACCCCAACACCCATCATCAGTGCCACTGGAGCAGTTGTGCCAGCAGCCTAGAGCCACACTCCGTTATTTTAAGGAGTTGGGGTGGCTCGGTTAGATGCTGGCAGGGGGAAATGCACAATACACCCCTAGCGGGACGTCAGTGCAGGACTTAGCGCCCCCATGTTGAATAAGAATAAGAATAAGAAGGTCAAAACCTGTGCTTGGGTGAGCTAGTGTTTATCGAACTATTTATATTGTTGTAAAACAGCGGTGACGTAGGTACTGAATGGACTTAAATTATGAAGTTTTGCTCAAAACAATGAAATTAAAAGGTTAATTACGTTTTAGTAGTAACATGAAGGGTTTTTTCTATTCCTAATGTTAGTAAGGTTAATGCATACAGCATTAAAGTTTCATCAGTAATATGAGAGCCTGCCTAATGGTAACCTTCCAAGTCTTAGAGCATTTATAAATGGAGGTGGCAAGTAAAGACTTACCCCTCTGCCGGTCATATGGTGCTAATTGGTCATAGACATTATCAGTGTGTGTAAACACTGCGTAACTACACTACATTATATAACGGTGTGAGCGTTTTAAGATAGTGTGCGGCGTGCGTGTAAATGCACGGTTTGCGCATGTGCTATGCGTGTTTACCTCGCCCCCGTAAAAAAGGGCAGAAACAGGGCCGTCTTAAGCATATTCGGCGCCGGGGTGCGAAAGTCGGCCTGCGCCCCCCTTTCCCTGAATCGGTACTACGCTTGTAATCATAACAAACGAGCGCCAAAACGCATTTTTGTTTTTTTGTATATAAATCTAAAAAACTGTTAAATTTCACTTATTTATAGAATAAGAGCTCCCGACTTTCATGACTCATGAAAACGCATACGAATCCTGTGCAAAGACCTCAGTAGTTAATAATTAAAGTAGGAACCCGATCAACATGAACGGACCAGGTGGTAACAACTTAAGCGCTAGCAAAGCGAGCGTGATCTCAGTGGGTAGGTACTTATCAAAATGTATAGCGGTCGGGTCGGCTTGCGCCCCCTAGGACTCTGCGCCCGGGTGCCTAGCACCCCTTGAACCCCCGGGTAAAGACGGCCTGGGCAGAAAATAATGCTTGCGGATTATAACGTTAACATATCTGTTGGTTAGATGCTCTAAGTTCTAAGTCAATCATAATTCTAATAATTAATAATAATTAATAATAGGTAATTTCTGGCAAGTTAGTATTGTGTGGCATCCACTACTAAAAGTTGACATTGTTTGCGCATGTTGCAGAATACATACAATCACTATAGTTTAAGAACATTATATATTCTAATCCAGATAGACAGAGGCATTAATGAAACACAGCTAAAAGCTGTCTTTCATAAAGTACATATTACAATTGTTTGTGCCTTCTGCAAGCATTTTATCATCTGACCTCAATCCCAGCTTTATTATATCCTGTTTTACAACATTTATCTTAGAATCAGAATTATACTGTAATAAAATGAAATCTAATAATAAAAAAGAGTAGAATTTTGGCGAGAACATGGAAAAGCTCACGTCGTTGCATTGTATTATGTCTGAAAACTTGTGCTTTTTCCAGTGTTAATGTTTAAAATTGGTGGCGTTTTACGCATTAAGTGCTGTGTTACGAGTGTGAGTGTGGGCAAGTGATATAATGTGGTGAAGCGTGATTTTCCGTGTTGCTTCGAAAATTCCATAGAAGCTTCTAGTAAAGTTGCAACCACATTACTGGAGCATGAATGAGACTGGAATATGACTACCTGACTTAGACTGGACTATGACTAAGACTTGACTTCACGTGAAATATTCAATTAACATGATGTAAAATTACAATACTTGACATTGGCTAAATACACTATCTGTGGAGCCAAAATATAAGAAAAAAAAAGGACTATAATAAAATCTGAAATCTATACTAACTAATCTAAACTAGGTACCTATGTATAAGTTCAGTGCTCAAAGGCAAACAAATTAAATTGAATAATTAGTCAAAAATAGAATAAGGGTGGGTTGCACCAGTTTACTTTAACTGCTAACTGGTAACCACCCACCCACGCTTCGCTGGGTGCAGTGGGCTATGTCAAATATCTGTCACAATAACTTTAACTGTGATTATGGTGTAACTCAGCCTAAGTTCACATATTTCAGTTGATTCATAATGATTTTAGCTGTTGTTTTAATAAAACAGTAGAATAGACAATTTTTTTTGTTGAGGTATAAACATTTAATTTCATATTTTACCTTTCTCTAATAGTTTCATAGGGGTAAAATAAACAGCTCTGTAATACAAGGGGTCTTAAAAATTACTCACCACTTAGTGACAGCTTTTAGCTTAGCCGAGTCCTTCTTTTCTGGTGGATCATAAATTTCAAGTGCAGGTAATATCTTAATTGGAATAGGGCTGGAAGTCTCTAGACCCTGAGATGCGAGGAACTCGAAGCCACCAAGTTTCCACTCTCCTGCGAGGGTGACGAACACAGAGTACAAGCACACATTGTTGTGTCGCATATTCCCATCATTGTTTAAAAATGATAAGGCTCTCTGAAAGCATATTTGTATTTTTATTTACTATTTATTTATTTATTTATAAAAATAGTCTACAAACATGTTTAATGTGGATACTTACAGTAATTTGAAATATCCCCCAGGCTAGAAACAGGTCCTTCTGCTGTCCCTCTAATTTCATATCCTCTATGTGTGTGGCTAAAGGTTCTACATACTCAGTGGCTACATACAAAAATTTTTCAGTTTCACAGCTATCTAAATAATGTAACAGGCTAGGGTGTCTCATAGTCTTCAGTCTCTTGAGAGAGGCCTTCGCTATATCAAACTGCGTCTCCGAACTCTTCTGTACATCAAACAAGAATATAGAGACTTCATCTTGAGTTCCTCTTTTCTTTCCTTTGTGTAAGGACCACACGCTTTTATCCTCCAGTCCAAGCACAGGATCTCCTACCTCGTAGGGGAAATCCTTCGTCGGATCCCGCGAGAAAAACGACCACATTGTGGGAATAATATAAAACTTACAGTCTATACAGGAATAGGTGCCTAAGTAATAGGGCGAATTCTGTGTACATAATATTTCACAAAACAGTACACCTAATTTACAAAACTATTTAAATAACGGTCCTCATTACAAAGCACTTTTATAAGTCTTCACTACATATACTAATAAACATGGTAAAATTACAAAACTATCATGAAAACCAATATTGCTAAAACTCACACAAAATATATATGAAATATGAAAAGAAACGAATTCGATTTCGCAGTTCGCATTCGCAGAACAAACAATTGTCAAGTTCGCTTATGTCAGAATTAGTGTGACCATCTGTAAATTTCATTTTTAGCCCTAAATAAGCTAGAAATCTGCCCAAAGCAAGCTGGCTAGCTACTGGCTAACATTTAATGTTAGCCAGTTTTTCATAAAGCTTCAGTGTTCAGCCAGTCAGCGGGCCACACCTCCACGTCTGGGGGTCTAGCAAAGTTTCCATTAGCACTAACGTGTCATTCCTATACATTTTGGAGTTATCATTTGGCATTAACGACAATGGAAAAAATCTTTGCTAGATTCCCTGGGGGTCTAGCAAAGATACACAAGCTCGTTTTTCCGCACACGCTACGGAAATAGCCGTAGCGTGACCAAAATGGTAGCAAAATGGCATAGGTCACGCCAGACGTCTAATCCGCAGCGCCGTACGGAAAACGCTCGATTGTTTATGGACTGAGCGTGAGCTCTAAATAAAAAAGTAAAAACTGAACAACAATGACGGCGATAATTTGAAAATAGGGAGAATTCTGTGTGATTTGATATAATATAGCTCCAAAAGTTGAATGGTACAATAAAAAACTGCTTTTTTTATTATTTTCATAATATTGTTCTAAATGCTGATTGCAAGCAAAGTTGTAAAATGGAAATAAGAAGTTTTATATGATATTACGGATATCACACATGGATCTATTAAAAAATTTCATCCATGATACCTATTTATTTTTACGAAAGTAAAGCAAACTTGGTAGAATAACTTTTATTTTATTGTATTTTAGATGGATAGACCATGTGCAAGTCTGTCCCACAACAATTTGATGAGAAGGGGATTCTCATTTTTACCACTGATAGAGTGGCAACAGGCCTACAACCAGAGCATAATAACATTAATAACTTAAATAGAAAATAACCCGAACGTGAAATAAATGTAGTGATCATGTCGTGGGCGTTACTAGTTAGTGTCCAGTGAATTCATTTTACCCAAGACCAAAGAGTATAATAACTGTCCTATAGGAGCCCAATACTTCGCCAACACGCAATAAATGTCTCTTGATAATCTTGCGTTATGCAGAAATAAAATAATTCGTAAAATAGCCCGCGTTATTCCGTTGTATGGGATGAGGCATCTTTACTGTAGGTATTATATTAACTGGGGCAATAGCCAGATTTTACCTTATCTCAACAACTTTAACACAAAATTGATGTAGATTTGCTTCACGAAATCACGAAATCCAACAAGTTATCGATCGACAGGTTCGAGTAGCGAACTTTAACATGACATGCATGAGTTCGGGCGGACACGCAGGGAGCGTGAACGACTACGACAAAATTAGCGATAGCGTTTGTCAAAATTTAGGCCTCAACACATCACGCTACCGCCGTGGGCGTTATCCACGATGATGTTTGCGACCGAGTTAGCGTGACCCGATGTCGCTTATCCGCAGGGACTGTCATCTCCATACATTTTGGCGTTAGCGTTAAGCATTAACGCCAATGGAAAGGGATATTTGCTAGACCCCCTGGTTATCTGCAAAGCGACATCGGCAGTGTCAACTTAGCGTTGTGTTAAATAGTAAAGTAGTCGTCAGCAATGTGCAATTCAATTGCGGATATGAAGTGCGCTGCAAGCTCACGCTGCGCTGGCTGGCACCACTTAACTCTGCCCGTGGACATCTAATTTTTAATACTGCGCCTACTTCACAACCACCATTGAGTTTGAATTTCAAACCGGCGACTGCAGCGTACCCGTCCAAGAACACGGGTATTGATGGGAATCTACTGAACGGCCGAGCAATGACGCTGCGCAGACTCAACTTGACAGCATAGCTGAAGCTTAATAACTAGTAGTTCTGTAAGCTGTAGACCCCGCGAGCACAAACGGTTTTGCAACCACGCACTATGATGTACTTATAGTACGTCCTGAATTCAAACTTCACGGCCTTATAAAATATCTTGACAACCTTTTGACTGATTCTGTTCATATTTGAAATATTTGTTTGGAATTGAGTACCCATTGCTTCTGCTAAATATTACAAAATTGGATGGGAAATGACAGTGCTGCAAACTTTTGCCCTTTTTTGAGGAGTTACCCCATCAACAAAAAATCGCCGACGACAACAAAAATTCCTGACCTTGTAGAGCTTGTATATCAAGTTCCATCAACATTCGTTCCTGTAGGTACGTGAGTACGTAGATACATCCGGACAAACGAAAGTAAATTTTGGCTAGTAGAAGCAGATACTTTCGCTCACATCGTTCGTTTGGTCAATTAATATAGAGGAGATGGGAAATAATGAAAAATATTATTTTCGTAAGTAATTTATTAATGCATTTAAAAAGTCAACAAAAATAAATAACCACATCAGTTTATTTTGCAAAATCCATGTAGGAATGATGAAAAAACCAAATTGTTTCCAACCAAATGTCGCGTCAAAGTATTTACATTTGACAAAAATACACCCAACATTGGGAAATTATAAAATTTTCCCTTCAAAATTATTACAAACTCGCAAATATGGAAAAACCTGCCATGTTTTTTAAAACGTTTACATTTACCACAGTGTAAATTTAAGGATAATATCTGCCAAAATGGCAGAATTTTGCTACTAATGGCCATGCAAATTTTCAATTTAACACCAACTGGAACGCTGGGTGCGTTCCAGTTGGTGTTATTTTAGTTATTTTCGATCACATAAGTCGTTCCGTCATCAATCATCAATATCGTCAATCAATCAGTCAATCATCATCATCATCATCAATCAATCAATCAAATAATCAATCATCAATACATATAATAAAACTGTAACTGGGACTGGATCGGGTCCATAGGATTTTTTTGGCTCTCTTGGGCCCGTTCCATTAGCTGCTAAGAATGCCAAGAACACCAAAAATGATCACATTTAAACTGTCAAAGACTTCCACAGTGATCACTTTTAATGCTAGTGGGACGACTTTTTTGATCGAATATAACAAAAACAACACTCATCTGGAACGCACCATATGCTTTGTCATTGGCTGACACTGATAGAAGAAACTGACCTGACAATCATGCATGAATGTCAATGTCATTGTCTGTTTTGATTTTCTCCTTTCTGTTTTATATTAAATTATATACTCTTTGGTTTTATAGGTTACAGATACAGACAAGAGTCTTTTTGAGGTCTCTTGGCACGCCGATGACATTTCCGACCAGCGGTAGTTCCAATTTTCGCCACGTGCCAAAAGATCCTTGTGTTTTTACCAATGTACTCTGTGGTTATCATCTTCAATCTTGTATCCTCTAACAAAGTTCTCTGTGCAATCTAACCCACAGCACAGAGTACATTGGTAAAAATCTAACCTCTACTTAGTTTGTGATCACAGAGAACCAGTCTTTACCAATGTACTCTGTGACAGAGAACTTTGCTATTTTGTGATTGTTATGGTATTCCCAACCCAAGTCCCTACGTAATTTCCCAGTTTTTAATATTTACTTTTCTATTCTTATCCAATAAAAGTAACATCTCCCGCGTGTATTTTTCACAATGTCGAAGTCTGTAGCCCGACTGAAATCGATGAAGAAAGTTTCCGATAAAATAGACCACTCATCTAAATTGAGAACAAATATTCCGGCAGGGATGGCTGCAGCAGGGCCTCCTCTGGGTCCTATGCTCGGACAGGTACACGATCCTATTATGCTTAGGTACCTACAGGATTCAAGTCATTGTCTTTCGTATATAGAACACAATCGAATAAATAAACACAGAAGACAATGACTTGAGTCCTGTAGGTACCTAAGCATAATAGATTATCAATCAGATCATAATTAGAATTCAGAAAAAAATTGTCGATGCTCGCATCCCAGGATTAGTTATGCAGTCATTTTATTGTCTATTTCCTTTCAGCGTAATATCAATATAGCAGCGTTTTGTAAAGATTTCAACGAGAAAACATCAAATATAAAACAAGGCATACCTTTGCCAACTAGAGTGAAAGTAAATGCAGACAGGTCTTACCAACTCATCATTCATCAACCACCTGCATCTTACTTTTTGAAGCAAGCAGCTGGAATTAGCAGAGGTGCTATGGAACCTGGTACAGCTTTTTATTTATTTGGATAATGCCTTACAAATTAGAAGCAAGTTTACCTAAATTATGAGTACACTACTTCCGCACTGCTCAACTAAATTACTCAACTGCATCAAGTTAGTAGTGGGTAATATTTTGCCATTTGGGTATTATATTTCACTCTAAAATAATGCTAGCTGCCTTTATGATTTTGCTCAATGTTCACTGTACTTTTTAGAGGATAAGAATTTATTAACACACAAGGTCATTTTTAATTTACCTGAGTGTTAACTCTAAATAACAAGCAATTTATTATATCTTCCAACATGCAATAAGAGCCCTATAAAGTTTTATTTCAAATGTTTTAGGTGAAACATAAATAATATTTATTGAGGATTAAAGTGTCAACAAATACAGCTATCTCAATGTTGAGGAATTGTTGCAGTTATAGTTGATTATGTTTTTAACTTATTACATATAGTCAACTGAAATTTTCAGTAAGGGAGACATCGGGTAAAATAACCCTAAAACACCTGTATGAAATAGCAAAAATCAAGCAGCAAGACCCAACCCTGGAATGGAAATCCCTACAGGAAATATGTAACATGCTGATAGCAACTGCCAGAACTTGTGGAATTGAAATTGTTAGGGAATTAGATGCCAAGGTAAATAGAATAGAACCATCTATTCACATTGTCATTATGTAACCATCTGTCTTATGCAATTTTTTTTTAGATAAGTGTACTTATGTACATACTTACTGGGAACAGATGCCAGTATATAATTATCATATGTGAGCCTGTTAATACACAAACTGCATGCAAAATTTCATCCATAATGGTTCAACCGTTTTGGCATAATGCACTTTTGTACAAAAATGATTATTCTTTAACTGCCTGATTCCATAAAATGTATGATTTTCCAGGAATATGGTGAATTCCTTCAAGAGAGGAAAACAGTTGTAGAAGATCAAAAGAAAGCATTACAAGAGAAGAGGGAGGCCAAAATGTTGAGAACTGCATAGTTGCCATTAAAACTGTAAATATTTGTAGTTAATTCGTTATTAGATATTTTATTTAGACTATTTAAGAAAAACATGAAAAACGGTTGTTCAAAAATAATGCTTTTATTTCCTTATTCTAAAATTGGCTGATGATAGAGCTAAATAGTAAAACACTTGAGTCAGTTAAAAATAAAAACTATTAAGGAACATAATTATATTCATCTACTGACAAAACACTAAAATAGTAGCTTCTACATGCTGTTTTCTTTTTTTGCTCATATTATACATTAATAAAAAAATAACAATTTTGGTAATTTATGTAGGTACACCTCATATAAAATTCTATGGAAATAGACAGTTTATGTATTATAATTATTTGTATCTATACACCTGTATACTATTGGAACTAAATTCTGCAAGATCTAATTATAGTACTCACCAAAATACACCAACAATGGGCAATCTTTAAGATATTGGTGTATTTATTTAATCTGATAAACAAAATCCGATACTGAATCTAATTTGCCAATTTAAATTTGGCTGTCCCATCCTTATACACTATATAAAAATAACAAGAACCATGATAGTTTTTGAACTGTCAAATCAAGCTTGAAAAAGTGTTTCATTCATATCATTTGATAGAGATATAGATCTAGAAGCTGATTAGGGCGCTGTTTAGGATTTTGTGCAACAGATTCAATACCGATGGTTTTCTACTATTTGTAGAGCACAATAAGAAAGTATGACACAATTATTGTCTCATTACATTATTAATTATGCAATGCTCATTGCGAGTAGTGTTGTTTGACTGTCTTTGGACCTACTGCATTTTTTTCCTCATCTATTCTTATACCAATACTAGTTCCATGGACAATAACCTAATGATGTTAAAGTAAATTCACATAAGTGACTTGGTCAGCTTACACTGTTTTCTTAAAACCTGACTGGCTTTATCCCACACTGAATGTAAATATTTGGCGAGTTCATAAATATTTATGGATGAGCTTGAGTTGAACACCCTAAGAAAAATATTAGAGATTACATTAAAAATGGTTACACATCTTATATCTTATAATAAAATATATAAATAACCATTTAAT
This sequence comes from Ennomos erosarius, assembly GCA_963580505.1. Lineage (NCBI taxonomy): Eukaryota > Metazoa > Arthropoda > Insecta > Lepidoptera > Geometridae > Ennomos > Ennomos erosarius. Next base: position 7,370,187 of record OY756996.1, on the reverse strand, counting down.
AAACAATGACAATGAGAAACAAGTATTCGAAAGACTATCTATCAATATCACATTTAGGACAGTCTATAGGAGATGCCATCATAATTATATTACAACCAGTTACTTATAAAATTAGATACTTTTAGTACAAAAATATAGCATTTCTTTGCTTATTTATCTCCTTCGATCCCTTCGAGACCTTAGTCCACAAAATCAACTTTGCATAATAAAGAATTCAAACAAACACAACAAAAAACAAATATCAACTAAAGCTGTCACAAGACAGCTAAGCCTCAGTAACAACAACCCTCCATGAACACAACATTTTCAATATAAAATTATCTACATTATTGTACGGCAAATAAAATTTGTACTTTAGAATACTGTCAAACCATGAAAAGTAAAAAAATACATATATACAAACAACTCAACCAACAATCATAGAAAGAAGACATATCAGGCGGGCAAGACTATAATAAGTCAGTCATACATGTATGACAAAAGTGACAGATCTACATAATTATCTTCCCTCTTTACCTTAGCATTTAACCAAAAAATGCTCTAAGTTCTTTACTTTTCCTTTTGCCTCCTAACATGTTCCGTTTCCTTATAATCAAAATCGTAGTTACTGTGGACTAATAAGTGGTTCTTGTCAACAATCCTTAGTGGAATGTACTAAACGCTTCATCTTCGGAGAGTTGGGTAGAACTTCCGGTAGCTCTGTAACGTTATCGATGGTAAAGTCGGGCAAATCGGACGCCTCTTCGTCTTTCTTTAGTGGTATCCATACAGTTCCTCCTAGTTCGGCTTCTATGCCACCCTGAAATACAACTTTTTAATTAGTAATTTCAAATAAACAGCAATGTATTTAGTCACCGTTTGAACTATTGATAATAAGTATGTATCCTTTCCACGTATTATCTGAGAAGAGACAGATGCAGAGGTTTTGTTTAAAAAAATATAATAAAACAACTCTACCTCCACTTGGGGTGGGTACCACAGAATAGATATGTCATTCATAAATAATACACTGTTAAGGTGGTACGTCACACTAAGCGCGCCAAATTCATTTTTTTTTTGCGTTTTTTTTCTAATTACAACTTAATTACTCAACGCAATTACATAGAAACTAGTTTTCCGCCAAAAAAAAAGAATGTGTCAAAAAATTAGGATTAAAACAAACACGTAGTAATTATCATTGGTTTAGCAACAATTGGTTATAGACTGGCCAAAGCCAAGGAAAAATTAGTTTTTTATCAATTGTTGCTAAATTCTATTTATTTGCGGAAAACTAGTTATCATGTAATTGCGTTGAGTAATTAAGCTATGATTAGCAAAACAAGCAAGAAAATTTGAATTTGGCGCGCTGAGCGTGACGTACCACCTTAAAGATTTCCAGCAGCTTTCTATACCGGAAACCACGGTGAACAACTGTTATTTACGGTTCTTTATTGGCTAGCTAATAATAGGGATTACATGAGTGAATGAACATGCCTGACGCGCTGGAAAATCGCGGCTTCTTTATAAGGATGCGACAGCGAAGTGTCATTCATTATTAATTATATTAAATTGTACCCTAATGGTACTGTAACCTTTTGTAGTATACCCCTGTGAAGTACATAAATGCCTGGCAAAATGTAAATGTATGTGTAAAGTGGAGCTCACCATAATGTCAGTTTCGAGTTTATCTCCCACCATGATGCAAACCCTGGGCTCCACAGCGAGCAGCTTGCACGCTTCAAGGAAGATGTGCTGGTCAGGCTTCTCCCAGGGCAGGTCCCCGGAGACCAGCACGCAATCGAAGTATTTGCGCAAGTCCAGCTTCTGAATCTTCTGCCACTGGGCGCGCGACGGCCCGTTCGTGATCAAACCGAGAAGATAATCCTCCCTGTGCCATTCATTCACCAGCCTTTCGTTATTCTCTGCTTATGCTGAAACTCAGCGCACGATACAAACATGCCAAATAATCTTGCACACATTTTTCACAAATTTTAAAATCAAAATACCTTGTTTATTTACATGAAAAGAGGTTTTCATGAATCTGGTTAAGTGTGTGTGCAAAACAATTTAAAAAATAGATTCACATACAATTTACTGGTATAATTTGTATATGAAAAGGTCTTAGAATTAAGTAGTGCCGTGTTAGATGTCTCAATTTCGTGTAGATAAATTACGTGTTCTCATCCACATAGCACTATTTGTTAAATGTAGGACAATAGAGACATTTTCTGTTCTGAGCTTAATAATCTTAGTTGTAATAGTTGCCTATAACTTATAATTTGGTAAAGGTTACCTGTTAGATATTTTGAAATATTTTCTAGTAAAATGTCTTTATTGTTTTATGTAGTGTTGGAGGTAACGGTATTACCTTCGTCGTGTGGCACTCCCTCACATATTTTACAAATACAATTCAAACCTAAGTGTTGCGCACGCGGCGCCCCGAGTTAAGTCACTCGATGAGCAACACTGAACTGTTGAAAAACAAGTCATTTATTAGCAACATGCGCTCAAAGGCAAACCAATGCATTCGCGAAGGCATCTTACGAAACAAATTATATCATAGTAATGTTTTATTGTATTCAGTTATAATATTCGTCATTCAAAATTCAATGCCTTCACAAACAATTGGTGTGACTTCTCAATGAATCCATAAATCAATAATGCGCGAAAATCCATAGTATTATGTGGCATGCATAAATTAACAGTAACACCAATTGAACAAAAATAATACAAATACCAACACTAATGTTTCGTAACGACATGTGTGAGGTCAGTTTCTAAGATTATAAAAATACTGATGAAATGAATCTGAAAAATGAAGAAAATAATTTAGTGTACCACATAACACCATGCACAAAAAAAATAATTAAGATTTGTTCTGAGATCAAGAGAAACACAGATGAAGTATATACCATAGGCCATGAAAAATAAATACAAAATAAAAAGTATTATTTTATTTGAATATGGTTAGTAAAACTGGACACACTAAAGTGTTATTCATCAATCATTCACAATCTTAGAACAATTTATAGAATACAAGTGCTTTGAATGCAGTCCTCCTTTGTTCTATTACCTAGACAAAGTAGAATACTCTTATGAACAAAAGGCATGATCCTATCATTACTTCTGGTAATAACCTCATCATATTATGGAGAAATATTACAAACATCATATAAACATATATAACTATATTTCTTCATAACATATGTAATGACTTGCATAAATTTAACCAACATACCGCAAAGATTCCAGCAAATGTATAACATCATTGGCCAATGCCAAACATTGAAATCTCAGTTTTATCCATTCAGTTGATATATTTTCTGCAATAAGACATAAGTGAATATGTCAGTATACAGACGAAATAATGAATCGTATTATATTTAGATAAGTTTTCAAAGAGAAATCACAAAGTGTAAGTCTCGGGTCGTTTCCATTCATTTTTCAGGTACCGCGTTTCTAAACAAATTCAGCTGTTTATAAATTTCATAAACGCCTACGCGGTTGCCTCGAGCCAGATTGTTTACGCAAACGTTGGATTTGGAAATAATAACCACGCGTTACGAGAGAAGAAGCAAGTCCTTTTAATATGTTTATGACAGCTGTAAGTACCCCAAGAAAGGACCTAGTCATCTTTAGTACGTAGTACGTAGCAAGCAAAAGTGACTAATTGTCTATGTACCTACATAAACTGTAGCATGTGTGATGTGCTTTGTGCATGAGCATTCTAGGCGTATTGCCAAGACTATGAAAACTAATTCGGAGTGAGTTGTAATGGAAGGCGCAGACAGAGTTTCGATCTACTTTCACTGTAGGTGTAGTCATTAAGAGATCTCATTATGTTGAAATTCTGTGAAACCATGAGCACTAATTAGTAAAGTATTTCAGATTGTGTGCCGTCCAAATAGGCACTACTTACCTATATTTTATATAATTTTTAAACTAAGTATTTATGTTTATACGGATTGTTTGTTATTTCCGCATTCGCGTTTAGTTTAAGGTCGTAAAAAAAGCTTCAAGGGCAGACCTATCGGAGTCGTCCAACATTTTCAAGATCAATAATATACTCACCTATATACAATATGTATGCATGTTATATTTTGTACCTTTAAATGTAGGTGACATTCAAACTGTTCTCTCCATGATGTTCTAAAATTCTGAAAACTCATTTTTCTAGAACGTTCTGTGAGAAAATCTTGGAATAACTGAAGAGACCTATCATGAGAATTAATTGACTCTCCTAAGAATAATAATACATATGGAAAAGTTGGTATACTAACTGGCGATATGTCTGAAGTTCTTCGGCAGGCTATCCCGCCACAGCAGCTCTGGCCATTCATCCAGCGCGTATGACTCATCATCAGGGCACGCGCGGAACGAACGCAGGAACTTTTTGCCACTCTCCACAGCATCTTCTTGTGGTAAACCATATTGCTGTTGAAGCGTCTCCACAAGCTGAGGAATACATGATTAAATATTATGTGGCACAACTCACAAAGAAATCTAATGAAATTGTTAAGGCCGATTGCCACAGGTCGGAACAGAGCGTCTACGTTAAATATTTATATGTACATTCTGCTAAAAAAAAGAAGTTCTGAAGAATGGGTGTCCTCAAAAACAAAGCAGAAATGACGAGTGCAATATTATGAGGCATAAAGACTTGTAGAGCAACCGCGATGAAAGATTCTGGCTGATGATATACACTTGGGTGCAAAAAATTCGCACGTATGCAACATTTTGACTTTCGCTGCATTTTTATTTTTACGATTTTAACGGTACTGCAATATGTTACTACCATTAAAACAAAATGCACACGTAGGCTTTTGAGTGACACATCGAGTGACCATCAACCTCTATAAACAATACAATAACAACAATACAATAGCATAACCCGAAATCGCTCGTTACAGGTAGAGACGCTCGCACTACTTGTCACAGGTATATTTACTTACCCCGGTTGATGAATATTTTGTCAACACTCAAGTGCTCAATGCAAAGGTTTGTATCATGCAAATTAACCTCTGACTCGATGCACCATTGCACGATAATAGTGAAATGGCTACTAAAGAGTAGGTACCTAGGCCTGCATAATTTGATGACTTCCTGTGTCGATGTTAGTCGAGTTTGAAGTTATCGAAGTCTGCAGATGTATGTAGGTAGGGTACTATTTGCTACAATTTTCCATTATTAGTTTTGTTTAGTAGTTAAGTATTTGTTTTGTATCTATGTATAGGATCTAGGTGCCATTCTTCTAACTGTACAAAATGTATTTTGACGGGCCCGATATCTCAGTTGGTAGTGTCCCTGTCTTCTGAACTGAGGGCTGTGGGTTCGATTCCTACCCAGGACAAACATTTGTGTGATGAACATAGATGTTTATTCTGTGTCTGGGTGTCACATTTTATTCTATGTATGTATTTACATACAAAAAGTATATAAGTATTGTATCAGTTTTTTATTTATTTATTTATTCCATCTTTATCAACAATGCCTGTGTATTGGTGTCTAAAAATTTCCCTAATCAACCAATAGCAATAAATAATATATAGTACCTACTATATTACCTGCTTACCACAATATTCATGACTGTGATAATGATAGGTAACACATTAACAACCATTAAATATAAGTAGGTAAGTAACATCTATTTAATTTTAATCATAATGTTCATGAAAAAATATGTAGGTAATCTAAAATTGCGTAACATATCCACGAGTAGGTACAGTGTAGAATTTCGTAACTTAGTTTAGCAGTAAAGATAGACATCTCATTAACATGTTGCGTAGCTGAACGTTTCCTGGCTTATGTTGTGTTAGTTAGTGTCTTGTGTTCCAGATTTAGCCTGGGTTCATCGGCCGTCCATAGCCGTTCACTCACCTGAAGCTTGGCACAGCTTCGCAGACTGAAAGCTGATATTCAAAGATCAATGAATCCATGTGCTCATTACCAAATCACACTTAACTAATAAGCATTTCCAGTGCAACTATTTATTAAAAAAAACTACAACTTATGTCACATGTAAGCTTTATTGGGAGCAACTCTGGTTATAAAAAGTTAAATTAATATTGAATAGCTACAAATAACAGTGTAACACCCGTAAATCTGCCTATTTACAGCCAGCAAATTAAAATCAAATTGAACAACAAATCTGTTTCTGATAAACTCTCATTAAGTACTTATGGTTAAAAATATTGAGTAGGTGATCATACAACAACTCTAAAATAAGTAGACATGCCTACTTACATCATATGAAAATAACTTATGCAAATACTTTAGTCTCCGAAGAGTTTTTTTCCTAATTCCATAAGCCGATGGTTCCTGCAGGTTTTAAGGGCTCCTGCCTTTTTGAGGACTGGTATCACACTCTCATTAGAATCAACTAATCTGCAGAGAAAGTCCTCAAATGCTGACTTTACGTTTGGTGGAAGTGTTCCGACTTTGACTTTACCAAGCATCTCAGAAATTCCTTCTGCCCATCCACTCTCAATGGCAAACTCAGATATCCATGGCACAATAGTAAGGACTCCACTCATGGTCTGCATTCCCAGGAACCATAAGTCGGCGATTTCATTCCAGTGTTCTTTGTAAGCCATTGAAACAACCAAAGCGGTGGGGTCATTGGACTCGTCAACATTGTAAGCATCCCAAAGGAACCTGATTGTAGATGTAATGTATCTGCATATAGAAAAGTCATTCTTCTTCACTTTGCTGGCTTGAGACTTGAGGAGTAATAGTCCTAAGACAGCTAGATGACCATGGAGTACTAGGTTCTCTGGTATGTTCTTCAGTTCTGGCAAATTGTTGAATATGAATTTCAACAAGGTGTTGAACAACATGCTGTTTTCAACAATCTTAGGTGCTAATACTGTGAGGTTCATGAAAATATTGCAGAGACTGACCATGGCAGCCCTAGAGTCCTTCATATCTTCCAATAACTGGGGGTCCAATTCGGGTTCTGGTTTAGTTCTAGCTTTACCCCTCTCTGACTTTGGTATGGGTGGCTTTACATAGTGCACAGTTGACCAATGGAAATTCATAGCTTCATAGAGGATATCTTCTTGTTTAAGATTTAATACAATATCTCTAGCCTTATCTTCTACAACCAAGTGACAAAGAGCTGGCAGCATCAAACGAAGCAGATCTATTTGACCCATTAGATTTGTTTCAATGTCCATTGGTTCTCCATCAGATTTGTTTTTCTCCGCTAGCTTCCTTGACCTGTGTGCGTGGAATGAGTCATTGGCCAGGGAAAACATGAATGGAAGTAATGCATAAATCTGTTCCCTCATAGCAGTTGTCTCTTGAGCAATCCAAGATACCAAAACTCTGACCATGGCACAAATAAACACTTTCTCTGCGTCAGGAAGTTTATCTCGGTTCTTATCATTAGACACTTTAGATAATATGGACACCACAGCATTGAAAGCTCCCTTCAAACTGGTGTATACAGACTGTTTTTCTTTTTGCTCCAAATCCAGTTGGTCCGTTGCCATGTAGTTTATGGACAGCTCCAGTACTATAAAACAGGAAGTAACCAAATCAGCATTAGCAAATGCTTGTTTAAAACTCCGGTCATCCAATTGCATTCTAACTTCAATAGCGCATAATTGTAACAAAAGCAAGAAAAATTTCTTTGGATTCTCTTCATCATTCAAAGTCCATTCAACACCAAGGAGATCAACAATGTTAGCAGCCAATTTTAGAGCCGGATCTCGTTGGTTTTTACCAATTTTGCTGGTCAGGATATCGCAGAGAGCTTTGTAGATGCTTAAAGGCCAAGTCTCATCTGCTGCTCCAGGTATCACTGTGGCTTTATTGCAGCTGTAAAGAAGTGCACTCAGGATAGTGGCTAATTCAAATTTTCTGTCTGATTGGTCAGTGGCGAAGTCTAAAGATATTTTATTAACCAATGCATGGAAGGGTTTTGGGTCATTTCCCCAGGCTGCTGGCCCATATCTGCTAACAAGCTTCACAAGGATATTAAGGGCTTCATCTGTTTGGAAACTTTGATGAGAGTAAATTTCAGACATTTTGGTGATAGCGCCTACTTCAATCAGAGCTTTTTGCCCAGCTTCATGTTCAGCAATACATTGGAGGCAGGTGTATGCTTCACTGATGATGATTAAGTTATCATCATAGTCATCATTGTCCGATGTCTGTACAATGTCCAAGAATACAGGGATGTTAGCAAGCATCTCTGGATGTGTTGAAAGCTCAGGTTCATTGCAGAAGCAGGTGAGAATAGATAGTGCTACTGACTTGTATACGGATGGTGGACAATCATCATCCAAGCCACTGTTGGTGAGCAGTTTCTTCAAAAACTGAAATCCAATAGCTTCAAACAGGGCTTTCTTTGCTGCAGTGTTACAGTCTTTGCCTTTCACAAGTTTGGTTACCATGAAAAGTGCCGCGAATTTCTCCGTGTCGCTCTTCGCGGCCTTCAATATTAAGATGCATTTTTTTATCGGCTCCGATATATCACCCATTGTCACAAATCACTGTACGCGATCACAAAGCGCAGTAGTTAGCGCTCCACTGAGCGCAGAGTGCCGCTGTAGGATAGCTGTAGCGGCTCGATCTACATCACGTTTATTATTAGCGTGAGTTCGCTTCCAAATTATCTAAATCTGGACGGCGAGCTCACGTTCTCCAACTATGAAATGGCTATTAATATAACGCGCTGGAACGTGAGCGATCTACACGCGGGGTGCAACAAGCAAACGATTCCTATGGAATTGGATGGAGCAATTCCAACAAGCCGCGTAAAAAACTGCGTTGCGGGCGATAATCACGATGACAGCGCGCGCACTTCGCACCGAACTACGACGGTCCATTCCATGACCGTGGCAATGTCACATTAGACAAAAGTGAATATTATTACCTTATTGCATGCTCTGGTGTCCCCCTTTCTTGTTTGTATTAAAGTATTGTCTAGATCAAACAATATAGCTGAAACGTTGCAGTTTTCACCAAAATAAGCATTATTTGCCATAATTTTCGTTGAGCTCGATTGACACGGAAAACTACTTGATAATATTGTGACGTCACGCGTGAGCCGTGAATCACGATGACGTTTGTTTTGACGTTTCCGTTCAGCTGTTTAAGTGATCGTAGCGCCCTCGTAGTTAGCGCCACGTAGTCAACTAAAAAGGTAGTTTAAAGGCAAGGTAGGCAATCACTTTCATTTTGATCTTAGATCATCAATTTTAATTACGTGAATAGCCATGAATAACTGATAAAATGTAATGTACCTGTATGAATAATTTATTTTAACAGATTCTTGCTCTCGTTCTAGCTATGGGATAATGTAATCTTGTCGTCTTTTTTCTTCTGATGACAAAATTGTGTGTTGAGCGCTATCTAGTGAAAGAGTTTGTAAGCTGTGCAAGGTTATGAAGACAGGACGTTGTGTTGTGTATGAGCCGTGCTAGCTTACTGGCATGTGCTGGCTGGGCTAAACAGCTTCCACTAAATTATCATAGATGCCGCTAGATGACAAATAGAAATCATAAAATTATAGTTCACTCATTTATTCAATTATCTTAAAAAGTTTTTTACAATATTCCTATAAAAATTGATGACAAAAATAGTAAAAACCGAAACCTAGAGTGCTGCCGGCAGCGGGGCAAGGCTCATAACAATAATTATTTTTATGTAAGTTGACCTAATACCAAGGAACTTGACTTGAATAGTATAATTCTATGATGCAGATGGATAATAGAATACCTAAGTATTATAAATATTAAAAACTTAGTTGCATACCTAATACCTACATTAGGTACTTTTAGTTAGGTAGGTAGGTGCCTATAATATACAAACTACCTGTAGGACCAATATTTAATTATAACTGTGGGCTGTGTGCATCCACTCTTTGGAATAATACATCTAACAGTATTCGCCCAAAAATATTTCACACAATGCAATAAGTATACAATAAAGGCTTAAAAGTGTGCTCTAAAGTTTGATAGTAACAAGAAAACCTATCTGCAATACAACAAATTAACGATTATTTTTACTAAATATTGAACCTACCTATAGGCCTACATACTTCTTCAAATAAAATTGTTGAATAATGAAATATGAAACACTGAAATAGGTACCTATTCCAACAATCTGAAGGGGAATTAATTCCAATCTACAATTGTCAACAACAATAGGCACATACATACCTACTTAATTATAATTATTACCTACCTATAATATGTTTGTCTATCTAATTTGCCAGTCAAAGATAAGACACTAATTGAGTCACGCAATGACATTGGTAGGCAGGCCCTACTTACACTAGATTGCATTATAATATGTGGGCACCTACGTGTTTTTTCTTTAGGTATATTAGGAGCCAGATTTTCCCTACCTAAGATTTCAGTTAAATAAACTGCCATCTCCTTTATCTCAAGAATCTTCCCCCTCACCTATAGACCCTGGATACGCGCTCGTGTGACTCGTTCAAGGGTTATTAGATTTCCTGTCACACGCAGGGGGGCCGGCCGCAGGGCTTATTTGCCAAACATTGCCGAAGCCATGCCAATTTCTTACATAAACATTTTGTGCGGTCATTACCGTTTGTTGTCGGACGTTTTGCAACCGTTTGTACGAAATATTATACTGTACGAACACTGAATTTCACGATGAGGAAAGTTTTGTGATAAGGTTTTAGGGTAGGTATACGTACCTAACCTACTATAAGTAGATATCATTTATCTAGTAGGCACCTAAGTGAATAAGTAATAAAGTAAATAATAATGATAAAGTAAAACCACAGATATTATAATAGTATACGTAAAACCTAGCAGTTTTCAATATAGTTATTAGAAAAATCTCTTTTCTTTAGAATAAGTACCTACTCTTTTCTTAAACTTGCATATTCATACACTAGCTTTTGCCCGCGGCTTCGCACGCTTGTGTTATGTTATTTTTACGTTATAGTCTAATAATAGATCATGCATTTCGTACCAAACAACAAAATCCACTAAATCTTTTCGAAGCTGAGCACAGTAACCTGTATTAGCATAGGTATAGGTATAACGCAAGCATAGCCGTGAGTGGAAGCTATTTAAGCCATTATCTAAAATTAAATGTTTTGAGTCTAATATAGATTTATAACAGTAAAAGAAGTTTCAAACAAAAAACTACAATTTTATAAGTACCTCTTCATATTAGGTATAAACAAAAAGAAATTATCATCACTTCACTCAGGTCTTTAACAGAAGTTTCAGTAAGTTTTGTTTAGGTAGTAGTTACCTAAGCAGGCAGGTACAGTTTAGAAAAATATGGTAGAATCACACACGATGATCCTGTTTTGCTCAGTTTTACATAATTATTATCCGCGCGCTTTTTGTTCCATTTACCACATTTTTTTTACCTTCTTAAGTTTGGTTCCATACGAATTGAGTACCTAACTACCTACACACAGCCAGTGTCAATAATAAGTTTATAAATTGCTGGAGATATGCATTTACCTGTACGACGCGTACATAATTAATTTTCTTAATACTAATTAGGAATTACTAATACTAAACCACCACTCCTTAAAGAAACGACAGTTATAATTATTATATTATGTCCACTATTTTCCACGCTGTCTCATTCCCAACATATCTACCTAGTGATGAAAGTGAGGAAGTAGGTTAAATCGTCATTACATAATTATTACTAACAACCAAAGTTACTTACCTACTATAACTATAACCTTCTTGAAGTAACCGAGTAATCAATCATTTTGGTTTATTTAAAAGCCCACAGATCTAAAATATTTTAACTATTAAAAACTTATTTCAACATGCAAGAAGAAGAAGAAGAACAAATCAAAAACGAACGAACGTTATGCGCCATATTGTTAATTCGAGGATACAATTTTATTGCCATAATGAATACCTACATATTAATTATTATATCTAAGTACCTACCCTTATTAAACATTTTTCATCAAATATTTCGTATCATTGGCCAAATACAAATAATAGCACCTCCGGCTTACTTTAATGCCAAAATAAAATAGGTTTAAAATGCGTAGCAATGATAAGGGTATATAACTTAAGTAGCTATAAGTACTACAGGGGATCTAGCAAAGACACCAACCACTAACGCTAACGCCAAACGCTAACTCCGAAACTGTATTGAAATGACATTCCCTGTGGAAAAGTTAACGATTTCCGAAATGTCATCCTAGTACATTTTGGAGTTAGCGTTAGTGGTTGGTTTCTTTGCTAGACCCCCAGGTACCTTAAAACTTCCTTGGGGTTGATCAAGAATGTAGCAGCAGCGCAAAAAATATTTTATCTACCTAATTAGAATGGTAACGTGTAGTAAGTTCATGTAAATAATACATTTTACCGGATTGCCAATAAAGAACATTACTCCCGCCGAAACCCCATAAATCGAAAACTTGAATAAAAATGTATGCTTCAATATTGGCTAAGTATGATAATCGTGTGAAGCCTTATGAATAATTATAAAAAGTCTAAGTACCTACCCTTTTAAACAGTTTTCATAAAACACTTCCTATCATTGGCTAAATACAAATTTTGTCTAATGTCAAAATAAAAAAGGATTTACAATGCGTAGCAAAAGCAAGGGTCAATGGGCACAGATTAATGAATATGTTACTACTAAAGGTTAAGCTATAGGTACTATAAATACAATTTTAAATACTTATTTCGAATGGTAACGCGTAGTAGATTTTTGAAAACTAATACATAATACCAGATCGCCAATAAAGAATTTTGCCCTCTCCAGAACCCAATAAATCGAAAACATGAATAATAATTTAGTTGTGTTTCAATATTGGCTAAATATGATATCGCGTGAAGCCTTAAAACTTATAAAAAAAGTCTAAGAAGTTTTAAGTTTTCTAAATTCCTTGTTCTCTGTGTCGTGCTCATATTCAAGAAGGTTCTCATACCTATCCTCTTTTTTTAGTTTATACCACAGATTAACGAAAAAACTTATCTATATGTAAATACATATGATTTTTTTGGGTATAGGTACTTACATAATGAACACATTGTTTTTCTCTAATCTGCATTACATCGAGCGCAGACGAAGTTATCGCGCGTTGTATTTCGCCGTAGCCCGAAATGTGTGATACACTGCCAGTAATGCAGGCGCACCAATTGTTATTTACTGTTGTAAAACATGCATTAAATTACTTCCTTATTGCTTAGTGCAGTGGGGATTGTTCAGAATGAAATACAAAAATATAGGAGTTCCGGATTCAAAGAGTAAATCCTTATTACTAAACGTCCGCTGTCCGTCTGTCTGTCGGTCTGTCCACCAGGATGTACTCATGAATCGTGGTAGTTAGACTGTTGAATTTTTCACAGATGATAAAAGGGACAGATAAACAGACAAATAAAAAAAAAATGGTTTTACTTCATATTAATAAGGAATTATAAATTAAAACTATTACAATTTATTTTTGTAATCACAAATAATACTCTCACAGTTTGTAAAACATATTTATTCGCCGACATGCAATATAACGCTACTGCTTCCTCCATTTTATTTAGCCCACGTCGGTCGCACAGCAGGCAAACCAATTGACTGTGTGTCCAGGTTGGGGCGCTACAAAAACATCGAGGATAGTCAACAGAGATGTTTTTGCGCGCCAACTCAACAGCGAAGGTTCGGGCGTATATGAAGCCGTGCCATAATAGTAACAGAGTTTTTTTTTTAATCTGTGCATCCGGATAAACCCGAGATAAAATTACCGTCAGTAGCAGTGTAGCAGAGTAAATTTTTTTTTCTTTCATCTATGGTTAGTAACCAAAATATAACTTACCTTTTGACACTGGCTAAATACCTACACTATGTGTGGAGCCCAAATATAAGACAAAAAACTTACCTTGAGGCCTTGAAGCGGCCATCTTGTTAAAACCCCGTTCCGTTTCATAATGAAATCTTAATCATTTTCACAAAAAAAAATAACGATATATAAAATTTAATATATCCTATGTTTTGCGCCGGGTTTTTCTAAGCTTATTAGTGAAAACCGCATGAAAATCCGTTCAGTATTTTCGGACTTGTGCCGTAACAAACAAACAAACAAACAAACAAACAAACAAACAAACAAACAAACAGACAAAATGTCTAAAAAGTACCTTAACGTGATCAGCGAAAAATTTCAAGTCAATCTGTGTCATTTTTTTTTCAATATCTTGCATTTACAGATTTTTTTATCTCTACAGTTTTATTATATGTATAGATAGATAGGTAGGTACTACCAACCTTTTCTTTCACTGTAGAAAATTCTTCGAGATGAATATGAATCTTTAATAAATTATAAATACCAGCAAGATGCGTCTCGCTTTTGAAGACGTCTATACAAATTTATGAATTTTAATTATTAGGGAGTACCTACCTACTTTCAGTGAAGACAGTGTTGAGTTTGCCTTGTTACAAGTACTGGAGCACTACAGCAATTTCACCATCCCCATTTTCCTCTTCAGGTGTATACGCAAATACCTACCCGAGCACCTAGTCCTACATAATTAAATTTTTCATTTAGAATTTTCTTAGCGTTCCACATTGTGTTGTTATCAGCATTCAGAGGCCTCAAAAGTGAATAGTGCGAGGTTTGCGAGGGCACGGGGCTCCCCCGGCAATTAACTTGCGTTGCTCATTAGCGGACCGTTTTCATTCGGCGACCGTAATCCGGCTTCGGCCAACTTTCTTTACACCTCGATTTACTGTATTGCTAGTGTTGTCATGCGGCCGGATAATCCGGGACGTCCCATTTATGGGACACTCCATTACGTTCCCAAATACTTCTAACCCAATTAGGATAATGCTTTACCTACCTAGGCCGCTGCATTAGGCATGTCTTCCAAAGGAACGTAGTTGTACACACACACACCCACCCACCCCTGGTTACACCACCACACCCCTTCACACACCCTCATGCTCTCACTCACCCCCCTTAGTATTAACATTATACAAACCAATACATACAGAGTCAAACATAATTTATCGCAAACCACTTACACCGCTTGTGTAAAAAGGAAAGTAGGTAGTACCAACTTATTTACTTAAAATGCCGTGATGTGTAGGCCTATCAAAAACAAGTGTGTTGAATATAGCAAGCGTAATAATATATATTGTGATAACTGTTTGGAAGATTTAGTTCACGAATGGGTATCGGAAATCATGTTGTACCTACCTACGTATAAAAAGTAGTTATAGATGTACTAATGATGATTGAATAATGCTACCCGTTTGTACCGGTTTTTCTTCTCGGCGATCATCAGTCCGAGCAAGGGATGGCTTGAAAAACAGCGCTGCATGCATGTGAAAACGTACATGCGGCACAACGCTGAAGTCACCCCTTTTGCCTTCAAAATATGTATCTTGTCTTTGTAATATGTATATAGTGATAAAAAGGCAATAAAGTAATTTTCTATTCTATTCTACCTATATTTTATAAAAAAACACATTTTGCTTTCGTATTAATATAATGATTTTGGTAAAATAATGATTATAAAGGTTTAAATTTTATGGTACCAATTTTATTCTTCGATGGACCTACAATTATAAGGGCTCCTCATATGATAATAAATTATTTTGTCTGCCACATTTAAATGGAGTTTTTTTTTTTGAGAATTAATGACGGGACGTGCTGGTCCTTCACCTGACCCTGAACCTGTCCTGAGCTGGTCTGGTTTAGGACTATATCTCAATAAAATATGACCAGACAGAAGGTATGACTAGATCGCTTTAAGACAAAATCTGGGTGCCTTTAGGCAAGCCCATCACGAAAAGGACGGACGGACAGCCTATAAAAACACACATGCTAATGTAAGTAAATGTTTCCTTATACCTATTATAGCGCAGTTTAACTATCAAGGCTTTTATAGTCCCAAATTAATAGATGACATCCTATTCTTACCACCACAGCCCAATTTAATAGATAACGTCCCGTTTTATCTCGATTGCTTTCTAGCGGCTCTATGTATCACGTCCCTACTAATGTGCTGACGCTGCGTCACAGCTGGTGATCGTGAGTCCGCCAGCTTCACGTACCGGCCGCTATTAACTATGTATGCGACTATTTATTCTGTCGTTAAACGTTCCGGATCCACTGTGCCAGTTTTCTCTAAATGAAAATTGTTTTGTGTTTAGTTTGTGTTAATATTGAATTAGCGGAAACAGGCGGATTTGTGGTTTTGTTTGTTCGTTTTGATAAATTATCGTTATTTTCATATTTATCTATTGATAGGTAACTTGAGAGGGAATGTCGGTAAGTACCTATACCTACCTACTTCTCAATTTCTATATTGACTGATTTAGTTGCCTTTTTAAGCTTCAGGATTGTATAGGTGGGAGAGGTAACATTTATTGAAAAGGCAAATAAATAAAGGTATAATGCAAATCAAGTATTTGTATTGCATTTTCACTTACATACTCGTAAATGGAGGAACTCAACACTTCAACAGCAAGATTGATAGCACGTTAACCTATTTTTACTGTCGCATATCATTACCATACATTAGTCGAACTGAGCCGAGGCGGCAACTTGCACGTCACGGAACTAACAACCGGGAACCAGCTAACAGATCTGCATATACATCGCAGTCGCATCAGCGGGTGCTAGTGTAGCTAGACTATAGTATTGACAGTAAACATCAGTAAGTGCAGTCGATCCGGTTAGGCCCCGGATGATTTATACCAGGCAAACATGGGCCCGGTTATCGCCGCCTCGCACCTGCCTTATCCGGGTGAACCGGGACGATGCACCGCACTACTAAGCCGCTTTGCCATTTTGATGCATGCAAACCGTCAGCCTTCTTAGCTCACATCTTAGGGTGTGCTGCATAATTTTAAGACTATTTTTATACTTACAATTTTTGAACGTTACGTTAATATTATGTTATGGAAAATTGTGATTTAAAGGTCGCAGCTCATTACACCAACCTGGCACCCGACCCGCACTGCCTCAATTATAGCGGGTAAATCCGTGGAACACCTCTAGGTCAATAATTATAGTACTTATTGCCAAATTAATCTCAAAATTGGGTATGGCACCATGATTTTGTTGTTCACGGAAATGAAATCCGTAGCGCTATGTAGACGTACGCGTAGGCCCGTAGACAACGCGTATTCCTGCTACGCTTACGCGAGGGACCTCCCTAAATCACAGAATAACTGTTAGTACTACCGCACCTAATGTCCACAGAGGGGCAACCACAACGTCTTATAGCAATATTACTTCAATCATACATTGACAAATGACATAAAGGCAAGAATACTTTAATGTTGCAGAGCCAGAGAAGTTTTGATGGAGTTTTGGCGGGAACGCGGAAAAGCTCACGTCGTTGCATTGTATTATTTTTCAAAACTTTCCTTTTTCCAGTGTTAATGTTTAAAATTGGTGGCGTTTTACGCATTAAGTGCTGAATTACTGCCAAGTGATATAATGTGGTGAAACGAGATTTTTCGTGTTGCTTCCAAAACTCCATAGAAGCTTCTAGTAAAGTTGCCACCACTTTGCTGGAGCATGACTTAGACTGGACTATGACTATGGCTAGGACATGACTTTTCGTGAAATATATTATAGCACGATGAAAATATAATACTTGACACTGGCTAAATAAACTATGTGTGGAGCCAAAATATAAGAAAAAAATAAGTTTTGATGTCACGTTAAATCGTTCACTCATGCCGAGTTTTTGGCGGGAATGCGGAAAAGTTCACGTCGTTGTATTGTATTATTTCTCAAAACTTGTGCTATTTCCAGTGTTAATGTTTAAAATTGGTGGCGTTTTACGCATTAAGTGCTGAATTACGAGCATGAGTGTGGGCAAGTATTATATTGTGGTGAAACGTGATTTTCCGTGTTGCTTCGATAATTCCATAGAAGCTTCTAGTAAAGTTGCCACCACTTTACTGGAGCATGACTTAGACTGAAATACGACTACCTGACTTAGACTGGACTATGACTATGACTAAGACTTGACTTTACGTGAAATATTCTAATGATGGAAAATTACAATACTTGACACTGGCTAAATACACTATGTGTGGTGCCAAAATAATAATTTAAAACTGTCATGCCATACCTTTATATCATGTTGACACTGGCGTGCGACAGTGGTAACGCCATATAAAAATGTAGACGTCTCGTTCACACGTTCATACTTTATAAGTTCATGGATCGAAATCGAACAATATTATTAGAGATAAAAAATATACTATACTAATGTGCGAGTTATTTGATTAATCGCTTTATCATTAAGTGATTTTTTTTAACTGATATTATAAGATATCTGCAAAAGCGAAAAAGTGACAAGAAACAAGTAAAATGCTTGTCGGTCCACATTTACCAATTTAAATAGTGACTCTAGCTACGACACAATAAACTGCAATTTAGCTTACAAATTCACTGGAGCATGCATACAGCTGAAAGATTGTTTCATAAGCAAATTAAAACAGGAAGAAAGGTAAACCAAAACCGAACTATTTTACACCTGCGTCGTTACCATTTATCGATACTAACGAGCTGTGAAATGCATTGTCGATTCAATTAAAAAGTTACCAACTTCACTTCGAACTGTTCATTTAGCAAAACAGGCAATTGGCACTGGAAATTTTTTAAGCTTAAAGCACGTTTTAACATTACGTAAAATTATCTACGTAACTTTAAATCAAGAGCTTCAAATATTTAAACTTCACAAACTTAACTTTAACTAAGCACAAAGATTTCTCCTTCGAGACTTCAAATACAGTCTTGGAATAGTTGAATTTATTTAAGTTCTTTATCGTTGCATATATAAAGCTCTTGAGATATAAAATATGTACAGATGTATGGATAGTAACAAACAAAACATAATACTCGAACATGTAACGAAATAAAAGCATTTCATTTATATTATCAGGTAAAAATCATGTACGTTTACATGACATGCAATAGAATAGGCAATTTCATTGTGCTTTACGGATTAAAATATTCACGTAAAGTAGGTATTGCAAGATTATAAATTACTCTAATGCACTAAGATCTTGCTAGTGCTGACAAAACGCTTTATTGTTGTGAAGCAAAATAATCCAACCATAAAAAAGACACGAGCATTAATAATAGACTTGTGTCGAGCAATTTTTTTTATTGCATAAATTAATAATACTCCTCAAAACATGAACAGTCGTGAAAACAAAAATTAAATATCACAAAGAATTACGAAAGTTACAAGCATTTAAAAATACAGGAATAGAAAGAGACAGTTCAAACGCGCAGTGACGTCACTTCTTCCGACTTCATAGTACCTCATTCCTAAGCTTGGGTAGATTTACCTACAATCTTTTTGGCATGTGAGGTCATATCCCAAAGCTACGTAGTAGCTGTGGGGATGCTCTGTTCTGAAAGGGACAGGCGATGTCCCCCTCCCAGAAACTTTAAAAGCTTATTACTCCTGAAGTAAAAACACCGAGAACCTCTTCAAATCGTGTATATTCAGTACACATTCAGTACACAATAAACGAACAGGAGCATTAATACATCTTGACGCTTCGGCTGCTCAATCAGAATTGACTGCTTTTTGGACCTTATCGTCCCTCCAAAACTTCCCTCCTAAACCACAATATTATTTTACCGGAACTACCAAGGCAGCCATCGTAATTGGCTGATGGCTCAGCGGACGCTCCTTCCGCCAGTGTGGCCAACCAAAATGGTATTTTTAAACAGTCTACCAACCTCTTAATATTAAAAAGTGAGAATAAATTATAAAATTCACGACATTCGGCCATCCGACACAGAGCTGCCTCCTGGCGCTCGTCCACTTAGCAGTCAGTTCTCATTGTAGCTATACAATTTCTTATTTGAGCACATATTTCATTAGTAGAGCTAAGAATCATTATATTTTATACATCATTATTTTATACTACATGTACACGTAGCTAAAGCAAAACTAAAAGCCATTGCGTAATATAAGTAGATATTGACTGTGATCACAACATAAATAACTACAATATTCGAGCACAACTATAATTACAGGCCTGCACAATCTAAGTCAACACTAAAAATCAAACAAGTCATAGTAATTAAATACCTAACTACATATAAAGTCAATAACTTTGATGCCAACCGCGTATTATTGTACCAATACTATAAAAATATGAATTAAACAAAGCTATTTATAATATAAAATATTAAATATATCTGCAATTCCTTGAATAATAGCCGGTATTGTTATTCATCAGTTATAATGTAATGACTAACTTATATTATTCTTAACAGTCCTAATCTAGTTTACTTTTGTAACTCAACTTCACGACATTCGGTTTACTTACACTTAAACACTACAAATTCTTTAAGATATTTCATGGAATTAACCTATTGCGTTTTATATTACTGCAGGATATTTACGATATTTACATAATACTCAAGAATTAAAAGTCTTAAGTATTCGTAGTCAAACTTACTGTAAATTTACGCATGATCGTAACCTGTCAGCTAATCGCCAAAATGAATCTTCGTTTCTTGCCTCAGTCTGCAATCAACCCTTCATTATGTTCTTCGTGGTGTCGCTGTAGGAAACGCGATGTACACGCATTCTTTTCTCTAGTAGCATTCCTTCAGTAAATTTTCCATAGTGCTGCTGGATGCAGGATACGCTTCGTGCACCTTTAAATGTTTTGGGTCCTTGGTAGAGGCGACTTCCAGCTTCATCAGAGTTCATGTCCTCGCAAAAATAAAACTTGCATTAGCACAATCATAATTTACGTAAGTGAACATAATACTAGCTGAGTAGCTCTCGGTATATCAGTTACTAAATATCAGACAAGCCAGTTTAGATGCTGGCAGTCATCGCGTCTTGAGTCGACATTTTAAAATACGATTTATTTAAAGTTGTTTCAAGATAAGTAATCTTACTATGACAATACAATACAAACAACATCAACAGATAACAACATTTAAACTGCTATGCAGACTAAAAACAGCATTAGTTAAAACGGCGCACTTGGCCACCAGCATTTATATTTTATAATACTTTCATAGCAAAATTAGTCAATACACCTTGATAAGTGCATCCCACCATTACTAATCAACCTACTTAGCCTGTGGCACACATAACCACTATACATTAGCACATTTAATCTGTGGCACACATAACCACTATACATTAGCACATTTACCCTGTGGCACACATAACCACTATACATTAGCGCATTTACCCTGTGGCACACCACTATTCCTCGGCACATAGCCGGTGGCACACATAACCACTATTCCTCGGCATACATAGCCGGTGGCACACATAACCACTATTCCTCGGCATACATAGCCGGCGGTACACATGACCACTATAACTGTTTCAACTACCTCAACTGCTTCAACTATCCCAAACTGTTTCTACTGTCACAAATTGTTTCAACCATCTAACTGTTTTAACTATCACAGACTGTTTCAACTGTCTCAACTGTATCGCCAGTCTCAACTGTTGTTACTGTTTCAACTATCTCAACTGTTCCGTCTTAACCGTCTCGACTGCTTCGACTATCCCGACTTACTCGACTGACAACAGTTTGGACTGTCTCAACTGTTTCGATGGTTTCAACTGTTTAGACTGTATCAACGGTTTCAGTTGTATCAAATGATTTGACTCAGCCTTTATTACCTCCATCAACTTATCAAACCATAGACTATTATATTAAAACAAACTGTATTAAACCTGTAACGGGGTGCCCTTTCGGCTAGCTCACCTGGGCACCTCATTATAATGGTGATCGAGCCCTTGGCCTACGAAACGCGCGATGAGGGTTGGATCCAGAGAAACACGAATATACACGGGTTACAATAAATAGTTCTGTATTTCGGTTTCTACAACGGGTTCCTTATAATAACTATTATTTTCTATGAGCACTATCTATGAGCACTATAATCTATGCACCAGAAACGCAACAGGAGTCTGGACTAACGGAAGTGACGGCACGGTCGCGGAGTGTTCTCGAGCAGTCAAACGGCAGCCTGCGAGAACTACGGTACGCGGCGGGGTCGTGTCGGCTAACGGGACGCGATATGACGCGGCGAGTACGGTTAGTGCATGCAGGGGTCCAAGGGTCGTGCGCAAAAGCCACGCGACAACAGATAGCCCTTGAAAGCGGATGGGGCTGATAAGTATGGTGATAGCGCAATACATTAAACAAAACCTATATATCAAACCATACATTTCAAATACCCGTACATAAATCAGTGCATTAAAAATCTTCATATCAAATAGCAGCTTATTCCAGATAGCTGTATCTCAAATAGCTTAATAATTAGCTGTATATCACTTAACTTTATATTAAACTGATCAAATTTCACATTCTAAACCGAATTTTACAGAGTAACCCAGCTCGAAGCCCAGCTGCATCTTAAGGGTAGTTCTCATCGATGCTCAAATTTGATGGTCACGAGGTTATATTTCCTAAACGGCTTAAGATACAAACAGAATTTGTGAATTAAATGATGAAACATCTATTAGGCTACAACAGAAATAAAGCTTGTCATAATAAAAGCAAAAATAATACCTTAAATTAACACGAAATGGTCAAAAACCGGGTAATTTTTCGTGTTCTCATCATGTCACACTCTCCGATGCAGTAAAACATTTGCTTACCACTTCACCAAATTTCACTGTATTTGTATGTAACATATACTAAAATTATCGTAATTAAATAAACTTTACACTAAATAGTCTAAAATAAATCTTTTCATCATTATTTTTAATTTAAAACAACATACGCGTCGGTCACGCGGATATGGGTTCTTTAAATTCGCGTGATATAACGGCTGCCTGTTAAACAAAACATCAGCAATCAAACACTGAGTGTGGTCCGGTCGAACGTCAGTCGTGTACTGGCATCGCAGACGTAAGACGTGTGACTCAACGTGCCGGAAAAAAATAATATCGGTAAGCTTGTATTTGTTCACAGGTTTACCGATCACACGTGCACTACATTTTTTGGGCATTGTATTTCAGCAATTGAAATCAAAGTTAGCTCATCGGAACCCTAAAATGTGCGAGATATTTATGTAGTATTTGATTTAAATCGATACACTTAACTTTGCAGCAATTTTACAAAAAAGGGATAATTTCGTCAGTTTCGTGTCATAAACTTCGTGGCATTTTAGTCATGAAACTGATTTTGGTCTATGAAACTGATTTTATGCATTCTTTTATTTAGAAATGTAGAGACTGGTGTGAGTTTATTGAAACAATTCTAGTTATTGTAGTATGACAGATGTAAGATAGTGTTTTGAATAATTATGTAAACGTGTTTTTATCGAGAAAAGATGGGTCAATTCGAACTCACTCATCATTCATTGTGATTAATAATCATAGCCTAAAAATGGATGAGTTCGAATTGGTAGGTATGTCATGTTATCGCGAAAAGGGTGATCTGGACCGTGATAGCCTAGTAACTCTCAAGTTGGGAGAACCTTCCTTCGAAACTAGCATTGTATTATGTTTAATAATAGGTACATGAAGGGGAAGAGCTAGTAACAGTACCTACGTTTGGTAGGTAGTAGATTAAAAGATTATGGTTACATACCATTTTTCTGGTTTCCGGGAGAAGCAGCCTATTGCGAAGATTCCGGTAGGTAGCTAGGTAAAAGGTACCTATAGCCCAAGTTCACATTCTATGAACACTTTTCTCCACACACGTTTACCGTCGGATATTATGTACCTAAAGTATGTAGGTATTAGGAACTATCACCAAAAGGTTCTGAAATTATTAATAACGTCACGTCATATCACAATACTACCTATTCTTGACGTAAGTACGTATATAGGTACAAGTAGGGAGGTAGGTACCTACTAGGTACATTTTGGTCCCCCCCTGCCAACATTTCAATCATACTTTAATTATTTTGCTCGTAGGCCCGACTCCGAACACGTAAAGCTCATATTTAAAAGTTTATGGAAAATCACGAAATCAGGAGTTTCTAATCCAAAAGAGTACCTAAAGATGTGCCAGATATTGTCTTTTGTAGTGAGGTTTGTTTTTATATATAAATCGTTATAATATAAGTATAGATTATTTCTATAGTAGTGAAGGTTGTTGTTCTATTGAAAAAATAACGCAACTCATAAATAAATACACTTTTTAAATACTCATGATGCTTCTTAATTAATAAAGCTATTAATACGATAACTATCTGTTTTTTGTCAGCAGAGGCTTATTACCTATAATATGTAGTTAAGTGGATTAGTATTCGTATTTCGTAGGATGAACAAACTCAGGACCGAACTGATAATAATAATATACATAGTTTTGGTTATTAATACCATTTGTTTGCCAGTTTAATTATGAAAACAAGATTACGTTGTTATTTTATGAACATTTAGTCTTATAAACAGTAGCAAAACGTGAGAAAATGATAGCTGTAAAGTTACTGAGTCATTTTCGTGATCCGATGCGTCGCTTTCGTGGCCTCTAAAACTTCAAAACCATTTATCACCCAAACAAGACTTTCTATTTGATTAACTTATATATTAATTTACTCGTCTTATAAAGCGCTATAATTTACTGTACAAAAATATTTGAAATAAGCACAATATAAAATTGTACATGAAACTGACGATGAGAATCGTAAAAATGAGAACGAGCCTTAAACCGTATAGTCTAACAATAGTCCAAACTATAATATCGAATTGAAGCCCATACTATATCTCTATAGCAGTACAAATTATTTGAAACGATAGCCTCAATGTGTGCAAAACTTTCACGACTAAAATCTTTAAACTATAATCCAAGGTGAAGGTAATCAGCTCAGTTTGTAACTATTTAAATTTAGTAGGCGAATGTGGTGATGGTGTGTAGGTGTGATAGTGGTGATATGGTGGTGTTCGGTCACAACTTGATCATAAACTGCACCTTAGGTGTATAAAAATTGCAAACCATATTCAAAAGCCATACATAGAATCTTTTGGAAACCTCATAAATCCGTTAAAAGCTGTATCAAGAGCTGTATCATGAGCTGTGTCAAGAGCTGTGTCAAGAGCTGTGTCAAGAGCTGTGTCAAGAGCTGTGTCAAGAGCTGTGTCAAGAGCTGTGTCAAGAGCTGTGTCAAGAGCTGTGTCAAGAGCTGTGTCAAGAGCTGTGTCAAGAGCTGTGTCAAGATAGTATCAAATTATTAACTTGCCTATCCCCTCACTTTTCCTTTCATCTAATACGGTCCTACCCATGGAATGTCGGCACACTGCATATCACTGGAAATGAAACTGCACCCGACACCTCGGTAATCAACCAGTAGGCGCATTCTGATTGTCATAAAATAATCTGTATTAAACCTGGGTACTATATTGAAATACTAGTCTTTAATTTAAATCTGTGACAAGTTTAACAAGGCAAACAACGTAGTGGCGTAAATATCAAATATGATTTTTCTGTTAAACCATGAGCGCTATTATAATATACATAGGGTTGCAAACCTGATCTACTGTTAACATAAGTACCTTTTGTAAGTATTATATTATCTATGACATAATAATTAAGCTATATCTGATTGGAGTAGGTGGTAACTGGCACGTTAAAATTGTGGCACTAGTGTGAGTTTACTCCATTTCGAAATAGGTAGTGAATTAGTCAACGGGTAGACTTCACATATTTTTGGCACATAAATACAAATAAATGAATATAAATACGAAATAATACTCGCACTAAAACATTTCAAACAGTGTGACTTTGCACTGGCAAAACAAGTAGTGGGAAAGTGGCATGACGCACTTCTTATTGGTGTTAGCACTACCTTTTTATACGCTTAACCGCTAGCACCTTCTACTAACTGGTCTGATGATGGCGTTGGAGCCAGGATTTCGTGAATAGTTAATTGTTTTACAGCCACTTGAAATAAACGCAATCATAACTTCTACAGAACAGCGACTAAGACTTAGGATGATCAGATTTTAAAAAAAACAGTATCGTTGTTTTAATCATTTACGGTTGTTCATTGCATTATCATAATATACCAAATACTGGAACATCGGGAACTGAAATGATTCTAATCGCGGTATGGATTTCGTAAATATAAAAATGTAATTCAAGATAATGTAATCAAGTCAAACTCAACAGGGAACTTTCTATCATTTTAGTTGTATAATTTAAAAATGACAAATATGAAAATTAAAAATATTTATCAATACCTTCTCAATAAAATGGACAGAACAATGTTAAATGCTAATAAACTAAATTAAAAATAGCAACAAATTATTGATGCCTATCTACCTGGGTAAAATAAAATAACTACTCATATGAAATAAAATAAAAGTTTAAAACAAAATACTCCAATTTGGTAACTGTTAGGTAAACTTCGTTCACTAATATTTTTTCGAACATACAAGTTTCCTCCCAGTGATTCTGAGGCTTATAAATCTACAAACGAATAGACCACTGGACAACAGGTTTACTTCATTTTAAAATAATGCAATAACCATAAATCATATCTATCGCTCTCTCTTTCTACAATGCTCAAATAACTTTTGAGAATAACAATACTTAATTGTGTAATAATTGTATGTGTGGATGGTGTGTTGTGTATTGTGTGCGAGCGATATTACGGGGGCCATGTTACAATGCTAGTAGACCATACACAAAATTATTTAAAACAATGCTGACCACCCGTCATTACACCAAATTCACTCCAAAGATGCTAACTATTATTGGTTTAAGTACACTAAAATATTAGACTCCTGAGACACTATCGTCACTTTTCTATTTTGTGCTTTCGTAAACGAATTCTTTTGACTCAGTATACCTGTTGTGTGTGTGTGATATAGATACCTACATTTGAAATCAAAATCCTATAGACACTACATTAGTCCATGTGGTAGAAAGTAATTGGAATGGTCGCCGTTGTCAACAGCCGACAAGAAAAACACAGTTATCATCGTCGTCATCACCATTAAACTGTCTACGTTAAATTACCTGCTGGTAAAACTCACTACGCTGAGAAAGGCCATGTCAACAAGTCAATGATTAAAATATTCGTCTATTATTCTTACTTCTCAGGAATTTCTACTTAATACTCACTATTAAATATATTTTTTTAATAATCTTCGGGTACCCTCAATTGAGATTAATCGTGTAGGCATTAAAATTAAAATCTTAAATGCAAGCCCAATCGTATTGGAAAAAGACAATATTTTACAGTCTAAGCACCATTTTACAATCATTACCATCAATGCAATTTAACAGCTGTGCCCAGTCAGCAGTTCCCTCATCGTTGTCAGAGTGTGGCCCTGACCAAACGAGTATGAAACTCCTGACACGACACAGTACACTTTATCAGGTTCAATTAGCACGGGCGGGAAGTCTCCGTCAATGCAGACCGCCCATGCTTCTCAAACTTCAAGTATCAAATTCAAATGATGATATATGTTATCCAGTGTTTCATAATTGCACAATCTCAATAAATAAAATCAAGTTTATGTTTCGATTAAGTTAACACAACCGGATTGTCTCAGTCTAGCTGACCGGCCGCGCTGACATAATCTCACTATTTTATCAATATTGCAGTATAGCTCAAATTACGGGCGTTGGTAAAAAATACAGTTACAAATCAAAATCAATCGTGGGCATGGTCATAAATTCACAGGTTCTCAGAGAAAAATTACGGTACCTTGTTTCATGTGGGTTCATCTCCTCTTCTGAATTGAAGTAAAAACACCGAGAACCTCTTCAAATCGTGTATATTCAGTACACATTCAGTACACAATAAACGAACAGGAGCATTAATACATCTTGACGCTTCGGCTGCTCAATCAGAATTGACTGCTTTTTGGACCTTATCGTCCCTCCAAAACTTCCCTCCTAAACCACAATATTATTTTACCGGAACTACCAAGGCAGCCATCGTAATTGGCTGATGGCTCAGCGGACGCTCCTTCCGCCAGTGTGGCCAACCAAAATGGTATTTTTAAACAGTCTACCAACCTCTTAATATTAAAAAGTGAGAATAAATTATAAAATTCACGACACTCCGTGATTTATTTACCGATTTTACTAATTCTTTCAATTATTGCATTGATATTTAACCTACTTTATTAAAATAATATTAATTTGTTAATTTTTAATAGCAGGGCACAAGCCTATTAGATAGGCTTGGCCAGACTTCAAGGGTTAGGTTAGCGTCTGCGACAATTTGTCGCATTGTCGTCTAAGTTAGTCTAGTATAGGTCTAGTCCGTCCGTCTAGTATAGGTATATATTTTTAAAGGAATTTAACGAAAAAATGATTCAGTCAACTTTTTGAGATAAATGAACTTTTTTGCCAGGCTCATAATGTAAATGATATACTCTTTGGTCATAATTTTCAGGAAAAAATTTCACGTTTAAGCAAATTGTTTTTAAAAACTATCACTTGTATCCTCTACTTTGAAGATAACTAAATTTAAGTGTCAGTAGAGTCATTGAGGTTTTTTTATGTAATTAAAATAAAAAACTTTTGAGTTAGTACCCGCACTTTTTGAAATCAGTGATTTAAGGTCGAAAACGGGGAATTTTTCCAATTTCCACAGAATATTGAATAACTCAAGAATAAAAAACGTGGACTGATGTAATGTTGGACTAATGTAACGCTAACAGAGACCCAACCCAAGACCTATTTAAGCACATCCTGGAAGGATACGGTCTACGAATCAATCACCCTGTATATATTTTGCAGTAGGTATTACATAGTCTTGATTTAATAGCAAAGAGCTGTCTGACATCATAGCACGTAGCGATTTAATTTCATGGTGCATATTTTGTAAAATCACTACAAAATTATGCTATGTACGATCACTTAGGAGCAGTTTCATTACGTAGTACGACTACGAAGCCGTTTGACTTCGTATAGTAAATAGGCACGTAGCGCATACGTATATGGCACAAAATATTAGCCTAAAAGAGTGGGTGGCGGGACATTTGGCGCGCTCTCGCGTTCTTGCATTCTTAATGGCGGTCCCAACGAGTGACGTATCCTGCGCTCATCTGGTTTGTAGGTTGGCAAACGCTTGGCAAATGGGAATTTCAATTTAGAAGCACTTTTAAGTTACTACGATTTGTTACTTTTTTGCTTATTAATCACGGAGCAAGAAAAAAAAAAGCGCTTCGCACCTAGACGAAACATATTATTTTTATTGCTATGTCACAGAATTCCCCCTATTACATAGGTCCAGAACCGAAGTCTCCATACTTAACCTTGTTTGAACATGAATCAAACCATAGAGCACATTTTTTTTTTCTTCTAATGTCAGTTCCTTCTTCAACATACCATATAAATAGTATTACCCGATTTAGTCGGGTACCTAAATAAAAATCTAGCTAGATGTAAAATGTAAATAATAAAAATTATATAACGCCTACATTAAAAAAATATAAAATAATAAAATTAATTACCATCAAACTACTATCTATAGACAAGAAAAAGGTCTATAGATAGCTCATGCAATCTTTTAATAAAAAGGATTCAAATTAAGTAAAACCAGCAGTTTATCCAACATTTCTTTTAATACCTCACGAGTTTTTCAATATAATAAGTTAAAGGGATTAAAGAACAACAGTTATGTAGATACAGGGGGTCTAGCAAAGATACCAACCACTAACGCTAACGCCAAACGCTAACTCCAAAATGTACTGAAATGACATTTCGGGAATCGCTAACTTTTCCGTAGCGAATGTCATTTCGATACATTTTTGGAGTTAGAGTGAGGCGTTAGCGTGAGGCGCTAGCGTTAGCGATTGTGATCTTTGCTAGACCCCCTGGGCCTCAACCAAAATAATGTTTCATATTTTAGGATAAAAAAAATAACCTTAAAAGTGGAAAAACAGTGGGCGCGTGGAACGTTTATAGTTGACAATAAAACTATTATCAGTAATTGCACTCAAAGTGTTCTGTGTGTTCTTTACTATAGAAATGCGCTGAACATATTGTTGAGCGAGTATTAGGTTTCCACCAATCTTCATTTCGACTTTTTCGAACTACTTTTATCCAACGATCAGCTAGACATGGATCTGTTGGAAATCCATACAAAAGAAATCGGGTAATTATTCAGATGTCGTGTGGCAATACTGATTTTGACATGTCAACTTTTTATTGTAAAATGGTTCTAACTCTTCGTCAAATAGAAATAATTAAAATTATCTTATAAAAATATATGATTAAGGCCACTTACAAGTGAAATGTGATCGTCTGCTTCTGTGATTCGTGCCTCGAGTGATTTCGGCACAGTTTTATCACGCAAGACGGCATTTTTTTGGTGTGTATTCAAAAGCACACCCAAGTAATGACTGATTTTGATTTTGACAGCTGAGAATCAATCACACCCAAAGTGGTGTGTATGGTTTTGCCCTGCTTTAATTTCGTATTAGTGGTCTGGATAAAAAGTCTTTGTGCTATGTATTAAGAATGCAACATTAGAGCAGCTTAAAAAATTAAAGTAGGTAAGTACCTAATAAACTAGAATCAACTCTGTACACAATAATACTTATTGATACTCTCACTTTGTGAAACTTTCTCATTTCCACATAACTTCATTGTGCTTTACACACAGACAACAAAGATATAGAACAGCAGCTTTATTTATGTGCAAGTATCAACACTTATAAAATTAGCCTAAGAGGGTTCAAAAAACCCTCAAAGCCGCATTATTCTTAGTTTATAAAGAAAAGTGGTTGTACTAAAGCCCTGTGAAATCTAAATTGTGAATTAATTCAGCTTATATCTCAGCGCAATAGTCTCAGCTCTTTGTAAAAATGGAAGTATTCGTGCACAAAATAAAAAAGGACCGACGGAATGGTATATATACCATTACATATATGTGGTTCAGAGTAACATCTTAAAAAGAATTAACTTAGTTCTACGGGTACCATCACGTACAAACGAAAAATAGCCCGAACGTGAAAAAAAGGTAGTAATCGTGTTGTAAGCGTTACTAGTTAGTGTCCAGTGTATTCATTTGGTCCAATACTTGACTACAACGCAATAAATGTCGCTTGATAATCTGGCGTTATGCAGAAATAAAATAATTCGTAAAATAGCCCGCGTTATTCTGTTGTATGGGATGAGGCATCTGTACTGTAGGTATATTATCTGGGCTTCTACTTAGAATATATTTTAATATACCTTCCACTCGATAAAAGTCCAATAAATTAGTTAATAGTTATTAAGTTGGTAGGTACTTATTTTATAAATATTTCTTGACAAGTCATCACAACGTTGGACAAGAAAATATCTATAAATGTAATGTAATAAAAGTCTCATAACATCATTGAATGTATTTTAATAATGACATTTTCAACGATATCCCACTTGAAAGCGTACTGTATGGTAAAATAGGGTTTCATCCCATCTTGTATGTGGTAGCATTCGTTTGGCTTTAATTGGTGACGTTTTTGGTGTATTTTTTAACTGCTTCTGCAATATTTTACAGGAGAGACATACTAGTCAAAACCAAAATAACTCCTAATTAAGTTAAAATGTATTAAATAAATAAAATATAAAAATTATAATAGAATCAAAAAGTAAACGCTCGCTCCTCGAAATCTTTGAAGTCTGTAACAATTCGCTCCAAAAACGTCAGAAATAATATACGTACAGGGGGAGGTAATGAATAACATGCAAATGGGGCCCCTAATGAAACCGCTCCAGTGCCCCGACTCGCGCCTTCGTAAGCTCACGTCGTAATATAAAACAGTACACTAGATTGAACCAAATTAAAGGCCACTTTTATTGTAACTAATGAAAAAAAAACAGCAAAAAAAACGCTTCCTCTCTACACGGAGTGTCATTTGTTTCATAGCTCTATGGTTACATGCACAGAGCATTGAAACAAATGACACTTCTGTAGAGGCGAAGCGTTTTTTTTGTTTGCTCTGTGGTTTCAGTAACCTTTTGTATATTTTACCGCGTGCCGCGTAACACGTAATACAGGTAGATGAACCGACTGCAATGCTTAATAATAAAATTGTGATTGGGTATCTCCCACAATAACACACAGCATTATTTCATCAAACCAAGAACAATTGCCAAGTGTGAGTCAAACTCGCGCACGAAGGGTTCCGTACCATTATCTTTAAAAACGAGCAAAAACCACGTTTGTTGTATATGAGCCCTCTTAAATATTTTTTTTATTCTGTTTTTAACTTTTTACTATGCATCATCTGTGAATATTTTAACTGTCTAACTATCACGGTTCATGAGATACATCCTGGTGACAGACATACAGACGGATAGCGGAGCCTTAGTAGTAGGGTCCGTTTTACCCTTTGGGTAAGGAACCCTAAAAATAACTCTTCGCATGGCAAAGCGTATCTTTTTCGTGCTCAGTGCATCAAACCTATTAATATACATAATATACTATAAGCACGAGAATGACAACGAATGCGTAATCTCTAGATATAATAATTTTACTAGGTGGTAGGACTTTTCTGCAAAGTTCGTCTAGGTAGGTACCACCGCTTTGCCAGTTATTCTGCCGCCAAGCAGTAGAGTGCAAGCAATACTGTGTTCCGGTTTGAAGGGCATTGTAGCTAGTGAAATTACTGGGCAAATGAGACTTTATGACCTGATTACACAGTGTAGTAATCTGATTACTAGACAGTGTGATGTCTCAGGATGACGTGCGCAGTGCAGTGTCACGCAAAACTTTATTATTTAAAGTTCCGAGTGACACTGCAACTGTTATGGGCGGCCGTATTGCTTAACACCAGGTGAACGACCAGCTCGTCAGGTCATTCATTCTCATAAAAAAAAAATATTAACCCAACGCCACGATCGAATTTTCATTTGAAAAAAACAGAGCTTAAGTACTATCCAGAGTATCAATACTGTTCTAGAGCCGTATTCATTTGTCGAACACAGATACGTGCATGATTATTCGCAGTGATTACCCGCATGGCGACGCAAATTATGTTCTGACAGATATATCCTCACAGATTTTAAAATTTTAATATCATTAACCCACACGTGAAGGGTTTAATTGAGCGTAGTGCGGGTTCGGTTTATTTGATGAATAAATGGAATACATAATGTCGGGAGCGGAAATATTTAGGATCATCCCGAATTTCGGCCTCAAAAGCTCCAAGCATCAAGCGCCCGGTTCGTACCCCGAGATAAAAAAATAGCCTAAGCATTGTTCGGGCCAACCTCTAGAGGTTCAAAAAACGTAACTATGCTGTCTTAAGGAGTGAAATTGGCGGCATAACTTCTGTCTGTTTGTAAATGTGGTCTCTGAAAACTGCGAGCACTGACTGTAGCGGCTACTAAACAAAAGGCTCTCGTCGCACTTTTATAATTTACTTAGATACCTACTTCCTCTTTTTCTTTTGAATTTTGTTTTTTAACATTTTCTTTTTTTGAAGAGCCGTTATCTCGGACGCGCCACTCCTGCCTTCATTTTGCGTTCTATTCAAATCTGTTTTGATGTGGGCCGCGCCTTCACGGTTTCGACAGATACAAATACACCAGACCGGCTGCTAGAGAGGTCACGGAATTTTTTATTTTAATATTTCGCATACTTAGTATGCCTTTTATTTTAAAAAGGTTTTACGTGTAGTTTAGTTTAAAAAAAAAAGACAACGCTGTTAAACTGCAGGAAGCAACATCAAACGACGCCCCCGCAAAACCCTAACAGTATCTATAACCCAAAAAGTCAATTAAACCAACAGTTTGAATTACCACATCCTTTTCACAAAATATGAAGTATATATAAATACCTATTACCTCTTTTAGTCTCGTTTCCCGAATCGTATTGGTTGGCTGAGGTTTGGAGGCCAATTTGCGGGACCCATTAACTTATTTGAAAGTTCTACCGCACTAATCATAGACTAGCTAGGTACCAATTTTTAGCTCGGGACAGATTTTAAAGTCTGAGCGGCCAGCTGTCGCCTAGAAAACTTTTAGAAGTGCTAGCTTGGCACACCGTCTGTTCAAGTTATTAATATAACGAATCGTCTACCTATGGAAGGCTAACTTTGGACTGCAACGACATAGTAAATGTGAGTGATCTCTTATCACTCACATTTACTATGTCGTTGCACTGGCTACTGTTGAATCATTATTAAATTAGTTTTAGTTTGAATGAAATTCAATTAAATGTCTCTGAAAGCACAATCAAAATGAACTCAACATATGTTCGCACTCTTTACATAAGATTTTTGTGTTCTTTTTAACTCTGCCTTTCCTCTACTGTAATTTTTCTCCTCACCAATTACTTTGTTTCTGCACCAGAGAGGTATTGCTTCGGGAACGTTCGCCATTTGTATTTTTTCAATATTCGGTTTCCTTTTATGCATATAGCTCAGCGGGTAAAATGCTTTTAAAATATCGAAGAAGAGTGCAGTTGAATTCGATTTTAAAACCGTTTAAGTTTTTATTTTAGACTGGTCTATTTAATGTGAAAAGAAATTGTTCTTTTCATAAATATCGTGATTAATAAGGATAGATAAGATAGGCCGGATTTAGAGAGGACTTGCGATCATAAGCTTCATACAGAGTGGGATTATAAATGGGCTTATATCGATTCCCATTCGATACGCGTATTACGGGTTTCGAGGTTAATCAGGGAGTCGGTGTGAGGGAACTAATCAGTCAATCTCGCAGGAACGTTATAGCCGAAGTGAATCTGCAAAATGATGGCTTCCCAGTATAATTAATTACCCAAACTTCAATAGCTAGAGACAACAAAAGACGATTGTTTGCTTTCTGCGCCGTTGAATCGATGTCGGCCCTAAAATCCGGATAATCTCGCCCTTTGTATCTGTTTTATGAAAGAAATAAAGTTTTTATTTCCTTTTGAATTAGCTGCTTCGTTGGAAAATCTTATCTGAGCATAATTTATTTCAGTGACTGCGGATGCTTTATTTTTTTGTTTTGAAATTATTTTTGTGAGATTTATTAAATTACTTGGACCTTGTTTAGATGAGAACCTTTTTACGTTAGTAAACCCGGTAATGTTTTATTTTTACAACTTCTAATACCTATTGTCTTTTTTTACATTTAGAATACCTATACATATGTACAACCAAAGAACCCCAAAAATATAGAAAATTGGATGAAAAAAGAGATTTTATTGTCAGCGCATCTTTTATAAACGTTCTAAGGCGCACCTAGATTCAAACTAAAAAAAATAATTTGAAATTTTACAGACAATTCAATGATTTTTGGGATGATAAAACAATAATAATGATGTTGCACTCATATGAAATGGGAAAATTTGTTGTGTTTCTCTCCTTCCAACTGGACAACGCAGCGCAGGCAGGATCCCACAGGTGGACCCACGATGGACTAGTTAAAATCGCGGGAAGCTGATGGTGGTAGAGGCACAAGCAGCCGCTAAAAGGCGCGTAAGGGGGAGACCTAAATGTTCAGCAGTGGACATCTGCAAGCTGTTGATGATTACCCTCCCCCGCGTGTCAGGTCTTGCCTCTCTCACTAGGTCTCTTGAAATCAACGAAGAACAACCCCTATATAATTAGAGCTGCGACGGAACTAAACATGGCGTGATAATGGTCTTAGTTGTCTTTTTTGTGTGCCAGCGAGGTGAACTCCCTAATGTTTTGTTATAAGAAAATTCGTGTCCAATAAACAGTAACAGAGGTAACCGCGGGAGGCAGTCACTTTGTTGTGCAAAGCTAAAAAGACTGGCCTGCAGATAACGGGCCGAGCACAATGGTCGCTCTCCCGCCCACCACCAAATATGAACTCTCATTGTCTACTTAATTACAACGGGCTTCGTACAATAATCTTAGGAGTACTTGAACTCGTGAGAAGTTATAAAATGCGTTGAGTCCACTGGTTCCATTTAGAAAGCTCCGTGTTGTTGCAATTTCCGAGTGACACTACAATTGTTGCAGGGCGGCCGTGTCACTTAACATCAGGTGAACGACTACCTTGTCACGTCATTCATTCTCATAAAAATATTATTATAATTATTGTGTCTGACTTTGACGATTGCCTGCGCAATGAAGTGCCTACTTACATGGACTTTTATGTTAGTATCATGAAGACTCGGGCATGTATCAGCAGACAGAATTTTTATCATTGGTAAAATTTAATTAATTCCTATTCTTTCCATAAAAGCAAAACGTTGATAGACGTAAGTACAAATAATTAACTCTTACGAAGCCAGTGCATGTCAGCTAGTTATACGCTGGTAAGCGCAGTCTTACACAGGCTATTCGAACGTAAGTATAAGACGATCATATTTTCATTTATTTAGAGCTGCACCACTGCGTCACATTGTGCAGCGGGTGTCTTTGAGATATGGCTGGTATACATTCAGAGGCTGTCACACACAAATAATATTTTATCATGAGAGTAGGTAGGCACCTACTGTTTTCTCGTTACGACGGCAATTATTGTAAGAGAAGAGGTAATGTCAGTAGACTATGCGAGTGGGACGTCAATCAAAGCGTTCTATTAATATAGAATTGTACCGTTTCTATTCAATTTCCTAAGCTTCCAAATATTATGTTTGAAATGATAATATTATATACCTATTTGTTATTATATATATTTGTATTATGAGGATATACCGAGTAGGCTAATTAGTATATGTGAATTATATTCTCGGGGTCTTTCCGTACCATTCTTAGAACTTTTTCACAATGAGAGTCAAATAAGTAATGTAGGTGATTTCATTGCATTAGTACACATGAAAAAATATCGTATCGTCTAATATACTATTGATTTATATACAAGACGCTTTGGCGAAGCGCTTTTTTTTGCTCTGTGAGGGGATCGCTCTTAACCTATAGCGCTGTATGTTAGTATTGATACATTTTATTAATTTTCTGCAGGCTTAGCCCACTTAAAGCTTGACATTTGTCATTTACAAGAATAAGTACCATATTTTTGAGCTCACGATTTTCATCCACTTAACAATTTTTATATTATTATCGCTGGAAAACAATCAAATGGTCAACTTCATGTAAAGTGGCCACCGGCAATATGCACTAGATGTTTACGTCACGAATATGCAGTAAGGAACTGATGAATATACTAACAAATGGTTTAGTGTGCTTGACGAACATGTAGTATTAAATATTGATGTGTAGTCTATGTGTGTGTATCTGTTTGTGGTCGTGAATCGCTTTTGGACATCTAAAACAGCAAGAGCCTTGGGAGGATTTAAAAAAAAAAGATGTACCTACCATAAATACTACAGAAGTACCTATTCACAGTAAAAGCTGTACCATATAATATCGGAAACTAATAAACAGAAAAGTGTCGACGAATATAGTAGCTCATAAAAACGAATGCATGTTATCGAGCATAAAAACAATAATGAAAATATAACGACACGCGTTTAATTCCGGATAGCACATGCACAAGATTTCAAGTGTCCGCAGATAAAATATTATGATCCCTGCTAATAAAAATAAAAGGTTCTCGATAACAATAATTTTAAATTAGATCAATTTAGGACGATAACGGCTCCAGTTATTATTTCCATGGCGGCGATAAACCTTGTAAATGGTTTTCCAAACGTTCGGGGGTGCGCGGCGAGGCTTTTTATTAGGGTATTTGTCAAGATATTCCTCGGCTAAAAGGGACTATAATCGAAAATTTTACGTTTGGTTACCATACGTCTAGAGCTCTAGCTGACTCTACTCATTGTGAGTAGAGTCAGCTAGAGCTGGGATAATAGAAAACTACCATAGATCAGGCAAAAAACTACGCTTACGCCTCCATAGAGGCGAAAGTATATAAGTACAAATATGGGCAATTCGCTATGGGCGGCTGTGATGCTTAACACCAGGCAAACGCCTATCTCGTCACATCATAAAAAAAGCATATAATGCCAAAAACTGAAGTATATATTATTTTCATTTGCGCAGGTTTAAATTCTATATGAAAAGTACCTATTTGTGATTTTTATAGCATTATCGCATGTTCAGCGTAATCTACAGATTAATTTGTAAAGGAAAAACTTAAATCACGAGCGGGACTTGAATTCGCATCCATCCATCCCTTAAGTCTGGTTTTAATGTGAGCGAATTATCAAATGATACCTTTTTGTCTTCAAAAAGCGTGCTAAAATTGGCACATAACTTGAAGACAATGAATTATTTATAGTAGGTGTTTATATCCATCTTGTGAAGCCAACGGCGACCAGATGGCGTTGATTAAGACGATACCATAATTAGTTCTAAATGCACGAACTGGCACAGATTTAGTACCCAATCAGCACATTGATTTCATTAAACATGGAGATTTGCGTTGGAGTATGATCTATGTTGTAGGTATATAAACAAATCAAACGCGCTTGCGCCGACGTAAGTGTTAATTGTTTAATTTTAATGTAATGTAACGTAGACAGAAATGTACTTTACCTACGTACAGTTATTTTTAAGTGGTGTACGTGATTATGCCAGTGGGAAAGTGTAGTGTTGAAAGAATGAAGTGACATTTTAACGTAATTACGCAGTAACTGATCTGAAAACGTCGGGGAAACGTACACATTTTTGATTTGTACCTAAGTTAATTTGTAAATTAAATCAGTGTTGTGTCTATCAATCGTTGTACTCACTGTAAGTTTATTCTAACTTGTTTTAAAACTACATTTCATATTTTTTAAAAATTGCTTTCCTATATACTATATTTACATTGTTTTTATCTGAACCAAACATGCGAAAAGGAGAGGTGTAGGTTTCGGAAAAGCGAAAAAGAGTAGGTGCCACTGCTCACACCCATTATGTCCAATACAATTCAATACAATTATTATTGTAGGTACGTAGTATTTTTGTTGGTAACCATAATTTATGGAAAGATTTCTGGAAACTTCAACTTTTAATAACTTTTACATTATTAGGTATTCTAAAATTTTGACTGCATACATACAATGCCTTGCCTCGTCTGCATTGCCCAGTTTTTATTTTGGTAATTAAAAAATAGTGGTGTATAAAGTAAAGGTATGGTGAATTTATGAGTGATAGCAGAATACGAATACATCGAATAGGTAATAGACTTTGTGTACCTAAGTATTGATTTTTATTTGTGTTTTGTTTCTCTCTATCAAGTTTGATACAGGCAAAGATAAAATAAGACACGTAGCTTATTCAACTGGACTTGGTTAGTAGTTAGGCACCTATTATATGATATCCAATTGGTTTAAAATATTAGTAATAACCACTCCAGGTGCGATTTGATTATTTGAATATCAGCTGCAACACCAATTGCGCATACTCGTTTAAAGTGTAACCCTAACCGTCCAAGCCGTGGAGGCAAACGAGCCGATATGTCGTCGGTTGCCGGATCTGGGACAGCCAATTTCCGGGACACTTCCGCACCGAGTCGCGGCCACGATTAGTGCACCAGATAGATACAACCGGGAAGTGAGCTCCTAACGGTATCTGAAAACGAAGTTTGCGTTGATATGTTTAAATCATTCCTGCATTCCTGCTTCTAATGTACTGAGTAGTTAGTAAAGATTACGATACCTTCTAGATTTACGTGCTTCATTTTCGTTCACACCGTCACTTACCATCAGGCCAGTTAGTGGTCAAAAGTAAATCTATTACACCTTCTTCTTCTTCATCTTCTCGTGTAGGCAAGTGGTCAGCAATGGTGTCAGAATTGTTAGGCCACCCAAAGGCTTCTGACTTGGCTTGGCGACTATTCTCCTGGGACGGCAGCCGAGACTATCGACGCTTTCCTAGCACGTCACACCAAAAACATCTAGAACTTTACTTAATACGTACTTTGGAAAGAACAAGAGTTAAAAAAAACTTGGTGCGCATGCGCAGGTAAACGACAAGCTTTTTTTATGTGACAGGAGCTATAATAAACTACATCATCATCATCAACAGCCTAAAGTACGTCCACTGCCGAACATAAGCCTCCCACAAAGAGCGCCATTTTGAGCGGCTGCTCGCCTCCTGCATCTATCGGCTCCCTGCGGGATTCACCGGAGCTAACTACATTCTAAACTACAAATCATGGCATTCCATCAGCTAATAAAGCATAATACATAACAAAGAATAATCAAGCAAACCAGTATTACTTAGGTACTTGTTAACGCACATGTACCTAGACTACTTTGATGCTTGCAACCCTATATACAGCCTGAAACTCAAACACAGAGTCATCACAACTAAGCAGCAGTAAGTGTGGCAAACTTGCTGAATTCAAGCAGAGTTATAATAATTACTAGGTAGGCACTAAGTATTTAAAAACTAGGCGACGCGACGTAGGTAATATGTAATTTAAAGTTTTAATTAGACGATCCCTTTCAGCAGAAACTAATTAGACAGAGATGGAAAATTTAGCTAAGTAAAATATATGTCGGGATTTATTTCGAAATTAGTAATGTAATCATATGACGATTTACGTAGGCACTAGATGGGTACAAGCAGATCAATTAACCAAATGTAGTAACATCATGTTTTTACTAGGTGGTAGGATTTTCAGCTAAGTTCGTCTAGGTAGGTACCACCCCTTTGCCAGTTATTCTGCCGCCAAGCAGTAGTGGCAAGCACTGTGTTTCGGTTTAAAGGGCATTATAGCTAGTGAAATTACTGGGCAAATGAGACTTCATGACCTAATCACACAGTCTTGTAATCTGATTACTGGACTGTGTGATGTCTCAGGATGACGTGCGCAGTGCAGTGTCACACCAAACTTTATTATTTTAAAGTTTAGAGTGACACTGCAACTGTTATGGGCGGCCGTGTTGCTTAACATCAGGTGAACGACTTGCTCGTCACGTCATTCATTCGCATAAAAAAAAACTGTTTCACCATTGCGTCATCACTTACTATCAGGTGAGACAGTGGTCAAATGCTATGCTATGCTATGCCTATACATTATAAAAAAAAAAACATTTACTTACATGATAGAAACATCGCCATAA
Organism: Ennomos erosarius; assembly: GCA_963580505.1. NCBI lineage: Eukaryota > Metazoa > Arthropoda > Insecta > Lepidoptera > Geometridae > Ennomos > Ennomos erosarius. Next base: position 7,329,395 of record OY756996.1, on the reverse strand, counting down.
TAAACGTACTACCTATAGAAAAATTACCTACCATGCTGACAGTTAAATCTAAGCACGGACATAATAATGAGAGTATCCCCAGATAATATAATACCTAAAGTACAGAATATGCCTCATTCCATACAACGGAATAACGCGGGCTATTTTACAAATTTTTTTTTCTGCATCACTCAAGATTATCAAGCGATATTTATTGCGTGTTGGTAAAGTATTGGGCCAAATGAATATACTGGACACCATCTGGACACTAACTGGTAACGCTCGCGACACGATCACTACATTTTTTTCACGTTCGGCTTATTTTTTGTTTGTACCGGATGAGACCCTATAGTATAACTATACCACAGACATCTAATCTGTATAGTACTAGATGTTTGTAACTATACCTACTTTCATTATCTATTTAGGTTCTGGAATTTTCGTCAGCCAGTGGGAAAATATCAAAAGTCTTTTCATCAAATAATTTAGGCAATAGTTAGCGTACAGTATCACCAGTTTTATGGTAAACTCTTATTGAAGTAGACGTCAGACTGATTGGTGCTCTTTTGGGAATAGCTCCGGTGATATCATAGCATATTAGGTGATCTAAAATTAAACAGCTCAAAATTTATTCATTTATTTATTTCTTTTTTGGAAGACCAACAGCTGCTGTAACATTATATTCATGTTGACATTAGATGATGTAGGTGGCGACACAAACCGGACGACGCAGCGTAGGCTGGTCCCCCACTAGATGGACCGACGATCTGGTGAAAGCCACGGAGAGCCGATGGATGCAAGAGGCGAGTAGCTGCTCAAAGTGGCTCTGCGGGAAGCCTATGTTCAGCAGTGGACGTCTTCAGGCTGTTGATGATGAGGTATCTAAAATCAACTTGTGGTAGGCAATGAAAACAGAAGCTTTTTACAAAACAATTTAAAAAATTGCAAACAAGACAACCATCGCGATCCTTAAATAAAACGTTAAAATGTATCAATGGTAAAAAGTTCCCTTCTCACAGCGGACTTGCGAAGACAACCGCGCTACTTTGAATTAATAAGCAGATGCTAAATTTAAATTTAATGAAACAAGTTTATACCAAAGCTCTGTTGTATCTATTCAGTACATAGCGGCGTGCCAACGTCCTTTCTTCCTTCAAAATATTTTGCAGATATTATTTGCATTAATAAAAGTTCTCCATTTTTGTACAACGTTTGAAAATACAACAGGAATTGACACGGAGTTTTTCTCATGGGAATTGTTGGTCTAAGCAATAGTGTAAACAAAAACCAAACGTGTATTTTCGGGTAATATATGTTTTTTTTCCAAATCAGATGCATTGCATTTTCATCCGTAGTAGATGCAGTTGCATACCTACTTATTATGATGGAAACAAAATTCTTCCTACACGAGTAGGTAACCATAATATAAATATTCCTCAGATTTCTCGTATATATAGGTTTGTTTTGCAAAATTAATTTGAGTCTCGGATTAGATAAGTGATGGTTAAATGAGAAATTAATTCAATAAATCAGTTGGGTGCCGTTGGCAGCGGCAATATCTGTCGGGATCTGCCGAATAGGGATCCATGGGCGAGTTAATAGACGCAGATTACGTAGATTACATTTCATAGTAATGCGATGAACAGATGACTCGAAATGACGTCGGGTCCTTTCAAAGTAATCTCATTAAGGGTATTAATGTTGGAGAAAATAATTTAACATCTAGTATGTCCAATTTAGACACAAGGTAGCATCATACACAAAAATATCCTTTAGAATTAGATACGTAGATGATAGATAAACTCTTTATCACACAAATCATTAAAAATTAAGCGAACAAGCTTAACAAAAGTGTAACAATTGGTGCTTGGTAGATTTTAAATAAAAATAAAAATCTAAAGTTTAAGAAGGTACTTATATAATAGTAGTAGTTATAGCAGGTAGTTTTTTGTAGTCGGTGTTATATAGGTTTTTTAAAGGGTTTTTGTAATAATGATATGTATTATTTTCTTTGAGAATAAAAATCTAAAGTACTATTTTATGAAAACTATTTTAAAAAATCTTTTTAAATTTTAAAGGTGTGCAAAATATATTGGTATGGTAAAATATGCAATGCGTTTAAAAATAGATGTTGGTATATTTGTATTTCGTAAAGAAACCTTAAAAACTGTCACGCAGTGGGTAGTAAGTTATAAACTCTTTGTGGGTAAGAAGGATGCTGTAGTCCTCCATCTCACATGGTTTTTTTTTATTGTTTAATAGGTATCATGGTATCATGATTGCGTATGGTATGCGTCATCGGAGAATATATGGAACAATTTACTCACACACGTGAGTGCGAGTAAAGGGTCGGCGTTGTATTTGAATTTAACAATAAACGCTTTCTAACAAAGCAGTTACCAATCAGTTACTAGGTGGTAGCACTTTTCTGCAAAGTTCGTCTAGGTAGGTACCACCGCTTTGCCAGTTATTCTGCCGCCAAGCAGTAGTGTGCAAGCACTATTGTGTTCCGGTTTGAAGGGCATTGTAGCTAGTGAAATTACTGGGCAAATGAGACTTTATGACCTGATTACACAGAGTAGTAATCTGATTACTAGACTGTGTGATGTCTCAGGATGACGTGCGCGGTGCAGTGTCACGCAAAACTTTATTATTTTAAAGTTCCGAGTGACACTGCAACTGTTATGGAGGCCGTATTGCTTAACATCAGGTGAACGACTAGCTCGTCACATCAATCATTCTCATAAAAAAAAAAATTTAAAGCGTGTATATGAAACAAACTGACGTTCATATAAAATGGTATGCCAACAGCTAGATTGATTACCTGCTAATACAATCCGCAACTCTATTATGTGCCTGAATATCAAGTATTAGGGTACGGATAAACACCCGATCTAATAAAAACGACGGATATTTCATTCGGAAATATGAATTTGAAGCCTTCGGACCAATCTTCCACAAAAAATTAATTGGCTGGAGTGGAGCTGGAGTGAGGTATGTAGCTACTTGGGTGGATTAGAGTTAACCATAACTATAAATAAATAAATAAAAAAAATAAAAATCCATTTATTTTCACTACTTCAGAAAGTCCAACTTGGTAAGTACATAATATATATAAGTCAAATTGAATGTTAAGATTCGCACATTAGTTAATTATAATTAGGTATATATAGACAATTTTTATATAATTAATTTCATGCTAATTAATTACAATTCTTCCAAAATAAATTCTAATAAATTTCTTAATATTGATGAAAACTAGCATACTTCTTATATTATAGTCTTTTTTTTTTCTTAAGTTTTGGCTCCACACATTGTGTATTTAGCCAGTGTCAAGTTCCCGCGGTTTTCACCAAGGTCGTCGGTCCACCTAGTGGGGGTCTGTCTACGCTGCGCCTTCCGGTTCGTGGTCGCCACTCGAGAACCTTTCTTTCCCATCGGTTGTCAGTTCTGTGAGCAATGTGGCCTGCCCATTGCCATTCTACTTACTTAGGTCGAATTATTGATTGAATGATTGTTGCGGTGATTAATATTTTATTATTAGCTCTGAGTTGAAGTCAATTAGTCTTTATTTCTTTTTTTATCCAATTATTTATTGTAGTATAGACAGTTACCTATTGTTTTTTTTTTTCAGATAATAATATGATGAAGAAAGTATAGTTTATTCAAACACTATAAACCGCCCGTCTAAATCCCGCCTACAACCACCTATTGGCATTTCACGAGGTGTGCTCAAATATTTCCAATCTGGGTCAGCGAGTCGCACCGAGCGGTGCGCAAAATGTTCACCGGCACAAAATGATTCATGGAAATTGCAGAGTAATTGAAAAAAATACGTTATTGCCATTTGACGCATTGCCGCGAGATGTTCTGCTCACCACCGGTAAAATTGTATCCGATCCAATCGTTATCTGTCACGATTTTTCGTACTAGCAATCGGCTGCGTCGCGGATTAGAAATGTCGATGAAATTCAGGCGGCATTTTCCAGCTGACTTGCTCCATAATGTTCATAAAGATAATACTAAAAGACTTCGATTGGATTGTCAATAAGTCTGTGTGACTGAATGTATAAGTAGTTAAGTAGATATAACTGGTATTAGGTATTAAAAATGTTTTAATTTGATATTCTGTAGGAGGAATACACGTAATTCGACGCAATTTATAATAATCTCTTTAGAATAGGAGGAAATATACCTATCCGAGTTATTTGGAAAGCTATATCGACAAAGTACCGAAACATAAAGCTTCTCGTTCGTGTGCAGATATGTTGTTTACCGAATCCTTTTTGCTTTCACGCATGAATAGCTCCCACTCGGCTGGTTCACCGAATTCTCTGCGATAACTCCCAAACTTTCTCACAGACTAGTCAAAGAAAACGACAATCTTTTGTGTTTCTGAATTGTCTCTATAATGTTTCGAACGTGAAAGGACTGATCGTTTCAGATCGTTTAATTTTGTTCAGTATGAGATTTTATTTCATCTGTGAAATCTATGATGATTACCTACTGTATAATCCAGACCATACGAAAGTATTCAAGGCCAGTGAGGTCTGTGAGCCAGCCTAAAATTTTGAAAAAGTGATTGCGTGTAAAACTTTTTAACCTTACATAGTACAGTTATTTTTTCTTTATTATCAAGCTAACATTACATAAGTAATGGCATAGGAATTTAAATTCCTCCGAGTTAATCATTTCTCCATATACATAAAAGATGGCTACTAACACTAACTTCGGCTTTAAGTAATGCGCCATTTTGTCCCCACACTCACCTGTGAAAGTGCTTTAAAGGGACTGCGATGCGATTTGGATAAAAAATACATTGGATGAATTGGAAGCAGTCTTTGAGAAGCACTTCTACGGACGGGCCGGGCGTGTTTGCTCACAGCGCGAGTTCGCAAATGCTACTGATTGCTTGTTTGTACTGCGAAATTTTTATTTCCGTAGTTCAACGCTAAAGCCCGCATTGGAATTTGGATTACTACAACTACTTTTACCAAACAGATTTATGTAACTATCGAATTTGCAGTTTTTGTATTTGATCTGCCATTGCAGCGTGGCCTAGATAAACTCACGTTTAGCATTCTAATGGAATATTTGAGCAAAGTATCATTACCTTTTATGATCGCTGGTAAATATAGCACGGCAGTGCCAAGTCAGTAAATTGCTGCAAACAGCATGCATTCTATTAAGTAAATGAGGTTCAAACTTTGTCAAATTAGAATAAAACTTGTTTGGTACACAATCAGTTTTCCAGAACCGAATTGGTAGTTTTTCTATACTAGAACCGTTATTTTTGTTATCGTGGAATCCGGTTGGAATCGGGAGATATTCCGAGGCGAGCCCGTATCGACAACCGGCTTAGTTTAAATTGAAACATATTGGCAGAGAAGGCAATCCTTACCTTACGTTACGTGTATGTGGAGATGTACCACGATCTGCAGTCGATAGAAGTTTGGCCGGGGAGTGAGGTGACAAAAATGTTTTGTTTTGAGCCAGTTTATACATAAAACTTCAGTATTTACTATTTTATAGGATCAGATGGGACTGTGATTAATTAATTTATGGTGTCATATGACAATAAAAAAAATGTGAGCCATTTTGGTATTCGTTAGGAGCTATCTAAAATCTCAAAACTAATAGAACATGAAGTTATTTCATGACGCATGCACTCTATTTCAGTTATAAGTTATAGAGTTTCAGTCAGAAATATTTTATTACACTTCCTATTTTGCTGAACGACGCTCACGATTCCACGTGGTATGAATATCAAATTATGTGCAGCTGGAACGGAGCGGCGCACTATTTTATTTTGCTTTGTACATACATAGTTAGGTGCACTGTCATGAATCGGAATTCAAAATGAAAATAGAGCCAGATTGATGCATTGAATTTTAAGGTTTTTTGATAGATTGGTTAGGACCAATAGGACTTTATTATCTCTAAGAGCTGTGATGTTCTTATAGTAGCGGAGTGTATCGTTTCTATAGTTCACATAAGCTATTTTCAAAATGTCATTTAAAATTTTTCTACAGCGTTATTTTTATCCACCTTTTAGGTTACAACTCATATCAAAACATACAAATAAGATATTTTCTCGAAACTATTTACATTTCCATCTATAATTTCCTCTTCTCTTGGGCAACACAGTTTTAGGTTAATTTTAGTTTAGCACAGGATACCCGGTTTATTTTTCTCCATTTCATCGGGTATTATTTTTCTTTTCAGGTTTTTGTATCTAATATGGTTGAGGTCTTATCCTTTTCAGAGTTGAGAGAATCAGTAATGAAGTAAACGCAAAGTAAGGGTTACCACAAAGTTAGCTAAGAAACAAATGAATAGCTGTATGCCGACGCTCGACGTTACTAAATGTTTAACCGATTTAAAAAAAGGAGGAGTTGCTCAATGCTTCGGGATGTCTTTAAATGTATGTTCTCCGATTCCTCGAAGACGCCTGGACCAATTTGAGTTTTTTTTTTAATGGACATATTTTTAATGGTATTGGATTAGAATATCAGTAGTTTGGTTTACAAAGTTAACAGGAAAAACTATGTATTATAATAATATCATCCAAGTATGGCCTTAACATGAGTGCATGACAGACAGATAGACAACAAAAAAAAAAATTGATTTTATTTTTATATCGATTAAGAAATTTTCATAAAATATTTAATGGTCATTTTTGCCCCACTTAGTTTTATTATAAGTAGTATTGATAATAGTCAAACATTTTTCACTGAAAATTTAAACACCACTTACCGAGTTCCACAACAGGGAAGGAGAGCGTCAGCGTGGTAACCCTACTCGACTCTCAGTCCTACTTATAGTCTATATTGTTTGTATTGGCGACGTTAAGTTTCATGAGTACGCACTTGGTATCCGAGATACAAGCGGCAATAAATAACTGACCCGGAAGGGACAAAGGTACAAGTATCGTCCAAATGAATTGAAAAGGCCTCATACATAAAACAAGAACTTCCTCAGTTACACTTGGATAACACCTCGGTTTGCGTGAATCACGACGAAAAATTTACATATGTAACTGTGGCTTCGGATATTATGGCCTTTGTAAACTGTTTCGTAATATAGGGCAGAGGTAGAGATGTAAGATATAAGGAACTCTTTGTTATAACGAATGGTTATTGCTTTTTCTTTGTAATTTCCGTGATATTTTTGGAAAGGGGCATGCACGTGTCGTTATTACCTACCTGTAATAAAACTTGCATGAGTTCAGTTTGAATAGTGTAGTATAAATTATTATCTTATTAATGCATTTAGTGATCTTAGAAACTAAAATGTCATATTCTTTGACCTATAATCGTGAGACACAATTTCACTATAACGACATATTTATTATCTATTTTAGTTGGAAGTTGGTTGTATTTTAATTTAGGTACGTGCTCGTGGAACTGACAACCAATGGGGAAGAAAGATTCTCAAGTGGCGACCATGAACTGGAAGACGCAGCGTAGGTATAAGCTGACCCCACTAGGTGGACTGACGATCCGGTGAAAACCACCGGGAGCCGATGCAGCGAGGAGGCGAGCAGTCACCCAAAGTGGCGCTCCCTGGGGTGTTCAGCAGTGGAGTCTTCAGGCTGTTGATGATATTGGCGTACTCTATATTGCGTTGAACTAGCCTAATAGCTTGATTGGTATCAGCTCTGCCTTCTGCACTGTAAGGGTTCGATTCCCACCCAAAACAAAGATTTGTGTAATGAACATCGATATTTTTTCTGTATCACTATTCCATATTAGTTATCTGGTTCAAAGTACAAGGTTTGGTTAGCTTGGCGTATCGAGGATGGCTTGGGGCTGGATGTGAAATGTCTACAAATATTAATTTTATTTATAAAAGCGTGGCTTTAGGAGCAAAATACTTTGTCTCCATTGGTTTATGCAGAAGCGTATTTGGGTAAAAGCATTATCTTACACAGTTATTGAAAGCAAAGTACCTACAGTACTACAGTACATATGATGTAAAAACCATGCCATGCTTATGGATACCATACTAAAGTAATCAAAACACTCAACCCATTACTGATAGTTTATTTAAACACCCCCCATAAGGGTGGCAACACACAAGTGTAAACCACCAATGCTTTTACCTTGTTATGCACTGTTGGCGAACGCTGGCTCCCCATAAATTGCGATTTATCGCTAACCTGCCGAACTTTCTGGACGCCTTACTCACCGCCCCAAAGGAAACCTTATTTTATTTAACTTCTTTATTCACTTCTACGGTGAGGTTTCCGTATCGATAAAAGTTAATTTGTGTGTTTGGTGTGGCCGAGTGGGGTGAGATGGAATAACAGAGTTTTATAGCTATACATCCCGACTCAGCAACTATATGAAAGAAGAAGACAAATGGCCGGTGAAATCGACGTCTTGTTGGTTCTGGCAACCTGGCTAACACCTGCAGTGTATATGTAGAGAAACTAAGTCGGTTTACCCGATATATCTGTCACCGTTTATTGTAAAAACCGTTAGTTTATAAAAAACGAGGTTATTTATAAACTGTCGATTTATTGCAAACGGGCAATGTGTCTCACAATAAAACGGTCGATATTTCGGTTATTTATAATTAGAAGAAAGAAAGAAAATACATTTATTCAGGACATCACACAACAGTACATTATAATACACAATAAAAATAACATAAGTAAATAGAAAAACCAAACATACAATATACTATAATATAAATATAATTAATCGGCATCACTTCGTTTTTTCGTAATTGTGTACTTCTAGTGTGGTTAAAACTAACCTAACACTCCTCCTTGCTTCGATCGTCGTCGTAACCACTAGTGACTCTAAGCAATAAATTACAGCAAAAATTGGTGCATTATTCACAATTAAACGCTACTAAAACCCGTTTTTTTATAAACTCACCGCTAGGCACCAATTGTTTATAAATAATCGAAATATCATCTGTGTTATTGTAAGACAGATTGTCAGTTTGCAATAAATCGACAGTTTATAAATAACTGGTTTTAATTTCGTTTTTTTTATAAACAAACGGTTTTACAATAAGACGGTGACATGTCCATCACTGGAGTAGTTTCTCGACAAAATTATCTTTGCGGTTGGAAAGAGAGGAATGGAGAAGGATAGGGGAGGCCTATGCCGCAGAGGCAACTTCTGCAACAAAATGTAAAAGTTATTAAAATACTGTATTGTTTGTTTGTATGCAGTAGAAATAAAGGCTTTTTTTATTTTATTTTATTTATTACATACAAATTGTAAGAAACTTCTATTACTTATCTCTATTAAAATTTTAAGGTTCTAGGTTAGCAAGGAGTACCCTATAGATTTGATTGCCATACTTTGTTTACCTACAGAAGATAAAAGGAGATATTAAAGAAAGGGATGAAAAAAAATGGCGGGGTTTTAATATTGCTATACTCAATAACCCAGCAGTCGTTACCTCTATTATAGCTTAGGAGCTAAAGTTAGTTACCATAAGGTGAAAATGATACATACATTAAAATTGAAGTTATTTCACCTTGTTAATAATGAGGTAGGTACTAGGTAGGTAGTACTTACATATATTTATATTTGAATATGTGGCCAAACTTATTTTTTGAAAGTATGTTTAGTTTTGACCATAAACTATGCTATAAGTTACCGGCTGTCAATATCCGTCGCAACCTAACACAAACAGTGACACCGAGAGGCTGTTTTTGCTATACCTATGTAACGATTAGATTTATGCAACACAGAGGGCTCTCAGCAGGGAAAAAGTCGGACGCACACCATCTGTGTAGTTTTCAATTGTAGCTTCATTGTTATGTAAATGTATACGTCTGACTGGTAAGCAGCCAATGTTTTCATGCTCTGAGGTAAGGTTTATAATCAATGAATCTTAGTAAAAATGATCTCTATAGCTCTGCCTCAGCGAAATGCGAGCGCAGGTAGTTTCGGCGCCAGCTCCCACGAAAACAGACCAATAAACGTCGTCTGCGAGACAACTCCGGGGAAAACGATTATTTATCCAACTTTGTATTTGATAAACGTATCCATGTGTGCGTAAACTCACCTGCTTCACCCCTCACGTGGATATAAGAAGTTGATAAGTTGGAGTTCGTCTTGACTCAGATTGTAAGTTGAATCTAGTTTATCATATTTTCTGAGATTTAGTAAAAGTAATAACTTTAAGTTATATTAAATTATTAATTTTAATTACCGAAAGGTATTTAAAAAACGGAGAATAACTTTTTTTATGAGAATGAATGACGTGACGGGCTTGTTGTTCACCTGATGTTAAGCAATACGGCCGCCCATAACAGTTGCAGTGTCACTCGGAACTTTAATAAAGTTTCGCGTGACACTGCACTGCGCACGTCATCCTGAGACATCACACAGTCTGGTAATACGATTACCACACTGTGTAATCAGGTCATAAAGTCTCATTTGCCCAGTAATTTCACTAGCTACAATGCCCTTCAAACCGGAACACAGTAGTGCTTGCACACTACTGCTTGGCGGCAGGATAACTGGCAAAGCGGTGGTACCTACCTAGACGAACTTTGAAGAAAAGTCCTTCCACCAAAATATTCTGCTACGATGCAGTATTGTGAATGAAAGAATGTATAAACATAAAACTGATTAATTGTGCAAGGCCTCATAATAACTGGCACACAGTTAGTAACTGTGTGTGAAGGGTAGCTGGTGAAATAATTGTTTTTCATTATCAATCTTTTTATTCAAAATATCAGGATGTCGAGCACACTGATGTACCACGTAAACTTTGTACCTAATTTATAGCACCGAATGAGCACAGTACCTTTAATTACGTCACTTTAATTATGCAAACAAAATCGTATCGTTTGCGAAAAAAAAATACGTTGAATATGTCAAATCGAATTTCAGTGAATACAGAGCGACCCATGTCCAATGCCACGCAGAAAGTATTTTAGACGGAAAAGGGGAAAACTATGAAAAATAATATGTTATTTTAATAATTAAGTAGATACCAACGGTAAACCACAACTTAAAATTTATGTTGATATGCCATGATAGTATTGCAATGACTTTCTATAGGTTCAGAGTAAGGCTTTCATCCCGGGAGTCTCGGTCTCGAAAATTTCGAGAGTCTCGACGATTTTTTCGTATTTTCGAGACTCGAGACTGCTACCTCCAGTCTCGGGAATAACGAGACTTTTGAGACTTGAGTCACACTATTCATGTACTAAACCACGAGTATTTTTTATTCTGGTTAATAATCTATAGAAACTACAACTAGCCTTTTTGAAAAATAGCATCAGTCTTGACAACATAAGTTTCTAGCATGGTTTTTAGTCTACTTATTCAATATTCAAAGAGTCATCTGAGGCTTAATAATCTAAGGTCTGATTATCATCATCTCTAGCCTGGAAACACCCACTGCTGGATTCAGGCCTCTCCCATAGAGCAGCTGCTTAAAAATAATAATTTTGAAAGGGGTTCGACTAAAGTCTTCTACCATGGATTTCAACTGAGTATAAGCAAGCTACCAACTGCAAGCTAGTTTTGTGGCACATAAGAATCGCAAGGGGTATATCTGACGAAATAATGATGTAGGAAACTTTTCTTTAATTTTAAGAGACCTATTAAGGGCATGTGGTAGGCCAGCTAAAATAAAATGTATAAATAAAGTATTAATTTCAGTCATATCTAGGATTAAAATGGACACTAGATTATGTACTTAAGATTCTTCATCATGATGAATAAAGATTTTTGAAATTGAATTGATTGGTAGGCCAGCGTGAATCCAAGCCAAAGCAACAGAACAATTAATAATATTTAGTACTAGGCCAAAGACCGGGAGCTGAGCGGCAGGGGTGGTGGTTCCAACGCGTGATAATTTTACTGTAGGCAACATATTACTACAGTGAATATAATAGGTATTTTTAAAATCCATTATCATTATATTTAGTTCAACTATTACACAAAGTTTCATGACGGTATTTGAAATATTCATTGTTTATTTGTACGGTTTGGAGGTAACTTTGTGATTTTTTCCATCTAAAAAAATTTTATTAAGTCGCGTTTTTGCTATAAGTACATAAAACTTAGTATTAGCCCTGACCTTATCATTCTTAACTTATATTAAATTCAAAGTTATTGTTGCAATATTGTTGATAGGGCGCGCGAATATGCTAAACTTTTTCAAGGATTTTGGCGTGCTTGATGATTCCCTACTTAAGAGGATCCTTGGTACATTAAAATCTTCTGTGATTACCAAGCGCGGTGATTAGTGAAAATCCAATGATAAGCGCCGAAAGTGGCGTTTTATGGAGGAGGCTTATATTCAGCAGTGAACGTCTTCTGGCTGTTGCAATGAACACAATTCTTCGTAAAAGTGAATAAAAAAGTAGCTGCGATGTGTTCGCTAGCAGATAAATTAGAGAAAAATCTCGTAAATAGATGTGTGTTTTTCTTGTATTTGAGTTTTTAACAGTTTGATTAGCTTGCAATTACTGCCTAAACTAGTTCAAACCTACTTTTGACGTAGTCTCGAAAGTCTCATTTTTCTCGGGAATTTCGAGACCGGGTCGAGTCTCGAAAAATTTTCCCGGGACTCGAAAATGTAGCGAGATTGAAAGTCTTAGTTCAGAGATTTAGTTCATATCAATTACAAATTAGAAGCGAACGAGCGTTCTACAAAGCCTTTAAGATACGTACAATGAACCTGTTTTATTAAAAGAGATAAAAAAAAGAAATAAATCGTATGAACTTTACAAAATCTTCTCTAAAAATTGACTGATTTAATAAATTCCAAGAAACTGTTGTGGAGATTGGATAGTATTGGCATAAAACTGCATAAAACAATTAAAAGTAGTAGAGTTTAAAACAAAGAATTGTCAAATACAAATCAAAACAGTGACTGTAATAATCCCAGACTAACAATTTAATAATAGTTTTATAGTGATTCGTAGCAATATTGTAAAATATTAAATTGTACATACATTATTGGTTTCCATTATCTTGTTATTATCATAACGCATGTAGGGAAATATTTATGGATAATTATCTATGGATGTAAATTTACGAGATCCTCCAAGTAAGACTAAGTGTCCAGGAGATGGTCAGATAAGGTGACAAATGTGATTAACTGATAATTTTAATTTTTAGTTCTACATTGAACGTAAAAAGCCTGCCTATACTTTGTTTGAAGATGGGTCGCTGTTACATAGGTACAGTAAAATAGCGACAGTGCTTTCTTGCTATTTCCTTTCTAGCCGGGACGTCTCCAGCCAAGACGGACGTAAAAAGCGAGTGGCGCTAGCGTAGCATCTCGTATAAATGCACTCACACGCATTACTACAGGGACCTACCTATTTTTCGAAACTGTGGAACAACCAGTCTTTATTGTTTCTGCAAAATGTCGCGCATAAAATAGTTTACCTTGATATTGTATTAGGTACACATTTTTTCTGGTTGATGGAATCTATTTACCTATGACTGTAAGTAGAACTACGCTATCTCAGTCGCTCTGTTATGTCGAAATTATAATTAAATTTAATAATCATCAATTCAACACATCACTCGTAGAATTAAAATAGATAACGATGGGGACGAAACTCTCCCGTTCTCAAAAGGCAACCATGAAGGGGAAGATGCAGCGTAAGTTGGCCCCCATTAGTTGGATCGACGATCTGGTCAAAACCATGCCGGTGGATGCAGGTGGCAAGCTGCCGCTTGAAGTGGCGCTCTGCTCTTCCGGCTGTTAATGATGGTCGTACACGAATACGTAAACTCTTAAAAAAATATGAGCTCTATGGTTTAGCAATTTTGAAAAATGTCTATGATACAACGATGCTTGTACAATAATCAATCAAATTGTTTATTTTATTTATGCCAGAAAAAGTACATAATTACATTAAGTTCAAAGATATTGTTGTAATAATTGTCGTCTAAGAAAACAATGATAAAAGTAAGAGAAATGTGGCCGTTGATATTTTGTTTCACTGTTTAGTTAGAGTACTATCTACTTCTATTTACGACGACCATTTCACGTTAGTACTTGACAGACGTTGTTTTCTAGAGACAATACGATGCATGAGAATGGAAGGAAGGAAACTGAGTCACAAGAGCACATGGTGTATAATATTATGTATACAGACATACGTCTTCTCAGTGAAAAGGTAGGTTATATACATGGCCATATTTGAGAGGTGTTATTTTGTATTACATAACTACATTCGAATTCGAAATATATATAAGGGTGGTTATAATAAAGTAAAGAATAACCCTACTGTCTTTATTTCAACCTACCTATTTTGTAGTTGGTACGCAAACGCATAGTATTTATTTAAATTATTTACGGCTGATACAATAATTATATTGATGGAACAAAAGTCCATCAGAGTTTTAGTTTTAGTATATTATATGGCCTGAGAAGATTGAGATAATGCCGGAGAGCCGTTGGCCTCTCGGCCGTCCTGAATACCCACAGAATGAAAAAGTCAAAGCTTAAAAGATTTTCTGAGACTGAAAGTTGTCCTGCCATTGAACTTATAACAAAATTGGAATGAGTCATGGGGCTTTTCGCATCGGTCATACCACAGGATAAATAACAGTAATAAGTATCACGATAATTATTTAAATCCCTGCATCAACCAAGTTTGATAGCACAACAGATTTGCCGCTAGCACCTCTAGGGGGGTCACCACAACGTCTTATAGCATTATTAGTCTTCAGTCATACTTTGAAAAATGATATAAAAGTAAGAATATTGTAATGTTGTTGACGCAGAGCAGTTTTGATGACGTCACGTTAAATAGTTCACTCAAATACAACTGTCATGTCATACCGTTAATTATGTTGACACCGACGTGCGACAGTGATAACGCTATATAAATATATAGACGTCTCGTTCTCAGGCCGGAATACTTTATAAGTTCATGGTACGAATTCGAACAATATTGTTGTGACCTTGAAGAATTACTGTCACGAACCATGATGGTTTTGTATTAGTTTGTGGTAAGGCTGCTGAACAGACCACTTCATGCTGACCAAACTTGCTCCTCAGTCTAAAAGAATTGTAATGACACTACGTTCTGACTTTATTTTATGTGTAAACATTGTGGTGTAATGTGCCCACAGAGAGTCAGGGAAGGCACCAACCGCGTAGTGCCTGTGAGCTATTCTGTGGCGCTACCGGCGACCGCATGTACGGAAACTTTCTAATCTTTAAAGTTTTTCCTTGGCAGCCCGCTATACTCATCCGTCTTACACGCGCAGTAAATTTACTTTTTCTTGGCCCAGGACAAATATATCACACAAGTTTTATAAGTCAGAAGCCAACATTGATATTGTATGAAATAATAACATTAAAGTTTATTGCAAAAAGTGTGTATTCTGCACGTATATTCTTGTTATTAAATTATCCGGCTAGATTAAGCTAATTTTAGAGTCACGCCGATTGTCGGCGCTGAAAGATCAGCGCGCAGCTCGCCAGCAATGATCGTCAGCGCCAGCCTAAACTAGAACGCTCACTAAAGGCTGAAGTGCGCGCGGTGGTCAGCGTAGATGCCTACGCAGTGCTGACGCTCAACGCGCTTTTCTAAAACGCATCAAAGGCCATACCACATATTTCCAGGATTAGATAAAATTAAACATATGAAATGAACACGCACCATTAAAGGGAAGTTTCTGAAAAGGTAAAAATGAGAAAACTACTCTGTTGCTTTCGCCAGAATCACTTTTCCAATGGCTTACATTATACATAATAATAGAAAGATATCATGTGTGTCTAATGTAGATTACACACACATGTTACCTTCCTATTGTATGATCTTAATGTTCCCTCAAACACTTACCTACTGGAACTTAGCACCACAAGTGCCTGGATCCAAGACGGTCTGCTTACATATCGCCAATGGATATGCTAATGTGCTCGAAGCCGATTACACGTAAACCCTCTCGGTGCCGTTTGATTGGCGGTTGCCGTGTATGCTCACAATTGTTATTAGTCCTTGGACAGTCCCGACACAACTGCTGACACGTTTCAACTGTTTACTTTCTTTATGAGTTACTTATTGTTTACCATCCCGCCCTGCACCAACGACTTTTAAAGTTATGTGCGGCATTTGCACTTGCTTTTACAATCATGAAGAAAAGTATCGCGAGGAGACTGGAGTGTTCTAGAATCAACAAAAAGAACATGCTCCAGCCACCCACCCACCCCAACCTGCACTTGGCCAGCGTGGTGAATTATGGCTTACGCTCTTCCTATGTGAGAAACGGCGCGTATCCCAGCAGTCAGAACGTCTAGCCTGATGACAATTCTATAGATATGTATGTTAATAGTACTTGCGCACTACTGCTTGGCGATAGAAAAGGTTTCGTTTCAAAGCGAAAGAAAGATTCAATACTCCATAAAGTCAGTATATAGTACTTCCTTACCTACTCCATATTAATAAACTTATATTACTAATAGCAAAATCAAAATATTTCGGTTCTGCAGGTTTCTTCTTACCTCGCATTCCTTAAAACAGCTCGCAGCACCTTATCTGTATTCAACATTCCGTTTGAATATTCCACGGCTGTCACAAAAACTTTACACGTTAAAGAGGCGAGTGTGGTTTTCATTAGACACCAGACATTTGCATGATATTCATTAGGTAGCTGGGCGGGACTCGTCGGGCGGATGCTTCGGCGCAGAGTATTAATCTGGCCAGTAATTATGCTTTCGCATTCAAAGATGATCCTACCCAGTAAGATTACAAGCGGAATTATAATTTGGTTGTACATTGTTTAGGTAATTATGTTAAAGGATGAACGAAAATTACCTACAGTACAGACTAGAAATTGTTTTTCTGGCTGTTATAAAAGCTGCGAACACGATCTTAGCGTTCATATGCCGTAACTGGTTTTGAACATGAAATTTTGTTCCTCCTTTCACAACTCGATTTGTTGTCTCGATTGTGATTGCGGCCGAAACGGTCAACGCATCACGCTACTATTAAAAACAGTTTGAAATAATAATAATAAAAATAATCATCATCATTATCATTAACAGCCTGAAGACGTCCACTGCTGAACATAGGCTTCCCCCAGGGAGCGGAGCGCCACTTAGACCGACTGCTCGCCTCCTGCATCCAACGGCTCCCCGCGGCGTTCACCAGGTCGTCGGTCTACCTAGTGGGAGGCCGGCCTACGCTGCGTCTTCCGGTTCGTGGTCGCCACTCGAAAACGGTCCCCATCGGTTGTTGAAATAATATTAAAATTTGATATGTTTGATATATTTTATGTACCTAATTTAATATGGAGCTAAAGTGTGACACAGTTTTTCGAATTGCTTATAAGTTGGACTTTTCTCATTAAAATGGATCACTCTGCCAAGAGCGGCTGGTTTAATATCCGAGAATTGCTGACGGTGCTTGGATTCCATGATGAATATTTTATCCAATTGACGAGCACCAAGAACCTTGCTTCAATTGTCTACGGAGTGGTTTTTTATAGGTATCCTAGGTGTCTGAATTTAGTGGGTAGAATATAGTTCAAATTGTTCAGAGCCAACGTTGATTTATAAATACTATCAGCATAGCGATTCAGGAGACCTCAGCGCTGAGGCTCAGCGCTGATGCCTCGATTCAACCAACTTTTATTTGAAAATAGAACGGAAAGCTCTCCCCTAGCTCATGCCTTTTGCAGAAACGATGACGCTACTTCCGTTCTATTTTCAAATAAAAGTTGGTTGAATCGAGGCCTCAGCGCTGAGCCTCAGCGTTGAGCCTCAGCGCTGAGGTCTCCTGAATCGCTATGCTGACCCGCCCTTCGCACGGATTTATTAGTTTTACTAAGTAAATAGGATGAATGGATAAAACAGCGAATGCAGGCCTTGGGGTCTAGCAAAGATCCCAAACGCTAACGCTATCGCCAAACGCTAATTCCAAAAATGTATTGAAATGACATTTTGGAAATCGCTAACTTTTCCACTACGTGTCATTTCAATACAATTTTGGAGTTAGCGTTCGGCGATAGCGTTAGCGTTTGTGATCTTTGCTAGACCCCCTTCACGGCTTTGACCTTCACCTTTATTCATTCTATTATGGAATGACTAAAAAAAATTAGGAAGGTAACAAAAAAACATCACCCAAAAAGGTAAACTTAGATTGAGCACGGAATATAAATTAGGATTCTTAGGACTTCTAAACTAACACAAACCTCAGGTCATTTGTATGCGAATCGACTGTAAAATAGTCACTTAATTAAAAAGAGTGGCCTTTGTGATGCAGATGGCACCAGCGGGCAATCAGCCTCTTGACAAACCCTTTGAAATCCTCTGTGTAAATATTGGCACTTAAAAAATACTTTCTCTGTGTAAAACATTGATACTTACTTAAATGTAATTTATTCAGTAACACTAAAAAATGTAAGCGTGTCCAAAAACTCGTTGTAGTTATACATCTAACTAATTATTCTAAATTCTTAAAATATTTAAATCCTTACACTGGCAGCCCCGATACCGACACATGACCCAGCTAAAATTAAATGATGTTACATTAAAATACTAGTCATTATGTTAAAAAAATTATATGCTAACAGATGGGATGAACTCGCCACGAACAGAGACGAATAGAAAAAAATGGGGGAGACCTTTGCCCAGCAGTGTGACATTATAGGCTAAAAAAATATGCTAACATCCATGAATGACTTCTCATCTTTCTATTTAAAAAAAATCGCATATACATTCTAGAAAAGAGATGATGATTTTCAATGACTGATCAGAATTTCTTGTATTATTTATTATTTTAACTTACAGAATTATTTATCTAGTTAGTGTGTAGTGCAGTTAGTTTTAGTTTAGTTTAGTTTTTATTATTGTAGTAGTTAGCTTGATTAATAAAGTCATATTGCCCGTTGAAAAAAAAAGTTATCACGTCCCGAAGTCTTTAGATAAAAAAGAAAGAAAATAATACCTAAAAAAACCCTTCCTCCGCCGCTTCACCCATTCATCTTTTCCCTTATTTTTTTCCTTCTTCCTTCTCTCTTCCCTAAGACTGAAAGAAAACGTAAAAATAATAAGCCCGTGCGAAGCCGGGGCGGGTCAGCTAGTGGTTCAATAAAAATAATAAAATTGCTTTCTTGTGAAATATATTAAATTATAGGCAATTGAAACTAGCAAGCGCGAGCAATTTGTGAAATAAAAGAAAAACTATAAAGTTTATTAGATTTCATTAGTGTTCGAGATGTAGACGTCTCAAAAATAGAGATGAGTTATTTTATTGTATCTACAAAAAGTCTAGATAGGTATATATTACAATAGGTATGTTTAGATTATGAAAGCCAAAAAAACTGCCCAGACTAAAGTATAATATTGAGCATTTAATGCTACTATAATCAATTATAAATAACAATGTTATACACTGGCAAGCAAAACTTTCAAATTTTAAATATTTTCTAAACTATAGAAGTTTCAAAAGTACATCTTGTGTGCATGGATGAAATAAAAAAAGAAGGATTGAGTTTTGATTGACATCGAACTGAAGCCTAAAATGGCGGACATTTTACATATATGTGTGTCAGATGAAAGTAGGGCGACCGGCTGCATATGATGTGAGTGTATGCGTGTTTCGCTCGTACGTACGAAGCGTTCCGGCTTCCTAAGGGTGCTTCAGTTTCGGACCAGACGGGATTCCCTCCTTCTTTTTTTAATAGCTCCATGCTTGTGTGCATAAAAAGTTATTGCAATTTTAAAAGTCTGATACTTAGGGGTGATACTTAGTTTTGGAGGCCAGTGTATATTAAATGTAATTAATCTTTTATTAAAAAAAAAAAATTATTATTAATACTAACTTAATAATTATGTACACCTAACTAAAGACGATAATAACCATAAATATTAAACGAAAGAAATAAAAAAACAGGTAAGTTAAAAGAGGCTAATAAAACACAGAATTTAGATCTCAATCTGCAGGGAGCGTAAGTACTTAAAGGATAGCTATTTATCAAATTATAAACCGCAAAAGCAATGCAAATTAATAAACGAAAAAATCGTAGCTTGCTTATTCCAGCACAAAGAAATGGACGACATCTTCATGAGATTCCTCGGAACGTTGTTTGCGACTAAACACTTTTTATTCATAAAAGTTCTTATTAAAAACCACAGTAGTCTGAACTCAGTTTTCTTTGTTAACGTAATGAACACAAAACCCTCGAGGTGAAGCGAGGCGCTTGCCTTTCTAGTTAAATAAGCTATGTACCAAAACCTTAACACAATTTTGTCTTATCAAGTACAAAATTAGATGAAAATGATTGTGGATTTTTTGACAAAATATTTGGCCAAAATTTTCTGTAAGATCCCAATTCTTATTTATGTCAGATTTATAAGCAGTTTAGTACATACACTAAGACAAAATTGGTCTAAGATTGTTAAGATATAAGGCCGTGCATGAGGTTTGAGTTCAGGATGTATTACGGCTTCTATAAAATATTAATGAACGGCGTAATGAGCCAGTTGCAGTGTCACGCGGACCTCATAAAAAAGTAGTAGTTAAATCTTCTTTTTCGTTTTGTACGCACCGGTCACCATGTCATTTCTACCTACATCCAATACAGCTTAGAGCATTTAAAAAGGGAGGTGGCAAGGCAAGGCGTTCCCCTCTGCCGGTCATATGGTGCTACTTGGTCATCTACAATATCGTAATGTGCGTGTAGACACTGCGTAACTACGCTAGTTTATACAACGGTGTGCGTGTTTTAAGATGGTGTACTGCGTGCGTTTACTCGTGCGGTTTGCGCCTACCTCGTCCCCCGTAGAAAATGGCAGAAAAATGGTGCTTGCGGATTATAGCGTTAACATCTCCATTTATAGATGCTCTAAGCCATACAGCAACGTAAGGAATTGTTGTTAACAATATCTTTGTTGTGGCATTGAAGAAACAAAATGACAAACAAAGTTATTTAATAAAACGGAATCGCAACAGGTTTGTCGGAGGCATATTGTCGATTCCCCATATTGTAGAGTTCCAAACAGCAATCGGATCCCACGCCGCGCTTCAATCCAATTGAAGACTTTATCTCCGAGACGAGAACGTATTGAACATTTATAGAATTTATAGCGTAGGCTTTTCACGTGAGATGTTTTATTTTTCCATAACTAAAAGCGTTCATTATTTTTATACTCATATTGCTACATTAAATAGATGATTTGGCATAGAGGCTATAATTATTTATATTTTTTCAGGTGCGGCGGCGGAGGCGGCTCCATGGAAACTGGGGTGGCGTCAAAAGCCGCGGTCAATGTCAATTTTTGTAAAACACTATTATGATCTTGTATTTTGATAGTCTTCGTAACTTTTAATACTTATGTATGGATGTAATTTAGTTATTGTTTGACATTTTTAGGAACACTTGTGATGGTCTGTCTGTACACATTATTCATTTATGTAACAAAGTTTTTGTGACTGCCTGTAGATAAGCCTAAAATCTGTCTCCTTTAATGACTTTATGTAGAATTTCCGTATAAGCTTAACGAGTTTTAGAAGTAATAATATGATTATTTTTTAAACTGAAGTAGCAATAAAACGAATACGAATCAACTGCGGAACCCTAAAGCGTTAATGTGATTAAGACACACTTTGGCTTGTTTAATGAAGTCATCTGCGGATTCATATAATAAGCGTGACTAGCGCCTACCGCGCGAGCGGAAATATTACCAGACATATTTGACGTGCGTTTAAAAAAAGAATATAAAAAGAAAAACACATTTCATTAAAACATCAGTAAGTTAAATTGGACTTTATGATTTGTTGTATAGAGCTGCATATCCTAGCAGGTGTGTAAGGTGAGTGACACGCGTATGGTAATACAGGGTGTGTGATTTGCGCTCATGAGATTCAATTTCACGCGGCTGTATGATTGACGGGGGCATTATGCAGGTATTCAGCCCCACATAATTTACTATTTTATCATTCTTCGGGATGTCGTTTGTTTCTCAACGTGAATTAGGACTAATGTAGACACGTTACAGCGAAATCCCGTCATATTTTAGGATTGGGAAACGAAGGCTTTGAAAAGGCTTTGTGGCATTCAAGTGGCATCATCATCAAATACATTGCAGCATTATGAATTGGGTGTCTTTTCGAGCATCGTATCGTAACTGTGCGGAAGCTGACATTCCTATAGAAAGATATGTAGGCACTCGTCAGTCGTGAGTATTCTAATTCAGACATCTAACGTATCTTAAATGACACGTGACCGATGCGATATAAAAAATAGAAGAAGACGAAAAAATATGCTTCGTCTTCTAACTGGATTCAGAGCGTAATTTTTTAATACTCTGTGGTAATAGCATGAGGTTGGTAAAGATATAGAAACCATTTATTGCAGAAGAATAAAATAATCCCGTTCCCCAGTCTTAAAGATAAGCAGAGCATTCCACTAACGAATCATGAATAGCAAGCAATTGTAGTCCGGACCATCGCGAGCAACAAAGGTGTATGAGAAAATAATGTTTGAACGAGTGCTATTGTTACGGCGGATCTTCACAAAGAACCCGCGCAAAGTGCCCGCGCTGTGGAACTACCTTCATCTGAAATTACTTTCCGTTTGATGTTGTTCTGTGCCCTTTATTGATAATGATTGATGCGGAGATTCTGTTGAATGTAATTTGAAATCGTGGAGGTTAAACTGCCGTGGGCTTTTAGGAGAAACGGCGTAAAGGCTTTTGACTATTATTAGGCAAACTGTTTGGTTCATAATAACGATAGCAATAGAGTACCTAATAAATATTTCACTATTACCACAGATAATATAATATGCTAGTATTACGGGGTATTACTAAGTGTTCTCTCTTTAATATAGGACTGATAAGAGTTGTCTGATAGGATTAATGATTATGGTTCATAATAACTAAATGATCACCAAATTACTTGAGTAGTTAATTATGAACCGAGGCCTAGACACATACTACCGGGTTGTAAGTAGGTAATTAGATACAACATGACTGGGATAAATATTGTCATCATCATTATCAACGGCCTGAAGCCGTTCACTGTTGAACATAGGCCTTTCTCAGAGAGTGCCACATTGCACGGCTGCTCGCCTCCTGCATCCATCAGCTCCCTGCGGCTTTCACCAGAGCTTCCGGGTCGTGATCGCTACTCGAGAACCTTTCTTCCCTATCAGTTATAAGTTCTGCGAGCGATGTGGCCATGGCTATTGTTATTTCATCTTGCTTGCTAGCTATATCGGTCACTTTAGTCTCCTCTTTGCGGATCTTATCTCGCAGAGAAACACCGAGCATAACTTTCTCCATAGCTCGTACATACATATTATAATGAATATTAATTCAAGCAAGGCGTGTTACAGAAAATTACAATATTCAAACCCTCATTGCAAACTTTAAGCCGTTTAATCTTAATTAAGGCCTTACATAAATGACCTTGAGGATACCACAAACCAGCCTCTAAGGAACGAGTGGCCACAAGTAGCAATATATATGACTACAACCGTATAGGGTGTGGCTGCCACAAACGGCACCTTTGTGTTGAATCTTATTGCTGAGGCCCCATGATAAATAATTTAATAGGGTACGTCTACTCTATATTTTATTTGCTTCTTGCATGTAGTTGTAACTGAGCTACCGCTGGAACTTCTTGCGGCAATATAGATGACTATAGTCTTTTTTACGCAAAACGGGCCTGCGTTTGATTAGATCTCACCTGATGGTAAGTAACGATGCCGCCGAGGGTAGCAGGGTCTTCCGAGATTTGTAAAATAAGGACCTTTTTATTGCCCGTAAAGGTAAATGATAACTTTTATTTGGTTTAGTTTGACTTTATCTAACTGTATATATCTAAAGCCTAGGTGTAAACTTGATTTAACCTATAATGAGACTAAAAACTGTTTGATTAACATTCAGTATTACAAGAAAAAAAAACATAATTATTCGAAAGACAAAGCCGCCCATTTAAATACAAACTTTTCAAAACTTAAACTTCATGACGGAAATCCAGGTATGAAATGCAGATGAGCTCTCACCTCGCGTTAAGCCAGTGTCCACAACTTGTACCTTCAGCGACGGAAGCTCTTCCTAAATTTGTTTTATCGCATAAAGTTTCATCGTTTTAATTGTGGCCGACGTTCGTCGAGTAAATGCGCATTAATGCGAGTGAAAGTTATCTTAATTAAACAAACCTCCGTCTGGGACACGTTTGCTTGTTGAAGCTGCTTGTAAACATCTAGCCACTTGGCGGGTACATCACCAGGCTTACGGCACACGTTTAGGAGCATATTCTCATCCACTGCTCTACTTTACCACGGATTAGTATTATAATGAGCAAACGTTATGAAATACACCACAATTCAGGATTCCCTTTAGTTTACTCGCTACATATCGGGTAACAGTACGTAATAGGACATAAGTCGGGGCAGTGTTCCCTGAAATTTGCAGAGGGTTTGTGTAGAACATCCGCATTTTTTCTAAACAATGGGCGTTCTCATCCGACCAAGTTGGATTATGTGAAAATTTCGAAAGGAATTTCCATGAGATTCCGTTGAATGGCTTTGTGTGAGTGAAATTCTCTAGAGTTCAATACATTGGAATATCCTTTGCGATTGGAGTGACACAAAGCGTATTGTAACAGACGAGAGGTTTCTATCTGGAGCCGTTTTGTCACGAGTGCTTCCATGCAAGCATTGTCTTCGATACTCAACTGACTATCTACTCCGTTTTATAAGCCTTTATTTTGCTTTTACAATACAAATATTTGGGAATTACATTTGATCGCTGCGCTGCAAAGCCTAAATTAAATTGTATCTACACTGTAAGCTTTTACGTTTTAATGTACTTTTCTTTTAGAATAGATAAAATAAGTAGGGTATACAATTTAGTGAAGTTTCAAAAGCGGCGCATGGTTTGTGAGTCTTTAGAATTTAGGATCTGTTCCAGACATCGCAAGTTAAATTAGTGAGCTTGGAACGTGGAATTTAGCAAAGCCAGTGAGCCGTTAGTCACAGACGCGAGGTTTGGCAATACCCTTGTGTTCCGGCACTTCCAAGTGTAGCTCATACCTCAGTGCCTATCACTGCCCAGTAGTTTCCACTTTATGAGAGCGTATTCGAATGTAATATTACTATGTAATATTGAAACTGATTTAAGAATAGGTGCTAAGCCAGATGCTTCAAAAATAAGAATACGTCCCATTAGCTCTATGAAGTTTTCACCAGATAAATGGGGCGGAGTTTGCTTATTTTGTTCTACAGTACATACCTTACAGCTCTTCATAAGCTTTTAGGTGAACAAAAAAGATGCAATGGTTCAGTAAACATAGTTCAATTTGTGCTCAAATAACTTTCAAACTGTTACACCATTCAATTAATTCCAAACGCTCATATAACTAGCTACATTTAAACCACAAAGTTTTGTCTCCAAGACGGCAAACAATAGCAAGAATACGAGAAGAACATAAAGAATAAACATTGTAACAATGCACCGGCACCCGTGAAAATTGCTTAATGGCTCACTGGAGTCGTAAAACTATATTTCGTACAGAAGGGTAACAGGACACAGCCCCTCGTTAAAACTCCGACCATTCAGTAAATCTTACGGGTTTACGATTCTACAAAAATTGGGGCAGTGGTCGCCATCGGTTCGTCTTCGACCATTGTCGGTAAAGTATTCGCGTCTCACAAGTTTAGTGCCAGTAAATTTATGTTATTACCATGTCCGGGGTCTTTTTACTGAGTGCCGGGTTTGTTCCTGAGTCATTTCGGCGAAGTGTCGATTGTCGAGCCTAGCTGTTCTAGTCGTGGCAATTTATCTATTCATAATTTTGAGTTTTATATCCACAAAAAATTGGATCATTTTATACTGATTTTTAATGACATGCAGCAAGTTCCTTATTAGAGGTATACGAGGCAATTGGATTTTTATCGGCACGACAACATACTTCGTAAGAAAGGCGAGCCAGCGTGCGAATAATAAAACTATAAAAATGTATTGTACTAACTTTTTAAATGGGCCAGCTATGGCAGCAAAGTAATCCGAAAACTTGTATATATTGTGACATCTGGGTAAAAAATAGGTCCAAAATGGCATTACTCCTCAAAATTGGTATCATGTAGCTTAAGCGCAGCAAAGCAAAAACGAGATAGTCTTTCAATTACGGGCCCCGCATTAGATGTAGAGACAAATAGAGAGTAATGTTCCAGTAAAGCTGAAATGAAATGGCGACTAATGAATCCCGAACGAGCGTCATATACCACGTACCTAGTAGGTGCCGGGTATAGGTACCTAGTAGATTGGATAGTGTATCTAAATCTGTCTATAAAACTACCAGTAAATGTACTGTGTAAGGTGAAATAATATGATGAAACTAAAGAAGGTTTCACCTTAAGAAGGACACCATGTGTCAATCTTAGTAGCCATTAACAATCAGCGTGCAAAGTTTTATTCAAATCGGTTTAGTTGTTTTGTTGTAGAGACCATAAAAACTAACAAAAAACAGACATTTGATTGAGATATTTGATTGGAGTAGAAATCGTTAATGGTGTTCTTTGTTACAATAGAGAAATTGGTACTAAAAAGATTTAAGTAGATAGAAAGAGACAGATAAAACTCTTTATTGAAACATCACATTTACAGAAAACAAACAATACACACACAAACTTAAAACTAAGTGTCACAATGGGCGGTCATCGCGATCTTTTTTAGACAGCCCAGTAGTAGATACTATTTCAACTACTCATTACTATTTAAAAGCAGGTACTATTTAAACATTAAAGCCCTGAAATTAATATAAATCCTGTCTCTGTTAATCATTGCCGTCAAACGATCGCAAGCAAAGCCGTAGGTGAAAGCAAGTAATCATATTAATACAGGGTATTTAGTATTCAGACGAGGCAAGCACCTGTCGCTGCCGGCAATCAGCCGCCGCTGACATTATTTTGTCATTACTCCTGACAATATTGCGTGATTTAAATACACGATCGGATAATGTAGACTTAATGACTGCGCAGTTCTTTGGCTGCGACTTCGGATACATTGTTTTAGGATGCCTAATCGGGTCGTTTCTATTTTGTTAAACAATTGAAAGCTATAATAATACTATGCTGTATTAGATGTATGTGGTTTTATTCATGTTTGCATTTGTTTTTAGGGTTCCGTACCCAAAGGGTAAAGCGAACCCTATTACTAAGGCTCCACTTGTGACGATATCATCCTCCTTCATCATTATTTCAGCTAATCACCTGCTTTCTTAGTTTTCGCATCAAATATTGGCCTCACATAATCTAGATTTAAATTCTAAATTAGAACATTAGTCGCATTCTTTTCATTTTCCATACATTTTCGTCATTCTTCATTCAACTACCGAGGCAGACAGTCCTCGTGTAAGATAAAACAACGCCAATGAAACCACCGTCTTTTCGTTCTCGAATATATTTCTTCCTTTCTCACATAGTAGATACACTCACAATATAATATACAATACTTTTAGCATTACTTTAATTGTTACAAAAGTGTCCTTTCTACTTCGCTGCTGGCAAACGAATGCCAGGCCGACCGAATGTCCCTTTCCACGCTGCTTCAGCCTCCATTTTACTTTTTTTTCCCCACCATCGTCCCAAAAACAAAATGGATGCCACCCAACCACATTAAACCCCAGTGTTGCTAGTGCATAAAATAGCATTAAAATCCAAATGAGCTACTAATATTTACAAAATGCGATTATTCTAACCAAAATAAATCAAACCTTACACTCGACCATCCTGATAACGTGTATGACCCCATACACGCGTCTGTTGCAAACCTTACACTCGGTGCATTCCGCGGAGAGAGTCATTCGGTAGCGTACCTATATCCTTTTTATATATTATATATTAATAATATGATATGGGTAAACTAATACACGATTTAATCTAATTAATTATATAAACCAACTTTTTATTTTAATCATCTAATTAGGTCCTTTATATATTTTGTTAATTACATTTCATCATTCATAGTTCATGGTTTACTGTAGGTTTTGGTAATATTAAATAAGCTAAGTAACATAGTTATAACGATTAACAAAGCAATCTTATACCAGGTAAATTTGGAATAACTTAATTTGAATTGAATTGAAAAATCAGTCACGCAAAGTATCACATTAATTCAATCACAGCAAACCTATTATACAATGGCATTATCTTTACAACAAATTATTTCTAACCTCGAACCCATCCAGTTGTCGAGAAACTCTCCTTGTTTAATTATAGCGAATCCATTCCATCTCGCTCTCCAGCTATCCAGTTATTAATAACAATGCGGTCAAGTGGCGAACCCATCCATTCTCGCTATTGACCTGAAACAATCAACAATATTTTTTTTTTTTTACATTTATCCATTCCCAATCATCAAAACCAAAAACAAAGTGCGTAATACAATCAATCTAGTATTTCGCCATCAGCATCATTGCCGTCACTTATGTGATCAGCGTCGCTCTTATCGTCGTCAAGTTCTAAGGACACTATGTGTATCCAGGGTTGCAATCGATCCGAAGCAACGGTTGTCTTACGCTTATTTTTCATACCCTCAAATCCAGAAATAGGAGCCACTTTGTAACGGTCGTTCCCTAAAACCTTCGAAACTCTGTAAGGCCCTTCGTACGTAGGTAGTAGCTTAGTGCTTTTGCCGTCATTTTGAAAATTTGATTTTGCTATTTTTACCAAGTCACCTTTATTGTAAATGCGTGCCGGCCTTCGCCCTTTGTTATAGTGCAGTTTTTGTTGCACCTGTTCTCTGTCGATTTTATCTTTTACCTCCTCTCTTAGAGACGATAAACCCCTTGGTTTACGAACCTCATCTGCTATTTCATTCAATACCGGATTTCTTTCACTATTCATCATAGTGCCAGACCTCCGACGGTGTCCTACCTATAGTTTTTTGTAAAGTATTATTAAGACCCCATTGTATCCTGCCTAATTTGTTGTCCCATTCTTTTTCACTATCATTGAGGTTTTGTGCTGTCAGTGAGTCTAGAATTGTCCTATTGTATCTTTCTACCTGCCCGTTTGACCTAGGGCTTGCCACCGCATTTAACACATGCTTGATGCCTCTATCTAGACAAAACCTTTTGAAGGCATGCGAGGTGAAACAGCTACCGCGGTCACTTATAAGTCTATCAGGTGTCCGAAACGTATCAAAAATGTTTTCTAACACATTGATTACATTAAGAGTTTTAGTATTTCTAACTGCTTTTATGAAGACAAATTTGGTGAATGAATCCACTACAACCAATAGGTGGGTATGTCCCCTCTTTGATTTTACAAAAGGCCCGAGGTGGTCAATGTGTAAAGTGTGAAATGGTGTTCCAACTTTAGTTATTGGATGGAGTAGCCCTTCACCTGTTGTAGATGTTTTCTTAGTGTATGCGCATTCAATACACGAGCCTACGTATTTCTTAACAAACCGCGACATTTTCGAGAACCAATAGAATTTCTTTATTCGGTCCAGCGTCTTTTCATAGCCAACATGACCTATCTCATCATGATTCATTTTACAAATCTGCCACCTCGCGCCCTTTGGAACTACCCATCTGACATCAGATTTGTCTCCATTCAAACACCTGTATAGCTTATTGTCTCGCACAATATAGTTTTCTTTAATGTACTCAAGTCCTTTGGAATCTAAGTCGCTCATAACAATGTCTCGAATCCTACCTAGTTCTGTGTCACCTAACTGAAGCGTAAGGAGCCAATCTTCATCACTGATAGCCAGTATAGTTGGGTACTGCATCGTTTCAGTACTGTCATTCACAGGATTCCTTGAAAGCGCATCAGCATGAGCCATATTTTTACCAGCCCTATATTCTACTGTACAATCGAACTCCTGTAATGCGAGCCACCAGCGAGCTATACGGGGTATAAGATCGCGTTTTTGAAACGTAGAACGAAGAGAACTACAGTCGGTGACGACTTTAAATTCTTTTCCTAGTACATATACTCTAAATTTCTTGAGGGCACAAACAACTGCCAAAGTCTCAAGCTCGTATGAATGAAAGTTTTTTTCTTCCGGAGTAGTCTGGCGACTGTAATATGCCACTGGTTTAAATGATTCTGCACCTTGGGCCCGTTGCAATAATATTGCACCTATGCCTACTCTACTGGCATCGGTGTGGAGCTCTGTTTCGGCAGTGTGGTCGTAAATGGAGAGAACAGGTCGGTTAACCAACTTTGTTTTTAGTGATTCAAAAGCTCGCTGCTGCTCGCTAGTCCATTCCCATTTTACATTTTTCTTTAGTAATTTCGTAAGTGGGGAAGCCAGTTCAGCGAACCCTTTGATGAACTTTCGAAAATAGCTAATTAATCCCAAAAATTGACGAACAGAATGTACATTTTCAGGTTGGGGAAAATCAGATACACAACGAACTTTCGCTTCACCTGGTCGCATTCCCGAAGAGCTGATTTCATACCCCAAATAGTTAATCTCATTTTGTAGAAAGCTACACTTGGATAAATTTAATTTTAGTTTAGCATCATCCAAGAGTCGTAGTATTTCTTCTAGTCTATGCAGGGCCTCCTCTAAATTCGAACCATAAATCAATAAGTCATCAATATACACGGTAGCCTTAGTGAATCGTGCAGGTCCTAATACGTGATTCATCATCCGCTGAAATACAGCAGGTGCGTTTGCCAAACCGAACGGCATACGGTTAAATTCATATTGTCCGTCCGGTGTGACAAAAGCGGTTAGGTGTTTGTGCTGTTCAGCAACTGGTACTTGATAGTAACCAGACATTAAATCTAAACTTATAAACCACGCTTGACCTGATAACCGACAAATCTCATCTTCAATTATCGGCATAGGGTATCGTTCTTTCACGGTGATTGAATTTAACATCCTATAGTCTATGCACATGCGGACCCTACCATCCTTCTTTCGGACTAAAATAATAGGGCTAGCATAGTTCGAGGTAGATTCCCTAATAATACCTGCTTCTAGCATTTCGCCTACCATACCCCGAACCTCAGCCCGCTCATGATGTGAAAGTCTGTATGGTCTGTATACCACTGGATGGTCATTGTTCAGTTCTATATTCATTTCTGTGATATCTGTACACCCTAACTCAGCCAAATTAAAGGCAAAACAGTGTTTATAACGGTTAATTAATTCAACTAGTTTATCTTTGTCTTCTTCCGAAACTGACTTACCAACTTCTATTTGTTGTGCATCAATCCGTGCCCCACAGGATGTTTCTGCAATAACGACAGTATCAGATGTAGCGGAGACCAACCTATCTACAACTTTTATCTTCTCGGCCCTGGCAAACACTGAGTTCTCTTGTAGTACGCAAGGAATTGAACAGGGCATAACAGTGACGCTTAGGAAACTATTCTTGGTAGGATAAATTCCGCCTAGCACGACATACTGCTCATTAGGTTTTCCTACAAGTTTTGTATCGAGGAATATGTCTCCGTTAATCGTCGATTCTGTTGCTGCCCTGACGCTCGCTGCTCCATACAGCCTACTACGCCCTATAACCCTGACTCTTATTGATTGTTCTGCATCATCATTATAGCACTGAGATGGAATTTCCGCACCAATATCCAGAAACTGTAATTTAGTCGCATCTTTGTAAACCACAATATGAGGTTGTTCCGAATATGATTGTCCTATGAGCATTGATTTGTCAAGTAAATAATCATTTACAACCTTGCACTTTACCAACGCCACCACCCCATCGATTGATAGATTTAGCGATACCGACCCAAGCGACTGGACTAAATTATTTCCAAAGCCTTTCATTATTGTTGATGCACCATCGTGAAAGACTCCCAATTTTAGTACACTAGACTCCCTAATTAAAGTGACCTCACTGCCAAAGTCCACAAAAGCTTCTAAAGGCACGTCGTTAACAATGACATTTTTGATAAATTTGTCGTTTGTATTTGAGCTCGATATGCACATCGTCTTTGGTACTGTACTAGCATTATTAATAGACTGACGTTGCTGTTTTGTTTGACAGTTCTCCACATTGTGTCCTATTTTGTAGCAAAAGTTACACTTCGTTAGAGGTTTGGTACACTTTAAGTAGGGATGCCCCTTTTCCTTACAATTATAACAAAACAGAGATGGATTGGTGTTTGGTTTAGTGTTTGTCCTACTACCTTGACTATTGCCTAATGCGATTGAATGTTCAGTATTTTTGTTTCTGAAAGACGCCGATGACTGATAGGCGCATTCTTTATTACTTAACAAGAACTGGAGAAGTTGGTCGGGCTCAGTACATCGCAAAGCCAATGCACTAGATTTTACAGTTTTATCTGATAGACCATGGATGATGCAGTCGACGGCTCGTTTGCCAAAGATATCGCATTGATTAAGCAAAGAGAGTTTCTCGTAGAAATAATTTTCGATCGGTTCATGGAATCTACTCCTACGCCTTAACATGTCCTCCAAGGACTGGCCATAATTTTGTTCACAAGGAAAAGCCTTGATGAGCTTTTCCTGCCACTCTACCCATGTAAAAAGTATGGTGTTCAAACTTTGATACCAAGTTTTGGCCAGTCCTTGTAGTTTTTGCATGGAAAAATGTATTGTGGTTTTTTCGTCCCAACCGTAAACAGAAGCACATTCGTTAACTTTTCGAAGCCATACGTCCATGCGTTGGTTTTTAGTTGAAGGGTCGAATTCTGGCAAAATATTTTTATAATCGAGTTTGTTATTAGATTGTGCTATCGGTTGGTGCGCTGAACCACTTTTAAGGGACTGTATTATTTTATAAACGTCATTAGCAGAAAAAGAAGGACTACATGACCTTGAGCGACGCCCGGTGCTGGCGCCGCGGTTCCGGGGATCCCGTTGGCATCGCTGCTGCTCTCGTGATGATCGCTCCTTTCCCTCGCGAAGCTCTGAGTCGAACTGCCGTTCCCGTTGGTAGCTGCGTGCTTCACGTGATCCACGACGATCATCACGCTGGCGTTGCTCGCTGCGCCTTGCCCGAATTTCTCCATCACGCTCCTTCTGTAGGTCTTTCTCCTTCTGGTGCAGCCGCTCACGTTCACGTTCCAACTCTCTTTTGCGCTTGTACAGGTGCTGGTCACGACTGCAGCTACGTCTGTTAGAACGGCTGCGTCTTCGTGACTGACTGTGCCTTACTGGGCTTAATTGTCGTAGCGGGGTTGCTAGGCATCTATGGTCCCCTTCACGACCTTCACTTTCATCCATTTTCTGGAACTTGTAATATTTCTGATGTTAATTTCCATATAAATATTATATTTACACCTAACGAAAGAGTATAAGTGTGAAAAATTATAATTCAACTAATGATTCGATGAAATAATAGAAGGTACTAGGCCTTCCCCATTTCTTTTGTAGGTAGGTATACCATGTAGTGTCGGATAATTAAAACACTGACATAGCATCTAAATACCCAGGAATTAAATTAATTATGTCATGACCATGCACACATGAAATAACCTCTTAGTTGGTAGATCGAAAATCATGAATATGACATCAGCAGCTATGGGGAATTTCTAAATTTCAATAATTAATTATAAGATAATTAGAATGAACATAACGATAAAAATTAACTCCTATTTCTTAGATTCTCCTATATTTCATAAACTAAATAAAAATTGCAGCAATATTGGACATTCCCCATTAGATTATGCTAACTACCTCCATTATTATTATTACTTCATAGTTTTTACTAATAATCACTGCCATAAAAAAATAATATAATTATACACATGGGTAACATACTGGGCGTGTACTTACGTGGATAAGTAAGAGTTGTTGCCACTTCTGATTTGTAAGATAAAACAACGCCAATGAAACCACCGTCTTTTCGTTCTCGAATATATTTCTTCCTTTCTCACATAGTAGATACACTCACAATATAATATACAATACTTTTAGCATTACTTTAATTGTTACAAAAGTGTCCTTTCTACTTCGCTGCTGGCAAACGAATGCCAGGCCGACCGAATGTCCCTTTCCACGCTGCTTCAGCCTCCATTTTACTTTTTTTTCCCCACCATCGTCCCAAAAACAAAATGGATGCCACCCAACCACATTAAACCCCAGTGTTGCTAGTGCATAAAATAGCATTAAAATCCAAATGAGCTACTAATATTTACAAAATGCGATTATTCTAACCAAAATAAATCAAACCTTACACTCGTTTATGCTTAACCAATTTTCATAAGATATCTGTTACTAACAGTTTAAAGTGCTATTTGTACCTCAAGTTATATTGTTACTACTAGTTGTTCCGTAAAAGTTCAATTGGGAACAAGTTGTGATCTTATTTTCAGCATTTCGGACCATAACCACCTTAAATTATTGTTATACGCTACAATAAACCCAGTTCACCGCGATTTACAGTTTCATTTCAATAGTTCCGGATATCCCACTAGATACTACGTGTTCCCATGAGCGCCCTCCCCTATCTGAGCTACCGGGAAGAAGCTTTGGGGGGACCTCCGGGACACTGGCGCCCAACGTGGGGCCATCCGTCTGTCTGTCTGTCTGTCTGTCTGTCTGTGCGTCTGTCACCAGGCTGTATCTCATGAACCGCGATAGTAAGACAGTTTAAATTTTCACAGATGATGTATTTCTATTGCCGCCATAACAAAAAATATACTAAAAAACAGAATAAAATAAATATTTGAAGAGGCTCCCATACTACAAACGTGTTTATTTTTTGTTCATTTGTATACTTAGATAATAATGGAACCTTACGTCCGCGAGTCCGACTCGCACATGGCCGGTTTTATATCTGACCCGACAGACGTTATATTATTATATCCATATAAAACTACCACAAAAAAGTTGAGGTTGAGTTCACGTTGAGTGAGTTGGTAAAATTTCAGGAAAGCTATTTCAATTTTTCTTTCAATAAAAAGCTTATGTACTTACTATTACTCCCGGTAATATACAGGATGTAATTTAATTCATTAGCATAAATTGAGCTCATGATAGTACATAATTTATAGATGATTATTAAAGAGTAAAGAGTGTAAATGAAAATATTTTATTGAAAATTATGAAGATTGCCGCGGCGCCTAACGCAGTTGGATGATTTTGATACATTCAAACGTTTTTATACCTTGTATGTACTAAATAAAAACAGTACTTCATTATTTTAATTAAATTTTGTATTGTAGCATTTGATTAAGTAAGTTATTCCATTTTTTGGAGTTATTATTATTACCAAACCAATGTGTTAGAATTCAAAAATATTGGTCCACACGTGACTGGTATCAGGAGTAGCTAGTTAGTTTCAAAGGATGCTAATGAATTCAATTACACCCAGTATATGGGTAAGTAATATCATGATAATTAATACATAATATAATAAATGACTATGAACAACGTGGTCATAACAATTATAATATAAACCAAAATTTGAGTTAATTAGCAAATGTTTAAAGCTTTCATGACAATTTACATGTTTAATGAACTCAGTTTAGATTTTAACAAACCAAATTAGTGCGGTAGTTAACAATGTAGCCAGAGATAAGCGGAGCATGCGACACGATCTGTCCGGCTGATAGGAGAGCGGACGATATATGTATAGGCTTACAGAACATTAAACAGCATCTCATTAGGTTAGTTTCATACAAATGTTTGTCTTGGGGGGTAGGAATCGAACCCACAGCCCTCACTTCAGAAGGCAGGGATACAACGAACTGAGCTATCGGGCCCGTCAAATTAAAAAAATAATTGATATTAAGTAATAGGCATGACGACAAATTTTTTTTTTGGATAAATTAATTATATTCTTCAAAAGATAAACATTTGTGAAAACAAAAATTAAATATCTCAAAAAATGACCAAGTTACAAGCATTTTAAAAACCGAAATAGAAAGAGAGCTCAAACGGCCAGTGACGTCAGAGGAAGGTCGTTATAGTACCTCATTACTAAGCTGTAGCTTTCCATACAATCTCTTTGGCATGTGACGTCACGAGTAGATTTTTCATAGTAACTGTGGGGGCGCTCTGTTTCGCAAGAAAGGGACAGGAGATGCCTTCTGTAGAAACTTTAAAAGCTTATTACTCCGTGATTTATTTATCAATTTTGCTTATTTTTTCAATTATTGCATTCATTTTTAATAGTAGTCATCATGCCTATTGTTTCGACGGTGGGTTGGTTTGCTATAACTTTATAGTTGTAGGAAATTAATTGCTGCACTATAAACATAATTACATGGCAATAAAAATATAATTGCTTAAATTCAATAAAATAATCAGTTTATTAAACACTTCACCTACTCTAATTAAATAAATTAAAAAAGCAGTCTCTGGCACTTGCGGCGTTACGCTAGTTTCGTAGAATAGCTTCGCTGATTTCCAAAGCAGCTACACCAGCGTAGGTGCCGTGTAGAATAGGTACGCTAATTCGTAGAACAACTGCACTGATGCGTAGGTTGGCTACGCTGATTCAAAGACTAGCTAGCTGCTACGCAAAATAACTGTGCTGCAGCCCTACCACAAACTAATACAAAATCATCATGGTTCATGGACGAGACCGTAGAGCATGTGATGTTTCACTGCGAGGCTACGGAAGAGATAAGAATTAAAACCGGAATGCGTGAGCAAGCGTATAAACCTTGTAACCACTCATCATCGCCACCATCTGCGACGCCAACACTGGAGCAGTTGTGCCAGCACCCCAAAGCCGCACTCCGTTACTTCAAGGAGCTGGGCTGGCTTGGGTAGATGCTGGAGGGGGAAATGCACAATACACCCCAAGCGGGACGTCAGTGCAGGCCTTACCGCCCCCATTCCAAATTAGAATTAGAATCATGGTTCATGACAGCTTCAGGGTTACAATAATATTGTTCGAATTCATACCATGAACTTATAAAGTATTCCGGCGCGAGAACGAGACGTTTGCATTTTTATACAGCGTTATCATTGTCGCACGTCGGTGTCAACATGATTAACGGTATAACATGACAGTTGTGTTTGTGTGAATGATTTAACGTGACGTCATCAAAACTGCTCTGCGTCAACAACATTATAGTATTCTTACTATATGTAATTTTTCAAAGTATGATTGAAGTCATAATGCTATAAGACGTTGTGGTGACCCCCTGATGCGTAGAGAGGTGCACTGATGCATAGAATAGGAATGTTATTGTTCTGTTGTTGTTGTTTTTTAGTTCACCATGATATTCGAAAATACAAAATACTACCTCGAATAAGTGTGCTACATAAGAATGAGGGTTTCAGGGGTACCAGAAGAAGGGATTCATGGTCTTAGGGTAGATTGACGACGAATACAGTAAGGCGTTGCGAATCATCACCCTAAATGATTAATTTATTTTTCGATCGCGTACACTTCAGTAGTTTCCAAATTAATCATATTCGCGGTACATACATTATCTCGAGTTTCCGATGAGTCAGCATGAATGCTAATGCATTCTGTATATCGCATTTCGTCAAATGAAATCGAAGCTGCTAACAGGCTCATCCATCACTATGTTCCCACTCGCGCTTTTGAATGGAACATCTATCAATGCAAATTCATTTTTGTTTGCTTTCCTTATTTCGATGAAGGGAGATATGTGATGTCCACAGAAAAATGTCGTAAAAGACTAAAATATTTTTTGACTATATTCATACTATATTTTCACTATAGGTATTTATGACATGAACAAAACTTACATATACCTATATATAGGATGACCTTTATTAACAATACAACTTAAATATTATTTAAAAAAAAGGGTGGTTGCCCACTAGGTAGACGTATGACCTATGAATGTTAAATATTCTACATTAACTTATCAAAAAGTACATGTATCTGTCGGAACTGGCAAAGTTGTAATACAAGAGCTTGTAGAGTTAGGAGAACGCGCTCCCACATTTACGATGTCGAGGGTGTATCGTGGAAGTGTTATATAAATCGCTGACGATGCTAAATTTATAGGAGTTAATACATTTTTATAGGGAGGGGACGGCGACGATGCATAAAATGTTCCGATTTGATCACTTTGATTAATATTGTGTTTGGAAGATTATAGCTTTTGGTAATAACTGAACACGTGGTGTTAATGAGTTATTAAAACAGGCTTTCAGAACATGGACTAATCGGGTTTTATTTGTAAGACCAAACCTCAATAAGAGCTGTGCAGCATGATTCTCAAAGAACATTCGTCACCGGACCTGTAAAAAAATTGCACTGCCCTTATTGGTCAGAAAGACAGTTATAAAAATGTCGCATTTGATATTATGAATTAGGTTAGGCAGTACATAATCTTAGGTGTTTTGGCCTTGGGGTTTGATAACCACTGACTAAAGCTGCGTATCCATTATGCGCTCCTGGCGCGTGTGCCATGAACACCCGCGCCAAGAGTGCGTTTCACGGAACGCGCTCCAAATATTTGAATGATATCAACTATTAGTTGATATCATTCAAATAACAATAATAAGCTTAAAGCGCGCGAGGCAACTGTCCAGTGTTCGGTCGTTCAACATGCAAGCCAGTCGTGCACGACCAGCAGCAGTGTTTATAGTTATACACATAGATTTATTATAATAAAAAGAACTTTTGCTATTCCACAGCAGGGGCCGTACTGTGAGCTCTTAGCGCGATTCAAAACAGAGCCTATATTGGATCGCTTTGTTTTTTTGTATGAAGATTCTGAATCGCGCTAAGAGCTCACAGTACGGCCCCTGTTCTTTTGTACCATAAAGTTGAAATAATTTACGGCAACTCTGATTATCCATCGCTCGGAACGCAACGAACACACAAAATAATATCACGTCCGTCTCACGTCTCAACTGGCGCGCGCACCACAACTAAGCTTCCTTTGATGCGCGGTAAAAAACCGACTCTAGATGGAACGGGCCGCTCTAAGTTCGAGCTTTCCAACAAACACATTGGCGTGCGTTTCAAAATGGTAGCTATTGGAACGCGCGCTAATGTTCGTTCTCTTGGAGCGCGAAGTCGATACGCGGCTTTAGAATTTTTTGTTACGTGATAGCGATGTAGAGGGAAAGCTGCATATTGTGGTAATATGTTTACCTGGGTGTCAATTCTGACAGGACTGGTAGATCATCTATTTTCCATCATTATTGTGTTTTCTATTTTAGCAGTTAATGACTAATTACTTCACAAATACAGTCAGGAGAACACTCTCGTGTTACGACTGTATCCATTAAGGTAAACAGGTCGTGGTGTAAACATTTTATCGCCGCTAATATTGCGAGAGCGGAGAGCCATATGATACGAGCGCTGAGATATTTACGCGAAGACAAGAGCGGTAAAGGTACATTCACTGTGACAACCTCTTTAACAAAACATTCATCTACAGAAAAAAATGATATGTGTAATGGAGTTTTATATACATACATAAAATAGTAGCAAGTATCACTTGTGTTTGTGTTTCAATTTAATTGGACTTTAATGGATACGTACGATTTTATATCGCCCAAGGATTGAGGAAACTGGAATGAATGTACCTACAACACACTCATAATAAATGTTCGGTGGATCCATAAAATAAATAATAAAAAACTTAGTATTCTTTTTTAAAAGCCTCGTCTTTTCAGATCCAGGCCACTGCAGAAGCCGAAATAATAGACACCTTTAATAACAAGCAGATAAAAATAAATTAATAGGGACTCACTGTTGGAATACTGGTTGCTGTCAGACTTGGGCGATTAGGAAAACAGAGAGACAAACGTAGGTTAAAAATAGATGATTTTATAATAACAGAGTAGTAGATCCATTGGAAACTGTATATAAGTAATTAGATCATAATGATAGAGAGAATAGTTTATGAAATGTCCACAAATAGTTACACACTAGCTGTCCCGCCCCGGCTTCGCACGGGTTAATTAGTTTTAAGTCTTAACTCTGTTTATGGGTAAGAGAGAAGGGAAAGGTGAAAAAAATTGGAGAAAAGGATTAAAGGAGAGGCATTCATCCTTTTCTACTA
Organism: Ennomos erosarius; assembly: GCA_963580505.1. Classification (NCBI taxonomy): domain Eukaryota; kingdom Metazoa; phylum Arthropoda; class Insecta; order Lepidoptera; family Geometridae; genus Ennomos; species Ennomos erosarius. Next base: position 7,289,547 of record OY756996.1, on the reverse strand, counting down.
TTTTTTACCTTTCTCTTCTATCTTCCCTTCGACAAGGTGAGTATATTTTTTTTTTGTTTTTTATTGAAATATAAATTGATAAAAAAATATAATTATAATATACCAACAAAAAAATCTTGAATAAAAATTACATCCTTATTGCTTGGGCTAAATGTTATTCTGCATAATCAGCTATAACCATACCAAATTTCAGTCAAATCCGTTCAGTAGTTCCAGCGTGATGCGTGTTCAAAGGAACAGACAGACAGACAGACAAAAAACTCAAAAAAAATCTTTAAATTTTTATATCGACTTAGAAGTGTAAAGCAGTCAAAATTTTCAAAAAATATTCGATGTACAGATTTAGCCCAGTTACAGTTTTATTATATGTATTGATTGATTGATGATTTAATATTTTACAATGATGAATGATGATTTAATAGAAATTTACAATAACTTTTCTAGTGAACGCGAGTTTCGGGGAAGTGGCTTCGCCTCGGGAGCTCATTATAAAGCGCTAAGCTTAGCTCATTGCAGCACCACACTTGACGCCAACTAGTACTAAAGCACTGCGCTCAAGGCATAAGCCATCTTGTGGTGAAAATATTACTTATCTAAATTTATTTATTAGGGAGTTATATTTGCCATGATTTAGTTAGAAAGATATCATAGAAACAGAATCTTGATTCTAATTTAATATTGATTTTGAACTAGTTTTGTCCCAGGGCGAAGGCTAAGACATTGTACGCTGTGTAGGTACCTATATTTGAAGTTACCATTATGCAGCCTGGATTAAAATTATGCTATCATCCCGTTAATTACAAAGTACGATTATCTTCGCAAAGCACACACCCAAAATGCATGTGTTCTCAAAATAATTACACCAAACGCCCGAGAACGCTTCGTGCTGCGGGTGACAAAACGCGCGTGGCGTGTTGACACATGCAAAATTACATTACGCGCCTGCCACCACTGCAACGGCGCACCGGCTGTGACTACCACGAGTTAAAATGTCGTCATATCTTTGGTTTAAACTTTTGACACGTAATGGCTGTGCTTTAGACTCTTCAGAAAAATGTAAGGACGTTATTCTACTTCTCATTTTATTTTTTAAATCAAAGAATAACAAGACATACATTTAGTCTTAGATTCCTGGTAAGGGGGCTGCAAGAAGGAAAGTTTTAAATTGACCATAGTGAGTTATAGTAAACACGTACAAGCTTACCATTTCGCACCAAGTTTTTTGAAAGTTACGAAAGCCTGTGAAAATAGGTATAAGTAAGTTCATATTTATGTGAATTTATGGCTAAAACGGCGCAGAGTAAACCATTGAGCAATAAAAAAAGACTGTAAAACATTAAGGAAAAACTCCACAAAAGCCTTATATCCTATGTTCACCATACCCTGTGGCTGATATTTTAAGCAAAGATGATGTAACCTTACTTTATGAAGGGAAAAAATAAGTTTATATCTCGAGCTCCTTTAGTAACATTATGAAGAGTCGGATGCACATTATGGGGGTATGAGCTCGCTCAAACTTTTTATTCAATAAAGACTTAAGTGATGAAACGGAACATCTGGCAAATTACGGGTCAATGGCCGCCACCGACTGGAACATCATAAAATGGGGAATTTACATTTCAAGAAGTTCTGACAGGGCGGCAGAGAGTATAAATTATACTGGTACCTACTCAACCGTCAGCGATTCGCGTCATACTTTCGATTGAAGACGAATAACTTAATATCCTCCCTTATAGCTTTAAGAAGTCCTTCTAATCTTTAATTGCGCGAATGAAAATTAAACGGAATGATAAAATTAGATCGTTTGTGGATGAAAACGATCTCCTTTGATAAGGTAAACAAAACGAACCCCCGGGGTCTTTTGTGTGGACCGTGTCGACCCTTCCGTCAATGCCTCCGCACCTTTACAGGTTAACAAATAAAAAGTATTTTAAAAAGAATGACATCAAAAGAAAACTAATACAGCTTAAAATCACGGAGTTTTTTTTTGTTAAGTTGATGTTTTTTGTCAGAGTGTCACGTTTGAAACGGTGAAAATTTTGTAAGGATTGATGATTTAAAGTGTAATCAACAGATTAAATTCAAAATAAAGGAAAATTTCTACTTAAAGTGGCACTCTCTAGAGGTCAATGCTGAACATTGACCTCTAGAGAGTGCCACTTTAAGCGGCTACTCGCCTCCTGCCACCAACCTCCTTCAGTCGGCGGAGGATGTCTTCTGGCTGTTGATGATGATGCTGACTGACTACACCTGTAGTAGTACTAACACGTTTCTTTCTTTCTTCTCTCTTTATATACTATTACAGTACATATTTATTGTATCTCATGTCGTAATGGGTATATTTTATTAAGCAAAATAATGTAATGACACGAAACTCCGTAAACCATACAAATCAACACAATGTCAAATAAACAACAATCTATTATTGAAACCGTTGTTAAAGTAATAAATTGCAATTCCCACGAATATTTTGCATTAATTTACTCACAGCTACAGTCAAATAATACGATTGATTACAAGCTATTTGTTTACCGGAACATCCGCAATACGGATTTCGGTGACATATTCAATCATCGATTTCACGTGCAATTTAGCAAAACTTCAGTATAATGGAACAATATTTCCATGTAATGTCACCTGGGGCCTACACCACCCACAACTAATACAAAACCATCATGGTTCATGACAGTAATGTTTCAAGCTTACAATAATATTGTTCGAATTCGTACCATGAACCTTTAAACTCAAGTATTCCTGCATGAGAACGAGACGTCTACATTTTTATATATAGCGTTATCACTGTCGCACGTCGGTGTCAACATGATGTATTTGAGTGAACGATTTAACGTGACGTCATCAAAACTGCTCTGCCTCTGCAACATTACAGTATTCTTACTTTTATGTCATTTTTCAATGTATGATTGTAGTAATAATACTATAAGAGGTTGTGGTAGGCCCCCTCACCGTGTACCCTTTGTATACGTTTCGTGTATAAAGTACGTCGATAGATAGAAAGATAACATAGTTAGTACGACAGATATTATAATAGTATACTAGTAGAGCATTGTTTTTTAGGGTTCTGTACCCAAAGGGTAAAACGGACCCTATTACTAAGGGTTCCGTGGTCCGTCTGTCTGTCCGTCGGTCACCACTATCACCAGGCTGTATCTCATGAGTCATGATAGTTAGACAGTTGAAATTTTCACACATGATATATTTCTGTTGACGCTATAACAACAAATACTAAAAACAGAATAAAATAAATAATAATCGAGGCTGCCGTATGGCAACAAAACAAGCAAAACAATCATGTTGGTTGTATAACCAACATGATTGTTTTGCTTATTTTTATAGACAATGGTACGAAACCCTTCGTGCGCGAGTCTGACTCGCACTAGGCCGGTTATTTCATCTCACACAGTCTAGTACTTCAAATAATACGACAAACCAGATGTAATTAAAATATCTCCGTTGTTTTTATTTTGCTTTTATCGGGAGAGTATCACCATACTTAAGTTTACTTTAGTTTCAAATAAAGTGACATCTATCCTATCACTATAAAGCTTAGTTTGCCTTGTATTAATAAGTAGAACACAGCGTTTAATTATATTCAATTACACACATAAATTATCTGTCGACGTTGTATGTAATACTGTGAATGTAATATGTTAGAAATTAATACTAATCTAGTTAAATTAGCGTCGTGTATTCCCGAAGCGGGATGACACGGCAAACCTGAGATATTGTAAGCTCGGCACTGACATGCCTTCTGTACCTTGAGACTCTACTATAATTATAACAAACAACAAAAGGTTAGGTTCAGAACGCATATAGTAATTGTGTGTACCTATATATACAAAAAAGAACAAGAAGTAGACCGATTTCGGTTTTAATACCATGTTTTCAAAAATGAAGTAAGGTTCGATATAAACTACGTTAAAAAATTTCAGTCGTTTTCAGAGCGAAATTAAAGAGAGAGCGAGAGAGGATATGGGGGCATAATCTGCTACTTACCTAATACTACTAAATATCACCTAATACTACTAAGTATCCAGGGACCCAGGAACTACGAGGACCATGGTCCCAGAACACCCAAACACAACAAGTATTTGCATTTTTTTTTCTGTGCACAAATACATGTCCTGTCGCGGGAATCTAACTCACCGCCTCCGGGTTATGAGCCGACCTACTCAACCACCACACCACGGAGGCTGTCCACCCCCCTGCCTGTTATGTATGACCTTAAAACTTCGAGGTTCTTGCAAAAATTATATTCAATATCTTTCATATACGCACGACGACGGCTTTACTTTGTTTTCATCTAAGCATGAATATTAGTTTTCAACACTTGCGACTAATTTGCCACCACCGCACCGTGAGCAGCCATACGGTCGGAAGTCTCCTTCTCCAGAGCCCATTATCTTCACGATAATGCCTTTTGTCATCCATTCACATCAGAATAATTAATAACCCCCGTGAGACAATGCCACTGCCAACGCGTAGAGCAAGCCAACTTGATTCCTTGGGCTGAGAGTCACGTACATTTAGGGATGACTATAGGGTATGGAGAGGTTATGGAATTTTCTTTGTAAATTAGATTCTGTGAGGTCATCCGCAATTACCCACATTATGCATTTCATAATTAATTAGAATATCAGCCGTTTCTTAGAAAAAGGTTTATTCAACTGTCAGACAGATGAAAAGACAGTCAAGTAAACCTGCAAAGGTTTTTAAAATACGGAAAAAGGATCTAAAAATTCTGCAATAAATAACGCAGCCGCTAAAAGGTTTACGAAGGGCTGCGATGACAAGTTGACAGATCGACTGCAACAACTGCGCCTCCACAAAGGGCGAAATGTAAATGTTCCCAAAATAAATCTGGGATTGCGATACCTATCACCAAACTCTGCACGAATTGAGGAAAAAGATCCATTTAAATGTAGATTGTCTCCGGTAATACTTCCATTTGTTTTTGTCTCGGAAAGCCACCGCTGAGATACGATTGCAAGCGGTAAGCCATTTCGTGGTCGCGTACGATTCCACCGAGAACGGAGGAATCGCTTTAGTTCCTTCTCAGATCCATCCGTCACAAATATAACCCTCGAAGTAATGCTATCTTACTATTGGAAAAGGCAAACGAAAATCAAAAACCTACAAATTGAGATATCACTTAGATCAAATGCAACTCTTCAATACCGTTCCTTTTATGTTGATTTGTTTTGCGATGGTCCTTGTCAGTTTTCTTTTACCTTACCGTCCTTATATAATGCAAAGTTAGAGACTACTCAGTTACCGATCGGTATATAGAATGAAGAATCGCCTGTCGAATTGACAACCGATGATGAAAGGTTCTCGAGTGGCAACCACCAACCGGAAGACGTAGCGTAGGCTCAAAACCACGGGAGGCCGATGGATGCAGGAGGCAAGCAGCTGCTCAAAATGGCGCTCCGTGGGTGTGGACTATGCTCAGCAGTGGAAGCCCTCAGGCTTTTAATGATGATGAAGAATAAGGATTGGAGGAGTGTTCTATGTTGGTACTGACCAACACCCCAAGACCCCAGGAAAGCTCCCGCCAGAAGGATTGTTATTAATGAAACCACGGGGCATCGTTAGTGCTTAATTCAAAACAATAAGGATTGAAATTGGCTAACTCTGAGACTTATAGCATATAGAAACTAGATACTAAACTAGAGATTACTCTCATAAAGCGCAGTTTAATCACATCTCTTAACATAGGAGCTGGATTAACCTTCTAGTTGGCTCGCTAAGGACGATGTTTACATACATAATTAAGTCTTTCTAAATTCCTTTTTTTACTTATACAGAATAAAAACAGCATGTATTTTATATTAATACTTAGGGAAGTAGAAAGTGCAAGAAAGTGCAAAGAGGCGCTCCCTATGCTCAGCGATGAACGTCATCAAGCTGTTGATGATGATGATGAACATAAAAATGAGTGTATTTATATTTCCACAAAAATTAAGTATTTGTTTTTTTTTATCCTCAGTTGTATTTGTTGTTTTAACCATCATAAAAACAGACATTACGATATACTTTTTTTAACTTGCCTGGAAGATACCGATTTACTTTAGCCTTAAGAGGTAAGCCAAATAGGTATTCGTCAGACAAATAACAAATGGCCCTGCATAACTATTTGTCGATATAATTAAAATAATTATACTCAGTTCCCCAGATATCTCAATTAACGATGCAGCATGGGTGAAACAAACGATAACAATACCAACAATTTAATAACGAGACCCACGGAGCTGAAATAATAGTAACAAAATAGCATTTTAACTTAAACGTCAGTAAAATTAAATGAACTTAACAACAATATTAAGCAGTATTACAGTCACGAACTGCATTGGCATAACCGCTCTCATTACAACTACGGAATGGACTGCAATTTGGTTGCAAATGGATTGAATGCGGTTGCGTTGTTGAAAAATTTCTTCACTTACATTTCCCATTTCATAGGTACGTGATCTGTGGACTCACCATTAACTACTCGGGAGATATTTTAATTTATTTATACTTATACTTATCAATAACGCGCTCATACACGCGAGATACATGTTCAAAAATAATGTAATTGAGAATATAATATAGTATAAATAATTATTCCTTACCCAAAATAACGATAATCATGCAATGCTTCTTTCATCTCCAATTTCAACACAAATATATGCTTCTATTTTACGGCCTTACTCAACTTCTTCTATTTTCTTTACCACAATGTTGGTAAAAAGATACGAAACTGATACAATAAGTAAGGCCTTATTGTATCAGTTTCGTATCTTTTTACTGAGCTGGTAAAGCATCTATACCCCATGTCCATAGATTACGGTTGCCTAATTCCACCAGGCAAGCTGAATACCTGTATGCTGTTTAGACGCCCATAAAAATAGACCCTGGCTTCAGGGATTCAGCCGCACCTTCTTACAAAATCTACTTAGGTACATGTTTCTATGGATTCAACATTAAGTAGGTACTTACAGCTTACAGTAACAGGTACCCTGTTAGAATTTGCGTAGATGTCGCAACACAAATTCGAGCCCACCTCATAAAAAAACTCTAGCAAATTTTATAGACATGAAATAAACGTCTAATGAGAAGACGCGACATTCCCTCGACAGTAAACAAGTCAAATTTGCACATCGAAAGAAATTCTCACGTAAATTATAGTGAATGATCCAATTTGTTCGCGAAACGTCCGAAAAATTCGAAAATTACGGCACTCAAATGAAGTATACAAATCTTTACACTGCGTAATATAAATACGAAAATACGAAATTGTGTGTCGAATGAATGTTTTCGAATGCGGTGTGTAAATACTGTCCCCCATAGTGATTATTTGAGCGTTCAATTAACATCGGAGTCCGTCATACGGACGAAGTGATAACTTAGTTTGGCGCGCATGCCTCTGGGAAATAATTATGAGCTTATTATACCTACGTGTTTATATTATCAGGCATAAGTAGTTAAGTAGGTAAGTAGCATAAGTAGGTAGCAGCAAGTCTCCTAGATATAATGCTCTTTTGTTTCTTTTAGCCACAGTTTTTTTTTGAAATGTGTGTGTAGCACAGAATTCATAAGATTATGCAACGAAAGAATAAAGTCGTGTAGGCATTAAATTAGGTATTAGGGAGAATCGTGGTCTCTTCGTCACTTTAGCTGTGTCATGTTATGACGTCCACCTTACAAATAAAATAAAATCATAAGCATCACACATAATTAATTCCATACTAAAATCAGAAAATTTAAGGACATGCTTACGTCTTTCATTAACCTGTACTTGGCCAGTAAGTAGGCATATGGTGTACTGATTATGGCCTATTAGGTACTCTGCGAAGTGATAAAAGACCCGTGCTCTGCCAGCAATAAAACACGTGGGCTAATTAATGTCACATAGGTAGAATAGACACATCCGGTCATAAAAATAGAAAAGAATTTCCAATATAAAATCATAGATAATAGATACCACTTACTCAAGAAAAACCCTCGCATTGTCATAAAAATAGAAATAGTTAGGTACTTCAGGGAACTTTGTAATTAGCTCTGTCTAGATCTTGAACGGCGTGTTCTGTTATGAAAGGAAACAACTGATAGCCTTCAACTTTAAGTATTACCCTCATAGTAAGTCAAGTGGCATCTGATGATATTATAAATTATAGGTACAGGCGAAGAATGACGCGCTGCTTACCAATCTTAGAGCATTTAGAAATTTGACAAAGGAAAGCTACATACATGGTGTGCGTCCGACATTAAATAAATAGCCTTAAATAAAAATCCACAAAGATGTGAAAATTGTTGATTGTTATTTTGACTACATTTTGATGTTATTAGTACTTACTTAATCATTCACGTCATAATGATCTGCTGGAAGATGTCCGCTAACTACATATTTCCTATCTACGGGCTAAAGGATTTGCTTTATTTGTGAGTGACTGACAGCTGGACAGACAACGATTTGATATTAAAAGGGTGTTCGTTCACCTTTTATGGCGTAAGCGTGTGCCAAGAAAAGTTTTATGAAAATGTAACTCATGTATCGTCATCATCAGCCTGAAGACGTCCACCGTTGAACACAGACCTCCCCCAAAGACCGCCACTTTGAGCAGCTGCTTGCCTCTTGCATACATCGGCTTCCCACGGTTCTTACCAGGTCGTCGGTCTACCTAGTGGGGGGCAGTCTTCCAAATCGTGGTCGCCATTCGAGAACCTTTCTTCCCCGGTTGCCAGTTCTAAGAACGCTGTGGCCCGCCCACTGCTACCCTCCCCACCCAACCTCCTCTATCTAGACAGTATAAAAAAACGCGTGTGAAACCGCGGGAATGCATTTATTTTGATATGGTAGCCGTTCCATTTTGTTATTATTAGGTCATCCTTTAGATTTGGCATATTAAAGTGGGATACGAATACGAATCATAAGGCTTGCTTCCAAACTATATGTTTGGAAGCAAGCCTTATAAAAATAATTTAGGTAACATACCTTTATCAATAACATATTGACTGGTATACTTTGATCTGAATAGAGTCAGTTGATAGAAGAATTTGTACAGTCAACCTATTGTATAATTATTTCATAGATAGCATACCATGAATCTCTATACATATATCATAACGTAGACATAAGCATATAACAGAGGTATAGCTTTTGAATAGGTATGAACCCATTTTATCCCGGATTTATATCCAATAAGCAGAATTTCGTGGAAATATTCCGATTTTGATCGAATCTGGCAACATAAAAACGATGTCAACTACGATATAGTGAAAGTTTGTAGCCGTTTTTGTGTGAAAATAATAAATTGCTTATGTTATTGCGTTATTATTAAGTCGTAAAACAAAACGTTACGTTTATATAGCTTTACACACCAGGGATAGGTACTGTGCTTCCAACATTATTATATTCTTTATAAATCGTACTGAGACTTATTTAAAATTAGATACTGGTTCTAAGCATTTAATCAAATATCTCACGTGGTAACAATAAAAACTTTTATAATGTTTTATGCTTAATGCCTTGAATTACGTGTTTTTGGCCTGAGGGGTAAACGTTGCAATTCGCTTGATGTTAAATCGTAAACGGCGATGCAGCTGAAGCTGTATCAGTAGGCATTATTATATGAGGGGCTTGTTCACTCTAGTCTTAGACACTCAAACTATATTTTTCAGGAAATAAGGATGCTGGGAGTGAGTTTCATTCTCTAGCAGTTCGCATACTTGTTATAAGAGTGACGCTTGGAGCGGCATATTGGCATATCTAATCTTGTATTTATGCTTTTATCATCTGCGTTAATTATCTAATTGCGAAAAGAAAATGTTATTTTTAAAAACGTGTTATTTTACAAAATGTGGTATTAATTTTTTTTGTTAAAAACGCTAGTCCCGAGGCAGTTTTAGCGAACGTGGAAAATTCCAACATAACGGGTTTTAAAAGCACCCAAACACTGTTATTTTTTCATGTTCTGTTACGTTCTCTTGTTGAATTGCTCTATATAATACCTTGTATTTTTATTTTTCTATAAATAGTCCTCGAGTGGCGACCACGAACTGGAAGACGCAGCGTAGGCCGGCCCCCCACAAGGTGGACCGACGACCTGGTGAAAGCCGCGGGGAGCCGATTGATGCAGGAGGCGAGCAGCCGCTCTAAGTGGCGTTCCCTGGGGGAGGCCTATGTTCAACAGTGGACGTCTTCAGGCTGTTGATGATGATGATGATGATAAATAGTAATAATATTGTATGGGTAATTTTTATACCAATACGTTACTGTAAAAGATAAATTTATGTAAATCATATCAATATTTGTATGTATTTGATTTGTTTTTAGATATGCTCGGCGTTTCCCTGCGAGATAAGACCCGTAATGAAGAGATCCACAGGAGAACTAAAGTGTCCGATATAGTATTTAAAATTAGCTTGACTGACATCCGATGGGGAAGAAAGCTTCTCGAGTGGCGACCACGAGTAGGAAGACACAGCGTATATAGGGTGGCCCCCCACTAGGTGGACCGACGATCTGGTGAAAACCGCGGGGAGCCAATAGATGCAGGAGGCGAGCAGCCGTTCAAAGTGCCGCTCTCTGTGGGAGGCCTATGTTCAGCAGGTGGACGTCTTTACGCTCATGATGATGATGACGATAATGATCAATACCTATTATGAAATTGAGTACTTATAAAATACATTGTGCATATTGTACAGTTTGATAATAAGAAAATGTTGTACTTAATTCTAACATGCATTCCGAAAATCTATGAACCGCAGCCGCTCATCATTAGTGCGGTAACAGGACTCGCTGTTTATTTAACAAACGCGTACTTATTGTAATTGTCAGCAATTATTTTACACACGTTCATATTCGAGTAGAAACGAAGGGAGAATAAATCAATTTATGTCAATAAATTAATACTCGTACATTACATTGATTTATTGCATTTTCTCTGAATTGCGAATTTTCCATGAGTGTTGAGCCACAGAAAACATTTACCTATGAAACAAAAATAGTTTTAAAATCACTGATTTCTTTGTATCGTTTTTATTTATTTTATGATAGGTACCAATGTGCTTATTTTGTACTTACTATAACTTTGAATTTAAGTAAAATTAATATCATTATTAATGAAATTAGCCAGGAAAATTTGTAACCCAGTAAGGATTTTTGGTTAATAGTTTGGAAGCTCATCACATAGTTACATGCCACGTCAGCGTGTGTGAATTGTATGTAGTATGAGTTTGTATATGCACTGTAATTTCCACACTGTGGCACATGTCTCTACAGTTTCATGGAAGCAAGTTAAATTAGCTCGAATTGGAGTCTGTCATTTTTGCGGCTGCAAAGAGAAAATCAATAGTTTCAGTTACTGGAAAAAGCATTATGTAGTTCAAGAACTCTATTAAAGATTGGGTACAACTTGACAGCTTGCCGGTAAAAGAAATTATAAAGTACAAATTCTCGTTGCTTACTTGGAAATGAACTAGTCAAAGCTCGTTTTCTGGATTCTATAGTTAAGTAAATAGGTAACTGAAGCAAAACGACGTGTAAACTCCGTCTCACGATAGAAGTCCCGCGGCCGCGTCGCCACATTCGCGCTACGGAATGTTGCTGACCTCTATATTTTAGACTCCCCAAAATTTCAATATGAAGTAATTTGTGAATATCGATTTTATTTAGTAAATAAAGCACTGTATAGGTACATATATTATGTATTGCGGTAAATTACTTATTTTCAAACTTAGTTCTACTTGTTGCCGCGGGAAATCTTTCGTGAGACGGAATCTAGCTTTAGCATTTGCAACTGACGGCCGAGGTAGATAGCACGCAAACGTAACCGCACACATTCAAAACTATACACAGACGAAACTATAGACAGATTTCCATTTCAACGGATTCCAATTTTACAGCTTCCCAGTTCAACAGATTTGTCTTTCTACTTATTATTAATTTTACTGATTCATAAGTGAATGAATTACCAACTTAACGAATTTCTAAATGTTCTAAAAAACTCCAAATTTGGTAAAACCCAGTTGTACGAATATCTATTATACTTACGGATTTCCAATTCAAAAGGTTCGCAACTAGTATAACATTATGCAATGTAATCCGCATTCAAGACGGCCGTACATCGTACAAGGCACCTTATAAGAGGGATCAAGTCCGCTGGAAAGAGTGGTAAAACTGCTCTTTAATGTAAAAGCGAAGCATCTTTAACCACAGTTTTACTCCCACGTTCGGCCGGCAGAGGGCGATATGTGCGCAGTAAAGTTAACTGCGCTCTCAGCCGCCTCCGACTATGAAAACCCAATCAAAGTTTAATGCGCCTCTTCAGATCCACATCCTTTATGGAGACTGGCGAGCTCTCATTAGCCTTTTAAAAGAGGCTGAGTTTTGATTGTGTGGTTTATCGCCTGAAGTGTCAATGTACGCTGATAGTCTGTTAGAGCTCCCGATTTTGATTGCGGTTTATACAACACGCTTGTATAGTAATCAAGTAGAGAATATGGCGTGGGAAAACTTATAAACAAAAACAGGCGCCAAGACTCAGTTTAAATTTATGTTTTGAGATCAAGTGTAGGCACCTTTATCATCATTATAACTATATCATCATTTTAGAAAAAAGTTTAAATACCTATCTTTAAGTATCTTTTATGATGTTCAAAGAAATAGATATAAATGATTTACGTAACGGTTCAGGAATAATTTGAAGAAAAGTTGGTTGCTTGATGTTGTGTACCTATCTTAATAATTTTGCGTGGATATTTTACTAGCTCTAGTAGTAAAGACAAAGGAGGTGCTCATCTGACGTCACCACAATGGAGGCGCTATTAATTATTAGCTGACAAAAGGCGCTCGTGGCCATGAGATATGTTCTGACTTGGAACAATCATCCACATCACGATCTGTTAACGAATAGGGTAGAAAATTTCAAAATAAAATGAAAGCAATAATTGAAAAAGTAAGTCAAATCGGGAAATAAATCACTAAGTTCCTAAAATATTTCATGTTTTCTGAAAGGGGCTGTCCCTTTCTCGCAAAACAGAGGTCATATGGAGCTTCCCCACAGTTACTATGAAAACACAATTTGTGACGTCACATGCTAAAGAGATTGTATGTAAACACTATGTAAAGCTATCACAGCTTAGTATCCTCATGAATGATGTACTATGAAGGTATAATGCTCCCGAACACGCAGGGAAACCATTTAATATATATTGACATTTATAGATCAATTAAAGTGGTAGACACACACACACACACATATACACACACCCACACATGCTATGTTAGTACCAATATAACTGATTTTCCTAAATTAAATTACTTATCTCATTTTTCAATGTTGGGTCTGTTACTCACATCTGACCTTTTCCCAGGTTTTGCTAGAAAAGGAATACGAGAATTTTTACAGCTCCTTTGCTCCGACCGCACATAAGCAAGACAAGTTTGGGATAATTTGAGAGGTTTTATCTTGATAGGAAGAGCTATTTCGGTTGCAGGTTATCAAGGTCGGCTTAGCATTCAGGACTAGAGGAATAGAAATATTAATGTTAGGCATGTATACACGAATGGCATAATAAGAAAGGCCTATACCCAGCAGTGGGACGTAAAGGGTAGATGATGATAACGATGATGTATACACTGGCCCATCAACTTTATTTAATCGGTGCGGTTGTTTCATTTTGACTAATACATACACAAGAATTATTATTTTGCGGTATATACTCGGGGTCGGTTTACAATTTTATTCTTCAGATATACTAACGTTTAGATACGTCTTAGTATTGACTAGAATCTATCCAAGGCTAGCCTGTAGAAAAAACTTTAATAGAGCTCAAAACCTACTCATCATCATCATCATCATCATCAGCCTGAAGACGTCCACTGCTGAACATAGGCCTCCCCGCATCACTTTGAGCAGCTGCTTGCCCCTGCATCCTGCACACAACCTAACTATCCATAAACAGCAAAACCTACTGCATACAAATAAATACCTAATTCCATTATGTGTTACGGTAAAAAGCAAGAAATCGTTAGGTGGCATCAGTGCCGCGTCATTTGACGCGCGCCGCCTGCTTTGGTTTACATACGCCACTCTAGCAGCGCTAAAGTCGCGTTTGTCACCGGGGTCGTTACTTCCCTACCATCCTCGCGTCTGCAGGAAGCTTGTGTTTATTAATGCTCAGTTCAGTCTGAAGTATGAAAACTCTCATAAGTTAGCAAGGTCTTTCTAGATCTTTTCATATGGATTTGTAAAACAAGCAAGCGTATTATGAAAATTAGGAATGGAAAACCTTCAGGTTCCGAGATGTTATTCTTCCTAACACTTTCTGTAATTTCTATAATATACCTAGCCAGTGGTCGTCATCGTTGTAGTCATCAGTCTAAATGGTAGTATATAGTAGGCACCTACAATAGGGTAATTTTACATAAGTCGCTACAGAATATTTATAGATAATGCAGTTTAGTCATCACGCTGATGTGAATGATCGAGCTCAGAAACAGCAAATTCAGAAACTCACTTTTATCAAATTTATCGATGATTACCCCAGACCTAATGTGGTGCGAAAACGTCGAATTAGGTAATAACACGTCGATAAGAAAAAGCGTCGTCGGCATAAATTGGTGCTGGATCTCCAGTGAGGCGCGAACACATTAACCGTTCGCCAACGACATATATTACGGGCATTTTCTTATCCACTCGTACTCGCGGCTGCAGAAACATGTTCACTCTTTCTATATGCCTACTTCTTAATGTCAAGACTGAAAACAGAGTGATTGTCTTCTATACATTGCAGTTATAAACACTGCCCACCTTTGTCTATGAGATGAGACTAATTGAGTGATTTTTAGAATCGGATGTTTATTTCAAATAGGTGTCGGTTCGGTGGGATCTGTTGAATGCTACTACCCTTTGACTCAATTCAAAATTTCAACTTTTACTTCACGTTTATGTAAAGAAAGATGCAATGATATACGATTGTAAAGCGCTTAAATAGCAACTAAAAACAAATAAATTACATGTTTTATATTTAATTTTTTTATATGTGAAAGAATGACGTGATGAGCTAGTCGTTCACCTATCCGTTCCGTCTCTGTTGAAATAATAATAGTCACGTTAATAAACAGTGTTTTAGAAAAGATGTGATAGGTATGTGTATAGGCAGCTTAGATATAGGACGTCGCTTGTGATGGTGCACGGTGGACGACATTTTTATTATAGGTCCAACTGAGCTCTGTCACCGCAAATTCTAACTCGTTCACTTATCTTTGCAGTGGACTGTAAGGGAGTGTGCGGCCCGCGCAAATGACGTGGAAAAGATGCGGGGATGACGCCCTCTTGATCACTAAAAGGCTCCACACACTGAGACGTCGACGCCAAGCGATGTGATGACACCTAGCCTCTTTCACTCGTTTAAAACCTCTTTGTTTTGGTTTGGAATTGGTAGAAGCTCAAGGTTGAATTAAGCATTGATTCATTATTTCTTTTGCTCTTTTGGGGATACCTCAGATTAGCGGTGGTAATCTTTTGGAAGGACTACATTAGATACTGAAATAAGTTTTCCACTATAATGCCACTAATGCTATTTTAAAATACTTAGCAATTTGCTTTGAATAAATACTGTTGTCATAAATTATCATGTCGTATTTATTATAGCGTTCATTAGCTACGGCTGTACTCGAACAACGGCTCATTGAGTCTTTGATGGCCGCTCCCGTCGTTTCCTCCCTCTAATGTTCTTTAATGCACTTTTCGTTATTCGTAAAATAGAAGGCTTATTATAGCCTCCACACCATATACTTAGAACTAACATGATTATGTTTGTATATATACACGTTTTTTATCGGAGCTGTATAATACACTTGATTAAAAGTCCTCTGCAAATAAAAAATATGCTTGAACAAGTTGAACTCAGTTGCAAGTACCTTCTATGATAATACGCTGTAAGACAGCATGACTAATAAATGAAGGTTGGTATAGTTCTTTCAAAAATATTATTAACGCAAAAACTTTTGGCCAAAATTAGAACTGATTAAAAGACGTAAAAGCAATCCCACAAGTGATAAAGAAGCTTTCAGCTGTTATCGTTTGTTAATCACAACAAAGTCAGCGCTAAGCGGCGCGGAACGTCGCCTGTCCCAGATAGACGCAAACAAATAGCTCTCACGCAAATTGAATACAAGATATAAATCTAGCATTCTCCTAATAACATGCGGTGGATTTCTCAGCGGGCCGTTTTATTTCAGCCCCACAAAGCCTGCGACCCAGTAAATCCGGCGATATCTCGGGAAATGCGACAGAGTGCCACTGGCGTTCGTTTCGCGACGCACTTTAAATTTCCCGACTGCGAAAGGATATCGCAGTGAAATTTAAAATGCCGACGCGAGTTCCCTTGTGGGGGCAAAAGTGCGCTCCGATGCGAGGTGCGGGCACGTCGCCGCCCGTAGCAGGAGTCTACGTACCAGTTAATAGCAGTAGGGATGCTTTGTAACAATAGCTATTTTTATTATTATATTATCACTTCATGCGTTAACTTCATTGTAACCCTACAGTATTAAGAAGTACCTACCTGCTTTAGTGATTTACAGACAGGCTTTAAGTACTTTTAGCGTTAAAGTTTTTGTGTGCAACCAATATAAGTACTCGGCGTTTTTTACTAATTTTTATTCGACGAATCCCATAACTTTTTATAAAATGAGTGGCAAAAAAGTAGACGGCCCACCTGTAAGTATAAATGTATTGAACGCATCAAAAAACAGAGTTTATGTAATAATTTAAAATATTCCGCTTTTAAACCGGTGAAACGTACATTGATGTGGAATACTACAGTAGATTTATGAATTTATTTGCAAACGATTTTATCATAATTATGTTCCAAGTTTCATTACTGCTTATACATCACACCGCGCTCACGCTTTACGTAATGTAGCCACTTAAACGTATCTCCGTTCTGTGATATGGGTGGCACTGATCACTATCAGTTTCAGAACTGAGAATTTAACGTTTTCATTAAACGCTGCTGGTTGTGCTTGGAATTTAACAGATAATTATAAAAGCACTTACATTATTGCACGTTGGACGCTTTCCTTAGATTTTCATTTAGTAATTAAGTACTGGCAGACCTCTGGCTTTGCACGGTGAAATTAGTTTCAAGCCCCCTGTTCAAGGGAAGAGGAAAGCGAGAAGAAAAAATATCTTATGCAACCTGGCTCTCTTTGTCCCATCCCATTGTTTAAGGGGAATTCTGGACGTTTTAGTCCAAAAATCCCCTTCCGGCATGCAAAGAAGATGCAAAAGGGATTTCTGGATAAAAATTCCAAAATTCCCCTTCGCAGGGGATTGTCTAAGGAGCCGGCTATATTATAGCTAAATTAAAATTATTTTAAGATAGATTTATAAGTTATAATAGTCATAAGTTATAACCATCAAGCCTCATCGAAATCGATCCAGTAGTTTCAGCGCACTGCACGTTCAAAGAGGAAGAAAAACGAACTTAACCAAAAAAAACCTACAAAAGTGCATGGTCAGTCGGACACCATAGTCATGACATAATGAATTAAATGAACCGGTCGGCATTCTACAGTCTAACCTCTAACCGTGAGCATGGTGCATATGCAACTGAATATCAGGAACTCAGAAATGATTTCAATACAAGCTGAACATTCATAAGGTGATTTAGGTAATATAAAAAACCTATTATAAAATTCTGTTACCCGATGACCGCATTTTATAGATAACTTTATATAAATATAATGCAGACGGTCATTATTATTGTTCCGCTCTTATTCTCGGCTACGTCCGCTCGTTGTTTCACTGCAAGGAGTCCAAATGGACGGGGAAATATGTTCTGCCAAGGGGTAGTTCAGGGTAGAGATAGGTATATCGATAGCACCTACTATTTTAATATCTGTGATAGCATTTAGGTTAGGTTTGATACAAATACTCATTAAAGTGATTACATTTCCAATTAAGTAGAGTTATTATATCGATACCAACAATGTTGTTCATTGTTTAGCTTTAAAAGTTTAGCTGATACATGTTGTGATAATACCTGACATAGGTATTATTTTTAGAAATTGACTGCTAATCCTAATCGTCTCCACGTCACTCCAGCGTGGCGTCTCTCAAAATATACAAGCATAATATTTTTAATTTATAATAATGTATTTAATAAATTGTTGTGAACATAATGTATAGCAACATTTAAATAAATATTATAATGGTGTCGATATGTGTTTGGAAATAAAAAAACAAAATAAAAACTTATCGATAGAATCTAATGGCTGATGTGGCCCACCCATTCCTAGTGGAGAGGAGGGCGGGTCAGAGTGGCTCGATGATTTATGGCCGGACCACGGTGCAGCGCCTCAGGCAATAGACACCCTCATTATGACAAAGGTGGTTTTTCCATCAACGTGTTTAATTATTCATTAGTGTTAGTTTTAATGTGTCATGTTACGCCTAACTCAGTTTTGACTTTAGTTTACGCTTAGCTTGATTAATTCGGATAGTATGGTTATCTGCTATTACAAGACTTAATCGCGCTGTATTGTTTATGTGGTTCATTTGCACTTTGCCCACCGATGAATACTATCCTAGTAAGTTATTTGCATTGGCCGTGACCACATGCAGACACGGGTGATTGCGAAAATACAAGAAATACATACCTTATTAACATAATAATCATCGTCATCAACTGGAAGATGTCCACTCCTAAACATGGGATTCCTCCATATAACGTCACTTTGACTAGCTACTTGCCTTTTGCTTCCAACGGATCTCCGCGGTTTTGACCAGATGGTCGTACAAGTGAAGGCATACAGCCGATAAAATATCTATTTCATGAAAAAAAAAAACTTACTGAGTAAATTAGAATAGAATAGAATAGAATAGCGTTTATTCAACTTCATAATAATGCTAAGTTACACAATACACAATAAAAAGCAAAAATACACACCAGGACCTTAATTAAGTTTTACATTATACTGTGCATATAATTTTTAAAAAAGAATTTTCGTGTTGAAGCTGAAAGGGCGTAAATTTAACTATTTTCAGTTAATAATAAAATAACAACATCACTGCAAAATGTATCAATGTGAGTAATAGCAGTATTAGGTTGAAGTCCGGTCGTAGAGGCGCCCCTAGCGCACGGATGTGGAACTAAGCGTTACTTATTGTTCTGTCCGCGCTAAAGGAATTGCCAGCGGATGCTTACTTCCACGGTGGATTTAAAACAGGCACTGATAAATCGCTACATTATCGCTAACAACGTTCGATTTAATTCCACGACGACGTGACAGCACGGACAGAGATGTGGGGATAAACGGTGAAAATATTGTAGGTGAGTACCTACTTGTTTTCTTTTCTGCTTTTAACAATTACAGTCGTTTAAGTGAAATGATTAGCAATGGTAAGCGCGCTTGCACTTGGACCAATTAGATATTTTTTTATGGTATAGGTAGCAAACAAGCATATGGCCTATGCCTATCCTATGGACATCTCATCTGTAACACTAGACGTGCCACTGATGCGTTGCTTACCCTGTGATAAAACTCTTTTGACTCTCCTTTGGCTGTTGAGTATATAATGATGATCTCTTCTTCTTCTCGTGTAGGCAAGTGGTCAGCCCTGGTGTCAGATTTTTTAGGCCACACAAAGGCTTCAGACTTGGCTTAACGACTACGATGATGATGAAAACTTTTTATATAATGTAAAGTGTATCCTTTGTCTCCGATAAACAATAAAGCCTATCGGCCTTATTAATAAACGTGGAGAGTGAATTAGTTACTCCAACTTTTGTATTTTTTTTTGTCATACGAAAATCAAACTTGATCGGAAAAGACAAAAGGAGGTTTAGCTAGTTTAAAGGTACTCCACGTATAAAGCCGTATAAATGCTTAACCGACACTTTTACCATTAAGGGTTATAAAAATTATCTTATACCCTACTGACATAAGATGTCTCTATATTCCACCGTGAAATTTGTCTGAAGAGAAAGGCGCAGACAAGCATAATTACCTGAAAAATTCGCGGCACCGCCAGCTGAGCGCAAAAATTAGATAAAACAAACTTTTCTCACTTGGCATCCTTTTAATTAACTTTTAGTTCAAGACTGTACCAGTGCTTTGAATAAAACTGACAGAGGAGAAGCTTTACGAAATCTTGACTTGAACAGTTTGTATTACAAGCTTTATATCAATATAGATTCAATAAACTTTGCAATGGGTTAGGTATGATAAATCTACTTACAATTTTATGTAGATGGATAAGAGAACCATTCCATTCCATTCGAAAACCATATCAGATATCAAGAACTGTGTGACATGATTGATTCACCACATTTTCCCGCGCTGTTTTGAAGAGGCTTTGAACTTTTTTACGAGGGACAAACTAAAGGTAGGCCCATCTGATGGATAATGGTCACTTTTATGGATATCTGTAACACGACTGGTAAAGCCAATGTTGTCAAGAAAACTTATTATTCTGTAAGCACAGAAACACTACTATATCGTTATCATCATCATTATCATCCTAACTGCTGCTTACCACTTACATCCATCAGTGCCACATGGTTTGGTTGCCGGTTCACCTAGCCTACGTTGCATACTTCAGTTCATGGTCACCACTCGAGAACTTTTCTTCTCCCTCGGTTGTTCTCTCCCACCTATAGATATACTAACATATATCTATGTATTATCTTCATGCATCACTTACAGAGAAAATAATTTGAAACAATCAGCAGTCGACAGTCCATAACGAGCAGTCATTCCAGTCGCGATGGGAATGGTGCAAAATTATGAGAAGCTTCAAATAATCATTAAACATAAACGCGTAATGGTTCCCCATCGGAATGATGGCTCGTTGCAGTTAACTGCCATCGTAATGTCTCAACACAATCTCTTCCGCGGGAAATTGTTGCGTTTTAGTGGCGTATTAATTAATTATAGCCTATTATGTCTAACAAGAACATGTTCTTTAACAGTATGTATATGAAGCGACGCGGTGGTTAAGTATATTTTCAACTGTTAATCATCATTTTGCCAGTAGACGCTTTTCTTACATTTTCTGGGAAGGCGACCTTGAAAAAAGCGGTTGTGCGCGGGGTTCTATTACAAAATTTAAACTATGTGTGACTATGGTTAGTTCGTCTTAAGCGGGTATTCACCCAAGTTTAATTATATCTTCTTTATTTACTAGTATCTCTGTCTCTACATACCAATAATATTGTATTTTTTAGTAATAAATCAAACTTGATTAATTGAAAGAATAATGTAAATATAGAATTACGAACATCGTGCAAGAATTAAATAGTAGACCGTCTTTTCATTTGTACCGTATCGATACTTAGTGAAAGGATTTCAAATGCAACATCAGCAATAGTAGTGGTATACTCAACTGTATAGTGTTAGTTAATGGAGTGGCAGTGATGGGGCTTTCAAATAGTTGTGAGCGACCCTCACAGGCAAGTGCTCTTCACTCCAGTGCCGTGGCTAAACACTCTGCACCCTGATCACAAAGTTCAGTACTGTAACCCTCTTCATTTGGCAACTAAAATAAATAAATAAATAAATATGTGTGGACATTTCACACAGCGCCATCTAGCCCCAAACTAAGCATAGCTTGTACTATGGGAACCAGATAACTGATACAATACTTATATACATTTTTGTTTGTAAATACCTACATAGAATACAATATAACACCCAGACACAGAACAAACATCTATGTTCATCACGCAAATGTTTGTCCTGGGTAGGAATCGAACCCACAGCCCTCGGTTCAGAAGGCAGGGATACTACCAACTGAGCTATCGGGCCTGTCAACTGTTTTATCTTCATCAGGTACATTTCAATAAATCGGTATAATTTTATTCCTGAATGCATATACGCTGATCTATGTTATAAAGTCATTTGTGATTTACTAGTTGACAAGGAACGAAATACATTCGAGGTTATTGAGCGCTTAGGAGGTTTGAACTCGTGGAATGATTTTAAAGTGTAAACCACATTTAAGGTATATCTACATATTATAGTCCTTAAAATTTTAGCAACCAGCAGGATTTGAACCCTCGCCCTCCAACTCACCGGATTGGACGCTCTTCCAATTAAGCTATGGTCACCTGACCTGGCCCCATGGTGACCCGCCTGACCGCTAGCTGCAAAAATCTTAAGGGCTAGGTGTTTGACTAAGCAATCACGTTCACAGCAGGCAATTTTCAGGACTATAATATGTTTAAGAGGTATGAACATGGACGTATATCATCTAGTATTTCCATAGGTTTGAGAATAAATCTTATATACGCAAAGGGAAGTATAAAATAAAGTCGATTTAAAGGTTCTGGGCGTCGTCTCCATTACTTCATATCTAGTTAAAAATATGTTAAATCTTTAGATAAGGAGCTAATCTTAAATAATAGAATCCACGCATTCCTCATCAGAAAGCCTAAAGAGCAAATGCCTAGAGTTCTCTATTACCTAAAATGTAATTTGATTAAAACTGGAAACTCTTCTTAAGCGAATGGTCTAAAATACAATAAATCCGCATTGGGGAAACGTGAGAAAATAATCATGATTCTGATAACACTATTATTTGAGAAATTAGACTTTATTACAATTAGTAGGTATAGGTTAGGTATTTATCACGAAAAAGGTATGACTATCATGAAAATCTATTCGAGCCTGCATTTTGATAGCAAGCAAATTACGGTCCTAGTCAACAATCGGTTCCAATGAAACCACCAGTGTTGATCGTACCGTACACGGCTGGTGACCTATTAGAGCGACCACTAACTGGTGCGTCCGGGAGTCAGTAACCAACCCACAGCTGAAATGCTCCGGAACCCGCTCCACCGTAAAATCAATTACTTTTAGACTAATCACCCGACGGGAAGGGTCAACCCATCACGGGCCATCGACTGAGTAATTTGGTGGTAGCTTGGTTTGCTGATTCATACAATACCTTTGTTGGTTCCAGTGAGCGTTTCCAAACACAAACAATGTCAGTAGATATGGACTACAATATGTTACGGCAGGTAGAGCAATCAAATTCTCGTTACAGTATCTATTCGTATTTTGTTAGCTACATATTGGTGTAGTTGGAGTAATACCAGTCGAAATGTTTATTTTATCGTTTCGTCTCAGATGCGCGAGTGTGTGTGGTAATATTGTCAGTTTCATTAGGGATTTTCTGGCCTGAAAAAATCTCAAATAAAGACCTCCTTCAGCGATGCCATGAAAGTCCAATAAACAAAGCGCCGTAAATGGAATTGGATAGGCCACACGCTGCGAAGGGATCCAGACCATATCTCCAAACAGGCCTTGGACTGGAATCCACAAGGCAAGAGAAAGCAAGGCCGTCCGAAACAAACCTGGCGTCGCTCCGTATTGGCGGAAGTGAAGAGCATTGGCAAAACATGGTCTGAAGTCAAGCATGAAGCCCAAGATAGGACGAGTTGGAAAATCACTGTGGATGTCCTTTGCCCCACCCAGGGGACCTAGGAAATAATCATCATTATTGTCAGTTAAAAAAAAAGAAATGACGTTATAATAAATACATTTTAATCTTTTTTCCTTGTCTGGATATTACGTGTTTCGCAATTTAGGTTCGGTATTCAAATCTATTTTCACATTGTTCGGTAGTATCCGAGTTCAAATTGAAATAGAAGAAACGCAGACGTTTGAATAAAATGTAGAGCAATACATCAAACTTCTTGACGGGTAAACTAACTCAACTTGAAATTGAACATTAAAACAAACCAGAGGAGGTACTGCCGTATTAAATTTAACGAGATATGAGTTACAACGTTTCACGGTTTCAATTTGCAAGTTGCCTTGCCTTGGTGTTTCCGTAATAAAGGCCTATCGGTCATTCAGTACTAAATCTCGGCTATATTGATGCTTGGTTACAATGCCATATCGGATTACATCAATATTGATTCGAGCTTGGTAATCTTGGTATATGGTAGACTGTACTTTACTGATGCCTGGACGGTCTCATCGTTTAAGGTCCCTAACGAGCGTTAAACCCCTCGAGTTCCTCTTTAACTGCAAGCGAAGTTTACCTGCGGGTCGGTAAACACTCGCCCACGTTTGGTCTCCGAATTGTGATTCGCAATCTGTAGATAGGAAGAAATTCAAAGAACGTGTGCTGGCGTCGTGTAACCTGAGGGAAATGAAGCAGGTGCTGGATCATCTAAAAAGAAATTGTTACGCTGCTAAAACTGTATTTTGGTTTGTAATAATAAAAGACTACTCTGCCATTGCGGCAAGCCAGCAACTGTAATGTTTACCTATCTTGTAGCTTTCAAGGCGGTAGCGTGCTTCTTTTTTGTCTTTGTAGTGGTGGTGTTAATTTGTGTTTTGTTTCTATTTATCAAAGTAATAGGCAAAGATAATAAAATAATATAATATAATATAATATAATAAATATGTGGACAAAAGAAAACACCGAATAGCTATTCCTCTGTTATACATTGTTTATTAAGGGTAATCTTTAAAGTAAAGATCTGTAATTGTAACCAGACGCAAGTACAAGTTAAACATTGCGTGAAAAAGGATATAGCGGGACAAGTGTAACGTCACGCTTGAACAAATTGATGTTCGTAATGGCCCCCATTACACACATTGTGTGCGCCCGATCGAGCACGAAGGTCGCCGGCTCAGGACTCACCCGGGATCACCGTTTAAAGAAAAACTTATGAAACATATTTTTTGGTTAGTTGAAAAAATAACAGTTGTTTGATGAAAAGAATTTGTAGGTGTAATTTTATTTCAACAGGTCAACCGCCGATGAGTTACACGGAGGAAAAAATAATAAGGCACAGTATGATTATACAAAATTCGTTGTCATCTAAAGGTAACACAAGATATGGATTTCATATACGAGTGTGAAAACGGATGACAAAGCAAAAAGTCTTTTTGTATGGTTTCGATTTCGCATAAGGGTAAATCTTTTATTGAACCCCATGCGTGTATTCAGGTACTTTCAATTCCTTCTTTTGATGATATCTTTTCAACCTCAGCTGCTGCCATCACGCAGTAGATTACACGGGTTGATTAAAATCAAGAGATACGAATTTACTCCATTTTTTTCGCAATACAATTATGTGATATTAGGAACCTAACAGTAATCATCTACCATATAGAAACTCCTCAACTAAAAGTAGGTAAGTAGTACTTACAATAAGTTATTGTGTTTGAAATCACAGGTATATTACGTATGTTAGTACCTGTTAGCTGTCAGTTGATGAAACTATGGGCTTTGAAAATAAGTAGGTAGGTATAGTAAGTACCTAATGTGTTTATCGCATTTCTTATATTTAATGAGCAAAATATTCTCCAATCTTATCAAAATTAACTACAATAATCAACAAAAATAATCCGTTACTAAGTGTACTTAGTGTCAAAATAAGGATCCATAAATATTAAAATGTCTAAAAATCTTAAAATGAAAAATCTATATAAAAACAGAGTTAAATCTGTCATCTGTATTGGTACCCTAAAATCTGTAACGATACAGATAAATCTGTATATATGGCAATACTGATGTGATAAGCCAAAATTTGTACTGTAATGAAACTCGTGGCTCCTGAAAAGGTTATACGTAGTTAGAGTGCGTGTTTTGCAAAGTTTTTTTTAGCTTGATTCTGTAATTCCAATGCCTACAACTAATTTAAGTTTAGTTAAGTTTTGTGACAACGGTGAACATCGAGGCGCGTAGAAAAACGAAAGCCTTGTTTAGCGAGAAGCTGGCAGATAAAAGCTATCTTGAAAAGTCTGTAGCCGCAGCAAACTTAGCAACTGTCTTCAGGTGGGATAAGGTAAACTCGATTAAGGAAAGGAATAAAAAAGTGCTTCGGCGCTGTGTAGGAATAAGAAATCGATGCAAGTTTAATTAACCGTTGTCGGAGTGCTGTGATGTTAAGCTATAAAATGATGCACAAAGTTGTTTTGTTTTTTATTCGATAGTAAAGAAGTTGACAGTGTTAAGCATGGTCCTTAGATATACTTTGAAGAGTAGAATTTCGATGAATACGGTTAAATTCAGAGAACCCTTAACACGGGTAGCATAAGCTGTAGAAATCGACATATCTTACTCGAGAAAGCGTTAGACCAATGAAAATGCAACTAAAGTATATGACGTGATCTGCGTGATTGTTTATAGGTCAGCCTTTTAGTTTGGAGGTCTAAAATGACAGTCGATTTTTATTTCTTCTATCCTATTAATCTCCTAATGTTAAATCGAAAGTCACTGTTGTCGTAGCTACAATGCTGTTCATCATCTGATAGATGGATGTATGGTTCAGGCTGATGCCTGAAGACGTTCACTGCTAAACATAGGCCTCCCCCAAAGAGCGGCCGTTAGCTCCGCATGCCTGCGCATCAAATATAATAACAAAATTTTCTGGAACTTGATTTAATGTAATCCAATGCATAGATGAACTCTGCTAGGTAAGTGAACAAGTTTACAACCCCTTTTGGCCTTATTTGCGAGTTGCGCTGACTTGGTCAGAGTTTCAGCGCGGAAGCTTGTTATGTTACTTCTGCGGTTTCAGACTAGATAACATTGTGCTAATGATTTAAAATATGTCGTGAACGAAGTTCTGTTACGCCGATGTAAATGTTTACATGTCAGGGTCAGGAGCTATCGGCTGAAACGAAGATAAATAGGTATATCTACCTACTATAGGTACAACTAGCAGTATAGTGCAGATAGGGACTTACTAGTTTATAATTCGTGATGTCAAAGTCTATGAAACAACTTAGACATATTATTGGATCGGCGTCCTTCCATATGCATCAGAGTGGATGACGGTGACGGTGGTTTTTGGCCTTCTTTAGCATTTGGTGGTTGATTCGTTTCCATGAAATAAGCGGCTGTATAATATGCACGGGCTTTTTTTTTCTGTTGTAGTTAGTTTAAAAATTTCCAGCCACAGCTGCATAAAAGTCGGTTCGAGCAACAGCTCTAACTTATTAGTACAATAATGTAATAGTAGAGGGCTATTTCACAATATAAGGTGTTCCTTATATTGTGAAATAGCCCTCTACTATATACTACTGCTGGATAATGCAAGTAACACCACACATAAATTATAACTAACCAGAGAACCTATCACCAACGAAGTTGCCGATAATATCACGAACAGAAGACAAATTACCCACGCATGTCGTTCCTATAGTTTACTTACACGCATGTGAACTCTTGTTTGCTTAGGGGAGCATTTAGCTAAGTGAAGATCGCACTTAATGTTGCAAGAGGCAAATTTGCACACCCCTGTTTGATTAACTACAAATTCTGTCTGTTTTAGACCATACAGTCAATAGTATGAGTATATTCCTATTGTGTATACACCTGTACGCATCCGCAATAGGCATGATGACTACTATTAAAAATGAACAAGTAAATATTACTTTCATAAAGAAGATTAAAAATGAATGCAATAATTGAAAAAATAAGCAAAATCGGTAAATAAATCACGGAGTAATAAGCTTTTAAAGTTTCTACAGGAGGCATCTCCTGTCCCTTTCTTGCGAAACAGAGCGCCCCCACAGTTACTATGAAAAATCTACTCATGACGTCACGTGCCAAAGATATTGTATGAAAGCTACCACAGCTTAGTAATAAGGTACTATAATGACCTTCCTCTGACGTCACTGGTCGTTTGAGCTATCTCTTTCTATTCCGGTTTTTAAAATGCTTGTAACTTGGTCATTTTTTGAGATATTTAATTTTTGTTTTCATAAATGTTTATCTTTTGAGGAATATAATTGATTTATCAAAAAAAAAAAATTTAGTCATCATACCTATTCTCGAAGAATGGGTTTGAATGATACCATTGCTCTAATTGATTTTTCGAATTGCACTGATTCGTTGTTATTTACCTGTGTATAATCTGGTTGTACCTATATTGCCGGAATTATTTTATTCCCTTAAAAAATTCAAAAACTGTCTTCTTTACTAATAAACACTACATAACAGTGGAATACATGTTCAGAGTTTTCTTTTTTTATACAGTACATGTTTATTTCATATTTAATAGAGTGAAACAAAATATCTACCTATTATTGTAGTAGTTGTAGTAAGAAGGTGTAGGACTCTTGCATAGAACTCTATCATCACTCGGAAGACTATGCGTGTCATTGAAAAACGAGCCTGACGAAAGCACGATAATATTGTGATCATTAGCACCATTACGTCTAAGAGCCGATTTCACCAAAGTAGAATAAAGTTTTAAGTATAACTTTCCAAAAACAACCGAGTTACTTACACGAGTATAAACCTTATACCATCAATTTTACTCCAACTTCAGTTGTAACCAGTAGCGCTATAATTGGAATAAAATTTATTCTAATTATGTAAAATCGGGGCCACATATAGTGGGAGTGAGAGAGCAATAGAAATGTCTGCTTTTTAGACCTTTTCTTCATTGAAACGCGTAACCATTAATTAATTAGCTGTTGATCCGACTTTCACAGCATAATTATTGTGACATCAGTCATTATAGAATCAAACCCATTGCGCAGCTGCTCTGTGCAATAATAGCTAGTTCGAAAATCCTGTGTCACACATCACAGCGTGGCAATACGGCAATATCACGTGTCGAAACGTCCAGCTGCGAGGGTCGTCGTAAACCGGCTCCGACAATATTTTCCAATTATTGACTCCGCCATATTGTCCCCGGCTGTGTTCAGCTGTTATTACCACTTCATAGAAATGTCGCTAAGCCGTAATATATCTCGAAGTTCTCCGATCTTTACTAGTCTATAAATAAGAACTCACTACTTGTAATTGATAGCTTTTATTTATAAGAGGAAACATTTGAAATTATATAAAGATGAAGTATTTTTTTCCTTATGTATTCGAAACCGAATAACCGGCCAAGTGTGAGTCAAATTCGCGCATGAAGAGTTCCGTACCATTTATCCGTAACGAGCAAAAAAATCACGTGTGTTTTATGGGAACCTCATTAAATATTTTTTTTAGTACTTTTTGTTATAGTTATAGCAACAGAAATACATCATCTCGTTCTCTACTAACAATACACAGGAAAACAATGAATCTATCATTGTTTTCCTGTGTATTGTTTATCTCATTGGTGAAACAATAAAGAGTTATCTCTCTATCTATCTATCTATCATCTGTGAAAATTTCAACTGTCTAACTGTCACTGTTCATGAGATACCAAGGAACTTATATACGTATACGTATAACTTCCCTGTGAGATACATACAGCTTGGTGACAGACGGACAGACAGACATAAACAGACGGACAGCAGAGTCTTAACAATAGGGTTCACTTTACCCTTTGGGTATGGAACCCTAAAAGCGTCTCTGTCTGCTTGGATCCCCTGAATCCAATTTACATTGGTCATCGCGTGCTATTTTATAAGTACTACTGCACTACTTAATGATAACAATTATTAATATATGCTTTTACATTTCTATGGCGGGTTATAAAACAAGCCAGCTTTACACATTTTACGGGTTCCTTAATCGTTCCGAATAACCCGGAGTAATTTCTCTAGTGGGAATGTTGCCTTTGATGTTCCATGGCGTGGAAAATGTGGTTACTGACTTTACAATTTCATTGAACTGATGCCAATATAATATACGAAATTAAACATTATCGGTTACCGGTAAACTTAATTTTCAGTAATTTTGGCGGAACCAACTCTTTTATAAGAATAGGCTAGGCTAATGCTTTTATTTTCTTATATTTTGGCTCCACACATATTGTATTTAGCCAGTGTCAAGTATTGTAATTTTTCATCATGTTAATAGAATATTTCACGTAAAGTCAAGTCTTAGTCATATTCTAGTCTAAGTCATGCTCCAGTAAAGTGGTGGCAACTTTACTAGAAGCTTCTATGGAATTTTGGAAGCGAAAAATCACGTTTCACCACATTATATCTCTTGCCCACACCCATGCTTGTAATTCAGCACTTAATGGGTAAAACGCCACCAATTTAAAGACATTAACACTGGAAAAAGCAAAAGTTTTGAGAAATAATACAATGCAACGAACTGAACTTTTCCGCGTTTCCGCTCCAAAAAAACAGGCTAACCGCCGCCGCTGGTTGAAAATGCATTGTATTCTATCTGTGATATTCTCATAAACGGTACAAGCATGCTAAACTGTCTCCGGCTCATTAATTTCCATACAGTAAACCCTTCCGCTGGACGTAGCTTTTTTGATGCTCTCCTAATGTCTCAAGCCGAAGCTCGGACCTCAGGTATACCCTTGAGCTAGTTACCTCTCACTTTTAACGGCTGAACGCCTTATGCATTTGCTACGGTGATGCTGTAAAGGTCAGCATAGATCAACCTGATTAAATAACAATAATAATGCTAATTTCGTTCATGTTTCGACAACGTCGTGGACGCAAAACGTAGAAGTCTAATTTTAATAAATCATTTTTATTGATATTCATGATTATGGAAAAAAAAATCAATTTCTAAGCTCCTTATTTACAGGTGTGATGAAAACTCCTAATAAGTTTTCTGTGCGAATGGTAAGTAAATTGAGTTGAAAAAAGTTAATACTATGGTTAATGATGGCATGACGTAATACGTCTTCTCTTATTTAGACATAATGTCAATAAGGAAACACATTAGCTCATTATGTAGACATTAATTTTATAGCTTGATCTTAAGATAAAACCTTACAAAAAAGTGACCTGTAAGTAGGTCCAGTCCACCCCACTTATGGATAAAAAGAATTTGAGTAAGCGAAATTTTTTGATTCGCATTAAAACGTAGATAATCGCTAAGAACACTCCATAACTTGGTAATTGCTTTTTACCTCAGTGAGTCCGTGCTTTTAGTCGGATTGCTTATTTAGTTAATGAACTTCGGAGCCTCGAAGTTTTTGCGTTACGCTCCATTAATAGCTGAGAATCATCTCAGAATTTATTGGGCTGTAGTTACGGGTCAAGGTAAGGTAGAGAACCCGGATATTTTTAATGCCATATGAATCTCGAAATCTCGTATTTACTTCATTAGAGCTATGAAGATTTTATGATTTGCAGAGGTTTTCGTTCAAGGGTTGCTGTACCCTATAGTGATAACGAACTTGACGGATATTATATATATTTATACAGTGTTAGGGTTAGCCAAACGTGGTGGGCGTGTAGAGGGATCTATTCGGAAAATACAAGTTTGCGTAAAAGCTGCTAGGTGTATTTTTATTTTATTAATTCTGCTTTACCACAGACACCTGGGTCCGTGCTCTTTGTTAATATTATGTATTTTTATTTATTTATTTATTTTTATTTTAGTGAGTAAGTGTAATAACAGGAGGGGACAATAACCTATATTTTTTATATAGATTTTGATTTGTGCATACACCGCGAGCAGCGCCCATTCACGAGCTTGACGCATGCACCAGCCATTGCCCTCCTCAACCATTTTTGAGGGAAGAGGAGGACCCGACGTTCGACGCCGCCGCTAGAAGAAGCTTTTTAGTGAGCGGGAGTGCTCCTGGTGTACACAATAATTATTTACATTCTGGTTTGGTACCCTTATTACTATTTTGTTCATACGAGTGGGATAATTGGCAGGCTCTTTTGAGTCCGTCAATGATCCCGCTCGTACTTGTCATTGTCAGCCGCTAGGTGTTCAAATAATTCATCGTTTTTTGTTTACAATTGTCTTATTTCTTTGGTATTGTGAAGATCTATCTAAAGGTGCCTTGAATAGACCAAAAATACACTTGAGATGATTTAGTTAAACTCATTATTTTCAGTATTTTTTATACGGCACGGACGCATAAGCTAGTCAAAAATTTTTGACCGGATCACATGTAGAAAATCTAAAAGAGCGTATTGTGAAGTTTGATCGAAATGTCGTTCCGCTATGATTCAACGAGTCAGGTAACATTTTGGACATGTAAAAGCGCGGGTACACAAAAGAATTTCAATTTGGAAGCGTATCGCGCAACCCTTTTCAACTTTACAAAGTAATTTCCTGACGTAAAATTGATTTGTTGGCTTCGTGGTTTTCGTTTGGTGTGGCGACCGCTGTTTAATTAAATTGAAAAAAATAATTTAGCCAGCTTTCTTCAGGTAATTGCAGAACCAACTCGTAAATAAAGTTTGAAGGGTGTTAATTTGTTTAGCTAAGCTATTATTTTCTAGATACCTAATATGAATTAAAAGCAAACCTCATGCTCTTGTCTTAAGATAAAATAATAGTGATCGCCAATATTCATTAGCTATGCATTGATTTATGTGACCAGTATCAAACTGCTACCAAAAAACATCAATAATGATGATCAACTATTCAAAAGTCCTCCGAAAAAAGCTTTGGTCGATCAACATAACTGTGAAAATATTATCTTTTTCATCATCATCATCAAAAACCTGAGGACGTCTACTGCTAAACCTATGCCTCCTTT
Source organism: Ennomos erosarius (assembly GCA_963580505.1). Taxonomy (NCBI): domain Eukaryota; kingdom Metazoa; phylum Arthropoda; class Insecta; order Lepidoptera; family Geometridae; genus Ennomos; species Ennomos erosarius. Next base: position 7,257,147 of record OY756996.1, on the reverse strand, counting down.
ACAGAGCTATTTTGAGCGGCTATCTGCCGCTCAAAGCGGGCCGTAGTTTTCACCAGGTCATCGTGTCTCCAGTTCGTGGTCGCCACTCGAGATCTTTTCTTCCCCATCAGTTGTCAATTCTACGAGAGATGTGGCCTGCTCATCGCTACTTCAACTTGCTGATTCTAATCTAATTCTACTTAAATCTTATTGATTTTCTTAAATATATTGTAAAAGTTTCAAAATCTCCGAGCAATTGAGACACACTCTCAAGTTTTGTATCGATACCGGATGCTTGCCAAAGGAGCGATGATAATTCAATATATTAACATCTCGGCGTCGAAACTCGAGCCAGAGTGACGTTAATATGACAAATAATTTCCTTAGAAGCCTACCCTGGCGTGCGAGGAAATGCGTTGAATATGGTAATCATTTCCCTGGTGCCTCGCTCGCTACCGCCACTTTAAACTTCGGAATACTTAGAGATTTCTCAGCATGTGCGTTGAAATACTTCTAATGTAAACACATTAAATACCACTTGGGATGGTTTTACAGCAAAACCGATTTTAGTAGATTACCAAAATATATAATAGTTATAAACTATGCAAGTGTAATAAAAACTCCATATAACTTTGCCAAAACATTGTATTCTTTATAGGTTCTGAGTTCTCTGTTCCTTGTTCACGAATTCACCATTTGACAATAATAATATTAGTACACGGCAACAGAGACGTTTTCACTTTAATATCTAACTGCTTACAGGGTTTACTAGCCATGTTGTTCCCCTGCCAAGTTTTTTCCAACTTGGTGCAAGAAATCGCGAGTTTTTATTACGAATCCAGAATATCTTTGACAATCAAATCTCAAAATAAATTGAAACCTATCACAAGTATTGACTGCAAAAGCAAGTTGTTATATTCATCATAGTAGAACATTTGTAAAGAAAAAATTCATCACCATCATCAACAGCGTGAAGACGTCTATTGCTGAACATTAGGCCTCCCTAGAGAGCGCTACCTTGAGCGGCTCCTACATCCAACAGCTCACAGCAGTATAAACCAGGTCAAAAAAAAAAATTAAGTATAAAAATGTATTCGATTTTATTCAGTACAGTCTTATTTAGTCGGAGTAGCTCATTTTGTGCGCGGTTATCGCATTTGTCGCGCTGTCCCCCGAGGCGAGAGATCGGCGCAACACGCGACATCGCGCGACAACTTGCGGCGTATGACAAAATGTCGAGACCACGCTGTGCACATGCTAAATTACCGCTTTGGCTTTTATAATTTAGAACCCATCTTTTATTGTTTTGTTTACATTGCGAACTGTTTGCATGAGGTTCGGCGAAAAGGAATTGTTATCACAATATCCCGGATGATTCAAATGCAATTTTAGATTTGTTTAAGTTCTATCTTAATGTTTCACTAGTAGACAACAATTGAACGTCAGAATCAATTTTCTTGGTCCAGTAAAGCTTGTTTTTTTGTCATTAATGTAAAGCTGCCACAGTTCTGCAAACAGAATTATGACATTTGTGGTAAATGGATTTTAAGGTGTCGTTTACGCATTTTGATATTTTTGAGGTATTATAATGATTGGATGCATTTACGAAAAATTGGCAAAATTAGGCTTGATAATAACAAGTGTCTCATAAAAAGATTGTATTCATCCATACAGGTTTTCATACATAAAATTTCTAATTTATTTTTGTATACTATCTTATTGTTTGATTTTGTTCAGTACCTAATTTAGAATTGCGCGAGTGAGATAGAGGATTCAGGTAGTAAGAGGTTCATATTATCTACGACTCTATGTGTCATCAACAGCCTAAAGATATCCACTGCAGCTGAACATAGGCCACGCAATATGAAAAGTTGAGGAGAAATTACGAATATTTATACTATTTATATCTGCTCAACACATAAATATTTCAAAACTATGATGATAAACACTCTATTTTCCCCCAGCTTCGTTTAAAAGCAAACTCCTGAGGCCGTAACTAAAGATTAGGCCAATTTCAAGTGATATCCGCCATGTATGTGACCCATTTAGGAGGGGAACGTGGTAAATGGTTTTCTGAACATCGTCGCTGTCTCTCGGGACCTTTATTATGGCGTTGGAATCCGAAAATACCGTTTACGGAATATGTGCTCCGTGACTTTGTCGTGCGGTTCCGTTATTTACGAAAATTAGAGGCATTTTTGGAAGGTTATATATGTAAATTAAATTAAAATTAAATTAAATTAAAACGATTTAGCAAGGGCTTAATATGTTCTCATATCTGCCAGTCAGTAAAAAGCAGCCAAAATGAAATAATGCATATTCTTTTTTACATGATAAAATAAACCATTTTGACATGACGTTAATTTTTAATCCATAGAACGATGCATGCAGAAAGTGACCAAAACAAAAACAAACCGTCGCTAAGATTCTTTGTGTGCTGTGGTATCCTACAAGAAACCATACCCATTTACCCAACTGCCAAAAGTTACACATCCTTCAAACTAAACAAACTATTGCAAAAACATCATATAGTCGTTACAGTTGCATAAAAATAAAACCTGGAGTTTGAGTTCTGAACATTTTCCAGCTCAATAATATAATCTTTCGTCGCTGATTGCAGGCCCTTTTACAGGACAGTAGCATCTGTTATGATGGTATAAGGTTGGTAATGGTTGGTTGGGTGGTGGATATAAGACAAAAGGGTAATGATTGTCGGAAGCGGGACCATCTGTTGGCCTCCATAGACATTACGACGGCGGGCGGCGACGCGATCTTCAGCGTGGCTTCAGCGGGCATCACACTGAGACGTACCATTGGGACATTTTTGACCACTGTTCCGTCATAACCATAGTTTTGTATTATATTTTATGTTACTATCTTTTATGATAAGATGAGTTAATTTTAATGTAATTTTAGAGGTGATTTACCTATTGTGTCTTGTGTTTTATGTGAGAGGAGTTTGGAGTTTTTGGCAATAAGTAGTTATATAGTTTGTTGTGTTAGCTGTATTATAGTGAAAATAGCAATAAGCTGTGATTCTTAGCTAAATAAATAAATAGTTTATCGAAAGGTAATTTTCTTTGTGTGACCACTGTTTCTAAGAATACAACTTGTGGGTGGGTAAGAAATGTTCTTAAGCGGCATCCATGAAACGGATGATAAGATTGGTCTCCAACGAACTATGTGGACCAACGAACTGGCCCCAACCAGAACGTCATTGGATGCAAGATGCAAGTAGCCGTTCAATGTGGTGTTAGAGATTTCAGGGAGATAGCTAAACAGTGAAATTTTCTCGGCTGATGATAAAGTAGGCTTTCAGGATGGGTCTTGGAATATTATGATTGAACTTGTTTTTAAATGTTAATAAAAATACGTATTTGGTTAAGTACTTACTTTGCTAATATTATCAAACTATGCAACACGTATCAAACGATTGTGAAGACAAATATTGCCTCGTCATAAAAATAAGAAGCTTTTCTAACAACTATTTCCTCCAAGTGTATCATCGTCTTGTTTCGGACAACATCGCTCGTTATTATATCTGTTATCTCTCCAAGTCCATTACTGTCGACGGAGTATGTCCTTACGCATCATGACTGCGGATCGCTTAGGGCATCTCTCGGATACTCTTGGTTTCAAGATTTAACAGGAAATATTTGGAGCTATGTTTGTTAACAGACTTAAAAAAGATGACACTTGTCCACCTTTGTTAAAATCCTCAAGGCCTTATCCTAGTCTGAGTAGGATGAGGCCTTGAGCACCCAAGAATGTCTACCTATTATTATGCCCCTGCTAAATTAGACACATTGCTGTTAAATTTTTATTTTATTAATTGCCTCCTCTTTACAGTACCTACTCCATATCTTTCTTACTAACTTTTATGCTGTAACTATTATATTAATAATAAGATTAATAATATATGAGTTGCGAGCTCATCAGTTATTGCGTTAATTTTCTTTCTATGTATTTTTTTACTTTCTATACTTCTAATGATGATTTAAGTAAGTACTAGCAATTTATATAGGTACACACATTTTATAGTCTTAGTTCATCAATGACTTTATAAAGAAGTTTTAGCCTTTTGAGTCTTAAAAAGGTACAGGAGGCTTACCACAACCTCTCATAGCATTATTACTTCAATCATACTTTGATAAATGACATAAAAGTAAAAATACTGTAATGTTATGGTAATGTTGTTGACGCAGAGCAGTTGTCACGTTAAATCGTTCACTCAAATACATCAGGTTGACACCGACGTGCGACAGTGATAACGCTATATAAAAATGTAGATGTCTCGTTCTCACGCAGGAATACTTTATAAGTTCATGGTACGAATTCGAACAATATTATTGTAACCTTGAATCATTACTGTCACGAACGAACCATGATGGTTTTTTATTAGTTTGTGGTAAGGGCCCAGGTCAAGATTGTTGTGTAATGAACTTAAAGGCTTTGAGTGCTAAGTTGGTAAACCTCTCCATGGTTTCACCAGACAATAGCTCATTGTTAGGCAAGCCACTTCAACACATACCGGTGAGATATGTCTTGGCTGCCGTGTTTTACTATATACATATTATGGTTACAACGTACGAAAAGCTGAGGGCTATAAACATAAAAAAACTGTGTTATCATTATTGGTTACTAGGTCCCCCCCATGGTTTCCCTCAAAACCAACCAGTCTTCAAGGGGTTTTTTTTTCTCTGGACATTAGTATCCTATATTGTTCCCGGTAAAATAAGCATCCCTTGTACAAAATTTTATCCAAATCCGTTCAGCCTTATTGGTGCGAAAGTAACACAAACAAACATACAATGAGAGACGTTTCACTTTAATTATATTAAAATGGAGCCAGCTGCCCATCCCCAATCCCTGGTTATCGCAGAAAATTTTGATGTACCGTGGAATTCTCCGAGTACCGAAACGCCTGCCGAGAAACTGCTGATGATTTAGGTATGTCAAATCTTTCCCCTATGATAAATATTTGAAACTACAATAAAATCAAATTTAATAAAATGCGGTTTATCTAAAGCAACATTGAAAAAGTGTTTTGGGTGGCTAGTAAATATTCATTAACTTAGTTAATTAACCATTTGTACGCTTCTACAGTTAAAGAATTAGAATTCTTACCCATATTTTACAGACAATCCAGGACTTACACAAAACTTGGAAACCGGACAAAATGGCGTACTTTTGGGATCTGCAACCACAAGCTTAAGCCAGAGTAATGCTAAGCTATCTAAGCTGTAGCATAAGTACACGGTACCTGCTATTTAGTTAAGTATCTTTAACACATGAAAACGTTTCATTATAAAAATAAAATAAAAATGGTTCAAGTTATATATACAAAGTGACCTTGAATTAGTATGTTTTCCCGAAAGGGGATGAATCTACACCCCAAGGTAGACAATGTTTCTTCTACGACTTTACTCAATTAATAGATTTTCATTGAAGAAATGCCATGTAAAGTTTACGTTCGAAAATAGCCTTGACGCAGCTGGGTGGTTGAACTTCGTCCTAGACCAGCACATAAATAAGTTTAACGACCTGTGTTTAGAAATGAATTTATGGTATCTTATTAACTCTCGTAGCGATCGCACGTGCAATTTTGCAAGTGGATTTATTTTTTACAGCCAAAGAGTGGAACGCTTTGCCAGCGTCAATATTTCCCGAAAACTACAACCTGGGAGTTTTCAAGTCGAGAGTGAACAGGTATCTTCTAGGCAAGCGTGTCAGACATCCTAGACCGCATCGCCACTTCCCATCAGGTGGGATAGTGGTCCAGCGCAAGCCTATCTAGCGTAAAAAAAAACAATGGCGGTTTGGATACTCCCAGTTTCAAGTAAGGCTCTCACAACATGTAGGATATCATGGTCCCAGTCCCCCCATTTCGGGATAACATACTAATTCAAGGTCACCTTGTATTACATATCTGCACTAATACAAATAAGCATCGATTTGAATACACATTTTTTGTTTTATGTTTTGTTCTCTATCTATGGCATAACGTCAATTGTAATCTATGTATAGGTATGTGATTATTAGGCGTTATTGGTTTATTACGTGGTCCTAGTATCAGAACATGGTTTATTATATACAAAATCCAGTGTCATAATGTATTGCATTACAATCGTCACCCTGAGAAATGTAACAATAAGTATAATAGACACGGAGGAAAGCCTCCGTGTTGTGGTGGTTGAGCAGGTCGGCTCGTAAGCTGGAGGCGGTGGGTTTGATTCCCGCGACAGGACAAGTATTTGTTCACAGAAAAAAAGCGCAAATACTTGTTCTGTGTCTGGGTGTTGTGGGACCATGGTCCTCGTATTTCCTGGGCCCCTAGATACAGGGAATCCTAGTTAGGGTCCAGGATCTATGTGTGTGATCGTTGGGCGTTATTTATTTATTTAATGATATTAAGCACCACATTTTAGCTGAATTTAGTACCCAACAAACCCTTCAAGACAGAATACAAAAGTCCTTGCACATAGAAACCTAGCCGAGCTCTGGTAAAGAATTCCTACATAAATACCATGCTTTTACAAAAACACTACTAAGTATGAGTCTGAGTCAAAAGTCTGAGGTATCCCCAAAAGAGCAGTTTTACGACAAGCTTTTATTACATATACAACTCAAGATTATAAAATATAATCTTAGCCCGATGAAAGCATTTAACCATCCTTAGCTAGATTGTATTGTATTTAAATTGGGCAGAACTAATCAGTTTTGTCATGATTTGAGTCCAAACTTACCCGTTCAGGCAATATAAAACCGCTCTTCAATTCTAATTGGCATTTCTCATCATCGTAGCTAACACCGAGGAATATTCAGGGCCTTATCTGTAATTGAGAACGGTCCAACAGTACAAGAGGGATTGGGTCGAATCACAGAATCAGATAAACGCTACCGAGATCGGGTGTAGCGAACACTTGTTTGATTTTGAAGGCTTTACGGCCAACCACCAGACTTATGTTCACTTACAGCTAGACAGGATTGGATACAATCCAATTGTCTAAAATATTAGTGGTTTGCGTCGATGTTACATAGTTACATACGGTTTGATTTGGTAGCTTATGGGTATACCTTCACATCCTATAAGCACAAGGACACCTATTGCTCATTGCAAAGCTTGACTTATCAGTTCTAAACCGATGATTAAAGTTAAGCAACGTTCTCTACGGTCATCACTTGGATGGGTGACCGCTACAAAAAGTGGTATCTATTAATGAGCGTTTCCATAATAGCAATTCATTATGTCTCTAAATTAGATTATTTTAACATCACGTATTGAAGGCGTTTCTAATTATGCTGCCGGCTCCCGTACCTACTACCAAATTACATAATTATTACTTTTTTAAATATTCGTCTACAGAATTTGGCGGTTCAGTTTTAAGTTGAATTTGTACTTCGAATTGGAGTTTTACAGTTGCTTCCATTGAAGTGTAAAGTGAAAGCCAACTTTGAAAGTAATTTCGAGGAAAAACTTTCGCGGCAAGAATGTGCGATGGAGTTGTTGAGTGTCGAGACCGTCAGCTTGGAAATGTTTCTTATTTAAAGTGCTTTTGTATTCTGGTGCATAGATTTTGATTAATATTAAGTACTTTGATAAGTTACTTAATTAACATGTCACAAAGAGCACTAATTTAAGACTGTAACTAATTATGAAAAAGCAGTTAATATTTTGATAGTAGAATATTCAATAAATATCTGTTTTATCAAACTTATAGGACATCTTTCTGTCTAGTGCCTCCTCAAAGAGATCTTTGATGTTAACCTCAAAGCTTAATTAAAGTTTCGATTGACAACGCTTTCATGTTATATCGCACATTTAATAATATTTATTAAAATAATTTACATTTTGCAAATTCTCAATTACTTATTTTATTATTCTATCGTCCTTGTATTGTTTAAGTTTTGACAAAAGATACTATGAAGTAGGTAGTCTGCTAGGCCCGATTTTGCAGTCAAACCAAGTGAAAATAACCGACCACAGGGTGTGAGTCAGACTCGCACACGAAGGGTTCTGTACCATTATCTTTAAAAACGAACATAATAAAAACGTTTGTAGTATGAGAGCCGCCGTAAATATTTATTTTTTAGTATTTGTTGCTACAGCTACTATACATTCTGTGAAAATTGCAACTGTCTAACTATCACGGTTCATGAGATACAGCTCGGTAACAGATAGGCAATCAGACGGACAGACTGACAGCGGAGCGTTAGTAATAGGATCCGTTTGATCCTTTAGGTACGAAACTCTAAAAAATTAACATGATGCGCCTGATCGGTCAAACCGGACCACGGTCACAGCCAGATATAGGTACTACTTGGTCAATGCAATACAATGTTATTTCGTGTTCTATTGAATAAAATAGGAAGACTGAAAATAAATCTTAATGTGAATGCAAAGAGCTCTAATTTTATCGAAAATGGCAGTGGTACTTCGTTAACAATTATTTCGTTTAAAGTTCAGTTCACTCTGAATAGAAGGTGTCTGAAATCATTAATAATGTTACATTCACAGCCACTCCATTTTAATTCGAGCTCCTAAAAGCTGACAGAGAGATATAATCAGAAGGAATAAGCCTATTTCTTACTGTAAGTGATTTCATTTCAGTATTTCGAGAGTTACTTCACGTAGCGTAGGAACTTCGCATTGTGCCTAAATAAATATAAGAACATCTTGAGCGTCAGCAAATATGGTAATAACCTCAATGTCTTACAGATAGCTGAATTCTGAAGGTACCTAAGTAGGTGCTAGCGTTGTTTTGAGATGAATGTTTGTCAATAAAAACGGCGGTCAATGTAAATTTGGGCAGTTATTTATTGTGATATTTAGATACTATTCATTCAAGACCTAACGGACGATTATGCATTATGTATAAGTAGGTAATTTGAAGAATAGCACCACCACACCACCATTACCACCACCACCACCACCACCATGCGTGCAGCATTCTATATAAATTATTATAGAACGTGCCGTCGTTCCACTATTTCAATCCAATCTTAATATTATGAATTCATAATAATATTTAATAATATTTTCTGGCTTAGAAAATACGCACATCGCACAATATTCGTGTACCAAAGTGATCTGGATTTGAGCCATTGGAGCGTTATATAATACTTTAAAATTTGTATATAGGTGTAACCGTCGCTCGTAAACGCAAATTTCCTCACGAAACTGTCACACAAATTGTGTCTCTACTGGTTCCAAAGACCTTATATACTTATTGGTTCAGTTAACTTCATTCGGCCACTGGATTTTCTCGGATTTATCTAAGTTCATATTACAATATCTTCCAAAAATTTTTGCAAGTAGAACTATCTGATATTAAAATATTTATAAAGTCCCAAGTATGTATATATTAAGAGAAATGTGGTCAAACATATATACGTACCTAAGCTTATTTGAAAAAAAGTGTAGAACGTAAAGTTAATCTTGAGATGCAAGGATCATTATTGTAGCTCTGCAGCTGACTGTAGATTTTAAAGGAATTATCATAAATAAGCAAAATGCAAACAGTTATTCCCTAGACTATATAGAGGTAAAGTTACAAAGGCGTCCTAGTGAGCTTGCCTTGAATTATTCAGCAATTTATAATTAGGTGATGTTTATGGAAAATAATATACCTAGGTATATAGTTTAGGTCTTAGAAACGGACTTGTTTGTGTGGGGGTGTGTGTTTATGTTGTGTGGCAATATTATATTTGCGACAAAGACTTTTAGCTGTTTGCCAAACAAGAACTTGTTTTCGTTTGAGTAGTTTATTATAATGGTGTTAAGGAAAGAAAATACCCGCACTTTCGTTGCATCACATGAAACTTCAATGCTGCTTTAGGTATTCCTTGAAATTTCAAATATGATTAAAAGACCTACACATCCACTTCAGGCTGTGTATTATTTCTCCCCTTAGTAATAAGTTACCAACCATAGAATCCCATCATCCCATAATTCCTGTATAGCAATGTCAAGTGGTTTGTGGTCCCAATTGACCAATTAAAAAACGGCATGAGTGACTAGTTCTAGAGCCACCTAAGTCCTACAGTATGTTTATGCTGTTTCCTTATATTTTGATTATTTGTCATTATAATACAAAAGCGTGCTGACTGCTGACTAATCAGAATAAATTAGTGTTGAAACAAACATGCCAACCAGCTGTTACTATTTAAGGCCTGTCTAGTCGAAGCTCTATTCTCCTTGGCGTCAAATAAACCCACTAATCCGATATAAAGAGCTAAGTAACCATGAGGGGCACAAGACAGGTGGAAGGTGTGACTTTATTAGATTGCTCGACCATCGCCCGTGCACTACAACCGTATGGACTCTTGCACACAATGGCTGTTTCAGTTCTAGTTTGCTGCCTATTTTTGTACACAGTGTACTAATATATATTATTTGTACATATTATTATCACGTTGTTAAACTTTTGTCATTGTTAAATTGTTTTTACTGTTTTATAAACCCATATACCTATCCGAATGAAAGTTTGTGCTTAAAATACTTTCTTACTGTTTCACTTTTAGCAGTTTTTGAAAGCAAAGATTATCATCATCATAATCATCATCATCAACCGCTTGAAGACATTTACTGCTAAACATAGGCTTCCCCTTCGCACCACATTGAGCGGCAGCTCGCCTCCTGCATCCACCGGCTTGCCGTGGTTTTCACCAGATCGTCGGTCCATGCACTTAGTAGAGGCCAGCCTACGCTGCGTCTGCCGGTTCGTGGTCGCATTTTACTTTCAGTATGAAAAACAATACAGAATAGCTACCTAACCCTTGTAAAGGTGGATGGTGGAAATTTAATATTTCCTAAGGAACACCTCGGTGTAAAAGCCATTGTTAAAAAAGTCTCCACGGTTCACCCAGGTTGTCTCAGGAGGTATACGGTGGGTAAGAACCGAAACCGTGCTTCGAATGGCACGTTAAGCCATCGGTCCCGGCTGTTGTCTTATGACAATAGTCGTTAAGCCAAGCCAGAAGCCTTCGGGCGGCCTAAAAATTCTTACATCAGGGCTGACCACTGGGCTGGCCTACACGAGAAGAAGAAGAGAAGAAGAACCGATACTACTATTTTTTTTTAAATTTTGGTTTAGGTGGGCGGAGATGCGCGTTTTCCATACTCTAGGTATATAAATAAGTACAAGTTGATAGAGCCAAGTTCAAACTCAGTTTTTTTTATTGTTTTTACTAGGTGGTAGGACTTTTCTGCAAAGTTCGTCTAGGTAGGTATCACCGCTTTGCCAGTTATTCTGCCGCCAAGCAGTAGTATGCAAGTATTACTGTGTTCCGGTTTGAAGGGCATTGTAGCTAGTGAAATTACTGGGCAAACGAGACTTTATGACCTGATTACACAGTGTAGTAATCTGATTACTAGACGTGCGCTGTGCAGTGTCACGCGAAGCTTTATTATTTTAAAGTTCCGAGTGACACTGCAACTGTTATGGGCGGCCATATTGCTTAACATCAGGTGAACGACCAGTAAGTACGTCACCTCATTCATCCTCATAAAAAAAAGCCTCATATGGTACCTACTCTCACTAATATCAAGCTAAAACACGCTCCCAAACATAACTAACAGGGAGACGACAGCAAAATGCAAATAAAAACACCACTTTATACAAACAATTATTTATTTATTAAATATAAAATTGCCATATCGTTAGGACCACAGGAAATTATGAGCTACAACAGTTTGATTGTAGATCATTTATACATACAAATTAATATCATTTATGCGACAATAAACTCTATTTCATAGAATCAAGATATAAATTAAACATTTACAATCACTATTCGTCAAATGGCACTACTAAATAAATTACTGTGACTTACAGGATGCACAGATAAATATAAAAATAAAATATTAATTTTGTTTACTTTATTTATTCTTTAGAGCCCAACTTCTATAAAACTCATTTGTTTTTTGAACTTATAGAAGTAAGTAAGCACCTAGGTACTTACAAAGTAGGTACCTACGTACAGTCGTACAATCATTGTGATGTAGCAAATATAGCCACTGCCATGTCAGGGGACGGCACGAAACCGGACACCACAGAACAACCTTTGAAAAATATGACGGTTACGAAGCGTTTATTTTTGCCGGACACATTTTACAAAACACTGTCATGTACTATTAAGTACTCTGTGATACTGTGTAAAACTATTGTAACCACAGAGCTATGAAACAAGTGACGCTTCGCTAGAGGGGAAGCGTTTTTTTTGCTCTGTGACTGTAACTGTATCTTTCTACTTTGATTTAAGTACTAAGTACTTATTATTTATTAATTTAGTCGTCATTGCCGTAAGTCGCAGTAATCTCTTTCAAGTATAATTTTATTTTTACAATTAAACTAAAATAATTTCACATAAATTGACAACGAAAGCGTTTTATAATTACATTCCCTATTCTATACGTACACATTTGGATAGTTTATACAACTAATATTATTTACATCACACAACCAATTTTATTAAAATAAATAGGATCCTCTAAAAGCCAGTTTTATTTACATTAAAATATTAGGTCTTATTTCAAGATAATTTTACTAAGCTGGAATTGGCTTAATGACTGATTTTATCATGTCTCTGTTTTAAGTGAAAAATTGCAAAAGTAATTGAAAAATTAACGGTAATCACGTTTCATGACTGTGATAGTTAAAGTGCCATGTTTCTGAATTAATCAAATTTAGAAACGTAATTTCATTTAATGTTAAGCGTTCCACGAATAACTTGTTTTAGTAATGAGATTTCTGGCAAAACATTAGACATAAATAACAAAACAATGTAAAACACGACGAATTGTAAACGTTTTAAAAACTGTTTAAATAAAATGTGTTTATGAAAAATTCTGGATTCTCATCAATTGTCCAATTTAATTTTGGATGGAATTAGTTGTCAACAAACATAACGTCTTACCAATAGGAGCGTCAAAAAGCTGCAAAGTATGCAAGCTAAATAATTGTGTGAAATAATTTAAGCTATTTTGAGCAATACTTACGTACGGTAGCCTTGTTGATCTGACACTGCTGAATTTTGTTAAAAAATTTATGCTTTTGATTGAGCAATAGTCTAATCACCTGAAATTGTTGCTTAACGAGGACTGCTTCAACATAATATAAACACCACCTTGTTGTATTAAGATACTCCACGTCAAATTCTGCCTAACTACGAGTAAGTAGTTATTTTATGGTCAATTATAGTGAAAAAATTCTTTTTCCTTCAATCTTTGGTAAACTATAATATTTATAACCATCAAATCGTGTTTGTATTTTATTGCAGAAATATGACTGTAAGAAATATATTTTATAAAAAGGGCAGCTCATCATCATGATTGATTTTGTAAGATCTGACTTAAGTATACCTAATTTCAATAAATATCAGTTTCCCATCCAATGTACGATGAGCACCTATTTCGTATTTACCATATTTATACCTCCCTAAACCAAATATTTACAAATATTGTCACGCCAACAAATCGAGTAACTTTGGCAAAACAAGTACTTACATAATAAAACACATTTAATAAATTCTTTAACATCTCTATAAAGAATGGACCACATTGGTAGCTATTCTGAAAATATATTCAAAACCCTACGCTAATAGTTAACCATTCATTTCCATACAAACAAAAAAAGTAAAACACGTTGTGATATCTTGTACTACAAGCTCTTGTTGGGTTAAATAACTCTACTACAACGGAGTAGTTAAGGCTGAGAGTTTACCATGATTACTGTTCATTAAACAAAAACACATTGGGTTGACTTGTCAGTTGATCTAGTTTCTATAATTTAAAAACAGAATATTGAGAAAGATCACTTAAAGCATGTATGTAAAAAATGTAATATGTCAAATCCCGAAGCAGAAATTATACACAACTCTCAGGTCCGGGCAGGTTTTCTGCTAATACATGTTCTCTTCTCCGCGCATTCCCTTTACCTTTTGTCCTGTGTAATGTAGAGGTGGCCAGACTCCCTGAGCTCAAAGTTGGCCCACTGAGTGTTAGGCTCTGACTTCCGAATGGAGAGTTTAAATTGCCATTAGGGCACACAAAGTTAGGACTGCCCAAAGTCGGGCTGTTAGAAACTACGTAGTTAGGCCTAAAGTTAGTTGATATCACTGGCTGAGGCAGGTTCTGGTTAAGAGCGTCCTCTTGTCTGGTAGGCGCTAGATCGCTGCCAGGTGTTAACTGTGAAACAATAGAAAGTTAATTTATTTATGCTAAAATGGGCCCACTTTTAAATTCGAAAGATTTTATTTTAGAGTGTCGAAACTGCCTAACAAAATGGCAATATTTATATTCACAGACACAATATTTTGTAAGCAAAATACGAGTAATTAATAAGAAAAACCCAATAATAATTACCACGGTTGATTTTAAACTATCCAATTAGATAAAAAAGCTAAAATTTATGATCCAAAATCTGACTGAACGTCACGTTTGTTGAGTATCGTTACGGTAACTCACCTGAGGTGGGCGCCCAGTTGAGTCTAATAGAGCCAGATCTTCTGCTGAAAATACTGCTCCTACTTTACTCCAATCTGCTAAAAAGGACAAAGACATGTAAACACGTTAACTGATTCAGTCGATATTGATAGAGTATTTAAAATTCAAAAACGATGTATTCGTGTGATGAACAAGGCCTGGTTTCAGGATAGCTGCAAACCACTATTTAAAAAATGTAACATCCTTCCTCTGCCATGCATCTACATCAAAGAAATTTGTATTTTCGTTAAAGCTAATTCACTTTTTTTCCATAAACGCAGTGAAATTATTAAACGACAGAAAAGAGCCAAATTTGTTAACCTACTGCATCAACCTCCTTGTCGTAAAGATATATATAAGAAAAATGTCTACAATATCTGCATATCAATATATAACTGTATACCTAATGATTTAAAAATGTTAACAGGCAATTTATTCAAGAAATCTTTGTATGACTGGTTATTACAACACACATTTTATAGTGTTAAGGAATTTCAAATGTACTGTAACAAAAATACTTTTTAATATTTGCACACTTGCATGCAAGTTGAACGCAATATGTCTACATATGTTATTTTAAGACCTTCCTTGTGAATTGTGCTTGTGTTCTCGCAAATAAATGATTGATTGATTGATTGAGAATTGAGCAAGGAAGTTTTAAGTATACGTATAAGTTCCTTGGAATTGAGACATATAACTATATGTGGACATAGGTGAATATAGAAAGTGAGTTAGTTACCTCTGACTTCTTTTATACTAGGCCATTCATCGGCTTCTTCTATGGAAGGAGCTAATATGGAGTTTTCGGAATCTGAAAAAAAAATATCGTTAAATATATTTGCTACTAGGAACAGCTATAAGGGATAATAGTTTGAGAGTGTCAAAAGTCACTGCACTTATGATGGGTATTCGTGACGCTGAACATCTGGGCGGTTAACACAGATCTATGGTTGGTCTATGGAAACACAGATTCCACACGATACGAAACCACGTCGTTATCGTGTTTTGTTCAAATCGGTTCACAGCGTTAGGAATACCTTCACTTTACATTAAGTTATTTTTATTTTGAATAAAATATATTGACATAAGTGGTGGTAGCTTTTGATGTGGTTGATGTTTCGGAACGTATCTCGGTAAAACATGTGATTTTTGACAGTTCAACTCGCGCCAATTCTAAATTCATTTCGCGCGGTTTGGTTTTCATTGCATAAAGAATGGAGTTTTGCAGATTTCTAACGTAAGACGAGGAGTTCGCGTGGTTTCGAAGTAAGGAATCGATACAGAATAATGGCCCAGGTGAACGATATAGGTCCATGACTGAGAGATAGGTAGCATAAATTATATAGTATTTTTAATAGAATGCCACGTTAACTGTCAAATACGCATTCCGCAATATCAGTGCCTTTTAAACGCCTTACCGTAACCTATATTTTTACATAATGGTAGCATATATTTAAAATACCTGGTGCATTCAATATATCCGGCTGAGGGTCAGGTGTTTTAGATTCCGGCGAAGGTTTGATGGTGTAAGCGACGACGTATCTCCTGCCTCCATCGCTGACTTCGAGCTTGTCTCCCGGAGGATGCTTGTGAGGCTGTTGGTTTCGCTTCCTTCGAGCACAAAGAGCTGCAAAAGCTACTCCGCCCGTGGCAACCGCTGCTCCTAATGCTGCTGCCACTACCACTCCTAACGTCACTCCACCCATGGAACTTTTCCCTTCTGTTGAGAAAATCCTTCGTGTATATTCATCAACCAACGAGATTTGAGCCCCATTATGCATTTGAGGGTTTAGAAGTTTAAAGAAATCTTTATGTTTATAAACTGAGTAGGACATTTTTGTGGTTTACATTTTATATAATGTGAGGAGTAAATATTACAAAATATAGAGATAGTTATTAATATAAGATTTTAAACTTCCATGGTCACTAACATTACTAACATATTGTTTAATAACGGGATATTTAACATGTAATTTATTTGTTCTGAGTTGCCGATATTTCGGCAAAAAACGGATAAATTACATGGTAAATATCCCTTTAATAAACAGTATATTAGTAATGAGATACTTATTGTTTATGAACCTGCAAGAGCATGTCAATCTCACATGATCATAAAAATTGAATGGAATATCGCAGGTATATTTCACTAAGATTTTGAAGAGGATGGTGACTTCTAAATTGTATTTTGTTTTAATATGACCAAGTTACTCAAAAGCCCTTAATTTCTAAATACTCGGTAAATTGGTTAAATGGGTATAAAGTTTCAAGGAGATTCGTGGAAGTGATGGAAAGTTATCCATCCAATCCAATGTATCTACAGAAGCTGGAGAAGTTGTATTTTTATCGGTTATGTTAGAACAACCCGTTGAGTGTGAAAAATATCAATAAGGATCGGTAAAAATATTTAGTACCGAAACATCTGTACCCTATATCCAAATAAACTAGGTCGTTTACGGGCGCAATATAGGCAAGGAGGTGCAATGCCAAAGTTAGGGACGATGAAAATTATGGCATCTTTATTGGCTTCGAACTGAGTTTTCCTTTAAGCTATAAATCTGGATACTAAAACCTCAGAATTAAAGAACAGATGGTGCTTTAAACTAGCAAATAAACTACAAAAATGAATAAAAAAATTTAAGCCACATATTTTCGAACAGTGGTTGGGATTAGACCGTGCTAGTGCGCTGGTCTGGTAGGCTGATAATCATTACAGTAGAATAAAAAATATGGTGTGCGTATTAGACATCGCTCTCATGCTCAAAAATAGATAGATAAATAAACACTTTATTGAAAACACCATTTTACAGAAAATACAGTGATAAATAATGCAAGTACAGAAGGATTTTTCAATTTTGGTATTTTTTTAGTGGCGTAATTTATTTAGTCTTCCCTTTTGTTAGTCTGATGCTAACCCCAGACCAGTCGTAACTGGAGTAATTTAAAAACTTGTCCTAATAAATTTTTGCCCGTGTTTTATTAGTGTTCAGTTGAGGATCCGGCTTTGTTTTATTTGAGAACAGAAACGAAATCGACCAGAGATAGTAAAAAGCTGAGCTATGTGACAATATTGGATATAGAGGCGCCTCACGATTTTACTCGCAACTTAGGCGTTCTCTTTTTTATAAGCAACCCATATGTCCAAATAAAAATTCCATACAAACGCGGTCTTTGCGTGAAAGCCTCACAAATAAACAGATGTTTTGCTGTTACGTATTAGTGAATACCTCAGCAAAAAGGTACACCAAGCCTAAACATAAATATTTCTTTCTATTTGCTCAAGATATGTAATATTAGTTTACCAGTTCTCCTAGCGGCGTCGTTAAAGGCGATATTTTCCAGTAAGGTTTTTTCCGACTCTCCCTTGAGGTTCCTCGCATAGATGAGCAAATTGAATGTGGCGCCCTCGCTGTCTCCCGTGGCTGTGAGCTGTGAGAGATCCAGTTTGAATATGGCTAAACCATCTGGAAGGAAAGTTTTAGTTATACATATTATATGATTCGTTATTTTATTTAGATTCCATTACCGTCAATGAGTTATTTACTTCGATATGTTCTGTGATATGTTACATGTGCGATAAGATCGTGATAATTTTTAATTTACTTATGTCACGAACGGCTGTTGGTCATACTTAATATTAATTCATCAGAAACTGTCTGCTAATAAATTGCATTTTTGGTAGGTAAGTATTGTCGCACTGAACTGCGATCAACAAACTTACTACTTATACATTTCCTTTCAAATTCGATAACAGTAATATTAGCACAAAACCTGGTTCCTGAAAATGGGACCATCATAAAAAAGAAAGACGTAGGGAGTTTTCTCTTGCCCGATACCGTGTTAATAAAGACCACATTGTGTATGGTCACGGTAGAAATAAAACATAGAAGAACAATCAACGCTGGATACCTGTTTCATTGACTTTTCCGCTGAATCTCGAGCTGCCTGTTATAGGATCGAGCGCTTCTAAGATGAAGGACTGCGGCAGGCCTCCGTCGTAACCAGCCACGCAACGTACACGTAGCCAACTCGTAACACCTTCTACGCTGTGGTTTCCAGCTTGCAGAGAGCAGTTGCGAGGAGCCGTCGGACGTGCTGGAGAATTTTCTTTTTTAGATTCAAGCTGGGTGAGCTCATATAGCTCACATTAGCTTACCCTTTAGCCTTTAACTATTAGCTCTTTTAGTTTAGGTGTTTAAGTCCATGTTTTGTTGGAGAGACCAACTAATCCTTTAAAACAATCATCCTTTAGCTTTTTAAACAGTTATGAAATTTAAATCTTTCATTAACTGTTAAACTGTACAGAAGCAAAATAGAATGAGACCCTACAATATTAACATTACTTTTAGATCTGAACATTTACGAAATTATTAATGTTCAAGAGTTGATGAAAATAAGCACTACGTCATGTCGAAAATACATATTTTGTTCACACTAATGCCTTGATTAAGGTATGCAAAAAATATTTTCCTAGCAATGGTTTTTATTCCGTGTACGTAATCAGTTCAACAAACATTGTCTATTCGATTGCTTGATTCGTAGAACTTGCCCCAAATGCGAGTCAGGCAAAACCCACACCCAAAAACAAATATTTCAATAACCGTAATATTATATTAAACCTACTCTACGTCGAAAAACATTGATTTTCCAAGCCACGATTCCAGGAATACTAAGGTACAGAAATTGGAACGGCAAATAGCGAGTACCTAATATTATTTCACCTAATCTAATAAAGCCGCGGTGCGTGAACAAAACAAGAATTAGGTTCGAAGCTAAACTCTCTAATTTTACCGTGACATATAGCAGCTTGGTGACAATTTATCGTTATATGTTATAACAAACTGCGATGTTATTAAACGTTGTGGGTTGGAGCGTATTTCGCTGCAGCGTTAAACCTCATATTTTCCCCTTGCAGTCGCGCGGAGCTAAAACAACGTGTTGGAAGCGTTTTATAAAACTTCATTTTTTCTAAACTGCAAAATACGAGACGTCTTAACTTTTCTTCATCTTTTCTTCCAAGTGGTTTAGAACAATATTACATAGTATAGCAGCTAACCTCCAGGCATTGTAGGTAAGCATAGTTTTATAAAAATATCTCTTGAAGCGCTGAGAAAAGTTCTGAGACCAATTTTTGCTTCATTTTGTAATAATTATTTTCTATAATTTGTCATGTTTTGTAATATAATGAACATTCAACGAATTAGAATAGTAAAGTAAGCATTAGAATCTTTTTATAACATCAGTGTATTTTATTTAGGTCAGAGCCGCGGTGAGCCATTGGATGCAAGTAGGAAGCAACAGCTCAAAATGGCGTTCTAATGGGGGAAGCCTACGTTCATTCAGCAATGAACGTATTCGGGCTGTTGTTGCTGACGATTATTTTATTTCATTTTTTTTTATTTTTTTTTATTGGTTTACCAACAGATTGATACATTTTATGTAAAGTCTTATTAACTAGATGGCAGTATTATAAAGTGTTATGTAACAACCCACTAAGAGGCAAACACAGCATGAATATAATAAACAGACTTGTCTACAACCTGACTCTTAATTAAATAAACGAAGTAACAAAAAGCTTTTACAATTCTCCAAATAAACATAAAGAAACAATAAAATATAAAAAAACAAAATGAAACGAGAATGTCTAGTGTATCTACATTATATAATTTGGTAACTTATTGAATATTCTTGATTATCATTAATTTTCAGATAATTTTTATCAGTTTTATGATTATTTACTATGTTTGTCTTTGTATTTAGATTTAGAACATTCAATGAAATGGAACTATGTAAATAAATTTGCACCACAACGCACACATATTTTTCAACTCGCTCGCAATCTGTTAGGTCATTTTGCGCTTGTTCAATTATTGTCATGCAACAACTGCATAAGCAGAAAATGCAATTCACGTTTGATTCCAGTCCAGTCACATCCAGCGAGCAAAACATCTGCATTGAAGAGTTATGAGATTCAGCGTATACCAGAGAAAGCCGCGACCCGAAATTATAAAACGTGCCCAGAGTTCGGCTTCGCGTTGTTGATTCAAATTGTATGCACGTGGTTTTATAAATGCTTTTATTGCACTGTTCATTCCGAATCGGCCTCTGGAACTTGGATTATTGGAATATAATCGTTTTATTACGTCCGTATTGCGGAAATGGTGGCGGCGTTGTGGCTTTTTTGCTATTGCATATTTTTTCGTCATACAGGGGCCTTACTGTGAGCTCTTTGTGCGATTTAAAACAGAACCTATATTGGATGGCTTGTCAAAATCTTCATACAAAAAAAACAAAGCGATCCAATATACGGTCTGTTTTGAGTCGCCCTAAGAGCTCACAGTACGGCCCCAGATGCAATTAATAAAATAGACTTTTAAACTAGACTTCAAACGATAAGTAATAACAATTATTATATAAAAAGAGTAATGAAAGATTACCGGCTGGGACAATTTGAAACACGCATGGCTCTAGCTGCCTGCCAACAGTGTTAGTGCCCCGGCAGCTGAGCGTACCGTAGTCTCTCTCACTCTGTGGTTTGTAACTCAGCTCGCTTGTACTGCCGTTGGCTGTACCTTAACAAAAACATGCGATATTGAAGCTACCATAAGCAAAATGTTACACACTTCAAATACGTTCTGCCTTTGCGGCGTAAAGAAGGAACCAACACACAAACTTTCGCATTTTATAATGTTCATGTGAGTCTGAGATATAATAGGAAATAATTTTAATAAGTATTGATTGAAGAAGATGCGATTCAATAATGGTTACGTATACACAAACATTATGTAACATTTTTAATTCTACAACAAAATTGTAATGAAAACAACATAATGGAGATTTCAGCGCCACCTGGCATGTCCTTAGATGAGCAATCCCTCTCAACGACTTAATGTAGATTTTATTATGCATTATTCATTAAGAGAAGGTTTTAAATGAACACGACAATGTAGTTAACATAATATATACTTTTTATATTTTACTTGGCATGTCAGATTATTATCTGACATGCCAAGTAAAATATAAAAAGTTATATGTTAAAAATAAACATCATAAGAGTCTGTGTAAAACATGGGCAAATTAGCTCAAGAAGTCTTGAGCTAAGTTTAAAAAACTAGAACAAGATTTTTATTTTTTGATTTGTGATTAGAAAAAGACATTATGTCTAATTATGTTTCTTTATGACATTACGTGTAGTATAAGTCTCAATTACAATTTTATTATAGGGAAACTATGTAAAAACGTACTCCTTAAAAATACACGTGCATATTGCATACATGCATCCAGCTCTGATCATAAGTTTTGAGTCCGTGTATCAGATAATGCTTGTATTTGAGTAGTTCATCATCATCAACAGCGTGAAAACGTTCACTGCTGAACATAGGCCTCCCCCAAAAAGCGCCACCCTGAGCGGCTGCTCGCCTCGTGCATCGATCGGGTCCCCGCGGCTTTCACAAGATCGTCGGTCCACCTAAAGTAGTTATTCCACTATAATTATTACTATTTATGAACTACCAAAGCACTTCAAATATACTTGAAAACTTTATGTTTAGAAAAAGCAAGTTTTAATGTAGTTTCTTTTGTAAATTTCAAGTGTATAAAACGGCTACTTTTATACAAAATGAATACATTCCAGGCATTTTTTAAATTAAATTAATCCCGTGCTTTTTAGAATGAACTTTGGTCTTTGCTTTTACATTCAACAAAATTGTCTGGGATTTCTTGAACGAGGTCTTTCGTCGCTTTGTTTGCATACTAAAAGAGCAAATAAATAAAAAAGTAGAACAGGAACAAGGAAAAGAAAATACAGATGTTTAATTTAACTTAAATGAAAAGGATACCTACAACTACATACCTAGCCATAGCCGACTTTGTGTTTGTGCTGGTCATACATTCTTAAACATTTTTTGATAGCTTGGATTCTGATTAATCTAATACGACTGAAATGTAAGGAGTAAAACAAAAAAATTAAATTCGAGGTCCATGATAATCAATTAATGTTTCGACGTCAGCAGAAGATAACAGCTTGGTTACCCAGCAGTAAATCTATCTAGGCCACAAAGTTAATTGAAATTACGATTGACTAAATTTTTAATTTGATCTTCTGTTTAAAAGCTACCTTATTAGCGAGAAACATGGATGGTTCGGCTTACCAAACTTGAGTGGAGTCACATCTAAGCTCTCCCCGCTGTTGTTAAACTGCCAGAAGAAAGTCACGTCTGGAGGGTTGGCAGTCACAGAGCAGCGAACGCGCAAAGCTTCTTCTATTTGCGCGCCGAGAACTTGTGGGGATGGATGTGTGCACACAGGAGCAACTGTTTGACAAAAAAGTTATAAGTATACCATTGGATTGACACTGATCACTCGAATTAAAATTTCTTTATTGATAAAAAATCAAAAGTTATAAGCGCTTGGCATAATAGTATTGTGGGTAAAAAGCTAATAATTTGACGTTTATACTTTGTAAAGTGAAATTCTTCCATTTTCAAAACGCATGGTTCTTTTACATTCGCAATGTTTGGTTCCCATAATAATGATAATATTTTGGAAATCGATGTTATATTTATTTATTTATTTAGAGTTAGAGTTTATAGAATAGAGATGAGGGTCAAATATAATATAAAACAACAAAAATAAATCAAAATTATAATCTACGGGTTAATTTAAGTAGTTTAATCTAAGCTCTTCGTCATAGCATCGCATTATCATTATACAAACACGCTCTACATAATATGGTACCTACTTTTAATTCAAATAAATAAATAAATAAATATGTGTGGACAATTCACACATCGCCATCTAGCCCCAAACTTTTCATAGCTTGTACTATGGGAACCAGATAACTGATACAATACTTATATACTTTTTTGTTTGTAAATACATACATAGAATACAATATAACACCCAGACGCAGAACAAACATCTATGTTTATCACACAAATGTTTGTCCTGGGTAGGAATCGAACCCACAGCCCTCAGTTCAGAAGGCAGGGATACTACCAACTGAGCTATCGGGCACGTCAATGTTTGATTCCCACTAAATCATTTGCGGTTTGAGTCTATTTTGAACATGGAAATAATGTATTCGTAAAGGTTTGAACTGTTTGTTGTTACCACAACGTTACCTACTGTTACTGTAGTGACACGCCCACGCACTGTATTTTTGTAAATAATTTTAATATTGTAAATAGGTATAGTTAGGTATAGTTTAGGTAGGAATAAATTTTATATTTTTGTTGTGTATTTATTAACCCCCAAAATTAGATAAGTATTAGGTAGGCTAGATAATAAGTTAGAATAATTGTATTATTATTAGGAGGCTCTCTCCTGACGGTAAGGCTGCGACCTAGAATAGAGAAATGTTTTTAGTTTTAAGTGTGTCACGTGACCTCTGACGTCACATGGGTCTTCAGACGGTAAATATCCTAGGTAGCTTAGGCAGATCTAAGATTTTGTATATAAGGCAGTTTTTGAATAAGACGGTGCTCGGGAACGCGCCCGCCCGGTGACTCTCCCGCCCGGTGACGCTGTAACGGTCGTTAGAGACCAACAGCATAAGCCCGTTCAAAAAAAAAAAAGTATAAACAGGTTACAATAAGAAACCAGCCTCTCAGTCGTCTTCCAACCTCCGACCTGCACGCACCTCCAGCATTCCAGCCACCAGTACCTATCACACCGACATTGGTGAACGGTAACCACATTACTACTGTTTATTATGTAGTTGTATATAATTATAACAATATTTATTTTATTGTAAGTGGATATCGAAATCAGGCAAATTTTATACAAAGGTTGTGTACAATGACTTATTTATTTGCCACGCTTTGTTTTCTAATTGTCGAACTTTGAATTTTTATTAAACAATCGTTTTAGGATGAATGGGAGTAAATCACCATCTTATTACTCCAAGCCAACCTCACCTGCCCGCGGTCATCCTGCTAAATAACGAACGAGGCTCTGGCAACCGACCGATGGCGGTATACCCATCCCAAACTAGCGTAGTTAAATTCGCGGCGACGGGCTGCAGCGTCACCGGTGCGAGAAGCTACGCTCTGCGATCGCCAACCCGCCTGCCCAGCGTGGCGATTATGGGCATTAACCTCCCAATGATAAGCTATGATAAAACATGGCCCCCAGTTCCCGGCCGCCCTACTATCAACCAACTATCTGACCAAGGCGGCGGTCATGGTAACGGCGGGGCAGGGGGTGCTAGGAATTCCCGGGCTGCGGAAGGCCGCCCAACCCGACTGACTCTGGCTACTTTTAACGGACGAACGTTACGGCACGACGAGCACCTGGTGCAGCTTGAGGAAGAACTGAAATGCATAAGATGGCACATCCTGGGGTTATGTGAAATCCGAAGAGATGGGGAGGATACCATAACACTTGACTCAGGACATCTTATGTATTTCAGAGAGGGAGATAATCCATCCCAAGGTGGCGTTGGGTTTCTGGTCCATAAGCTCCTTACTGACAACGTTGTAGAAGTCTCCAGTGTGTCGACGAGGGTTGCATACCTGATTATCAGATTAACTGAGAGGTATAGCCTGAAAGTTATTCAAGTGTATGCGTCCACGTCGACATACTCGGATGATGAGGTTGAAGATATGTATGAGGACATATCAAGGGCGTTACATAACACCTCTAAGGCCCACTTCAACGTTGTCATGGGAGATTTCAACGCCAAAGTGGGAGTACAGACAAGCAGTGAATCGGTAGTAGGGCAACACGGATTTGGCAGCAGGAATCATAGGGGCAAATGCTCGTCAACTTTCTGGAAAGAGAAGGGCTTTTCTTAATGAATTCATTCTTTAAGAAACAGCCCCAACGGAAGGTGACGTAGCAAAGCCCCGACGCTATGACTAAAAATGAGATTGATTTCATCATAACGGACAAGAAGCGCATATTCAGAGATGTCTCAGTGGTCACAAGGTTTAAAACTGGAAGTGACCACCGACTTGTACGAGGCACTCTGGATATTGATTACAAGCTTGAACGTGTCCGTTTGGTGAAGTCCACGCTCCGACCGAATATGCTCCAATGACGTGGGTGGTTCCGAAACATTCCAGATTAAACTGGAGAACCGATTCGCTGCCTTGGAAACCATAGTAGACGCTGACGTGGACCAGAAACTCGAACAAGTGGTATAAAACCTCCGAAAGGAAGGCACGAAATTCTGCGAAATGCGTCCCAAAGGCAGAAAGTCTAAGCTTTCACTAGAATCGCTAGAACTTATGGAGAGGCGACGAGAAAACCCAGCAGTCACTTCGTCGCAGCAACGGTCTTTGAGCAAGTCAATCATGAAACTGGTTAGGCGAGACCTCCGAAGCTCCAATACGCGCTCTATAGAAAAAGCAATTGAGCAAAATCGGGGGTCGAAAGTCTTCGTGAAACAGCTCGGCCGAAGCCAACTGACGAAGTTGACCACGTCGAGCGGGAAAGTCGTAGTTTCTAAGCCGGAGATTCTGGAGGAAGTGAAGGATTTTTACGGTCGGTTGTACGCATCGCATGCGCCTCAACGCGAACACACGTCGGAGGATTCGAGAGCCACTTTGACCCGCCATTTTACTGAAGACCTGCCAGAAATCAGCTTAGACGAAATCGAGTTGGCACTCAAACAGCTTAAAAATGGAAAAGCCCCAGGAGAGGACGGAATCACAACGGAGCTCCTCAAAACAGGTGGTGTCCCTGTTCTAAGGGAGCTCCAGTGCATGTTTAATTCTGTCCTCTTCTCTGGGAGAACTCCAAAGATATGGAACAGGAGTATGGTCGTTTTGTTTTTCAAAAAAGGAGACAAAACCCTACTGAAAAACTATCGGCCCATTTCCCTCTTGAGCCATGTCTACAAACTGTTTTCGAGTCACCACGAATCGTCTTGCACGAAGGCTCGACGAATTCTAACCCCCGGAACAGGCCGGTTTTCGAGGAGAATATAGCACCATAGACCACATTCACACAATGCGGCAGATTATACAGAAGTCCGAAGAGTATAATCAGCCCTTGTGCTTGGCGTTTGTGGACTATGAAAAAGCTTTCGACTCTATCGAAACCTGGTCTGTTCTGGAATCCTTGCAACGGTGTCAAGTCGATTGGCGATATATCCAGGTGCTGAGATGTCTGTATGACGCCGCTACAATGACCGTCCAAGTACAGAACCAGCAGTCTGAACATATCCACCTGCGTCGTGGTGTGAGACAGGGGGACGTAATATCCCCGAAACTGTTCTCGAACGCATTGGAGGATATGTTTAAGACGCTGGACTGGCACGGACGGGGCATTAATATAAACGGTGTGTACATCTCACACTTGAGATTTGCAGACGACATTGTTATTATGGCTGAAACGTTGCAGGACTTACAGCAGATGTTGAACGGCCTAGCTGATTCTTCTCAACGCATCGGTCTCCGGATGAATTTGGATAAAACCAAGATTATGCTCAATGAACGTGTTATTCCGGAGCCGGTTGCTGTTCACGGGGCTGCGCTTGAAGTTGTTCGGGAATATGTCTACCTAAGGCAAACGCTCCAACTAGGGAAGAACAACTTCGAGAAAGAAGTCAACAAGAGAATTCAGCTAGGCTGGGCAGCATTTGGTAAGCTTCGTCGAGTATTCTCGTCGCGAATACCTCAGTGCCTGAAGACAAATGTATTTAACCAGTGCGTCCTACCGGTTATGACATACGGAGCCGAGTCGTGGACACTCACGGTACGGCTAGTCCACCGATTTAAAGTCGCTCAGAGAGCTATGGAGAGGGCTATGCTTGGAGTTTCTCTGAAGGATCGAATCAGGAATGAGGTGATCCGACAGAGAACCAAGGTCACCGACATAGCCCACCGAATTAGCAAACTGAACCGACAACCGTTGGGGAAGA
Organism: Ennomos erosarius; assembly: GCA_963580505.1. Classification (NCBI taxonomy): domain Eukaryota; kingdom Metazoa; phylum Arthropoda; class Insecta; order Lepidoptera; family Geometridae; genus Ennomos; species Ennomos erosarius. The sequence continues at coordinate 7,229,818 of OY756996.1, read as the reverse complement.
CGTGTTCTTGAGTGGAGACCGCGACTTGGCAAACGTAGTGTAGGACGCCCACCGACTAGGTGGAGCGACGACTTGCGCAGAGTGGCTGGCAGTAATTGGATGAGAGGAGCCGAAGATCGGGCTCAATGGCGTACCTTGGGAGAGGCCTATGTCCAGCAGTGGACTATTACGGGCTGATGATGATGAATCGTTTTGTACTTATGTTTTAAATGCATAAATAGCTTCTTAATATGTTGAGTCATGAAACTCAGTTAAAGTTCGGTGGCTTATAATAAATGTTTCTGCCAAACTGAGAGCAAACAGTCGCCATAAGGATGTACCATTGAAATCGAGATGTATTTCTATACGTAAGTATAGAAACTTTTTAATTATTGCATTACATTGAACATCGCGTATTCATGTATCGGGTTAAATCACATAAAAACTATGTACACTATTTTATTCATTGTAAAAAATATATTTACTAGATACCTATGGTAACGAATGCTACCTGTCTGTAATTTCACATATTTTACGTATCTATACACCTTCTCAAGTTTACAGTCATTTAAGTACTGAAAGTAGTTTATTTTTCAGCAATTCATTAAATGCCACTAAAATGGAAACAATATAGCCAAACCAATAATTATGAGAAGTTGGCACAACATCGATAGATTCTCTGAAGTTGCGGCCCCAGTCCCAGCCCCTGTGATTCATTTAGGAGCCTCGAGAACCGTGCTCGAACCGTCTTAGATTTTCATTAAGACCTCAAATATTAGAGTGTAAGGGAAACCCCTTTGAAGGAATTTCACTCACAGTAATAAGATTCAATAGGCTGGAAAGAGCAAAAGTTATTATGATTCGAAGGAAGTTTCATTGACTTTTTATATATAAGTTATACCTTTTTAATTTTCTTGGGGTAAGTACAAAAGAGTAAAAACAGTTGTAAAGATCCGTTAGGTAGGATTATGGTATTATTGTATTAGGAAACATTTATTACTTAGTATATTTTTTACAGAGATTCTTGGCTTTTATAATTTCTTTGTTAAACTAACATTCTACTTATATATACGTACAACGTATTGCTAAATCATAATGTATCTATCAATCTTACTGGAACTACCTTGGCGCCACTGCATTGCATCACCCCACAGATTACAGAAAAAAGTTACATCACCACCCTAAGCTATTGGATAAATTTACTTACTCTTTAGGTATTACTTTTATGAAAACAAAAAGTTCCGAATAAGGATTCCGAATTTCATTTAATACGAAAACATGAAAATTCACGAGAAAATTCATAACCCACGGCTTTGTTTTCGTTACCCACCAATGTTTAGGCAAAATCTCCTAGATTCCATACGAAAACAAATCTACTTCAATAACCTCAACTTTATGAAAATATACACAGATTAATGTAACAGCCAGAGGCAGCGATCGCGCCACGTGCGGATAACAACCGGCATTTCTTCACCTTAGATTTGTGACGGTGCTGGATCAGGTTCAATAAAACGGGAACAACGGGAACAAACTGTCGACCGGGAATGTACAAAAGTGAAACAAACGAGCTTGGGGTAACAAATGGTATAAATGGATAAGGTAAGGCGTACGCTTCTTGTCAAATGTAGTAATAAAATAAATAAATAGGTAAATAACACCCAACCATCACTGTACATAGATCCTAGACCCTGACTAGGATTCCTTGTATCTAGGGACCTAGACCTTTGATCCTAGTAACTACGAGGACCATGGTTTCTCTACATTACACCTAGACACAGAACAAGTATATTTTTAAATCTTTTTCCGTGCACAAACACATGAATAGACAGTATTTCATTTTTAAATGATCACACTTCTTATTTTTTTATCACGCAAATATAAGTTCACTTAAAATCATTAAAATTAGACGTAATATGCTAACTTTACAAGAACATTCATTTAATAAATACAACTAAACTATTTTATAAAACTAAACTACTACCAAACTAAAACTATAAAATTAACAATAATACCTATAATACAAAACTAATCTAATAAACCACTACCAGTTGGCAAAGTGCCCAAAATGCTGGCAGCATTTGGGCCAAGTAGAGGCCAGCGTTTTGGTCACGTGTTGCTTCGACCAGACGTCTGGATAACTCCTTAAAAATTGTATCTGCACTGGGTCCCCACAGCCCCAGCGTCTCTCCCCCCTCTCGTCTCTAATACCTACTTTTAAATATTTATAGAGTAGGTATATGGGATAAGGATAATAAAATATTATGTTGAACAGTGAAGAAATGGATTTGAAAGATAAAAAACACAATACAAAATAATATAATGAAAATGTGGGTGACCGAATTTATGGTCAGTGTAAGAATTTTATTCATTCATCCCCTATTATTTTTTTATCACTGGTTTTTTTTTATTAATATATAAATATTAATATTTAATTATTAATAATGTGCGGTTTAGTAAATAGCTCATAGAAAAGAGCTGCTATGGTATTATTTCTGTCTCCGACTATACATATTTGTAGCAAATCCTGTGCCTTCCGACGACGTAAATCTCATGCTTCGGCTATGATTGATGGTAGCTCGGTGACTCAAGACTTGACGAAATGTACTGTCTATATCACCCTAGCTCTACCCACTCTACTCGCAGTAGTTACCGTTGTTATTATAGAACAGACTACGCAAAACTAAAATTAATCTCACAATACCCAGAAAGTTTGGTAGTTATAATAGTGATCGATAGCTATGTACAACTTTTGCCAACATGGAAGTTTAGTTATTTGTTATTTGTACTTAGTAACATAGTACACTACAAGTTACCTATTTGGTTCAAAATGTAAAAATATAATCCCTTCACCAACTGAAAAACAACTAATTATCTTCAAACAAATTTTATTGAATACACACACACACACACTCTCGATCAACAAAAAATAATTAAAATCGATCCATCCGTTTGGGAGTTACGATGCCACAAACAGACATTACACAGACACACGATAAATTTATAACCACTCTGGTTGAGCGTTAAATATACGATATATCATTTCGATACTTAAGTGGTTTTTATTTATTTACTGTTATGACGGGCAGCCGTAAAGCTTTGGAAAACAACTGAAGTACGTCACAACACTCTTTGATACAAAAAATAGTTGTAGAATAATAGATTATTTTAATAAGTTGATTTCGGTGAGTGTACAACTGAATTACACGGAATGTTCAGACTCCAAGGCATCGTAGATACACAGGAATATTTTTTATTAGCTCCATGATAAAAAAAACATAACATTAAAAACCATAATTAAAACACATGACAAAATAAATAAATAAATAACGCCCAACGATCACATACATAGATCCTGGATCCTAACTAGGATTCCCTGTATCTAGGGACCCCAGGAACTACGAGGACCATGGTCCCACAACACCCAGACACAGAACAAGTATTTGCGCTTTTTTTTTCGGGCACAAATACTTGTCTTGTTGCGGGAATCGAACCCGCCACCTCCGGGTTATGAGCCGACCTGCTCAACCACCACACCACGGAGGCTGTCAGACAAAAACAAACCATATAAAAAAAAACTACAGCTAAAACATTATTTACAGATACACAGGATGAATTTTTCGGGGAGAACCCGTGCACGGAGATGGCTAAATGCGAATCTATGAGGAATAGCGAAAAGTTCTCAAAAGAATCCCGATTTTGAAGAATACTAAACCTGCATCAATGGATTTTTCGTTGCTATTAAAAAATAATGTGTATTATTACACCATTCGATAGTGTTGCTATAACATATCCAGTAATCTGTGATGTTGCTAACAAGAAATGAATTCTGGGAAGAAATAATAAACGGCAATACGGCTAGAAATTACTCGTAATTGCGTAAAGAAAGTGATTTAACTCACATCTCAATAAAAAACATCAGTATTTTTTCGTAAGAATTTGTGTACATTAACGAATTTCTTTTTATGGCAATAACTCAATGTTCTGTGTTTTATAAACCAGACGTCATTCTATTCAATACATTCCCGTCTCTTTCCAAGTGTAACAAATCTTCGTTGAGATCCCAGTGAGGATGATTGATACACCAAGGGCCGGCGAAAGCTCCCGAAATGAAACGTTATTTATTAACACTGTTTATTATTGGTGAACAAAAGACTCCCCCAATGGAAATGGGAAGTCATTTTTGTGACAATTAACTTATTGATGCGTTTTTGTTTTGAGATGATAAATTGACATAATTTCTTTTTATCTTTGGGATTTTAGCAGCTGTAGGCTAGTTCTTTCAAGCATTTTTGATATCTATCTCTGATATCAATATTTCAACATATTGATTAAATTATAGGGATCAATGCAATCTGGGGGGTCACCACAAGGTCTTATAGCATTATTACTTCAATATTACATCAATCATACATTGAAAAATGACATAAAAGTAAGAATACTTTAATGTTGCAGAGCCAAAACAGTTTTGATGACGTCACGTTAAATCGTTCACTCAAATACAACTGTCATATAGAAAGAAAGAAAGAAAGAAAGATATTTATTTGTGCCAAACACTTACACTTAACTAATACTTACAACAGTTTATACAAACAACATATTATTATAGTGTTTGCCACAACCCAGCTCCAACTCAGCAAAATGCTAGCTGCAAGCAACTAGCGCTGGTCTTCCGTTGGCACCGGCAAGTGACATCACGCACGCTTACAACGAAAGGGCAGCATTATAAAATATAAACATACACAAATATACCTATACCTTAAACAGAACTAATCTAACAGGGAATGAATTTCCAAACATCCAACAAGAATAAAAACTAGATAAGCAAATTAATAGCAATATAATATAATATAATATAATATAATATGAATGTAAGTGTGGGTTTGCAACAATGTGTGTTAATTATATAGCACTGGTGTCATGTACGAGTAGTTCCTCCCTTTTTTGGTGTGCATAAATGTATTCTTTTATTTTAATTCTAAAGCTGTACAAACTATGCAGGCTCCTTATCGGTGGGGGAAAATTGTTCCAACACTTCGATGCAGCATATCGGAAACTACCTCTAAAGGCGGCGGAGAAGTGCCGCTCAGTCGCAAGCTGCATCGAACATTGGCGGGACCCTTGATGCTTACGTCTCGCTAACCATGTCAGCTTATCGCTTAGATATGACGGCGATTGATGCTTTATGATGCCGAACAAGAGACATGCCAAATGTAGCTTACGGCGGTGTCTCATTTTCAACAACCGATTTCTATTAAGGAATGGGGTCACGTGTGATCTCAAGGGAATGTCAAAACAAAATCTGGCACAAGCATTCTGAACTCGTTGTACCAGCTTTTGAGTTTTAGCCAGCAGTCTAGGACCGAAAACCGTGTCCATGTAATTTATCATACCTTTACATCATATTGACACTGACGTACCACAGTGATAACGCCATATAAAAATGTAGACGTCTCGTTCACACGCAGGAATACTTTATAAGTTCATGGTACGAATTCGAACAATATTATTGTAACCTTGAAATAAAAATGCCATGAAACATGATGGTTGGCTTTTGGCGGGAACGCGGACAAGTCCACGTCGTTGCATTGTATTATTTTTAAAACTTGTGCTTTTTCCAGTGTTAATGTTTTAAAATTTGTATCTTTTTACGCATTAAGTGCTGAATTACGAGCATGAGTGAGGGCAAGTGATATAATGTGGTAAAACGTGATTTTTCGTGTTGCTTCCAAAATTCCATAGAAACTTCTAGTAAAGTTGCCACTAGACTAGACTATGACTATGACTAGGACATGACTTTGGGTGAAATATTTTATAACACGATGAAAATTATAATACTTGACACTGGCTAAAATACACTAAGTGTGGATACAAAATATTAAAAAAAAAACAAGATGGTTTTGTATTAGCTTGTGGCCCAGCTGAAGCTTAAATCCATTTATGAAAGTTACATTATTCAATTGGCTCTGGACGGATCTGCAGTGGCGGGGGGCGCCAGGTTTTGAGAGGAATCACACTAGATAATATTTCTGAATCTTTTTGAAGTCATGCTGTTATTTAGAGGCATGCTTTTTTTTCACTGAACAAATCTGAACCCTGAATAAATCTAAACTTTTAATTTTTTGAAAGAAACGGTTTACACGTTGACCTCCGCAGTAACAGTAACCCGTGTGCAAAGTTTCATCAAAATCAATTTAGCTTTTTGGCGTAAACTCGACACAAAGCAACCTTTCTTTAATATCCTAAGATTACTTTTGTTTCTCTATTCTATAGAATTATTTTACTTACACTGTATGCTAAGATGCGTGGCCTCACTAGCAGTCTCTCCAAGCGCGTTGGTGGCACGACACGAGTAATCGCCGCCGTGGTCCCGCGCCACCTTCTGCAGTACCAGCGACTTGGTGCTTACTATCACTCCGGATACCACGTTTTGCAGTACCGGTTTATCCTGTTTCAATAAAAAATACAAATGTTGATTGCGTTCCATAATGTAATATGTCGGGCACGATATACTTCATAGTTTCATTTAGTATATACATAGTTTATAGGCTAGTCCGTGTGACTCCACCCAGGTTCAAATGCCGCCTGGCCCTGCACCAAGGAAATTATTTGCGGGATTCGCACTTGCTTTTACAATGGTGAAGAAAACCACTGAGAAAACCAGCATGTTCATCATCATCATCATCATCATCATCATCAACAGCCTGAAGACGTCCACTGCTATGTTCAGCAGAGCCTCACCCACAGAGCGCTACTGAGCGGCTGCTCGTGGTAGCCACTCCAGAACCTTTATTCCCCATCGGTTTTAATTCTATGAGCGATGTTCTGTTTTTTAGTCTGTTGTTATAGCGGCAACAACAATACTTTATCTGTGAAAATTTTAACTGTCACGTTTTATGAGATACAGTCTGGTGACAAGCGGACAGCGGTCTCTTAGTAATAGGGTCCGTTTTACCCTTAGGATACGGAACCCTACAAATGGTACCTACTAATGAATAAATATCATTCAAGCCGATTTATGTTTATATAGAATTTATTTAGACAATCACAATAACGTTTATCCTTTGTAACCAATTCTCAATTTGAGAATCCAAATTTTGTTAAACCAATTACAATCTAATAATTCAGAGATAAATCTTCTGTTTTTGATTTGAACAATCATAGCAAGATTGTTTTCCTGCTATTATGTATCCATTTAAGTATTTTGTTAAGGATGGATCATAGAACACGATATTATTTCGAATGTTTCTTTAGTTAGAAATTAGATTTAAAGCTCTTGGGCTTATCTATAACGTTTGGGTTTATAAATAATCTGTGTTTTAAATAAAAGGGTTTGACTGCACTGATGATTTAGTTTTCTTCAGTGCTTCTGATTTAAAAATGTATTAAAGCTAATATTAGCTAGATTGTTTATGAAACCAAAACAGTGAACTTTTTTATAATCTGAATAACAATAAAAAGAAGCGGCTATTCATGAACAATTCTTTCTGGGTTTATTTTTGTTCCAGCCCTTTATTTCCCTCGACTCTAGCTTGAAATGTATCAGACTTGTTATTAATTATGTACAAAAACTGACAAATTATTCGTTTAATTTGAATTTTAATTTGTTCGACTACATGCAGTAAAGTTAGACTAACGAAGTATAAATATTGTGTGATACCTTCATCAAACACCAGCCACAGGAAGCCACAGATGATCGCTGGTATATTTATTTATCTATATCAATAAGCGTGGTGATGGGATGACTAAAATCAAGAATCATCAACTAAATAATACGCGTAACCAGTATGTGCAGTCTCGTTGGTTCAAGTAACAAAACATATGCATATTATGATAATCACTGAAAAAATAACCCCAAAATCCTATTTAAATTTTCGGTGACCTTTATTCTTGGTATCGCTTGGTCGAATATAAAAAACTCTTTCATTTGCTTTGATCCTTTTTTGTTATTTTTAGAATTCACTGGCTGTTCAAATATTAATTTACATTATAACGGTCATACTCACGTTATGGTACCATGATATTCTATGCTCCCTAGGGTTTGCTCTCACTGAGCACTCGAAGTATACGTCGTCGCCTTCTTTGATGTCGTGTGGGTTGAGTGTGCTGCCCAGTGATAGCGACACCACCGGAGGATCTAAAACAAAGTGACTTATTAATATTACCTTTACCAGAATCAAAGAGATCAAAGCAACAATTATTATTGAAACAAACTAAGTAATTGATTTCCAAATTGATAAGCTGACCTAAACATGTATTCATTAAAGTATGGATTTATTCTATTAGAAATAAGAGCGATAATCCTTTAAAAAGTTGTGTTAAAGTTGCTGTATGTAAAGGCTGAACTCTAGATCGGGTTTACAGGGAGTTCCATAAAAACGTAGTGGAGTGTCTGCGGGTGCGGCGGCCGATACCGCGGTTTTATGCAGTCCACGCCAATTCACACGCTTCGAGAGACTAGTTTTAGTACAAGTGTTCATCCACTGTTTATTGATTTAGTATTTCAATGTTATGGAGCAGTTTAGTGTTATCGTGAAGATCATTAAATTTAACTATGAAGACCATTGTGAATGAAAATAGCATGCCTTTGTGCAGGCTTACAACTTTACGTTGGAGTGTGCATTGCTCCATTGTATCACAATGGTAGATAATTATTCTCCCACTCTTCATCTTAATCTTTTCTTATTTCATCTTCATAATCCCACCTACAGCTGCAATAGTGCCTGCGTGATGTGAGAATAGATAGACGTTTTGATCGCTAATGCGGAAAATATGTAGGTACTGGTACTTCTTATTATTGGATTCTTTTTGATTGTGTAGCTTTCTATATGGATTTATACTTGTATAGTATGGGCTCTATACCGAATGGAAACGATTTCAAGCTCATGAATGCGGAATTTAACTACGGGGTGCTGTAGCAGCTACGCACCAACAGTTTGTCAACAGATGCAACGATTGATACATTATTTGCCACCATGGAACACTTTCACACTACGAAAAAGAATTATTCTACAAAAGTTTTTATTCACCAATAAATTTAAAGAATACGTAACTGTAGTATCAAGCATAATTTAATTTCCAATCTGATTGAGAAAAAACATATAATGATTTGCGATATTATAAGTAAACGTTTCAAAAAATGAAACAGCGCCATTGAATCGTAAAATAGAATAAATATACACACAAGTTATTTATACAGGCGTCAAAAAATATCACCAAGCAATGACAAGATTAAATAAATCAGTGAAAAGTCCAAGAATGATACATCAAAGAATAAGCTCAAAAGCGCGAAAGCTTTCATTACGGAAGTCGCTATAAAAACTTCCATTCTAGGAGCTGACAAGTAATAAAGCTTAGAAATATCAAAGAAAAAATACACAAGAATTCCATCATAGTGCTTTTACATCAGGGTAATGTTTAGCTTAGGAACGTAATGGATATACATTTGCCTTTATAAACATTTTCCTTATAGCCAATAGTTACTTACGCACATACTATTATATCTAGGATATAATACAACCCAAAAAGCTATATTAGGTATAGCTGGTAAGTATTTCAGTTAGTACATTACAATGAATAAATTAATGATCTCTCTCTCATACATATTTACTTATTTGAACTTTATACAGCACCGGAACAAATTAAATATTAAATATTATTTACTTCTCATATAATTAAATATTGTTTACTTCTCTAGCTACATTAATAACAAATTAGTATGTGCTGTCTATATGCTAAAATGTTTATGCTGTTTATAATACAGTCGACAATAGTATAGTTATAACCGCTCAGGCGCTTCTGCCACATTTGTAGCCCGCTTCGAAAAACCTAAAGTGCATAGAGACCACAATAGCTCAAAGCTGATTGCAATACTAGGGATGTCAAAACATCGACTATTCAATTTTTAGAGGTGTCACTCGTTATAAATCGACTAAAATCAAAACTAGTTGAACATCACTATCAAATAAAATAAAAGTCTCAATGGTTCAGGAGGACAAAAATGCCTCAGTTTAAATTGCAACTTGCGCCGAGACGGCGCGGCGCGCGCCGGCATCAGAGCTATTTCCTTTAGGTACGGCGGAGCGTCAATTATAATTTGTATTGTTATTGTGTGTGTTTTTTATACTACAACACACGTAAAAATGCATTTGTTTAGAAAGCCAAGTAATGCTACTTACCAAACCTAGTTTTGAAATTTTAAAACACTGCTTAGTTTTTTCGTATAAACCGTAAATGTGCAAAACCATACCGCGCTATTTGAGGTTAGTTAATTCTAATTTACTTTGGATCGCTTTGGGACCTACCTACGCCCGCCGCGCCGCGCCTGAGTGGATAAATGTAAGACTCGTATTTACAGAACAACGCTCAGTCATCAATCTGTGTTCAAGTTCAGATTGCATTCATATTTGTCGACTTGAGCACAGATTCAAGATGTAATACGAGCCTAAGTGTAACTCGTAGCTGTGCGTGGCTAAGACAGCTACGAAGCCATAAGATCCGTAGACAATTTGCGCAAGAGAAATATGTGTAAAGCATGCATCAACTACTATCCCCCGGCACAGAAAAAGCTCACAAAACATAGGCGAGATATAGAGAATATCTCCTATACTAACCAGTTTCAATGTCATCAGGTATAGCCTCTAACCCTACTTAACATCAAAATCCGTCCTATATACGTATAAAATGCTCTTAATATTGATACTATTGTCACTTTATGACATGAAACATATCTTTTCAGTCCCTAAGCTTTCAAAATCAAAGGCTTTGGTCACAAAATATATAAGTAGGTACATTGAGTGTGATATTTCTATTAGTAAACATCCCAGACAGACGACACCATTACGATTCCATAAATGTCCCTTTATTGTTTGTTACGAAATCCTAAACAGATTAAACGTACGCGCTCCATTGCTTACTAGATCGTTATCAAGCTGTGAAAACTGCATTAAGAAACTCCCAAGCTAAAGACGCTCGCATTAGATTCCATCTTTTATTTGCAATGGGGCAGTGCTACTTCAGGTGAACACTTATCTGCGGCTAGGAGCGGGCGTTGACACTTTATTGGCCATTAAAGACCTATAACGACGTCGCCCCGCGGCCGAAGGAAACACCCGTTCTCCAAATAAACATTTACGATTGCACCGTTTAAATTGTTGCCAAAACGATTCGCGCTGGGAGGCGGCGAATTTCTCCCCGCTCTAAATGCGTAACGGTTCGCCGAGCACAAGTAAATAGAATTTATTTATATTTGGAAATTAATTTTCCCCCCGTAATAGAGTCAGTGGCTCCTTGCGCATTTCGACGAATGACTGTCCCGTTAGTAAATCAATTTAGCACTGAAAAAGGAAGTCGATCAAGTTGATTGGCAAAAGGCAAATGAAATGTATGTCTGTGGCACCTTTTCAGAGTTCACGCGCGCTGTAAATTAATTAAGCGAGTTACATGCCAGCGTTTGAATGTAAACGTGCTGTTAAGTCCTGTTTAATCCCTTCGAACATTTTGCCATCCGGATCCGGGCGTTGAGTGTGGGTGCGTCCCACTATCCGCTAGTCAGAATTAGTTTTTGGCCTCTCCTCAACGGATGTAAAGTGTTGATGTTGTGTAGTCTCGAACACTAACCAGCTTTTAATTACGTTTTACTGAGTTTCCTCGGCGCATGCAAGCTTTTAATATCGTTATATAGAGGTTGTCAGTTACACAATGTTGACAATTTTCATGTTACTGTTTGAAGTTACACAAACGGGTATCCTTTGTAATTACTCTTTGTGTTTTGTTGTTGCTGATATTTTCGGAGAAGTAGCTTCGTAATTTTATTACTGGCGTAGTAAATAATCTATCGTAGTAGATAGGGGTCTATCTACTTATTCTCTTAAAGAAACTTGAATCAGATACTATTGTTGAGTATACATTGAAGTATTAGAACTAAGAAATTAATTTTATGGACTGGTTAAAGCTTTCGACAATCAAGTTGGTTAGTAGAGTACTAACCAGCTTGATTGTCTCCTTCCGCAATCACCGATGTAGCGGTAAAACAACCGTACCATGACAAACGGTTAAACAGAATTGAGATAGACAAAGGCAAATTAATCCTTCAGACAGGAAGGTGTCAGGCGAGAAGCGGCCGTAGCTTACACCGCTTCTGCGTCTGAGTCCAGCAGCCGCAGACCAAATTAGACGGAATTAGTTTGGCACAAGTTGGTGGCAGTGGATATACAGTCAGTAGAAAGTTCCATTTGCCAGAACTGTTCTAGTAACGCATCGGCCGAGCAGCGTGCAGCTTGGCGAGAAACGACCGCCGGCTCTGTTTGTGGAAGCCGCCGGTTTACCGACATGTTAGATAAGAGTAGTTGGATATGAGGTCGCCTGTAAATAGGGATGCTGGGCTGATTCCAGCGAAACCTCCACCCCACAAGTATTAGACACAAGTTCTGGGACAAGTATTTGAATTTCAGTTTACATACCAAATTCACAGTAAGCTATTTAGTTTATATTTAGTTTGTTTAGCTGTCTCATCAAAACTAGAAAGTATCTCAGTTACGATAATAAACTTTATGTTGTATTTAGCCTAAAATCAGGCATTACGTGTTAGAAATTTATAATTATAATGAACCTTCAAGATTGCGCAGCAAATTAAACTTAATTACAATAAGGTAGGCGACGCGTGTTTTAATTGTAGCCCTTTAATTAAGAATGTACAAAGTGTTTGTATTATAGTACATTTGTATCGCAACATGTTTTGCAGGTACCAAAAATTTGAAGTCTCGCCACGTCGGATTAAATTATAACTGAAATCGCAGATGATGAAACCTTGGCAATCTTTGTTAAATTGATTTTAGTATTTTATTGGTAAGCTTAAATTTGATTATCCCCATATTTGTCTAAAAATTATTTTATAAGAACTTCCAAAGAGATCTGAGAAAATGAAAGTTTGTTAAAGTTCGTAGTCATCTAGCCCCGCTCGTTAAGATAGTTAAAAAGTTAAACAATACCCGGCCCGTTGTCTCGTTAATGAACTTAGGGATCGTCAACTTGTTTAAATTTTTAATGTGTAAATTAAATCGTGTGAGTCGAGCAAAGCTTTGTTTAATTTCTTCATTATCATGCCATTGTTTTAGAGTGTCTCGCGAAAGGGCCGCGTGTCATAAGCCCCGGGGATGTGCTGAAGAGTGCTTAAGTAGCAACGATAATTAAGCTTAACGATGTTAGAGATGTGCGAACTGGTTAAGCCGAGTTCTGTTACTGCTTATTTTGTAGCAGTATTCGTTTAGCGAACGAGTCGTCGAATTAAGAAGTTGCGCTAATTGTGCCATAGCAGGCATTTGCTAGAGACGGGGCGCTTGATTTGAACAAACAATTACGCCTCATTTTCATATCTAAATATATGAACTGGCTACAATATTGTGTTCTTAATATCTCGAGACATCTTGACGATTCCATCACAGTATGAAATGTTCTCATCGAGTGTGGAATTCATGTTAGATTTCAGTTCAGATAACAAAGTATCTTCACACGTTCTTCGTATTTACAATGTTTCGCAATTTCTATAATGAGAGCTGTCCGAGAAAAATGAGAGTTTTTGCGAAAACCTTGATACTTGAGCGTACGTACCTACAGTCTGGGACAAGTCAGAGAAAGGTTTTCCCAGCTATTTTTTCGTCTACAGCAATGTGTTGTTGCCAAAGCTGTGTAGATAGTTTAGTTTTTTAATGTGTAGATTAAAAGAAAATTATAGGCTTTTCTTTTCCCCTAATCTGTGTAAATAGGCAAAGAGTTTGGACTCGCACTGCAATTTTAGCACAGATAATATAATCATCATCATCATTAGGGTATATTACTCCACTGCTGGATATAAGCTCTTGAGTCCGGTCTTCGGCCCTACTTTCCAGTTGCTACCTTACGTATATCATCGCCCAATCTTCACCGCCCAAGTCTCGATTGAATCGAAGGCTTTCTCATAGTCCACAAACGCTAGGCATAGCGGCCGATTATACTCTTCGGTCTTCTGTATAATCTGGCGTAGCGTATGGATGTGGTCTATGGTGCTAAAGCCTTTTTGGAAACCGGCTTGTTCGGGAGGCTGAAATTCATCAACCCTGCGTGCGAGACGATTCGTAATGACCCTCGAAAACAGCTTATACACATGACTCAAGAGCGAGATGGGCCTATAGTTCTTCAATAAGGTGTTATAACCTTTTTTGAAAACAGCACCACCACGCTCTTGTGCCTCGCCTCCGGCGTTGTACCTTCAAGGATGACAGAATTGAATAACTTCTGGAGGACTATAAGTATCGGTCTACCACCCTCTCTCAGAAGTTCGGTCGTAATTCCATCCTCACCTGGCGCCTTGTTGTTTTTAAGCTGTTTGAGGGCCATTCTAATCTCGCAGAATTCCTACACTATATTAATTTGCTGATTTGTAGTTTCCACTCTATATTGTAATTATATGTATATTGTTGTTTGGTGGTATACAATAAAGAGTTTTTATATTGCATTGTCTTCGCCCGTCTCATCCCGTGTTATGTTGTCCTATCCTGTCCTGTCCCGTCCCATGTTGTGTTGTTATAATTCGAGTAGATTTAATTCAAATGACTGTATTAAATGACTCACAAACGACGTCCAGTTTGAAAGAGTCATCGATGCTGTGTCCTGGAAGCGCGCTGTTGTCTGCTTGGCATTTGATCTGGACCCCATCATCTTCTGGTAGAGGCATGAACTGTATCTGACTGCTCACCCATGTTTCATTCAATGCTTCTGTTATCTAGAACAAATAGTGTAAATTTATTCTTTACAATTATAAACGAGACAGTTAAAATGCAAAAATATTTTTTTTTATAATTCTGACATGATACAATTTGCACTCGGCACGGAAATCAAAATATTAACAATAATAGTGTATCAATAATATCATAGTACGTGAGTGATCACTTTGGCCATATACACGATGATAAAAAATACTATTACAATAATTAGTAGGTACTCAGCTTGCGTTACTTGATCTATACGTACTTGCATTATGCCTTGGCAGTCACGCGGCATGGAACTACACCTATTTTCCTAATGATTATTATTCATGTAATATACGAATAATAATAATAACTTGGAGAATATGATTATGCATACCTAAAGAAGAAGCAAAATACACTAATATTATTCGTATAAAATACGAATAATACTAATAATAATTAAGAAAATAGGATTTTGTTAAAGTAAAAGCATAAAACAACATTTCTTTGTCTAATTTAGAGTTTCTAGTGGCACTGCGATCCCGTAACATCAGGCGAACAACTAACTTATCACGTCAATTCATTTATATAAAAAAGGATGACAAAATTTCAACTTAATGATGCAAACATCGAGTATCATGAATGTACCTCGAATTCGCTCACTAACCAGGGGTGTGTGCAGACCCTGTGTACATAAATAGCTATGTCTTATATGTCTATAGCAAATAAAACAACACATTTATCTATTACCTTGCCTCTCTTGAATTTCCTATTATCCTTGAACCAGGTGAGCTGGGCGGGCGGCCGGCTGCCTTCCGACACGCACATCAGGTTGACGTATCGCTCTGATGATAACGTCACCGGCTTGTTGAGGATTGCGACCATGTTCGGCTTCACTAGAAGGAATTTGCTAGTTTGTTATCTCGGTTGATTACTTGAATGCAATATGCGAATTTTAGATGGTAGACGTAGTATATTACGTGTGTAGAGGCATTTTCAAGAGCATGTCTGGGATGCGTGGTTTGCAAATGGTTGAACTACTTTGGCAGCCCATATTTCGCAAGCGTATACATCATAAATATAAATTAATAATACATGTTTAAGGGGATTGCTGGAATTTTGTCCTATTTCTGCTAGCCTCAAAGCTGCACAGGCTGCCAAAACGGATCGCGTGGGCCGCAAGAAACTATGTGAAGTGTTTTTTCGTGGTGTTATGTGCTAATAAACTGTTATCCATAAGCGTAAGCGTAATCCACCATGACAAGAAGATGCAAAGAGGATTTCTGGACAAAAAGACCAAAAACCCCTTTCGCAGAGATTTTCGAAAGCGATATATGGAATCATCATCATCATCATCATCATCATCATTAATATGCAGCCTGAAGACGTCCACTGCTAGACATAGGCCTCTCCCACAGAGCGCCACTTGAACGGCTGCTCACCCCCTGCAGCCATCAGCTCCCCACCGTTTCACCAGGTCATTGGTCCACCTAGAAAAGCTTCTAAGAAAATCCAAATACCAACTTAACTTTTATTTAAAGGAATACACTAATGTGTCAAGGAATTCGTTAACGTTTTCGAGGTTCTAATCATTAACTTACAGTTCATCTCAAGCCTGACGGTCTTCTCCTGAGGACTAACAAGATTGGTGTTCGAAGCTCGGCATTTGAAAGTGGTGTTCAAGTTGCTTCTCTTCACGTGTGCCAGCTCTAGCCGGTTCACCACCACGTGGGTGTCAGTCTTCTCACCGATGTACTGCGGTGCTGGCGTGGAGTCGATGAGCCACATCACCGTTGGCGCTGGTCTTCCTGGTGGATTGATGTTAAAAATTATAAAAGGGTTTTTTTATTTAATTTAAAAATTAAATGATGATGGTTTTTATACAAGACATCGATATCAGATTGCCATCTCGGTGAATGAGCTTACCAACATTGTACACTTCCTTAGAATATTTTCGTTACTCTCAATAGGTCTCCTACTATTATGGTCAGCCTAGAGTTTAATCACATTAATTTAAGATTGATGTCATGGTCAATCTAATTTGAAGGAAAATGTAAAATAATAAAATAGATATTTTTAACCTTTGAACAAATGGAGGGTTGTTATTAGTTTAGCGTGTGTATCTGCGGCGTTAGCTTTCAAACGGATGATTAGATTTTGATTTTGATTTCTTTCTGTTTCAAAATCAAGTGCCAATTTTCTTGCAAATAGGTTATTTTTGCATTGATAAAAGTACACACAGTATTTTTGAACTAAGGATTCGGGGTTTGATTTTGAAAACATGAATGAAATAACTTGTTCTCTTTATGATAACAGCAAGAGGTACCTTACATTGATCCGTTCGATAGCAGTAGGTATGCATTGCCAAAGTAAAAAATTAATATTAGAAAATCTACAGCTATTAGGTAGATATTGTGTAATTTATGTTCAATTAAGAAGAAAAAAAAATGTTTTAACCACAGGCTATTTAAACTGGAAACCCTTAGAGCTGAAAAAAGCAATTATCCCTTCCTTTTATCTCTGCATACAAGAAAAGGGTGTGGATAAATGTGTTTGTAGATAAACATTATTATCTGGTTTAATCTTCAAATATTAATAGAAGTGGGTGGGTAAACAGTTCAAATCATTAGTGTCTACAATAGTAGTGTTAAATTAATTCTAGCTAGTAGCATTTAGCGGTACCTAGTTAGTATAATTTTAACTAGTGGAACGTCGACAGTGGTGCTTTTACAATGGATTTATAAATTGAAAGGTGTGCACCGACACGCCTTGAAATAATAGTAACTTTTGAGTCGTTATCTAATATTTTTTTATTCTTTAAGAGTGGGGTTTTTGATCCATAGTTAAGGTGAGCAAAACTTTAACAATTTTTAACCTATGGTCAAAGTTTGTTAGAGCTTTTAACCATTGGTTATCTTATTAACTACAGGTTAAATTTGTGTGTACAGTATTAGAACAACATTTCTGGGTTTTGAGTCTGTATATTACAATTTCTCATACTCTTGGTTATCTTCATCTTACATAGCACAAGGTAACTGAAAAACCAGAGCAGAAAACGGAAAGAATTAGTGGCTTTCCTCGGCAGAGGCTTATGGTACAATATGGTATGTCACACCTTATTCAGAAAAGAGACTAGTTAATTTCTTTAAACATGTTATGTTTGGAAGTGTACTATACTCCAGATAACATAATACCTACAGTATATATACCTAACAATTATGATTGGTAAGTTTAGTACCATTAGTACACTGTCCGCCAATGGCCACTGCCACAGATATATAAGTTGGATCATCACTAGTGTGTTTTCCGTAGGTGAGATGCATGTCTGTGTGCGGGAGGTGCTCGTTCGCTGCTCGCTGCGACTCGTGTTGTGTTATACAATACAACTACCTCCTATTGTAAAACTAAATCATTTGTCGCATAGGGTAGATATACTAAAAGTAGCCATACATATGTTAGGTAGCTCAATCTTCTATGAAAAATTTGGCTATTGAGATGACTTATTTGTGTGATGTTAGTTTTCGGAAGCTTAGCAAACGTAACACAGGGTAACCTAGTACGAATGCTAAAGTACTTTTAGATTTCTTATGTAAGTATTGTAATTTAATTACCTGGTTAATTAACATACCTACCACATAAGTATACCGGCATAAGATTGTAACTCTTATTATTATGGCAAATAAATTACTTATTACTTATTACAGATACTGCCACATGCCATTATTTTTATTTTAAATTTTTAAATATAGAGTTTTCTATATACAGTTATAATGACACAGTGGATTTATTAAGCTACTAAGAATTTGAATTTGATTGTCCTGTGAATAATTGGATCAATATAATTATAACTGAAACATAGGTCATTATTTGTGAAAAGAAATAATATTTTTACAATCTATGTCATCATTTGATACACCCTACAATCTTTCTGACTAAAATTACAGGCGACAATGACTAAAACTTGTTTATTTAAATTGAAACCTTGTAATTTCTAATGTTTACGGAATCACATTTGGTTTTCATTGTTCGGTCCCCTTTGATGTTATCTGTTTATAAGTTACTACATTAAAGCTTCAACAATCTTCATTAGTACGGCTTTATAACAAGATGTCTGCCGTTATATTAGTGTAGCTGGAGCGTAACTATATCAGCTTGTCGTAAATTCATTTTACGATAGATCGATCAACGGGTACAAATAGCTTTGTCCCCATCTGGATATCACGAGTCTCTGTATATTAAATTGAACACGCAAGTAAGAGCTAACAAAAAATTTGAGCTAACAAATTATATAGAAAGTGAAAACTAAAGGTGCCAACAACGTTAAGCTCAGTTGGTAGTAGCTCTGCCTTGTGTAGGTTGTTGGTTCGATTTTCACTAAGAGCAATAAATAATAACTTGTGGGAAGAGCGTATTATTTATAGTGCTATTGGGGCCAATTTTAAAGGCTTTAGTTGACAGATCTAAGGCTCCTAAAACTGTTGCTGTCCTTGTCAAATAGACGGCAATGTAGAAGACGGATATATTTTTAGCATTTTTAAAACTGTCAACTAAAGCCTTCAAAATTAGGCCTATTATATACTCAGTGGTGTTGGTAAGAATGTTGCATAATAATTTTTTTTCGTATTGTGTCGTATTGATGTTGTACTTATTCTTGTTTTGAAGCTTATTGCTGTTGATAATAAAAAAAAAACAAAAAACAAAAATCTCGGTTTTGTTACATGGTTGTTCACCACAGTTTTAATAGTCATCATCATCATCATCATCATTAACAGCCTGAAGACATCCACTGCTGAACATAGGCCTCCCCCAGGGAGCGCCACTTAGAGATGCTGCTCGCCTCCTGCATCCATCGGCTCCCCGCGGCTTTCACCAGGTCGTCGGTCCACCTAGTGGTGGGCCGGCCTACGCTGCATCTGCCAACAGCAGCGTCTTGTATCGTCTTGCGTTTTAATAGTACTTATAGAATATTATACTGTGATCAGAATCATTTCAGGATTCCCGATATTTCGGCACAGATCCCATAAGTACTACTACTACTATTAAAATACTTAATACACAAGTATCTAGGAACTTGTTTTTGACTAATGTTAAAAGGTAATCGAAATAACGTTAAGGTGTTCCCTTATCTCCGAGCGATCTAACACGTCGCGTGATGTGAATAATCGGCTTCATAGAAACAAAAATGCTTATTTTGATGAATGAATGAAACGCGCCATAACAGTAAATCTAGATTATGACGGTTGTAAAAACTAGTAGCAAACTTGACCTAAAAGTCAAGGTTTCACCGTAAAATTTGAGATAGTCATCAAATCAGTAAATTATTATTAGCCCTGCGCATTTATTTTAAGATTATATACCCGCCCACACACCCGCACAGTACGAGTAAACAGAGCGTAGAATAAAACCGATTAAAAAGATACATTATTTCGGAGAAGAAAAACAAGACCTCATTGACAAAAACACACACACCATCACGATAACTCAACAGTATTTCTTAGATTTGTACACATAGTTGTATTGTTATTTAGCGCGGTTAAGTCTTGTGTAAAACGTAATAACTCTACAACAAACCCCGATGTACAAAAAAAAAAGTATATAAGTATTGTATCAGTTATCTGGTTCCCATAGTACAAGCTATGCTTAGTTTGGGGCTAGATGGCGCTGTGTGAAAATATCCACACATATTTATTTACAAAATATACCAACTTCACTACTTCAAGAGGTAGAGATGTAAGGATCTCTCGCAAAAAAAAATATATTTAAAAGTCAAGGCGGACTCACACCCCATAATCCGAAGAATGGAAAATTCAAGGAATGTTTCACAAGATAACTAGGTAAATGGAACGGTGTAGGCGGTCTGGGCAAGTTTGGGCCGTGTCTTGGGCGAGGCAGTAATTATGTTATCGCGGCCCCCGTCTTAAACTCACTGTATTACATAACCAGTACTGAAGATCATACTAAAAGATTGTAACCCCATGTATCTATACGGCCTATATGTGGTTGTCCCCTATATGCCTATGAGCGTAAATAGAAATGAATATAAAGTTCCTAATTCTTAACGCTGACTGTCGTCGGTGACCATAAAAATAGATTTTCTGTTGTTTGGAGGTCATATTTTGGCAGTTAAGTGGCTGACTCATGAAGTTAACTGTACCTACGCCATGTACTTAAGCGTTGAGATTTGAATAAAAAGTAACCCACACGTGACCGGCAAATCTTTGAACGAGCGAAATAAAAAATATACAGGGTGTAATTGAATTCATTAGCATCCTTTGAAACTAGATACCCACTCCTGATACCGGTCACGTGTGGACCAAAATTTTTGAATTCTAACACATCGGTTTGGTAGTAATAATAACTCCAAAAAATGCAATAACTTACTTAATCAAATGCTACAATACAAAATTTAATTAAAATAATGAATTACTATTTTTAATAAGTACATACAAGGTCTAAAAACGTTTAAATGTATCGAAATCATCCATGCCAACTGCGTTAGGCGCCGTGGTAATCTTCATGATTTTCAATAAAAAATATTTCATATACACTCTTTACTCTTTAATAATCATCTATAAATGATGTACCATCATGGGCTCAATTTATGCTAATGAATTAAATTACATTCTGTATAATTCCTATTTTTCACAACTGCAAAATTTCATACACTACAGTTACTTCAACGATATATGGATCGGTTGATCAACATTAGTGAGATTAACCGATTAGATTAGCTTTATTGAATCTTGCACACTGGCTGGCACCGTAACCTGGGCCTCAGCAATATTGATCATTCCACGTCACTTATTCCAACAAACTTACTTGTTCAACCAACTCCCTAAAGAGCAGCCGCCGACACGGCTATTATTATTTGTCAAAATTGGGCTTGTATTTTGTATAATGAGAAAATTCTTCCACTCTTGTGAATCGTCGAGGGTATTTTCATGATTTTTATAACAACTGAAAATTTATCAATTTTTGGAAAATAAAATTTTGATAGAATTTCATTTATAGCTTCAGTGAATATAAGCTTGATTTTAATTGTTTTATTGAACTATTTAACCTGTCTGACAAGGCTTAACAATCCGGTTGATTTAAACTGGTTTCATTGGTCTAATACATTCGACCAAAGTATATTTGTTTGCGAACAAAATGAAGGTAGTAAAAAAGTATTGTACGGCCCCTAAAAGCCTATCTCCTCACCAAAAAAACTTACATTAGCTGTTACGACTTTGACATAATAATAAAGGTGAGGTAACTTTTGTATTATTTCTCTTTCACACTTTAGCTTCTTATTTGTGTTCGTTCGTACTCGTCTAAACTTTCTTGATTAGTTTTCAAGAAGTTGCCGAGATGAAGTGATTCTGTCTTATACTGCGTACCTGCTGATAAATAATTCGAAACGGGAAGGTAAATAGAAAAGCTACTTAAAATTCATTCAGTCACGCCGTTCCGCAATCCATTTTTAGTTTGGGAAGTTGAAATAAATTGGATATTTCCATTACGGTGTAATTAAATTGTAAAATGATTTATTAAACCCTTTACTTTATTTTGGGCTTGGAAGGATTACAAATGATTGGATGAAATAAGAAGAATCAAATGGGTATTACTGATATAGCTTTCAAATCAGTACTACTACTTTTTAGTACTATTGTATAATATTTGACGAGATTTGCATCTAAACTTTGAATAATAAAAAATGTATTTTTACATTAACATTAACACGCGAAGCCCTTACGGGAACGCAAGCAAAAATAAACCACTAGGCAGACGTTCTACAAAAAGATAGGAAATGAAGCCAAAGGCAAAAACTGATGCCCATTAGTTGAGTTAACCATTTGTCTGGACTGTAGATCATGAAAATGATCTAGCAAAGTCGTTTTGGGAGAGACACGGGATGACAACCCGCTAATCCCGTGGGCTATGCATAATTCCAACTCGAAACATTAAGCGCTTCGGAGGATTAGCAGCGGTTTATTCAAGGCTTGCAACTTTGGACAGCCCCGAAAATATTTAGTAAGCACGCGATCAGGGCATTCCGTCAAGTTTGTGGTTTACCTGTTTTCACTGAAACAACTTTTTTAATGCGAGCGGTAAGCTGACAGACTTTGGAATTCTAGTGCAGTTAACAAGTTCATAGTTCATTTCAAGGTGAATACGAGTCAGAACTTATAAAGCTTGGTGGCGACGTTAAATTTTAAGTAACATTAATGATTTTCAGATTTTCAATAACAGCTCTACAAGGATTGAATTTAATTAATCATAACTATTTTGAGAGTAGAAGACTTTTCGGGCAGTCTTATTTTCGCGATATTCAGACATCTGACTTCTGTACTTTGTACTTACCAGGTTTTAAAGCGTGGGAATCCAATACATTGATATAATGTTGATGTTGAAGAACCGGAAAACGCAGCGTAGGCCAGCACCCCACTAGGTGGACCGAGGATCCTGATGCATGCAGGTGATGAACTCGCACTCTATGGGGGAGGCCTATGTTCAGCAGTGGACGTCTTCAGTCTAATGATGCAGTTATGTTGTTGATGTTTCCCGCAATATAGTTCGAAACCTACTTACGGCACGTGTGTTAATAAAATAAATCTGCTATCCTCAACTGTTCTCAAAGTGAATTCAACCATGACTTCGAGTGACCGTTGATAACTCAAACTTAATATAAACTTCAAAAGACGGCCATTTCTAGTGGAGCGTCAAATTTTGTGTTTGAGTTGTGAGCCTCCTATCCCCCCGTATCTTAAAGCAATGGATAACTTTACAGTGGGTGCCATTTCGAGCCGATCTCTCACAGAGTGACTTATCGGTAAGTTTAAGGGCGATATATCAAAGTAATCGCTTTAATTTCTCATCTCCCAGTTGGGGAGGGCTTAGCTATGCTTATTTCACGAATATATAGTGTTACAGTTTAGTTAGCAAGTAGATAACAAGATTTAAGCAGAACAGGGTAAGTTCGCGTGTTTGGCTGTGTTTGAGTGTAACTTGAACTAAATAAGTAGCTATTACTCGTATACCCTTTTATTTAGAAGTGTTTTTCTAACAAAGGTATATTTTTGTACTATTTAAAGTCATTTATTAGTCGTTTAAAATATAAAATTGCTGGAATTTACAGTTAAATCTTTTTTTTATGCTATAGGTAGCAAACAAGCATACGGCCCTCCTGATGGGAAGAGGTCACCGTAGCCTATGGACATCTGTAACACTGGACGTGCCACTGATGCGTTGACTGATAATATGTAATATCTAATATCTAAAGATAATCTACTTATTTTGTGAAAATTCATGTGCGAAATAAAGATAAAACATTTCATTAATGTATTTGATGGGCCCACAAAGACGAATTGACATCCGTGGGCAGCATTTATTTTATACTACGGACCAACCTTTCAGCGATCAAATTCATAAAAGAGATATTTCGGTTTACCTACATACAAATATAAACGTATTCAAAGTTTTGTTACGAGCCTCTGGAGAGGCATCAATAAACTGTCTAACGCTAGGGTAATGCCTACAATCGTTTTCCTCAGTAAGCACAAAATTCGCCAGCAAAATTCTTTTATTTCGTCTGTCATGTTTTTCTTGATACTTATAAGGCTTCTAACATCGGATACTTAGAGAAAGCTATACCAGGTTATTAAACCAAAAAACCGTATAAAAGGATATAAGTATATGCTAAACTAGAATATCTTATTTTATTTGATGTTTCTACGTATGGGATGTTATTGCTTCTAAATGTTTGTATATTCAAATAAAAAAATACTGTTATGTTGAAGATGTAGGAAAATAAATATAGCTGAGCTGAAGTCGTGGATAGGTTCTAAAACATACACTTGATAAATAAAATAATAATGAAATATACTCGTCATAATGTCAACCTGAAAAGCTTTTTTTAATGTTGGATACAATTTTAAAATATAATTACCTCCTCTAACTTCGCAGACGAGAACAAGCTCGTTGCCTTCCTCAAGAGGGCCGACCACACCCGACACGTCACGACCCGATTTGTCGTATAAGATCAGCTGGTGTGGCGGGACTGGAACAAAGAAATATAATACACTAAAAAAATAATTTTATACTTGAGGAACTAGCTTTAAAACGAATAGTCCTGTGAAACTATTTATTTTATAGAGTCGAACCAGACCATAGGTTAAAGGAAAAAAACAATTGCTGTGACCTAGCCGTACCGTAGATGCAAAGTTGTATACATAGTACTATTAAGATTCGTTGAATATACGACCTGTCAAGTATCTACCAACATCCGGACACATGAAAGTAAACTCGAGTTGAAGAGCAGAGATTTTGCTAAATTTGCTCAATTATTTAAAATTAAATATAGGTACTTATACGTATAATGAATGCGTTAGTAACAAAAATCAAAATAGTTGATTTATTTTAACTGTAAAGTCGAAACTTAGCGGCGTGATTGGCGCGGTTCGCCGCGATTCGAACGTCTGTTCTAGTCTTAACTATTGTGCTATTACTATAATTACAACTAAAATGTCTAAAATAGTAAGTACAAGAATAACAAGTGTTATTATCAAAAATGTAGGTTTACTTTCTTTCACCCTACAATCAAGGGAAAAGTCTATTAAACTTGAAATAAATAGTCCTTGAGAAAAGGAACATGTGCTTCCAAAAGTATGAAAGGAAGTTCTTAACAGGTTTCGAAATTAAGCAAAAGCTCAGCAAGGGTTGTTTACCTTCAATTTTGAAATTAAAGCTAGACTATTATTTTAATTATAGGCCAAGCATAAATATTGAGTTTCCCTTCAAGAACTTGAAATAATCACTTTCGTTTTATTCACAAATTAACGAATATTAGTACATATCATTTTTTAACAACCGACGATCACTTACGTGAACTTCGTAGGTTGTTAAAATATTCACTCTCAATAAGATTCCCTGTATCTAGGACCCAGGAACTACGAGGTCACACAAAACCCAGACATAAAACATGTATTTATCTGTATTTTTTATTTGCACACATTTAGTCTTGTCGCGGAAACCTGCCACCTCCAGATTATGAGCTGGCGTTCTCAACACCATAGCGGCTGTCATGAAAAGAAGTTTTTGTAAGTCCTACTTCATTAACTTTGTTTGTTTTGTTTTGTTTTGTTCAGTTCTTGTAATAGATTGCCATAAAATAGTCAAACGTTGAGTGTCACGGTTGCGCATAACAGTAGCAGATCCCCTTAGAACTCTTATAAAGTTACGCGTTACATTGCACTGTGCACCACGATATCAACCACAGTTTAGTAGAAAATTTTTGGACTTTTAGATAAGTTCATTATCAGTGATTTTACTAGCTAGTGTCTTTCGAGTCACCGCAGTGCTTATATAGTTCTGCTTAGCAGCAGGCAGAGTATCTACCTAGATATTTTACAGTCCTGTCACATACTATCTCTTAGTAATAATTGCCCGTAAATACAGTTCCGATGCTGAAAAAAACAGAACATTTCACCGATACAACAACATAGAAAAAGCCACAAATTACATAGAGTCGTTCGATTTACCATTACACCTACGAGTACCCATTTCTTCCACAAACATCTTGTACACTATCGTATAGGGCCAATTGAATAATGCAGTAACGTGTCAACACAATGGAGGCGCACCGCTTTGGGCCGGGGTGGCTTTGTATGACAAAAACATTACGTTTTGAGGGAAGAGTCAACTTGTGTCGGTAGTAATTGTAAGTGCGGCGGTTTGATCTGGTTTCTTTTTGTGTTTACAAACAGTATTTTATATGTGTAATGTGTCATTTGACCTTCACCGTTATGTTATGTAATAATGAAATAGAGAAGAAAACGTAATAAATAAATAAATAACCTGGGCTTTTGATAATCAACTTTTTTCAAAGGTCTTGATTCATTTTTGTAAAATATAGTAGACACTATTAATGCCTTTATCCGTCCACAAGTGAGTTTTTCAGTCAGCCACACATATACATTGTATACTTGGGCATTAGCTACAATTGTTTTTGCCATACTAATGGGTGGCAAGAATAATTTAACGAAATTCTAGAATTATTCCCGATGCTAGGATTATTAAGCATCGGGAAAAACCCTAGAATTTCGTTAACGGGAACGACGTAGTTAAACGTCATTATCATCTAATATCCAAGGGAGTTGTATGTTTTTTATGAGAATAAATGACGTGCCGAGCTAGTCGTTCACCTGATCTTAAGCAACAGAGCCCATAACAGTTGCATTGTCACTCGGAACTTTAAAATACTAAAGTTTTGTGTGACACTGCACTGCGCACGTCATCCTGAGACATCACACAGTCTAGTAATCATATTACTACACTGTGTAATCAGGTTATAAAATCTCATTTGCCCAGTTATTTCACTAGCTACCATGCCCTTCAAACCGGAAGACAGTAGTGCTTGCACACTACTGCTTGGCGGCAGATTAGCTGGCAGAGCGATGGTACCTACCTAGACAAACTTTTCAGGAAAGTCTTACCAACTAGTAAAAAAAAAGAAGTTGTTTTTATTCTAATACCTAGGTCTAGGTGAGTTTACTCTTGAATTTGAATGAAGTCACAGAGTGATTATCGGAAATGGTAAAATAGCGAATTGTATTAAGAGCCTAGTTGTTCTGGACCCACTGAAAACTTGTATTCCACGAAAATTTTATAAATCAGTTATAATGTTCCTACATCTACGCTAAACTCGCTATTCATTCTTTACAATGTTACGCTAATTATCGTTCCAGCTATTTACAATCATTACAAACATCACTAATTACGGTAGAACAAACAAAGCAATAGTTTCGCGCAGAGGTCCCACCGCTGACCGAACTACGACCCTCTCCTCACCCAACGGTAGCAAAAGTAACCTCAACGTCCCTCAATTTGTGGCCCATAATTTTACAATTACTTTATACGTAAATGATTCAATGGATAAAGTGTCGATAAAATCACAGAAAAATGAAACAAATGACGCTTCTACACATAGTCCTACAGACTTTCATATTCATAGCCACCATAGCTCAGTTGGGAGAGCGTCTAGCGTCTAATCCGGTGAGTTGGGAGGCACCGTTTGAAATCTTTAAAAACCCATTCCATGATTAATAATCGATTAACAACATTCAAACTGTTAGGCTGAGTTGCATCAGCTTACTTTTACTGCTAACTGTAACCGTCCACGCTTCGCCGGGCGTGTTATGTCAAATATCTGTCACGTAACTTTAACTGTGATTATGGTGCAACTCAGCCTTAAACTTTAAATGAAGAAAGAAAGAAAGAAAATACATTTATTTCAGGACATCACACAACATTACATTCTAACATACAACATAAATAATATAACAATAGAAAACATAATGCTACCTATAAAATGTAATGCTGCGTGACGTCATGATAAAGGTCCCGACTCAGCATGTAATCAAGGTCCTAAGACCCCAATAACTGATTTTCAGTCGGAACCCATCACCATGACATCACGAACTCCAGGACAAACAAAATAATATTTAAACGAAATAAAATTATAATACATATACAAGAAAAATAAAATACACAGAAAAACAATATTTATACGCTGTGCCTTTTTTAGCAGACCACGGAAGAGCTGGTAACTTTGTCGCACTCACTGTCAATGTCATGATAATAGATGCAATGACAGTGACACACACATTACGCTGCCATTATTCTGCCCGTGCCACGTACACCAAGACATATTTTGTCCATATTTCAATATTCGCTGTGAATATTCGTGATATAATTAAGCGTGAATTACTCATTATAACAGCTCATAACACGTAATTCATAAAATGGAGATCATTACGTAGTCTATTTTCAAATAAAAATAAGGAATATGATATTACATTATAACATGCTATATGTCAACTAGCAATCATTTTAATCATAAGGCGTCTAAATATAATTATCATGAACAAATAAAGAGACGCTATCGGTAGCAGAACTAATTTTAATGTTGTCCAGAACGCCCCAAATAGCTCTAATACTAAGCGAGCCACGAAGTGAGGCTCTGGGGAACACAGAACAAATTACTACGGTTGTGTTATTGTCGCCACTGAAGGCCATAGTGGTTTAAAATTCGAGCAGTCGCAACAAACATAGTCCAAGTTAGAATTTGTTGTACTTTAACTGCTCCGATGGTTTGCTCTATTGGTATCATATTTTAGTATCTAACAATAGACTTTTAATTTAGTTTTACGTAGCAGTTTACCGAGCTCATTGTACCCTAGAGACATAAATAACTTTCTACATTTGGACTTACTCACTTGAATACACCAATAATTATAACCGCAAAATAAGGCAACACCGCTTAATTTAAAGAACGTATGTTAGAAATAGTTCCTCAACAGTAATTATAAGCTTTTATTTTCATTTTTTATCTTATATGTGTACCATACCGGTGCGGTGAATGAAAACGCATGAAGGTACCAGGCCCAGTGGTAGAATCCGTGGCATACCACGCGATCGCGTCGGCTTGAGTCACTTAACCTTTATTACTGGTTGTCAGCCAATAGCACTATCTAGTACTGTGCCACCATTATTACTACTAATGTAAAAACACGTAGGTAAAAACAGTCAGTTTGTCTAATAAAAACAGGAATCGATAAATAAACCAACCACCATAGATTAAGAAATCGTAACTAACGTGTAAGTCGATCGTAGTCGGTCGGCGATCCGAGTCGTTCGGCCACCAGGCTAGTTAGTAGTCATTACAATGCCGTCGTTCCTCTACGCGGGGAAACAACAACCAATTTCAAGGGAATTTCATAGGCGGCTATTAAACAGAGGCCGTTGTTGGCCATTCGATGCTCACGACTCGAAACCAATTTGCGTTCAGCTCATTGTCGTGGTTAATTAATTTGATTTGTTAAGCAAAGGTTTGGGGATTTCGATTGTAAAACGAGACTCCAAACCGGTAAATATTTATATTTTCGATATTGGAAGCGATAGTTTGATAAGTCTCGATATTATTAGTAGTTATAAGGTTTCTTATATTAGTTTGATAACTAATGATAACATTCTGCAAACTATCTAGTTATTTTTAACACAACATAGACAGCTAACGTGTTATTTTTAACAAGTCATAAATGTCACCGAGAGTTAGCAAAAAATAATTAAGCGAACAAAAACAGTTTTTTCCTTTGAAGCTAGCAGTCTAGACTATTAGGTCCCTAGGCTAGTTCATAAATCATCATTAACCTTATTTTCCTTTACTGTATTTTTTTATAAATAAAATGAAATGTATAAACGTTAATGGATTATTGAAACAACTAAACTTTGTCTATCATTAAGGATTTAGGAATAAACGTGGAGCAGGTTTAGTTTAGTTAAACCACCTTTTGTCTTTTTCGATCAAGTCCGATTTTAGAATGACTAAGAAAGATAAAAGTTAGAGTTACTAATCCACAGCTACTCCACGTTTATTGATAAGGCAGTGACAGCTTATATTATAATTATAGATGTCATCCAGGTTGATTATGATGGAGAATTCGTAAAGTTTTTGCAACTGCGCTGTAATCCTTGTATTTTAGTTAAAAAAATATTAATAAAGATATTTGGACTACTCCGCGTGTTTTCTATTTGATTTATTTGCGTATAACTATTGATGAATGCCTACCTGCTAGTTATCGCAGGCAGTAAGCGTGAGTTATTGCATAGATCAGATAATGAAAGCACCCATTCAACAATATGTCAGTATTGTTAGTAAGTCAGTAACGTATTCGACTACGATAACGCGTTTGATGCGACGATAAATCTCGAAGACCGAGACCTCGTTGGAATTATTGCTTTTGAATAATGCATTAACTGCGGGTAGGTTGTAAAACTGTGTTGTAGTTTGTTGGATGTCGATGGTGCAACGAACTGCAAGCTTGTATATTTCTATATACAGGATGTGTACAGGTGGAATAATAAAGCTATTTTAAGGAAAAATACTCTACAAACAATATTTTTTAAATCCAATAAACACACATATCTTTAAGTACTTTTTCATCGGTGTTCTTAAAATTACTGCCCTATCGGGAATAGTATTATATCTTATAAAATTGTGTGAAATTTAACTCTCGACGCAGACGGGTGTTCTAAGTTTAATGTATGTATTATACATGTGTATAGCTGTGGTAAGAAATATGCCATGCTGTATTGGTTTTATTATTTTGAAAACAACAATTATTCATCTGCTTACTAAATGACTGAGCATAAAGAACCGGGTGGCTCCTCACTTGAAAATCTTATATGGGTGGTCCACAACGATATTTGAATCAATTCGGTACGCGTTTGCTTTCGTCTATTTTTTGGTGTTTATCTCACATTTCACCATCAAATTCTCACCTTTGTATTGAACCACCTTGGAGATACACTATCCAATAAAGTAACCAAATCACCTTACTGCTGAAATAGAAACGTGAAGCCGAATTGAGAACTATCTTATTTCTGTAAAAGTGGTTCAATAAACCTGTAGGTATTTCGCTCATCGAATTAATTATTAATAGCTGGATAATTTGACTTAGGTTTAATACGAAGACATTTTAGGCATTATATTATATTGGCTACGAGATTGGAGACCTCTAAAATGATAAGCATTATTAAAATTTTCACGTTTATTTTTATGGCATGAACATCAGTCTGTCTTGTTATTAAAATACCTCTTTCATTACCATATCACGTTAAGTGCCTATTTAAATTAAATGTTTGCGGCACATTTTGAACTGGCCAAGTCGAACACTGCGGGTAAGCCAGCCAGCATACTCTCATACGAAACTGGGCAATAAAAGCAACTAAACGTGTTTTGCGCTAGAAAATATTATATTCAATTACCACCGGTGGGTCCACAGATCGTTACTGCTGAAACCAGTCGGGACAACAAACAAAAGTGATGGAATAACTTAACGAGTAAGTTCAGATTTCAGACAAAATGCACCTTAATAAAATAATCTTCTTCAAAGCATGCTTTACGGCACGCGATAGGCAGCCAGCATCGACGAACTACTCTGCTCAATGGCAGCCAGCGATATTGGCAGATCCAACAATACAACTGTAGCACTTGGTGTTTAGATAGTTTGGTTAGACGATTTGGTCTCGCTGTAGCGCTAGTATCAACTTACCAAAATAGAAAATAGTTTTCCTTCAAATAGCTTCTCTAGCATGAATTACATAATGATATCTCGATGGAAAATAACGACCTGAAATTTTAATAAATACTTTAACGAATTCCAATTTTGAGGGCTATAAAAGTCCGTTTATAAAGTAGCGATTCACGTTGTACATTAACTTTTACTACAAAATATGACTTGTTTAAAAGCCGTCTAGGCTTTTAAATTTTGTCAGAACAAATAATTATTTGTACGAGGATAATGATGATGGATATAAGTATGGACACAAATGCCGTTCACAAAAGGACAACCAAATATACACTATACACACTCCTAACAATCATACAACAGAGTGACAGCTCAAACCATCAACATTTTAGGTAACGTAATAAAAATATGCATGTATGGTAACCATTTTCCACTCGACTGTACGCAAATGAACGCCAGTTTACGTCTAGTTCACGTTACGAGTACACCATATAATTTACGGCGTTTCTACGCTCCTTAATATCGTTCGAGAATTTGTACATACGGCGCGGGCTATAACTTAAAACCGACTCTGCCATTACGACATCCGATTTTCAAGAAGAACCCCATTTAGATGGACTATTCCCTACGTGCCTTAAGCTGTCATAAAATCACGATGGATTTTTATGTTGCTAGATAGTTGAACGGTAAACCTATTCGGATTTAAACTTGTAAATTTGTTTGTTGTCTGAAATGTATTTATGGTTTCTCAGTTGAAACTCAGGCATTGCTTTTTCAGGCATAAGTTTTTGTTTCTTTGAGGATAACTTTTTGACCTTTTGATAAATTGAAGGTACTTTATTTTGAATAAACATCGATTGTCTATGTATTTTATACTTTTTTGCTACATTATTACTATAATTTTATGTGGTAATCGGACAAGTGGAACAAAGTTATAATCTGCGCTCTTTTGATATATTGGATGAAAAATATAAAACAATACCGCGTTATCACTTATCATTAGTGTTCGAACCGTCAAACACTATTCTTTTAACTATAAGAGCATACTATGACCATGGTAAAGAACTTTGCTTTAGGTGAAAGAATTTTACTAGGTGGTAGGACTTTTCTGCAAAGTTCGTCTAGGTAGGTACCACCGCTTTGCCAGTTATTCTGCCGCCAAGCAGTTGTGTTCAAGCATTACTGTGTTCCGGTTTGAAGGGCATTGTAGCTAGTGAAATTACTGGGCAAATGAGACTATGACCTGATTACACAGTGTAGTAATCTGATTACTAGACTGTGTGATGTCTCAGGATGACGTGCGCAGTGCAGTGTCACGCGAAACTTTATTATTTTAAAGTTCCGAGTGACACTGCAACTGTTATGGGCGGTCGTATTGCTTAACATCAGGTGAACGACCAGCTCGTCACGTCATTCGTTCTCATAAAAAAAAAGGTTGTTTATAAGATCTAGAGTCTAGTATCTGTGGAATCTCTTATGAAGTTTAAATATAGATTAAATCAAGCCATGATTCTACGATAGTATAGACATAGCCAAGGTAAAGTATAGTAATACTAACCCCTGCCTACACTCTCACTGGCTCACTGGATCAGAATAACGATTTACTAAAACGACATAAGTGCCAGGTATCGCCCTTGGTTTTAATGAACACATTTACTGGAGCACCCGCCGATCATATACCAAAATAATGACGAGAATAATTCACACGACTCAGCGACGTGCTAACACTTATTTAGTAAACGAAACACGGGCCTATGTAGGAATCGTTCATTTCTTATTATACGAGAAAGCGATCGATACACGCTCAGCTGCTCGCACCTAACTTGTTTCATTAAATTCAAATTTCGTGTTGTACTTATTAATTCAGCTGAACGCTCCCCGCGCACGTCGAGTCGCTACTATGCCGGTGCTTTTTATATTCCCTTCGTCTCCAAATCGAGAGGCAGAACTTTTGCAGAAGCCCCTTCAAAAGGGTTTCGGTATACCGGATTCGGATAATTGGCAAGTTTTGTTCCGTAGCTCCAGCTATGCCAAGTTCCATCACCAGTAATTACGTTAGACACCAGTCGGAAACAATGTAACTCAATTTTTGATTCGCAAACTCGATTCCATCTCAAATTGATGTTTGTTATGTAATGAAAAATTACTTAAGCACAATAGACAGATTGAACAAAAGACAAAGTTAAGAGCTAAGCCGTTTATTAGCAACTTCATGTACGTAAAGTAATGAAGTTCTCTACATAATCACGTTTCTCGAAGTTGAAACTTGGTGTTTGTTTAGTAGGGGCTTGGTAGCTTGAGTGAAATAAGAACGTCACAAACAGCCTTACAGGGTCGTAGATCTTAGTTTACATTTTTGATGAACAGTTTAAGTGGAGTTTAATTAACATATTTATAAGACTACTCGTAGCTTTTTGTTAGTTGTGATTCAGTTTAAATTATAGAATGATAGTTTTATGTAAATATGGTTTATGGGTGCTTTCTTGTCAGGTCATCGTGGTGTGTAGGTCCCTCCCTCGCAAAGATAAGTGTCCAAATTGATATTTTTTATTAGATGGTACCTAAATAATTTCACTAGCTCCACTATAGTGCTCTAAGATATTATAATCTATCCATAACTAGGTAACATTATAACAACCAATTTGAAGTGATTTCGGGAAAGAAATAGAGCGGAAGATAGTTACTGTTATGTTTTACAATAGCTTACGGTGAGGTACTGGACGATGACTTACGATTATACGCTGCAACCCTCACTTAACCGTTAAGTATTGCCTCACTTAACTTGAACCGGGCCGGGGAAGAATTGCCCATAGAAGTACGCCGCAGGCCGCCGACTTCCTACATGGAGTCATTACATTTTCGGCCTTATAAACTATACCACTAGGTATATACTACGAAACCAAACATGCATAATGTAATAGCACTGCATCGAAATGTGTAAAAAAAAATAAGTATGATGAACATGTGAGCAGAGAGCGGCCTGTGGCAACCTCATAATTAATGCAATTAAACCCGATTAAATTGCTTATATTCCGAAATGATAAAATTGTAATGATCCGCGGTCAGCTTTATATCGCGCCGCGCTTCACGTTATTAACGTATTCCAATTAATTATTAATTCTTTTTATGTCGTATGTATTTTATGGATTGAAATATTTGAAATAAATACAGTCTAATGGGGTAAATATACTGGTTGTTTAAAATGGAGCGCGTTTACAATATAAAATTTGAGATAAACATATGTAGATAGGGCAAGAATAATGTATTCTCTGGGAAGTACTACCAGCCTTGGGAACGGGGCACGGGAGTTAATAAAAATCACTTTGTAAGTCAATTTTACCTTTTCACTCTGCTTATACGAGGCCTTTTCGATACATGATCAATTCCAGTTTAGGTACTTCAATTTTGAAACAGAACGTTTAGCTATGTTCCCAAAAATGTATTGTAGGACATTAAAATACACACTTTCTTTGACTTTCATTCAGCCCACCTAAACTAACTAGTTATGGGCTAGGTAGTATCGAGTACATTATAGTACATTTACCTAATTCAACCTTTTACTGTAAGCAAAACTAAAGATTGGGCTAAAAGTGCTAAAACATTTTAACATATGAAGATTTTTGTTTATTTATGAAATTGGTCCGTTCTTCAGTCCACTTATATCCACAAAAATATAATAATATTGTATTGAATTCAATGTTATTATTATTCGACAAAACACAGTGCTTTGGGAATATGAAATCCCATACGACAAAGTGACATTAACATAACTGAAACAAATTAGTAATATGAATTCACGAGGGTATGACAGATTTCGAACTCAGCTGAATAAACGCTATTTATTTTGTTATCGTACGTATACCCCATGATCGATATAATCCTCGGAGGTATTCGATGAAATATAGGGAAATTAGGGACAACAAATATGTTTTCGGTTGGGCACATAAATAACAATTGGCTGGGCAACCTATATTTTGATCGTAGGCTCTGGAAAGCTTCAGTCTTAGTTTTATTATAAAAAAATATATAAAATGCATATCGAAGAAAACAAAATAGTATGGTAAGCTGGAATTTTAATGGGATTTTAAAACATTAACGTTCAGAAATTACAGATAAATATTATCACATTCAAACAAAAATTATTTTATACGATTTCTTCAACTTAACTATTGTTTATTTTCTTTCATAGTATCTTAAATGTCTCTAGAATAATTCGATCCAAGACCACGCCGTCACCGCAAAACTATTCCAGCGCTTTGAGAGGCGCTGATTTAGGTGTACAGGGGCCGAGGCCGTCCGAGTCCGCTAGAAAGCACCGCCACTCTAAACGTGCTATCGCAGTACATTATTGTAATAACAGCACTTGGGGGCTTCTTTGACGGGGCAGAGCTCGTGTGTAACCTCTCATTTTCCTTACCGAAATTCAAAGGAGCTCTAACAAAGCTTTGTTTTGCATCGCTCGCTCCACGAAAGCCGCTGAAAGGCTGGCTTTTTAGATAAGGTTCTCTTATAAATTTTCAGCGTAGAGCAGACATTTTGCGCTAAAGT
Source organism: Ennomos erosarius (assembly GCA_963580505.1). Lineage (NCBI taxonomy): Eukaryota > Metazoa > Arthropoda > Insecta > Lepidoptera > Geometridae > Ennomos > Ennomos erosarius. The sequence goes on along the minus strand of OY756996.1, from coordinate 7,193,502 downwards.
TTTTCACTGCGGGAATGCGAACAGCTGCTGCGATTCCCATTCTAGTTTCGAGGGTCGACGTTTTGTGGCGGAGTTATTTGCGAAAACCGTTCCACTCGTTATGGGGCCAATTATATTTTGAGTGTACGTAATTGAAAATGTAAATATACTTGGCTTTGGCTGGAAAGGCTCCATTTGGCGCTTTAACTGGACTTAAAGTCTTAACGACGTAGCTAATAAGGCTAGGTGCGGAGCAAACGGTAAAAGCTTTTTAATAAAATGGGATAGTTTTAATTTTTTACATTTAATAGAAAATATTATGAACTAAGAGCTACAACGTTTTATTTTATGTCTTACTAACTGCAAATCGCTCACGCATAAAATAATGTGCAAATCTAAGAAAAAATAAAAAAATATAAACAAAATTAAGAGAAAATGAGTCAACTCCTTGTAATAGTGGTGGCGTGAATGAGGAATAAACATACTCGCACACGCCCTCTCACTCGCATTTATAAATTTTACAATATTTGTGGGAGTGTTTATTGTCGTTTGTTGTTGATTATTTGCTAATGAAACCTAATTTACATAAAATGTTAATTTACCACTGATTTTACCCGCTGCAAGGAAAATAAAATCGTTGCTTGAAAAATTCAAACTCAAAAAGTCCGAGTTTCTGATTTAAAAAGTTACTTTACAATAAGCTAACTTTCCACTTACCTATAACAGATAATCGTATCTGAAAGTTCCTCGTGGGCGAGTTCTTAAAGTCAACCCGGCACCGGTAGATGCCTTCATCGTCCAGCTGCACCGTCTCAAGGGTCAGGGCGGCTGGGCGGGCGATGGTCACGAAGTCCGCCCTAGGTCCAAAGGCGTTGGGGTCCGACCACTGCAGGGCCTTATTGAATGAACGCCCACGGACATCGAAGCTGTGGACAAAAACAATACAGTAATTTCGAGAAAGTTTACAAAGAGTGTGGTGTCTTACAATATTATGCAGGTGCAACAATTGAATTTTTAGTAGCATTTATTAGAATTTCATATTGCACCTGATGCTACTTAAACATGGTATGATTATGTGAGTTACTTTTCTTTAGAGGGCTTAAAGTTAACACAAGAAAATAGTGAAAAAAAGGGAACAACCTCATCGACTTAATTATACCGAGAGTATCAAAACCTGGTTAACTTATTAAATTCAAACATGTAATTGAATCTTAATATAATACATCACGCGACAAAACAATATCAGAGTTATAGTACAAGAGATCTCGCACGATAATAAATAATAATAAAAATGAAAATATTTTGTGAGTAGAACCATTGTGAAACTATATTTTATGCAAGGGAGGTGAAATTACACGGCACACCATATACTTTGAGAAATTGCTTAGTTAATTGCTATTTTATAGTTTCTCATTAAAGGGCGGAAGATGGATAATTGCTGCCATAATAATAGCAATATTAAATACGCCGAGATTTTATGGCAACACTTACGAAGCGCGTTGAAAATTACGCTATAAAACGAAGTTTATGTTAACTAACGGATTGCGAAGTTTTATATCATAAATTTAGTGATTTCGTTAGATATTATAATTCAAATTTTGTTTTATAACTATGATAAAACTCATTAAACTTTTTAAATATTTTTTGTCTAACTTTTAATTTATTTTTTGTCCTTAAACTCGTTTAAACCCTCTAGATGAGTTTATAAAGTTTGACCATGTGATATATTGGGCTATAGATTTTAGACTCTGCCGATATTTTTTTCTAATATTTTATACCTATAGTATTTTATTTGAAAATCATCCGATTGTTATTAAATGTTTTCATGTCAACTGTCTCTAAATTTGTACTTTTGCGTACTTTAAATGTTTCAGTTCTAGTTTTTTTAAACCCAAGAAATTATTTACGATCTGTTTTTATTTTTATAACATTATTTAAATTATCTTTATCTGTTGGTTACAATAAATGATGGTATCCAACCGGAATAAAAACGAAATGATAAATATTAATTAAATCGTTTCAGGGGCTCAAATCGGAATATAACATAGCTGTGTGAAATGTCCACACATATTTATTTATTTATTTATTTATTTATTTATTTATTTATTTATTTATTTATTTATTTATTTATTTATTTATTTATTTATTTATTTATGGGCATCATAAAGACTGCATTTGCGGAGTATCATGTACCTAACAGAATCTACTTAGATTCAGTGTTCAACGTACGCGTTCCAAAAACCTTTTAACCAACTTAGCAACTGAATGCTTTCTAGCTCTAAGAAATGTGAAGACAAGCTCCTCACTAAATCTTTCCTAGCTAAAGTTAGACAAAACTTATTTATTTGCAGACTCCAACTATTAAGACACGGTGATTTCTTACCAGTATATAAGGTCATGCAGTATCAGAAATTTATTTACAGTTAAATTAATGCATTCATGCATTATACGATCTAAATAATAATGTTTCAAAAAATATGGTGTAAAGTGTAATGGTGTGTGTGAGTGTGGGGGGGGGAGGGGGTGTGTGTATATAATATTAGTTCAATAATAGGCATGATGACTAAATTTTTTTTGATAAATTAATTATATTCCTCAAAAGATAAACATTTGTGAAAACAAAAATTAAATATCTCAAAAAATGACCAAATTACAAGCATTTTAAAAACCGGAATAGAAAGAGATAGCTCAAACGGCCAGTGACGTCAGAGGGAGGTCGTTATAGTAGCTCATTACTAAGCTGTGGTAGTTTTTCATACAATGAAATGAAATGAAATGAAATGAAATGAAATGAAATTAAATGAAATGAAATGAAATGAATTTATTCCGGACACACACTCAATATCACACAGTAATACAAGAATTTATAGGTGTAGCAGAATCAAAATACAAAGTTTATAAATACCTAGTTATTATACCTATCTGTAACTTACTACATGTGACATTGTGCAATGTCAGGAATAGGTCCCAGCTCAGCATACAACTAAGGTTGCACAAAGCATCCTCAGTTACTGATTTTCAGCCGGAACCCAACCCATGACATTACGGACGCAATACATGAAGAATGGTAACACAAAATAACAGAATGTACTAAAGTTAACAACACGAATAAAAAGAACAAAATACATAACAGTAGCAAACATAGCATCCGAAATACCTGGCAATTTCAAAACAGCTGATAAAATTGATTGACATGATATAAATAACATACCTATGCAAAATAACAAAATACTGGTGAAAAAATAAAAAGTGCTTATATAATTAACTATGAATAAATCCTTATAAATTTATAGTAGGTAAAGCGTATCTAGTATCATTTACTATGAAGGTCCAAGCCATGCGACAAACTAAACATAGGTTAACGGTTATACAACATTAAAATGGAAAAGAAATAACTGCACTGTGCACGTTATTATCAAGACTTTGAACAGAAGTACAATAAAAGGTGAGTGAAATACCTACGCGACTGCTTTCGTAAAAAGAAAAACAAAATAAAAAATAAAAATAAAATAAAATTAAGCACAATGTAAATAACAATCATGAGTTTAACATTCCTACCCACGTGGTACACATTTAGGTAGGAAGTTCACAGATTTCTCATCGAAGCTTTTGCTCCTGCATGAGATGCGATCGCAAATGCTTCCTGAACGTTTGCACAGCTTTCAGAGACCGAATAGGCGGAGAAAGATCATTCCAGCACTTTGTTGCTGTGAACCTGAAGCTGCCACGAAAAGACATAGTCTTATGCTGTGGTGTCAGAAGTAGAAATTTGAGTCGCGTGTTATATTTGCGTCGATCATGTGCCCAGGTCAGCTTTTGAAACAAATACTCAGGCTGGCTGCTCTTAATAATACAAAAAAGCAAAGTGGCAAAATGAAGCTGTGTGCGCAACTTCATCTTCATAAGATTTCTTCAATCAAGACAATCTCTTTGGCATGTGACGTCACGAGTACATTTTTCATAGTAACTGTGGGGGCGCTCTGATTCGCGAGAAAGGGACAGGAGATGCCTTCTGTAGAAACTTTAAAAGCTTATTACTACGTGATTTATTTACCGAGTTTGCTTATTAAATAAATAAATAAATAAATAAATAAATAAATAAATAAATAAATAAATAAATAAATAAATAAATAAATAAATAAATAAATAAGTAAATAAGTAAATAAGTAAATAAATAAATAAATAAATAAATAAATAAATAAGTAAATAAATAAATAAATAAATAAATAAATAAATGAATAAATAACGCCCAACGATCACATACATAGATCCTGGACCCTAACTAGGATTCCCTGTATCTAGGGACCCAGGAACTACGAGGACCATGGTCCCACAACACCCAGACACAGAACAACTATTTGCGCTTCTTTTTTTTTCGGGCATAAATACTTGCATGCTTTTTCAATTATTGCATTCATTTTTAATCTTCTTTATGAAAGTAATATTTACTTGTTCATTTTTAATAGTACTCATCATGCCTATTAGTGCTCGTGATAAATAGGTCATATTATAAATCTATTTACAAGGTTGGTTTACCCAAAACTTTTTCTGCAAAATAAGTTATTATCACTAGCAACATCAAAATAGTAGCTTCACTAATAGAATTTTACATCGCAAATATTATCAAAAGCTAAAAAACACTTGTTTATCAAATGATTTTGAGTTGCAAGTATAATTTTTGCAACATAAAATTTTCTGACTTCTAAAAACAAGTTAAAGAGTTTCAATTTGAATTTCAAATCTCGAGTTCCCTCACTGTCAGACATTGTAGTGAAAGGTGCGGATGCTCACTATAACTTCAACTGTACAGTAAGTACACCTCAAACTTGTTAACTTAAGCATGGCTGTAAATTGCTAATGCAAATAAGCAGGGGAACTTATCTCTTTAATCAAAGTTAGAGCTTAAATTTAGTTTGTATATGGGGATATTATATTATCGTGCTATAGTATTTGTGAAATGCTCTAGTAATTAAAAACAGATATACATCATGTAGCTCTACGTTTTATTTTTAAGTAAGCAAGTATGATTGAAGGTTTGTTATAACTGCAGCCCTACCACTAACTAATACAAAACCTTCATGGTTCGTGACAGTAATGCTTTAAGGTTACAATAATATTGTTCGAATTCGTACCATGAACTTATAAAGTATTCTGGCGCGAGAACGAGACGTCTACATTTTTATATAGCGTTATCACTGTCGTACGTCGGTGTCAACATGATTAGCGGTATGACATGACAGTTGTATTTGAGTGGACGATTTAACGTGACGTCATTAAAACTGCTCTGCGTCAACAGCATTACAATATTCTTACTTTTATGTCATTTTTCAAAGTATGATTGAAGTAATATGCACTAATAGGTAACACCAGTACTGTGCCTACTCAACGCTGTCCTAAATTATAATATAGATCTGTTCGAGTTGTTATTTGATAAGTGATTATGGATTACTAATCCGACTAGCCCGGTAGAATTTATATAAAAGGGAAAAAGGGGGAGGTTTGGTGCATGCCATTTGCCGGCTGATTGAGAACAAGCCTCAAGAATGAATTATTTAATTTAACATTCTGTATGTTTTTACCAAAGTATTACCTGGCAGGAACGAATAACTGTGTACTATCCGAACCAAATCCACTATTTTATTGTGTATACTCATGACAATATAAAGACTAATAACAAGAATCACATGGCATAATGTGCTACATTGTATTACGATATCACCAGGGGGGCAACCACAACGTCTTATAGCATTATTACTTCAATCCTACATTGACAAATGACATAAAAAGAAAGTTTTTTTTTATGCGAATAGATGACGTCACGAGCCAGTCGTTCACCTGACGTTAAGCGACACGGCCGCCCATAAAAATTGCGCAGTGTCACTCAGAACTTTAAAAAAAAAGTTTTGCGTGACACTGCACTGCGCACGTCATCCTGAGACATCACACAGTTTAGTAATCAGATTACTAGACTGCGAGATCGGGTCATAAAGTCTCATTTGCCCAGTAATTTCACTAGCTACAATGCCCTTCAAACCGCAACACAGTAGTGCTTGCACACTACTGCATGGTGGCAGAATAACTGGCAAAGCGGAGGTACCTACCTAGACGAACTTTGCAGAAAAGTCCTACCACCTAAAAGAATAAGAATACTGTAATGTTGCAAAGCCAGAGCAGTTTTGATGACGTCAAATACAACTGTCATGTCATACCTTTATATCATGTTGACGTGCGACAGTGGTAACGCCATATAAAAATATAGACGTCTTGTTCACACGCAGGAATACTTTATAAGTTCATGGTACGAATCCGAACAATATTATTGTAACCTTGAAATATTAATGCCATGAAACGTGATAGTTTTGTATTAGTTTGTGGTAAGCCTGCAGACCGACGTTCGTGCACTATATCGTTCAGTTCACCCACTAATAATTTCCGCTATGATATTATAACATTACGTCAGAAACCTTTTAGCTAATATGCTAGGAACCGAACCAACTAAATGTACACCAAATTACCGTCATGACTGCCATCAGTATAACTATATACAAATCGAGTTTCGTACGACAATCAACGTACGATCCATTTATGCTGAAAAGTTCAATTTGTGTTCAATCTGGGTTCAGTTATCGCCGTCAATGGTTTATGGGCTAGGGCGTAGATATTTAAAAGCCGTCGGCAGTTACCCTAATAATAGGGCTAAGCGGAAAGAGTGATTATTGGTGTAGACCGCGTAAAACCGCGTAGCCACGTAGTGCCAGAGTTACGTAGAACCTCGTAGCCACGTTGCCTCGTAGTGCCGTAGCTATGTAACACCTCGTAGCTGCGTAGCACAGCGTAGGTGGTGCATAGTTTGTTAAACATGGCACGGTGAACGGCGAGCGTTACGTATTTTAGCTTTTGGCGTTACATGATTGCTCTTAGCACGAACGTGTAATAAATATGTGAGGCTACAGATACTATAATTGTATGCTTTTTAGGATTTAGAATTACATTATAAATTGTATGGTGTTCAGCAGGCCTACCACAACCTCTTATAGCATCATTACTTCAATCATACTTTGAAAAATGATATAAAAGTAAGAACACTGGTAATGTTGTTGACGCAGAGCAGCTTTGATGACGTTACGTTAAATTGTTCACTCAAATACACCATGTTGACACCGACGTGCGACAGTGATAACGCTATAAAAAAATATAGACGTCTCGTTCTCACGCAGGAACACTTATAAGTTCATGGTACGAATTCTAACAATATTATTGTAACCTTGAAACATTACTGTCACGAACCATGATGGTTTTTTATTAGTTTGTGGTAAGGCCACAGAATTTTGAATATCACCAATTTATCTATATTTAATTATTTATTACTATTATTATAAATATTAAAATATTACTATTATTATAGTGTGCGTGGTAAGTATAAGATATATGTAAGTGAAGGTCTCTGTGGTGTAGTGGTTGAGTAGGTCAACTGACGGGATGGGAACCGACAGTATAAGTTAATGTGCAGTAAATATTGTTATGTGTCTTAGTATTGTAGACCCAAGGTTTTCGTAATTCTTAGGGTATCACACAGTACAAAAAAACTTTTCCTATATGTATATGATGTCACAGGTATAACAACAACCAAATTATTCAAGGCAACAAGCTAAAAGCATAGAGAAACATTGTTCTATTATTTTCTAACGTCCCGTTTTACATAACGACAACAAGTTACTCGAAACGGTAAGCCCCGAACGCTCCCTAGACGTCCTACTGTATTATTGCTACGACACAACTCTAGTCAAATACCAACAATCCGAATAACCCTTAAAACTTTCCAGCTGTAAAGCGTAGCACTTTTCGTAGCATGTAGCACTTTTCGTAGCTCGTAGCATAGTTCGTAGACTTTACAGTACTCGTTATTGTATGCAAAGTTCGGCAGGAGTTACGCCGTGTCTACGGAACTTCCTGGGTTCTAGGGAATGCTAGAGCTGTATTCACGATCGGGTTACACGGAATATAATACTGCTAACTCATGACTTTATTAGACAAACTAATGAAATACGAAATACTTGACAACTTACAAAGCATGCTCTTCGTATACTTTAGGAGTTCATCTATTGTTAAGAAAATTAATGAAATTTGACGGGAAGAAGAAACAGAAGTATTCTTTTTTAGAGCATACGAACACAGTATTTTACTGTATAGACAAAATATTAAGAAATTATCGAATAATATTTAGGGGCGGAAAAGCGTTGGCGCTTTTTGTATGGACAAGAGGGAGGGGGGGGGGGTTTAATAAAAAAGGTTATGCTGACTTTAATGACCCTAATTTTATTATGAGAAATACATGAATAATTGTATTATCATATTATTATTTGCATTTTTAAAGCATTAAAACATTATTATATACATTTTTACAGCTAAACATGTTTATTTATAAATCACTTAGAAACTACGTCCACGAATAATTTATTTTTATTTGTTTACATACACTTATACGTATAGATCCCAGTTTATTGAGTAATATTAATTATTTGTGCAATTAAATATAGTAGTCAAATAGTCTATGGTTCATTTTATTTATTATAAATTATGAATGAACTAAATTAAACTATACCTAAAAACTTAAAATACTAATATATAAAACTTGAAATTAAACGTTGATGGAGGGAAAAGTGTCCAGAATTCTGGCAGCATTATAACGTTGAATAGCAATGCTTATCTTTTGTGCAAAATTAAAGCCAGCATTTTGATCACCGCTACGTTTCCATTTTTACGTTCTTTTTTATTATGTACTTATGTGTAAAATATTGTGAAATTGAATAAAAATAAGTACGTTAATTTTTTTACGTAAATATTATTATAATAGAATGAAATATCATTCTATTATAATATTTTATGCTATCTCTAAGTCCGACATCTGTTTATATTGTGTTGTATTTAACTAAACGAATATTGAATCATGTGCACGGTAATTATCTGATATTGTTAACAGCGTGCGTGATAGCGAAGCCACGGACGGTCGGAGGCTATCGCGGACTTCATCCAATTACAATGTTTACATTATTTCTATCAACAATGTTTTATTTGCAAATTGATATGATACTTTATTTTATTCTCTCTATACTTATTACATAATTATGGAAATCGATAATAATTTAAAACTTTAGAAAGGAAATAAATTTATATTTATGAAAGACCATGTTCCCAAATAACAAAACGGTATGAAAATGTGCAAAAACATTGCAACTCTGCATTGAAGATGGATCAAGATTGGAGGTCAAGATGCAAATGTATAATATCATTATTAAAACATAGATAAATCTTTAAATTGCGAAAGTATCTTGAGTGTAGAACCGATCAGGGGGCCAACCACAACCTCTTATAGCATTATTATTTCAATCATACATTGACAAATGACATAAAAGTAAGAGTAATGGTGCAGAGCCAGAGCAGTTTTGATGACGTCACGTTAAATCGTTCACTCAAATACAACTGTCATGTCATATCTTTACATCATGTTGACACTGACGTGCGACAATCATAACGCCATATAAAAATGTAGACGTCTCGTTCACATACAGGAATACTTTATAAGTTCATGGTACGAATTCGAACAGTATTATTGTAACCTTGAAATATTAATGGCAAACATGATGGTTTAGTATTAGTTTGTGGTAAGCCTCCAAATTATCAACTATAATATTTAAAAAAGTAAGTAGGATAATAGTCAAATCCTTAATTGAATGTTTTCGTTGTAGATTCTAAGTATAATCTTACACCCTGTAAAAGGATATATTAAAAAACAAAATTTAAAACAGTACTTAAAAACGAAAATATGTAACAATAAAAATAAAACCCTTGTGCGGCCAGACACCAATATTATTAATTGGTCGATGAGCCCATGCTCATGCATTAATTTTACACCATTTTCGGTAGGTACAGTCAAAAAGAAAACATTAGCTACACAACAAACTAGCCAATTTAGGTTATCCATTAGGTATCCGAAAATTTTCATATAATCTTTATTGCGGTCTAGTAATAAATATTTCTTACTGAATTTTCGCAAAAACAACGTCCGATAAGACCGATACGTTTCTTTGTACATCTTCATAAAATATGAAAAATATACCTGTTACATTTACGATGTGATCCCCGTCCAATATTTCAATCCACTTCAGCTGTGGCCAAACGATAATGAACCCCAGAATGAATGAAATATGGATCAGAATGGGATTGGTTACCCTAAATCCTCTCAGGTCAGTATGTACACGGAAAGCGGACGTCCCGGAGATCCGGCCACCAAGGCTACTACACTAAATCAATCCCACATTTTTACTCTCGCATTTCATATTTATTTAGACATTAGTGTGTGCCAGTGTTATGCTTATTTGGTGAGACTTCCGTAACATAATCCGTAAGAGAGAAGTCAGCACAATTTTCTCATCGTTTAGCTATTCATGACATGTGCCGCTTACGCGCGGTTTTTATTAATGTTTTATTCGAATCACATGGATGGTTAAGATATTTTTTATGGACGAGAGAATTTGCGTCAATGCTTAATGTATTGAATGAGTTATATCATACGAGTGCATAAAATGTTAGAGTGATCGAACCGCTTTCGTTGACTAAATTTATTATTGGATCGAAATATTATGGTGTGGTGTTTATTTTAGCAGCTGATATGGACCGTCCAACTAGTTAAAAGAAGTATTATGCCGTATAAATAAATTACAATCCCTGGTTAATGTTATAATTATAGTAACATTTTTACAACATTAGTAGAATTTATTTTACAAATGTAGTGCACATTTTTTTTACTCTTTTTAACCAATAAATAAATAAATAAATTTTATTGCGGATGATCTTTGTAATAATCGGTTTTAAAAAAAAATAGTATCCGCAAATAAATTATACAAATAGGATGGAATGAATATTTTTTGAAAATCCGTCATACTTTAAAATATTGTTTAATTTTACTTTACTAATAAATACAATTACTACTCGGTAATAGCAGCCAGGGCGGGGCCGATGGATGCAGGAGACGAGTAGCCACGACGCTCCCTTGGGGAGGCCTATGTTCAGCAGTGAACGTCTTCAGGCTGGAATAACTCAGTGTTGTCTCTTGTTTTATCTTTACCTATTTCGAGTTTAATAGAAAGAAACAAAACATCACTGATTTAGCTAGTCTTAGTAAATGGTATTTGTTTCCATACACACACGCTAAATAGTGGTACTATTCCACTGTCTGTGATATTGAGCTGACAGCACTAAGTTAGAGAACATGCTTGTTGTGATGTCCGAAATTGAAATCGCATAAATTTGTCAACAAATGATTAATGCTTCAAGTTAGGGCTTATCGCTGACTGCAGGCGATGTTTCGCTGACCTCTGCTATTAATTAAGACTAGTTTAAATTGATTCTACAAACTTAGAAAAATAATGCGTACGTATAATATTTTTGCAAGTTGTTACGAATACGTTTGAATTCTAGAGTAAAAACATACGAGGGAGTAAAATATGTGTGTGGATATATGTGTGGAGATTTCACACAGCGCTATCTAGCCCCAAACTAAGCATAGCTTGTACTATGGGAACCAGATAACGGATACAATACTTATATACTTTTTTTTTGTTTGTAAATACATACATAGAATATAATATAACCCCCAGACGCAGAACAAACATCTATGTTCATCACACAAATGTTTGTCCTGGGTAGGAATCGAACCCACAGCCCTCAGTTCAGAAGGCAGGGATACTACCAACTAAGCTATCGGGCCCGTCAAATAAAATAAATAAAAATAAAAAAGCCTTTTATTCCAACCATTTCTAAAACATTACATAACCTTAGGGATATTACATTTTTCATTTTTCTTGACATAATATTATATTTTATTATTATTAATATTTAAGTATTGTTATTGTTAATTAAATAATATTTATTATTTCCTAGTTTTTTAAAATAGTTAAATGTTTTATTATGGTAGTCGCCTCATCGGCATAGGCCTCCCCTACCCTCCTCCCTCGTCCCTCGTCCCTGTCCCTAGCCAGCCTTAATACTACTAGGGAGTGTTAACATATAATTACATGACAGTTAGTTTTTATTATACATAATGGGGTAAATATGCGGTTAAAAACTATGACATATAGAATGTTTAAGTACCTATATAAGTATACAAAAATATAATGTTTGGCTACTACATAATTATCTAAGATTACATATCAACTCATCATCATCAACAGCCTGAAGACGTCCACTGCTGATTATTGGCCTCCCACATAGAGCGCCACCTTGCGCGGCTGCTCACCTCCTGCATCCATCGGCTCCCCGCTTTTTTTACCAGGTCTGTCCACCTAATCGGGGGCCGGCTTACGCTGGTTCTTCCGGTTCGTGGTGGCCACACGTATTCAATCATAGTTACCTGTAAATGGGCTTCCCACCCGTGGCTTTTCCGGCCCGGAACCACAGCACCATGTAGACGCGATCTTCGACCGCATCGGGCGTGACGTCACACGGCAGTGAGGCCTTCCGACCCAGCACCGCATCCACGTCGACAGTCGATACTGTAACAAATAAGCATTTATTTAAAAAGGTGATATAGAAACCAAAATTAACTACGAATATCTACATAAGTATGAAGTAAAAAGAGAATGACATAAAATAGAACGTCATAGGCAAACCAATGCAGTCTCCGTCAGAATAATTATTTCCAAATGCAATATAATTATGAGGACAGGTGGTTGACCTCTGTTATGTATGAATAAAAGGGTCACTCAATCAATACACTGTAACACAATAAATCTGTAACTGGGCTAAATCTGTACATTGAATATTTTTTGAAAATTTTGACTTCTTTATACTTCTAAGTCAATATAAAAATTTAAACAATTTTTTTTGATTTTTTTGTCTGTCTGTCTGTCTGTCTCTTTGAACATGCATTACGCTGGAACTATGAACGGATTTGGATGAAACTTGGCATGGTTATAGCTGATTATGCAGAATAACATTCAGTATACTTTTTGTTTTCTAAAACGGCCAAGTGCGGGTTGCCCAAGCAATCAGGATGAAATTTGGTATATTATAATTATATTTTATATTCAATTTTAATTACAATAAAAAAAAAACAAAAAAAACAAAAAAAAATTAAAAAAAAAAAATTAGATTCACCCTGTCGAAGGGAAGAAGAGAAAGGTTGCTGCGCCTGCCTCCCTTCTATTGCCGTCCCATTCATTCATCCTTTCCCCCATTTTTTTTACCTTTTCCTTCTCTCTTACCCATAAACATAGTTAGGACTTAAAACTAATTAACCCGTGCGATGCCGGGGCGGTCACCTAGTAATTAATATAACAAGAGACATTCTAAAAACACATTGAACATAATCATCTTGTACAAACAGTTAATTTATGATTTTAATAACCGTCTTTTCAAAAGCCTACGAAGCCTGAATTCTATCCAAATCATGTTTTTAATACTAATTTGAAACACTCTTAACGCCACTTCGTTTCTTCTAATAGATCTATTAAAGTGCCGTCTTCAGAACTTGATAAAGCTAGCCTCAGATTCAGACCTAAAATTGGGTTCTAAAATTCCATAACAATCTGCTTTCATAGTTACTTTCATAACCGTAAATTATAGCCGTACCTGCTTAAAACTTTACGAGTTATATTAGACAACATAATGATGTAGTGCGGGTATTTACCTAAACCTTTAATCGCAAGGGATCCTATTCAAGGCTGAGCCCGTTCATATTTCTTACATTATACCGTATAACTTAGCAGTTTAACAAACAACTCTAAACTTGTATCGTATAGGGTTACTGTTATCTGTTGTAGAGTGTAATATGGGACCTATATAGCTTGGTTCTAACATGTTATAACACTGTAGTAAGTCTCTATGCGGCATTTTGTAGACCCTGAGGCACTATAATGTTATTTTAATCCCTGTAAATTACTGGAATAATTTTGAAGGATACAAGGTTTATGGTACATCCGGTAAGTATGATCATATTTTTAAACTATAAGTACTGTAACGATCCAGGGTGTCTCGTGACGTCACAAATATTAGAAAGTTTTCTCAATTATAAATATATTTAAATCAAATAATTTTACGAGTAAATAATAATCCAAAAATAAAGCAAATATTCGTTTGATACTGCATTAACTGGAATAGAACATAGAGATAGGTGTAAAAGTAGTTATCTAAACGTAATATGAGGTAATAGTAGAAAGAATAAAAACTCCTTAATAAAAAGGTTCATACTTAATCGCGAGCTGGCACTCTAGGATGTGTCAAACACTTTTAAAATAATATTTTCGGATTGGTTTTGAGAGTTTACTTGGAAAATGAAAAAAAAAGGATGGCAAAATATAGTTTTTTCCAGGTTTATTGTATTACTAAAGGATGAAAAGAAATCCATGGAGTGAAGAAAATCAATCAGCAAGAAGGAACGGGGCAGTTCTATTTAAAACAGGAATAATGAATTAATATTACTTAAGACCATCAGGTTCAAAGGGAAGTACTTCGCTATATTTAGTCTGTGGAAATTGAAAGGTGAAATCTTCTAATTCATTGTTTAGTAGGTGTAGTTCTTTAGTATTTGAAGATATACACGGACGGAAAATGTTTGCTGCTGAGCGAAGCGCTTTCCTGGTAGGTTGATGTTGAGTGAAAATGCTTATTGTAGGACAATATCGTTGTGGACATCACGCTGAGCGGATGATCTGATGATGGCAGATGGAAGGGAAATCCAATGCTATTCTTTGCATATTTCCTAGTCGGCAGGAGCTTAGATGATGATGAGTGTAGATGCTTATTGTAGCACAAGATCATCGTGGACATCACTCTAGGCGGAAGGTCTGATGATGGTAGGGGATTTTAATGTAGAAAGGAAGCTAGTGTTATTCACTGCACATTTCCTTAGCCGGTGGAAGTTTAGCGATATTCACGAAGGAGATGAAAGTTTTATTCTACGCGATGATTAAAAATATCGTGAATGTATTTGAATACTGACCTTTCATTTTAGATTTTATGTGATGATTTTTGATTTAATCCTAACTGGAAAATTATTGGGAATAATGTTGTAGTTCGTTTTAGTATTAGTCAATAATTATTTTCTTAGCAGGTTGTTGTTGTGATCACGGAGATGATCGAAAGATCTTATTCCCGCATGAAAATTGAAGCATACTCTGATGTATATTTATCACACTCATTTTATCATTCAGCAAAAGCAGGTAGAGTTTTCTTTCGTCAGATCATGAAGGAAACACAAAGGTGGAGAGGAAATCTTTTCCCTATTTATTTACTGTAAGTATCACGAGCGTATTTGAATATCATTCTAGTAAATTCAAAATAGGTAATGTTTTCATGCGCCTATAACGTAAAAACTGGGAAATTAGATTCAGGTCTTCCGTAATAGGTAAAAGGTATTTATCTCAATTAAGTTAGTGTGACCACGAACTGTGTAGGCTGGTCCCATTGGGTGGACCTATGATCTGGTCCGAGTCGTGGGAAGCCGATGGAAGCGGAAGACTAACGGCTGCACAGAGTGGCATGGGTTCAGGATGATGGAGGTGATGATGATGATGATGAGGTTTGATCTGGTCAGAGCCGTGGGAAGTCGAAGGAAGCGGAAGACTAACGGCTGCACAGTGTGACATAGGTTTATGATGATGATGGTGTACGATGATGATGGTGATGATGATGGCAATGTTTATGACACCTTCAGGATGGTAAAGACGACGATGATGATGATGATGATGATGGCGATGATGATGATGACGTCTTTAGGATGATAAACCTGACGATGATGATGATGATGGCGATGATGATGATGACATCTTCAGGATGATGATGCTGATGATGATGTTGAGGGTCGAGATAGGCAAAGATCTTATAAGATAAGATGCAATATATTTATTTATCTCAAATCTATGGGCATAGTTCAGTTTGGTGAAGTTTAGATTTGACATTGTTTTAATAAATTTTCAATAAAATTTAACTTTTATTTTACAACAAATTTATAATATTTTTCAAAAAGTAATTATTGTCCTTCGTATTTATATGGGTCAAGCATAAGCAGTACCTTTTAGTGACTCCTTACCACACGGATAGGATAGCTAATTGTATAAATTCGAATGAGAATAACGTCTTGTTGATAATTGATATCAATAATATATTTACAACTTACAATACATGCACTTTGTTCTACGGATCAAACATAACTTTAGCATATTTCATTATACTGAAATACGTCTTAGATATATGGATGATTTCTATGAAAGTTCAGGAGAAGCAAAGTCAGCCTGTGAATTCATAAACGGTTCAATGTCTATAGTATACAAAATATATGCATAATATTATTATAATATCAATAAATACGGGTATGGAAACGATTAGGGATAAATGAAATGAAACGAAATGATCTTTATTTCCGACACACAATATCGCGAAAGGAACAATATAACACGGAACATAAAATAAGAAACTTATATAAATATACTAATTATACTCTGAAGCGATATTGCACGATGTCAGAAACAGATCCCGGCTCAGCTCAGCATACAACTTATTATCATTGTGTAATTACTCCGAAATAAATGTCCTGAGTTTTTATTCAACATTATTAATCTCCATTTCATGTCGGCCGAATCTTCGAGAGAGGAGCAGAGGTTCCACACGGCGAGGTTGCGCATAATGCATAACCTACGGGCTCTTCTTTGTAGGACGATTCATCAAGACATGTCTGGTTGTCATTCTTCGAAACTTATTTAAAAGGTCATGTGTTTTCTTATAGATAATAGTATTTAATCTCGACGGTAGATGTATTAACTCTAAATTTACGGTTTCCCAAAAATATTATATCGCTTCGTAAGTCGACTTTATAATTATTGTAAAATCAAATATTGTAAAACCAAACATGATATAAAAAAAATAAACCCTGAGGAGTTTCCTTGGGCTTCTTCTCAATCAGGAGTAATCGAAGTTTCCGGATATATTTTTAAAACTCAAAGTTAGCTATTAACGACAAAATAATTCTAACATTTAATTATTTCCTCTGAGTACTTTAATTCAGTAAAAGTATTTTATAATTTAAGCTATTCCGATAAAGTAAAATCTAAATTCTTAAACATTTGAAATAACTTTCTGAATAAATAATTTGAGTTTTATTTATGATTTTTCATTTATTAATCTATAATATAGAGCATAAGCAGAAGAAGTTTATCATGACTTCGCTAATATGGTTAAAATAGGCGTAAGGAAATGGTAGAATGGGTTGTAAGCATTTCCGGTAGAAACGATAACATTTTTGTACTAGCGGGGAATCTTGGATTAAAAAGTTGGTAGTGGGCTAAAGTTGTAAGCACTTCCGGTAGAAATGATAACATTTTTGTACTAGTGGGGAATCTTGGACTGAAAAGTTGGTAGTGGGCTAAATTTGAATTTTATATTTTTAGGTAGTATTCGTTAAGAGATTCTGATATATACACTTGAAGCATGGTTATGAAGGTCAATTATAGAAAGTACTTCAGGTTTTCCAAATTAGGTTAATGTGAGTTGTTTTGGAGCAATCTACGTTTTCGATCTTTCCAGCAGATATAGGATTAGCGCTCATCAAAGGTTTAGATTGCAGTGAATAGTAGGATAATGGGTATTCCAATTTACTACATTAATTGCGTATTGAAGTTAGTTAGGAATTGTCTCACTACTTTAAAAGGATTTGGATTACTACATTATCACAACGTACGGGTTCTACCACTATTAGGAGACGATCACTTGGCCATAACAAATCTAGAACATACAACAAACTTAGGTTAATTTTAGGTTCTTTCCAACGGTATTAGATTGTTAGCATTGATTTAATTGCAATTTATAGGATATTTAAATTTAGGTATTAAAGTTAAGTTGGTTATTAAAAATACAATTATATGAATATAGGGGAAATAAATAGAGGGGGGAGATAGGGGGGAGAAATAGGGGGGGGGTTCTTACAATTTGGTGCCGTGACCAGGATTATTAATTGGGCTTATGCGACTATCTTTTTCTTATCTACGTGGCCAGAGTCGTTTAATTGGGATAATGCGTTTTACACTTTTCTTAGATATTTAGGTTAGTAATAATATCGGAAAGTTTGTTGTTTGTTTTGGATTTGACTTAGATGCGATATTTTAGTGTCGCACAATTTGCTGTCCGTGGAAATAGGAAAGGTTTTGAGACAATTTATGTAGGGGCGATATATGTAGGGCGGTATTAGATTTCACTAATGTTAATGATATTAGATAAATATTTCAAATAAGCCTTAATAATCAATTCTTGAATTGTATCTTTTAGCTTTAGGAACGTTACAGTCTTTTATGCGTCTTCGAAAAAAATTAAATTAAGCAGTTGATGAATAACTTTGAAAAAATAGATGGAAGCAGTATAATTTGATTAGGATTTACAACGGAAATCATTAATTGGTTGTAGTTTATTGGGGCGATGAAGCTTGGGATATCATCGTTAGATTATTTCAATAGGTTATAATGTAGAAGACTATGAGTAGAGGACAAACGGAATTCAAATCGTCATAGTAAACATTTGTTTATTTTAATTATAAATATTGTTACAGTTATTTAGGAAAGTGCATTAATGGCATGAGTTCATGTCTAGAATGGTTCGTAATCTAATTTAGAAAAAACGTAGGATTCAATTTTCATAATCATACGGACTATGTTATTGTAAATAATTTACACTTTTGCGGTTCACACTAGGAAAGGTAATATTAGAATTTGGTAAAGACTATAAATTTTTAAGGGGCGTTTAAATTAAATTGCAAGACATTTAAAAATAAGAAATAAAATCAGTATACTAAAATTTAATAATTTAAGCCGCGTTAAATAAATTGGTGGTAAGTTTCATTTTGATGGTGATTGTTAGATGCTTAATAATTTAAACTACATTGCGTTATTTTAAATCAATCTTTACAGTTTTGAAATGAAAGTAATAAAAATAATTTTGTTAGATCGTTCAATAATTTTGTTAAAAATACAACAAAATATTGATACATTCATTTCTCTAAAAATATTAACTAAGTAAATTTTTTTAATTTAGTTTTGTGAAATGGAGGTTTCTAAAAATGTTATTATAGATATTATCTAAATTAAAATGATAAAGGGAAATAAACATAATTTTGGTCGTAATGTTTAGAAAATAATTTGGGGTTAAAAGACAAGCAAACATTTTATTAGTCTGCAATCAAGGAGGTCCTTGTTAATTCAATAAAAAGCATGTTAGTGTGTTAAAAGGGTTTTGTTTGTATTTATGAAATGATTATAAACTAGAGTATGTTATTTGAATGGAAGAGGGGTCGGGGTTCATGAGAGATCTAATAAAAAAAATTAAGCAATAGTTATAATAGTGTGATAGATAGAGGGAGGAGGTTTTATGGAATAACAAAGGCTTAGGTTGCAGACAGGTTTGTTGACGGTGGCTTTGAATTTTACACGACTCTACAAATGGGTTGATTATAATTTAAGGCAGGTGCTAGGTTAAAAACAAAGCCTAAGTTTATAGAAAACTGTTATAACAACCCCATACTCCACAAGAAGGAAAGATCAGATCTACTACACTATACATCCGAAATGATAGCGAATTACAGAGTGGGAAATATATGTGAAATATTGCTGAAGTCATAGGCAATGAAGATACTTTGAACTATTAAAGTTAATCTGGTTATCGAAGGGTTTTGTGGGAGGCAGCTCGGAATGAAAAAATGATTCTTAGAGGTACCTTCTACTTTGAGTTATTAGGACTGACCAGCCTCACAACCTGGTTTCTTTTGGTGGCCAGGTTATCCTTGGGATAAGTTACTTTTGGTTATGATTGATGTGATGAAATTTTGGATATTGACTCATAATGTAATTCACTGTTGTTACGGCTTAAGAGGGCGTTTAAATCAGAATAATTTTGAATTTTAAATATAAATTTATAAAAGACAAATTGATTGTCAATTCAGTATAATATTTAGTATGGTTAACTACGTTATTCTTTCGAGAATATTTTTAAGGTGAAACAACATAAATAATTATAAAAAACATATGTAACAATTAATACTTTTCGAACTAATACGCAGTACGCTGCATATTATTTGAAAATTTGCCATCGGTTAAAATATTTTAGATGCTCTCTTAAATTAAACATAACGGTTAGTTACACTACAGAACTATAATTACATTTTAAGTTCAGAGCCAAACGTCTACAAATTATAATTGCTTAATGGGGTTTAATTATAAACATAAATAATTTTATTGAAGTTTTGCTAATATTTGTGAAAATGTTTTATCTAATGAATAAAATTTTACTTCGGCTTTAAATTTAAAACGCCTGCGCAAATATTTTAGGGGCGATTGTAACGATCCAGGGTGTCTCGTGACGTCACAAATATTAGAAAGTTTTCTCAATTATAAATATATTTAAATCAAATAATTTTACGAGTAAATAATAATCCAAAAATAAAGCAAATATTCGTTTGATACTGCATTAACTGGAATAGAACATAGAGATAGGTGTAAAAGTAGTTATCTAAACGTAATATGAGGTAATAGTAGAAAGAATAAAAACTCCTTAATAAAAAGGTTCATACTTAATCGCGAGCTGGCACTCTAGGATGTGTCAAACACTTTTAAAATAATATTTTCGGATTGGTTTTGAGAGTTTACTTGGAAAATGAAAAAAAAAGGATGGCAAAATATAGTTTTTTCCAGGTTTATTGTATTACTAAAGGATGAAAAGAAATCCATGGAGTGAAGAAAATCAATCAGCAAGAAGGAACGGGGCAGTTCTATTTAAAACAGGAATAATGAATTAATATTACTTAAGACCATCAGGTTCAAAGGGAAGTACTTCGCTATATTTAGTCTGTGGAAATTGAAAGGTGAAATCTTCTAATTCATTGTTTAGTAGGTGTAGTTCTTTAGTATTTGAAGATATACACGGACGGAAAATGTTTGCTGCTGAGCGAAGCGCTTTCCTGGTAGGTTGATGTTGAGTGAAAATGCTTATTGTAGGACAATATCGTTGTGGACATCACGCTGAGCGGATGATCTGATGATGGCAGATGGAAGGGAAATCCAATGCTATTCTTTGCATATTTCCTAGTCGGCAGGAGCTTAGATGATGATGAGTGTAGATGCTTATTGTAGCACAAGATCATCGTGGACATCACTCTAGGCGGAAGGTCTGATGATGGTAGGGGATTTTAATGTAGAAAGGAAGCTAGTGTTATTCACTGCACATTTCCTTAGCCGGTGGAAGTTTAGCGATATTCACGAAGGAGATGAAAGTTTTATTCTACGCGATGATTAAAAATATCGTGAATGTATTTGAATACTGACCTTTCATTTTAGATTTTATGTGATGATTTTTGATTTAATCCTAACTGGAAAATTATTGGGAATAATGTTGTAGTTCGTTTTAGTATTAGTCAATAATTATTTTCTTAGCAGGTTGTTGTTGTGATCACGGAGATGATCGAAAGATCTTATTCCCGCATGAAAATTGAAGCATACTCTGATGTATATTTATCACACTCATTTTATCATTCAGCAAAAGCAGGTAGAGTTTTCTTTCGTCAGATCATGAAGGAAACACAAAGGTGGAGAGGAAATCTTTTCCCTATTTATTTACTGTAAGTATCACGAGCGTATTTGAATATCATTCTAGTAAATTCAAAATAGGTAATGTTTTCATGCGCCTATAACGTAAAAACTGGGAAATTAGATTCAGGTCTTCCGTAATAGGTAAAAGGTATTTATCTCAATTAAGTTAGTGTGACCACGAACTGTGTAGGCTGGTCCCATTGGGTGGACCTATGATCTGGTCCGAGTCGTGGGAAGCCGATGGAAGCGGAAGACTAACGGCTGCACAGAGTGGCATGGGTTCAGGATGATGGAGGTGATGATGATGATGATGAGGTTTGATCTGGTCAGAGCCGTGGGAAGTCGAAGGAAGCGGAAGACTAACGGCTGCACAGTGTGACATAGGTTTATGATGATGATGGTGTACGATGATGATGGTGATGATGATGGCAATGTTTATGACACCTTCAGGATGGTAAAGACGACGATGATGATGATGATGATGATGGCGATGATGATGATGACGTCTTTAGGATGATAAACCTGACGATGATGATGATGATGGCGATGATGATGATGACATCTTCAGGATGATGATGCTGATGATGATGTTGAGGGTCGAGATAGGCAAAGATCTTATAAGATAAGATGCAATATATTTATTTATCTCAAATCTATGGGCATAGTTCAGTTTGGTGAAGTTTAGATTTGACATTGTTTTAATGAATTTTCAATAAAATTTAACTTTTATTTTACAACAAATTTATAATATTTTTCAAAAAGTAATTATTGTCCTTCGTATTTATATGGGTCAAGCATAAGCAGTACCTTTTAGTGACTCCTTACCACACGGATAGGATAGCTAATTGTATAAATTCGAATGAGAATAACGTCTTGTTGATAATTGATATCAATAATATATTTACAACTTACAATACATGCACTTTGTTCTACGGATCAAACATAACTTTAGCATATTTCATTATACTGAAATACGTCTTAGATATATGGATGATTTCTATGAAAGTTCAGGAGAAGCAAAGTCAGCCTGTGAATTCATAAACGGTTCAATGTCTATAGTATACAAAATATATGCATAATATTATTATAATATCAATAAATACGGGTATGGAAACGATTAGGGATAAATGAAATGAAACGAAATGATCTTTATTTCCGACACACAATATCGCGAAAGGAACAATATAACACGGAACATAAAATAAGAAACTTATATAAATATACTAATTATACTCTGAAGCGATATTGCACGATGTCAGAAACAGATCCCGGCTCAGCTCAGCATACAACTTATTATCATTGTGTAATTACTCCGAAATAAATGTCCTGAGTTTTTATTCAACATTATTAATCTCCATTTCATGTCGGCCGAATCTTCGAGAGAGGAGCAGAGGTTCCACACGGCGAGGTTGCGCATAATGCATAACCTACGGGCTCTTCTTTGTAGGACGATTCATCAAGACATGTCTGGTTGTCATTCTTCGAAACTTATTTAAAAGGTCATGTGTTTTCTTATAGATAATAGTATTTAATCTCGACGGTAGATGTATTAACTCTAAATTTACGGTTTCCCAAAAATATTATATCGCTTCGTAAGTCGACTTTATAATTATTGTAAAATCAAATATTGTAAAACCAAACATGATATAAAAAAAATAAACCCTGAGGAGTTTCTTTGGGCTTCTTCTCAATCAGGAGTAATCGAAGTTTCCGGATATATTTTTAAAACTCAAAGTTAGCTATTAACGACAAAATAATTCTAACATTTAATTATTTCCTCTGAGTACTTTAATTCAGTAAAAGTATTTTATAATTTAAGCTATTCCGATAAAGTAAAATCTAAATTCTTAAACATTTGAAATAACTTTCTGAATAAATAATTTGAGTTTTATTTATGATTTTTCATTTATTAATCTATAATATAGAGCATAAGCAGAAGAAGTTTATCATGACTTCGCTAATATGGTTAAAATAGGCGTAAGGAAATGGTAGAATGGGTTGTAAGCATTTCCGGTAGAAACGATAACATTTTTGTACTAGCGGGGAATCTTGGATTAAAAAGTTGGTAGTGGGCTAAAGTTGTAAGCACTTCCGGTAGAAATGATAACATTTTTGTACTAGTGGGGAATCTTGGACTGAAAAGTTGGTAGTGGGCTAAATTTGAATTTTATATTTTTAGGTAGTATTCGTTAAGAGATTCTGATATATACACTTGAAGCATGGTTATGAAGGTCAATTATAGAAAGTACTTCAGGTTTTCCAAATTAGGTTAATGTGAGTTGTTTTGGAGCAATCTACGTTTTCGATCTTTCCAGCAGATATAGGATTAGCGCTCATCAAAGGTTTAGATTGCAGTGAATAGTAGGATAATGGGTATTCCAATTTACTACATTAATTGCGTATTGAAGTTAGTTAGGAATTGTCTCACTACTTTAAAAGGATTTGGATTACTACATTATCACAACGTACGGGTTCTACCACTATTAGGAGACGATCACTTGGCCATAACAAATCTAGAACATACAACAAACTTAGGTTAATTTTAGGTTCTTTCCAACGGTATTAGATTGTTAGCATTGATTTAATTGCAATTTATAGGATATTTAAATTTAGGTATTAAAGTTAAGTTGGTTATTAAAAATACAATTATATGAATATAGGGGAAATAAATAGAGGGGGGAGATAGGGGGGAGAAATAGGGGGGGGGTTCTTACAGTACCTAAAGCAGGAATGAAATTTATAGTGCGGCGAAACACCGTCGATTGTTTAATAATAGAAGTGGTATTGGTGTGGTTTGAGTAAAAGGATATAGGGTTTCTATTAAATCAGTTTCCTCCACAGACCTAGAGTATTTTCTTCCCCATACTTACTGGTATTGAATTTTTTTGTCTCGATAGTATTGTACTAAGCAATAATAATAAAAAAACTATAGACATCAGCTGAAAAAATACTACACAAACAGGCATATATCATCACGTAATGAATTCACATAACTTCTGCGTTTCCCGAATCGTCGGCAAAATCCTCCCCCATTCCTTACAGGGCAAACTCCGCTTTAGCATAATCGAGAACAAAAAATGCCTAAGTGAATATCGTTGTTATCTGTACTTACACCGTTATGATTCCTGACTTTCCTTCTAAGCGACCATGAATATAAATAAACGCAATATTAAAACCGTTTCCACACCGCGTGAAATAATCCTCTTTTCTTTAAGGGAGAACTGTCACCGTTTCAGGGCAAGTAATGTACACCATCAGTCATACTTAGGAGGTATTTTCAATTTACCCGCGAAGACTGGTCTAATAAAGACGGATTGTTCTGGTCTCACTGCGGCGGTCATGTATCAATTTAGTCTTATCCTGGAGGAAATGTATTGTAGTTATAACTTAGGTTTCTGGAGATTGTTGAAAGAGTTTTTGGACGAAATCCTAGAAGACTTTACTATCTTAGGTCCCATCTGTAGTAGTTTAATCCCAACCATATTTTATTTTACTTGCTCTGTTTCATGGTTTTTGTTGGCCGCTTCTTCGAACCTTGAGCTAGCTATGTGGCGGTCGTGATCATAAGTTTTATAACTAGGATTTTAGTAAAGCTAAACTGAGAATCCTTAAAAGGATGCCGATGAAAAGAACACGGGTCAACGGCCTTCTTCTGCCAATGACGTGCTTTTGTTTACTTATTCGTCAACAAAAGCACTCTTGGTTTACTTTTAAGTAAAGGAACTTTTAAATTAACTTGTTGGTGGACTTTATATTGCGTTGTCCGTTAAAGAAAATTATAGTAGCTGCTTTACAAATAACAAAAGCCAATTTTCATAGTCACAACTCAAATAAACTGAAAACAAATGTAGGTTTTAGTCTGGGTTGATAGTGAAAGTTAAAACTATTCGTTTGCCAGTTATTCTGCCGCCAAGCAGCAGTGTGCAAGTACTACTGTGGTCCGGTTTGAAAAGCACTGTAGCTAGTGAAATTACTGGGCAAATGAGACTTTAGAACCTTCAAACCGATTTCCAACCCCTCTGAAAAAGTTTCGAAATTTTCGCTCTCTATCTCCTTCGTCTACATTCAGGATAAAAGAGACAGATAGTGTAGATTTCAAATAGAAACATTTTCAATGGGTTGGGAATCGGGGTCTTGGCCCCACTGTCTCGTAATCTGATTACTAGACAGGATGACGAGCGCAACGCAGTGTCACTCTTTATACTTTATATTTTAGTGCTCCGGGTGACACTGCAACTGTTATGGGCAGCCGTGTTGCTTAACATCAGTCCCCCAATACGAGTTTTCTAATATGTGAATACGCGCGAATCCATTTAAAGTTTATACTGCCATTTTTAGTTCGACAACATGTCCGCTAGGGGCTAGGGGTGCTGCAGAGAAATGTATGGGAGAAAAGGGAGAAAACGTAAACGAATCAAGTTTTAGTAAACTATCGAAACTCGTACTAGGGGTACAAGTAAACGACTACCTCGTTATGTCATTTATTAACATAAAAATACTTTAAACATCTCACATTACCTATGAACAGTTTTAATATACATTTATTAAAAAGACTACCTCCTTTTAAATTCACAGTTACACCAAATACTAACACAAATTTAATATATTCTACGCCGATAGTCAGGTAGGTTGGAAATCACCTGCGAAGGCCCTTGTATCCCTCCCTCACCTTCATCCGACCTAACCTTTGATCAATTCTTGCTGACTTCGAAACGTCGAGCATTGGGACTAGTAGGCGATTTCTCGGAATAAAAAAACACCCACGCCCTTCAGTTACAAAGTAGGTGAATTACAAAAAAGGGTGACGCAATGTTCTAGATTATAAGACATATAACGTGAAATAACGTTATTACAAGTATATTTCGGCGGGCCAGATAGCTCAGTTGGTAGTATCCCTGCCTTCTGAACTAAGGGTTGTGGGTTCGATTCCTACCCAGGACAAACATTTGTTCTGAGTCTGGGTGTTATATTGTATTCTATGTATGTATTTACTAACAAAAAAGTATATAAGTATTGTATCAGTTATCTGGTTCCCATAGTACAAGCTATGCTTAGTTTGGGGCTAGGTGGCGCTGTGTGAAATGGCCACACATATTTATTTATTATTTATTATTATTTATTCTATTTGTCTATTTCGATCATTTCACGACTGCCTATTATAAGACTCTGTTTTAAACTTACACGGTTGTTCACTAGGTTTTTAATAGCACCAGTCTACCCGTGAACATGGTGCATGTAAGATGTAACTGTGCCAAATCACGGTAAATATCCCGTAAGTACTATTAAAAACGTAGTGCCTAATATAAAACTTATTTGTATTACTTTTGTTATGTTTAGCATACTATTGTAATATCTGTGGTTTAACGTTTTAGAATGTGGTTACGGTTATAGATATTAACTAAGGATGTCAGTATAACGCATTTTATACAAAAGCAATTTTTTAAAAGGGTTTTAATAATAATAATAATAATGGGATGGCTGACATTAATGAAACTTTTCTTTTGATTTAATAACAATCTAATGCCCGGTCGACCAACCGTGAAAACGGTTTTTCCTGAAGATGAGATCCTAAGTAATTGGGTATTAGCAAACGACAGATAATAAATAAACTTAATGAGCACTTAACAATTTCCTTTTAAATAAATTGATAATTTATTTAATATGCCATGATGCCTTTATTGTTTTACCTAATTACCACAATAACTAATACTACTAGCTACACTATCTACTACAGAAAAGTAAAACATTTGAATAAATAGATTTGATAAATGAATTTGTGTACTTAAAAGCTTGGAAAAATACTTGATTATTTATAATACCACATTTTCGTTATGTCCAGTTTTGTTTGCAGTTGTTTCAAATTAGGCGTTTTGTTTCATTCTTTTGTTCTAATTTGTTTGTTACTTACTTCATTTCTTTCTTGGCCCATAGATAGATAGATGGGAAATGCTTAATTGCACAAGAGTAAAAAAGTAAACCACAGACATCGGCGAGCTTAGCGCTAAATAGCATTTTTTCCAGTAACCATAGCAGTTAGTCATAGCGCTTCCGTGCTTCGGGGGGCACGTTAAGCCGTCGGTCAAGGCTGTTGTCGCAAGACAATAGTCGTTAAGCTAAATCAGAAGCCTTTGGGCGACCTAAAAATTCTGACACCAGGGCTGACCACTTGCCTACACGAGAAGAAGAAGAAAAAGTCATAGCAAAAAAAAAAAATTTAATGAATTGAATTCACTGACTTATGCCTATATTGTGAGCTAACCGTGTAATCTTGCTCGCTTTGTCCCCGTATATCATTGTAGTGCACGTAGCTGAGGATTAAAGCATCGTATGGGATAATTAATTACTACAATGTTAGACTGATTGGATTTTCATAAGCTATAGGATGTAATATCGTAGTGTCAATTATTTGTATCTTAGATTATATTAAGATAAAAGGTGAAATTGCATAACGAGTGCCATTGAGACAACGATTCTGACGAAAGATACTAAATGTCGTTTTCCCACTTTCACCACTATTTCGAAAGTGTAGTGAGAGTGAGACAGCACTAGAAAATTATCATCAAATCTGCTGTGCTATTGATAGAGGTATACTGGTGAGGCAGGGCTGTAATTTGTAATGAGATTATCGCAAGTCCACGTCCCTGCGCAATCGTATCCTAATTCGTTTATTTAGAGAGAGTCAATTTTTTAATTATTTTTGATTATTTTATACTTAAAGGTGCAATTATGATTGTTATCATTTTTTAAAATGAACTTAGTTACAAAACTCAATTATACAGGATGTAGTTTAATTCATTAGCATAAATTGAGCCCATGATAGTACATCATTTATAGATGATTATTAAAGAGTAAAGAGTGTAAATGAAAATATTTTTATTGAAAATTATGAAAATTGCTGCGGTGCCTAACCCAGTTGGCACGGATGATTTTGATACATCTAAACGTTTTTATACCTTGTATGTACTAATTAAAAACAATACTTTAATATTTTAATTAAATCTTGTATTGTAGCATTAAATTAAGTTATTCCATTTTTTGAAGTTATTATTATTACCAAACCAAAGTGTTAGAATTTAAAAATTTTGGTCCACACGTGACCGGTATCAGGAGTAAGTACCTAGTTTCAAAGGATGCTAATGAATTCAATTACACCCAGTATATGCCATACAAAAATTTCTATGTCAAAGAAATTGATCTAACTGTAAAAAACGCCATTGTTCCAAATATAAAAATACATACATACAACAACACTAACATTGTATCCGTACTTTAACTCGTCGCCTCATGTATATCTCCCTAACACGCTTAAGTGTACTAAAAAGACGCTAAACCAAGTGAAGGGAAGCTGTGGAAAGCTCTTATGTCTCTCGTCCTCTCAATATATCATATTTTTTCTCGGAGCTAGAAGATATATGAGCGTGGTTTCGCGCGTGACAGGCTTCCAGGGGTAATATTAATAAAATTATTGTGAAGACACGTCGGGACTCTGACCCACACTCGCATTGCACATTTGTTAGACGTACACCACGTATGCAGGTAAGCGGAGTTACTAGAGCTTGTAAAACCATTCGTATAAAATACGTACAATATGTGAAAGTTTAAGTTGAGGTAAGCAACAATCTAAAATTGGGTTGGGCGTTGTTGACCTTACTCGTAATAGAAATATCTGCCCTCAACTAGCCTGATATTTTTTACAATTTCAAACATCACAGTATATTCCAATACTCAGGATCTCAAATAACGGAAGGAAAATAATAGAATACTACATATTAAGTACTAAATTTTCTATTGTAAATCGACCTGATTATTTCTATTGTGTGCAATGGGGTATTGTATTGCATTGTATTGTAATAATATAAGCATTTCAAAGCAAATAAAAGGCTGAAAAAATGCGAGTGAGAATGAAAAATAAATTGTAACGACCATATAATACCTAAAACAGGACAGTTGCTAGTGTGACTGGAAGTTCTTTAAAGGCTCAAACATCCGAATGAAGGCGGATATTATTTAATGCCACACGGCTATTGGCAGCGATCGATCATCAACGGTCTCCCAATTACATTAAAATTTCAATTCATTCATCACGCTCACAATAGCAGCGACACTTTTTTCGGCTGTATGCCCTTTGATTAGATTCGGCACCGTCCAGGCCCATCCATCGCACAGCCACAAAGGGCCGGTGAAACCACGTCGCCTCGGCCAACTCTCGTTTTCCATTCGTTCCGCTGTCCAGAAATTTTTGCAATAAAATTAATCGTTCAATAAAATTGGAGCTGAATAGAACCACCCATGCATGAACACTTTTTAATTGGGTCGCTCTTTTTGCTCTTTTCGCAGGCAACCAAACGAGAAATTGAACTTTAACTAGTCTTTTTATGTTTAGAACGTATCAAGGCAATACTTGAGTTAGGATTTCTAAGGAACTGAACAAGTATAAAGTTTTATTTGAACTTCGTGAGAGTTGTTCATAAAAGAATTAACCGTAAAGTTGTTTCTTTACAAGTTTAGTGAGACCACTTCGGTTTTATTTGTAAGTAAATTCTTGTTTTTGCGTAAAATATTTTAATTCATAAGATATCAGTTGATTTGAGTACCTATAGTGGTATAATGTTCTGAAGCGCTAAAGCGCTACCTGAAACCAGTCTGAACAATTCATTGCGTGTAAACGCAGCCCCCAATGGATTGCACGAAAATCACCAAAAAAAACATGGAATAACGACGAACAAACGAAAATATATTTTCCCATTTTCATTTTCGACAGCAATCGAGTTTAATGGGTTGCGCGATTCCCACTTGATTTCATTCGATTTTGTTTCACTTCAATCACTTCACCGATAAATTCAAAAGTAATTAGAGAGCACATAAAATTTGTTTACTTAGTCCAATTAAACGTAAGTAAATAATTAATTGCTCTAGGCTCTAGAGTCTAGAAAATATTTGACTCGATTATACTTTCAGTCGAATCAAAATGTAACGCTAAATAAAATTATTTCCATTCCTTAGCCCAATTGTGAGCCCATCTGCGTCTTCTAAATGTAGTTAGTTATTGAAAACCTTTAGATACTTTTAAACTAAATATAGCTGCTGCATCCCGTGGGTTTACCCATCGGGGCGGTCACTACTAAGATGGGTGACCGCTACACCAAAAATTTGGTATTTAGAAATGAGCGCTACCTTGCTTCGGAGGGCACGTTAAGCCGTCGGTCCCGGCTGTTGTCGCAAGACAATAGTCGTTAAGCTAAGTCAGACGCCTTTGGGCAGCCTAAAAATGGGATGACCACTAATTGCCTACACGAGATGAAGAAGACCCATCGGGGTGTAACTACTTATGCGAATTTTTTTTTGTGTTATTAATTACAGTCATACCACGAATTCTAGCTCGGTTGTCATTCCTATTTATTTACTATAGGTAGTTCCGTTAATCAATGTCTCTATCGTAAATCTGTTCCAATATTTGATAATCAAAAGACTAATCTATCAAAGTCAAACTCTCTGATGATGAAATTAATTTAGAATCAATACGTAAATCTTAAACTCCTTATACTAGTTGAATTAGCGTAAATTAATTTAATATAATTGATTAGCGACTCTGAGCATGAATAATAATATTACGTTCCTATTTATTATAATACACACATTATACAAAATAACAAGAATAAGGTTTATATTATGTTCTGTTTTGACTCTACTTTTTTATAAGAAGTGCATCTCGGGTTGTTCATGATCATCAGCCCGTAGATGTCCACTGCTGAACATAGGCCCCCCCCAGAGAGTGCCACTTTGAGCAGCTGCTCGCCTCCTGCATCCATCGGCACCCCGCGGTTTTCACCAGGTCGTCGGTCCACCTAGTGGGAGATCTGCCTACGCTGCGCCTTCCGGTTCGTGGTCACCACCCCAGAACCTTTCTTCCCCATCGGTTGTCAGTTCTGCGAGCGATGTGTGCGGGTTATTCAAAAGCAGATATGTATGTGTCGACTACAGAGTTACAGATAGACAAGTGCGACCTTTTTATTGTATATAATAAAAAAAAACTGCCAATTGGTTTATAAATATAAATTAATATGTGTGGACGTTTCACACAACACCATCTAGCCCCAAACTAAGCATAGCTTGTACTATGGGAACCAGATAACTGATACAATACTTATATAAATATTATATACTTTTTTGTTTGTAAATGCATGTACATAGAATACAATATAACACCCAGACACAGAACAAATATCGTTGTTCATCAAACAATTCTTTGTCCTGAATGGAAATTGAACCCACAACCTCCGGTTCAGAAGGCAGGGCTACTACCAACTGAACTATCAGGTTTATATCGCAACTGTCAGACAGCTAGCTAGCTTATTTGCCATTTATGTGACTGTTTTGAGCTAGTATTAAGTTTAAATAATATTTAAGTAAAATCGTTAAATTCACGTCCAAGGTGAATTTAGTCAGAGCCACATAAATATAATATATAGATTCCTCTAAACAGTAAATAGATTAAGTATTATAGTTTCCGAAAGAAACCACCAACGATATTTTACCTGGAAACTACACGTATTTGATTCACATTACAAACACAAGCAACCATAGAAATAACTAGACCAATTCAATTAATAGAGGAAACTAAAATCACCACATTCATAGATTGAAATGAAATAAAATAAAATATCAACGGAAATATCAGGCGGATCAACGTGGAAAAAGAAGTGTCCATGGACCCAAAAAGAGAAGACACCAGGAATTTTATGATTTCGAGGATTTTATAATTGATTGATAAAGGTACCTATTTCTATTGCAACTCTTATGGGCGGCCACGTCACTTAACATCAGGTAAACGACCACCTTGTCACGTCACTCATACAAAAAAAAAACATGTGGAGTTGAGCTGTGGATCCAAGTGGAAAGAGCAAGGAATTACGCAATTTTCGAAAACAACTGAATATAAGTTTTGATACTTGCCAAGGTCTTCTGCATCCTCACTCCATTCGCCTTCCTGCGCCCAGCAAGCTGCCAGCATCACCACCAGCTGGACCCACTTTACAGAACACATTGTCACTTCTGTTACATTGTCAATTTATATATTCCTTTACGTCACACATATTTAGTTTTCACTTTTGCAACGTTCACTCGGGATATGAGGTATTTCATTATATTAGTCTGTCCTAGTTTATGTTTGTTATGTGTTGTTCATTGCGTTGTGGTTTGTTTGATAATAGTGTTCTGAAAACAAGGTTAATACAATAAGCACCTGTTTTTGGCACCCATTTATAGCTCTAAGAGACCCAACTTTTGATGGGCGCAGCTAAACATTGATGACCAAAATTAATTATAAACAACAGACCATTCACAAAATTTAAAATGAAAGCAAGTTCTAAAATGTATCATTAATTTGAGTGAGTAAAAAAATATAAATAGCTTGTTTAGTGACTTTATCTATTGTGTCCAAGGTGAGATAGAGTCCAAGCGGGATGTAAACGATTTGATTTAGTTAAACAGATGAGAATGATACGCAAAAACATACAATGAAAACAAATTTTTTGATTCTCCACTTAAATAACCGGATTCTTAAATGCTTTGTAATGGGCGCTATAATTATATCTAAGTCATCATTTGGCTGAATATGTAAACAAACTGACAAACTGTGGGCAACTAGGTCTCTTTTAAAATAATAATAAAGACCGTGGGAAACCTTTAGCCACAACATCTTCCCACTAAATAGCACCTTTCTAGCCTTAATTAGTGGCTTCTAACCATACCGTCACTGTATCTCTAATTAATTAAAGGGCATCACTGAACCTCAAAGGGATTCGTTCCGCATATGAACATGAACACATTGGAATGTCAAATAACACGTGTCCATAGAAGCGAGCCTTTTGGCCCCTGTCAGAAATATAAAACTTTGACGGTCGGTTACGGTCATGCACGGGCAAATAATGTCTTTTAATCTGTACAGAATTGCTGGACCCTTATTCAGAAGAATAAAAAAAGACCGAGAAAGGTTACGAACCGTAACGCAAAAAGTATTTCCCGATTATGTTGTATAACGCCCGGTGAGATAGAAACGAGAATGAGTAGACCCAAACTAAGTGTTCAATATGAATTATTTTGTTGCCAATTCAATAATTTAATAGATGAATAATGTTCCGTGTTGATACTTTGGATCAAAACTTCTTTTTATGTTGTTGTGTTGTGATTTAACTTTATTTTTTAAAAAACAAGTTAATATAATGAGTGGCGATTGAAATGAGATTAAAATATAATGATGTCGAGACTTTACTGGTCTAAAACTAACAGAATTGAATTTGTTACGCTCAAAGAGCCAAACAAACAAATAAATAGGCTTTAAGATTATTCACGTAGTAAATGTACTCTTAATGTAGACGTACCCACTATTGTATGTACTTATTTTAGCTTTCCATTTCTTTAATAGGTAAAATACTAGCTTTGGAGTTTGTAGTAGGCGGAAAACTCTGACAGTAAATTAACTTATTTAATAATTTAATGGCCCAAAGTAATTCGTCCGTCCCATAAATCTTTCATGCGACTGTATCGTAAGACAATTTAGTTTATCTCATTTTTTATTGAATATAAAATGGCTGAGTGCGTACCTTTCTCTTATCCGATCTGGTTATTTATTGCACAAGTTTGTTTTTGACCGCCTCACGTACTTTATAGGGTGAACCTTTCCTATCCCGAATTGCCAATCGCTATTTGATACATACTTTATGTTGTAACTTTTCGATCTCATATTTCTTACGTTTTTCTTTGTTTTTACATGATTGAATGTTCTCGGTATCTGATTCGGATAAAGCTTGTGTATTATGTATACAATCCGGAAAAGTAGCAAGTCATTTAGAAATTGCTTTTGCACTTTATGGAAAATATAAATACGTATATTGCTCTGTATATGTGTATGTTTATACTTAAGATTTCTTAAAACCACGAATAAAAAATGATACGGTACAAATAAATTGAACTTATTATTTCATTTGTGAAAACAGTGACAAATCACCTACTACTAGTGGCACTGTGGGCTATGAGCCCAGAGAGTCTGTCTACAAAGATTGACTCAAAGCTAGCTCATAGCTGAAAAACTATTTTTCCGGTTGTCGATGTCAACCCCAAAGCACCGCCATTAGGAAATTTAAAAACAGAACAGATATAAAATTTACACAAAAACCTGTATGGAAATGAAATCTGCAGAGGAGAACAACGGACATTTGCCGGACAGACACGAAATCGTTTTTGCTCAAGCTAAAACGGAGACCCTTCACTCTCACTCTGTCAATTAGTTGTATCCACAAACAGCTAATACGTTTCACGACTTAATAAGAATAAGAATGTTAAACTCACAAATTGCATCTCAATTCGCACTTCATAAACAAAAACTCAAATAAGGTTTTTACAAAAATGTGGATAAAGAGAGAGATTATGATCCTTGCTCATTGTAAACCGTGCGGCGGTAACGACACGGCTCGAGTCCGCCGGTACGACCTCAAAACCTTACACACGGTCCGGAATGGGCGCCAATGCTTTGGAAGGACCCTCTTTCGGCCCAAACGACAATGCTGAATCTTTTATTAGTTTCGTGAATAGACGCCCAGTTGACATAACCGTCGTCGACATCTGTTGTGATATTACGCCATATTTCCTAGGGCGTAGTTCCATCGATCCACGTCAGGCCCGATTCGACTATTTTCTAAGCACGTGGCATATCTGAAAGACCCGAATTGAGTTTAGATCACCATTCAATATACACCATGCAGTAAAATAACTAATAAGTATCTTTAAGCAATGAGATATTTTTTTGATTGTGTTTTTTTGATGTTTCTTTTGGATATCTTTTTCTTCCTCTTTGTTCTATCCGAGTTTATCTTTTTTATTGCCTCATTGTAGCTAAAATATGTTTCTATTTTTCTATGATATTTAACTTCAACAGAGCTCACAGGTATATCGAATCGGATTCGATTTAGGCATCACTTTTTGAAAAGGTCACCCATCCAAGTAGTGACCGCAGTGATGACCGCAGCATATGTTAGAGTCAAGCCACCTTCGACCGAATTGGCCGATCAGTTAAGATCGGCTTGTCGCAACCTTCATCGTGAGTGCTGATGATAGCTATACATCTATACTGCTGTCACAGTGGACACGTCCATGCATTGCGACAAAAAAGGTAGACGCAGCGGATAACGCAGACTGGTACCATCAATTTGTTTTTTGTAACAAAGTTACGTATCTCACTTTTATGAGTTTCGCAACGTCACTAACGTTGTATTTGTTTTAGCTGGAAAATTGATTGGAATTGGGAAACTGCGTTACATGAAATGAACTTTTGTTTATCATGTTAGGTATTGTTTCGTCACAATGACATCATGTTGGTACAGGTGGTGCATTCTAAAGCAACATAGGTTTTTTATTCTATTGTTTGAAAAATACTAGGCCCCGTGACTTTCGCCGCGTGGTTTTTCATATTCAAACAACACGAAAGAACTACAATTAACGCAGGCGTTACTTCATAGAAGTTCATCTCAAAAACAACATGATATAATATAGAAATACTTTGAATGATTTCATCTTGCAGCGGAATTATACTAGATATTTTTATAACATT
Source organism: Ennomos erosarius (assembly GCA_963580505.1). NCBI lineage: Eukaryota > Metazoa > Arthropoda > Insecta > Lepidoptera > Geometridae > Ennomos > Ennomos erosarius. The sequence goes on along the minus strand of OY756996.1, from coordinate 7,157,298 downwards.
TCTACGAAAGTGCTTCATTTTACTTGCTTCTGTTGTAAAATAACTTCTTAGCGAGCAATTGTTCATTGGTTGTGAATAATATTTGTTTATTGCATTGATAATGTATTTTATTTATTGTCAAAGTATAGTGTAAAATTTACATCGTTACAATACTAGTTTATACCTACCGAAATAAAATCGACATCGCGGCATTAAGGAGAGCACGTAAATTAATAATGATTTTATGTGAAGAAGAAAAATAAATGTCAAAGAAAAGATCCCCATTCTGCAAGTGTTCATATTTATACTCATAATTATAAATTCCTTGGCAGCCTCTGAGTTACTGAGTACCAAAGCCTCAATTAAAGTTTGGTATCGTTTTTCATGATATTTACTCGAGGCAGTTCTGGATGCGCTGGAAAGTTTCAAAAATACACTTTAATACTACACACAGTACATGAAGTCATGCATTTAATTGTAGACAACGGTCTAATGAACGTGTTCAAATGATTATATTATTAGTAGCTGTATTAGTAGTATCGTAAGTAGTAGATGACTATATATGATCCTCTGAAAGGTCTAGAACATAGGCTTTCTAAGATACCATATTGTTAATATAAAAAAAACTGCATCCATAAAATGTTCGAAAATACTCTTGTTCGATCCGGTAATTCCATGAAGTATTTTCGAAAAACAAAAAAAAACCTTATTTTGTTTCGGTATAGACTGCTCACCGTGTAAATTTTGCTATTGATAATTTAAAAAAAATGATGAGTGAAAATCAAAATTATTTAACACTGCGGAAGGACAAGTTACATAGTTCTTAAAAAATCAAGATAATTTAGCTTGTAAAAAAACTCTTAAGGCCATGTGCACAATATTAATACTATGACATTTTGCAATAATTGTGTGTGCTATAATTTTATACACTATTTGTGTTACACAATAAATTGTGTCTCAAATTATATGTCACTACTCGGACCTATATCTACCGTAGATATCATAACCCGACCAAATTAAGCGGGATCCCTATGGAGTGTAGCAATGTTTCCTATCCTCTGAGTTTCCTCTCCAAGGACTAATTAGAATAAAAGAGTGTTAAACTTCCTCGAAACTGACGGACGGTTTTGGGCAGCACTTTTGCTACACCCGAATCCCGCCGGAGTGCTTTTTCGAGTAAGTATCCTGACAATATGAATATTTTATTTGTGCTAATGTATTCGTTGAGATATAAAACGATACAAGCACTTTGTTGAATAGGTAGGTACATCAAAAATCTATGACAGGATAAAATAAAAAAGTTTAAATAAAATTGTACAAAGTCCAATTTTAGCGCTAAGTACAAATCCAAAAAGTTATGGTTCCAAGCATTATAAAATCCCCATTATTTTTTTATAACAAAAGCCTTATTATAAAAAAAATTATAAGTTTAAATGAAATTGTACAGAGTTCAATTTTAGCACTAAGTACAAGTCCAAAAAGTTATGGTTCCAAGCACTATAAAATCACCATTACTTTTTTTTTTAAAAAAAACCTTATAATAAAAAAAATTATAATAAATATTGGTTTTAACAAACATAATTATGTCTACGTTTTATTTACTAAATCCATTATTCTAAGTGGGCTGCACGTCGCAACCCAGTGCGAAAAGGATCTGTCATGGTGTCATTAAACAACCAAAACCAGGATTATTTTTATTTCTCGTCCAAGATTTATTTTCCTTAGATTAGCATCCCACTTATTTATGCTAATGTAATTTTAATGGCGAGCCTTTTGCTAATTTCGTTTTGAGAAAAACTCAGCGGATTTTGTTTAAAACCGCGGCTTATTAAAGCCCTCGGTGACGATTCCATTTTAATAAATTTAAAATTATCGGTTCAGTTGAGATTTAATTAAGAGGTCTAATTTGTTTTCTTAGCTGTACAAACTGTAATCAGCGCTTAATCACCGTAATTGCGATTTAACTCTCAGAGCTAGGCTGTATCAAAGGTGATTAAATAGTAATTCTTAATTACCTCCACCTTCAGATATTAATTTACCGCCATCACGGAATGTTGCTAGCAATATACGAGTTCCACGATAAGACAATGCTAAACCTAATCAACGTCTCTTATATGTGTAGCTATGGGCTTACAATTCTTGTTATTTATTGTAACGGACGTGACGTCAACCAGCGTGCCAGCCTACCAGCCCGCCAAAGCCAATGCCGCCATATTGACAACGCCTCTTCCGCCAGCCCGGTACTGCCAACCCTGCCATGCCTTTGAGGGGTAAGCGTGTCAATATAAGCCTAAGCCAGCCATTGTTGACGGGCCCGATAGCTCAGTTGGTAGTAACCCTGCCTTCTGAACTGAGGCCTGTGGGTTCGATTCCCACGCAGGACAAACATTTGTGTGATGAACACAGATGTTTGTTCGGTGTCTGGGTGTTATATTGTATTCTATGTATGTATTTACAAACAAAAAAGTATCTAAGTATTGTATTATCTGGTTCCCATAGTACAAGCTATGCTTAGTTTGGGGCTAGATGGTGCTGTGTGAAATGTCCGCACATATTTATTTATTTATTTATTTATTATTATTTATTGTATTCGTTCATTCCTGTTGCAATATCATAAGAAGGAACAATATTACAAGAAGTTACTGAAACTCTGCCCGTTTTATTTCTGCTCCCGTAACACTCAGAAGTGGCATGAAGAATCCAAGAAACCCGCATTGTGAAGAAGCATCAAAATCCTGGCCATCAGATTGTTGATATGTGACTTCCATTATTCGTCTATTCTCTCCGGCGCTGCTGTCGTGTAAAGTTGAAACTGCAATGGGACCGAGAAAAAGGAAGAGATGAGATCTATGAGTTGCCAAAGTGATGCTACTGTTGCTGTTGCTGCTGCTGCCACTGCCCCTGCTGCTGGCACTGCCCCTGCTGCTGCCACTGCCCCTGCTGCTGCCAATGCTACCGGTACTGTTCCTGCTGCTGCTGCCGCTGCTGCTGTATTCGTAATGCAAACCATAGGTCATGTCTCATGGAAAAATGACAATATCTGGTGAGTCGGACAATGTTGCATTGGAATATTCATGATAATAGTAGCTGCCATTTTGTTTAAGATTTGTCGTTAGAGACCTTGAAAATACTTTACTGAAAGTAAGCTGAGCTACTACCCGCTGCTGTGATGATTCCATGCTTTTGCGACTAATTTCTGAAGGTCGTTGCGCCACGCAGTGTTCGCTATGGAACAAAGTTAAGTACCATTTTTAATGTCTAACGAACATCGGTCATCATACGCATTGCTAGTAATCAGTAATCACGTCGGTGATCTGCCTAATTGCATCACATCAGTGTCACTTTGCATTGCCATTATGCCGATTTTACTTTGGGTGTTTTCACTAAAGCTGCCATGACTATTCACGTTAGTTCTTTTCGAGTTATAAATTAAGTAAAATTGCATTAGAACATTGACGGCTAAATATTATGTTCTGTAAAGTATACAGCATTGAATGATTTGCCCGACATAATGTGGGAAATCGAACTCTTCCAAGTTTTCGGTTAGTAATGGTATGTTTGAATAATTATGGGTACAAACATCTAAGTGTGTCGTTATATAAAAAAAAAGGTCGACAGCACAAATCTTTTAACCGGGAAGATAGTTTTAGGTTAGTTTCGTCATGGAACCCAGTGCTAGCTAGGCAAGTGTTTACATCGAGGTTTACGTCAGGATTTATGTAGTGAGCCGTGACAACTCGATGTCTGTTTAATGTTCACAACATTTAAAGTTCAAGTGCAGGTAGTTTAGCTTTAGTTTAAAAACTGTTCGTTCCGTATCTCCAGATATGTTCGAGACTCAAGCGCAGGTAGTTTGAAATAAACGGTTAGTTCTTGCTAGCGCGAATACCCGCATCTCCAGTTTTGCTCGTCACCACGGCCAAATGTTTTTAGTGCGATTAAGTCTTGCCACGGGGTCTTATCAGGTACAAATGAAAAATATCCCAACGTAAAAATAAATTCAGTGATTGTTAGAGTCGGGCCTCGCGGATGCGACGAAATAATAGATGCGAGTATTACTCGAACGTGTGTATGATGCGAATAAGAAGGTAAAATGTACAAATAAACTAGAAAAACAGAGAAAATTGGCGCAGCGCAAGAAAATCCGCCCGCTCGCGTTCCCTGATTGACACAGACTTTTTTTGTTCTATTATTTACATAGGTATACGGTGACAGCAGCTTAAAAAGGGAATCTATAAAAAAACCTAAGGTATAGAGCCTTCATGAGCGCGTCGCTAACAGTGATCATTTTGCGAGCGTTGGTAGTATTGGTGTCTAGTGTAGTCATTCAGCCAAATACTTCGCCTGCACGCAGTGACTGTCTGTTGCTTGCTAATCTCGCGTTATGCCGAAACACTTCGTAAAGTAGCTCTAGTTATTTCGTTCTGTGGGATGAGGTGTCTGTGTTGTGGGTATTATGATTATCATTATCATCTGTGGTCCTGTGTAATAAAACTGTTTTCTATTCGCGATAATTCAATGAATACGGAATAAGTCAAGCAGGGAAGTTCACGTTTATATAGGTACTGGTTTTATTGGCCAATTCTGATGGTTAGAAAATTGTTAGTTTGCTTGGTTACCTATAATAACTCTACCTATTGCTTTGCTAGCCGATTTCGATTTACAGATATCGTTTTACTTTGAGCTATTCCACTTTCTCAATACTCCTTTTGTAGCAATTTTACTCATAGCCACTATGTCAAATGTTTAATGGCCATCAGGTGAGGCAGTGCTCAAATGCTATGGTTTATTTACTATGTAGGTAGATATTAGCAGTGTTCCGATTTCTGTATACCTATTTGCTATGTACTTAGGTAAGTAGCTATTGTAAGTTTAGCAGTTTCGATTTTCATATAACAGAATATATTTACTATGCAGGTAGCTCTTGCATTTGGGTACTGTGTACTTTTAGTAAGTTACTCTCTAGTTACAGCCAAATTATTTGGTCCCTGGAGTTTTATTAGCTGTTGCGGACTTTCATTGTAGTTTTGGTAGTTTTGCTTGGTGGCCGCAATTAGCTTTTTGGGTATCAATACACATAGCTCTTTATAAGGCAGCCAGCCAGTTCAAACACAAACTAAATTTTCATTTTACTATTCGTTTTTATTGAAATGAAATTTAAACAGATTGTAATACCACCAATACAAGACATTGTGATGTGATAGGGACGAAACGGGCGCATTTCTCTCTCGCAGCTCTTCCTTGGATGAATGCCGCACTTATTGATTCCTTTTATCGTTGGTTGTTGGTAGTGCAGCAAAACCACGTGTTTTTCTGTAAGTCGCGTCATTGATGAGCAAGCCGAAGCTAAAGCCCAAGTCCAGCCGGCTCTGTTTGCCTACTTTTACCTACAATGTTGACTGTTTGAGGTGCTGGTCCAAACTATTTCCATAGACCAGGCAACTTTAATCTATGACATCAATATTATGCTATCTGTGGCTGATAGTGGTAGCAGCCATCTTATGGTTTACATCTTATTTGTAATTTATTAGGCAGTATGGCATTATAATCAACCCAATATACAAACGCCTCACATGTTTCTTATATCTCTCATTAGCCAAGTTCAAGTACTTGTGGGTTTTTATATAAGTGTTTTCAGAGAAGCCATAGCATTGGCTTTGACAAGGAAAATAATTGCTCATGGCTATAAAAAAGAGGGATTTTGTTCTATAAATAGGTATGGCCAACTGGGGAACCTTATAGCACCACCGTTCATGCTCATTAATGTATCTCTATCCATCCAAATGTTACTGGAAGATTATAAGGTGCTGTGGTGTGGTGGTTGAGTAGGTCGGCCAGAGGCAGCGGGTTCGATTCCCGTGACCGGGCCCTCCAATCTGATAGTACCAGCAGCTTAGCACATCTAATAGTGCCAGCAGCTTAAGAGGCAATGATCTGATCTGAACTGATCATAAAATTAATTGAACTGAATTTAGTTGGACTGAATTTAATTGAACTAAATTTAGTTGAACTGAATTTAGTTGAACTGAATTTAGTTGAACTGAATTTAGTTGAACTGAACTTAGTTGAACTGAATTTAGTTGAACTGAATTTAATTGAACTGAATTAAACCATAACATAATTATGTAGGAGCTAATCATTTCTCTTGTTCCCGTTGCGGGAGCAACTGTTTTAGGGATGGCCGAATGTAATGGACGTGACGTCAACCAGCGTGCCAGCCTACCAGCCCGCCAAAGCCAATGCCGCCATATTGACAACGCCCCTTCCGCCAGCCCAGTACTGCCAGCCCTGCCATGCCTTTGAGGGGAAAACGTGTCAATATAAGCCTAAGCCAGCCATTGTATTCGTTCATTCCTGTTGCAATATCATAAGAAGGAACAATATTACAAGAAGTTACTGAAACTCTGCCCGCTTTATTTCTGCTCCCGTAACATTAAAAGAGCCATATAGGGTTCGATTCCCACCCAGGACAAACATTTTGTGTGATGAAAAAGTATAATTATAAGTAATAAAGTATTCTAGTATAGTAGTAGCTACCTTTGCTTAGTTTGAGACTAGATGGCATTGTGTGAATAGTTCATACTTATTAAAATCTAGATCTATATTTCACAAGGAATAGCCATTCGACATACACAATCAGCGTATTCCCCTGTCTATACAGTATACACTTGTACAGTAACGCTATTGTTTGCTCGTGTCCAACCGCGCAGTTCCTTCCAATCCGAATTTCCCGATACACTCGTGACTCACGGCATTTGACTTATTGCTGTTTTTGTGCTGGATGTCGACAAATTGAACTGTGTGGAACTACTTTATTTACTGCCTTTACTAAGTAGCTTTGTGGGGTTGAGTGTAACTCTAGAAATGGATTCAGAGGTAAAAATGGTTTTACAAATATGGCTGTGGTATATCGTGATCAAGGCAAAAGCAACTTTTCTGAAACATCGAAAGCATAATAACTAATCTATTTATTTTTTATTGATTTAGAATTTAATTAAATCAAGTATGGCTCTTTTTGACAAGTTCCAAGTGGTTTAGTTACAATCTGTGTAAAGCAAGAAACTTTTTATAACTACGTTTTGTTGTAATATTTTTGAACGGTGAGGGAAAGCATAATCTATCTATCTATATTCTTTATAAATAAAAATGAAATGATGTTTATTAAAAAGCCGCAATACCCTTTGGGTTCTGTACCCAAAGGGTAAAACGGACCCTATTTCTAAGGGTCCGCTGTCGGTCCACCTGTCTGTCTGTTTGTATTTAAGGGGGCTACCAATCCCATACAAATAATGTGATATTTTTGCTCCTTCCTATAGAATATAATGGTACGGAACTATTCTACGGACTCGCACTTGGCCGGTTATTTAATTCTCGTGATATTTTGAATAAGGATTTTACAAAAATAAAAATTGGGTTTATAGGTGCTTAACTAGGCGTAAGTAGAAAAATTGTGTCGATAAAGCTTTTTTTATATAGCGCCCATGCTTTTTGTACTGCACCATGAACGCACTTCAATGTGCAAGCGGTATCAGAGAGGAATAGGCAGGTATTGAAAAAGTGCGAATTTTATTTTATTTTAAACTGTTTGAAAAAAGTGAGCCTTTTGACCGGCGCGTTCTAGTTTTGTTTTATTGCAAAAAGTCTACGTCACTGCTAAAAATTTTAACAAAAATATCGGTCTGAAACACGATTTACTTTTAAAGGTATTTGAACATACATCACCATATTTTTATGTACGTACATCCTATTTTGAATTATTATCTTCAACAATGCTCGGTCGGAGTACCTACAATTATTTGGAACAGCGCTTTTAAATATTACTTATACGTAGTATTGAAAATAATAATAATAATATATTTACTCGCTGAGTTATAATAATGCTAACTCATTCTTCGCCAATGTCGGTAATTCCTAAATAACTTCAATTTAAGTTTAATCCCAATAATTCTTCTTCTTCTTCTCGTGTAGGCAAGTCGTTAGCCTTGGCGTCAGAATTTTTAGGCCGCCCAAAGGCTTCTGACTTCAAAAATCGAAACTATAATGAGTTTTCGCAATTTTCTCTTTCACTGTTACATGTCACATTCTTAAGAATTTGCGCATGGTTCTAATAATGCCACTCCCCACTATCTTGCATCACCATAAAGAAATAGTTCATGAAATATCGTTCTTACATTAAACACAACGATCCAGCGTCGCTTGCCTTGGTTCTGAGCCAATATCGTTTTTCCCGCAGCTTAAAGAAAACTTATTATTTTGTCTCCTACCTCAAGAGGGTTGGGGCGAGCGATATTTTTTTGTATGTGTCTCGAAACGGCTTATCAAACGGTTTTATAAAGCGGGGAATTGAATTTATTGACGACTTCGGGAACTGAGTTAATTACGTTTTATTGCTTCGTTTTTGGCGATGTAATAAATTGTCGATAAAAGTTGTGGTTGAATGTCATTAACGAGCCAATTGACTTGTATGGGACTGTGATGTCATTAATTTGTGACATGTCAATTCGATATCCTAATTAAAGCGAATGGTGATTTATTTGTTTGTGTGGCCTTTACGCTAATACGGCTGAATCATATAAGATAAAACTTTGCACATATGTAGATTGCTACTACCTATATCAATAAAGAAAATGTTTATTCTGGAAAACTGTGAATCGGACTCGCGTACGAAGGGTTCCAGACCATTATCAATAATAATGAGCAAAAAAATCACGTTTGATGTACGTGAGCCCCCGTAAATATTTATTTTATTCTGTGTTTTAGTATTTGTTGTTATAGCGGCAACAGAAATACAAAATTGGGAAAATTTCAATTCTCTAGCTCACGGTTCTTCAGATACAGCTTGGTGATAGACGGACAGAAGGACAGACAGACAGACAGACAGACAAACGGACAACGGAGCCTCAGTAATAGGGTTCGCTTTACCCTTTGGGTACAGAACCCTAAAAACAAAACAAAAAACGCGAAAACGCGTTAATAGCGGGAGAAGCCGCAAAACCGCTTGTTCTCTATTGGTCAAAGGAAACGCTTACGTATTCTAATTAAACGTAGTGTGTGACAATTACAATCTATTCTAAATGCTAATTAAGATGCCATCCAATTACAACCTCCGTCTATTTGCCTAATGTTATCCGAGATGCCAAAATGTACCTGTTACCGACTGTTAGCGTTTGTTATTGCTAATTACAATTTTGGCTAATGGAAACCCGAACGCCACTAAAAGCGATATTCGTGAGAAATAATAATGTAAGTAAGTGATACGTATGTTCCGGGTATTTTAATCATGTGATTACTAAAATAACATCGTTGTGATTACCCGAATATTACCCGAAGCTCAGTAGTGTAGTCAAAGCACAAATCTGGCACCGGACTGAGTTTTTTTGGTTATTATTTAATTTTATAATAACTACAAATCATATACCGACTATTATTAAATGCAACTATCATTACATCATCACCAAAAATTTTGGACTGTACGTGTAATACTGGCTGCGCTGACCTATAGATAAGTCAAGTTTACTGTAACAGTAGAATATTCTGAACAATAAAAATGCTATCCAATATTTGACAATTAATTTAAATTCGAATTTTAAAGTCTTTGTTATATTTAATAATGGTTAGGCCGATGGAATACCCTTCGTAAGGGGTCAGATTGTGGCGACACAAGCTAGTACAAAATTAGTTCGGAACGGAGAAAAACCACAACTATTCACTTCATGTGACTAGGATCTTTGTTTGCTAGTGCCGAGGTGATACTGAATCTTAGAAGAGAGTGTAGGCCACGTAATCGACCATACTGGAAAAGTGCGGTTTGATGGATGACAAGATGGTGATGGTTCTTGAATTCTGTGGTTCTTTAAAATGGTTTCATCATGATATCTGTGTATCTGTTGTATAGACTGAGAGCGAATCTTGCACATAGCATGAAGTCAATTAGTTCTGGGCCGAGCGGGATTCGAACCAGGTTGTGTTGATTTGAAAGTCGCACAAACTATAGCTGAGCCAAACTCACATTCAATCGATCTCCATCGGTATTATTGGAATAAAAATAACAGGTAAAAACAGAAAAAAAGTTTGCAAAGGATTATGATAATTGAAAAGCTTTCAGGTCATGTGGAAAATGATAAAGTCAATATTACGCAGAAATTAGTAGAATCGCATTGGCGGCTTTTCTATTATATTAAAAGAATACTTCTCTGTATAAGTATATCTTGCGGAAAATGCTTGAAAGATTTCCATAGGCGAAGGGTCGAAACCAAGAAGTAAGTAAAATGCAAAACATATATCACAGAAAACGTACTGCTCAGCTGGGCTACCAAAAGATAATACAAAACCATGATTTTCATGGCATTATTATTTCAAGGTTACAATACTATTGTTCTAATTCGTACCATGAACTAATAAAGTATTCCTGAGTGTGAACGAGACGTCTACATTTTTATATGGCGTTATCACTATCGCACGTCAGTGTCAACAATGACAGTTGTATTTGAGTGAACGATTTAACGTGACGTCATCAAAACTGCTCTGGCTCTGCAACATTAAAGTATTCTTACTTTTATGTCATTTGTCAATGTATGATTGATTTAATATTGAAGTAATGCTATAAGATGTTGTGGTTGCCCCCTGATTGGTTGGCTCACGCCGTGATTATGGTTTGGTATGCAATCTACCTAATGGGTTGGAGTTATAGATCTAGGATGGCGAAAACAGTCTAGTTCTGTAGTTGGGGCATGTTATTATGGGATGGGGTGTCTATTTGTCTATTGATCAGCGCAGATAGTATACAATCATTTTTCTGTGTTGAATAACATGAAGCACTTTAAAAGGAAGGCTTTTAATTTCTTTTAAAAGAGTCCTACAGGTTAAGCAACGCATTAGTGACGCCTCGGGTGTTACAACTGTCCATAGGCTAGGGTGACCGCTTCCCATCAGGTGGGCCCAATTTTGATTGCTCCCTTTGAGATAAAAAAAATATCTAGTAACATTTAATAGAGTAGGAATAGAGTAGTAGTTGATAAAATTATAAATATTATTGTAGCCGTTATTTAGAGAATAAAGACAATTTGCCTGTAAAATTAAACAAGACCGATGCAAATTTGCAACTTTTGTTTGATTGGTGGATGTATATTCTAAAATTAGCAGTAGTTGGGGTAAATATTTTGGCCTTATTAGTAAGCTCAAAGTCGCGCAACGAGCTATGGAGAGAGCGATGCTCAGTGTTTCCCTGCGAGATAAGATCCAGAACGAGGAAATCCGCAGAAGGACTAAAGTGACCGATATAGCCCTTAAAGTTAGAATGTTGAAATGGCAATGGGCAGGCCACATCGCTCGCAGAACTGACAACCGACAGGGAAGAAAAATTCTCGAGTGGTGACCACGAACCGGAAGACGCAGTGTAGGCAGACCCCCCACTAGGTAGACCGACGACCTGGTGAAAACCGCGGGGAGCCAATGGATGCAGGAGGCGAGCAGCCGCTCAAAATGGCGCTCTCTGGGGGAGGCCTATGTTCAGCAGACATCTACGGGGTGATGATGATGATGATGAGGTAAATACATCTGGTCCTAAAACCCTATAATTGATTAGGTATGATTTTCGAAATATTTGTTCTACAATACCTATTTATCAACGCAGGCAAATGCTTAGGCTGGCTGCACCTGCACCCATAGTTATGTTTAAACTATATTATCTGGGAGTTTTAAGGCTAAGGTGAACCGGTATCTTCTAGGCAAGCATGTCTTATCGTCGACCGCGTCGGCACTTGCCATCAGGTGAGACCGTGGTCAAATGTTAGCCTATCGTTGATAAGAACAAAATTGCAGTAAATTCTGAAGTTTAAATGATAGGTAAGCGGGTACGTGCTGCAACGTTTAACCGTGCTTAAAATAAGGTCAACATATAACTGTAATTTTAAATACTCAAGATCATGAATGTTATTATTGAAAAGCTGTACATGAAAATAAAATGTACAAATTCGAACTGCTCAGGTACTTATAATAATGGCAAATATAACGATATTACTCATGCATTAGTTAAAGTTATGATTAATTATTTACCATAGTATTAACTTTAACCGGATTATGGCGCAACCCTTCCCTAGAAAATTCATTCACTATAATTTGAAAGGCAATAGATGTATAGCAAACTTCTAAGAAAGATTCCTGGGTATGAAAAACTAAAGAAGAAAGGATTGACCGCGTTTTGACTTCGATTACTGAGTGTAGAGCTTTTTCGGTCAAGAAATTAACCTGTCGGGACCACATCGTTGAAATGCAAATCTATGTAAACGATCAAAGCTTGATTCTTGCAGAGGCACATCCATTTTAAAAACTCTGGCATATTTTGAATAAAGGTTTTATAAGGTAACAACACCAAGTCAGTAATTATAATATAAATTAACTTTAGTTTTAATAAAACTGTAACGACATTGGTATTTTAATTACTGAAAATAATAATAATAAACGTTTTCTTTTGATTATGTTTATAATAAAACTAAACATTAACAAATTTGTAATAATTAATGAAGTGAACGCTTGGATAAAAATATTATAGTACTTATATTTATAAGGACCTAAAAATCTATTAATAAAACCAAACAATCATTCCATCCAACATCATTGATTAGACATATAAAAATAATTTTTAAATGAAATTGTTTAGGTTTACGTTATTTTATCAAATGTGTATACATTTATTTATGTTATTTACATACCATTCTCATCGTAATGTTAGTCCAAAGTGTGCATAAAATTAATTGAACATCCTTTAAAAAAAAAAACGTCTTCTAAGAATAAAGCTGTGTGATTATAAAAACACTCCTCATTTACCGTATCAAAGCATCCAGATCAACAAGTTGAACTGTTTTAGTCACAACACAAATTAATTGTCGATTATTTTATTTGGTGTTGGATTCGCGCGCCGCGGTCGATCCACCGACCGCACGACCATTCGCGTCGAACGGCGAACGAGCACTGATTCGGCATTGGACGATGTTTTCCAAAGGTGAGGATTTCGTGCACCCTCGGAATCTCTCGGCTCATGTCGGCTAACTCATCCCGTTTCGATTGTGGGCAAAGAATTTCATATTTTCACGAATAAATAGAAATTTTTCTAATTGAAATGGCACAAAGCCGTCGCGGATAGCACCAAATAAACTGTAAGTCTATTTTGACCCAGATATTATGACTTTATGTCCATTGCTTTCAAGCACTCTGCTCCAAACGTTTAGTAATCTGTGTTATAAATAAACTGTGTACCACAGCTAGTTACTGATTGTAATTCCTCCTATTTCACAGAGAGAAGCATAATAATATTAAAGAGGCTTTGAGATTTAATTGAAAATATAAGAAATACTCGCCTCGAGTTATTCTTTGAATTAAACAACATTCATTTTTGTGTAGTTATCTACGAGTTCTTTTAACAGGAGGGTTACCATAAACTAATACAAAACCATAATGTTTCATAGCATTAATATTTCAAGATTAGAATAATATTGTTCGAATTCGTACCATGAACTTATAAAGTATTCCTGCGTGTAAACCAGACGTCTAAATTTTTATGTGGCGTTATCACTATCGCACGTCAGTGTTCTTACTTTTATGTTATTTGTCAATGTATGATTGAAGTAAGACGACTATAAGACGTGGTTGGCCTGCTGTAATGGGATTTCGTAGCTTGCTACGCCGTAGCATATTGGCTACGGCCGTAGCGGCTTTGTAGACACGCGTTTGTTTTCGCAGCAAACTTCATTATGGATTTAAAAATCCCCGTTTGATTGAAACGTGTTTGTTAAAGTTAAAATGTTAATTCCTGATATACGCAGGTCGCGGGCTACCTTTGTAAGTAATTAAATTTGTTTGTTTGCTTTACTTCGAAAACGTCCAGCTTACTTCCGGATTTGTGATTTTTACCCGGAATTGTGTACGGAAAATATTACGGGATGAAGTTTGATGAAATTTTAATCAAAATATGTTCAACCTGGCCACCCAATTGAGGAAAACCCCTTTTGACTTAGGCAGGTTTTGCGATTTTCGACGAATTGTGGTAGAGGTAATTTAATTAAAACAAAAAGGTTGCGTGTGTTTTGCTAAATAAAGTTTAAAATACTTGTCTGCGGAACCTTTTAAAAATTGAGTTGTGGTTTCTTTTATAGATGGATGTTCCTTTGCTAAAATCTAAAATAGACTAGATAGTAGAAATAAAAAGATAAAAACATTTGTCCAATCTCTTAACAAAAGACAATCCCAAAAACCTTAGCGAAAAATAACTTAATTTCCACAGATATTTTATGTTGTGTAAAATTTTTCAAATTATAATACCAGCTATAAATTAAGCAAAATACATAGGAGGGCTCAAGCTTTGTTTCCATTGGAGAGATAAGGCACGACCATGGCCTCACTTCGGCAGATATTAGCAACCTTCAAAACAGAGAGACTGATCCCACGGCCTTGGAAAATAATGGATAAAAACAGGACAGTTTCTTTCGTTCAGAGTTTTTTTTCCATCCGAAAACATTTCGTGTGGCTACCACAAACTGCAAGTCGCAGCGTAAATGGGCCACTAGATGGACCGACCGTCGAAACTTCTAGGTCACTAAAATAATATTGTATTATTTTGGCCTTTTTTCCTGAGTTTCTCATGTAATTAGAGGTCTGAATTTTCGTTGGTGGTAATGCTATGGAAACATACTCAGAACACGACTTTAACTGAATGAAATATTTCATGCCAAAGTCACCCCTCTTGGACTAGATTGATAACTTTGTCTAAGCTTGAAATTTTCACGTAGTTACTTTTGGCGTTTGATTTAATATTGCTTGTTTTATTACATCCTTCAGCGAAACTAATATCATCATCATCATCATCATCAACCACAGCCTTAAGATGTCCACTGTTGATTATATAGATCTCCCCTACTGTACTCAGACCTCCCCCACTGAGCGCCATTTTGAGCAGCTGCTTACCTCCTGCATCCATCTGCTCCTCCCTGTTTTAATCGGATCGTTGGTCCACCTAGTGGGGGCCGGCCTAACAACCTAGCTCGTCTCGTAAACGTTTACACAAAATCAATTTTCCACAAATATTTACCATAAATGACGCTACTCTTCCGAAAAATAAAGTAATGTCATTTATTTTCCCACTTGGGGAAGTGTGATCTTAATTCAAATCGAGTATAAGGAAGAGACGGGGAACCGTAATCTGCTACGCATAACGCTGATTGGTAAAAAATCTATAGCATAAGGAAAATCGTCGCCTTTGTCTTACAAGCTGAAACAAGCCAAAATCTAACCTTCAAATACTGTTATTTCCATCTCACACTAAGTGGGCTCCTTTCACGCTAGTTGACTACAGTTAAGCTTGTTCGTAACACATTTGAAACTTTTACCGACGCGTTTCAGTAACAGGTGCATGTGGGCCGTCTCGGATTACCCATCAACTCTGATATTTTATGTAAGCTGATGCTAACAGACGCCACAACGCGAACGGTTGTATGTAAGATTAATAAAGCTTTTAGCTCAGTTGGGAACATTAATGGTAGATGTTTATAAATCTGGTTTAAGGTCTGGGTTGTTGTTGATTAGTTTTGGGAAATTTTAACTATCCATTTACTTAAGTGAGCTTTGATGTGGATTGGATTTATACAGATATTATTAGTATTATTAGTATTAGCTGTTAGGTTGTTTTAAACGAAAGTGTTTTAAAGAATGGAATGGTTTTTTATTTTTTGTAGCATGTGCAGAGCATATAGTTATTTATCAGATACATTATAATATAATATATCATCATTAACAGCCTGAAGACGTCCACTGCTGAACTTAAGCCTCCCCCAGGGAGCGCCATTAAAAAGGCTGCTCGCCTCCTGCATCCATCGGCTCCCCGCGGCTTTCACTAGGTCGTCGGTTTCACCTACCGGCCTACACTGCGTCTTCCAGTTCGTAGTCGCCACTCGAGAACCTTTCTTCCTCACCGGTTGTCAATTCTACGAGCGAATTGGCCTACCCATTGCCATTTCAACTTGCTAATCCTAAGAGCTACATCGGTCACTTTAGTTCTCCTGCGGATCTCCTCGTTTCAGATCTTATCTCGCAGGGAAACACCGAGCATAATAGCATAGCCGATATAATGTATAATATAATATTATTATATTCCGAAAGAATAAATAAAAATGTAAAAGCTGTTTGATGGTAAGCGCATGTAAATTGAATTTCCTTGTTGTGTTTTAAAATAATATTGAACAATCCGAGTTAAGTCTATATGAAACAAATAAAAATATTACCCAGAAAAATTTTAAAATTAAGGGAAACTTATCTTTTTTCTCTATGAGATTTTTGTATACAAGGAAAATTTGACAACCACGTCTGTCGTGTAATAAGTATAAATTTAGATGATATTTGCCACTATTTCAATCAATTGTTTGGCATTGGCCAATACAGCTAAAGCGAAAACCTTAATCTCTATAAACAATTTGAAAATTCCCACTGAAGAATCAAAAACCGCTGACACCCAACGCGTTCATAAACCGAATATACGACGATCATTAAGGGTCATAATCAGGCGCGCATGTCTACACGCGTCTAATAATCCCCTAGCGAGGCGGTAAAGTCGCGGGAGTGAGAAATGGTCCCCTCGCGACTCTGAGACGGGGCCAGCGATTTTTCTCCAGAGATAGGCTCGCGTATATCTCGTAGAGAGGACTGCAGATAACGTTGGGGTACGCTGAGACAGCTGTTTTAAAGATAGAGATAACAGCGTCTGTATGTACGCGAGTTTGATGTACGAATCATTGTAGTAATTACCTTTGTTCGCGGTCAATAACAGGTGAAGGAAAAAAACTATTAAAACCAGACTAACTTTTCTCTTAACTTAAAGATGATGTCAATATTTTTCTGTAGTATTAAAGCAGACAAAGCAAAAATGGCCTTATTTCTTCAATTATTGTATTTAGTACTAGTTATGTGGGTTAAGGGTAGCAGTCAACCATATTTAAATATGGCTGAGGGTCATGCCACATTGAATTAGGGACTCAATTATTTTTAAATCATTGCTATTGCATTAAATACATTTATAATAATAATAATAAAAATTAAATAAAAAAGCCTCTTTATTCCAGTAACAAACACCTAATAAATTATACACTACATAGAATTTGATATTTCACCACAATTTTGATAAATTATTGTACGTTACATATATTTTTTTCAATTGTTTTTTAAATTTTAGTATTTTACTACCTATCAATAGTTATATAATTTTTTACATCATAATATAATTATAACAAGTTGTTATGGCTTGGTACTTATGTTGTTTTATTACTTGCTACGTGGACCCCTCTTCGGGTAAAGGGCATTAAATACATTTAGCTGTGAGTAAAAAATAACTATTGTGATTAAAAATTATGAATTAAATTAACGAGTTATAATAATGCAAGCACTTGCGCGTACGTTGTGTGTATAGTATACATTATGCTAAAAACATTTAAATTAAAACAAAACTGAAAAATCTTTTTCCTATGAGAACGACGCAAAATGCTATTGAAGCAATTAAAATAAAACCTTATGGAACTTAGCGTGAAAGCTATTCTTTTATTATAAGGACCAAGTAATAGTGCATTTCTGCTGGCCTTGCATGTCTGGACATTGAACTATTGTAAGGCACGTCCTCTACTGTAAGCACTTATAGGTTTTTTTTTTGAAAGAACATGTTGAACTACCAAATGCGATCCTGCTGCTCAATAAATGAAAAAAGGCGCATTAGCTTTTCAAAAATAGGTCGATTTAATTAGGTGAAACGCATGCAATTTGAAGTGAGAATGGAAGCGACAGTGATATTCGTCTTGAGCAACAATTAAAGAAATATATAACCCATTTTTTTGGATAAATTATGTGAGAATATAATATGTAGTAAAGTATAGTGTTAAGTGTTGACTGAAGTGTACGATGGCCCTAACTTCCACTGGCAGGCGATAGGAAGTGTCCATTTAGATTAATTGCTGAACGAATTAACTTTTTATGCCAAAGTAAGAATATCTTTTTACTTGGACAGTTACATCCAGGGTACGGTAGTGGATTTCTATAACTGTCTAGGCTCGAGTGCACTAGAAATATTAAATGACTTTATTTCATGTGACTTCATGGATTTCAAGACCAAGAGAAGAATTTGAACTATTAATTTATGGAAATTCTAATAGAGTTTTATTTGGTATTTTAAGCACTTATAGCATCGTCTCACTTGGTTTACTTATAGCAATTGTATGTGTGTCGGTATTTATCAAGTATCTATAATATTTATAGGACTAACTGTAGAAGTTTGATATTGTGTTTATTCTTTACCTAAGTATTTTGCTAATGTAGTGGACATTAGCAAAATATTAATATTAATATTAATATTTACACTTTAATTATATACTTTCCTCTTTCTTTATCTAGTATACAAGGTGGTTAATCATGGTAAAATGTGGCAGTCTGATGCTGTAGACACTTCTGCTATTCACTTAGCAGCCGCTACGACCCCACGTCACAAGTCTTGTTTCATGCTTTTGTAGGAATTATAGCGATACGCAAAAAACTGTTCTCAACCGATCGGTAAAATTAAGCAACGGTTGCCGGGATCACTACTTTATAGATGGGTAACCACTACAAAAATTGTATTTTCAACTGAGCACTACCGTGCTTTGGGAGGCACATCTCTGGTTAATAAACCAACTGGTCGTTAAGCCTTTTGGTCGCTTTCAAAGTTCTTATGCCAAACCTAACCACTTGACTACACGAGATGAAGAAGACGGTATATTTTCTAAATTCTCATGTACACTTGATTCTTAATATTCTCTCATAATAAAAGCTGGTATCTCGACGGAGACAGGAGCGCTCATTAGTCAGCTCGTTACCGCATGAGAGACGCTCTACGTTACACGGGTATAAATATTCGCTGGCTGTACCTTACACGCTGTCTTATTAATACTAGTCTACAAGGTATTACGGACTTAAAAATTATTATTTATTAGTAGACCGTATGTTTTCCCATGCACCCATTCTAAATTTCTGTGTAGGTATAGTGCCCCATATTTATATGAGTACAGGATATGGCTATTCGTATTACATATTTTATGAATAAATAAAATAAATAAATAACGCCCACCGATCACATACATAGATCCTGGACCCTAACTAGGATTCCCTGTATCTAGGGACCCAGGAACTACGAGGACCATGGTCCCACAACACCCAGACACAGAACAAGTAGTTGCGCTTTTTTTTTCGGGCACAAATACTTGTTCTGTCGCGGGAATCAAACCCGCCACCTCCGGGTTATGAGCCGACCTGCTCAACAACCACACCACGGAGGCTGTCAAATGTACTAAGGAATTAATCTATGGTCAAACTATGCAAATACCAATGATCTCAAGCGTGGTCTTGAGTTATTAATTTATTATTGACTAAGTAACGTTTAGTTCAATAATCATGCCCCAAGTTCTGTAATTAAATACCAACTCAAATCTAGTTTTAAATTGATATCAACATTGAGATTCATTCTGTTAAACGTTCTGTGAGTCTCCAAAAAGTAGGTAACATAAACACTAATAACTAGCGATTTTTGACTATTGCATGATTTCTGTAATGCAAAATGTCTCTTATTACAGTTGTGTGGTAGTTCTATAATATTCCATCAAAATCCCACAATACATAGAATAATTTTGAGGGTAGGGAAAATACGTAAACAGAATTTTAATTTATGCTGATTTGATGAGTTAATACAATTTTTTCCTGGTATGAATATTGTGCCGGTAAAATGTGTATAAGATTTTCACGCCGCAAACATACATAAAACGTTTCACCGTGCCGTCAAGGCAGGCGACACCGCGTATCACAGAACATTCATCTTCCTCGGGTAGCAGGCGTGCCGTATCACCCGGCCATCTGAAGGGCCAGGACAAGTGGTGCGGATCCAACCGCAGACTCGACGATTGCAACTGTGCCAATGTTCGACTCGAGTTACGAAATGTCCTCATGTCTAGATTGACTTTACCTTGGAGTTTAGCATATCTAGTGGCTTATTATTTAATGTTCTGTTTCATTTGCCTACATTACGTGGCTTTTTCTGGACTATAGTCCTTGCGCTGTACAAATACAAATACAAAATTATAATTGTGCCTTGTAAGAGGTCTGAGTTTGCTCTCGAAAAGTGTCGATACTCACGACCGAGCTGCTGATGCTGATGCTGAGTTGTTTGTGTCAGTTTTTAGTAAAGTTAATATTTTGTGATTCTCAATTCGCTCGCTTTTCCTAAAACTATACAAAATCGTCAGAATATTTGAATACTGTTTGCGAAAAACAGACACGAATGACGCAGCATACGGTGAACAGCTCAGCCGTGAATATCAAAACTTGGAGAGCAAGCATAATATGCAATACTCGGACTAGGCCTTCTGTACTGGCCAACCAGGGAACCGATGTTTTGAATAATGTGCATAATGTTGTTTCTTCTAATGTTTTTATTTTTTTATGAAACAACCTGGCCGCATGGTCCCGATTTGCGAATAGGATCACTCTCTTCCCGTGGGTACCGTAAGAGTTAGCTAAGTTCCCTAATCATCAATGTACTTTAATCCCTATCCATTTTCTTTACTAATTACGCACGCCTATTATAATTGTTCGCCGGACATCCTCATTAAAATTCTAATTCCAATGCTCTCTCCTTATTTCCTGTTGTCTTAAGTTTTGAGTACACCTGAACGATTTGCGAGTCTTCATATATGGGGTAGAGCTTATGAAGGCTTATTACAAAATTAGATCTGGCTCTCCATAGGGAATGCAACTAAGTGCGCCAACTTTAGTCTTTATGTAAGGCATATTATTTTATTAACACTTCTAAAATTTCAAATTGCTTACTTATCTTGCGCTGTTTAGTTATCTATAGCATTTAGCCTTAACATGCACGTTGTGGTTATCTATCTATGGTAGCAGTCGCATAGCTCGCTCAGGTATGTTCAAAGCTTGAATACATTTAAACTGTTCCAAAACAATGCTCAAGAAAATTCCACTAATTAGAAACATAAGTAATTGTCAGCATAAGTTAAATAGTCAAAAATAGCTTCGTATCTTTGAGTCTTTCTTGACGCGCTGTCGGCAGCTAATTAGGCGTAATTATCATGGAAGTTTTCAGGAGTTTTCGGATTATTTGACTTTGATTTACGAAGGAGTTTAAATTGTTTCTTCTTAGTTTCTTTAAATGTATCCATTACGTTCTTGATATACTAATTATAAGAGTATCAAGAAAAAAATGCATTCATAAATTTTTAGCATTGTATAGCCCCAGATAATAATAATACCTACAGTATAGATGCCTCATCCCATACAACGGAATTACTCGGGCTATTTTGCGAAACAATTTATTTCTGCATAACGCAAGGTTTTCAAGCGACATTTATTGCGTGTTGGCGAAGTATTGGGCCAAGTGAATACACTGGACACTAATTAGTAACGCTCACGACACGATCACTACTTTTTTTTCGCGTTCAGACTATTTTTCATTTGTACCTGATGGGACCCCGTGGTATAGCTAAGGTTCAGTTGTTCAGTATTCTATAGCTAAGGGTAACATTAAGTATGCGTAAAAAAGCAATACACAAATAAAAAAGTTCAAACGGATTACATTCAGCCATATGGACGACCGCGTATATAACCAGCCTATTCCGAAACCGAGCTCCACCGAAGCAGGCTAAAGCAGAAAGAGAAGTAATTAAAACTTTGTGAATTTTGCTGACGTTTATTTAATTCCCCTCAATAGGCCAATAATTATAAAGCAAAGGTCAGCGCATGTGTATCCGTTCGATACCTAAATTGTTGTAGACAAAGTTCCCCAAAGCGGTATGAATTCGTTACTTGCTTTACATAACATGTAAATACAAAAGTCATTCGTGAAATTCCACTTCAGAAATTCTAATTAAATTACGAGCCGGGGTTGATACAGCTAACTACAAGCTCCCTTTATCTAAAGTTGGGGAGTTATTTCGCCAAATCTGAAGTATTTGTCGGAAAGTCAACGGGATTGTATTAATGCCAGGACATGCTCCGAAATTGAACGGATTAAATTGTACATATTTTGGTCTGACCCCGTGACGAAGGTTCCTGTTATTCGTTAAACGTGGAGTAGGTATTAAATGGTAATCCGAGAATTTTCAGAACATTTGCCCTTTTGTGTAGCGGAGTATCTGTGAATTAGACCTTCCTGCGCAACAGCCTCGCTATTATTATGTGATGATAATATTTCAAAACGCCAGTGATTTACTAGTACTCTCTGCTTTTTACTTGGATTACAAAAGGTCGTAATTTGAGAGATTTTGCTTTTGGATATAATTAAGAGATTTTAAGCTTTAACTAACTGAAACCAAAAAAACCTTTTTTGTGTAATCTAATTAAGTAGCTCTACTATTTAAAGTGAAAGGTGTCTGTTTGTTATTGTGTCAAAACGGCTGAACCAATTTGGATGAATTTGAAACAATTTGGATGAAATTTCACACACAGACTGCTAACACTACGAAGATAAACATAGAATACTTATTCTTACTTTTCATCTCAAAGTTGGACCAAGAAGACAGACAAATAGCAGTTAAAACTGAGGGCGCCTCAAGTATAAAGCGTAAAATTCAATCAAACCAAAGGCAAGACAAAATGTTTTTGATAGGACGACGAAATAAAAGAAAATAACTGTTTGAACCACCCAGACTTAGAATATTTTCGCTGCTTGAACATTGACTTGACACAAGTGACTTAAAAATATACTCAATCATTTTACAGCAATCTTTTTTTTTGTTAATAACTCTCAAATATTCTCAAACTTGGAAAGCACTTCTAAAATTAATTCCCTAGTTTTATATATTGTGTTTTGTACCTGCATCGTGCAGAGGTAGAACGCTTGTTCTAAGCACGTGAATTGAAACCGTAAAGCTAGTAAATAGTTTGAGAGTCGGCGCGTACCTCAGTGAATTCATATAGTACGTGATACCAGCCTTAAGAGCTCCAAGAAGCCCCAGCTTACATGAAATATGGTGCTCTATGTACGGAAAGAAACCTCTCACTTGTTAAATTAAATGGTCCTTTTATAATAGGCATGTTGACTACTATTAAAAATGAACAAATAAATAATACTTTCATAAAGAAGATTAAAAATGAATGCAATAATTGAAAAAATAAGCAAAATCGGTAAATAAATCACGGAGTAATAAGCTTTTAAAGTTTCTACAGGAGGCATCTCCTGTCCTTGTCTCGCGAAACAGAGCGCCCCACAGTTACTATGAAAAATCTACTCGTGACGTCACATGCCAAAGATATTGAAAAGCTACCACAGCTTAGTAATGAGGTACTGTAACGACCTTCCTCTGACGTCACTGGCCATTAGAGCAATCTCTTTCTATTCCGGTTTTTAAAATGCTTGTAACTTGGTCATTTTTTGAGATATTTAATTTTTTTTTTCACAAATGTTTATCTTTTGAGGAAAATAATTAATGTATCAAAAAAAAAATTTTGTCATAATGCCTATTGCTGAGGTGTGATCTGAGTAAATAAGTATACAAAACTTAATACTACTAGCTTATTTTACTACCAAAGGACTCATTAATAAATACTAATACTAGTATAAAAAAATAAAATAGAAAGTAATCATTTTTTCACACAACATTTCAACAACAAAATAGGTACAAATGTAAATTGGAAACTATGGGGCGAGACAGTATACATAGAATGCAGATTCGTCCTGTTCCCCTGTCTGTATAAGCAAGCCCTTTGATGATGTCGAAGACAAGTTAATAACAGTTACATTTATAAAGCATCCAGTGCAAATTAGCATAAAATTAATTTCTCAGAATCGCAAATACATGATATTTTTGACCCCATACACAGGTCATGAGCTAGATTAGATAACTCCATTTTTGTTTTTATTTCAATTAAAGTTCATCTCTTGTCTCTTTTTAGATGTTTAGTAACTTACCCAACTTTATTTAGATGTAACTTATCGTATTTAAATGAATATGCCTCTAATCTTGCACGTTTCACATGGACCTTTATAAAAAGTTGAAATGATAATGATGTATGTCATTATAACCTTTTGAATAAACTGAAAAACGCTTAAAACATCCTACTTTTAAGACTGCCATATCTTAGAAAACAGCACTTTTTCTTGTCTAATATAAAGACAATATATTATTTTTCTCTATGAATATAAACCTACACTTAGTAGTGTGCTTTAGCATCGCTTGATCTACTCTTGGTTCGATTATATTGTACGTATTTTTAATTTAGTTTTAAATATTACGTCTAACTAAAAAGAGATTTTATAAAAAAAAGGATAACAAAGAAAAGGATAACTTAACTTCATGGAAAAGAATGACTTAACTTTTTTATTAATTTGATTGTCCCTTTCCAAATGTTATCGTATAAATTTACCGTCGAAATCCTTGATTTTCACTTTGTTAATTCATGTGACTCCACCAAGGTTAACATAGTGGATATCAACCACATAAATGTATGAAACAGCAACATACTGTATACATAATTAAATTCCTATCAGCTTTAACTTAAATCCGTACGTAAATCTTGATTGTTACCACCTTACCTCTATCCAAGATGAAAATCATACACATAAAGTTGCAATACAGGATCAAGTTTATTATTCCGAGAGATTGATAACTATTGAGCCTACATAACAGTAACAAAATAAAATTGAAATAAACTTCAATCTGTCTCAGCCATTACAAGTTACCCTCATCAAAGTTACGACGTACCGTATTTTTACACCCCATTTGCGACAGCATTAATTTCGGTCATTCCAGACGATACTGCGACATGATACAGCTAATAAAAGGCAATAATCCCAGCGTTTCGTCTCAATGTCATGCAATAAAGACCAGCTATTGTGATAACCTAAAACAACTTCGGCTGAATAAAGCCAACCGCTCCTTTGCTACTTTCGCGAGACACTTCCACCATAAGAAATCCAATTTAACTTTGTCGCCGAACAAAATGCTCCAATAGAAATAATTTCGTCAAGGACCTCCAACAGCTGTACAATTCAATCAGGGAGAAGCCTTCTGTTTTTTTTATCTCCATTGAAGCATTTTCTTCGTAGAACGTGTCGTAGGAAGTTGGTTAATGTTGTCAATACTTTTAACACCTGTAGACTGTCGTTCAACGAATCTAAATTTTGTTCGTTTACCGCGGCTTGCGAAATAATTTATTTGATTTACCTTTTTCCATTTGAATGAAAGCTTTTGTGAAGATTACTCGTTATAAGATGTTCTCTCAGAGTTTTCAAGTCAACAGATAAATATAAAGATTTGTAAGGCAAAAAATCGATATTTTTTATTACGAAAATTAGGGCGTTTTTACATTAGAATATTGAATATTCTACCTATGTTTATACTCTTGATTCTTCAATATAAATTATTATAAATCGTAAGTATTAGTCTTATACTAGTAAATTAAATATTATTTAACCGTTTGACTCACGTTCTAGTCCTCACGTCAGTGTTACCAACCAGAAAAATAAATTTATCCAACATACACAAACTACTATTACTGGTGGCATAGAATGTTAATGTTTTGAAAGCCTACAAATAAAATAATAATTGCTTTTGTATCAACAAAACCAATAACCTTTTATTAATTAACCATCATATTTTACAAGACAAACTACAGCAAACACTAAAGCAAGTTTCTGACTTCCAATTAATACTTAGATAGTATCGCCAAGTTTGTATAATGTTAGCTCCAAGTTTCGACAAAATAACTGTTCAATAGAAATACCTACTTGTGTAAACCCACGTAGATTAAATTCCAATTTTAATAATAACACGAGAGATGGCTTGTAGTATACTGTTATAATATCTGTGCTCGTACATAAGTCAAACCACTTTTAATATTACTATCGTCAGTCACTTGTTTATTCAAATTTAAGGTAAAATCGGATTATTATAGCAAAAGAGAAGGTTAGAATTGGGTTTAACTAATTGGTCTGGAGCTATAATAGTCCATAGATAACGAACTCCATGTGCTATTGAATGCTCATTCACATACTCTTGGTATTTTCATCATCATCATCATCATTAACAGCCTGAAGACGTCCACTGCTGAACATAAGCCTCCCCCAGGGAGCAATGCATAACATCGGATAATCATAGATTAATATACTGAGACGGGCGCTTTGGTAAATTATTAGTGGTTTTGTTTTGTTTTGTTTTTATTTTTTATTCAAAAGTTGAACTCCTTCTATGGCGTTCAAAACTCAATCCAACCAAATCCGATCTGCCAAACAAATGAAAATAAAATTCTAATTGTGATCGTCCCGATCCTAACTGCAGTGGGAACGTGACAGCAACTGCATTTCACTTGCAGGCGAAGCTATGGACGTATCCAGTCACGCCGGGACACGTTCGACGGAATCATATTTTACGTGATTCTATTCTCGACGCGAGGCAGTTTTACCTGGTTAGGAAGAATTGGTTTACTCATGTCATGAGACAACGTTTTCCTGACTATATTAAAGCTTAAATAGGTACCTAAGATCTTTCGATGGTCAGACCATGCGTAGTAATCACACCCAAGAGTAACATTTTGTATAATAGTGGTAGCAATAGAATCTTTTCTGGACACATAGGTAGGTAACGTTTTAGCAAACCTAAGAACATAATAAGGTAGAATAAAATAATTGTACATTTAAATATTTGATTGATTGATTGATAACTCCGTGTGCGTACCTATGTTTTGTGAGTGAGTGAAGGCGTGTGTGTATGTGTTTGTTTTTAACCCCAAGTGAAACGGGTGTTAAAAGTTTAAAGTGTCTCTCTGAGGCATTGTAACTCAACGGATGCACCCATTTTGATTTTATTTTTTGGTTTGAAAAACCATTTGAATTTGAACATAACTAATTTGAATTTAGCCGTATGAAGATCATCAGCTGTTTTCTACTTGATGAAAAGAATGTTGAAGGCTTTAAACTTTGAACAAAATAGCTTGTTTCCGTTTGTTGTTGCTTACATATTAATGGTAATGGTATTAGTTATACCACGAAGTGCTGTGCTTTTCCATTAATAATTTATGTAATGGTGTGGTCAAATACAACCCATACATAAAGTACCAATATAAATAGAAAAAGTCCAATTACTACTTATCGAAATGAAAATTTATTTAATTTTCAATTAATCAATATCAATAGTATAGTAAAAATAAATTATCGTACGTAGTTTATATGTAGTTAATTAATACCATCAAATTATCACCGTCGAAAAATATAATGTTCTCTGTTTTTTTACATTGAAAATACATTTTGTAACAGGCACTACGAAACATAAAAGCAAATTCCAAAAATAACTTTAAAGGGACGTAACCTACATTACCGTCCGCCTGTAACATTCTTGAACCTTCCAAATTGTAGATTTGATTTATTCAAATTAACGTCACGGCTCGCTTACGGCAGATGTTATCAAAGCTTTGGCTGGTCGACCGCCCAGACTCGCCAAGATTTGATGGAACTTCCTAAACTGTTACGCTCGGTTGACTTTTACACTGACCTCGTGCTTGGGCTCAAATGATCAACGCTTCTACCATTTGCTAGAAATTGTAAGGTGATATCATTTGTGTTTGACGAGGCCTTTATTTGACAGGATTATGATGAAGTGATTTAACTGAAGTGTTATATTTCTTTGGCAAAGGAACAACTTTTTAAAACGACCATCATGGCAGTAAGACATTACATTAATAAAAAAAATCGTGGTTTTGAGTAGATTATCACTTGGCAAACGCGTAATGTAGGACGCACTCCGTCTTAAAGCTAGAGCGATGAATTTCTCAGAGTGCCGGAAGAACCGTATAGGCACAATGACTACTATTAAAAATGAACAAGTACAAGTACAAGTACTTTCATAAAGAAGATTAAAAATGAATGCAATAATTGAAAAAATAAGCAAAATCGGTAAATAAATCACGGAGAAAAAACTTTTAAAGTTTCTACAGGAGGCATCTCCTGTCCCTTTCTCGCGAACCAGAGCGCCCCCACAGTTACTATGAAAAATCGACTCGTGCCGAAGATATTGTATGAAAAGCTACCACAGCTTATTAATGAGGTACTATAACGACCTTCCTCTGACGTCACTGGCCGTTTGAGCTATCTCTTTCTATTACGGTTTTTAAAATGCTTGTAACTTGGTCATTTTTTGAGATATTTAATTTTTGTTTTCACAAAATTTTATCTTTTGAGGAATATAATTAAATTATCCAAAAAAAAATTTTAGTCATCATGCCTATTATCAAGCCCACTCGGTACCTTGAGGCCTATGCCCAGCTTGAACTACTGATGATATGATGATGATTATATCGACCTAATAGCATTAAAACGTAATCAAACACTATCCTGTCTAGTATAAACAAAAATAAATTAGTAACTGTACATAATGATACTAAAAAAACACGCCTTTAGGCGTATGCGTTGTTAATACAAGAATGTCATAAAATTTTATGTGAAAATGTGGGTTTTATGTGAGTTGTTGAGGTATTTTATGAACGTTACTCGCAAAACACGAGAGGATGGGCCACGTTTCGGTTGCGTTATTTCATTTCTTTGGCAGTTAATGGCAAAGGCTTAATCAAGATTGGTTAATCCACTGGTTCTTTCGAAAAGGAATTGCTGAGACAACACCGTGTTTGGTAAACGCATTTTTTCTCACAATAGGTTTTCGTTTTCAAGTAAAGATTCATAACCCTCTTTACATAGCCATAATAATGATGTTACTATCGGCAACTGATCATAATATATAAAAAAAATCTTGATTTAACATATCGCAATATAATAATATAATATAATAATATATGTGTGGACATTTCACACAGCGCCATCTAGCCCCACACTAAGCATAGCTTGTACTATGGGTACCAGATAACTGATCAATATGACGTCATATCACAATACCAATAGCTGGAAGACCTCTAAACTTAGGCCTCCCCACAAAATTCCACTTTAGACGTTTATCATAGTAGATATAATTATGAGGTTTGCAGGCGTCTTAGAGATAGCAGATTTTAATGTCCGTGGATAATGCTGCCGGTTCTATAGCCGGCTTGTATGATTTCATCTTGGACAAAGTACGGATTTAATTTTTTTTGCTTAGTTCTCGATTGTGTTGTTATGTTAATTTGACAACGTTGATGCGATACTTTTTAATGTTTGATACAATGGTGTAATATTATAATTATGGCATAGCTTTTTAGATCGATAGCTCGATTCTTGACCTCATGTTTTGACAAGAAATTGCCATTTCACATGCTTGATATTTTTAAATGACCCCGATTAGCATGTTCGTGTCGAGAACGCATAGTAACAAATTAATTATATTATTGGGCTGAATTGAATAGCTCAGACTGGCTGAATTAAATTATAAAGGTTTTCGTTATTTATCCTGCCGGATGGCGGTCAGTAAACAATCCCGCATCGGACTCGCAGTTTGAATGATTGCCCCTCTTGATTGATATATTTACTTTATTTAACGTACCTAACTACGTATACGTTTTTATGAGAAACTTTAAATTTTTCTACTGAAACTGGTTTTATTTAACCGGTGATTTATAATCAAAAATATTTGTGTTTATATGCTATAATTTGTCTTAATAGGTTAATTTCTAAATTAAAAAAAAAATCACCTATTATTAATAAATTCTGTTGACTTTTAAAACTTCATGAATAGTTATACCGTGCCGTCGTAAATTATTTAGGTGTATGTTTATTGTCTATATGTTATGCAATATCTTCACGAGTGTTGTGAAAACAGACATTCAACAACAACATTCAATAGTATTAAATGTCCGTTGTCCGTTGGGGAAGAAAGGTTCTCGAGTGGCGACCACGAACTGGATGACGCAGAGTAGGCCGGCCCCCCACTAGGTGGACCGATGGCCTGGTCAGAACAGTGGGGAGCCGATGGATGCAAGAGGCAAGCAGACGCTCAAAGTGGCCTCTTTGGGGGAGGCCTATATTCAGCAGTGGACGTCGTCAGGCTGATTATGATGATGATGATGATGAAATGTCTGTTTTTGTGAAGCAGTTTTAATGTTCTTTTTTATTTGTAGAGTAAAGCTTTATCTGTAGAGTTTGACTCTCTCAGTTCTCTCTTTTCATCGTAAATGTATATGGATCAATCGTACATTAGTGAGGATTTGATGTTAGTACGACATAAAACAGAAAATTCTCAATGGACGAAGATCCACTGTGAATTGATTTTAATATTGGGAATTATCAGAAAATAGCTATTAGTTGTCAAATGACGTGTGTCTTAGGTCTCCGTATGAATTTAATGTAATTAAAGACGCACTGTCCCCTACTTTGGATATTATTTTTAAAATGTTTAATTGCTGGGTTACCACAAGCTAATACAAAACCATCATGTTTCATGGCATTATTATTTCAAAGTTACAATAATATTGTTCGAATTCGTACCATGAACTTATAAAGTATTACTGCGTGTGAAAGAGACGTCTACATTTTTATATGGCGTTATCATTGTCGCACGTCAGTGTCTACATGATGTAAAGGTACGACATGACAGTTGTATTTGAGTGAACGATTTAACGTGACGTCATCAAAACTGCTCTGGCTCTGCAACATTAAGGTATTCTTACTTTTATGTCATTTGTCAATGTATGATTGAAGTAATCATCATCATCACAGGCCTTGAAACATCTATTTCAGATGATAAAAACAGCGTCAAGAATTAGAACGACACCTCCGCTCATGACTAAATAAGCCTATACAGGAGCCGCAGCAGCGACCGCACGATCGGCATACGAAATGAGAATCTATGGGTGCTGAGTTGTTATTGTAGTTATGCCTACGTGCACGTCTTTGGGCCAGCACTTCTAGCCATGCATCATCATGGGTTTTTAAACCATCAGCTGTAGTTTTTCTCCACTGGTCGCGATCTTCGGCAAGATCTTCCCATTTGGAGAAGTTTATGTCAAAAGAGGCCATGTCGTAAGTATTGAAGTAATTATATTGAAGTAATATTTAAGTAATAATGCTATAAGACGTTGTGGTTGCCCCCCTGAAGTTCGACGGTGAGAATAACTTGAACTGAGTGCTCTATTTCCAAAAGATCTTACTCACTTAGCGATTCCCTCTGCAACTGCGCAACTTGTGTCAACTGTAATATTGTCAACTCGTCAAAGGTGGATAAGTAGGTAGTTTGCACAAGTTAATTCGTCCGCTATAACTTAGTTTAATTTGAACTAGTCGAACGCAGTTTCCACACAGTATGATTGGTGACGCAGTATGGACTGTTGATAAACTTTTAAGTACAGCTCAGACTTTGAACTTCTATTGTGAATAATAATAATAATAATAATTGATTAATTCCGCATGACGAGAACCTCGTGAAGGCTGAGAAGGACAAACTCAGCAAGTACCTTGACTTGGCTCACGAGGTAACCGCCATGTGGAATGTTGACTCAACGAGCATTGTTCCGATAGTCGTTTCGGCGAACGGTCTTATGGCGAAGAGCCTCGACCAACATCTCGAGAGGCTCTCGCTGGACGGCTGGATCAAGGGTCAGATTCAGAAGGCGGTACTCCTTGACACGGCACGTATTGTCAGGAGGTTCCTCACTCTGCAGCCCTGACCACCGGTAGCTTGGGCCCTGCCCCGCTGCCGGCGGGACACTAGGTTTAGGTTTTATATAATATTTTTGTAATTTTAATTTTATAAGAAGTATTATAAAAAACATAAATTTAAGAAATATAAGTAAATGAGTGAATAATAATAATAATAATAAATAATAAATATGTGTGGACATTTCACACAGCGCCATCTAGCCCCAAACTAAGCATAGCTTGTACTATGGGAACTAGATAACTGATACAATACTTATATACTTTTTTTTTGTTTGTAAATTGTGAATAATAATAATAATGTATCTAATGGTGGTATTTTCTTGATGATTGAGTTTTTAATATGAGCTTAAATGATGGTTTTGATAGGTGCCAATTTGTATGCAAAATTTTGTCTAAATCGGTTCAGTCACTTTTACTTAAAAACCACACAAACAGACAAAATAGACAACGGTTCACTTTTGTAGGTATTTTTTTAATTTTTATTTTATGAGAATGAATGTCGTGACGAGCTGGTCGTTCACATGATGTTGCAATACGACCGCCCATAACAGTTGCAGTGTCACTCGGAACTTTAAAATATTAAGTAAATTATAAATAGTTTACTTAATATAATTTGAATTATAAAGTTTCGGGTGACACTGCACTGCGCACGTCATCCTGAGACATCACACAGTCTAGTAATCAGATTACAACACTGTAATCAGGTATAGTAGTATGTAGCTATATTAGTATAGACATTTGACAGGATGAAACAATACAAAGCTTTGATACGTACTTGTTTTTTTAATTAATCGATTTCTTTATTAACTTATAAAATTAATATTAAATTAAACTACATTAAAAACTAAATATACTAAACCTAAAAACTAAACCTAAAATTAAAACATTATAATAAATAAAAATCACAGATTATCAAAAAGACCCTTGGCGGAGGGGAATGTTCCCAGAACGCTGGCTGCATTACCACGCTGAATGGCAATGCTGATTTTTTGGGCAAAATAACAGCCAGCGTTCTGGTCACCTGTCGCCTCCACCAAAAGTTTTGCCAAGTCCCTATAGATTTCTAGGGCACCTGGTCCCCACGGTCCCATGGTTTCGACCCCAAACGGCACAAACATGTATCCTCTGTCGAGGTTTCCATATTTGCGCCGTTTGAGGTTTTCAGCTTTCACAGCAGCACTGCCAGCTTGACTTTTTGTGTCGGGAAGATGGGACGGTGCCACAGTATCGACGCAAGTTGCGTCCCATACTAAAGGCCGCCCCATCTTCCAGGGTATTAAAGTCATTCCGTCGGGTCTCTTGCCGTCATCGCGCATAAGTCCATTCGGTTCAAGAATGGACGGTACACCGGCACTGACAAAGGCCCGACGAATGACGTCATTCAAGCTGGCGTGACGAGGAATACGTCCAGCACTCCTGCTACATGCTAGACCGTGGTGACCAAAGTGGTCGACTAATTCGCCACATAGGCATAGGTGAGGAACTTGGCAAGCGGCTCCTAAACGCAGCGACACGGCCAATCGGAACGTATTATTGTCTAAAAGGTTTCCTATATTTTTTGAGGGCAAGGCTTGTAACCATAGACCGGACTCCCATCGCGATACGGCAAGAAGCCGAGCACTCTCTGCGGAACTAACAGAAGTATTTAGCAGAGCGTTCCGTTCTATCTCGCAGAGAGGCCCGTCCCACTGCCTCTGCGAATTGGGAGTCTTAGGGAATGGCTGGCTTACTTACGTACTTTGATTTAAGAGTAATTCTTGTACAATATACAGAAAATCATCATAATCTTCATAATCATCATCGTCGTCCTCAGCCTAAAGACGTCCACTGATGAACTTAGCCCCCCGAAAGGGCACCACTTTGAGCGGCTGCTTGCCTCTTGGTTTTTACCAGGTCGTCGGCTCATCTAGTGGTGAAAATAATTACGATCAACCAATAATTATAATAGTAGATCAAAGAAAATGCTTTCAATTATTTATTTCAAAAAGTACTATATTAATTTGGAAATATGTGCGTCAATGGCCACTTTAAGAGCTCTATATAATAAAAATAAGAGAGTCTGTAATGCATTAATTTTAAGAAAACGTTAATAGTGTGATGGGTATAGGTATACTTGTGCGCGTGAACTTGACTACTGAGTTGCTATACGTACTGAACGAGCTCGCGGAGGAACCGTTTAATTATAGCTGCAAGACTTTGCTAATTTGATACTTGGAACCATCTCCATATTGTGTTCGCCAAACTGTGTATTGATGTTGAAATTTAAGTCAATTATTAGGATATACGTGGGCAACTTGAGTAGGTGTTGGTTAATTTTAAACAATTCGGTACATTTTTATAGTTATACTTAGGTATAGGCAAAGATTATAAATATATAATCTTTAGGGTATAGGCAAAGACCGGCCGTTAACCTTTCCAGGATTAGAATAATAGAAGTACAGACATCACTTCAGAATTGTTTCGATAACATAAAAATAATCGTACAAAATACTTCCTATAAATAAAGGGTAAGAATCGACCAGCAATGTGTCCACATGTTTATTCACTATGACACCGTGTAATAATACGGTTACTTCATCGACCCCAAACATGTTCAAAATATTCCTCCAACAAGCCCCAAACCGACAGCGATGACGTTCAGATGACATTACGTCCCACCCAGAGCGGACGATCCACTTTCATCATTTCCTTGGGGTCATATTCATCGTATAGCGCTCGGTGAAGGGGTAGCGAGCGAAGTATAGCCGGAATGTGTGTAAAGGCTTGCACACACTAGGGCGGGCCGCAACGCAACGCTTCGCATAACAAAATCCTCCTACATCACTTTCGTCCAGTTTAAATCGAATTTATTTTTTAGGAATATAATAGGTATTTGTAAGAACTTGTAGTTTAATATCAAATGTATGAAAGTGATAGCTTTTTGTTAGGAGATGCGGCCCGCTCTAATGCGTGTTAGTTTTATCTGTTATATCAGAGAGATTGATGATTTATGAATCATGCACGCTGAATTTGGCCTATGATTCAAATAGTTTACAAACGGATTTGAATATGAAAAATTTGCAATAATTATAGTTTGAACTTTCTATGCAGACCTTTTTAGAGATAGAAATATAATCATTAAGTTTGAAAACCAATCGGTCAGTTTCCGTCTCTACTTTAGCCTTTTTCGACCCGTCCTGCTATAAATACTGATAAAAGCCTGGGTACTGTCCAGATTATTCCGTGGAAGAGGGTAGCAATAACCTTTGAGTGCGCGCTTACTTGAGAGCTATTGCATTTGTTGCTCTCAATAGATGGGCGGTGACATACGTAGCGTTTAGTCTTACAACGAAATTAAAAACTGCGTTTTAATTTTTGTTGAATCAGATAAACAATGCAGTTATTTCTGGAATTAAAACAACTAGATACGCAAATCATGCAAGAGCGAATTTTTTACTGTTTTAGTTTAATGTGTAAAATAAAAGAAAAAATAATAGTAGTGATATTGTCCGGTCTTCTATATATATGCTGATGATGTGGTATGGACATCATCACATTTTTAATAACCATGTTTTTAATATTGTAAGCTATGTTTTTAGTTAGTAAAAATATCAACCGGCTAAAGTGTGAGTCAGGCTCGCGCACTAACCGTTCTGTACCATTATCTATAGAAACGAGCAAAAAAATTACGATTGGCGTATGGGAGCCTCCTTAAACATTAATTTCATTCTGTTTTCAAGTATTTATTGTTATAGTGGCAACAGGCAGACAGTCAGACAGAGCCTTAATAATAGGGTTCGCTTTACCTTTTGGGTATGGAACCCTAAAAATGGAGCAGGATTATGAAAAACCTGTTTAGGTACGTAAATTTTAATATAAATATTTTAGCATTTCAAAAATACCTGATTCCAAACGACTGCTACTCTCAGTCTAGCACAAAAAATGCCACCACACCGCTTGCCTACGTGTCGGAAATATTAACTCGAGCATTTGAATATTTTATGATCAGTAAAAAGAAAGATTTGAATCGCAAATGTGTTCGCATTTTAATCAAACGAGTCGTCGAACGGTGCCGTGATTCCGCCGTGCCTCATGCTTCGTTTATGTTTTGCGATGAATAATGTTATGAACAATTTCATGCAATTTCGGAAGTTTGACAGTATATTTTAAAGCCATGAACGGTTCACAATGCTAACTACCAGCACTAATAGAAACACGAGTAATTATTATTTTATTTATAAGTTTGTTATTGTTCCAAGGATTCCAGTCTACGCCAACTCAAACACATAGCGACGCCAATGTAACCAAAACATTTTCATTTAACGTACTAGGATGTTTTCAAAACGTAATCCTTAGTATTTATTTGGCATTAAAGCGGCTTACTTTAAGTTTCCCCGATAGAAACAAGCTGAACGGTAAGGTTCTTGTAAGAAATACAATTTAACTTCGCCGCCAACACAAAATGTTTCATTTGAAAACGTTTCCTGAAGGATTGTAACAAATTGAATCTCACGCCCATTCAATCCTTTATTTCATCGCCTCCCCTAATGCGAGAAAAGATTATTAATCGAAAATTTTCCAACTTGCAACTGTTTGGGAGCAGCTGTTTTGTTTCATTCATTGATAAATGTTTCCAAATGGTTTTGTGTTTGTTTACGTAATCACAATGATCAGCGGATTGCAAAATCCGTTCTTCTGCAATGAAATATAATATGAATCTAATTAGGAGTTTTATTTGTGTTTTGAAATATTATTATGGTCCAGCGTAATTAGCGTGATTAATTAATTACTATCGTCAAATAATACATACCTACTGGGTTGGTTCCTCGATGATACCTACACACTCTCTCTCTCTGGCGCTGTTCGAGGGAGGCCTATGTTTAGCAGTGGACGTCTCCAGGCTGATGATGATGATGAATACGTACACAATTTTTTATACATTTATGTTTTGTACAATATTCTTGATGGAGATGGAGTTCTTTTTTTTTATGAGAATGAATGACGTGACGAGCTAGTCGTTCACCTGATGTTAAGCGACACGGCTGCCCATAACAGTTGCAGTGTCACTCGGAACTTTAAAATAATAAAGTTTTGCGTGACATTGCACTGCGCACGTCATCCTGAGACATCACACAGTCTAGTAATCAGATTACTACGCTGTGTAATCAGGTCGTAAAGTTTCATTTGCCCAGTAATTTTTTTTACCCATTATTATAATATGATCCAAACCCCGTCACCGTTGCGATACACCTACCAAGAAAATGATTGCTCCGTTTCCCACAGCATACTTTTTAGACTTATCACACTCAATGTCCCGATTTATAAAGTTTATTATTGAATATTCAGAAATGAATGTCAAACACAGCATCCGAAGGTAAATACGGTACTCCGTGCACGATTAACTGCGATTTTAAATAATGCAGGCTGAAACAATGCAGAACGGAGCTTATTTAGGTGTCATGGATGCATGGCAACGATAACGCATAATTTAGGGAAGGTAACAAAATTGTACTAGTTATGAGTTTCTTACAGTCGTCGTGCATCAATATTTTGAGTTTTATGGGAGGCAGTGAGGAACAATATAAAAAAATTATTTTGATGAGGTCTATTTAATTTTATTCTTTATTTTATTCTTATTCAGGGATGGGGATGAAGATGCATTTATGGGCATTTTGATGTTCGTGTCAATATTTTTTTAATATTATATGAATACCACATCCCTGTCCTACTGAATATTGAAAAATCATATCTTTGTACCATAAAAAAAGAGATTATAAGGATTAATTTATTAGGACTTATTAATGTTTTTATATGGAGTTCGTAAATTTTATTGAAATATATTATCTACGAAAAAGAAAATTAAGTGGTTCCCTACACAACACCACCACAGCCAGATCTAGATTGATTCTTACAATCTCTTTAAGTTGAAAAATATAGTAATTGCGTCAAATATCGTAGGTAAACGCGAAGCAGAAACTCTTATATGTACACTGAAATTCCTACACACAAATAACTGAATACCAGCGGCATGTTATATTTCGCAATTCCCCGCAACGGCCAAACTACGTAATAATATTGTGCTCGGGCCCGCATTCGAGGCGAATCATCGATAGTCATTATCGAGAAAGCGGGTTTAAGAGCCTGCCCAGCCCCGCTGGGACCCTTGCGAAGGTCTCATCCGACGCGTTCGATAACTATGCTAATGTTATTTGCGCCAGTGGGTTTCAAAACGGCGGCATACACAAACTCGGCATTCCCCAAGAACAACGGTACCCCAAAGGTAAGGTATAGAATGAAACATCTTACTTTACGGCCTATAATGCGATATTGTGAAGAGATTTCCTATTTTTGCAAGATCGGAACTGTCTGATTTTGTAGAGATTTTCGCGGGACTCCGGGTTCCGGGTTCGCTGCATGGTCAGTAGATTTTCTATACTGATTGTATGAAATTTTGTGGATTAGAAAAAGGTAAAAAGTGTCATTTAGAACGTTTGGTGGAGGTGATTGTCTCTTTTTATTCGTTCTAACATTTGTGTTAATTTAGAAAATAGTCTTGGGGCTTCGTTCTCTATATTCGAGTAAAGTTCCGAGTTGGCTTATCACCGCGTAATGTCACTTGTAACTGCAGTAACGAATTTCAGAATGTCCGAGTAGCGCTAACGGACCCGTAAACCAGGGCACAAGTACAAGTTAACCGACGGCTATAGCAAAACTTGCTGGGATTATTATAGTTTGCATGCCACAAATACCGAGATCTACGGAACAGAAAACTACCAACCCTGTTGAATACGCTAAAAACATCGATTACCATTCCTGTTTCTATTTCGAGATCAGATACTTATAAATATAGAAATCATTGTATTTAATTAATAAAACAGTCCGCTCAGAACCGTAGGGAGCCAATGGATGCAAGAACCTAGCAGCCGCTCAAAGTGGTGCTCTTTGGAGGAGGCCTATGTTCAGCAGTGGACGTCTTAAGGCTGATGATTATGATGATGATGATGACGACTAAAAAGTTTTTGAACAATCATAATATGTTAAATACCTATTAATATATTATGATATTTTTATTTTGTGTTGTTTCATGTTTGATTTTTGTGTCGAGATAAAACCATATTTCTGGTACCTATAGGTATTACTTATTACATTTCCCGTAGAACTAAACAATGTAATCTAAACTCGTATAACATTTCTCATCACATTAATTTAATTAGTTGATACCCCTTTTTGTAAAGGTAAATCTTTACCTACTTACTGTTTTTACAGAAACTACAAACAACAACTCTACTGGTGGGGATGAGTTTTGAACGTTTTCTTCCAAAATTTCTGGCTTGATATAATTCTGAAAACTCTCATTAATTTATGTTTTGGCATATCAAACAAATTGTTTTTGAATGTTACATAGGTTCTTCAATAATTTTCTTCTGTGTCAAGCTGCCATATGAAGCGGCTTGATCATAAAACTTATAATAGTTCTGCGAACTTTACGAAATACAGTCATGCAACTGAAACGTGCGTGGCTTACGCAATACTGCAGAACATACACAGTGACACACTTAGTAATAATTATAAAATATTACTATATACTATGTATTATATAGGTCAACATTTCCTACTAACGTATTTATAACTACTACCTATATACACAATATACAAATTAGCAAGCTTATCAGGAAATCAAATTTCATAACCTTATGAATATATAGGTATATTTTATTTTTTTTCACAAATCTTCCATTCTTTACTTCAACTATTTCAATTGCAGTTTTCATAACTATTTGTAAGATCGAATTGTTATACTAACTTTATTGTTACTAACGTTCAAAGTGTAAATTAAATCCGTACTAAATGTGCACTGAATCTATAACAAAGGCTATAATATCGCCCTCCAATCTAACTTTGTATATTAGGTACTTTCATACGCATACATCCGTCATGTCTTTGACAGTCTTTCCAAGTCAATGTTATGATACGCTCCTTATATTTCCCTACGGTAGCATTAACTGTAGTAAACGTTAATTCCAAATAGATTCACACAGAGAGGGAAATGATAAGTCAACAACGTCTACAAACGCTTGTAAGCGTTTCGGATGAGCAATCAATTTAAATGTATTAGAGCGTCTCAATAAAATCGTTTAGCTTGTCTTAGCATTTGTGTGTGGAATAATAAAGCGTGGCGATCTGAATGAGGGTTGTCACTTGCACCGTTTATCAATGTTTTTGGAATTGGAATATTCTAAAATTAAATATTCAAATACAGATACGGATAATACGTAGTTTCCATGCAAGATAAGAAAAATCTGGCGGAACTGGAAGATGCAGCGTATTAGGCCAGCTCACTAGGTGGATCGACGATCTGGCTAAAACCGCGCGTAGCCGATGGATGTAAGATGCAAGCAGCCACACAAAGTGGCGCTCTGTGGGGGAGGACTATATTCAGCAGCGAATATCTTTAGGCAGTTAATGATGATCGTTATCTCTAAGTTACAAATACCATATTTGTATCGATAATCGTAAGTTACGAATACCATATTTGCATCGATATTCGTAAGTTACGAATACCATATTTATATCAATATTCATAAGTTACCAATACCGTATTTCCAATTGGTTTATTCGTTACGAATCGTTACATCCCTGATCTGCACCGTTTATGTGGCACGTAGGTAGCACCATTCGGAAGATCGAAAAAGTTTTCCAATAGTGTCGTATCTCTGATGATAGAAAATAGTTTGCTGTGGGGACCTGGATATAGTTTTATTGCAGTCAATTTCCTCGGTTGCTGGAACAGTATACTCGCGTTCTAGTAATTACTCACTTACTGAGTTTATTGTTTTGTTATTACACTTTATGTGTTTCTATGCCTATAAGAAGGAAATAGGAGATGGTGTTGATGTTTTATACTTACATAGACACAAGTGCTCCATCACGTAAAAATTTTAACAATAGCTGACCCGCCCGGGTTGGCACGGGTTAATTAGTTTGAAGTCTTAACTCTGGTTAAGTCTATTCTATTGCTGTCCCTATTTTTTTACCTTTCTCTTCTATCTTCCCTTCGACAAAGAGAGTATTTTTTTTTTTGAATATTTTTTATTTTATTTGGTTTTTATTGAAATGAAAGTTGATAAACAAATATAATTATAATATACCAACAAAAAATCGTGAATAAAAATTACATCCTTATTGCTTGGGCAATCCGCACTTGGCCATTTTAGAAAACAAAAAGTATACTATATGTTATTCTGCATAATCAACAACCATACCAAATTTCAGCCAAATCCATACAGTAGTGCCAGCGTGATGAGTGTTCCAAGGGACAGACAGACAGACAGACAGAAAATTAAAAAAAAAATGTTTAAGCGCTTTGTTCTCTATATTCGATTAAAGTTACGATTACCTTAGCCAATGAGTAATACTGATCGGGACGTAAAGGCGGCGAGTAGTTCTTCCCAGTTTCACGAACGAAAACAGAGTTTCGATCAGCTGCTCAGTGGGTAAAAATTTAGGGTGATCTGTAGCAACGTCAACTGTTCATTTCGTTCGTTCAATAGTCAGACTGCTGTCAGTGACGCCATTTTGGGTTTGTTTTATATTTTTTTTGACATTGTTATGTGCCAGCTATATGCTGCGGTGCGGTAGGTGCCCTTGAAAGAGTATTTATTCCCTACCTAAAAACAGTAAGTAGGTAAGGATTTACCTTTACAAAATAGTGTATCAACTAATTAAATTAATGTAATGAGGAATGAAATAAGAATTTAGATTACATACCTATAGGTACCTGAAATATAGTTTTATCTTGACGCAATAATAAAAATTAAAATAACACAAAACAAAAATATCATAATATAAGTATAGTATATGGGGCATATTCAAAGAAAGTTGCAATCGATTAAAGATACGTTTGAGAAACTACTTACGAAATTTGTATTCAAAAACCATTTTTATCTCTATTATAAAGGCATGTATGCAAGTTGTGTATTTCAGAATTTACTCAAAGCTTCCTGAAATCGTTCTGAAATCGAGATTAGTGAAATTTTGTATTCAAAAACGAATTTTATCATCATTTTATCCTCCATTTTGTGTCAATCTGTCATCAATCTGTCAAATACTAAACGATATTATAACCTATCAGAGCAAAGTTTGAAACGTCATGTTAAAACGTCCAATCAGAGCGGAGAATCACCGATTTAATAGAAAAAATTGTAATCGAAAACGCAGATTTCGTCACTAAAATCGTGTTTTAAGCTAAAATAGGTAGGAGGGTACTTTAACGGGATCATTGAACATTTTCGTGGGGTATTGTAAAAAGAAATCTGCGATATGATTACTGCAAACGGCTTTGGTATACAATGTGATTGAAATTCTTTCACGAGAAAGGATGAATTTCAAGGATTTGAAGAATTGAAGTCAGCTCTGGTGCTGCTCACAGTAGCTGGGACCAATGGCTTAACGTGCTTTCACCGGAGCATTGTAGAGCTCAGCTGCAAATGATCACTTTTTGTGGCGGTCACCCATCTAAGCAGTGATCATGGCGTCCATTGCTTAGCTTTACCGGCTCGTTCTAAGTAGTTGAGCTTCCCTTAATTACAGTTCAGTGCGAAAGAGAATATTGCTGCCCATTGCTTGCACTTATGGTAGCCATGACAAGATTTGTGGTGGGCCTATATATAGTTATACCTGGACCACACGGTTGTATACAATAGGAAAACATAGGTACTTATCTCGTTTAGCTTTATGTGATTTATTTCATGTAAATATTCACAAACTTCTCATCGACATAAAAAATACCACTCTGAGACTTAGGTCTATCTTACTAGTGCTGTATTACTGAAACTGCAATTTTGTAGTGCCAATTTAATGCTGTTGGTCTCATCTGGCCATATACCCGTATAACGAGCGTATAAATAAGCCCTGTGAGAAAAAGACGCAAGGATCCTGGGGAGATGTTTTTATAGGTGAAGTATAATGCAAAACATGACCTCACAAAGTTTTATTTCAATTTATAAAATAAATACAATTATTCTAAGAAGGTATTAATACATAATGCGACTATAGTACCAAAGACAAATAAGGTACATCTAGCTCAACGGGTGTAAATTGTAGCATTATAAGAGGCGGGTAGTCATGTTTCATGTTTACAAAGTCGTTGCGGAAACTGCATGCGCTTTAACGTAACATCACCAATATTTTATGATCACAATACTGTAACAAAAGCACAACACAGTAGGTGCTGCAGGCTCTCATTTCTGAAACAAAATACGAAATATGTGAAAATGTTAAAAAACACGACCATTGTGGCCATTGTGGTGGCCTGGTAGTACCCAGCTCTACTTTCTCATCATCATCATCATTAGCAGCCCGAAGACGTCCACTACTGAACATAGGCTCTACTTTCTGTGTACTTTAAATTATGGTTGCTGTATACCTACTCGGTACCAAACACAGAAAAGAATTATATTATAAACTCTTTATTGACACTAAGATATAAACGATGAGAACCAAAAAGATTTTCGCGTGGATACCACGGACCGATAAGGCGTAACGTATGAGTAGGTAGATATTAACAAAACCGTCAGGAGCTGTTGGATTCAAGAGGCTAGTTACCCAAGCCAACAGTGGACGTGCTCCCCTTCCGACTGATGATGGTCAATCGTGGTATCATGGAGCTATGCGTGGTAACTTATCGATGAATAGAAGTATCGGTCTGGTAGGTACTACTCACTTTGTCAGATAAGTAGTTTACGTTGCTTTTCCAATTTATTTTAGTAGGTGATTTTTTTATGATTATTAAGTTATTTTTGGTGGATAATTCACCACAATTTGTTGGATTTATTTTTTAAAATACCATGGTCGTACAAAGAAAATACAAACAACAGTCAAAGAGTATATAATTTACACAACAGTGACAGATGTTGTTAATTGATGTCAAGCACATGGAAGTTTAATATGATATTCTATAATACTAACTGGAATTTGTACATCGGACGGAAACGTGGTTCGAGGGAGATAATGACTAGGGAGGCGCTTGTCGTTGTCAACTGATAGCCACTTTTTCAATATCAATGTTTCTCTCCAATATTTAGATTAGATGTGGATGTGGCCTGTGTATATTTTAACTAATAAGATAATGACAAAATATATAAAATACCTAAGTA
Source organism: Ennomos erosarius (assembly GCA_963580505.1). NCBI lineage: Eukaryota > Metazoa > Arthropoda > Insecta > Lepidoptera > Geometridae > Ennomos > Ennomos erosarius. The sequence continues at coordinate 7,113,546 of OY756996.1, read as the reverse complement.
GGTACCTACATCAGTAGGTATCAGAAACATGTTTATTGGTTAACTTTCTTACGGTTTTACTTTCATCATTATCCGGTACCTAAATAGAAAATATACTGGGTGTAATTGAATTAATTAGCACCCTTTGAAACTAAGTACCTATTCCTGATACTGGTTACGTCTGGACCAAAATTTTTGAATTCTAACACATTGGTTTAGTAATAATTATAACTCCAAAAAATGGAATAACTTACTTAATCAAATGCTACAATACAAAATTTAATTAAAATAATGTAGTACTGTTTTTAGTTAGTATACAAGGTATAAAAACGTTTAAATATATCAAAATCACCCGTGCCAACTGCGTTAGGTGCCGCGGCAATCTTCATAATTTTCAATAAAAATATTTTCATTTACACACTTTTACTATTTAATAATCATCTATAAATGATGTAGTATCATGGGTTCAATTTATGCTTATGAATTTAATTACATCCTGTAGAAAATCTTGTTTTTTTATATTCGATGTAGGTACATCTACGTATCCTACCTGCACATAAATTTCTAAAAGTTATATTAACACTAATTCAATTCCTAGTAAAGTTGAATTGTCCGACCGCGTCACGCGGTTGGCGGCAACAGCGCTGATTTAAGGCTTTTCGACAATCCATCTGACGGTAGGTAGTTAGCGCGCGCAAGTACATCGAGTGACGGAGGCCTTACGTATATAGTAACATTATATAGCAGTATCTGTGGTATACCACATATTGTTGAATATGTTCACCCTTAGGATGAAACTAAAATAAAAGGTTATTCGAGACATTGTTCTTATTTCATGTTTCTTATTTAAAATTAAAATTTTATTTTCATAATAGCGCTTGTAGGCTCAAATTAAATGAAAAAATTAGTAAAATCTGTAAATAAATCTCGGAGTAATAATCTTTTAAAGTTTCTAGAGGAGATATTGGCTGTCCCTTTCTTGCAAAACAGAGATTCCCCACAGTGACTTTGAAAACGCACGTTTATGACTTCATGTGATTTTTTTTATGCTATAGGTAGCAAACAAGCATACGGCCCTCCTGATGGGAAGAGGTCACAGTAGCCTAAGACGTGCCATTGATGCGTTGCTTACTCTGTGATAATACTCTATTGTATGTAAAGCTACCACAGCTAAATAATGAAGCACTATGTATGAGCAAGAACTGACGTCACAGAATGTTAGACCTGTCTCTCTCTATTCCTTTATTTTAAAATAGCTTGTAGCTTTCACAACTGCCTCATTATCATCATCATCTATAGCTTCTAGACATTAGATAGGACTCCCCCAGAAAGCGCCACTTTGAGCGGCTCTTCGCCTCCTGCGTCCATCGGCTCTCCATGATTTTCAGCAGGTCGTCGGTTCATCCAGTGAGGCCTCTGCCTACGCTACGCCTTCCGGTTCGTGATCGCCACTCGAGAACCTTTCACGACTGTGTATTCTTTGGGAAATATTTGACAAAGCGAACGAAGTGAGTACGCAAGTACGATGTCGTACTTGCGTACAGGTCGCATTATTCAACCAATCTTGCCGTATCTTGGTAGGTTCATGAGGAACGTCGTCGTTCCAGTTAGGTATGAGCATATGAATTCCTTGGTTTTTTAAGTTATAAAAATTACTATAGATAAGAATAAGCATTTTGATAAAAAACTGAACAATGTGACCGAATTCCGTGTAAAATAATTTTAATGCTACTGGAAACGTCATATTACTAAAACCACAGAGTAACAATAGTTTTTTCTGTTATCTGTGACTAGAACAGGTTTGATGATCGTTTTTGAATACCACTGCATTTGACAGCTCTATAAGAGTTGTAGAACATTTTAGTTAAAAAACTTTCTACGTAAAATGGCATTTACTGCGCATGCTTGTGTATGAAGATCTCGTCGTCATTGGCCAAATGGAATCTTTCTTTTAACCAATCACTATTTTAGAGAAAGGTTGCCTTAGTCGTACCACAGTCTAATCCCCGTCTGCACTAAAGTTTGACAGCTCCTAGGTTTGCTTTTATTTCTCTAGGATTTACTAAACGATAAAAATTCGGTGCACTAAACTCAGTCAGTTGCATAAATGCCTAAGACAATAATAGGCATAATGACTAGTATTAAAAATTAACAAGTAAATACTTTACTTTCATAAAGAAGATTAAAAATGAATGCAATAATTAAAAAAATAAGTAAAATCGGTATAGAAAGGAGAGGCCATCTTCTGTCCCTTTCTCGCGAAATAGAGCACCTCCACAGTTACTATGAAAAGTCCACTTGTGACGTCACATGCCAAAGAGATTGTTTGTAAAGCTACCACAGCCTAGTACTATGAACGACCTTGCTCTGACATCACTGGCCGTTTGAGCTATCTCTTTCTAATCCTGTTTTTAAAATGCTTACTTGTAACTTTGTAATTTTTTGTGATATTTTATTTTTGTTTTCACTAAAGTTTATCTTTTGAGTAATATTATTAATTTATGCATAAAAAAATATTTAATAATGCCTTGGAAACAAGTCACGGAAGATGATAGTTTAGTAATATCTAGTAGATACATACACCAACAATAAATTAGTTCAACCAATTTCACCAATTGTCATAATGGATACTATTTTCTTATTCCATACAACAAATGTGATTTTTTGGTCATTTTATAGTTAATGGTACGGAGGCCTTAGTGCGCGAGTTTGACTTGCACTTGGCCGGTTATTTTGTAAGTTTGTACCCAAAGTATTTTTTAGAAACACATTGAAATATGTAGGTATAATATCTATTAGCACCATGCTCAACGATCTCAATAGTCTCCCAACACGTTGGTCTAAGATGAACATGGACAAGACGAAAATCATGTCTAATGCCCATGTTCCACCTGTACCGGTAATTGATGGGAACGATACTTTCAATGTCGTAAACAAAAATATGCCTACCTAGGATAGATCCAAATGGGTAGGTCCAACTTCGACAAAGAGGTCGCACGGAGAATCCAACTCGGCTGGGCAGCGTTCGAGAAACTTCGACCTATCTTTTCGTCTAAAATACCTCAAAGCCTGAAAATGAAAGTTTTCAAACAGTGTGTGTTGCCAGTGATGACTTACGGCACTGAGACCTGGTTTCTTACTGTTGGCCTAATGAGTAAGCTCAAAGTCGCGTAGCGAGCTATGGAGAGAGCTATGCTCGGTGTTTCCTTGCGAGACAAGATCTGAAATGAGGTGCAAGAGAATTAAAGTCACCGGTATACCTTTCAGAATTACCAAGTGACGTGGCAGTGGGCGGGTCACATCGTTCGTAAAACTGACAACCGATGGGGAAGAAAGGTTCTCGAGTGGTGACCACGAACTAGTAGATGCAGTGTAGACCGGCCCCTCACTAGATTAGGTGGACCGTGGAAGCAACCACTCAAAGTGGCGCTCTTTGGGGGAGGCCTATGCTCAGCAGTGGACGTCTTCTGGCCGATGATGATGAATATCTGTTTTAAAAAAATTTAAATTACTTAAATTAAATTAAATATCATTTATATATTTATATAGCGCTAACGCGGCGCTCATATCTACTTCATATTTAGTTCCATTTTGTCCCAAATCAAGTTTGAAATCACAGAGTACATTGGTAAGTCAGACACCACCACAGAGTACATTGGTAAAGACAACACCACGGAATACCAAATTTGTGCAATTTTGGGAGGATATCCGATGAGATCCGAAATGAGCAGATCCGTAGAACTAAAGCGGCTGATATTTATTTACACAAGTGGATTGAAATGGCAATGGGCTGGGCAGGCCACGTCGCACATTACTAACTATAGAACTGAAACCGATGGGGAAGAAAAGTTCTTGAGTGGCGACTACGAGCTGGAACATGCAGCGTAGGGTGGCCTCCCAAAACCTAGATGGACCGATGATCTGGTTAAAACCGCAGAGCAGCCGATTGATACAAGTGGCAACCAGCCGCTCAAAGTGGTGTTGAATGGTTTAGTGGTTGTTAGATGGTTGGCGCTTTGGTGGACACCTAACAGGTGTATCAGTCAGGCAGGTTATGTTTCTTGCAGAGTATTTAGGTAAACAAACTCAAAACAGTGCTTGAGTATACCTACTTAAATAAAGCCACTGTTTAGTCTATCTTTAGTAGGTAAGGTAAGTAAGTGAACTGTGAAAGCTGAATGCAAATGGTAGATTTATTTCATAGTGGTGATTTTTTTTCATAATAAACACTACAAAATCGTCTCGGAAAACACATGCAGTGGTCGTGGAATACACCTAACATATTCCTCCAGGTCCTCCTTTCCGCAACGCTATATCGTCGAATCTACGTCTGGTCACTTCCTCTGTGAGCTTTTAAATACACGGCCATATATCCTGATATATGCCTGCATTAGGTCAGGATTATTACGTGTTGAAATAGCTTTCGTATATTCTTATCTCCTTATCTCATGTATTTTCATACATGAGGGCGAATTCTCCGATATTATAAACAAGCTTTTCTACTGCAGTATGGAGATTCATATAATTATAGCGGTTCGCTTTGTCGTCAATTGGTTGTTTTATTTTTCCCGTTTGTCTATCGTTCGTGATTTTGAAGCCACATAATAATTTCAATAAATTATTTTCAACAATTTTGTATCACAGCTATCTATTATATTAGTGAAGACAGATAGGACTTTCAATCTTTACCAATGTACTCTGTGGATAGGAGAGCTCTATGGTTGACAGTTAGTTACAGTGTCTCCACCAAGCGCTTGTGTCACCATAGTGGTGCACCTAGTTCCATGTTCAAATATCGATATCGATAGCACAGTATATACGCGCCGTGGCAAAAAAAAACGACATGGGAGTAACTTAGAAAGTTATTGGTGTTGTAATACAACTTTTTAAACCTCATAATACATTTTATTAAATACTACAGGAGCATGATACATTCCTGCAGTAACTAATGAAATGTATGAGTTTATATTCTAGAAAGGATTAAATGAAACAAATTTTCTGATTTATATAGCTTTTATTTCTTCTTAGATTTATTGTAGGCTATTTTTGGGGGTGAAACCACTCAACTGTCTATCTATCACGGTTCATGAGATATGGCTTGGTGACAGACGGGCAAACGAATAGTCAGACGGACAGCGAAGTCTTTAGTAATAGGATCCATTTTACCCTTTGTGTATGGAACCCTAAAAAAGCGCAAATACTTGTTCTGTGTCTGGGTGTTGTACGTCCAAGCAACGACTGATTTTGAGTTTGACAGCTGAGATCCAATCACACCCAAAGTGGTGTGTACGGTTTTGCCTTACTTTTTTTTTCGTTACTGGATAAAAGTCTTTGCTTTTTACCACTCAGGCGCGGCGCGCCGGGCGTAGGTAGGTCCTAAAGCGATCCAAAGTAAATTAGAATTTACTAACCTCAAATAGCGCGGTATGGTTTTGCATATTAACGGTTTATACGAAAAAACAAGCAGTGTTTTAAAATTTCAAAACTAGTTTTGGTAAGTAACAGAGTACATTGGTAAAAACTGCTATTAGTCATAATTTGTCATATCGTATAAAAAACAAAGTGATCAAAAATACAGATTAAACTATTTTCGAATGAAAGATCGAACGAAATCCACTGGTTCCGTGTAAAACCAAAATAATGCCATTCTAACTAAAATAGGCAAATGAAAACATACTTTGAGCTGTCTGAGCGTAAAATTGTATCACCTAGAACACATTTCAGGAACCATTTAAAATTGGTTTTTGAATATGGGCCTAAGTATTTAAACATATTATAATTGAACAAAAACTTTTTTAGTAGTCATCATCATCATAATCATCAGCCTAAAGATGTCTACTGCTGAACATAGGCCTCCTCCAAAGAGCACCACTTTGAGGGGCTGCTAGCTTACAGTATCCATCGGCTTCTCACGGTTCTGAGCGGACTGTTTTAGTAATTAAATACAATGATTTCTATATTCATAAGTATCTGATCTCGAAATAGAAACGAATAGTCGATGTTTTTATAGCAGTAGCGTAATTAACAGGGTTGGTACTTTTTAGTTCCGTAGATCTCAGTATTTGTGGCATGCAAACTATAATAATAAATTACAAACACATGCGAGCTTGCAACAAGTTTTGCTATAGCCGTCAGTTAACCGTACTAATCGGCAGCTGATGTGTCCTGTAAGTAGCAGCCTGATTTACGGGTCGGCTAGCGCTACTCAGACATTCTGAAATTCGTTACTGCAGTTACAAGTGACATTACGTGGTGGCTAGCCAACTCGGAACTTTACTCGAATATAGAGAACGAAGGCTTAAGTCTTTATATCTACTTAAAAGTTTCAAAATTTTCAAAAAATATTCGATTACAGATTTAGCCCAGTTACAGTTTTATTATATGTACTGATTTGGCAATCTTCGTGAATGAAACTTATCTTTTTCATTTATATTATAGTACACGATATTATACAAGGTGACCTTAAATTGGTATGTTATCTCGAAATGGAGGGACTGGGACCATGATACCCTACAAGTTGTGAGAGCCTTACTTGAATCTGGGTGTTTCAAAACCTTCATGATAAGAAATAAACCCACTCGCAAAATTGCACGTGCGATCGCTACGAGAGTTAACAAGATACTATAAATTCATTTCTAAACACAGGTCGTTAAACTCATTTACGTGCACTCGGTCAAGGACAAAGTTCAACCCCCCCCCTTTGGGATAACATACCAATTCAAGGTCACCTTGTATTTCATTATCTACCATCGTGTCTGGTTTACACACAGAGCTAAAACTTCGTTACTCTCAAAGAAGGTTTACAATGATGATGAGCTCACCGTAATTTTAATAATTAGTTCAAAATTATTTTTAAACTACTAGCAGTTAAACTCGAAATTTTTTAACTCCATACAGAACAGTTGGTATTATAATTTTAACGTGTATTTTGTGTGGCTGTATATGTGTCAGTGTTGCTCTAAAACGAATAAAACAATTTAATAAATATAAATAAAATAATAATAAATAACGCCCAGTGATCACCTGCATATTATAGGATCCTAGATTCTAACTAGGATTTTTGGCGTCTAGGAACCCAGGAACTATGAGGACTAACGTCCCACAACGCTCATATATACACAACAAGTTCTTTAGACAGATAAATTAATTGTGACCTATACAAAGAATTCTTTTTAAACAGGTGTACTGAAACTTAATTAAAATTATATTTTTACAATCTAAATCTGGCACGTTATTAGATATATGATCGCGTATACAAAGTCTAATTTAAAACTTCCTCATAATATATCAACGTAAAAGAAAATCGAATGTCTCGTAACAATAAACCATCAGCACAGACTGAAAAGACTTTGTAACAAACTTTTCAGATTCTTGGGTTGTGATGACCGCGTAGTATTTATTATGTATAGTCTACTATTTTACTTCTGCGTTTTCTCTACATATCGTTTTACGTTGTAGTTTAAACTCTATAGTTATAAACAATGCTCCAAAACCAGTTCTATCAGTTTACTATACATTTCAAATCTTATAGAAACCTGCATGCTAAGACGCACCAGCATTGCCATCGGCTTGTCTGATTCCGGTGTGGGCAGTGCGCCGGAATACAAAGGGACTTCGAGCCAATGGAGCACCGTCGTACAAGCATTAGGTCTACTACGCTATATCTTGTCATAACAATGCTATGACACGTTTACAAGACGGAACCGATCGTTTTTTGTTTTGAATGTTTGACTGCTCTTATAAGTTCCCACTTACCTCTCAAGGACATATCCAAGTACGTCGTAGAGCGATAAAGTGCGAGCCTAGTGCAGACGTGCATGAAGTTTAAAAACTGTCCACATCATAACATTTTGTATCTCATTGTTTCTGATCTAGTGAAGACAGTTTCAAAGTTCGAAAAACAAAACCATTTTGAGTAGAAAATATGTATAACAAATATTATATTCGTCATATAAATATTTTATACAATTATGTACAGATTCATGGGAACCCTAAACATGTAGACCCGAGTAAAGAAAATATTTGCGGAAGTACTTTCTTACAACAGTTTCTGCCCTATTTTACGAAATCTCGATCGTTTATTTAGGTGGGATATTTATCCTACCATTTGGGATAAAAGGTCTGACAGAATAACTATGTACGTGATATTTTTGCAAAAACAGATACCAACGCAATTTAAAACGGCATATGACAATATCTATGATATCCAATTTAATCGGAAAGGGTATCGAATTTCCCAGAGGGTGGGTAGCCTTCACAGAATGTGTGGCACCTAAACGTAATTGAAGAGTTATTTTTTTTCTACGAAAACAAAGAATAGATTAGAGTCATTGAAATTACTTCGTAAACAGATATTCAGTCTATTTTTATTTTATTTAATAATAATATAGACCCTTTTTAAAATACCCTTTTTATCAAACAACTACTCGAAGTGGCGCTAAAGTGAATTTATAAATTAGTATGTAACATTCGTTATATCCTTAAATCCTATGTTAAGTGCTGATTGAATAAATGCTAACGGCATCTTGAGGGCAACTTGTTCCATAAAAAAATGTACCTAAGAAGGCCGCGCAAGCATTACTAACTACCTTGTGTTAGTCCTAAGCCTTAATTTAATTTTCTATCAGTAATGCGTTTGGTTTAAACCAGGCTGCTGTCGATAGGAGCAAAAGAAACAACGAAAATAGTTAATTGTGCAATACTGAGCTAGCATACTACAAATACAACATTGTGATACGTATAGCCTAGAAAATGAAAATTGAATAACTTTATGTGACATAAAAATTAAAAGGCACGCTTGGGTTTCTTATAATTCGACACGTGATCGTGATTTTAGATTCATGTCTGTGATTATAGCAAACATTCTAATCTTTTAATATTATGCATTAGGATCAATCATTTGTTAATTGAGGTGCACTCAATAAAACGAGTTGGTGCTCGTAAATTTTTCACCCGACGCAGGTTTAACCATCACTCTTTACAGGCCCTCCACGTTTCTAAACCTAACTCAGATCCCATTTAGGTGTTAATACGTGTGATAAAGAATTGGGTCGGGATACAAAACAACGTAAGAACTACGTGAACCTTTCACGGTAGTACGTTATACTGCGCTCTACGTGCTGGCTACTTGCCTCGAGGGAATGCTGGGGACTTCATGGCTTTCACAATCGTAAAGACTTGCCACCAGCTGTACTATAATTATTAAAATATTTTGAGAAAATAAGCTCAGCTAGTCTATATTTTAAGATGGCTGTGTAAGTCGATGGTACTGTTGTTTTTGTGAAGGTACAATGTTAAAGAATATAAAAATGGGTTTAAGTTTACGAATTGGTATGCATACTTGGGGTTTATTAGTGAACATTTTATCATGAATGCCAGTTCATTTACAAATTATGAAAATAAATAAGATCTCTCCAAAAAATTTTATATCGCCAAAATGAATTATTATACTCGCCATAAAAGTTAACAAACTAAAATTTAAATAATTTTTCATACACCGTTTATTGATTTTTGCGAAATTTTTGTCTCTTGTTTGATTGCATAACCACAAATATAATATCACGAATTCATAATTATATTTTTGTAAATAAAGTTAGTTTTCAACTTTCTCATTACACGTTTGGTTGAGGATTGCACATGATAACTTCGGAGACACACAACCAAGAGAGTCATTTGTCTTTCTTTACCCTAATTATGTGATGAAAATTTATTGTAGCTGCCGGACCCTAACTTGTAGGTGGCCGAGACAAACGGACGAGAAAACGTATTATATAATTCAATTTTAAATCCAGTTCGACCTAAAACATTTTAATTATAACTTTTAATTTGTATAAAGATAAACTTACTGTCAACGCTTTTTTTTTATAAATAAATAATTATAAAACGTTTATAAAATAAAAATATAATTATGACGCGTTTGGTAAGAAAATGATGATGTCATTGATTCTAATGAATTGAATAAAATAGTACGCGCTTTTTGCGATGAATTCACGGTATCGCGTATATTAATTTCGAAGGAATACGTTAATTTTATTAGTGGATAGTCTTCAAAATTTTGAAAAGAGAGTGAGAAAGAGTAATTTGAGTATCACGTGTAGTTCAACGGGATCAACGGGAAGTGTAAAGAAGGCCTTGATGGAACAAAATGCTGACAAGCTATGGATTCCGTCGTTAAACTCCAAGCCTTCAAAACAACAAAGCCGACAAGAAGTCATGAACAACGCTACAGATTTTTACAGAAACTTGTACAGTACTCCTGAGAACACTCGTGGGGATGATGTGGAAGTCATTCCCACCACTCAAAATAAAACATTGGAAACTGAACTATTCAGGGAGAGCGAAGTACTGAAGAAGCTGGAAAAATTGACAAAAGTTCCGGTTTCTATGGTATATCCAATAAAAGTATTAAAGCGGCCAAAACGATACTTCTTAGACCATTTACTCAACTGTTCAATAAAGTCATGTGCGAAGAAAAAGTGCCTATACCCTGGACGGAGTCTGAAACAATACTGTTATATAAAAAAGGCGATCCAACTGACGTGGGGAATTACCGCCCCATAAGTCTGATGTCCTGTATGTATAAGCTGTTTGCTTCATGTTTATTAGACAAAATCAGAACAGATATAGAGCACCAGCAACCAATAGAGCAAGCTGGCTTTAGAAAATCATTCAGTACGACCGACCACATACAAGTACTTGAACGAATTATTGAGAAATATTCAGAGTTTAGAAGGCCACTCTACTTGGCTTTTATAGACTATAAAAAAGCTTTCGACAGCATATCTCATAATAACATTTGGAAAGCTCTTCACAGCCAGGGCGTAAACAATAAAAATATAAATATAATAAAACATATATATGTAAACAGCACAAGTAAAATCAAATTGGAAAGTTCTGGCCAACGAATAAAAATTAGCACAGAGCGATCCGCTATCACCAAAGCTATTTATTTCTGTGCTCCAAAACATCATGAAAGCTACCCTGATCCAACAAAGGCTTAAAATTAAAATAAAACTGTCTCAGCCATCTTCGATTCGCGGATGATATTGTGCTATTTTCAGAAAACCTCACAGAACTTCGAACAATGTTGGCAGAGCTTAATGAAGTCAGCAAAAGAATTGGTCTGGAAATAAATATCACGAAAACAAAATTAATGACCAACCATATTAAAAGACCCTAAATGTAGAGGAGTACATATGTGTATATGTACTCCTCTACATATTCTATTACCGAGTTGTTTATATTGATGGGTCTTTTAATATGGTTGGTCATTAATTTTGTTTTCGTGATATTGATTTCGTGATATCGTGACACAACATGAAACAGTAACAATATAGACGAGATAAACAGACGCATCGCTATTACATGGAAGAAATACTGGAGTTATAAAGAAATTATGAAGTCGGACATGCAACCGAGATGGAAAAAGAAAGTAATGGATTCATGCCTCCTACCATGCCTCACGTACGGCAGCCAAACGTGGATATTCGACTTGTTCACCTGAAGGAAGCTTACCTCATGTCAAAGGGCACTGGAACGCAGCTCGCTCAAAATCAAACTAAAGGACAAAATAACACATAGTGTATTAAGAAATAAAACGAAAGTTATTGATGCTTTATCTTTTGCCCAGAGTCTGAAATGGAGGTGGGCTGGACATGTAGCTCGCTACTCCGACAACAGGTGGACAAAGACTGTGACGTTGTGGAAGGTCCTCACGGCTACAGACGCAGAGGCAGACCGAAGGCGAGGTGGAAGGACGAGCTAGAGGCGATCGCAGGTGGGAGCTTGTCAAATACTGTTCAGGATAGAGGAACATAGAATACTCTGGAGGAGGCCTTTACCGGCCGAAGAGGGGTCCACGTAGCAAGTAATAAAACAACATAAGTACCAAGCTATAACAACTTATTATAATAATGTTATGATGTAAAAAATTATATAACTATTGATAGGTAAAAAATAGTAAAATTTAAAAAAAAAAAAACATGTAATGTACAATAATTTATCAAAATTGTGGTGAAATATCAAATTCTATGTAGTGTATAACTTATTAGGTATTTGTTACTGGAATAAAGAGGCTTTTTTATTATTATTTTTATTTTATTATTTATTTAACTATAGGCACAGATATTAATATAGTAGTTAGCTATATGTAACTGTTTCATATACCTATTTAAGTCAATTTGATTTGTCTGCTGCTATTGGTTATTCTGTGCCTTAATTCCATACATAGTTTCATACACATTTTTTTTGAAATGGGGCGGTTCCATAGCTGCATATTTTATACTAACGTACAAGCAGATATGGAAGATTATCCTCGATGGTTTAAAATTTTTTCATCACTAAGAAAAGTTTTCATTGCCAATATGATAAAATACCCCGTTGTTCTATACAAAATGATTTAAAGCGTGGTTAGCAAAAAACAAACAGCGTGTTTCACGGTGTTGCCTTGTTTGCTAATGCCCGTCTCGCTGCAAACAATTAGCTCCTTTGTGTACATGGCCACACTTGCCGCATTTTAGCGACGAGGGTTATCATCATGGACCTATGTAGGTATGTAATGGAAGAGCCACTTTTAGCTATTTTTGATTTGTCTCTGTTTATTTTTCACTGTAAAAGACATTATTTATCATTAGTTTATTACTTATCTAAATTATTTTATTATAAAGCTGTTATTATTTAAACAATAGATAAAAAATATTAGATGGTTTACTCATTGTTCTATGCCTGTCTGCACGAAAGTTTGGTATCTCCTAAGTCTGCACTTATATCTATGGCGTGCCCAAATGCATCACAGTAGGTAACTATGTAATAAGTACATCATCTAGGTGGACTGACGGTCTGGTGAAAGCTGCGGGGAGCCGATGGATACAGGAGGGGAGCAGCTGCTAAAGGTGGCGCTCTTTGGGGGTAATAAGTACGTTATAGAGGAATAAGTGAGAACATAGCTGTTGTCAAACTTTAGTGCAGACCCGGGGCATTAGTTTTTGATTTTCTATCGTTAAGTGTTACAAAATAGATACCCATTACCTCTTCTAGTAAATATATTTCTCAGTCCATATCAAGTAGCGTTCACACACACAATTAATATTTTTGTTTGTTCAGGCCACCATAACTCAAGAGTGGAGTGAGAACACGCCTTAAGGCTAGAACACTGTTAATATTTAAAATAGTAACAAACTATTAAATTAGTTTGGGTATGATAAATTGTTATTACAAAGCTTAAGTTAGCCGCCGATTATTTAACTTATTCGTAAATCTGCTTCCAATTTTACTTTTCTGAATACTATTATGTTTTAATATAGTAAACAAATTCAAGGAATGGGTTTTTAAATGTTAGTCTAATGAACAAACAACGCACAGCAGTCCTATGGTGAAGTCTCGTCTTTCTGCCTGCTTGATTGAGCGCCTAATGTCAATATAACATGATAACTCTTTCAGTAATTAACCAACATCGCAAAATTAAATTTTCACCGGAAGCAAACATATATACCGTCTCGTAATGTTGTTCATTACATAAATACTTGTCAGCAAATCAACCCGTTTCGTGTGTGAACGTACAGAGTATGAGGTTTGTCCCGAGTCAACCCTGACGGTGCTAGTGTACTAAACAGACAGTATCATGGCTTATAAACCACATTTTTTTAACCATCTTATTTTTTTTTAACGGGCAATATGATTTTATTACTCAAGCTCACTACTGCAATAATAAAAACTAAACTAAAACTACACTACAGACTAACTAGCTACACTATACCTACTACAAAGAACATATGAACTGTATAATAGAGCGCGATGGCCTATAGACATGCTCCAGCCCACTGCCGGTAGGTAGCGTACCCAACATGCTGGCATTGAGGAAGGTACAAGGTAACCCAGTAATGAATAAAACAATAGCAGTATTATTAGTACCCTTAGCAAAAGTTTATTGGAATGTACTACGTACTCGATATTAAGTAGGTACCAATCGTAAAATATTCACATGACATTCCAAGAAATCTTTGAATATTTCTGGTGATTTTCAAAAAACACCAAATAAATAACTATTTAAATATTAAATATTTTATTAAGTTTGTTTAATTATTCAAAATGGCTTTAAGCTTTAGTTTAGTTTAATCATCATCATCATCATCATCATCAACAATAACAACATCATCGTTAACAGTTAACAGTTATCTGAAGACGTCCACTGCTGAACATAGGCCTCCCTCTGGGAGCGCCACTTTAGTTTATTATTGGTTGATTATATGAATTCTTGTTATTAAATAGTTATTGATGGAGAGTTAAAACCTTGGTTCTTCATTTAGCTACTTTGCAACACAGAAAACTTTGTAGCTGTGCTCCACAGTGCTTGTACTTTGTGTGTTCATGTCATAGCAGAATTAATTAAATTTGTGTTTACACTAAAGATTACATGCGCCGCCAATGTTTGAACTGGGGTTAATGTATTATTAAAATGCAGCTGCATCCACCGCACTCGTATTAAAACGTCCATTATTTCGATATTTACAGTTTCAATTCCTGTTAAAGCCTGTTTGTGAGAGTATTGGAGGTTTTATAAAAAAAAAAAAATATATATAAAAAAAAAAGTCGATTTATTGCCGCTACTACAAAAAAATAATGAACTTAAAACTACCAATTATAAATGTACCTAATAAATACACTTATTGTAGGACAATAGGGGTAACTTCAGCATATGCTGTATTCACATATTTGCAAACACAGCGCTGTTTTTCAAATTACCCCTGTGCTTGGACAGATTATCGCCAAGAGGAAAAAAAAACGTAATAAGCGGTTTCGTTAAATACAGAATTCCTATAACAACGAATAATAATAAATATATAAAGTTAACATAAATAATTACCGAGAACAGAATATCTTCCAACCTTCCAACAACAGCTATAAAAATGTGGGGGAAGGGGGGTTCAGGGTGTGTGTGTGTGTGTGTGTGTGTGTGTGTGTGTGTGTGTGTGTGTGTGTGTGTGTGTGTGTGTGTGTGTGTGTGTGTGTGTGTGTGTGTGTGTGTGTGTGTGTGCGTGTGCGTGCGTGTTATCTTTTCGAGTTAAACTTATCTGCAGATTTTGTTTTGTAGGATTATTATTTCAATTTACAAAAACTTCCTGTATATATTATGCTTGTAGATTAAATGGTTTTTTTTTGTGATACACGCGTATTAGAGTCGGGCAAAGCTAACTCTGCAGTGGAGTATTTAGGAACCCCCTAAAACTTTTTCATGTAGCAATCAGTTTTTTATGTCTTTACCTATCATCTTTATAACATGTCGAGCAATTTGAATTTTCTGATTGGTTGTGTTTTATGAAAAGAAGTAATGGTTCAACCAATTAAATGTGTTAAGTTATTTGAAGTATGCACTGTGCTACCATATACAAGACTTTATATTACACCAATTTTATATCACTGCAGAGTTAACTTTGCCAGATTATATAAGCAATTTGCTCGTACATTTACCTAAAATATCAGCATAAAAACATACGATACAAGTGTATCGTACTTTTCTATTTTATGGTATCAGTGCGGTTGGTTCTCTAACTGTTGGCCTCATTA
This sequence comes from Ennomos erosarius, assembly GCA_963580505.1. Lineage (NCBI taxonomy): Eukaryota > Metazoa > Arthropoda > Insecta > Lepidoptera > Geometridae > Ennomos > Ennomos erosarius. The sequence goes on along the minus strand of OY756996.1, from coordinate 7,098,006 downwards.
CTAAGCTCAGAGTCGCACAACGGGCTATGGAGAGAGCAATGCTCGGTGTTTCCCTGCGAGATAAGATCCGTAATGAGGAGATCCGCAGGAGAACTAAAGTGACCGATGTAGCTCTTAGGATTATCAAGTTGAAATGGCAATGGGCAGGCCACATCGCTCGTAGAACTGACAACCGATGGGGAAGAAAGGTTCTCGAGTGGCGACTACGAACTGGAAGACGCAGCGTAGGCCGGCCCCCCACTAGGTGGACCGACGACCTGGTGGAAGCCGCGGGGAGCCGATGGATGCAGGAGGCGAGCAGCCGCTCTAAGTGGCGCTCCCGGAGGGAGGCCTATGTTCAGCAGTGGACGTCTTCAGACTGTTAATGATGATGATGATGAGTGCGGTTGGACGAATGTCCATACATTTTGTATACTTCTTTTATTTTATGGGTTTGAGCGCATTGTTTCTCTTTAGCATAGTAGTAAGCGGAAAAACTCATCAAGTACCTACGAAAAGACGCCAAAGGTTAAAAGGACCAAGGACTAAGCAGTGGAAGGTTTGATGAGTGCTGCATAACAATGAGTTTATGAATAACGACTGATTACTTGCCACGTCTCGAACACAAACAAAACACAAACGCTTTTAAATAGGTTAATGAAGGATACGTAATTTTTTTTATGATAGGTGTGTAGTGACGTGATGTGATTTTATCTCATTTCGGTATTTTTGTTACTCTTTCTCATCATTTTTTTATGAAAATACACTAAAACAAAGATAATAAAAATATAAGATACAACAAAGACAATGGTTTCCAACGTGCGACTATAAAGCCCTGACAGTACAGTGTGCATTATAAAACTAAACAAGTTTCAATAAACTTGCCGCGTGTGTTACGAGCATTACATACAGCCTCATAAACGTGCGAGCAAGTAACAGAAATCGATTTGTTGATGGCAAATAATACACACACACATAAATAGTTTGGTGTTCTTATTTCTTTATAACTGGCACGGTTTCTATTTTGAGTTTCGTACAAGCAGACATATAAACAAAAGAAAAAAGATAAAGTACACACTTTGCTGTGTGAAAGAAAGAGTTAGAATTACCAGTCTTGATCGCAGAACGTTTTCGACAACGGGTGTAAAGACGTTACGTTACCTCATCGTTTCTATTATAATTATTCCATCTATGCAAGCAACATATAATTGCATAAAAAAAATTTTGGTTAACAACGATCAGATAATTTACGAATTAAGATCTTGTGCAACAAAGACAATATAATAAACTATTCTTAGTCGTAATTATTAAATAAAGTATAATGCAGTAACAGGTTAAATACAGTATGGATAATACATCCTTTGTATTCAATATCACAAATTTGGAAGCCGTGTGTGTATCGTAAAAGTGCAGTGCTCTAACGACCTGCTTGGTTTCAAGTTTTAATAGCGCCGCCACACTTTTAGGTCCCAGTTGAAGGATAGAACGAGGTCAGAAACAGAACGCGTGTGTACCAAAGATCGTTTTGTATTCAACTTGACTCTGTACATAATTTACTTAACGTAGAGTTGCCATAAGAAACTGCAGTCTGCGGTTAACATATTAAATTTATCTTCCTAATTCTGTCAGATTATAGGCTGCTACTTTTTGGCTGTTCTTGAGACATTAGAAGCTCAATCATCTTAGTACAATAAATACTTTAGGAAGATTCATTCTGTAATAGTTATAGTAGTACTAATATTACATTTGGTTGATGATATTTATTCCCCCACTAGGTGGACCGACGATTGGGTTAAATCCGTGAGGAGCCAATGGATGTAGGATCAGGTGCTGAAAGTGACGCCCTGAGGGGGACGGTCTATGTTCAGCAATGGACGTCTTCAGACTGTTTATTATAAAAATAACTATAGATCACATCAGGCAATTTATAAAATTAAAAATAGCTGAGCTCATGATTGCCTCTAGAAACTTGTTAATCGTTAACAGTTTTCCAAAGCCCGTGACTCTCAAACCCTAACTTTGTTTACACGGTCAATAGTCAATAGCTGCCAGCAGTGGGTCAGCCTTTTGCATCCGCGCCAAGTCCCTTACAACATGGCAAGTCCGAGAACATAAACTGTCGAATATTGTAGGAATTGATAGTTTGAACCTCTCTAACTAATTAGAAACATGTTTTGGGAATTCGGTGAACAGCACCAGAAATGGGTAACTATTATGTACGTACGTAGGCTGATCTCCAGAAAATGAACGCTTACTATAAATCAGCTTAACAAGTGTATGTTTAAGTTTACTTCTTTTTTTCCAAATGATTCAAATGCTTTCACCCTACTAACAGTCTAAATTTAAATACTTGTACCGCTGTTGTATAGGTACTATTAGGTACACTACGGAGCACAAAAAATATAATGTGGTATACACTTTGAGCGGCTGCTCGCTTCCTGCTTTAAGTACTTATAATAATATTTAGGGTAAATTGGCAAACTCCAAGTTAATCTTCTACTATAATGACAGTGCAGGCCACCGCTTAAACTTACGATAGAATTTGAAATTAGGACAATTAAGATCTAATAGGCGTCATATATGAAACAACTTTGCAAAATTCAACCCTACATACTCCGAAATAGGTGTTGAAATTTGTTTTTGCTCAAACGCTTAGGAACTACCAGTTATGGCATAATGACACATTAACGTTGATTCCAATCCCGACGCTTAGCGTCCATCCAAATACTTACTTCAGTATGCACGAAGCGAGTCCAATCACTTGCATGGAGCGTATAGCTGGAGCTTAAACTCTGCCCTTACACATAGTCAGGCATCATGGACGTAGTCAGGGCAAAGAGGTTTGGGCTGAATCAACCTTTCTGAAAGCGATAGAAATGAATAGGTGATTAAATTTCTCTGTGTTCCGTTATTTTTATTAGTCACTCTTTCTTCTGAACCTACTGTCCAAGAAATACATATTCGTAATATTGAAAGCTAAGTTGTAGACGCGTAGGCGATTAATAAATAGTATTCAGAAAAGTTAATTCATCTAGTTGTAGGTTCATAATATCATGAAATTTGAGAAAAAATTACAATCACAAATAACATTAGCTTTTTCAATAAGCTTAACTTGAACAAAACAAACAAACGTTACTTTTTTCATGTTAAATATTTGTAAATATTAATAACTCTGACCTCAAATCAAACCCTGGTTACACCCACGCCTGGCATTGTCTAATTAAACCGGGATCAGATGTAGCGGTAACACGGTTAGGCTACTCGATGCCGCCGCGTTTTTGGTTACTAGCCAACACGCTCCTTGTTCAAATGATTCGCTTGTTAGCTTTTATGTTTTGTTCGGAACTACTATGACTGCTAATTATGAATCTTTTAGTCCAGTTTGCTGACGTTGAAGGGCTTTTTGACACTCTGGGGTTGAGAGTCAATTGTTTTTAATTCTTTATGCTCTTAAGTACTAAAGCAAAAAGACAACTTGGATTATGTTGCATGCGTACCACTATTAATAATTTACACTTTTTATGTGATGTGGACACTTTGTGTGTGAATGTGTCTGACAGCTTGTATAAAAAAAAAACAGTAGACTCGAGTCGAAAAAATGGTACGGTGCTTATTGCAAGCGTAGCTAATTACTATAATATGTTTGTTTCGTTCTATCGCCACTGACGTAGCAATACGTATGAGCAGTACAATAAATATAATATGGTTTTGATGATCTCTCTATGCTTTAGTACATGCTCTAAATTTTGACTTACATATAATCTGTGATCTATAAGGAAGTGTCTTTCCAAAACAACGTGGGCCCACTTCATGATAATGATAAATGCAAGTACCCATAGATAACGCCGTCAACATGTTTTCGACTGTCCAACGCTGGTCTGATACTCGATACCGTAAATTCCACCAGTCTTTTATGTTGTTTGTGTCTGGAATCTGTAAGCCACTACGTCTGCAGAATATAACGTGTTGTTTTGGTATTTACACTTACATTTTGCTGTTAGACTAACTTGCATTTTTTATGGATACTTTTAAAACACATATGAAGTGTGATAAAGAATTCTCATGGAAACTGAAGACAATCAACAGTCTCCATACCATAACTGGAAATTAAAATTGTATTTACTTATGATTATTTTTTTATCCATAACACTTTTGTTTGAAATGCCATCAATATTCAGCGCATGTTTTGATAACGCATTAGAATCATATTTTGTATTATCACAACTAATGCCTATTTGTATTGTGCAAGTAAAACTAACAAAATCTATTTATGTGCTGACAAACGTGTGGGAAGCACTAACCCTCAGTAAGAGTTTTTAGTCAAAAAAGCTATTTTGAATCCAAGCCACTCACGATGCTACTAATAAAATGTTCATAGCATTTGACAGCTCTAAAGCTATTTGAAAATATTTTATTGATGACACATAAAGTCTATCAGTGCAAAAAATGCTTCGACGCTGTATTAAAATTTTATTGCGAAGGAAAGAGAGATCATAGTCACAGTCAGTAAATTTACGAACGTGAACTAATAAATTGTTAACCCACAGACTATGTGATGATAAAGAAGTATTGGTTGGCTAATGTAAATAGGGAAAAACTGTAGTATTGGCCAATCACTTTTTATGGGATATATTTAACCTATATGGTTATTCAAGCCACTAAAAATCTACACTACGCACCGTTGGACCCATCTAAATATTTTGTGAGTTTTTATGCGACGATAATGGACTTTTAAAAGAGCACAATTATTGTCAATATTAATTCGTAATCTTTGCCGTACCATATTTAAAATAGGATTTATTTCTACTTTACATTTTTGTCCCCTTCATTATCTTCACAAAATCCCGGCTTAAGCATCCACCACCTCAAAAAGTTGTCTGATTTAATTCTCTTTTTTTGTCTCCAGTGGCTGTCGCCGATTGATTTGTGATAACAAATTACCTCTAAGCTGCGGGGTTGTCGCTCATCTAACTTTATCAAGAGATAAATTAACTCCTTTGCCTGCCATCTTGGCTGAAAATAAACCCAATTCATTGAAAAATTGTCTGTAAACAATTCTTAAATCAAAGTTACATTTCTTAAATGCGCAAATAACTAATTTAAAGCAGGATTTCTGTCAAGTTGTAGATTACCATTCACTTTGTTCTAACAGTAAACCGCTATGATGATAATCGCTTGAAGCTATTATTTCGGTAATAGCTTAATTAGACCAGTTCAAAACAGCATTCCATACCCATGTAAATTAACTTTAGATTATACATTCGTACGCTCCCATACGCACAAATTTGATCCTCTGATTAAGCCTCGAGTTACACTAACGAGTTAACATCTTACTCAGTTGTTGCCTCACCAACAAACCCAACTTAATGACTCAATATTGATGCGTGGTTTTGACATTTCCTTGCTTACTGACCCTTTGAAACGGGTCCATGTCAAGAGGTCTTGACTTGACTTGAACACGTAAGACCCACCGGCCCTTTTAGTTGCCAACTTTGAATGGTAACTTAATGTGTTGGTAAAACTTTGTACGTGTGTGATTAATAACTCCTGTGGTAGTTAGAGTGATCATGGTTTTGGTGTTTACAATTATACTACCGGAACTAGATATGTTTGATAGAATTAGCAAGTTAGACAATAGGTGGGTAAGACCGTTTGCAAAAATGACAACCAATGGGGAAGAGAGTTTTCGAGTGGCAATCACGAACTGAAAGACAGCGATTTGGTGATAACCGCGGGGAGCCAATGGCTGCAGGACCTAAGCAGCCACTCAAAGTGACGCTCTTTGGGGAGGCCTCTGTTCAGCAGTGGACCTCTTCAGGCTGTTGATGATGATGATGGTGATATGCATGAAGCTGCATTCTGGGGGGCGATTTTTAAGAAATATGAGTATGACAAGATATTTTTTAACGTGAATTTTGTTTTTTTTCCGGCTTTGTATTTAACTTTGTAAATTATAATATGCATATCTACTCAAAATTGCAGTCGCACACAATTACAATTATTCAAACAATAATTATGCAATTATAAATACTCTTTAAGGTTTCTACCATAGTCGCTGAACAAGTGAAACATTGAAACCCAAATAAATAAATAAACGTGTTGACATTTCACACAGCGCCATCTAGCCCCAAACTAAGCAAAACTTGTACTATGGGAACAAGATAACAGATATAATACTTAGATACTTTTTGTTTTGTAATATTGTCAATACATACATAGAATACAATATAACACCCAGACGCAGAACAAACATCTACTATGTTCATCACACAAATATTTGTCTTGGGTAGGAATCGAACCCACAGCCCTCAGTTCAGAAGGCAGGGCTACTATCAACTGAGCTATCGGGTCCGTCAAATTAACTAATGAACTTCAAAACATGGTTCTAATTGAATTATTATTTTTGATTTACTGAACATTTCTTACAGTTTAAGAAAAGTTAAAAGAAACATCCTACTACAAAGTTACAGTATTTTTTATTTCCTCGCATATAACGTACGGATGTAAATTCACGTCTCCGGAAAACCGATATTCTCGATGGAGGTAATTGAAAGCTTAAAGGAATTTATTTTCAATTTCCTATCAATATGAGGTTTCCTTCTATGAAATGTATATAGGGCATGTTGTCATATTGCTTTCATGTATTAACTCTGATTAGACCAAACGCCTTTGATATTTAATAAACACAAATAAAATAATTAATTAAAGCGTGACGGTAGAGTTATACATGGCACTTATCACTATCGACTTCCTTTCTAATACATAAAAACGAAAGAGAAATATTTATTTTTTGTAACTTTTATACCAAATCTGCTAAACTTATTTGCTTTACATTTTTCACATGAACTGCTCATATTACCGGAATCCAGGAACCGGAATAAAGGATAATTTTTATCCCTGATCCTGGTTCAGTAGTTTCGTTTTTAAACCAATATTACTAGAGTAATATATAGATGATGATATCAAATCTCAGTATTAAATCTCAGTAGTGCCGTTCAAAGGGAGGCCTATGCAGCAGCGGACTTGGTGATGGCGATGGATGGTGATGATGAGTACCAGGAAACGACTATCCACCTCAGTGCTCTTAAGCACTAAAGAACATAACTGGTGTACCCATACCCGAATTACCAAAAGCAAAAGTTTGAATACTAGAGACTTCTCGCTCTGCCATGACAAATAATTAATATGCTATCTCACTTCCTCACGCAGATTCCCATTTACTATATTAACTTCACATTTATTTATGGGACAATACTGTGATAGATTACATGCGCTTATTTTGTCAATATTTCATCCCGACGTAATAAGGGCCCACCCACATTATTCTAGGAATCTTACACAATTACATGTGTGTCTAACCATCACGAAAATAGAGGGAGAGCTGCTAGCCAGTTTGACTAAGATTTTTTGACAGGTTACGGGTATTAATGGAATCTTGTAAAATTTAGTGATTGCCAAAATTATGCCATGATTTCACTGTAATTATTAATGTAATTTTATGATATGACACAGTCTAAGATAAGTAATACTTGCCTAGAAAATACCAATTCACTCACGACTTGACAAGCTCCGGATAATACATTTCGGGAAACAAAGACACTGGTAAATGTTCAATTCCTTCTGTGCTCGGATTATAAATGTTAAGTCGAACCGCTTTGTACGAATCGAAGGAGTACCATTCAAGGTTATGTTTTAATTTATTGTTTAACTAGCTGCGCCCCGCGGTTTCACCCGCGGATTAAAAGTAGCCTATCATCATCTTCACCATCAGCCCATAGATGTCCACTGCTGAACATAAGCCTCCCCACAGCGCCACTTTGAGCGGCTGCTCGCCTCTTGCATCCATCCGCTCCCCGCGGTTATCACCAGGTCGTCGGTCCACCTAGTGAGGGGTCTGCCTACGCTGCACCTTCCGATTCGTGGTTGCCACTCGAGAACCTTGCTTCGGTTTCAACTTTTCTGACAGGTCACCTTCGGCTACAAAGTCGCACTAGCGGGCCGCTTGCGGCCCAGCGAACAGAGCACCGTCGGAAAAAAACAACGCCAATTTTTATGACGGGTCACCTTCGGCTACAAAGTCACTCTCGCGGGCCGCTTGCGGCCCAGCGAACAGAGCACCTTCGAAAAAAAAACCACGCCAACTTTTATGACAGGTCACTATCGGCTACAAAGTCACTCTCGCGGGCCGCTAGCGGCCCAGCGAACAGAGCAACCTCAAAAAAAAAACTCCAACTTTTATGACAGGTCACCTTCGGCTACAGTCACTCTCGCGGGCCGCTTGCGGCCCAGCGAACAGAGCACCCTTGTAAAAAAAAAAGTCAACTTTTATGACAGATCACCTTTGGCTACAAAGTCACTCTCGCGGGCCGCTTGCGGCACAGCGAAAAGAGCACCCGCAAAAAAAAAAAACGCCAACTTTTATGACAGGTCACCTTCGGCTACAAAGTCACACTCGCGGGCCGCTTGCGGCCCAGCGAACAGAGCACCGTCGGAAAAAAAAAACGCCAACTTTTATGACGGGTCACCTTCGGCTACAAAGTCACTCTCGCGGGCCGCTTGCGGCCCAGCGAACAGAGTACCCTCGAAAAAAAAAAACGCCAACTATTATGACAGGTCACCTTCGGCTACAAAGTCACACCCGCGGGCCGCTTGCGGCCCAGCGAACAGAGCACCTTCGAAAAAAAAACCACGCCAATTTTTATGACACCTTTAGCTACTAATAATTGACCTTTGCGGGCAAACAAAGCGAGCTTGAAAATAAAAACTCCAACTTCTACGCACTGGTTACCTACCTTTGCTACATGTTTACTTTTGCGGGATGCTAGAGATAATTTTATCTCCCGCAAGAAACATTCATTTTGCGGGATAGAAATATTTTATTTTTTATTACGTGCTAGAGAGTATAGTGTTATTAAATATCATACAAATTAGTTTAGTAATAGGAAGTTAAGTAATAGGTTATGTTATCCTACAGGAACCATACATTTATCCGGGATGGGGAAAAAATACTTTTAGTATTATGGAGCTGCCTCTGATTTTACTGAATTTCGTCCATTTTAGCTGCGTAATGTCGTAGTTAAGTGATTATGCTATCCCACGGGATTTATTTAAGTGTCCGGAATAATAAATTTTGGTCCGTCAGTACATACTACAGGCATTTTTAAATTAATTTAATCATTTGATGAAAATTCATTGACTACGTTAAGTTTGTAAAGCTTTCCTGCGGGAACGGGTTACGTTTCCGGGATGAAAAGTATCCTATATGTTAATCCAGTATATAAGCTATCTCTATTCCAAATTTCATCCAAATCCGTCTAGCCGTTACGACGTGAAGAGGGAACAAATACACACACACACACACACACACACAAACTTTCGCCTTTATAATATTAGTGTGACTATATCCGTTCGGCAAAAGTTTCATTGCTAAATTTTTACTCTCTACTTTGTGTCAAAGTTGTCAAAGTGTATATTTCTCATAGTAAAAGCATCTCACTTAAATTGAACACCATCTCTTCATCTTTTGCTATTATTAGATTCGCTTCTTTGATTCGGACGTCAATGCGAAAGCAAATAGAGTACACGTAGATAATGGCCGTGAATATTTTACTAGGTTGAATAGGTAAGCGCATTAGCTGATGTCAACCGTTCAGGAAGTTGTTACGGACCGGGATAAGGTTAAAAATTAATGTAAAGGTACAACGTTTACCTGGTACTGTGTTTTAATGGAAGGCAGAGAATGATTTGAATTAGCAAATTATTTTCTTATTGTTTTTCTATGATCATCATCAAATAGTAACTGTCGTTTTTTATTTACAACAGTAACATCACAGCAAACTTTGGTTGCCAAAATAAACCATTGACCATGATTACGAGATTTATTTAAAACGCTCACTGATTAATTAACATAAACCGGTAGATTTAATTAGCGATCATTGATTTACTACCTAGATACTAAACTCAATTGATATTAACATAATTGGATTAAGGATTCAGCAAATACAGGCAGGGGGGCAACCACAACGTCTTATAACATTATTACTTCAATATTACTTCAATCATACATTGACAAATGACATAAAAGTATGAATACTTTAATGTTGCAGAGCTAGAGCAGTAACGTTAAATCGTTCATTCAAATACAACTGTCATGTCATACTTTTACATCATGTTGACACTGACGTGCGACAGTGATAACGGCATATAAAAATGTAGACGTCTCGTTCACACGCAGGAATACTTTATAAGTTCATTGTATGAATTCGAACAATATTATTGTATCCTTGAAATAATAATGCCATGAAGCATGATGGTTTTGTATTTGCTTGTGGTAGCCCATCAGGTAGCTCTATAGGCTACGACGTAACGTGCCTACGATGTAGCGTGCCTGCGATGTAGCATCTACGTAGCTCAATGCTACACTGTAGGAGCATCTACGGATTCGTAGCCGTCAAGTGTGTACTTATCCAAGGCAATATTGGTCTCAAAGTTATACGAGAAGCAGTCTACTTGGTTCATTATTGTAGCCCCTAAACTACGCGTATTTACTGCTTAGGCAACTTGCACTGCTGGTAGAGGCCGATGACCTGATAGAGATCTTACACTTTATACATAAGTATAAAGTATAATAATTTAGATTGTTTTAAATCTTATTTAGGCATTTGATAGTATTGGAAGAGTTTACTGTAATCTTCTACAAAACTTATTGAATGTTCTGTACTGGCGAAATTATGATTACTGTTGAGTCCATATAGTAAGATTCGATCAATATTCAAGTATTAAGTTAAGCCTATTTAAACTAGATGGCGCTAGTGGAAAGATTAGCTCGCGGTGGCGTTTCATTCGTAGCAATTAGGCACATTTTGTTAAAAACATTTTTAAATTGAGATTTCTTGTAGTTAAGAAACCTTATGGTATCTTGAAATAAGGCTTTCATTTCCCGGGTGTTTTAGGCTTGTTGGACCTTTCGCGCCGCGCTCGAACATTTACCAAACTGTCTGATGAGTTGTCATTAGAGGTAGGTCGTACTAGGTAAATCGAGATACTAAGTGACTCTGTGACTGTGACTCGGCCATACCTGTGAATAAATACTAGCAAGTATTTATTACTCGCGGCACAAGTCACGTTTACAGGACGTAGATAATTATGTAATAGGTGTGTCTTTCTCTGGAACGATACTGACGCCTATGTGGAAAAAGGATGCACCTATTACTTTGGAATTGACGGCTGGCACAACATGTCGCTGTCACAGCTCCGGTGAAAAAATACTAGGTTTGTCCCTCTCTAACACGCTACAGATGCCTTCGTGAGAAAAGGATGCACCTATTACTTTAGCACACTCTCATAGACTCGCGCACAAGTCACAGTGTCGCTGCTCCCGGAGGTATTTTGTCGCTGTGACTGACTGTGACTTTCTTTTATCAGTGACTTTTACCTGTGACGATAAATACGCCTCACGCCTCGTTGTCATGCTTCATAAGTTCATATTGCATTCTATGCATATATAGGTTTTTAATTTTTGTTTATTATTATTATAATTGTAATTAATAAAATACAGTAATGTCTTCTAACAACAACAGAAATAATATAAAAAAAGAAAGAAAATACATTCCCACTGTATTTTCCTAATCATTTGCCTTATTTAAACCATGTTTAAATCACAGCGGAAACACTTTATCTCGGTCCTTGCAGACGAAGTGATACTCAATTATGTTTTGGCAAGACTTAGAGCGAAGTCAAGCGTGAAGTCCAAGATACGTTAGAATGGAAGGATGCTTAAGCTTCATGCTTCGCTTGGAAGAGCATGGTGTTAAATCTTAGCTATAGTAATAACAACGGATAATGTAGTAACAACAAGAAGGTGAGTGGCTCGGTGATATTTCTAGCTTTCAATTCAATGCATCACACCAATCACCTCTGCTTGGCCACGCTAATGATTTTAATAGTTACTCGTATATGCGGAATTTTCATACAATTTTGCGCACTTACAAGAATGAAGGAAAAAATAAATAAAACCTTTATGTTTAAGAATCATAAAAATTCTAAGACATTGTGTTGTCTCATCCACCTAATTGTGGTGGATTATGGCCCATATCCTCTCCCTATAGGAGAAGGCTAGAATGCTGTTGCACTTCTGTACTGATTTGAACTTTTATACACAGATTTACATTACCAAGATCAATATTGAACACCTTTTAATTAGAAAATTAGAAGTTTCCGAGGGAAATTACAGGTAATACGCCAATAACTAAAGTAAAATACAGTAAAGATCATATGTGGACAACCATCAGTTATCAAACTTGGTATTATAATGGGAATAAACGATTTTATTACAAAGCGTACCATTTGAGTTAATTTTATTTAAGCAAAGTTTTACCACAGACTGATTATGAAAAGAGTCACGATGAACTGCGAAGAACGTAAAGCAAATAATATCAGTGTTTATAGTATTTGATAACCAAGAGTACTTTTTTGTTCTGTATTTTAGGACTATAACATGGGAATATGTTCAACAGTGGACATCTTCAGGCTGATGATGATGATGATGACGTATCATGTTATGACGTCAAAAATAATTTTGCAAAAAACTCAAATAGAAGATTCCAATAAGATTTTTTAATATTTCTTTCTGCAATAATTATCGCAGAACGGTAAATAAAAGAAAACTCTATAAAGTATTTTTATAGAATCAAAATCATTTTAAGTTAAATAAATGCACATCATGATCTTTTATGTAGATGATATGTATATTTATATTGTATTCTAGGTATGTGTTATCTGGTTCCCATAGTACAAGCTTTGCTTAGTTTGGGGCTAGATGGCGCTGTGTGAAATGTTCACCAATATTTATTTATTATTTATTTATTTATTATATGCAATACATGTTAAAACTCTATTTGACGACGGGACAGATATCAATATCAGTTCTTCGAAAACAATACGGTAAATCGTAATTGAATGTTACCGTCGAAAGAAATTTATCACTGGATTTAGAAAATCCAGCTCCAACGACGTCTGTGGCAAACAAACAAACGGATAATGGACTATTCAACACTTCGAAGTCTTAATTCCATTCAAGGTTTGCGTAAAATTGAATATTTGTAATGAATGAACGATAAATTAAGCGGCTCATTTGACCGAATGAATGGCCTCGTAATAGACTGCCAACTGTCTTCGAGCTCCCACAAAAGAAATGTAGGGAAGGTTTCTTTGTTCTTAGTAAATCGAGTACTGGAGTCGTTTGTCGGTATTATATCACGCTGATTCGACGTTTATGGCCCGACCTGGGCTAACTGGCTGTTAGTCTTCATTCGGATATAGGTAGCTGTTAAAGATTTTTGCGAACGTCCTAAGATAAGCTAGATTAAGGTTTATACTGCAGAACGAGCTTTGGATACGTAAACTTTGAAAGACTCGACTCGTACGTTTTCAGTAATTTTGTTATTGAAAACATAATATGAAATAAATAAATAAATGAAGCTATTATTTTTATTCTTTGGAAATTCATTCTGAATTATCATTAAGTTCATCTACGTTAAACTATTTAATATTTTGATATTTCAATTTAAAACTTAAAATAGTTGAGTTGTATTTTTCTGGTTGGCAACTCTGACAGGCACGACATGAAGAGTCGAACAGTTGAACAGAAAAAGCGTTCAGTCTCTTGATCAATGGGTCGCTAATGAAAAGTATGAATTGAAGAAAGAAGAGAATGAAGAATACCTACACAAACGTTCATGACGGACCTGGTCTTACAATATAGCTTAATAATTATTAGAACATAATCACACAAACAGACCTATTTGTGTCAATACAATAAAATAATCATTAATTCATTTACAAGTCATTAATACAAACTATAAACATATTACTTCTTACAGAAAATAATTACAATTAAAAACAACTCAGCCCTAACTGTACCCGGTGCAAAGGTGCACATTATACTGGCTGCATTGCGACGCTGCATGGTTATAGCCAACCGTTCCACCAGGTACAAGCTGTGGCGCTATGTTACTCACCAAACCCTTGGCCTCAGTGCCCCAATACACACAAATCGTCCAAGCGATATACCCAATACTAAAGTCTTATCACTTATCACTTTTTTATTTCATTGTTGTTCTTGAATGTAAGTTGTAACTGTTGCAACACCACCCGTAATTTTCGTTTTAATTCCTGTCCATACAAAGGTAGCCTGGAAGAAATCGCTTAATGCGATAAGGCCGCCCGTTGTTCTACCATTCTTTTATAAATTTGTATCTGTGTGCATTCTTGTTTATTGGTGTTCAATAAAGTATTATTGTATTGTATTGTATTGTCTTATAACATACTTCTAGTAATGGCCTTTGCATGACAAGCATATTATGGCGCGTCTCATCATCATTCAAATGAAGTTTGTTTAATCCATTACTGTCGATTATTTTTCTTTTGAAACAGATATACGTACGTGGTCGACTGCACCGCAGACAATGCTGGTTGGTGGGTGAGATAACTATGATAAATTGCTTTAACGACGTGCCCTGGCCAATACTGTATCGATTGTTTCGATAAATACTTCATAAATCATATTTCTAGTCCATGTTCCTGCGAATTTGATTAATAACTTAGTGGTCAAGCTAGGGCAAAGACGTCTAGATTTTCTTTAGTAGTCTAGAACAAATGCTGGTAGAAATAATTTTAATGACAGCATAATGGAATTTATTTTACTTACAAATTAATTACATGCTATGAGGTAATTATTTTTTACAACTTACATTATTTAAATCAATTATCTGTGTGAAAGTTGTAAACCAACTAATACTATACTTACACTATAATAAAAAAAAGTTTGTGTGAATCATAAAACGTGGTAAAACAAATATGTTGAAACGTTTGGAAATTAGTTATTAATGTAGATGTTGGTGTCTAATTTGTTATACATACCAGCACAACTGTGTCCCGGTTTGAAGGGCATTGTGAAATTACTGGGCAAACGAGACTTTATGACCTGATTACACAGTCTAGTAATATGATTACTAAACTGTGTGATGTCTCGGGATGACGTGCGCAGTGCAGTGTCACGCGAAACTTTATTATTTTAAAGTTCCGAATGATACTGGAACTGTTATGGCCAGCCGTGTCGCTTAACATCAGGTGAAAGACAAGCTCCTCAAGTCATTCATTCTCATAAAAAAAAAACCCAAAACGGCACGTTCTTTCATCCCAATACTGTTTAAATTCTAGTTTTTCTATTGTTATTGTCTTTTCTTTAAGAACTTGATAAAACGGCACAACTATAGCTGGATTTGGCCAATACCACATTGGCCAAATATAATAACTACTACGATGAATCTGCGTTTGTTAAAGCTATTAAGTTTTAGTCTATATCAATAGCCAGAAGACGTCCGCGGCTGAACATAATTATAGGCTTCATCACTTTGGACGGTTATCATAGAGGTTTACTATAATCACCATTCTTGGCTGGTGGCGTGTAGATCGCCGAATATCGTACCAAGGAGAAGGCTGCTGTGCATTCTTTGGATACTTCCATAGCCGGATTTTACGACAGTCACTGAAAGTGATGGGGTAGCTATATTCTCACACCACCTGCACCACACCGGTTGACCGGCTTTTAATCAAAGTTTAACCCATGACACTGGCAAAAATGGAAAATTTAAAAAAACTTACTAGGTTGGTATAATAGTTTATTAAAGGCCATTATAGTATCTTTATTCTTTAAACTAGTTAAGTACTACAATAACACCTTTGTGCTTACTACTGAATAGTCGAGAGTTGTTTATTTTAATTTTTTTTTTTAATTTGTGGACGTTTCATACAGCGCCATCTAGCCCCAAACTAAGCATAGCTTGTACTATGGGAACCAGATGACTGATACAATACTTATAATTTTTTTGTTTGTAAATACATACATAGAATACAATATAACACCCAGGCGCAGAACAAACATCTATGTTCGTCACACAAATGTTTGTCCTGGGTAGGAATCGAACCCACAGCCCTCAGTTCAGAAGGCAGGGATACTACCAACTGAGCTATCGGGCCCGTCAGTAATAATATAACCACAAACATCTAATACTACTTATACAAATTTAAATGTCTGTGGATATAACTTAATTTATAATATAAAAGCTATAACTATATAAAAGGCTGTCTACATTATGAAAGATTTGAGTAATATATTGAAGAGAGGGATAAAGACCCGTTTACCTTATAAACCAAAACATTTATCTTGAGTTTAATATTTTCCAAGAAGCTACAGGAAGGCATGTCGTTGTAAAGGCTGATTTAAAAGCTAACAGGATCAGGTAGGGTAAGGAAAGGATTAACAGCAAAGCCGATCCTGCCTCGAGCTTCGACAACAACTGAGCAATATCGGATGTTGAATGAAAACGTTAAGAAATCTGCTGGGTGAGCTAAATTTGACAGGCTGTGGTTGTTACTTCTGTATTTTATTACATCTTTTCATACATGAATCATTTAAATAAAAACAATTAAATTGATTTGCTTTTGACCTAGTATGAATGTTAACAGATGGAAAACAGAGAAACCGAAGTCAAGGTTGTGTAAGAGCGTGAATAAAATAATTCAATTTGATAGAGGAGAGTGGAAGAAAACGACTCACTACGCTTAATCACTCTATGACGTAAAAAATCAACTATAAATACACTCTACGTAATTATAGTAGATTTTTTGCATAATAAGTATTTTAAAAAGTTTTGCGTTGACCCAATATGAATGTTGACGGATAAAAGAGAAGAAGTAGACCATAGTTAAGATGGATGTATTGTATAAAGGCGTGAACAGAACGACGTCGGCTGACAGAGGAGAGCGGAAGAAAAAGATATAGCTACTGCGCCGACGACCTCATATGCAGCTATGGATTTTTTAATTTTGCTATCAAAGTTATGTTCAGCTCAGTTTAACCACTACTTTTGAACAAGGATAACAAAAAAATGCAGATGTGAGAAAAATTACAGTTCACTACTTTTAGTAAAACAGAATAGATAGTGTTTTTGAAATAGGAAAAGAAGAATACTACTTTTATTAAGCGCTAATAGTTTTCCTTCTAACCCATAACAAAATACCTCATAATATCTTTTATTTCTTTACAAACTTACGTAAAGATGAAAATAAGGAAAAACTCATTTACTCGGACAATGACAACGCTCCAGACGACAAAAACTAATAAAGGACACATTTAGCTGCGGACATGTTTGGAGTCCTTAATGATTACACACAATAATATCTATACCTAACAGCTAAATGGTATTACAGTCAGAAAAAGTAAACCAACTTAGGCAGTTTCCCGTTACATTAGTAAAGAAATTGTTTTACCAAATTGTCTTTTAATAAATAATTTAATTGTTTTGGCTTACTAACAAGTTAGCCATCTATCATATTTTATAGTAGGTGGTACAACTTTCATACAAAGTTCGTCTAATGTATGTATCGCCAAGCAGTTATACTCTGCGCCTGTGTTCCAGTTAGAAGGGCATTGTAGCTAAGGAAATTACTGGGCAAATATGACTTTATGAACTGATCTCGCAGCCTAGTAACCTAAGGACTAGACTGTGCTGATGTGTGTTGATGTGACATGCTTCACATCCTGTGGACAACTAGTTTGTAGGTCATTTAATAACATAAAAAATCATACAGTTGGTTATCGCTTCTAATAATAATAATATTAATAATAAATAAATAAATAATCCCTATCCCTTCCCTACATATAATAAATGTGTAATTCTGGCGCGCTACGGAACACACACATAATGATGTCAAATCTAATTTATCCCATAGGTTCTATTGTTCAAAAAATATCATAACCGCGATGCAGGACTACAAGGCTTTTTTCCCTTCTCCATACATTTTCTAATTTATCGTATCTAACGCCATCTAGGGACAATAATTTGTAGTTGTTTGTTTGTTTGTTTGTTTGTTTGTTATTCAACAAAACCCTAGATACTGAACTGATTTTCATGCGGGTTGCACTAATATGCTTAGAAATAACCGGCGCACAACATAGGATATATTAAAATACAAATATCATTAAAAATTTTTGAACAAAATTATTAAAATATCATTACGAAACCGGACGGAATTTTATACAACATGGCCGCTTCATGGTGAATTTTTTTGGCTACTGACGGTTAGTTTATGTCACAATAATTTTTTTTATGTGGTACTAGCTACTGCCCGCGGCGTTGCCACGCGTGCACTACATTACTTTTCAGGTTTCGGTTTGGGTAATGGCTTTATTTTTAAAAACTTTTTTTTTTCTTTTTTTTGATTTTCTATCAGCCACACTGAGTTTTCTGCTCGTATAATCACTTCCACGAAGTAAAAATGACATGTCTTAATCATGGATGAAATAATTAATTATAATATTTCCTAAAACAGCGCAGGTACGCTAATTATTATCCTTGATATTCCTGGACCAATTTTGATCAAATCTCCATTCATGGCTACTTAACTATAGAAAAATTTTCGGTGATATTTCGATAAGTATCATCGAACTCATGATTAATTAAAACCTATATTATATTAAAATCTAGGCTTTCAAAACATTTTTACAATAGGGCAAAGTCTGGGGGTCTAGCAAAGATACCAACCGCTAACGCTAACGCCAAACGCTAACTCCAAAACGTACTGAAATGACGTTTCGGAAATCGCTAACTTTTCCGTGGCGAATGTCATTTCGATACATTTTTGGAGTTAGCGTGAGGCGTTAGCGTTAGTGATTGTGATCTTTGCTAGACCCCCAGGGCATTTTACATAACATGTTTCGTACACAGATTAGAGAAAAAAATCTACTTCGTATCATTCCAATGAGTATTATTATACTTCTGTATCATTCAAAGAGTATATAATTTATATGTTACGTAAGAGTATTATTGGCCCACTGCATTAGCCTATGGTGGTAATAGTATGCATTGGCCCTCAGACCTGTGGGCCAAACATAAACGTCATGTAATGCCAAAAATAGGCGTAGCAAGGGTCAAGATTATACTCCCAAGGGTAAAGCTCTAAATATCATGGTTCATGAGATACAGCCTGGTGACAGACGGACAGACAGTCTGACAGACGTCGTCAGTCCGTTTTGGGTACGGAACCCTATTACTAAGGCTTCGCTGTCCGTCTGTCCGTCTGTCACCATCAGGCTGTATCTCATGAACCGTGATAGTTAGACCGCTGAAATCTTCACAGATGATAAATATATTTTTGTGGCCGCTATTACAAAAAATACAGAATAAAATAAGTATTTAACCCTTTAAATACTTATTTTATTCTGTACTTTAGTATATTTTCTCTGTCTCATACATCAAACGTTTTTTTGCTAGTTTTTATAGATAATGATACGGAACCCTTCGTGCGCGAGCCCAACTCGCACTTGGCCGGTTATTTCTCTAATCTGCGGGCACTAAGTATAATTAACATGTTTGTATCTTGAATGCAATCGATTCATACTACTTACATATTATTTGATGGTATATCTATTTTACTCCAAAAACCCCAAACAACCTGCAAGGGCTTAAATAGAAAAACTAATAATGGTTAATCAAATCTAATAAATTGTAAAATTTCATTCCACTGTTTAATGCATATTTATTACAACTTGTTCATGGCCTTACACACGTTTTTTTTCTTTAATCTGTGCCTCCAGATGGACTTTACGTGAAACATGTGAAATATTCAATAACAACACGACGAAAAATTACTATACTTAACACTGGCTAAATGACTATGACTATGACTGGTTAACACTATGCGTGGAGCCATAATACAACATAAAAAAAATTACTGTGACACAAACTAACCGTCAGTAGCCAAAAAAATTCACCATGAAGCGGCCATGTTGTATAAAATTCCGTCCGGTTTCGTAATGATATTTAATAATTTAGACCGAAAATTTTTAATGATATTTGTATTTTAATATATCCTATGTTGTGCGCTGGTTATTTCTAAGCATATTAGTGCAACCCGCATGAAAATTAGTTCAGTATCTAGGGATTTGTTCAATAACAAACAAACAAACAAACAAACAGCTACAAATTATTGTCCCTAGATGGCGTTAGATACGATAAATTAGAAAATGTATGGAGAAGGGCAAAAAGTCTTGTAGTCCTGCATCGCGGTTACGATATTTTTTGAACAATAGAACCTATGGGATAAATTAGATTTGACATCATTATGTGTGTGTTCCGTAGCGCATCAGAATTACACATTTATTATATGTAGGGATTATGGCTCCACACAGTGTATTTAGCCAGTGTTAAGTATAGTAATTTTTCGTCGTGTTGTTATTGAATATTTCACATGTTTCACGTAAAGTCCATCTGGAGGCACAGATTAAAGAAAAAAAAAAACGTGTGTAAGGCCATGAACAAAGAGTAATAGGAGTTAATTTCGGTAGTAAATATGCATTAAACAGTGGAATGAAATTTTACAATTTATTAGATTTGATTAACAATTATTAGTTTTTCTATTTAAGCCCTTGCAGGTTGTTTGGGGTTTTCGGAGTAAAATAGATATACCATCAAATAATATGTAAGTAGTATGAATCGATTGCATTTAAGATACAAACATGTTAATTATACTTAAGTGCCCGCAGATTAGAGAAATAACGGGCCAAGGGCGAGTTGGGCTCGCGCACGAAGGGTTCCGTATCATTATCTATAAAAACTAGCAAAAAAACGTTTGATGTATGAGAGAGAAAAAATACTAAAATACAGAATAAAATAAGTATTTAAGGGGTTAAATACTTATTTTATTCTGTATTTTTTGTAATAGCGGCAACAAAAATATATTTATCATCTGTGAAGATTTCAGCTGTCTAACTATCACGGTTCATGAGATACAGCCTGATGGTGACAGACGGACAGACGGACAGCGGAGCCTTAGTAATAGAGTTCCGTACCCAAAACGGACTGACGACGTCTGTCAGGCTGTCTGTCCTTCTGTCCGTCTGTCACCAGGCTGTATCTCATGAACCGTGATAGTTAGAGCTTTACCCTTGGGAGTATAATCTTGACCCTTGCTACGCCTATTTTTGGCATTACATGACGTTTATGTTTGGCCCACAGGTCTGAGGGCCAATGCATACTATTACCACCATAGGCTAATGCAGTGGGCCAATGATACTCTTACGTTACGTATAAATTATATACTCTTTGAATGATACAGAAGTATAATAATACTCTTTGGAATGATACGAAGTAGATTTTTTCTCTAATCTGTGTACGAAACATGTTATGTAAAATGCCCTGGGGGTCTAGCAAAGATCACAATCACTAACGCTAACGCCTCACGCTAACTCCAAAAATGTATCGAAATGACATTCGCTACGGAAAAGTTAGCGATTTCCGAAACGTCATTTCAGTACATTTTGAAGTTAGTATTTGGCGTTAACGTTAGCGGTTGGTATCTTTGCTAGACTTTGCCCTATTGTAAAAATGTTTTGAAAGCCTAGATTTTAATTTAATATAGGTTTTAATTAATCATGAGTTCGATGATACTTATCGAAATATCATCGAAAATTCTATATTTAAGTAGCCATGAGTGGAGATTTCATCAAAATTGGTCCAGGAATATCAAGAATAATAATTAGCGTACCTACGCTGTTTTGGAAAATATTATAATTAATTATTTCATCCATGATTAAGACATGTCATTTTTACTTCGTGGAATTGATTATACGAGCAGAAAACTCAGTGTGGCTGATAGAAAATCAGTTTTTAAAAATAAAGCCATTACCCAATCCGAAACCTGAAAAGTAATGTAGTCCACGCGTGGCAACGCCGCGGGCAGTAGCTAGTAATAAATATGTGTGGACATTTCACACAGCACCATCTAGCCCCAAACTAAGCAGTTAGTTTGTACTATGGGAACTACATAACTGATACAATACTTATATACTTTTTTGTTTGTAAATACATACATACAATACAATATAACACCCAGATGCAGCACAAACATCTATGTTCATCACACAAATGTTTGTCACGGGTAGGAATCGAACCCCCAGCCCTTAGTTCAGAAGGGATACTACCAACTGAGCTATCGGGCCCGTCTATAAAAACAAATCAAATAATGTTTTTTACTTTTAAAAGTAAATGCCAGTTTATAATTATGTCTATAAAATCAGCCTAGCAATAATTTTACCATAAAACAAAATTATTATCTTCAAATAATAGCAGTAACGGCGCAAAGAAACAACATTTCTAAAGAATATTAGAGCTATACAGACTGATTTTATGAATAATATTGTTTCATTATTATTAGAAAGTAATTTGCCGGCTGCTTACCCAAAGCTCAAGATAAATTGTTTGCTCATAAAGCACTGATAATAAATAAGCAATTCCTCAGTAGTAATTCGCATAAAACTAATGGTTTGAAAACGTGACAACTGAAGCGAGAACTTGCGATAAAAGTAATCAAAGTGTCGTTAAAATTATTTTAGTACGCCTTCATTTCGGTGAACAATCCGACCAAGTACCTATGGGGGATATAATGACTTATTAAAAATCTATAAGGAAATGTACATGATAATTATATCCTAATATACCACAACAAATTCATTTACATTTAAATACCATGTTCATTTAGATAATTTTGATATTTTTGAAGTAATTTAATAAATAGGTTGATTTATTTACAAATAATACACTGTCGACTCAATTATATTTTAGTATCCCTATATTCAGAATATTATTTTAAATCTGAACATTTGTGACAGGTCACTATTATAGTAAATAGGGTATTTTAATTATTAGCGTGTCTTTCTATATAAATTGCCATCACTCACGATTTAAATAAGTGTATAGGAATTTAGTAAATTTAGTAATTTATTTATTTAAGAGCCATTTAAAATTGGTTTTTGAATTTGGGCCTTAGTGTTTATGGTTGGATACGATTACATCTTACTCTACATTGTATTAGATAAAAGCATCAAATGCTTTCAGTGAAAATAAAAAGGTCACCTTTATATAGTTTGTGTTACTGTTTTAGTAGGAATGTAATAAATACAAAGTCACATTGAAGAATTCAATTCCAAAAGTTTTGAGATAAAACTCATTTTGAAAACGATTTCTATGAATGAAAAAGTTGAAAAATTTAAGGCAAAGGTTACCCAGCTTTAAGTTTAATCTCACCGGGCATTTATATTCATAGTAAAAGCCGTCGCTTTACGCGCGAGTTAAATTTGTAAACAGTCGTAAATCGCCAGCCGTGTGTATCGAAGATCGGAGCGAACGTCAAATATTTGTTTCATTTTTTCGCTTTCGCGAAACAGTTTTCAAATTTATGACACTCGACTCGTCTAGTGCCCTGGCCCAAGGGGCTTAACCTGAAATGGACGCGGCCGCCGACGAGGAAAATATATTTCCAAGTTTACTGGTCCATAAATAACGGGAGAGTGACAGGGTGATGATAAACTCTCGAGCGAGAGTTCATCTCACGTCGCTTTCTGAATATTGAACGAGCGTTAAGCTAGTTGTAATTTTTCCGGCGTAAATTAACGTTTCGTAGAGTTTACCTCCACTTATATGGAGCTCGCTGAAAACTGTGAATGAGTTCCAATTCCAATGTACAACCATTGTGCTATGATTTGGTTGTATTAAAGAATAACTGAAATGACTATAGACTTTTAGAGAAACGAAAATATTTTATGTCTGTGGTAAGCCTATGCTACTTTTACTAATAATAAAAAGGCGAAAGTCATGCAGAACTGATTACGATTAAATGTTATAACTATGTAGATAGCTTAAACGCTAGATTAACACATATGATACTTTTATCCGCGGAGCGCAACTAGTTACTAATAATGTCAGAAAACTCGTGTTAGGCTCGGTGTCAGGCATTAGGAAGGGTCTATTATCTCGTACAAGATGATTATGATGTTTATGAATAACCAGCTATAACTTCCCTAACTCACTGTAGGCGGGTACTTAGTTGAGTAAGAAAGGGACACTAAAAGGTATTTGAACCTGCAAACAAAAGATAGTCTTACTTTGCAGCAGTTACATTGTTGTCGATACGAAGTATTACAATTCGATACTATTTTACAGCTTTCCAAACAAGCAAAGTCCATTGGAAATCTGCACTAAATACTATTATCTAGTTCCACTCAGCGTTCTTTGTTTACACTGCAATTGCAATAGTTGTACTTACAGTTACTCTATTCCATGTTTTGTATAAAAGGTAATTTTAATTTAGTGAACAGCCATTTTCTGGAATTGTGTAGATTTTACTACTGTACCAGTGTCGCTTGCCCAATAATCCACATGCCCCGCCCTGCCTGGTTAGTGACTATTCACTAACACTTCAATAATACACAATAATACACCGGGAGCACTCACGCTCACTAAAAAGCTTCTTCTTGCGGTGGCATCGTGCGTCGGGTCGTCCTCTTCCCTCAAAAATGGTTGAGGAGGGCGATGGCTGGCGCATGCATCAAGCTCGTGAACGGGCGCTGCTTGCGGGAGCTGGTCTGCTCGCGGTGTACGCACAAATTGAAAACAATTAAAAAAAAAAAAAAAAAAAATAGGTTAAGTAGTTATTTAATTGTCCTCTCGTGTATGATATAATTATGTTCAATAACAAAAAAAAAATAACAATAAATGATAAATTAACAAAGAGCACAGACCCAGGTGTCTGTGGTAAAGCAGATTTAATAAAAAAAAAATACATAATTAAAACAACCCACAACTATTTACTTATATTACTACTGTTCACTTATTTATTAAAACTCAGTGCAAGTTTCGTTGTTACACAATGTCTTCCTAATGGTGACTTTAATTGCACTTTACGTTATCTTCTTTTAACACGCCTCGATCTGTGCACTGCATGAGTTTTTTTGTTTTACAGTAATAAATCAAATACAGTCATATCGCATGCTTCTTTGAAAAACAGCCATGTCTTATCGCTCTGTAGTATGGCGGAAAAGGTTGGCCTTAAATCCGTATGGTTCAGCGTCAATTTAGTACAATCACCATACTCGGAGTACCTCCTACCAATAATTAATACAATAAAGGGAATGCAGTGTTAAGTATATCTATACATAAATAAATAAATAAATATAAATATGTGTGGACATTTCACATAGCGCCATCTAGCCCCAAACTAAGCATAGCTTGTACTATGGGAACTAGATAACTGATACAATACTTATATATACTTTTTTGTTTGTAAATACATACATAGAATACAATATAACACCCAGCGTTACATTGCCTGTTTCATTGGGCAATGGGGCGTTTCACACCACGAGTGGTTCGCACCGCGGTGTGAATCGCCTAAGTGCCCTAAATGCTTCAAAATATCAAGAATTACAATTCTTCTACACCTGTCAAATAATATTTAGTTTAGACTCTACCACATAGGTTTATAGATTTATTCTAATAATTGCATTACAACCGAATAGATAATACTCAGTGTTATTATCTTGTTTTGTTGTTGCCCACTTCAAACTCAATACCGAGAAAAAAAACATTAAATTATTAAACTTCTGCTACATAATGTTTAGTGATTTTGTGTTAAGATGCGCATCTGTTTCTTTTTATATTATATGCTATAGTCGTAGAGAACAATACAAAAAGGTCCGAATTCACTAACAACCTGAGTAAGGAGAAAGTTTTAATTACATGGAAGTAAGTCTAAAGGTAAAGTGGTTTGCGCAGTGTAACTTGGACAAGAAAATGCTGATTGACTTGACTAATTCTGTTGAGGGGTTTGTGTTTTCAAGTAAAGGTTAAAAGTTCGATACTGGATTTCATTTATACTATTATCGATAATGTTCAGAAATAAATAAATAAAATATGTGTAACATGACGCACACAACATGAAGCACACAAATCGTTGCATCATTTATTTACATAACTAAACTATCAACTGTTACACTATTATATAATAATACAAGGTGACCTTGAATTGATGTTATCCCGAAAGGGGGTAAATCTACACCCCAAGGTAGACAATGTTTCTTCTACGACTTTACTAAACTAATAGTTTTTCATTAAAGAAATGCCATGTAAAGTTTACGTTCGAAAATAGCCTTAGCACGCTGGGTGTTTGAACTTCGTCCGTGACCGAGTGCACATAAATGAGCTTAACGACCTGTGTTTAGAAATGAATTTATAGTATCTTGTTAACTCTCGTGGTGCGATCGCACGTGCAATTTTGCGAGTGGATTTATTTTTTACCATGGAAGTTTGGAAACACCCAGTTTTAAGTAAGGCTATCACAACTTGTAAGGTATCATGGTCCCAGTCCTCCCATTTCGGGATAACATATCAATTCAAGGTCACCTTGTATAACCTAATTTTACAATCCTCTACCAATATAAACAGGCAACATGCCTAAAATACTGGAGGCTTTGACACGTAGAATGGCAGTGCCTAACCTTTGGGCCACTATGGGGCACTGGGCCACACACAAAACCAGGCACTTTGGTCTCTCTGCGGCTGGCCCCATCTTCTTTGAACTCCAATAGAGTTATTCATTATTAAAGTATTATACAAATTCCTCGTCGACTACATATAACTTATAATACTAGCATAATAAAGTACAACATAATACCCGCACTAAAAGGCATCAAGCGAATTTACACTAACCGCGATATTGGCGAGTCTATAGGAGTCGACGCACACCAAAATAGAAATGTAACAAAGTTTATGAGCGCTGGCCACAGGTGCGCCAAAAACGATAAATTTCTAAGTAAATAACGAGTGCATTTATTAACGTTATTAAGTTAGTAACAGCTAGTGGCAGCAACAAATTAAGTTTTACTGCTGTTTTCATTTATTGAAGTTAAGTTTGTTGCTACCAATCAAAAATGAACTGCTTTTAGTAAAATACAATAAGAAACCTATGTATTGTTGTACAAAATTTAAATATTAATTTTTATCTACATCTAATTAAATTTTAGTGTAACTAGACGTTCTAATGTTGAAAACATTCGATTAATCGAAAGTCAGTATGAAAACTTAATTCAAATATTAAAACAATTAGTTTCCCAGAGTTTGCGATCATATTTGCAGATACTTTAAAATACGTGATATTATGAATTCATTTTGACCAAAACTTTGTATTTCAAATTCCAGTGTATTTAATAGCTCAATAATTTCGTAATTTTGAGTGCAAATCAAACCAACTGACTCGAACAAAGGATAAAACAAAGACGTCAGTATACATTTTCTTTACTCGCTCTGTTTCACAGCACTCGTGCTAATATTTTCCGTTTCGTTAACTCAAAGTTCTTAAACCCCCAAGTACCTACGTGTAGGGTACTAAAAGCACACAGTTCTATGTCGCCGTTAAGACTGCTGTGTTACGAGCTCAAAGCAGCTGCGCGAAATTCACACTTTCGTAAGAAATACAGCGTCTTATTAGACGTTGTATTGCTCGGATTTTGTTACGCTCCGCCAATAGGCCGCGTGGGTAAGGAGCGTAAGTAATTGCCTTTTACTGGCTGTGAATAATTCACACATATGAATAGTAACTTTTTATGAACCAACACAATGGGTTCTACTGGATTTTGTAAACAAGCTCTAACAAACACTCACATTTGTTACGTGAACAAAACTTTAACACGTTCCTTATGAAAATATAATAGAAAATTTATGTTTTATGAGTGTGGAGGGTATGTCACCACATGAGGAAAAGCATGTAATTTTAATTTCTTGCTATTTCTAACATAAATCGTGCCTCAAAACAAAAAAGAACGTTTATATTCAGAATGCAGATTAAATATAGCAGTAATACTGTGAGTTATTACTTCTGTAACTAACAGTTAATATAGTATTTCAACAACGTTATTGAATCCATGACACACATTCAAGCAAAATTATTTATTGGAAAACTTAGTTTAGTTCGAAGCAACTATCTGAACAAGTTAGTTGTGCTACTGCCGTGTGTTGTGTGCAGTGCGAATGCAAGCGTGTATTACAGGGAAATTAAATATCACTGAAGCTCTCACTAAAAAGAGTTTAACTAGTACTCAACTACCAAGTGTCGCGTGCAAAAATGGAGGTAACCACATTATCATTAAGAAATATATTATATTTGTGTTGCATTTTATCTTAACAAGGATTATATTTACTGGTGAATGAAATAGGTAATGTTCCTTTTTTTAAAATGTGGAGCAATATATTCATTAAATAAAACTATAACATAGACTCTGGCAATAACCGCTACATCTATGGCAGAAGCTTTTGCGAATGCTTTAGTAAGATTTCATAGCTCTGATAACATTGTAAAGTATTTATCAATTTTGATACCGAGTAACAAGTAATCATAAAAATAATCATTCTCGTCCTATAACTATAGAGACTAATTACGCTTGAGAAATATTAAAATTCGATTACATGTAGTGCTATATTAGTTTATTTTATGCAAATATGCAGATTTTTTTAAAATGTTGCTAATCTTACCAGGCAGTGATTCTACAATTAGCCGTTCAAGTTCAGGAAAGAATATGTATTAGCTAACTGTTACTGTGCGTTTGTAAGTGTTTAACATCGTGAACAAATGTTCATGAATCAAAAACGTTCAGGATGAATATGAATTTGATTTTAGGATTTATTTTGAGATTTTGACTACACTGTTTACTCCCCTTATGGGAAAAAGCCCGCATTAAATTTATACTCACCAGTGGGAACGTAATCGGCCGATGACGACGATGCCAAAATACTAAAAAAACATGTCGCAAATCGGACTTACATTTGTGTAGGATTTCGATCAATTAATTCAATATTATTCTACTTTATCCTTAATGAGACGGATTGGTGTTGAAGCCAGAAAAAATGTCAAGAACAAGGATCAAAGTTTCCCCGATAAAAGATGAAACGGACTTAATAATTTGGTTGGCAGCCGGTATCTTTGAAGTTGATTATGCTATGTTTACTCAAAAATTGTTTAAGTCCTCGCGTTTGACTTCCAATAAATTGGATATTAAAATGAAAGTAAATATTAACGGGGACATTTTATGGAGGGCTATCCTTATTTATCGGTTTGAGTTTGAATATAATAATTTTATTAGGTGCTATAATTATGGGTCGTGATCTTTTACGATCAATGTTTCTAGATTAACTGTTTTTAAACTGATACGAAACATAGACATCTAATACTGTATAGTATTACGAAACCACTCTTTACATAAAGAAATTCAAAAGTAGAATTTCGTTTTCCTATCTTATTTGAATAAGCTAGAAGGTACCATGAGGTATATAATACTAGTAGCTAAAAACTATTATAATATCTGTGGTAATACATATAACTTCCTTGGCTACCATATACTTGATTTTTTTCTCTCCTAAGCCTGTGGAATATTTTATCTAAAGTTACAGCTAACCCAAAAAATTCACATTATTAAATGGATCAATAAGTAAAATATGCACCATACCCTTGGACTTGATTTTCTAAATACCTGTATTTTTACTGGTCGACCAATAACGTGACTATGTCGTTACCCTAATGTTAAGCAACACGGCTGCCCATAACATTTGCTGTATCAGTCGGAACTCATATAAAGTTTCACGTGACACTGTACTGACTGTAGCACTGGTGTACATGCACTGTAGTTCTAGGAGTATTCAGTAATTTCAGTAAAGCTAGAGTGCCCTTCAAACCATACATAGTAGTCCTAGCACACCACTAATTGGCGGCAGGATAACTGGCAAAGCGTGAGGACTTTTCGGCAAAGTTCGCTATAGATATAGACCTAGAGCGAACTTTTCCGAAAAGTCCTACCACCCACTCTTATTTTGGGCAGTCGAGGATGTTTACAACAATACCATTCATTTGCAAAGTGCAAAGGAAAACGCACGGTCCACTGCACGTTTTAGCTTTTTGGCGCGCTTCCAAATGCTCAACGGCAGTTCTCACTGCAATTTCTATGGT
This sequence comes from Ennomos erosarius, assembly GCA_963580505.1. Taxonomy (NCBI): domain Eukaryota; kingdom Metazoa; phylum Arthropoda; class Insecta; order Lepidoptera; family Geometridae; genus Ennomos; species Ennomos erosarius. The sequence goes on along the minus strand of OY756996.1, from coordinate 7,068,138 downwards.
ATCATATCTGGGACTTGGAAAAATGTTTGACGAATGGCCTTTATCATACTTGAAGTGAACGTGAAACGTTAATGGTTGTGATTTTGCTTACGCTTTTGTATTTTAAAATAGAGAATTAAGTTTCAAGCTATTTTCAAAATATCTTCATTAAAGCATAATAATAGCAGATATTCTATTAATAAAAACCGTTCACAATACATGTAATTAGACCCAAGTCTACAACAGTCAGAGCCCTATCAGCGCAAAAATATGCGTAGGTGCAAGGTTTCCTCGTCGAAATCGTATACTTTTTCTTGGTTTCTAATATAATCGTCTCTCAATCTCTTTTAGAACCACAGTGAAACCTGAGATAAGTTATTTATTTATTTAAAAGTCATTCTCCTGGTGCATATTTATAATTATTAATTGTTTTTTTTTTGGAGTTTTCTTTCCTACGGTTGAATATGTACATCTCGTTACTCGGCGCAAACACAAGTATTATTGCTAACTAGTGATATTGGGCACCCAAGATACAGGGCTTAGCCTAGTTTGGGGCCCGTTGTAACTCAGTAGCAGTCAATCTTTTAATTGATATTGTACGTACATTTAATTATGATTCTTTGTAATGTAAATGTTTCTGGAAATAAATTTTTCTTATTCTATTCTTATTCTATATTTAAGCAAAACAATAGACACTTTATTAATAAGAATCTTAAAGCAAATTGATCATTCAAATCAATTTGCATCAATAATGTAATAATAGATTCTTTTCCATTGTGAATTCATATTTGTTATGAATATTCAATAAACAAACAAGATGAAGGGATAACGTATGACTTTTCAAAAGAGATACAACATGTGTTACGTCTTATTTAATAACAGCAAACGCAAAAACGTAGCGTCGATGCCTCACTCGGATTTATCTCTCCCGTTTTACAAGATTACCGAAAACGACATTGACGAATTGACTCTTCTGTTCACTTGTCCTTCTTCAACCTGTATAACATCATGCTTTTGTCTCGTTCTAACGGGCCCGTAATTAGAGTACCTGCATTTATTCAGGTCGCCGGCGGGATAGTGTGGAGACTATCTAGACACGACGTTAATGCTGTTAGATTGATGGATGGGGGATAAAAGATCGTGGTATTTAATTGGTAAGACTTTTAATCTGCGATCTGTTGATGAAGTCATGATTGGAGGTTTGAGATTTCATTAGATTTATCGATAGAAAGGATTACTTAGGGCTATTACTTGAATAATATTATACAGGGCCGATAGATAGATAGATAAACTCTTTATTGAAAACATCATTTGAGGATTTGAACCTATGTTCGTTGTTTTCTACCACGCTACCACTAAGCCACACTTCCCTGAATGTCTCTATAGGGAGTTGGACAGAAAAGGAAATGACGCATATTTCATCCCCTGCACGCATAAAACTAGTTTTATGAATAGGTGCACCTCCGCAAAGTCCCACATTGGATTGAAATCGAAATCCACCACTATTTTTCAAATATAATTCAAACTACGGCATTGACCTTCTCTCGTCCTTGTCGACATCAGCTGAACATTGCAAAGGCCACGCAGCTTTTAGTAATACCCGGATACGGAAAACTAAAAAAGCTATCAATGAAAAAAGTAAGTGTCCTAAATAACGCTTGTTGCGAATTGAAGTCACGTCGGCAGACGTCCACGACACGACGCTCACATAAATAACACTAATGATATCCGATTGTGTTCGGGTGCAGGGAAAAAACGGATAAAGCCTGAATTTTTCGACACAACAATGTACAACGTTGCGTCAACAAAATATTATGTTTACACACGTTTGTTTCTGTTTCAGCTGACGTGACAGGCTTTGTGAGACACGCGTTGTTTGTTTCTATGTTATAAACACAATAATTGTTTGTTTGTCTGGACCGAGTTTAGTGATGTTCTCTCTGAAAACGTTTTGTATTAACACGAATTTATATTAGTTTCCATTTTATTTTAATGAGCAAACGTGAAATTGAATCCATAATAGTGTCCAATTACGTACGTTATTTTTGATGGCTTAAATATGAATAATGCTCTTTGTTGTCTGTCTGTTTTACTTGGAAATGTTAAAATGATGCCGAATAGATTTAGATTTGTGTTTTATTCTGAGTGATTATATATGGTTGCAAGTAGTCATGATGAAGATTACAAGGAACTCTTATAAGTTAGTCATAACCTGTCCGTCTGAATCCTTTAGTATAAAGCCTTATAACTTCTAAAGTTATAGAAAATTCATACATGACATTTGCATAACTAATGGTAGCATGCAAAAATCATATTTATGAAGGAAAAAGAAACACACTTCAAAATGAAAAAATGCATTTCTTTATTGCATCAGGCCAAGAAATTTACGTAATAACATTCACACTCCCCTACAAATATCACAACCACTATGTATTACCTTCTCGAACTTTTATAACGTCTGCCTTGATGGTTTTAAAAAATCACCGGTTTCTGGCACCATTTTAAATAAACCCGGCTTATATTTCTTTTGTTAAATATAAAACCCCGAGCCAAGGTTCCTTCCTGAAGTTTCTTGTGGCACTATAAATTCATGGAGGATTCCAGTATTCAGAGTCAGTAGTCTCAGATTTTTGCTTATACCCGCAGTACAGATTAATTAGTAAGAGGGACAGTCAGTTATTTTTAACCTAGTCATAAAATATGTGTATCTTCTTACATATTCCATCAAAAGAATTCGAATAACCTTTTGGCGGAATGACAGAATAAGCAAGTTTTTGAACCAATGCGATAAGAGTAGGTATTTCTAAGATCAATATAATTAAAAGCAAAGTGATAATATATCAACAATCAAGTCAGTACGTGTTAATTATATAGAGAAATAATTAGTTAAAGTTAATTAAGGCTCTACTGTCAAAGACTGTGATACTGACATGCTCGAATCAGAGATACGGGAGACGCAAAAAAGTTTTTCTGCACTTAAGTTTTTTGTGTGCCGGTTACTTCAGTGCAAAAGTCAAGTTCTGAATGTGGCAGCTCCGTAGGTTCAGTGGGCTAGATTTCCATATATTTTTAACACTTTAATGATTTTGCTAAAGTTACAAACTATATTTCAAAAACGCACCTTATTGCTTCGTCCAAACACTTTTTTAATAGATCTATGAAGTTCGTCAATAGTAAAATTATATAGGTATACCAAAATAGTAGCGTAATTGGGGATAGCACGACACACGAATACATCATTATAGTTCACAGAATGTTGTACCCTGAATTGTCCAATATTTTAACAGCACAATACGTCAAATAAGCCGGATAATGACGTCACGGTATCGTCGCGAATACAAATGATTTATCGCGCGGTGGCTGTACCAACGTGACGTCGTTGATTTATTGATGAGCGTGATTGTACCATAACTAGCCGTAATAACCCATCGGAAAGCAACGCGCGATGCGACGCTCGAATGGGATTAAAAACCCATTATAGTAAAATTTACTATGGACCATGATTATGTAAATCGGTTTTCTTTAAGTTCATTAGTATAGGTATATATTATTATAGGTATATATTATTTTACTAGGTGGTAGGGCTTTTTTGCAAAGTTCGTCTAGGTAGGTACCACCGCTTTGCCAGTTATTCTGCCGCCAAGCAGTAGTGTGTAAGCACTACTGTGTTCCGGTTTGAAGGGCATTGTAGCTAGTGAAATTACTGGGCAAATGAGACTTTATGACCTGATTACACAGTGTAGTATTCTGATTACTAGACTGTGTGATGTCTCAGGATGACGTGCGCAGTGCAGTGTCACGCGAAACTTTATTATTTTAAGTTCCGAGTGACACTGCAACTGTTATGGGCGGCCGTATTGCTTAACATCAGGTGAACGACCAGCTCGTCACGTCATTCATTCCCATTAAAAAAAAAGGTTTAACGATTCGCACCTATAGAAGTCTATGGTTCATCAGATTATTACAAAATCTCTATAATATCCATCTTATCTTAGCTATTTGTAGGTTAAAAAAAATACTTTTATTCAACGTAACCCATAACAGCTGATTATGATGTAATGACCCATTATTAGCTACAACGATTACTATTTCACGAGTGAAACTTCTCATCAGCGAGTTATAACTTAAGAAATACGTTTAATCCCCTCTTGTCCGTATAAAAGTGCCATGTAAATGAGCCGCGGCCGGGCGGGCGGCAATAATATCTTCTGCTGTGGAAATCCTCGGGTTGCGGACACAACTCGTAATAAGTGTTCGCCGTCATTTATGGACATCTGTAACACCAAGGGCGCAGAGAATGCCCTTAAGGACTGTATTGCACCCTTTTGATGGACTCCGTAAATAAAAACCGCAGAATGTGTTATGTTACGATGCAAATGGCTGTACAATAAAAAAGAACACTATGCAAACAAGAGGAAACTGCCACTTTTTGATGTCAAACACACTTTATCTCTGCTATAAAAAATATCACAACAACACAACATCATTTACAAACTCTACATCGATATTTCCCGTGGCTCTAAGTATCGCACTCCCCTCTAATTACACATTTCCGGTACGGTGAGTGAACACAATCTCTGACGGGATGTTTGCGTACCTTGAAAAATACTCTACCACATGACAAATCGGTACAAGTGTTGAAAAAATACTGCATGTGTATAAAATGTTGGGGCATAGCAGGCCGTTACTACACACGCAAGCAATCTTACGTGAAAGCGCGCGTGATTATATCTCCCTTTTAAGGGCGTGATTTATCAAGTGACACTCATTTTATACGACTACAGACTAAATAATATAACTATTAGTGTAGTTATGGCTTAATTATTCTGATACCACTAACCACTTGAATACAACGAGAAACGATACTTTTTTCTATTTTTTTATAAGAGTACTTTATTATTTGTCAATTTTTCTTTGTATTTACCCTTAATTTTGTGTAAATACAGTTATTATAAAAATTACGCAGCGTAGCCCAGCACGCCCACTAGGTGGACCGACGACTTGGCAAAACCGTATTGGAAGCCATTGGATCAAAAGGCAAGCAGCAAAATGGCACTCGATGAGGGAGACCTATATTGTGCAGTTCTTTATGATGATGATGGATTGCAAAACGTCAGCTCATCCGTAAAAGTTCCATTCCACGATAGTCAACAAATCGCAATTTATGTTAATAATTTACCGCACTAAAGATCGTGCGTGTATAGACGTTAGAGTACTTTGGTGGCATCAATCCGAAATCCCTGGAGCGTATAGACTTAATGAACGGTGTATGAATGAATGTTGTATTAGAAGATGAAAAGCTTGTTTTCCTTTGCGAGATAATTTTCTAGGATTTTCCTTTGTCAAACATTTCTTTTACGCGCCGACGAGAAGCGAGAGCAAATTCTTTGCGAGATTATAAGGCAATGTACTTGCTTGCTTGCCTGCAGCTAAACGATATAAAAAGCTATGCTGCTGCATGTTAATGTATTAAAAACCTGCTATGAACTTAATAGAATTAATGTTAGTTATTGAAGTATAATATTGACCTGATAGCTCAGAAGGTAGTAACTTTGCCTTCTGAACTATAGATAGTGCGTTCGACACCCACCCAGAACCAACATTGATAAACATCGATATTTGTTCTATATCTGGGTATTACACACATACATAGAATACAATATTCTATGCATGTGTTTACAAAAAAGTATACACATAAGTATTCTATCAGTTATCTGGTTCCTATAGTACAAGCTATGTTTAGTGTGGGGCTAGATAGCGATGTGTGAAATTTCCACCATATTTATCTATTATTTACTTATAAATAGCCCACTCATTGATACACCTGGGGCCTACCACAACCTCTTATAGCATCCCCCCGTAGTTTAGTCTACCCCCCGTTGGTTAGTCTCCCCGTCGGTTACCCCCCCGTAGGTTAGTTGTCCCTCCGTAGGTTAGTTAGATCCCCCCGTAGGTTAGTTAGAATGGTCCGGACTTTCCATAGGGTCCACTCCTCCAGCGGACGTAGCCTTCTCGATCCTCTTATCCCGGCAGCAGCCCAAGCCGAGGCTCGCACCCCAGGGGTGCCCTTGAGCTAGTTGCCCCCCACTTTTGTCGGCTGGGTGCCTTAAGCGCCTGCCCTCCCGCCCGGTGACGCTGTAAAAGTCGTTAGAGACCAACATCATTAGCCCGTTCAAAAAAAAAAAAACCTCTTATAGCATTATTACTTCAATCGTACATTAACATATAACATAAAAGTAAAAATACTATAACTTTGCAGAGGCAGAGCAGTTTTGATGACGTCACGTTAATCGTGCACTCAAATACATCATGTTGACACCGGCGTACGACAGTGATAACGGTACATAAAAATGTAGACGTCTCGTTCTCATGCAGGAAAAGTTCATGGTACGAATTTGAATGTAACCTTGAAACATTACTGTCACGAACCATAATGGTTTTGTATTAGTTGGTGGTAAGGCCCCTGAACATTAATGTCTAAATGAAACGCATTTCATATAAAATATTAGAAATGATTCACATTGCACAGTGCATACGTCTCCATGCGTTCCGCACTGAAAACCAATTTCAAACGTGCAAGGTGCCTCTGTTAACTATTTGTCACAAAATATGAAGCAACAAAAATTCATGAAAACGAGGCACCTCGGAAGAATTTCATGCTATTTATATCTAAGGAAGCCAGTGAGGAAGGAAGGCCAACCGCCAGCAATTTCGTCGCGCGAAATAAATTCAAGAACTCTCCTCTGGCGATTTTTAATCCAAATTTCCTTTGAATTATTCGAGGTACCTGCAAAGACTTGAGTCGTAGGTCTGAGTATATCATTTATAAGAATATATCTTCATATTTATAGCAACTATAAGTTGAGATGAAGCCGGCCGTTCAGCAATTAGTGATTTGCAGTAGCAAAAACATTTTTAAATGGCTGGGATAAAGTGTTTTGTTTAACTTTCTCCAAAAAATATGAGATGTTGTCGTGTTGGGGCATGTATAATAAACTAAGAAGAATAATTAAAACCCTTTCTTCTTCTTCTTCTTTAAGCCGCCCAAAGGCTTTGGACTTGGCTTAACGACTATTGTCTTACGACAGCAGCCGGGACCGACGGGTTAACGTGCCCTCCGAAGCACGGTAGCGCTCAGTTGTAAATACCAACTTTTTGCTGTAGCGGTCACCCATCATAGTAGTGACCGCAGCGAACGTTGTTTAACCTTACCGATCGGCTATAAGTGCTATATTAAAACCCTGAGTTGATATGTCAAACCAATTCATATTTGAATTAGTTGCGTTATCTATTCATAAAAAATCATCTAATGCTTTATAAAAAATGACATTATCAGCAAAGGGAATGAAACACTTCATATTTCAAGGAATCAACAAGAATTGATACAAATTCTGTAGAATAACATGACATAACATAACGCGTGAACGTTATCGACAAATAGGTACCGCACGACGCGCCCCCGGCGCCGCATTCATAAATAAAATGACCCATTTCGGCTCCGAATCAAAAACTGCTGAATAGCACCCCTGTATAATTCAGCTCTAAAAACAGCCACCGACGGCCCACGTAGGGAAGCATTTACATAAAATACAAACGTCATCTTTTCTTAGGCGGGTCTTGCCCTCGGGCTAGACTAGTAATAACACCCACATGTGGGAACTATTGCTCTTACCTGGTCGGTATCGTTTTTCTGAATGTACTTAGGAATGGATGCGGGTGGATCAAAGTGTGTTTTGTTTATTTCAATATGATGTTGTGTCTGTATGTACACAGGATGTAATTTAATTCATTAGCATAAATTGAGCCCATGTTAGTACATCATTTATAGATGATTATTAAAGAGTAAAGAGTGTAAATGAAAATATTTTTATTGAAAATTATGAAGATTGCCGCGGCGTCTAATGCAGTTGGCACGGATGATTTTGATACATCTAAACCTTTTTATACCTTGTATGTACTAATTAAAAGCATTACTTTATTATTTTAATTAAATTATGTATTGTAGTATTTGATTAAGCAAGTTATTCCATTTTTTGGAGTTATTATTATTACCAAACCAATGTGTTAGAATTCAAAAATTTTGGTCCACACGTGACTGGTATCAAGAGTAGGTACCTGGTTTCAAAGATGCTAATGAATTCAATTACACCCTGTATAGGGGTTTATAGGAGTTAAAGATAGGCGCTACTTAGCACCGGTTGTTTTAGATTGTTTTTCAAAGTTTATTTAGAGGCTGAAGTGCAATTTACCAGACCCGCCTCCCGATTGTTAGATGACAGGTTAGTCATTGGATTACTTTCTACAGAATCATGAAAATGCGTACACAATAATTGCAGCAGTGGGACAAAAAGGAGACAGATTTGGATAGTAAAAAGTTTGTTTTGTAAAATATCACTACTTACTATAATGGTATCCAAAAGTATAGAATGCCAAAACGCTTTATAAAAACTGATCTAAGCATAATTTTATATAATACCATACTACAATATTTTATCCAAACTTATTTTAGTCTTGAAATAGTAAGTTGGATGTCGAGAAACGTTACGGGAAACACGTGCCAATAATTGCCGTATGAAACTACCTACTAAACTCAAACTTTTGCAGCATTTATAGAATATGTTTTACACCGTTTTCTACTTAATATATATGAGTAGGAAGGCTTAAAATATGTTAGCAAATTTCATGGCATTATGATATTATATTTATTTGTACTCGAAAAAGTGCTTGCCAGACTGTACACGACTTTAAGCACCAAGTTAGATCAAATTTTAGTAAAGTACAGAGAATATTCAAATAATATTATTGGTGATTGTTTAATTCTCTATACAAAAGAATATTGTATAAATAGAAAATCAAGAATACAGAGCGTATAACGTATTATGAGTCCCTAGCGCTCAGATATTTTCTATACTAGTTAGTCACATTTAGTTAGTGACATTTTAGTCGTTAACTCATTTTATTGAGGAAGCTATAGTCACGTAGTATTAGGATACTTCTTTAAGTTTACGACTAATACGCTGTCAGTTGCACAAGCCTCTTATCTAAAGGTGGGTCATGTTGTGAGCGACTACAACCGCACTTCTTTTGCGGATTTGTTTGGACAGTAAATGACTTAGGGCTTTTAGATTTTTTAAAGGTTTTTTTTTGTTTTTTATTTCAATCAGTTTATAGAATAATATTTTAAATGTTGTATATTTACCTACTAATTGTGATAGATTTTAAGTAATTAAGCTAATAGTGTTACCTCTACAACTGGGGCTCCAACTTTTCTTGGCTACTTGTTTCTTAGAAAAAGTTGCGAAGTACCGCGAAAGGTAAAAAGGAAAACCTTGGTATAATTTACGCTGAAAACTTAGAAATTTATAATAACTGTCGTAGTATACTAGTTGCCAAATAATTACAAAATACATGGTCAAAGAAATTTCATAAGAGAATAACTAAATAATGTTAATGGACATTTAATTTGTATTGAAATTATGGGTCTAACTAGCTGATATAGAACGTGGATTCCTGGTACCCTGTACCTACTCACCTTATTTATCTAAACTAACTCACAAGACCTTGACAATTTAGTTTAAAAACTTTCAAAGCTCATATTCGTTTCCCATTTTTTTATGCCAGTTTTTTAGCAATAGTAAGTTACGAATGTAACTTGAAAATTATTGCACTTATCGAAATACTAAAGTTATTTTTGCTCAATTTTAGTGGCCACTTAGTCAGTACCTAACATAAAGCAATTTATTTTGATACGTTCATATACTATCGATTTTTAATTGCATATACTATATTAAGTAGGTATCTAACAAAATGACATTGCGGATCAAGACACATCTTTTTCCGAACCTTAATCGTTCCCACGGGAGCTAATTTATTGAAACCAGAGCAACATTAAAATAGCTGGCAGACAACCAAAACCGGTCAAAAAAAAATTTATCGTTGTTAATAGTCACCAAATAGGAGCCCGCACACCAAGTAGTCACCTAAAAACGGTCTTCGGATTTACTTTTCAGCAGAAGCTACTCTATGATATCAAGAGATAAGGGCAAAGCGAACAGTTAAGGATTAACACTCTCAAGATAAAGTGGTTTCGGCGATCCCTAAGCCCATCAGTTCTAGTGAAAGATGTTTAAGGATTGTATAAAGCTTTTCGTCTTTGTAAAAATACCTATTGATCTGTCTCAATGGCGATGAACTTGCTTTTTGTTAACAATGTAATGGAAGCTCTTTGATAAAATGAATAACAATTTCAAAGGGTCCTATAGAGTTACTTGTAAGAAATAGGATCTACCTAAAGATTGAATAGCATTTATATGACTAATAGAAGTCGACGAAATATGGACGAAATATCGATGGAAATATGAATAGGCAAGAGCTGTTATTAAATACCTGCCTAACAAAATAGGTGATTATGTTATGTTATTATGTATACGTCATGAGATTAATTATTCAGGAACATTTTTTTTAGATTTCCAGTTCTTTTTTACTTTAAACATAATAATATAGGAGGTTATGAACTTTTTGTTCGCATAAACACGAAAATATTCTAGGTATTTGGTTACTAATATCTACAGACATTTACCTATTTTATGCCGGTGATGCTATAATAGGTTTTAGTTATAACTTTAACTGGTCGACCTCGTTAATACCCAATCCAGGCCTTGAATAGGATGACTGACAAACGACAAATTAATATGACCTTTTGGATCAATAGCTGCTTAATAAATGACAAAACTACAACCTAAACTTTTGTATTAAATCAATAATAATCTAAATTGAGACGACTAATAAATTCCTACCTCAACTAAAATTTAATACTCAAAGATCACAAATAACAAAGACCAAAGTCGACGTTAACTAAAATAGATGTCACATTGGATCCAATTTAAGCACTCAATTTGACGCTTCAACTCAGACTTAAGGGCGTAATGTTGTTTCAATGTGCTAGTAAATCTACAGCAGAGACACTTTCATTAGTGTTGTAATTCGTGACTTTAATTTACCAGTTGGCCGGTTCGATCCACGACTGCGACTTTTGCACTCAAAAGTAAGGCGGAGATATTTCACCGCTGCGTTTATAATCCTTCCTCGGGAAACACTAGCCCGCTAACGAAGTTAGTTCTAAGGTAAAGTTTTAATTGCTACGCGGCAAATCTCGGTTTATCTTTTCGTGGTCGCCGGGAAACAGCTTTGTTGACTATAAATTCAATTTGAGCGAGGCGGAAAAGATTACCAGTTTATTTATGAAGTAAATCCAGGTTTGAAGAAACAGTTCTCGGAATGTGGAGTAGGACTGTGTTAGTGGCGTGTCGCACGCTATCCCGCGTACCTGAGAGCGTTGTAAAATAAGTGTCAGTTTGAACTTCTGAACTAGTTGACACTTATTATGTGACTTGAGTACAAAACAACTGTTTGCGTCAGAAGAAGCTCCGAAAATAAGAGTCAAGACAACATTTTTGACGATCGTTTATTAGAGTAGGCCACAGAACAAAAAAAAACTTTTCCTGTGCGAAGCGTCATTTGTTTTATAGCTCTGTGGAGTAGGCACTTCTCAGTATTCTATTTATAGACACATGTGAGAAAAAATTTAGACATTTTAATGCTTTCATTTCATTCCCTAAAAGGTTAAACTGCCTTAATTTACAAGAGCAGAATGTATCCAACTTTGATGAAATTATTTTTTCATGTTGAAACGTTAATTCAAACCAGCTCACTTTGAACTGTATTGATCCAGTTGATCAATAAAATTCAATGTGAACTTTATACTTACACAAAAACGTGCCAAGAACAATATCACCAACTATGACTTAACATTATAAACACGATATTAAAAACGGCCAATGTCACGGCTAAGTAGGCACATTGTCTGATGCCCTAATCATGAACATCACCCCCCGAATTCTGAACAAAAAGTGTCAGCTCACTTTCGATCTCACGGAAGCCAGATAGAAAATTTCTTTTATTAATTTAAGACGCCAAGAAGGTACTAAGACGGTGTCTCTCCATTTTATCACCTCGGAGTCACGTACAAGGGTCCCGACGTTACTTAAGCGCCTGCTAATGAATTCTTACCTTGTTTACAATAAACCAAAAAGCTTTTATGAAACTCATTCATTAAAGGTATCTGCGGATTATGCGTGAAGACGCTCTTAGAACGTGACTTTTGAGATTTTACGTAAAATTGATTCTGTTTTACACCGATAAACGGAGAGGCTATAAGGGTTGCGTGATGTGAAATATTATGCAGCATGTAAAACTTTATGGTGTTTGACCTCAATGCATTGTTTTAGGGGAGCTCCGTAAGCGGATCGTAATAATATGAAGATACACCGAGAATGAGAGCGTGTGGGTGGAACTTTGTAACACATTTTGCTTGAAATAATATTTAAAGCTCTTTTTTAGATCCACCCTTAAAAATTACATTAACACCAAATTAAAAAACAACATAATTTATCGTACCTTCTATTAACAGGCCGCTAAAAAAGCTTTTCATTCGTGCGGAATAAAAAGAGTTTTAGCCCGAGGTAGGAAAACAATATGGCTGAGATCAACGAAATAAAGCTGAATTTCGGATCGAGAGATATGAACTGCAACAGCATAAATAACCATTGCTAACTGTTGTTGGACTTCCCAGAATCTTCTTCAAGTTGTTTCTCAAGACAGTGCAAAGAAATGAGGCTCTTTGCACAGCCTTGAGCCCGAAAATCGTATAATATTTATTAGTTACAACTCTAGTTTTTTAAAACAATATTAAATAATTTACCACTAGTCAATTTAAATTTTGTAAAGACATTATAAATAGAATATTTCAGTTTTTGATATGCTCCGTAAAATACTCAGAAATTGTTTGAATTCGGATTACCACCATAATATCGACTAATCAGGAATAAACGGGTTAGATCTTGCAGAAAATAATAATTATATCCGAAACAAATCAAAAATGGACCACAAACAGTACTTGTAATAAGTAGTAATCAAATAACAAATCGATACTTCTTCGTATGGAATTTAGGTATCTTTATGCCGTCTGATAAATAATTCACTTGGACTTGGAGGTGAGTGAACATTATTATTACGTTATTGTCCGCAAAAAGTGGTTGATATTTTTAAGCACACGTTGCTTGGTAGGTCGTAGCCCTACCATTGATAGATTAATCGCTAAGATTAACTCTACCGTTCTATAATTTGGGCTATTGAGGCGTTTATTATGTGTAATTTAGCTATTTCTGTATTTTATATGACTGTTACTTTGAATGGTGTTGTAAAACGAGTTTTGTTTTTGGGGGAACGTAGCATAAATGTTACTTACATAAGGCAGTGGGTATGACGTAAAAACCCTTCTTCTTGAATTTAAGAGCTAAAAGACTTGTCTGTGTTATTCTATTCCAGTTTCTCCCTTTCGGTTCACAGAAAGCATTTTCAGCTCTTAGTACGACATGAATTTAGCCGTTTGTTTCAGTTGATCTGCGAATTTTCTTCTCTGTCAACCCCATCCCTCTCGTTTTATTTTTCCTTTAATTATAATTTTATGAATTCATCATAATGTCCAAATGGCAAGTGGTATTCTTCTACTTTCTGTACTGGTAAGTACAAACGTTACAGTCTTTCTCCTACCATAGGTATTTATGAATTCCTTCCTTATTGGTTTTGTCAAATACCCACTAACTTTCTTATTTATATTATCTATAATTTACCTGACTAATTAACTGATTAATAACAGAAGTAAAAGATTTAAAGTCAGGAAGTAAGTTATTCCTAGACTAATGCTAGTTTAGCTTTTACTTTCAAACGTATTGCTTTTCCAAGTCCTTGTATAATTTAAGCAAATTACGTAACGCGACGACAAAATAGTTGCCAAAATAATTCCAGTATTTTGTACATGAAATTTCCTTCACCGACGTATAGTCAAAGGACCTTTGTACTTTACACGAATAGATAAATCCGGAATACATTAAAATTTTGCTGTGGCACTACATTATTCATTGGCCCGGTCCCGCTTGCTCGGGACGTAAACTGTTTCACTGAATAAAATGGTAGGTGCAATTAACTGGTGATGTGGTAACCAAGAGAAGTGTTTTATATTATGTGCTGTATATGTTTTATATTTAAAATGGCCATCAACTAATGACAGAGAAGACTTACAGTGGTATTCATAGTGAAATGGTGAACAAACCCCCTAAAATCTATCATTCAACTTTCTCATAGAGGTTGAATGTTGAATCATTCTTCTTTCACTTTTATAGCATCCTGCCTTTGACAATGTTAGAATTGTCAGATTGGGGGTTCTTAATTTTGTTTATGAAATGCATAAAACTAGACTTCACCACACAGCGCCTGAATCATCTCCTAGAGGAACCCCCATCTTGACTATGAATTCCAGTGTAAGTATGACAGGTACCTGAACAAGGCAATTTCTTCTCTCCTGATTTCACAAGCTCACAACCCATCACGTTCTGATATGAAAAACTACGGGATGGGTTTTTTGCCCTTGGCTGCGTTGTATTGTTTATAGTTTAGGAAATTTTTAGACAAGGGCGTCTACACGCTGTAAGATGAAGGCCGTGAAGCAAAACGGATCTATGTGCGGCCTAGTTCCGGAAAACAACTCATGCACACATTAAATACTAAAGCCTATTACTAAACTGACGTGCAATAAGCGGTATCCATATTTCTGCACTTTTGTATTTAAAAACCTTATACCTATTTTATTTAAGAGTAAAATAATAGTGTTTTTAGGATATAATTATACCATCATTTAACAATTCCCCATTAACTTTATATTGATTGATTTCTTACGCTCGTCATGAGCCAGATATAAAACAGTTTCCTTAAAATCAACACCATTGCTATATTCACCCTTAGCAAAGGAGACTGCCCACCCGTCAATCTGGGAGCAAACACACTACCACACAGTGAGTCTGTCAGATATCTGGCAATGCACCTGGACCGAAGACTGACCTGGCGAATACATCTACAGAAAAAAAAGACGAATTAAACATTCGATACCGAAACCTCCTGTGGTTGATACGTAGAAACTCTTAAGTACAGACAACAAGCTACTGATTTACAAGATCATACTAAAGCCCATTTTATGGCATTCAGCTATAGGGATCTACTTGCAAATCAAATACCTCAATCATACAAAGAGCACAGAATAACATTCTGAGAAACATATCTAATGCTCCATGGTTCCTAATGGCTACCGAGTTGCATAACGAACTGGAAATGAATACATTCACGGCCGAGATAAGGAACACTCATCCAAATACAAAGAGCGGCTTAATGCACATCCGAATCTCTTGGCGACACAGCTTGCGACCATCAGCTACCCGAAGAGGCTGCGCAGACAACACATTACGGAGTTGGACGGAAATGATTTATAAAGAAAAGGAGATGTGATCACTGGACCAACTTTCCTGAACGCCAAACTACCTACAAAAACCTGTTAATATTCCGAAGACTGATCGCAGATATAAACAGAACAAAAGAAAGAAAAAAAAACAATATTCATATACGTAGAAAAATGAAACACAAAAACGT
This sequence comes from Ennomos erosarius, assembly GCA_963580505.1. Classification (NCBI taxonomy): domain Eukaryota; kingdom Metazoa; phylum Arthropoda; class Insecta; order Lepidoptera; family Geometridae; genus Ennomos; species Ennomos erosarius. The sequence continues at coordinate 7,052,622 of OY756996.1, read as the reverse complement.
TTTAATCCAGAATAACCCGTAATTGCATTACACTAACAAGCTGTTACATAAAGGTTCGTGTTCAGATTGTCAATTTATAAAAATACCAACGATGTTAACTAACAACCGATATCTGACTAGCGCGTGTGATACGAACCACTTAATTTACTTGACACAAAGGCACTTTAAATACCAGCATGATGTAGTACTATCTCGGTATTAGTATACTGAAAATATAAGCCGGAACAGGATTGAAGCATTGTTTTTGCGTTCTGTTCGTGCGTGTTTGTGCTCAGCGTCTTCAAAATTTGAGAGTTCACACGTCACAGCAAAGCACGATTCATTGAATAACATTTCGGTTTTGCTTATTGTTTACTTAAATTATTATTATATTCTCTTAACAGTTTGTTTATCCTTCTAGTAAAGGGAAAAGCTATATCTAAAAAATAGAAGTTCACACTAATTGTGTTAGAAAATAAATGTTTCTTTTTTATCAATTTTAATTTGGTTGAAAAGCATTCTATCTGCAGATTGTTTCACCTAAAATCTAATTTGACAGTTTGAAGTGTTCTTTGATACTAAACAGTACGTATTTTGAACAAAAAATTTAGGCATATAGAGGCTGGCGTAGTGCGTGGAATTTCGCGTAGATGGTTCAAGAATATACACTCAATTACTTCAAAAAAGGCTTTGTATTGTGTCAGTATGTAATTTTGTCCCAGCCCACAGATAAATTGGGTGCGGAAAGTGCGGAGGAAGGTCAGCCACCGGCCACAGCGTCGAGTCCACCAATATTTTTCATTACTATGCTAATTTCATTGTCCCAATAAACGCGACGTCCCGCTCCATGCCGCAAAGAGGTTAGCTGTTCACTAACATAAACTATACGAACGGTATGGACGCATGCTTTATTTTAATCTACTGTAAAATACTACACTACACTGTACTATTTAATAGTATCAAAGTAAACAGGCACAGGTTCTACAATAAAGTTAAATACCTACATTCTATATTTTATTTTATTTTATTTTATTTTATTTTATTTTATTTTATTTATTTGGTTCACCAACAGTTTATACAGAGTTTCGATTACACGGTTTCTAAGCTTAAAAATATTAACTATGTGCGCAGTTATAGGCAAACACAGCGCGCACTATTCTGAGATTAACAAAATTACTATTTTAAGTACTGTTACGATTCTAACCTTAATTTATAGGTATAACATATCTGTTAAAATTATACTAATTGTGCAATCCCTAGCGAGAAATAATAATTGAATACTTACTTTTTAAACTTAAGTGCCACAGTTAGGAAAGTACTTACTATTATTCTATTGATATCATGAATCCACTGAGCCTATCAACAAACGACGGAGCTTAGGAAGGCTATCGTAATGCAAGTCAAACGTGTCATCGTTGTGTTTTCGTTATTGTGGTAAAATCAATATGAATAGCGGATAGGCTTTCACCAGCTAGGTTGTTTACATCGTGAACAGGATTGTCAGCCGACTTATTATCTGTATCTTTGTAAACGGAGGAAAAGTGTTTGGCATACAAATCGCAAATTTCATTTCCGTCAGATACCGTAACTGAACCATCTGTCATCGTGTTAGGGTAACTACTTTTGCTGTGGCGCTTTGACTTAACAAAAGACCAAAAACTTTTTATATTCGAACTAATTTTGTCTTCCACATTAGTTATATAAGAGTGATAGCATTGTTTTGAAAGTTTTTCAACTAATTTATCAAGGGTCTTAAGTCGGAGTTGGTCCAATGGATTACCATAAATCTTGACACGATGTTTGATTCTATCCTTTCTGTTTAATGTTTTAATTAGATCTCTATTAAACCTCACGGGGTATTTATTGTTAACTTTTTTTTGCAGAGGGACGTTTCGGGTTATAGCAGAACTAATGACTGCGTTAAAAATATCGGTCATTTCATTTACATTGCTGCTATTAGTAAATAGCTGGCTCCAATCTTGTTCTTTCAAAAATGTGTTAATTGAATCATAGTCAGCCTTGCGGAAATTACGAATCGGTGTATCAAGATTGACCTTCAGGTTATCTCTATATGTTATTGGGAAAGTCAGTATTATTGGCGGGTGAAGTGGATCCACGTTAGAAAGAGTTTGCGAAGCATTTATTGTACATGAAGAGTTATCGGTTAAAACTAGATCTAAAATTTTATTTTTATTATTTAATACATCATTAAATTGTTTTAAGTTATTCAGAAATGTGAAATCAACTAAAACTTGTTCTACTACAGATAACTTACAGGCCGATGAACATTTATCAACCATGTTCCAGTCAATACCACTGAGGTTAAAATCGCCAAATATACATACAGGTTCATCTATAGTTTCTATAATTTTATTACAGTTTGCTACATATAATTCTAACACAGGCTTTTGTACCGGAGGTGGTAAATAAATGGCACTAATGTAAATCTTGTTTATAGACCGTGTGTCCTCGGCAGGAAGATTAACACATAACCAAATATCTTCGCAATCACTCTCCCAGTATTTTATTCTAACAGAATTCAATCGTATTGAAACAGCTATTAAAACCCCTCCACCCTCTTTGCCACAGTGGTACCTTGATGTTTCTATGTCTCTTCTATAAACTATATATCTATTATCAAAAAGTTCAGAGCTTAGAACACCATTGTGCAGCCACGTCTCTGTGAGAATAATAATATCATAGTTGCAACAAGCTAAATTACAGAAAAAACTTTGTGTTTTGGTTCTCAATCCCCTTGAGTTTTGATAGTAGATATTTAGAGATGATACTACACTTGTGTTCATATTTTTAAGCAGTAAAGTTGAGGCAACTTAGTCTAAGTTCTGCAGGGATTCTAGATCCCTTATTAATTTATGGTCCGATGTTTCGGTTTTTCTCATAAAGATACGCCCATTGCGTACCCAAACGAATTTGTAGCTTTTTTCTTTAGCGGCCATCCTGGCCGCTGCATGAAGAATCTTGTTAGCAGCAGAGAGGTGCTCCATTATGAAAATAGGAGATTTATCGCCAGCCTGTCCAATATGTGAGCTATTAGGACGGTTATTTGGGTTTGCTTTATTAAATTTAATAGACGATGCAATAAAGGAGTCACGAGCTTTCGGCGAGCTAAACTGCACTACAATCGAGCGAGGTCTTGGGCTCTTAGGGTTTAATTTTGCAATACGTGTGCAGTTTATAATGCTTTCCTCCTTTATATTACAGCCCATGGCTTCACCAAGTTGAGAGACGATAACATTGAGGTTCTCAGTTTTCTTCTCTGGAACGCATTGAATCTCAACGTTATTACTACGGGTGTATTGTTCGAGCTGATTTAGGCGTACCACCAAGTTATGGTTTACCGCACGCAAGGACACGTTTTCGTCGTGAACTTTTTTTAGTGACTCCAGAATGAGAGCATGGTTTTTGGCGTTCTCTTCGCATTGTCCACTAGTATATGAAACTGACTCTTGCAGACCCTGAATATCCAACTTCACAGAAGCTAACTCCGCCGCAATCGTGCTCCTCATTTGTTGACCGAGACGAATAAAAAGACTATCCATTTCTTTGCTGAATATTTCCTGCACCACGTTTTTGACATCATCACGCGTTAATAGACTATCTGAGTCTATCTTGGGAGACACATCAAGGGCGGCTCTCTTGTGGGCCCGCGCGGCGGTACTGGTCTTATTACGCAGTGGGGTGTCATCATTATTCCGTCCCTTCTGTTTCGGTGCACACAGCTGGCAGAACCAGTCGGAAGTTTGTAAGTACTTTTACTGTTTATATTCTACGAGGAGAATTTTTACTCTGCCCACCAACAAAATTTGTATTCGCCGTCCAAAAGGTCGACCCGGTTAATTTGAAATGCAACTGGGCATTTCTAGTTTTTCACAGTGCGCTGCTCGCTTTTATACGACTGGCTATAAAAATGTTGGTAGTACATTAGTGGCAGTTAGTGCCTTCGTCGACTTTTTAGTGCGTTCGATAGTGCACTGTATAAAATTTCTTGTAGTTAAGCTTAAAATTATTATGGAATATTATAGGTAATTTATTTTTATCGAGTAACTTCCATGAATCAAACGTGGTTATTTTATAGAGGTATAATATGTGCTCAATGTTAAAGGTTGGGAACTTAATATCAATGTATCTAACCAATTAGGCTTATATTTTCATCAGAAGGTGCACGAGTACCTGCTGGAAAATGGGTAGCAGAAGTCTTGTAAGATACCTATTTGTAGTTATTTTATAAATTACCTGGTAAATGCCATTCTTTTTTGTTATATAAAACTTCTTATTACAAGTCTAAAGAAACAACTTTTCCAAGAATCCATTAGGAAATACAAGAATATTCATAAAATACTGTGGACATATTATTTCTAAATCTCTTCGCTTTTCGTTTCAAAATCAGAGTTTCGTTACTGGTTTCGATACAGCAATATAGTTATTAATAGAGATAAATGTTGGTAACATCTCCAGATCTTTGTGCGTTTAAGTTTTTGATAACTATCACTTATAGAGGCAATAGACATCATTTATTCATGATCACCATCATCATGATCATTTTTTCTCTACTGCTGTATGTAGGTTTCTCTAATAGCACACTACTGGGCTCGAACTTCTCTGCAACAGTACTTATCTACCACCTGCTTTCCGCAAGTTGTTACTTTCCTTGGTAGGAGCCTAACACTACATTTGACTTAACGTGGTCTCCACTCAAGAACTCATCTATCTGAACGGTTATCGGTTCTTCGAGAGACGTCAAATACGTTTCTATAATCTGGATGTTTTCAGGAAGAGAGTGGACAAGATTTTTAAGGACGAGCGTGTTAAATCGTCACCTACATTCTCACTTAATATCGGTAGAAAAGGTCATCATCATCACCATTAACAGCCTGAAGACGTCCACTGCTGAACATAGGCCTCCCCCAGGGAGCGCCACTTAGAGCGGCTGCTCGCCTCCTACATCCATCGGCTCCCCACTGCTTTCACCAGGTTGTCGGTCCACCTAGTGGGAGGCTGTCCTACGCTGCATCTTCCGGTTCGTGGTCGCCACTCGAGAACCTTTCTTCCCCATCGGTTGTCAGTTCTACGAGCGATGTGGCCTGCCCATTGCCATTTCAACTTGCTAATCTTAAGAGCTACATTGGTCACTTTAGTTCTCCTGTAATAATCAATGTATGTTGCCAGTGATGACTTATGGAACTGAGACGCAATGCTCGGCGTTTGCCTGCGAGATAAGATCTGAAATGAGGTAGAAAAGGTATTCAAATGCAAACCTATACAGAAAAACTATAAAATTTAAAAAAATATGGCCAGCCCATTGCCACTTCACAACTATTTTTAAAATAACTGTAATTACTCTAACTGTAGTACTTTAAAATAAATTTTTGGTGTGAGTAAGGTACAAAGGTGGCGATGATAATATTATATCAACATACTTAATAAACGAGTGGCTTTATCTAGATAGTTTCTGTACGTAATACTTTTTTTTTGTATTGCAGACTATCAATGTAAGAAAATTAATGGTAAACTAATTTTTATATCTACACAAAAATCAAGTAAATATTGCAAAATGTGTATGCGGTGCAAAAATGGTGCAATAATTACATTCTGTACCTATATTATTTTATTCTGTAAAAATGTTTATTTATCAAAAATTGTACATCGGTTATTCTGTTTATTTGTAGGGACATACATGGCTTGGTAGAATGGTTTCTGAGCTCGCGGCGTCACGTCCTCGCCCGAACCAATATGTCGGACCTTCTGCAGTATATATTTTTTCTATACTCGAGACACGTCTCAGACTAGCCACAATATTTTCTTATTTTGTGTTGACAAATCGATGGTCTATGGTGTTACTAATAATCTATTGTCAATGTACTACGACTTTATATTTAGAAGTTGAATTCAATCAGTAATTACTATTGATTTCTATCATCGATTTCAATAAGTTACCAGGAAATTACTGATCAGAGTGTTTTAGGAAATGACTGATAATTTTGCGTGCAATACGTTTTCATTATTCTTTCAACCGCTAACCCGATTTAAGACTGCCAATTTATTGATGTATATCTAGTCACAGGACATGAATGACGGCACTTTGCTTCGTATAAAAAATGTAATATATTTGGACAAAATTGTCACGTTCACTTTTTTAAACTTACATGATTTTTTAAGTGAGTTTTCTGGATGAGAAACTATCGCTTAAATTATTGCAAGTGTTTGGCAACGAATTTTAACTTGAGGATGGGGACTATAAGAACTATAATGAACTAGAAGTCGAGAACTATAATGCCTTACCAATAGGGCGATTGCTTAGTGCCTATAACTTTGTCAAGAAGTTTTTCATTCACCGGAAAGCTCGAAGATCAAACCCAAGATTCGAACCCATGACGGATCGCAAGTCGTCGTCATTACCAAAAGGGCTATAATCGCTTAAATTTAAAATGTTGATATAGTTTTAAAGCTTTTTACCCGTTCAACGACGACTGTTCGAAAAAATTATTGACTGTTTCATGAAAATCAACGCTGCACACTAAAATATTTTCAATGTTTCCGTTCTATTTTGACAACCGTACCTGTGGTTTTTTAAAATACAAACGTTTAGCAATATGTAGCTACGCTGTTCTACACATTATGATACGTATCGAGCGTAACGTGTACTGTTAGACCAAGTTTTCTAACAATTTCAATAGTGAATTAGAATACCCGCTACATAATAATAGAAACAATTGCTATCAAGTCATTTCACAGGATACACATAAATAGCAAATTCAGAAGTATTTCACTCAGTTGCAGAACTTTTAATGTTGACTTTAAACCTTAATATTCCATTAAACGGTGGTCCTCCCTACAGTTTAAGGACTCTATTATCGTTAATGCCGCCATTAAGATAAATGATCGTTTCTGTAACTGGGTGTTAGAGTGGCCTAAAATTCTAATCAGACACGAATAGTAAGACATTTTAATAATTATGTTTTTTTTACTAAGCTGTGTACTTAAATATAGTTCATGCCTGGGCAACTGCGTTTTTAAGAATCAAACTATCCGAAGACCTGTGTTTTCCACTCCGTACCTAGCCAGCTGGTTCGATTACGGCGTACACTCTCTTTCTGAAAGAGAAAGCCTAGCAGTGGAAACATGTTTGCCTATTGAGGATGATAAACACGAAATAAGACGTCATCAATTCCAACGACTATTAGCGAAACTACGATGTAAACTCTACAAATACAATACAGGTAGGTAGGTACCTCTTCTTACCACTGAACACTGAAGCTTGGCTGTTGTTAACCTACCTTTAATGTATTTCATGCCTTGTTCGAGGTCTCCGCAGTATTGCACGTATAACAATCGATTCAGACAGAAATGCAACTAACAATGGCCAAGTATTTATAGCATGTTTATTGTTTTCTATCACGAATACTAAGACATGAATGAGGTCGTAAAACAAAGGGATTCAATTTATTGCACTAAAGATACAATAGAATGGTAAATGGTAGATCAATATTTGCTTTTTCGAGCACTTCCTTGAATGTATGTGAACAGTTTTAATATGCGACTATATACTAAGGCCAGGTTGCTCATGCAGCTTATTTTCAGGTAGCAGCTTCACTTTGGGTATACTTATATAATCATCGCATCGCCCCTCTATCCGTCATGTCCAGTGGACATTATAGTCTTCAGACTTTTTAAATGACTTAAACAGGAGACATTGGAACTACTGGATCCTTACGTTGATGGGTCTACGAATCTCCACTAAGTATTTTCGTCTCAGACCAGAATATTAGAAAAGTTTTTCGATCCGGTGAATAGTGCTGGCTACGTGAGACACAAATATTGCACTGAAACCGGGATAATCCTTGGCTTACGGCCAGTTCACAATATGTAAGCGTAGTTTTCAATGGACCAGTCGAAGTACCTGTTCAATACTTGCCGACAATTAAGTAAGATAGTATGCATGAGCTGGCAAGTTTGTTAGTACGTTTGAAACTGTGCTACTGATGTTTGCATTTACTTATTGAGTGGATGTGGATGTTTAGAAAGCAAGTTGTTGTTTGACATGTTTTCGTATTTTGAGTATGATGAATAAATAAATAATAATAAATTAATAAATAAATAAATAATAAATAAATATGTGTGGACATTTCACACAGCGCCATCTAGCCCCAAACTAAGCATAGCTTGTACTATGGGAACTAGATAACTGATACAATACTTATATACTTTTTTGTTTGTAAATACATACATAGAATACAATAGAACACAATAAAATAATAACAATAATATTTATTTTTCACTTCAGAACAGAGAGAGCATTTTTAAATGTTAGAAGTAAGGATGGCTAATAATTTTCTTACCAGCATTATTATTACTTTCATATACATTTAGAGTGAGGTGGAGTGACGATGATAATAATACCGTAATATTCCTATAATATTATTATATAAGTACTGAAGGTGGCACGCAGCTTTATTGCTATTGCTGTGGTTCTTGATGAAATATTGAACACTGAGCCCTCGTGAATAGGATATACAAAAACTATTTTTTGTACGTACACACATAATAAACCATGAAATAAAGATACCCTTCAAACTATACCGCCTATAGTTACTAAATACGTCCAGATGGTTTGGGATCTATGTTGTTTATCAGTCAGTCACTCAGAAAGTTTTTTAATGCCTCTATGTAAATGATTTCATAACACCTCAAATGATACTAGCACTAAAAGACAAACCGACACTTAAATAACCTACTAATGGGACAAAACGCTACTTCAGGGGGGTGATAATAATTTCAGTCTACACAAAACACTTGCACGTAAAATATTCCTTGCAAGGACAATTTGACTGCCTACGTTATTATTCCTGCTCTTTAGATGGCCACAATTAAGCAGAGGTTTGCAATGTGCATAATTATCGAGTGTCAAACGTGCTTGCGAGTTGCCGTTAGTGGCACATTCACGCGCAGCATTCACGATGGGACAATTGAAATTTGCACTATTGTAATGTTGCATTATCTTAATCTTAATCTTAACATCTTAATCTTAACAGATATATAAAGCTAAAAAACGGTGACAGACGTTAATTGATCATTGACATGAATGTTCCCGAAAACTGGCCCATAGGATGATTTGGAAATGTACTAGAGATATGTTCGGAAAAATCCCAAGGCCAAAAATTAAATATGTCAGCATCAGAAAGTGGTACCAGGAAGAAGTTCCAGATGGGATCTCGGAAACGGTAAGAGATAAAGATAAACTAATTGAACAAAAATGTAGTAAACCTTGGGACGATTCTAAATAAACAATAAAAAAAGGTACCTCTTATACAAAAAAACATATTTTTCATACAAAAACCGAAAAATACTTACTCAGAAAGTCATATATTCCTGTCCTGTCATCCAGTAAGAAACTTTATCGGCTCTCAAATAAGGTCGGTAATCGTAAAACCGAAAGAAAACACGTCACGAGTCACCTAGGTACTTATTAGCATGCATCAGTCGCATGAACATTTTTAGGTATATTTTCAATGCAAACCCTCAGCTATAAATAAAAATAATAATATAGAAATCATTTTATTTTCGTATTTGGTTCATTAGATCTGATTCTGATTCCATATACTGTTTATACGTCATGAGTGTGAACGAGATGGCTAAATTCATTACGCTGAAGGAACGATAGAGAAAGCAATATGGCACCCAAGTTTAAATTTATTTTGACATTTGGCATCATTGCGTAATGCCGCGGCCAGACTTAAAGGTGAACGGCGAAACCTGACTTGGCTGTTGACTATCCTCGAAGGTATTCGCGCGATGTATTCGCCGTAGCCCGAAAAGTGTGACATACTGCCGGTAAAGCTGGCGCGCCGATTACTTTTCTTTTGTCTTTTCAGATACATGCATTAAATTACTTCCTTATTGCTTAGTGCAGTGTGAATGCCCCACTGCACTAAGTAATAACATAGCACTGCACTAAGTTCATTTTTAGGGTTCCATACTCAAAGGGTAAAAAGGACCCAATTACTAAATTTCCGCTGTCCGTCTGCTACCAGGATTTATCTCATGAATCGTGATTGTTAGACAGTTGAAATTTTCACAGATGATGTATTTCTGTTGCCGCCATAACAACCGTGATCTGTATTCAAATGGACAGATAGACAGAGAAATAATAACAAATTAATGAATTTTAAAATTAAAACTTATAAAATTGACAGTCTGTATATAACGCTACTGTTTCCTCCATTTTATTTATTCCACGCGTCGCGTCGATCGCGCAGCAGGCTAACAATTTGACAGTGTGTCCGGGTTAGCGTGCTCACAAAAATTCGAGAATAGTCAACAGCGAAGCTTCGCCGTTCTCCCTTAAGTCTGGCCGGACCATTTTTTGAGAAGATATGGCCGCGCCAGGGTTTATTGTTGTTATGTCATAATTTTATAGTTTGTTTTTGATCTGTAAAAAGGGCATTTTGTGTGATGGATGTTCAATTCAAAGAGTGCGCCTGCGCCACAAACAATTTTACAGAAATACAGGCTGCGGAGTCCTGGTTGGTCCCGGTTATTTCTTTCCGTGGGTATCATATGCACGTGACACGCGTAACAAGTAAGTCTTTTATACTACACAAGTTATTCAAGTAAATACAGACTCAAAATATGTTGCAGAAAAGCATAGAATTATTACTAGGTACTTATTCTAAGCAGAAAAGCATTCATAATGAGCATAAAATAATTACAATATCAAGAACAATTTAATGCTCCATCTTTCACCCAGATTTTCTATACTTGACAGTAATCTGTATTATACATTGATTAGTACCTATTCTATTATACACAAGAAAATCTACCTTGTCTCATTTTCAGAGTACCTACTTACCTATTTCTTGTTAGCCATATATATATATATATCTTTTGTGGCTGTGTGGTATAGCATGCTACCTTTAGTTTAGTATTTGGCATGCAAACTTTTGCACCTATATAGGTACCTAACTAATTATATACTACTGTTATTACTATTTTTAATCTGAGATCTGCAGAACTAATGTCACAAAGGTAACATTCAAAATAGCAAAGGGTAGACCATATTGCTTGCAGAGCTTTGTCAAGTGGCAACCACAAACCAGAAGACACAGTGTATGTTGGCTGCCACTAGGCAACCCACCACTTGGTCTTATGTTTCTTTCTCATCTGCAGAACAATCAATATACATAAAGAATTTCTTTAATATGAGCTAAGATGAGTGAATTGCTGCACAGCTTCAATATCAAATCAATTCTACTTTGATGCTATTGCACAGGTAATTATTTTCATGTGTCATTATCATTATCATTGTAGACTGGAAGATGCAGCGTTAGGTGGACCAACATATGGTGAAACTGCAGGGATGGATGCAGGAGGCAAAGCAGCTGCTCGGGGTGGTGTTCTGTAGGGGAGGCCTATGTTCAGCAGTGGATGTCTTCTGGCTGTTGTGATGATGATGATAGATTATATTCTCATTTTCGTTTTTTTTTTATTTACAGAACAATCAACAACACTTGCAACTATAAAAAAGTTATTCACTATATAACACTGTTCATCGCTATGGTACCTGCTATCTACAGTTCCAAGTGGAAGATTAGATGCTATTGCACACAACAGGTAATTATTTTCAAAGTTTTACCTGCATAAAAGATTTCAACTGAGAATTAAAGTCACCATACAAGTAGATAAAAGGCAGACTTACATTACAGTTATGCTTTGCAATGTGTTTTATGACTGATGAATTGAACGCTCAAAGTAGTTGATAATACGAAAAAGAAAGCAATTTTATCAAGTCAGTCAGTATATGGTAAGTAGTAAAGTACTTATGTAGCCCTTAATCTGTAGTAGGTATTCATCCTTTTTAGGGTTCCGTACCCAAACAGTAAAGCGAACCCTATAACATTCTATACATTCTCCCTTCTCTTTCCTACAGTACAGGACAGAAGCGGTTTTGGATCACATGTATTTCTGTTGCCACTATAACAATAAATACGTATTAAAAACAGAATAAAATAAATATTAAAGGGGCGCCCATGCAACGGATGTTGTTTTTATTTTAAAGATAATGTGGTATTTTCATTTCTTTCTAGGACAGTGGATTTGAGAACAACACTGGCAGCGGGGCCAAAAAGAAACACAAAGAAACAATGGCTATCATTATCGTTAGGCATAGAAGAAAGTAATAAGTAATGTGAAATATCTATGTATCTTGTGTGTGTGTATGTATCTTATTTAATATAATAAATGTATAGATAAAAACCATTGTTTCTTAGTATTTATAGTTATAGCAGCAATAGACATAGGTACATCATCTGTGAAAATTTCAACCATCACGGTTCATGGGACAGATATCAGATGGACAAACAGACAGACAGCCGGGCCTTTCGTAATTTCTACAGATTCCTATGTCTGCAGATTCCCATATCTACAGACTTCCAATTAGATTTCTGTAAAATTGGGAATCCATTCACTTAAGGATCTGTAAAATTAAGTATATGTAGAGAGAGGAATCTGTAATGAAAATTTGTAGAATTGGGAATAATCCATTTTAAGGACTACAAATATATCTTTATAGATTTATAATATACTTGTGGTTTATACTTTAAAAAAAGTTAATTTCAATAGTAGGATGTTCCTGCCTAAACTAATATAGGGCTTAAAAACATTGTAGGTATACTTAAATTATTTATTAAAATATTAATTAATCCACCTGGTACCAACATTTGTGTGATGAAAATAGGTATTTGTCCTCTGTCTGGGTATTATATACTGTTAGTTTATCTGAGTATATCAGTTATCTGGTTCCCATAGTACAAGCTATGCTTAATTCTGGGTTAGATGGTGCTGTGTGTAATGTCCACACATTTATTTATTTTCCTCTTCCTTTTCTTGTGTTTTTATTATAATCAAATCCTCCTTTCTAATGGGAACGCCTATGTTCAGCTGTGGACATCTGACTGGTGACATGCCTATTCACAATTTATTGGTAGGTCCTAAAATGAATAATACTACTACTACTTTCTCCATGTGTATATAATTTATATATGTTTTGCACTATAAATAATAAATAAATATCTGGACATTCACACACCGGCACCACAATCTAGCCTTAAACTAAGCAAAGCTTGTACCATGAAGACAATAATAAATTTAATACAATATTTACACCCTTGTTTCTAAATTCAACATTTTTACCAGAAATCTGCCAATACAAACAGTATATTCATGTTGCCGCAAATTCAATTCAATTATACAACTATTTTTGTTAAAAAAGCTTACAATTGTAACTGAATTTTGAATATTTTATTAACGAATATCTATCATAATTCAATTTTGAACAGTTGACTTTTTAAATAAATATTAATAGCCCTAACACGCCCACTACTGAACATGGGCCTCCAATTTAGCAAAATTCATTAGCTACTTATATTTAAATGTGCATAGGTACTTAAATGTTTAAATATAATGATCACAATAATAAATCCTTTTTGTATTTTATCCATAGCATTTTTCTGTTACATATAGCTGGTTGGCAATATACAACTCCTTACTTAAAAGATATCCATGCCCTCATGTGTGTTATACAGTTATACTGTACTATTGCAGCTACATACAGTTTTTCTAAGTACTTTCAAACAATTTTTCACCTGAAACATAAGAAACAACACAGTTAATATAAAAGAAGGTATAATCTATACAAATGGGTAATTGTATAAAAAAATTACAATGAAAGAAAATTTGTCATCAACCGGAAAACATCCATAATAATCATGTTAAATAAAACGATGTTATAATAAATTTAGTATGTGCATATTGAGCTAGGTGCTAGCTTAAACCCTCGGCTCAGACTCCAGTCAGGCGGTTAAGAAAAGGATGTCCCGGCTTAGGCTTTCAGGATGGATAGATGCAGGTTAAAATTGCATCATGATTCAAAATATTTCCGTACCAATAAAATTAATCTGTCCTAGAATGATATTTAAGCAATTTGTGTAGAAGTTTGTCTGCCTCCGCTTATTGTAACCATTCCATCTGAAAACAAATCATAATAAATTCTCATGGGATATGGAAATCAGATATTATCTGTGAATGGTCTATCCATGTTGTATGGTATCATCATCATCAGCTTAGTGTGATGTCTATGCGGCCTAATTATACTTACAGGGTCAAAATATCTTTTAGATGAATAAGTGTCAGATACAAACAGTGGTACCGATGTCTACTATTTATTATTTTTCTCTATGTTTTCTCTGTTAGGTTTTGTTTTGAGGAACTTTGTTATATAGATTGATAAATCTTCCCCACAAATAACATCAGTCAAAATGACCATAGTGACTTCTCTATAGATAAGCTCTTTCCATTGTCCAGTATTGCCGAGGTTGTTGGCAGTCAGCAGATTCGGTCTGCGAGCTGAAAATGAAAAAGCTATTTATATTTCTATTCGTAATTACCTATGTAGTACCTGTATATGATGTTTTTGTACGAGTTGGATAATAAATTAGAAGATCTAACTCTGAAACATTTATTGCTCAATACAGCTAGCAAGTGGCCTATGCTGCGCTTTTCGGTTCGTAGCCTTTACGGAAGCGTAAATAAAAAGGGAAAGAAAGAAAATTATACAGTAATCCGATCAAATCCTGTCTGTCGTTTGATGATCTTTATACGTAATGGTGATGAAATGGAATAGTATTGTTTCAAATATGTTTGGTTGCACTTTTACTGACCTCAGCTCTATTATGTACTGCAATCAGGGTGGATCGGAGCCCCGGAGCCTTCGGCTTCAAACACTTCATAGTTGGCAGAAACAAGTCACACATCAATGTTCCTCAAAACAAAACCTAACAGAGAAAACATAGAGAAAAATAATAAATATAAAGGAAATGAATCCTAGAATAGGTATTATAAACTCTTTGAATGAAACTAAATAGCTAAGTTCTCTGTGGAAACTACCAAGCATAACGTTATTATACTCTTTGCTACCAACCCCGTATTCTGATTAACGCTATAATCGCTCGCAACGCTCACGTTAATTATTCAGTGTTCCAATTCAGATAATGCGCTCACGGCTTTGAGCGCTGTCCATGACTAACAACCAATCGCGGACGGCGATATTGCAAGATGACGTCGGTCATGACGTTTACAAAAGATTTCATTGTCACAGTCACGGCCATTCGGTACACGTTCTTAGCGCGATAACATTGATATTATCGATTTTAGCGTGAATCGAAATACGGCCCAAGTACAAACTAGACATAGACAAACGTCATTGTAATACACTGACTTTTTTTTTCTTATATTTTGGCTCTACACATAGTGTATTTAGCCAGTGTCAAGTATTGTAATTTTTCATCATGTTAATAGAATATTTCAGGTAAGAGTATATAATTTACTAACTTCAACTCTTAGTTAAAGGCAAAGAGTATCAGTTCGTTTTAGAAAAAGGTGGAGTGGAGTCTTTTCGTTTTTGACGCTGTTTAGCATTTTCTGCAAGTGTCAATGCCAATGTCGAGCGGAGAAAATGACAGCTGATAACGGCATATATTGCTGTCAAAGTCATTTGTTACCTGACAATTTTTTTTTCTTATATTTTGGCTCCACAAATAGTGTATTTAGCCAGTGTCAAGTATTGTAATTTTTCATCATGTTAATTAATAGAATATTTCACGTAAAGTCAAGTCTTAGTCATAGTCCAGTCTTAGTCATGCTCCAGTAAAGTGGTGGCAACTTTATTAGAAGCTTCTATGGAATTTTGGAAGCATCACTAAAAATCACGTTTCACCACATTATATCACTTGCCTACACTCATGCTCGTAATCCAGCACTTAATGCATAAAAAGCCACCAATTTTAAACATTAACACTGGAAAAAGCATAAGTTTTGCAAAATAATACAATGCAACGACGTGACCTTTTTCACGTTCCCGCCAAAACCCACAAATTATTTTGATATGACATAACTGTACAAATGTATTTTTTTTAAGTTCGACTCATCGACTAAACGCTACTTAGCCAGAAGGTATCAAGTTAGGTACATTTTAGGGTTCCGTACCCAAAGGGTAAAGCGGCAAAAATAACGAACTAATATTGTTTGGAGAACGGAAGGGAAGACATCACAAATTTTTTTTTTTCAAAATGGCGGAATTTGGTCATTGCGGAAAAAAAAATTCTCCGATCCGAATGAAAATTGATATCTGGGGGTCCCCAAGAATGTTGATCAACATTCTAAAATCAAATTTTGACATGCGCCATTTTTCAATAGGGTTGCCATACAAAGGTACTTTTATCAAAATATAATCTTTCCTTTATTACGCCCCTAATACGAATGTTATAGAAAAGCTGTTTCTGGGGATCGAGTAGAGATGTAGTAAGTGACAAAAGGAAATATTAATGAAATCGATTTTTTCAAGATGGCAGATATAGGCATATCGACATAGAGAAAAAGTGATTCGATCCTGATGAAAATTTATATATGGGAATCCCCCTAGATACTCAGTAATAATATGGGAAAAAAATTTTTATTCCGCAATTTTGAAAAGATTCATATATACAACTGAACTTTTTTATGGATCTCCAATCCGTATGAAAATTGATATCTGAGTGTCCCCAAGGATACTGATTAACATGCTATAGCTTCTTTTAGACATCCACCGTTTTTCAAAATGGCTGTCATACATACTGGCAAAGCCACCAACGCGACGACGAGCGAAGCGAGGAGGAGCTTCAAACTACCTACCGCGACGACGAGCGAAGCGAGAAGGAGCTTCAAACTACCTACCGCAAGGACGAGCGAAGCGAGGAGGAGCTTCAAACTACCCATCGCGACGACGAGCGAAGCGAGGAGGAGCTTCAAACTACCTACCGCGACGACGAGCGAAGCGAGGAGGAGCTTCAAACTACCCATCCCGACGACGAGCAAAGCGAGGAGGAGCTTCAAACTACCTACCGCGACGACGAGCGAAGCGAGGAGGAGCTTCAAACTACCCATCGCGACGACGAGCGAAGCGAGGAGGAGCTTCAAACTACCTATCGCGACGACGAGCGAAGCGAGGAGGAGCTTCAAATTACCTAACGCGACGACGAGCGAAGCGAGGAGGAGCTTTAAACTACCTAACGCGACGACGAGCGAAGCGAGGAGGAGCTTCAAACTACCTAAAGCGACGACGAGCGAAGCGAGGAGGAGCTTCAAACTACCTATCGCGACGACGAGCGAAGCGAGGAGGAGCTTCAAACTACCTACCGCGACGACGAGCGAAGCGAGGAGGAGCTTCAAACTACCTCTACTCTCTCTACCTCTTTGGAGAAATAAACCAAAATGGCCACCATGCAAAATTAAGAGGCGCAAACTATCTGAACTAATAGAGGCAAGCATAGCGTGTTTGGACTCATGTTACAGAGAACAACGGAGGCTTTCTTACAGTCTTAACATAATTCAAAGATGGCGGATTCAAAATGGCGCCCGATTTTATAGTAACTTGGATTCGGCTGATATTTTATATTTGGGGGTTTTAAAGGATGCTGATTTCAAATTTTGACCTTTTACTTGACTGACAGCATTTTTCAAGATGGCCGCCATGCAAAAGTCAGATCAATTATCATTTTCTTTGAAAAATACCGCTGTTTTGTACTAATTCTTGCAAAATTTAAAGTTTAGCACAAAGTATAAGACCTTTAAAAATACAACAGCCACGAAAACACCCACGCGGCCCGCATGCGGGCCGCGAACAGAGCACCCTAGTTTATCTCTATAATATTAAATTTTACAAAATATATTTATACACTAGCTTTTGCCCGCGGCTTCGCACGCTTGTGTTATGTTATTTTTACGTTATAGTCTAATAATAGATCATGCATTTCGTACCAAACAACAAAATCCACAAAATCTTTTGAAGCTGCGCACAGTAACCTGTATTAGCATAGCAAGCATAGCCGTGAGTGGCAGCTATTTAAGCCATTACCTAAAATTAAATGTTTTGAGTCTAATATCGATTTATAACAGTAAAAGAAGTTTCAAACAAAAAACTACAATTTTATAAGTACCTCTTCATATTACAACAAAAAGAAATCATCATCACTTCACTCAGGTCTTTAACAGAAGTTTCAGTAAATTTTGTTTAAGTAGTAGTTACCTAAGCAGGCAGGTACAGTTTAGAAAAATATGGAAGAATCACACACGATGATCCTGTTTTGCTCAGTTTACATAATTATTATCCGCGCGCTTTTTGTTCCATTTACCATATTTTTTTTACCTTCTTAAGTTTGGTTCCATACGAATTGAGTACCTAATTACCTACACATAGACAGTGTCAATAATAAGTTTATAAATTGCTGGAGATATGCATTTACCTGTACAACGCGTACATAATTAATTTTCTTAATACTAATTAGGAATTACAAATACTAAACCACCACTCCTTAAATAATCGACAGTTATAATTATTATTATGTCCACTATTTTCCACGCTGTCTCATTCCCAACGTACCTACCTAGTGATGAAAAATAGGAAGTAGGTTAAATCGTCATTACATAATTATTACTAACACCCAAATTTGCTTACCTACTACAACTATAACCTTCTTGAAGTAACCGAATAATCAATCATTTTCTGCTCCCGTGGTTTATTTAAAAGCCCACAGATCTAAAATATTTTAACTATTAAAAACTTATTTCAACATGCAAGAAGAAGAAGAAGAAGAACAAATCAAAAACGAACGAACGCGCCATGTTGTTAATTCGAGGATACAATTTTATTGCCATAAAATGAATACCTACATATTAATTATTATTATACCTACCCTTTTTAAACATTTTTCATCAAATATTTCGTATCATTGGCTAAATACAAATAATAGCACCTCCGGCTTACTTTAATGCCAAAATAAAAAAGGTTTAAAATGCGTAGCAATGATAAGGGTATATAACTTAAGTAGCTATAAGTACTACAGGGGGTCTAGCAAAGATACCAACCACTAACGCTAACGCCAAACGCTAACTCCGAAACTGTATTGAAATGACATTCGATGTGGAAAAGTTAGCGATTTCCGAAGTGTCATCCTAGTACATTTTGAAGTTAGCGTTTGGCGTTAGCGTTAGTGGTTGGTTTCTTTGCTAGACCCCCAGGTACCTTAAATCTTCCTTGGGGTTGATCAAGAATGTAGCAGTAGCGCAAAAATAATTTTATCTAACTAATTAGAATGGTAACGTGTAGTAAGTTCATGTAAATAATACATTTTACCAGATCGCCAATAAAGAACATTACTCCCGCGAAAACCCTATAAATCGAAAACTTGAATAAAAATGTAAGCAATATTGTAGTAATTATAGTGTAGTAATTCAATATTGGCTAAGTATGATAATCGTGTGAAGCCTTATGAATAATTATAAAAAGTCGAAGTACCTACCCTTTTAAACAGTTATCATAAAATACTTCCTATCATTGGCTAAATACAAATTTTGTCTAATGCCAAAATAAAAAAGGGTTCACCTACAATGCGTAGCAAAAGCAAGGGTCAATAGGCACAGATTACTGAATATGTTACTACTAAAGGTTAAGCTATAGGTACTATAAATACAATTTTAAATACTTATTTCGAATGGTAACGCGTAGTAGATTTTTGAAAACTAATACATAATACCAGATCGCTAAAAAAGAATTTTGCCCTCTCCAGAACCCAATAAATCGAAAACATGAATAATAATTTAGTTGTGTTTCAATATTGGCTAAATATGATATCGCGTGAAGCCTTAAAACTTATAAAAAAAGTCTAAGAAGTTTTTAGTTTTCTAAATTCCTTGTTCTCTTTGTCGTGCTCATATTCAAGAAGGTTCTCATACCTATCCTCTTTTTTTAGTTTAGACCACAGATTAACGAAAAAACTTATCTATATGTAAATACATATGACTTTTTTGGGTATAGGTACTTACATAATGAACACATTGTTTTTCTCTAATCTGCATTGCATCGAGCGCAGACGAAGTTATCGCGCGTTGTATTTCGCCGTAGCCCGAAATGTGTGATACACTGCCGATAATGCAGGCGCACCAATTGTTATTTACTAATAATAATAATAATAATAAATATGTGTGGACATTTCACACAACGCCATCTAGCCCCAAACTAAGCAAAGCTTGTACTATGGGAACCAGATAACTGATATAATACTTAGATACTTTTTTGTTTGTAAATACATACATAGAATACAATATAACACCCAGACACAGAACAAACACAAAAAACAACAACAAAAAACATAAAACATGCATTAAATTACTTCCTTATTGCTTAGTGCAGTGGGGATTGTTCAGAATGAAATACAAAAATATAGGAGTTCCGTACTCAAAGAGTAAATCCTTATTACTAAACCTCCGCTGTCCGTCTGTCTGTCGGTCTGTCCACCAGGATGTACTCATCAATCGTGATAGTTAGACTGTTGAATTTTTCACAGATGATATATTTCTGTTGCCACTATAATAACCGTGGTCCGTATTCAAAGGGACAGATAAAAAGACAAATAAAAAAAAAATTGGTTTTACTTCATATTGATAAGGAATTATAAATTAAAACTATTACAATTTATTTTTGTAATCACAAATAATACTCTCACAGTTTGTAAAACATATTTTTTCGCCGACATGCAATATAACGCTACTGCTTCTCCCATTTTATTTAGCCCACGTCGGTCGCGCAGCAGGCAAACAAATTGACTGTGTATCCAGGTTGGGGCGCTACAAAAACATCGAGGATAGTCAACAGAGATGTTTTTGCGCGCCAACTCAACAGCGAAGGTTCGGGCGTATATGAAGCCGTGCCATAATAGTAACAGAGTTTTTTTCTTTAATCTGTGCATCCGGATAAACCCGAGATAAAATTACCGTCAGTAGCAGTGTAGCAGAGTAAAATCTTTTTCTTTCATCTATGGTTAGTAGCCAAAATATAACTTACCTTTTGACACTGGCTAAATACCTACACTATGTGTAGAGCCAAATTATAAGACAAAAAACTTACCTTGAGGCCTTGAAGCGGCCATCTTGTTAAAATCCCGTTCCGTTTCATAATGAAATCTTAATCATTTTCACCAAAAAAAAATTAACGATATATAAAATTTAATATATCCTATGTTTTGCGCCGGGTTTTTCTAAGCTTATTAGTGAAAACCGCATGAAAATCCGTTCCGTATTTTCGGACTTGTGCCGTAACAAACAAACAAACAAACAAACAAACAAACAAACAAACAAACAAACAAACGACAAAATGTCTAAAAAGTAGCTTAACGTGATCAGCGAAAAATTTCAAGCCAACCTGTGTCATTTTTTTTTCGATATTTTGCATTTACAGATTTTTTTATCTCTACAGTTTTATTATATGTATAGATAGATAATAAAAGACTTGCTTCTGATAAAACATCTGGGAGTTGATTAAATATAATTCGTAGTAATTTGTAGTAAGTCATATGGATGAAACTAATGAGCATAGCTGTTTATCTCTGCATTAAATACTTTTTATTATTAACTAGCTACTCGCCCTGGCTACGCATGAGTTCCTTCAAAAAAGTGCAATTAATTTTTGGGTCAAGGGTAGAGCAAGTTTCGTCGCGATCGGATGAACAGTGAGACAGCGCATGATTCCATGAGCTGCCGTACTATACAGACAAACCAATATCGGTTATATAATTATATTAGATTTCATTTCATCAGTACCTATATTTAAATCATTAGTATCTACTTATGATTTTATAGTACCTATTGTAATTATGACGACAAAATTTGAAAAATAGGCTCTTTGTAACACAATTTTTGACTTGACATCCACTGTTCGTGTTTTATTAGCATTTCTATGAATTCTGTCAACTCCAAATACTCGATCAACTAAAACTATTCCGTATTCCAAAAGCATACCCCACTCCCTTTAGAGGCAACCATTTAAAGAAAGCCATGAATCATCATCCCGTCATGCAAGTCCCGGAAACTCTTCAAAGTGTCCCGTCATCCAGGTCGTCCCGGATATGGACCGTGTATTGTCGTGTCCCGGGACATTAGCGGTCCTCTCCAGGGAGGTTTTAACCTTCGCTCATCGAGGTCAAGAGACGGATTTATTTAAGCTTTAAGTATGTCATGCCTTACCATAATTATTAGAAGAAAGTGTCACCCATGAGATAGCCCGTAGGCTTTATGTAGGCAATGTTTTGTAGAGATAAAATATTCAACTTAACTACTCCTACAAATTAGTTTTTTTTTTCTATGAGACTAAAATATTAAAATGGAATAGGTTTATTTACTAAGCATTGAATAATATTGTCTTTTGAAACTTCACCTATTATACTGTACAAAATAATTACGGTATTGTTTATCAAAATCGGACGAAACTTAGAAATAGAAGGTTCTTTTACGAAGGAGAAAGGTCGCTGTACTATTGGACAAATCCTATTTATGGCTTACTGTCACCGAAAGAGGTGAAAATTCACTTATTTCAAAGGATCATCTTTATTCGAAGAGAAGCGACGACATAATAAATTGCCAACTGGAAGAATAACGACCTTATGGCATTAGAACAACAGACATTTTCCTTTTGCAAAGGGACAAGAAAACGTTCATTATTGGTCAGCTTTATGGCTTTAGAACAACTGCACAAAATAACGTCAGCTCTATGGCCTAAGAACAATGCACATTTTCCCCTACAAAACACCATTTTCCTTTTACAAAGGGTTGACAATAAAACGTTCATGTATGTTAGTCTATAAGGCATTAATGTCAAGATGGGATGCTAGTTTCCTGAAATAAATGAATATATTATTATGATGATTGGACTCTATCATTGAGCGATCATTGAGCTAATCCAAAGAAAAAGGTAAGTCAACCTCACTGGTAAGGTTGGTGCTTGATTGTTTTGCCATAATATCTGATACTGGCATTGATAATAGTATCTCACTCAGGAAGGAAAAAATTTGGTCCTAATCTTAACATAACTGACGATACTATGCCTGTGATAGCCTTGTTCTCATCGCCCAGCGACAACAGCTTACTTATAAAAATGTTAAATTAAAGAACTAGGTCATATGAGATATGGAGTGTCTAACTCTCGTCAGTCCCTATGGGCTGAATTTTCAAAATGTTACTTGTGTTAGACAAACACTAAGAACATTACCTACCCACATTTTTTTAAAAAATGTTCTTTAATCAAAATATACGTAAGTCTCGTAAGCCGGAAATAAAAAAGGATTCTTCTTCTTCATAGTCTACACCGGTCACTACGTAATATCCGATCGGAAGTAGCTGTGTCCCGATTCTGGCTTGACCGTCGACACGTCTTACTCCCATAAGTCTTGTTAACTGAACGCCATTTTCTTCACAAGCTAGCAATATTAATGTAATAGTTGAAGCTTCAAACAATATTTGAAAAGCCCATGAAGTATAAAATTATTTATCTGTTTGATTTATTCTTAGCTTAACGTTTCTAAATGTAATTAATTATTATAATAATTATAATTATAACAGTACAGACGAAACCGCTAGATCTAGGAGGATTATTTGGAGGATCTTTCCAGCTATGGTGTTTTGGGAAAGTTCAAAACTAAAAGAATCAAGCGAATAAAAATAATGTGTCTGATGTCATAATCAACAGAGTTTATTAGGTAAATCACTACTAATATTTGTATTCCTCCTTTAAATAAAGGACATCGAGAAGTTATAAGAAAAAGTGTGCGTGTTTTCAAAACTTACTCTATCTTACTTTGTAGAATTAATTTTCAAAATTTGAAAAATTCTCATGATTCAACACGATAGGTATGTACATGGAATATATACATAAGTCATGATCACAACTTAATGATGATGTTAGAGTGGTGGTTTTTTTTAAGTGCAATAGTACATAAGTACGTCTAAAAATAATAATTTTTCACAACTCAACGATTAATATGGGAACTTATCTCCCTACGAATACGAGGACAGGTATCACTCGCGATGAAAAGGGGAAAGAATATTAAAAATATTTCATTTTTTTGACGAGCAAGAAATTCATCTTTGAAAGTGTTTACCCCAACGTGAAATAAAACTGCGTACATGTTCAAAACGTGTTTACCCGTCATGACTCTGAATGTGCCTTGGCAAAGGTATTTTTTCGGTCGACGAATTGAAAAACCGCTCCCCTCTGTATGAGATTCAGAGTGAAAATGGAAGTGTTTAATGCCAGTAGAATTTTGTCTTAGCATTTTTCGCATTCGACGCCCATACGTGTCGCTGTAAGCCGATTTTTATTACGTCTCAAAGCCTACGCTTAGAAAAGTACAGATTAATGTACACAAAAGGCGAAAGCATTGACTGATGAAATACTTACGTGTTTTGAAGACTCAAAGGAATATAAAATGAGAGGATTTAACTGTTTGATTTTTATTTCTTTTTGTAGATCTTATTGATAGAATAACAATGTATGGGTATTATATGTTTGATAATGTATTCATTTAATATCCAAACATATGAATAGTAATAAAAATACTTCAATTAATCATCATTGTCATCATCGGGCTGTTGATGATTAGTGTTGTCCTTCGCGTCCTCTGCTGAACATAGATGCGAACAGTCACTGACCCAGAAAGCGGCATTTTGAGTCACTGCTCGCGTCCTGCATCCATCGGCTCACCGCGGTTTTCGCCAGATCGTCCATATATAACTCCCAGTTAATCATGTTTTGTCATAACTTCGACAGGATATCAGGATACGTCATCGCCGTGCTAGTGATGTCATCTTCCATCTAGAAAAAATGTGAAAGCATACAAAAATTAGGTTCAGGAAATGAACAGCTTTGATATTCTTAAATAAAGATAACTTTGAAATACGCAGAATGACCAAGATGCGAAATGAACAATTACACACATTGAGAAGTTTTAAGAATTCACCTTATTCTTATACAATTATGTCAATTTGGGTGACTTAAATTATTACGATTTTATAGTAGGAATAGCTTAAGTTAAGTGGTTCAGAATCCAGATGTAACAACCCAAAAAGTTTTGCTTACCTGAATTAATTTAATAACAATCATTTTCAGTTGACTGCAAAGAACAATACTGCAGATGGAAAAATAAATCCACGAGCCGCTTTCGTCCTTCCCTACCTTATTCATTGGCAAATCCCATTAGCATAGAAATGGAAAACATACCTCATTGGCGATTTCTGGTTGCTGTTACCCTTCAGGATTACTTACCTACACGACCTCGGGGCAACATGGGTAGAGGTTTGTTGTGTATACTTATTGTGGGTATTTTAGTTATAACAACGTAATTTAACCCATATTTTTGTATACCCAGGCGAATTATAAACGTCATTATTTTATTTAATTAAGGGCACTGCTAGTGAAATTAATAGGCAAATGTATGATTTATTTCTCTAATCTTCGAGTGTCACGCAAACTATATTTTTGAGTTCCAATTGATACTTAATTGACGGTATGAATGAACATTAATTTGAAGATAACATAAGTCATGGATTAACATATTGGTCATATTGGTCAACTATTGGGCACAGTAATGCCAGAACAATTTTATATAGGTGTAAGTAAAGAAAAACTACTCATCAGAAAGTATGATTTAATTATTTTTTTTACGAGCAATATGCCTTTATTACTCAAGCTAACTACTACAGTAATAAAAACTAAACTAAAACTAACTACACTACACACTAACTAGCTACACTATACCTACTACAAAGAACATATGGACTGTATAATAGACCGCGATGGCCTATAGACAGTCCAACTGCTCCAGCCCAACTGCCTGTAGGTAGCGCACCCAACATGCTGGCAGCATTGCCTCGTTGAATTGCAATGCTGATGCGTTGAGCCAAATAAGTGCCAGCATTATGGTCTCGCGTCGCATCATTTTAGTTTTGTTTAGTTTCTTTTTATTAATAAAACCTGTTGTAAATCATTTAAGGAGTAGCAGTTAGAGCAAAGTGTGTTAAACTGGTATCCAACTAATAGTAAATACCATTTCACTAAACGAAAACTATTGCAAATATATGTGTAGGTACTTAACATACAGTCTGACCTTATTTTATCTAGCCGTTCCTAGACTAAAGGCGAAAAAGGAAAAAGCTTTGTTATCAAAAGGGGCTTTTATTAAATTACATTTTGGCCTACACTGCTAAAAGCTTGAATTTACGTGAAAATTTAAAGAAAATTGTAGATTTTAATAAACTTATTCTGAGTTGAAATATTCAAGATAAGCTTATTTTTGTTCATGTCATATTGTATTTTGTATATTGCCTGACTATTTTTGTAATTAGGTATTAGTTTTCAACTTACAGTAAGTGAATAACAAAAAATTGCGTCACGATATACCAAAATGCACACAAAGATAATAATAGCGGTTTAATAAATATATATGCAAACATTTTAACAGCTTTCTTGCTACTTTAAGTGTTTAAAGTGTTTTATAAGTTAAGCATGTGCGGGCGAAGTTGTTATAAGTACTACTCTTATAGTACCTATACCTACTCGGCTACAGTTAAAATACATAATAGGTATTAAGTGCCTGAGAAACATAATTTATGTAGGTGGTTGTGGCGTGGGATTCTACCCCCAGAATAATCATAACCTCCATCAGAATTCTCTTCAGGTATTTGTGTTTTTAGGCTGCTCTTGAAAATACAACTACCTATTGAATTGCCTACTAATATTTATACTAGTACATATTAATTAATTAGAAATACCAAGCAAAATGAAAGAAAAAATAAACATTTATTTTTATTTTACGTTTAATGAAATGGTGATAATGCTGTCGAGTGTTCGTAGCACGTCCATAGTTTATGCTTTTGATGACTGAGATTCTGTGTATTATGGTCATGGATATAAATAAAAGCTTGCGATAAAAGAGGGAAGATAATGCACTAGCTTATTAGAAGCGGTCCGCTTAATCTAAGTGTAACGCACACAATTTGCTATACTTGCGCTGAACAACTAGTAGGTAAGCCAAACACTGCTTTTAACAACGCAATCCTTTAACACGTTCATAACCTTTTTTATTTCAGAAAAACACAAGAATTAGTTTTTGTTAAAGCAATAAAGCCTGTACCTATTCGTTATAAGTCCATGACCAAATTTTAATGACGACGTTGATTATTTAAACCTGCTGCACCATTTAAACCTGTATTCCCCGATTCGATAGTAGCTAGTTACACGCTCCCGGTAACCAGTGATTAAGTTAGCTCACAGCGAGCGACCGTCGATCAACGGCGGGCTAATGATCCTTCAGTATGATTGCTGCTGCCGAATCAGATGCTATTTATATCAGATTGAAGGCTTGTGGACTTAACATTATGAGGTTTTGGTGTGAATGGAATAGAGCAACTTAGACAATTTTTTTATATGAATGAATGACGTGACAAGCTCGTCGTTCATCTGATGTTAAGCGACACGGCTGCCCATAACAGTTGCAGTGTCACTCGGAACTTTAAAATAATAAAGTTTCGCGTGACACTGCACTGCGCTTGTCATCCCGAGACATCACAAAGTCTAGTAATCAGATTAAAAAGACTGTGTGAGCAGGTCGTAAAGTCTCATTTGCCCAGTAATTTCACTAGCCACAATGCCCTTCAAACCGGAACACAGTAGTGCTCACACACTACTGCTTGGCGGCAGAATAACTGGCAAAGCGGTGGTACCTACCTAGACGAACTTTGCAGAAAAGTCCTACCACCTATTGACAAAAGTACTACCAAGCACAAACGAGACTCTTATTAGTTAATATCAGTCTTAAGTTTTATACTCATCTAGACGTATTAATAGAAGTACTTCAAGCCGCATTCATTTACAAAAGTCTGTGGTTCATTAAAAATATATTTGACTATTTTTGCTCATAATAAAACATGATAATAAGGGTAAAGGTAACAGAAGTAAACAAACCCACCATAAATAAAATTACTTACTCATTTGTTCCATGGATTTCCGGAAACAACATTACCTTTATAATTTTTCCCTTCAATTGACCGGTACGCATTAGCTGGAACCGTACCGTTACTGTGAACAAAATATCCTCAAGGCTTGATAACCGCCGGCGCGTGGACCGAGGTGGATGATAAATCTTCATTTGCCTTGTTCGCACATCCGACCCGCCCTACCCAATTAGTTAACCTACCTACGCTCGGATATCCGAGGTGGTCACCTTTGCCGTGGAACTGGGATTGCACTGCGGTTTTACCTCCTTTGACTCAAAGAATCAGCTTCTTTGAAACTCAAAGGTCATTTCTTTGAGCGTGAATTCACCGAATGACATACGACGTTGGTAAAAGAGGAAATAATATATAAGGAAGTTAAGACGTGTGCACACTTATTACGTTTTATGCTTTCCAACTTTTCATGTTGGGCTTTCAAATTCCATTGTTCATTCACAAGGCATGATTGCGTATTTGTTTTACAGGTGAGAAGCAAATTAAATTGTCGGCCGTAACAAAGAATGCCAGGAGTGTCTCCTGAGATGAACATTCAGTGAGAAAATGACTGCGGAAGAGCATTTCACGGGCCACAAAATTTACCGTGAAAACAATCGTAAAACCGTTTTTATTACTCAAACATTCACCATTGATTCACGGGCCGAAACAATAAAAATACTGACTCAATCAACCTACACCATTTTATGACCATTGTAGGTGAGTGGATTTATTGTCAGATAAAGTCATGTTTCATTACCACCTATTTTGGCTTAGAAACCGCTAAATATGTCCGAAGATAATCATCGAACGCCGTGCCAATAGATTAGTCATAGCTTAATCATGTTCTGAATAAGTTTCAATACTTAAATTGCTACAAGTAATATAAAACAACTCAAATACTCACTAAAAGCTGTAAATAATTTAACCCTCACAAATTCAACCCTGTTAATTATAGTTCAAACAAAAAGATCTCTACAAACTGTTTTACAAAAAAGTAACTTGAAGCAAGAGCCTACTCGAGAGCTCGGAAAGGTCATTTGACATCATACGGCAGACGTAGACCTCGCACAACTGTCCCCTGCCTCTGTTGTTCATTTTTCTTTCCTTTTCCCGGGCCAAACGGTAAAGAGAAACTTAATTGGAGGCTTTCCCGCCGACTCTCTGGCTCAATGAAAAATTACGAGCTAAACGAGCACACGCTAGGGAATTTTTCGCCATTCTCAACGCCTAGAAAGAAATGCTGCGTCTTCGTCCCCTTAAACATAGATAAATGTAAGCTGATGAACGTAATTTCAATGAAATATACTCTCATTGCGAGTTAATTTAATTCCACTTTTCTGGAGAACTGTTTGAAGATGTTGCTCGTATGTGCATGATATTCAAGGATGAATAAAAGCAGATGGAAGACGGTAAACGTCTTCAGTCTGACTCAAAGCAGTGAATATCTGAGCTCATTTACCTTAACTACGTAAGTTACCCTTTGTATTATTCAGTGGAATTTTGCATGCGGGGAACCTATTTTTGAGGTCGAGTTTATAAAGGCATTCTATGCGGCAGTAAGTAACAAAACGCTACTAATTGGCTAACCAGCCAACCCGATGCTGGATTATGTCGGATACTCATTATTGCGCTTCGGGATTCCCCTTAGAGGCAGACTGCATATTTCACGTGGCCGCGATTAACCCATATGCAGGCAAATACCGACGGTAATTAATGTTATGCAAAAGCTAATTAAAACTGGGAATATTTGGGTATAACTTTTTAATGTTCAAGCAAAATACTTTGCTTGTGTTTATTCATAAAATTCAATCAATATTTTTTATTTCACAATTGCATCTTTTCTTCTAGATGTTTTTGACGATGTCTAGATGTTTAAAAGGAAATTAAAATCACATATAAAAATTAACATTTCCTGAATTGGCCTGAAAAAAAAACATGCATTACCACATCGTTTATAATAGGTAACTAGACTTATATGAATATTGAAAAATTCAATACAACACTCCAACTCAGATTTTGGTTAACAGCTTATTTGTGGTAATTTAAAATGGAGCTTACAACAATTTTAAAAATCGACTGTGTCCAGTAGCTCCATTATCAATTATTTATTAGTTCCATTGCCTATGCTACTAAGATGTTTGTGTCTCATAAGTTAATTGCAGATTTAGCGTTGTTTGTATTACATCACCAGTCTGTAAGACTTGCATAGTGCCGACACTAAAGCCTTTGATTGCACAGAAGTCCTGGTTGCCTCTTAAGTTATACTTGGATCATAGTTGACTATAGTAGAAAGGGTAAATAAAACATAGAGCCACTGAACAGCATTTATTTCTTTTTCGTTTTATACATAACATGTTTTATTTATTTACATTTTTATTTATCACAATTTGACAGTCAATACACAGGATTTATATACAAAGATAAGCTTAAAGTAAAGAATTTACACTAATTTTTTCATCTAGATTTACGGTTAGGATGTTCGTTAGTTTTTAAGTATCTTAGCATTAGCAGTCGAATAGGGTGAAATATAATATCCAATATTACTCTCTAATATAACTGCATTTATCGGCTTTTATTATTGTCTTAAATAGTAGGTACCTACTGAATCAGAAACCAGATTGCAAAAATGTTATATATTAACGTTGCTTACTTCATTTACAAGTCTTTTCTATGGCACTCAAATTTTCTAAACAATTTTCAAACACATCGAATTTACAGGCAATTTTTAAGTGTTTCACAATATCAAAATTAGCTCACATTGATTCGTTATAATATTAAGATTTTGATTCATTAATAAGTAGTTATTTATTAACATTGCAATCTCACAAACCATCACAACATACCAAAATAGTCAATAATCTCTTTGTTGAATTCAATTATTCAGGTAAAACTTATCTGGAGACTATGAAACCGCTTAGAATAATTACAACTCTATTCTATACACAACTTTCTGGACCGGGTATTTCTTCAGCTATGAGATGCTCCCGTCTACTCAACGTCGTCGCGCCAGATATCAAAGGCTGTTTACTTGATACTGGCGCTCTTGGAGAGGACAGAACCTGCGGAGAAAAGGAAGCTTAATTTCCACTTTACAATTATTAGAACTTTTTCGGCTGGACCGCACCATCGTGAAATCTCAGTTAACACTAGCTGGAAATGGGAGTACCTAACCCTTTTTAACGGTTTTCAATACAACTTCAACATTAATTAAGCGAGATTGGCCGTTTCAAGTTCGTTGTGTCTCAGTTATGTCAGGCCTCCGTCACTCGATGTACTTTCGCGCGCTACCTACCGGTGGATGGATTGTCGAAAAGCCTTAAATCAGCGCGGTTGCCACCAGCCGCGTGACAGTCGTACGTTTCACTATCGGAATTGATTTCGTGCTAACATGACTTTTAGACATTTATGTGCAGTACCTATTTTCTAAGTTTTTTATATAAGCTTTCTAAACATGGACCTTATCATGTGACAAAAAATGTTAATGACTTTAATTATTTCATAAGTTGTAAAGCTACTACTCCCTGACTACTAGGTACCTAATACGTGGACGTACCTACATCAAATAAGAGAAAATACATATTTTTTTACATTTTCTATTTAGGTACTGTAAAATGATGAAATTAATACCGTAAGAAAGTAATTACGTCAATCAATAAATATGTTTCTGATACGTACTAAGATTTTATTTTAGGATTTTGGGATTATTTGGTGTATTTTCTTTGTAGAAATTGAAAAAGTGGCTATCAGGTGGTACGAGTAAGTACTATGTATTTATAGTAATAAATATATGTGTGGACATTTTACACAGCACCATCTAGCATAACTTGTACTATGGGAATAACTGATACAATACTTATATACGTTTTTGTTTGTAAATACATACATAGAATACAATATAACACCTAAACACAGAACAAACATCATGTTTCAAATGTTTGTTCTGGGTAGGAATCGAACCCACAGCCCTCAATTCAGAAGGCAGGGATACTACACTACTACCAACTGAACTATCGGGCCATTCAAAAGTAAAATTATTTAGTAAATTGTAGGTATATTATAGTATAGTAGGTATGGTATAGTAGAATGTGCTCATGACGGGCGTGCACGTGCGCACGCACATTCCGGACAGGTTCAAACATGTCATTGTCAAGTACGTAGGAAAGAAATTCATTCATCAAATTACATGTATAAAATAGTTTCGTTTATATTGCATATGCAATAAAATGAAAGGTCTTTTATTATTTTGAATTTCCTTACATATTATTATAAACAGATACCGTGAAATAATATTTTTATTGAATGAGGCAGCCCTGGCGTTGTTTTGTTGGCTTCAAGGTCATGCGGCCGGGCGGAGTCGTGACGGTCGTTTTCTTAGGAAGTGATTTATCTGTTACGTAGTAAGATATTCAGTAATCTGTGGTTATGGATGTATAAACCGCCGTCCGTTGTGCCAGTTACAATACACAACATTCACATATTGTCGTAAGCCCAAGAATTGCACTGCTGGGATACGCATCACGATATATTCCTTTACTGTTGTACGTGGTAGTGCAAGTTCAGCAAATAACTGAAAAAGTAATTGGTTAACAGAGCCGAGCCAGATTTGAACCAGGGTGCGTCGGTAATCGGTATGAATGTTGATGGGGGTCACCAAAACGTCTTATAGCATTATTACTTCAATCATACTTTGAAAAATTACATAAAAGTAAGAATAGTGTAATTTTGTTGACGCAGAGCAGTTTTGATGACGTCACGTTAAATCGTTCACTCAAATACAAGTGTCATGTCATACCGTTAATCATGTTGACACCGACGTGCGACAGTGATAACGCTATATAAAATGTAGACGTCTCGTTCTCGCGCCGGAATACTTTATAAGTTCATGGTACGAATTCGAACAATATTATTGTAACCTTGAAGCATTACTGTCACGAACCATGATGGTTTTGTATTAGTTTGTGGTAGGGCTGCAGGCTACCGACAAGCCACACTTACATTATCAGGCAGGTAGGTACTTGACCATTTTTATATAAAAGTAGAAACTTTTGCGGGTTCTAAATATGTAGATTCAAACCTCTATTTCCATAAACATAGGCAGGTAGGTATATCTATATGTTTTCTTATGTAAAAGTAATACCTATTTCATAACATAAAAGTACCTATTTCAGCTCATAAAATATTCATGTTCCTATACTATCCGATACCAATAAACACTAAAAAAGTGAGCTTGGAAATAGATATCATTTTATTGATATTCGATTCGAAGTATCCAGCCAAGTTGACGTTCAAACGGCAGACATCAAAAAGCAATTTCAGATATTTATTTTTTTAACATTTTACCAGTACTTTCATCGGAATTGCTTCTTTGGATAGTATTACATTTTATTGGAATGCAGTGAGAGTACAAGGTTAATAAAAATACGTTGGAAACGTCTAAAGTAAACGGCAATATATCAATATAAATTATATTACTACTACATTGAAATCCCTAACAGTGGGGGATTCTTGGTAGGGACATATCTTTATTATTAGCTTTTATTTATAGCTGTCTGGGATCGCCTATTTAGATTTTATTTTGTATAATACAGATAATGTAGCAAAGGTAAAACCCTTAAGCGTAATCAAGCGTTGTTCAACGTTGCTCGTAGTATTAGTTTACCAATACGCCGCATGTATAGTACGAAATAACCTACCATAATAAATATAATAAATAAAAAGCCTTTATTTCCACTACAAAAATAATGACATTAATACAATATTGCTCACAAAATATTCAACATATTTACAGGTTCATAAATACATGCAGTTTTGGATTAAGAATTATTCAATGAACATTTCACAATTTACCTAAAGTATGTTACAATTTAATTATTATTTAATATTTATTATAATTATAATAATGTATTATAATCTACACCCGCTTATTTTTATTGTAAAATTTATCATTCATAATAGGTACTATAAGGAACAATAGAAGAACAATACTTCAAATAAATAGAGAGCTATGATTCTTAATTCAGTCCAACTTATTACGGTAGTTTTTTTTTTAGGTCTTTAGAACTTAGTTTCAACATTTAAGTATACATACTGTGATTTTCAATTTTTTATATATATTTATATAATTTATGCATGTAGGTTATACTTTTTACACAAATAGGATTATTGATCAAGTACCTATTGATGTTTTATGATTGTATATAAATTAATTAATATAGGTAGATAAAAAATGTTTATGTAGTAGTCGCCTGAATGGCGTAGGCCTCCCCTGGTAGGTACATGTATTGTGTAGTTAATTTTTCTTCTTTCATACTATCATTTCTTATTCATTTAAACTATTATTTCGATTTACAACATTGCTGTGTCCGGGGGGTAGTGGTCTTTTCCTCCACGGTGACCAGCCGGCTTGGAGGAGTTCTGGGTACCTTTTATTCATCTCAAGTTCTTTCTGTTGATTGAGTAGGTAGTTTTTTATTTTCTTTTATTTATATTTTGTTTAGCTGCTGGCACTGATATTATCCATGTAGGATGTGATGCTGTTTGTTCGGTTTCTCTTCTGTGATTGTTTAGAGGTATTTTCTATATTCTTGGTTCTATTATTCTAGTATCTGATAATCTTGTTTTATTGTTTGCTTTAGTTTCCAGATTGTCCAATGTACTTTTCTCTTTTATTATAACAATTTTGTCATACTTAATAGCCACTTTGTTTCCTAGTTCTCTTTGTTTTATAAGTTCTTCTTGCAAAGTTTTTCTTATAGCTAATATTTTTGGCGGGTAATCCTCTTTTATGTACCATTGTGTGTTTTCTAGTAACTTTTTATTTCTGATGATCTCTATCTTTCTGCCCATAGTGAGAAGTGTAAGTACGACAGGTCTAATCTTACCATTTCTCTTCCCTAGTCTTCTTACACATTGTACATCCCGGGGCTCACACTTCACATTCATCGCGTCTTCCGTAATATTTAAGATCAAAGTTTGCAATTCCTCATAGCTTCTTTCAGTTTCTTCGACCCCAAAAAATACAATATTCTTCTTTCTTATTTCCTTTTCTATTGCGTCAATCCGCAAATCTTGCTCTTCTATTTTTTTTACCAGTATTTTTTGTTTTGATTCCAGTTGATGAAACTTATCATTTATATTGTTATTTATTGTCTCAGTTATACTGTCTTGCATATCTTTTAATTCCCGTCTTGCTGTGAAAGGTCTTCCTGTATTTTTCGAAGCATAGCAGTAATTTGTTCCATCGCAAGAAAAAAAATATTCGAGGGTACTTTGAGAAAATATTGCACTTTACTATTGATCACTTTTTGTCCTGTTGTTTATAAATTACGCGAGTAAAACATGTATGGGAACGAATAAGCAGTAAAACTTCACTTGAAACACCATTAATCGTAATTTCTGTTGATCAAATACTAATTTAAATTTAAAGAGCACCCGGAGCACGTACCGCCAGCTAGCACGTCTATCAACCCGAAAATCAACCTACCAACCTACCATAATACAAAGTCTATATAGTTGTCACCCTGCATATAATGACGCACCGTCTACGCCATAGTTTTAGACCTACGTTTGAAAGGGGCGTGATCTTTCACATAATATATAATAATAATAAATAATAAATATGTGTGGACAATTCACACATCGCCATCTAGCCCCAAACTAAGCATAGCTTGTACTATGGGAACCAGATAACGGATACAATACTTATATACTTTTTTGTTTGTAAATACATACATAGAATACAATATAACACCCAGACGCAGAACAAACATCTATGTTCATCACACAAATATTTGTCCTGGGTAGGAATCGAACCCACAGCCCTCAGTTCAGAAGGCAGGGATACTACCAACTGAGCTATCGGGCCCGTCAATATATGAGTACTTATAATAAAAACTATATCAATTCACCGTCATAACATTTTTAGTTAACAAGCTTTTCAATTATCAACCAAGTTTCTGTTATAATTAAAAAAAATATTCGATTTTGCTTCCTAATTAAAAAACTTCATAATTACATTACCCAACATTTTCTTTGTTTAAAATCTTTGACCTATAGTCGAAGAGGATTTCACAGAGTACTTAGGTATTGTGGATACTATTATGCTCAGACAAAAAGAAGAAAGAGCAAAGCTTATTCTTAAAAGAAATAGTTGACCAGATAGATCCTGTTTAGAAAATATGTATGGTAAAAATGTCACACATACCCCCACACATACCTACTATTTAAGTTAACAAAACCTTGTAGTCTTTTTGAAAAGTTAAATTTACTACTAGGACTGCGCAGCGTCTACTCTTTTCATACAAAATTGAGAATTTGAGATACTCACAGCTCGTCCCTCAGACGTATGCGTTGAAGTACGTTCGCTGTTGCACCATTCATCTCTCGCGCGGAGAGCGCCATTTTTGAGACCACTCTCTATTCCGCACTTCACGTTTGGAGGACCTTCGTCCATAAATGGCGTTTTAGAATTCGATGCAGGTATACCAACTGTTGGAGAAAAAAACAGTAGAAAGATCTATGTGCGTTATATTCATAACCGCTCAGGCGCTTCACCACATGTGCGGCCGGCATCGCGCAACGTGAACCGCTCCCCACCACAATTGTAGCTTATAGCTGATTGCGCTACTAGGGATGGCAATCAATTTTTAGAGGTGTCACTCGTTATAAATCGACTAAAATTGAAAATAGTTGAACATCACTATCGAATAAAGTAAAAGTCTCTTTAGTTCAGGAGAAAAAAAAACGCCTCAGTCTAAATTGCATCTCGCGCCGAGCCGGCGCGCGCCGGCGACGGAGTAATTTCCTTTAGGTACGGCGGAGCGTCTATGATTATGTGTAGTGTTGTTGTGTGTGTTTTTTATACTGCAACACACGTAAAAATGCATTTGTTTAGATAGCCAAGTAATGCTACTTATCAAAACTAGTTTTGAAATTTTAAAACACTGCTTAGTTTATTCGTAAAAACCGTAAATATGCAAAACCATACCGCGCTATTTGAGGAGCGCTTTGGGACCTACCTACGCCCGCCGCACCGCGCCTGAGTGGATAATGGATATTTGGATTTATATTTAGGTACCTACTGCACTGTCACAAAAATTGTAAGACGTAGCGAAAAAAATTGGCATCAACGCTTATAATCACAGTGCACAAAAAATATAATTACTTATCTGAAATTTACAAAACTCCCGGAACCGACCACTCATTGAGTTGATTAATCTTTAACCTCATTTTATAGTACAGCCCTACTACGCTGAAGCTTCGAATTACAAGAGTATACAATTATAGGTACTATTATAGGTAAATAGCATAAAATAAATACAATGTACTACCGTTAATTTTCCAGCGTGCATCAATTTATTAGCCCGTCTTAAGCGTTTAAGGAATTTAGGCAGAATTTTGGCTCTAGCTCAAACATGTGGCGTGTTGTGTTTGCATTGCTTGTAAGATATTTTGTTGCCTCTTAATTGAGTTTATTTTAAGAAACTTACAGTTAATTAAGGCAAGTATCTATAGAAAAGTAAACCATTATAAAGAGAGCCAATTCCAAGGTTACACTTTCATTTTTAGCGTTTTGAATGATGAATAGTTCTGATGACGATTAGGCATTCATATATTTTATGTTATGATTATAATAAAATACTTATACAAATTGGGTTTTCCAGCTTATATATAAAATTGCGGTAAATACAAAACTGCAGATAAAAAATAGGTAAGCCCCTGGTTTTCTTCACAGAAAACTTCAGCGCAGTTTTTTGCTTTGCAATAACCCACAACTTCAGAACTGGCACCAAAGTGCAAATGCAGGTTCAGCGAATATCGACTATTAAACTTGGAGAGTCGAATAAGTTGGTAAGTTGGCGCGACATCGAAACAGGTAAATAAATAACCTAGTTGGCGGCTATTGATTCGGAAATTAGTTTGGTTTGCTGTAGAAATACGGGCGTATTTAGGTACCATCAACAATAATTATATTTTTCTTCCCTACAGAAATATATTTTGGTATCGTTATAAAAGCGTGTTATCGTGTTGAGCAACATCTTTAATAAGTACGTACAAAAGTTATCGGTTCTTACCCAACGGTGGATTTAGTATGTCAGGCTGGGCTTGCTTTGGTGGCTTCAGAGTATACGCTACTACGTATTGTCCATCACTGGCATTCAGCTGAAGCTCCGAAGATGGCTGCTTTGTTGGAGGCTTACCCCTGAAGAACATTATAATTGAATATGCCTTGGAAGTCGAAATACACATTATAATACACCGATAAACACATTTTGGTCACAGTAAAAATTTTCTAATCGGTCGTGTAGTTCCAGCTGTTGATGTGGTCTAAGTACCTAGGTATCCGTATCGATATTTTAGTTATGTTTCTATTTTTAAGAACGAAATAATTTCCTTGTAATGAGAAATAATCAGGGTTACATTACCTTTTCTTTCGCAAGAAGTACCCTGTGAAGATCGCGGCGCAAAAACATATTAGCACTGTGAAGGCAATTGCCCAAAACGCTGTCTTCGATATACCAGCCATGAGAGTATTACTTCCATCTAAAACAAATATTTTTCATGAGTGCTTTTCTTATTATAACAAGGAATCTAATCATGAGTAAGATGAAAAAGACCAGTAACCGCTGAATAAATGGAAAAACTTTGCAAGACTGCCAGTTACATAAAAAGCTGGAAACATGGAAATGATGTTTTACCCAAAGCTGCTTCTGTAATCAGGTTACAATTTACCACTAATATAAATGTGAATTTTAATTAACTCGTTGCATAATAAGCCAATATAAACCCCATTGTCCACACAACTGGTTTTCGGGTTATTTACTATCCATTTTAAAAACATTGATCTAAATAAAGATGCGAAATATCCGCGGAAAATATCGGTTAACCAATTCAAATATTTACTAAACGTTACCAAAGCCTTCTCTTACGCAGACTATCCCCTCCCCCCCTACCCTACCCTGCCCCACCTGCCTGCGGTGCTGCCTGCACCTGTCCTACTAGACGCGCTTTTGTGTTATCTTATTCAGAAATTTGACTTTCCGACAAGTAATTTGGTCGGTGTCGTATGATATGTTTACCCTACTTTATTGAACTCTTTTACAGCAAAATTGATTAGAATCTGTAGTACTATTGTTTAATTTCGTTTCATTTCAAAGACGTTTTGGGTATTTTAAAATGAGGTTCAAACATACTGTACGTATTATATTATCTGTGGTTCTAACATAAATTAAAAACTACAAAACATATACACACGCATATTTTTCTATAGCATCATTATCATTATCATCATCATCATCAGCATCATCATCATCATCATCATCATCATAATCATCATTATTATCACCATCAGCATCATCATCAACAACTACAACAATAACACCCTGAAAACTTCCACTGCTTAACATAGGCCTCCCCTAGAGAGCCCGCCAGAGAGTCCCACAGAAAGTCTTCTGTTTAGCAATGTACTATTATTTTATTACGAGTAAAAGACAATGCGAATACACAAACGGTAAATGTTTTGTCCCGCTATAACTTTAACAAGCCGAGAAGCAATCAGATATGTTCATTGATATAGATTAGTTACAATCACACAAAGAGCTTGTCCAATAATACCAGACTGCACCTGACTAAGCCCTTTGCCTGATCTGTTGGTATTGATTACAATATTGTCTACGGTTATAATACCGCAACTAATACCGCGTGTATGCGCTGCTGTGTCATTAACAATGAGGTAATGTGTAGATGGTAAAGCAAGAAGCAAGGTAGACAGAGTAATCACTACGCGTTATTAGGTATATATTACTTCTTTTTTACTATGAAAATATTATTTAATCGTTAAAACATAGATTTTCATCACAATTAACTGCTGATAAGGAGCCGCATTTTTCATATATGCAATGTACTTCTATTTTTTCTGTCCTATATAATTATGTGTACCTGTTCTTCTCTCAGGGTCCTGATAAGTGAGAGCTTGGAGCATGATCCTTTCCGATGCTCCTTTGTCATTCCTCGAGTGCACTGTGAGCCTGAGAGCACTGGCACTGGACCATAGCACTGGAGCCGGGACGAGAAACAGTGCCACACCATCTGTTACACAATGAGAATTGAGCTCCAAAGGTATGTACTTAAGCAGTATTTGCAGGAAACAAAGGCAATGAATTTATTTGGGAACGTCTCGCTTTCCGATAAGTAATCCGATGAAATGCATAAGGAATTACATGTGATGTATGAGAATGAATAAATATTCTAAATATAAAATAGATGTAATCCGCTCTTCATATACGTCCAGTATAACTTGATCGTCATGGATCAAGTTATACTGGGCGTACTGTCGGTACCTATAGGAAGCAGTAGAGGAACATGCGTGTAAGGAAGAAACTCACCAGTCTCATTAGCAGTGACGTTGAATTTGACGATACCAGTAGTTGAGTCCAAGGCTTCAAGCACCACCAATTGAGGGAGACCACCATCATAACCAGTCACGCAGCGGACCAATAAGGAGTCCGCAAAATCGTCTCTGCTAGAATCTTCTATCCAATTGGAAGCGTTCCCTGATGATATGGTGCAGTTCCGTGGTGGCGATGGACGCGCTGAGTGTTAATAGGTTTGTAAGTGATACATTTTCGATGATAATCGCAATTTAGTCGGAGATGTGTCTGTGATCTCCAGCAAGTAGAGAGTAACGATGCCATGAACCATGTCACAAACAGAATGCCAGCCCAGCTAGCATACGCACCGCGACAAAATTTTCTCGAGGTGCGCATGCTAGGCCATCAGGGGGGTCACCACAAGGTCTTATAGCATTATTACTTCAATATTATTTCAATCATACATTGACAAATGACATAAAAGTAAGAATACTTTAAAGTTGCAGAGCCAGAGCAGTTTTGATGACATCACGTAAAATCGTTCACTCAAATACAACTGTCATGTTGAAACTGACGTGCGACAGTGATAACGCCATATAAAAATGTAGACGTCTCGTTCACACGCAGGAATACTTTATAAGTTCGCAATATTTTTGTAACATTGGAATAATAACGCCATGAAACATGATGGTTTTGTATTAGCTTGTGGTAGCCCAGCTAGTCACACCAATCCGTTGTATATAACCATCACTTTCGATACAGATTTCGAAACAAAAGATAATCTAAACCTATCCGTGCAAAAGGGTCGGTTGATTCGCCTACTCTGAATCAACAATAAACTAAAACAAGCCTGGTGAAGCAGTTAAATATCAGCAACGATTTAAGTAGTTTATTATTGTTTGAGATTGTCTTTGATTTAGATCCTATACTAACTCAATATAACCTATTTTAGATAATAGAACTAACTAATTAGACTAACTTATCTAAGTACGCAGCGAACAACTGTGGACTACTTTTACCGTTCAAGCAGGAATAATTACAATATCCTCTAATATTCTTCAACAAAGACGAAGTTCACCAGAAGTTAGCTACATCTTTAAAGTCCACGGTAAATAAATTTGAAGTCCTTCAATTGATTTCTTAGTCCCTAAAAGATGGTTCAACAGGCTTTGCAAATATTTGCTTTGCAAACTTGAAACCAATTGGCCCAGCCAATAGTAACTGAGAAAGTTGAAGGAGTATAACAATTAGCAACTTGGTTAAATGGATTATGAACTGTGTGGGTGAACTCTAAGTCAAAAATTAAACGCGGATTTGATAATAATATAGAGATAAAAATGTTACGGTGCACACAAAAAATTGCACCCGGCCCAGTTTTAAATAATATAAGTAAGTCTAAAGAGAC
This sequence comes from Ennomos erosarius, assembly GCA_963580505.1. Lineage (NCBI taxonomy): Eukaryota > Metazoa > Arthropoda > Insecta > Lepidoptera > Geometridae > Ennomos > Ennomos erosarius. Next base: position 7,010,949 of record OY756996.1, on the reverse strand, counting down.
TTACATAAAACTATAAGGACAATTCATATTTACCTATGACGGTAAAATGGTACATTTTTATGGTATGTCCCAATGGATCCCACTAAACGGATCCTATGGTAGACAATTTATTTTATTATTTTGACATAGCGAATTGGTAGCATAGTAACTATATGGGTCGGGTACACTTCTATTATGGTTTACAGAAGTCTTTAATACATGTATTTTTTTCTTACCTGCAGGAACAATCTGGAAGACGCAAGGTTGTGCCTGGCTGCCCACTGAGTTGGTTCCCCGACAGGTAAGAGCACCGTAGTCTCTCTCACTGGCGGGTGTGTATCGCAGCTCACTGACACTGCCATTTACAGTCACTGAACGAAAAGCTAAAGCTGTAATTCGAAAGTTAGATGAGCCCTGCCTGATGCTCCTGGTGTGTTACATTTATTCGTCTATTACCGAAGTTATTGCCGTAGGTACTTTAAAGTGTGATTTATATAGTAGCCATTTTGACCGTTGTCGTACATTGATAATAGTTTTATCTAATACTGTTAACGCATATAAAAATTACAATCCAGCCAAATGACAAAGAAGTTTAAGTCAAATCATTGCAAAAAATCTTGAGTTTTTTGTGATGTTTAAAAGATTTTTAATGGCGGTTATTTACAATACAATATTATCGGTGGATGAACCAAACAAGAACAAATTACCACAAAAAAAAACTAATAATATCGTAGACATAGACCCTATACCTAGTTCACTCACATGACGTAATCATGTAAATCCAACCCATCAAATCTTCCAGTTAAATACAAGCCAAATAAAACTGTGGAAGGGAATTGTCTTGCTAAGCCAAGTACCATTTACGTAAACAGCGCGCTTCGTTACCCATTCTGAGGGCCTACCACAATCTATTATAGCAGTATTACTCCAATCATACATTGAAAAATGGCATAGAAGTAAGAATACTGTAATGCTGCAGAGGCAGAGCAGTTCTGGGGCCGTACTGTGAGCTCTTAGCCCGATTCAAAACAGAGCCTATATTGGATCGCTTTGTTTTTTTTGTATGAAGATTTTGACAAGTGATCCAATATAGGCTATGTTTTGAATCGCGCTAAGAGCTCACAGTACGGCCCCTGATAACGTCACCTTAAATCGTTCACTCAAATACATCGTGTTGACAGCGACGTGCGACAGTGATAACGCTGTATAAAAATGTAGACGTCTCGTTCTCATGCAGGAATACTTTATAAATCCATGGTACGAATTCAAACAATATTATTGTAACCTTGAAACATTACTGTCATGAAACATGATGGTTTTGTATTAGTTTGTGGTAGGCCTCCTGGGCGTTGTCCGTAGACATAAGGTGCTGATTGAACAGTCTCTGTACGAACTCGAACTCAACTATCCGATGAGGGTGTGATAGGTGTTAGGTTTGGCTGGCTTTGATTTATCTCTTTCAAGGCGAGCTCTTAATTTATTGAACTGTACAACATTATTTGAAAGAAGTAAGTACTAGTGTTCTGTGTCTGGGTGTTGTGGAACCATTGTCCTCGTAGTTCCTGGGTCCCTAGATACAGGGAATCCTAGTTAGAATCCAGGATCTATGTGATCGTTGGGCGTAATTTATTTATTTCTTTCGAGTGTGATTTTCTCATTGTAATAGTCTTTATATCTATGGACTTTGATTGGGTATGTTTAGTTTTCAAATATTTAGCCAGGATGTATCATGAAAATAAATGGTGCTCGGCAGGAAAACAAATTACTCGCGCGCTGGTAGAGACGGCCTCAAAGCTTTTCGTACAATTCAAGCGTGTTATATCCGTGAGATCGGTTTAGATTAATACTTCTATCGTTTACCTTCGTGGATGACATAATTATAAAGTACTAGTTGACCCGTTCCGGCTTCGCATGGGTTAATTATTATTATTATTATTATTTCTTCTATATCTTGAGACTCTTGAGTCTAGCCCGGACATTTGAAAGGCGTTGGTGGGGCCGAGGCTAACACCAAGAGGCCCCTTTGAGTATTTAATAATATTAATTGTTTTAACTGACAAGGGATGGCATATTATAAACTACTTTTTGTAAATACAGGTAAAAAAAAACTGGGCTATTGTGGTGAACTTTTGATGAATGGTGTCATTTTACATGTTTAAGTGTCAGCTAACGATCTAAAGATCTAAAGATAGCCTATTGAGCTACTCGATGACTTTGAATTATTTTTATTGTTGATTATTTAGTTTCACGCCTAACCCTGTTTATGGGTAAGAGAGAAGCGAAGAGGAAAAAGGGATAAATGAATGGGCCGGTGTAGCAAGGCAGGTTTCAACTACCTCCTTTCTATTGCCTTCTTATACATTCCTCATTTTCCCCTATTTTTTAACTAATCCCTTCTATCTTCCCTTCAACACTATTATGAGTATAAATAAATAGGTAAGTAAAAAATAATAAACACAAATAAAATCTTGTATAAAATTACATCCTTATTGCTTCGTGCAAACCACTCTTGGCCGTTTAAGGAAACATCAAGTTTTTTTTCAACTGATTTCATATTACATTATTTTGATAGTAACACTGTGACTTTATCGTATTAAAAGTTAATCAAATCTTGCACAAAACGTCAGCATTTGATACAATGGTGATAAAATAACTTTAGCATAGTTATAATTACCTAAATTAATGAACTCAAACTTACCATATCTAGCAGGAGAAACGTTGAAGCTCTCTCCGCTGTTGTTGAACTGCCAGAGGAATGTGACGTCAGCAGGGTCAGCATGGACCGAGCAGCGCACGCGCAGAGCTTCGTCTATTGCTGCGCCAACTACTTGAGGAGTCATTTCAGCGCATACGGGAGCAACTGATGGATTTGTTAAAGTGAATCAAATAATTATGAACATTCCCAGATTAATATCAAAAGTGCTTGTCTATCAATTATTCATGAAAATGTTGGCAAAAGAAAGGTTTATATAAATATAAAATAGCATCATAAAATATACACCAAAATATCAAGGCAGATACACAGCAATTTCACATCCACAACTTCGCCTATCGTTAGCCTGCATGTTAACGTTCGTTCGACCCGCTAAATTACAGGCATAAAATAACAATAAATTTAAAACTCCAAACAGCGAGTTTTCCTGTCGTAAAACGATAAACATAAATCATACGAACAATTATTTTGGCAGTGGCCGAATTATTTCGTCTTTCCCTCTCACATCGGCAATTAAGTGCGAGTTGGCCGCGGAAGGAAGCTACACGATGCGCCAATATACGTTTGTGTAATAAATCAAGCAACGGACACAGTTGTTGATTTACGTAGGTGTAGCACCGACGGGTCATGAAGGTTTACCTTCCGCGCACTCACGTATACACGGCACATTCTCATTTCTCAGGAGACTCGCTAACCGCTCAAAATCTTACCCAACGGCTCCCGAAATTAAATTGTTTATATGATATTTACACAAATCCATGCATATTTTTGTCACTAATTAGCAACGGGGCCTCTTACCTACTCGATTGGAATTAATCCAACACAAATTGAGGAATTATTTCAAAATCGAATTCTCCTTCTAAATATTTTGGATATTTAACTTTAGCAATTAGTGAAATTGGTTTGAATCTTTTGAAATGGAATTTGTTAATCGTTTTCAATAATTTGCCAACTAAATCAAAATGTTCAATTACTCATTTTGTAATTCAGATAGGTAAAATATCTTGGCTAAGTACCTACTTTACCATTAAAAATAATAAAAGAGATTGTCCTTTCAGGTTCTAGAGTGCTTCGCCTTAGAACTGAAAATTTAATTAATAGGATTTCAAATAATAATGGAGAACTAAAATGGTGATCATTTTCTGCGTAATAAATTCAATAAAGTTCTCGTAAATTAATGACAGCCTGCAAAGAGGCTCATTTCTCTCCATTTCATTCTATTTATTTTAGTTGCGGAGCAATAAATTATTGAAAGTAGACAAACGACAGTGGAAACCGCTTATTACACTAGCGAGTAAATGTGTCTTTAGGATTTTGTAGGGAATTTATGCCGACTAAAAGCAAGTAGTGGGAGGTTGTGGAACAACAGATCGGCACGGTTGAAAACGGCAGTAATGTTAGGTAATAACTTTGATGATTTAGAACCGGTGGTGCCTCTGGGCCAATTACTATGCGGACGGTCGGCCGCGGAAGGAAGTCGGCACGTCGATCCCTACCGCAATCATTTGAATACTATTCGTAGACACGTCGGTATTTATAGGGCAGTAATTCATACCTCTCCGGTGACACTTTATGAGATGCCTGCGTGTCCGGTATATATTACGGTGTAGGGTTATGCAAATCAACTGTCTACTGTCTAGGTGTACGCGAATTTGATGTTCGCACTTCCCCTTTACCGTTGTTTGGGTTGAAGCGAAATTAAAATGTATACCTATATTATAAGCTCGGCTTAAAACTTAGGTCTGGGAGCTGAATTAATTCAGTGGGTGCTTCTAATGCGAATATGTTTTAGTAATTTTGGTTTTGTTTCGGTAATCCGATTTTCATTTTAAACTCGGATAGGTATAATGTGTATTTGCGTTAAATAATACGGCATGTATAAAATTTGGTTAGGTGTTGTACAAGCTTTTAAAATAGCTAGATTTTCTGCTTTAAAGTATGTTATAACTGAAAGTAACTTTATAAGGGTCGATGGCTGAATGTAAAAGTTAGTATTAGTTATTTTATATAATAATATGTTACCTTTAGTGTAGTTATATAGGTACCTAATACCTTATTTAATTAGTAGTATCAGTGATAAAATGCATGAAATCGTGTTTTTTGGCTTAACTGCCTTTTATTTTAGTCTATAAGTTCTGGGTTTGACTCACTCATACAATGTATGTCCGTCTTGTTGGACTAAACGCTGTAGGTCAGGTCATAATTCGTTTTATGTCACATTACTAGCATGTCTAATCCTATTAGTAGACTCAGTGCGACAGCTTATTTTCCTCGTCACTTCCATTAAATGTGATGAAATATGTTATTGTAACTGAATCTGGTAATTATTGTATTATCATAGTAAACTAATTTGCTTTTAAATTGTTTTAAATTGCTGTAGTAATTTATAGTAGAATATTATTAGCTCATAGCAAGGACTATAATGCAAGGACCAAACCATGCCTCGCTCTTATCTTCTTCGCAACAAAAAAATTACAACCCAAAAATAATCTGAAGTATCAAAACTGATTTAAATGCATGAAAAATGCGATTGAGAAAAATCCTGCATGTAGCAATCGTACTGAGTAGCCTCAAAATTTGATGTTGTAGACCAGTCGTCACAACGTATGTACGATTCAACCATTGCATTATTTATTTGTGAGATGCATACTGACTCTTAAATAACCTCCCTATGAAAGCTAGAAACGCTGCTAAGTATAGTCAAAACACCATCATTAGAATTCTACCATCTCAGTCAAGTCAGGAGTGAACAGGTATCTTCTAATCAAGCATGCACCACCGTAGGCCGCATCATCACATACCATCAGGTAAGACAGTGGTCAAATGCTATGCCTATAAATTATAATAAAAAACTCCATTTCACCATCGGATGGCAAAACGTACAGCTACACAACATCCATTTACGGTTGATATTCCTTCAATTCGTACAAAGCAGTTTATAATCCGAGCAGCAAAGGAATGGAACCACTTTACTAGCGTCTTTGTTTCCCGATAAGTACTATCTGGAGCTCTTTCAAGGCGCAAGTGAATAGGTAGGTGTCTTCTAGAGAAGGTCATCATAGAGTCGTCTTTTTCCATCAGTTGAGACTGCGGTCAAATGAGGAAATAAATTAATTTGTACATATTCAGTTTAAAAAAAACGCGAGGATACCAACTAACCACTTGAGCTCAGACATCATACTCTTACCAAAAGAAAGTCTGATTAGAGACACAAATGTTTTAATAACTTACATTGTACTCGTAAAGTGACGACCTCACTCGAGGTCTCTCCTCTGGCGTTAGCCGCTTTGCACGAGTAGGCGCCGGCTTCTTTCCTCGTTACTTTCTGTAAAACCAGGGACTTCGTGCTCACGATGATGCCCGATGTCATATTCTGTATCACCGGCCTGTCCTAAATTGATGATATTATGTAGATATTTTATGCACTACGCAAAATAAATTATCTACTAATTATGCTTAAATTATCTACGCAATCTATATGAAAATACTATTAAAAGATTAGAAGTCATTAATTTTAAATACAAAATGTTCAAGAAAATTATTTAACCTTATCGTTTAATGATATACGTGATCATAATGACGTAAATTTATCAAAAAACGTAACGCAATGAACTTTTTAAGTTTATTTTTTGTAAGACTTTTTTTAATGTAATAAGCCTGCGTTTGACTACATCTCACCTGATGGAAAGCGACGATGTAGCCGAAGGTGTAGCACGCAGACTCATGAGGTACCTATTCACTCTTGTCTTAAAAAGACCCAGATTATATTTGTTAGGAAACAAAACCGACGGGAGCAAATTCCATTCCCTAGCAGTCCGCATAATGAAGGACTCAGCGAAACGCTTGGTGCGGCATTATGGCAAATCTACTACATAGACTCTTAATTACTCTAAAAATATTTGAAAAATTAAAACTTCAGATTATGAATAACTCAACTAATTAAAATTGCAAACGATACGTTATTCAAATCTTGGCATTTTTTTAATAACACCGGCTTTAAAATGAATATCTCAAAAAATGGATAAAGTCTTAGGGCTCGTCATATTAAAAATCACGACCTCCGAAGTATTTAACGAATTAATCTACCAAAGTTATTGCGATTTGGCTGAATAGGCCAAGAGCGAACTATAAATTTTACAACGGGAATCCCTTAAGGGGTAAATTACAATATAAACTTTGGTTATTCGAAACTTACGTTATGGTACCAAGATATGCGATGTTCCCTGGGGTTGGCGCGTATATTGCATTCAAAGTACACGTCATCGCCTTCTTTGATGTCGTGGGGGTTCAGAGTGCTGCCAAGAGTCAGCGACACTAGCGGACTGTCTGGAGGAAAATGTAGGTTTTATTAAAACATCAAATCCAGTGTACACTGCGAACAAATCTTAACTAAGTAAAAACCTACAAGACCGCTTAGTTAGTAAAGTTTTCATAAACAGACTTCCGACTCTAACCGTGTACTTTTCCAGATGAAAAGAAACTTAACTGAAGTTGCTTTCATCAGTGAGGCATCTCTTTTCCGCTTTAGGCTATGATATAGTACACAAAATGTTGTAATGATATATGAGCAACAAATCGATAAGCGCATGGACGTATAGAGAATAAATTGTCATGATGAATTTATGGGTTGGACAAGCATTAAGGCGATCATGGAACTTGATTGCAATCTATACAAAAACACAAATTTAAATGGATTTGACAGTTTCAATACATAGTTTATAATAGAGTTACTAAGGAAATTTTCAAATTAGGAATGAAAATGTATCATGTTGCATTGCAATAAAAGCCGTGATCACCCCTCTGATAAAAGTTCTTCATAAGACAAAAAAAAACACAGTTGAAAAAAAAAGGTGAACTTAGTAAATCGAATGCTGGGGAAAAACGTTTTTTTATGTTTCAGTTAGTTTATATTTTTGAAGATGCGATTTTTCATTAATCAGATAAAAGCTATTCAATGTATAAAATAAAACTAAAATAAAACACACTTAAAATAAATGTGAACTTTTAAAACCGTATACTGAATAACTAATGTATTTTGATTTTAGTCGGTTTATAGTTTATCAGCCGAATAATCTTTATCCAGTGATTGAAAAATCATCCCTACTCGAATAACTTTAATATATACAGCAAAAACTTGAACATAAATAATAACTCTACAATCTTATAATTCATGTACTATCCAATCAATACTAACATACGACGTTGAGCTCCAGTTGATCGAAGATATAAGAAGAAAGGTGAGGGTTGGTCGCCAAGCACTTGACCGTAGATCCGTTATCTTCAGGAGATGGGCTGAAGACCAAAGTGCTTACTGACCACGTCTCGTTGGCATTACCTGATACCTAGAACATACTTTACAATATATTTTCAGCTAGTCGGTTAATAGTAGCCTTGACATTTTAGGCCTACTTTTTAGGGTTTTGGACCCAAAGTGTAAAGCGAACCTTATTACTAAAGCTCTGTCGCCTGGCTGTCTGTTTGTCTGCCCGTTCGTCACCAGGATGCATCTCATGAACAATGATAGTTAGACAGTTAAAGTTTTCACAGATGACGTATTTCTGTTGCCGCTGTAATAAAAAATACTAAAAATACAGAATAAAATAAATATATAAGGGGCTCCCTTACAATAAACGTGATCTTTTTGCTCGTTTTTATGGAAAATAGTACCGAACCCTTCGTGCGCGAGTCTGACTCGCACTTGGTCGGTTATTGTTTATTTTGTGGAACTGCTGATGTAATACGTTTTTAGGGTTCCGTACCCAAAGGGTAAAGCTAAACCTATTTCTAAGGCCCCACTGTCCGTCTGTCTGTCTGTGTAATCTTGAGTTAAGTACAGGCTTATAACTCATCCTGTCAAAGGTTAGACAGAAGGGAAAGGGTTAAAAGATAGGAGAAAAGGATGAAAGGATGGAACAGCAATAGAAGGGAGGCAGACGAAGGGCGAGGGGAGGCCTGCCCCCTTTCTATTGCCTAAAATTAGCTTCCATTTAATAAAGTACCAATTCTATATTACCTATGTTTCATTTTAAAACGCACTAGAAACAGCGAAGCGATTGTCGCACCACTGCATCCATTGATGGACTTTTGATTTAGTGTACGACTAATTGCTCAGCTATTGTACAAATCGAAAGCGTGGCTGGTATTGGAAAAAATGAAGAATGAAGCTACATTGTAGGTATTTTCAGCTAGAATTTTATGTGTGTGAAATGAATCGTATAATGAAGTCGAGCGCAACATAAAACAGTTTGCAAAATTGAATATATTTCATTGTCATCACTGTCCTTAGTATTCTTTACTAGTTGTGTCCCGCGGTATCCACTAGCGAATGGAAAGTATCCTATGTAATCCTACACAAAAAAGATTTTTGAAAATTCAATACTAGAGCGTTTATTTGGGGCGTTAAATTACTGCGGGAAAACTATATTTTCCGGGAAAAAAAATATTTCATGTTGACCCCATGTATGTAAGCCACCCTTATGCAAAATTTCAACCAAATCGTAACCGATTAGCCCTTTTTTAATGTTAAACCTAGACAAAAAAACTTATATTAATTAGGAATAGGGATAACGAAACAGGTGGGATGCATCAGCTAGTTCAACTTAAATCTAGTCAAAAATTTAAACTGTTGGTTTCGGTGTCGTCTTAGGTACTAATGGTCATTGCTAGAACATGTTAGCTAGTATAAACAAAACAAAAGAACAGGCTACCCAACATTTTGCCACTAACATTGATAGGTTGAAAACAATATAACTGGCTATGCAGTAGCCTGATAATCTTAATTAGTGTCTGACTCCATCACCGCTAAAGCTGTGAATGCGCCAATCGATTTGAGAGCTCTGCTGCGCGTGTGTCGGTTTTCAATGAAAGTTAATTGAGGTGGACGTCTATTAAACCCAAAATGAAGACAGTATAATAATGCTAAGAGATAATTAACGCTAAATGTAGTCTAATTGAAAGGGGTCTTTTATGTCTTACGTTACGCCCCGTGCTCGTGGTTTTCTGTGGACCGTATTAAATAATTATATTTCTAGACATCGTCCCGCCCTACCTTGTAGTGGCATCTGGAATATTCCTACTTCCCCATGGCAATTGTTTTTCCGGAGCATAAATTTTATACATCTTTCTACAAAGCTACCACATGGAGCAAGTTAAATGATTCTTACAAAGTAAGCAACGCATTAGTGACAACTGATACATATACAAGACAAGCCTTGAGTGGCTACTTCAACATATAAAAGCAACAGCATAATTATAATCACGTAGTAATTTATGTATTTTGATATCAAAACTATAAACAAACAAACAAATAATAAAAAAATTCTTTCTTTTTTTCTATAAACAAAACAGATATTGTAAGGTCTTATATTAACTGGGATTAGTTAGAAAATTATATAGCTGATATATTAGGCGATGGAAGACGGCAAAGTCAGTTTTTAAGTCTGTCTTCTCCATATTTACCAAAAGAAGCTTTTTCCATATATTGCTAGTATCTCACATTACCTACGCTTGCTAATTATTTTTAGTTCCAATGAAGTCTAGGAGCTTATCTATAGTATGCTATAACCGAAACAACTGCTCGCACATTTATTTTCATGTATTTACTAACCATTCTTTTATCGAAGAGTACGTCGTTCTTGTACCAAGTGATGAACGCTGGTGGTCTGCTTCCTTCAGCCATGCACCTCAACGTTGCTGACTGTCCCGCTATTAGCTGTTGAGGTCGGTTCACGAGTGATACGGAGAGTGGGGCCACTGTTTGAGTAAAAGTAACAAAATTGAGTATAAGAGTCTTCTATGTCTTTTATGAACTAATAAAATGCAGCTATGGTCACAGAAACTGAAATCGCATTGACAGAGAATGAAGCTAAGCGACATCCTGCAATCCCGATCTGCGTGCCTGCGAAGCGGCAGTATCTTCAACATGGACCCATCGCTGCCCGCAGCGATTGCGGTGCGGCCGTCAAAGAACACGGGCAGCGATAGGTACCGAACAGTCGAAGTTGGCGCTTCGCGGTCGCAACTTGAGACTACACATCATGTAAGTATTAAAAACCGTGATGTCACAGTTTACAGACACAATATTATTTTTAATTGAGCAAAGACAGAAAGTGTTAGACCATTAATTTATTCTTCTGATAAATAATATTTTAAATCTTGAATGACCGATTATTGTAAGTGGCGCTATGACAGTTACTGCCACAGCTGCTTTAATGTATTGATCTTAGTAAAAATCAACAAATTAACTAACCAAACTTTTCCCCACTCGACTTCCATGTGACAATGAAATCATACATTTTACTATTAGGTACTTAGACGAACTAAGATGTAGATTTTTCACTCTTCTTCGTAATTCTTTTACATTTATTATCAACGTAAAAATAAATAATCTATACACAGCAACGTCGCTTACATCGAATAATTCGTAAATTAAATGTTTCCAAGTTTATGAACAACTTTTTGAGCCCCATACAAAGTTATGAACGTATAACAGAAACCACGAAGGTAAGCTTTCTTAGAAAATTTTCTCCATATTAAGACATTTTTAATTATTAAGTACTTTTTTAAACAGGCAGGGCAATACACTCACCATTTAGTTTTATTTAGTTGCTTAAAAATTGATTTGTGAAACAGTGATTTGACATTGTCCGTGTAAATTACGTAGGTACCAATAAAATATAAACTAATCTATGTATAAGTACTAAAGTAGTAGGTAGGATCTACACCTACCTTTCTATGTTGTATATTAATCACCAATACACAATTACACACAGTAAAAATGAAAAAGTGAGAAAAGTATAGCTGGCTAGACAATCAAAACAATTTACAGCTCCTCTATGCGACCCCTTAGAAAAATTACTTTTTAACGCGTCTCGTTAGTACAGACTGTGTAGAAAATTGTGAAAATTTCGCAATTTACAACTAAAGGACAACCTATTCTCTTGAAAATGTGATTTGTTTAAAAGCTTTGTTATAGGACCTATCTTTTTAAGTAGTCGCTTAATTGGGTTACTATCTTTTTGGTCTGAAATTCATTCAAACTGTAGTCTGGCGTAAAAAGGATTGCTAAAATATTTTTAAGTGGGAATGCCATCCATTCTAGTTGGAGTATATTCCAGTTTTAATTTACATAGCGTTTTATTTTTTGTTTTGGTTTTCGCTTTACCAACGAATAATTAAATTATAACAGAGAGGCTAGTTGAAATAATAATTACACTCACCTTGTTAGAGGTATTTTTTCGTTGGTTCAAATAATTTTTAACTCTCCATTATATTTTAATGACTTGCCAAAAAAGGCTATCATGTTAAATTAAAGTTTTTATACCTTTTTAGGTTGACTTAAAAACAATGTAGAATGTAAAATAAAAATCTGATAAAGAAATATTTAATTATAATTTATTCTAAGCTTAACCGTCTTACCATAAAAATAATTTTTAACATCGCTTAAACACATGTTTAGTTAGACAGCGTCTAAAATTTAAATGCTCCTTGAACGGATGTTTTATTTTGGTCACTACGAAACCATGCTTATACCGTGTTTACTGAAACATTGTCTAACTTGATCCACAATTTTTTAAATAAGGTAACATAATACGAAACGTTTCATTCCGCGCAGAACTCATTTTGTAAATCCTATACATGTGTTAAGGACGGCAAGCCCAGTGCACATGTGGCCCGCCCGAGCGAGAGCACCAATGTCCAGTACGGGACGAGAGATGACGCTGCCATTGTTTGTGCGCGGGTGCGAGTGGCGAGGGCGGGCGTAGTGACCAATGCACGTGTTGGGGGCTGCGGATCCCGTTAGGTTTAAGCTTTGTTGTATGTGATATAGAAATAAGGAATTTTAGTTTAGTTAAGAACAATAAATCACACGAGCAAGTCATCTGACGAACGTTACGAACCGAAAAGAACGTGTATTATTTTACAGTCCACTATTAGAACCATTCGTAGGACCTAGATGATCGTTTGCATCTGACCTTTGCATTTGATCTTTTAGATCTGGTCCTTTGCAAGCCGGATCCCTGAACCATTGAACTGATCGTCATGGTATCGACAAGGAACCGGAAGAACGAGAGCCAAGGTGACGCAGTGGAACGAGACGAGCAAGAACTGCATCGCGTGGAACAGGACCGAAGACAACAACTGCCAGAGGAGCCACTGGTTTCGCCTGTCATGATCGGGGGCGAAGGTACGGTGGCCGGAACGTCACGTGGTATTTTGGATACCGCCACTACACAAGAACGAGCAGAACTGCGAGCACGATTGCCTCCACAGTCGCAACGAACAACTAATTCCACACTACAGCTGCGGCTAGCGGAATTAGAAGCGGCGGAGAAGCTCGCGGCAATCAAGCGGCAAGAACTTGCCATGGAAGCAGACCTCGTCCGGAAACGATTGGCCGCTCAAGTAGCCACGATCGAGGACAATCAAAGTCTGCGCGAGGAGCCAATCGCCGATGAACTCCAAAAAGTCGACGCTTGGCTTAAGAACACGTCCATAGAACGGGGGGAGCGTGATGAACGACCGCGCTCCACGAACCAAGGAGAACGGAGAGCGTACTTTGAACGACGGGAACGATCTCTAACTCCAGACAGATCCAGAGACACGCACCAACTGCGTGAGGCGTTGGAGAAAATGGCACGACCACATTTTCGATACAACTGTGATCTGCCTATCTTCAGCGGATCGCCTAATGAGTGGCTTCCCTTCAAAGCTGCTGTGCGGGACTCTACGAGCATTTACAAAATCCCGCCGACGGAGAACCTACTACGCTTGAGAAATTGCCTGAAAGGTGAAGCGCGTGATACCGTGGCCACTCTACTACACTCGGCCACCGATCCAGACGTCATCATGCGCACGCTAGAACAAAGCTTCGGAAGGCCAGAGGTGATTATCGATCGAGTGTTAGAAGATCTGAAGAAGATGCCGAAGCCCGGTCTGTCAGCCACAGATCTCAATAGCCTCGCGGTAAAAGTGCAGAACGTGGTGTGTGTGCTGCAGAACATAGATCAACGTGGATATCTGCATACTCCACAGTTGGCACGAGAAGTCCTAGAAAAACTTAGCCCGCATATCAAGACCAAGTGGTGTGAATACGCGTACGAGCATTTTACGAAGAACGAACCCGAGATAGTGATGCTGTCTCGCTTCCTCATGCGCGAGGCAGACATCGCATTACGATTTACGTACGCACCAACAACTAGCGTAACGGTATCTCGGGAAACAAAGAACGCGCCTGCAACACAAAAGAAAAGGGGCGCAGTTTACAACACGGACGGAACGGAGGGAACGGACCGATGCCCGAGCTGTATCGACACGCACGTGTTATTTATGTGCCCTAGTTACCGAGCGATGAGCGTGGACCAAAGATGGAATGTGGTTCGCGATAAGGGCCTATGTTTCAAGTGCGTGGAGAAGAAGCATCGCCGTTTCCAATGTAAGGCGAAACTGTGCGGCGTGAACGAATGTCGTCGACCTCACCATTCGTCACTACACGAAGACCAAAATGAGCAAAGCACTACTGAACCAGCGAAAGAACAAGAGGAGCCAAACACGGGCCACGATGCTGTCGTGCTATCTGTAGCATCTCACAACGCTACAGGCAGTCGCGAGATCATGTTGAAAGTGTGCCCTGTCGTCGCATCCGGGCCCCGAGGAGAGGTAGCGACATACGCGTTGCTTGATGAAGGCGCAACGGTTACCCTAATCGACGAAGATTTGGCGCAAAGCATCGGCGCAGATGGCCCCACTCAACCTCTATACATGAGTGGCGTCAACATGTCCCAGGAAGAGGTGACCAGCAGACTCGTCAAGGTTTGCGTACGAGGAAAGAAAGAGAGCACGATGTACGAGCTAAAAGTGCGCGCCATACGCGACCTGAGACTGCGAGAACAGTCGGTGTCGCAATCACTATTACAACACCGACATCTACGAGATCTACTAGAGAGCGAGGTGTGCTACGATCCGGCACGCCCACTCATTCTAGTGGGTACTGACCATTGGGAGATGATCGTTACCCGAGAGCTACGCATCGGCGGCGCCGAGCATCCGGCCGCCTCAAGAACACAACTCGGCTGGGTGGTGCATGGAACCGCACCGCGCAGCGTGATTTACAACAGCGAGAGCGTGCTGCACGTGTACGTTCCCGATCAACGTGTGTGCGAGAGCGAGATGGACGATCGACGCCTGCACAATCTAGTCGAAGCGCATTTTCGCCTAGACGCATTGGGTGTCACGCTCAAGCCACGTGTGAGCGACGCCGATGAACAAGCTAAGAGAATGTTTGAGATATCGAGTAAGAAGATCGACGGCGGCTATGAGATCGGCCTGCCATGGCAACACGATGACGTCACCATGCCGCCGAGCTACGCCGGAGCCGCGAACCGGCTCAAGAACATTGAGAAAAAGATGGACGCCTGCCCCGAGTTCGCCAGCGAGTATTCGGCTCAGATCGAGAATTTACTCGCTAAGGGCAAGGGCTATGCGTCACCGTGTGTCGGCACGGAAATACAAAAACTACGAGAAGCAGATAAAGTCGCAAACTTCACGTTACGCGATTGGAGCGTGAACGAGCCGAACGTATTGAGCATCGAGCCGAGTAACCTGCGAGCGAACGAGCCCGCTAAACGGGGGGGAGCGGGCGCAGGTAGCAAAATACTCGGGCTCTACTGGAACGCTAAAATAGACGAACTGGGTTTCAACACGACAATGCACCGTGTACCGAGTAACGTGCGTAACCATAGACGAGCGCGCATGAAACGAGAAGTGCCAAGTGCGGTCATGTCCATTTTTGATCCGATCGGCGTCCTAAGTTTGTACACGATCCGCGCGGAAATCATCCGACAGAGTTTATGGCGCCTACAAATATCATGGGACGAACCGATTCCCAAAGAAGAGGCAGATCACTTTACCGCGTGGTTGAAACAACTGAGCGAGATTACTAGCCTACGTCTACATAATAAAGGCGTAGAACTTCACGTCTTGTGTGATGCGAGCGAGCAGGCGTACGCGACCGTAGCCTATTGGCAGCCTATGCACCTAGATGAACGAGTGACCGTCACTTTGGGCGCTGCTAAAGTGAAAGTGGCGCCACAACGCGCGCAGAGCCTCCCGCGCCTAGCGCTACAGGTAGCGGTGGTTGGAGCGAGACTCGCGGACACTATAAAAAAGGACCATCGCATCGAACTGGCGAGAACGATCTATTGGACCGACTCAGCAACGGTCGTCCATTGGATAAAAAATAATGCGCGGCGGTATACGCCATTCGTCGCGCATCGACTTGGCGAGATTGCGGAGCTCACTCATAGAAATGAGTGGCGGTGGCTACCTACGGAACACAACGTAGCCGATGACGCGACAAGACTTAGCCGCACGCCAATCACAGCCGACGACCGATGGTTCCGTGGTCCCAGCTTCTTACTGAATCCCGAAGAAGAATGTCCGTCACAAAAAGTGCACACCGAAGAACACGAAGTGCTGCATACGAACGAGCGTGACGAGCAAGGCGCCAATGGATACCCGATCCGACCCGCTTCTCGATATTCGAGAGGTTGGTTCGAGCGACTGCGCGTTCGCTGGCATTCATTGACATATGCCGGCGGCGAGTGATACGCATCGAATTAGAGCACATGGAGCGCGCTGTAAAAGCCATACTAAAGCGCGCTCAAGAAGATAGTTTCGGCACTGAGCTTCGAAAGATCGAGACCACTCGCCCTATACCCAAGGCGAGCCATCTAAATAAGCTTGATCCGGTGCGTGAAGATGGACTCCCCCCGATAAACGTTTGCTCAGTAATGATATCAACGCACTGCTCTCTCTGGGAAGCTCCGTCATTCTGGCGGGAGACTTCAACAGCAAACACACCATGTGGAACTGCCACACTTCCAATACCAACGGTAGGATACTCGAACAATTAACTGACCCACGACCAGACGCAGACCACCACACCTTTGACATCATCGCACCCATGACTCCAACCAGGTTCCCTGGGAACCTCGACCATCGACCAGACATACTCGACATAGCTCTTTTAAAAGGCGTAATACTCAGGTTACGCTCGATAGAAGTGCTTCACGAACTTGACTCTGACCACCGGCCCGTTCTCATGAGACTAGGCTCGGATTCTACTGAACTTCCACCCCAGACCAAAACAGTGGTGGACTGGAAGCGATTGGGGGAATCCCTGAAAGCTATCAGTTCACCCGACTTAGATAAGATACCCGATGACATACAGACACTAGATGACGTTTCCTCCGCGATCGACGCTCTCACCAGCCACCTCCGCACCGTAGTGGGTGAGTCCTCGAAGCAGGTTCCAGTGGTGGATCACCGCTGGGATCTGCCCGAGGATGCGAGGAGACTGCTGACAGAAAAGAACGCAGCCACTAGGGCATACGACGCGGCCCCCACCCATGATAACAAATCCACCTTGAATTTCTTCCAGCGTGCTGTTAAGAAACGCATAGGTGATCTTCGCGCTCAGAACTGGACAGACCTACTTTCAGAGCTCGAGCCAACCCACCAGGCATACTGGAGGTTGGCTCGAACCTTGAAAAGTGACACACTTAGAACGATGCCTCCTCTTGATAGGCCGAACCAAGTCCCTGCGTTCGATGACGAGGAAAAAGCTGAGTGTTTGGCTGAGAGCCTCGAGGCCCAGTGTAACCTTTCCCCTGATCACGTTGACCCTGTCCACCTCCAGCGATCAGCGAAGTTGAACGTCGCAGCTCCCTAACACCCTCCGACCCCCCTCTTGAGCTTATTAAGGCCGCTGAAGTCGAGTCTGTCATCAGGGATCTCGTCACCCGTAAAGCTCCCGGCGCTGATGGTATCAGCAACAAAGTGGTCAAACACTTTTCGGTCCCCTTGATCTATCTCCTGGTTAGCATCTTCAATGCGGCTATGAGTAATTGCTCTTTTCCCGCTGCGTGGAAGTCCGCTGACGTCATCGGCATCCACAAGCCAGGCAAGAAGGCTACGGAGCCCTCTAGCTACCGCCCCATTAGTCTCCTCAGTACTCTGGGGAAGATCTACGAGCGTCTCATTCGGAGGCGTCTCTGGTCCCATGTCCACGAACATAAACTCCTTCCCGACGAGCAGTTTGGCTTTAGAGCCAGACACTCTTGCGTCCAACAGGTGCACCGCATCACGGAGCACATTCTCGATGGCTTCAACTCGAAGCCGAAACCCAAAGGGACTCTTGCAGTCTTCTTAGACGTAGCGAAAGCCTTCGATAAAGTCTGGCACGACGGCTTGATATTCAAGCTGTACCACATCGGCGTGCCGGATCGTCTTGTGCACATCATACAAGACTTCCTCAGGGATCGAAGCTTTCGCTACCGCGTTGAGGGGGAGCGATCCTCTCCCCATCCCATCAGAGCCGGAGTACCCCAGGGCTCCGCGCTCTCCCCTTTGCTATTCTCGCTGTTCACCAGCGACATTCCGCGGTCATTCCATCCAAGTGTGCAGCTTGCACTCTTTGCGGATGACACCGCCATCTACTGATCCGGATGGCAGAGAGTCCATATGCGCGGTCGCCTCCAACGAGCCCTCACCGAGATCGGTGCATGGTTCAGGAAATGGCGGATCACGGTTAACCCAGACAAAAGTGCAGCGATGTACTTTTCTGACTATAAGCGTGATCCGCCATCGAGACCACTCTCTTTGTTCGACAAGCCCGTTCCTTGGGTTCCGTCTGCTAAATACCTGGGGGTTACCCTCGACTCCAGGCTCAGCTTCATTGACCATATTAAGCGAGTGCGCGATAGGGCTGCCTTCGTCCTAGGCCGCCTCCACCCTCTCCTGAGCAAGGGTAGTAAGATGTCCCTTAGAAATAAGGTGACACTTTACAAAACTTGCGTTCGCCCCATTATGACATACGTATCTGTCGCGTTTGCTCATACACACCCAGTCCACCTGGATCGACTTCAGGTGATCCAAAACCGGTTCATCCGCAAGGTGGTCGGGGCTCGCTGGTACCAGCGAAACGCCGACCTCCATTGCGATCTCGAACTCCCATCCATCCGTCAGTTTATGAAGGATGCATCCCGCCGCTATTTTGACGCGGCCCCCCATCACCCCAACCCTCTCGTAGTCCAAGCATCAAGCTACTCTACAGACATGACAGACCCACCACCCCGTCGTCGACGCCCAAGACACGTCTTGAGCGACCCGGAAGATCCTATAGCAGCCGTTGTTTCGGCTGCGCTAGGATCACCGGACCAGTCTAGCCCTTCTGGCTCAGGTACCGATTTCGGCACCGGTATAGGATACCAGCGTAACACAATCAGACACCGACCCCGCCGGCGAGGTCGACGTACCCCCCGTAGGTTAGCTAGAACGGTCGCGACTTTCCATAGGGTCCACTCCTCCAGCGGACGTAGCCTTCTCGATCCTCTTATCCCTGCAACAGCCCAAGCCGAGGCTCGCACCCCAGGGGTGCCCTTGAGCTAGTTGCCCCCCACTTTTGTCGGCTGGGTGCCTTAAGCGCCTGCCCTCCCGCCCGGTGACGCTGTAAAGGTCGTTAGAGACCAACAGCATTAGCCCGTTCAAAAAAAAAAAAAAAAAGTGAAGATGGACTACTACGAGAGATGGCACTACCCGAAGAGGTGCTACACACTCTCCTGATCGCAATCAAGCGAACCTATCCCGATCCAGACGGTGGCGTGCGAGTCGTCGACGTGAGAATCAGAACGGGCACCTTCCGGCGGCCCACCAGTAAGCTGGCCGTCCTGGTGAAAGAAGAGGCTGCGCAAGCTACGCCGGGGGGAGAGCTGTTAAAGACGGCAAGCCCAGTGCACATGTGGCCCGCCCGAGCGAGAGCACCAATGTCCAGAACGGGACGAGAGATGACGCTGCCATTGTTTGTGCGCGGGTGCGAGCGGCGAGGGCGGGCGTAGTGACCAATGCACGTGTTGGGGGCTGCGGATCCCGTTAAGTTTAAGCTTTGTTGTATGTGATATAGAAATAAGGAATTTTAGTTTAGTTAAGAACAATAAATCACACGAGCAAGTCATCTGACGAACGTTACGAACCGAAAAGAACGTGTATTATTTTACAGTCCACTATTAGAACCATTCGTAGGACCTAGATGATCGTTTGCATCTGACCTTTGCATTTGATCTTTTAGAACATGTTAGCGTCATAGCTGTGACCATAGAAAAAACGGAACGTTATTAGGGTTAAGTTTGACTGTGTGTGTTATGGTGACAGCGCTGGTGTGCGTGGGGTGCTCCAAAAAAAGGGCAGGTCGGGGATGCCTCGCTCGCCACGCCATTAGTATTTCTGTATTGTTCTTTGAGGACGGTCACTGACAAAATGCGACGCAGGATAATAATGTGTGGGTTCAGTTCAGTTTTAGGATTCATATTTATGCCGAGCTTATCTATAGATCGACCATGAGGATCAAATTGCAGCATAACTTTTACCTAATCTAAAGAAATTCTAGTCTTTTTAACTGTTATTGTTAACTTGTATAACTTTTTAAAAGGATACTTAATCATCATAATATTGAAACGGGTAAACTCATTAACGTTGTGTTTTAATATAATAATAAATATTTTTATTTATCATCCAAAAATTACACGATACTTTTTAAAGTAAGTAGTTATTTTATTCAAAATTAAGGTAAGACGACAGTTAAACACCTCTTAATCTAAGGGTTGAGGATGTTTAATTTTTAGCACCTTAAACGAGTATTAGGCGCGGATTTGTGGTATGGAATTCATGAAATAACTGTTCAACAAGTGTTTAAGGCGCGTCTAAATCTTTTGTGGTAAGACGGCAAGGGTTTCGAATCCTAAAAACAAAAACCACTCATGTGAAATTACCTACATGCGACCGCTACGGTCATTACACCTCTTCAATCTAAATAGTTTGTTTGGGCGGTTGTTAGTGATTGTAGTACTAGGCTTTTAACCTTCTACCAATAAAGCTATGAAGCCAGTCTCAGCAGAGGATAACAAGCAACTTACAGTTCAATTCAAGTCTGATAGTCTTCTCTAAAGGTGGTACCAGTTTTGTGTTAGAAGCTTTACATTTGAATGTTGAGTTTAGATCCTCCCTCTTTACATGTGGCACCATCATTCTATTTTCCGTTATATGGTCATCGGTCTTCCCCTTGACGTATGGAAGCAATACTGTGTCATCCACCCACCAGTTCACTTCTGGGTCTGGTTTACCTGATAAAAACATTATTTGATTCACTTATTTATTTACAATCTTAATTCTATGTTTTTTACAATATGAACAATATTGTAACATTATTATAATTATAAATATTAAGTTCAATATTTCAATCTAATAGATATATAAACACACTGATTTCTAGAAATTTCTGCAGTTAATGCCGTTATTTTCAAAACAAAAACTTATTTTTTAGGCTAAGCTCTGTTGGTAGTTTTAAATGTCAGCACAAAAATTATTTTAGTGACTTGCACAAATGTAGATAAGTTGTTTGCTCTACATAGTTTGAACTAATGCACCATGTTGATTGTCAAAGGGCAGTGCAGAACATAGTTTAACATAAGTGCTCTTTAGTTAGCTTGGGTAATCTTTTTATCTGCAAAGAGTCTTTCTAATATACTTGCTGAGCTCATACTACGTTGAAAACTGGTATAATAGAGAGCGTCCAGGACGTGTCAAGTTATAAAACCTGCTGTGGGTTTGCCAAGTTTTGCAGTTTCTCATATTAAATAGCTCAAAGGGAACTTATAGGTACTTAATTCATTTTCTAAGCACTTCGAAACATTCAGTTTAAATTCTTTGATGGCTATATTCGAAAGACAGCATTGTCTTAACGAAGGAAGTATTCGATGTTTAGAAGATGGATTACGAAACAGTTTAAAATATTTTATCTTTCGTACCTAGCTACGAAACTCAATTACGAAAACTGACTAAACCGACTGAAACATTGGATATTATTGCAAAACTATTAAATCTTTCTACATTATTATTTAGCTAAGATCACATATAGTTCTATATACCAGTGACAATGAGTATGCCACGTAGCTCGTAGAACCAACGACTGTTAACGAAAAACGGTTTTCTCGTAACAAACTAAAGTGATAACGCTACGACTCGTAGCTATGCCCCGACTCGTAGGTACGCTACGCGTGCCACTACGAAGAATCAAGTTACCTACTTCCATAGTTTACCATTCCATTCACGCACTTAATTAATTACATACGCCGGATAAAAGAGTCACAAACTAAACCTCCTGTCCACCCTACCACGTCATCACAATTGGTCGCAGGGAGATAATCCCTACTGGCTCACCGCCAGCCGCCATACTGCGGACTTTTCAATGAACCCATTCATATGGAATATCTCTTCCAATGTTTCCATAAAAGAAATCAGGCGATGGAAAAATTTCACTCGACTGTTGAAGTTTTTTTAAGTTAAACTACCTCACGTAGTACCTTAGCTTAGGTATTGAAAATGATTTAAAGTGGCCGATTGAGTGCGAGTCGTTAAGGTAACTGAGAAGAATAAAGCGTTGCTCTGATACTGTGCGGTGCAGTAGGATCACATCTTTTTTTTTAACAGCGCTTTGATCCCGGTTAAGTTATACCACATTGGCTGGGAAATATTAAATAACCATTTAGTTCAAAATGTGTGTTCACCACATAATAATTGTGTGTAAATGTTTCAACCACATGTATAAATCAGTAGTTTCGATAAGGTGTAACTAATAATAAATAATATAACTGATCATAATTAAAAGATAATTATCTATTTATCTTAATAATAATTAAATCAATACTACGTATACCAGCACGTACCATAACGCAGTTAGCACCACATTATTATAATTATATTAAAATTATTATTAAATCAAATTGAAGAGAATTCAAATATGAATTGAACCTTATTTACTCTTTTGTTATTTACTTTTATATTAGGTTTTTAGTTTTAGTTAGGTGTACATATTTATTGAATTAGTTTTAAAGTTATTTAAGTTTAGATTAGTATATTTATTATGTTATTTAAGTAAAACCCGGAAATAAAAATGAAAAAAAAAAAAACTCTTTTGTTTTTCGATTTCGAGTAATCACAAGCAATTATAGTTTTTGGTTGACTCACCTCCTCGTACTTCACAGACCATGACCAGAGCAGCATTTTCTTCTAAAGGTCCTACCACACCCAGAACGTCAGCTCCAGAGTAGTCGTAAATAAGCATTTGATGGGGAGGCACTGAAACAAGAATATTCAGCAAAATAACTTCACATTTTACGCTCCTTTTATAAACGACTTGGCAAACCAACCATTTTATATGCCTATTATTTTTCACCTTATGTCTGCTTTAAAAATTTTAAGATAGCTGCCTTCGCTATAAATGAAACCACTTTACAACACTGACGTAGCTACATAATATTGCACTTTAAAAGAATGCCGTATAGAGAAAAAGTATTAACGAAAAAAACAAAAATATTTTTTATAAATAAAACCGTCTGAATCTCTTCCAATTAACTTAACGCGAATAAAGATTATGGATATGAACGCTAGCAGACGCCCCAACGGTAAGATATTACATTATGGGTATCATTTGATTATTATTTGACAGCATTAATACGCACCCCGAACTCAATGATAATTGGATATTTTATGGTGTTATGAATACGGCTGATTGCGTAAGTAAGTGGGTCCTTTGTGCAAACAGTCCCTTTGGTAACAAAAGACTCCTTGCAAATTACCTCTCGGCGAGAACAGACTAATGGATTTCAATGGAGCTGCATATATGCGATGTAGGCTTACTTTTAACTGCTTTGTTCTACGGAAAAGAAATTTACTTTTTTCATTTTCTTTGACTGCGTCTTTCGTCGCGTTGAATGGGGTAATTTCTTTGAAAAGCTCAACCGTAGTTTTCTGCCCGTTTTTGTTTACATTTACTGCCGTTTAGAGTGAGTGTACTTTTGCAGTGCTGAAGTAATCCATTATGTACCCCTTACGCCACTGTTACAAAATGGATTCCTTATCCGTACTTTGCTACTTAATTCTAATTATGAAAGTAAAAATTGCCACGACGCCTTATCTTGTAAATAAATTAATATAAGCTAGTTGATTAAGTCGGTATTATGTACAAA
The DNA here is from genome assembly GCA_963580505.1 of Ennomos erosarius. Classification (NCBI taxonomy): domain Eukaryota; kingdom Metazoa; phylum Arthropoda; class Insecta; order Lepidoptera; family Geometridae; genus Ennomos; species Ennomos erosarius. The sequence goes on along the minus strand of OY756996.1, from coordinate 6,987,177 downwards.
TTACTCGATCATTGGCTTGGTTGTGGGCGGGGACATCGCTCGTAGAACTGACAACCAATGGGGAAGAAAGGTTCTCGAGTGGCGACCATGAACCGGAAGACGCAGCGTAGGCCGGGCCCCCGCTAGGTAGACCGACGATTTGTTGAAAGCCCCGGGGAGCCGATGGATGCAGGAGGCGAGCAGCCGCTCTAAGTGGCGCTCCCTGGGGGAGGCCTATGTTCAGCAGGGGAAGTTTTCAGGCTGTTAATGATGATGATAATGATGATGATGATGATGATGAAGACTCGATTATCTTGTTCATCCCTATGTCTCGGGGCGCGTCACTAGTTTTCGCCAAGTGCCTGTGCCCATCCCAGCCAGTCTACCAGAACCAGAATCGTGCACACGTAGGCCACAAAATGAGTTTTATTGGTCATAATAATTATGTTTTATTTGGTTGTGTTATTAACAAAATTGGTGCAAAAAATAAACTATTTATTTGCGGCGTAAACTGACAACGTTCAGACAATTTGATCCATTCAAATCTAATTTCCTTTTAAATTTAACCTGTCTCCTGCAGATTTTATCTGTGTCATCGCGTCGCCGGGTGGTGGTTTTTATCTGCAGGCAGCTGAGCATCAAGTTCGCGGCAATCCAGGGTCGACAGTTCATAATTAAAATGTCGGCGGGACGTCATCGCTCGGCGCGGTGACGCTATGTTCCCGCAATTCATTGTAATGACTAAATTGATTACCTTAGCGTCTTCGCCGCCTCATAAAATTCCCATTAAAACTTGCCAGTTTTATTTTTATGGGAATACTAAATCTGATTCTATATAGATGGGTAAAACTGGTAGTTCTACGTTCAGTAGATCTTGCGAGTACAACGGCTACACGACCTTATCTTATCTTGATAACCTCCTGGCCGATGTAGCTCATATTTGAAATTTTAGTGCAGAACTGAGCATTGATGTGTTCTAACAAATGCTTGATGCTCGATCAGTAAATAATACTACGTATTTCAAGTTTCGGGAAGAATAGTTGAAAAATACGACCTTTACGCGAGTAACCACATCCATACATCCGACAAAGGAAAGAAAATATCACCAGCCATTCCAAAGATTTCGTTGGCTGCAATCTAGTTGGTCAACTAAGATCTGTCATGACCTGCCATATACAAAACCATATACGTTTATTTTTGTGGCACTGAGACGTGGTCTCTTATCGTTAGCCAGCACCCTCATTAGTAAGTTCAAAGTTGCACAACGAGCTATGGAGAGGGCTACATTCGGTTTACATCGGGCAACATTGTTTATGCATGAATTAAATCTAATGGAATAAGGAGATTGTCAAGAGAACTAAACTTAGATTTCAAATGGCAATTAAAATATGGAAGAAAGGTGTAGGTCGGCTCTCAGTAGGTGCACCGATGCATTGAGCCGCAGGTATTAGCCATAGGATGCAAGAAGGTATAATCTATTATGTTTAGCAGTGGACGTCTTTCAGCAAGATAAATTATTACGTGATAAAACTTTACATATGTAATGCATGCGTCAATGAGATTATGCATAATTTTACTCAAAAAAACATAAATCAGCTTAAGCGGCAACACTCGAGGCTTTTAGACGTAAAATTCCCAGAAGGGCACCAAATAAGTTCGAACCTTGTTCAAAGTGATTTTGACTTTTTCCCGCGAGTTTTTCTCATCCGTATAAATAAAACCCTGTTGTAAAGGAAAGCGATTGTTTGTGCATGTTTATGTACCATTATTACAAATTCAACGACTATTTTACAAACATAGTAGATTATTTAAAGAAAAATTGAAATCACGGACCCGCGTGTTGATTACACAAAAGCGCCATAAACAAAACTAAGCAAAGCTTATATTATACGATCCACTTATCTGATAAAACACAAGTAAAATTCACACAACAAAATTCAAAATATTCTGTGTGGGAATCGAACCACAACGTAGGTACAGAACAGAACACAAGATCTACCAACTGAACTAAACAACATAGGTACTGCTAATTCTTTAATGCTGTAACATAGCTAGGTGGTAAAGCCATTCGCAAATGTAGTTAACTATTCAGTATCAGTGGGTTAATTCCTTATTCAGGCAAAGAGTCACATACAGATATACAAGGTGACCTTGAATTGATATGTTATCCCGAAAGGGGGTAAATCTACACCCCAAGGTAGACAATGTTTCTTTTACGACTTTACTAACGTAATAGTTTTTCATTGAAGAAATGCCATGTAAAGTTTACGTTCGAAAATAGCCTTAGCACAGCTGGGTGGTTGAACTTCGTCTTTGACCGAGTGCACATAAATGAGTTTAACGACCTGTGTTTAGAAATAAATTAATAGTATCTTGTTAAATCTCGTAGCGATCGCACGTGCAATTTTGCGAGTGGATTTATTTTTACCATGGAAGTTTGGAAACACCCAGTTTCAAGTAAGACTCTCACAACTTGTAGGTATCATGTTCCCAGTCCCCCCATTTCGGGATAACATATCAATTCAAGGTCACCTTGTATAGTAAAACGACATATACGAATATAAACACCAATTTTGAGATTTTTTTTTACTCACCTATGACAGTTAATCGTATTTGAAAATTCCTCGTAGGAGAGTTTTTAAAGTCCACCCTACACCTGTAGACGCCTTCATCATCCAGCTGCACGGAACTAAGAGTTAGAGCGGCTGGTCGTGTGATGGTGGCGAAGTACGCTCGAGGACCGAATGCACTGGGGTCTGACCACTGCAGTGCACTATTGAAAGAGCGGCCGCGGACGTCGAAACTGAGAAAAAATAATGGCTTTAATTTCAAATGACAATTAATCGATTATAATAAATTTGTTGTCTAATACTTCTATCCTTACTTCTAGTATTGGGAATTGTTGCACAAGATGGTGCATTTTAAGCCACTTATTCGCATTGCCTATATACCAACAGATATCTTGAAAAACTGGAAGCTCTCACGTGCGAACGAAATCGCAGGCCTACTGTAGTTTATAATAGGTGTAGTATAGAAGATATATCTATATACTTAATTAACTTTTAGTAACCACTTCAGTTTTAATACTCTCATATTATACTCTAATGCCTCATAAAAGATACCTGCGGGGAAAATAAAGAGAAACGAAACGAGGTGTAAAACTTTAACTGTTCGAAGAATAATAATATTTCACAGCGCCTTCAATCAGAACCAACCTGGAATCTAGATACAAAGCTAACAGAAAAATTCCTTGAACTTCATTAAATAGGTAAATTGACCGGGTAGAAACTCAGAGATTTATTTTTTGTAAAAAACTGTCAAATTCTGGAATAAAAGAACGAGCCAGTGAAGTTTTTCAATTTCCGGAGACGGCTACATTTCTCAATCGAGCTACCTTCATTCTAAATTATAGAGCAAGAAGCCTTAGGAGAGATGATTTGATTGTACACCCTGCTGTTCTCAGGTAAATTTAACAATTTAAGCACGCTTTTTATGAAGGCATTATCTCCACAAAGCGTTCCTTTAGCCCCTTTATTGCCTTCGAGATACTTATAATTGCAATTTCGCGTAATCGTTTGCCTTAGTAAACAGTTGCTAGGAGTCAAGGTGAGGATTTCGTGCAGAAATGAAAATTACAAAATTGTAACAGTGCTAATATTTATCGTACAATTGTTTTGATCTAATTAATTTAAGAGAATAATGGCAGTAAATATTATGATTAATACAACAGTGTATTTTATAATGTTTTTAACACTTGATTGGTCAAAATAACATGTAGAAGTAGTCAGTCACACTATTATTATAAGGCGAAAGTTTGTATGTGTGTGTATGTGCGTGTGAATGTTTGTTAGCTTATATCTCTGTAACCAATTTCTATGAAATTTGGAATAAATAATAAAGTTAAAAGAAAACTGTATAGTAATTAAATTGGTACTCGAGGGCGAAAAAACAAAAATTCTATAGTTTACGATCTCGGTTTATTAGATTAGTGTTTAGTCAATCAGAGACGTGAGTAGTAACGACTTTCTAGTTGGTAATACATCCACTCCCAGGTTGAATTCTAATTCCCAATACCTAACTATTTACGATATTGATTTTTTAACCCAAAATGCTATATAGTAAGTGAAATCCCAATTTCAGCATCAGTCTATGACTAAGCATGTAGTTTTGTAACACGGCTCTAAATAATCATCTAATGCAATTAAATAAACGTTTCCTTAGTAAACGTAACCCGCCCAATGATGATTGCAACCATAGATTTAGGATTGAGAGTAACGAAAGGGGTTCTAGGTCTGTGATTGCAACACTATACATCAGCGGTCCGCTCATTCGAGTGTTCCAATATCAACCAGAACTATACCAAATGTCCGAGATTTTCCTAACATGTATTGTATCGCTTTACTATCCAAATAGGCTTTGAGGCCGGGCTTTGATAGACGCCTACAAATCTCGTGTGATTTCCTTAACGAGCTCGCGACGTCTTGAGTGTTTCCTTGTGTAGGTGTGTTCTAAAGCTAATTGGATCAGTTGTACTCGGCTTCCGTTCATCCGTTTAAGGTACGGCGTGGTTCATTAGACCCGACTTTACTCTGTTAATTAAATACGCATTCACAAAGTTTTTTAAGTCGAGTTGTGAGTTAGCGGAAGCTGACGGTGGAGTTTTGATTTGCGCTTTTTAATCATCACGTGAATTTTGCCGGGTTTGTTTGCTTTGGTTGAAGATATTATTACATAATGTGAAAATTGAATTGACTTCGTACCTATGCTAAAGATCTTAGTAGACTTTAACTATATTATGATTATGCCACGAAGATTCGCCAGATTATTCAGATGAATAGCTGGCGTAAAGACTTACCAATAGGAGGTACTCCAAAATTGCACTGATTCTTTATTTTTAATTCGTACTTATTCATACAAATATTATAAAAGCGGCTGGGCATGTTGGTAAACATAATTTGGGTCTTTTAAAGACTAGCGTGAATAGTCTCCTCATGGGCCAACGTGCTACACCTTCGACTGCATCGTCGCTTAAGATCAGGTGAGTTGCAGTCAAATGTTGGCCTATTCATAGATAAAAAGGTACGTTTTACAAAATTGCAGAGCAAAATGACAAACTTAGTTCCATAAGTAAGTAGATACCTAATAGCATTTCAGTTTTGAATTCAAATTAAAAGAAAGCTGAAGACTACAAAAATGTAAAAAAGAAGGCCTTTAGTGATACCTATTTAATGACAACTATCTGTCTTTGTTAGAAGTTACCTAAACACTAATAAAATTATGGTAAGTACCTACTTCTTACATATATTATATATTTATTTATCCACAATACAATTTTGTAACATGCCATAGGGCACCATATAACATTATTATAACATATTGTTGTCTTCAAACACAAAGGGAAACTAGGAGGGTATTTACTTTCGCGAATAGCAGCGGGTTCTTATCAAGCTTTTTACGTGCAATATATTTTTCGGAACAAAATATTATTGCCATATTTCAAGGCAAAGGTATTATATACCTAGTTAGAAAAGTTTCGTTTATATCACGTTAGGACCAAATAACTATTAAAATAAAGTTCAACTGTTTCTTTCAAAGTTTTCGTGGCAAGAATATCGTTTTGGCTTGAACGAATAAGAGAAACTAGATTATCTAAGAGGTGTGGCTATATACGGATAGAAGCCACGATACTTGAATCAGACAAACCCCAAACACGTCTCCTCTAACGAATAACTGTCAAATTTTATGAACTACCTGTATATAGGTTTCCCGCCGCTTTTCCTAAACCATAGCACCATGTAGACTCGGTCCTCGGTCACATCAGGTGTGACGTCACACGGCAACGATGCTTTTTTCCCCAACACAGCGTCTACGTCCACAGTTGACACTGGAACAAGAGGAAAACAATGTTCTTATTGCAAATATTATTATAGCGAAAAATATTCATTTTAGAAGCATTTCATTTCGTGGATAAAAAAAAAATATGCAAAATGATTGAGGTTTACTGGCAACTTACTAGCAAAGAAGTAGGCCACTACGGGAAATTTCATCGGAAAATTATTTACACCCACACACAACTGAATCAATCAAAGTAAATGCTTTAATAATTTTGCGTCAACATTATCAAAATAAGCCAACTAAGCTTTGATATTATGAAAAACAAGATCAAAAGAAAAGACCTACTAAAACAATTGTAAGTATAAACAAACGATCAGCTTCACTTTTGAAAGTTGAGTACGTTTGTATTATAAGTTTTAGAACAACAATAGACTTAATTAGGTCTCCCGTTCCTTGTTACAAAGAGTTCATGTTCTAAACGAAAGAGAAAAATTTAAATTTCGTTACGAAAAGGCTTTTCATAATTTCGTAGAGAAAGAGCATTTCATCATTGTTATTTTTATTCAGTTCATTAAAAGTATTACAGACGGGTGACAGTCGCGGGGTCACCCCATTTACATTTAGAATTAATCCGAAAAAGGGGCATTAAAATAAAATTTATTACACCCCGGATAAAAAAATAACTCGGAGCATAAGACACTTCCCTCGGTTTATAATAAAATAAGGAAGCAAAAAGTGAAGAAAGGAATCCCTGGTGTAATACATTTATTCATTACGAAAGTAATTTAATGAAAAAGTCGGTCAAGTTCGAGGAAATTGACGTGAAATGGGTCCTGTGTAATCTCGATTTGTGAAGGCAGGTGACAATACGATACTTCTCTTGAATTTATCTTACTTTTATCCGCTATCATTAGACGATGAATAAACGGATCTGTTATGTATCACGAAGGTGCGAAATAAATACTAATCTAATTTTGAAAATTGAATTTAGTATAACCACATTATAAAATAAATGGCCCACGTTGTTACTGTGACAATGTTACGGTGTTTGATTAATAAAACAAAAAAGGATCAGTTGATACAGATATATATCATATTATCTTCTTTTATCTTCTATATTTTTATCTTCTGTTTGTGTAGTGTAATTATTATTTTTTGTCTATGTTTCCTATAATGTAATGTTGTGTGATGTCCTGAATAAATGTTATTTTCTTTCTTTCTTTCTTTCTTTCTTTCTTTCGTTCTTATATTGTCATAATAAAGTGCAAACGAAACGTAGTAGAAAGCAACAAAGTCATGTTCAACCTATTTTATCTTATAGCACTTATTAGACTTTTAATACTGTTATTCTATAACTGTGCATTCACAGACAGAAAGGGAATTAAATTGCAAAATTGTCCACTGAGTTACTCACGTTTTTAAAATCAAATTTAGTATGACGAGTGGCTGCGCAATCATTACCGCAGATACCTAAAGATCTAAACATCACATAGGTACCTATCACTGGCAAATTATAATGTCCCATTTTATTTCTAAAATCTTTCATACCGGTCGTTTTTGCCTTATCGCTTACCTACTCATAATAAATAGAGATTAATTATTCACGCCATAATATTGTTATCATTTTAAAACTTGTTTACCGAGATATAAAGCAAGAACATTCACTAACAGCAAGTTATTATCCAAATGACACCATATTAGCGTACCGTTTTTCCCTAACCCGAAGGGATCTCCAGAACCGTAACCATGACGTCGGATGAAGCGAGTATTCTGAGTCGACTACAGTTTAGGGCCAACATTTATCTCGGCTAAGTTAATTGGGGCACTGTGTTTTTCCTCCCTACATTTATACATGCCTGAGTAATGGCAGGTTTGCGATTTCTTCTGGTGATCTCAGTTAATATCTGCGGAAGTGGCAATATTATTATGAGATCATTCAACTTATTATTTTTATAGCAAGTAATAATATACAAACTTCTACTACTCCTAATCTAAGCACCTAATAATATTTATTTTTTATTATGAAAGGTTATGTGATCAAACGCTATGAATAAATTCTGTCAAGGAACTCTTTAAGGTTCTGTTATAAAATGAGGAACTATAAAAAGAACTGCAATTAGTTATAACTTCCATGAACATAAATGTTTTATAGAAAATTCCGTGAACGAGTCTTACCTAGAGGAAATGAGTAATTTATTTTATTGAAAAAAAAAACAGTGAGTTTATGGTTTCATTTTTAGAAACTATTCCGTATGGAATAAGATTCTGTTATTTGAATTAGACTCATATTCCTACGCATGACTCATTTTAGTAAGCAAAAGAGCATATATTAACGTAAGTATGGAGACGCAAAGTAAGTGCGATTTGTGCTTAATAGGCACTTTAAGCATTTTCTCGTAAGCTACTTTAGACACTTACAGTAAAAATTCTTTGTCAGAAAATCAAATCGTCAGATTCTCTTACCCCCGCATTCTTCTGAAATAGCACAGCATCAGTCAATATGTTTTCTAAATCGCGTTACTCAAGCGTCCTTATTTCGTAAAACGCCAGAGCTGGGACGCGGAATGCATTATGATAATTTGTACCGTAAGCCAGGGGCATGGCCAGGGCGGAGGGGTTTTGGGGTAAAACAATCCAAGAGTTTTTTTCTCATCGTAGATTTATTATACTTCCGTTATCAGACAAGAATATAGTATTACTTATTCGTATACTTTTCCTCATGTCATCTTTATCTGTATGCTGCGGTGGTTACGTCGAGTGCTGCTGAAGCAATCTTAACGGTACCTATGTTTTAACAGCAAAGTGTTCAATAATTGTAGCCAAAAGCTTTTATTAATACCTACTTTATAATTGTAGAATTGGCTTTCGCTACATATGGAATTCCACTGCTTCAACTTGCTTATTGTAAGAGCTGCAGCCCTACCACAAAGTATACATGAACCATCATGGTTCATGACAGTAATGCTTCAAGGTTACAATAATATTGTTCGAATTCGTACCATGAACTAATAAAGTATTCTTGCGCGAGAACGAGACGTCTACATTTTTATATAGCGTCATCACTGTCGCACGTCGCTGTCAACATGATGTAAAGATATGACATGACAATTGTATTTGAGTGAACGATTTAACGTGACGTCATCATAACTGCTCTGGCTTTGCAACAATAAAGTACTTTTACTTTTAAGTCATTTGTCAATGTATGATTGAAGTAATATTGAAGTAATAATGCTATAAGACCTTGTGGTGACCCCCTTGTATCGTTGACTAGTTTTTCTGCGTAATCCATCATTTAAGGAACAAAAAATGAAGCTATAATTGATTAACTGAAAATATTTTCGTAGTTCGACTGACTCAAGTGAGCATAATTCTTCTAAGACCTTTGAGACATTTTTATTTGTGTAGCGGATTTACGCTTCCATAACACTTGTAGGTAGGTACGTATTATTTTCGTGTTAATTATTTGCTGTCTCGTAAATAAACAAATATTTATCTGAATTACTGTTGACCGGTTAATACACTATCGCCCCCCAAAATTAAGCACTCGCTACGCCCACGCAGTACACCATATCCGGAGGAAGAAGTAGAGCCACATAATGCTGTTCGGCACGTGAGGTTATGAGCCCAAATACTTTTATAATAAACCCGTATTGAGCTTGTAGGGATGCCGCGTTTCGGATATTGGAGTTTACGGATTATTATGTCATACTGTAAATAAAGAGGTGAGACGTTGAGTCTTTATGTTATAGCTGTTCTCTTTCATGTAAAGTTTCTGATACATAAAACTTACTTACCTACTTACTTTTCTTATAACCTAGACACAAAGAGTTAACATTTGATCGAAAGCCTTCCTACAATCGCTCAATGGGCCCTCCAAAACCAGAGGAACCACAGTAGGCCTAGCACGAATATTTTACGCGCAAGTAAGTTAAGTCAGTTGTATTGGGGCGCCGATCAAATGCCATACAACTGCCTTACGTTAACGTTACACTTACTTGCACGTAAATATTCGTGTTATGTCTATAAGTTTGTTATAATATTTACATGAGTGGAATGCACCGATGTAGATTAAACTTTATTTGAAACTTTATTCCTTGGGGGAAAATTTATATGTTGTATATTTACTTCCTAATGCAATTGTACGTGTTTATGTCTAAACATGCAAAACTTTGGGCCCGTATTATAAAAACCATAGCTCTTATACTTTATAACTGTAGAAATGGCGTTACAATTAAGAAGTTAATGTCTGTCTTTGTTAAAACGAATACCTAGAATAATGTAGGTAGTCATGATAGGTAAGGTTTTTTCTAAGAACAATATATCGTTCATTTATAACACGAGCACGGTCGAACAATCGTTTTCCTTGAATTGGATTTACAGATACAGGTATTTATCTATAATTCTATAAGCCTGTGGAAAATTCCTACAAACGATCTGACTGTATATAGTATTAAAAGAATAACACTTTTTTTTTAATAAGGAATAATACGAGTAGGTATTAAAACCTTTAGTTCCTATGGAAAAGATCTTTAAAGTAGCGTAACCTATCGCTCTAACTATAATTATTGTCGCTAAAAGGTAAGTGAGAGCGACACTTAAGTAAAACTATGGTATTCTTGTAGTATCGCTCTAAATCTGTGCATAATTTCTTTCAAGTAACAATATAACTGTTAACGAATTACAAAGCTAATAATTGGTAAATATATAAATATAATATATATCTAGTACATACTTACTACATCATTTTATGAAAGTGAGTCAATTCTAAAAAAAGTTACAAACAAAGGCGAACATTTACGAAGGCATTGCTCAGAGAAAATTGATTTTCTGCAACTATGTACAAGCAATAAATGCTATTGTGCGACAGAACAAAGGTGTAGAGTTAAAATAAAGTCCTGTCACGTGCTGTCATACCAGCGGGAGCCAGCTCCTTGTGGGCTTGCTGACCGATTTCCGAGCACACGTGAGATGGATTCAAATTGAATAATCGATTCCAAGATGGCGTTCTAAGACATCTATTTCAGTTTCATTCAGTTGGGTTTTGAACCAATTAGATAATAAAACAAGTCTAGTCATTCTCAATACCTTGAATTTAATATTGAACCTCAATTTGAAGCAGTTGAGGTTGATAATTGCTACTATATCTGTGATATTATATACACATCGGAGCGTTGGTAAAATATTACAATTTCACGTTATCGATTCAAGACGCATCAATTTTTATGTACTCTATCCATAATATTGTATACGATGGCCATCGAGTAATTTCTATGAGAATTTTCGGACGTGAATCGAAATGATCGCGTGATCGAAGTAGTTTTTGAGCCGGCTCATTCGATGCGGCATGTTACCCGCGTGCTGTTACTTATAAGGTATACGTATATGTAGGTAATAAGCACCTTTGTTTTGCTTTACTTAGGTCAATAGTTCAACGTGTTGAAATTCAAGCGGCCTTCTAGCTTTGGATTATCTTTTATGTAATGCAAATCCACCTGTTTCTTGTTTCAGCTGGTTCTTTTTTTCCATGTGGTGCAGTTGTTGTTTCTAGCACAAATGGAATTGGGGCAAATATTTGGAATGGATGAAATGTTCCTCTAAACGAAACATTATCATCATATCTTAAATTATCATTAATACTGTCATTTGCCATGTGTGAAAACTCATAAACAAGAATAAATCTTATTGTGTCATAGGTTCGAACACGCATAATAATTATACTTATAAATATTAGACGTTTTGACCCGAAATAATGCTGATATGTTGTAGTTGTATGTGTTTCACGGCCCAGTAATGTGTGGACAAACTTTTTCACGGTTCGGTTCGTCTTTATTCTAAAACTGATGGCATTGCGGGTATAAGTTAAAGTAAATTAATATGACGCTTATGAAATATAGCATAATATATACTTAGGTATCACAAACTCACGGTACTCATTCATAATGATACAACTATTAACCTAGTGACCCTAAAATTATGAATAGCAAAGTTGTTCTCGATGCAAATTAATGTCACAAAACGAAATAATATACGGAAGCCAATCCCAACGAAACTTTTCGCGTGACACCGCTTTATGTCATAAAAGTTGTAACAGAAGCTTTTGTGGTAATTGAACTAGCAATACAAATTAATAAAGCTAAAACATAATGAGATATGTAACACGCATATGAAATTATTATGATAATAATATGAATAATGTTTGAAATGATAGCTACAGCGTCCAAATTGTTTGAAATAAACAAATGAAGTTTAGGTTCGATATTGAAATTCTATTTGGACGTGGATAAACTTTGGTAAACCACCGTTCAATAAGCAGGTAATTTTAATGGACATACCTAAAATAGTTTTTGCTTTGAAAAACTATTTGATTAGCATGGACTAGGTCTATCTATTAAAGAGCATGACGGAGTAAAAGGAGGCCCTTTTTGGGGAGGGTAACTGCCGATGAGTCAGTAACTCTTTTTGTAAATATTTGCGCTCATTCATTCATTCTTTATTATCCTTCTGTGCTATTTTATGTTACATACACGAATAGTTATTCATTTACACTCATTATCATCAGCTTCAAGTCATCTACTGCCCTAAATCGAACTGCCTTCCTGTTATGGGTGGCCATGTCGCTTAACAGGTGAACGACTAGCTCGTCATGTCATTCATTCCCATATAAAAAAGAAGAACGCCACTTCAAACGGCGATTCTGGTCGTCGGTCAAACTAGTGAGTTGCTTTTTTTAATGTTCAATCTTGCGTTTGATGTCTATCTATTTCACTTGATGGTAAATGACAACGCGATCTAGGATGTAACACGCTTGCCTAGAAAATACCAGTTCATTTTTTGGTAATACAGACGCTGGCAAAGCGTTCTACTATTTAGCTGTTCGCATGATAATGTTTAATAACGAATATTGTAGATATAGCACACAAATTAACATGGAACACTTAATTAAATATAAACAACGTTCAATTAAATGTGACTACGAAGCAAAGTGAAATATATTAGTACAAGTAATTTTGCCGCCAACGGCTAAAAAAGGCTTTGTGAAATCTTTATCCACATTATATTAGGGCAATGTAGGAAGATAGCTCATCCACACATTACTGAGTCATTTTAGCTCATCCACACATTACTGAGTCGTGGAAGTCGCATACGACTCGGTTTATGCGCACTTTCTTACCGTACACCTGTAAGATGTGGAATGAGCTTCCACCAGCGGTCTTTCCCCAGAGCTACAACATGCAGCAATTTAAAAGGAGGGTCAAAAGAGTATTATCACAGGGTAAGCAACGCATCAGTGGCAAGTCTAGTGTTACAGATGTCCATAGGCTACGGTGACCTCTTCCCATCAGGAGGGCCATATGCTTGTTTGCTACCTATAGCATAAAAAAAAAACAGATAATTATTACAACCAATATTTGTCACACTTCAAAGCCCGAGGCATGTATTTCTATTTTTGAAAAACTCACAATAAAAAATTTTAAGAGTTGTCAGCTCTGTAAAATGCTTCAGTAATGGTATTGAGACCTTGAGAAAGTCAGCGATATTATTAGATTAGATTTTTTGTTTATTTGTGGACTCTTCAGACTGTTGTTGATGATGATGATGATTAGATCAGGTACTAACAAAAGGTATCAGCCAACGTGGATCACACATATACATACAATAGTTACACCAAGCCAACCAAGGACCAACGATGCCAACGATGACATTATTTCATCTGATGGCGTATAGCAATATGCTTTTATTAGCTGTATATTCAAGTAGCTGATCGGCTATGTATTGTTGTATATTACCTTGATAAATACGGCGCGCTGCGGCCGCTGTGAACATAGAAAATTAAATGTAGATCCACTTGCAGTTTATAATATCACAGTTGAATGTATCGACTCAACTTCATGGTCTATTTGGCTGAAGCTTGAGGCGTCATAATATATTATTAAAGTTACGAGGAAAATTAAATTCGTTTCCAATAAAAAGCTTTGACAGGTACCTAATGAAGAGTTATATTAGATTTATTTTGTGCGAGCTGTAATGGCCATCCTATATGTATCATTGAGAAGTACCATTAACTTTGTTGAGTTCTATAATCTGAGAAAGCTAAAACAAAAGCGTTGCGTATTATTTTATTTCATATAATATAAAGGCTTTGGCCACACCACTGTGCTGCAATGCAATCCGTTGCCATGGAAAGTTACAGCGCGGCGCGGGGACGCCTAGAAATAGTGCGGTAGCGGGCGCGGCAGCGTTGTGGCCACGGCCTGGGTAGGTAGTTGTGCAACTTATATATTGCTTTTTAACGCTTTCCGATATCCAACAACAACAAAAATATCTAGAGATAACAAGTATTTTATTTGTTATTCTAGAACCTCGACTGTTATCTATCTACTCATCATCAAACTTCATCAAAATCCTTTCACCGTTCAGCGCGATATAGCGTCGAGGAATTCATTCCGAAACTGGCATAATTAATCAATTTTTACTTACCTATTTAACGCTTACAATAATTATCTTATTGAATGTAATTTGTACTGATTGACGTGTAATTTATCATTACCACCAGCGCTGAGTGGTAATAAATATCCAATAAATATAAGCTAGCGTTTATAATTATTTAGTAGAAAGTAGGTTAGTAGGTAAGTAAGAAAATAGGATAGACTATAGTAATCCTACTGTTACGTTGTAAATGTTAAAAATATAAAAACGAAGTAACCCATAGTAAGAAACATGACAGAGCATTTACCTGCTCTTTGAGAAATATAAATGGTAAAACAGCGTAAAATAATAAAAGTTCACTTTAACAGTCACTGTCTACTTGTTTATTAACTAAGTATCAAATGCAGCAGAAATATCTAAGTTTATTCTCAGTTTAGTTTGATATCAGCGTACCAGTCTCGTTAAGAGCTGACAAACTCAGGTGAGGATATGGTTCGTTAGTGATGTAACCCAACTCCACACTTCACCCCACATCGATCACCGTGACACTCAAGCCAACTTTGCCGGGAGAAACGACTACTCAAACGCCTTTCTTAAATTTGTATTGAGTTGCGTAAAACAAAGGTTGTTTAATCCTATAGCTGTACAACAATAGGTTTAGAATTAAGTTTAGATGCTTCCAAGACTTGCACAACTCTAAACTGAACGTCTGACTGATTTTCTGGTTCCTACTTGAAAATAATAAATATGTGTGGACATTTCACACAGCGCCATCTAGTCCCAAACTAAGCATAGCTTGTACTATGGAAACCAGATGACTGATACAATACTTATATACTTTTTGTTTGTAAATATATACATAGAATACAATATAACACCCAGACGCAGAACAAACATCTATGTTCATCACACAAATGTTTGTCCCGGGTAGGAATCGAACCCACATCCCTCAGTTCAGAAGGCAGGGATATTACCAACTGAGCTATCGGGCTCGTCACCGAAGATAACTAGAAGTTCTTCTTTTTCTTCTCGTGTAGGCAAGTGGCCTTGGTGTCAGAATGTTTTAGGCTGCCCGAAGGCTTCTGACTTGGCTTAACGACTCTTGTCTTACGACAGCAGCCGGGACCGACGGCTTAACGTGCCCTCCGAAGCACGGTAGCACTCAGTTCTAAATACCAACTTTTTGCTGTAGCGGTCACCCATCATAGTAGTGACCGGAGCTTACGTTGCTTAACTTTACCGATCGGTTAGGAACGGCTAGTCGTGCTTCTAGGAGTTCTGCAAACGGTAGACCTCACGAGCACAAACGGTTTCGCAACCACCAGCCATGGTATACTTAGTACGTCCCGAACTCAGACTTTGCGGCCTCATAATTTTCTCGACAAACGTTTATCTAATTCTGCTCATATTTGAAATACTCGTTTGAAATTGAGTACCCAATGATTCTGCCAAATATTATCAAAATAGGCTTGTAAATGACGCCGCTGCAAACTTCCTTTATTTTTTGGGAATCTACTCTACCCATCATAAATCGTCGACCAAGTTTCATCAAGGTTCGTTGTAATAACGAAAAAATACGACTAACATATACGCGAGTACGTACAATGTACATCCGGACAGACGAAAGCAAATAAGTATGTATTTTTATTCAAACATTACCTATTATTATTCTATCCAAGAGCATTGGCAAGTCAAAAAGAATATCAAGTGAAGTATACGGTAAATCTTTTCTTTTCTTCTCTCTGTAAGTATATATATGTGACGTCAAATAAAATAATTGCAATATGTCTTGTAATTTATAGCTAAGTGAAATCAAAATTAATGATGTACGTATTGGTATTATACTAAGCACTTATTCGTCGGTTATAAAAGGCAAAATCAAAGTACTTTATACTCTTCAAATCCAACAAGTTCACCGAAACCTCAAATCCTAGTAAACCCCGTCTGCGTGACCACGGCATTACTGAAGTATTATTTAGTCAACATCGTACAAGCCCGACGCCCGCCCTATACGAACGTAAACAAATTACCTCTTAATCCCTTCATGCGTGTTTAACAGTTGGATTACTCGATTAACAACCCTCCGAAATTCCTAACAACATTGGAAACTCAAAATTCAGCACTCTTTTAATTGACCGCAAAAGCCCGTCGGCTGTCGCGAACCGGCCTTAAAACTTTTTATGTTGTTCGTCGTTCGGAAAAAACGTGTTTTGTCAATGAGAAAATAATAGGCTGACAATATTTTCATTTTCTTTTTTAGAGGAAAATGTGAGCGTTTAATTCGCGTTTCGTTTTATGACAAAGTTTATCGCTTTCCGTATTTTCTTGGATATTAGATTTGTATTGCACGCTGTTGAATCAAAATTCTTGAATGTATGTTGATAGAGTTGTTTGAGCAATTATGAACATTCAATAACCATTCAATAACCATAAAAACGTTTTAGGACTAGAAATATAGCGAAGTTAACAGAATTAAAATAAATGTAGGATTAAAAATCTGATCAAGTTTGTGAACGGACGATCTAAGTGTAAAAAGGGTGTGAGAGTTTATGAACGAAAGATGAGAGAGAGAGAGATGCAAGATGTGAATGGAAGATGTGAGAGTTTTTTTTTCTGCGGTGTAAAATGATTAAAATCAGTTTTGTCGGAAAATATAGAAGACTTTGCTGCCTCAAGCCCTCCATCGTTTCATTTCCACGAGCACCAACCAGATTCTACATAAAATATAAATTTAATAATACTTACAGCTTTTAATTGTTTCTCGACAGTACCATCTCTAACAAAAACTCTCGAAACAATTGGAAGAATTAGCAGCCGCTGAGCGTTTTCAGATAACTTTACAGTGGAGTGTCCAAAAGGGGCGTTAAAAGTTTCACCTAAAAGAGCACAAACGTTGGTGGCCTTTATTCCTTTGCTTTGTGGAAGTTGACGCGAACTCGGCCCGGGAAGTGAGCTCGCTTCGAGAGTGTGGAAATGAAAGAATGTACTTGTTTAGGCTTAAATGGTGGAACTGCTATTGTCGATTTTGTTTGCTTGTTTACGATTGGTTTTAAACTTTGTTGTTATAATTTTGTGGATTTATGTATTTACCTCTTTATTCTTTTAAATTATTTACTTTACATTTATTTTTCCTTCTGTGAGCTATTTAATTAGTGCGGCTTGTTTCGTGCATAACACGTGCATGTCAAGGTTATTGTATAAATATCTGATCTGAACCAAAGCTTCACCAGTAAAATTATAAACAATCTTTCTTTCAAGACACCAGTTGTTAACTTCAAAAGTAAAAAGAGTCCTAACTTTATTTGCATCCAGCCACGCCATGGTTATTTTATTAATATTGTGACAGTATACGTTAGTTTGAACGGGCAGAGTGCTTTTATCCTCTAAACCAGCTACTACCATTCAGACCTTCTCTAGCTTACTACAACAAATATCTCCAACAGCCTGAAGACATCTACTGCTGAGCATAGAGTCCTGTGTTCAAGCAATGAGAACATATTGGGTCGAAGACGTGACTCTGGCCCACTATTAGACTGTACTCGCTGAGTTTACCTGTAGACAGTCAAAATATTCAATCAACCCACACTTTACCTATAATTTTTATCCACTTAAAAAATAACATCATATTGTTTGTAATTTCATGTCTACCGTTTGTAATTTTCGTTTAGGTTAGTACAGGTATAAGGTATAGGGGTATAATTAAACCTATACCTCCAGTCTCATTACACAGATAATAATTACTAAGTATTAAATACATACATCGGACGACGAGTCCAATTAGGAACAAGTTCGTCCTATACGTAACTAATTAATACTGAAATCGATTCCAGTTCAGTTGGGGTACCTACATAATATCATATTGCAGTAAGGTTCCCAGCTACAGTAATTGGTCGTCCGTAGTCCCACCTGCTTACCAAATTCGTTCGGGTAAAGGCAGGTCTAGAAAACCGCATACGGCTTGCAAAGTTCCCGGTCGTGTACCAATTAACCCCTAGAGAGGTACCCCCGGCGGTATTAAACAAAATTGACTCCAATATAATTTTACATTCGGTGGAAAATGAGATTTTCGCCTAGAATCGTTTTAGTATAGCTTGATAAATGGTATAAAGCAGTGACGTAGCTTCCATACAATTCAGTTGTGCACTTGTGCAGGGTTTTGAAATGTAGACCAGTGTACATGACGGTTACTTAGATGATAGTTGTCGAGAACCATATGTCTAGACAAACCTTACCTAGGTTTAAGGCTTATTATACCAAACAGTTGTATTTCCTTATGTATTAAATAAATAAATAAATAAATAAATAATGAGCAATTGAGCATGTGTTACCCGAGAAGAGCATTTTGTTGATACCAAAATTAATGCATTTTACACCTGTATAGTTAAATTTATTCCCGCGAGAAATCAGGGGTTTTCGCGGGTAAAACCGCGGGCATCCTTTATACTCACAAATTATGTTTGTTGTATGTACATTGTTGCACTAGTACGTAAATTTTATTGTATTCTTATTTGTATATTTTATTTGTGAAACAATAAAGAGTTCTCTATCTATCTATGTTTTCATAGAATACTTATCTTATTTCTTTTAAAATCTTTGATTGCTTTTCTAAATATGTAAAAAGCGAATTTTTTTCCAAATTGGCGCTGCGGTTTTACTTCTCTCAATAAAATGTCACTTAAATTTTTAGAACGGATTGCACTCTCAAGTCCTCCATTAACCTAAATGCAACACCTCTCCAAAAGCATGAGTTAGCATACTGAGTAGATAAATGTGCTAACATACCCAATGGTCTAGCACCGTCATACGTACCTTCGTAACAGGCTCATGCACGGCTCATTGGGCTCCTTTCACCCGGCCTGAGTTCTATACTTACTATGGATGTAGTTATCCAAATTAAGTGGATCAATTGAGTTATTTAAGTTTTTAAACCCAAGAACGTTGAAATTTATAGACAGTGTAGAGTCACTATTTGAACCATTTTTTGTCTGATATTAATTATGTTTCATTAAAATTAGTTATTATTATAAAATCTCAATATAACCGATTATAAATTAGGCCGGGGGCTCATCGCGTTTTCCAAAGTAGAGCAACTGGACAATGCGACGCGCGACTAAAATCCTGGCACTTATTTGGCCGCTTTCCATCAGGCGGGCCGTATGCTTGTTTGCTTCCTTTGATATAAAAAAAACTAAGTATCAGTATTGCAATTAACCGGGCAATGCTGCCAGCATGTTTCGTGGTTAGAGCAATTAGACCATAGAATAGGTCAACACGAGCAATATACTTCCAAAAAATATGAACACTCAATATTTTTCAATAACATGCCTAAAAATACCTCAAAATTAATAGCTACAACTCCCTTGCGCCAGCTACTTGCTCGTCGTTTCCAGTGAACCGGAAATCTATGATTTTTGCTCTATGACCTCGTTTCCTCGGAGTCGCGACCCAAATTAGGTATACCGGGTATAAACGTACTTGAGGCATATCGAGGGCCAAGTGATTGACAGTTAAATAGACAATTTATAATCATAATTATTAAATGCTCAATTGCAGTACCTACTTATAGGTATCTGTTTTAAAGCACTTACCATAATCCCAGATAATATAGATTGTACGATACTCTGCGCGAAGGCTAGAGTTCGCTTGGCTCGAGCGAGGTACTCTTCAAGGATTGTGTCGAAATAATAACACCGTGTTAAATTTCCCCAACATTCTCGGCATTTATTAATATATGGTTCTTACAGACCTAAATATGCAGGAAAATATCGCCACTGCGTGCTAATTTTTCCTGTGCTGCCATCTAGTTTTATTTAGAACTAACTAGTATGGGTGAACCCAAGTACCAAACAAGATGTTTCTACATATCGCCCACCAAGGACAAGCTGAACCTTGTCCTTTTTCAAACATCGCCCACCATGGGCATAGATGACTAACTCTATTACAAAATATCCAAAAAGTACAATAAAACAAACTTAAGTAGCACTAATTATAAGAACTTAAAATAACAGGTAGGTACTACCCAAGTACCTAATGAACTACATAAGTAAACCTAAGATTGATCGCATTCGGCGATGCAATGTTACATGACTACAATACAACTAATCTGTAATTATAGGTAAAAACACAATTTGGAAACGGGTCTTTTAAGAGAACCGTTTTTAGTTATCAATGTGACGACTCTTGTTACATTGTCGACACCAGGATGAGTAGCAATGATTCTGCCATACAGCCAACGAGAAGGAGGTATATTATCCTCTTTCACTACTACCACATCACCGATTTTAGGCTGAAACGTTTGATCTGACCACTTATATCGCTGCAAGAACTTCAAATTCAAATATTCTTGCGACCACTTTCGCCAAAACGATTGCATCATTCGTTGAGTATGCTGCCATCTTCTCAGAGAACTCACATTCACAAGCTCAAAGTTGTGATCAGGTGCTGTCACAGGCGGCTCACCAATGAGAAAGTGTCCGGGTGTTAGCACAGTGAAATTTTCAGGCTCGTCAGCGATGACCGACATAGGACGAGAATTAAGGCATGCTTCCACCTGGGCTAAAACAGTGGCCATCTATTCGTATGTCAGTGTGGTACTGCCAACAACTCGCTTTAAGTGGTATTTCACCGATTTAACGCCGGCCTCCCACAACCCTCCAAAGTTAGGAGAATGAGGTGGTATGAAATGCCATTCGCAGCCGTTAGAAGCCAGTGACGACGCGATTTCTTGAACTACTAATTTTTGTTCAGCCTTGTCACATTTTTGTAGTTCAGTTGCAGCTCCAACAAAATTAGTCTCATTGTCGCTCCACATTTGCGAACAATGGCCACGCCTTGCTACAAAACGTTTAAATGCTTGTAGAAACCCTTCGGACGTCAAGTCGCTTACGGCTTCTAAATCCATGGCTCGTGTCGCCATACAAACAAATATAAAATATATCCTTTATAAGACTTATGACCTCTACCTCTCGAAGTCCGAATCTGGATTGGCCCAGCGTAATCAACTCCGCTGTGGTTAAATGGTCGCGTTGGTGTCACACGAGCAGCTGGTAGTTGACCCATCATGGGTGTTTTAGTAGCAGCTGCATTCTTCATACACGTGACACATTTTCGATAATGCGATTTCACCAATTGCTTTGCACATAGCACCCAGTATTTGGAGTGAAGATATATCAAAGTCAACTGCGGTCCACCATGAAGCGTTTGATTGTGAGCGTCCGATATAATAAGGTTTGTTAAGTGAGACTGTTTCGGAATCAAGATTGGATGCTTTCTATCAAAACTCAATGCTGACTGACTCAATCTTCCACCCACTCTTAATAAACCGTCGTCGTCGAAAAACGGATTCAACGACCGAAGTTTGCTGCTTCTAGGTAAGTCTTTTTTCTTTTTTATCACTTCTATTTCTTCTCTAAAATGAATGTTTTGACACTGTTTAATACAAATGTTTAACGCTTCCGCTAATTCCTTTGCTGTTAGATAGCCTGTAGCTTTATCTTTTCCGGCTTTCTTCTTAGAATTGTTCATAAATCGCTTGCAGTACGCCATGACTCTTATGGTTTTAGTTAACGATGAAAATTTATCCCGTTCCGAGTGATTTTCAGTCGCACAATGCACTCTAACCTTGACTGCTTCCAAATCAGTTTGTGTATCTTTTGGTTTCAGGTAAGTGATTGATTCACGAGACAAGAATTCTGGACCATGAAACCATAACTTATTGTCAACCAATTCTGATGGGCGCAAACCTCGTGACGCGCAGTCTGCGGGATTATGTTTGGAAGTCACGTGAGCCCAATTCTCTGGCTCTAAATTGGTTAGAATGTCTGAGACTCGATTAGCCACGAAAACATTCCACCTGCTTGGATGACTGTTAATCCATGCAAGGACGACAGTAGAGTCTGTCCAAGCATGAAGATTCTTCTTATCTATGTTCATGACCTTTGCGACTTCAAGAATCAATTTGCTTAGAAGCACGGCACCGCATAATTCTAACCGAGGGATGGACACTTGTTTTACAGGCGCCACTTTCGTTCTAGCAGATACTAAGGACACTTTAACCTTCCTATCGGAGTCAAGCACACGGATGTATACAGCCGCCGCGTACGCCACCTTAGACGCATCGCAGAAACCGTGCAACTCAACATGGACGTCATCTGCTTTAGTGCCAACCCATCTTGGTATGTGAATTTCACTTAGCTTCAACTGCTCGTCGCGGTAAGTTAGCCATTCCTTTAATATGTTGTCTGGGACAACTTCGTCCCAATCCAACTCTGCTAACCAAAGCTTCTGAATCATCGTTTTAGCTACTATAATGCTTGGTCCGACCCAACCTAGTGGGTCGTAAAGACGCGATATATCTGAAATAATTTTTCTTTTTGTTACAGGTTGCTGCAACGCCGGGAGGTTCAACACGTAGCGGAAGGTGTCATCACTACGGTTCCAGGTAAGTCCCATTATTTTAACTAGCTCGCCTTCTTTTATGTTTAAATCCTTAGTCACATCCTTTTCATCTTGGTCTCCATTCATTATTTTTACTAAATCATCGCTATTGCTGTTCCATTTTTGAAGTTCAAACCCAGCTTTGCTTAGTGGTTCAGTCATTGATCTAAACACTTCCGTTCCCTCTTCACATGTTTGAACTCCTGTCATTAAATCATCAACGTAAAAGTCTTTAAGTACTCTTTCAGCAACACAAGGATACTCTGCTCCGTGATCCACCGCCACTTGTTGCAGGGCCTTGACTGCCAAATATGGAGCGCAAGATGTTCCGAAAGTGACTCGGGTAATTCGATAATGTTTCAACTCAGAGTTATCTTCCTTCCAAAGAATCCGTTGCTAATCAGAATCTTCTTTTCCAGTTTTAACCTGCCGATACATCTTGACGATGTCAGCTGACATGCAGATTGGCGAAGACCTCCACTGCATGACGATATGCCTAAGCTCTGGTTGTAAGGTAGGTCCAACTAATAATTGATCATTGAGTGATAGATTATTTCTTCCTTTACAGGACGCGTCAAAAACAACTCGGACCTTCGTGGTTTCCTTGTCGTTTCTCACCACGGCATGATGGGGTAAGTATATAGCCTTCGGATTATCAACTTCTGTCTCTGGCACTACTTCCATGTGACCTAGAGCTACATATTCATTGATCACTTGTTTGTATTGAGCCTTTAACGTAACGTTTCGTCTTTGTTTAGCTTGTATTCTAACGACTTTAAACGTTTTTCAGCTATCGCTCGTGAAGCTGTTACTTCAGGACATCCATTCTTAAACGGAAGATGTACGACGTACCTACCATATTCGTCCCTGTGAGTGGTTTCCGTGAAATGTTGCTCACAGCGTTTTTCTTCTTCAGTGTACATCGATTCCTTTGGTTTTTGTACATCTGATTCCAATTCCCAAAATTGTTTGAGCATTTCATTGTCATTTAAACAACAGTGCATTACGTTGATGTGAGAAGACTCTGTGGTTGCGTTCACTACACCAGATAAAATCCATCCAAATCTGGTTTTTTGTGCAATTATTGAACCAAGAGGACCTCGCTTCACACCATCCTGAAGTATACGACTGTACACTTCCGCGCCTAATAGAATGTCAATTCTATTGGGAGTGTAATAATCTGGATCGGCTAACACCAACTCGCTGAGCTCCTGCCATTCTATGGCTTCAATTCTTCTCGACGGAAGAAGAGATGTTATGCTCTTAAGTACGTGCGCCTTCACCATGATTTTTACCTTTGGGTCTGCTCTGGATTGAATTTCAATATTCACCATTGCCTTGGACACGACACTTTTGTCTCCACCTAGACCTGTAATCTGGTCTGATGTTGTGGTTTTCTTTACACCTAAATACTGAGCTGTAGACTCAGTGACGAAAGACGCCTGCGACCCCTGGTCTAGGAGCGCTCTTATATTATAACCTCCAGTTTTCGACGTGGCCTTGACAAGTGCAGTGGCAAGTAAAACTTGCTGCTGTGTCTTGCCTGTCGCAAAACAAGAGACCATGAGTGAAGTTGCATTAGCACTCAAAGATGTGCTTGTGGCACCTTCTGATGAAGTGGCAACACACTCACCGTTGCTGACGTTAGCTGATTGAGGGCCATCGGGATGCAGTAGTGAATGATGATTCCTCTTACAAATTCGACACTTTAATTTAGTACGGCACTCTTTAGCTGAATGATTGCTACCCATGCAGTTAAAGCATACATTATTGTCGAGTACAAACTTGCGTCGAGCTTCGACTGTTCCCTTTTGGAAATCTTTACATTGCGTCAACTTGTGACCCTCCTTGCAAAAGATACATGAAACGTGAGTAATATGAAGTGATTTTACTTTATTGCTATTATAATTGCCTTGGCCTCTAAATCCTGACGTTGTCGGTTTGGTGTCCAGAAACTCGATAGCGCGATATCTTTTTGTCAGAAACTGAGTGAATTGTTCGTATGTGGGTAGTTCATTTGCTGAATTATTATTCGTTACGCTAAACTCCCATTGACGACGAGATTCTAAGTCCAACTTAGACGTCAAGATATGGATAATCAGCACATCCCAACTCTTTACATCAATTTTTAAATTAGAGAGGGTGGCCAAGCAATCGTTTGTTGTGTCTACAATATCCTTCAGCCCTTTAGCTGACTCAACCTTTAAATGATGTTGGTTGAGTAATCTATGCAATACTTGGTGACAAATATGCGATTTATTGTTGTAACGCTCTTCTAATAGTGCCCAACATCTAGTATAGTTAGCTTCAGTTATGGGGATATTGCTCAGAAGCTGCTCTGCCTCTCCCGTGAGGTACCCTTTTAAGTACAACAATTTCTGAACATTATCCAGGTCTACATTGTTGTGCACCAGTGAATTAAAAAGATCTCGAAAGGTATTCCATTCAGAGTACTTCCCGGAAAATTTTGGAATATTTACTTTAGGCAAATTGACATTACTACTGGATTTTGCTACCATCGGTTTAGAAGGGCCTGCTGGGCTAACACTTGTTTTTATGGCTGCCAGCGCTGTCTTAAGTTCGCATTTGTAATCTAAGTAAATGTCTTCCCCTTGATCGAACATATCATTTTTAAAGTACTTTGTATCCTGAATACTTTTACTCGAGGTTGTTAAACGCATTAACTCACTATGACCTGAACGAAATTCAACCCATACTTGTTCTAACAATTCCAATCTACCATCTAAATATTCTTTCGAAATGCGGGACTTGGAGCTCTTTTTAAAGTTAGTTTTATGTTTTACAATTCGGTTTTACAATTCTTCCTGACAGTTAATAATTGCCTTAACATTGGCTTCTGTATCAACTGACGATTCCATTATTCAAAATTTAAAGGTTCAACAATCTATTACACAATACAACTATCTGAAATAAATTACAAGTATGTAGAACCTTGCCGCACTATCTATTAACATAAAACATAGGTTTTTCGAAGTATTTTATCTTAGCAATAACACAAAGTTCAATATTACAAGTTTGATTTTTAACAGAATTTTTCTAAGTCCCTTATACTATAAAATCGTAAGAATTTTTCTAAGTCTCGTATAGTATAAATCGTGAAATTTTATAAGTGTTTGGAACTTTGTCGCAATAAATTCTGACAGAAATTGGCCGTAGGTTCCCCGTAGTTCCACTTTTGGGCAAACTATTCTAAGTCCTAAATTTAACATGCACACACAACTAAATTTTTAAAGTTAATATTTTCTTGAGAATAAAGTTCACTTTCAAACAACAATTCAAAGTACTCACGATTTTATTTTCACTCACTGTGATGATGAATTGATGATCCAATCCTTTGATGTTCCTTCACGCTAGGCACCCTTGCCTTAGCGTGACGTCGTAACTGGGTCTCAGCTCCGACGTATAGACAGCGTCACTCCCGGCACCGTCTACCTTTTTGCTGGGTCTCAGCGTCACCTTCGCCTGTTGCGGAGTTCCACTCACGCAACTTATTTCCTGACAACTCCCCGGTTGTCACGAGGGGTTATCCCGGAGTTCAACCGTGATGATCCGCACAACACTGTATCACCGTTCGCACTGTATTGATGCGCGAAGGCTAGAGTTCGCTTGGCTCGAGCGAGGTACTCTTCAAGGATTGTGTCGAAATAATAACACCGTGTTAAATTTCCCCAACATTTTCGGCATTTATTAATATATGGTTCTTACAGACCTAAACATGCAGGAAAATATCGCCACTGCGTGCTAATTTTTCCTGTGCTGCCAAAATGATGGTGAATGGAGGTGACATAAGGTGTGTTATTGTATGGGGTGTGTATATATGGCGCGTGTG
Source organism: Ennomos erosarius (assembly GCA_963580505.1). NCBI lineage: Eukaryota > Metazoa > Arthropoda > Insecta > Lepidoptera > Geometridae > Ennomos > Ennomos erosarius. The sequence continues at coordinate 6,960,650 of OY756996.1, read as the reverse complement.
TGTGTGTGTGTGTGTGTGTGTGTGTGTGTGTGTGTGTGTGTGTGTGTGTGTGTGTGTGTGTGTGTGTGTGTGTGTGTGTGTGTGTGTGTGTGTGTGTGTGTGTGTGTGTGTGTGTGTGTGTGTGTGTGTGTGTGTGTGTGTGTGTGTGTGTGTGTGTGTGTACTTAACTGATTTATTGCTGTATAAGCTTCAAGTAACGTTTTTACAATAATAAAGATATACTTACAATTACGGTTTTCCCGTTATATTGTAATAATTTGTGCCAAGATTTGCCTTGGTATTTTCTTCGGCACAATTTATTTTGGTCCCTTGAACACTCAAGATCCTTGACCTACGTATATCGTTCATGTTTTCCATCGAATATGTACTGATTGCCTACTTCAGAAACTATTGGAAAAATATTGGTCGCAATATAAGGTCACCGATGTTTTATTTGTTCAGCGAAAAGATTAAATAGGTAAGTAGTAAAAGATACCTACTGCTCCTACTTTCATAGAAAAAAGAAATATTTTTTTTCTTTTACAAATTTATAATTATCTGTGTTAAATAAAATACGACTAGAGAAATCCTTGATTTTGACTGACTGGAAAAAGCGAATTTATAAGGACAATATCCTCCGGCAAGTGCATACAATATTGAAAAAAAAAGTGTAAACAGCCAGTTTTACAACGTGTAGGATTCCACTTATAGGCATAAAATGAGCCTAAATGTTACAAAAACAATAGAATTTTGATTGTAGTCACGTCCGCAAAACTCTTTGCACAATATAGACCAAAATAAACCCAACCCATTATATTTTCCGTCGCATTCATAGTAAAAACGAATTCCATTGCGTATAATAAAGTCAACCAACAAAAAGTTGTAAAAACACAATCTCACGTTGCATGCGACGTAGATTGATGTTAGTGCGAACGAGGTGGATATACATTTCATCTCGTTCTCACTTCAGGGATGGCTGAACTTCTGCCTACGCATTTTCCCGTGAGTTTTAAAAAATCAGCGTTTCTGTAATCTGCTCGTTTTAATGGGATTAAAATATGAGACAGCGTGTTCTGTTACGGAATATCACATAGCTACCTGTCTCTTTACCGCACCATTTAATTATGGTAGCGAAAGTATGTTACGCATTATTATTTTTTAATTATAAAAGGCTTTTATGTTTTTAAGTAAATTTCAGGCACTGGTTATGAAATGAGATGAAATGTGTGTCATTTTATATTTTATGAATAAACATTTATGAAACCGGGTGGGAGTAATGAAATGATTGTTTTTTTTTAAGACTTTTGAAACTGAAAGCACAGTTATATTGCACATCAAATAAAGTTATATAACTACGGAGTAAAAGTATTATTTAGTTTTTCCGTTATGTTCTCGAATAATTTTTACTCTATGCACACTTAATGTAGGTCATCCATTTATTATTTTTCTGTATCTTATCAGTAGTCTGTATCAGTATCAAACATTTGAAAGTATGTAGACCTTTGAACAAAATACATAAATAAAAATTTTCGAACGCAACATTTACGAATTACTTGCCAATTTTACAATGAACATAAACTTCAGTAGCAAACGCAGTAAACCTACTATATTGCTAGCTTTGACTGTAAAATACTACATAGTGTTGCCACCTGCGCTATTGAAATTATGTGACTATTACAATATTCAGGTGCAATATTTTATGGTTCGTAAGTTTAGTTTAATTTTACTTAAAAACTGGTACACCTCAATCAGTTTTACGCAATGACTATAGAAGTAGAGTAACTTAAAAATTATATTACATGCTCTTAAAACCGTATTCTTACGCAATTACGTACGTACTGCTTTCTGATAAAAGTTACGTTACACAAAGAAGGTGAACAATGATTTATGTAGCCGTACGTCCGAAACACCCAACTTTTCCGAGACAAAATTTCTCAAATTCTAAAGTGTCCTTTCTTCCCCGTTGTCCGTAAGCTACGGAGTTTGCGAGGCGGGTTTAACTTAGTAACGCCTTAAATATAAATTTCGCAAGTTTGCGTACCCCCCGCGAATGAAGTTACGGCGCTTCGTAGCTCAACAAGTTAACGTGAAATTTTCAGCTTTAAGGAAGTAAATAGCGTGTTTACCTTCCTAAAAGCATCCTCAGCGTCACGCAGTCTCCAAGTTCCAATACAATTATTGAAATAAACGAGGTGCTGTCATTGACACTCTTGAGGCATTTCTAAATAATCTTCCAAGCTTGGAATATCCAAGATCTGGGCCAGAGGAAAAACAGGAATTCGAACTAATCAATTCAGTATCCAAAAAGTCCTAAGTCTTATCCTAGTTTATACCTCTCAATAGAATCTTCCTATAAATACCAATAAAATTCAAAATAAGTAATTGTATGTTAGGTTACCGTGATACATCCTCGAATGATGACAGCGGGCATCCATATGGATCAAGTGGTCCGCCCACGAATATCCTCCCAAGCATTCAGTTGTAAATAACACATTTTGTAGCAATAACATATCAAAATAAGTGCGGCGACCGCAGTGACTTGTGATTTAAGAACAGCTAGTCGAGCTTGGCTATGTTTGTTACCAATATATACCATTAAATATATTTATGTGTGTATGGGTATACTTATGTATGTACTTATAAACTGTACATAATCTATTCCGTGTTTGATAGATTATTTAATCAATATAATTGCATTCATAATATTTATAAAATAAATGCTCATTGCGAACAATGAAAACTTCACAGAACTATAATGTTAACAACCAGCATCATTATTATGTTGCAATTCTGTTTAACTATTATGTACTTATCTAATTTTATTCATTAAGCATGTTGTTTGAAAATGATTTACTATAAATTCATTGCTACATACCGTTATGTGGTTGCCTTTAATTGGGCTCTGTAGTCCGTGTGTTATAGCTGCGACGGTGAGAATTGGCTGAGTCGATGCAGCGTGAAGCCATGTTCCGTATTAGACAGTACAAGGGGTTCATTGTTCGCAAGTTTGACGTGGCCACAGAATAAGCAACGTGCGTAGAATAACTTTAGCCGCTAGCCGAGCATTTAATGCTAAGCAACTTTTTAACAGCAAACTTGAGTTTGTGATGTTTTGTCTTACAAATAGTTTTGACAATTACAGCGTCTGTGATTTAAATCTGCCATGCCACTGTAACATACTCGATCCATGTCGATGATACATTTTTTATAATTAACCTCATTAAATTCATTTTTTTAACAGTGGTCATGTACTGAAATAGCTTACTTTATACGTGACCTATTTACTCTACAAATTTTACACCAACCATCAGAAAACAGTTGGTATTACAACCGTATAGCGTCCAAGTTTCCCGCTTATATGCGATTAATTGCTTTAATTATTTAGAGTTCCTCTAATCTAATCTAAAAAGCATCATATGATGCTCTTGAAGCCCGCCGTAGTTTGCGTTAGTAACTGGCTCGCACAGACATCGAGTATGTCGAATAGTCGGAGTAATTTAGTGCGGCAGAAGTACCTGGGCGGTTAGACAGTAAATTTAGGTGAGTTTACCCATGTCATTTATTAATCAAAGCAACATGAAATTGCTGGGCAAATGAGACTTTATGACTTGATTCACAGTCTGATTACTAGACTGTGCTGATGTCTTAGGATGACGTAAGCAGTGCAGTGTCACGCAAAACTTTAAATTTTAAAGTTCCGGGTGACTGCAACTTTTATAGGCGACCACGTCCCATCACATCAGGTGAATTCTAGCTTGTTTTGGGCTTGCTTGTTTATAACGTATTTAAATAAAATAATTAACTCTATTAAATTTCTTCCAACAACACCAGCAGGGAGTAACTTCCGCTGTGGCTTTACACCCGGGAAATATAGCGAGAATGTTCAGTGGAACGTTGCGAATCCCACCAAGACGCCGGAGACCACCGCAAACACGGCTCCGATTATTATAATGAAAACTCATTGCTTCCAGATTTATCAAGAAAAAGGTTGTTAGTAAAAAACCATTTTGATAGCAAAGGGTAGAATAAAATGACAAATAATATTATTGAGCAGGATATTACCAAAGCGTCGTCAAAAAATAATTCATGGACGAATGTGAAAATGAGCCGAGGAGTTGGAGTTAGTTGTTAATTTTAATAATGATCGCATTTGTGAACATTAGATTTTTGAACAAGTCACTCAAAATACACATCAAACCCTCGTCGTAACTTAGTTTGTATAGTTCTTAACTTAATGACCACATAGCAAGATTTCAAGACGCAATGAATTTATAGGGTTTGGTCCGGGCATTGCCGCGGTTGCTGAATTAGTCTAGTTTACTCATCTACAGTGCGGTATACCGCAGCGCCATTTGGCTAAAATATCAGGGCACTATTTAGTAGTTAATTACGCTCATAGCTCTAGTAAACGGATGCTGATTAATTATAAGGCCGTGCGTCCACTGCATCGGAATCGGCGCGTACGGAGCGTACGGATTTGTTGCTTTGTATTGATTTTTATGGGAGTGCGTGCACTGGATCGGCGTTACTGCGCCTTCATTTAATAAATACCGACGCTCCGTACGCTCCGTACGCGCAGATTCTGATGCAGTGGACGCATAGCTTTATAAGAACTTAATTGGATATAGCACGCAAAAAATAACCAAATGCAGTCGACACTTTTACTGTCATTTGCTTCTTGTATTGTTTATTGGTTTATTCCGATTTGATACCTTAAAAGGATCCCATGCTATAAATTTTTCAAATGAAAGTCCTGGTTGATTCTTCATTCATTTTCTGTTCCAGTATTGATCTTATTTTCGCTATGAATTAGTTACAGTTTTGGCGCTAATATCCTACGTCTAAATACACATCAAAGCAGTAGTAATATATAGGTAATGGGTAGTCTAGCCATGATGATATTGTTATGGATAAACCAGTACCTGTCTCTATTCCACTTTTAGCTTGTAACTGTGATCATATCTCTTATACTAACTAATATATTATGCAGTTTACAAAGGACATTTCCAGAATGCATTAATTATTAATCATTGATTAATTATTGTCTGATTATTATCTGATTATCATTATCATCGGCCAAAATATGTCCACTGTAAGCAATACAGACCAGTAACACATGCAGTATGCACTATGGATCTTCATACATAGATAAGTTAAAACGTGTCGCTCCAAAGTGCGTAATGCAATGAGCCCGAGTCAATTCCATGCACTCCCCTGTTGCTAGGTGTTAACTGTGCTCCGACAGAACTGTGGTTTGACTACCGCGTGATCTCAATGAGAAATCTACATACAACGTATTCTTGCTTTGGTTAAATAATAGGTTAGATAAAAGTGTAATTTGTTCGAGATTAATAGAATCCCTGATATTCATCTACTTATACAAAAAAAAATTAAGATCTTCAAACGTTTTTTTTATTTTACCTGAATGAGTCACCTTTCAATCCAAATATCAAAATCGGTTTAAAATAATCTATACATATAATAAAACTGTAGAGGTAAAAAAATCTGTAAATGCAAGATATCGAAAAAAAAATGACACAGTTTAGCTTGAAATTTTTTGCTGATCACGTTAAGCTACTTTTTAGACATTTTATCTGTCTGTCTGTTTGTTTGTTTGTTTGTTTGTTTGTTTGTTTGTTTGTTTGTTTGTTTGTTTGTTTGTTTGTTTGTTTGTTTGTTTGTTTGTTTGTTTGTTTGTTTGTTTGTTTGTTTGTTTGTTTGTTTGTTTGTTTGTTTGTTTGTTTGTTTGTTTGTTTGTTTGTTTGTTTGTTTGTTTGTTTGTTTGTTTGTTTGTTATGGCACAAATCCGAAAATACAGAACGGATTTTCATGCGGTTTTCACTAATAAGCTTAGAAAAACTGTTACTATTATGGCGCGGCTTCATATACGCCCGAACTTTCGCTGTTGAGTTGGCGCGCAAAAACATCTCTGTTAACTATCCTCGATGTTATTGTAGCGCCCCAACCCGGACACATAGTCAATTTGTTTGCCTGCTGCGCGACGGACGTGGGCTAAATAAAATGGAGGATGGTAGCGTTGTATTGCATGTCGGCGAATAAATACAGTTTTACAAACTGTGAGAGTATTATTTGCGATTACAAAAATAAATTTTAATAGTTTTAATTTATAATTCCTTTTCAATATGAAGTAAAACCAATTTTTTTTTATTTTTATGTTTATCTGTCCCTTTGAATACGGATCACGGTTGTTATAGTGGCAACAGAAATATATCATCTGTGAAAAATTCAACTGTCTAACTATCACGATTCATGAGTACATCCTGGTGTCTGATGGACAGACAGACAGACAGATGGAGAGCGGAGGTTTAGTAATAAGGATTTACCGTTTGAGTACGGAACCCCAATCAATTTTATTTCATTCTGAACAATCCCCACTGCACTAAGCAATAAGGAAGTAATTTAATGCATGTTTTTATTTATAACTTAAAAGACAAAAAACAATAAATAACAATTGGCGCGCCTGCATTACCGGCAGCGTATCACACTTTTCGGGCTACGGCGAAATACATCGCGCGATTACTCTATGCAGTGCAGATTAGAGAAAAACAATCAAGGAAGTCATGTGTATTTTTTTTCTCTAATCTGTGGTATTACTAAAGATAAGTTTTTTTGTTAATCTGTGGTCCAAACTAAAAAAGAGGAAAGGTATGAGAACCTTCTTGAATATGAGCACGACAAAGAGAACAAGGAATTCCGAAAACTAAGAACTTCTTAGACTTTTTATTATAAGTTTTAAGGCTTCACGCGATATCATATTTAGCCACTATTGAAACATAACTAAAATTATTATTCATGTTTTCGATTTATTGGGTTCTGGCGAGGGCAAAATTCTTTATTGGCAATATGGTATTATGTATTAGTTTTCAAAAATCTACTACGCGTTACCATTCGAAATAAGTATTTAAATTATATTTATAGTACCTATAGTAGTAACTTATTCAGTAATCTGTGCCTATAGGTACTTAATTTATTGACCCTTGCTTTTGCTACGCATTGTATAACCTTTTTTATTTTGGCATCAGACAAAATTTTTATTTAGCCAATGATAGGAAGTATTTTATGAAAACTGTTTAAAAGGGTAGGTTCTTAGAATTTTTGTAATCATTCAAAAGGCTTCACGCGATTATCATACTTAGCCAATATTGAAGCTTACTTAATTAAAATTTTTATTCAAGTTTTGATTTATAGGGTTTTGGCGGGAGAAATGTTCTGTATCGGCGATCTGGTCAGATGTATTATTTACATAAACTTACTACACGTTATCATTATAATTAGGTAGATAAAATTATTTTTGCGCTACTGCTAAATTCTTGATCAGCCCCAAGGAAGTTTTAAGGTACCTGGGGGCGTTTGGTGTTAGCGTTAGTGGTTGGTATCTTTGCTAGACCCCCTGTAGTACTTATAGCTACTTAACTTATAGACCCTTACCATTGCTACGCATTTTAAAACCTTTTTTATTTTGGCATTAAAGTAAGACGGAGTGCTTGCTATTATTTGTAAGCCAATGAATGATACGAAATATTTTATGAAAAATGTTTAAAAAGGGTATATAATAGGTAAGGGTTTAATAGTTAAAGTATTTTAGATCTGTGGGCTTTTAAACAAAACACGGGAGCAAAAAATATTTGATTACTCCGTTCCTTCAAGAAGGTTATAGTTATAGTAGGTAATTAACTATCTTTGGGTGTAAGTAATAATTATGTAATGACGATTTAACCTACTTCCTCACTTTCATCACTAGGTAGGTATGTTGAAAGTGCAGTGGGAATGAGACAGCGTGGAAATTAGTGGACATAATAATAATTATAACTGTCGATTCTTTAAGGAGTGGTGGTTTAGTATTTGTAATTCCTAATTAGTATTAAGAAAATTAATTATGTACGCATCGTACAGGTAAATGCATATCTCCAGCAATTTATAAACTTATTATTGACACTGGCTAAGTGTAGGTACTCAATTCGTATGGAGCCAAACTTAAGAAGGTAAAAAAATGTGGTAAATGGATCAAAAAGCGCGCGTATAATATGTAAAACTGAGCAAAACAGCATCATCGTGTGTGATTCTTCCATATTTTCTAAACTGTACCTGCCTGCTTAGGTAACTACTACCTAAACAAAACTTACTGAAACTTCTGTTAAAGACCTGAGTGAAGTGATGATGATTTCTTTTTGTTGTAATATGAAGAGGTACTTATTAAATTGTAGTTTTTTGTTTGAAACTTCTTTTACTGTTATAAATCTATATTAGACACAAAACATTTAATTTTAGGTAATGGCTTAAATAGCTTCCACTCACGGCTATACTTGCGTTATACCTATACCTATGCTAATACAGGTTACTGTACTGTGCTCAGCTTCGAAAAGATTCAGTGGATTTTGTTGTTTGGTACGAAATGCATGATCTATTATTTGACTATAACGTAAAAATAACATAACACAAGCGTGCGAAGCCGCGGGCAAAAGCTAGTGTTAAATATGTTTGGAAGCTACTATCCCACAGAGTAAAACAATGGAACACATAAAAGTATTTCACACTACCTATAGTGCTTTAGAAATATTATTTCATCAATATCACAGATTTTATTAGTAACTAGCTACTGCCCGCGGCGTTGCCACGCGTGGACTACATTACTTTTCAGGTTTCGGTTTGGGTAATGGCTTTATTTTTAAAAACTGATATTCTATCAGCCACACTGAGTTTTCTGCTAGTATAATCACTTCCACGAAGTAAAAATGACATGTCTTAATCATGGATGAAATAATTAATTATAATATTTTCCAAAACAGCGTAGTTATGCTATTTATTATTCGTGATATTCCTGGACCAATTTTGATGAAATCTCCACTCATGTCTACTTAACTATAGAAAATTTTTTGATGATATTTCGATAAGTATCATCGAACTCGTGATTAATTAAAACCTATATTATATTAAAATCTAGGTTTTCAAAAAATTTTTACAATAGTGCAGTCTGGGGGTCTAGCAAAGATACCAACCGCTAACACTAACGCCAAACGCTAACTCCAAAATGTACTGAAATGACGTTTCGGAAATCGCTGACTTTTCCGTAGCGAATGTCATTTCGATACATTTTTGGAGTTAGCGTGAGGCGTTAGCGTTAGTGATTGTGATCTTTGCTAGACCCCCAGGGCATTTTACATAACATGTTTCGTACACAGATTAGAGAAAAAAATCTACTTCGTATCATTCCAAAGAGTATTATTATACTTCTGTATCATTCAAAGAGTATATAATTTATTACGTAACGTAAGAGTATCATTGGCCCACTGCATTAGCCTATGGTGGTAATAGTATGCATTGGCCCTCAGACCTGTGGGCCAAACATAAACGTCATGTAATGGCAAAAATAGGCGTAGCAAGGGTCAAGATTATACTCTCAAGGATAAAGCTCTAACTATCACGGTTCATGAGATACAGCCTGGTGACAGACGGGCAAAAGGACAGACAGCCTGACAGACGTCGTCAGTCCATTTTGGGTACGGAACCCTATTACTAAGGCTTCGCTGTCCGTCTGTCACCATCAGGCTGTATCTCATGAACCGTGACAGCTGAAATCTACACAGATGATAAATATATTTTTGTTGCCGCTATTACAAAAAATACAGAATAAAATAAGTATTTAACCCCTTAAATACTTATTTTATTCTGTATTTTAGTATTTTTTCTCTCTCATACAACAAACGTTTTTTGCTAGTTTTTATAGATAATGATACGGAACCCTACGTGCGCGAGCCCAACTCGCACTTGGCCGGTTATTTCTCTAATCTGCGGGCACTTAAGTATAATTAACATGTTTGTATCTTAAATGCAATCGATACTTACATATTATTTGATGGTATATCTATTTTACTCCAAAAACCCCAAACAACCTGCAAGGGTTTAAATAGAAAAACTAATAATTGTTAATCAAATCTAATAAATTGTAAAATTTTATTCCACTGTTTAATGCATATTTACTACCGAAATTAACTCCTATTACTCTTTGTTCATGGCCTTACACACGTTTTTTTACTTTAATCTGTGCCTCCAGATGGACTTTACGTGAAACATGTGAAATATTCAATAACAACACGACGAAAAATTACTATACTTAACACTGGCTAAATACACTATGTGTGGAGCCATACTACAACATAAAAAAAAATTACTGTGACATAAACTAAGTAACCGTCAGTAGCCAAAAAAAAAATCACCATGTAGCGGCCATGTTGTATAAAATTTCGTCCGGTTTCGTAATGATATTTTAATAATTTTGACCAAAAATTTTTATGATATTTGTATTTTAATATATCTTATGTTGTGCGCCGGTTATTTCTAAGCATATTAGTGCAACCCGCATGATAATCAGTTCAGTATCTAGGGATTTGTTCAAAAACAAACAAACAAACAAACAGCTACAAATTATTGTCCCTAGATGGCGTTAGATACGATAAATTAGAAAATGTATGGAGAAGGGCAAAAAGCCTTGTAGTCCTGCATCGCGGTTACGATATTTTTTGTACAATAGAACCTATGGGATAAATTAGATTTGACACCATTATGTGTGTGTTCCGTAGCGCGCCAGAATTACACATTTATTATATGTAGGGATGTAGGGATAGGGATAGGGAAGGGATTATGTTGCTACGAAGGTATGTACTGTAACGATCCAGGGTATCTCGTGACGTCACAAATATAGCAAATATTTTTTCTATTATAAAAATATTTAAATCAAATCATTTCACATGTAAATAATAAAGCAAATATTCGTTCAATACTGTATTAACTGCTATAGGACATAGAGATAGGTGTAAAAGTAGGTATCTAAACGTAAAATGAGGCAATATTGGAAAGAATAAAAACTCTTTAATAATGTTTCACACTAATAAGGTTCATACTTAAAATCGCGAGCTAGCAGTCTAAAATGTGTCAAAGTTTTTCAAAGAATTTCAAATTGGGGGATGTCAGTTGGGATTAGAGAAAATGAAAAAAAAAGATGGCAAAATATAGTTTTTTCCAGATTTTATAGATTTTTTATTTTCAGATAGTGGATTACTAAAAGGAGAAAAGATGTTCATCGAGTGAGGAAAACCAATCAGCAAGAAGGAACGGAGCAGTTCTATTTACAAACAGGAATAATGAATTATTACTACTTAAGACCATCAGGTTCAAAGGGAAGTACTTGGCTATATTTAGTCTGTGGAAATTAAAAGGTGAAATCTTTTAATTCATTGTTTAGTAGGTGTAGTTCTTTAGTATTTGAAGATATACACGGACGGAAAATGTTTGCTGCTGAGCGAAGCGCTTTCCTGGTAGGTTGATGTTGAGTGCAGATGCTTAGTGTAGGGCAAGAACGACGTGGGAAACACGCCGAGCGGGCGGATTGATGATGGTAGAAGGTTTTAATGTACAGAACGGAATGCGTAGAGCTTTCCTTGTAGGATGATGTTGAGTGAAAATGCTTATTGTAGCATAATATCGTTGTGGACATCACGCTAAGCGGATGGTCTGATGATGGCAGGTGGTTTTAATGTACAGAAGGGAAAGCCAATGATATTCTTTGCATTTTTTCTTAGTCGGCAGGAGCTTAGATGATGATGAGTGTAGATGCTTATTGTAGCACAAGATAATCGTGGACATCACTCTAGGTGAAAGGTTTGATGATGGCAGGGGATTTTATTGTAGAAGGGAAGCTAGTGCTATTCTCTGCACATTTCTTTAGCCGGCAGAAGCCTAGCGTTATACACGAAGAAGACAAAAAGAGCTTATCCTCACGTGGTGATGTAAAACATCGTAGATATTGTATCGATATGAGTTAGTTCTAACTGAAAACTTTGACTGCTGCATATTCTGTGTTTAATGTTGCTATCCATTCTAGTGTATAATATTGTTTTACAGACTCTGCATAAGTAGATAGGTAATCCATTAGTTGCCACAGGTGGAGCGGACGGAAGAGAAATAGAGATCGTATTCTCACGCATTGATCAGACAATCCTCACAAAAGTGGATTAAAAAATCATACTATTTTAGACACAATGCTTTTTACGAAGCAGGAACTTGGAGGAGAAGGAAATCTTATTTTCTCAAGTGGTTTTAGAAAGTATCACGACTGTGTATGAATATCGTTATAGTTTCAAGACAGGTAATGTTTTATGCGTCTATTACGAAATAACTTGGAATTTATAATAGAGTCTTCCTTAGTATGTAATAGGTATTTATCTCAATCAAGCTAGTGCGACCACAAACTGGAAGTTACAATGTAGGATGCTTTCATTAGGTGGACCGATGATCTGGTCCGAGTCGTGGGAAGCCGATGGAAGCGGAAGACTAACGGCTGCACAGAGTGGCATGGGTTCAGGATGATGGAGGTGATGATGATGATGAGGTTTGACCTGGTCAGAGCCGTGGGAAGCCGAAGGAAGCGGAAGACTAAAGGCTGCACAGAGTGACATGGGTTTAGGATGATGATGATGATGGTGATTATGATGATGGTGTTGATGATAATGATTATGACGTCTTTAGGACGATAAAGATGACGATGATGATGATGGTGGCGATGATGATGATGATGATGACTTCTTCAGGATGATGATGCTGATGATGATGTTGAGGGACGAGATAGGCAAAGATTTTATAAGATAAGATGCAATATATTTATTTATCTCAAATCTATGGGCATAGTTCAGTTTTGTGAAGTTTAGATTTGACATTGTTTTAATGAATTTTCAATAAAATTTAACTTTTATTTTACAACAAATTTATAATATTTTTCAAAAAGTAATTATTTTCCTTCGTATTTATATGGGTCAAGCATAAGCAGTACCTGTTAGTGACTCCTTACCACACGGATTGGATAGCTAATTGTATAAATTCGAATGAGAATAACATTTTGTTGATAATTGATATCAATAATATATTTACAACTTACAATACTTATACTTTGTTCTACGGATCAAGCATAACTTTAGCATATTTCATTATACTGAAATACGTCTTAGATATGTGGATGATTTCTATGAAAGTTCAGGAAAAGCAAGGTCAGCCTAAATTCATAAACGGTTCAATGTCTATAGTATACAAAATATTTGCATATATTATTATAATATCAATAAATACGGGTATGGAAATGATTAGGAATAAATGAAATGAAACGAAATGATCTTTATTTCCGACACACAATATCGCGAAAGGAACAATATAACACGGAACATAAAATAAGAAACTTATATACTAATACTAATTATACTCTGAAGCGATATTGCACAATGTCAGAAACAGATCCCGGCTCAGCTCAGCATGCAACTTATTATCATTGTGTAATTACTCCGAAATAAATATCCTGAGTTTTTATTCAACATTATTAATCTCCATTTTCATGTCGGCCGAATCTTCGAGAGAGGTGCAGAGGTTTCACACAGCGAGGATGTGCATATTACATAACCTACGGGCTCTTCTTTGTAGGAGAATTCAGCAAGACATGTCTGATTGTCATTCATCGAAACTTATTTAAAAGGTCATTTATTTCTCATTTAATCTCGATAGATGTATTAACTCTAAATTTACAGATTTCCAAAATATTATATCGCATCGTAACTCGACTTTATAATTATTGTAAAATCAAATATTATTAAACCAAACAGAATTTAAAAAAAAAAGAAAGAATAAAAAAATAAACCCTGAGGAGTTTCTTTGGGCTTCTTCTCAATCAGGAGTAATCGAAGTTTCCGGATATATTTTTAAAACTCAAAGTTAGTTATGAACGACAAAATAATTCTAACATTTAATTATATATTCTGAGTACTAAAATTCAATAAAAGTATTGTGGTAAAGTAAATTCTAAATTCATAATCGTTTGAAATAATTTTCTTAATAAATAATTTGAGTTTTATTTGTTTTATTTATTAATCCATAATATAGAGCATAACGTAGGAAAGTAAGGGCAATGAATTTTAGACGATCATCGTGGATGGACTTTAATAAACCAGATATAGGTTTTGCATTAATTTATAGTTAGGAAATGGGGCTCAGTAGACGGCGTCATGATAAGCAGAAGTGGTTTATCATGACTTCGCTAATTGGTTAAAATAGGCGTAAGGATATGGTAGAATGGGTTGTAAGCATTTCCGGTAGAAATGATAACATTTTTGTACTAGTGGAGAATCTTGGACTGAAAAGTTGGTAGTGGGCTAAAGTTGTAAGCACTTCCGGTAGAAATGATAACATTTTTGTAACTAGTGGGAATTATTGGGTCGAATAGTGGAAGTGTAACAAACGGGAATTTTATATTTTTTAGGTAGTATTCGTTTAAAGATACACACTAAGATATACACTTGAATTATGTTTCTGAAGTTCAATTATAGGAAGTACTTCAGGTTTTCTAAATTAGGTTAATATGAGTTGTTTTGTGGGGATTTACGTTTAGATTGCAGTGAATAGTAGGATAATGGATATTCTAATCTATTAAATTATTCGTGTATTGATTAAGTGTTAGTAAGAAATTGTCTCATTACTTTAAAAGGATTTGGATTACTACATTATCACAACGTACGGGTCCTACCACTATTAGGAGACGATCACTTGGCCATAACAAATCGAAAACAGACAACAAGCTTAGGATAATTTTAGGTTCTTTTCAACGGTATTAGATTTGCTAGCGTTTATTTATTGCAATTTATAGATTATTTAAACTTAGGTATTAAAGATAAGTTGGTAATCCCTACATATAATAAATGTGTAATTCTGATGCGCTACGGAACACACACATAATGATGTCAAATCTAATTTATCCCATAGGTTCTATTGTTCAAAAAATATCGTAACCGCGATGCAGGACTACAACGCTTTTTGCCCTTTTCCATACAATTTCTAATTTATCGTATCTAACGCCATCTAGGGACAATAATTTGTAGCTGTTTGTTTGTTTGTTTGTTTGTTATTGAACAAATCCCTAGATACTGAACTGATTTTCATGCGGGTTGCACTAATATGCTTAGAAATAACCAGCGCACAACATAGGATATACTAAAACACAAATATCATTAAAAAAAATTGGCCAAAATTATTAAATATCATTACGAAACCGGACGGAATTTTATACAACATGGCCGCTTCATGGTGAATTTTTTTTTGCTACTGACGGTTAGTTTGTGTCACAGTAATTTTTTTATGTTGTATTATGGCTCCACACATAGTGTATTTAGCCAGTTTTAAGTATAGTAATTTTTCGTCGTGTTTTTATTGAATATTTCACATGTTTCACGTAAAGTCCATCTGGAGGCACAGATTAAAGAAAAAAAACGTGTGCAAGGCCATGAACAAAGAGTAATAGGAGTTAATTTCGGTAGTAAATATGCATTAAACAGTGGAATGAAATTTTACAATTTATTAGATTTGATTCACCATTATTAGTTTTTCTATTTAAGCCCTTGCAGGTTGTTTGGGGGTTTTGGAGTAAAATAGATATACCATCAAATAATATGTAAGTAGTATGAAGCGATTGCATTCAAGATACAAACATGTTAATTATACTTAAGTGCCCGCAGATTAGAGAAATAACCGGCCAAATGCGAGTTAGGCTCGCGCACGAAGGGTTCCGTATCATTATCTATAAAAACTAGCAAAAAACGTTTGATGTATGAGAGAGAAAAAATACTAAAATACAGAATAAAATAAGTATTTAAGGGGTTAAATATAACTATTAAATACATCAACGGAACACCGGCCATAATAAACCCCACTCCAAAAAACTCCAAGCAATAAATGTCACTACCAGCGAGGTTACCGCAAATAAAAATACCTACGATACACTAGATAACTATCAGAACTTCCCGGCCAACACCTCTCGATTCACATTCTTTTACCTCAATGCTCGGAGTATACGCAAAAAAGGTAAATTTGATGAGTTAAAGTGCATTCTAAGAGCAATACCAAATACTATACATATAATCTTATTAACAGAAACTTGGATCCGCACGGAAACTCAAGCACTGCAATTCCAACTTCCTAATTACACACATTACTATAATTATAGAACTGATTCAAGAGGAGGTGGAGTATCAGCGTATGTTCATAATAACCTAAAACACAGCTTATCGGAGTCTAGTTACATCGGAGGGAATAACTATTTATGGATACGACTGGAGAAGTACGCACTAGAAGTAGGAGTTATCTATAATCCTGGCGACACCAATTTTAAGGATTTTCTTCAAGTTTATGAGTCACAACTAGAGCACAGAAGTAGAGCCATTGTCTTCGGAGACTTTAATATAGACTTATTAACAAAAGATAAAAAGTTTAAACAGTACAACCATCTTCTAAAAGCATCGGGACACAAGCTTGTTAATAAAATTAGCAAAAAATACTGTACTAGAGATGCGACCACTAGAAAATCTATCCTAGATCATGTCAGCACTAATCTAAAAGAGGACAACTTCCATATGATAACAATCAATTCTTCATTGTCTGACCACAAGCAAATATACCTAGAAATTAAGAAAACGAAGCCCCCACCAAAGATACGTTCTCAATATGAAGCGATCGATTATACCAAGCTATACGATACAATAAGAGAAACTGGACTACAAAAAGTAAATGATGAATACGTAACATTAGAAGAACAGATTAAGCGTTGCACAGAAGAGAATAAAGTAATAAAGACAAAAATTCTCAACCCTCCACAAAAAGATTGGA
This sequence comes from Ennomos erosarius, assembly GCA_963580505.1. Lineage (NCBI taxonomy): Eukaryota > Metazoa > Arthropoda > Insecta > Lepidoptera > Geometridae > Ennomos > Ennomos erosarius. The sequence continues at coordinate 6,943,961 of OY756996.1, read as the reverse complement.
TAAATAAAAGTGTAATAAATGAAATTAATGAACGTAATGCTTTGTGGGCGGAACTTAAGAAAAATCCGGATAATAATACTACAAAAGAAAAATTTCAAACTAAAAGAGACCATGCAGCTAAATTAATTCAAGATACGAAAGATTCATACTACTTTAAAGAATTTAACAAATGCACAAACAAGCCAAAAAAAATGTGGAACCTAGTGAACACTTTAGCGAATAACAAAATTAAACAGGGTTGTATTCCTCCAAAACTTGTAATAGATTCTAAAGAAATAACAGATCTGAATGATATTTGCCAAATATTTAATAACTATTTCTCTACCATAGGTCCACTTTTAGCTGATGAAATACCTAAAAAATTTCATGACAACTATACTTCTGCTTTACCACTACTTTCTACGCCAAACCCTCAAATGTCAGCTTTAGAACCATGTACCGAAACAGAAATTATGAAAATTATTGACAATCTTGATTCCAATTGTAGTGTTGGTTTAGACGGAATCAGTACGAAGGTAGTAAAGTGTATAAAAGATTTAATAGCAAGTAAATTAACTGAGTGCTTTAATAAGCTGCTAGTTGATGGTAATTTCCCGGACACATTAAAAATTGCGAAAGTCACTCCAATCTACAAATCAGGGCCTAAAACAGACCCAGGTAACTATCGGCCTATCTCTGTATTGCCAGTATTGTCAAAAATTCTAGAAAAAATTTTGCACACACGATTAGTAAAATATTTAGAATCATTTCAATACATTTCTGAAAGGCAATATGGGTTTAGGTCCAAAAGTAACACACTAACGGCCACAATTGATCTTATCACTAAAACCAAACATATGATTGATAAAAAGAATGTAGTACTTGGTATCTTTATAGACTTAAAAAAAGCTTTTGATACAGTTAGTCACGATTTGCTTCTAAATAAATTAAAAACCATAGGTATCACTGGCAAAGCCCTTCAGATGTTTGAATCCTACTTAACAAAGAGATCGCAAGTAGTTAAGATAGACCGTAACTTCCAAAGTGGTCCAAAATCAATAACGTGCGGAGTCCCTCAAGGCTCTATTTTGGGTCCTTTACTCTTTCTGATATATATTAATAATATTCATGACATAGGCCTGATAGGGCATTTAACTCTCTATGCTGATGACACTTGCTTATTTTACTTTGGTTCATCCATACATGAAATAGTCTCACAAGCTCAAAAAGACCTAAACAGCCTACACAATTGGTTTCAATACAACTTACTAACTATTAATATTTCCAAAACTTGCTACGTAATATTTAAAGCCAAAAACAAACCTGTACCCCTACACGCACCTTTGACAATCAATAATATTCCCCTACAGCAGAAATCACACGAAAAATACCTTGGTTTGCATATGGACACCCATCTGACATGGAATATCCATATCGAACATATAAAACAAAAATTAGTAACACTCCTCGGTTCGCTTCGTAACATTGTTCGATGTGTTCCCCGCAAATTACGATTTACAATTTATAATGCACTGGTAAAACCACACCTACTTTACCTCATTGAAGTTTGGGGAAGTGCTACCAAAACAAAATTAGCTGAACTTCAAGTCTTGCAAAACAAAATTGTCAAAATGCTTTTTAACTATCATCATTTAACACCAACAAAAACAATCTACACCGAAACAAAAATAATGAACATCAAAAAATTATATAATTATAACATCTGCATTTTTATTCACAAAACACTCAACAGGGATATCCACACTAACATAACGTTCACCAAAGTAAAACAGGTTTCCAAACGCAGCAATCGTCGCGGTAGCCTTCTTGTACTTCCGAAGCCTCGAACGAATTATGGCAAAACAATGCTTACTTTTGAAGGAGCACAACTTTATAATAAAATACCCTCACATATTAAAAAGTTACGTTCATTTAACGTTTTCGAGAGTCAGTTGACTCAATACCTTATGATGGCGGAACCACTGCCGAAGTAAATATTCTAAATTAAGTATCGATGATAAATGTACCTAATATAATTTTACTTAGCACGTATTTATATTGTTACCTACCCACATTATATTATGTGACGGCGAATGTATGTATAATAATTTTAAGTTAACTATGTTCTCATGGAAGTGACATTGTCTTATTTGAGAATAAATTTCTTTAAACCTAAACCTAAATACTTATTTTATTCTGTATTTTTTGTAATAGCGGCAACTAAAATATATTTATCATCTGTGAAGATTTCAGCTGTCTAACTATCACGGTTCATGAGATACAGGCTGGGGACAGACGGACAGACGGACAGCGAAGCCTTAGTAATAGGGTTCCGTACCCAAAACGGACTGACGACGTCTGTCAGGCTGTCTGTCCGTCTGTCACCAGGCTGTATCTCATGAACCGTGATAGTTAGAGCTTTACCCTTGGGAGTATAATCTTGACCCTTGCTACGCCTATTTTTGGCATTACATGACGTTTATGTTTGGCCCACAGGTCTGAGGGCCAATGCATACTATTACCACCATAGGCTAATGCAGTGGGCCAATAATACTCTTACGTTACGTATAAATTAAATACTCTTTGAATGATACAGAAGTATAATAATACTCTTTGGAATGATGGAAGTAGATTTTTTTCTCTAATCTGTGTACGAAACATGTTATGTAAAATGCCCTGGGGGTCTAGCAAAGATGACAATTACTAACGCTAACGCCTCACGCTAAATCCAAAAATGTATCGAAATGACATTCGCTACGGAAAAGTTAGCGATTTCCGAAACGTCATTTCAGTACATTTTGGAGTTAGCGTTTGGCGTTAGCGTTAGCGGTTGGTATCTTTGCTAGACCCCCAGACTTTGCCCTATTGTAAAAATGTTTTGAAAGCCTAGATTTTAATATAATATAGTTTTTAATTAATCATGAGTTCGATGATACTTATCGAAATATCATCGAAAATTTTTCTATAGTTAAGTAGCCATGAGTGGAGATTTCATCAAAATTGGTCCAGGAATATCAAGAATAATAATAAGCGTACCTACGCTGTTTTGGAAAATATTATAATTAATTATTTCATCCATGATTAAGACATGTCATTTATACTTCGTGGAAGTGATTATACGAGCAGAAAACTCAGTGTGGCTGATAGAAAATCAGTTTTTAAAAATAAAGCCATTACCCAAACCGAAACCTGAAAAGTAACGTAGTCCACGCGTGGCAACGCCGCGGGCAGTAGCTAGTTAAAGATACAAATACAATTATAGGAAAATAGGGAGGATAGAAAGGGGGGTTCTTACAGTACCTAACATACGCCGTAACTATTATATAAGGCCGTAGCTGACATCGTGATAAAATTATGATTCTCATTGTTTTTCAGTCTATAATTCCTAATTAAAAACATGTGGACGGGCTTCAGCCCAGGTCGCAAATCCCTTTGTTTCCCTCGATTTAAAATAAAAACATTTAAATAAAGGTTTAGCAAAAATATATAATTAATCTCATGACATGAAAAACATTGACAAATAAAAACATCACTTTTTTCTCTTAATATAAAACGAGGTCCAAACATGCCGGCCACCATGGACCCTTATGGTCCATAACACCGTAACAATAAATTAACAATCATAGTTAACTCAAATATACAAAAAAAACTTAAGACCTCACCACAGGACACACATAAATCATAATTATTCTGCACTAAACATATAACTATAATGCACACAAAAAGAAAACTAACACTTCATTTCAGAAAACTATTAATTCACTCTAGATGTATGTTAGAGCTGCTGTGGACACCACCAAGAAACTGTTTTTACTCAGCGGTGGGTAGAACACAATGGATGGAAACAGGTCTTTTTATTTTGGCTCCGTTGCTTTGTAAACTGAAGACACGTGCAATTCCGCCCAAACCACTATGGGTTTCTGTTATAATTCAATCCAACCATTTGGCCATTTATGCCATTCGTGAATGTAGGACATCACAAGGTTATGATTCTGATATCGTTTTATGCAAACATGCATCACACCTTGAAGTCCTTTAGACTCTAACCATGGTGGCTTTGTATGATCACCAGGTAACCAAAACCTTCTGTACCAGGCTATTACCCAAAAAAATCTTCGCAAATATGAAAATTCACTATCAGTTTTTTGTTTTCTGTTGCGTTCCAATTCCGAAGATTCGCTGTTTATGAACTTCATAAACTGACCGTTGTTAGGCGACCACTGGCGAAATAGAAAACCATCGTGGTTATTTAAAGCCATCGCTTCTGCATAAAGAACTTCGTCAGTATCAGAAAAACAACTGGTCATCAAATCATGCCCATCAAAGTCGGTTAACACACTACTAGTAAGCAGCGGAAAATCAGCTACTACATCTCTAGCTGATTGTGGAAGAGGATTGACAGCTAAAAACGGAACTGATGAGATACCAAAAGCTGCTCTTAACGAGCGGAGATGCTGCAATTCAGCATCTGGATTCTCACGCCACAATATGCGTTGAAAATCTACGTCCTCATCAGAAACGTTGACTTGTCGATGCCTCTTGAAGCGTTTGTGAGCAATCCCCCTTGAACCACCATACTCACAGAGTGTATTATCGTTCCTGGAAAGAAGTTTACCGACATGATATCCACTCTTGTCCTTTCTGGTAGATCGGGACAATAATTCCTCACACTTCTCTTCTTCGGGAGTCAGATTATTCATGTCACGATGTTCTGACTCCATTTCAAAAAACTTCAGTAATTCTTTCTCGTCAGTATTGACCAAGTGCATACTGAAGATATTGTGGCATTTAACGCTGTGGTTGATTTCATTGGGCGAATGAATTACACCAGAGAGGATCCAACCGAGTCTAGTGTTTTGTGCCACCACTGACCCCGGCGGACCCCTGAGTAAACCTTCCAACAAAATTCGGCTATACACTTCCGCCCCCAATAGCAGATCAATCTTACTTGGTTTACCCCAAGATGGATATGCTAGTTCCACAGACGCTAAAGCTGAGAAACTGTGTGCCTCAGGCACAGTAGAGTTGGGTAAGAAACACGTTAACTTACCTAAAACATGTGCTTTCAGTATAATGGTGAAGTTTGGTTGGACGCGGGACTGCAATTTCAATAACACAGTGGAGTTCGACGCTATCGCCGAATCCCGGTCACCGCCAAGTCCACGAACAACACCGGTCTCGGAAGTCTTCCGGAGACCCAATAACTGCACAGCAGACTCAGTTACAAATGATGCCTGAGATCCCTGATCTAGCAGAGATCTTAATACTATAGCCGTCCCGTTCTTTGCTTCCACATTCACTAATGCGGTTGCCAAAAGGACTTGACTATAAGTATTCAAAACACATGATGTGATCGGGGCATCTGTATCTGAATCGCCGTGTTCTTGTGACGAACTTGAAGCTGTGACTGTGGCAACAATTTGTTTGCTCACAGGGTCTTCAACCCTAACGGAATCGTCATGAGATTTCAGGGATTTGGGATGTAATAAAGTATGATGTTTCTTTTTACACAAGCGACACCTAGTGGAAAAGTTCCACTGGTATACCGAATGGTCTGTATTCAAACAGTTAAAACATAAGTGGTGTGTTTGAGCGAAATTACGACGTGATTCAACAGTTTCTTTTGCAAAGTTTTTGCAGTTGTGTGTTTTGTGACCTTCTGAACAAAAGGAACACACAGAAACAGTTGTGGTAACATAAGTACAGTTGGGTTTGTCGTGTTTTTGTATTTTGAAGACTAAAAATTCTATTGATCTAAACCGGTTCTCTAAAAATTCTTCAAACATAACCATGGTTGGCAGTTCCTGGCGTGACTCTGTGACCTTTTGTTCCCATAGTTTGCGAGATTCAGAATCAAGTTTCTGACTTACCAAAAATATCACCATAATATCCCAGGAACGTATGTCAACACCAAGGTTCTCGATCGCGTACAAACATTCCTTAGTAGTGTCCAACAGCAACTTGATTGCACTTGACGACTCAGACGTCAGTGCTTTTTGCCCTGTCAATTTTTTTCAAAATACAATTCGCCAAATATTTTTTATTGTTGTACCTACTCTCTAACTGTAGCCAACACAGGTTGTAATTGTCAGCTGTCACAGGAATGTGTCGCAAAAGATGTTCGGCTTCTCCAGTAAGAGAAATTTTTAAATAATGCAATTTTTGAACATTGTCTATATGAGCGTTATTATGAACCAAAGAAGTAAACAGATCCCGAAAGCTGGGCCACTCCGAGTAAATACCAGAAAACTTCGGAATTTCAATTTTTGGTAACCTAACATTGACTGTTGCTACTGCCTTATGTTCAGATTGGCCAGATGTGCCCGCAGATATGTTCGGGGTATTTGCATTGAGTCGATGTAAGGTATCCTTTAAAATCGATTTCAACTCTATGTATAACTCCTTAGTCCTGTCATATAAGTCGGTGTATGTGGTTGCTTCTAAATCTTCTGCTCTAATCTCCATAATAATTTTGTCGTGTGTGCCTAAAAACTTTCCCCACTGTTGCTCTACTGTTTCTAAACGAGTACTTACATTTGACACATTAATTTTATCTTTGGCAGTTTTTTTGAAATTTACTTTACATCTATTAATTTTTGATGCAATATTTTCTTGCAATCTAAAGTATTGTTCCGCCATTTTACAAAGCTGTCAAAATTCAAACACTTGACAAAAAAAAATTTAATTCCGGAACCCAACCTTTGTTTTACGGAACTCTAACTTGTTTTTAACAACATATAAAATCAACAAATCAAAATATAAAACATCAAAGAAACAAACTACGGAACCAAGATAACATCTCAAGGAACCCTAAAATTTTGCATAAATTTTAAAGTCTTTAAAAGTCCAAATTGATATGAATCACTATCTTCTTTGTTGAAATAACACTTTAGAATAAGTAAAAGTACTCACAGTTTCACCATTTGTTAGAATACAAACCCGCGTAGGTACCGTAGGTACCTTTATACTCGTACTTGGTATGACTGCACCTCACCCTAAACTCTCGGTATACATCCAGTATAACAGCATCACGTTTGCTCTTCTTTTCCCATTAGGCTAATAGATAATATGTATCCATTTGAAAATTCCGCCGTAATTCTTGATCTGTGATCTCATAACATCATACGCTTCGATAAACCTTCCTCTTGTTCTGAATTCACCCGTTCGGCCAGAATACACGTCGACCAATCAATTCAGCCGACTGGTCTGCAGACCAGCACGATGGATCGTGTATTCAGATTTTGGGGATAGGAAACTCAGTAATCCGATGAGCTTGGAAACTTGTTGCTGTAATACGACTCTAGAAGGACCATGGACGGGCTTCAGCCCAGGTCCCAAATCCCTTTGTTTCCCTCGATTTAAAATAAAAACATTTAAATAAAGGTTTAGCAAAAATATATAATTAATCTCATGACATGAAAAACATTGAGAAATAAAAACATCACTTTTTTCTCTTAATATAAAACGAGGTCCAAACAACATATAGTAGAACTTTACATTTGTAGTTATTTGTGGTAGCTACACAAAGTTGCGAATTGCAATTGAATTTTCGATTATTTTAACAACTGTTATCAAAATGAAATACTTCCCGCAGGACTGCGAAATCTGCGATACTGTGTGACCGAACAAAGCTGCTTTCCTCCAGTTCAGAACTAGCAATAGAAACTTTAGATACAGCAAAACTATCCAACAATGGGTTTGGAACCGATTAGTGTTACGGAAATTCGTGCAGTGACAAAGGCATCCAATGGCACTTGCGGTGGCTACTATCCCTTTGTGCTCAGCAACTCAATTTTAAGCCATACTGCTTCGTCTCACAGCACAAATTAATTTAACATGCTCCTGCTAGGACCTTTGGTCAAAGTGATTAAGCCGTTGTCTAAAACTTGAAGTGATATTGACAACATGATCAAAGGCTTTCGTGAAACATTTTACAGAAAGGTACTTGACTCGATATAGTACTACAAAGTACAATTTTAATGTTATAATTTACTGGCTAAAGATTTCAAAAGGCAGTTCAACGACCGAATGTTAAAGGTTTCGGCTAGTACCTACATAATACCTTTTAGTAACATAATATTATATCTTACAAAGAAAGGATTATATTGAACAGACAAACTCGTTGATAGAAAAAAGCAGATCCATAAAATTTTATTTAAATTTTATTTTATTTAAATATGTTTAGACATTTCACACAGCGCCATCTAGCCCCAAACTAAGCATAGCTTGTACTATGGGAACCAGATAACTGATACCATACTTATATACTTTTTTGTTTGTAAATACAAAAAGATTATGGTGGGTATAATTATTATTTATTCTGTAACTTTATAGTTATCATTCTATTTACCAAGGTTTTAATAGGTATACATAATGTTATATTTCCTATAGCGAATGCCAAAGCTTAGACCAATAAATCAAAATGACCTATGTACTACATTGCGCTTCAAGTATTTGCACTGAGTGTTTGATCAAATATTTGCAAACATGCTAGGTCCAACAACTTACCAATAACGCTTGCGTAGATTTTCTATCAACATCCTTTACTTCCGTTATGTTTATTTACTACTTAATGAAAGTGCGCGAGTACGCCACGTGAATTCTACATTGAAGCCGTGATGACTTCACATACAAAATGCACAGCGCTGAAATATTCATGCTAAGTGTGTTGTTTTACGGTAAAACTAGGCTTTATTACCACAACATGGCAAACCTTGAAGACAGTGGAAAACAGTTATTAAACTTAATAAGCTTATGTGGGTGTTGTGGTATAAATTATATTTGTTAATTTTTTTCAAACTGAACGATCACTGTTCAGGATCATTTGTATTTTAAACTTAGATTAAAATCTTGTTATAGGAATACCTACATTGATGATTAAACCTGAACAGATTTTGATAAAAATTAGTGTGTATGGTGCTTTGATTACGTAAAACTTTGTGGTTTCGGTGGGTGAGTGTTATAATGAACCACATAGTGTAAACTCGCGGGGCACAACGATCTATATCAGTCATTGGTGTAAACGCAATCATGGAACATAAATGAATAACATAAATGAACGACATGACGAGCTATATCGTCCGGCTTGGAATAGCCACTTTTATAAAAGTAAATGCAAAATATAACATTTGTCAAATTTAAAAAAGATCCTAGATACTGCTTGTTTCAGTATATTGTGCTTTCGGAGAAGGGAAATCGTTTAAGCCTCCATTCCTCTGTTGTGCCACCTGGGCCTCCAGAGTAGGCATTAGGTGGCGGTAGTAATTTCGGTGTAGCCCCATTTCTAGGCCGACCACTCGTTAGTTTAACATTTTTGCGGGTACTTTTCTTTTCGGGCGCAAATAGCTAATTATGAAGGTCTACGTTATATTCTGAACCATGCGTGTAAGAAAATACCATACGCAATATGGGGCTCGCTTGTTGAAATATTTGGTCCTTTCGCATTTTGTGCAGTGTTTGTTATATTTCAAGTATTTTTCGTGTTATACGTTAAAATCCGCGTATACGTTTAGCTCTACGTGTTGGTTGATGCACCCGACTAACTCTAAATTTAGCAAGACTATATTTTTACTGATTATCTTTTCGTCTAAAATACCGAAAAGCCTGAAAACGAATGTTTTCAACCAGTGTGTGTTGCCAGTGATGACTAATGACACTGAGACGTGGTCTCTTACTGTTGGCCTGATGAGTAAGCTCAAGGTTGCTCAGCGGGCTATGGAGAGGGTTATGCTCGGTGTTTCCTTGCGAGAAAAGATCTGAAATGAGGAAATCCGCAGGAGAACTAAAGTCAGCAATAAAGCTTTCAGAATTAGCAAGCTGAATTGGCAGTGGGCGAGCCACATCGCTCGTAGAACTGACAACCTTTGGAGAAGAAAGGTTCTCGAGTGGTGACCACGAACTAGAAGACGCAACGTAGGCCATTAGGTATACCGATGACCTGTTCAGAACCGTGGGGAGCCGATGGGTTCAAAAGGCAAGCAGTCGCTCAAAGTGGCGCTCTTTGGGGGAGGCCTATGTTCAGCAGTGGACGTCTTCAGGCTGATGATGATGATGATGTTTTTACGGTAACGTTTTGCGATCACGTTTCAATTCACAATGGAAATATTTTATCGGCAAATTGAGATATCTCTCAAGTTTATACAGACAGAATATTAATAGACCTAAAGCCTAAACTAATAAAGCTTTTATCAAATTGAAACGCATCTTCTATGTTGAAAAGGTCATTTTTGTTTAGTTTAAATATAACTTTAACTTAAGCTACGTCGTCACTTCCTCTCACAACAAGACCTCAAATCGCAAAATATAACTAGTTTAAAACAAAATTGTATTTGTAAATTAAGATAGCTGTAAAAGATGGCCACAATTTAAGAATGAAGCTCGAGTGTGAAAGAAGTTATTCATATAAATTAAGTCAACACTATAAAATAATTTCAAATTTATATTAATATTTCGACACAAAATATTTAAATTCTAAATGATCAGTACAATTATTTTAAAATACCTCACATCAATTTTCTGATGATTATAAGATAAGAAAAATTTAATAAAGCAAATTTTTTACCCAGCCACTCATTCCTATACAAAATTCGTGATAAGCACTAGGAGGTTAGCTTTAGCCTTTATTTAGGTCGAAGCTCTATTAGCCGAGGTTTCCGTCCGCACTTATTCGTCGCGCTACGTGAAAGTGTAGACACGACAAAAAGGCTGAAAGAATGAGGGCGTTAGGTAAAACCCTCTATTGGGCTGTGATAAATGATCTACAGCGGAACTGCTCATGGTGATTACTTTACTTGTACCCTGGGGAGCGAGTGAACTTATTAGTTGACCTGGATATAAACCTGAGCTTGACGTCTAGCTGTTGCTCACGGAGACGTAAGCTTATACTACTTACAATTTACCGCGATTAAAATTACTCTATAAATTATCTATAGTATCTTATATCTATCTAGACTCTCTAGTACCTCAAGTCTGCTTTATCTTTCCTCCTCTAAAACTTGGAAATGTTGGAAGTGATATCTACTCGTTTTTCTTAGAACATTTCATTGTATTGAATAAATAATTGTATAGTGTTGTGCTCAGCAGTGTTAACCGTCTATATGTGCAGTAGGTAAGCTGTTAAGTAATTTTATTGTCAATCCCACAAGCAATCTAAACCCTACTAAGCCCACAGATTATACAATGCCACAAACAAAGCGTGTTCTAGGTCTGTGGTTGTTTCACTTGTTTGTCACAATATTAGTATTAGTATTATGGAAATATAGGGATAGGATAGAGTATTAAGATAAATACGACGTGTTCTAAGAGTGTCGTTAAATTTATGTGCACTATTAAGCTATCTAAATGTGTAAAACTTTATAATAAAATACCCTCACATATTAAAAAGTTACGTTCATTTAACGTTTTCAAGAGGCAGTTGACTCAATACCTTATGATGGCGGATCCACTGCCGAAGTAAATATTCTAAATTAAGTATCGATGATAAATGTACCTAATATAATTTTACTTAGCACGTATTTATATTGTTACCTACCCACATTATATTATGTGACGGCGAATGTATGTATAATAATTTTAAGTTAACTATGTTCTCATGGAAGTGACATTGTCTTATTTGAGAATAAATTTCTTTAAACCTAAACCTAAATGTGAAAATAGTAGCTCGATATCTTTGTTTTTGAGTGAAGAGTAGATAGAACATATTGTTACTTAGAAACGATACAAACAAAACCAATACCTACTTTTCTTATCAATCCTGTAAAAGGTATCGAGTGGGAAAGAAAACACAGATCAATAATTTATAGTTCTACTGTTTCACATCTGTATTGGTGTGATTTATATTGCCAAATGACTTCACAAATAGACTGATATACATGGAATATAATGATTTACAAAGAGTACCTACAATAAGCGAAGTAACCGCTAAAAACTGACCTGGCAGCCCAAAAAGGGAAAATAAAAAAGAAGAAATGGGGTTAAGACCTTTCTAATACCATAACAATTATTATGGTCAAACATCAAACTGCGATGATTTAAGAATAGTAAAGTGAAGTTTAGGTAAGCGCTTGGCTAATTTATGCTACAAGCTGCAAAGATACCTTGGGTCGGGCATTTCTTAACAAACTATTTTCATGATTTTACAGCAGCATTATTCATGATCCGGTAAAATTAATGGCATTATTAGCGATTTGATTTACTTATATTTCAGCAATCATTATAAGATGTGAAATAGTTCAGTGAACATAAATTAAGTTTCTTTGTACATTACGAACAAAATAGACAGGAAAAATAGTATTGAAATATAATATCTCCCCAAATCTCCCTCAGAAATTATCGTATCGTGAACCACATTGTTACCTGACATCAAGAGAAACGAGTTTAAACGTAAACCCATTAAAAAACGCGATGAATATAAGGCAAGATCCTCTAGTAGTACAATAAAAACCTCCAATCAAATTAAGGGCAATAAGATTACTTTATGAGAGGGGAAGAGAAAAGTACCTCCATTTGCAAAGTTTAGACGTCTCTAGGATAACAGCCATTTTGTTTTCTTTTATAGACCTATTGATTGTTTTTGCGGCTGCGAACATGACTCGTCAATAAATAATAACTATTTAATGTAGTAGGTACATGATGATACCGTCCACTTTATCTCAAAATATAGCTTATATATATTAAGCTGGAAATATTATTTATGGGATTTTATAAAAAACTTCATTGATTTCTACTAAAATGGTGCTATAAAAATAATTTTAGTGTAGCGATTATGTAGGTATGTTTTACCAATAATAAAATACATAAAACAAAACTTAAAATAAGAAAACTTTCAAAAATAACTATCAAAGCATGTACCACCGTAGACCGCATCTGTACCTTCCATCAGGTGAAAGTGCGGTAAAATGCGGGCCTATCCAGTTGTAAAAAAAAAAACTTGCAAGTCATCCTATTAGAGGTCAATAAAAACTTTTCATCTACCTCGTATAAAACGGCAAATCATCGCAGTTTACCAACAAACCCCAGCTGACATAAGTGATCAAACCGTACATGATAGAAAAGCCTAATCTTTACGGACCCCAAACTGTCGTTAATAAAACTCTGTGCAAACTTATCTCTCGAGGGAGAGATAAAAAAATATTTTCTTCCGAAAAACAAACCTTTGAGGAAGGAATTTTGCAGAATCACGCGCGACTTGCCTCAATGTCATGGTGTGATATTACATGCAGTATCCAATTTCGCACAGGTTGTGGTCCGTAAATAATATATCCAATGCTATAAGCAATGATATGGTATATCACAAAGAAGGAGTATCATTGGCTATAACCGTAATTAGAGATAAGACGAGTTTTCATGTCAAATTTGACATACATTTTCAATAAATGCCACCTAGCACCAGTTTGTTCCGTACTTTTACTCCACATATTATAATTATAAAACACTAAAAACAAAAATAGTCTAAAACAAGTGCCTAATTATATTTTTATCATAACGCCTATGCCTACGGGACTAATTAAAAACTACCGTGATTTATATGGGTTATTGTAAATTCGCCACAATATCTATAACCAATGATGACAGACAGGTAGAATGTCCTTGTTTCAAAGTGCTCGCTAAATCTATCACAAAAATAGAAATTCTATTTTGTACATGTATGCTGTCTACATATTATTATATGTATTGGCACCTCGTGCGTGAGTGTGTGCGTGAATCAAATCTATCTTAAAGTATTATTCCAACATACTGCACGTATATAGTAAGGCCAAAATGTCAGTGTTGCCAACTTTATGCACGAAAGCGGTAATGTTAAGAAAGAAAGAACGAAAGAAGAAATCTTTTGGCATTCTTTTTATTCTATTTAGAGAAATGGAGATGAGAATTTATAATGTCATCTTATGGGTAAGGCTCATTAGTCACTAGCATTTATACATTTAAAAAATCACAAAAGGGGTTTGCCATAATAAATCACCATGCTTGGTGGGTGGCTTGATGATCGCAGAAGATTTTAATGTACCTAGGAGAATACTAGTATTCTCTGGAAATATGAATATTTCCTTAGCCGACTCCTACGGCAACCACAGGAAGAAATAGGGTGGCTCTATTCCCACACCGCCACGGCCACAATCAATTACTGCTTGCATTTAAAATACATGATGTAATATATGAAAAAGTAAATAAACATAGGTATCGATGTAAGTAAAAAGGGAAAATAACTAGCTTCTCTAAAGTACAAGTGCAATGCACAGTATTTACCGCACCAGAGGGAGATAAATACGATAATTCGCGATTTGAGCGACAAGAATAGTGTGTCACAGGCTAGTTTTTTTACCGTAGCATGGTAATGTAGCCAACTCTACGTTGATTGTTCTGCACTCTGCCTCAAAACTTTCAACCTCAAAAATATCATAGTCAAGCAAACGCATCACAACATCACAGTAATATAATATATACCTAACAATGAGCAAACTAACCCACAGTGAAAAATTACGGGATCCCTCACTCTCGCGCCTGATGAATTACAACCGTCACAAAATTATCCGCACTCATCTCTCCGAGCCCTAAACCTATTTAGTCCTAAAACAGAGCCTTTATAAATAAGAGTGCTTCCACATTACGTCCACTTTTATTAGGAAGGAACAAAAGCATGAATAATTTCCATTATATTCACCTTATCACACAAACTCCGGTTTCAGCTGAAATCGTCACTAATTAAGCACGGTGTCAGCCGTTATTAAGGTCTTATCTCTTGCTCATATGGCTCATGAATCAATTAGATCCGCCTGAGGGTGCCCGGTTATCCGGGCCGGTCATTTTAACAAAGACGCACGATATATTGTGGGCCCGGACCGTGTAGTGGAGATACGGACAAAGGCGTTCATCCGAAAAACCCATGTAAAACGGTCGGAGAAAAGAAGATTTTACGACACGTAAAGATGCAAAAGTAAAAGTGCGGTATTTCACGTTATTGTACTAGTGAAAGTGACGTGGGTTTGCGAGGAAAGTCTATCTGTAAGTATTTGCCTCCAGTCTGCTCTTTATTCAAATTTTCAGATGGTGAAATTGAGTGCGCATAATTTTTGACTGTACTTAACGATAGGTTCTGATGATTCTTACAAAAAGGTGGTTTTAATTTTATTGCTTTTTATGTGCATCAATTTACTCTGATGTTTTTTGGCTTGGTTTGGGTTTTATTTTGTTCATAACTTGAATGGGTAGCTTTTCTTTCAGTTAAGCCATAGACGAATAGTTTGTTCTTATATAGTGTTTGGCATGTAGATATATCAAACGATACGATAACAATGTTGATGATCATAAATCTACAGTTCCTAGAGTTCACGTTTAATGAAATTGAGGAGGAGAGCAAAAGCCGGTAGCTGACAATAAATAGCAACAGTTTTATAACCACTTCACAGCGAACTCAATAAAGTCTTCAAAAGCGTGCCACATTGTAGAGACAGCGGGACTATTTATCGATTGTCATTTATTCATCGCCTATCTATACGAATTGCATTTGTTTGCATCAAAGTATTTTGTAAAGGATATACATTCAACTTCTCCTTATCGACTATTGTCTTACGAAAACAGCCGGAACCGACGGCTTAACGTGCTCTCCGAAGCATGGTAGCACTCAGTTCCAAATACCAACTTTTTGCTGTAGCGGTCACCCATCATAGTAGTGACCGCAGCGAACGTTGCTTAACTTTACCGATCGGTTAGGAACGGCTAGTCGTGCTTCGCTATGAGCGCTACAATACACAATACATACAATACAATACTCTGTGTATTGTATATCCGGTGAGGCGTGGCAATACAAATTTTTAATTCAACATGGAAGCTGGAGCTATTTTAGGCAAAAATTAGATTTTAATTAAAGAACACCTTAGATCATGTTAATTTTAGAATTAGAAAGCATACAAGTTGTGTTTATATGAACCAACTGAAACTTTGCAAGAAGTTTTAATAACAAACTTCTGTTGAAAGTATAGGTGTGGGTAATTGCTGTACAAATTTATAACAAGCAGACAGTTGGATTTCTAAAATTATGAAACTTTTGTCAACAGAATCGTAACGTTGTATTTGTAACCGTGTAATTGTATTTGCTTACGAAAACGTGCGTTAAAGTCAACGTAAACAGGAAAATGTTAGTATGATCGGTCTTATTGATAAGTTTTGGAAGCTAACAAAACAAAGATAAATATTATGTTACCGTGCTTTTATTTTGAGTTAGTGGTGATCATTGATATAATTTTATTTGTACCTATTTATGTCTTTGACGAAAATATAATATTTGCAAAAAATATATTTTTTTTTGAAGCGATGGACTTAAGGTTTTATACCCATAGATATCTATTTAGCTATTATCTGTTTTGATGAAAGGCTTTGTCCTGAGTAACACAACAGTCTAAGCCGCTGGAAGTAGAGATTTGATGATTGGAGGGTGACTTTCTTTTGCGAGGAAGGGGTGAACTAAAAAGGGATTTTTTAAAAGTCACCCTCATAAGGTGCTCAAATGGGGAGTACCAATTGTATGAAAAAACGTGGGTGGCAGGCTACTTCTAGTTTATACATTGCAGGTCGGGGAGTTATAAATAAAGCTCCTAGTTGATGAGAAAATTCAATGAGAATTAAACAAATAGCCTGTAGCGGGTTTGCTCATGTATAGCTGATCATTAAAATACTGGTATAGGAAACAACAAAATATAATTATATTGTACGTTGACATTCGAACAATAATTGCACCCACACCAAAGAATCGGAATTTCTCCCGACGGAGTTAATCACCAATCGTCAGGCAACTCGACACATCAAAGGGGCCCCATTAGCAAACACTCCGCAAGCCACAAAAGACGTACTTTACGAAAAAGCGTTCTCGAGCAGACAACCTCGTGAGTCTCCGCCATGTGTAACCACGGCCGTAATAAAAGTACCTTATAAACAACTGAAACTTAATATACTGTCAGCCATTGTGTGCCAAGCTTT
Source organism: Ennomos erosarius (assembly GCA_963580505.1). NCBI lineage: Eukaryota > Metazoa > Arthropoda > Insecta > Lepidoptera > Geometridae > Ennomos > Ennomos erosarius. The sequence goes on along the minus strand of OY756996.1, from coordinate 6,927,011 downwards.
CACAATCGTTTCCGTGTTGCCACTGAAAAGTTGTAGCGACAGCACCAAAAATTATCATCTAAGAACCCTCGATTTATAACATTACATTTCATTCGCGAACATTGCGAGGTTAAAACCGGTAATATTTTTGAAATATCAGCGCGAATGGGGAAGTCATACTGCTTTTATTGCTGACAGTACCTACTTCGGTTCGTGATACAAAAGCTTGTGAAATATATTGCTTAATGCGTTGTATAAGAGCAGTTATTTATTTCAGACAGAATGGAAATAAATTATGATATGCGCATACGTGAGTTCCATATCAAAAATATTTTAGCTGTGGAAACATTCAGATATAAATAGCCGGTAATTTGATGAATTTACTGCCTATTCAATTGCTCGCTGTCAACATGACTAGACCAGCATTTATTTATGAGATACAAATACATTCGTTATTGTTGCATTGCACGCATCAAATGCACGTTTCCAAATCAAACTTTACATAAATTACTAAAAATAAAACCTTAATACTTAGATGATACGTGCTATAGCTTTCGCTCTACTATCCATTGTACCATACAAAATATTCTACATTTATTTTAAACATTTTGTAACATTTCTAAGTCAGCTTAGCCACCTAACACGTTGTTACCTAATTACCATAGATCCACGGTATTAACATGCTCAAAATGTACTTAGCGCGAGCCCTTAAGTGGTCGTCACCTGAACGTCGGAAGGGACTTAGGGCGGGTCGCGAGAGCCCTTATAAAGGGCGACACGTTGACAGGCGTGCTTCCACTGTTATATTTCTAGATTGATAGTAAGATTATTAAAATGTATGTATAGTAAAGGTAAATTTGAATTTGATTAGTTTTGGTATAATTACAGAGTTTAGATAGGTACATCTTATCCCACTCCTTCTTTTTATAAACACGAACGAAGGTATGCGTGTGTATAAGCTTCTGTTATGTAGCATAAGTTTTTTATGACTCACTGATGCGAGGGCTGAAGGATTTTAGGTCCTGGGATATCATATTTTAGGGTTTATTTTATGATAAAAAGTTGTGTCTACTTACTTGTCTACTCTCCCGTTAAGTAGATGTAAAACATGTCACATGCCTATAGGCGTATCTTCTAAATTGCGCAAGTAAATAATGCAACACTTACGTTAAATTCGACAAGGAATAACTTTTATGGCGGCAACCATAACTGCCTTCCATATAAAACAATTTACTACATGATAATCTAGCACTAGATTGAATTGGCAACCATCACATCTTTTAGCATTATTACTTCAATAATACATTGACAAATGACATAAAAGTAAGAATAATGTAATGTTGCAAACCAGAGTAGTTTTGATGACGTCCCATTAAATCGTTCACTCAAATACAACTGTCATGCCATACCTTAACATCATGTTGACACTGACGTGCGACAGTGATAACGCCATATAAAAATGTATGCGTCTCGTTCACACGCAGGATTTTTTTACAAGTTCATGGTACGAATTCGAACAATATTAGCTAAACTTATTCTTATTCTTATTCTTAAATATTAATGCCATGAAACATGATGGTTTTGTATTAGTTTGTGGTAAGTCTGCTGGTATAAACTGTCAACGCAACTGGAAAAAAAATCTCCTGTGGTAAATATTATCCCATCGAAAGACCTTTTATATTTGTGTACTGTCTGCTGTATTACTTAATTGCATTTACGCAAATCACCTTCTCAGACAATGAACCCGGTAGTGCAGTAAAGGTTCAGAACAGTAGGTATTGTACTACACGTCAGAACGCATTAAAAACAAGCCTGCCCTCTTTGTATATGCGGTACTTGTCAGGTTTCCTAGAAACTTGCCCACTTAGTGCCTTATGATATCTAAGACTGTGCAAGTTTAGTAACTGGCACAACGACCTGGAATCCACCCTGATAATAGACAGTTAAAGGCACGGTTAAAGCTATTTAGGTTAATTTTTCGTCGGGTATTACAGAACTACATAATATACGCTTTATCATGGATTGATGCTCAAGATATCATTCATAAAATGATCAATTGTGAATAAAATCTCTAATAGGCCCTCGATTAGGATATTAAGTTTTATAATTTAAAATCGACCCTGCATGTGGTAATATTTCAACTGGCTTTATTTTTTCACGTCGTGGCTACAGAGTAATATTATTAATGCCATGCCTTTTCAATTTTGCGACATTGTAATACCACCGCTGTTGACAGAATAAATAGGTAAATATTTTGAAAACCAGACTCGCTGCGGCATAGTCGAGTGAAATAGTTTTATTGATGTCTCCTCGTAGACGGGAGAAATTTACTTTTCATTACGATAGGAGTTTGTAGGCAAACAGTTCAACAGTCGCTTGGGGCTCCAGAAAGTACCTTCTCACTCGATAGTGGCGTCCTTATTGAACGGTATTTTTTGATAGCATCGTTGGTCTTGGTGCGATGCTGAAATCACAAATAATAATAGCTCGTATATTATGTTCCTTTTCTAATGCCGTACCTATTTTAAATAATAACCGGTCAAGTGCGAAACACACGAGCACGAAGGGTTCCATACCATTATTTATAAAAACGAGCAAAAAAATTACGATTGGTGCACGGGACCTTAAATATTTGCAGGTTTATTTTTAATTTTTGGTTTCCTTATTCTGCTTTTGTAGTATTTGCTGTTATAGCGGTAACAGAAATACATCATCTGTGAAAATTTCAACTATCTAACTATCACGGTTCATGACATTCTGGTGACAGACGGACAGACAGACAGGCAGACCGATAGACGAACAGCGGAGCCTTAGCAATAGGGTTCGCTTTATCCTATGGGTACAGAACCCTAAAAAACGTATTTACATCACGTTTCAAATGATGGCCAAAAATAATCAAAATATTGGCATGTAAAGTAGGCACTTATCGATATTGCATTTGGTATAAAGATGCTAAAATTGCTAAACAATTAGAAAAAGCCACGGTCTACCATTCAAATAAAAGTCACAGCCATTTTCGCAATTAAAAACATACCGACTGCCATGCCTCAATATTACATTCACCACATAAAATCATCGTGAGCACTATTACACCAACAATAATTTGTCTGGCAACAAAACTGTAATTTGTCCTTCGAATAAAACGTTTCGTGTTAAATTACGTAATAGCTAATGGCAACTGTATATCACAGGTCCTGCAGGCAAAATAAAATTATACAGGTTTTATAGCCTTCAGTGATTCAGTAGCCCCAGGGGTGTGAAACGAAGGTTTTATGGATTCGTATTGACGTGTAGTCACACGGACTTGCCTAGTTTGGAAATTATGTGATCAAATGAGATTTGCTATAGGCACTGGCTATAGCAAATCTCATTTGATCACTATTTACTATTTAATTAAAAGTGTTAGTTTAAAAAAAGTGGTTTGAATTGTTATAACATTAAATGCTTACCTCTAAAGGCACCTATTTGGTACCTACCTACATAGTAATACTGGCCATAGGTTTTTGTTAGTAAGTAGTAAACATTATCACTATATACACATGGAGCTAATAAAAAAAGAAGGAAGGAATCCCGTCTGATCCGAAACTGAAGCATCCTTAGGAAGCCGGAACGCTTCGTACGCACACACTCACATCATAGGCAGCCAGTCGCCCTACTTTCATCTGACACACATATGTAATATGTCCGCCATTTTGGGCTTCAGTTCGATGTCAATCAAAACTCAATCCTTCTTTTTTTTTATTTCATCCACGTATATACATTACAATATTTGTAGCATTTTACAGAATGCAAAATTATGAACTGTTTGATAGATAAAAACGGTATCCAGGGTAAGAAACAGTATAAAAGAAACATTGGAAATCTACAAAATAGGTATAAGTAACCATAATTTGAAAATAATTGTAATCGCGATTCTAAAACATCTATGCATAAATTTGGGTTCTACTGTCTGTTTAATATTATAAACAACAGAATAATATTTAACTAAAAATGTGTCTAAGCATAGATAAATAGATAGAAAATGCTTTATTGCACAATCAACAAAAATGTAGGTACATGGGCGAATTTAATGCTAGAGAGCATTATCTTCCAGTTAACCTGGGTGTAACTTAAAAAATGTATGTGGTAGTACAACGCAGCAATTGCATATTGCACAATGTCTAAAATCAAATACATTTTACACTTAAATAAAAATTAGGGTTAATTCTAAATATACTATGGGAAACAGATAACTGATAGACGTACTTTTTTGTTAATAATACATTAGAGTACAATATAATCAAACAAAATAATTATTGATGTCCTAGATGGAAATCAAACCCACAAATAGATTCAGAAAGCAGAGATACTACCAACTGAGCTAAAAGGCCAGATATAGGTAGAACTCAAACAAACCGTACCAGTTTTTGATATTACCAGCTCCAAGTAATATTTACAAAAAGCTTATCAAGCCGAATTCATTGCTTAATATAAACAAATACTACCCTACAAAGGCTTTATGTTACAAAGCGCTAAAAATCCAGGTCACAAAGGAGACCACCGCGAATTCCCGTCCCACTAAAGGACATAGATAATAAAAAATCCCTTTAGACAATTTTCCATTATGTTGTGTGACCGTTGTTGGGATCCTGTGAAACAGTGTAAAGCAAAGACAGTTACAAAGATAAACACTTGAAAGTAATAGCTCAATCAAATACTAGAAAATACACATCACCATAATCATCATCATCATCATCATCATCATCATCATCATCATCATCATCATCATTTCATCCTTTATCGAGAACTCATCAGTCATAGTGTCGTGGAAGTAATGACTAGATTTATGTAAAAAAAATTACAGTTCCATGGAACTACGGGGAGAAAAATCCCAGCAGTTCTATCATGGAACAACCGAATGGATTACTGAGACCAAGTGGATTCTGTTGGACTGACTGAATGTTCTTGTAAGATTTTTCGTTCAGTGAAAAGCATGAAGATTATTATTACAACCCGTACTTAGGACAGTTTACTTATACTACCGAGGTAAAAAAAGGTATCCTTATTTCAGAAAACTTAAGATAATCCAAGAAAAATAGATATAGTTGTCAAATCAAACGCAAGCCTATCAAGCACAAAAAATCACTTACAGATGGAATCGTGGGGTGCTTATTATAAAGTACCACATTGGCACCATAGTAATACAAGATGATTTATTTATGATGATCCCCTGCCCGACTATAGCATGCCCACCGCGAAAAAATTTCTCGTCATAGACCGTGACAAGACTATGGTAGCACCTAAGTGTGTCTCTCACATTCGCTCCTACAGTGTCGACAAGTATTCTCCCGGTGCGCAGGCTAGGCAGGCAGGACTACAATCTGAACTTAAATCAAAATAAAAGCCTGTATCAGTTTATTCACTGCAAAGTAATTCTACTGTGCAATTGGTCAGCGTTTTGTGTCTCCTGCTGGGTGCCGTAGCTTCTTATTAAACCGAGAACGTCTCCTTGCCTCTAATTGATTTAGAGACCTCGCTAACAATGACAGTATGGGTTTCTTTATTTACTTAACTTAACAAATGGATCTTGGTTTGAAGTTTGAACTGTGTTTGATGAGATTTGTTTGGAAGAAAAGTTTCTTATCTGAAACTTAAAATAGATTATAGTAGGTACCGAATTTTATCTTCAAATATTTGTCATTAAGCAATATTTCCGTGTTATAATAATATACAGCAGTGAAGCGGTAAAATGATGTGAATGATTTCGGATTCAATCATTTTCATCAATAGTCGGAAAAACTATATCGGCATTCGATGTCTCTACATCAGGTGCGCATGTTTGCTGCTAGGTACCTTATTTATCTTAAAGTAAAAGAATGTGAATAAAGTTACTGCTATTCGTATTCGTAACCATCCTTTTTTGGAAGCTAAGTTACGATACACGCCTGTCCTACTCAGCGGGAATATTTCATTACGCTTCCGTCACAAGCAAGGTAACTTCCCAGTACTAGTTCTTAAAGCTTTTAAGACGCCCCCGGACCCGCGCACTAATTGATTTAACAGCGCGTCACCGAGAATTTAAAACCCGTCAAGCACGCGACTCTCCATATTAACTTACAAAAATTACCGAAGCAATTTCACTTTGACTTTCGTTACGACTCCTATAAATAAAGTCCGAAAAAACTTGAGGTGAGTTAATTTGATAAAAGAGTATAGCGCACCAACAAAAGGCATTTAAACGCAAAGGGAGCAGAAAACGACGGAAGAAAAATGAATGATTACGGCAAAAAGGGCCATCAAAGCGAATGATAAACGAGCTTAATCCGAGACCCATCCTTGTTTTATTACCATCGGACGATTGTAAAAACGTATTAGTGGGTCGCACCGCAGTTGCACGGCCGTCGCCCACCGCAGGATCTAAAGGACGCTTTAGTTGACCTTTTTATAACCGATAGAAAGCATTCGCGGTTATTTATTGGCCCTTTATTGCCCTAGTATACAATCAAACAACGAACGTTCCGACTCAATATTAAATATTAAAGTTGGAAGCGAAGAAATAGTGTCATTGCTGTTTGAATTGATTGCCAGCGAAAATGTCGTGATTTCTTTTGAGGTCACTAACGTAACTATTAATTTTGTTGAAGTATTAACCCGTTTAAACGTTCCTAACTCATCAAGTCGTTCTCTTGGCAACAAAAAAAGATGCATAATGGGAAAGGTTTATTTCTAAATAAATTTCGAAAGGGTAAAAGTCGTTTTTCGTTTGATTTGATACAATGTTTGATATATTTGACGACTGTTTATTGCAACTACAACAGTTTTTCTCTGCAAACTGTTTTATGTTTTCATAAAACTCTGCTGGAAATGCTCTTTTTTACTGCTTTTATTTAGACGGTAATTTAGTTTTCCGAATACTTTCAAATTGTTTTTTAACTGTGTAATATAAATTCGTTATTAAAAGTTAGTGGGTGCATTTTGGGAGAATGTAATACGTTCGAGTCTTCAATTTGTTATAAAGATTTTAAAACGTTATTCATAAAAACTGCACCATTGTCAATTTTCTTTCTCTGAAGAAGCTGTACCATTAATACAGTCATTTTCAACTCTTTCGTACAAATTTATTAAAAGATCAAAGTCCTAACACCTTTTTACATGCCTACATCCTTAGACACTTCTACATAGCATATAATCTGACATATCACCAGCGTAATATACCAGTAAATAAAGCGAGAGGCTCATTACGCTGTCTAGAGTTCCTTCCGAGTCCTCACTCAATGAAACGTGAGTACCGCACGAGTGTCCCGCCAGGCTATTCTCCCTTTGCCGCAAGGGCGAAGGGCTGGAAGCACCCTTTACGGGTTTCCAAATATGTGAAACAGTACTAAGGTGGTTATGAGTTAGATGAGAACAACGTCAATGTAGAGAAAATTTATATCTTTTTAAAAGGTATTTTTCCTGTTACAGTTTTTATTTTGAGACTGAAAACTACTTAATAAGACACAGGTTTATAATAATTGGTTACTTTTACAAAAAATCGGACAATTACTGATTTAGGTTCGCAAAAATTAACAAAATCTTAAACAATTATTTTTTTATATTTTCTTTAATATATTTATTAATTCATATAATATTTATTTTTACAATAAATAATAATTATAATTTATACTAACAACAAATAATAAAAAGAATGTCATTTCAATGCCGACTTCCTTGATTTAAATGTAAGCGTTCTGATAACTTTTATTTCAAAATTAAATCACAACCCATTTTGTTCTGTAACGACGAAAATAATCTTAATGAAATCCGCGTAAACGTAGCCTGTGCGATAAAATTATTCGGGTTAAATTATCGCTTTCGGAAGCCATAAAGAAAATTTTATCTAATGAATAGGTATTATACAATTTCAACATTAAAAGCGTTGGCTGACAATGATTCCTGATAATTCGTTAAATAGAAGTAAAGTAACAATAATCGCGGTTGTAGTGAAATTTGTCAACAATAATAATCATTTCAAAAGTTTATGCAGCTTTCGGTAGAACAGGTAAAACAAGAAACCATTTTAAAATTGAGATTAACAATGCTACGAAAATATGATGGTCTATTTAAAAAGGTGTCTCAGTAACTTGTAACATAGGGCCCTTCTAACAAAATGCTACGCAATACTGCAGCCCTACCACAAGCTAATAAAAAACCATCAGGGTTCATGACAGTAATGCTTCAAAGTTACAATAATATTATTCGAATTCGTACCATGGACTTATAAAGTATTAAAGTAAAGGCGCGAGAATGAGAAGTCTACATTTTTATATAGCGTTATTACTGTCACACGTCGGTGTCAACATGATTAACGGTATGACATGACAGTTGTATTTGAGTGAACGATTTAACATGATGTCATCAAAACTGTCGAATATATCATTATGACCTAACATTACTTAAAGAAACATTATACAGCCGAATTCGCAACCGACACTTTCAAGTTGCTTTAAAAGGCAGTAAATCATTGGAGTAAACTGGATAAAATTAATTGTGCTCGTGTCTAACCCCACATGAAAACACGTTACCACGGTAACGCGGCAACACGTAAATCAATAAAATAACAGTTTATATTATTTGCAAACTATAATTAGGTTTTTGGCGGGAACGCGGAAAAGTTCACGTCGTTGCATTGTATTATTTCTCAAAACTTGTGCTTTTTCCAGTGTTAATGTTTAAAATTGGTGGCGTTTTACGCATTAACTGCTGAATTACGAGCATCACTCATGGGCAAGTGATATAATGTGGTGAAACGTGATTTTCCGTGTTGCTTCCAAAATTCCATAAAGCTTCTAGTAAAGTTGCCGCCACTTTACTGGAGTATGACTTAGACTGGAATATGACTACCTGACTTAGACTGGACTATGACTATGACTTGACTTTACGTGAAATATACTTCTAACATGATGAAAAACTACAATACTTGACACTGGCTAAGTACACTATGTGTGGAGCCAAAATATATGAAAAAAAAAAAAAAAAAAAAACTATAATTATGTTTCAAAAAGGTATCATCTTGTATTTCAAGAGATAACAGAGTATAAGTAAAACTAATGCAGATGATATTGAAATCCTTCTCATATTAGTCGCATAAATAGGTAAAACCCCGTTTATTCCGTTAAAGCAACCTGTTTGGTGATTGATTGTCGGACTGGATTACCGGTTAAACCTATGTTTCCATCTCAGTTCGCATAGCTTTAGGAAAAATCCAAAGCATGTTGTGATATCAGTAGTGACAAGCGATCAAATTACAATTGTAATATAGCACCACTATATCCGGAGTCAAAATGCAGTGGCATGTTTCATGGCACGCGCAGCGCACGTCGTGTGGACAGCTCCGCGGATGATTTAACAGCTTTCATTTCAAAACTTGGACTTCAGTTAGCACTTTTGGATTTTTTATTTGACTGACATATTAGTAACAATGGAAAATTGTAGTTCCTATTTTTGGAGAACCTTAAATAAATTAATGGATTCAATGCCTTTATCTATCTATAGATACCTACTGCGATAGAAATAGACTGGAATCAAAGCGACATAAAACATCCAATGACTTTTGTCAAGCCTGTCTCACTTCGCGTTCATTGTATAAAAAATGTATATACCCAAGTGCATTAGTAGGACTCACAGGCTATATTATGGAATGCGATGCTGTGAGCTAAACTGATACCGATACACGATAGTAACTATTTATAAATAGGTACTTAAACGATAAACATCTCTCAGGTGTAAGTAGGTATCACATAGTCACCTATCCGTGTATAGACCACAACAAATAAAAACGGCTAATTAACCCAGTGAATTTTAAAAACGAAGATTTATAGCATTGATTTAATTTTTAGTAACATAACGTATACATAATTTATTAATCAACAGATTATGTAAAATACCAATAGAATATTTATTATCCCAATCCTGTAATAAAGGGTGTAGGATTTTAGACCTGAGGTCACGGTAGTTTAAAGGAAGCATTTTCCGGCTTTAAGGATAGCTGATGGATGCGGGTTTCCGTTCGCGTTTATTATTTTTTCCTTAAAATTATAATTTAAGAAATTCTTATCTGACAACATTTTTAACAAGTACAGAAATCATTGACGGAAAGACGCCAAAAAAATTTTGCAGAGTCAAATTAACATCAGTGTTGGCTAGGAACGTAGAGTTTATTCTCCCCAGAACCTTTTACCTCAGATTATTTTTCCTAATACCTGCCTTCAATTACTAAGGGCAGGGCAGCATCATAAGGCAGTTTCCGTGGTCTTATACTAATCGGTTTTAAGCACCCCCCTAGTAATTCTATTGGCTCTTGTTACCCTCTTGCCCTTTTCACCCCTGACTAAACAAAGAAATAAAATCCGCATCAGCCGTTACCACGAAGCGGAAGAGAAACATAATGACGTCTTGAAAAGCTTTCGAATAGAATGCGGAATTATTATTTTTAATACTAAGCTCTCTCTCGGCTCTTATGCTTTAGTTTACTCAAGAAAACTTCTTTCTACGGGTTCGTAAGCATTATTTTACAGTGATTTTTCATATATTTACCATCATTATTATCGATGGTGATTACATTTAAATAAATGGATAACAAAAGATATGGCGTCAGTCTCGCTGATTTAACAGTTTAACCGTGCTTCGGAGGGCACGTTAAGCCGTCGGTCCCGGCTGCTGTCGTAAGATAACAGTCGTTAAGCCAAGTCAGAAGCCTTTGGGCGGCCTGAAAATTCTGACACCAGGGCTGACCACTTGCTACACGAGAAGAAGAAGAAGATCAATTTCGAAATGTTAGGTACAGAAAGTATTTTATTATTGATTTATTTTAAATTACCATCTAATACATTACATAGGTACTCATTAAAAGCATTTTAGCTTAAAACTTTAACTTAATTTTTTTTATTAACCATTTTAAAGGAAATGCAGTAAATAACCCCATTTAAAATTCCTTCCGCCGTGAGCCAAAACTACATTTTCATGGCTGGTGCCGCAAAATATATTTTACGATACAAAGTCTTTGTGTAATGTAATGATACGCCTATTTTACAAAGAATAATATTAAATTTATTATTGCTTATGATAGTCTGGACGTATGTACATTATTGCCATATTCTTGTATATACGTACGTATAGATTAACCTCAAAATTAAATTAAGTATAGAGCTTATTCTCGTAACATTTAACAAAATTATTATTATTATAATTAGAAAATTCGTTAATATTGAAATCATTACTACCCTAGCATATAAAAATAATTTAAAAATTATTACACACCTAAATTAAACATAAAAAATGTCTAATGCTATCAACGTGAATTACCATAGAGTTTACGCATGGAGCTAAATATTTGAGAGAACCTTGAACTTGACATTTATCTTTCGTGACGACAAGGCGTGTAAAAAACCAAGGGTGGGACGTACGCAACAAGCCCTCATATGGGTCTGATAAACGAGCGGGGGCCCGCCTATCTTTTGTTCAAGTCGTTCTATTGATGACTACAACTGAGTGGGAGTTTTTTGGCTCAGCCACACATTGATGAAACGATGATATTAAGTATTATTGAAATGGTTTTTCGACGTAAACATTTTAATCTTTTGAAATCGCAAGCTATAAATAATAGATAATTACGATTCCAGTACGTAAGTAGGTATATAGTTTATCATAAAAAATTGTAACACAGTTTATGTTTGTCTTTTTTGATGACCAGTATTTACATTTGTTATTATTAAGTATAAAACGCCAGTCAAATAATTCTCATTGATATGATCAGTTAAGTCTAAGCTACCGTTCAGAGCTAGAATAGTTATTATGAGTTCAAAACAAACATTTTTTATCCAACAAATAAATTGTGTCCAATGTTCATGTCAATTACTGTACAATAATATTGTTCGAATTCATACCATGAACTTATAAAGTATTCCTGCGTGTGAACGAGACGTCTACATTTTTATATGGCGTTATCACTGTCGCACGTCAGTGTCAACATGATGTAAAAGTATGACTTGACAGTTTTATTTGAGTGAACAATTTAACGTGACGTCATCAAAACTGATCAGGGCCCTTATTCCGTATGACCACTCAGGCACGTAACACGGCGCGTTACGATATCTTCGTGGAATGGTCTTGGGTTTAAAATGCTATTCTGTATGCCGTTGTCAAATTTGACAAACACGACAACACACGTCAAAAAACAGAAATTACTGGGCACAAACAATCTAACGCGTAGCATACCGAATACAATTTTTTGATTCCATGATAATTCCATGTCGAGGCGCGTTAAAGCCCGCGTATACGTTTGGAGCATGTTACACGTCACGCGTTATTGGCAAGGAATCTTATGTGTGATAGCGAATAACCCCCCTGGCTCTGCAAGATTCAAGTATTCTTACTTTTATGTAATTTGTCAATGTATGATTGAAGTAATATTGAAGTAATAATGCTATAAGACCTTGTGGTGACCCCTCCTGAACAAACCATAGAAATGAGCGTATTCTTGAATACTGATTGTAAACATTAAACAAAACCAACAAATCAACAATTCTCGGCAAAATTTTACGAAAAGAAAAAGCCCAAACCTCGGTAAATTAATAAGAATTTATTGTAAACATGTTATTCGCCGTTGTAAATCGCGAATTATCTCAGTTACTTAAATCATCGCTCGCTTTATCAGGCCCATAAATAACCGAACGTTAGTATTATCTGGGAGCATAATCGGCGGTGTTCCGCTGCGTTATTTCCTTCGACGGTTAAATACACTTCCCTAAAAAAATATTTATTTTTGTGCGGCGCAAACGGCCGTGGTCTTGCGTTGTTGGTTTTGACTGTACAGCGCGGTGTAAACACTATACACAATGCATGTTGGGGATGTGGGGATGTGAAACCAAACATTTTATTTTTCGGTTATCTTTTTGGTGTCCAGACTGTTGATCTGTTGACAGGGTAGCTACTCGAACGAACGGGCGAAACATTCTATTTCATTTAAAATTTTACACATTGCTCAACGCACATAAACTGTGAATTGAAACTGTGAAAATAATTAATAACAATAAAGCCCCACGAGCACATATAATTCTAAAATTCAAATTCAAATTCATATTTATTTATTCCAGATAATTCAATCCAAATTGTTAGTAATACACAAACTTACAGCTATGTATTAGTAGAATCATAATTACCCTAAATGTCAGTCAAATTAAATCACAAATTATTAAATTCATAAATTACAAAATTATATTAGTTAGGTACATTTCATTTTTCAGTTAGGTCATTTGGCATTTCGGTGCGATTCTGGGCTATAACTAAAAGGAAAAGGATTAGCACCTAGGAATGCAGGATATATAAGGACCATGGTCGCACAACCCACAACAACCAGACACGACAAGTGTTTGCGCTTTTTTTTCTCCCGTGCACTAAATACTTGTCCTGTCCCAGGAAGCACAGTTTCAATTGGTTGCAATCAAGCTACGTGATCGCTTATCAGATGATATCGTAAAGTCAGAAGCAGTGAATTCTTTGGTGTGTCGAATGTGTAACTAATATGCACAGTGCATACGTAGAGTCCTAGCAAAGGTTTGTGTGGGTGTTGTCACGTTACATCCGTTCCTTTCGTGAAAAAGGTAGAATGGAACGCTACAAGTTAATGAGCAGCTCCTCCCCTACCTAAACAGTGCCTAGGTTGACAGGATCCTAAGAGCTGAAGAAAAAAAAAGGAATTGGTAACAGATATTTATTTTCGTAAATTTTACAAGCTTTGTAGAAAGCAAAAAAAAAGAGTCTCTAGATGATGCGGAAGAACGCGAAATTTAAGTTGTTTACGGCCTACAAGTTATCACGGTAGAATTAGAATGTTATTGGATCCAAACAAGGCCCACTTCCGGGTCTTCAGATAAACAAAGCCCGCTTCCGGTCTTCAACGAGGCCCACTTCCGGGTCTTCAAACAAACAAGGCCCACTTCCGGGTTTTTATTCAAACAAGGCCCACTGTCGTTATAGAGACTGAGGAATTCGTTGCCTTTAGTTTGTCCGACTTCCAGAGTTCAGCGGCTAGCTCATTCAGTTATTAGCTTCTGGATCCAGAAGAAGATTCTCGTCCTTCCACCGTCGATGAAGTATTATTACGCAGCTCAGATTCAAGATGCAGCAGCAGGAGACACGCAGGTATTAGTCGTCAAAGCTTTGACGGACGACGGGCCGGAACATGGTGATGAAGTTATATTGCCACTCAATGTTTGAAAAAGGCAAGCCGGTCGTCTCACTGGTTGACGCTCGGCGATAGATTCGTCGTGGTAGATACGGCGGCCGACGGTGACAACAGATGTAGTTTCGGCGATCAGCTCTCGGCGATAGATTCGTCGTAGTTTCGCGACTGGCTGTAGCGGATGTAGCTCGGCGATCGGCGATTTGACAATGGATATGTCGTGGCGCAGCGATTGACGTAGATGGAGATTCACTTCACAATTTTGGTGTTGGATAGCCAAAGATGGTTTTTGAAGGCGTTCTTGAGTTCCCGGGCCTTGCCTGGCCCGGGAATGGCCTTATATCAATTTAGTGTTCCTCGTTCGAGGAGTAAATTGAGACTGCCATTCCATAGCGACAGCTTTTCTAAAGAAACCTCGCTAGCATTCCAAGGTTCTAGATTTTTGCAGTTTTCAAAATTTTGAATACAGAATAGTAAAAAAAATAAATCTAGAGTCAAAATACATACATTCATGGCCAAACTATAAAATACCTCACTGAAATTGACAGTAGAAAAAGAAAAATATGAATTTGAAGAGAAACTAAATTCGAAACAAAAAAAAACAGTTTCAAAACAACTGCCATCCGAGCAGTCGTGTCTAGAAATCGGGCCCGTGACCCGCGCGCAAAATCGATAAAGTGATGTAAAATTTTTGAGAAAAATCAAGTTTTTTTTTTGTGCTTAAATTACTGTGAAAAGGACTGTCAAGTGCTGTGATGTGAAAGTTGTGAATGAATAATAGAAACCAGGTAATATATTATGATATATACATACATGTAGCATTACATATTTCCCCCACGACCCCAGAAAATTTTCAACTCCATTGAAAATTTTGAAGGTTAGGAATAAAACCTTGCTCTTTCATACTTAAATCTTGCACTTCTTCTTTTACTCGCTCACAAACATACTTAGGGGATATGGTTCACATATTTGATGACGCATACTCCACAAGGAACTATTCATTATACATAACGAAGGCTTATTTTTTTTAATTAGGTGTCGTTATCCGCACCTTTTTGAAAACCCGAGTAAAGATAATAAGTATTTACAATTAAGAAAATGTACAACACAAAGGCTTATTTAACGAGTTGTGTACCGCTCTTTAAGAATATTACACACACCCTTGGGTATTGAAGACGTCAAGGAAATTAATATTCAAGAACCTTGTATTTAAGAAATTGCAAGGAAATTAAGATTAGAGTAACAACATGTGCAACTAAGAAAGTATAAAAAAAAATGAGTAAACACAATGGCTTCTTACCCACACGACTCGTGTTATAAGATAAAACAAAAAGAGTGAAAAAAAAATAACGTTTGTAAAATGGATTTAAAAAAATAAGCCGAAAGGGTCTAGTTTCCTTGTACAATACAAAAATAATATACGCTAAAGCTATTTACAGAATAAGTATACAATTTAGAGAAAAAAACTGAATACAACCGCTACACTATTTACACTTTAAAATCTTTTACATGCCACTTTCCTCTTAAGCCGTTAGGATCCTCTAAAATAAAGACGAGAGGTGAGAGCTTCTCAATAACTGTGCATTTGACATATTTGGGAGCCAACTTTGAACTGAAATATGCACCAGCGTTACTCTGGACGTAATTTTTACGCCAGACTGTGTCGCCAACGTTGAACTCTTTAAAGGTGTGTCTCGTGTTGTAATGAGCAGCATTTTTTGTGTGTGCAGTGTGTAATGCAACCTGTACTTTATCGAAGATGTTAGATAATAATCCTAAATTAGCGGCGTAGATGTCACGAGGAAGAAAAATGAAATTATCAAGGTTGGAGCAGTTAGTGTATAGTGAACCACATGGTATGGTTTCACGTCCAAAGACCAGAAAGGATGGAGAAAACCCAGTTGTAGAATTTACAGAACTGTTGAGTGCATATTGGATTTTCTGCAAATGTTTGTCCCATGAACGGTGATCATCTCCGACCAACTGTGAAAGTGCGGTGATAATTGTTCTATTATACCGTTCTGTGGGGTTTACTTGAGGGCAGTATCGAGGTGAATAAAATATAAAAGGAATTTTATACTTATTCAGAAAACTTTGAAACTCATTAGATTGAAATTGTGAACCATTGTCCATGATGATGGTTTGTGGCACACCGTGTACCAGAAACACATTATTTTCCAAATACATGATGATATTTGAAGATGTAGCGCGCTTGATAGGGAAAA
This sequence comes from Ennomos erosarius, assembly GCA_963580505.1. NCBI lineage: Eukaryota > Metazoa > Arthropoda > Insecta > Lepidoptera > Geometridae > Ennomos > Ennomos erosarius. The sequence goes on along the minus strand of OY756996.1, from coordinate 6,910,607 downwards.
TAAGGCAATACTTTGAAAAAGAACATGTAACCACTAGTATGAATTGATTACGTTGTCTTGTGAGTGGAAAAGGGCCCATTAGATCTAATGAGAGGCTTTGAAAAGGTCTTGAACAAATTTTTGGTTTACCCATAGGACCATATGGAGAATGATTCGAATGCTTATAAGAGAGGCATGTTTCACAAGAAGAACACATTTTAGCCACATCTTTAATCATACCAGACCAATAGTATCTTAAAGAAAGCTTCTTGTATGTTTTGAAAATGCCAGTATGGGGATTACTTTCTGAGTCACCATGGCAAGTTTTGATGAGATTCATTCTCTCAGAGGGAAGTGGAACTTCTTTCCAAGCAAAATCTTCATTTAGATAATCAGGTGAGTTATTAAAACGGTATAAATTATTGTTGAGAATTTTGTAATTTGGATAAGCATCAGGATTATCTCGACAGTTAGTAAAAAGTCTATTATATAGTTCCAATTGTGATGCATTGTCTCTAGATATGGGTTCAACACCACCAATAATAGCAGTATCGGGTATTTTATGACGCGACAGAAGGTCTGGGACAACATTTTCTTTTCCTTTTTTATGTTTTAGGTCGAAGTTAAAACAAGACAGACGAAGACTCCATCGTGCCAATCTGCCAGAAGGATTAGACAAATTTTGGAACCACTTTAATGCTGCATGGTCAGTGTATACTGTAAATCGTTTACCGTTATCAAGATAACAACGCCAATGCTCAAGTGCAGTAATGACAGCTAAAGTCTCACGTTCTGTAGTTGAATAATTCTGCTCATGCTTGTTTAGAGATCTACTCATATATGCAATAACAACTTCTTTATTGTCTTTTTCCTGAGTCAGCATAGCACCTATCCCAAAGTTAGAAGCGTCGCAGTGAACGGAAAATGGATAGTCAAAGTTAGGGCAAGATAGTATTGGTGTTGTAGTCAAGCATTCTTTTAATTTAGCAAAAGCAGAGTCAGCCTCAGCATTCCAGACAAATTTTTTTGGAGATTTTTTTCCAGATGACGTTAATTTACAGAGTGGTGAAGCAATAGTACTGAAATTAGGTATGAATCGGCGAAACCAACTGCACGTACCTAAAAATTTTCTTACTTCTTTTTTAGAGGTAGGAGCAGCGTAAGCTAGAATCGCTTCAATTTTACTGGGATCAGCCCGCAATCCTTGCTCATCTACTATGTAGCCAAGATATTTCAGTTCTTTGCGAAAGAATTGACTCTTTTCAAAGTTAATGGTTAGACCAGCATAAGAAAGTTTCTGATGAACTTTAAGTAGGAGTGAAATATGTTCCTCAAATGTCGCACCTATGATTATTATGTCATCTAAGTAACAGAACACTTTATTCTCAAACTCTGGAGTGAATAAACTGTCCATGAGTCTTTGTTGAGTTGCTGGAGCGTTTGTCAATCCGAAGGGCATAACAGTGAATCTATCTACATTCCTCTACCAGGTACGTAAAAACCAGTTTTATCTCTGTCTTTGGGATGTAATGGAATTTCCCAAAAAGCCTTTGCTATATCGATACTAGACAAATATTTAGCATTTTTGAGGTTATCTAGTATCTCAGAAACAAAAGGGAGGCTGTAGGCATCTTTACGAGTAATTGCATTCAGCTTTCTGCTGTCGACGCAGAAACGCCATTCTCCGTTCTTTTTTGGAGTGATAAGTACTGGAGATAACCAAGGACTCTCACATTTTTCTATAACTTTTAATTCTAGCATTTTATCGACCTCATTGATGAGTGCTTTTTGCTTTTCTGGAGAGAGACGATAACAACGTTGTTTTATAGGTAAAGCATCACCAGTATTGATCCGATGACTAACTAAACTAGTACGGCCTAATTTACCTCGTTGTTCAAAAGAAATACTTTTGAAACGCTTGATTATGTCATTAGCAATTTCTACTTGATTCCCAGACAGATGATCAAATGTTGATATTTGATTTTCAACAGCACAAGTTGTATGATCTTTAGATTCGAGATTGAGTTCAAGAGAAAGTATCTTTGGGGAGAGTTCGAATTCTTTCCAGAAATCCCACCCAAGTATCAAAGAAGGATAAATATCAGGGAAAACATAAGCTTTGATAACATGTGTCTGATTATGAAATCTCAATGGCAAATGAAAATAACCAGAAGACATTGCTTTTTGTTTATTAGCAACCATAACTTGAGTTGGAGACTTGAATAGTTTAAAGCCTAACTTTTGGATATCTTTATGAGAGTTATTACCTAAAATAGTTATACAACTTCCACTATCTAAAAGACCGGAAAAAGGTATATTGTTTATAGACACGTTAATAAAAGGTCTGTTAAAGTCTTTTTCTTTGTCGTAGAAAACAGAAGTTGTTTTGTAGCAAAACATAAAATTTCGAATAGTATTTAACCATTGATTCCAGTCGTTAAGATCAAAATTATTGTTATGTGATTTAGTGAAACCATTCAAGTCGTCAGCTAGTTTTTTTGTTGATTTGATGGAGCACATTTTGGACATTCGCTGATTCTCACGCCTTTACGACCACATTTAAAACAAATGAGGTATCTAGGCTTAGTACAAGTTTGTAAAGAATGGCCTGTGATACGACAGCGATAACAGAATTCTTCTTTAGAAATGTCATTAGTTTGAGATGACGAGCGTGGATGTTTATCTTCCTGCACTGCATTAGTGTACCTTACGTTTGGAGACGCTTTAGGAAGTGAAGCTTTAGAAAATGAAGGAAGATAGGCAAATTCAGCAGCACAAGAAGTGTCTTCAGATCTAGGCTCATGAAAATTTTTGTCTCGTTCAGAAATGCGTTCGTAACTTTGACAAGTAGAAATTAAAGAATCTACCGTTTTAATATCTTTAAGTGCAACAAAAACTGAATAGCACGGTCTTATATTATGGAGTAAAATCTCTAATTGTTCGCTCTCGCTAAGTTTCTTTGAAAGACGAGCAAACATACCGAACATAATTGAGACGTAAACGATAATGGTCTCAGTTGCTCCTTGCGTTCTATTCCTTATAGCTTCCAACAGCTTATAGTCGTAATCATGTATACCAAAATCTCGAATCAGCAATGTGCAAATATCTTTCCACGATAAGGTAGGATTTCGATTATACTGAAAACGAAACCAATGAAGGGCATCACCTGTGAAAATCTCAAAGGCGTGCTTGCAAAGCATACCTTCCGGAATGTTTCGAGAAATCCTAAACTCGTCCAATCTTTGAAGAAATGATCTAGGGCACGATTTTCCATTGAAAGAAAACGTTTTGAGCTCCTTCACAAAATTATCCGAAGTGTGATAGTTTTGTACAGACTCGGAAGCCAGTGGTATACTAGTCAGAATGCTTGAAGGTAAAGTGGGTTGAGGAGTACTCAGTACTTCCAAAGTTTGATTGGTTCCAGTCATAGGTAGTAATTGATAAATCGAGGGAGGGCTAGGCTGAGTCTGAGGACAAGGATTGTGAATGTCAACTAACACTTCTTCAGAAGATCCTGAATAATCTGAAGTTAAGACTTCAAACCGTTTTTGGAGCGTGAAGAAGCGAGATCGTATGTTTGAGCATGACTCAACAAATGGTGGAACGGCGTTAAAGCGTTCGAGGCGATAATGAAGATGATTTACGAAAGATTCAACTTTCCTCAGGTTACTTTTATCATCCGTGGCTTCGAGGTGCGAGATTTTACCCTCGACGTAATTAAACGTGATCTCTGCTTGGGAGAGGTCATGTTTGAGAGGTATTGGAGAAGATTTTATGTCCTCAGGTTGAATGTGACTCAATTTTGCCAGCTGCTCCTTAAGAGTTGTCAAAGTGTCAGCTGGTTTTTCACCTCTGATAGTCACTTCATATTCCAGTTCAAGTTTGTTTAGAAACGAGTATTTAATGGGTCTCGCCATAGTCACAAGTTGAAGTCAATAGTCAAGGATAAAATCAAGTCAAGTTTAAGTTCGTTTAAGTATTAAGTACTATGCCAGTGTTGTAGAATGTAAGTGTGATGTTCCGCGTGTCCTGCCTGTATAAAAATAAATTAAGCAAGTACCTAAGATATTACGTTAGAGCCAAAAGTCAATATCAAATTTTAGCCTACTTGAGTAAGTATTATTTTAGAATTTAGAAGAATGTTTTAGAGGGTTCATTTTAGTTGGGCGCCAAACTGTCACGTTACATCCGTTCCTTTCGTGAAAAAGGTAGAATGGAACGCTACAAGTTAATGAGCAGCTCCTCCCCTACCTAAACAGTGCCTAGGTTGACAGGATCCTAAGAGCTGAAGAAAAAAAAAGGAATTGGTAACAGATATTTATTTTCGTAAATTTTACAAGCTTTGTAGAAAGCAAAAAAAAAGAGTCTCTAGATGATGCGGAAGAACGCGAAATTTAAGTTGTTTACGGCCTACAAGTTATCACGGTAGAATTAGAATGTTATTGGATCCAAACAAGGCCCACTTCCGGGTCTTCAGATAAACAAAGCCCGCTTCCGGTCTTCAACGAGGCCCACTTCCGGGTCTTCAAACAAACAAGGCCCACTTCCGGGTTTTTATTCAAACAAGGCCCACTGTCGTTATAGAGACTGAGGAATTCGTTGCCTTTAGTTTGTCCGACTTCCAGAGTTCAGCGGCTAGCTCATTCAGTTATTAGCTTCTGGATCCAGAAGAAGATTCTCGTCCTTCCACCGTCGATGAAGTATTATTACGCAGCTCAGATTCAAGATGCAGCAGCAGGAGACACGCAGGTATTAGTCGTCAAAGCTTTGACGGACGACGGGCCGGAACATGGTGATGAAGTTATATTGCCACTCAATGTTTGAAAAAGGCAAGCCGGTCGTCTCACTGGTTGACGCTCGGCGATAGATTCGTCGTGGTAGATACGGCGGCCGACGGTGACAACAGATGTAGTTTCGGCGATCAGCTCTCGGCGATAGATTCGTCGTAGTTTCGCGACTGGCTGTAGCGGATGTAGCTCGGCGATCGGCGATTTGACAATGGATATGTCGTGGCGCAGCGATTGACGTAGATGGAGATTCACTTCACAATTTTGGTGTTGGATAGCCAAAGATGGTTTTTGAAGGCGTTCTTGAGTTCCCGGGCCTTGCCTGGCCCGGGAATGGCCTTATATCAATTTAGTGTTCCTCGTTCGAGGAGTAAATTGAGACTGCCATTCCATAGCGACAGCTTTTCTAAAGAAACCTCGCTAGCATTCCAAGGTTCTAGATTTTTGCAGTTTTCAAAATTTTGAATACAGAATAGTAAAAAAAATAAATCTAGAGTCAAAATACATACATTCATGGCCAAACTATAAAATACCTCACTGAAATTGACAGTAGAAAAAGAAAAATATGAATTTGAAGAGAAACTAAATTCGAAACAAAAAAAACAGTTTCAAAACAACTGCCATCCGAGCAGTCGTGTCTAGAAATCGGGCCCGTGACCCGCGCGCAAAATCGATAAAGTGATGTAAAATTTTTGAGAAAAATCAAGTTTTTTTTTTGTGCTTAAATTACTGTGAAAAGGACTGTCAAGTGCTGTGATGTGAAAGTTGTGAATGAATAATAGAAACCAGGTAATATATTATGATATATACATACATGTAGCATTACAGTGTGTGTATAGATTGACAGATATTTTGTGCCTTTACCTAAGCCATTCCATCTAAACTTTTATGTTAATTATACCTTTTGTGTTTTGTTTCGATTGCTAATGTTTAAATCACATAATCAACAAGCCCATAATAAAGTAAGAAAACGTGCTTCTCAAATCATTATAGAATAAAGCGTCTGTTGTAGTAAACGCTGGGAGAAGGTGTAATAACCTTTTGACATTGCGAGAGTTCTAGTCTAGCTAGCTTTAGCTAAGTAAGCTGGATTTGCTCCACGTTATTAACACTTGTACGGTATTTACAATATTATTTTTAGTTGTAGCTTTTGATCATCATTATAATTAGATTTAAAATAAATAAAAACTTGCCATACTCTAAAATATAACAAAACTTTCATAAAAGTAACAAATATCAATTTGATTTATCAAAGTAATCTACAGTTTCACAATTTAGATTACTATTTTGCACGTAAAAACAAATACCCTTACAAAGTTAAAGTAATAGTCATCATGATTATAATTAATGTCGTTGGAATGAAATAAAACTGTTTCTCACACGACATTTTATTATTAGGCACTTTTTCTCAAAGGAGTTAAGGAGATAAACTGTTACTTTGGTTGCTTTTATCTCGGTTATTAGTACCTATAAACATTGACACCGCATTGATTCGAAACGATTATATTTTGTAGTTTATATTGACTGCAGTTTTGACTCATAATTTGCGTCTGCAATTCTGAACGTTACTGACTATTTTAATTTTCACTATGCACTTTGTACTTTTGTGTACTTGAGAATTTGTTAATGCTTTGTTGGTAGCATTAACAAATTCTCAAGTACCAAAACGAGTTAATTTGCGCTAAGCTACCAAAACTTAACATGCTTTGCTGATTGCGGTTACGACCTTTCCAATGAGCGTTTGAAATAAATGTCTAGGTCCAATCTGCACTTAGGCTAGGGCATCTACTACGACTCCTACCACTTTAAACTGGGCACTAGCGCTATGTGTCTTAACAAATAGGTTAAGTAAATCATTTTTTAACGGAAATAAGAGACAGGGATACACGCGTATTTGGGTATCAGCGAATCAGAGTAAATCCCTGGGTATATAATAAATCAGGGAAGTACTTTTAATAAATTGCTAACTCGATAACAAATCATCGAAAACCTTATAGTATGTTTGGACACCGTTTGCGGCATATACAAATATCTAATTGAACATAAGCTGTAAAGTTTAAAGGTTAAAATAAAAACGCATGTAAATAAATTGACAGCCAGATAAAACTGTTACTGATGAATCTATTTTTTTTTTCTTTTATGGCACAACTTCTTAGAAACAACATGGCGCGTCAGATTTATCCACATACAATTTAAGAAGTGGCCACAAACATTACAGTAGGTACGTAGGTGTAATATATGTATAGAAACTCAGATACAAACAAGAAACAGGCGATTGCCCCGATTATTTCAATACGTTCCTACTCTACCAAAAGAAATCAATCATCCCACCGATAAAGCGAATTGTGGACAATTCGTGTGTTTTACCGGAATTCTCGTGGCAGAGACACCAGGCATTTCCCAGGGAGATAACAGGGATAACTCGCGGACGCCCTACTCTCATTTGTAACCCAGCTATAATGGAACTTTTTTTGGATCCCTTCACTTTTTCCCCGTCAGGTTTTGCCCCGCCTTATTTTAATTGTCTACGCTTCGTAAAAATTCTGCGATGTCAGTGCGTAATGGAAGCGGCTATAATTTTACCTAAACAATTCCTTCACTCCGCTAAATTAACATACAAAGTAAAAACGCTGGAATTCTCAGCGGCATTTTATAATTTATGGCTGAAACGGCTAATAATTACGCGAATTTCAAATGTTAAACTGCAATAAGCAATGCGTCATGCGACGTTAAGTGCCCGCCATTAAATCATGGCATCAAAATAGCACATTAACTTAAACCTGTTTACAATAAAATGTAAATAATTTTGTCTAATTCAGAATAACGTTTCCAAAAGACGAGATAGTAAAAGTGTGAACGCAGCGAGTTTTGACGCATCGCAAAAATTATAACATCAACTTTTTTTATTTTTTGTACGCGTTATAAAAGGTCGTTCCACATTTTTATTGTCACCGAATGATGCACGTTCAGAAGCACGTACAGGCTCAATAAAAGCGAATGACTGAATCATAAAAAGGGTTGAATTTATTGATTCGCATTGACAATGACTGTGTCGCATCGAAACACAGGAAGGAACGAGGTAAATAACCGAATTTAAAGTGACGATATTCCTTTTGTGTATAGTATGTTACAAAATTAGTAATAGTTCATCAAAAGAAAGATAGAACAACTTTTCCTAAATGTGAAATATCATGTTGAATCTATTTTTTGCATCATCAGTGATTCCATAACTTATGTGATTAAAACATCCTTAAAAAAGCAAGGTTTTTAGTCTAAAACCTAAACGTATACACATAACGTAAGTGCCTGTATTCAGCAGAGATGTTTCTAAAAAAGAGTCTTAATAGACAGACGTACAGACATAAAACTAGACAGACAAACAGACAGACAAAGAGGCAGCAGGCAGACAGCTGTTTGTCTGCCTGTATGCGGTGACACTGCACTAGTATAATTTATTGTAAGTTTATTGTCCTTCTTTCTGTCTCTACAGAAGGACTAGAAATGATACGTGATAATCTGATAGTGCGATGTCACATGAAAATCTATAATTATTTTAAAATTCCGAGTGACACTACAAATAGGCAGCCGTATCGCTTAACATCAGGCGAGCGACTAGCTCGTGACGTTATTCATTAACATGATTATATCTTTTCGTTATCCCAGGTCTATGCATACATAGAGCTACCATCGCCGATTAATAATTGCCAAATACTCTCTTTTTTTTTTAATTTATAGGCATAGCATTTCACAACTGTATCACCTGATCTCATCAGCCACTAGGAGAAACAGAACACTTTGGTATAATGTATTCCAAAATTGTGTATCACTCTTGTAGTATCTCCGTATCGCGTCTCACTGTATGCACCCCTACCGTCGCCCGAGCGTAAACAATTTACATAATACGGTATTATCATTTTGTAGTCATGATATTATTTCGCTCACTCTACTCACACTCCTTCCAACCACTATCTACGCTTAGAAATTTACAGCCACTGAGGGAATAACAAACCTATTTGTCCAAATGAAATGAATTCGCCACTGTTTTTGTTATGCTAATAAATATTTTCAACCCGCAATATACATCGATCATTTTTGATTTTGATGTTAACTTTTACTTGCTTATGTTGGGTTTTTGTTTTAACTATAATACCTATTACTTGTTACATCAGTAAAAAGCATCAGAAAGTAATCATTATTTCCCAAAACTTTTAAACATACTAGCTTTGGACTATTTGTGACTTGTAATAATTAATGCAGACCTAGGAGAACGCTGGTGCCTATTTCTTGGATATTCTTTTAGCTGGGTTTTACGGGACCCACGGGAAGAAAGTAGTCCTACTCTTATGACGGTACCACGGCACTCTTTGAATTTATTTGTCAAATTTTGATTTCTCGTAGGCGTCGTAGCACGTAGTACATATCGTAGCATCATCCGTAGTATACAGTCTACGAACTCCGTAGCAGCTCAACGAAACCACTTTAAACCGCGGCAGGCTTACCACAAACGAATACAAAACCATCATGGTTCGTGACAGTAATGCTTCAAAGTTACAATAATATTGTTCGAATTCGTATCATGAACTTATAAAGTATTCCTGCGTGGGAACGAGACGTCTAAATTTTTATATAGCGTTATCACTGTCGCACGTCGGAGTCAACATGATTAACGGTATGAAATGACAGTTGTATTTAAGTGAACGATTTAACGTGACGTCATCAAAACTGCTCTGCGTCAACAACATTACAATATTCTTACTTTTATGTCATTTTTCAAAGTATGATTGAAGTAATAATGCTATAAGACATTGTGGTGACCCCAAATGACATTATTGTATTGCAGGTTTTGAAGAGCCTCTAATAAATTAAGAAAAATTTTGTACCGTAATTTTTATTTAACGCTGACCGGATACATTCATACACGTGTAAATTGTATTCTGTTCTCGGTGGGTTCTGCAGACGGAACGGTCTGACGCGTAACACGCTGGTTCTGACGCCATTAAAACGGAATAATGAAACACCTGCGGTTTTCATCGCATCTCAACGAAGACAATGAACGACTAGATATGACATTGACAAGTACATAAGTATTTTATAACACTAGTTGCGCACCGCGGTTTCACCCACCTTTAAAAACCGTTCTATGTGTTAATCCAAATTTCATCAAAATCAATAAAAATTTTACAATATCATAGCACAGTTTGTAATAAAAAGCACCATTCTAAGTAAAAAAATACTCAAATCTTAATGAAATGGATGACCAACCAAATGACACCAATCAATCTGAATAACAGGAGTATTTTTTTTTAATTTGAAAAAAATAAAAAAAAAATACTTAAATTAGAACCACGAGCGGGGATTGAATTCTTAAGAATCACTCAATAGATGGCGCTACCAACCCCGTAAGTTGGTTATAAAGGTGAAGGAAAAATTCGGACATGAGACCACTTAGCTTAGCTTAAGTAAAGAATATCCCGGCTTGAGGGATGGATGGATGCGGGTTCAATCCCCGCTCGTGATTCTAATTTTTCCTTTACAAATAAAATTAATCTGTAGATTACGCTGAGCAGGCGATACTGCTATAAAAATCATAAATCTAGAAATAAGTGTTTTGTCAGTAGTCTCACGCCCATAAACTGTTACCTCCAAAAACTGAACAAGTTATAAATACATTTTAAATTTCTATTAATAAAATCTCACAAGTTAAAAGATCATTCACAGAGGAGAAACCAAGCCACTGCCATATCCAGTGGCAGAAACCTCACGTCACAGCGAGGTTGCCTCGCATCTCGTCTCGGGCTTTGTTCCTGGGTGTCCGCACAAAGCAGGCGTTGCACAAATAATTATGTGCATACAATTATTTCTAAAGCGTACGCCCGTCGCTGCGCCAAGCCACAAAAACAACTTGACGGCTTATATGAGTTTTATCGATTCTGCGTTGGGCTTTAGAAGCAGAATTGAAGAGAGTTCGTTGCGATTTTAATTAAAATACTGTCAGAATGCATTTGTTGTTTTAGAATATTAGAATAGGAAACAATATAGACGGCAAACTAGCAAGTGAAGTCTAAAAAATAATACAAATTCAAAATCGGTTCCTTTTATCCTAAGAAACAATCATCATCATCATCATCATTAACAGCCTGAAGACGTCCACTGCTGAACATAGGCCTCCCCCCGGTTCGTGGTCGCCACTCGAGAACCTTTCTTCCCCATCGATTGTCAGTTCTACGAGCGATGTGGCCTGCCCATTGCCATTTCAACTTGCTAATCCTAAGAGCTACATCGGTCACTTTAGAAACAATACGGAGTAGGTATAATTGCTTCCTTCTCTTCTCATCTATAAGCACCTTTACTACCAGAGCTTAACACTTGGTTAGCACAGGAGGCTTCTTACTTGGCTTACCAACTTTTTCACGTGACTTTCGAAGCAAGGTACTAAAGGTATAGATATATTAGCTACAACAGTCATTACCATTTTTGTAGTGGCTATCCATACAAATAACGCTGTACGTAATCTTTGCTGGTTATATTTGTATAAGGTTTTGTAATTTTTGTACATTACCTTCTGATTTTAAGTGAGCAAGTTTAGTATCTGTAACAAAAAATTGTTTGGCCTTCATTGAGTATAAGTACCTAATTTTCAAGACGCACATGAAACTGTAAGATTTATTTCTCTCCCTCTATACAGACGCCCTAATTAACTATGCTCTCACACTTTGACTCCTCAACACTGTAGGTTGTTACTCCATTTTGTAACATAGAACGGTATGCTCGTCACTTTTCTGTAGCTTCGCGTCACTGAATGTTTCTGAGTTCATCAGAGTACATAGAGATTTTACTTACTTAGTTCCATTGGATTAAAAGTACTGCCATAAAAATATAATATTATCTAACTCTAAATAACGTACACGTTAGCTTACTACTTATCCGGTTTTAAGCCAGTTGTCATCGTCAGCTGATAGACGCGCTACTTTTTTTTTTTAATATAGTCGTCCCCCATAGAGCACCATTTTGGCTGGCTAATTGCCTCTTGCATCCAACGGCTCCTTGCGGTTCTGACCAGGGCGGTTACTCTCTATCTAATTCTAATTCTAATTCGGGCGATATGGCCTGCACTGACGTCCCGCATAGGGTGTTTTGTGCATTCCCCCCTGCCAGCCTATCTACTCTAGCCGACCCAGCTGCTTAAAATAGCGGAGCAGAGGCCTGGGTCGCTGGCAAAGCTGCTCCAGTGTTGGTAGTGATGATGACAATGCCAAAGCGGGTGCGATTGTGCCAGAGCATGCTAATGACGATGATGATGATGATGAGCGATTTTCGAGAACTTCGCCGTTTGAAAGCTCGCTGCGTAGGCCCGTTTTAATTCTTATATCTTCTGTGGCCACGCAATGCAACACCACATGCTCCACAGTTTCCTGCTCTTGAATGCAGCCTCTGCACAGTGGACTATCTGTTGCTCCAATTTTGTGAAGGTAATAATTTAATTCACAGTGACCTGTTATTACGCTAACCATCAGGCGCAGGTCTTGTCTTGTTAACTTAAGCAGATTGTTCGTGATTTTCTTGTTTATGGATGGAAAATTATTCTCTATCGATTCCTTACTTCGAAACCACGCGAATTCCCTGTCTTACATAAGAAATCTGCAAAACTCTATTCTCTATGAAATGAAAACAAAACCGCGAAATGAATTTGGAATTGGCGCGATTTGAACTGTCCAAAACGATATGATTTTTTTTTTCCGAGACGCGTTTCGAAACTTCAACACATCAAAAGATATGACCACATATGTCAATATATTTTATTCAAGATAAAGATAACTTTAACGTAAAGTGAAGGTATATCTGACGCTGTAACACGATTTGAACAAGACACGATAACGACGTGGTTTCGTATCGCGTGGAATCTGTGTTTTCATAGAGATAACCGCCCAGCAGGAAGTCTGTCCACCTTTATAAGCCAGTCATGTTGAATCGAAAAAAATTCTATAGATCCTACTATTATTCTGAGAATACAACCAGTCAGATCAGAATACTCACAAAATCTTTCAAATGAACAAACGCAAAGCTGCTCAATCAGTTCATCACCTGTGTCTTCACAAAGTGCGCATAAACAGCGGTAACACAACGGTGTCAAAAAGGCCACCAAGTCAACAAACACATACATAATTATATGAAAGGGAAGTACGCGTTTCAACACGATGAGGGTGTAGGTAAACATGTGTGCGGTCAGCCAATCCGTCACTTCTGGCTCCACAAAAGCGAATTGAACCCGCAGTTGCAGAACGGTGTAATAGGCGGCTTTCTTAAGTCGGGCGTAACTCCAAGGGCTGTCGGCTGCGCATTGTGCTCCCGTATTAACGACTAACGCACAAAAGACGCCCGCTCGTATATCAAACTAACGTCACTCCAATGTCTTCCTTCCTCACAGTTACCAGTTCCCACAAGAAATGGCCCGCCTTTTTTATTGAGCATTTAGTACGCTGAAATTACGGCGCGTAAAATTCATGGCGATGCGAATCGAGAGCTTATTTGTAAGAGCAATTTTATATGCACAATGACGCCCTTTTTACTCTATATAGAACGTATATGTTGCTTGTAAAAATGGTACACATTTTACGCGAGCACTTCGTTATTTTATACCGGGATGCTCAATTTTATTCTATTCTATGCCTAAGCAATGTCGGGAAAATCGATACCAGCTATTTTCTCACGTTGGCGCCGTAGCCAAAATGAAATGTTACTAGCATTTTAGGTGCCGTTTCACTGATAGATTTAAGCAAATTCACGCCCAATCCATAAATAAACCATCAACGTCTGTAAGTAAAACAATTTCGTCAAAACGGGGCAATTGTTATCCGCTGACTGCGAAAATATTTATTCCCTCGGGGCAAGAAAGTTCCCTCTAACTTTGCTAATGACTTCTTTCTGGGAACAACTTTCAGCAGTGCTTGAAAGGTTTTTGCTATCTGTTTAGACAATACAGTGCTTTATTGTCTCCAAATTTTCCGGTGTGCTGTACGCGATAAGGATTAGCGAAAATAACTGAATTTAAAAATTATTTTATGCATTATTATTATTATAACACAAAATGTTGAACAAAACGTGATCAAATTTAAGTCTATTTGATACATAAAAAGTATGTAAAAAGAAAATTACAAATCTGTTCAAACTTAGTCCTAAGCTCTCATTCCGTCAAGTTTGCAATTAGTATTAAAATAAAATTTACACTTCAGTAACATTCAACAGTCTATTTTATAGTTTATTAATTATTTACAAAATATTGATGAAATTAGAGTGCTTACACCATTTCAAAACAATAACATTATGTAATATCGAATTTAAACCCAAACTACGACTACGACGAAATCTTGGTTAATTCCTCTACCAATACTTACATTAAAACACATAACAACAATACCACCGCAAATTAGTTCAATCCATCAAGTTAACCTAAGCCAACTCACATGAAAATTTCCTTAACTCCTGAACACTTCCTAACTTATATCGAAAGTTTATTATAGGGAGACGCAGCCCGTATATCACCGGAGTTGGCGGCATTGTGAACAAGGATTATCGAGGCACAAAGAGACACAAAAGCCAGTTTATCAAAGCACCTCTGACTGATCTACGTCACAAGTTCTCTTGGAGAGCTTCGCCAACTTGGCCTATTGCCGGCCCGTATCGTCACGATATCACAACTATATTTTACAAAACTTCCAAACAACTTTCAACCAACTCTAATGATAATAGCACTAACTTCGTCTTATCTTTTTTCATTGTAGCAATTTGTTAAAGCACTTCATTTTTATTCGCCAAAAAGTCCCAATTTACTTTCCTGTTCGCTATCAGAGTAATGCCGCTCGTTCAAAGCGTATATTCGTAAAAGCTTTCATATAATCATGTCTAAATTAACTCTTTTTATGCCCGTCGTAAGGTTCACACCGTCCTTGAACCCCCATAGCTCACATAAAGCAAATTAGATAAAGGGTCGGAAACAATTCTTCATGACTTTGCAAGGCCTTTACGCGTTCTGATTTATAATAAAACGACTATTACCTTTGTTCACAGGTCCGTACATTCCTACAATACTACAAATTAAATTACGATCATTCCTGTTCCACTCAATGAAATTGCCGATAGGTTAATAACTAACTGCGCCAAACTCCTCAAGCGATATGGATTTGTCTATGGCGTGAACATCGAACCTGACGATTGCCTTCATTGAGCCTTTGAAACAGGATTTTGACTTGAAGGTTAATTTCATTTGTGCCAATCTCAATCAGGGTTAATATCGGTAACTTTAATATTAGGAATGTTATAAATGTAGTTTGGAGTAAGCGCGGTTGGTTTTAATTGGTTTGCAAGTTTGATAATAAAATTAAAATTGTGTTGCATAATTGAGATGCAGAGGGTACGACGGCGAGGCGAGAGGCGACGAAATCGCCTGGTGAATACTTCAAAGAGTGCTTAATTAGCGTTTCAAGAAGAAGTTAATGAGCTGAGTCGACAGGACGAACAGACTCGGCGCATCCCTATTCCGAATTAAGATATTCAATTATATTTTAATTTGAGTTTTAGAGAGAACTTTATTTTGAGAATTTTTATGTTGATTATAAGGAGATTGTGTCGGAAGTTTTGTTTGATGTGACATTTCACATATTGTATACTTCGTAAATGCGTACTGAAAACTAATTTTCCATTTAATTTTGAAACAACTTCAAAGTTTAGTAAATTGGTTTTCGCAATCTGTCAATAATCGACATTCAGCAAATGAACAATAATCCCATCATAGATTGTTATGACATTATTGATTCATTTCTAAAGTAGAATCGATACATTGAAATCAAAGTTCTAGTGCCTAATAACGAGTTATCAGAAAAACGAATAAAGTCTGGACTTTATTCGTTTTTTTGCGGGTATATTCTATTTTCCAGGATAAAAATATATTCATATCATTCATATCATTAGCAACACTGCCTTCCCCATTACATAAAACGCCAATTTAGGCGGGCGCTGATCATAGCGCATATTGGTAATCGCAGAAGATTTTGACATATCGAGGAGAATGCTGCCCATTCCCTAGATATTCCCATAACTGGTTCTAATGGCATCCACGGGAAAAGATGAATTGGTAATCAAACTGGTAAACAATCTTCAGAAGGGAAAATTAAAATAAAATAAAAAATTTGACCACAGAAAATAATTTATTTAAATAACACTGCCCGTGTTTATTGCTCCAGCTTATTAAATCTTACCTATTTTAGTTGCGAAAATTATTACGTGGGTAACAACTGAATTTTATTTGATAACATAAAATGAGATTTACGGAGTAGTAAAATGTTGATGAGCGTCCAACCCAATTTTGGAAGAGTACTAAAGTGATAATTATAATAATACATCTGAGAGGTTTTATTTATATAAACATCTGTGAAAATAAAGCGTAATTTTCTGGCTTAAATAAATTTTTAGGTTCGCAGAGCCCATGAAATAAGATTGATAGTTGGTAATTATACCTCCCCATTTCTGTTCTTAATTTTCTAAGCAATTTTCAGAGCTATTCAACTTTATTTTTAAACACGTAAGTTATTAGACCAATATAATTATTACCTAGTGATACGGACCATCTCTCACAGACAGACAGTGTAGGCCATTTTCCGCCATGCAAGTACGGGTTGGTGGATGACCCATGTTCTTGAACTCGTGATTCTAGAACAGTTTTTTCACGATGTTTCCTTTCACCACTGTAAGAGCGAGGGCAAATTCTGCACATTAATTGAGAAGTCATTGTTGAGGTCCAGCGGAAGTTCCAACTGGGGACGTCGGCTTATAAGTCACATGAGCTACCGCTAAGCCACCATTCCCTCCCACAATTAAATACAGATAAATAATAGCAGATAAAAATGTATTTTTCTTCTAAACAATCTTTAACTTCATTAAAGTTTAGTTCATCATCATCATCACCAGCCTGAAGACGTCCACTAAAGTTTAGTTGGCTATTAGCCAACATAAGCCCACCAGTCATTCTCACTGATCACTGAACACATTTGCCAATGATGGCTCTAACTTGGTTCCAATCATGGTTTTATAAATTACATATTTTCTGATACAGTATATTAAATAGGCTTGGAAATAAATACTACCCGATAAACAGAAATTATGTATGAATACTGCTTTTCATTGCTTCTATTATACGAGCAGATAAAAAAACAATATAACCGCGATAGAAATAAATGGATAAATCTGTAAATGGATAAATCCGTAAATGAGTTAACCTTGCTAAAATTCGTTTTAGCTGTGAACATTTCTCGTGCTTACAAAATCACTCTCAAATCAAGAACACTACAACATACACGTTCTAGCAAAATGAAAGTACCTCTACAAACGTTACATAGTGCTGACCTCAGAACCGGCGACCTGTAACGATTTCGTGTTCAAGTCTGCTTCACTCCCTATTCCGTATCGAACATCGGATGTTCCTGTTTTGTAATTGTTTGTCTGATATCGTTTTAATTGTCGTAATATAACCAAATGTTTTAGTTAGCACTTATCTCGATGGTGTTACAAACCATAAACTTGATATAGGATCAGATGGTATTGTGTTGTGATTAATTGACTTTTGACATCGGACGGCAATTTTAAAAATATGGGATCCATTTGGTGGTACCATTCGCAGTTTTAAACCAAAGTGACCTAATACATATTATTTTGTATTATTCCGAAATCTGATATAATAGTAATAGGGGCATGCGCAATCAGGAGACGTGGAATTAAGCGCGTTGACCCTTGCATCGGCCACCGCGTATCTCAAACGTCGCTTCTATCCCTTACTCCATATTTGTAGGAGTATCCTACACTGGTGCTGCGACACAAAGTCCGAAACATCAAAGTGCGGCAACACTGAGTTGCGAATCCCTGCGGTTCGAAATCACGCTAGCTTGTCACAAGCTAGTACGACAAAAGTTCGCCGTCACTCTAGTTCGACATCACGCAAATTCGACATCATCACTACGCGTTTTGCCAAAAATTATTGTTATTACGATAGTACCTATCTAATGTATTCGCGTCCAAAATATAAAAGCATTGGCAATAATATTTACTTCAAATGAAGAATGGTATGCTAAAATAATATCAGATTTATTATATGTAATGGTCATTACCAGCAAACCTCCATTTAATGTCCCAATTTTTAAGTTCGTGGAATTTTATATATAAGCAGGTTGTCAGCTTCTTTTTGTGATAACATGCAGAGGGCACATATTTTACATAATACATACTTGGGGAAATTCGTCTAAACCAAACGTCCGCAGAGGCGTTTTACGCGTCAACGTTTTACGTAGAGGTCTATCTACGGTTCAGCGATCAAATAAGAGCCGGTATTGGTTTATATCATATATTCTATGACATTTGTACTGGAAATTTACCTGTCAGGGTCGAGACACTCGTCGGTTTTTTTAGGGTTCCATACCCAAAGAGTAAAACGGTCTCTAATACTAAACTCGGCTGTCTGTCTGTCTGTCCGTCTGTCACCAGGCTGTATCTCATTAACCGTGATAATTAGGCAGATGTAATTTCACAGATGATGTATTTCTGTTGCCGCTATAACAACAAATACTAAAAACAGACTAAAATAAATATATTTAAGGGCCTCCCATACAACAAACGTGATTTTTTGCTCGTTATCGTAGGTACGGAACCCTTCGTGCGTGAGTCGACTAGTCGGTTTTATATGATAAGTATGAGTTTACAAATCATCCATATAAATTATTTTCCATTTTTCCTAAGGAACTCTTTATTTTCCGGGATAGTGATCCTCGTCATATAAGCCATCTGTAAGACAATTTCATTTAAATCAGTTTGGTATGACATCCATAAAAACTGAGAAAATGTATTACATTTTTGAGTTAAGTAATTAACTATTTTAACATCGGCTAGGTTGCATAACCATACGATTGCAAAAGTGGGTCATTTTGAGTAGCTACCACCGGAACATAATTACTGGCGTTGCAATACGTAATTAATTTACCGGAGTGAAAACCCCCGCGCATTACAAACAAATATTGAGTGTTGCTACCCTCATGCAAAAATGCCAACGTTATTTAACAACTATAATGTTTCGTTATATAAACATCTGAACTAATTATTTTTGATACCAAAATAGCTGATAATAAAAGTAAAGTTTTGGATTAATTAAGGTCCGAATTGTAAACGTGAAATTATTCTGGTAAAACTGAACGGAACTTTCAGAAAAGTTTTGAATCGGGTTAATTAAAACATAGTGGCGCTATTTTAACAACACTACGTAAATTCACAGGTTTCCACACTGGTGATGATTTATATAGCAAATGATAGTGGAACGTAGGATTAACTAATTTGTATAGTGAAGCTTTTACCATCAAGTAGCGATGTCACGTCAGTTATCTACATAAAATAACCGGTAAAGTGCGAGTCGGCCTCGTGTATGAAGGGTTCCGTACCATTAATTATAAAAACGAGCAAAAAAATATAAATATTTATTTTATTCTGTTTCTTAGTACTTGTCATAGCGGCAACAGAAATACATAATTTGTAAAATTTGTAAGGTTTATGAGATACAGACTGGTGACAACGGACAGACAGATAGACAGACAGACAGATAGATGGACGGACAGCATTAGGGTACCAAATCCCTAAAAAGAAACATCTGCAACAAAAAACTCTCACTAGCATTACTAACTACAAACTACATCCAGTCCACCGGAATTTTTTGTTCCTTCGTATTGTTTTAACAAGTTCTGTTTTCTGTAATGTAACAAAAGCTAGACCAGAAACTAGTGAACACTTTGCTCTTCAAGAATACCGTCTTTACAGAGATAGATATATTAGAGACAGAAAGAGAGAGGAAGAGAGAGAGGGCGAGAGAGGCTGCCATTACAAATTCACAAATTTATATTGGGGCTTTCAGGCTAACATTAATCTTGATTTTTTTTTTTCTTGGAAACTGGGTTTTCTGCAATATCACCCTTTAACATTTTGGGAAATGACCAATTTCTTTTTTAAACAAACATTGACAACGTATTTATAGATACATACATAAATAGGGCACTTGGCGACTCACACCGCGGTGCGAACCACTTGTCGTGTGAAACGCCCCATTACCCAAAACAGCATTCTCAAAATTAAAGCTAATTAAAAGTAAGGCTGGTGACTACGACATCTAAAGCTATACACATGGATGAAATAAAAAAAAGAAGGACGGAGTTTTGATTGACATTGAACTGAAGCGGACATATTACATATATGTATCAGATGAAAGTAGGGCCCGGCTGCATATGATGTGAGTGTGTGCGTATTCCGCTCGTACGTACGAAGTGTTCCGGCTTCCTAAGGGTGTTTCAGTTTCGGATCAGACGGGATTCCCTCCTTCTTTTTTTAATAGCTCCATGGCTATACAATAATGCATAATGTAGGCATGCCACCTCACTAATTACATTCAAATATAGGACTTAGTAACTGACACGTACATACTAAGTACTAAATTAATTAACTCTTTGAGGCGTGGTTGAGACTTAACAATAAATATGGGCGTGAACAGGGTAAGAAAGGCGAAAGCTTTGGCAGTGTCTGAAACCTTGTAACAGATCCTTTAAAAGCTTGTATCGCTGTAAATATGAATTAACCATTATGTACAATCACTATAACCTCGGTTTCATTCGCTGTGATGAATTTCCTGGTAAGAAAGTAGTAATGATCTATTAAGGGCCATACGGGAAAAATATTATGCCAACGTGCTTATCGGCTACTAAAAAGAAAAACGAACAACAAACACACTCTTTCTATTATGGTAACGAGAGGAGTCATGTTGTGGTTACAGAAAATAAATAAAAACAACACAAACTTAATTTCCCCCCCAAAAAAAGTCCAAAATACAAGTATTTGAATGCATTCATACTTTTATACACTGTCATCAGTTAAAATACCTATTTGAAAAGAAATCGAATATTAAATTTTTGAAAATATTTATGATTTTTTTAATATCTTTAATTTAATTTGTAAAGGAAAAATTAGAATCACGAGCGGGGATTGAATCCGCATCCATACATTTTGTGTTGATGTAACTTGACCATGCTGGTTGGGATGATTCTTAAGAATCACTCAATAGATGGCGCTACCAACCCCGTAAATTGGTTGTAAAGGTGAAGGAAAAATTCGGACATGAGACCACTTGTCACGGTAGCTTAAGTAAAGCATATCCTGGCTTGAGGGATGGATGGATGTGGGTTCAATCCCCGCTCGTGATTCTAACTTTTCCTTTACAAATTAATCTGTTTAAAATTTTTGGTTCATATTTTGAGACAAATTTGTAACAGAAAAGCCGAGATCTTAGAAGCAGATTATAATCACGCTCTTTGACTCCGATTTACGGATAAAACCAGCTTAAATTTGGATACTAGATCAACCCAAATACCTCAGTAAAGTGTGTTTGAAAACGGCCCCGTTCACGGGAACACGATTGATTGCTTGGACGTCTGAGCCTTTGAAATGGAACCTAAATGGCTTACGACAACAATCATTGTTTAGCGTTTCAGTTTGAAATGATTAACTAAAGTACAAAGGACAAGACAAATGTGACGCAATCCGGTTCCAAGTTCTTGACTGTGAGATATCTAGGACGTAATAATCCTTAACTAACACTTTCGTGAGTAATTACGGAATACATCTAACTGATAGAAAGTATAACTCTTCTATAAAAGATAATGCGGGCTTTTATCTAGGCCAAGGTAGTCTACTTTATTAGAATATATCCAGCCCTTCGGGAAGTACCTAGGTATATTCTGTAGCGCTATGAATATCTTAATTTTCAATGAAACTGACACATCTATCCATCGTCTATCATTACCTCTTCATTTAGAGCGTTGGCCCTAAAGGCCGTTGCCTTACTCATCACCTCCAAGCTCGTTTAAATCCAGCTTGCAAGGGCTCTCCACGATATTTCCCTGTGAGTTCGGAAATTAGGAGATCCGCAGGAGAACTAAGGTGACCGATATAGCTCTTAGAATGATCAAGTTGAAATGATATCCCACCACTACTGGGGAAGGTGGGATGGACTAGATGAACCGACGATCTGGGACAGTACCTCTTCGCGTGATTCAAAACCAAGCCTATATTGGATCGTTTTGTTTTTTTGTATGAAGATTTTGACAAGCGCTCCAATATAGGCTCTGTTTAGAATCGCGTAAAAAGCTCACAGTACGGCTCCTGTTCAAAACTGTAAGGAGACGTTAGATGTAGGAAGCGAGCAGCCGTTTCATGACCAAAATTACACATTTTGTCGTAAAAAAAAAACAAAAATTATTTTTTATATTTCTTTCTTCTATTTTATTTTTATGTTTAGTTTTTGTTTCAGCTACGTTACTTTCGCATTTCTATCGACTGTTTTATTATAGTATGGCAAAACTTTAAAATTCTAAGTGAACATTGTTTCAAGATTTCGATTTCAGATAGGACACTTACCACCGTTTTCTAAAACATTTCTACTAAAATCCTTCACTTGACTTCTACTTAACCTTGAGGGAAACTGAAAATACGTCACAACGTACCTTGAGTTGACAGTTGCTTCGCTTCTCTCGTTTTAGAAAAATTGACGCAGAAATGTCAAGTTGATTATTTATTGTCAACTAAAAATACCAAAACACAAAAATGAGGTTAATTCGAGGTTGAGTCGAGTAGAGTAATCTTGGGGTAACGTCTTAGAATAAGAAGGTTAGAACAAGTTGGTACTGTTAAAGTGAATTTTAAATAAAATAAAATATACTGGTTCAAGAAAGTTTTAAAGTGTTTTGTTTGAAACAATCTGCCACTAAAACTAAGTTCTTGATTAGTTAAAATAACTTGTAATAGGTATGTACATATTTAGTGGTCTGTATTTTAAACTTAGTAATAAAATATTAATGTAGACGTTTGGTATGAAAAATGTTTTAAGGTACTAGAACAGATGAGTTTGACTTCCAGATTCTGACCCTACAGGTATTATAAACGGTTGGGGTTGTCTTCACTTGTACTTTAAAGTGGGCTGACTATGCTACTGAAACAGAAAAAACCACCTCGAAATGCACACAGCTAAGTATACTGTGATGGAAGTATTAAAACAATATAATATTTTATAATTGTTTTCTTTCTTTATAACGGGAAAAGTCCTAAATACAAAAGTTAAAACTTAAACAATGATAAATTCCACAAATTTTCAAATTGCCAATATTGTTTTGAACTATTATTTCTTGTAGTTACAGC
The DNA here is from genome assembly GCA_963580505.1 of Ennomos erosarius. Lineage (NCBI taxonomy): Eukaryota > Metazoa > Arthropoda > Insecta > Lepidoptera > Geometridae > Ennomos > Ennomos erosarius. The sequence goes on along the minus strand of OY756996.1, from coordinate 6,887,577 downwards.
ACTAAAACCGTAGCAAAAACGTAGCAAATTGAGTTTGTACTATGTGCCGTGCTACGATCGGTCTACGTCGAACTTCTGCAAGCTGCGGTAGCGAGTAAATGGTCTACGACATGGGGATATTGAATCGGCAACGACAATAAAATTAATAACTCTATCGCAGATGAACATTATATGAATGTCTATCATAACAATACATTATAATTTATGATACAAGTGTACTAAGATGATCATTGCACTTGAGGCAGTATCATTTAAAATCAATATACGCGCGTTTCATAAGACTTTTTTCAGCACACTTGCGAGGAAAAATCAGACTTGTATTGTTATTAACTTTTGTGAAAAATGGCGCGCAGCTTAGAATAAGTACCCAAATTCTTTTTACGTGCCGTACATAGTGAAGGTTACGGACACATGAAAAAAAATTACGCAAATTGAAGCAGACTTCGCTCGCTTCGTTCAGTCAATAATGCAATAAGGAAAAAACGTTGAATATTCTTCTGTTCTAGTAAAATAAGGTGAGATACGCGCCAGTCACTTGTAGGAACAGTGACGAGGACAGAATAATTGTTTGGCGCAGCGCCAGCGACATACGATCGCTATGGAAATCTGTCCGGGCTAGAGAAACTCTTTCTTCGATTGTCCTTACTTATTGGGCTTTAGCAGTATTAATTGTCGTTCTTTTAATACAATCACATAACAGACAATATGCCTTTATTACTCAAGCTAACTACTACAATAATAAAAACTAAACTAAACTAAAACTAACTACACTACACACTAACTAGCTATACTATACCTACTACAAAGAACATATGAACATCGCTATCTATTATACAGTCCATATGTTCATAACAGATAATAGGTACTTGCGGTAAAGTAGTGTTAGAAGACAATGAAATACCCTTTTGTAGATGTCGATGAAGATTTTTTTTATAATTATTTTAGCTCCACACATAGTGTATTTAGCCAGTGTCTCAAGTATTGTAATTTTTCATCATGTTAATAACTTAATACATGTTAATAGAATATTACACGAAAAGTCAAGTCTTAGTCATAGTCATAGTCCAGTCTAAGTCAGGTAGTCATATTCCAGTCTAAGTCATGCTCCAGTAAAGTGGTGGCAACTTTACTAGAAGCTTCTATGGAATTTTCGAAGCAACACAGAAAATCACGTTTATTTATTTTTGCGTCAGGGGTTATAAATAAAATGTAAACATCACAACAAAGTTTTAAGCAATTTGACACAGAATCGTATCCTCTTCACCGTCTTTGATTAGAGGCCATTCCAGTGGATTCAAGCAAAGGCGAGATCAAAAGGCCGAGAACGTTAGCATTTCAATAATAGAAATATCTGCATCGATGATACTTGAAGGGATCTCGACAAAAGACAAAGAAATTGTCTGGCTTCACGCCAGGCGTACTGCCAGAAAATCGTGACACAGTACACCCTGATATAGAAAGAAGATCTACTAACAACTTTTACAAAATCAGAAATCTGTTTAAGTAGTCATTTTAGTATAGGAGCCTCAGAAATAAACACATAACGTTTCATTTTAATATATTAGTAGAGATATATGAGCTAGGTTATACCTACCTAAAAAATTGTTCTTTACAGGAATATCCCACACAGAATTATCTTTATTTGCATCCGCCTCCATTGTTGGTGTCTCTTTAAATTAATACGATGCTAATGGTTCTTTTTGCAGCCTATTTAGATGCAAGCTGAATCAAAGGAAAAAGCTAGTATGATTAAACTGGTTTCTCTTATTGCAGTCATTACAGTAAACATTGTGTGAGCAATCCAAGCAGCTAAATGTCCTATAAAAAGTCTGTAGAAAGCAGTAAAAGCTGATACCTCGTTCAAACGTGCCATACTTACTACCGCAAATGTACTGTGCCGCTGGTCCAAAGCACTAACAGGTATGGAGATGGAGGAAGAAGCAAGCCGATCAAAGATTGCTTTTGTTTCAGAACGAGGACAATGCAAACTTTAGCTGTCCCGTACGTAGCAGCTTCCGAAATAAAAATGTAAATTTGTACATGGCGGTGCGAGCATCCGTGCTTTTAGAATTCTAGACGAGTAAGCGAACAATCAGGTAGGATCGAAATGGCATTCGGTTCTTTGAGTTGCTACAGTCATTTCTCATAATGCGGTTTGCGGCGAAACGGGGGCGTAGGTAACCTTTAACCTGATTCCTTTACCGATTTTCGCTTTTATACTAATAGGGATAACAACAGCTACATCTAGAATTACACAATCATATGTAGGTATGCTTTATAATGTACCAAAATCGTTATGAGAAAAAAAAAGTCCTCGCGACCTCTTGATCTTTTGTCTTGTAAAGTTTGTGTCAAAAAGATAATATTAAAATGTGTATCTAAGGAATATGCAATTTTTATAACAAAACTACATATGTTTTAATAATTTGCACAATGCTTGCGGGTTGAATAGGTATATACGTACATCAAATAAACAATCGTCTTTTTATTTATTTTAAATTTATATTGTATATATTATTAAATAGTGATACTTATATATTGCCTTTGAGTATTTTTATAAGCGTTGAGAATTCGGTTAGAAGACGGGCCCGATAGCTCAGTTGGTAGTATCCCTGCCTTCTGAACTGAGGGCTGTGGGTTCGATTCCTACCCGGGACAATCATTTGTGTGATGAACATAGATGTTTGTTCTGCGTCTGGGTGTTATATTGTATTCTATGTATGTATTTACAAACAAAAAAGTACATAAGTATTGTATCAGTTATCTGGTTCCCATAGTACAAGCTATGCTTAGTTTGGGGCTAGATGGCGATGTGTGAATTGTCCATACATATTATTATTATTATTATTATCTACAGATTTAGCTTTAGTATGGGATTAACAATGGTAATTCACTCACCCAAATCCTCTGCATCTTCACTCCACTCTCCCGTCCCCATCACGAAGACTGCTGTCACCACAAGCAGCACCACGTGACGAAGTGTCGACTTCATTATCCCATAGTTTTTGTCCCGCATTATTTCAACAACTTCTAACCATATTGAAGCTAACGGCCTTAACTACTTTGGCAGCATTTCATTTGTTTTTCACATTTGTTATTTTAGAAAAGAGTCAGACTAATGATCAAAGTTTATATTTATTGACATAGTTGATCTATATATATACAATTAAACTAATGGATTTGTTCACTCGCGTCCAATTTGGTCACTATTATATCGTGTCCAACTTATCCAACAATAAGTATTTTGTCATTTGAACAAATTATTTTAAATTACATTGTAATTAGAAATAGATTTAAAGCATTGGTTCGCCTCTCCGTTTTTAAATTAAGGCGCGTTTAATACTATCCAGCTATCCACTTTATAACCACAAACACTGACCCTGAGGAAAAAATATGCTCTGCTCATGCTTCAATAGAGATGAAGTTCGTGTCAAATTTTGAGTCGAACTTATAGGTGCCGAGCGCATACACTAATATACGTCACAATGCCGTATTTGTGTTATCTTCACAAGCAAATAATAGAGGTTTTATTCTAAAACGGGACGCGCTTTAATTATAATTATGAAAAGCTGCCAGATATACCTAGTTAGAGCAAGGCACCTCTATCTCGGCGCGAGCGTAATTATTGGCCTACTCTGTATCAATTTCAATACGATTTGTGTTTTGTTTTTTATTGATATAAGTATCTATTATTAGGTTGTTGTACATTCGCCACAAAGTAAATTCGTCACATTTTGTTACACTCCATTATATTGATAGTAAATTCGTCACATTATTAATAATTATTATAGTTTCATGATAGATGTTTGTTCTGCGTCTGGGTGTTACATTGTATTCTATGTATGTATTTACAAATAAAAACGTATATAAGTATTGTATCAGTTATCTGGTTCCCATAGTACAAGCTATGCTTAGTTTAGGGCTAGATGGCGCTGTGTGAAATGTCCACGCATATTTATTTATTTATTTTATTTTAGAGTTGAATTTACAAAACCATCGTGCTTAGTTACACCTTATGGGTTCAATTTACCAGTTGTCAACTTGCTGTGGTTAACCGAGACAGACAAGTTCCTCTACCACAAGCCGCAGACTGCAGAAAGGTATTGCACTATCTCGATTGAAAAACAAAACGAATTTGGAGCGGATGGATTGTGGTTCTAAAGTGGTTCGTCTGAGCCTAAGAATAGTGCGGTGCGATGTCACGCACGGCTGGCTTCGGGACGCGGTTAAATATCCCAATGAATTATTCAGTACTCTTTTAGCGGCGATGCGAGCTCGGAACTTCCTGCAACAAAGTACACACTTACTCATTTTATGTCCAACATCTACTTACGTATATTTAGACAAGTTCTCGTACAGGTAAAAGCTATTTACATGGAGTAGGTGTCAAAGCATGCCGTGGTGCACTTTTAGTGTGAATTCTCCGTGTTTATTACTTTACATGCTCAATTACTGTTGCTAACATCTTTTTTGAAGTAATTACTGCCCAACACATGCCAGCATCTACTTTAATTGCTTTTAGTGTTTTATTTTATTACCGTTATTACGTTAGTTTATTCAATTTGTTTCGCAAGACTAGAAAATAATATAGAAGACGTAAAACAGGCATCAACATGAGCGAACCGTTAACAAGTTAATTAATAGTTCTAAGGGAGGTTTCTTTGAGTTTTAACAATGTATTCATTTTCTAAGAGCTTGATTTGTTTAGTACGCTTTACGTAGGCACTTGTTTTTCTACTTTCTCTCTCTCTCTTACTCACTCACTACCTATCTATCTAAATAAATTAAGATGTACTAGTATTTATATTTGAATGTGGATGTGAGATTGTATGTACTTATTAAATATAAATTTTAAAGCCATGTCGTGATAGCAACTACGAGTATTAAAACGTTTATACTAATTACGCGCGTTAGTGAACAAATGAGAATATTAGGCAGGTGTTACACCGGGGGATCATAAGGGATTATTATATCGATATGCGGCAATACCTGATCAGAATTTAACCGATTATAATGTATCAATAACAATTAAGCAGCTAGTTTGTCATTCAATTATACACGATATTTTCACTGCACTCTAGAGGCTTTGCTTATTTTAATTGTTTACTGTTGGTAATTAATTACAAATGAAGAAAGATGAATAGCAAACAACAATATTTAATTCTAAAAGCCAACTCCATTTCAGGCTATTGGGAGAGTAAATTAAACACTTTGTGCTACTCTAAGTTATCTACATAGAGTGGTGACCGCAAGTATCTTAAAATCTACACTACTATATTATTTCAGGAAGGGTGTAAACCCTCTTTCTTCTTCCAATACAAATGACTTGGGCGACCTTCTTTATTCCGAAGTCGATTAAAAGTGTGTTTCGGAAACTTTCTCACTTACGTAAACAGTCACGTGGGACAAAACCATACCTACACCTATCTCACTATCGAAGATAAGAAGTTACTCAACTCTTAGAGCTTCGTGAGCAAACTTCGCAAACTATAACGTAATTGACCTTTTCCAGGCGCTACTTTTCCAGAAGCTTATTTCAGATATTATGCAAAGGAAAGCATACTTCGTAAAATGAAGAAAATCGAAAGTGCAGCCATTCTAGTGCCATCGTTACTTTTTTACAATTTCGCTACAATCCGCCGCTTATGAGAAAGCGCTGTTTATTTAAAAAAGTCTCGAAGAAAAATTGAACAAAAGCTTTCAAGGAGCAAATACTTCATCAAAGGAGGCTAAACGACCCGTAGAGTGCCGAAGCGCTAATACAGTTTAAGAGACAACGGAGGCACCCATTTCCGAGCTGAAGAAGGCGCTTCCTGCATGTTAGTGTTCAGCAGAAAGACAGATCTTTACTTGACAGAGTGCATTCAGTATTTAAATGCCCGAATTTAGATATTTTGACACACATTTCCAGATTACAATAAGTAAGTACAGGTACATTTTTTAGAACTCGAGCAATGTAAGATTTTGAATGGATTTGGATGATCCAATAATTTTTAATCAAAAGTTTTAGTTTTTAGAGTTAGAGAAAGTGTGAGGTTAAGCTTTTAGTAATAAGGCTGCCTCTTTTAATACCTTCCATATGTATAAGCCTTATATAACTTAATTAATTTTGTGATAAATACACAGCAAAGAGTTATTGTGTTGAAAGACTGTATAAAAAAAAACGCGAGTCAAGCTGCCTCTAGTCTATGTCGCGGTGCGAACCACTCGTGGTGTGAAACGCCCCATTACCCGAAAAAAAAGGCAATGGTGGTTACGGTAGGCATTTGGAATTGAATTTCAAAAGTTTTACACTCCTCATTAAAGATACCTTTTACTTGACTAAAAATGGAAATAGGTAAAACTTGTTATTTATAATAGAAATATCATTCAAGGTTAAAGCTACTTATAGCTATCTATTTTTCCTGATATTTTGCCTTTGCCTAAACATCTCCATACAAGTATTTGTAAACTAAACGCGAAGTTGTTCTGGATTTACACGGCTTCCGTTCCAGAAACCTGTTTTCTTTTATTCCGTTTTTTCCGAGCTTTGATTACAGACGAGGATTTGTCGGGAAATTGTTAGATGTTCAGAGGAAATTGCCTTAAAGCCTTGTTGACAAGCATTTACACCGTTTATAAGTTTATCTTCCACGTTGACCTTTCGTGGGTAAATAACGAAGTTACGGGTTTTCAAAATGTTCATGTAGAAATAACGAGCAATATATTCATTTTTGGAATTGTATCGGTGTTTGTTCTTACAGAGATTGCTTACCCTTATATCTTGCATGATGTTTGTTGGATTTTTGTGGGTGTAGAGATATCTGTGTAGCGGGGTTTAGCCTACGATCATTAATAAAATATTGGGATCATTATAGGTTTGAATTTCCCCTTACAAACATTTCCATTTTCATTATTCTCTGGTCAATGAATACACAAGTGCTTTTGTTTGTAGTAACATAAGTGTCGTTGAGTGTATATACCATTTTATCTATGAGAATGTATACATACAGTATAGTATATTTATATAGTAGAGTATTTGAGTGGTAGTTGTATTTGCTTAAGAAGTAACTTGAGAGTTGAGTCATAATTGTATTTTCACGCCTTATTTTTCACTAATTTTGACACAAAACACCTAAAAATCTTTCATCAATTGAGTATTATTCATTTGTATTGTAACGCCACCTATAGTATCATCATCATCATGAATATTTAGAAAATAAATGGAAGTATAACAACATAAAAATCACTAATTATATTTCCTACTCTACAAAGTACCTATTTTATGATTTTTATTCGCTGCTATTAAATTTTACTGTCAAAAAAACATTTTTACGTTTCAGCATAAAAACAAGTAGAGCTCCAATCATAAATTACTAACTATACTTTACATTATAACACAGAAAACATTCTAAAGTAAACTCTAAGTCATGCATATTAATAGGAAATGTTTATGCAAAAGTTTATTGAAAGACTAAGCAAGCTTTATAAAATAACATCACATGGCTATTCGTTTGTTAACCTAAGTAACGGGTTATTTTCGTAGTTTTTAGGTAAAGCTAACCGTTTTACTAAGGCTCCGCTGTTCGTCTGTCAGTTTATCTGTCTATCCGTTTGTCACCAGGCTGCATCTCATGAACCATGATAGTTAGACAGTTGAAATTTTCACAGATGATGTATTTCTGTGGCCACTATATACAACAAAAATAAACATAAAAATAAAAATATACTAAAAAAACAATAAAACAAATATTTAAGGGGGCTCCAATACAACAAACGTGATTTTTTTCCTAAGGATCCCCTCGTGCGTTAGTTCAACCCGTACTTGGCCGGTTATGTTACCTTGTCTTTCTCCGTAGTGCTACCACCTGCCACCACGTGGGGACATACGTGGGGGCAGACGGTAGTCACTTATGGTATGAATCACTAAAACAATAGAAAAAAGCTTAGTAAGTATAGTGTACCTACCTGCTGGAGACTAAACTTAGTATGTCGGCTTTGCTACTATTGTAACCTTTAAACGCGCTTTTATTACTAGTCACACGAGGATTTTGCCTTGAGGCTTAGTCAGACTGCTCTGTACACTTCATGGTAATAAGCGTATACACAATAGCAACACGAATTTAGAAAACCAAATAATTAAACTAAAAGCTGTTTCAGAAACTTAAATGTGCATACATTGCAATTAAGTAATGTGCATAATTAAATGAGCGTGAAGGTTCGTTTTGCAAGAGGAGTGCGAAATGTTTTTTTTTTTTTACTAGCTCTAGAATTGAAGTTGTAATTGTACAATTAAAATTTTTAGGGTTCAGAGGGATATGTCAGAGTTAAGAGTATTTTAATGTGCAAAGTGTCTTTATTTTTTGAACATGGGGATTCCCAACTCATGTCAACATCATCAATCACCAATAAATAAATAAATATGTCTTGACATTTCACACAGCGCCATCTAGCCCCAAACTAACCATAGCTTGTACTATGGGTCCCAGGTAACTGATACAATACTTAGATACTTTTATGTTCTTAAATACATACATAGACTACAATATAAAACCCAGACACAGAACAAACATCAAACAAAATGGTTCACGACAGCCGATGATCATGATCAACCGGCAACCAACGAGCGAATAAAATATTGAATTTGAAAAACGTATGAAATATGTATGTATGTGTTTAAATTTCAAAGCTTTCATATCTTTCCTAACACGAGATTGATGATTCAACGTTCAAATCTCGGGGTGAACGCCAGCCTAATGTAGCGTCTACAACAACAGTACACCCTAAATTCAAACATAAAAGTGTCTTTATTTTGTTATAGATATTTAATACTTCTATACGAATTGAAAGTCTGTAAGCTTCTTGGAATGTCTGTCTATATATCTGTTTATTAGTTAGGCCAAAATTTAGTGTGTAGCTTAGAGGCCCAGGAAATACATAGGAAATGTAAACCTACCGGTGAAAGTGCAGAGTGCAATTAGGTTATAATCATTATGATTTGAAAACCTTCACAATTTTTCATGATAAACAAAATACACTCGACTTCAATCGAATTTTTTGATGTTACACGTGTGTAAACAAGGAAAACCTTTTCATCTACATAATCATGCAGAATTTCAATAGACCTTTCTACGATATACATAAGCAAAAACGCGAAACGTAATGTTAATAATTATACCTACCACAAAACAGCTGATAGCTGTCAAATGCATAGTCCATTGTTTACTACAAACAATACCGTCAAAACCAGTATCAGTAAGTACAAACTTATGTAATTATACTACCACTTTGTTACACTTTGAAAAGGGCACTATAGAAGCTATGAAGTTTGACAGCTGAGAATATCGATATGGGGTAATCGTTTGAGGTTATCACGAGTGAAAGTTTTGATTACGTGGAGCATGCGTTTGAATCATCGATCGCGCGTGACCGCATGTGCCCAGGGCCGCGGTTGGCGGAGTACTGAGACTACTGAGGCCTGAGTGAGCCACCCACCTTCAGCTCCGGCTGGGCGGCTCGGCGTAAATCGGCCTGGCTCGTCAGGTGAGGCGAAGCTAGAAATCTGTGGATGTGCTTTTCTTTACGTCGGAAAATTCTGATTCCATTATTAATAAACCATTCAATGTAACAAATATATTTTTTCTTATTAGCTTGTTTTAGGAAACGAAGACTAAGAACAGTTTTTTAAGGTACACAATAAGTAACCTAGTGTAGAATATGGCTAGTTGTTCGAGAACACTGTAACTGCGAGCTTATTCGTTACTTAGTATTAGTCATAAGTGTCCTGCCTACCTTGTTGGCGGTCATTTGTGGGGGCAGACGGTAATAATAACCCACTTTTTAAAGTGTTGATAATAATTTATTCCACGCCAAAGAGTACGACTACTTGATTAAGAAAACACATTGTTTAAATTTGTACTCATAATATGGTATACAGTACCAACAACAAGCAGTAAATAAACCAGTTAACATACAGTTACGTTGAATAGATGTAAGTAATATTAAAGTTCTATTTCCGTATATCATGGGCTTTTTATCTTTCAATATTGTTCTAAAACAAATATAGATTTCAACAGCTTTTCCTTATCACGTAAATATTTCGTAGTCCTCTGTTTTATTCGAAGTATTTCGTAGACAGAAAGATTTGTAGATCGCAACATGATATAAAGATAAGCAGCTTTATTACCTATTTCAACAGATTATTTAATTGTAAAGGAAATAATTTAATCACGAGCGGGAACCCGCATCTATCCGTCCCGAGACTTTTCTTATGCTGCCGTGACAGTCATAGGTTTTTCTTTACCTGCAATCTATACTTATTATTATATTTCAATTTGATTTCAATTATTTTTTTATCTTTTCTTTTAGAACTATTTAACCTAAAAGGCTATTGATTTATTAGGTACCTTACCTTACAAATTTGTGCTTGATTAAAATTATGCATCAAGTAAGAGCAATAATGAGACAGATTCTTATTTTTCAAACTTCAAACTTTTTCTAGTTTATATAACGTGTAAGTTTTCATTCGCCTGTTGACCCCTGTTTTTATTGATATGCATAATATTATGTAGGTACTTACTTTATAATCAATTAAGTTGGCTTCGGAGCTCGGTTTTGTACCGGTTTTCTTAACAAAAATACAGCTTACACTACAAGAACACACGGCTCTATATCCACATGCATACGAGTAAAAACATTAGCAAAAGCTTTGCAAAAACTAACATCCAGCGCTTGGCCGTACTTTTCACATCGTTATGCCCCAAGGCTTCATTAGGAGGTCGATGTTCGCACTAGGTACGTATTAATTACGGAGTCGAATTAGCGCACTAACCGTACGACTCACGCCGAACCTTGTCAGATCGCTTTGAGATCGTAATTACACACGAGGAGTGATTTTTGTTTAACTCCCGTGAGCTTACAAAAGATGAGTTAACTAGTTCGTCAATTCCGTTTGAGAAGTCGAACTGAGAAGCGATACAATGTCACATTCTGCAAAACATATCCGCTACGCTTATTCTTATCATAACTGCTGGCCAAATAGCGTTTAAATGTCACTAACAAAAAAAAAGAAGGTGAATAACATCATAAAATATGTCACTCGAAGCCCTATGATAGGGTCATAGCTGTTATAGGCTCTTGGATAGGGGGAATAAGTTGTACCAACCTTTTTCTCGTATATTTCGCTTTTGAGAAAAAAGTAAGAGGCCAAGCGTATCGCAAAAATTGTTTTTATTTTTGTTTTTCAATGTTTAATAACTAAACTATTCCTAAACTTTCGGTAAATGGCCGTGCTCTGTATATATGAGAATCCCCCATTTAGCTATGCAGTGCCGCGCGCTGCACAGTTTATTGCATAAACATTAGGCGGCATTGCATTGATTTCCTTACCCTGGAACGTTATAAAAATGTGCGACACTTTAGTTCTGGCTTTCAGCTTAGCAGAATAACGGTCAAGCTAGAACTTTCACTAAGTAAATGCTTAGGAGCATGCATAAATATAAGAAAGAATGTCTAAACTCGAAATGTGTTTCCAAAATAAAATCGTAACTTTATAACTCATTAATTTTTTGCTCCTTGTGAGTATTATACAGGGTTACAGGAAAAATCGTGCTAGATCCGTTAAGAGCGTGGAGTACCCATCACTTCTGACTTATTTCACTATGAAACACCCTAGGCTAAACTTTACCCTTTTCGAGATATTCAATTTTTAATTTTTTCATTGAAATATTTTGTGTCTTCTTATTATTATTATTATTGCATTTTTACATGTGTAATAAGATGCTTTAGGACTTCAATCATTAAAATAGTACATAAGTTAATTGAATAGACCGTAGTAGACAAGTGAAAGTTAAGATATAAAAAAAATATTAGAAACTGTATTGTTTTCTAAGGGATATCTACAAAAATATTATTAGTTTAGCCTAGGGTGTTTCATAGTGAAATAAGTCAGAAATCATGGGTACTCCACGCTCTTAACGGATCTAGCACAATTTTTCCTGTAACCCTGTATAATATGTAGATAATTATACAAGATGATTATGCAAACCTGTCACGTATATATAAGTAAATCCTAATTGTCCCACTGCAGCTATGCAGAGCCACAAGGCTGATTCAATTGCGGTCAATCAGGGCAATCATTAGATACTTAATTATGCATCTCCTTAATAGTTGGTAAGTGATTTCCGATCCGAGGCCTGAGTTCAGCAGGAGGCGACTTTCAGCTGAAGAAAGAAAATCGGATCATTGACTCTGTTATGTTTAAAATTGTTTACATAATGTTTTACTATTTATTATATTAGGTATCATAGCAAAAATATTAAATGACAAGTAAGAATATGTATACGTATTATTAGTTGAAACTCGAAATATAACTATGAATTAAGACTGAGCTCAACTACAATTTAGAGTTAATTTTAGTGCAAATCCACCGATATACAGGTAGATAAATTAAGTTAATAGACACCGCAGAATACCTGTGCTGCCGACCCCGATGACCTGCTATTTATTGATGGCCTGAAACGTTATGAGGGATTCGTGCCAGAGCTAATCTACTTCCCCCACCTCACTTCCGATGTCGATAGCCGAAATATCCACTGGAAATTTGCTTGGAATATATTGCGAAATGACTGGACCGTTTTTGTTGCTCTACAAGCTATTTTGAGTTAAATTTTACGCTCGGAAAACCGCGTTTTTTGTACACTGCCTTTATATTTTCGCTCTATAAAAAATAAGTACTTATTTCGTAAAAAATCAGTAGATACAGAAAGTATTCTATGGCCGGCACAATAACAATTCAATCCTGAAATTTTCAGTTCACTTAGGTGTAAACGTTTCTGTGCTTTAAATATTCTATTTTTTATTGTGCTAAACTTAACTAACGTAAGGTAATTTGAGCTGACTTTATTATAAGATGCATGGTTGTATTAGATCTATAAGTAAGCGGTTGATATTCGTTATAAATAAATTATTACCAAATTTTGGCTACTGCGGCTTTGAAGCGTGACTTTTGACTCAAAGTGACTAGATTATAGACTCTCACATAATTTGATGATTTTCAATAAATTATTATTCATGGGTACACAGAGGTACAAAATCAGTATAAGAGGAAACCTAACTAACTAAGACGAACCTCGTAATTCAATTCTTTAATATATTAGATATACAAATTAATTGAATAAAGATAGAAAAAAAAAGGTTTGCTTTACAGAGCTTTTTGATTTTGTTTTCAATAAAGAATATCACATACTGAACTAATTATTTAGTTTACCACCGGACTAAAATATTTATTCACAAGCAGCTCAACCACAATAGGCTCCGAAATCAAACGGATCATTAGGTACTAAGCAAAATTTTCATCACCATCATCAGCGTGAAGAAGTCCAAAGCTGAACATAGACCTCCCCCATAGAGTGCCACATAACACACTGAGTGGCTACTTGCCTCTTGCATTCAATGGCTCCCCAGTGTTTTGACGTCGTCGTTAGATTAGGAACAACTCTTCTATTTTTATACGACTAAATGTTGCGACATCATCATCAACAGCCTGAAGACGTCCACTGCTCCCCCAGAGAGCGCTAAATTGAGCGGCTGCTCGCCTCCTGCATTCATCGGTTCCCCGCGGTTTTCACCAGATCGCCGGTCCAACTAGTGAGGGGCTGGCATGCACTGCGTCTTTCGGTTCGTGGTCGCCACTCGAGAACCTTTCTTCCCCATCGAAACTATTGATAAAGTGAAGTCTAAAACACATTTCTGTTTAATTATAGATTTAACTACAGAATAGTTTAAAGCTGCCTAACTATAAATGGTGCAACCCTAAATACAAAAAAGCGTGTCCCTAAAGATACAGAAAGGAAATATTGAAACGAGGCCGCCACATTTGCATTAAAGCGGAAAAATGTTCATTTGGCTTACTTATATTACTTTCAGACTCGCTTCGATAAGTCCTGATGGTTTTGGTCCCATCAGGAAAACCTCAAAGCGTTTCCGATAATGGGCTTATATCATGGGCCGATGACATTTACCTCCTCGACTATAATGTTTATGCTATTGAATATGGTATTTGAATTTTTTTGTAAGCTTTAGTATTTTTTCTTTACTTCTATAAAAACAACAAACCCAATAATATAGAAATATAAGAAAGAAAAATTATTTATTCGCAACAAAAATAAATATATATAATTATGGCACATAAAAGGACACTGATTAATCTGCCACAAAGTGGCCCCAACCTAGCATGTAAATTATATCCTTCTTTTCAAATTGTAGCTAATTATAGGTATAAATAATACTTAAAGCATGAAATAGATAATATACCTTTTAAAATCATCATCAATCAATCAATATCATCACCAATACTAATAATAAAACTGAACTAGGCTAAATCTGTACATAGAATATTTTTGAAAATTTGCTTTAAAAAACTGCTTTACACGTCTAAGTCGATATAAAAACTAAACAATTTATTTGGAATTTTTTGTCTGTCTGTCTGGCTGTCTGTCCCTTTGAACACGCATCACGTTGGAAGTACTGAAAGGATTTTGCTGAAATTTGGTATGGTTGTAGCTGATAATGCAAAATAACATTTAGTATACTTTTTACTTTCTAATATAGCCAAGTGCGAGTTGCCCAAGCAATAAGGATGTAATTTTTATTCCCGATTGTTTGTTGGTAAGTATATTGTAACTATTATATTTATTTTTCAATTTTAATATCAATAAGAAAAAAAATGCAATAAAATTTATACTCACCAAGGGAAGATAGAAGAGAAAGAAAATAGTAACGTCCCATCCATTCATCCTTTTCCCCTATTTTTTTACCTTTCTCTTCTCTCTTACCCATAAACAGAGTTAAGACTTAAAACTAATTAACCCATGCAAATCCAGGGCGGGTCAGCTAGTATTTCATAAAAAAACTTAAATCTCATAAAACAAAATGTAAATCTAAGCTTTAATTATTAGTCATTACTTAAAGCATATTTATAAATTTATTTTAAGGTACAGTTTATTTAATATACTGCTACGTATATTTAAATATCAGGTTGCCTCTTAAGAACTCACGTAGCTTCGTAATTATCACTCCGTATAATGAAGTTACTAAATACCAAATTATTTAGATAAAATTCACATGTAATGTTGCCAAATAGTCTTCCAAAAACTCCCCAAATTAACATTAAATTTGTACAGCTAGAATAGGTTTATGTCGTGCAATTTTTTTATTGCATAAATGAATAATATTCCTCAATAAATGAACAGTCGTGAAAACATAAATTAAATATCTCAATAAATGACAAAGTTACAAGCATTTTAAAATCAGCGCTGAGGCTCAGCGCTGAGGCCTCGATTCACCCAACTTTTATTCGAAAATAGAACGGAAAGCTCTCCCCTAGCTCATGCCTTTTGCAGAAACGATGACGCTACTTCCGTTCTATTTTCAAATAAAAGTTGGTTGAATCGAGGCCTCAGCGCTGAGCCTCAGCGCTGAGGTCTCCTGAATCGCTATGCTGTTCTGCGAGATAGGGTCAGGCGAGATGCGCCCGGACACTTTAAATTATTTAATTATTTTACTATAACTACTCCGTGATTTATGCACCGATTTTACGGATTCCTTCAATTATTGCACTAATATAATTTAACCTACTTTATTAAAATAATATTGTTACCTTTAATAGCAGAACACAAGCCTATTAACTGGGGTTTATATACATACCTACCTACAAATAAGGAATAAATTGAAAAATACGGTTGCATGCTTATAATAATAAATAATAATAATAATATATAAATAAATATGTGTGGACATTTCACACAGCGCCATAGTTAAAACGAATTAGTTTTACAAGAAACAATAAAAAAGGAAAAAAAGAAAATTTCATTTTCAGACTTAGTTGCTAAATTAATAATTATAGTAATCCTATAGCTGAACCAATAACCAAACACAAAGAGTTAACTACTTCCCGTTACAATATAAGTAAATAGATTCCTCAAAAACTTGCCAATTTCATGAGGTAAATCTTAGTCAAGCAATACAGTATAAAGCAGCCAAATACAAAATGAGGTAAAATTCTACCAAGTCTGCACTAACGGCAAGCCGGGACAATTAGGCTAATCTTCAAAACTCCAGATTATACTAAGTAAAAAGGCTTTAAGATATTTTAATCCCCTTATTAGTCATGCCGCTGTTTCGCAACCCTATTGCTCTGGTTGTTTTCGCTGAATCCCAGTAATGTTGTTTAACAACTTTGGGTAAAGGGTTTAACACCTTGTGACAAATAAATTTGTATTCCCGCTACGTTTTTGTCGTTTGAATTGATTATGAAGGATGGCGGTTGTGCTTGAATCAATTTGAGGAGGATCTCCTTGTTTTCGTTTTCACAACTCATTAACATTATTGCGATCAAAAACAAGAGGAATGATTTTATAATCCACTTTGATGAAATATAACTTTATCTGAACTAATTATTTATTTAGAGATAACTTGTTTGTGCGGTAAGTAAATAATGGTTGTAGAAAGTAATCTCTGATATACCTACTGATCCGATTTTTAAGATCCTGATTATAGGTAAGTTATTACCATCACCTATCTATGTATTTGGACCTAAACCAAGGTTGCTTATTATGCGTTACCTACCCTTAAACCTACCTGTCGTCACAGAATACATAATATCTACGTATCTCTTATATTCCAGCGTATAAATAATCTTCTACCAACAACTTAAATCCACTCGGTCGTTATAAAGCTATCTCATTTGAAACGCACAGTGCATACACAGCATACAGTCATCCTGTCCTCACACACTTCCCCACCCTTATTAACTTGTTCAATGTTTGTAGGAGTAATAGTAGGAGTAACTGTACCAAGCGCCAACGGGACCACTTTAACTAAATGGTCATCAAAAAGCAGCCGACCACCAATCGCACAAATAGCCGAAAGTTCATTCTACCACTAAATAATCGAAGCTACCCCGCACCCCGGGGGTGGAAATGAGATAAAGTTGCAACCGCCACTTGTCGGGTAATTTATTACCACTCCATTGGCACTTGATCGGTTAACACTTTAAAATTAGCTGGGGCTGGAAAAAATGCTCTACTTCAACAATGTAGAATTGTAGAGCATACTTAAGTGTACGATCTTAGGGCAGAACTCAGAAGCGAAAGGCGATAAGCTTGAATTGAGATTTAGTCGCGCGTCGACATTTTCAAAATATGGTTTTAAATTTAAAAATGCCTTTTTCTTTCATAGGAAGACTCGTCGTAGAAGTATCTAAGGTACCCACGATAATAATTAATGTTCACTTAGCTTGACGTTATTCTACGGGCAACTTATTATAAACTACAGAGGCCTCTTACGAGCTTGTGAACAAAGAAATTTTATTCATTAAAACACGGAAGCAGTAAAAGTTTTCATTACATTTTCAAAATGTAAAAGTTTCAATGAGTTTTTATTCTTTGATCTTTTTCATTAAATACAATCATCCTTATAATAATCGTTCATCTGCGAATGATGAGCTTTATGTAGATCAAAGGAAAACGTTGATAAAGTCAATAAAGACTCAAAACTGGCTTAAATTAGCAAATTTTAATCGCAAAAATTGTTAAAAAACAGAGATTTGAAAAATATTTACTAGTAGATGATATACGAAACATAAGTACTAAATACCTGCTTTTTTCTATGTTTATGCTTAACGTAAAAAGTCCGAGGATGTTCTTACAAATAAAAAAAAGTAAAAAATGTGCCAAAATTATCCATTGATTGTGGTCAATGTGGTTGCTTCAACTGAATTATGTTCGGCCAAATGTATCTAAAGGAGAATGTAGCAATTTAATACTAATAAGCTGACCTGCCCCGGCTTCGCACGGGTTAATTAGTTTTAACTAACCTAACTCTGTTTATGGGTAAGAGAGAAGGGAAAGGTAAAAAAAATTAGTGAAAAGGATGAATGGATGGCACGGCGAAGAAAGGCAGGCTGAGCCTGCTTCCCTTCTATTGCCGTCCCATCCGTTCATCCTTTTCCCCTATTTTTTAGATATATAGATAGAGTATATATTTTTTATTGAATTTTTATTTATTTATTTTTATTGAAATTTTAATGGATATAAACATATATAATTAATAATTATACGTAGTATGCAAACGAAAAAAAATCTTGAATTAGAATTACATCTTTATTGCTTGGGCAACCCGCACTTGGTCGTTTTAGAAAGCAAAAAGTATTCTAAATGTTATTCTGAATAATCAGTTATAACCATACCTAATTTCAGTAGTTCCAGCGTGATGCGTGTTCAAAGGGACAGACAGACAGACAGACCAAAAATTCCAAAAAAAATGTTTTTTTTATAACGATTAAGAAGTGTAATGCAGTCAAAATTTTCAAAAAATTTTTAATATAGAGATTTATCTCAGTTACAATTTTATTATATGTATTGAACATGATTAATAAAGAATTAGTAGATTTAATAAAAAAAATCAAATAATCTTTCATTTGACAACATTTGGTCTGTAAACTTGAATTGTCGATATGAATAAAATAATACACAATGACTTTGTGTAAGTAGATTGACTAAAAATTGTATTAAAGCCTAAAAGCTTGTAACCATTTTGTGTTAAATAGTTAATGTAGTTCACTGCGCATTAAAGAAAAAAACCGGCTAATTGTGAGTTGGACTGGGAGATCGATGATTCCGTAAACACAAACTTACATAAGTACCAAATAAAAAAGCTCCATACAAAATACTATAAATGTCCTTTTCTAAAGTGAATAAAACGGTACGAGGAAAACCACATTCTGTAAAGATTCACTAGATAGACAGTTAGAAAATTGATTTTATTTCTCATATCGATAAACTTATAGCTGCAATGTCGCAACCGTTTCCAATATACAGTGATATTGAAAACCATCAAAATAGTGCGTGATGTCTGCCGTATTAGAAAATATACCACCGCGTAAGCAGATAATCCATGTTTTAGTGGTAAATATTGCCAGTCATTCGGGCTGCTAGAGCTCCTTAGGCCATTCAATTTGTCGCAGCCAACGGGGACCCTACTCAATATGTAATTGACACTGGCTTATCCCCGAACTCTGAGCCGCAATTTGTTCACATTTCTGTAAATAGTGACTTGCTATTTTCACTTACTATACCGAAGTTTCGCATGAAAAACCCGTGTTGGTAAACAACGGAAATGCCAAGCCTTTTTGCCCCTTTTGTGACAGCATTCGGGAAAGTAAAATATTTATATTGCATATTATTGTCTACTAGATTTTCGTATATTCATACGACCGTTCGATTCAGGCTGAGAGGGTAATTTAGTAGTACAAGTGGTTTAAAATACTACAACGGAAAAAAGAAAACTGAAGTGCATGATACATTTTTTTGGAATCCCTAACCTCGGATGGCGGTAGTGACGTTTCCCCATCGTGTGGCAATACGACGGGACTAGTGGGGTATATCATAGTGTAGCCTAAGACCGTTCCAGTCCATCTTACTGCCTATGATCCGAGCCATGGTCTCATTATACGTTTTTACGTGTGTAAAAGTTACGCATATTAAATAAATATAGATTTAATAGAGAGTGGTGATAAACGAAATAGGCGAGATTAAAACTAATCACAAAAAGGAAAGCCTAACATAATAATTCATGCCCTTGAAAGCTTTAAAAGTTTCGCTGCGTTCATGTAACTTTGTTTTATAAAGCTATTAGTCATTCTTTTGTTAGCGATTGCGAAGGCGAATTTTTCACGATGAGACAAATTTCGAGAATAAATTAACCGGGCTTGTAATCTTGTGCAATAAAAACTGAGGGGAAGGAAGGAGTTTACTTTTTGTTTAGGCAGTGTTACCTGCCAGTTCTTAAACTAAATTAATTTGGCTAACTTTATGCAGAAGTGGCCAAGAATGAGGCGGCGTAATGCGACATTGTTGCGTACTTCCTAACTTTCAGAGACAAGCGCTCGTGATTGTTCAATTTACGCTGAATTGGCATTATGCTCGGCTGAGTAAAAATACTGGCAGCATTTTCGTGACAAGTATTTTAATATAACAACTTTCTAAACACGAACGCGAGATAGAATATTTAAATTTGAACGAAGACATTACTGAAACAAGAATTGATGTTTTCATTACAGAGTTAAAATAGTGCCCACGCAAGCATCAGGGGCCAGATTAAAAATCACCTTTTGCATGCAGGATTATAAAAACTATAAATCAATTAAGTTTTATCAAAAAATAGGCACTAAACAATTTACTGCAAAATATTTCTGGCTTAATATAATCTGTGATTTTACTTTAAACATGTTTAATCAACTTTGTTTTAGAACGCGTAATCGTTAATTTCTGTTTATTTTTTAATAAAAGGAGGTTCAAACTTAAAATTCAATGGCGCACAACTGTTTAGTTTTAATAAAACTTCTTCGCGTCATAAAATTCAGCAGCGGCGGCGTCGACGGCAACAAAAGGATGAATAATGAGGTAAAACAAAGTTGTAATTCTGAAGGCTCGCCGGCCGCACTACAGGGACGGCCGTTATCGCGTGATTTGTGCTTTCTTCTTCCGGTTCAAGAAGAAAATTTAGGTTAAATTTAGGTTACCTGGGCTCTGAGGTGGTGTCTTAAGTTTGTTTACTGTTGATACTGTGCCACATTCTCTAAAACTAAAATAAACTGAAGATGACATAAATAAATATAAAGTATTTGTGCACAGGGGAAAAAGGTGCAAATACTTGTTCTAAGTCTGGGTGTTGTGGGACCCTCGTAGTTTCTGGCCACCTAGATACAGATAATCCTAGTTAGGGTACAGGAGCTATGGGCATTGGGTGTTAATGTACACCATCGTTACTTACTATGTGTCCATCTACAAACAGCCACGTATGTCTCTTCTATGTGTCTGTTTTTCTTCCATCACGGCAACTGACTAAAACAGCGATGGAACAAAGATCTGTAAGCACGCTTAGCACCTCGTTCTATATAAAGAGGCTTTTAAAAACATTTCAAAACTAGAGAGGGCGTGAAAGTGGACAATACTTTGCTCTGAGAGCCTGCAGTGCAAGTCAATTCCGAGGGGCCATTGTATGCTGTAAGGGAGACTTTCCAATGGCGACGGAAAAGCGGCAAATAAATGCGTCAACAAGCAAAGCGGCGTCAGATAAGCATCTACCTCATTATAAAATAAAGCTGTACTTGCATTAGTGATTGTTCGTATGCCTTTAGTAGTTAGCAAGGCGTTATGAGTATAATAACGATGCGTGTAATGTTTAATGAGCGGTTGTAAACCTTGTTATGGTTAATAAGGTGTAGTACAACAACTCATGCAACGTTTACATAATAGTCCATTGAAAATACGTCTTAACCTAAGCCCACGTCCACATGTCGCTGTAGAACCCCTTTCATGTAATTACCTAGCTAATAAACTCTGAACTCCTGGCGTTAAGTACTCACGTTTTAGCTATAAAAAGGGGTGGGATAATCCACACAGGCGATCCCTGTAACTTCTCAGCGCTAACGTCAACAATTTAATGACTAATTTATCAAGTAGACTAAATTTTTGTTACCGCTTGCTATCACCACAGATAATAACTAACGCTTATAAGTGAGATTATTCATAGTGTACCTACCTATATAAGTATCGCTATAAGTAATTATAATGTTCTTATCCGTTAACTGCTCAGTGATGCCAGATGGGAGGATACCCTGCCAACTCAGGGTTTCTCTTCGACATCGGAGATTTTTGAGGAGAAAATTAACTTGAGGGATATTTTGGAGGTTTACATACATACATATTATGCAGTATATACCTTAATCATTCAACAAGAGACGACCTAACCATTAGTCCATAATAAGCATCAGTTTTTGTCGATTTACTCTTAGACACATGGGCGTTAGACGCACTCATTTTTAGAGAACCAATTCACAAAGAATCTATATGTGTCTCTCATCCAAAATAGTATATTGAAATCATATCGTCCAATGCGAAAGGAGCTTAGCAGCTCGCACCAAAATTAAAAGTGAACTTTAGAGCGTACAACAGAACGGGTTTGACTTCAAACAATGTCCTCCCGTGCCGTGTCGCATCTCGTTTACCTTTCAGCGAACAGTTCACAACTAACGTGCTGACTGCTGGGCGTAGTTAGAGCTATGATACGGTGGGGCTTATCCAGCCAACTTCGCAAAAAAAAGAAATTTTTACTCTCCGTTTTTACCTAAAATGTGTAGCTAAAAATCTCAACAGCAAATTTCAAATTCAAAAAAACGTTAATTATACATATACCTACACTGTCAATGGGTAATTAAATTAAAAGCAGTCTTTCTTACCCTTATAACGTTTTTGAAATGTTTCGCCTTTATGTTTAGCATAATATTTATATGACAAAAAAGGGAACGTTAGTATATGATGATTACTTATGAAAATCAAATCTCGGGTAACTCGTGTTGTAAAAGTAATGTTACTTCCCCCTGGTCCTGGCTTCTTGATCCTAGCTGCGCTCATGTGTGGAACTAACATATACTGACTACCCAGCTATATACCTGCAGTTTGTTTTGCTTCAGTTTTGTAATACAAATATTTGAGAGATCCAACTCTGGGTTGAGTGAGATACGGACGTTCATTCAAAGTGTTTGTCATTAAAATATTGCTCGCAATCTAACTAGGTAGAGTGCAGAGTTTTGATAGTTATAACTTGCCATGTAAGCTTTGTATGCACTAACTCCACTTACTCCAAATGAACAAATAAATAAGGCTTTTGTTTCTAAAATAGAACAGAACAAAAAATATTGTCAGATATTAATGAAATCGGAGTAGAGAATCCAACCTTCACACCCAGTCAGTTCTTAAAAAACATCTAACTTCATACTAAGACATGCTTATGTATATGAGCCCGTTTTTAGTTCTGCCAGTGCTTACATATCCATACCCACTTTCTTACCGCCTTACTATCCTTAGAAACGAAGAACAATTTAGAAAAGTAGAATATGTAAAAAATAATGTTAATACATTGACCTACACAATATTTCAAATGCCTAATTTTGCTTTTCAGAGCCATCAACCGTAATAAAGCTAGTGCGTTTGCAACAGCCATAAAGGCGTATTCATGGGAGCCGCGCGGACGTGTGCCATTTACTACACTTCTAATTGAAACATCAACAATCAGTGTACATCAGAGAGGGGCAGCGAACCGTTAACAGGTACGCATTTGAACGTAGGCCTTCACAAACCTGTGTTCAGGAGTACTGTGCAGACAGTGCTTGAAGTTTCATAACTATGAGACCTGGCGATAAAAGCGGAAGCCAAGCTGGATTCAGTTGCAAATAACTTTTTGGTAGGTAAGTAGGCACTTATCACCCTGACTGCCTACTTGCATGTGAATGTGATTGCCCGTTACCCGTTGGCCGAATGTGATTGCCCATTGGCCGAATAAATTAACTAGGTGAGCAAGTCTCTGCTTCAACTCCCGTTTAGCTTTCAGTAAGCCTAGCACGAACATTTACGCGGGAGTAAGTGTAACGTTAGCGTAAGTCAGTTGTATGGGGCGCTGTAGGCCTAGCACGAATATTTACGCGCGCGTAAGTGTAACGTTAACGTAAGGTTGTTGTATGGCATTTGATCAGCGCCTCATACAACTGCACAAATGCCATACAACTGGCTTACGTTAACGTTACACTTACTCCCACGTAAATGTTCGTGCTAGGGCCTCAGTTGTCTGAATGTACCTACGTATCGCGTACAGGGCCCTTACCACAAACTAATACAAAACTATCATGGTTCGAGAGAGTAATGCTTCAAGGTTACAATAATATTGTTCATATTCGTACCATGAACTTATAAAGTATTCCGGCGCGAGAACGAGACGTCTACATTTTTATATAGCGTTATCACTGTCGCACGTCGGTGTCAACATGATTAATGGTATGACATGACAGTTGTATTTGAGTGAACGATTTAACGTGACGTCATCAAAACTGCTCTGTGTCAACAACATTACAATATTCTTACTCGTATATCATTTTTGAAAGTATGATTGAAGTAATAATGCTATAAGACGTTGTGGTGACCTTCAAGGTCGTATACTTTTCAATGAATCATGGCGAAAAGGATTAAAAATAAGAAGAATTCTTGGTTTTAAACTGTAAAATATACCTCCGTAGCTGGTTTACACAGTGCACAGGCCAAGGTAGCACATCTCAATAGGGATAGTGTGGAAACGAGTTTACAATGCCATGAGTTCAGTGCCAGCTACAATTTTTGTTATTACAACCCTGTGTTTAGGTAGATGCAAGAGTGTAGGTATTTTGGTTCTGATTCCAAGCAAAATAGTAGGTCACAACATGTGGGATACATTGTCACAGGGAGATTGTCAAAGTATCAAAGGCTGCTTTTTAAAGATTTTCATTACGCTGAATTATTGTTACTGAATACCAAGTGGTAAGAATTTCAAAAAACTTTGGCCACAACAGGTCATCACCACCGGTCATGCTGTTAATTAATGCTGCTTGGGTGTTGGTTAATTATTATTCAATATTCATTTTGATGGTTGAAAACATTTTCACCTATAAGTAATTATAGTTTTCATAAAAATGACCTAAATTGTAATGGTAAATGAAAAATTCATCTCATTTTATAAAAAAAACTTTACATTTACCATGTTAGGAAATCTGAAAAAAAAATTAAAAATAAAGCCCCAGAATATATATAAGACATCATCATCATAATCTCCAACAGCCTTAAGACATCCACTGTTGAACATAGGCCTCATCCAGAGAGCTCCACTTTGAGCGGCCGCGCACCTCCTGCACATAATAACATAATAGTATACCTACTAAGTAATAAACCGTACAATTTTCCATCTTAAACTATACACCTACAAAGTATGCAAGATCCAAGATTCGTATTTCCGCAAAACCTGCACCCCACAGAATTCGCCCTATCACATAGGTTCTGTACCCCTAGTACGAGTTAACCAATAGGTGAATACGCGCGAATCCATTTAAAATTTGTATTGCCATTTTTAGTTCACCAACGTGTCCGCTAGGGGCGCTGCACAGAAATGTATGGGAGAAACGGGAAAAAACGTAAACGAATCAAGTTTTAGTAAACTATCGAAACTCGTACTAGGGGTACTGCACACATCACTAAAGCAGACCTAAATGCACAGTTCAGAGGAGCAGAAACATTCCCAACTCTACGATTGTTCGCCAGTGAAGTCAGAATCCACAACGCCGTCAAGGCGCGCTGATTAAGATAACTCCCAACGCTTTGCGAGAACGTCAAAAGAACTGCTTTCAAAGACTGTTGACGTTTGAATGTTAGGCGCACTGCAGCTTTGACGCCAATTCACGCTCAGCTGCAACCATGCTGAAACGATAGTGATGACGTCGCGTCGGTTTGTATTGTAAAGCTAGGACTACATTTTCTGAGAGTTCTATCGGTGTTAAGGAACTTCTTGATTAGCCAAGAACTACGTCAAACTACAAAAAGGTTGTTTTGCTTGTGCTTTTTTTAAATTATGAATTTGAAAAGTGTTACAATCGTAATTCTTGCCAAAAATTACATAGTCACAACTTCATAACTTGTAATTAATTATGTGAATGTTCGAAATGCATCATGCATAGGTCACAAGGAGTGTTTGTAATTTTAACTACGTAGTTTTGATTGCTGAAAATTATTACGTGATGCTTACACGGTAGAAAATCTTGTCAATATCACTATTATATTACACTCTTACATAACACAACCAAGTGTATCCTGTTTTAAGAAATAGATATAATTAATTAATAATAATGAATAGGGATAATATTAAATAATTATAAAAAGTTTTAGAGAATTTGACACAGAACCGTCACCTTACTAATTTATTCAGTTCATATTTTTTTCTACTCTTCTCCTAAATGGTTTCATTGTTATCGCTACTAAAATGTTATTTGTATTAAAAGCCAACTTACGCAATTTCCACTTTCTGACCTAAATTTAACATCCCTATTAAACGTTACATTACCACTCAAAGGAAATGTTTAACAGGAAAAATATCATTAAAGCTTTCAAACATCATTAAAATTGAAGTAATTTGGGCCCATTAGGTATAAAAATAAACGGTTCGAGTTCCAAGATCGGCAACACAGGAACTCTGACCCTCATTATTCAAGATTTTTGCCTTTTGTGTAAATAATATTTCAAATTTGGTGTTTATTATAATGTGATTTTTATAATCAGCATATTACTTGATAGGATGTATACCTATTTACTAACTAATACGTACAGGTACGTTCTCCATGAACACTCACTATTAGCACGAAATAAAGCACTAATAGGTACTCAAAAAAGACTAAGGTTGATCTAGTCAATGTCGAATTGAAAAACTATTGAAGTCAAACCTTATTTCGTAGCGAGAGTTACGTGGAATGAAGATGAAAGCCAACTTAATTTTTATTTATTTAGTAAGATGGTAGCTGAATTTTCCTTTCAACCAACCTATTGGTGGCACGCGCCCCTATTTGGTCAATAACACGATTAAATTATTGGAAGTCCATTACTGAATCCCAAGCTTAATTTTGTTAAGTTTGTATAAAATAAAACAATAGCTTAAATGATTTGTAGTAGGGTTGTTTGACCTTTGAAAGTCTGATAAAATAATAAAATTAATAAAAATACAGTCAAGTTCACTGTCATCTATTATTTCTCAATGTGAATTAGGGTTAAGTTTATTTGTGCTACATCTAAACTATATCATAAATATTATCACATTGTTTTCTCTGACTCTCGGGTTTACATTTAGAAGGCATTGGTGGGGTCGAAGCTAACCAAGACCAAGAGGCCCTTTTGAGTAGGTACCAAATTAATTATTATGACTGGCAAGGCATGGTATGGCATATTAAACTATTTTTTGTATATAGGTATAAAATAAATATGGACTATTGTGGTGAACTTTTGATGGATGGTAACATTGGGATATGGGATGAGAGATCGGCACCTGCCAATTTTGTCTCATAATCACATTGTTATTATTATTTATTTTATTTAGTTTTGATGATAATAATATTTTCTAACTTTAGGTACTCAACCAGGTAGACTAAAAAATCTGTTTCATTTACCTAAAGCCGATGATAAAGTTAATATAATTTAAATTCTATGTGCCAACTTTCCAGTGTTCGTCAGCCGGCTACTAGTTACCAAGGCGGCAGTTCATTATCGCTGCCCCTTCTGTCTCCTGCTGTCATGATTTATAGCGCATTTAACTTTTATGGTAGTGCTAAGTGGCCTGAAGATACAGTGTAGATGAAATACAGAGTCAAGTCTTGAAAAGTAACGAAATATTCATTAGAACTGAAGTTATTGACAACGTTGCATTGGTGGAGTGAAAATGTCTAGAAGTTAATTTATTTGTATTTCATAAAAAAATAATTTAATCTACATGATTGTTATATAACTTGTGTATGGATGGTCTGGTTTATATGTGAAATGATTTTTCATTTTTGTTCGAACGACCTTTCTTTTGCTCCGAGATTTCCCAGTTTCCTCTCGTATAGAGCTAGCCCGAATTTAGAAGACCTCTCCGGGACAAAATTAGCCATTTATTTCCCCATACATCATTTTTTTGGGTAAAAAAAAATGCTTTGATGCAAGCCACAAAATTGAGGTGCATTTATGTCTTGTTCAAAACTAGGCTGCTGTTTTACAGTTCCATTGTGACAAAGACTTTCATAAGAGTCCCGTGAAAACTCGTAATGGCTAATGTAAGCTGAAAAGTTAAACAAATTGGCCCATCTTGTGACCTTAACAACGCTACAAAAAAGTAAGGCTTGTTTTCGAGAAAACGTCTCAAGTTGCTAAAGTCAATTTTAAGATGAATATCATAAAGGTGCATTTATTACAATGCGAAGGTGTTTGGTCCTGCATAAATGCGCAGTAGGCACAGATACACCTAGGTGATACCAGATATGCAGTGGTCAAAAGTAGCTCGCTCTTTACTATTTAATATCTAACTTTTCTTATTATCCTGTCTAAAATAGCTTTTTTATATGTATAAATGAACAGGACAAGCTAACTAGTCGTTTACCTGATATTACGAAAATTGTATCAAAATTCATCAAATGCTTTTACCCTAGCCAACTGGCTAAACATCAGCAAATCTTCATCAACCTTTCGAAACCTGTGACGGATGGAATCAATACCACGGGCCGATGGTTTAAACTGCACTGTGAAAAGTCAATATTAAATTATTGGGTAGACCAATATATTGGCGGAATTACATCTAAATTGGGTGAATTGGGATTTACTGCATTCATATATCTGTGTTTATTAAACTAGATAGGTTATTGGCTATTTGGCAAATGGCGCTGGTGTTCAACTTTTTTTACAGACATGTAAAAGGATGTTCTGTGTGTTCACTACATGCACAAAACGTATGTTTACGTATAATATGTTTGTCCCTGTAGCAGGCCTATGTGTGTATATAGAACTGTTGATCCAATTGAAAAAATATTTCTTTTTTTATATTTTCTCCTTGGATTCCTTAGGTCCAGGGATATACATATAGAGGCTTGTTTGTAATTATATTATTATACCACGAGAATATTTCGTTTAAATATTACGCACCCGTGCTTAATAAATAGGATGTTATCATCACCATTGACGAAATCACCTTACTTTAACGCCTTCGGTAACAAACTAATCAAGACAATTACAACAGCTCCAAAGCCATTTAACTGAACGCCAAAAGCCAACGCTTCGTAACAGTCAATAACCACTTTAAATTAATATTACTCAGTGCCATTCCGCAAGACAAGTACTCAACAAACACTGGACGGTAGCCTCAATCAGTCAGAAACTGTTTGTCCAGTAAACTCCCTTTCAGCTGGCTCTGGAGTGAGTGCGTAACTTAAACCCATCACTGGGGCTCAAATTCTAATAATGACTTTTGGATTGGAGAATCATCATTATCGCTCGCGTGGTTTTTCAAAGCCTCATTGTGCTTTTTGTACTTTGCCTTTTTTGGTAGGGAGGGTTGATCTATTCTCCTGGTGCTACTTGGGTTGTTACATGCTACTCCTGTGTTGGGAACTGGGATTCCACTCTCAATTTATGCACAATAGACCGAACTTTTAGGGAGCGTTTTGGTGTTAAACTGTAAGCTTACTATCATTTTATAAATATATAAATAAATAAATAGTTCTGTATGTGTTACGATATTTTACCATAATAATTCTATAATGACAAAAAGAATACAAGTAGTTTTCCCTTGTAAAAAAGTGATAATTGACACATTTTTATGATTACTCTACTTTATTAAAATAACTTATTAGCCGTAATTATAGATAGGTTGTAATTTTAATGAAGCACA
The DNA here is from genome assembly GCA_963580505.1 of Ennomos erosarius. Lineage (NCBI taxonomy): Eukaryota > Metazoa > Arthropoda > Insecta > Lepidoptera > Geometridae > Ennomos > Ennomos erosarius. The sequence goes on along the minus strand of OY756996.1, from coordinate 6,858,279 downwards.
TCGTTACGTTCTTTCATAAATAAGAAAAAACCTATTATCGTCCCGCAAGCGAAGCATTTATTTTCGTTATACAAAAACATTTGGAGTTGGGCTGATGGGTTTAGAGTCTTACTGAATGGCCCCTGCACTTATACTTGAATGGAAAGGGTTGAGTTTTAGAATCGATTTGTTTGAGGTCGAGTCCAGATAGATAATTAAACCTGCGCTTTTTGTTTTGACATCAAAACAAAAAGCGCAGTGTTTTGTTTTTTTTTTTAGGCATGAACCTAGACTTTAAAAAAACAATGGGTTTCAATTAGTAGCGTAATGCCAGTTATCCCGCCACGATCTTTATCGGTTTATATTAAGTCTGGACAAATGATGGACTGCATACTTCTTTCAAGGCACGCCACTGAGGCCGGTCTTAGGGTAATGGGGCGTTTTACACCACGAGTGGTTCGCACCGCGGTATGAATCGCCCAAGTGTCCTAAATGAATAAGCTCTGTTCTTCAAGTCCCAGTTAATTTGAATTAAAGTAAAATTGAGTGAGTTAAATTTTATTTTATATGTAGTTGATACCATGTCATCAATATCATAATTTCATCATTACCCGTGTAAACGTTACCTAATAGTCATATATTGTTTACAACATTTTGGACTTGAGAAAGGCAATGATTCGAATTCTTTTTCCTCCTACTTACATAATGATTACTACAACAATCAACAATGGAATTATTTCATTTTCTAATTCAGACAACACAGAAGCGAGTATCAGCCCTCACGGATGGCTGGTGGCTGTTTATCTGAGACGTCGTCGAGTCATGATATCGCGACTTGCCTCCATGCTCCATACATTGTGCTTGCCTACACACTACACATCTGCCTCCATACAACGTGACTACACACAATTGTGATTACATCGCTGTGGATACGGGTTTCGATAAGGTACCTATATTCTTGGAAATAGTACATTGGAGTTTGTATCGTTTTGTAGACACGGAGGACAATGGCACAACCCAAAGAATGTCAGACGTACGACACTCGTGCCTCTTTTAATTGTTGGTTTACACGATTTTTTTTCTAAAGCCCTTGATTACTAAGAAATCTCTCGATCCAAGCAATACAAGATTAAAATGGGCTATCCACTTGAGAGTTACGATGCCACAGACCGATACACATCGTTAAACGTAGTATATCCCTTTTTGCATCGGGGCTTAATAATACAGCTGAAGTTTTCATGTAGATAAAATGTGGTCAATTTACTAGTAGCCTCAGCCATGTTAATGTAGGTATTATAATCTGTGGCTATGTCAAAGACCCTCTCCTCAAAGAAGCTTGCTCGCGGTTATTGTTTTAACTTCATTTTCCTGTGAGGAAAGCTTTTAAACCTTAAGTACTATCTAAAACACCCCTGTAGTGGCTGTTTTTAGTTTACTATCCTCCGTGCAAAGTGGGATACCTTACCCCATTGTACTCAGGGTTGTTATCCATCAGATTCATAAAACACGGTGGATTTTGTGGAGATTACTGGACGTGTTGTTTTCCAAAAACTATATAATTATTATACCTACCACTTGCTTGTAAGCTGGTACGTAACATGGCTGGTCAGTATAAGTGGAAGCTTTTTGTACAAACAAACAAAATACACACCTACGTTTGGTATTAACATGGTCAGTGCGGATTACATAACTACTACTATTATTATATTGAACAAAAATACCAGAAAATGTGCACTAGTGAGGATTCTTGGCAGCATTTTTACTAATACATACAAAAAAAATATAAATAAGTATATTTACAATGAATTCGGGGTACTGGGGGTTGTTTCTCGTGAAAATGTCGAACTTTAAGAAACGCACAAAATTATTGTGTTTCATTTTCACTAACTTTTGACATTAATTAAGTCAAGTTCGGCATTTAAAAAAAATGATGTCCTTACAATTAGCTATTATTGTCAAAGCTGCGGAAGTGCTGTCCCAAAGTGGCGCTGTGTGGGAGGTCTGTTCAGCAGAGGACTTCTCCAGGCTGTTAATGACGATACCATCGATAACGTATTTGTTTTGTATTTATTCCGCGAAGAAGTATAGCTACCAACCCTAATAAATGGGGCATTGCTACACTCAACTCTAACGCAAACGTGCGCGTTACGTGTTACACATCCACTTTGCTATTACCGCTGGTCTGAACCTGCACTTGACATCCTATTGTTGTGACGTCATAAAGTGCCTTGATAGTCTGCGCGACCTTTTCATAGCAATAAAATTGCGTGTTAAAATAGAAATAGCGGCATTAGTTTACAGAATATTATTTTGACCAACCTTAACAACAGTTGCCTTAACAGGCAGCCTACGCTAGGATGCTGATCCGTTGTGCTAAAAAAGTCCAGTATATTCTACATGCTTTGCATCAAGCAGTCTAATAAACGGTAAAACTGATGAAAACCCCTACAGACTAGAGTTCTCGTCGAAAGCTATTGTGTTTGCACAACGGATAATCACAGCATTGATTTTTATCCCCAAACAACAGTAAACACAGCTTAAACAAAAGTTATAGCAGTACATTTTTGTGCTCCCGTTGTTTTGTCCACACGAGCAAAGGAATGTGAGTAAGTACGTTGGCAAACAGCGCGACGGCGACGAGCATCCACAAATGGCTGCAGCAAAAGTCAACGCTGATATTTGTTCCTTTAACAAATTACACCAACGGATTCGCGGTTAAGTGTAAAATATTAACGTTTGTACTCTTACACAGGAACCCGCAAAACAAATATGCAGAATATGCATAATACGCGTCAACTTTACAAGATTGGGCAACGCTGACGATTCTCTCCTCGAACTTTAATAAGCTATAACTACGTGGTCCACGTACAACTGCAACAAAGGAAACTCTGCAAAAATAAAGTTTTATTCGTGGTTTTGCGAAAATCTGAACAAACAACCCTGGTTTAACTTTATAAGTGGCACAGAGAATTTGTTTTACAGAATGTCGCTTACCTAGCTAATAAAATATTTATACCAAAATCCATGCATTTGATTTAGCATCAATCTTTATTCAAACCGCGTTTACATCGTAAAGCACTCAGTGCATCCACTGGATAATAGCTGCATCCGTCGTTACGGATTGACGTCTTTATTGCATACTTCTGCTCTGAAACCTACCGCTGTTGCTGCCTTTTACGACTATTTGTAACGTTGCAAAATGAACTGTATCTAGTGAGCACTTAATATTAAAGTAGCTTGTGGAAGCAGAGGAGTTATCTTGTAAGTACCGGCATAGTGCAGTAGTGTTCGCGTGGAATCTCACGCCGATATCGGTTGAAATATGAATATCGTCGTGCAGCTACGTTTCAGCAGTCCAGTCACGATTGTCATACATACTTTCTACAGGAGCTCTGCTTTTATCTTTTGAGCAACTGAACAAAAGTTTCTAAAATGAGTACATTTATTTATCTAGTTAAACTAAATTATTAATAATAATATAATAAATTTTTTATTTAGGAAAAATTAATCCATAGTGGCACATTAGTTAACAGAACATACATGAAAAAGTTGACGCATTAATTACTTAGTAATACACCTACTTACTTAATTAGGCCAAGTATAATTTTAACCCAATGTGTTTGGTAAGGGTAATCAGGTTTTTCAGCAATTAATGCAAGGGTTCTCGAATGGCGAACCGGAATACGCAGCGTAACCTGGCCCCTGGGTGGACTGATGACGTTGTGAAAACCGCAGGGAGCTGATGGACGCGGGATGTGAGCAGCCGCATAAAGTGGCGCTCTTTGGGCTCCTCCAAATGTTCAGCAGCAGCCTATATTCAGCAGTGTACGTCTTCAGGCTGTTGATGATGATGACGACTAATTCCCCTCTTATTAAATAAACTTTTTAAAAATGAAAATGATTAATGAAACTCTTTATGTACGGTATGAAACAATTGATTCTGGCATAATTATCACATTTCTTATTCAGTGGAACTGGTAGCGTTGAAATAAAAACCAAGTTCCAACCAGATTACGTCGGTTCTGTTCTTGAGGGAGATGGGGACGGCTGACCAGCTAAGGCTAGGCTATCTTCAGATATAGCAAGCTCACGAAATAATAAATAACCGCCTGTGGAAGACTGTTGATACAAGCCGCTAGCAAATATTTTCAGTGACATTAAATAATTGGGGCTGTATGTACCTATTTAAAACTATACGAAGAATCATAATATTATGTTCGATAAAATAACTCTTCAGATAGTCATCATTGATAAAAATTGAGAAAGCTCAATAGCTAAGAGAAGAAAATATTATACTTCACAGTCAACCCAAGTACAACTTTTTTGCGCATATTATATAAGTCCTTGCACTGCATAGTTGTTATACGGCCGCGTAAGTCCGCCCGCGTGTAGTGAGGTAAAGCCAGACGTAAGACTCTTATGTTAGTAGGTAGGTACTTAGCTGCACCGTGGTCGGCGAATTTGAAAAGCTTATTACCCACGAAGCTTCTACGGCTCAATGCAATGAATACAAAAAGTAAGCTTAGATCTTAGGTGGCACAGACATTTTAAATACAGGTAAATTTTTTGATTATGTGTATAGGTTCTACACCTAACTCAACTGATTTGAAAAAATACGTATTATAGTATTTATCCTCTCAATTTATCTAAAGAACACTATCCCCCGGTTCCTGGTACGTTTGTTAAAGTTAAAATCTTGTTAATTTTGAAATACTGAACGCTGATTGGTTGAAAAAGCCGATGACAGACAGGCAACCAATGAGCGTTCTGTATTTCAAAGTTGACAAGAGTTTAACTTTAACAAACGAACAGAAACCAGGGGTATGTGTATTTATTGTTGTTTTAACTGCAAATTGCAATTAAAGATAAAACATATTGGACGACATAAAAAGATATATGAAGATGAGTTTTTTGTGGCAAGACATCAAAATACAATACAAAAATATTTGCAATCGGCTTTAATCCGCTGAATGCTTTAATTTAATATCACTAGAAAAAAATCGTAAGTGTTGTACCCATTAACCTCAAAATCCATTGTGTTAATAAGTAGTAATTATTTCTAGCCTTCCTATATAAACTTATAAACGTGAGCTTCAAAGGTTGGTATGTGTCCATTTTCGCCATAAGTACATAGTATGTTGTATTTTCTCCCAGAATCTGTAGTACATATAGGAGCAGAATAAGTGCTAGTATTATGAAAGTGGGGTGCAAGTGTGCAATCATTTAAAGTCCTTTAGTCATTTTATAAACGAGTTTACCTATACATGAATCGTATATTATACAGCGAGAGAGAAGTGGAGGGATATCTTTAAAATAAGAACATGAGAGGTGTACCTACCTACTGTGTAGGTACCCACGCCTCAGAACAGTTTTCATAAGCAAAACCTGCAACCAAAAGCAAACTGTTACTTATAGGTATAATTATATGCCTTCTGCAGCAGCTACTTACTCTATCTTAGTTATAGCGAGCGAGGGTGAATAGTGTTTGAAATCTGATAGCTCTGTAAGGTTCAAAGCTGAAAGGATTTGAATCCAGGTAATTCGGTTAGTAGGTAGGCACTTAGTTTTAGATGTTATATGCCTTGAAATAGGATATTGGTCTATATTTTATACCAACCTACATATTTATGAGAGTGTATTTAGCCCTTATAAGCACTTGTGTAAATGACGCACTTCGTTTTGAAAATTAACCTGTGAGTCAGTATATTATGATCTTATAAAAGCAAAACTTGAACCTGTAAAGATCTTTTTTTATATTTCACATAGCTCTGTAACGTTAAAACGAAATAGTTGGGTGGCAGATAATTGAGGTGCCTGTAATATAATCTTAATATTGTCGTAACGGCAGAGCACAAGTTCAGAAATGTACGGCAAAAACAGCACACTGCGTTGAAGTCTCGATCTCCGGACGTGGTTCCAAAATCGCGTTAGCACGCCGCGTCCCCTGGCACGGTTAATTTGCTGGACCGCGCTCGTTACCATTTCATTTCCACCGTTCCTCATCGAGGTAAACGGAATCTAACGCAATTTTAAATGGATGATAATAGAATCAAGAAGAGCTTTGTTTTCAACCAGCGGAAAAGTATTAAGAGTTTTACACGCAGGTATATTACCTACTTAGGATTAATTCGATCCAGATGCCATATTGCTTAATTAACATTGTTTTTAAACTTTGAATAGAAGCTGTAGTATCCTGTTGTGGCGGGTTTGCCACCATGAACTTTCTCTAAAACAGTGAAAATGTCATTAATCCACGGTATAGTGAGAAGAAAAACGTACAGACACCATCCTATTAAGCTACCATACAAGATCCAACAAAGCGTTTACGATTATCCAATTTTCTTACGACACAGGCTCGTACTATGCTCCGCACCGCGTACCCTGTCCTTAGTGTTGCCAGTTGCACTAGTAAAAAATCCATGGTTAGCAAAAAATATCCATCGCCCGAAATAGGATTAGTCATGGTAAAAACATGTTGACTTTCTCATTTTCTTATTTAATAAACGTATACTTCATATTATTCGATACCGTGACCAATCATTCACCTATAATGTTAAGCATCACTGGCCGAATACTTGCATAACAGTTGCGGTTCCACTCGAAACAGTAAAATATAAAGTTTTGCGTAATGCAATAACATTCAACGCAAGGTCAGTGAGATCAAGTATTTATATTTCTATATAGATATTTCTCAGTAACTTCACTACCTACAGCGCGTACACATTGCACCAGTAGAGCTCACACACTTCTTGGCGGCGGAATAACCATAACCAAAAGCAAAAAAAAAGAGATATTCTCTTTTAAACAATAAACAGACAAAATGCGCCAACATCGAGATGTCCTCCATAAGTAGAGATACCTGGCAACTCTACCCTCACCGCTTGTAGGCAACGCGCGGCGTATGAGAGATTTCCTGGTTGCAACGGGAACGACAAAGCAGCCACTTAAGTCGCGTCGCGTCCCCTTTTGCCGTCTCACGAAATGCACCAAGATACCTCTCTCCTGAAGAATGCCACTACAGCCAGTCTGTTTGTGTATCCATTTGCTCGCACTGAATAACGCGGGTAATGGATTTTTTAGTTGATAACGTATGCAGAGTACTTGGGAAAACGCTTTGCAAAATGTATACTTAGTTTTACTATTTTTCTGGAGTCTACAGTGTGGTTATCCTCGGTTTGAATTTCATCAAACTAAGTAATAGTTCATTATCTTAATTCAGGCTTTTCTCTATTAGCTTGGCAACACTAGGTACCTTTTATTTCCAATTAGGTATTATTTTGAATGTATGACCGATCGGGATGCGTTGTATGTTGGGTATGCAAATTTAATGGTACTAACTTGAGTTATTACCATTCGGTCGTGGTAGCTGAAATTTCGGTGACAAAATAATGTAGGTACTATAATAGATCTATAGTACAGCCATAAATTATGACAGTATTTCATTACTACCTACATACCTAACTAAACCCATAACGAATTCTAGCTCTGTGACTAAACCTAGGTACCTTTTAGTCAAAGCTTACAGGCTACGTTCATTATAGTAGTAGATAGTAGTTATAAGTATCAAGTAAGTTTACACGTAATTAATAGTTACGTATGTACCCCATGTTTTCCAAAATCCTTCAGAGACTACTGATTGTAATTAAACTTTATGTTCCGGATGGTCTGGTTTGTACCGATACATAATTTTAAATTGGGTTGTATGTACCAATCCCGAAGTTGAAATGAAATCTTTATCCATCGTTTAAAAGGATTTAAACGATTGAACAAGTAGTCTACGGCAGCAGTTTATTTCACAGCAATTTGTTCCATCGCGAGATCGCCTCGGGACTGTATTAGTGCGAATCTAGTTCTAGATTTCTATTTGTAGGCTAAATTAAGTCACGTCACGATTTCAAGCATAAATCGGTGTCAAAGTTAATAAAAAGGGTTGAAGAACGCAAAAATTACAAGCCACTTACAGGATATTAACTTTTATATTAATTTATCAAATAGGTAAGTAATTAAGTATATCATAGCAGGTACTGGTACCTATACAAGGTGACCTTGAATTGGTATGTTATCCCGAAATGGGATAATACAGATAACTATAAAATATACTAGTCAAAGAGATGGTGATGTTGATCATTCACCATGATCATCATTATCATTAAAAACAGACTGAAGACGTCCACTGCTGAACATAGGCCTCCCCGAGAGAGCGCGGCTGATCCATCGGCTCCCCGCGACATTCGCCAGATCGTCGGTCCACCTAGTGGGGGGCCGGACTACGCTGCGTCTTCCGATCCGGCCAGTTCGTCGGTCATTCATTGACTTCATATCTCACCATCTTATCCTATCTCACCTCAAGTACTGTAATTTGACAGGTGTTACAACCGTGACACTAAGCTGAAAATTAGGTGGTAGCGGAAACATTATCCAAGATAACAACTATTGTACGACTGTACAATGGCGTACAGCTGTCAGATTGCGTGACATCTACATCTAAAGGTACAGCCGAGTTGATAATTCTCTTTGTAGCGGTTGTGGCTGCAGTGTAAAGCAGAGATTAAAGTTAGTGTTATCGTAAGTTTTTACAATAAGCATAATGCTATTGCGTGCTTTTAGTACTTCACGTATTGAGGCCGCAATTGAGCGGAACCAAGGCTTCAAAGTGTTTGCAAATGATTCGTCTATTGGGCAAAGCCAAATGACAAAACTGAGAGAGATTGAGAACTTCTATGGACAGTTATACACCTCGACACGTGAGCCCGCTTCTAACACAGCTCAGGACACCAGAGCCAAGTTAGTCTGACACTATACCGAAGATATCCCGGATGTCAGCATGTACGAGATTAGAATGGCGAATGGGTGATAGACCGGTACTTTTAGTCCTCCAGAAGTTATTCAATTCTGTCATCCTTGAAGGTACAACGTCAGAGGCGTGGTACAAGAGCGTGGTGCTGCTCTTCTTCAAAAAAGGTGATAACACCTTATTGAAGAACCCAACATAGGACCATCTCGCGCTTGAGTCATGTGTATAAGCTGTTTTCGAGGGTCATCACGAATTGTCTCACACGCAGGTTTGATGAGTTCCAGCCTCCCGAACAAGCCGGTTTCCGAAAAGGCTTTAGTACCATAGACCACATCCACACTCTACGCCAAATTATACAGAAGACCAAAGAGTATAATCGGCCATTATGCCTGGCGTTTGTGGACTATGGGAAAGCCTTCGATTCAATCGAGACTTGGGTGGTACCGCAGTCCTTACAGCGATGCCAAATTGACTATAGGTATATTGAAGTGTTGAGTTTCTGTACAGCAAGGCCACTATGTCAGCCCGACTACAGGACCAGAGCACGAAACAAATCCCATTGCAAAAGGGCGTGAGACAGGGAGACGTTATTTCTCCGAAACTGTTCACCAACGCTTTGGAGGATGTTTTTAAACTCTTGGAGTGGAAAGGATCTGGCATCAACATAAATGGCGAGTACATCACTAACCTTCGTTTTGCCGATGATATAGTTCTAATGGCGGAGTCGCTCGAGGACCTTAGCACCATGCTCAACGACCTCAATAGAGTCTCCCAACAGGTTGGTCTTAAGATGAACATGGACAAGACGAAAGTCTAATGCCCATGTTCCACCTATACCGGTGATTGTTGGGAACGATACTCTCGAAGTTGTCGACAAATATGTGTACCTAGGACAGACTGTCCAACTGGGCAGGTCCAACTTCGACAAAGAGGTCGCACGAAGAATCCAACTCGGCTGGACAACGTTCGCGAAACTTCGACCTATATTTTCGTCCAAAATACCGCAGAGCCTGAAAACAAAGGTTTTCAATCAGTGTGTGTTGCCAGTGATGACATATGGAATTGAAACGTAGTCTCTTACTGTTGGCCTCATTAGTAAGCTCAAAGGCGCGCAACGAGCTATGGAGAGAGCTATGCTTGGTGTTTCCCTGCGATATAAGATCCGGAACGAGGAAATCCGCAGAAGGACTAAAGTGACCGATATAGCCCTTAAAGTGAGCAAGTTGAAATGGCAATGGGCACATCGCTCGCAGAACTGACAACCGATGGGGAAGAAAGGTTCTCGAGTGGCGACCATGAACCGGAAGGCGCAGCGTAGGCAGACCCCCCACTAGGTGGACCGACGACCTGGTGAAAACCGCGGGAAGCCGATGCAGGAGGCGAGCAGCCGCTTAAAGTGGCGCTCTCTGGGGGAGGCCTTTGTTCAGCAGTGGACATCTACGGGCTGATGATAATAATGATAATGATGATGATAATGCTATAGCACGTATCATAACTAGCTGTGTGTGTGCGTTTGAGTTTGAGTCTGCGCCTGCGTCTGTGCCATCTACATCTGTACCTATATCTATTTTTGTATCTGCATCTGGATCTGCAACTGCAACTGCAACTGCAGCTGAATCTGCTACTGCAACCGTATCTGAATCTGAATCTGCAACTGCATCCAAATCTGAATCTGCATCTGTATCTGTGTGTATGTCTATTCTATTCTATTCCAGAGCTTTCGACTCCTTGGATATTAATCTCCTTTTATCTAAGTTAAATTACTATGGCTTTGATTGCGAAGCTCGTCAGTGGTTCAACAGTTACCTGAGTAATCGCTGTCAGTATGTAAAACTAGATCGAAATAACGGCTCTTCAGTTGCGTCAGACAAAGTAGCCGTAACTAGAGGAGTACCTCAGGGTTCCATTTTGGGACCGGTCCTTTTTATCTTGTATTCGGCAGATATAACAACTCATATTAAGCACTGCCAATTTCATATATATGCTGACGATTTACAGGTGTACATCTCATGTAAACCATCAGAGATCAATGCTGCGGTAATTAAACTAAATGAGGATCTTTCAAGAATTGCCGACTGGTCCGTCAAAAATAATTTATTATTAAACCCTCTCAAGACCAAATACCTAATCTTTGGCAGCAAAAATCAACTTGCAAATTTAGCTCCTTCGGTGAATGTTACGGTCATGGATGAACCCATTGAGCGTGTGTATGAAGCTCGTAACCTAGGGTTGCTTATGGATTGTGACTTGCGTTTCGAGAAGCATATTGCAGGCTCAGTTAAAAACTGTTTTTATAAATTAAGTCTTGTATCGTATGAGACCTTACCTAAAGGAATGCTTGCGTATCCAGCTAGTTGAGTCGCTAGTTTTGTCAAAGCTTAACTATATGGACACTGTTTTTGGTCCTTGGTTGCTATCAAGAACGCAGAAACTTATTCAAAGAGTTCAGAACGCTTGTGCTTGGTTTTGCTTTGACATCCCGTTAAGAGCGCATGTTACTCCATATTTAAACAAGAGCTTTGTTCTAAAAATGAAGCATCGACGGAAGCTTCACTTAGCTTGCCTGCTCTTTGGCGTCATTAAATAACAACAGCCTGCATATCTGTATGAAAAGCTTACCTGGGTATCTGCACGGAGGTCCTACGGATCCCGCCAATGCGCAATGCAGCTGTCGACGCAACGTCATCACTCGGCCGCTTTCAGTGGTAGTTTCCGCTACGCTGCGACAAAGTGTTGGAATAATATTCCTCCACCACTCAGGAACCTGCAAAGTGTTAGTTTATTTAGATCTAAACTTAAGACTCTCCTGTATCAACATCAAAAAAGTCAGGAAACACAAGTGCATGACACAAGTGCTATTTAATTTCTTTCTTTAAAAAGCTAGGTACAATAAATATTATATTATAAACCCATACTGATCTTTTATATATTGTAGATAATTCCAGGCAAAAAGTAGAAAGAGTATAATAAGTTACTTTGTTTGATTTAATTTTAATGACTATGTGTTAGAGATGTAAAATTTTTTGTACTTACCACCTGTTGTGTACCTACACGTACAGTGCAGTGCCTCTAAATTCAGGTATAGCATATAACTTTCAGCTTCCATCACTTGCTGTAGGTATTTAATTTAATTACACGGGTTAAACTATAGCGATTTATATTATATTTCATCTACTTAAATAGTTTCCTTTATAGATTTGTTAAGTGTTACTCGTTTTATTTTTATTTACTTTTTTTATTTGTTTATCATTTGCTGCTACTTTTATAATTGATATTTTTTTTGTATTACTTTTTCTGTTTTTATGGGCTATCAGTGTATGTCTACTCCGTGACTTCACTAAGCGGTCCCAACGGAAGACCAGCGCCGGTTCGTAAGAAGTAGCATCATGCTGAGTTGGGGCCGATTTGTGACAGATTATTTAAAGTGTATTTCTTTTGTGCCTTTTGTGTTTTTTTTTCTCTGTTGCAAATAAATAATTTTTCTTTCTTTCTTTTCTTTCTTTTCTTTCTTTTCTTTCTTTTCTTTCTTTTCTTTCTTTTCTTTCTTTTCTTTCTTTTCTTTCTTTTCTTTCTTTTCTTTCTTTTCTTTCTTTCTATTCTATGTCTATAATATTTATTTCTGTAATTCCAAAACTATAGTTTTAACGCTTGATGCGCTGCGCTGCATGGTAATGAATGCATGTCCTGGAATAAAAATACGTGCTATAATAAAAAAAACTCTAATTATTAGGTAAGGTATTTCATTAATGAAATGTCAAAAGTTTAGCTTCTGTCTCCATAATACGTCTTATTGTGGGAAAAACGCTACGTGGTTTTAGCAGCTATGTGCTCGAATGCATGAATAGGGTCTGACAGGATGTATTAACTTTTGTAATTTAATTTTTTTAACGAACCTTGATTCGAGGGTTTGATGTTAAATTAAAAAAATGTTGGGGTTAAGCGTTTGCGTGGTTAAAAGAGTTCGCTACCTACATTAATGATTTGGGAATCTGGTTCAACAAGAACGCACCACACAGAGAAAACAAAGAAAATTAGAGAAAAAAACTCTGGGACTTAGATTTTCTGAGTAATAACTGCCAGGCGAGACGGAATTCTCGCTCTGTGGTCAGGCCCATTGACTAGCATTGTGTAAGTGAGGCCATGGTCAGGCCGTAGAGTTCAAGAGCCATCCATGGTTGTTTTGTGATTATTGGCCAAATCTTGCTTTTGTTTTAATCAAAAAATTGTATATTCTAAACAAATAATACACTATGGCGTATTTTCTGTCATTTTTCAATGTTTTTATACATTCGCTAGACTAGCAATTATTGACCACAGTAATGTTAATTGGGTATCGACTCTCTGAATTTGCATGCATTAGTTGAACCGCGGGAACATCTCGTTAGTTGTATCTCGTCATTATGTACTGTAGGTATTATATTATATGGGTTTACAAATAGGTAATTGTGCTAGGCATCTGGTATAGCTTTGATCATTTGGAAGTAAACTGGAGCAATTACTGTATTATGTATCATTGATTACATTTTCCAAATGGCTAGGTTTCCAAATAAACTACTCTATCCTTTTTTTTAATAATAATGAAAAGTGTTTTTTAAAATAACAAAATATTAGGTATTTCATCAAATTTGATCCATCTTTTATATAAATTACCCAACCCTCAAAAACTAAAATTCCTGAATAAAAGTAGCCAAAAGTTTAGTAAAAGTTGTATTTGTCAATTTACATTGTAGGAAAACTACAAAGCGCTGCGGCAGCCCGCTCCGCCCTAAATTTTATTCGGTCGAGCACACACTACCGTCAGTCACATGACTTGTTTTATAGTGTCAAATATTTTTAATATAAATTCGCAGAGAATGCAAGTATGTCACAAAAAATAAGGTAAAAAAGCGCTTACGCTACGGGCACGTCACGTTGCCCCAGGATGTTTCACACAGTAATGAAATATTTTATTGCACGTACCAACAAAGGATACGCGGGACTCCCGGAGACTTACACAACAATGTACTCAAATTTTTACTAATTCGCTAGTGTGCGGTAGGTTTTATTGTTTCGTTTTTGCGGAGAGGTTTATGGCTCGCGATTTTATACTGCCCCACCTGAGAGCTGACTCGATGGTTAGATATAAGCCAACTTATAGCTGTTTCAGTTTTGTTGCTGTTTGTATATCTTGTCCATTAACCTTTTTATGAAACTAGAGTGGTGGCGATGGTTCATAACGGTCTCACCAGCAATCCATCACTGCAATCCATATCCAGAATTTAGTTAAAACATTTAGTGGGAATAGATAATTGATCTTATTCTGTCCATTAACTTTGCATCACGAAAATGTTTGTTTTGTATCATTGTATTGATATCCAAGTCAGCCGCTATATAAAGAGCTGGGCTGGCTTGGGTACAGGCTGGCTGCGGGAATGTACAATACACCCCATGCGGGACGTCAGTGCAGGCTTTACCACCCCCAAATAGAATAAGAATGAGTGTCCAAGTCAGATTCTCTGCAGTCTATTTTGGAGCATTGTAGCTCCAAAAATTATCAACCCTCGCCTACGTAGGCTACCTAGTACGTAACACTGTTTGAACTCACCAACTTCAATTCAAATCTATTTTCATTTCCTGGGACGAGGCTATTTCCATTTTCATTCAATGGCTTCTGTCGCTTCGGACGTATTGATTGCTCATTTTACGTTTAGAAATTGAGTGCGCTTCGATTACAGCTTGATGGCACATTTAAACCATCATTGTGGACTAAATGAGTTTTGGGAATATAAATACTTCGGTGCCTATTTATTTAAAACATCTGGGCTATTTCATTCTTCCTTGCAATATTATCACTTCATATGGTAAAACGACTCTTTCATGCATAACGTCGGTAAACAGGCACTTAAAAAGTGAAACCGTATTTGGCTGTAAGTCTTGTTAAAATATATAGGTTTTTGTTTTTTAAGAGCTGCAGATTTTATTCGGCATTTGATGATGAAATTGAAATGAATGACCAGCAATAATTTCTTTGGAGAAATGTGTATGCGTGTGTTAGGACGTGGAAGACGTATTTATAGACGTAGCTTAATTATAAGGATCTATCAGAAGCAGAAAGAATAACAGTCATCCACTTAGTTCGATATAGACAATTGTTTATACTGATACCACCATCATTTCATCGTCTACAGCTACACCACCAGTACTTCTGGTGCCCAGGTTAATGTCACGTTTCTATTCAATTTATTCTAAAGTGCTCCACCTTTGTGAGCTTCCGTTATAATAAAAAATAGTTACAAACCTGTTTACACCAGTCCCAGCAGGCCACAATCGAGTCCCGTGCGCAATGAGGCGAATTCATCTCATTTGCTGGACTAGCGGCAAACGAACCCTGAGATATATTCAATTTTGAGCCCGGAATCCAGCCTCGGCCCCGCGAGAAATTCTTTTTGCTTTTTATCAAACGATACGAAGTGGTTTAAGTAATAAACTAGAGTTTATTAAGTACTTAGATTCGGGCTTGATAATTGCTATTCACAGCCCAAAGTAGTTTCCAGGGGCCGTACTGTGAGCTCTTCATCATCATCATCAGCCCGTAGACGTCCACTGCTGAACATAGGCCTCCCCCAGACAGCGCTTCTTTGAGCGGCTGCTCGCCTCCTGCATCCATCGGCTCCCCGTGGTTTTCACCAGGTCGTCGGTCCACCTAGTGGGGGGTCTGCCTACGCTGCGCCTTCCGGTTCGTGGTCGCCACTCGAGAACCTTTTCTTCCCCATCGGTTGTCAGACTGACTGATTGACTGTACGCTCTTAGCGCGATTCAAAACAGTGCTTATATATTGGATCGCTTTGTTTTTTTGTGTATGAAGATTTTGACAAACGAGAGCTCACAGCAGAGACCCTATTGACTTATTGGGTAGGACATGGGCCTATCGCAGGGTGCGAGTCTAGCCTAACCAAGTTGAGAGTAGATTGGTAGATGACGCATGCCCACAATTTTCGTACTGTCACTTAGTTCGATAAATGAATTCGTTATCCATGCATCAATTGAATGAGACTCAGGAGCCCAATTCACAATTCATCACAAATGTTCCGATGGATGAAGGTGAAAGGACGAGGCAGGCTGCATCAGCACACCGGATGTTATAACAGTACTACTACTTTAGACTTTGATAAGGCGTAAAACGAATAAATCCGTGCGACGCCGGGGTGGGTCACCTAGTACTTTACATGATTTTTTATATCTATAGAGAAATATCCCTAGAAAAAAGCCCTCGCAAGTTATTTTGTTCCGGCTCTCTGACGTTTTGTGTTTCAATAAAGAGCGACCTTTTAAAACTGAACTCTGTTACCTCAGTATAAGACGTTTCTTTCTGCATCGTCCTCATAGTTTTGAGTTGCAAAAATCATAGTAGACGCTAAGCTAAGGAAAGTACCAGCTGGCATAATGATAATGTCTCTACTTATTCTATTTATACTGTTACTTTTATAATAATTTTAAAACAAGATGCTCCAGTTTTTAGTATGTCCAAGTTGTAACCAATTAGCCACGTTTTACAGCTAACATTCAACAATAACTTACAAAAACTCACCCACGTACGCCATTCAAAATTTTATCACGATTCCGAACAGCAAATTGCGAATGTCGCAACTGGCTATAAAATTATAAGTTCGCGCGAATTCGCCAACACTCAATTTCTGTTCATCGGCAGTTTTATTAGAAAAGTTTATAATAAACGCGGATGCAGGTTGGAGCTATGCAGTTTATTGTTTCACCCGAGAGACAGCAGTATAGACGTTAACCAGATACAGAGGAAACTCGTCGACGAGTCGTGCTAACCAGAAATTCAATTCCTTTTAGTGTTTATTGGGAATGCATAACGAATATTACAACCGAAGCTTTTCAGCCAGATATAAGTTACTTAGAATCATTCGATCTCACAAAATACCCGAAACTGGCAAAAGTAGCTAAATGCTAGACAGCGCAAACATCTCAACCATCCTGTGCGGCGATCTATGGACGTAGACGCGAACTCAATGACAATACGACTTTAAAATGTTCGATTTGTGTTTGGTTTGCATTAAATAGAGTGAGGTAACGTGTAAGAACGAGAACAGTAAAGTTGCTACCCTGTATTATAAATATGGGAAAGTTACTGATAAACCGAATAAATAATATTTCTTGTTTACATAATTTTCATGCATATTCCTAAAGTGGACAAACAGTTAAAAATATATGCCTGAAGGAAAGGTTTAAGATACGGTGAAAAAAATAAAACGCAATTAGCTATTCATTAATTGATAAATTATAACAGAGTGAGAGTGCGTAAGTATGTACGGCTTGTCGGTCTAGCACATCAGCACAAGATGTATCTATGTCTCTTTAAAGCGGTTGCATAATACTACAACTATCTAGTTTTGCTCTGTCTGACCAGTAGCTCGTACCTTACAAACGGAACTCTAGCAAGAAAATAATGATTGAGTAATATCGCCGGAGGAAAGGCCGTGCGCATCTCGAGCCTTTTGAAGTCACATTCTAACAGGTTCTATAGTGACCCAGTGTCTCGGAAATAGGGAGCTGTGTTCGTCGTGCATTACCCCTTGTTACTTTGACAACAGACCCTCCTCAGTTTCCGAATGGCGTGATCTAACAAACAAATGCACAGAAATAAGAGCTGCCAAGTGTAAATAGAACTGTAGTGAATGGTTCCAAAACTAAAATATATCTGGATAAACATACTACACCCCATCTAATGTAAGAATGCGTTTGACAGCTACAATAAAATAGTTAAAAAACTTTATTAAAACATTTAAATGTTTCATTATAGCTAATGTATAATTTGGAAATTTTATTAATATAATAACTAACTACAAATTTAATAACAAAATACAATTACTAAAAACTAAATTAAATCTAAACTAAGTGGTACTTATCTAAAACTAAAACTATCTAAACTTATAAAATACACTTATAAATAAAAAACCGCGTTTAAGTCGCTGTCTGCGGGTATGTATAATCCACTACTACCCAACCAATAGAATTATTAGCAAAAATGATCCTATTTTTCAGTTTTCGTTCAGGTTTTTACTATTTCATTATAGCTGTCAAACGCACTCTTACATTAGATGGATAATAGGTGGTAGGACTTTTCTGCAAAGTTCGTCTAGCTAGGTACCACCGCTTTGCCGTTATTTTGTCGTAAAGCAGTAATATGTGAGCACTACTGTGTTCCGGTTTACCAGCTGAGCAGGTTTGTTTCCAAAAGTCTCACGGTTTTTTAAAACAGTTATCCATTCAGGCACATTCTTCTCTCACTTATCGCTTCACTCATTTATATGCCATACATTAAATAAATTAATAAATAAATATGTGTGGACATTTCACACAGTGCCATCTAGCCCCAAACTAAGCGTAGCTTGTACTATGGGAACTAGATAACTGATACAATACTTATATACTTTTTTGTTTGTAAATACATACATAGAATACCATGATGAGCTGTTACCACGTAAACGAACATCTTTAAACAACATTGTGGAATGCAAATAAACAATTGAATTGAATTGAATTGAATACAATATAACACCCAGACACAGAACAAACATCTATGTTCATCACACAAATGTTTGTCCTGGGTAGGAATCGAACCCACAGCCCTCAGTTCAGAAGACAGGGTTACTACCAACTGAGCTATCGGGCCCGTCAGTTTTTATCCAGAAAAGTTTCTCGATGCATTGCGGTTGTATCAAGCTAAGTATATGCGTATTAGGTGATATTAAGAAAAAATAACACCCAACGAACCACTATTCGAAGTGAAACTACCTACCCCAAGGAGGCAAGTTGGTGTTACTCTACACATGGAGAGCAAATGGCTCTACTGTTAGTTTCCGAACCACAGATCAGAAAAAAAATTAACTATACTGCGTAACCTGCCTATGATTCCATGTACAAACCTTACGAACATATTTATGATTTTTAAAGCAGTATCGCCTGCTCAGCGTAATCTACAGATTAATTTGTAAAGGAAAAATCAGAATCACGAGCGGGGATTGAACCCGCATCCATCCATCCCTCAAGCCGGGATATGCTTTACTTAAGCTACCGTGACAAGTGGTCTCGTGTCCGAATTTTTCCTTCACCTTTATAAACTTACGGGGTTGGTAGCGCCATCTATTGAGTGATTTAAGTTGGTTATAAAGGTGAAGGAAAAATTCGGACACGAGACCACTTGTCACGGTAGCTTAAGTAAAGCATATCCCGGCTTGAGGGATGGATGGATGCGGGTTTAATCCCCGCTCGTGATTCTAATTTTTCCTTTACAAATTAATCTGTAGCTTACGAACATAATTATAAAGTTCATCTGCTGAGATCAATGGGTTTTTTTAATGTTATAAAGTATGTAGTGACGTGGTTTTAATCGCTTTTTACATTAATTTATGCTAGTATAAAGATTAGTAAAAATAAATATTATATCCCGTCGAAGTAAGAAATGCCCAATAATAATTTCTACAATTCAGTAAATTTTGTACTATTGTATTAATATACATGGGCTATGTACTTGAAAGTGTAGTGTATTTTTTATTTTAAATAGGCTAACATAACTTTGACCACTGTCTCTTAGAACGTCACCCCACCACAATCTCCACTTTTGAAATTCTTGTGCAGAAATCCCCAGCAACCATGCTCACTTTTGGCGAGACCGTAACATCGTATAACAGACGTAGACCCCGCGTAGTTAGGCGAGTAGGTAGTATATTACAGTGAGGCCGCGACTTTATCTGAGTTTCCGCCTGAACTGCGTTCGTTGGCGATAGAGTGAAAATAGTAGCACAATAAAACAGGGCCCGCCGACTATATCGGGCAGCGAGAGCTCGGCCTCTCCTTATCGGAAAACGGTTACAGTGATTCATGGGGTTGCTATTTACTTACCGATCTGATGAGTTGCAGGAGGTTACAGGTTGCACCACAACATGCGGGTCCACATATGCAAGAGCCATTATAAAGGAAATAAAATGTTGCCAGGAGTAAATGAGAATAATGGGAATTGGAAAATTTAATCCAAAGTTGGAAACTTTTCGGTACCTTTTGCAATGAAAATAATAATAACAACTAGCACGGATAGCACTCACGAAAAACGAACGTCTGAATGACTCACTCGCTCAGTCTCTTATTTCGACTGAATTTTTCGTGAATGCTTGCCTTTTAATATGTAGTTGTAACCATGAGTACTAATCACGTTCGTTTCTAAAATAATAATGCATGTGCTCAGTATTGAATTAAATGAATGCATTTTATGAAAACATGCATTACTTTCCGCCTGTACCTGTGTAAATGAGTGCGGAGTTTCTTATCACACTGAATGACGAATCTTCGGGACCCCACATCAATCAATTCTGGATGACGGGCAGAAATTGAAAGACTGGTGAAGGTGTATCTAAGGGAAACCATGTTTTTTGTTTTCATAGAACATCTATAAACGCCACTGTTGTGAACATGTCATTAATTATTGTAGTCAGCCATTCTTTCCCAATTATTAATTTTCCCATCACCATCATAACCATCATCAGCCCAAAGACGTCCACTACTGGACATTGGCCTCACCCAAAGAGTACCACTTTGAGCGGCTGCTTGCCTTTCGCATCCATCGGCTCTTTGCGGTACTGACCATCAATTCAAATTTTCCAGTCAATGTTTAATAATATTAAAAACCAGATAGGAGATAGTCAATTAGTCATAGAGATCAATCTATATTTACTTTTACAGTTTTATATGAACAAAGGTGTGATAATGCTTTTCAATGCAGGGTATACTTACTCAAGGGTTTTTGAAAATTCAACCCCTAAGCAAGTCAAATGTAAGGTGATGATTTTATGAAGAAAGAAACTAATGACAATAGGTAGGTAGCATCATTATGTAGCACTTCATAGTCCAGCTTCAATAATTTTTCGGTTCAACGCTTTATTTTTGGAAAATTAATTGTCATGACGCGTTTAATGTTATCATGAAACCAAAGAAAAAAAAACTTCCGTAGTCCGCCCAGGTGAACTAAGCAGGTGGACCACGGGCAATACCCGAAAATTAAATGGTGAAAAGGTTAGTTGGCCTGGGTAGTTCTCATCGATGGTCAAATTTGATGGTCACGAGGTTATATTTCCTAAACGGCTTAAGATACAAACAGAATTTGTGAATTAAATGATGAAACATCTATTAGGCTACAACAGAAATAAAGCTCGTCATAATAAAAGCAAAAATAATACCTTAAATTAACACGAAATGGTCAAAAACGGGGTAATTTTTCGTGTTCTCATCATGTCACACTCTCCGATGCAGTAAAACATTTGCTTACCACTTCACCAAATTTCACTGTATTTGTATGTAACATATACTAAAATTATCGTAATTAAATAAACTTTACACTAAATAGTATAAAATAAATCTTTTCATAATTATTTTTAATTTAAAACAACATACGCGTCGGTCACGCGGATATGGGTTCTTTAAATTCGCGTGATATAACGGCTGCCTGTTAAACAAAACATCAGCAATCAAACACTGAGTGTGGTCCGGTCGAACGTCAGTCGTGTACTGGCATCGCAGACGTAAGACGTGTGGCTCAACGTGCCGGAAAAAAATAATATCGGTAAGCTTGTATTTGTTCACAGGTTTACCGATCACACGTGCACTACATTTTTTGGGCATTTTATTTCAGCAATTGAAATCAAAGTTAGCTCAACGAAACCCTAAAATGTGCGAGATATTTATGTAGTATTTGATTTAAATCGATACACTTAACTTTGCAGCAATTTTACAAAAAAGGGATAATTTCGTCAGTTTCGTGTCATAAACTTCGTGGCATTTTAGTCATGAAACTGATTTTGGTCTATGAAACTGATTTTATGCATTCTTTTATTTAGAAATATAGAGACTGGTGTGAGTTTATTGAAACGATTCTAGTTATTGTAGTATGACAGATGTAAGATAGTGTTTTGAATAATTATGTAAACGTGTTTTTATCGAGAAAAGATGGGTCAATTCGAACTCATTCATCATTCATTGTGATTAATAATCATAGCCTAAAAATGAATGAGTTCGAATTGGTAGGTATGTCATGTTATCGCGAAAAGGGTGATCTGAACCGTGATAGCCTAGTAACTCTCAAGTTGGGAGAACCTTCCTTCGAAACTAGCATTGTATTATGTTTAATAATAGGTACATGAAGGGGAAGAGCTAGTAACAGTACCTACGTTTGGTAGGTAGTAGATTAAAAGATTATGGTTACATACCATTTTTCTGGTTTACGGGAGAAGCAGCCTATTGCGAAGATTCCGGTAGGTAGCTAGGTAAAAGGTACCTATAGCCCAAGTTCACATTCTATGAACACTTTTCTCCACACACGTTTACCGTCGTATATTATGTACCTAAAGTATGTAGGTATTAGGAACTATCACCAAAAGGTTCTGAAATTATTAATAACGTCACGTCATATCACAATACTACCTATTCTTGACGTAAGTACGTATATAGGTACAAGTAGGGAGGTAGGTACCTACTAGGTACATTTTGGTCCCCCCTGCCAACATTTCAATCATACTTTAATTATTTTGCTCGTAGGCCCGACTCGTAGGTGACGAACACGTAAAGCTCATATTTAAAAGTTTATGGAAAAATCACGAAATCAGGAGTTTCTAATCCAAAAGAGTACCTAAAGATGTGCCAGATATTGTCTTTTGTAGTGAGGTTTGTTTTTATATATAAATCGTTATAATATAAGTATAGATTATTTCTATTGTAGTGAAGGTTGTTGTTCTATTGAAAAAATAACGCAACTCATAAATAAATACACTTTTTAAATACTCATGATGCTTCTTAATTAATAAAGCTATTAATACGATAACTATCTGTTTTTTGTCAGCAGAGGCTTATTACCTATAATATGTAGTTAAGTGGATTAGTATTCGTATTTCGTAGGATGAACAAACTCAGGAGCGAACTGATAATAATAATATACATAGTTTTGGTTATTAATACCATTTGTTTGCTAGTTTAATTATGAAAACAAGATTACGTTGTTATTTTATGAACATTTAGTCTTATAAACAGTAGCAAAACGTGAGAAAATGATAGCTGTAAAGTTACTGAGTCATTTTCGTGATCCGATGCGTCGCTTTCGTGGCCTCTAAAACTTCAAAACCATTTATCACCCAAACAAGACTTTCTATTTGATTAACTTATATATTAATTTACTCGTCTTATAAAGCGCTATAATTTACTGTACAAAAATATTTGAAATAAGCACAATATAAAATTTTACATGAAACTGACGATGAGAATCGTAAAAATGAGAACGAGCCGCCTACCGTTTACCCAACATGATATAAAGTATTTTGCTTTTAGCCAGAATATCGAATAAATAGTAAAAGCATGGTAACCCTACAACACTTTAGCCTGTATTATATTTCGGTATCGATGTATTTCCCCAATAAAGGTAGAGTAACGTTATGAAGCCACTTATCACATCTGACGGAGTAAGTCAATATGATATAACTATTTGGTACAGGGGGGAACCACAACGTCTTATAGCATTATTACTTCAATATTACTTATACATTGACAAAAGACATAAAAGTAAGAATACTTTAATGTTGCAGAGCCAGAGCAGTTTTGATGACATCACGTTAAATCGTTCACTCAAATACAACTGTCATGTCATACCTTTACATCATGTTGACACTGACGTGTGACAGTGATCACGCCATATAAAAATGTAGACGTCTCGTTCACGCACAGGAATACTTTAAGTTCATGGTACGAATTCGAACAATATTATTGTAACCTTGAAATAATAATGCCATGAAACATGATGGTTTTGTAGTAGCTTGTGGTAGCCCAGCAGCTTATATTTGTTTTGGAAATGTATAGGTTTAGTTCTTTGTTGTTTAGCTTGAGCGGCTGCAACGTATCGTGTACTGGAAGATGCAGCGTAGGCCGACCGCCCACCAGGTGGACCGACGATCTGGTGAAAACCGCGGGGAGACGATGCAGGAGGTGAGCAACTGCTCAAGGTGGCGCGCTCTGAGGAGGCGTATGTTCAGCAGTGGACGTCTTTAGGCTGCTGATGATGATGGTGAAGATGGACTTAACACGTCACGGTATAAAAAGGATTACGAGCACAGCCACCCGAGATAAGCAGTCATACGTTCTAAAATTAAAACTTAGGCCACAGGTTAATTATTAGTAGGTTCAGCGTGTTTGCGATATTTATGCCGTACACCTGTGAGCTTAAGTTAAGATTAATGCCTCGAATTTTCCAGTATAACGTGAAAATAATGATGCCACGGTGCACCTTTTTTAAATTCGATATCGGTACGATATACAGTTTGACCGCTGTCTCACCTGAATGAAAATGTGAGGTCAAAAGGTGCTTACGTAAGTGCACGCACAAAATGGATGTCAGTAATCGGAAAATATTGTGGCTCCTAGTTTAGGCAATGCTTAAAATGTGTTTCGTGACTTTCGTGAGACTACGGTTCTACGTTTCAACCTTTGGCCGTCTCACTGATACCTACTCAACATTAAATTTTCACAAGCTGTTTTAAACGCCATATATCTATTTGCACTGTCACATTTGCTACCGAGCAACACCCTCACTCGATAAACATCACGATATACTGGGGTACTTTTTTCTCGAAGATAAGTGTGGTGTGGTGTGGTGTGGTGTGGTGTGGTGTGGTGTGGTGTGGTGTGGTGTGGTGTGGTGTGGTGTGGTGTGGTGTGGTGTTTTGTGGTGTATGATTATAAACGAAACTTTTACCTCAGCTCGATAATAAAAAATAAACGAGACACGCACAATTACAAGGCATGGTCTCTCGTTTGCGTTTTCAATTACATCATCAGTCGGAAGATATCCACTTGATATGATCAAATCCGTTCCCTATAGATTGCCACTTTTATCTGCTACTTTCCTCATACATCTAAAGGCTTCCCGTGATTTGATCATGTCATCGGCCTACTTAGCGTCTTGCGGTTCGTGGTGGCCATTGAAGAATCTCTACTCCAACATTTTTCGTTTCTACAAGCATTGTGGCGTGCCTATCTCTTCTATATTGAATTCTTGAGAGATGAGACTTGTGTCGGACCGAGCCAGGTGTCGATGGATTTAGTTGTTCTGCGAATCTCTTCATTTCATATCTTATCACGGAAGGATCCTTCAGTTACCCACATAATTTTCAATAAAAAAATTACAACTTATAAACTGAGTTATCTGCTCAATCATCTCACCCAGAGGTTGATCATCGAAGTTGATCTATTATTATCGCCGGCGGAATCCGATATTGCAATTGATGTGGCATTAATGCACACAAATACGTCACCAGTCCAGAACGTCGTTAATATGTGACTGATTTACAGCTTCCTGGATGCACTATAATACCTTGTAACTCATTAGATATCTACCATATCTATAGAATCTGTAGGTGTTATCTGTGGTACCTATAGAGTACCCATAGAGGAACCGTTCCCCATACCGACCATAAGGTAAAAGTTACTAACTTGATTTCATAATTGTGATATTATTTTAACTATTATTTTAATATTCGAAACAATGCCATAACACTAATTTGATATAAATAAACAAGTGGCTCATTATTCAAATGTCGTTTCCCTTGAAATAAAACAAGTAATAAAGTAACTCACGTTGATGCGCAAATATAAATACTTAAATAGGCTTTAAATTAATTCAGTGGGTTTTTATATTATACGACACGATCTCGTAACAGTTGGGTCACAAATAAGGTGTGAGAAATTGATTTACACCTACGTATGTAAGTCCATAAATTGATTCGTGGGTCTACGTTTTGTAATAATATTGTATTACTTTTACTGTGATTAACTGCAAAAATTAGAAGTCGATATCATCATCAGCCTGAAGACTTCCACCACTGAACATAGACATACCCCAAGAGTGCCACTTCGAGCGACTACACCCAATCAAGTTTTCAAACCTGCGTGGAGAAATGCAAGTGTTAGATGATCTCAAAGAATAATCGTCCTCTGTAAATATCTTCTTCAACAGTGAGAATGAAACTTAGTTCAAGTTTCCTGCTAAATGAAATATGCACATCTCAAGATCTGGAATGACGCTTGCAAAGTTTAAAACTGAAGAACCTGTTGAAGTCTCGCGAACTACATGAAAATTTGAGTATTGAAAATGAGTTTATAGGATTGTTAGCAACTTTAACGTAATGGAGATAGAATGAAGATACAGTTTTCAACTCCTGTCTTGTTGTAGTCCCTACCTAGTTGAAGAAATTTAATTTGCAGAGACACTGAAAGAATCAAACTACTTATAATAATTGCGACTGCCTTTGAAAATTTGCGTCCTTCCTATTTGTATCACATCTTCGATTCTGTAAAAAGTTTCTACCATTTCAAGAACAAATCGATACACGTAGATTGTGTGCCACGTAAAGTTTAGGCATGTTATGAATCACATTTCTTACATCTAATGAAAGATTTTTGCAAAAATATTGCATGTAGAGAAATAGATAAGGGATAGTAACTTTAAATGTATAATGTGGCTTTGCCTAAATAGAAACACAATAATATATAAATAAAAAATAATGCATAAAGAATTGTAATCTAAAAGTTAAAGTAGTACTTTACATGTGACGGCACAAGTATTTTCGTAGAATGTCGCAGGTCCGAGCGAAGTCATCTGCCTCCACAAATACTGTAAAGAAAACATGGAAAGTAGAGTTTCTAGATGTACCATGCCATATCTGGAACTTACAGCACTTGCACATGCAGAACCTATTTCTTTCCTTATTTTCTTTCACTTGTATATATTTGTATATAAGGTGACCTTGAATTGGTATGTTATCCCTAAAGGAGGTAAATCTACACCCCAATGTAGACAATGTTTCTTCTACGACTTTACTAAATTAATAGTTTTTCATTGAAGAAATGCCATGTAAAGCTTACGTTCGAAAATAGCCTTAGCGCAGCTGGGCGGTTGAATTTCGTCCTAGACCGAGTGCACATAAATGAGTTTAACGACGTGTGTTTAGATATGAATTTATAGTATTTTTTAATTCTCGCAGCGATCGCACATGCAATTTTGCGGGTGGATTTAGTTTTTACCATGGATGTTTTGAAACACCCTGTTTCAAGAAAGGCTCTCACAACTTGTAGGGTGTCATGGTACCAGTCCCCCCATTTCGGGATAACATACCAATTCAAGGTCACATTGTATACTAGAAGACATATCGTCCCGTAAATACCGGTGGGAAGTAGGCAGGCAAAAGTTAGCAGTTGTACTTACTGCTACCGTGCAATCGAAATATGGTAGAGCCTATTATAGATATCATTATAATGCTAATAAGTACGTAAGCAAGTTGTAACAAGCCATTTCGTATAAAAACATCGACATTATCTCAGTACTTTTAGGTAAGTAAGTGAAATGACTCGTTGCTGTCGCGATAATGCCTACTTATGTAAGGTACCTCACAAACGTACGATAAAAACTAATGTGTCGTTATCGCTACAAGCCTACAGCTTAACAGCCATATCCCTACGTCTATCTTGCGTCCCTTCCGGTCAATCTTTATTCCGCGGAACATTCTATTGGCTATCTGGACATCTGTTAGCGTACGTTGTTTGCTTTTCATTTCATGGAGCAACAAACGCTGGTAGGGAAGTGTGCGCGCGCTGCGATGGCAATCCCGATAGCTTTGAGTCGCTATCGTCGATCTTCCCGCCGCACTTTGCCCTCCTCGCTTCAAGTCTTATGCAACTTCACTTTTAGAGCTTTGAAATGCGTGTCCAGTGGTCACGTTATTTGGGTCTTGTGCAATTTTCAGATTAGGCTATTCGGATATTACATACCTACTTACTTAGATACTTATAGATAACACACAGGTGTCTAATACTTTGAGATAACACAATCTTTAAAAAACTGGCAAAAGACGAACGCACGAAATTTTTTCAAGCGATATTAGAAACGTTTTATATCGTTATGTAAGATAACAACCATTATCAAAAGCTATAGTCCTTTGGGAGCCTACAGTTTCTGACACATAATGGGCTTCTTATACGATCTTTCTAGAGATAAAAAAAACAAAAGCCAACGTCTAGCTTCACGTTTGAAACTTTGGTAACGCAGAAACGTAAGATGCATGCTCTGTAACTATTTCACTTTGGTCAAGTCCGCTTGCATGACGAAATACAAAACTATGCAGTAGATGACTAAAGATGTGTAATGTTATATACTTAACCAAAATAACAAAGTTTAAAAATCAAAATTTTAGTAGTTAATATAGGCAACAATTTTAATTTTTTTATCTTGTTCAATTTCTAGACAAGTAATAAAATATAATTAATTAAAGTTTGTTCTTTAACCATACTTATATGAACTTATGAACCCTTGTCATTTCTAATTGAATCAAAATGTTCTTTTGATTCGATATTAGCATTTTCAATTATTCGTTCCATTTCATCTAACTTTGAAAGTGAATTACGTTCATCTATGCCAACGATCTCATCGTCATACTGATTTTTGGTTTCTGTGGCACATTTTTCATGACTGGGTTCTGTTACTTCTTTACTGAGATGTTTTCCGGTATCTGCTAATGTCTCTTTTATATATCTCTCAAGTTTGTCAAATTTATCATCGTCATCGTACATATTACCCAATGAAGAGTCTAAATTAGGTCCATCAATGTGTATTGGACTATAATGGTCACCAGCAGCTGAATCTTGTAGTCTTTTTAAAAAGGAAGAACGATCTAATAGATTTAGTTTGAGGAATCCACAATTGTGGTACTGATTTGGTTTCCTTTGGGTGAAAGATGTTATACGTATTTTTTTATTTAATGAGCCAGGTTTCTGTTCTGAGTTCATATTTGCATTTTCGTTATATTTGCTGTGTATGTTGCCAATTGTATCTTCAGATTTATAATTAGGAGGTTTTATATGTACTAATTTTTCTTTCATCATGGGTTCTGATCCAATTTGTGTCCATTTTAAGTTATCGTCTTTGAATTTTGGATTCTGTTTTAGATTTTTCGTAACTCCGTCTGTTTTATTACGTTGAAACATAACAGGAGGTTCCGGGTATTCATATCGATAAACTGAAGGACCGTACTGCGGTTCTTTACTTTTGTCTAGATTAGGTTCAAACAGATTCTCCGGACTAGAAACAGCTTCTGGTAACTTATATTGTACCGTTCTAGTAGTATATGTTTGAAGCTGTTCGAATGGTGATTTAACTTTATTCAAACTTTGACCTATTAGCCCTTGTGCAACAGCTCTAAACAATTGATTACTGTGCATTTTCTTAAATTTTGTGTTAATTAAAATAAAAGACCTCTCGTTCACATTATTGGTCTTGTTATCAATATTTTGATATATCTCGCTTTCATTGATTTTATTGATCTTTATTAAATTATTTTTGGTTGAATTTTCTTTCTCCATACTGGATACACTTCTGCTTGCATTATAAACAGTCTGAAACAAGAAGACACGAATTGCTAAAAGAGCATAACGATTCCACTCCATCTAAAATATTAGCATCATATTTATTAAAGGCATCAGGCCAACGACGAGCTCGTCTTAAGGCGAAAATACACGGTTCACTTTTGCCTTCCTATTTGGATGGCAACTAAATTGATCCGTGTAAACATAAAAGTGAATCATTCAATGTCATTGAAAGTCATCTTTTCCTTTCATTTCTGCTCTGTTCAATCAAAGTGATTCAATTTGGTTGAACCGTGTATTTTCGCCTTTACCTACTGAAAATATTTCTGTATCTTTTTTTTTTTTTATAACATGGACAGACAAACAAGCAGACGGCCCGCCTGATGGAAAGCAGTTACCGTCGCCTATAGACACCTGCAACACCAAGGGCGTTGCCGATGCGTTGCCTACCTTTAAGGACTCTATTTACCCGTCGTTTGAAGTGCCCCATGTTGTAGCTCAGCGGAAACACCTCAGAGGGAAGCTTTATTAAGAAGTATCATTATTTTGAAGATATTTTACTCACCTTTGCAACACCGGAGGGAACAATAAATCCGGAACTAAGTCCAATAAACAACGAAACTAAAACAACAAACGCTTTTCTCATTTTTCCCCTTTCCTTTTATAAAACTATGGCGTATTTAGGATATTATTTTGTAGTTTAAAATGGCAGTGAACGTCCGCGCCTTGAACATAGTTTGAAATGTATGTTGATGTTGCCAATGCATTTATGTTTAGTGTCAATAAATAAAAATACAATGGTTATTGTCTTTGTTAGCTAGACATCGTAAACAATCAATATCGGAACCGATGAGAAGATTGCTAAGTCAGAGCAAATGCTATGCTAATGTTACATGACTACTCAGTTCAGTTATTTACTGTCTAACTCTGTTGCCTATATTTAAATAAATAAATAAATATAAATAAATATGTGTGGACATTTCACACAGCGCCATCTAGCCCCAAACTAAGCAAAGTTTGTACTATGGGAACCAGATAACTGATATAATACTTAGATACTTTTTTGTTTGTAAATACATACATAGAATACAATATAACACCCAGACGCAGAACAAGCATCTATGTTCAATATGAATATGAATATGTTCATCACACAAATGTTTGTTCTGGGTAGGAATCGAACCCACAGCCCTCAGTTCAGAAGGCAGAGCTACTACCAACTGAGCTATCGGGCCCGTCATTTGATCATATTTTATCACTAACTGGGCGGTTATACTCTATGAATACGCAGATTCCACACGATACGAAACCACGTCGTTATCGTGTCTTGTTCAAATCGTGTCACAGCGTTAGGTATACCTTCACTTTACATTAAAGTTATCTTTAATTTGAATAAAATATATTGACATAAGTGGTCATATCTTTTGATGTGTTGATGTTTCGGAACGTGTCTCGGAAGCATATGATTTTTGACAGTTCAAATTATAACTTAAATGACATTTGGTTTGCATGACTTTGGTATAAGTTTAAAAACAAATAGATCACAAGTTCAAATTGTGCCAATTCCAAATTCATTTCGCATGGTTTTGTTTTCGTTTCATAGAGAATATACTTTTGCAAATTTCTTATGTAAGACAAGGAATTCGCGTGGTTTCGAAGTAAGGAATCGATACGGAATAAGGGCCCTGATGTTATTAGAATTAGAAGTAGCTGTGTGGTCTTGCGGGTATGAGAATAGGACTATCCCAGCTCTTCTCGTGGGTGCCATACACAGAGTACTATATATTGCTATATATACTGAAAGTGCCATAAGCCAAGGGAATATCCAGGGGACGGGCAGCAGCATTTCTTTGGTACATTAAAATCATCTACGATCACCAAGCCGCCTGCCAGGCGTGGTGATCATGGAAATCCCCACTTTGATAAGCGTCTAAAGTGGGTGCGTTTTATGGCGAGTATTATGCTCGGCAGTGGACGCCTTCTGGTTGTTAAAGTGAAGTGAGTTATCAGAATTTAATTGTGATGGAAGTAGTAGTTAAGTTATCTTAGTGGTTTCTGGGTAAAGGTAAACCTGAATCGCGATCGCATTTTAAAGGTCGATACAAACCAACAGAATTGATCTTCAAATAACGTGGATGCGATAAACCACCATACATTAGGTACATGAATAATTGGCAAGAAAATAATAACAGCTTAATTTTATTTTTAGTAAGTATCGAGTAAACTATTTTGAAATATAAGGTGCTCTTTTAAAATAAGTGTTTTTTATGAAAATTGCCGGGAGAAATTGGAAAAACAACTATCACGATTCATGAGGTATCAAAAAATTAACATTAACATTAACATAACACAACACACAACAACAATAACATTACAACATAACCCTATTACACACAACATTACATACAACATTACAACAACATTACAACATTAACATTATTATTTTAATATAATGTAGGTATAGTATAGACCTGAAATTCTATACACTTATTTGATCTCATTTATTATGCAATAATAAAATAACATAGATAATAAATAATATAACCAGAATCATATAATATTCGAATTCATAATGTAGACTTAAATAGAATACACTTAGTAGGTAGGTCTACTAACTTACCTGTTGTTAATATCACTAAATTATCAACTGTTTAATGTACCTACCTACCTATCGTATAGTGTTTAAGATTCAGTTTATATTCTTTTCTGAGAAATATATATATTCTTATTCTTATTCTAATAGCATTCGTTTGGCTGGTATTGCTTCAGTAAATGTTATTGCCACTGAGACACCAACCGCCCACGCTATTGTCTCAGCAATAATTACTCTAGCATAATTAATAATGCAACAAAGAAACTTCCCGCTCCAAGTTTTGGGTCGTTACTCTCAGGTAGTAACAATGATCAATTACAACTTTGTTTCGCACTTTCATTGTAACTCTGAGGCGGGGACAGACTGGAAGACATGTTATGTTAGAAGTTTTGATTATTTTAGCCTTAAATCTTACACTTATAGTCTGCGCCAAACACAATGGCGGCTTTGACCCCCCCAAGCTGCATTCACCGCTTGCTTGCCTCTTCCCGCGCACATCTTACTAATTTTTTCTAGAGTCACGGCGCTGCGCAGCGTTTCGCGCTGTCTTCACAGACGTCATTAAGTTTGAGGCAGATTACATAATTTTTGGAAGACTTACACCAGTTACAACTACTATCACGAATGGTAGATACACATAACTGGAGTGCTATTGTTGTTTTACTTCAAGTCCATATCCAGGTACAAGATTAGGGATGAAACCAGATTCTAACTTGAATACTATGAAAATAATTGAAAAGGAGGTGTAAAAATACGCCACCTGCACCTGTACAATACTTAGAAAACTGAATTTGTTATGTGTATTAAATTAATAATAATAGTACCAACTTTTCTACATCTGCTAGCTCATCTACTCTACGTAGGAAGATTTTTTTATTTGAAATTTCTGGTTTCTAGACTACACGAACTATTTTACACATTTTTAGAGCGCTTCGGAAATCAGACCTAATGTAAACCATTCCTATGTATAGGTACTTAAATGCCGAAGGAGATATTTTAAGAAAAATTTCCATTTTGATTTATATTAACATTATTTACCAGACTTTTATTTACTTACATTAACAAATAGGTAAATAAAACACATTACTGGCCAAAGATGGCGATGATTTCGTGTAGAACTGCATGGATATCAATACCATGCTCAGCCAAGGTTTGTACCTCGGCTTGGAAGATCTCGCTTTCCCAAAGAGCGGTGAAGACCGCGTCCCATTCTTCGCTTTGCAGATTTTCAATTGCTACTCGGAACTCTTCGTCTTCTGCGAGTTTCTGCTCAAAGAGGGCGTTCAATTTTTCCTTAGGGAATTGAGCGATGGAATCCGCGATGAAAGAATTGAAG
Organism: Ennomos erosarius; assembly: GCA_963580505.1. Classification (NCBI taxonomy): domain Eukaryota; kingdom Metazoa; phylum Arthropoda; class Insecta; order Lepidoptera; family Geometridae; genus Ennomos; species Ennomos erosarius. The sequence continues at coordinate 6,825,129 of OY756996.1, read as the reverse complement.
TCTTTGCCGCTAGTCTCATGGCGAGCGCTCCTCTTGATTTTGGCGTTTTCTGAAATGTCGATTACAAGATCATCCCTCGGTTCACTACGTTACTGCCTCAACTTAAAGTTAAGGCTGAGTTGCACCAGCTTACTTTAACGCTAACTTTAACTGCTAACTGTCACCGTCCACGCTTCGCAGGGCGGGCTAATGTTTAAATTTGACACTAACTTTAACTGTGATTATGGTGCAACTCAGTGTTTTTAACGTGCGTATTTTTACAACAACATGGTGGAACTTTGTAATAGACTGCACTATTTTTATCTTGCTAAATGCGATTTATTATTTTCATACAAAAATTCGCTCAAGGTTAATTTTTACAATAGTTTAGTCTACGAAATGAGAAAACCTACAGAAGAACTAAAGTGACCTTAGCAAAAAAAAAAAAAAGTGGCTCTTAGAATTAGCAAGTTGAAATGGCAGTGGGTACGCCTCATCGCTTTTAGAACTGACTACCGATGGGGAGAAAGGTTCTTGAGTGGCGACCTCGAACAGGAAGACGCAGCGTAAGCCGGCCTCTCACTAGCTGGACCGACGATTTTTGGTGGAAGCTGCGGAGAGCTAATAGATGCAGGTAGCGAGCAGCCACTCAAGGCGGCGGTCTCTGGGGGAAGCCTATGTTCAGCACTGGATGTCTTCAGGCTGTTGATGATGATGATGATGATGGTGATGATGATAGTCTACGACCTGCCATTCAACAGATTTAACCAAAATAAGTAAGTTACTTACCGAGCATGTCGTTAAACAAGTCTAGGAAGAAGTGAATGTCTATATTATCATTCTCCAAAAACTCGACCACCTGCGTGAAAGAAACCATCATTAAGGACAATTATTTTCATTGAAAGTCACCTAATTATCTAATCTTCGGTTAAGCAAATGACACACGTAGAACTTTTTACTACCAAATTAAAAGAAAACCTACTAATTAATACACACTACTTATTTATTTATTTATTTATTTATTTATTGTTAGGAAGGCCAACAGCTTTTCTTACATAATAGTTATTAAAATATGCACAAGGAAGCCAATTAAATTATTGTGAGGCCAATAATAATATGACCATCATCGTAAAATAGCTACCAAGTAATTATTATTATAAACACTCAAGAACTCACTGCTTGGAACTCTGGCAGATGTTCCATTTCGTAAACCAGATCCTTGAAGTTATTTGTCTTCATATATTCAAAGGAAACCTGGAACTCTTCGTACTCTACGTAGTGAGACATAATATGTTCCAGCTCATGTCCGGCGTCTTCCATAATGATATCTAGGAACTCCGCAAAATGCTCATGGAAGAGCTTCTTTGGTTGAGGAGCCGCGGCACTGAGCCCGAGTAGGACGAAGACAACTACAGCTACTTTCATTTTAGCTTCCCTAAGTTTCAGTGGCAACTGAACCAATTCGTCACCCGTTTTTATAGTGATGGAATGATAAGATTAAGATGATCGCTTAAAACGGCTGTCATGTGAGATGAGATTCACTATGTTATCGTTTAGGTATCTATACGTTTTGTGCCCACTTCAGAGGCTGGTGGAATGAATCATTATTTTTATCTTAAACGATATTAGTATCGCTTATTTCCAAACTTCATTTACCTACCTATTACTTAGGTAAATTTTAGTTTTTCAGTTATTTAAACATTAACAACTTTACAACGTATTACTAGGTAGGTACTATCCCTACATATAATAAATGTGTAATTCTGATGCGCTACGGAACACACACATAATGATGTCAAATCTAATTTATCCCATAGGTTCTATTGTTCAAAAAATATCGTAACCGCGATGCAGGACTACAAGGCTTTTTACCCTTCTCCATACATTTTCTAATTTATCGTATCTAACGCCATCTAGGGACAATAATTTGTAGCTGTTTGTTTGTTTGTTTGTTTGTTATTGAACAAATTCCTAGATACTGAACTGATTTTCATGCGGGTTGCACTAATATGCTTAGAAATAACCAGCGCACAACATAGGATATATTAAAATAAAAATAATATCATTAAAAAAATTTGGTCAAAATTATTATTTATTTATTTATTTAATTCTTTATTGCACAAAAAGTACAAAAGGAGGACTTAATGCTAAAGCATTTTCTACCAGTCATTCCACACATAGTTTAAGAAATAGGGATGTAGGCGTGCATCAAAATTAGTATGAACAATTTGTACAAACAAAAAAAAAACCATTACTTATTACAATTTTCTAAATATTAATATTAATAAATACCTATTATATGATATATACTATTAAATATCATTACGAAACCGGACGGAATTTTATACAACATGGCCGCTTCATGTTACGCTTCACGGTTAGTTTGTGTCACAGTAATTTTTTTTATGTTGTATTATGGCTCCACACATGGTGTATTTAGCCAGTGTTAAGTATAGTAATTTTTCGTCGTGTTGTTATTGATTATTTCACATGTTTCACGTAAAGTCCATCTGGAGGCACAAATTAAAGAAATAAAACGTGTGTAAGGCCATGAACAAAGAGTAATAGAAGTTAATTTCGGTAGTAATATGCATTAAACAGTGAAATGAAATTTTACAATTTATTAGATTTGATTAACCATTATTAGTTTTTCTATTTAAGCCCTTGCAGGTTGTTTGGGGTTTTTGGAGTAAAACAGATATACCATCAAATAATATGTAAGTAGTATGAATCGATTGCATTCAAGATACAAACATGTTAATTATACTTAGTGCCCGCAGATTAGAGAAATAATCGGCCAAGTGCGAGTTGGGCTCGCGCACGAAGGGTTCCGTATCATTATCTATAAAAACTAGCAAAAAAACGTTTGATGTATGAGAGAGAAAAAATACTAAAATACAGAATAAAATAAGTATTTAAGGGGTTAAATACTTATTTTATTCTGTATTTTTTGTAATAGCGGCAACAAAAATATATCATCTGTGAAGATTTCAGCTGTCTAACTATCACGGTTCATGAGATACAGCCTGATGGTGACAGACGGACAGACGGACAGCGAAGCCTTAGTAATAGGGTTTCGTACCCAAAACGGACTGACGACGTCTGTCAGGCTGTCTGTCTGTCTGTCACCAGGCTGTATCTCATGAACCGTGATAGTTAGAGCTTTACCCTTGGGAGTATAATCTTGACCCTTGCTACGCCTATTTTTGGCATTACATGACGTTTATGTTTGGCCCACAGGTCTGAGGGCCAATGCATACTATTACCACCATAGGCTAATGCAGTGGGCCAATGATACTCTTACGTTACGTATATACTCTTTGAATGATACAGAAGTATAATAATACTCTTTGGAATGATACGAAGTAGATTTTTTCTCTAATCTGTGTACGAAACATGTTATGTAAAATGCCCTGGGGGTCTAGCAAAGATCACAATCACTAACGCTAACGCTTCACGCTAACTCCAAAAATGTATCGAAATGACATTCGCTACGGAAAAGTTAGCGATTTCCGAAACGTCATTTCAGTACATTTTGGAGTTAGTATTTGGCGTTAACGTTAGCGGTTGGTATCTTTGCTAGACTTTGCCCTATTGTAAAAATGTTTTGAAAGCCTAGATTTTAATTTAATATAGGTTTTAATTAATCATGAGTTCGATGATACTTATCGAAATATCATCGAAAATTCTATATTTAAGTAGCCATGAGTGGAGATTTCATCAAAATTGGTCCAGGAATATCAAGGATAATAATTAGCGTAATAGCCATATATAATGTAGTCCACGCGTGGCAACGCCGCGGGTAGTAGCTAGTTAATAATACTTATCATTATTACGGAAAATCCGTAGCATCGGCTGAACTTTTAAGGATAGTTAGGTACGTCTCAAAGAGAAAGATAATTACCCAGTGATTTATACTTTACATTCAGGAGAAGGTTAACTGGATGTTGAAAGACGAATCTAGATTGTCGGAATTTCTGGATTACTTACTTACACCATTTAGTTACGACATCCATAATATAACATCGATAGCGTTGAACAAAAAGTGAGGTCTATTTATTTATTTATTTATTTATTTATTTATTTATTTATTTATTTATTTATTTATTTATTTATTTATTTATTTATTTATTTATTTATTTATTTATTTATTTATTTATTTATTTATTTATTTATTTATTTATTTATTTATTTATTTATTTATTTATTTATTTATTTATTTATTTATTTATTCATTTATTTATTTATTTATTAATAACACAGCTTTACCTAGATTTTTTTAATCTGAAACCAAATTCTCTGTAGTAGATTTACAAATTTGCGTCTGTACTTTCAGACCCAAAGTAGTACCTACCTAATAGTACCTACTCATGAAGCGTTACAGTCCATGTTATCTACCCAGATAGGTATTTGATCTTGTTTAAATCTTATAATGTTTTAGCTCAAACCTCGAACTATCCACGCTTAGAGGTATAATTTTTTCCTCATATTTCCTCGCATTTCGTCCACGTCAATTAGAAAAACATAATAACTGACGCCAGTGATTTCCCCAGCGGAGAAACAACGAGACTCGCTAACGGCTTGCATTTTACTAACTACTACTACATAACTACGTACGTACTACTGTTGTTTGTTATGTAGTTTGAATACGGAACTAGTTAAATCTCCTTTTTACTCATGGAAAATATATCATCATCATCAGCCCGTAGATGTCCACTGCTGAACATAGGCATATGTGTAATAAAACATAGGCCTCCCCCAGAGAGCGCCACTTTGAGCGGCGGCTCGCCTCCTGCGTCCATCGGCTCCCCGTAATTTTCACCAGGTCGTCGGTCCACCCAGTGGGGGGTCTGCCTACGCTGCTGCTGCTGCTGGAAAAAGTATAACTAAATACCATTTTAACATTTAAAGTTATTATTTACAACAAACTACCACCTTAGTTAGGTGTAGCTCCTAAGTATAACTTGCGCTTCGAACTTAGGTAAGTACCTACCTACATACCTTTTATTTACAGTATAGTTTTATGCTGAATACAATAAAAGAAAAACTTTATTCCCGATAGAAGCATCTTACACACAAACAGAACAGAGGATACCTTTCTTAACTTTCTTACTGTCACACTTTCCTCTAAACTGCTCTCTATTCCTGAAGGACCTTTTACTATCATGGAGAAGTCAGAAAATAATGGAATCGTAAAATTCCCTCAGTGGGGACACTATTTATAAGGTTTTTAAGTTAAAATAAAGTGTCAAACAAGTAACCCCGGGGAAGAAACTTTGGAACAGGAGCGGAGTTTGTAAACAGCTTTATATCTGATTTTATCGACACACCATCGGGCATGGCTGGTTTGGATGGCTGGTTCGCGGTTTATCCTTCGAATAGAAGCTACAACCCAAGTACATTCGCAAAATGTAAGCCGTTTAATTGCACGGTCAGTGCTCTGTGTGTTTTGAACACAGACCTAGTATTTTCGTTACACCCTAAATCTGATATGGTTATAAAGACGCACGGTGAAATCGTGCACAATTAACACATCAGGAGAGCAGCTTAAGAGTTCTGGCGTGAGATTCCACGGGTAACCTATTAATTTTCTTGCTTAAATACTTACCATGATATTTACTTAGTTTCTGTGACATTAAATAGTTACTCATTAGACGAAGGTAGCGCAAACTGCCGCAACCCACCCTGCTAGTGACAAAATCATAAATGATTGGCACATGTTTAGCCTAGAAGATATTAAGTATATCTTCTAGGAGAGGTCATTAGTATCTACGATTAGGTACATTATTCATTCTGAACATCATCTTCTCATTACTGCGATCGAAAATCAGAAGCATCTTCCGCAATCTGTTAGGCAAATCGACCCTATTAGCATAATAAGGATGCAGTGTGTGTATAAATAGGTGACATATTAGCATATAGATTGAGAAGGGACTTCAAGGGACCGGTGCAATCAATCAATGCCCACGCATCTTCAGCAGCCGTTTATAAGTATAGACCGGTAGAGGTCCACCAGTCGAGGATACGCAGGTTATTTCATATTAAGTTGGCAGCCAAGCCACAGGCATATCATGTAAAGGATATAAAAGTAGCTACATAACAGTGACATGCCCCTGTTTAATTTATCAAAGCCACATACGTACTACTTTGTAGCTATTACTTACGTAAGTAATTAAGCCATTGCCCCAAATCAGCTTTAATAGCGAGTATCAGATATCAAGTACGGTATATACCTACTTATACGCTCACTTGAACCCAGCTTTGAACTTCGAATAAACTTAAAAAAGAGGATTAGCTTGCTGGTTAAAGTTTATAGGTATATATACCTTTATTACTTACTGTTGCGTTGTTGAGCACGTCTTTCCAGATTCCGGTTTAGCTTTTGTAATTGCCAAAGTGGCAAAATTGTAGCGAATTATTTATACGATAGGTATGCAACTAGACTAGACGGTTTCATGCAATTACTTCGCAGGTTGTACCGACATCGTCGAACTAACGTCGCGTAAATCTAATTAGGCAATTGAAATCATTCGTCGTGCGTCCTGGGCGGGCGCGGAGCTGCAATGTCGCTCGTTGCATCACCAATTAGTTCGCACCGTGCCGTGGTGCCAGGGGGTATAGTCAGGGAAATCAGGGCATAAGTCGATATATAACTATTTTAGATTTAGAAATCGTGTGCATTAAAGCTTATCTGATAGATTTATTAATGCAAGGTAGGTAGGTATACCTACACGTAATAGCTATGTAAGAACATCACGACACTTTAGGTATAAGTATAAAACTTGCCCACCCCTTAGGTCGTTCATGTGATATTTTAGAATTTTTTTAACACTCGTTTACCCCTGATGATACGTGGTGGGGTTTCAGAGTATTTAGTGTTTTAGTGTATCTGCAGCTCCACTCTACTCCCTCCTTTAAAGTTATCTTCCTTAAAACCCTGTCTGTAGTTATTTCAACAAACCATGAGTTAGCCGATATTATCCGCGTAATTCCATAATTAACTCGTGCAAGTTGATCTGTATATCTATAAATAATTAAATTTTACTACCTAAGTAGAAGTGTGTATATTTTTTAGCTATGGACCCATAACCTTAAAATTTTATTGTCATTGTCAGCCAAACCAGTAAAAAGCTCCACTGCTGTAGTTACCTATTTTCATAGTTTAAAAAATAAAGATTTCTTTTCTCTTATTCAGTAGCTAAAGTAGCTTGGTATACTTAGGTAATCTTCCTTCTTATTACATAAGATATACACGTTGGTATACTGTCTATTATTTTACTTAATACATATTATCCTGAGCTAAGAACGGTTGCTCGTCGTTACTCTTTTTACGTTCGATATTCTATCACCGGCGTTCTTTGATAACGCTGTCTCGTTAGTAACGAAAGTTATCTCAATCGGCTGCTGCCTTTGTAACGACTTGGTAGAGATATAAGTAGGTACTTACTTATATTCGGCATTTGTGTGATGTAGTGATTATAGGTAGGTACTATAGACTATAAAAATTATCTTCCAACTCGTGATAAGGTAGACAGACGCCAATTGTCAGGCCTGAGGTCTGCAGACGGGGATATTATGGCTCTACCTGTAAAGTAGGCCAGTAGGCATGTAAACATCAAAATTCATGGCTGAACTTGCTGTTTTGGCTAGAAGTAGATACAAACTCAGGTACCTACGTGTTGGACTAAACCGTATGAATCCTATTACGAAGTTTCATTCAATATTACGTCAGATCGTATCGGCGCATCTGAAAATAGCTCAGCCTTGCATCGTTCGTTACTGCAACGCAATCGAGTGATAGGTACCTACGGCTGTTTTTGGCATAGCCAAGGTACCTACGCTACAAATTGCGAACAAATTGGAGGCGTAGAGCGGCCGTGCAGCACTGTGCGTTTCTGCAGCTACCTCTAACAACAGGATTTATGCGCTTTTCAACTTTACTGACGTGCTTTTATTCGAATGCGAGAGCTTAGCTTTCGCCAATTTCTTTTATTTTAGGAATATTTTCCACGATGAATTTACTTTTTGGCGAATGTACAACAACCCTTCGAAACATACCCTAGAAATACAAAAAGCCTACCTCCTGAAGACGTATACTGCTGAACATAGGCCTACCCGAAAGAGCGCCACTTTGAGTGGCTGATTGGCTCTTGCATCCATCGGCTCCTCGCGGGGTCGTGAGTCTACCTAGTGGGGGGCCGGCCTGCACTGCGTCTTCTGGTTTGTTGTCGCCACTCGAGAACGCTCTTCTCCATCAAATGTCAGTTCACACTGCCCACTGGCATTTCAAACTAATTAATTTTAAAAGCTTAATGTATCGGACGCTTTTGTTATCTTACCTACGGATCTCCTCATTTCGGATCTTGTCTCACAAGGAAATTCAAATGGCAGCCTACCTAGGTACCTACTTATAGCAAGAGCAAATTGACTTACCTAAAGAAGTTATCTAGGTACCTTTCTTCCCGGACTAAAACTGCCAGAGGTGGTAGGTACCTAATGGGTAAAGCAGGCAAATAAATTAAGCAAATCGGCAAGTGTTTTGCATTCTTGGAAGTCGCTACGGCATAATTTGTATTTCAAATTCCCGATTGAAACCATGCGTGGAAATGGAGATCTGCATGCTGCCTTGTCAACTGGAAACTGGGAAGGTTCTAGAAATACCCTGCTAAATTATGCCTCGCTAAGCTTACCTTGCTACCATTACACACCGCACCGTGTTAATCGATTAGAAAACGATTCAGAATTGAACTGTTAGACAGATACTTAGGTAGATACCTATGCTAGCTTGTCAAGCTAGATCTGCTGCAATAATCGGACGGCCCGATAGCTCAGTTGGTAGTATCCCTGCCTTCTAAACTGAGGGCTGTGGGTTCGATTCCTACCCAGGACAAACATCTGTGTGATGAACATATAGATGTTTGTTCTGCGTCTGGGTGTTATATTGTATTCTATGTATGTATTTACAAACAAAAAAGTATATAAGTATTGTATCCGTTATCTGGTTCCCATAGTACAAGCTACGCTTAGTTTGGGGCTAGATGGCGATGTGTGAATTGTCCACACATATTTATTATTTATTTATTAATCGCATCGAAATGTAGATGTTCAATTTGATTGACCCCCTACTAGGTGGACCGACGATCTGGTGAAAGCCACGGGAAGCCAATGGATGCAGAAGGCGAGCAGCTGCTCAAAGTGACCCTCTGGGGGCGGCCTATGTTCAGCAGTGAACGTCTTAAGGCTGTTGATGATTTGAGTGATCTAGCCTTTGTTTGCTTTCAGGATTACTATTTTGTACTGACGTTTCTCAAACGCCCCTTTAGTAACTGTCACGTATTCTGCGAAGGTGCCGGATGCGAATTATCGCCAGTTTAATTGCGACGTGAATTCTATTAACTTTAATGGGCGATAGTAACGGGGAACTGTTTTCCTCGACTCCTCGAGCGGTTTGTGGGCGATCAGTGATTTGAGAGGTTCCAGCGGTTTCACAGTTCGAATTGATCTTGAATACAAGCGTGGTTTAGTTGATTTACTAACACCTATAACCTACCTACTACTTATCTGACATATAAGACACCTACAGGCTTACCAGTGTGGTCCCGGTCCGGACATAAGAATAGTACCTAGCTCTTTGGTACCTAGGTACCACATTGATCTCTTCCCGCAAGTACTGTGCTGTAACAGTATGCTATCCAAGCCCTAATGAGAATATCCAGGGATTGGGCAGCTTCTTCTTGGTCTGCATTCATCATCATCATCATCATCATCATTAACAGCCTGAAGACGTCCACTACTCTGAACATAGGTGTACACTACAATCTTATAATCCACTGCGATCAGCAACTCTTGGTGGTTATACTCTCTAACGTGGTGATTTGTGATGGTGCACGTACGTACATACCTACAGGTTGGGCCACAATCCTGTATACAACTATCTGTTGATTAATTTCTGTATAGTAATTTTATAAATTTACTTAACGATGAGTAATCAAACACTTCTATTGTGAGTAGTTAAAGACTTCTAAGTACATTATACCTCTTTGTGAGTAGGTACCTAGTGGACCTAAAATATTACATCTGTTTATTCGATATCGATCATTCTTTTATCTAATCATTACAGAAAAAAGGTAAATAAAAGCAAACAAATCAAATTGGGTATTTATTTACTTATATTTTGATAAGTCCTGTTATTTACTGCATAGTTTAGATGTCTATGATTCGACCACAAACACTATTGATATTTATGATTTTTATCGCCTGCTCAGAGTAAGTTACAGATTCAAATTCCTTTACAAATGAACTATATTATTCAGAATATAATGTAAATTACAATTAATAACAGTTCTACAATGAACGAGTAAAAATTTAATAGTATGTAAGTATATTACTTTCTCCTATTTCTGTGGACGCTCGGGTCTAGCCCGGACATTTGGAAGGCATTGGTGGGGCCGAAGCTAACACCAAAAGGCCTTTTTGAATATAAAATTAATTATTAAAACTGAACAAGCATGGTATGGCATATTATAAACTATTTTTTGTATAAAAGTATAAAATATATCTGGGCTATTGTGGTGAACTTTTGATGAATGGTGACATTGGGTTATGGATTGATTATGAATTTATTTTATTTTATTTTATTATTATTATTTGAATGAATTTATGTCTTAATGTATTTTTTAAACTATTATAATTTATTTTATTTTGTATATGTACCAAATATGAGTCATCGCTACTCGAAATAAATGAATTTTATTTTTTATTTTATTTTTATTTATTGAGAAAACGGCACCTGCTAATTTTGTCTCATATCAAAATGTTTGAGGCAGGTGATGACTTGCCACCCGCTAAATAGGCCTCCTGTAGTGGCTACCGCATGTTGGTGCCGAGGAAGCAACATTGGTGTGGGTGGCTTAGGGTGTCGAGAGGTGTGCTGCACTTTCACTGAACGCTACTCGCGGCGTTATGCCCTTTAACACTTCCACCCAGGAGCTTAGGTACTTAGCTCTTGGGACTTCGACCCTCAGACAGCCGGTAAAGGCAAGCCAGAGGTTAGGGGTCTCATTTAGCCCCTTGGAATCAGGTTACGCGTTGTCGCCACTCACCGACGGCTCGCCACAAAGCCGCCCCTGCGTTAGTATAGTACTTATTATTACTTATATTATAATATTATATTATATAGTACCTATATACAATAGTTGTGGCATGACTAGATAAGTAGACATTGTAACGTTGTAAGAGATCTCTCTTAAATATAATTACCTATAGCCAAGCCTATGGTATTATTTTACCTAACATTTAGTTCTGTGGTCATATAATAATCTGATTGTGATTAGTACCTAAAATACTTTTGTAAACCTTTTGCAAGGAAAATAAAAAACATTTATTATTTTATTTATTATTTAACTGATGATATTATTTCTTCCCCCCCCCCCTCTCTTTCTCTTTCTCTCTCTCTCTCTCCTAATCCATAACCTAATCCATCTCCCTCTACTGTCTGGCAAAGCTAACTCTGCAGCTCTGCAGTGGACTATTTTGGAACCCCCAAAAACTATTTCAATGGCTTTCTATCGCTTTTTTGCAATAATTCTGCCAATGTCAAGTGAGTAAAATTTGTATGGTTATGTCAAGTCAAAGTCATATTTTGTCAGTCAAAACGCCAACAGTAAAATGGTGGATATTTTACTGAAGACTCTAAAAAAAGGCCGTTGAAGCTAAGCCGAAAATGCATGTTTCTATAATCTTGAAACCATTTGCCAACACTCGTGCACATTCTCGAACACGTAGTGGATAATAATCCACCCTTATTACACATTAAAATTCAGAATACATAGGTTTTGAAAAATAAATTCAAAATTCGCAACCGCCATTGTCGGAGTTTCTTCAAAGACCCCATATAGCAATTAGCAATCAGTTTTTTTATGTCATTACCTGTCAATTTCATAACATGTCAGTGTATTTTATTAAGCAGTTTGAATTTTCTGATTGGTTGTATCTTTGAAGTATGCACTGTGCTACCATATACAAGACTTTATATTACACCAATTTTAAATCACTGCAGAGTTAACTTTGCCAGACTATAATCCTGTCTCATTCCCACTGCACTTAGACATAATATTGGAAGTGGGAAATATGTTCTTGCTTTCATTGCCTTTTTAATGACACACATTAAAACTAAACCCATTGAGAATAAATACATTTCTTATTATTTAAAACGATAATTCTCTGGCACATCGATCCATAACAGTTCACCATCCTTGTTCCACTACAACAAAACTGCTAAACAAAGCAAGTGTGACACAAATGAAAGATATTTAAGATTTAACCCTTGTCCCCCGATGCCTGCGAATGTTCCCTCTGTGTTTCCATCAGCAGAATTTGGAGCTCTGAATAAATCTTCTCCAGCATTACTAGTCTTGGTTTTGTATACTGCAACAAATAAAGAAAATTCATTAAATACTTTTGCTTTTTAAGTAGCAAAAACTAGATGACAACCATGGATAATTTGAGTAGCCTATAAACTATACACTTTACTTTGATTAATACCTACAAGTGCAGTGATAGGATGCAGTACCTATTTATTGTACAGATACTAACATACTAACTGTTTCGACTCTTTTTAATAATAAGTTTTTAATAAGAACTCAAGTGTAGAATGCCTTACCCTGGTTGGTGTTACCCAAAAAATACAATCTGGGGTTGTTCAAATCAAGAGTGAATAGGTATTTACTACACCAGCATGCTACACCTTAGACCACATCATTGCTTCCCATCAGGTGAGATTGTGATCAAATACTGTCCTAGTAAAATTTAAAAAAAACAACAGCTTACGTATATTTATACATTATATATTTAAACATTCAAGTTGTAATAATAATTTTTATGTAATGGGGTATGGTGCTGACTATGTGGTGACCTAGACAAAGTAAACAAAGCTTAAGCCTGTCCACCAGCGAGATAGGGTCAACCATATTGCAAAGATTGCAGGCAAAATATAGACCCAATTGGCACAAGACCGAAGCAAATGGTGTGTGCAAAAGAAGGCCTATACCCAGCACTCGGATAACATAGGATGCGGATAATAATGATGATGATAAGGTAATAAGAGCAAACCTTAAAAAGGGGTATTAGCTTGATGGCCTCGGACTCAGAAGCACTCAGGTTATTTGGCTTCACTAGAACTGTTAGGAAGTACAGCACCCGATTCTGAAATGTATATTACAATGGATACTTAGATTTATGCAATTAATCATAAACTATACTACAGGAACTCCAGACTTGCTTTCTTTTAAGAGTGAGTTCAGCTAGGCGATCATGTAACTTGATTGATTGCAAACAATAGAAACAATAAATGTTTAATAGATTTGACAGTTTCAATACACCGTTTAAGTGCAAAGTTACTGAGGAAATATTCAAAACTAATCCATTGTTGATTTATACAGTAGAACGTCTTCCTGCTTGGTTGATAATATCATGAACTTGGTGAATTCTTACCATTTTTACAACTTCATTGATGATAACATCGTCAATACAGGACCACGGTAAGAAGTTGTCTTCCCTACCACACACATACTTCACTGAACTCTGAATTCCCACTGTTGGTATGACTTGAAGAGTTTCTGAAATGCGTTAAAATTATTTTTAGACAAATTATTTGATCATCTGAATCCTACATATTATAAACTGTTGGTACTGTGGTTCTATATTTATAAGAATATTGTATTTTTTTAAATTTTAAAAGTTTTGTATCAAAAAGCGTTGAAATAGACAACAAACCTGATTGAACACTATGTGTGATCCAAAAGAAAGCTAAGAAGGCAAACGTTATAATTATAACTAGAATCGCAGTAATATTGATTCTCACGAAAGTAAACGCTAAGATATTGAACAGCACAGCTAAAATTAAAGACGTTTTTGACCAGGAACTCTTAGATTTCTCATTTTGGTATGAAATTATGAACACTCTCGACATCTGCGACCCATGCTTCGAATCAATTCTTAGAGATAATTTTACACCATTCACGTTTTCGTGATCTATTGTTGATCCAGCAGTCGTCATATTTCTATGGGTTTACACAACAGAAATCTATTTATTTTCAGTTGAGACGAATTCTATTTCCAATTCATTTCACAATTTCAGTTTTTTTTTTTTTTTTCTTAGATTATGGCTCCACACATAGTGTATTTAGCCAGAGTCAAGTATTGTAATTCTTCATCGTTATATAATATTTCACGTAAGTCAAGTCTTAGTCATAGTCCAGTCTAAGTCAGGTAGTCAAAGTCTAGTCTAAGTCATCTTCTAGTAAAGTGGTGGCAACTTTACTAGAAGCTTCTATAGAATTTTGGAAGCAACACGAAAAACCACGTTTCACCACATTATATCACTTGCCCACACTCATGCTCGTAATTCAGCACATAATGCGTAAAACGCTACCAATTTTAAACATTAACACTGGAAAAAGCAGAAGTTTTGATAAATAATACAATGCAACTACGTGAACTTTTCCGCGTTCCCGCCAAAACTCCCTACACAATTTCAGTTGTTTTGATTTTTTGAACAGCAGTGTTGCCAGCGAGGTTTGGTCAAAAGGCACCTCGAAGAGGTAAAAACTAACCTTTTATCGTGAAAAGTAACCTTTTAAAGTTTTCCTTTAGTATTTGCGTATTAAAAGTTGATAGGCACATGTGAATTGTATTAAATTACAGAAATATGGAAAATTTACACGTGATCTTGAGTTTCAGTTGTACTTTACCTTTGATGTAAATGTGAAACTTTTACTGATGCGCCTTAGAAGTATGGGCGTAGTAGGATTTCGTTCAAAATGATGTGTCACATGTGGGGGGGAACGCAAAAGAACACTAGCCCGGGAGGCCAGGGCCCCGTTTTATAAAGCTACATGTCTTGTACTTGTAGCAAAAACCTGGCAACACAGCCATAAAAAATTGAAATAATGCGTTTTATAAAGGTACAAGTTAACAAGTGTACAAGCAAATTGGCCGATATATTACTTTACTCTATGAATTACAAGCACTTGTTCGTAGATCATAGACAATCCATACTTTTTTCATTTTTTAAATGTAAAATCGAACAATTGTTATGGTCGGTACAAGTGTACGGAACTACAAGTTGTAAAATTTTTTACCTAACTAAAGAGCTAGGTAAAATGAACTACAAGTGTAGATTAATTTACTGAAAGTGGATTGTATGGGTTGTGTCACGTATAATGAATGTTCAAATAGTAAAATTAAGTAAATGTGAATTAAATATAATTATTTAGCGACAAATTCAGCTTGATCTTAGCTCATGAATAATTAACGCATATCACAAAACCTAATATGAGAACGGCCATATATAACCTTGACCCAACTTAATATACTTAAATAGCTTAGCATAAAAATAATGACGCCCGTGATTTCACCTACAACTTATTTATTTTCATTTTCCGAAATAAAACGCATCTGTCCCGCTAATATAAGTACCCATATTATCTAACTAAACTTCATCCAAATAGATTTATTATTACACATTAATATGACTTGAGACGCAGAACCAACAAAATAGACTGTTCTATTAATTTATATTATTATGTAGAGATTTAATGTAACCTTGACACCGGCTAAATTCTTTAATAAAGGGAAGCCAAATTAAAAAATAAGCTATTTACCGTGACGTTTATTCATAGTGGTGTGCAACTTGTAACATCATAATCTAGATTTTATACTGTACTTAGTCTGTGGTTCCACGCTATGACGTTCGTAGTGATGTGAATTATACTTGTGATCGATGATTTGTAGGTTTATAAAACGCTTGTTTCTAGTAACTTGTAGTTACTTGTTCTTGTAGCTGCTACAATTGTAAGCTACAATCGTAGGTTTATAAAACGGGGCCCAGGCCTCATGGATTTGTTTTACACCACCATTGGGCTAATAGATGAGTTTTCGGTTGTTATAGGATGTAGAAATATAACAACAAATAATGATACTGGAGATAATAAGCGCAAGCGAAGCGAGCGCTGAAATTTTGAATTAAGTCTAGATGAAACATGTAACAATTTCAGCTAATTTCATAGCTCAGATCCCCATCTCGCAAGCGTAAAAATCAAAAACTTCATACAGTTCATAAAATAGATGATGAGTCCACGTCTCAGCTCATCCACAATATGCTGCATTCCTCAGAAGTGGGGAGCAACTCGGGCAGTTTATAAACCTACATACTTATGATGTCTTGCTTGACAGCCTCTATGGCGTGATGATTGACCAGGTTGGCTCGTAACTTGGAGGTGGTGGATTCGATTCCTGCGACGGGACAAGTATTTATGCACAGAAAAAAGCACAAATACTTGTTCTAAGTCTGGGGTTTTGACTTTTGTGAAGTTTAGTGGGATAGTTCTTGGGAGGCTCCTTAGATAGGTACAGTTAGGACCCTAGTCCAGGATCTTTGTATGTGATCGTTCGACGATATTAATTATTTATGCGTCAATTATGAACGGATTATATGCGCTAATAGTTCTGGTAATACATTATCTAGGGTACCTAGAATACATGGTATTGCCATGTTTGAGGCCCATGGATACACTTTTGACCAACAAACAGTAAAATGGGAAAAACATATAAACCTAAAATGTAAATTACTGATCTATCCACTTCTCGTAAAATAATAGGAGTAAGTGATTGCCATTTATATGGGCATGTACGTTTCTAGACCTTTTTGTGTGTGGATTTGGTTTTATTTATTAAAATAAAAATTAAATTTCCCAATTCCTAAAAATCACCTAAAGTAACCTTTTGAGTCGTGTAACCTAGAGGTAATCTGAAGATGTTAAAAGTAACCTAAAAGGTTACAAAAGTAACCTTCTGGCAACGCTGGACAACAGCCCGCTCAGCTCAATAGATAGAATCATAATTCATTGTCAGTTTTGTTTTAATTTTGTTAACTACGTCAATGTCAAATCGACAGGATTGATAACTTTTTTTTTTCTCCTAGGAGGATTTGGCTTCGCACGTCTTGTGCATCCGCCAGTGTCGAGTTTATGAATCATTTTCGCTTTTTCTTGGAGCTTGAGTTTTCCGTTTGTTCCATTATTCGCACGCTTCGCACAGCATTTTATTGCTTGAGGCTTGGTTTGACGATTTAAACTTTTGCGATTGCGATAAAGGATTAATAATGCATTTTACTTTGTCTCTGGGTCCACAGAGTACATTGGTAAAAACTGAAATCTGGGTCTTTGAAGAAAATCCGACAATGGGGGTTGTAAATTTTGAATTCTTTACCAAAATCTGTGAATTTTTGAATTTTAATGTGTAATAGGGGTGGAGCGTTATTCGTTAAGTGTTCATGGACGTGCACGATTGTTGGCAAATGGTTCCAAGTTTATAAGACCATACATTGCCGTTTGACGGGCCCGATAGCTCAGTTGGTAGTATCCCTGCCTTCTGAACTGAGGGCTGTGGGTTCGATTCCTACACAGGACAAACATTTGTGTGATGAACATAGATGTTTGTTCTGCGTCTGGGTGTTATATTGTATTCTATGTATGTATTTACAAACAAAAAAGTATATAAGTATTGTATCAGTTATCTGGTTCCCATAGTACAAGCTATGCTTAGTTTGGGGCTAGATGGCGCTGTGTGAAATGTCCACACATATTTATTTATATTTATTTCTCTTCCACCATTTTACCATCATTTTACTATGATTTTTTTGATGCAGTTATGACCTGACAAAATATGACTTTGACTTGACATAACCGTACAAATCTTTACTCACTTGATATTGGCAGAGTTATTGCTAAAAAGCGATAGAAAGTCATTAACGAAGAAGAAGAAGAAGAAGTACTTTGTCTTTTTTACACGTATAAAAATGAAATAGCGAGCTTACAGGGTAATGCTAAGCTCGTCTGCATAATGGCATCTTCCACCGTATACTGGAACATAAATCTAACGTTCCAACGCACGCAGCAAAATAAAGACTGGTATAGCCTAGCCTTACCAGTGACTTTTGGCGGGAACGCGGAAAAGTTCACGTCGTTGCATTGTATTATTTTTCAAAACTTTTGCTTTTCCAGTGCTAATGTTTAAAATTGGTGGTGTTTTATGCATCAAGTGCTGAATTACGAGCATGAGTGAGGGCAAGTGATATAATGTGGTGAAACGTGATTTTTCGTGTTGCTTACAAAACTCCATAGAAGCTTTTAGTAAAGTTGCCACCACTTTGCTGGAGCATGACTTAGACTGGACTATGACTGCCTGACTTAGACTGGACTATGACTATGACTAGGACATGACTTTGCGTGAAATATTTTATAACACGATGAAAATATAATACTTGACACTGGCTAAATACACTATGTTTAGAGCCAAATTATAAGATAAGGCTATAGGAAAAAACCGGGAGGACACCAATTTTTCCACATGCCGTGCTAGGAAAATTTTTTCTACCGTCCGTGCACTATACCTATACTATTAATATTGAAATAGGTATACTAATTTTATAGTGCGCCAGACAGATGATATTTATTATTTATTATCTATAAACCTATATTTCTAGGGATGATAATTATTTTTGATAATATATTGAGTAATGTAGGTCCTATTTCCTAGTCCTACCTAAATATACAGGGTTACAGGAAAAATTGTGCTAGATCCGTTAAGGGCGTGGAGTACCCATCATTTCTGACTTATTTCACTATGAAACAACCTAGCCTCAACTTAATATTTTATTTAGATATTCCTTAGAGAAAAATACAGTTTCTAATATTTTTTGTATTTCTTAACTTTCACTTGTCTACTACGGTCTATTCAATTAACTTATGTACTATTTTAATGATTGACGTCCTAAAACATCTTAATACACATGTAAAAATGCAATAATCATAATAATAAGACACACAAAATAAACAAAATTAAATTTTGTAGCCTAAAAATCGGCAATTTTCACAAAAAATATTAAAAGTCGAATATCTCGAAAAGGGTTAAGTTTAGGCTAGGGTGTTACATAGTGAAATAAGTCAGAAATGATGGGTACTCCACGCCCTAAACGGATCTAGCACGATTTTCCCTGTAACCCTGTATATACTTACAATATTTTATTTAGGTTGACCCCGCATTGAGCGGTAGCGATCCTCGAGCGACTTACCAGCGATATCGCCGCGTGATTTTTTTTTCCAGCGTGCGGCGCGTGTCGCCCGCCGCAATATCGCCGGTAGTCGCTCGAGGATCGCTATCGCCCAATGTAGGGTCAGCTTTAGCTTTACATCACAAAAAAGGACAAGCAAGTAGGTACCTACTTATTCTGTCGCGGGAATCGACGCCGCCGCCTCAGAGTTATGAGTCGCCCTCAACCACTACCTACACCACGAGGCTGTCAGTAGATCTAGAGCGTACGATCGAGTCTTGTACGAGTATACTTTATACTTACCTGGATTAATATTACCTAATGACCTACTGCAGTTAACTGTAATTATCAGTAGGTATTTACCCACAGACATAGTATTAGGTGTTGTTACCATCCTATTACCATACCATACCTACTCGGTTACCATGGCAACATGTTGAATACAAAGACGTCACAAATGTTTTCGGAATCAAACAGATGCAAAGTCATAGAGAAAAATAATGCAAAGTGTTTACGGTGTGTAAAGTATTGACTGCAATAGTTTAGTCAAATCTCCGAGCAAAATGGAAGAATTTGATGGGAACGCGTGGGTGTTTGATTCGCTCGTGGGGTTCCTTCATGGGCCAGTGTGGAACGTGCCACTGCAGACGTTTATAGAGGAAAAGTCACTGCGTAAGTTATACGAATTTTTGGTTTTATAGGTAGATAGCACAGAATTCCCCTATTACATAGGTCTACATTACATAGATAAAAAGTCTTTGGTAGATAGGTATACTTAGGTAATAATAAAATTGATTTTATAAATAAAGAACAGGCGCGATAAGGCTACACAAAGGCTTTCATAGTAGTCCGTACCTACCTACCTACCGTAGAATAATATTACCTGTGTAGTTACTATAGTAGGTGACCGATATAGCCCTTAAAGTTAGCAAGTTGAAATGACAATGGGCAGGCCACATCCCTCGCAGAACTGACAACCGATGGGGAAAAAAGTTCTCGAGTGGCGACCACGAACCGGAAGGCGCACCCCCCACTAGGTGGACCGACGACCTGCTGAAAACTGCGGGGAGCCGATGGATGCAGGAGGCGAGCAGCCGCTCAAAGTAGCGCTCTCTGGGGGAGGCCTATGTTCAGTAGTGGACATCTACGGGCTGATGATGATGATAGTAGGCACCTACTTAATTTTGTACCTATTAAGGCGTAGGGTAGGGCCAGATAAGCAGGTTGAAATTCGTCCAAAGAAACATTGACCTTAAGATCATAGACTTAAATATCAATTCAGCCTGAACTTCCGCGTGGCGCTTACGACAAATACAACGCACGAAATAACTGATTTTGGAGGTTTTTATAATATCTACTAGCTGTGCCCCGCGGTTTCAAAGTAGCCTAACATCATCATCATCAGCCCGTAGATGTACTGTCACTGCTGAACATGATAGGCCTCCCACTGAGAATGCCACTTTGAGCGGCTGCTTGCCTCCTGCATCCATCGGCTCCCCAGGTCGTTGGTCCACCTAGTGGGGGGTCTACCTACGCTGCGCCTTCCGGTTTATGGTCGCCACCTAGAACCTTTCGGTCGTCAGTTCTGCGAGCGATGTGAATGTGGCCTGCCCATTGCCTGAAAAACTTGATAACTTTAAGGGAAATATCGGTCACTTTAGTCCTTCTGCGGATTTCCTCGTAAAAGTAACAGGGCACCCTCGAACAAAAAACGCCAAACAAAATGTAGTAGAAGTACCAAAAGCGCGAGCGACCGCGAGCGCGAAAAATTTTTTGATTTCCGTATTGTATTTCAAAAAATTATCTGTGGCAATTAAAATATCAATTACATGTCAGTCAGTGGGTACAAACGCGCTTGCTATATTACAAAAAAAATATAGTTAAGTGATAATGCTGTATGCCATCTCTAAAATAAGGCTTGAAATTACTGGTTCAAATACCTACCTACATAAGTATAAGTTATTATGCTAATACCTACCTAAGCATTGATAGGCTAATTAATATGCTTAATTAATTTACTTACAATCTAGGTACTTAGGTACCTACCTACTATTACTATTTCTATAAGTAGGTACTTATCAGATCAGCGTGCTAGGCCCTATTTAAAGCACATACTTAGGTCATATAGGACTACCTACAGACAGTAAAACAACGATATTGGACAAAATTATTTTTATCGATTTTTGTTTTTCTTTTCTCCCCTCCCCCTCAATCTGAAAAGTGAAAACTGACTTTTGTTCTTTCAGCTTTCGACCCGACGGATGATGGTGAAGTGCCTGATAGACCAGAGTACAAGAAAATTCACGACGATTATCGCAACTTGGTAAGAACAAATTTTACTGAATTAAATAATAACTCGGTCCACTAGACAAGACGCGTTAAGTACTTACATGTAGGTAGGTAACATGTATTAGTATTTACAGAATCCAGATGGGCACTTTTCATGATTTTTTTAACAGTGATATTATTGATAGAGACCCATGATAGAAATTGCCACTAGTTTAAATAAACGGTCGCTCGACCACGGTAAGAGGACTTTGCCAACCACGCTGCTTGGCTGCGACGGCGCGGCGCTTACCTACGTTCTGACTCTAAATAATACGCATGATGACTAAAATTTATTTTTTGCATAAATTAATAATATTCCTTAAAAGATAAACATTTGCGAAAACAAAAATAAAATATCTCAAAATATTAATATGTTACAAGCATTTTAAAAACTGGTAACTGCCGAGGCGTCCTGTTTCGCGAGAAAGGGACAGGAGAAGCCCCCTACAGAAACATTAAAAGCTTATTACTCCGCGATTTATTTACCGATTTTACTTATTTTTCCAATTATTGCATTCATTTTTAATCTTCTTTACGTAAGTAATATTTACTTGTTCATTTTTAATAGTCATCATGTCTATTATTAGAGGTAACTATATAATTAGGTAGGTACTACCTATAGGTGCCTGCTTATAACTATAGCTATGTACCTGCACCTAGTAAGTATCTACTTACAAAGTACCTATAGGTATATACTGTGCTACAATATTATTTTTAAATTTATTCAAATATTAATCTGATTATTACTAACTTAATTCAAAAACCTCAACGCGCCTATTAAACCTCAACCTGCCTATATCCTATTCATTAACCTAAACCTCTTGGTAAACAAATATTATCCAATCGCGTGATACGGCAATACAACGAGGGAATGTCGCCAGCTTTTTGGGCACGCTCCCCGCAGAAAGCAACCTAAATTCTGTGTTTTATTTAAAGTTTTTTTTTTTTTGCGGCATAGCTTTTTTTTCATAGGGTTTTCGTTTTTAGTTAGGTGTATATATTTATTAAGATAGGTTTATATTTAAGTGGTTTAGTTTAGTGTATATATATTGTTATTTAAGTTTTTGTACTAATAAATATCGCGTGATCCACAGAGAAAAAAACGCTGACTCTAGGGTAACTACTGTTTAAATATCTGTGACTCTAGCGAAGCGTCATTTGTTTCAATGCTCTGTGGCGTGATCCAATCAAACGACTGAATCCACCAGTTTTAGTTATTAATGATAATGAAAGCTTTCTCTACTCACTAGGTGGACGTGATGCTGGGTTCATTCATGGACGACATCGGCATCTCAGCAGAACAGTTCGAGGCAGCATGCAAGCTGTCCGCCACAGACCTGGCAGGCCTACCCGCGCATTTCCATCGCAGGCTGTTCGAGCAGATATGGGCGGCCAACGACTACGACATGTTCGTCAAAATGATGTCGCATAAGAATGTCGAGCTGCAGTTGCAGGTAAAATAAGCAACCGTAACTTTCAAAATAAGTACCGATACCTACATTTAAACTCAATGGCGGCTGTGAAGTCGGCGCGAAACGCTGCGCAGTATGTAGGAAGTAGCCGTTTAAAGTGGCGTTGTCATCCATACCATATAGCGCCACATAAAACATAATTTGTTTATTTATTTATATTTCACCAGCTTATACATAGTACGTTATATTTGGCATGTCCACATTCAATACATTAAAATTCTTATTATTATAAGTTACGTAGGTCGGTAGGCATAGAACAACACTAGATTTTAAATTGTAATAAATTATACGGTAAGTCGGCATCCAATTATGCCCAATTTGAGACATAAGTATCTACAGCAAATAATTATTATGTTACGTAAATCCTCTAACAGGTTTTTATGCAGTTTCAAAAATGAACATTCCTACCTTCCAGCTTTTCGTCATAAATTCATTAAGGTTATAGAAAGGGTTTACTTCAAAGAACGACTTAATCTTAAATTTAAATCTTTGTAATTTAAAATTTGTCTGCAAGTAATAACTTATAATATACTTGATAAGTTGATATACTTATTCTGATCATAACAATACAGTGGCAGTCCCAATTACCCGCCGTAAATTTTAAGGACATCAAGGGTTTATGTTTCAGGCGTTAGAGCTAATCGAAAGAAGATTTGGCACGATGCCCAGCCTATTTTCCACCGAAGGTGAAAACTTGGACACTTCGCGTGGCGACGAGAACCAAGGGTGGCCCGACAATGATGACGTCATGACTGAAATAAAGAAGTAAGCAATCTGGAAAATGGCTCATTCTAGATTTCATTGTTGATTTGTTTAATTATCAGTAAAAATATAAATATGCAGCCTTTGCTCAGTTATATATTTTTATAAACCATTTTGGTTATTATTTCTACAACCAACAGATTGCAACTAACGGATGAGCTCGAAAATGAAAACGAAACCGTGGTTGTACCGCCGGAAGAGGTTGTAGCTGAAAAGAAAACTCTACTATCAAAACTTCAAAGCTTCGAAAAGAAGGAAGACATTATTGAGAAGGCCATACTTCCCGAACCACATGCCGCTGTTGAACTGAAACAAGAAAGGAAGGCAAAAATTGTAATTAAACCTCTAACACCACCACCTAAGAAAGCGGAAGTAAGTTTTATCTTAGACATACGCACACCCGAGAACAATCCATGAGGAATATCAATATACCATTATACTAAACTTAATTCATTTCTATCATGAATTTTTAGGTCAGTGAAGAGGATTTCAAAGCGCGTCAGGAGTATTTGAAACAGCAGCGTGATAAGCTTCTTGCGTTGAAGAAACAGGTTCGCGAGAAACGTCTCGGCACAGAGTATGATGAGGATGTTTCTGAAGGTATAATGTAAATATATGCAGCCAAAATACCTACTAGATTTTCCTGTCTATAACTCAACTCTCCTTTCAACTTAATTTTATAATAGGCATGAAGACTACTATTAAAAATGAACAAGTAAATATTACTTTCATAAAGAAGATTAAAAATGAATGCAAGACTTAATTGAATAATTAAGTAAAATCGGTAAATAAGCTTTTAAAGTTTCTGTAGAGGGCATCTCGTCCCTTTCTCGCGAAACAGAGCGCCTCCACAGTTACTAGGAAAAATCCACTTGTGACATGCCAGAGATTGTATGTAAAGCTACCACAGCTTAGTAATGAGGTACTATGAATGACCTTGCTCTGACGTCACTGGCCGTTTGAGCTCCCTTTCTATTCCGGTTTTTAAAATGCTTGCAACTTTGTTATTTTACGAGATATTTTTATTTTCACAAATGTTTATCTTTTGCGGAATATTATTAATTTATCCAAAAAAAATGTTTGTCACCATGCCTATTGCTGAGCTGGAATCTCACTTTCAACCAGAATAAGGTAGTGTCCTGCTATTAAAAATAAAATCGGTAGATAAACCACGGAGTAATAAGCTGTTTAAGTCGCTGGAGGAGGCATCGCGTATGTCTTTTCCGCAAATCTGATTCTGCAGTTATTATAAAAACGCACGTTGTGACGTCACATGCCAAAGAAATTGTAAAGCTACCACAGATTAGTAATGAGGTACTATGAAGGAGCAAGAACTGACGGCACTGCACGATTGATCTGTCTCTTTCTATCCCTGTTTTAAAATGCTTGTAATTTTTTGAGATAAGTATTTAATAATAATAATAATAAATATGTGTGTACATTTCACACAGCGCCATCTAGCCCCAAACTAAGCAAAGCTTGTACTATGGGAACCCGATCACGGATATAATACTTAGATACTTTTTTGTTTTGTAAATACATACATAGAATACAATATAACACCCAGACGCAAAACAATCATCTATGTTCATCACACAAATGTTTGTCCCGGGTAGGAATCGAACCCACAGCCCTCAGTTCAGAAGGCAGGGATACTACCAACTGAGCTATCGGGCCCGTCATTTAAGAATTGTTTTCGAATCGTTATTTTTTTCCCATTGACTATTTGGTTCCCAAAATCAAGAACCTATAATTATTGTTTGTAGGTGGTGAAGGATCTTTGAAAACATCACGGCCTCGTTCAGCTAGAGTGGCGCAGGCTGCTCTGGCAGGGATCACGCCGGCGCCTCCACCTGATGCGATGCAACTTCGCAGGGCTCTGGCATCTAAACTGAAGTCGGAAGTTGTCGATACTAGTATGTGAAGTCATTACAGTGTGTTCGTGTTAAGCAATGTATTTATTTGTGGTTCTCTAAATTAAATTAACTTATATTGAACGATGGGGTTTAATTCACCAAAATCAAACAACATAATTTCGTATTACCTTATTTTTATATTGCTTACATAACTAGTGACATAATAATAGCATTATAGTAAGCTTATTTATTTTACACAACTTGCCAATAGGTAAATCTATTTAAATTTAATCTGTGTATAAATTAGTTTATGATGGTCATCCACCTAGACAGATAAAAAATAGTCATCATTACAGTCTACTTTCACCTAGAACTTCGTATTTCAAGAACGGGAAAGTTATTTCAAGGAATATAAGCATCGTATAAATGTAATTGACAGCTCCATGCATTAGCATATATTATATACGAGGATTTTGGCAGATTTCAAAATAAAATTATTACATAAAACACTATTATATTTACAATATATTCTGACAAATTCATCCCACGTATGTAATAATTAAATCGCCTCGCATTTACTGTGCACTTGAGTACTAGGACACAACAAAATTAAACATTTCAGATTCTTTAGTGTGACCATCATTATATGGAAGATAAGTGGTGGATACAGAGATCAATAGTTCTTTTCAGAATACATATAAAACATGATATGTATTTTTAGAAATGAAAGATAATGAACAGTTACTTGAAACGGTTAGGCATAAACACATACATACTGAAATAAATTATATATGACAAATCGATCATAAAGCATTACAAACGTCACATTCGTAATACGAAAATGGACCGAATATATTTTGTTGCATTTGAAACTGATAATAAAATATGCTAAAACATTTAAGGAGATGTATAAGAAGTAGCAAATAAACCACCGCAGCTTTCACGTTGCCAGATAATTAACGTAATAATAGCATAAAATAATTGAATTATATTTATCATGCAATAATAGGTTCTGTTCTGAGGTTTTGATTAAGAAAAACGGTTACGATATCAATATAAGTCGACAACGTGAAAGCATCAGACGAGCTGAACATTACAGACTACAAATATATGAGTACAACATACAGCACAACTAAAATATGCTATTGCTATAGACAAAGATAGTTACGCGTGAGAACTGTCTTTAATCTAATGGAAGAGAGTTCAAATTACATACATATCATAGGAGTTAACTTTACCAGGTTAATATAAATATTGTGTAAAACAATACTTGGACCACATTAACGTATTTCCGGCAACGCGCGTTGTTGCAAGCATTCGATAAATTCAGTTTAGATAATGTTTTTTTTACAAAATCTAACTATTATTTACAAAACACGAATGATAACACTAGTTGTTTAAAGTAATAAAATATAATTATGGATCTTAATCAGATACTTTTATCACATACACATTAACAAAAAAGCTTCAATCGAAATAGAACGGAAAAGAGAGTTAATGGAAAACGTAATACTGATATTATCAGGACCCGCACATTATATGTTTATTAATTTTGCAATGCAATATGTTATACGATTATTAACGAAATAAATCAGAAGAATCGCGTCCGAGATCAATTTCATAAAACTAACTTGTGTGAACAAGAATTATGTCGTTCACACAAGTTTTTTTACCTGTTTTTAAGCCACACTTAGGTAATCAAGCAAGCAATAATTATAATATACATAAATGGTTTACTTATAAGTGTTAGGGAAAGCTAACTAAAAGATCTAGTTTTAGAAATAATTTAGCAAGCATCAACTCCAAAAAATAAGATTATTATGCGACATCAAACACAAAAGTAAACGGTTTTAGTTTCATGAAATGGATCAAGCGGACATACAAACAAGCTTCCTGGTTTGCGTTATAGAATACGCAACACACATTAGCAGAAATTAAACGAAATCGTATCCTGTATTAACACAGAGCACACACCTCAGAATTACAAAAGCATGAAAATCTGGATCTCAAAATTTTAAGTAGATTATTGAGTATTGGGATAGCATAGCTATCACAGAAGAAAAATCTGTTACTACAACCGGTTCCAGAGGTTAATTTACGAGTGAATTGACAAGCTGCCATAGGAATAATTATTCAGGATCCAGATAATTATGCTAAACGAAAGTATACTATAACATCATGAATAGAAAACTCCCTATGATACCTATAATCACAACATATAAGCTGAGGTCTGCAAGGGCTACACAGAGAATTAAACACTCAACTTATTTCAATACATTTTCATTATTTTCGTATAAAAATATATGTGGATCCAATAAAATTATCGTATTAATTAAACAATCAATCAATATATCTGTTGTTGGCGATCATTAATAGCATGCAATGCAGTCTCAAGTGTGACTCCTGTTATAGGTGCAGTTAAATAATGTTAGCACAATTAAATACCACCGGATCTCTATATGCCCAACACGCATAATTATAGGAATGCATTTGTGCATAGAAAATACCAGGGAGCTGATGAATGCAGGAGTCGAGCAGCCACTCAAAGTAGCGATCTGTGGTGGAGGGTGATGTTCTTGTTCAGCAGCAGTGGACGTATACAGGCTATTGATAATGATGATGTAATAAAACAACTTACTACTGATAGTTGCGACTGCCGCGTATTTTATGAAGATTGTTTATTGACGAATCAATAATGATTTCATGAAAGCACTTAGAAGTCTGAATAGTTCAATAAATACTATTATCATGAAAGAAGGGCATTACACTTTTATTATTTGTTTTTTTTTTCACAGTGTGAAAAGCAGAAGGCTCTTTAGTAGGCCGCGAGACTCAGACCACTATTTATTCGTTTTATTATATTCTCCTTTTCTTCTTTGAGTATTTTCAACAGTAACAACGGCTAAGAATTACAAGGTGTTCTAAAATATAGGCAATGGCAACTGCCCACAAAATGAAGGCAACATTGCGCTAAAACATTAACCGTCTTACCACAAAAGATTTAAACGCGCCTTAAACACTTGTTGAACAGTTGTTTCATGAATCCCATACCACAAATCCGCGCCTAACACTCGTTTAAGATAGACGGGCGTTAAACACGTGCTAAAATTTAAACATACCCAACCCTTAGTTTAAGAGGTGTTTAACTGTCGCTGTCACCATAACACACACAGTCAAACTTCACGCTAATAACGTACCGTTTTTTCTATGGTCGCAGCTATGACGCTAACATGTATTGGATTTACAAAATGAGTTCTGCGCGGAATGAAACGTTTCGTATAATGTCACCTTATTTAAAAAATATGGATCGAGTTAGACAGTGTTTAAGTTAACACGGTATAAACATGGTTTTGTAGTGACAAAAATAAAACATCCGTTTAAGGAGCATTTAACTTTTAGACGCTGTCTAACTAAACATGTATCTAAGCGATGTTTAAAATTATTTTTGTGGTAAGACGGTAAATTCATGGAGTATTAACTAAGTCAGATTTTTATACTTTGGTCCACTATCTCTTTCATACATCTAGAAAGTAAATAACCATAGTTTGCATTCCAAGTTTGAGATAGGGTTTTTTCAAGTGCTTGTAAAGGGTTATGCAGATACCTGTTTTCGTATTTAAAGTATCAGTTGTACCACTGGCAGGACAGAAAATAAAATTCCGATATAAAATAATAAATAACACTAATGAGTAGCAATCACATTTTATCGATTTACAACTTTTAAATAAGATTGTTCTAATCTGATATCTCGAATAATTTTCTCTCATAAATACATACATTTTTACATGTTCACATTTATAGTTAGTGTGATTTTTAGTAACAAACGTTCAAATTCCTCTCATATAATCTTTGTACTTTTATGATCATAATTCTTGTCAAAAGTAACCTAACCGTTAAGTTAAATACATCAAAACCAATGTTTTGTTCTACATTCTGATGCCATCTGAAATAATTATACTAATGTATGAATTACTCCATACAATCACTAATTAAGGTTAAACACTTGCGTGTTTCAACTTTGTATTGTATTTACAATTAATGGACGTAATTGAACTATGGTTCGTTTTGCCGCGGTTTATATATAGTTTTCAGTTTTTTTTTAAATATAGGTGTGATTTATCAATTCTGATGTTCAAAATCCTAAACCAGTTTGACCTTAATTCTAAATATTTATTGAGATCCTTGTCATTTCCAGCTATGGGAAAGGGACAGCAACGTTTTTAGAACTGTCAAATTACATTTTATAGTTTAGAATGTTGTACAAAAGTATCGACACTAGTATTTGCGTCTCTTTCGTGAATGTATTTAGTACATGTGTACTAAATACTCAACAATCAAGCCTCAAGGTGTTATTTGTATGCAATGTATAATAACTACTATTGTACTCACTTAAACCTCATTTTATGTATTCCTATGAAACTGAAACACATGTGAAATGTGCACATATAAAATAATAATAAGTAAGATTATAATCACAACTATGGCGTTATTTATGCCCTGAATATCCGTTAAATTATAGCTCTCTTATTTATCTTTTATGAAAATGAGTGGGACAGAGATAGCTCAGGGCATACAATGCTCTCATTCTCCTAATTATATGTGTACAACAGTGTAAGTAGAGTTTCGAAACTTTCTTTGTCACTTTTGGATGTGAAGTTACGATTTCTTGTTATAAGAAAATAACATATTTTGCAAATAGGTGCATGTGGGTGTACTCAAGAAATTGTTTCAATTAAATAGCTAGCAGCTAATGTGAGTAAAACAATTACTCAAGCAGATCCACCTTATATCTTCCCAACAAAAAGATGTGCAAATCATTACTAAACGTCCACGGCGAAACCATTAAAATAGTTAAACATTTCAATGCCTTTTCCTTTTGTTAACATTTACTAGACATTTACCCATGAACTTGTATAGTGAACGCTAAGCTTCTGGCGGCCGTGAAG
This sequence comes from Ennomos erosarius, assembly GCA_963580505.1. Lineage (NCBI taxonomy): Eukaryota > Metazoa > Arthropoda > Insecta > Lepidoptera > Geometridae > Ennomos > Ennomos erosarius. The sequence continues at coordinate 6,794,675 of OY756996.1, read as the reverse complement.
TAGTTCAAAGTCCAGGCACAAACCGCTCCAATCGCAAAGTAGAAACGATCGAATGTGTGGCATACGGATGTATCGCTCACACAAGCACACACTCAAACATTTTCTATTACAGTGCCTTCAGCTAGATTCAATACCACCATTACTGTGAGCATACCTAAACCTCGTGTCGAATCAAGTGCAAAAGAAAGTTCAATAAGTTTTAGAATGTTAAACCGGCGACATAAACCATAGCTATCCTTACGGCATTCCAGTTCACTGGGCGCACAGCGCTGCGAGGCGGGCAGAGCTAGTTCCTCATATTCCTTGAAACAGGCGGCTGGGTAAAGGGTAGAGTGGGCACTACGCTAACCGAGGTCGTTTAGCGTCGCGCTCCTCACCGCCCGTGCCACTTCCCCCACCGCTCCCCTCTTCTTCCTCATCAGAATCCCCGTCGTAATCAACCAGGCCCTAGAATTGAGAAACACGAGTAAAACTACCGTCGGTAGTTAGAAGAAAGCGAACACTATAGGTTACTGAAATACTGACTAGCAATAGCGTTATCAACTGCATGGATTGACCCAGACATGTCTAGCTATTTGGTCTATTTGGTGGCAGCCGCTCAAAGTGGCGCTCTTTGGGGGAGGCCTATGTTCAACAGTAGACGTCTTCAGGCTGATGATGATGAATTGGTGTTAATTTCTCCAAACGAAATAATAGTTACATGGTAAAAAGAACACATCAAGCCGATTTAATTTTGTTATTGAATTGGTTGGAGTTTTTAAAATACTGAGATGATAACCCAACCACTCTTCCCGAAAGAGAAAAGGATGTAAGAGTGAAAAAACACTAGATTGGCAGCTGTCTTTAGATGTTTTTAATTTGTTACCGCCAAGGCCAATAAAAATGTCCATTTTAGTTTAGAATCGCACACGATAACATCGTTTTAAAAATCGGTGTGAGTAAAAGATAGGATGGATTTATTTGATTGCTTCTTTGTTTTGCACGGATTATAATAGAGCGAGGCCTCTGACAGAAACACAGATAACGTTAACCAGACGACTTTTTTCTTGATTCTGCAGAAAGCATTATTACATGTTATAAGAATGTTTACGAAGCTTCACTCTACTGTCACAGAAATGTCTTCAAGCAAGTCGTCTTGACAACAAACTGCAGCACTCTCATATTAAAAATATTTTTCAAGCATATTAAATCACAACGTATCTAGCAGCAGTACTATATGCATAGGAGTTTAAACAATTTAAAATACATTAGCAACAAGCTAGATTGCAATACTGACAAGTGACAACAGTTCCCCCAATCACAATGACAAAGTTCACACGCAACTCATGATAAACTAAAATGCTCACACAAACTGATCATAATTTTGTTGCAAATTAGAACAGGACAATGAATCGAAACTTCAACCACTATTATTTTAGTCTATAAAATGTAACTTAATAATGAACTGTCAAGAATAGGTCTGTAGTATATACGGGCTTTTGCACACCACATCAGCTCAATACTACAGCCTCCGTGGTGTGGTGGTTGAGCAGGTCGGCTCATAACCCGGAGGCGGCGGGTTCGATTCCCGCGACAGGACAAGTATTTGTGCCCGAAAAAAAAAAGCGCAAATACTTGTTCTGTGTCTGGGTGTTGTGGGACCATGGTCCTCGTAGTTCCTGGGTCCCTAGATACAGGAAATCCTAGTTAGGGTCCAGGATCTATGTATGTGATCGTTGGGCGTTATTTATTTATTTATTTATTTAATACCAACTCGACATAAAACAAGATTATTCTAATGTAACCAAGCAAGCATTATATTTTTGGTTACAATACATTTTAGAAAATGTGGGGGAACTGGGAAGGGTTCGTTGCTAACGCGCACGCAACGTCTTTTACTACTAATACGCGCTGTATGTACCGCAATTTAAAGCTCGTATTTCTTTAATCCAATCACTCATATTTAAATAATTTCTTTTGAGTCAAGTTGGTGTTGAGTCAATGTGGTGGTGTGTGGTTATAAATGGTCTAAATTAGAACTTTCCTTGTAAACTGGCCAGAATGATCCCCAGCACAAAGCGTTGTAGTAGAGGAGTTTGGGAACTAAAAGTTTACCTTATTGAGTAATCTGGGCGAGGATACCTGAACGTCGGTGTGCGTAGGCTTGGTAGCCGTAGTTGTGGTGAGAAGTACCCTACTGGGACCATTCACAGTTTCTGCATTGGAGCACACTTTCTTTTCCACTATTTTACCTGGAACAACGTATGTTTATATGTTTAGTTATGGTTTATTCCTTTTGTAGAGATGTGCCCTGTATGTATTACGAAGTATAGTAATCAGGTAGAACTTTAGACCAACACTGTACACCCAGAGTGAGACATCAACGCAGGCCTTACCATGTTGAATAAATAGAATAAAGTTGAAACTCAATTTAAAAGCATAGGTGGCAGCAAATAGCTCGCATTTTTTGCAACAGTTTTGACAACATACGTTTTTTTAAAAATGGTGTGGTTTTGGGCAATCGAGTAATAATCAGAACAACTTAGGCGTTTATATCTAAACTAAACTAAACGCGCGCACTAAGTTACCACTCAATAAAAAATTTGAGTCAAAAAGGTCTTTGGACAAAGCTGGCTGAAGGTAAAATAAATTAGATACTTCTAAGAATAAATAAATTATGTAGATCATGAAAGACAAAGACCAAGACGAAAATGTGAACCACACCTAAACATATTGGTGGGTGAGAGTGACTAAATAGAATGGAGAATTAGTCAGAATGTTTCATTGTTGTCTTGGGAAATAATTATCATACATGCTAACTCTACATAGGGATGGTAAGGCCTGCACTGACCTCCCGCTTGAGGTTTGTGCATTTGTTCCCGCCAGCATCTACCTGAGCCATCCCAACTCCTTAACGTATCGGAGTCCGGCCTTGAATCACTGCCACAGCACCTCCCGTGGCATTGATGCTGGTGATGAGCTGATGAAGATGATTATGATAAGACATTTGGATCCCTGTGAAGTAAATTTGTCGACGTTTTCGTTTCACCCGATTACAGGCTAAGCTAAATAATGAGGGTTGTGATTTTAGCAGTGTGATTGTGCAATGTGTTATAAGCGCGTTTTTGAAAACTGAAATTGAGGTTTATTGCAAATTGTACTAAATACAAGATCAATAAAACATTTCAGCTGACTTGCATTCTTCGCAGCAGGCGTCAGTCATCATTTCATAAAGACTAGTCGTCAGTTATAGTGGAATTTTCAGCCTCATGTGTATTAACGGCTATACGGCAACAATCATAGCTTTTACGATCATCTCACAGGCCAAACTATAAGGATATCCTTGAGCTGTTTGCGAATTTCGTCAAGGAGTGTGAATGCGACATTTTTGAAGGAATTAAACCTGTTCTGCATGTGCATTATTCCTTTCCGAGCAAAGTTGGCTGGAAGAGGTTGCTCTGAGTGTGAAGACAACCCATTGTTACAATTTAGTGAAGTTTAGTTCTCTTAGGTGTGATTTTTCAATAGTCAGATAAAAGCTATTCATTGGATAAAACAAAACAGAGTGAAAAGAAATGTGAACTTTGTTAAACCATTTACTGAATAACCAACATTTTTTGGTTTTAGTCGGATTATAGTTTATCAGTTGGATAACTATTATCCCGTAATTGAAAAAGCAGCCCTTAGTCAAAAGTAATGTTTTGTTTAAGTATGCGGTGTTTCAATAATGAGGTTATCTACTATATCACTTAAGTAATGTCATACCGATTGCGTCTAGCGCGTGATGGACGTGCGGATGCGGGTGCGCCTGCGCAGCGTCTAGCGGCACATCATCCTCAAGCTCGTCATCGTCGTTGAACCACATCTCCTCCTCTTCGTCCGGCTGACGCGCCTCTCTGCGGTACCGGGTGCGAAGTAGTGACGGCACCACTGCCTCTGTCACGCCTACGCTACCGCTCACTGTTAAACAATGCAATCACTATTATAGTTCGCAGGAAAACGAATTATTCGAGAAAGTATTTGACTGATTCAAGGTGATTCTTCTGTATGATAGTGCTATTACTTTATAAATATTGTTACTTGCGCCTGCGCATATTTATATCACACGCAGCTAGATTCTAGTATTAATGATTGTTGTTGGACTATAATATAAACTCAGTGTTTGCATTCAGATCCCCATTTTTTTTTTAACGGGCTAATGCTGTTGGTCTCTACCGACCTTTACAGCGTCATTGTGCGGCAGGGCAGGCAATTAAGGCACCCAGCCCCCAGCCAACAAAAGTAGGGGGCAACTAGCTCAAGGGCACCCCTTGGGTGCGATCCTCTGCTTGAGCTGTTGCCGGGATAAGAGGATCGAGAAGGCTACGTCCGCTGGAGGAGTGGACCCTATGGAAAGTCGCGACCATTCTGGCTAACCTACGGGGGGTACGTCGACCTCGCCGGCGGGGTCGGTGTCTGATTGTGTTACGCTGGTATCCTATACCGGTGCCAAAATCGGTATCCGAGCCAGAAGGGCTAGACTAGTCCGGTGATCTAGTGCAGCCGAAACAACGGCTGCTATAGGATCTTCCGGGTCGCTCATGACGTGTCTTGGGCGGCGACGACGGGGTGGATTTCAGATCCCCATACCAAGTATGTAATATAGGAACATGTATAGATACTTGACAGTAAATTAATAAAAAAAGCTCAGAAATGTATGAACTCCCAAACTGGAAAATGCTTTGTGCTGATCATTAGGTACTACCTACTTTACTTAATCTATGCATCAACCTAACTTCATCTAAAAGGAAAAAGGAATCAGTAACATCATCCTGAAGACACCCACAGCTGAACATAGACCTCCCTCAATATGATTCATTAAAACATAAGTAGATACTAAAACATATTAGAAAGCTTACCTCTTTCCCTTTCCTTTTTGTCTATATGTTGATCATACCGCGTTTTTAAAGTTTTGAATGTCTGTACGTATTCCACATCTTCCAAGATTTTGCCGTAGTTTTCAACAATGTGCATACAAAGTGCTTTGATGTCCTCCAGCTTGATGAATTCAAATAACTCTAGTATAGCGGAGTCTAGCAAGTTATACCTGAAAATATAAAATGCTTTGTAATCAATAATAAAGATCAATACCAAGATTTCCTCTAATTTCTTTGAAATGGATTTATTTGGCAGGAAGATTAGATGAGTACATTATATCATCATAACCATCAACAACAGCCTGAAGACGTCCACTGCTGAACATAGGCCTCCCAGAGACAGCCACTTTGACCGGCTGTTCGCATCCTGCATCCATTGGCTGCATTCACCAGATCGCCGGACCACCTAGTGGAGGCTAGCCTACGCTGCATCTTCCGGTTTGTGATTGTTACTTGAGAACCTTTCTTCACCATTGGTTGTCACTTGTCAATTCTACAAAGCCTGCCCTGTTTTATTATAGTAAAGACAAATTGATATGACCACTTACTGATTGGATCTCTTACCTGCCATTATTTCTAAGGAAAGCATCAACAACCGGTGCAAAAAGGTTGCCTTTGACAATGTATTTATTGTAGTATTCATCTTTGATCGCGATGATTTTTCTCATGAATCTCAGTGCGCCAAGCACAAGAAATGTGTGTGTGGATCTCATCAGAACCAATATGCGACGGAGAAGGTCCTGCAAATGAATAAATATAAACTAGGTTGTTTTATACATTAAATTAATATTTTATCAATATCTTTTGGTTAATTAACATTTTGACAAGTTATATCACTATTGTCAATGGATAATGAAGGAGATATAAATCATTTTGTTCAAAAAACAAATAACAATGAGACTTCTTGACTTGGGAATGAAATCAAATAAGACACAAAACAATCGCAATATTATGTTATAAACACTAAATGATTTTTGCGAAAATCTTTAAACATGATTGTACTGGAGTATTTATAAAATTTTCTACAATAATAATATTGCTTGTTACAAACCTTGTTCAATATGAAGTTCTTGATATGGTATGTGTGATGTTCAACACAGAACGAGAGCAGTTCCAACACTAGACCGAGTAGCTGCACTGTGTGGTAGTCCTCTTTCAGGGGCTTCTCTCCATTTGTGTTTGCTAGTAGAGGGGCTGCAGAAGACAACATTTCTGGTTATTGATTTGTAAAGTTTCAAAAATCGTGATATTTGAAAATGAACAGTTAAGTACTATTTACATTTTATTAGAAAACCTGGATCCCACACTAGGCGCAAGGCTAATGTTCAACTTTCTATTATTGATTCAGAATAGTAGTGTTTTTTGTGGACATGAATTAGCTTTTTATTTAAAGCCCAGATAATATAATACCTACAGTACAGATGCCTCATCCCATACAACGGAATAACGCGGACTATTTTACGAAATTGTTTATTTCTGCATAACGCAAGATTATCAAGCGACATTTATTGCATGTTGCCAAAGTATTGGGCCAAATGAATACACTGGACACTAACTAGTAACTCTCTAGACACGATTATTACATTTTTTTCACGTTCGGGCTGTTTTTCGTTTGCACCTGATGGGGCCCCATGATTTAAAGGTTCTGATTGGCCATCTGCAATTTGTTTATTATATTGTTATGCCTAGCGGTTATTATTCTAAGACTGAAAAATACTTCTCTACTACAATATAATAAAAATGAGCCATTGTTAGGTTTGTGTGGCTTTAGCGCCAAACACATGAAGCGAATTGGATGAAATTTTGCACACCGCTGACGCTACCGCGATCGATAAAATAGGCTACTTATCAACAAACTGCAAAAAAGAGATTGATGTCTTTTTCTTTTTATATGTTTGTTACATCATATTAACTAGTATTTTCATAAACTGATTTTGTGATAATTCAATTTTTATTACAAATAAAATACTTTCAGATTGGTCCCTTCCAAATTTCATCCCAATTGGTTCACTAGTTTGGTTTTGAAATCAAAATAAGTGTATAATAATATATAACATGTATAATATCATCTAAATATGGTCTCAGTATCAAATTAAGTTGAATGAGACATTTCAGTCTCATTTGGCTTAATTCAAATGGAGTTTCCTGCAAGAAATCAAGTACTTAAATAAGGACTGGAACTTCCAATTTCTAGGGTGACTAGTAGAAATGAATCACGAAGAGGGAACCCCCGCTATACTATACCTATGTAGATGTTATCAGCAGATACACACAATCATACAAAGCAAGTAAAAAATGCCTTCTTACATTTTTCAACTACCATATTTATAACAACAAAGATAAATATCAACCTGTAGTTGATAATTGATAATTTTCGATGGTAATTATCTTCAATCCTTACTACTACAAAAACATATATAATTTATATTATTCGATTTCTGTGAATACTTTGTGTTAATTAACACTTAATACACTTAATTTTTTTTATTTGAACCATATTTAAATTGTTTAACATGTAAAGTATTAAGTCTAGTAAATATAAGTATACTTTTTCTTTTTTTTAGTCAGGCGTTTTATATTGGCAATTTATTGCAGCAGTTGAAATAATATGGTCGGCAGTAATTGATTGACTAAATAATTAACAATACAAAAAACTAAATGTTTTTTTTGGGAGCACTAATCACTGTCTAACAGTTTATTCCAGGTGAGGAGTCCCTACACAACTGTGGAAAAACTATTTTTGAAGGTTGCTGTTTCTAGATATATTACTGAGCTTTAGCAAGTGTCCTTTCGGTACTTTATTTTTATTGATGGTATGTAAGCTTGTTAGATTGCATTACTTTCTGATAAATAAACTGTAGTCTATGCAGAGCCATGAGCAACAGATAGTAAGGTATGAGATGAGAAATCAATATTTTTACAATAATTTAAATAACACTTACCTATTAGAGTCTGTACACTGTGTTTGTAAAAGAAATTGAGAAAGTCAGCTTTTTCAGTTTTGTTGACTGAGGCAAGCATACTCTCTGGATCGAGAAGTATGCGTAAAACTCCCATCAGTTGCACTGCACCTCCCAGCTCAGGGTCCTGATCTCGCAGCATCTGTTCTATTACTATATTTAGTAGCATTTGCTCCTGTAATTATAACAGAATATATTATTTTGATGGTCATAATATTTGGGTCAATGTTAATTGTTGGATGGTCTACCCTAGAGCAAGATATTTAAAATTACAATGTGTACAAACCTCTTCTGTATTATTGGACTGTGTCAATGTATAATCCCTGACAACTGATGGTGAGAACTCCACTATGTATGTTAAAATGTCTATTGATGCCGTTTTTGTCTTCTGGTCCTGTATACTTAGCGTAATTTCTAGCGCTGGCAGGATCCCCAGTGTAACTAATGTTTTGTAAAAAGCATCCTTATCCTGGGGTTGCAAATTTTGTGAAAAGTTACAAAACTCTTTCAAAAACAGTACTAAATCGCGCCTCTTTGGGTCTGGTGTCTTATTATCCATCAGAAGCTTGAACAAGTCAGTTAAGAACTTGTCATCTTCTTCTATGAGCTTCACTATTTCTACCTTATTGAAGAATATAAAACTAGACAATGTGCTTAGCAGATTATCTTCAAACACTGTAGGTGCAGGTAAAACAATATCCTGGATGTATTGGACTCTGTATGTCTGATGTATTTTTGCAAGCAGATCTTGGTTTTTAATAGGAATGACTTCACGAAACTTTGATAGCTCCCTTAGATATTCTCTGTGCTTTTTAGGCTGTGGTAAGCCAGGATCATACTCTAGACAACCTACTACATCAAATATTGTGTCATCCGCAAACATTGTATCAAACAGTGTGTTTTTGTTGAGAAGAAATATACTTTTGAATATTTCGTAAAGATGATGTAATCCCTCAATGTTTTCAATATCCTCACACATGTGGAAGATGTTAATCAGCTTTTTTATGTAGTGTTGGCTCTCTAGTGCAGCTGCAAGTTTGTCTTTCCGCGCAGGTGATACAAGGCAGCTATTTACTAGTTCACTGATGTCTTCCAAGCGACCCATCTCACATGCTGGTAATTCAACAGGCTGTACACTGTCTGACATTTCATCAAATCTTTCATCTTCTGATTCCTCCACAATATCCTGTGTGATTTCAACCGAGGGATCCTTTCCTTGAACCTGCAATTTACAAAAAATAAGTATAAACACAAAAAAATATATATTGCAATATGATGCAACATTCACTTTCTAATATGAATGTAGATGCTACAGATCATTGCCAAATTAGTTGACACTTGAGTATTTTGAAAATCTTCCAAATAAATAAAGAGTAAGACAATATAAACAAGTCAAATGTTACCTGACAAATTTTTTCCCATATTTCATCGCAGCCAGCTTTTTCTTGAAAACTTAACGCTAAATCAAAGTTGTCTCCTTCAGACCACACTATTAATGTGTCTTGCTGTTTCTGGTAGGCTGTGTCTGGCTGTATCTTACTCTCTAACAGGAGAGAGCCATCTGACTCTGCCCTGACCAGCAATGAGGTGCCTTTCAGCCTCTCAACATAACATGATGAGACATGCCCTGTCCCTCTGTCATCCCACTGTCTGTCTGCATTCAGAGCATAAAGCTTCACTCTTCGTCTTGTGTCTGTCATGATATTATGTGCTCTACACACTATGTACTTCAGAAACGTCTCAATTATGTTGGCGCTAATATTGAGCACCGAAGCAATTCACTAATTATTTAACTCCCATTTGTGTAAAACATAACAAGCTTCTGGAACAAAAACGATTCAGGTTTAGAAACATCCAACAATATATTCAAGAATATTATAATTACCATAATTACATTCCGTCTTGTTCTTGATGTTGTATGAAACACACCTAACTTTGAGCAGACAACGTCGTTATTTCTTTAGGGATAATTGTATCAATCTCATCTCAAGTCTATGCGTACACACCAAAACTCATTTTGTAAACTGTTGTAACAATGAGAATAATCATTAAAATTATCGGAAATCACAAACAAAACAATACTGATTGCTGATTGTATGACTTTTGTTACGAAATTAACACCTATGCAATTAACTAAATAATGTTAACTCTGTTTTGTATGCATTGAAAATACACAAATATCACTACATTTACCGGAATTTACATGATAGAATCGTCAAAATGACGTACCTTCAAAATAGTACAACATCAAATATCGCCATATTGGATTCACAACAACGCTTCAAAATTGGGGTTCGCAAATTACTAAAATTTCGCGGGCCATTTGAATTAACAAATCGTGCTGTGCTGAAGAACTTGATGTGATTACATTAAAATCTTTCTGCTGAGTGAAATAGGTGTATAATTTAATGAGCCGATTAATTTTACTTTGGCCCAGGCCAGGATTTAATCCATGTTTATCCATAAAATATAACAATAGATTAATTATTCTAATCCTGATGAAGATTAGTAAATTATATACCACAGAGTACATTGGTAAAATGTTATATACTCTTTGATGAAGATCGAAGATGAAACCAGTGTGACCATCTTCAAAGTACAGATTCTGCCTCACTTTGCTAAAAAACCTGCCAAATCCTGCCAAACTCTATAGAAAAAATGCCAAAATATTGGCAACTATAAATTAAAGTTTTATTAAAAGATACGTAAAAAAAACATATATGTGCTGTATTGTTTATTTAATTTAAGTTAAACATCACAGTGATACAACCTTCGACTTAAAGAAAAAAAATTACAATTGTTTACTGAACTTATAGGTTAAATACACGATCGGGACCAAACAATTACCAAGGTCACATTTTTCTCACCTTGGTCGGGTTGGTGTAAAAAAACTGACCGTGTAGATACGCATACGACCAAGGTCAAGTGGTTGGCCGATGTAACAAAAGTCGGTGGTTGGTCTCGATCGCCTATTTTGCTCTTTAACGAAGACTGCCCATTGAATCCACTTATAGATTTTGTATATTTACTATATAGTAGTGGCATTATTATTGTATTTATTAAATGTAATTCCTACAGATTAATTTTTTTAAGAAAAATTTTAATTATGACTGGGATTTGAACCCGCATCTGTAAATTACGCTGTTGATTCCACTATAAAGTTCATAAATATGTAAGTAATTGGATAATAATAATGTGTAATATGTATAATTGGTAAATATGCCGTTCATGTTACAATTAACAAAATTTAATTTAATTAATTTAATTTATCACACAATCTAATGGGAAACAAAACAAAAGAGGACTTATATAATATATGACCTATATAGGACATATCAACCAAAAACTTGTGTTTATGAATATAAAGTTTTATGATTATCAACTGTAAAGTTTTGAAGTTGTTAATGAGACATTTTATTAAAAAAACTAGTTCCGCCCCTGCTACGAGATGATGCAGAACCAAATTCCAGAAACTGTCAACATTGCTCGAGTGAATCAATTGTTTTCAGTGAGTGTAATTCCTACTTGTACTTTTCCAAAATAAGCTTGGACAATATCTCTAATTATAAAACGAAAGAGTTTAGTTAGGCTTACCAGCATAGCTTAAAACAGTGACAGATAGTGATACAAACCTATTTAACACCATTTATTGAGTCATATTTAATTACGTCTCCTTTTTTTTAATAAAAGGGCTCATTGAATTGAATAAAGATAATATAAACATTACAGGAGAAGTACAGGGGAATCCCCCACATGCTCGAGAAGTATATTAAGGGTTGTCATTTTTGAAATTTTGATTTGCCATAGAAAGTAATAGTTAGTATTACTATCTATACCCAATCTTGCCAAATACTGCCACATTTATCAAAACGTCAGCAGATACTGCCAGAGTCTAAAATAAGGGGCAAATTCTGCCAAAATAGCAGGAACCTGCCACACATGGTAATGCTGGACGAAACTTATATATTTTTTCATCTGTGATCCTGACGGTGACAGTGTTGCCAGATTTTTTTTTCTCTAACCTGTGGGCCCGTCCATCAAAAGTAACGAATACAAAAGTAGAACGATAACGATATTCTAACGATACCTATGGTGGGATCCAGTTGGTGTTATGTTCGATCAAAAAGGTGGTTCCACTAGCACCGTGCGAGGAAGTTGAATGTATTTCTTCTTTTTCTTCTTCTTTAATGGCTTTCTATCGCTTTTTGCAATAATTCTGCCAATATCAAGTGAGTAAAATTTGTACGGTTATGTCAAGTCGAAGTCATATTTTGTCAGTAAAATGGTGGATATTTTACTGAAGGCTAGAAAAAAGCCGTTGAAGCAAAAACGAAAATGCATGTTTCTATAATCTTGAAACTATTTGCAAACACTCGTGCACATTCTCGAACACTTAACGGATAATAATCCACCCTTATTACACATTAAAATTCAGAAATACACAGATTTTGAAAAATAAATTCAAAATTCGCCATTGTCGGAGTTTCTTCAAAAAGCAAGTTGAATATATTTTTTATGACGTGGCCAGACATTCAGAGCAACAGCGATTGTTCGCTGTTGTGTTGCAGCGTACAGCGATGCATCGGGCGCAGATATCGCACGAATATATTCGCCGTAGCCCGAAAAGTTGACACACTGCTGATAAAGCTGGCGCGGTGATATGAACTTCTTGGTTCCTAGACCATAAATTAATCACGACAAACGTCATGTAATTAGTTTTCTTCGTGTTTTCTCATGTCACCTAAATGTTTTATTATATGCTATTTTAAAGCTGATTGTTGTACGCATCTCTGAGCCGGTGTCGGAGAGACGCTCAACAAACACTACAACTCGGAGCTTTAAAATAATAAAGTTTCGCGTGACACTGCAACGCGCACGTCTTCCTGGGACATCACACAGGCTAGTAATCAGATTACTAGACTATGATATCTGGGGGTCTAGCAAAGCTCTCTCACGCTACCCCTATCGCCAAACGCTAACTAATAACAAAAAAATGTATTGAAATGACATAAGCTGCGGAAAAGTTAGCGATTTCCGAAATGTCATTTCAGTACATTTTGGAGTTAGCGTTTGGCGTTAGCGTTAGCGGTTGGTATCTTTGCTAGACCACCTGGTCATAAAGTCTCATATGCCCAGTAATTTCTTTAGCTACAATGCCCTTCAAACCGGAACACAGTAGTGCTTGCACACTACTGCTTGGTGGCAGAATAACTGGCAAAGCCGTGGTACCTACCTAGACGAACTTTGCAGAAAAGTCCTACCACCTAGTAAATTAAAAATTTAAAGTAGTAAAAATTGCTTTGCCAATCTCAAGTCAGACTTCGCTGAATTAACTCTCGCCGCTATCGATGATAAACAAATATTTTCAGTTGAATGAAACTGACGCTTCAGAATATGCAATCACTGCAACTTTTTCACAGGAGCGCCGCCGCCACGTCGCGTTCTTTTCACGCTCACTCAACAATTCCGACCCCATTTTACCGCCATCTATCGGGTCTTAAACTTACAGCTTTTTTTTTAATAAAACGCCTCATTGTATTTTTACGGTTTTTTCTTTTAAGTTTAAGAAATGACTTTTTTTTTTTTTCTTTTTCTTTTATTTTGGCTCTACACATAGTGTATTTAGCCAGTGTCAAGTATTATATTTTCATCGTGTTATAAAATATTTCACGTAGTCATGTCCTAGTCATAGTCATAGTCCAGTCTAAGTCAGGTAGTCATAGTCCAGTCAAGTCATGCTCCAGCAAAGTGGTGGCAACTTTACTAGAAGCGTCTATGGAGTTTTGGAAGCAACACGAAAAGTCACGTTTCACCACATTATATCACTTCCCCTCACTCCTGCTCGTAATTCAGCACTTAATGCGTAAAACGCCACCAATTTTAAACATTAACACTGGAAAAAGCAAAAGTTTTGAAAAATAATAAAATGCAACGACGTGAACTCTTCCGCGTTCCCGCCAAAACTGAAGAAATGACTTCCTTATTGCTTAGTGCAGTGGGGATTGTTCATTTTTAGGGTTCCGTACTCAAAGGGTAAAGCGGACCCTATTACTAAACTTCCGCTGTCCGCCTGTCTGTCTGTCCGTCTGTCACCAGGATCTTGTTTAAACAGCGAAGCTTCGCTGTTTCCCTTTTACCTTTAAGTATGGCCACGGCAAGAGCATTTAGAGTGTGTTCCAGTACATGCTAAGAATTCCAAGAAGCCAAAAACGATCACATTCAAACTGTCAAATACGCCCAAAGTGTCACTTTTATTGCTAATGGAACGACTTTTGTAATCGAAAATAACGAAAATGGCTGAAATAACAAGAACTCAAACGCACCAATACATAATTCCACGATATATCATTATAATTTTGCTCTTTGCTTGTATACGCATTCATTACTCAATACTCTTTGATTGATTTTGGCTGCCATTTGCAGTAATCTGTCAAACATTTTTGATGTTATTGCTGTAAAAATTCGTAAATCATAGTCTTAATTTATATAATTACAGTGCGCTCATGTACGTTATACAAATTTATTCATGACCATTACCAGCAGTCTTTTATACATCTAGTTATTATCAAGTAATATTAGACCAGGAAAAGTTAGGCTAACATGTGAGATTGGTTTTTTACCTTTAACGTATTTCCCCATCGGCTTTATTCATATATCTTTGCATGATATTTGTTTAGGGTGCAATTAAACTTGTTTTAGACTGTTTTGTTTTTTATTATAGCTATAACAAACGTAAAAAGTATTAACTAATTTGACAGGTGTCATTTGTTGTCATTGCATTAATTATTTGGAGAAAAATCTAAATATTTGTGTTATTGTTATCAAAAACATTGTGTAATTTACATGTTCGTATAAGTAATAAACGTGTGTATTCGTTTCAGCATGAAGCAGTGGGACCAATTTTATTGTATGCACCAATAATCAGTGTATTTATCTGTGTAATTTTGTGAACAATGAACACACTATGTCTTATTTGAGTGCTACAGAAAATGTTGGGTAAGTATCCAGTGTTTGTTACTGGTTATCAAATACATATGGTAGTAACTTATAACACATCTAGTTGTGGTCATAAGTGAAAAGAGAGATCACTCTCTAGCTGATTCATGCAGTAGAGTAATGATGTTTAAAGGTGGTTATAGTATTTTTCCACCTAGTTACAATGGTTAGGTAGTTTATCAACCATGTCTGTGTAGCCTTAGGGAACTAATTTTACTGAATGTAGTGTGTTCAGTATCCATACAAATTAGTTAGCACTAGATTGACCCCGCTAGTGGTGTTTTTTTATTTCCTTTGCATTAAAATTAATCTTTACTTAAGGTTCACAAAGCTGTTTATAAATTACGCCTACCTATTTAGTTGAAATTACCATAACACCTATTTTTTAATTTGAACAATTTTTTTTTCTTTAACTTAATTGTTTCTAAATTTAGGATATCCTTTTTGTAAGCTGTGTAATAATATTAACTACTATAGGTTTATCACCCGCGCACACTCGTTAACACTCGACTAACATCTTTGCTCGAGAACTGGGGTACGCTGAAAACCAGCCCTGCGTAGAACTTTTCCATGCAGTACAGTGTTGTTGCCAAGTAATTATTATAATAATTGTTAAAATGTATAAAATTATGTTCTCTGTTCTATTCTTTGGCAATAAATAAATACTATTTATTATTAGTTTTCAAAGGGCTTAGAGTACAGTAGTTAATGTAATTGCTCTACAGGTTTAGTGGAATTCCACAAAACATATCCGATGCAAGCTGTGCAACGCAATATAAAATGGCAGTGGAGGGAGCCTCAGGGAACTGCAACGAAGTCATGTACATACCAGACAACTCTGCTGATGAATCAACTTACATTACCCATCTCAATGACAATTTTTATACCAAATTCAAAATAGACCCCAACGAACTCTATACTTTCCATGATTCTGATGTCATAGCAGGTGAAATTACTGTGAGCCACACGGAAGATACTTTTATGTTCCCTGATAGTGTCGATGCAAAGACTAAACTCTTGGATAGTCCAAATAAAGAATTAGACATCTTGGGTGCTTTTACCAATGGAGATGTCAAACCGCAGATCAAAAAGAAAGCAATTTCCAACGGGCATTACACACCAGTATCTAAAACCAGCCAAAAAGAAAGCAAGACTTCAAATACCAAAGCACAGAAAGCCAAGAGTCAGATTAAGGAAGCACGGAGAGAGTCTTTGAGTGAAGCAAAGAAGCAGAATATGCAAAGTCCTAAAGCTCAAACAGTAGCTGTGTCTGCCCCTAGTTCCAAAAGCAGTATTACTAGTGCTAATACAAATAATGTGAAGCCCACACCAAATAAACCCAGTGGAAATGAAACCTTTTTAGATGTGTTTAAAAGAGAACAAGGATTAGTTGAATCTGATGACATTGTTGTTGTTAAAAGTGAACCACAACCACTCCCACCGCCGGCCAAAATACCTTCATCTCCCCCAAAGAAATCATCAGGTAAGGAAATAGTTATTTGTGCAAGAGCAAGAGCAAGCAAGTTGATTTTTGTGTTGAGTGCTAATGTTGAATCCTGAGCAAGCAAAGGATTCTAGTATTGATTCACGAGTTCACATAGCGAGTGATTCTAAGTTAAAATCCAGAGCGAGTGATGGATCGAAAGGCACGAGATGCAAAAACTTTGCTCTTGAGTAGCACATGCAACTTTCCACCTCAGCAGTGAGAACAGGTACTGGTAGGTACTCACCTGGTAACAAAACACTCGCGTTCCTGCCAAAAATATGACTAAGAAAAAAATTCATGTTCTCTCCAAAACTCCATATGAATGTACCCTAAAGCTGGCTAAATATCCTTACCACAAAGTCATCATATTAAAAAATCTCTTTGCTCAGTGAGCAAAATACAATTTTGCACAGCAGCTTTTTTTCTCGCAGCAAAGGGTACCTTTTAGAGCTGCTGAGGGAAAAATACATTTTGCGGTAAGGTTGACCTAGGTTTAGGTAATTAGCTGCTGCCAACAACTTTACTCCTGTGGATTACAGTGATTAAAATATGTTCCTTTTCTGAAATTTCTGAACTATCTCCCAATTATCATGCCAATTTGTTCAATAATGAAAAGGTAACAACAAACAAACAGACGTCTATATTATGGATCTAAGATTAAATTTTTTTGGGTGAGGTCTTGGGAGAGTAATATTACAGTGCTAGAGGTTGGCAAATCACTTTTCTTGTAATGTATGTACTTTGAAATTCACATAACATGACATATAATATACCTATGATTTCAAAATGTTTTACTAAATGATGTATTTTCAGCTAAAACACCGTCACAACCAAAAGCTCGCCGTGGTCGCGGGCCCGCGGTTCATGAAGCACTGCAACGGATATCAGCTCAAAAGAGAGCTATACCAATACCCAATACAAGATGGCATGCTCCGGGAGACAATCTGTTTGACTGTGGCCCTTTGGACAATAAGATACCAGCATTTAGAGTTATCGAGAGTAGCAGCAGTGATGATGATGCTATGCCCGATTTTGGTAAATATTTAAAAGATTCTTTTACACAACATTCAACTTGAAAACAAATCCAAGTACTGACTGATACTTCAGACTATAGGAAAAATAGGCTCAGGGTTCCAAATAGTAGAATGTGAAACACAAAGTGGGATAAATAAGAGAGAAATAAAAGGATTTTTTTATAATCAAAAATAGACACATTTGACCACGGTCTCACCATGAGGTTGAGCTGTCTGTATTACCCACTGCTCAATTTGATGCAGTTGAGCAATTTAGTTGAGCAGTGGAGAAGTAGTGGGTCTATGATGGAGCATGCTTGTCTAGAATAAAATTGTTTCTCTAAAGTCTTCATAGAAGCTTCATCAGCATCCAAGCGTAAATGGCAAGAAAACTATTTTCAGAGTCAGGCAATGGTCCAGTGTGTGTGGAAGAAAGCGCGGCGGAGTCTCGAGGAGCACGCCTTGCCTTGCGCCGCGCGGCTTTGCGGCGACACGTGGCGCGCGCGCATGCGTCACTGCGGTTATCTAAAGATTTCAAGGACCAAAAGTTGTTGGCTTCCATCATTAAGGTACATGGGAGTATTTTTCCATACTTCACTTATTATAAATAAAAACTTAGGTCCAGTTGTTACAAGCGCTGTGTAGGTCGCCATCTCTCCACTGCTTCCTATCTTCCTCCTTGTTTATTTCTAATCTAAAGGATATAATACTGTAACGATCTGTAATTGTTTGGATTCCACACTTTGGTTCACAACAAATATAAAAAGTATAATGATTATGATAAACATTTATAGGATGCTTGGTTAGGCTGTACAAAATATATTGGAAAATCTTGTTGACAGATAGTTGAATTGTCTATTCTTTTTCAGAAACAGCTAAACAGTCCAGGATCATCAGGGCACCTTCCAATACAGACAGTAAACCACCTGCTGGCGATGAGGGGTATGCCTGCAATTTTTAACACTCAAGAGCGAAGAAAACTAAGGTGCGATTTAATTTATACTTATCTGATTCTTACTAACATTGTCAACATATTTCAACTACTTCCCGCGATTCATTCCTAGCAGGAATCCTTCCTACACTATATTTATGATTTTTAAAGCAGTATCGCCTGCTCAGCGTAATCTACAGATTAATTTGTAAAGGAAAAACCCCGTAAGTTGGTTATAAAGGTGAAGGAAAAATTCGGACATGAGACCACTTGTCACGGTAGCTTAAGTAAAGCATATGCCGGCTTGAGGGGTGGATGGATGCGGGTTCAATCCCCGCTCGTGATTCTAATTTTTCCTTTACAAATTAATCTTCCTACACTAGTTGACCCGCCCCGGTTTCGCCTGCCTCTCTTCTATAATATTGCCGTCCCATCCATCCATTCATCCTTTTCCCCTTAAGTAGATAGTTTTCCCTTTCCCTTCTCTTTTCCCTTCAACAGGATGAAAAATTAAAATAAAAAAATTGTATACGTACCAACAAAAACTTGTTGCATAAAAATTTAATCCTTATTGCTTCGTAAGTTCGTACAACCCGCACTTGGGCGTTTTGGAAAACATAATGTATCCTAAATGTTATCGTAAAAAATTTCAGGCAAAAACCGTTTACTAGTTTTAGCTTGATGCATGATCAAAGGGACAGACAGACAAATCATTAAAAAAATTGTAAAGCAAACAAAATTAAAAAAGAATATGAATTGGGCTGATTTGTCCCTGTTACAGTTTTATTATATGTATAGATTAATTAAAATTATTCTGCCGTTGACATAAACCATCTCCTGCCAGTATAAAACTGCTCATTGTCTCATTCACCTTTCACCTCAATTAACTTTATCTTGCTAATAGTGACTTTGAGATAGAATCTCTATACTAATAATCATCATTTGTGGTTTTGAGATCTATTTGTATAAATAAAAGTGAAATGCAGTTTTATCACTTGAAACCGACCGATTGGTTATATCTTGTTTTAAAATGTTCGTTATAATCCGATTTCCGATTTAGTGTAGTAATCTGATTATTAGACTGTGTGATGTCTCAGGATGACGTGCGCAGTGCAGTGTCACGCGAAACTTTATTATTTTAAAGTTCCGAGTGACACTGCAACTGTTATGAGCGGCCGTATTGCTTAACATCAGGTGAACGACCAGCTCGTCACGTCATTCATTCTCATAAAAAAAATTTAGTTACGGAAAGGAAAATTGACAAAGTTTCTCGTAAAATATTCAAGATCAAGTAAAATGGAATAGCCTTTTTCTATAGGTATTTTGTAATCAAAACAATGTTGCCGACGACAACTACCAATATGCTGAGCTGAGTGATGTGTTTACTACGTAATTAATTTAAGCGAGTATTGAGTAAATGTTATTTTAATATAGTAATCAAATAAAAACAAAGACCACCCTTAAAAAGAAGTAATTAAAGAAAGAAAAAAAGAAAGTAAAAATGTTTTATTCATGACATCTTCAGATATAGTAGAATATTTTTTTAAGTAACAAATAAACGACTGTCTGTTTGGGGGTGTTGTTGGTGCCGGCGTGGTGCCGTAGGTATATACCTACTTACGGTTAGTAGTATTAAAACCAGTCCAATTCCACAATAACACACATAGTTTATTACACCCACACAATTTAAGTTGGAAGGATAAGAAAGAGAGAAAAGTCACAAGCACAAGTTAGGCACAGAATAGAGAAAGGAAGTTTGGTGAAAACACTTGACATAAAACAGATAACAATACGGCAAATGATCGCGAGTAAATGGCGGAGCGTCGAGAGGCGTGCGCTTCGCAGCAAATGATGGTCTCGACTGGCGGGCGTGGTTCTGCGGCGCGGCGATCGGCCGCGAGCCGTGCGCGGGCGCTGCGTATAGATATACGTGGATATAGCCAGGGCATACTACGGGTATCGCCCGACTATGCTCGCCGATTTAATATTAATTAATGTTAAAAAACAAAGCCTGAAAACAAAAGTTTTCAATCAATGTGTGTTGCCAGTGATGACTTATGGAACTGAGACGTGGTCTCTAACTGTTGGCCTCATTACTAAGCTCAAAGTCGCGCAACGAGCTATGGAGAGAGCAATGCTCGGTGTTTCCCTGCGAGATAGGATCCGAAATGAGGAGATCCGCAGGAGAACTAAAGTGACCGATGTAGCTCTTAGGATTGGCAAGTTGAAATGGCAATGGGCAGGCCACATCGCTCGTAGAACTGACAACCGATGGGGAAGAAAGGTTCTCGAGTGGCGACCACGAACTGGAAGACGCAGCGTAGGCCGGCCCCCCACTAGGTGGACCGACGACCTGGTGAAAGCCGCGGGGAGCCGATGGATGCAGGAGGCGAGCAGCCGCTCTAAGTGGCGCTCCCTGGGGGAGGCCTATGTTCAGCAGTGGACGTCTTCAGGCTGTTAATGATGATGATGATGATGATGAATGTTTAGTGTGATGAATGTCTGAAGTATGAGTGTTATGTGTGTTAGTATGTTATATAATATACTTAAACAGTAATAATAAATATATGTTATGTATTTATGTTTTGTGTTATGTATTAAATAAATATGTGATAATGTAGGTCAGCTACAGTCTGTTGCCACTAATCGGTCCCAACTCAGCATAATGCCGGCCGTGCGTAACTATTGAATTTGTTAACATAGGCCCTCGGTCATATTCCAGAGAGTCGGGGTGGTCAGGTGGAGAGAGCGTCTCTCACGATGGTGGCGCGAGCTGTGCGGCGGAGAAATGCGTTGCGCCGCCTATCCCTTGCGGGCGGTATTGCCTTGCCCACGTGACGCATGCGCCTGAGCAACGTTTGTACGCGGCCTGCGCTGCTGTGTTTGCGGGCGGCGCGCGCTGCAAGGCACCGCTACTGCCGCTCAATGATCACACGCCTCTCTGTGCCGAGCACGCGTGGAAGCGGGTGAGCTACATGTTACTTTCCCACTCGCACGCGGCGTGCGCTCTACGACTACATGTATCTACGCCGTACAACGTTGAAGCGGGTAAGTTATATGTTACTGTCTTTCTCGTACACGTCGCGAGCTGCAAGGCACTACTGCTGCTTTTTACTGAGCATACACGCGCATGTTACAGTATCACTGGAACTGGTGGTACTTGAACTGCACTTGCCATCAAGAGAAATGTGGGCAAACGCTGACTTAACTATAATAGATAAACTGATAAAACCTACTTAGTCCACGCCCAGCCCGTCTAGTTAGCGCACCATCCAAATACCCGATATTTTTTCTCGTAAGAGACAGTAACAAGACTAGTAGTGCCTGTGTGTTTCACTGTACTGCCTTTTTTTTTTTACTTTTTAGGGTGCCGTACCCAAAGCGTAAAACAAACCCTATTACTAAGGCTCCGCTGTCTGTCTCTGTCTGTCCATCTGTCATCAGATCTCATGTACTGTGATAAATAGAAAGTTGAAATTTTCACAGATTATGTGTTTCTGTTGCCGCTATAACAACAGATACTGAAAGCAGAATAAATTAAATATTTATAGGGGCTCCTATACAACAAACGTGATTTTTTTGCTCGTTTTCATAGATACGGAATCCTTTGTGCGCGAGTTTGACTCGCACGGCTGGTTTTTTATTGTTTGAGTCGCGGGCATTGTCTTCAACTACCCGCATTTGGTCTACAACTTCAACTATCAATGTCCCTCCATAAAAGATATAGATACATGTTCACTCTCGACTACTAGAGCAGTACCCTAGTACGAGTTTTCCAATACGTGAATACGCGCTAATCCATTTAAAATTTGTATGTCCTGCCATTTTTAGTTCATCAACGTGACCGCTAGGGCCGCTGCAAAAAATTGTATGGGAGAAAAGGGAGAAAACGTAAACGAATCAAGTTGGTAGTAAACTATTGTTACTCGTAGGGTTACACTAGGGGTATTGTTCTTTGTTCTTTAACTGCAGGGGTGTTCTAACTTTTGAAGTACCGCGGTTGACGGTTTGGCGACGCCTGTTTTACGGTATCGTTTTTGTGTAGGATAACTACGACAAGCTGGTAAAGGACAGTAAGCCGAAGAAGGTTCCGCGAACGCGAGTAGTGCAGGCGCCGCGACGCCCGAAACGTCGACGACGCGCGCCGCCGCGGCGACCCCCGGCGCCTCCGCCCGCCGTCGAACAATCGCTCTCAGGTATACATTCCTACACATTTTTTTTCTTGTGTTTTGGCTCCACACATCTTTGTATTTAGCCAGTGTCAAGTATTATATTTTTCATTCTTTTTAATGAGAATTAACGACGTTACGAGCTAGTCGTTCACCTGATGGTAAGCGACACGGCCGCCCATAACAATTGCAGTGTCACTCTGAACTTATGGAAAATTCACTTAAAGTAAAGTCATTGTCGGGCAGTTGACGGGCCCGATAGCTCAGTTGGTAGTCAGCCCTGCCTTCCGAACTGAGGGCTGTGGATTCGATTCCTACCCAGGACAAATATTTGTGTGATGAACATAGATGTTTGTTCTGCGTCGGGGTGTTATATTGTATTCTATGTATGTATTTACAAACAAAAAAGTATTATATCAGTTATCTGTTTCCCATAGTACAAGTTTTGCTTAGTTTGGAGCTAGATGGCGCTGTGTGAAATGTCCACACATATTTATTTACTTATTTATTTGTGAAACATTTTAGTCTAGTGTAAGTCATGCCCTAGTTAAGTGGTGACAACTTTAAGTACTAGAGAAGCTTCAATGGAATTTTGGAAGCAACACGAAAAACCACGTTTCTCCACATTATATCATTTAGCCATGAGACTCGCCTTGTTGTAAATTAATCAATCACAACCATTGAGGTAAACATATGGACGACCAATCAGAGCAGCGCATTTTTCTCTGGTGTATGTCGCTGTATTTGCATGAAATCGCTGCAATAATCGATGACGGTTTTACGTTTGCTTATGCGCTTAAAATGTCTTGTTACAGAAATTAATGTGTGCTCCAACTCTTCTACTTACGATAGTTCGGAGGAGGCCGCAATGGGCGCGCTAAGTGAAACCGAGTACATTACTGTTGCATCACACGAACTAGGTAATTTATGGATTTTGTATAATTGTCACCGTCTTTTTGTAAGAACCGTTTATTCATAAAAAACGCGGTTATTTATAACCTGTCGATTAATTGCAAACGGGCAATGTGTCTCAGAATAAAACGGTTGATTTTTCGGTTATTTATAATTAATCGGCATCACTTCGTTTTATTGTCATTATATACTTCTAGTGTAGTCAAAACTAACCCAACACTCCTTCTCGCTTCGCTCGTCGCCGTAACCTACTGGTTAGCCAATATTGACAAAAAAAAATAATTTAAATGCCAGGGCCCTTATTCCGTATCGATTCCTTACTTCGAAACCACGTGAATTCCTTGTCTTACATAAGAAATCTGTAAAAGTCTATTCTCTATGGAACGAAAATAAAACCGCGCGAAATGAATTTGGAATTAGCGCGATTTGAACTGTCAAAAATCCATATGTTTTACCGAGACGCGTTTCGAAACATCAACACATCAAAAGATATGACCACTTAAGTCAATATATTTTATTCAAAATAAAGATAACTTTAATGTAAAGTGAAGGTATATCTAACGCTGTGACACGATTTGAATAAGACACGATAACGACGTGGTTTCGTATCGTGTGGAATCTGTGTTTCCATAGAGAAAAACCGCCCAGCAAAAATTGGTGCATTAATACGAGTTTGTTCATAAATAAACGCTACAAAAAACTCTTGTTTTTATTAACTCGAAATAGATAAATAATCGAAAAATCATCCATTTTATTGTATGACAAATTGTCAGTTTGCAATAAATCGACAGTTTTATAACCGATTTTATTTTCGTTTTTTTTTATAAACAATCGGTTTTTGCAAAAAGACTGACATATAGTTACTAGAAGAAAAGACCCGTCTTCCGGCTGATGATGTGTATTTTTGTTTAAAGTATTGTTTTTTTTTATATTTTAGCTCCACACAGTGTATTTAGCCAGTGTCAAGTATAGTTATTTTTCATCGTTAAAGAATATATCACGTAAGTTCAAGTCTTAGTCATAGTCATAGTCCAGTCTAAGTCAGGTAGTCAAAGTCCAGTCTAAATCATCTTCTAGTAAAGTGGTGGCAACTTTACTAGAAGCTTCTATGGAATTTTGGAAGCAACACGAAAAACCACGTTTCACCACATTATATCACTTGCCCTCACTCATGCTCGTAATTCAGCACTTAATGCGTAAAACCCCACCAATTTTAACCATTAACACTGGAAAAAGCACAAGTTTTGATAAATAATACAATGCAACGAAGTGAACTTTTCCGCGTTCCCGCCAAAAAACCAACGTATTGTTTATTTCCAGAAGTAGAAGTTGGTCATGTACCCGCCGATGACATCCTGGATCCGGCTGTCCTCGGTCAAATACCCGACGAAGCCTTCACGGAGTTTTTCAACCAAGGCATCGTACTAGGTCAGTAGTTTTAAAAATTTTTTTAGGTTATAAAGTCTATTATTTTCATGTGTCGTGTGCAGCAAATGTAATTACTTTCGCAAAGTTCTGAAAAAAAGCAATTAACATGTAGTCTAATAATTTATTAGTGTTTATTGAGTACGGGTTTTAATGTAAATGAATGTCTTGACGATTTATTTAAGGGTTCTATGAAATTGTTGATAGATATATTGTCCACGAATTCTATGGTTTTTGGACATGTTAGTCTAGTTTGAAATCTCGCACAGTCCGTTTCTCGAGGTCATTTCTGCCACACACGTGCAAGATGTGGAATGAACTTCCCTCTGAGGTGTTTCCGCTGAGATACAACATGGGGCACTTCAAACGACGGGTAAATAGAGTCCTCAAAGGTAGGCAACGCATCGGCAACGCCCTTGGTTGTCTATAGGCGACGGTAACTGCTTACCATCAGGCGGGACGTCTGCTTGTTTGTCTATCCGTGTTAAAAAAAAAGCCCTTAAATGTATTCCTTCATTGTAGTAACGCCTGGTTTTAATAGGCCCAGCTGCTGTATGTGGACAGTGGAATTAAAAATGTTCAAGTAGCTGACCGATCAGTACTGGCTAAACCTTGTTTACAAAGTATTTCGTAAGTAGCTGTACGTGTAGAGCAACTACTGGGCCCGTAGTTGCCAGACAGTAACTACTGGGCCAGTGGTTGCTAGACAGTAACTGTCCTCTGTAGTTGCTAGACTGTAATTGTCCTCTGTCCGCCAGCTACTGAACCTGTGAAAACCAGGCGTAAGGGTGCTTGAGATGGTAATAAAATAACAATAAAATTAAATCACTGCCGTTTACAGAATCCAGGCAACTGGCACATTTATACGCTCGCAGACATTGACTAAAAATCCGGTTGACCAACGATACAACTTCCCCTCGTACGAAAATTAGTAGTTTATTTCAAATTCTAATCCTACGAGAGGAAGCGGGACACCCAATGTGTCTTTTGTTCCATCCTGCTCTGTTCTTTGTAATTTCGTATGACTTTGTCTCGTTTTGTTACCTCGCCCCCTGCCCCAGTAGGTGAGTCGTGTTTGTACGAGAAATTATGTTGACGAGCTATCAACTTTACGTTTATAGCGGAAGACGAGGCATCGTTCGACGAAGGTTCGGAACTAGCCGCGGCTCTTGAAGCCGTGCTTGACGAACGGGGGCTCCATGAAAGGGGGCTTGACGAACGGGAGCTTGATGATAGGGGAATGGACGAGCAAGAGCTTGATGAGCAGGAGTTGGAAGAAAATGGATTGGACACGATGGATGATAGCATGTTTAACCATTCGGGGGCGCATGTGGTTAAAGCAAAGGTAATAAAATTTATAACTCTACTAAAACCTTGAAAATATGTTTGTTTAGTTGTTTATAGTCAGTTTGCCTTCATTAGTAAACTGAAGGTTAGGATTTGGTCTCATTTTTTTATTAATATACATATTTGATATGATTTCATGTCTATAACAGTAGGGATGATGGTGGTTTCAACATACGCGTGTGTTTTGAACGAAAAAATAATTCTTTTATATATATATTGACGGGCCCGATAGCTCAGTTGGTAGTATCCCTGCCTTCTGAACTGAGGGCTGTGGGTTCGATTCCTACCAGGGACAAACATTTGTGTGAAGAGCATAGATGTTTGTTCTGCGTCTGGGTGTTATATTGTATTCTATGTACATATGTATTTACAAACAAAAAGGTATATAAGTATTATATAAGTCATCTGGTTCCCATAGTACAAGCTATGCTTAGTTTGGGGCTAGATGGCGCTGTGTGAAATGCCCACACATATTTAAAAAACAAAAAAATGAATGACGTGATGAGCTATAACTGTTTTTTTTTTATCTAAATAGAAGCTAATTATAAACTTCCATTGCAAACACGAAATCAAGTATTTTCTAGAGTGTCATTGAGAAAAGTACAAGCAGAAATAAGGCATGCCTTCTCTTTCAGATCCGTATTCCTTCAGTACCGATGGAAGTGTCTTCAAGTGCATCGTCATAACACGAGTGTAAATTTAATGTAACTTTAACGCTAAGCTAAAATAAACTATAATGAACTATAAACTTAGGAGCAAATTTCGATATTCATAGTGTCGAAGAGTTAAAATAATATTTTTCTTCATGCTTTAATTTTTGTATGTGAATATGTGAAGGGGATATGAACAAATGTAAGGGTCTCAACATTTTTTATGAGTTACGGTAAGTGTAATAGGACCGACGTTGTATAAAATGGTAAACCATTTGAATAGGACCCATAGAAAAATTAAGTTTTTGCCTTCAGAAACTGGTTTAGAATTCATTGTAGACTCATAAAGTAGGTAATTTTCGTACACAGAATAGCAGTTTAGATTTGAAACGAAGCGTAATTATAAGATATCATTATTTTTATAACTCTTCCAATTTTTGATGGTCGTTTTTCGATTAACACTAAGCCAGGCAAGCTGATATTTTAAAAACTACAAATACAATACAACCAGATATTTAAAAGAAAAGCCGGGTACCTTTGTTCAATCGTTCACGTTAATCGCTTGAATTTTTAAATTTAATTATAAAATTATGTCGTTCACGTGGTAGGTTCTTGAGTGAGATAACTGAGTATGCCTTCTTAAACATTTGGTAGGCATCGTTTTGGCACAACGTAAATGTTGATAGATAATGCTTAGAAAAATGTTAAACGTAGGAAAGGAATGTGTTGTGTAAAATGTTGGATGTTGAATGTGACGGCCGGTTATTTTTGTCTAACGAAGAGTATTTTGTTTAAATTTGATCTTTTGGAATACAAAATGTAAGCTACGTACAGAACAGCCATTTTCTGCTTCTTCATTCGCTGCAGATAGTTTTCAGATCAGCTACTGAACTGTATCTGTTGGCAAATGGTTGCCAAGCATTTGGCGGCCTTGCGGCAGTATCACATGGCAGTCAGTTCCTAATTAAGACGGGGGGCCACTTTTAGCCATTATGCTAGGTGCAATGTGTTTTGCCTTTTATAATATCAAAGACCACAGAAATCTCAAAAGATGCGATGTGGTGCAATTATACTATACTATATTTAAAGTTGACGGCATGACAGTGACATTACTCCATCTGTCGCAACACACGCCTGCGCAAGGTGTGGACGCATGTGCCTCTCTCGTACTGGCTTATACAGCCACCAAAAGAAGTGTCTTCCAACACACTGCTTAAATAGTCTGTAATAGACTTAAAGGCCAATGATTTAAAGTTGGACAACTGCAACTAGTTACGGCCCGTGGTCCAACTAGTAGGACAGCCACTGCCGCGTAATGAAGTATGCAGACCACGGTACTCTCAAAAGATGCTGTGGTCCAATTATTTGTATAGTTTGACTACTGCCCCTAGTTAATGCCCATGGTCCAACTAGTTGGACAAACATGCAGATCACAGAACTCTCAAAACTTGCTGTGGTGCCACTATTTTTAAGTTGGACAACTGGCCCTAGTTTAGGTCCATGGTTCAACTAGTTGGGTAGAGCAGTGGACCACTGCCCCGTAATGATATGCAGTGCCAAAAGGTCATTAAGTGGACCGATGGCTTGGTCAGTTGGTCAAAACAGTGGGGAATCGTTGGATGCAAGACGTCTATTAGGGATTTGTATACTCTCACTTGTCGTTCGTTGTAGACCTGCCAGGTTAGAATGCGCACCGCGACAAAATTTGCTCGACTCTGTATCTCGTGAGAGACCGTGACAAGGCTATGGTAGTGGCTGAGTGTGTCTCACTCTAACAGCGACGATAAGTTTTCTCGCCGTGCGCATGCTAGGCCATCTGACTTCATTTGACATATCTAAGTTTTTAACAAAACCCTAATGTTTATGAATCTTAGAGTCGTATTTATTTCTGATCGATACTCTTTGTTGGACACACAATATGGAGTGTGCTCTTGAAACTAGAACTATTATCCGTAGAATAGCACTTACTAGGTACTACAATACTACAAAAGTGAAGTAAAGTATTGGCACGCATACGCAAAGGTTACGAAACTATACCAGAATAGATTCCACCATAAACTAATTACGCAGGTCAAACCGTGGCTTAACCAGCACATAGATAGTTTTTACTTAAACAAATTACTTCCATAATGTTATATCGATAAATAAATTAAAATGTGCCAGTTTATATAAGTAGTATTATGGCCATGCCGTTTTTACAATTCATTCTCATTTTGGAGCAAAAAAACTAATAATAAAATGCAACACAGCCAACTATACATACAGCCTCTGTTATTGCGGAGCTGGACATAGATTGTTTAGCTTTGTATTGTGATTCTATAGCCTTAAAAGTTCCAAACAGAATTAGTGTAATTTTTAACTTTCATGATCAAGTCATAGTGTAATATGGCTAGATGTAATATTTAATAAATATATCAATAGTGCCTTTTCTACTCTACACAGTTATCATCCGCGTAATTATTAATATATTATACACTCTTACTGAGCACGACTACGGTAATATTCTAAATATTTTAGGAAAATAGAAATAAAAATGGCCTGCACGTAGCCGTTGTAAAAGTGTGATCCGTCTGACAAGTATCCAAATTCTATATAAAAAAACTAATAAGTATCAAAACATTTAAAAAAAAGTCAAAAGGATGCATGGTGGCATTAGGCCACTTACCACTATATCCGTACACACTAAACTATGGAAAAGTGCTTGACTGATTTGACTAAATGTTTTCAATAATCCGAAATAGATTGTGACAACCGATGGGGAAGAAAGGTTCTCGAGTGGCGACCACGACCCTGAAGACGCAGCGTAGGCCGGCCCCCCACTAGGTGGACCGACGACCTGGTGAAAGCCGTGGGGAGCCGATGGATGCAGGAGGCGAGCAGCCGCTCTAAGTGGCGCTCCCGGGGGGAGGCCTATTTTCAGCAGTAGACGTCTTCAGGCTGTTAATGATGATGATGATGATGATGATGATGATGAAATAGATTGTATGGGAATAAAAATTGGAATAGAGGCTTTGGCGAGGCCGAAGCCAAGTATTGCCCTAACGAAGTCGCGAACACTAGCTAGTAATTTAAGTTACAATAAAAATGAAAAAGTCGACAGCTGGATTTACGATTGAAAGTACGACGTAAGTTAGACTCACAAAAGCCGGAACAAGATAGAACAAAAATCCTGATTGATTATAGGAAATCTTTTAGTAAGTAGGCGTTAGTAGTAGCACAGATTACTATGTTGCTGGTAGTAGTATTACATAGCTATGGACTTTGCTACGTTTAGTTCAGACAGCCGTAAGAATAAAAGAGAGACCTAGAGTTATGATGACTTACGATATTTAGGCCGTAAGTAATACACTGCTCATGTTTCAAGTTTTTGAAGCTTAATCCTACCCGATACCTGGCACTTTTAATTTGTTCATCGATTTGAAAAAGTTCTGCAGCCTTTCCAAACATTAAGAACTGAAATTGAACTTACAAAGTTGAACTGAATGTAGTTATATTTCTAGATATTGCACACTTAAGGATAATGGTTATCATCACCTAAGAGTGTTAGTTGGAATTCATCTAATAGTGTTATTTAAAAAAAGTAAACACAATTTAAAAATAAATATTATTTTCTTATCTTTTGGATAACCAAACCACAGAATGTATAATAGTACTACGTACAAACGACAGATATCATTGAATACAGAATTTGATGTAGGTATCTATATGCTATGGAATAAAAAGTTCCCGTCCTGCACATACGTACACAGCTCTTTCTACATTTCAAAAAAATGATTAAACTTCTTGGTCAGGCCACCTACTATGTTACTGAAAAACGTTAATGGTTTGGGCAACGTGAGGACAACAGATGCTATAATCATCTCTTTCTACTTGATAGATGTTCGTTAATAATCTATGTCATTATTACACCTAACTAAAAACGAAAACCCTATCAAAAAAAAGCTATGCCGCAAAAAAAAAAAATACTATAAATAAAACACAGAATTTAGGTTGCTTTCTGCGGGGAGCGTGCCCAAAAAGCTGGCGACATTCCCTCGTTGTATTGCCAAGCTGATTCGTTGGCCGAGGTATGCGCCAGCCCTTCACGTGTTAGGTCGACCAACCGTCTGGACAGCTCCTTAACAAGAAGCCGCGCCTGTGGGCCCCAGGGACCCATCGTTTCAACCCCAAACGGAGCAAATATGTATCCATCGCCTAAGGATTCATACTTCCTCCGTTTGAGGTCTTCTGCAGCTTCAGCCGCTGCACATGCCGCCCGAGCTGAGTTGTTAACGTGGGAAGGCGCTAGCGTGTCAACGCAGGTAGCATCCCACACCAGCGGCCTTCCACGGCTCCACGGGATTAACGTCATACCATCAGGCCTCTTACCATCGTCACGTGAAATACCGTTCGGCTCTAAGATAGCCGGCACGTTGACGGTGGCAAGGGCCCGACGGATGACGTCATTTAAGGCGGCATGGCGCGACAGCCGTCCGGCGCTGCGGCGGCAAGATAAGCCATGGTGACCCAATCGGTCCACCTCGCCCCCACAGTTACAGAGATGCGGTTCTGTCCTGGAGATGCCCAGACGTAGGCCCACTGCAAAAGAAAAGCTAGAATTATCTAGAAGGGTTCCAATATTGGCCGAAGGAACAGCATGTAGCCAGTAACCTGACTCACGTTCGCTAGTGGCAAGGAGACGAGCCCTATCAGGGATGTTACTGTTACGTAATAGAGACGCTTGTATGATCTTACACAAGGGCTCGTCCCATTGTCTCTGTGAACGGGGGCTTTTGGGAGTTTCTTCACCTGGACAGGCCATTTTCCAAGCGTTACTAGCCTCATCAAGGCATAGCACCGGCACTCTGCCTATGGAAGGCTCAACTATTTTGGCAAAGAGCGCAGCAGTACTATGCACGGAGGACAAGAACGCTGGTAAAGCAACACTAGAAATTTTGCGGAAGTCATAATCAAAACATTACGATATGACTGTAGTAATTCAATATAAAATGTCATAGGGTGTATGTAATGTTATTCCACTACCAGTTGAGATCATTTCTATACATCACACTTGACTAGGTATTTGAAAATTGCGATTGAAATATAATACTTTCATTTGTTGTTTTTACTATAAGAAAAGCTGCTGTAGTTTGCAACAACCCATTTGTTGCTATTTATTAAATGTATCTTCATTATATTTTGATTAATAGATTCAATTGGAAATTTCACGGTTGGAAGTATCATACATCAGTGGGTTGTCTCAAGTCTTTCGAAGTTATACCTCCATCTCTCCATGGACTTGCTTAGAATACTTTGTGGTTACCGCAATTCGATATCGCGTAGGTAGGTTTTAGATAGGGCAGGTCCTTGGGAATAAACGCAGTACCGCAGGCAATAAAAATAGAAAATAAAATAAACCATTTATTTCAGGCAACACGCTTTTAAAATGAACATAGGCTCAATTTTAAATAACTTAACGAGTAACACATATTTTATTATAATAAATTTAATAATATTTATTTTCAATAATATTGTGTTTAGCATTAAAACGAAAATATGTTGTGTTATTACGTTTATTATGTTCCTAAACATTTATGTTCATATAAATAAGCGTAATTGAACTGTTTACATTGGGTATTATTTAATTGAATTTGATTTCTTCATTAATCAGTGTAATATTTAAAGTGCACGTGTGAAATGAAATTTAAAATGTATCGTAGAGATGCTTTAGCATATTTGTTTTTAATTATTTTGTACTAGATTGAATATAACTTAATATTCCATGAAAATTACATATTATTTTTTAGCTTTAGATTGTGAATCGGGACAAGTTTACTTTGCTAGAGTTAGGGTATTAAAATTAATCGAATCGGTCATGGTGACATATTTTGTCATATTTATATCATTCTATTTCTTGAATCCCAGCATTGAGATGACAATTGAATAACAATGCATATGTGTACGATATCGGGTCGCCGGGAGTTAAGGAGTTAAATTTAAAAAAAACTGTATACAAGGTGACCTTGAATTGGTATGTTATACCGAAATGGGGTGACCATCATACCCTACATGTGGTGAGAGCCTTACTTGAAACTGCGTGTTTGCAAACTTCCATGGTAAAAAATAAATCCACTCGCAAAATTGCACGTTCGATCACTACGAAAGTTAACAAGATACTATAAATTCATTTCTAAACACAGGTCGTTAAACTCATTTATGTGCACTCGGTCAACGACGAAGTTCAACCACTGGCGCAGCTGGGTAGCTGCGCTAAGGCTATTTTCGAACGTAAACTTCTTCCATGAAAGCTATTAATTTATTAAAGTCGTAGAAGAAACATTGTCTACCTTAGGGTGTAGATTTACCCCCTTTCGGGATAACATGCTAATTCAAGGTCACCTTGTGTAAGTTCTAAAAGAATTTAGTCGCAGATAACTAGATCGTATCTCGACACATCTTTAAAAAGTGGAACACAACCGGCCACTTTCTGCATTTTACTTTTCACACGCGAAACCGCAAGTGTACTTCTAAAACTATTTTCCCCATTTATCTTTTACAAAGAATGTATGAATGACATTTCAATAAGGCGGGTTTTCGTTCGAGGCGATTATGATCGCACCAACGATTCAATAAATTACAACTGTTTGTATGATATCCGTGTGTGCGTTTCACAACGCAAACGACGCGTTTCAGTTAACGCACGCATTTTTGTTGTGAATTCGAAATGCGAATGGTTTTCGCCGGGAAATCCAGTTCAGTTATTGCAGTTTCACAAAATGTTTCATTAGCAAATTCTTGGTTAAAATCTATAGAGCGTAAAATGTGGGTTTGATATTTTTAATGTTTCAGATATTAAAACGGCGGTGTTTAGTTTTGACACGCAGTTTATGTATCAATTTTATTTTCAGTAAAAATATTTCGTTTGATTTTTCAATCAATGTTACGTGATAGCCACTTCTCTTGATGGTGTGGAAGATGCTTTCGTAATAGATAAAGGTTGATTGGTTCACTACAAAGATTATAAAGCCCGTTGAACATAATTTCTTCTACGACTCACTTTCGCGGGTAGAGGGCGAAGTAACAAAACGAGACAAGGTCATACGAAATTACAAAGAGCAGAGCAGGATGGAACAAAAGACACATTGGGTGTCCCGTATCCTCTCATAGGAATAGCGGTTGAAATACACCTCTAATTTAAGTATGAGAGGAAGTAGTATCATTGGTGAACTGTATTTATAGTCAATCGTTCACAATCACCATGATTTCGATTCGTTACAAATTTAATTTCGTAATGATAGGTAATCATATCGGATATATACGCTTAGTTCTCCATATTATGCGGTACCTGCACATTTGTTTTATAACCATATACAAATTACAATAGTCTTAGGTAACTTGTATGCAATAAATTTATATTTACGTGCTAGTTTATTTATTAAACAACAGCATAAATATCTTTACAATTTTATACTTTGTGTAATAAAAATTCATACATTTCTGGTACTTGGATAGTATAGAAATAAGAGTTTACTGCGACATAGTAGTAAAATGTTTAGATATTTATGTGGTATTTGTACTTTTTG
Organism: Ennomos erosarius; assembly: GCA_963580505.1. Classification (NCBI taxonomy): domain Eukaryota; kingdom Metazoa; phylum Arthropoda; class Insecta; order Lepidoptera; family Geometridae; genus Ennomos; species Ennomos erosarius. The sequence continues at coordinate 6,760,329 of OY756996.1, read as the reverse complement.
TAGATCAATTTGAACGACTGTTATTAGGGAGATTAACCTATTGTAAGTATGTAATTCGCACGTTAAGTTTAAGTTTTATATTGTATTCGTTATCGGAAGAACTGTCATGTGACTTCAAACTTGGGTTAGCATAGGAGATAAAATTTGGAAATGAGCATTTATAAATAGAGATGGCAAGGCAAGGCGTACCCCTCTGCCAGTCATATGGCGCTAATTGGTCATACATAGTATCATAGTGTGCGTGTAAACACTGCGTAACGACGCTGTATTCTATAATGTGCGCGTATTTTAAGATGGTGTGCGGCGTCCATTTACAGGCGCGATTTGCGCGTGTGCTACCTACCGTGTTTACCTCGTCCCCCGTAAAAATTGGCAGACCATAGTGTTCGCAGATTATAACGTTACCATCTCCATTGATTGAATGCTCTAAGAGTTTGGTTGAAGTTCTACTTATCTATGCCAGAAGATGTGATGATCAGTCTCTAATGAACTTACATAGAAAAGCATAATGTTTACCGAAACCAAAGATAACCAAAAGGTCAATTCGTACTATTAATTCCAAGTTTAACGAAAGGATCTCACTCTTATGAAGTACTTTTATTTTATTTATTTTTTAGTGAACGCTGGAAATGAATGCTCTTAAAAATAGCGTTATTATTTTCAGTTCAATTTCTTACAAAGCTGGTATTTTAAAATGTAGGTAGGTACTCTACCGAAACAATGATTACTAAATCTAAAGTAATCTTACCTTAGAACCTTATAGGCTGTTCAAGTGTTCATTTTATTCCCAAAAGTTGTGCACCTAAATGCCATTTGTAATAATTATATTATATAAACTAGATCATCATATAAAATGATGTTTGTCATTTAATGTTTTGATTGATACCTTATGTAGAGTACGTTACGCTAAGCTGGCGCCATTGGATGGTTCAGTGTCATTGAAAAAACTATCCTTCGTCTTTCACTATTGTGTTTAAGTTCAGGGGGGGGGGGAGTGAAACAGCAATAGAAATGTTTGCTCTTTTCAGTTCTTTATTGGATCGCGTTATAACTCCAGGTTTGAAGCCACATCGACGTTTTCCGGAAATATACGATAATAAACAATAGATGTATCATCTTAAAGAGTAAAAAGAAATCGCCTACCATGTGATAATGTATGTAGGTACTTTGTTAGTTACTATGGATAAGTTTTACATCGTCAGTTCGATATTGGTCAGTTTATTTGGTGTTAGAAAGAAATAGTGTTGACAAGTACATTATGTTCAGTAAAAGTATACGTAGGTATGTTTATGTGAAAGTTGTTTGGAGTTGTAGCAATGTCTTATTGTTTTTACATTGCCTCTATGACGTATAGGAATATAGCCTTTTCAGAAACAACAGATCTGGTTTTCTACCTTTACTATTTCTCTGCTAACGTTATTCTGTACATAAACGTAACTATAATAGGCTTGTGTCCTACCTTTTTTTTTATTGCATAAATTAATAATATTCCATAAAAAAGAACAGTCGTGAAAACAAAGATAAAATATCTCAAAAAATGACAAAGTTACAAGCATTTTAAAATACAGTAATAGAAAGAGACGGTACAAAGGCGCAGTGACGTCACTTCTTCCACCTTCATAGTACCTCATTACTAAACTGTGGTACATTTACATACAATCTCTTCGGCATGTGACGTTATATTCCAAAGTTACATAGTACCTGCGGGGAGATGCTCTGTTCTGCGAGCGAGGGACAATGGAACCACCCAGAAACTTTAAAACCTTATTACTCCGTGATTTATTTACCGATTTTACTAATTCATTCAAGTGAAATGTCCACACATATTTATTTATTTATTTATTTAATTATTGCATTAATATTAACTTGTTAATTTTTAGTAGCAGGACACAAGCCTATTCTAATATGACAATAGTTACGTTTCCAAATTTAAGAAGTTGTATTTTTTCTGCTGCGTATTTTCTGTATTTTGCTAAACTTTGCTGGATGCTTTGTTCTCTGCAGGTCTGTGTATACCTATTATTGAGCATGATCTTTTCTGATATGGATCTGAACTAGAACGTGAAGATATAGACTAGTGTTGGCTGTTCCACAATCATTTATATTGTTGTCATTAAACTGTCACAAAAACTCCAAAAATTTCAAGGATAACAGTATTTTATGAATTATCATTTGGTATTATTTTCATTCACAATACTTTGATTAGTTTAATAAAAATTGTAATTAAATATTACAGACGTTTTTGGTATGTTAGTGAATCCTTTTATGTTCTAAATTGAAGACGGTTTCAAGTCTCTTGTGTATCGCGTGAAAGCTGAAATTGAAATGGCTTGACTGTTCAATGTAATGTGAGAGTAAAGCAAAGGTTATGAGTATTAGCGTCGGTGTTGTAGTAATTCGCAAGATGTGGTAGTAATTATTGTAAAAGTGCTCGTTCGCCACTCGGTGCCAAGAGCGAATTCGGCAGTTTCACTTGATATAATCTCTTGATGTGTAGAAAGTTGAATATATGTAGTGGTTTTGTTTATTTATCTCATTTATTTAGCATTTAAAATCGGTTGTTACGGTGGCGGTGATCGTGGAATGAAATTTTCTTATTCGCTTTTGGTCAGCCAGTGTAATAAGCTAGTAAAATTGCTACCTCTTTGAATGCCTGAAATTGTTCAGAATTAATGTCCAATGCATTGAAACATGATGATGTTGGAAAGTGAAATAAACATGAAGAAATTTTGACTCTTAAACCTTTGTTTAATTTATTTCTACTCATTATTACGTTACGCAGCATTTTAGCTTTATGCACAAGTGATACAAAAATGTGACTAATATCTTCATTGTTGTTCTTGGAGTCAAAGGTAAGAGTGGATTTTTCCGCTTGCCGTTACGTCACTGGTAAGGACGGTAAGAACTAACTGTAATCGCTACCGATAAGTTTTTGAAAATAATTATCGTCTAGTCGAAAACTTCTATAGAACTATTTCTACCAATGACGTTACGGTTGCGGTTAACTATAACTTCGGTTCTTATAACGGGCAGTCCTTAACTCCTTACACTGTAAGTGAAAGTAGCATCCGTAGGCCTAGCCTAGCACGAATATTTAGGTACGTGCGCGTAAGTATAAAGTTAACGTAAGGCAGTATGTATGGCATTTGATCAGCGGCCCAACTGCCTTACGTTAACGTTACACTTATGCGCGCGTAAATATTCGTTCTAGGCCTACTGTTATTATCATCCACGTAACTTACGGGGGGCGCTCCAAATTTTCCATCATAAAAGGTAAGTTAATTAAGTTTGCCTCTGTCGTAAATACACTTGGATACTAGCCTATCTACTGATTTATAAGTAAATATAACTGTTTACTGGTTACAAGCTGATGCTAATGCGAATTTTATATACCTCTTGATTTGCAGCCTTAGGTGCCTTATTAAATTAGCGCCTCTGCAAACTGCTGCTCGAGGAAACTTTCACTAGGTACCTACTGCACTGCAGCTGCCCACTCCGTTGCTATGTTAAAGTAGGTGTTCTCTACGTAGGTATGTACCTAGTACCTATTCATATCACACAAACACGTCCAGTCATCCCCATCGGAAATACGTACACTGCTGAACAATTACAGGCCTTCTAGGGTTGGCATTATAGGGTTTGTTAGGGTTGGTTGGGTTATTTATATGAACACTACTTGCGCCCGCGGTTTCAGCCGCAAATAACAGTATCTTAAGTGTGAATCCTGCATATTATAAAGCTATCTGCATTTCAATTTTCATCAAAACGAGACAAAGTTATACGAAATTACGAAGAACCGAGAAGGATGGAACAAGACATCAGCGGGTTCCCGTTTCTCGCATAGGTTTAGTGGTTAAAATACTTTCGTATGAGGGGAAGTTGTATCATTGGTCAACTAGATTTATAGTAAATGCTGCTAGACAATCAGATGCCCATACTATGGTATGCCACTGAGCATAATAGGCTTTGGCTTTTCGTATCCAACTTTTGCCATCAATTCGGCAGTACTCGAACCACCTAAGCAAGGGCGCCGTAACGCGGTCTTGGCTCAAAAACACATCTGGCAATCGGTGGTCAGTCTAATATTATGGCCAGTCCACTATCTGTAGGCTAAAATATGATAAATGTAGCATCCACTTAGCATCCAGTATCGCCATTTGCCTGCTTAGCTCTTGTTCGTCCTTCAAAGTTTCAGACTTAAAAAAATAATCTGTTTTAGATTACCTACTATTTTATATCCTTTATAAATAGGTACCTACTTAATTCTTATTAACTACTGAAACTAACCTTCATACATATTATAGTATGTTGGCTACGTTATAATTCATTAATTCGTATAATTATGGCTGCAAGCAACACGTGTATCGAGCCACTGCCGCTTGGCTCTCTTCCCATAAATGCACCTGACGAAGGTTATGCACATGAGTATTTATTTCTGTCGCATATCATGATTGCGTTTATAATAATTGCGCCATGAATACATTAATAATTATAAATTATTCAAATACCGATAGCTGCATAATCTTATGGTGTAATTTTGAGCCAATTGCGGCAACGGTTGGATTATGTTATGATCCATACCTACCAAAGATAACCATTATTCTGTTTTCATCATAGTGTTGCTATAATTTTATAAATGTTTTCTACACAATTTACTCTATCTAAGTATAACTTGCACCAATAATAAAACAGTCTAAAAAGGCGTGTGAAGAATTTTATTCTCGAGGATCATTTATGATTAGGGGATGAGTGAAAGAGCTGAGTATATCTATGTAGGTCCCTATTTTATCTACTTTTAATGCTTTTAACTTCTTTTAGAACCATCTCTACGAAAATTAATGTCACTGCCTTGAAACAAAAGCTATTTGTACTTTCACTACTTATAAGTACTTAATCATTCTCACATAAGTAGGTACTTATTCCGATCTCGATTAAAATGCACCGAACTGATTATGCAAAAAAAAAGTAAAGGCTAACTTTTCTTATGATAGAATTTTATGTGCCTGACTGTAGTTTTGTTCAGCTTTTTGGCAATGGTTTCAGATAAGATATTCATAGAATTGCATTAGTGTTAATATATTAGGTGTAATTAATAAAACAACAGTAAATTGTAGTCACATTGTATTTAGATCAAGTGCAGTTACTAATGATATGAGATAACGTTGCTATACAAATTAGGGCGATTTAATTAAAGCCATGGACAGAATTTCATATTGTTTTACAGTTAAAAATTTCATGGATCGAATGGTAACGTTAATGCAAATACTTAATACATTTTCAATAGTAGGTATAGTTACGGGATCACGGGGAATATCGGGAACTCAGAAATGATTCTAATCACGGCAAAGATCCCGTAAGTACCTACATACTACCTTAATAAACATGTAGTGACCAACCGTGAAAGTTTAATACAGTTTATAACGCAAATACTTGTATACCTAACCATCGGCATTACTTATTATATGCTCAGCCCAGTCAGCCAGCTATGCTTAAATTAATTGCTGCTAGCGCAATGTTAACTAATGACTTGCATGAGGCGCTTTTACAAGGTCCTTATAAGTATACAAGGTGACCTTGAATTGATATTTTATCCCAAAAGGGGGTAAATCTACACCTCAAGGTAGACAATGTTTCTTCTACGACTTTACTAAATTAATAGTTTTTCATTGAAGAAATGCCATGTAACGTTTACGTTCGAAAATAGCCTTAGCGCAGCTGGGTGGTTGAACTTCGTCCTTGACCGAGTGCACATAAATGAGTTCAACGACCTGTGTTTAGAAATGAAGTTATAGTATCTTTTTAACTCTCGTAGTGATCGCACGTGCAATTTTGTGAATGGATTTATTTTTTACCATGGAAGTTTACTCACAACTTACACGCTCACAACGCTTGTGGCTCTCACAACTTGTAAGGTATCATGGTCCCAGTCCCCCCATTTCGGGATAACATACCAATTCAAGGTTACCTTGTATATATATTATATATAAGTAGACATAATTATTAATGTTTCTGGACTCCATCACCAACATTCCTATTTACAATTGCGCATGCACACACACACATAATTACTCCCTATTAATAGTTCTCCTTCTTTCTTCTTGAAATGTTGACATTAGGAAGCACACAGAGGCAATGACGTTAGTGGCTGTTTGCGTTTAAGACAACAACCAGCTAACCACACTGCCAACGTGGACCACCAAATCTCTTCTTTCTTCACTATTTATTCTTCGTTTTTCGGCCCACCTGAAGCGTCCTGTACCTGAGCATCTTTATTTGTAGATGAGCCTATCCTCTGATGTTATAAAAAAAAGCTTTATGTATTTTATCTTTAATGCTATTTGGTTGTCTACAAGAAAGGAAACATTGATATTGATAACATTATTGTGTTAATTTTTTTTCAAATGGGAGTCCTATGTACTTTTCTCTTCTTAGCAATTCTTCAATCTTGCCATCCCTTTTCCACAGTCGAGCGTAATACTGAAAGCCCACACAAGGCTAAATGACCTTCGTTGGAGAGATCAGTCAGTCTTGGGTTAGGGTTTCATATATCTGCTAAGTGGAAGATTGTATCTGAAAATTAAAATAAAGATCATCAGCTCATTTCTAAATTACCTAGAACAAGTAAACGGCTAGCACTAACTATGTATTACGATTTAGATGTACCAATCTCCAAGGAGAAAAGATAATATGCGGCGGAAATCTGGCGTAAAAAGCGTTCTGGCGTCAATAAACGCACTCGCACCTACCCCCTTGTACATTAGTCATTTCATCCGCACATACACGCATCCATTCGTATAAATCGCAGTACCCACGCCAAACTTCGTATACCACGCCTCTCGTCTTCTACACACAACACACAGCACACAGTACACACCACCATGCACCACCGCAAAACTGAGATGTTTGCCTTGTTTGTTTATTTTTCACAAAATGTACTTATTTTACTTTTTTACTTTGTTACCTTTATTTTACTTTTATGTATTTATTTATTATTTTTTTGTTTTACGTCTACTCGTACATTTTATAAAAGGTTGAAATCGGAAGGCACTAAATCCCACGACACAGGTCGCCCTAGTGTGGGATTCAGAGTTCCTTTACATAATGTATCCTGTTTACACTGTAACAAGCTTCGATGTACCTATTTTACCTTTTGTATTATTTCTTTGGTCAAATAAATTTATTATTATTATTATTATAATAAGGTTAGTGTAGGTACTAGTTACTATTGTTAATTATGAATACTAACTCACGTTAAATTCTAGCTTTCTATTTACAGCTCTTTTATCATAGATACGGCTACTTTGTAGACAAAGATTATACAGCCCGTTGATAGCTCGTGAACATAATTTCTGTTACAAACACGACTCACCTACGGGGGCAGGGGGCGAGGTAACAAAACGAGACAAAGTCATACAAAATTAAAAAGGACTGAGCAGGATGGAACAAAAGACACATTGGGTGTCCCGCTTCCTCTCGTAGGATTAGGAGTTGAAATAAACTACTAATTTTCGTACGAGGGGAAGTTGTATTGTTGTTCAACTGGATTCTTAGTCAATGTTTGTAGACCACGGTCTGACCTGATGGTAAGTGAAATGAATAAAAGCGGTCGACGATGGAGCATGCTTGCCTAGAAGATAAATAGGTGACGAGGTGAGGTGAGGAGAGGTGGTGACCGGTGTAGGTACGCTTTTCAGTTCAAACAAGCTGACGGCGCGCGTGATGGAAGCAGTTACGGTCGCCTGCCGGGCCGCAGTCGGTTTCGCAAGACATCTGCAATCTGCAACACCAAGTCGCTGCCGATAGGTTAGTAACAATGAAATCAAAAAAGTTATACTGCATTGGCTAAATGAATTTGACTATGAAGGTGTAGAAAGAATGTTGGCAAGCTTTTATTTTTAATGGTATACACACCTACCCTATAGCTAAACTTCACTTATATATATTTTATAATTTATATACCTTCTTATAACCTATACTTTATTAATATTATAATTATGTTTTATTACTTTGCACTAATACACACTCACATCACGCACAACACACACACACACCACACACTCACATTAGCAAACACACAGACACATAAACACCCTGTTATATAAAATTACACCAGAAATATACACATACAGACGTACACATTCTATATACAGATACATACCAACACAACATTTACATTGATACCTATGTTACCAATGAGTGCTGTACAATGTACATAGTATGTATTGTACTCATAAGTTTTATTTTTCTTTGTAAATTTCTAAATTTTACTGTTAAACCTTCTTTTTGTGACATAATATTATATACTTACTTCAACTATTGGGAGAAGCCACTGATTCCTGAAATACAGTTTAAAAACTAGTTCGGGAATCTATGGACTCATTAAAATAATGTAAAAATATTTATGTCAATAAACTAATTTGTATTTGTATTTTGTATTTGATGCCGATGCGTTGGCTTTTTCCTTCAGACTTACTAATCACTGTGTTCTACTCAAGTCACCTACCAATCGTGATTATGGTAACCCCCCTATGATAACTGCCCAATGTAGCCTTTTATGGGGTTTGTCTTCAGAAGTGGACGTCTCCTGGCTGATGATGTGATGAAATCATTTTATTTTTAAAACTTCTCTTTAATTTAAAACGAAGGTATATAACCATTATCTTGAACTCCAAAATAAAGACAATAACTGAGCAAATATAGTAATTCCATTAAAATATAAATATGTATGTATATAGTATAAAATATTTATATATATATAGGTAATTGTATTATTGATATTTATGATAGAGATTAGTGTATGATAATATAGTATATACGAGTATAAGTATATTTAGTAGCAATCCTAGTTTTTATTTAAGTATAAAAAGTATTTGATTTTAGACATTGTGCAATATGCAATTGCTGCGTTGTACTGCCACATACATTTTTTAAGTTACACCCAGGTTAACTGAAAGATAATGCCCTCTAGCATTAAGTTCGCCTATGTACCTACATTTTTGTTGATTGTGCAATAAAGCATTTTCTATCTATCTATCTAGATAATTTCACTAGCAATCAATGCCTATTATATTTATACCTATAAATGGCAATATGGCCCCTCAAAGTGGCGCTCTCTGGGGGAGGCCTATGTTCAGCAGTGGACGTCTTCAGGCTGTTAATGAAATGCCAACATAGGCCTATATCAAACAGGTATTTGCAGAATATAACTAATGTCTAAGCCTATTAAAATTACTACGCATGTAATAGATAGTTAAGTGCCATTGTATAAGTACTTATAAGTAATGTGGAAAATACGGAAATATTCCTAATAAAACATTCTGACTTAGTCATTGTTCAATGTACATAACAACAACAAGGCACGTGTCGTTTCATAGTTGGTGTCATTTATAACTTAGTTCTATTTATGATACTTCCATGTTCTGGATTTTCCGAGGGTGTAGTGACGTCAGCAACACGTAGACGGTATTATAGATAGAATCTTGTTGATGTCATCTTTGCGGCACCATCCTGTAAAAAATATTGACGTACATTAGCGTTCCGGCCGTCTTATGTCGGTTAGAATAAAAAATCTATCTAAGGTAAGTACCTTCCTATTTAATATCTAATTAAAGGCATATGTACACCTTATTAGTATACAGGATGTAATTTAATTCATTAGCATAAATTGAGCCCATGATAGTAGATCATTTATAGATGATTATTAAAGAGTAAAGAGTGAAAATGGAAATATTTTTATTGAATTCAAAAATATTGGTCCACACGTGAGCGGTATCAGGAGTACGTACCTAGTTTCAAAGGATGCTAATAAATTCAATTACACCCAGTATATTATTAGGTGTGCGATTTCGGACATCTCACACAGCGCCATTTAGTCCCAAACTAAGTAAAGATTGTTATTTGCGAACCAGATAACTGTTAGATAAATACTTTACTTAAGGTTTGTATTCATCATCATCATCAGCCTGAAGACGGCCACTGCTAAACATAGGCCTCCCCAAAAAGAGCTACTTTGAGCGGCTGTTTGCCTCTTGCATCCATTGGCTCCCCTTGGTTCTGACCAACTTTTTATATGCCTTCTTAGATTTTTTTTTATGAGAATGAATGACGTGACGAGCTAGTCGTTCACCTGATGTTAAGCAACACGGCCGCCCATAACAGTTGCAGTGTCACTCGGAACTTTAAAATTATTAAGTTTCGCGTGACACTGCACTGCGCACGTCATCCTGAGACATCACACAGTCTAGTAATCAGATTACTACACTGTGTAATCAGGTCATAAAGTCTCATTTGCCCAGTAATTTCACTAGCTACAATGCCCTTCAAACCGTAACACAGTAGTGGTTGCACACTACTGCTTGGCGGCAGAATAACTGGCAGAGCGGTGGTACCTACCTAGACGAACTTTGCAGAAAAGTCCTACCACCTAGTTTGCAGTCTATAGAATACAATATACCTACCTAAAACTCAGATACAGACCAAACAAAGATGTTCGTCACATAAAATGTTTGTCCTGAGTGGGAATCGAACCAAAAACCTACAGTTCTGAAGGTATCTACACCAACTGCGCATGCGCAGTAAATGCAATCTAAGGTAGTTCTTAGTACATTAATACGTGTCACCAGTACCCTCTGGCCACTCAAACAGTAATTAGGTTAGGTAGGTATATAGTAGGTCCTTGACCCGAGAGCAGGCTACGTAGTTAGGTACGTGTTACTTATTGCTAAATGACTGGTTTGCATATTCCTAAAGCTAAGGCATGGCAACTAACTTGTCTTGAACTGACAATGACAATAGGCGCGGGCCTGTATAATTATAGGTACCTAGGTACCTACCTATATTGATGTCTGTGAACTAGAATATTCAGATGGTATGTCACCATTAGTACGTAAATATATACCAGGCACTTATATTTATAATTATATTTTTTGTTTTGTATGTGAGGTTGTGAGGCCGTGTGGCCCTGGTTTACGTTTCACAAACCAGTAAACGCAGCGTAGGCTGTCCCGCCACTAGGTGGACCGATGATTTAGTTAAAACCGCGTGGAGCCGATGGATGCAAGAGGCATTATCCGCTCAAAGTGGCGCCATGTGGCCTATATGTTCAGCAGTAGACGTATTCAGCCGTAGCTGACGAAACTTTGTTTGCGTTTGAAATCGTTCTTTTGTTTTCGTGCTATAATAGCCCGATTACACCTACCGAGTAGAGCGGCGAGACATCAAAATATCAGTGGGCCGATGAGACAGTGATATGGCCGAGTAAGTGATTACACACATTTTTAAAATTGCGGCGAGACTGTGCGGAGAAGTGGGGAGTACAAGTACACACAACGAGTGCTCGGCCGAGCACTCGACGTGTGTTTACAAATACCGAGTACTTGGCCGAAAGCACTGACTCGTCCCTCTACTCGGTAGGTGTAATCAGGCTATATTATGACCCGTTCTATAGAGCAGTAAGGCAACAAAACATGTACCTACTTCTTTGTTTTGTGTTGAGGTCTTTTGTATTATAAATTATAGCTCAATCGTCTATTTGTCATTGCTTTTACTGTACCTATGCCTTACATTTATTACCATGCTTATCTTTAGAAACCTGAACTGGTCGTGATTATTGCAAAAGGAAATGACAGGCTCTCACTCTCACCTCTTCCGTTAAGGCAGAGGAAACTAGTTTAACCTGAAGTAAATATAGAAAAGTAGGTACTAAGATTTTGTTATTTACGTCTTTCAATGCGTGGGAATAATAACATACATAACAAGGCGTTGGGTCATACAAAAGGTCATAAAAGCTTAATTTTATTACATAACTATAAAGAAAGTTGTTGATGATATGCTTACCTAAAAGTAAAAGTAAGGAAACTATTTGTATAAGTATGTAATAATCATAACTTTTTTAGCAACAGACTACCTACGTTCTCGCTTCAACTGATGAACTGACTGACTCGTTTCAGATCACCATCAACAGCCTGAAGACGTCAACTGCTGAACATAGGCCTGCCACGCTTCGTGTCAGATATTTTCACAGTAATACAGTGTTCTTGAAACTTCCGAAGGTTTCATATGTATGGGTTAAATAGGCAGGTAAGTACTTATAATTCTATAATAACTGCTATGCTTGTTGAATATATAAATAATTTCATATAGTCTTCTATCCAATTAGTCCTGCACTTTTAATAAATGCAACGTGTTTTTCTTTTTTAATAGTTTTTAGGATCATCTCGCAGACCGAGAACATTTATTTTGGGTTGTAAAAGAGTATAGAGACGATCTAATAATGTTAGTTTGAAGAGACGGTATATATATTCAAAAAACATATACTTAATTGAGGACAGGCACCACATTGCATACGAATTTTCCTCATGGCGGTAATTCTTCCAAGAATTTCTTGATGCTTATAAAAACAGGTCCCGGATATTGGATCTTGGGAAAGTTATAATAACGTTACAAGTATGCTTAACTTTTCTTACCATTTCAAAAGTAGAACGCTTATGATTCTTCTTATGAGTCAATGTTCTTATGACTTTTATATAGGCAGCACAGTGTCGATTTTCTAGCATAGATAGGCGTTATCGGAATCTGATTCAAAGTATGTGGTCAGTAAATGAATGTCCTTGCACACAGCTAGAAGACCATTTTGCAAAGACTAGCAAACAAGAAGGCGGCCCACCTGATGGTAAGTGGTCACCACCGCTGATGGACATCTGCAATACCGAGGGTACCTAAGTATTGACAGTGCGTTGCCTAACTTGAGAGAATCAGAGAGAACTCTTAACACCTGTGTATTTTCTTCTCTTCTTTTCTTTTTTCTCTTGAGCTTGAAGGATTTACTAGATATTTCGATATAGGTATAGATATTCTTAGGAAGTGTGATTATTTTATGTGTATCTGCTAGGCGATTCAGCTTTTGAGATTATTTTAGGTCCTACACGTAGATAGACTAGCTTAGTATTGTATTATTGTGTTTATTATTGTTGTTGTTTTGCTTAGTGTTGTTATACGTACCCTGGATAGTGCAGGGCTGTCGAATGTTCATGTTTAATTTATAGCTTAGGTTACTGCAGCCCTTTAAGAAAACCTTCTCTTTATGATTTTGGCATTTTAGCAAAGAGTAGGAAAATTAGAATATTATAAGTATTATTCAGCCTCTATAGCGAGTGAATTTTCTTAGTCAATTTTAGCCATTTACTTAGTTAGATGGTCCACAAAAGTAATGTCACCATTATAAGAATTATCGGCCTTTCGATTTATTGACAATAATTTCCAAGAAAAAATAATTACAATACAAACCATTAATTTAATGTAAGTTTTATATTTTTGTAAAAGGCCGGCACATGGCTGCTCTAATACTTTCCGTATACAACAAAGTAGGTATAATAGGTACCTCTGTGCTTAACATCCCTATGCTATCGTCATTCCCTGTTTACAACCCTGTTTTCATTCCATTACAAATTCAAATAAAAAAACAAAAACTTACATGTTCTAAAAAATAATGTTTCTTGATTAAAGTACCTACTTTAGGTATTATATTATCTGTGACCCAATTATATTAATTATTACTTTTTGCTCAAGGAACATTGAATAGAAAGGCGTGCGTAATCAACAAATCAAGGGTGTAATGGATCAATATAAATTTGTTCGGCTGTTGATTACCTATAATATTACAGTCTATTTATGGTATTTCTACCATAAATAGATATCTAGAAAACCATATCATGTTTTATTATTTAGTGTGCACAATAAACAGTTTATCTATCTGTCATCGTCTTTTAGTAATATCAGTTTGTTTATAAAAAAATACGGTTACTTATAAAATGTCGATATATTGCAAACGAGCAAATGTCTCTCACAATAAAACGGTCGATATTTCGGTTATTTATAAATAATCGCCATCACTTCGTTTTTCGAAACTGTGTACTTCTAGTGTGGTCAAAATTAAGCTAACACTCCTCGCTCCTCGCTCGTCATCGTAACCTAAAAAAAACAATAAATTACAGAAAACCCGTTTTTTATAAATTCACCGCTGGGCACCGATTGCTTATAAATAACCGCGTTTTTTTTATAAACAAACGGTTTTTACAATAAGACTGTGACATATCTATATATCTTAATAGAGAAATGGAGCATATTAGGTTAGGTATCTAAGTATACTTATCTTATGAATCGAGAACATTAGTTATAATATCTAAGATGTTTATTTAGATAGATAACTGTTACAGTTATCAGTGACAACCTTTTCAATCATTAATCTACTGAACGATATAATAATGAAGGTACTATTCGTGTATATCGGTCTATATGTAGGCACTATACTTGAGAGTCTTGAGACATTGCCAACTGTGCTCAAGAAATGAGAACATAATCAAAGTTTAATAATGAATGCGTAATGAAAATTTCTAGGGAATATAGAAAATAAAAAACAATATAGCACCACAATATTTTATTGAAAACAAATTGCACTAAATATAAAAACATAATCAATAACAAACATAAAAGCGATGAGAAGATTATATGTTGAAGCTCGTGTAAAATAAATCTAGACGGCAAAAAATCGAAGTAGGTAGGTACCTACCTATCACAGAAAGAACGCTAGGTTGTTGAAAGGTGAAATGAAGTAGCAATAGGCGGGGCACATCGCTCGCAGAACCGAAAAGCGATGGAGAAGAAAGGTTTTTGAGTGGCGACCACGAACCAACAAACGTAGCTGTAGGTACCTATATCTAATAGGCCGTTCCCCACTAGGTGGACCGATGACTTGAGTAGTGATCATGATAAACTATGCACATAAGTAACTTATTTGAATGTGCCAAATCCATGTGTTTCTACCGGTTGCAATCAAGTTCAGTGTCGCCTAAGTAGCTGGTCAAAACCGTGGGGAGCAGTTCGATGCAAGAGGCGAATAAGTAGGTACTTAAAGTAGCAATTTATGGCGGAGACCTATCCTATGTTCAGCAGTGGATCTTCAGCCTGATGATAAATAAATAAATAAATAAATAAATAAATAAATAAATAAATAAATAAATAAATAAATAAATATGTGTGGACCTTTCACACAGCGCCATCTAGCCCCAAACTAAGCATAGCTTGTACTAGGGAACCAGATAACTGATACAATACTTATATACTTTTTTTTGTTTGTAAACACATACATAGAAAACAATATAACACCCAGACGCAGAACAAACATCTATGTACATCACACAAATGTTTGTCCCGGGTAGGAATCAAACCCACAGCCCTCAGTTCAGAAGGCAGGTATACTACCAACTGAGCTATCGGGCCCGTCGAATAATGATGTTTAAATTGTGTCTTTCATCAGTCATAAACATTTTTCTACGCTATAAATTTTTCTACAGCAAGTTCTCGCTGAGCTAAAGATATAGCGATCAATCATTACGTTTCATTCTGTTCATATTTTCTCAGTTTGCGTTCTGCTGCCAAGTAGGCAGCCGTCACATAGAAATGAGATTACAATGCAAGGTTACCTACCTACGGCTTCCCTGGGGACTAGCGCCACACTTGACCCACTAACACGATTCCATTCGTGAGCCTACACATTTACTACTAATGTTGGAGTATATAACTCTTAAGGCGTTTTCGAAGATAATAATGTACAACAAATTGTCGTCAACAATACCAACATACATCTGCCTTGTGATTGTGATTCTTTTTCTGCAACTGTTTCTGAATTTTTAATGCATATCTGTTTTGGTGCATTTGGCTGTTCGTCATCATTAAGGGTGATATGATTACTGATCGTTTTAAAACCAAAAACTGGTAATATCATCTCGATTCTGTAGGTCCAGTAAAATGTCCTAAATGTCTAGTAATAGGAAGAGATAACATAAAACTCTGATATGATAGAGAAAGAGATGAGGCATTTCGGGAAACATATTGCCGACATTGTTATAAGGGCATTGAGCTAAGTTATTTTAGTCATAGGTAGCTGGTAGGATCTATTGTTGCAACTTTAAATTGAATATTCATCTAATACTTCAAAAAACCTAGAAAACCTAAAAATATTTTCACAGTAATTCTAGTTTTCATTTCCAGGCAGGAAATGTATATCATCAGTATACTGGGTGGGTGTTACAGATGTCTATAATTTATTAAAAAATATTTAAGTATTTATTGGCCTATGTATATATTATATATATCATAGCCTGTGTTTGATTAGAAAAATTACTCTATCAATCACAAGGACATATGACATTACACAATTAAACAGTGCAACGACCTTTTAAATTATGCAAATTATTTTATTTAAACGCACCGCGAGCGCTGTTCACCAAAGTAACAGCTGGCAATAGCAGCGGCCCAAGGCCATCCATCCCGAAATAGTGGCCTATGAATATGGGAGCTTAACATTGTTAATAGAGTATTAATACTTTACAGAACTAACAAGTTTGTCAACTGTACACTAATGCTTCGTACAGTTGCGTATAATTAAAATCTTAAAATCTTAACGACCCGATGTTTTTGTACTTGGTTATAAATACTGTACCTAGTCTATACATACTTACTTTCTATTGTGCAATAACAGCTCCTCTTTAGTCTAATAAAATCTAATTCCATCAGTTGAGAGTAAAACAAGTGAATATAATAGTGAATTAGAGTGGGTAAAATATTAATTTGAAATTGTCGGATCTCATCTCCAGACGTGGAAAGTGTTCAATCAAAAGAACTTTAGAAACCAATCACAATATGATTCCGTATCAACAACAGGTAATATTACCATAGTTTCATTATTTGCATGAGTTTTACTGTAAACGTAGTTATTCGCAGTAACTTTGGGAGTATTCATTCTTTGCAATACCCAGTAGGTACCTACACCTTCTGTGATAAGTCCACCTACAATTTATTTTTAATACAGTCATAATATTGTCATGTTTGCCTTTTGCCATTGTTCATTCATACCCGTAGCAGCAACAATATTTTCAGCAACCTCGATCACCTGAACAACCCTATGACTGGGCTATAAGTACGTTGTAGTTGTGTAGTATATATATTCTGTAGTAAATGGTATACATACCTACCTAATAAGATTGATAAGTATAGAAATGCAATTTTCCAATTGGTATATTTTAGTGGAAATAATTTTCAAGGCATATTTTGACGTAATCATCTACTGACAAATTACAAAACATAATAATAAAATGTACAAGAATTTCCTTTGAAGTTACTCTTTCGTACAAATTTTATCAAGCACTATGATTATTATAATGTCATTATAAGTAATTCCATTCGGCGTGGCATATGGCAGCGGGCGCGGCGCGGGCGCAGCGTATCTGACACATTTCACATGCACCTCGTTCCTTCATACTTGTGCCAATTAGTGTTTTCTTAATATATATGTATATCAGCTGATATAATATTCGCATACCTAACATAAAACGTGGTAGTGTAGTTGAGGTTATAATAAAATACTTTACTTTAAATTATTTCTAATACATATTGATAAAATTATCAAGTTTTTTGAGGGTAAGGAAGATGTTTGTTTATATTGTATGCTCGTTCTATTTAGATTATGTGACTAAATAGAAAAAAGAACAGAAAAAAGTTTTATTTTTAGTTGTGGTGTTTCTTCAGTATTTTAAACTGAAAGTAGAAGTATTGCCTCTATGATTACCTATTTATTGGTGTCTCTCTGCGATAGAGGCCAAAAAACCCGTGAGTGAATTTACCTATATTTTAGCGTTTCATGAGAAAAAGTCTTTCTACTACCATAAATGAACTTATGCCATAAAAAATTGTTCCATATAAGACAAGTAATTACCTACTATTAAAAGTATCATTATCAATAGCAAACGCACTGAAAGCCAATTAAAATTATAAATTATTTTATGCAATTCCCCTAGCTGACGTCACCACGTTAATTACAATCGAAGGCTGGAGGGAACTAGCCACAATAGCTTCCTATCATTACCTACCGGCTTTGTGCGCAAATTATACACTTGTCATTTAACTGGCGGCGGCGGTATCTAGGTCAATAATATACCTAAATAGAAAGGAAATACAAGATCTATGTCCTACATTACTACTTGTGAACAGTTGTTGGATTTTGCAACGGTTTTCGGTAATTTGTTGTTTTGTCATGGTGTACTCGTAGGTGGAAGATTTATTTATTTTGGCACCGAGAGCCCAAATGTATTCAGACATGATATGTTGCGTTATTTTATGAGGCAAATATAGTTACTGCTGTAGATGCCTATTTCCGCCCTAAAAACTGAAAATAATAGTAAAAATACTATTCAAAATAAAACAAACTAAATCACACAATATAAGCTGTAATAGAGAACGCAATGAAATAATAAACATGCACGACACAATATAATAAAATACAACAGAACCAATATACAACATAAGTACATAAAATCAGTTATTTAAAATTAAAAATTAACAATCGTAGTTTGCATAATATAAAGCACAAAATAAATAAACAGCTAAAACGAGAAAGAATAACGGCATAAACAATATTCCGATGGAACAAAATAGAGAAAAATGCATTTTTTCTTAAAAAATAACTTAAACCTAAATAACAATTGCATAAATGAAAAATACAGTAAAACAAAGTAACTATAATAAAATATATCACAGAAAAAATACAAGAGACAATATTCAGGGTAAACGTGAGTCGGTAGAGTTCAACGGGTAAAATGCACTAGAGTTCGTTAGGGGTTTATTTTCATCATATAATATCCGTGAGGTGGCAGCACCGATGCTACACACCCCGGAATGTCGTACCAGATAGTGCATTTACAGTGTCAATTTTGCAACCGCAAACTTGCGCGATCTTTGCAAACGCACTCCTGGCACGGACTCCGGGGCGTATTCAAACGCAGACGTTCACGGCTTGGCCGGCACTACGGACAGACCGGGTTCGCACTGGACTGTCTTTGCACTATCACGGATCGTCTTTGCCGTTTATGTCACTTATCGTCCCTATATATACGTCGTCAACGCAGTATTTTGACAATTGTTACGCATTGATGCGCTATATTTTACAAGGCATATAAGAACAAATACTGAACAAACTTTGAAACGCCTATGCAAAATATACTGCATCCATACAACTCTGTAATATTTGCCTGGCACTTGGTGTTATGGCATGCATGGTAAAGCGTTAGTGCAATTAGATGTTGGTGCATACAATATATAAAATTAAATAGCCGTCACGTAGCACACGTGTGCAGTGCTCATTACAGTGCATTAATGCGCTGGGGACTATTATGGCAACTCATTGTAATTCCACGTAACAGAGTGCTCGTTTCATCATACGATTGACACTTCTCGTTAGTAGTTCATGATTGACAAGGCCGATGGTTTATGAAATGCAGTTTACGATCACGTACTGCTTCTGGTTCTAGGAGCGGTTTTAAGATCACTACGTTTGCTTGGTAACGATGGATTTAATCACAAACTATATAGGTGTAGCAAAAAACCTTGTGCAACGTTATTCGAAATGTTTATTCAATTTACGCATTAGGTCATTCGAGATTATGATGCGTTGATTAATGGTCATAGGACTTCATTCAATTTCCGAACGATGAGGAAAATCATAGATGTTATCTTTGCTAGAGAATGATGTCACTAGTTAGTATTATGGACATTAATAGTGTTGGTATTGCAGAAGCAGGAAATAATTGCAGGTTTCGCAAGAATCGGACAGGATTGTACTCGAAGTGATGCAAACTGAGATGATGGTTAGAGATACTTAACGCTTTTTTTATTGGCTAGTTAATATAAAATACGAGAATATCTAGTCTAGTGTCATAAACCAGCGTAATTTTGATAAACACTGTTTAACCCTTTCCCTCCTTACGGTACTTAGAAGTACCACCACATTTTTCGTCTAATATCTTTAGTACGAAAACACTTTACGTGAACGGCAACTGACGATCCTTTAGAGTACCGTTTCCGTCAGCCAATCACAGCGCGTTAATTGAATTACCGCGCGACATTGGCGTAAAAATTGAAATTCTTGTCACAACTTGTCGAACGTTTTTTCATTTCGTTGTGCAGTGAAATAAAAAAAGTTTTATAAGTAGAATATCACAGGTAAGTGCTATTTTTTTTACTATTTACGTTGTTTATATCATTGGCTATATTTCTAAAAGCTGTTATAATGTATTATCACGATATTTCATACGAATATTTGATAAAAACTACTGCGGACTTAAAAGTACCGTCAGGTGATTCTAGTCTCAAATATTATGATTTTTTATAATACATGTATACGATGAAGTGGTTATTTTATTTTATTATTATTTTTATAAACCCATGTTATTTTTTTTTTATTATTGTTCTAATCAAGGTTTTTATTGTTTTAGGAATTGAGATGGATATTAAAAACAATACGGCTCTAATTGAAGCCCTGTTATTAGAAGAGCTTCCGGACTGCGACGAAGCGTCTGATGCAGGTGTGTCCGATGATGAAGTGGAAAATGTTCAACTACCCTCGCCAAGAGGTTTCGATGAAATTTTTGAAAGAGCTATAGAAGATGTTTTGGCCGAAGTTCCGCCGTCGTCGCCGTCAAATGAAGATGTATTGGAGTACCCAATAAATCAGGTACCCACATCTTCATTACCTGCACCTAGTGTTCAGCCTGATCTACCATCTGCAAATAACTCTTCACACCGAACTAACCAGCGATTACCCGAACCAAACCGTAAATGGAAAAAGAGGGACCTAAGTACATCTTTACCGGAATACATTGCGGATACTGGAGTAGTAGATGACTGGTTTGCTCACTGTACCACACCGACTGATATATTTTTAGTATTGATTGATGACATTGTTGACAATATTGTATACCAAAGTAACCTTTATGCTACTCAGAAAAGCAAAGTATTGAACCTAAAAAAAGAGGAACTCCTAACATTTATAGGTATTAATTTTTTTATGGGTTACAATACTCGTCCGGCGTGGAGAGACCACTACTCTTCGGCACCTGATCTCAACAACGCGCTTATTTGCAAGACTTTGCCTAGAGACAGGTTCGCTATTATTTTATCTCATCTGCATTGCAATGATAGCTCCAAAATGCCTTCAGGCTGCAAAGATAAATTATATAAAATTAGACCAATGATTGATGCACTCAATAAAAAATTTGAAATGGTTTATCATGGTACTCGCGAACTGAGTGTAGATGAGTCCATGATTAAATTCAAAGGTAGGTCTGTGTTAAAACAGTATCTACCTATGAAGCCCATAAAAAGGGGGTACAAACTGTGGTGTCTTGCTGACCAGAGGGGGTATATAAAGAAGTTTCAAATTTACCAAGGGAAAGACGAAGAACTGAACACAAAATTTACCGGCTATGGATTAGGAGAGAAAGTAGTTTTGGAGTTAACGGAACAAGATTGGAGTAAGGGGAAGGTAGTTTACTTTGATAATTTTTTCACGTCTGTGGCTTTACTTGAGAAACTGAAAACTGAAAACACCTACGCATGTGGAACTATCCGAAGTAACAGAAAAGGACTGCCCGGAAATATGCTCGCTGATTCTCAATTGAAAAGGGGCGATAGTGATCATCGATTTTCAAATTTAGACATTGGATATTGGAAATGGAAGGATAATAAAATGGTTCATTTAGTGTCTAATTTTCACGGGAACGAAGAGGCAACTGTGTCACGTAAAGAAAAAAATGGAACCAAGTCAGCCATTACATGCCCTATAGCTGTCAAAGATTACAATATGTATATGGGCGGCGTAGATACAGCTGATCGTTTGAGAGCCCTTTACTGTATAGATCGCAAATCTCCGAAATGGTGGCACAGATTGTTTTGGGGTCTTCTGGACATCGTATTTGTCAATGCATATGTCATTCATGGACTTATAATGGAACAGACTACCGTAAAAGATTTTAGACGTTCTGTTACTCAAGGCTTGATGACAATGAAAGATGCTAGTCAGAAAAGGAAGACTTCTACTGACAATACTGCAAAAGGCGGCCCTTCCAAAAGACGCAAATCTGACTACTCCACTATAAAAGACGTACGCTTAGGTAACAGAGGCATCCATTGGCCTACGTTTGTAGAGAACAGGGGAAGGTGTGAGGTTTGTAGTTTGAAGAAGATTCAGTCGAAACCTCATAGTAAATGTTCGCATTGCAACGTGTTTTTGTGTGTAAACGAAAAGAAAAATTGTTTTATTGAATACCACGAGGTTAACCTGTAATTTTTTTTTTTTATTACTACTACTTAAGTCATTAATTTAATTACTGCTAAGTCAATAGTGGATCTCATTATTTTTGTAGTTTCAATCAAAGTTCCTACCACTCTGTTAACACGAAGTTCCTGACGGTACTTATAAGTCTAGGTCTTGGAAATAGTACTTCTAACTATAATAAAAATCTAAAAAAAATCTGTGTTTTTAATTTTACCTACCTTATTATGAAAATAAAGTTCAAAAGCGGAAATTCGTTAAAAATCACTACCCCGGGGGGAAAGGGTTAACGGAGTTACACTAGATATTCTTGTATCTGAGATGAACTTTCGCAAGGTCATGCCTGAGCCAATTGAGTTTAACAAAAACAGTTGAACTACAGTCAAGACAAATGACAGTCTACGTATGAGAACATATTGCAAGTGATACAAATTACTTCAGATATATTTTTTAGGTTAAACTACACTTATCATGATCAGGGAAACATTCGATTCTAGCGCTTATTAGTACTTGCAACTTTAACCGTCATTCGAAAGCTCCGTTTAATATATTCAAAATGAAAGTGCGGAGAGAAAGTGAGAGATTTAAATGAAGTGACGTGATGAAACCCAAGTGTGTGAAGTGAAGTAATACTTGAAATAGTTCAAGTTATATACGCTCTAGAAATAAATGTGTAAATGTATAATTGAAAACGAGCATAACCAACAATAGCTGACAAATTTTAACAACATTAGCAGTACCTATCAATTACGGAATGCAAAATGACCTTTGATTAGCAAAAAAATATGTGTCTTTCTACATGATGTTATATCAGTAGATTATTATAAAATGAGAAATTATAATTGCTCTATACTTATAGAACACTTATAAAAATAAATAAAAAAGAAAAAAATTAAAACCAATTCAGGATCTAGTATGTGTGTTGATGTATTTTCACAGTGAGCGCAAGCTGAAGTGTGCATAAAGTAGTTGCGGTCATATCAAGTCATTATATGCCATGCATAAGTTATGTAGGTATGTCATACTGTCGCTCGTCGCTCTATGAGTCGCGGCATAGATCAAGGTAATCGTTAATGTTGTTGTGCTTACATACCAGCTAATAAACTGTTACGAGTAGGTACAGTCACTATATCCATTGACGCGTATACGACATGATTTTATTAACAATAGTTGTCAGTTTTTTATTTGTTACGTCATGTATTTGATGATTCAGTGAAATGTTATTGTCTATTTTTTTTTGATGAAGTAAGGAAAGCTTGCTGAATGTAAATTACTAATTTGATTTGCAAAGATATCTTTTTGATCGTATAGCTTGTTTAATTTTGGTTTACATTACACACTGAGGTAGTTTATTATGTAGCGTAGGTATTTAATGAGTTAAGTGCTCATTATTATGCTATATTATTCAAATATTTTTATTCATTAAATTCTGACGTACCTATACCACCTATAGCTAGTTGAATATATGTAGTACAAAGGACACCGGATCTTGTTACTCGACGTAAGTATAGGTATAAAAACCACAGTGTTTGGCGTTATTTACTTGTCATTTCTTTTTGATATTGGCATTACCTTTACCTTTAATCAACACAGGGCATTTTTCATCCCGGAAAATTAAGAGTTCCCACAAGCAAATGGGATAATAGAAGTATTATATAGTTTACAGAGAAGCTGACAATCTACTAGAAGATAAAAAGATTTAATATTTAAATGAAATAAAAGAAATGAAAAATAATTAGGTACGTATTACCAACTAAATTCAAATGTTTTAATTATACCAGGTTTGATTCAAAATTCTATTTACTGTTTATAACAGTTTAGATTAGGGCTCGGTATCGCGTATAGCGAGTTGAGACAAAGGTGAGTCGAAGTAGGTCACAGTGCGGCCTTGCTGCGCCTGCGCCTCGGTTTGGGGAACTACTCCCACTGAGGCTATCTGACATATTATGGGTATTTTACTAGTTATGTTTCGTACTTCGATTAGAAAATTCTAGTTTAAGTTTAATGTTAAATTTATTTTTTAGCTTGTTATTTTAGTAATTTTGTCGTATTGCATCAATGGATTGTCTAATTTTCGCTAGTGTCTCTTATGATAAGTTTTATATGAAGGCACTGAAAAAAATTAACAAGCATTAGTGTGAATAGTGTGTTATTTACGGTACCAACATTTTCACCACGCCGCGGCCGCCGTCGTGTTCTCTCTAATTATTATGATAGGGACGTTTTAATAGTAATTAGTCAGCAGGGCATTGATCGAGATCGTAAAAAGTGCATAAAACAGATTGGCCGCTGTGATAAACACAGCGTTCTTGCGACTACGTGGGCGGCAGTAGTTAGTTGCGGAGGACGCCTACATACCGACGCGAGCGCAGCCGCAGTGCAGCGCTGACGTAAGTACATGCAACCGTCCCATTGCACATTAGTTTCACTGTAATACTTTGTTCTAGCATTCGCTCTAGTGCGATAGAGACGTACAGCCCTGCACAGTTTTCATTCAAACCATCTCTTCAAAGCGTGCTTTAGAAGTGAACGTTCAATTAACTCGATCGCAGACATTATGTCACGAAATCCATCGGCTCGAAAGTGCACCGATGTAATCGCGATCGCGAGATCGGCCGAACGTGAGCCGGCTAAGAAAGTGGGACAAATAATTGTTAGCTCTCATGCGCTAGATAAGCTGCATTGTGCAATGTGCCGGCATGGGACCGGGCGACATGATAAACGTGTCCGCCCATTGTCGTTACACGCTATTAATATGTCCTTGAGGCTGAGTGCACGGGCCGGCTGTAAGGCATCCGAGGCTATTAGCGCAGGGATCGCGATGTTTACTATGGCCGATGAATCGCAAATGAGTTCGCGGACGTGTAAAAATGCGTGTACATAAGCAATTACTTTTACTGACAAGCATTGAATGCACACAAGGTATTCAGAGCGCGAGCGGCTCGAGGAAGCCTTTACGGTCCACCGAGCGCTTTCCCTCTCAAAGCTACGTAGCATCCGCACGTATACGTTAATTACGAACACAAAAATGTTATAATTAATACTAGAAACGGAGTTTTGTACAAGTGGAGGACGGCAGCGGCGGTGGTGAGCGTGCTGTGACGTGGCGGAGCCCGGGTTTCGTTTCTAAAATGAAAGCACCTGTCAAACGGCTCAGGCGGTGGCGTGAGCGGAAAAATTCTTCGAGTTTTATCGGGTGTTGTAAGACGCGTCGTTAGAGCGGTTAATTTGTGTAATATTGATGGTGTTTGGGTATCCGTTTACAAATTTTCATAAATTTTTGGATTGATCTAGGTAGGTAGGTGCTGATAATGTTTGATGTAGTTTACTTATTATACCATCACCTGTGTAACTTACAGCTACATGAGGGCAAATATGTTAGTTTAATATGAGAAAGCTTAGTTGCAGATAACAATAGGTACATGGGAATGTATAGTTTGTTAGTTTAGTTACGTTAAGCGCGAGGTGCTAGTCTCCGGAACGGAACTCCTAGGCGCAGGTGACATAGAGTTATGGGTTAGATTAATATGCTGTACACGTGACGGGCGCCGTGAAGAAGCACGTGCCGGACAGTGTGTAGCAAGGGTATGTACAGAGTTTGCGATGGGGTTGGAGCGAGACTCCCGACCGAGGTCGTGGCCCCCGTAATTATCCGGTTTAAAATAATCCCGCCGTAGGCGTGGGACTTGCGCAACACAATATCGTCGTTCTAGAAGCGACACTGACACGACACTGAGAGGCACTACACTGGGTCCGCGGGGCGTGTAGAGGCGGCGCGCGCGGCCGCACCACTGCGCCGCGTTCCACTTTTCCTTCCGGCGGAGCGCGAGCAGCCACGAGTTGGCAGCGGCGCGCCTTGCATAACCGACGGTTTCGCAAAGTGGTCGGTGCAGCGCGAGCGCCGGCTTGAAATACGCGCCCGCTGCCAGCGCGCCAACAGGGCCTCAGCCCGCGTTGACGCAACCACCAGCATGCGACACCCAGGCCCGATGACACCGCGGCACCGGCGGCTCACCTGCCGCCCCACTACATTTCCCCAGCTGATTTCACGCGTATCACTTTCGCCTCCGTGCGAACTCGCTTTCATCCTGGGTAATTCTGTTTCTCTCAAGCACTCTCCATTTTGTCTCCGTTGTGCCGAAGAGCCGTGAATCGCATAGATTCCCGAGGATCGCGGCACGCGAGGACAGATAAGAACGCGCGCCAGATGCATCAGTAACTAGGCCACCGCGCGCACTCTGCCATCTGTTTGCATGATTGCACCGTTCAGATCATTTTCTCGAAACTCTGAATACCACATCGCCAATCTTTGCTAACTCTCAAGTTCCCTCAAACGTCGCGTCGTTTAAAATTAGAGTATCTTTAACACTGCCGTTAACCGTGGCGCGTAAGGCCCGTCCGTATGTCGGTTACAATAATGTCGCGAGCGGGCCTCGAGAGCTACAAATAGACGTTCCATTTCAACAGCCAACTCACGGCGACACGCGAAAACATTGCAGACACGTATATGTTTTATATCGAGCTGAAAACCACTGTTTATTGGCTGAATAAAATTGAACAGTTATGGTTAAATCGAACAAATTGTTTTTGCGTTTGGGATCTCGCGGCGAACTGAACGGCTGCGGCTAATTGTAATAAATGATCGTTGGCTAAAGCGTTTCAATTCGTTGTCGCGACTCACGAATAACCTTTAGTTAATTTTGAGCGGTTAAGAAATAGAGATAATGGGCTATCGTGCGAGCGGCCTCGGGGCTGTCACTTTTCGCTGGTGCGCTGGCGGACCAATAAATAATATTTTAGAGTTTAGCTGGTTTACGCTGTACTATGGGCTCAAGGTTGGTGACTCACGCGCTCTCCGGGAGCTACGAATCTGACTCACACACACGTGTGCACCGAACGTATTATCGTTCTCGGTGCACGAAATACAGGCACTAAAACAGCTGATTGCAGTCTATTTTTACTGTTAATGCAACTTTAAATATAGCCTCTTCGGGAGTATACACAATTCATGCTAATATTAACACACGGACTGAGTTTAACAATTTGTGTTATTTTTATACTAATTTATATTTAAAATTAGCTTTGAGTTACATCATCAGCCAATAAGATAGATAGAATCTGTAAAAATGACAAATGAATTTGAAATGAAAAGTGCAAGACCTAACGTTAGTCAAGGCGCAGTTAATTCTTCGTACATCGGTGTTACATTCACGCAATCAACATAGCGATACAACTAAATTGAATGCTATTGGATTATAAGAATCGATATACTTAAAACGCATTTCATTTAGTAAGTAACTAAAATTTAAAAGGTTTAGCAACGTGTGTAATGGTTTTGGGATTTTTGTTATCTGCCTAGGTACTGCTAAGAAGTCTTTGCGTATAATAAGTATACATGTGTATAATAATGATGTGTTACTTTACATATCATTATTGTTATTATCGAAACGTTAAATTACTCTGTTAAGTACTTATAGTCAGGAATGTTGACACGTTGTCCGTCAATTACCGCAACATTATGCGGTTGGCATAAGTTTGCATCTTAAAACCAGTAGAATTAATATGCAATTGCGGGCATTGTCCCATAAACCTTAGTGTTACGCATTATTACTTCGATACTGACTGCGGGCTATATCTACAGAGTATTTTAGTACTCCTGGGCCGGTGTGACAGTACGCCGTGCATCATTCTGACGGCTTTATACCTTTGACCTAATACTTGCATTCAAAATACCTTTCGTAAGTATGATCAGCAACAAAATTCTTTTGGAAAACGCCAAACTTTATTTTTCCTTTATGTTGCTTTATAATAATATCGCTTATTTTGTAATTTCATTAGTATTTTTTATCAAACGTGTACTAATACTGATACAATAGTTACTTACTTTGGTTTCTGTAGTACAAGTTTTATGTGTCGCTGACTCTACTTTATATTGTATCAAACATAAACAACATGAGTAATTAGACAATAAGCTACATAGGTTATGTATAGTCTACCCTTCCCTGATATTAGTCCCTGATATTTTAGATATTTTAAATTACGTATATACGTACATTAGTATTATTGTTTTTATTACTCTGTGTGTTGTATGTGTGTGTGTAGTTTTTTATTGTGAAAAGTTTCGACAGTTCTGAACTAGATAGACTTTTTTATATCAGAAAACAAGTAATCCTAAGGTTTACGTAGTTTATTAACCCTAATAATAAAAATATCTATTGCCCGTGTGCACTAAAGTTTGTCAGCTCTCAAGTTAGCACTTGTCTTTCTATTAGGACGTCCCAAGTAGGTATGCCATAGATAAGTGCGAACTTAAGAGCCGTCCGACTTCATTAATGGCCATAAGTCCTGGAGTATCATATAAGATACTATTCAGGGGAAAATGTGCAGTTCTTGTAGGTGATGTGTGGTGAAGTCGCAGGTAAAAGCTTGTGTTAATTTAATTATTTTGATTAAGGTATGATGATGGCATAGATGTGTCCAATATTATTTTTAAAGCATTGACTATGTTGTGTATGCTCCGAACTAGGTTAAACCGATCAGTTTCCAACCGTTTGCGCATCAATTGTGTGAAAATAAATACGTAGATTATATTTCATAATGTGAAACACTAATTGTTGACCCAAAAATTTGCCTCATATATGTTAGCTTGGTTGATTTTCTACCTTACTATTAAATTTCGTGAATTGAAAACAAAATTTAGCTCAAAACTTAATATTATTATGACTATACACCTATACAAATAAGACACACATAGTTATTCGAAATTTTAAAATAATTATGATGTCACAAAGGAACAAAGTTTATTAAAACAAAGTACATTTTTAGATTGGTATACTAACTTGCACAATGATACTGGCAGGAAATGCATAGGAATGCAGAAGTAAGCGGCGAGTTGCAACTAACTGACATTAATCGAGTACCGAAGGCCCATTAGCAAATATCGATGTTTCCTGCGCATGCGAGGTGGCGAAGGGCGGGG
Source organism: Ennomos erosarius (assembly GCA_963580505.1). Lineage (NCBI taxonomy): Eukaryota > Metazoa > Arthropoda > Insecta > Lepidoptera > Geometridae > Ennomos > Ennomos erosarius. Next base: position 6,731,188 of record OY756996.1, on the reverse strand, counting down.
AGGGTGGGAGGGAAGCTGGCTCTCTGCCCAAGGACGCGCTAGGTTTCCTAGGACGCACGCAGGTCAGGGCTAGGTCGCATCTGCCCAGGGCAGCTCAATACTATGCTTAATTGTATGGAGGGATATTTAAGTATATAAGTACTCAATTAGTTTTTTGTTGGTTACTGCGTACCTACCTGATTCGGTGATTCCGAAACCAAACAGTATAAGTAACATTTCCTAACAAAAAATATGAATACATACGTAGGTACATGCGTGGAGTTATTTGAAAACCCAAGCGACCGTAGCGCGATGTTGAACAACAAAAGTTAAATAGGTGATCTCATCCAGATTGTATCTCTGAAAATACATCTCGAAAAATATAAATCGATTCTGCGAATAACATGATGTTTACGCTAATTAGAGTCGATTATTTTTTCTTTGCGCGTCCCTGTTGTAATGCGTTTGGCAGGACGCCCGATGCTACGAGACCTGCCTACGCCGTAGCACCGTAGACACCCCTAATGACATACCTAATTTAAAGTCGGGATCAAGGGCGTATTTTTTCCAAGCATCAATGAATCGTAAAGTTAAAACGCATCATTCTTCAATGAGTTTACAATGAAGGAAGGTTAATAGCGATCGTAATGATGTTAGTTGATGCCAATACGGTGATGCAATACGGATTCCCGCCACTTTCTACGTATTTACGAAAAGTGTTGGGATAAAAAAAGGTAGTGCAGACATCGCGTGAGTTGTTGAGGCGTGTTGTGAATTACAATGGGCGAGCGCGGGCGATCACCGCTTACGACATGGTTTAGAAAGTCGAGCCACGGTCATCGTCCCGCGAGCGATAGTTTCCAGCGAGTGTGTGCGGCCTTAACGTGCGTACGGTGTTTCGCAATCCGGTAGCGTACTGTCACTCACACAACTCACTATAACATGCTATGGACAACAGACCCTCGTGTACCAACACTTTCTTCACAGAGCCATGTAAGAACTCGTTTTTCCAAAATCAGTTCGAAAGCGCATGCATGTTTTCTACAGTACAAAAATATGTCACAAAATAAAATGTTTCTAAACTATCTATGTACCTATGAATTACCAAGCTAACTAAAATAATTATGTGCCATTTATAAAAAGAAAGGTATTCTTTACTATGATCCTGATTCCTATTTTGTTTTATCATCGTATAGTCAATTAAAAGAACTTGAGAGTTTGTCAGAGTTTTACGTCTGTTAATATGAAATGACAAATTAAAGTGATACAACTTTATACGTGGACCGACGACCTGGTGAAAGCCGCGGGGAGCCGATGGATGCAGGAGGCGAGCAGCCGCTCCAAGTGGCGCTCCCTGGGGGAGGCCTATGTTCAGCAGTGGACGTCTTCAGGCTGTTAATGATGATGATGAACTTTATACGTTAGCATGAACATTTGAATATACTTCAATTTTTCTTAATGACTAATTTACTATCTCTCTTACAGTCCAATCTTCAATGGCCCAATTCGTAACAAAATAGAAATAAGTTTTAAACAAACTACTTTGAAGGAGGTACTACATTTTTACCTGTTTGAAATTTTGCTTGCGACTGTATCCAATATTCAACTCAGATGTCTTAACTGTTTGTATGATAAAGATGAAAGTGATAGTGATGTCTGGTTTTTTAACGACCTCAAATTTTACGTTTTTCCGCGCTCGGTAAAGGTTGCATCACGCGATCGAGACTCGGTGATGTCAGAAACACCTGATAGTATAAATGGTCAACAATAATAGTTGTTTTATTTGGATATAAACTTTATTGCTGCAAACAGTTATGGCACTTCTAGGCCGCTTTTTATCTTGGAATTATTTTTACTAACTGACTATTTGAAAAAATGATGTATTAAGTTTATTTGAAAAAATATGCCCGAACTCTTGTATCATTAACTTCAGAATTCAGCATTTCACTTGCAAATTAAGATCCAACTTTCCACAAACGAGTTTTAATATAAATAAAGTTTATCTGAATCATGAGTATCGTAAAATAAACCTGTTCGATATAAACAAAGCTTTAATGTCGAATCTAATAGCTTTCACAATCACTACTGGAATCCACTGGCACTGGGATATGTGTGAACTAAGGCAGGGTCGGTGGTTAACTGATGCGACAAAGACTAGGTTTCCTAGGTCCCGGGGGTCCCGGATGCACCTGCGCCGTGAGCTCGTGATTTATTGCGCGTCATACCCTCTCCCGAGTGACCTCGTACCTCTTCCTCCCCGCCCTGTCCACCCTGCCTTCCCCCTGTGACCTTACAGGAGCTGCATCCCTGGCCGGGTTCCAATGCTGCATTGTATCTTAGCTCGTAAAGTTAGATAATTAGAGACAACCATGACTTCAAAAGCAATGTTTGACACGTCACATGTAACCCATTTTAAATGTTAGGATGCGCCAAAATGTGTATTGCGCCAAAGATATGTGTATTTTTACTGAACACTTAAATGTTTTTATACGTTCAACAGTAATTACAGTTAAAGACAATATAAATAGCATTAACTAGGTATAATTAATTGGTACTAGTGATTAGTTGCGTGATTGATGTATGTGGGGGACAGGTAGATAGGTAGATTGGTAATGCGGCATGCTGTGGTGTGAGGGAGACGAAAACAGACTGCAATCAGCTTCGAATTTGCCTAGAACTAGACTCATGAGAAATAAAATACTTCTCTCCTTATCATCTAACCTACATTGATAAATCCTTGAACATATGTATGTCATAATAGAAAACATATATTAACTATATCAACTTATGTTATACATTTACCACTGCATGTGCCAACGTTATCAATAACACCTAATCGCGAACACATTATTTAAACTCGATTTTGTCACGTAACGAATATGGAGAGTTTTTAACTCATTACGAACGTTTCGCGATATTCCGCAGGCGGAATGTGAGCGGTGAAAGTAGACGCGTCCGCTACTGAGAAAAAGAGTTTTCCTCGCGGTTTCACCACGCGAGAGCGCGAGCGTGCTACTGGTGAGGCGGCGGGCTTGAGGCGGCACTGGCTGCTTCTTTCGAAAACGTTAAACGCACGAATTGAATATGGAACGTCACATCAGCTTCGTAGCCAGGTTGTTGTAGAAGCGCGAGGGGCGGAGGCCGATGCAAGTGTAACGAGGCGGGCGCACTATCGGAGGCGCGGCGAGTGACTGCGGCCGACCAGCTGCACAGAAATAACTGCTCGATGCAGCCCGGCTGCTTGATGCACACCCCTCCCACCGCGGGCGGTCCCCGGTCGCTCCCCGCACACCCGCGCCTCTGCCCTCCAGGTCACGGCTGCAGGTCACCATGACAGTGCGAGAGAGTACCACCAACCCTCTATCGATCCAGCTGTTGCTTTTACAGCCCAGATATTCGTGAATTTGAAACCTTTGAGATTCATCTCAAGATGGTCACAAGGACGGAGGGGGAAGTAGGTATAAGGAAGTCGATTTATGTGACTCTTCTCTTTTTTCCGTGTGCTGATTTTAAGTTTTAAGGTTTTAGCTTTATTCTGATGCGGCTAATAAATTTTACAAGAATAGAGAATAGAATAGAATGATTTTTATTGTGAAGCTGTGTACAATATGTTCCAACAGTTTTGTCCATTTCGAACGTACAATATTTAATTTTATCAACTTCAACATGTAAATAAGATTTAGTAGTTTTTCCACATAAATAATTATTTATTAAGTTGGAAGATGTATCATCGGTCAAGGCTAGGTCATTTCTGACACGTACTTAAAGCACTATATTTCTTGTTTGGCTCAGAGCCAAGGTGAGTCTTTAGTATTCACTAAGTAAATAGCTAAGTAGGCAATTTTCTTTGAGTACTTCCGTATTGCAGCAGTAAACGTCCGGATTAAAAACATAAATCCTATAGAAATAAGTACGCTGCTCAGGGCAAACAAAAATACGGTGACTCAAAAAAGTTGATTGGCTATATAAATGTCTTTCCTTTCAACTTACAGGAAAATTTGCAACACACTTGTGTGGCAACGAATACTAAAGTTTCATACAAGGCAACTTTAAGTCACAGTGAAACCAGAAAAACATTGCGGAAGAGAAACACCAAATAAGTAAGTCTGTTCTGTTGTAGGTATTTGATCGTCATCCATCATCAAAGGCATCTGGTAATGGACGGCCGAAACTACAATAGTTCGAAGCTCGTGTTACGCCACCTGCCCTTGCCCTATGCAATGTAGGGAGGTGCCAGAAGCAGCTGTTGGCATACTGAATTGGCTTTGGACTGTGTCGAACCCGCCAAACATTATTTAGACTCGAAGACGCCTTACCCGTCTTGGTAAGGACAAGTAAGTATTGATTTTAGATGGCATAGAATAAAATACGAGACCTAGGTAGCAGAGTAAATAGGTCACGGTTGAAAATATATATAAATTTATATTAGTTGTATATAAATTGGAACGGTATGCTGAAAAAATAACATACTTATAATATAATTCCCGGTCGGTGCCTGTTTACAAAATAGTAGGTAGTAGTAATGTTAAACAAGACTTCAATATCTGACTACCTACATTATTAAAATTTAAATGACATTTTATTTTATTTTGACTATGTAATATTTGAAGGACAAAGACTGAAATAAATTGATTGATTTGATGAATTGCTTTTATAATATTTTATTAAATTTATCTTCCTAAAATTATGATTATGATTATTATGCGACTTTAAAAATGCTCGGTACTTAAAAATTCAAATATAACTCTTTTGTATAATTAATGCTTGATCAATAAATTTATATCTGTACGCACTCGCTTGCAAGCGCCCTTACAGGGTTCATGTACTATCTACCTATAAGCTAGCTTTAAGACCTAACATTATATTTTGTACATGAATGCAAATAAATGAATATGAATATGAATAATTGATTCTTAGTTAAAAGGTGTTATTTATTTTACTGGCTCTACGAAGGCAGTAAATATGACTTCAATTCAATTATGCAATCGTCATCATCATCATCATCATCAACAGCCTGAAGACGTCCACTGCTGAACATAGGCCTCCCCCAGAGAGCAACACTTTGAGCGGCTGCTTGCCTCCTGCCTCCTTCGGCTCCCCGCGGTTTTCACCGATCGTTGGGGTATCTACCTAGTGGGGGCCGGCCTACGCTACACTTTTTTATGTAATCATAGTATTTGTAAATTCAAAATATGTTAGTAATTTGACAATATTTGCAGTGTGGTGGTGGAGCAGGCTAGTAGCCGGAGGGTTTAGGTTAGATTCTGGTGACCGGACAAGTATTTGTAAGCACAGACAAATTACCATGCACTTCATTTGTGTCGGGATGTTGTGGTACCATGGCCTTCGTAGTAGTACCTGATGAGATGACAGGGAATATAAGCGTACCAACCAAACTCTATATGTGATCTTTAGGCGAGTATACCTATGTACATAGCTGAATGAAGCAGACTGCAAAAACTAAGTGATTGACTATAACAGTACATAATCAGCTTGTTCAAAGTTCCAAGGCCTCTTCGTATCTAAGCTCCATTTCCGCCGCTATCCCGGCCCGTCGATCGTCGCTTCCTCCCCTATTAGGCCTCATATCCGCCCTCCAAGACTATGAAGAGAGTATAGTATAGTGATCATTCATCTTGTAGTTGATGTTCTACGATTGTAGGTACTTGTGTGCGTTTTATGTTGCTCAATTAAAATATAACTGACATTATTGCGTATTGAGGAACGTGCTTGGAAACTAGAATCGATGGTATATCTGATAGAGCCATCATCATCACAGAACATCATCTAGTTACTAAAGAATTTAATATGTATATGCAATGAGTGGTTAACCACTATAAAAAGACCCCAAGCCGTAAGATTTAATCAATGACTCCGTTCACTAACACCAAGTCCAATTTCGAGATTGCCACTTGCAACTAACAGCTACCCTCTCACTAAGTTGCTTAACATTTTTACAGACCTTACATACCGAGAAACTAAGCGGTTTGAGTACAAGCGCTGTCAGTCAGTGTCAGAACCGGTTTCTATCAAGTACTGGGTAAAGCCGAGAATCACGAAAGTGGCTGCGCATGTAACGTAGGGGATATTAAAACGAATGTAACACGCAAACGTTAAAAGGAAAATGTAAATATGGATATTGACACGACAAGAACGCTTGTTAGACCGTGACAGAATAGAAATGTGTTTTACGCTACTTGCGATTCGCGAATTATGATTGAGGATGTATTTTATATTCATGAGATGTATAATATTGCGTGTTTCGATGTATGTATTGCAACCACAGAATTAGCGGAATCCGTTAACGCGCATTTTTCCATTTTAGAATCAAGCTTTTTTTAGGATAACAAAGGTACCCGTTTTAAAAAAAAACATACTACACATTACAAAATAGACATGTTATTGAGGTTAAATTATTACGGCTGAAACTTACCCAAAACAAATTCATTGACACACCAAAAATAATTATAATTAAAAGATAAATAAATATAAGTATTTATGGTGCAACAAGTGACTTTTTACAAATTGCATTTTTGATAATAATAAAATTATGTTAAAGAGGTACGGGGCGTATATTTTATAGCCTTCAGGGCGCGAGCTATTCTCATGTAGCCACAAGGCACTTGTCTTCAAATTTTCCTTCAGGACTTACAATATCGATACCTAGCTAATATCCACTGGTCACCAAAACAAACTAAAAAAGCTTCTTTTTTTCTGAAACTTCTTGCTCTATTTCACAACTTTCATTCTTGCAGAGACCTAATATAACTTCTTAACTGTTTATGACTCATGAAAGTCTTACATAAAACCGCACTTTGTATTATTCAACAAACCGTTTTTAAATACAAATAAAACTTAATGTTTATTAATACTGTATCATATTACGCCATAAAAATAAAACTCTAAGAGCACTTTAGCGAAAGTAAAGCAAAACATTGCGACTGTAAGAAATAGCTTCTTTGTTCAATGCTTTTACAAGACCCTGACGTTCTGTGCAACTGCATTATGGATAAGTCCTATCTTGAGCCACACCATCGCTTACTCGAGCAAGTTTGTGGTCAAATACAAATATACCATAGTTAACAAAAACAATTGAAAACCGTGTATAATAAACAAACCTTGGTATAGCGACATAAATGTTAAAGCACTAACAATGTACCAAACCATTGACGTCATTCGTAACCTATATTCCCAGCCCAGAGCAGCCTCCAGCGTGACCTAACCCAATTCAATTCAAAACTAGGTGATCCAATGTAACTGTACCTAAGGGTGCGTTTCCACCAGAGATGTGCTAGGATGTGTAGCTAGGGATATGTTTGTTATGAACCAATAGAGTCGCGCAAAAATAAAAACAAAACAAACGATAAGCAATTCTTTTTTTGAAGCGATTCTACTGGTTCTTAACAAACGCATCCCTCGCTAAACATCCTCGCACGTCTCTGGTGGAAATGCACCCTAAAGCGGTATAACGAAGGCTTTCGGGGAGCTGGGTGAACGAGTATGTCACAGGGAAGTGCGGGGCCGGGCTGGGATGTCAAGGAACTAAAAAGGCTGTGTCGGTCATGTCAGGGCCGGAGATGTAGAGCATCCCAGGACGCAGCAAGGTTCATCAAATGTTATTAGGTCACCGCTGGATCACGTTGCAAGGCCGTGGATAGGTCATGACATGGTTTGGAAAATGAGTTAGCGGGACCTTTGATGCTGAAGCTGGAGATTTTGGGCACTATAGGTATCTATCTCTTACTGCAATGTATCGATAGTTCAGATTTAGTTTTTGAATAAATTCGGTGGCTTTTATTATTCTTTCAAACAGGGATAAACAAAAGACTTGAAATGAGGACCTTTTTGGTTTTATCTTGTTTTCTCCGTTTCATAGTGTAGATACCTATCTACCTTATCTTATTCATAAAGACATTACTACAGAGTTATTGGGAAATATAATAACATCTTTAGGGCGATTTTGTTGCATACATCATAGTTATTAAACAACTTTTAATATCTTGACTACATATTTGGTATTGTAGGTAATCCAAAGATATAGGAAATAAAAAGTTCCACTACGTTTAACATATATACGTATTACTTGTCTGCTTTCATTTCCTTCAGTGTCATGGAATCGCCAGTTCCCTTTAAGACGGTTATTAAAATAGGCCCACTACCATCTTACACTTATCAAACCCAACTAAACCTAATCGATCTCCCTTACGTGTTCCAAGTTGCTAATTGAAAACGGAACATTCCTGAGTGGAACTGAAACCTCTTAACTGAAATGGGAAGATCCATTTTGTTTGTTCCCTTCTAAGCAATTAGGTGATCTAATGTGAAATTGGGAACGGCTGGCTTTGTCAGAGGCTTTCTGCGTAGGTATATAACTAGGAGTTCTTTATAAGTTATATAGTTTAGGTATATTTCCATATTTTAGATAAAAATAACTTTAATAATTTGTAGTTTTTTTTTTAATTTTAGGTACTTACAGAGTCATTTTTTATACTATTGTAACTGGGCTGGGGTTCAGGAATAAAAACGATTACAAAAATATCTCTTTACAAATTTACAAAAATATCAAAGAATCCAAATAGGACTTAGGAGATATTTATACATGTAGTTATAACTATTAGATAATTGAATAGAAGAATTTTAATGTAAAGGAAAAGTTTAAATCACCAATAGCAAATAAATTAAATCCCGTTCGTGATTAAACATTTTTCTTTGCATTTTTAATCGGTTGATTACGGTCCAGGCAATAGTGCTATAAATTAAACATAGGTAAGTATATTACTAATCTAATAGAACAAGACATAGCTGGTGCCTTATACGGTTTCCCACAGAATAGATACCTAACTAATAATCTAATTTTCCAAAATAAAAATATTACGACTATTTGTAAACTATTTTGGTTTCGGTAGTGTGAAAAATCTGTGCGGAACATTGGGTATTAGCCCAGATAATATAATAGTATAAGTAAGTTCGTGGTAGAATCCACATCCACAATACACCCCATGCGGGACGTAAGTGCAGGCCTTACCGCCCCCAAATAGAAAAGTCCGAGGTTCATCCATATTTTAAATTACGACGGAAGTTACTTATTTAGTTGATATCATAATATAAAATGTACGTAATTTTGTGTTTCTCATGTAAGTGAATTTTATACTAGTCCACAAGCTCTTATAAATACATAATAAATACATAAATAACACACGATGTGAATAAACTTTAGTGCAAGATGCGTAAGGGGCTACGCGACGTAAACAGGTATAAAAAGTAATTAATTCAGACGGCTTTCTCTTCAACTGTATAAAAAGTGAGGCACGCTTGAAGTTCGTGCTAAGTATTACTAGCTCCCAGTTTATGGTACTTTGTCAACCTAAAAATACTGAACGCTCATTGGTTGGCTGTCGATCACTGGCCATCGTCAACCAATGAGTTACAAAACGACAACGTTTATTACATAGCAGGGTTTTTAATAATAAGAGGGTACTCTCAGATAGATTTTTGCATCCCGAATCATAATTCATTAAAAAGGTTCGGATTTCGGATTCGAAACTTACGTAAAAACTATTATATCATATTATCCGTTGTTTCCTCGTGGTCCTACTACTTTGTACTACCAGTAGGACCACGAGAATATACAGGATGAAGGACACGGACAAGTAGATTTCTGATAAATTGTGAATCTGGCTTCTGTTCTATCCGAAAATATCATAGGTCTGTGGCTCCACCGGCTCTCACTTACAGTTACAAATAATTTATACTTATAAAATAGGTAATACCTACAAATCAAAATTCCACACACTATTACGATTTTTTAAACTATTTGTTTCAAGTGTTCTACACCTATATATAATAATAGGTAGGTACTATAATTTTGAACATCAACAAAATACTCAATATCAGTTGTGTACAATTATTATTTAGACTTTCATTGAGACACAGACATTTCAAAAATACAGCGGATAAAACAAAAGCAAACCACCTCAGGCTCATGCGTTTTAAATTAATGATAGAGTCCCAGTGGTAGTCTTCGTTGACGGAGCTCAATCTGTTTCATCCAAGCTGCGCCGCTACGAAGCTAGTGGCGCCATCGACGAGAAGTTGAACTAGAGAACAACTGAGATACCACCAGCTGTGTTCACTCCGCACTAAAATCTCGAGAGAGCACAGTGTGGCACCCGGTCGTTCTATAGATATTTTCTTCATCTTTCCAGCATCATTAAAAATCACTTGCCGTATTATTGTACACTCCAAATTCTTATTCATCTTTGTTTGTAGCACCATCTATGTTTTCACACCAGAACTACACAGCTTGCAAGCTCGCTGCAAATCGTAGCGTTGCGCGATGTCATCGCGATTCACGTGTGGAATGACAGATGGCACTGTATCAAATGTTAGAGAAATGGTGTGCAAGGTGGATGGGATGATTTCTGTTTTCAATTATTACTTAATATCAGTAAATAATCGAAACATTGGTGATAATTGCGTGTCACATTCTAAATTAAAAAAAATCCGTTCTTTTCTTTTCTCCTTTTCAGTAGAGTAACCTACCCTACCGTTGAATGCGACACAGAATTGTCACCTAGTACAAATTATTATAATATTACACAATAAAATAACACTTAAAAATAACGAACAAGACAATTATGTTTTATGTATCTAAGTAATGGGTAACTACCGGTTGGTAGGTAGCTATACGTCATACATTACATTATGATGTACTTAGATAGTAATTACTTATACTTATGACGTTACTTCAAGCCAGTCTGCCTAGTACGGACGGTAGAGAAAATTGTTTTTCCTTTTTGATGTTACTTTCTTCGTACTTGCTTACTTGTCATGTGAAGTTAAAAAGGGGAAAGACAATGTTGTCTACCGTTCGTGCTAAGACAGCAGTAAAGGGTTTACTAATATCATTACTGTAAGACTATTATTACTTCTTGATTGGTTGCTATTTTCACCCCGGTAAAACTACCTATAATCTGTATCATTATTCTAATATTATTATGATTTCCAAGCGTTTCTGTAGTTTGAAGGTTAGGGCTGCGCTAAAATCAGCGGTTATGGGTAGACACATGATTTATAATTCTCAAAGGAAGTGGGTCGTAGGGGTTCCACCCCTATAACCCGCACCCCTCGCATCCGCAGGCACGTGTCAGCCCTGACCTTGAGACGCACCTACACAAGGAAGTGCACTTGTGTGTGTGCACACAAGGAAAACCGTAGTCACGCCCATAAATAAACGTTAAACCATTACAGAGACTGGTCGTAAAATGCAAGTAGGTAACTAACATAATAAATACTAGTTACTGATAGTAATAATTATTGTTCATAAATAGTTGCGCTCATTCCTGAATGATTATTTTTTGACACTGGGACTTTCCGATTTACGGAAACTCGAGGTGTGTAGGCTACGATGGGGCTGGCGTATGAAAAATCTCTAAAAGCCCTCTACAAACTTACATTTTTTTAAAGTTTTATTTTGGTGTCTCGTAAATTGGGTTTTCTAAGCATCGCCACCTATATAGCATAAGGACAGCCTATAGACAAAAAAGCGCAAATACTTGTTCTGTGTCTGGGTGTTGTTGGACCATGATCCTCGTAGTTCCTGGGTCTGGGGGAATCTTAGAGGTCAGGATCTATCTATGTGATCGTTATTTATCTATGATGCTGCGGAGGTGTCATTAAAGCGATGTGTTTAAGAAGTAATAAAATACAGCAGCTGAATCTATAATGTTTGTGCACTCAGAAAATACCGAACCCTAATTACCCTTACAAAAATTATAACATCAATTAAACATAATAGCACGTAATCCAGCTTACTTTACGTAAAAATTGTGGGATATGTGGGAGATATTAGATGGAATGTCTTTTAACAGAACTGAGAATTTGGTTGCACAGACTAAAAGGAGGCATCACAAAAAGTTGAAAAATTTGTGTAAACAACAGAATGGCACGGGATTTTCGAACTACCCTCATCATAGTACTAATGGGAGCGGGATTACTACATCCATTGATACCGTTGTCAACTTGTCCTCCCATCACTTGAGTGATAATGCAATCCGGGTTTTATCAAGGGGCCTGAATTTTGCGCCTGTTCCACGCAGAATACCGGTGGAAAGGATAATTGCTAGTGTCGAAGACACAGTGATGAAGAACAGAATTCCATACCAGGACGCAGAGTGCATTAGGCAAGACATTTCTTCGTTGTTGCGTAAGTCCAAACTACCTAGGAACAATATAAGCAAGGATGAGGTACTGGCCTTGAGGGAGCTGCGCAATGATCAGGAGATCCTAGTACTACCAGCTGATAAGGGCAATGCTACGGTGGTAGTTGATACCGGAAAATATGAGAGAAAAATTGGGGAGATGGTAAGCGATAACCACACTTACAAGAAAGTCGACTACAACCCGACTGCCAGAGTGACAGCAAATGTAGTGAAGCTGTTGCGGGGTGCAAATGATAAGGATCTCCTGGCGCGTTTGCGCCCGCATAACCCTACGTCACCCAAAATTTATGGTTTACCTAAGATCCATAAGCCAGATTGGCCACTTAGACCTATTGTTAGTCAGATTGACTCCCCTACCTATAAGATCTCCAAGCATATGGCCGCGATTCTGCAACCTTTCAACGGTAAGACTAGTAGTTTTATCAAGGACTCAAGGCATTTTGTCCAGTTGTTGGCAGAGGAGCGGGTTGAGCCTTCGGAAGTAATGGTAAGCTTTGATGTGGGTTCCTTGTTTACGAATGTACCAGTAGAGGACACTATTACTATCATCTCAAGGTTGATACGGGGAACTGACTTACCCGCTGAGTACGTCGACTGGGTGAGGTACTGCCTGAAGAGTGGTTACTTCTTGTGGCGGGGGGATTTCCACTTGCAAGTCGATGGTGTGGCAATGGGTTCCCCAATAGCTCCGGTAGTGGCTAATATATTTATGGAGTGGTTTGAGGATTTGGCATTATCGACCGCCGGTGTTAGGCCACGTTTGTGGTGGCGTTATGTTGATGACGTGTTCGCTATTATCGCCAGGAATGCACTGGATGAGTTCTCCTCACACCTCAACACGGTGCATGAGAACATCTCCTTTACGGTCGAAGAGGAGAAAGAGGGAGAGTTGCCGTTTTTGGATGTTCGTGTCATTCGAGGACCTGACGGGGTGCTGTCACATAGCGTGTACCGAAAGCCGACGCACACGGATCGGTACTTGCAGGCCGATTCTCACCATCACCCCTCGCATTTATCTTCTGTGCCGAGAGCGTTGATTAACCGTGCGCTAAGCCTCTGACCTGACATACTGAAAGAAGCTACTAAGTTCTACAAAGAACTTTACGCTTCGCATCAAAACTCCGATAATAGTACAGAAATAGTGCCATCAAACCAAAGGCAAGATTTCACTCCCAATCTCAAGATATTAAAAAGTGAAATAGAACATGCTATAAAATCCCAAAAGAACGATAAAGCACCAGGCGATGACAATATAACAAACGAAGCCCTGAAATTACTTCTGGAGCCTCTACTGACACCGCTCCAGGATATGTTCAACAAAATCTTGACGGAAGGACAATCCCCAGAGGACTGGTCCAAGTCGACAACAATACTGTTGCACAAGAAAGGGGATAAAAGTGAGCTGGGAAATTACAGGCCGATTAGCCTGATGTCGAATCTTTATAAAATCTTTTCCAAAATAATTTTAAACAGACTTACTTCAACCCTTGATGAAAATCAGCCACTGGAACAGGCAGGCTTCCGCAAATCATTTTCTACCACCGATCACATTCAAGTAGTTACTCAAATTATTAGCAAGTGCAGAGAGTACAATAGAACTTTGTACTTGGGATTTGTCGACTACAACAAAGCTTTTGACTCCCTAGAACACAATGCTATATGGCAAGCCCTCAGAAAACAAGGAGTGGAGGAGGCATATATTAACATCCTCCGCAATATCTATTCCAAAGGTTCGGCAAAAATCAGATTGGATAGAGAAGGAAGTGAGTTCCCTATTGGTAAAGGTGTACGTCAGGGAGACCCACTATCTCCAAAAATTTTCTGCGCAGTATTAGAAGCAATCTTTCAGGCCCTAGACTGGCAAACGGAAGGAATAGTAGTGAACGGTGAGTATCTGAGTCACCTGAGATTTGCTGACGACATTGTGGTGTTCGCTGAAACTGCTCAGAAACTAGAAAAGATGCTTCAAAACCTTTCCAAAGAAAGCAATAAAGTGGGGCTCTCACTTAATGCAGGTAAGACTAAAATTCTTACTAATGGGGAAGAAAGCGTAATACGAGTTGGAAATGATGCAATAGAATATGTACAAGACTACAACTATCTGGGGCAACTTATAACATTCGACGACCATACAGAAAAGGAAATAGGGAAAAGGATAGGAATTGCATGGAAGAAGTACTGGGGTCTAAAAGAGATTATGAAGAACAAAAATATAAATATATCAATTAAAAGGAAAGTGTACGATGTAGCAATTCTACCATCTTTGATTTACGGATGCCAAACATGGGCCTTACGAACGGAGGATGAACACAGGCTAGCAATATGCCAAAGAAAAATGGAGAGGAGTATGTTAGGACTGAAGCTTAGTGACAAAATAAATAATGAGACAATTAGACGAAAAACTAGAGTTAGAGACATTATAAGAACCATAAGAACATTAAAATGGAACTGGGCTGGACACATCTGCCGGATGACCGATGACAGATGGACGAAAAAAGCAATAGAATGGGTACCAAGGCAAGATAAAAGGAATAGAGGGAGACAGAAAAGGCGGTGGGAAGATATATTTATACAGAGATGCGGAACAGAATGGATGAGAAAAGCCAGAGACAGACAGTTATGGAAAGCGTTGGGGGAGGCCTACGCCAAAGAGGCGACCACTACAAATATTGACAAAGTTGAATGAATCGCTGCAAATAATAAAAAGACAAATACTTACCTAATAAGACTATAATATAATAAGTATGCTAGTTTTCATCAAAATTAAGAAATTTATTAGAATTTATTTCGGAATAATTGTAATTAAACCGTTAATTGGCATGAAATTAATTATATAAAAATTGTCTATAAATACCTAATTATAATTAACTAATGTGCGAATCTTAACATTCAATTTGACTTATATATATTATGTACTTACCAAGTTTGACTTCCTGGAGTAGTGGAAATAAATGGCTTTTTTATTTATTTATTTATAAGCCTCTGTGACCCTCAGTATGTTAAAGCTGAGCTAGAGCACGTACAGGGGGTTCTGGAAAATAATGGGTATAATTGGCGGCAATGTTCCCGTTTCGCAGGTGGGAGCGAGCGTGTGCGTCCATCCACCGTGGAACGTTCGCCTATTTATTTGCCGTTTATAAAAGGAATAACGGACAGGATCGGATATCTGCTGCGACGGGAATATGGAATAAAGACGGTCTTCCGTGCGCATTCTCAACTTCGGCAGATGTTGCGATCGCCCAAGGACCAGGAGCCGTTGAACGTCCCGGGGGTGTACAAGATACCCTGTGACTGCGGCAAGAGTTATATTGGGGAAACACGGCGTAACATCGCGATCAGGCTGGCGGAACACATTAGGAGCATTAAGAATTTGGATGCAGAGAAGTCCGCTGTTGCAGAGCATGCCCTTACTCAGGGGACAAGTCATTTCATTCGGTTTGATAAGGCCTCCGTCCTGGCGAGGGAGAAGTTTTTGTGCCACGAAAGGTACGGGAGGCCGTTGAGATTGCTCGTCTTCAAACTTTAACCGGGACCGTGGCTGGACCTTGCCGCCTGCGTGGAAACCGGTTCTTAATATTGCTTCAACCGGTGTCGAACCTTTTGTGCGTGAGTTTGATACGGTCGGTGTAGTGTGTGATGACCCTACGCGTTGGGTTGACGTTTTGGACAGTGACAATGACATTGACATACGGGGGTGCATCGTTCCAACTTCAGAGCACCTGTCGCCGCAATCTGCGTCCCCCGCACCGCTCTCGCAGCGGGCGGCGCGGGCCTTGGTCCGCAGTCATCGCAGAGCTGCCATCGGCGCCGCGCATACTCCGTGAGGATGGGCATCTTTATTGCCCGAACACCGGTCGAGTTAATCGACGTAATTTTTACGTAAAGTAAGCCGGATTTCGTGCTATTATGAGTTCTACTTACGTTACCTTCTATAATATTATCAATTAAACAGTTTCATTTGTCCAAGAGTTTTTGCGAAAAAATGTGAAAACTGCTGATGAAACAATGCGCTCATATTATAATATCTAACCATAATAGAATAAACCATTGCGGACAATATCATATATGAATCCATCAGTTCCTTAATAAAAAATAAGCCAACGGTTCTACGCCATTAAACCGTAATATCATGCTCTACGAAACAGGTGCTACGAAACAGCTACGACAAACACAAAAATCGCTACAAGTGAATGTTTATCATTTTTATATTGTAGTTTTGGCTCGGCTGCACCATAATTTAGGTGAAAGTTATCACTACAGTGCGATGAAATATTTGTTTCAAGTCACTCACTGTAGTTAAAGTTAATTGGATGGCTGCGGGTAAACCAACGATACGCGTTTAGGATTGCAAAAAAATCTATTTAAATCTTATACCACGCATCACTTATATGCATATACAGATATAATTATAAATTATGTCCTTGTGTAGATATGCTTATAGGAAAATACGTATTATATTTAATGCCCATTTCCTAAGGACCGATTAGATGTAACTGCTCTAAACCGCATTTACGTTTTCTACTGCGATTGTAATTTAGTTCTGTCTCGACCCTTAACGTCACTTACATTTTGGATTATTTATCTATTACTCACATATTGTTTATTAACGGGATATTTACCATGTAATTTATTTGTTTCGAGTTGCCGATATTTCGGTACTGTTGCAAGGACCATGATCACGGACGAAATATCGGCAACTCGAAACAAATAAATTACATGGTAAATATCCCGTTAATAAACAATATGTGAGTAATGTTAGTGACCATGGAAGTTTAAAATCTTATGTTTATCTATTTCTATTTATATTAATTTAAAGAATTTCTATGTGACTGACTGACTGACTGACTGACAACGTACAGCCAAATCCGCTGAACAATATTAGTCTTATAATATTCGAGAAGTGTCTTATTCTTATGGATGTAGTATAAAAAAAGAATTATTGAAAATTCAAACCATAAAGGGGTTCAATTGGGATTAAAACATTGTATGCAAAACCACAGGTGAAATGCGATACTAGTACTAATATTTGAAACATAGATATATGCCATTTTCCGTGTGTTACCGGTCTTAAAATTGTTAGGTGCCACCACATCTCATTCCGGGGGTGCCATAAGAGCTGGCTAAATCTGAATCCAGATAATAGCATTACATACTAGGTGGTAGAACTTTTCTGCAAAGTTCGTCTAGGTAGGTACCACTGCTTTGCCAGTTATTCTGCCGCCCAGCAGTAGTTTGCAAGGACTACTGTGTTCCGGTTTGATGGGCATTGTAGCTAGTGAAATTACTGGGCAAATGAGACTTGGTGACCTGATTACACAGTGTAGTCATCTGATTACTTAACTGTGTGATGTCTCAGGATGACGTGCGCAGTGCGGTGTCATGCGAAACTTTATTATTTCAATGTTTCGAGTGACACTGCAACTGTTATGGGCAGCGTCACTTAACGTCAGGTGAACGATCAGCTCGACATCATTCATTCTCATAAAAAAAATTGCAGCAGCATTATACTACGGTTAATTAAAATCTGCAATCACCAAGCCGCCTGCCGACCGTGGTGATTACGCCCTCTACAAAGAGTATATATAATACCTATTCTTGGACCCTCTACTCTATGATAAGCGACCAAAGTGGCGTTATATGTGAGAGGCCTGTGTTCAGCAGTGGACGGCTTCCGGCTGATGTGATATGCAATTCTACATAAGCACTAACACTGGAATTCATAGTCGAGGCGGGGGCTCCTCTAGAGGATGAATCAGGCGCTGTGCGGCAAATTCTAGCTTTATGCATTTCATAAACAATAGCAGCCCCCAATCTGGCATGATGGGTGACATTTTGGCGCGACTTTTGATAGTTCAAAAGTCGCGTCAAAATGACACTCGACAGAATTTTCAAAGACAACTTGATTGAAATCGTAGAGTATTTAATTAATATGCAGTTCCGTTAGGGGTTTCTCCAGCGATTGTTTATGAAAGTGAAAGAAGAATGATTACGCATTTAATCTCTAGGTAAAAGTGGAATGATAGATTTTCGGGGTTTGTTCAACCTTTGTTTATGAATACCACTGTAAGTATATCTATAGCACGTATGCTTGTGTGGGCGTCCTTATTTATCATGTACCTACTGTTAACGGCTCTGTGTAAGCATTCAATAGATTAAACAACGTACAAGTGCTGTTAAAATTAACATCGTTTCCATTTTCCATATAAACTACCTACCAAGGGACAGTAGTGCAATCAATTGAACTGTCAAACTATTCGTTTTGGGGTATCAGTAGTTCATGAAGGTACCTAAACCGGCGCCACCGACGACTTTGCCTTCATTTCATACTGAAATTATCACCTAGATATTTTTTGAATCATTTTGATTTAAAAACCAAACTGTTTTTGATAAAAAATTATGAGACTAATCTAAAAGTAAGTAATACAATTTTATATAAGAAAATCTTCGAAATCAGCATTTTTTTCGGAGATATGAGTATGAAAACGTAAACTTTCGTTACAATTATTTCGTTGCGTCTACTTATCTTATCGAGGTGTGCGTATATAGGCTGATATGTGATAATAACTGCAATTTTACACGTGCCTGTACTTATACCTGGTGCTCTAAGCGTAAACATGTATTGGAGAATCTGGACACAACACACTCGTTTGGCCCTGCTGAATTTGCACTAACTCACGTACCATATCAGTAATTTCACCTCCAGCACTAAGTTGTAACTCGTGTTTAAATTGTTTTTAACAACAGTAGAAAATATTATATTATACTATATAGATTGTTTTATTTTCCTAGTTTTGTATTGACTCGTTATTTATCTGCCTAATTTCCTATCAACGAGGAGAGTGAGAGCTTTGTCATTTCAGTTAATAACTAAAAATACTAAAGTAGGCAGAAAACTTACCATTCAGGTAAAACTTCAGATTTCTTCATTACGTTAATCATGACTTCAACATCCCGCCCGTCAAATGTAGCACCTGAAACCAAAATAAAATACAGTTATATAGTCCAGTGTTTTAAAGGATCTGTGATCCAGGTAAATAAATAAATTGTGTGTCGACTTTTCACACAAACTATCTAGCCCCAAACTAAGCAAAAGTTGAACTATGGAAAACAGATAACTGATAGGATATTTTATATACATGCATAGAATACAGATACAGTAACAGATTGCACTATATACAGAACTACAGTGCGTCAAAGCAGAACACACTAGTACTTGCGCACTACTGCTTTACGGTAGAATATCTGGCAACGTATAGGTAATCAAGTGTAGGTATAACTTATAATGGCAGGCCTAGAAATAAATCTCACAGAAAAGCCCTATATACAACTTAGTAAATTGCATTTAACTGTACCTACCTAGGTACATAAATTGCGGAATGTTTCATAATAAATCATCACATGTCGGGAACCTTGAGGCTGATCCGTAGCGCGGAAAACAAGGCTGTAGGTACATAGGTACATTATATAGTTAACAGCTGCTACCTGACTCATAGTCATTCATTATTATTATGTAGAGTGGACGTAGAGCTACAGAGGTAATAGGCATGATGAATACTATTAAAAATGAACAAGTAAATATTACTTTCATAAAGAAGATTAAAAATGAATGCAATAATTGAAAAAATAAGCAAAATCGGTAATTAAATCACGGAGTAATAAGCTTTTAAAGTTTCAACAGGAGGCATCTCCTGTCCCTTTCTCGCGAAAAAGAGCGCCACAGTTACTATGAAAAATCTACTCGTGACGTCACATGCCAAAGAGATTGTATGAAAAGCTACCACAGCTTAGTAATGAGGTACTATAACGACCTTCCTCTGACGTTCCTGGCCGTTTGAGCCATCTCTTTCTATTCCGGTTTTTAAAATGCTTGTAACTTGGTCATTTTTTGAGATATTTAATTTTTGCTTTCATAAATGTTTATCTTTTGAGGAATATAATTTATTTATCCAAAAAAAAATTTAATTATCATACCTATTATAACTCTATTGAGTCTTTCCGAACTGGTTATATCCTATGCCTATTATTATTATCAATACCTAGTCTATGGTTCTAAAACAAGATACAACACAAAGTGTTAAAAACCCTTTAGTTATATTCCAAACTAGCTGACCCGCCCCGGTTTCGCACGGGTTAATAAGTTTTAAGTCGTAACTCTGTTTATGGGTAAGAGAGAAGGGAAAGGTAAAAAAATAGGGGAAAAGGATGAATGGATGGGACGGCAATTTTTTTACACTTCTCTTTTATCTTCCCTTACACGAGGTGAGTATATTTTTTATTGAAACAATTTTTTTATTTTTTTATTTCTTTTAATATTTTTTGTTTTTTTTTATTAAAAATAAAAATTGATAAATATAATTATAAAATGCGAACAAAAAATCTTGAATCAAAATTACATCCTTATTGCTTGGGCAACCCGCACTTGGCCGTTTTAGAAAACAAAACGTATCATAAACGTTATTCTGCATAGTCAGCTATAACCAAAACTATACCAAATTTCAGCAAAATCTGTTCAGTAGTTCCAGCGTGATGCGTGTTCAAAGGGACCGTCAGACTGACCGACAGACAGGCAGACAAAAATTCAAAAAAATTGATTCTATTTCTATATCGATTAAGAAGCGCAATGCAGTCAACATTTTTCAAAAATATTTAATGTACAGATTTAGCCCAGTTACAGTTTTATTATATGTATTGATGAAGAAGTTAAATAAGGCATTGCTGGAAATCCATTTACTAAAGACAGTTCTGTACTGTACCTAATTCGGTTTCGTCCTCGGAAGAAGTATAAGCTTTGTCAGTAGGTAACCAAAACAAAACATATTGATAGCTAGACCACAGAACAAAACCCGAACTCAGTCGTGCATTACTTTATCGGTGCTCAGTGCTCAAGTCTAAACGACTTTGAGATTAAGGTTGGATCAAATATGGGAGGAACGATTACTCTAGATGCCGAAGCATGCCGTTAGATCGTGGACCAGTCAAATTGTTAAAAAATCATTACCCATAAAACCTTATCATGTGATTTTGTCACTTTTTGCGACTGATTTCTACCTGTCAAACTTAGTTCTATGTCTATACCACAGAGCAAAAAAAAACGCTTCCTCTCTACACGTCATTTGTTTCATAGCTCTGTGTTCTATACTCATATATTCAGGAATATTCCTTTGTCATATAGGTACTAAACCTTTGTCATAAGTAACGAAGCAGTATCATTTATAACTTCAAGCGAAGCGGAGTCGGTCTCCATAAATAGACATCGCTATCGGCCCGGGCCCTAGGTTTTGCGTCATCAGCCCACGCCTGGGAGAGGAGGCAGTAGGGAGGGTTGGTGGTGGGGTCCCAGGAAAAAAGCACGCATGCGCGACGCCTACAGTGCTTCTATAATGTCAAAGGGCAAACCCGGGAGCTTGGTACCTAGGCGGGTCCTAGCGGCTGGATTGATCTGGGGGAAACTAGGTCACAAAGCCTGCGCGCTGAGATTTACTTGGGTGAGATGTTGATTAACCTATTTGTAAATGTCGAGGTGAAGAATTAGCTTTACTTGACACAGTTGAGAATTTCAACGAAAGGTACCAGAAGCAAATAAGATGAACATACCAGATTTTGCTCTGACGTTTGTACGGAAAGCTACGAACCTTCTACCCAATCCCACCCACCCACCACCATCAATATCTGAAGGTGTTACTAGCATAAACAGTAGTTTAATGTGAATCATCACTGGCAACTCAAGGCTCAAAGTTAAGTTTTCGGATAACATAAAAGTTATCTCCCTTCGTCGATAAAACGATAACCAAAATCGGAGTTTTAGTTTTAGTGGAAAGACCCGACAATATTGACACTGACTGTACATAATTAACCAGTTCGACCCTGACTGCATCCGATACCTAATATGTCGCCGTTCTCGGAAACCGCGTCTCGTGATGACAATTTTGATTCAAAACGAGGCAACATATTTTTATTTTTTAACGACCAGATTTTTAAGCCAAATTGTTATTTCAAAACGTAGTAGCAAAATTTCTATATCTCTATAACATCTACATTTTAAATTTAGTCAAAATCAGAAAAGCGACCAATAAATATATATATGTATATTTCCTTTTCCCTCGAGCACGATCTTTATCTAGAATGTAGATACATCATTATTATAGGTATATCCCAAAGAAGTTTCATATAACTTCTTTGGTATATCCCGATCAATACAGTCTACATTTGAGTGGTTTTATATTACACCAACCTATTTACTACAATCTATTTAGGGATAGTGTTGAGTAGGACATACGTGATGTATTTCATTTGTCACATTCATTCACTCAAAAATGTCCCGGTCCTCATGTTTAATCCATGTCACACCTCAAAATTTTTGTCACACTCCTCCTGTCGTCATCATATTCAAAGAACGAAGTGAGTGAGCGAGGCGAGGCGAGTAGAGTAGAGGTATGGTAGAGGTGATTGTCTTGGCATTTTACTAACGTCCTATATATATTTCACATTTCTGATGGAGTTCACTCATACACTTTTACCATACCTATTTGTATAGGTATTCTTCTTCTTATTTAAGAAGTTTGCTCTTTTCGGTGGAGTAATCGCCATATTTCTCTATCTTCAGCCAATGTTTTGACTTCTTCGTACGACATGACATTTATCTTTTCTTTTATTTGGTCTGTGTATGCCCTTCTAGGTCTACCTCTTCCTCTCTTATCTTCTATCTTTCCTTCAATGATGTTTTTCATAAAGTCGTCATGTCGTACAAGGTGGCCAAACATTTTTCCTCTTCTTGCATCTATTGTTGCTAGTATGTTACGTTTTTCTTGAACAAGGGTTAGTACTTCATTTGTTTTTCTCTAAGAAACAATATTTCTGACTTATCTTCATAAACGTGAGAAGCTATAATTATGTACCTTTAGAGTGTAGGTTCGACCTACCTCGCATAAAGTTGTGTATTTGCGTTATTGCTAAGATAATTGCCTTTGTTGATACAAACAATCGAATGTAACATTAAAATTGTTAGGTAACTATATAAAATAATATGAGTACTAAATTATTTAATGGTGCGGTGCTGCATACCAATCAAAGGTCCACACTACGCCACAGGACGATATCGGAAGTAAATGACACATTAAAATATACTTAATGCAATAAAGATTGCACCATAATAGCCAACCTTGAAACTGAATATATTATATTCTCTTTGCTGAAAACAAACACAAAGGATAAACAAACTCAGACCGATTAAACATTAGGTTTATTTGCGGCAATTGATAACTATAAGCCCAGAGACCCGGACGATACTCGATATATATTCCTCAGTTATACCTTCATTATTTGCGTAGCTTGTTTGCTAAGTGTTATTCGAAAGAATGCACAATGTGACCGGCATTCTTGATAACATTGACAGCGTCTAGCCCTAGCTAGCTACACTTTTATTTATTTTGATGATCTATTTATAGTGTTCGTAAGGGTAAACAGGTTGCCCATTATTAACAATTTCCATCTTGAGGTTGCATTAAATGAAAACAGCATTTAGATGGCCGTCACATTAACGTTGGCTTCAGTTGGACGTGATCGAGGAAACGATTGTAATCTTAATTGAGCCAGAGACGTTAAATCTGATGAATTCGCTTTAAAGAATACAGGCACATACAATGAATTTTAATGTAATTTTTGTCCTGACATTTAGCATGAAAATGCAACCTGCAAAAGTGCATCTGACGCAAAACAGAAATCACTAGTACACGGCCGTACATAAAGATAAATAAGCCGATACGAGACGGTGGTTTAACATTCTTATCCTATCCTAGGGAAACATCTGACTGCTGACGAGAGTCGCATTCCGTCTGCCGTTACGACTCCATAAAACGTTCTGTTTTAAATTGCAAGCAAACGTGCAGACGACTAAAACAGAAATAAATAAGTGTATGTGTGCTGGCAGCGTTGTTGCTAGGCGTGTTCAAGGTCTGCGCGACCCTGGCCGTGCCCCCCGCGCTCCATCACATGTGCATCGCGCAAGCTGCGTTCGCACACACATCGATGCAGGTGTAATGTTGCTAGTTTAAAAACAAATCCCGAAATATTGGGAATCGATCATCTAGTAATGATTTTAGCAATGATAATATTTTATAATTTTTTTAAAAGATCTTGGATCAAATCAAAACTGTCAAAAACTTTTAGGCTAATCAAAAGCTATACTCAACTCAAGTTTATGATTTGCTTGAAGATGATCGTAGTTTACAGTTAACAATGAATTTACCTACTTATGTATAAAAGAGTTAAATTTTAATGCGGACTTAAGTGTACCTGCTTATGGTAACACCGTGCAATCCACACGCACACAAGCAAAAGCCTAGCGTGCAACACGTTACACGTGTAAACTCAGAAAGGGTGCACGTTAGTGAGCGTGTCGTATTCGTGTACACACGATGTCTGATTAATGACGACGGATATTCTTAGGTTTGTAAAAGATCTACGCTCTTAGGAATAGAGCAGTAATGAGTGTGTGTTTGGACTAAAACGGAAAACTGTGCTTACGCGACAACTGAAGAATGTGACTAAGGCCCGATTTTACCAAAGTAGAATAACGTTATTCCAAGTATAACGTTCCGAGAATAACAGAGTTACACGAATATAACTGTTATACCAATAATTTTGAAGCTCTTTCCTTGGATACAACCAGGATAGGTCCTTTTAATCCTCATTTCATTTGTCAATCAGCTGTATCCGAGGGTAACAATTAGCGTTATACTTGGAATAAAACTTATTCTACTTTGGTAAAATCCAGCCTTACTTGAATATGGTAACGAGTTTTTTTTTCAGTCAAAGATTTCTATTTTGAGTAGGTACCATTCATTTCATTATTTTTATGAATCTGGCAGATTACAAGACAAAAATATTCAAGGTATGTAATGCTGACGATGTATGTAGGTAGGTAGATAGATACAAGACATGTAAAGCAAAGTCTTGTTACGCGAAATCGCCAATACCGGTGCAAATGGAATTTTTTCGCCGTGGAGGAATAAGTATAGGTAATTTTAATATTTATGAGAAGGAAATAGAATTCTCATTAAGTAACGTAACCTAAATAATGATTTCTAAGCGAAAGAAGTAGTCAGGAAGATGGAGAAATATTTTTGCAATGAATTATGCTTATGAATACAGATTCCCATTTCTTACAGATACCCATTTGCTCATGTGTACGAACTCCTAACAGATTTTTGTCTCAACAGGATCCTATGATTATACTGATTAAATCATAGTTGATAAAAAGTATATGCTGTCTGGCATCCATAGACATAATTATACTGACATACCTCTTATTTTAGCTAACGGTAACCATAATAAATATTATAGTCATAGAGTTATATTTATTTTGTACCGTATACCTATATACTGGCCGCGTTGCCTTATTAGACAGCTCAAAATATACTTCCAACCAAAGCTGGAGCTACATAAAGATAAATAAGCCGATACGAGACGGTGGTTTAACATTCTTATCCTATCCTAGGGAAACATCTGACTGCTGACGAGAGTCGCATTTCGCTACATAAAACTTAAAATAAATAATTTAAAAAATATCCTTTAAAAAGGGGTACCTACTTAATTTCATTTAAAAACTAAACTACTAAACCGATTTTGATAAAATTTATATTTGACTAATCGGAAAGTATACCCTTTGAAATGAATTGTCAAACCAGTTTATTAATGACGGAGTATTGTATTTAATTTTAAATTTTATTTAGTTCTACAGTCTTTATACCTCCCTGCTCTGCGCTTCACTGGATATAAGAAATTATTAATAATGTAAACCTACACTATAGTATCAAAATATTATTGGTACATCATTTTTTGATAAAACATTTTAAATAATTTAAAATTTAGCAAATGGATCGCACATAAATATGAAAAAAAAAAGCGAAATGATGCTTGTAGGGAAGCACCTAGTACGATCTACTAAACTGAAAGTGGTCTGACAGAACCTAATTTATCATGACAGTTTAGAATAATAACAATAAAAAATACTCTTATTCATAAATGCTCCATATAAGAAAATATATGGGTACCTAGCGAATGTTTTATTTGATATGCAAACACATAACTATTGTTGATATCGATCGAAAAGAACTTGGAAAATGCCATAACGTGAGCATACACGTGTTACATACAAGCACGCTTTGGCAATTCCCGTTGTTTATTTATTAGCAAGATATCACACAGAGTCCACGTGATATACACTTACATATAAATGATAAAACATGTAGGTAAGAAGCGAGATACAATGTATTTGTAAACAGCTCGAATGTTTCCTCTCAGCATTTCGCAGAATGTGCATAAATACTTCTTGATTTATCGCTGTGGTTTCTTTCCGATTTATTGCTACTTTGGTAGTATGGCGGGGAAATGCTTTTAGATACATCTATGAAATGATTCTAATATTAACTCATTATTATGCCTAATAAGTCGTTGGCATTTTCCTAAAAGCAAGACTGTGAGCACCAAGGTTATCGTAGTGTCATTTTAGCAGCATTTATAATGTATACGCTGGCGCAAGGCGTTGTAAATAAACAAATGGTCGGCCATCTTGGCCGCCATGTTAGAGATGATACGTCAAAATGACGTGAACATTCGTCAGCTGATAATGATACGCAAAGCAAAATAGATGCAAATAAATGTATGTACGGATTTTGTTCATTTTTGCTGTGCCCGAAAACATTAGGTTATTTAATAAACAAGCAGCGGATTTGATTTGGTTGTGGATTTATGATTCTGCGCCTTGTCGATCCGGTTTTAGATCAACAATACGAATAAAGTGGCATTATTGATAGAATAGTACGTTTGTTTTGGAATTCAAACCCCGACGATGTTTTCATGAATTGAGGCTGGCTGGCCGTTGATTACTCACTCTTATTATTAACACATATTTTGCAAACAACATGTCTGGTTCTTTGATGATTCAATGCTACTTTCTGCACCGTTTGGGGTTTATAGTTTAATTCATTAGAATAATGTAATAGTTTTACTTCAGGATGAATAACTCTACTTATTAAATGCTCAATTTATTTTCAAATAATATGACAATATTATCATTAAGTAAAATGGCATGCTAATAGCTAAAAGAACACGGATAGATCAATCATGTCTCAAGATTCACTAATCACGTTGGTCTCTTCAACTCTCTAGAGTTATTTTACTTACGTACCCAATAATTTATCTGAACGTAATAAATTACACATACGTACAGATGGCAATAGTAATGACGAGGAGACAGGCGTGGTAGTAGGTATCAGACTATCAGTATTGTTATTCTGGCTTCGGCAGTGCGAGTTCAAGGTTTCGTCATGTGGGAGGCCCCATGAGCCGGATAATGCGGTTTAGTAACATATAGGAATCATATCATAGATCTAGATTGTATGGAGTAGAAAAATGACTGAGATTATATACCTAAATAGAAAGCTCAATGGAATAATGATTTCTAATTCAAACATTCCTATCGCCGATTTTCTTGTTGCTTAAGCGCCTGCACTGTCTTACTTAATTTTATTCTTAATCTCAATCGACCTTAAATTCTTCAACTTCATTACTTCATTCAACTTGAATATAATTTTCTTAAATCGTATTCAAGTAGGTAAGTATCTTAGACTGGAAAACTATGCTCAGTAAATTCTACATCATCATAAAATTTACAGAAAAATAAAATATTATAAGTACAATTATTATGTTAATTTTTCCCCGCATTTTGCCCCAACGCGTAATTATTTAGATCTTTGCAATGCGACGAATCAAATTTGTGTTCAAGATGATATAAAATAAAATAAATCCAATGACGGTAATGAAAATTCATTATAATAATTAGGTGTCAATTAGGATTCACCCGTAAGCAGATTTTTTGTCATACATATGATTTTCCTCCTGATAAAGTTGGTAGGTAAACCAGAACTATCATTACGCGATAGGCTGAAGGTTCCACCACTACAGCTAGTTTGCTTTGAATAGTTAATTAAATACATGTTACCTACATACCTAAATGTGCAACGTAATTTATACAATATTTTCAACAACACAGTTCAAATAGTAATTCAATTGTTTATGCTCATTCCGTTCTTGTCAACACAAAATCTAACAAGAAATCGTTATAATCAATCTAATGCAGCAACAACAAAGGCAACAATATATAAAGTTCTAATGATAAATATTATCTTTCTTTGGTACATTTCTTTTTTGTTTAACTTCAGGATAGATTGGGTGGATTTATCATAGCGCATTGACTATACGTCATTTTCGGATAAGATATAAAAACGCGGAGGCGTTGCTATCATAACCTGACGGCTACTAAAATACATCAACACGTCATCGCGAAATAATTACGAATTCCTTGGCCTCAAACACATACCTACTTAGTTTAATTTAATACTTATTTCTATATAATTACAGTTTAATAACTATGCTTTGCTCTAAAGAACATAATTGATGCGGTAGAATTATCTATTAATAATTTGACTGGTGGGAAATCTTCTGTACTTGCCCAAGTCGGTAGAAATAAGACGTCTAAAAAATGATTAGGTTGTTCCATTGAGATAGGATACAGGCTGTTTATACAGTTTTGAAGTATTTCTTGATGCTTACTCCCCAATTAGGGAAATAAACAAGTATTTAAAAGCCAATTTTGATAGACCTAATGAGATAATAACGACGAGAAAAGTCGGAATACTATTCCTATCTATTTTGTCCAGAAATCAGAGTGCAATAGACGGATTACATGACTGCCAAAGATTGTACATAATTTATGGATTAGACTGAACAAAAAAGCTAGACACCGTCTGTTGTTAAATATTTAAGAATCTTAATTCCTAGAATAGGTACCTATTATAATACTCTTTGATCTTAATTTCAGTTCCGCTTCCCACCTTATTTATTTCGCAGTTTATTCAAATTCAATTCAGATCAGAGTGCTCTGTGTAATTTCAATTATTATAGCTATACAGTCCGAAAAGTATATTCATTAGAAGTGGCCACGCTGGGATCACCAGCTCGCCTTGAACTCGGTTATTCGACATTTTTTGCGAGCAGACGCGCCAACAGGATCTGCGAGTGAGCCCTTAGCTTAGATACTCGATGCCCTTGGCGAACCTGGGCTGAGGCCCTTCGACACGGAATTTGACCGAGTTTCTTCTTCGAAAAATGCGGAATGCGTCAGACGTTCTGCGTATGCTAAGTACGTGCCGCAACATTTACGCAATCGTTGTGAATTAGGTACTTATTAAATATGTAAGCTGAGATGCTCAAATCTTCATTCTACAACCTGGGCGTGTTGCAGAAACTGAACTCGAATCTCCCAACAATATATCAGATGCTAAGTAGGTATTAACTTTACGATTGTGACGCATTGATAACACTGAAGCCTCGGGGCAGATTGAGTCACATAGAGGACACTCGATACTTAAGGTAATATTGACAATCTAATAGCTATAACAAACAAGGCCGCAAGTACACGTAACGTGATGCCTTTGGATCGCAGCAGATCAAAATAATACCAATAAAATGATGCGAGGATAGAACAAGTAGTTTGGAATACTTTATAACAAACATCGAGGGTAGTCGTATATTAAGTTAGTAATTTTTGTCAGATGAAAACCAAAATAAGGAAAATGCACAGGGAAAATATGGTGATGAATGAATAGAAGGAAGGATAACTCATAAAGGACAGCGACAAAGCAAGCGTAACTTACGGAACCGCGTGCTTCGGATGTTGCATAATGATTGGCTCACGGCGTGGCACCGACAGCGGCATCGGGAAACACATGACGCGGATCACCAGCCACTGTAGGTTCCGGCGCGGAACTGTCCAAATGTCCACCCGCATAGTTAAGTATATGTACACATGTTAACTAAGGTAGCGCTAGGAACCGGCCGGCTGAGGTGGTGGTCGGTAGCATGTTTGGGAGTCTAGTAAATATTTGTCAGGTTATGGAAGGTGCGGCGCCGGCTGGAGTGGAGCGGTGCGCGGTGCTGTGTGTGTGGCGATTGCCGGCGCGGCACTGAGTACCGAGGCTCTCGCGTCCGCCGGCCGCTCCTGCATTGCGGCGCGCAGTCGCAGTCGCGCGCGCATGACCTTGGCATTGAACTTGGCAATGAGCCGCCTCGCGGGGCGCGGAGAGGCTCCCCCTTGAGGGGCTGCGATGCAACGCAGCTGCACCGCCCCTCTCCCACCGTCCTTCCGTCATCGCCGCCCGGCCCGACCACAGCGCAAGTCATAGTGTTTACATGATCCCGGAGTAGGTAGTTATGTACTGGCCCGCATCGTTACCCGGAGCGGCCATGTTTAACTAATGATCGTTCTGCTCCCTGCACGATTAGAAGTTACAAGTTAGACGAGGTTGCGACGGAAAGATTAATAGGATTTTGATTGAGTTTGGCTCTTGTTTATGTTTACGTGAAGTCCACTCCATCCATAGGTAAGTGAAGCGTCCATGAAATACCTAGTGTCTGAAACTTTGTTACACTAGTACCTACCTATGATAATGTTATTATAGGGTGTGAGTGTCATGGTGACTGATATCAGTAGGTAACTACTATTTTAATATTTGTGCTGATACTTTAGGTATACAATTTTATTGATACTTAAGTTATTAATTAGCGACACTTGGAAGTTGTGGGAAGGCTATGAAAAAAATTAAAAATATTGTTGGTATACGTTATACCTAGTACCTATGTATAGACCTTACATTGATGCGGAACGACTGCTTAATATTAAAACATCTTTGTTTTTAAATATTATTTTGTTTTAAAATACTTGTAAGGCATGTCAGTGACAGTGATGACAGTCAAGCTTTCAATTTAAATTCAATTTTAATACTTTTTCTCGTTCTCGTTAAACAAAGGAATGATACAGGCAAGTGGGGCTAGCCTGAGGCACATCTGATGTAACTTCGGAGTCGGACACGAACAAAAACTGGTCGCTCTTGAGTGTTGTTACCAAGCGAATCACATGCTAGCTTCATGGTACGAGTATTGGCATTCTATTATTAATTTTAGCTAAGTATCCTCAAGTACCTGTCGTGTTTGGAGCCAGATTAAAGATATAATACCTACTCATCTATTTTGTTAGAATCATTCGTAGAGTATTTTACTTATCGCATAATTTTGTCTTTCGGCTCTAAAATCGTTTATAACGCCAGTTTATTTTGAAATTACTCTCTAAGAGCTTATTACGTTTTAAAATATCGACAACCATGTATTAAAACATCCCAAAATTTGACCATTTTCCTGTCCATCCTACGTCGAGCAAGCAACTCAAAATAAAACCATTACAATGTGATATTCCATACACGTGTATACCGTGTAGCAACCTAGAGCCGTGGTATGGGGCAGGTGGGCTCGAGACACCCAAGGCTCCCTAGATCGATCTGCCTGCGCGCGCATTTCCCTCCCTCACACCCTCTGATCCACGTACCCCTTCAGCCCCATCTGCCCCTCTGAGCTAAAAACAATCGAGCCCGGGATCCGGACTAACTCTGAATTACTATCATTAACCATGTTAGGTATAGGCAAGTACTACCAAACTAATTGATCAGTAATGTTTGTCGACAACTTGGATGGCACACCTGTGCTACCAATTTAAAGGTAATGGCGGGAGGGTCTGGGTTAGTTTAGTACAAAAGTTTGATTCGAGTTATTAAAAACCCCTGGGATGTAACGCTGTGTGTATCTACCCCTATTTTTTAGGTTTATCAATCCCTCTCTCACTATCTCTACCTAAAGTCTATCATCATAACATAAACTTAATTACCTTTGCTTTTTTTAAATTAATGGGCGAATTAAATTGGGTAGCACCAAGCCATTTTAGTAGTTATTTGATATAGGTACACACTATAATATGGATATCTATGCTCAAAATGTAACATTCTGAAGGATATAATTTTATTGGGGTAAGGGGTAGGTATGTTGGTAACTGTGGGTGAGTGTTTATTTTAAATTGTAGTTTGTCTAAAACAAAATTTGTCTATTGCCATTCTGCGCGGTAATGGCGGCAGTGTTAGATGAGTATCTTTGCACCTCGGACAGCGAGGGGCGAACTATTCGGTTTAAAAAAGTCGACATTGTTATTGATTAAAGTATATTGGCTAATCGTAGATAGATAGAAAGTTAGATAAACTCCTTATGATGGTGATGATGCATCACCATCATCATCAACAGCCTTAAGTCGTCCACTGCTGAACATAGGCCTTCCCCAGAAAGCGCCACTCTGAACAGCTGCTCCTCTCCATGCATCCATCGGCTCCCCGCGGCTGTCAACCCTTTATTGAAAACACATTGTTACCCGAAAAATCGATCATCAGAATCGTATATCTGTGTCAATAAACAAAAAAAAACAAAAGTATCAAAATGGGCGGTCTTATTGCTTGCATCTAGATAGATATAATAGGTACATATTTTGTTAAAAATAAAATAAATATGTGTGCTACGTTACGTCCCCTCGTAATATGCTCGTAGCATGACTGGTTTCGTAGAAGTTATTTGTTCAAATATGCCTATTAAGTTATTAATGACTCCAAACCTGCCATCTTCACCTTCAGCCTTCCCTCTGGGTATTCGGTAGTCGAGCTATCGGGCCCGATAGCTCTGACGGGCCCGATAGCTCGACGGGCCCGATAGCTCAAGTTGGTAGTATCCCTGCCTTCTGAACTGAGGGCCGTGGGTTCGATTCCTACCCGGGACAAACATTTGTGTGATGAACATAGATGTTTGTTCTGCGTCTGGGTGTTATATTGTATTCTATGTATGTATTTACAAACAAAAAGTATATAAGTATTATATCAGTTATCTGGTTCCCATAGTACAAGCTATGCTTAGTTTGGGACTAGATGGCGCTGTGTGAAATGTCCACACATATTTATTATTATTATTATTTATTATTCGTGTAATACCCCGGCTCACATTGGCCGTTTAATTAAAATAATGATTATTATATTATTGCGAATGAGAGATATAACTTTGGGGCTATACATAACTACTTACATAGGTATATTAAGCAACCTTTAGCTGAACTATTACGATGTTAACCTTTTTGCCTTCCCTGAAAAGGCTAAAGGTCAAAATGTTATTTAGTAACGGAAATTTATATCGGCCATCTATTCTTTTCGGCCATCTATTCTTTTATATAGCAATCTTTAAATCAATGAGCGGTAGTTTTTTGGTATTCCGTAGATTTTAACTTTGATTCTGGCCCAATAGGGCCGCGCGCCGTACGTTTTATTACAAACTAGCTGCTGCCCGCGGCGTTGCTACGCGTGGACTACATTACTTTTCAAGTTTCGGTTTGGGTAATGGCATTATTTTTAAAAACTGATTTTCTATCAGCCACTCTTGAGTTTTCTGTTCGTATAATCACTTCCACGAAGTAAAAATAACATGTCTTTAATCATAACATTTTCCAAAACAGCGTAGGTATATGGTAGGTACGCTAATTATTATCCTTGATATTCCTGGACCATTTTTTATGAAATCTCCACTCATGGCTACTTAACTATGGAAAAATTTTCGATGATATTCCGATAAGACTTCATAAGTTCGATGATACGGTATCATCGAACTTATGATTAATTAAAACCTATATTATATTTAATTTAAATCTATGCCACAGAGTACATTGGTAAAGACTGAATCTATGCTTTCAAAACATTTTTACAATAGGGCAAATTCAGGGCATTTTTTTATTTTTTTTATTTTGGCTTCACACTTAGTGTATTTAGCCAGTGTCAAGTATTGTAATTTTTCATCATGTTAATAGAATATTTCACGTAAAGTCAAGTCTTAGTCATAGTCCAGTCTAAGTCAGGTAGTCATATTCCAGTCTATGTCATGCTCCAGTAAAGTGGTGGCAACTTTACTAGAAGCTTCTATGGAATTTTGGAAGCAACACGGAAAATCACGTTTCACTACATTATATCACTTGCCCACACTCATGCTCGTAATTCAGCACTTAATGCGTAAAACGCCATAAATTTTAAGCATTAACACTGGAAAAAGCACAAGTTTTGAGAAATAATATAATGCAACAACGTGAACTTTCCGCGTTCCCGCCAAAATTCCCCAGGGCATTTTTCATAACATGTTTCGTATCATTCCAAAGAGTATTATTATATTTCTGTATCATTCAATGAGTATATAATTTACTACGTAACGTAAGAGTATCATTGGCCCTCTGCATTAGCCTATGGTCGTAATTGTATGCATTGGCCAAACCTGTGGGCCAAACATAAACGTCATCTAATGCCAAAAATAGGGTTTACAATGTAAGCGCAAACGTAGCAATGGTCCCAGATAATATAATACCTACAGTACAGATGCCCCATCCCATACAACGGAATAACGCGGGCTATTTTACGAATTATTTTATTTCTGCATAACGCAAGATTATCAAGCGACATTTATTGCGCATTTATTTATTTGTGTAGGCGAAGTATTGGGCCAAATAAATACACTGGATACTAACTAGTAACTCCCTAGACACGATTACTACATTTTTTTCAAGTTCGGGCTATTTTTCGTTTTTACCTGATGGGACCCCATGCAATGGTCAATATTATACCCCCAAGAAGGAACCCAAGGAAGTTTTAAAGTAGGTACATAGTCAATCGTATTTTTCATATTTCGAATGGTAAATAATAAATAGTTTTGTAAATAATACCAGATCGATGAATATTCGAATTTGTATAATCTTTAACATTGTAATCTAAATATGATATCCGTAAACGCGTGAAGCCTTAAGTCATATAAAAAGTCTAAGAAGTTTTTGTTCTCTGTGTTATGACAAAATTAGAGGCTCATTTTCAAGTAGGATACATACCTATACTCTTTTTAGTTTATAGTGAGGCGATAACCCAAAGGTACACAGAGTAGCCGATTGTTTTAGTTTTCCGTACCCAGAGAGTAAAGCTCTATCACGGTTTATGAGATACAGCCTGGTGACAGACGGACAGACAGACTGACAGACGTCGTCAGTCCGTTTTGGGTGCGGGATAGAGGTGGGTCGTACTAGGTAAATCGAGATACTAGGTGACTCTGTGACTGTGACTCAGCCATACCTGTGACAAATACCTGTGAATAAATACTAGCGAGTATTTTTTACTCGCGGCACAAGTCACGTTTACAGGACGTAGATATATAATAGGTGTGTCTTTCTCTGACGCCTATGTGGAAAAAGGATGCACCTATTACTTTTGAATTGACGGCTGGCAATACATGTCGCTGTCACAGCTCCTTTGAAAAAAATACTAGGTTTGTCCCTCTCTGGCACGCTACAGACGCCTTCGTGAGAAAAGGATGCACCTATTACTTTAGCACGCTCTCATAGACTCGCGCACAAGTCACAGTGTCGCTGCTCCCGGAGGTATTTTGTCGCTGTGACTGACTGTGACTTTCTTTTATCAGTGACTTTTACCTGTGACGATAAATACGCCTCACGCCTAGTGCGGGACCCTATTACTGAGGCTCCGCTGTCCGTCTGTCCGTTTGACACCATCAGGCTGTACCTCATGAACTGTGATAGTTAGAGAGCTCAAATCTTCACACATGATACATATATTTTTGTTGACGCTATTACGAAAAATACTAAAAATACTAATAAAATAAGTATTTAAGGGGGCTCCCATACAACAAACGTTTTTTTGCTAGTTTTTATAGATAATGATACGGAAACCTTCGTGCGCGAGCCCAACTCGCACTTGGCCGGTTATTTCTCTAATCTGCGGGCTTTTAAGTATAAGTAACATGTTTGTAACTTGAATACAATCATTCATACTACTTACTTATTATTTGATGGTATATCTATTTTACTCCAAAAACCCCAAACAACCTGTACGGGCTTAAATAGAAAAACTAATAATTGTTAATCAAATCTAATAAATTGTAAAATGTTAATCTAATAATAATCGTTTTAAATTGATAGTTTCATTCCGCTGTTTAATGCATGTTTACTACCGAAATTAACTCCTCTTAAAATGACTCTTTGGTCATGGCCTTACACAAGTTTTTTTTCTTTAATCTGTGCCTCCAGATTGACTTTACGTGAAACATGTGAAATATTCAATAACAACACGATGAAAAATTACTATACTTAACACTGGCTAAATACACTATATGTGGAGCCATAATACAGTATAAAAAAAACATTACTGTGACAGAGACTAACCGTCAGTCGCCAAAAAATTCACCATGAAGCGGCCATGTTGTATAAAATTCCGTCTGGTTTCGTAATGAAATTATAAAAATGTTGACCAAATTTTTTTAATGATATTTCGATTTTAATATATCCTATTTTAAGCGCTGGTTATTTCTAAGCATATTAGTGTAAACCGCATGAAAATCAGTTCAGTATCTAGGGTTTTGTCCAATAACAAAGAAACAAACAAACAGCTACAAATTATTGTCCCTAGATGGCGTTAGATGCGATAAACTAGAAAATGTATGGAAAAGAGCAAAAAATCTTGTAGTCCTGCATAGCGGTTACGATATTTTTTGAATAGAACCTATGGGATAAATTAGATTTGACATAATTATGTGTATGTTCCGTAGCGTGCCAGAATTACACATTTTTTATATGTAGGGAATAGGGAATAAGGAATACGGATTTGAGAAGTAATCAGTCATTCAAAATTTTCAAATTTCCTATGATATCTCCTAAACACCTCTCGAGTATAGCGTTATGTCTTATTTAAAGAGTTCTATGAAAAACTGCAACGCGTGTAAACAAAACCATATTAATTTTAATACCTACTTAGGTACAGTGGTTTATCTCATCGAACGTTTATGATGGAGTTATGGCGTTACTCACAAATTTTATGGAATCCGGAAAGCCAAGCGATTTTATTTCAATCAAGAAAACGCAAGAGAAGCCATTTTCA
Organism: Ennomos erosarius; assembly: GCA_963580505.1. Taxonomy (NCBI): domain Eukaryota; kingdom Metazoa; phylum Arthropoda; class Insecta; order Lepidoptera; family Geometridae; genus Ennomos; species Ennomos erosarius. The sequence goes on along the minus strand of OY756996.1, from coordinate 6,694,098 downwards.
ATCTATGTATAAATTACCTACACTTAACTCACCCAGATGACTTACTCTGCTTGAATAAGTCACCTGACTTATTTTTTGAAATGGTTCATCATCTTCAACCGCCTAAAGACGTCTACTGCAGAACATAGGCCTCCTCCAGTAAGCGCCACATTGGGCGGCTGCTCGCCTCCTGCACCCATGGGCTCCCCGACATCGGCTTTAAATGGATATATCTTTAAAATGGCACGGAATTAAAAAAAAAATATATTTAAATAAAAATAAATATAGTAGGCCGTGACTTATCCCGCGCAATAATGCAATAATAAATACTTAGGTAATTAGTTCCTACTTGTATGTCCTAAAACTAGGTTTACTTACATTCGAATTGGTTACCTTATCCACACTTACAGCCTGGACCACCAAACATCAATATACTCTAAAATTTTTGAATTAAATTAATATGTAAATGAAAAATTTTATCAGGAACGGGATTCAACCCGCACCGATGCATCCCTAAAACCGGAATACGGTTTACTTAATACCTTAACCGATTGTAATCTCATGCCAACCCTTCACCTTATACAACCAACTCTCTCTACTTTTGGATCTAATATCATTATCCTATATCATTATGCCATCTTTCTAACGTGAACCCGTCTAATGTAGACCCGCGTATTACCGCGCGCTTAACATTATTTAACGTGGGAGCGGCAGCGTCAAGCGACGCCGACGTGGGCGCCCTTGTCCTTGCGAAACGATCGATCGGCGCGCGCCCGCTCAGCTGAGCCGCCCACAGCCGCCCACGGCCACCCGCAATACTCCCCAACCCTATACAAACAGGAGTTTACCTCCCTATCCCTACTCCCCTACCAGAAATGTAGTAGAATAATTGAACAGTACAAGCTGATACTTTTAATACTACTTGATTGAATCAGGCGTGACCTCGCGGAAGTTCATCTTAAATACAAAATGAAACAAGAATAGCTAGTGTAATTCCGCTAAAATAATTAATAAATAATAATAATAAAATAATAAAAAAAACAATAATAATAATTTAATATTTTAGCGGAATTACACTAGATATTCTCGTATCATTTTGTACTTTTAATGCTATCTCTTAACTCAACGCTCGTAAACTTCAGGGATTTATATTTCTGTCTTTTTCAACAGTTTTCATAGGTTGATTTATTTCATTCATGTACGTTTATAATTTTGAAGCTATATAAAGCTGTAAAGGATTCAGACGAATATGACGAACTTATAAACTCCTTTACTAGTAGTACTATGGAACCCTAAATACCTTAATCTACCAGCCAGTCAGCCAGCTCGTTATAGGTATCAGTTTTTTGAATAGTGTGTGGAAGTTGTAGAACTCTGTTATAAGTGTTATTTATGAGTAAATAAATTCGTTAAACCAAGCCTCACCTAATTCTATTAAATTAGCTCTGCAGATAGATATCCGGGCATCTGTCTTATAAAAATAGGCAAATAATAGTTGCGTCAATCAATATGTACATGCAACAGATGATTGCGTCAAAACGTGACGCCGTGCAAGCTGTGTTACTGTTTTCTACGTGTATTGCGTCAACCGCCCAGTGACGTCCGCCCGCCCCAGCTGTAAACATAACTGCCACCTCAATGGAGGCTGTTTGATTTGAGAAATGTTCTGTAAATAATAAATAACATAAATATTAAAGGAAAATATGATAGTGATAATAATAAGCTAATATTATTTAGTTACAAGTATGCGAGAAGGAAGGAAAGAAACTAGCTTTCCTTCCTTCTCGAGTAGGCAGGCAGTTGGCGTCAGGTTTTTAATCTGCCCAAGGCTTGCTTGTAACATCAGCTGGTACCGATGACTTAACGTGACCTCCAAGCACAGTAGCGCTCAGTAAATAATATCACTTTTTGTAGCGGTCACCCATTCAAGTGATGATCGTAGCGAACATTGCTTAACTTCACCGATTGGTAGTTAAATATCGTTATAGGCGCTATTATATCTGATACTACTTGTTTTTGCCTATTTGCTATCAGTTTGGTTAAGCATATTATGTAGAGGCACCCCGCTTAGGTGCAAGAAATCCGAAGTAAAAGGTATTTTATATTGATAATAAATTAGATTTGGAGTAGTAATAACATTTTTTGATGACATGGCGGTTATGTATGTAGCTACATAAGTACTTACAGAGTTTATTTTATTAATTGATATTATTTATTACATTTTAATTTTTAATTATTAATGGTAATGCGACTTAAGTTACTGTCTTATAATTCAATTAATTATCAATAAATGTGTTTATGTGTTAGCAAGTTGAAATGGCAATGGACAGGCCACATCGCTTGTAGAACTGACAACCGATGGAGAAGAAAGGTTCTCGAGTGGCTACCACGAATCGGAGGACGCAGCGGAGGCAAAGTGGCGCTCCCTGGGGGAGGCCTCAGCAGTGGATGTCTTTAGCCTGTTAATGATGATGATGATGATGATTAAATTAATGCTAGGTATAAGTAGTTCTAGTATTTTTACGTAATGCAATATTATGTATTCTGTATTGTAGGTATTAATTTCATGGTGGGTAAAAATCTTTGACCATTCAATAGTCAAAGGTAAAAGTAGGTATGGTAAAAATGCATAGATATATTAGTATTATGATATTACGTGAAAATGCAGCGAGAGTGTGAAAGCAACAGAAATGGTTTCAGAATTCTGTTATGAAACCGATTGCTGTGTGTGGGGGTGTGTGTGTGTGTGGGGGGGGGGGTTGTGTATAAAATAACAATATACTTAACATTAATATGAGAGGATCCTACAAAATGTAATAAAGGATTTCCACTTAGTATACATTTTTCTATAGAATAGTAAATGGATTGTGACCTTCTATATAAAATAAAATCAAAAGCAATATTGATTTTATGATACCCTTGTGATATAGGTACCTACTAGACGTAGGCAAGGCATTCTTAGCGTCGGTCAAAGTTTTCTAATTTTTTTATATAAGCTTTCTAATGCACCTTAACGAATGATTAAAAATGTTATTTCATAAGGTGCAAAGTTACTGTGACCGGACTATCTACATAATTATAGAAACATTATCAAGAAATAACAGTATTAGGTACCCCACTATATTATTTATTCATTTATTCACTATTTATGATGGCTTTGACGGTTTGTACAATAATATGTAATTTACATTCTTTAGACAAAACACTATTTTTTGATGCTAAACTTTTATTTATCAAAATCATAGCGCAATAGGTGACAACTACATAACTATTATTTAGCTTTGAAAATTCATAAAAGCTGTTACTTTATTTACGTCTCATCTTAGTTGTAATCGCAACGTATCAATGAATCACAGAGTCATAATATAAACAAAAGAAAACGATAACATTACAAAGTTAGGAATCGCTTAAAATAACTTGGAAATCAGCGACGCACAAAAAATATGGCGAAAACTGCGTTCAGATAAATATATTTTTTATTTGTAGGTGGTAGGAAGGCAGGTCGATACAGGGTGGATTAAGGGTAGGAGTACGCCCACGCACCCCCGCCATCCTCGCCACCCCCGCCCGCAGCTTCCATGACCCAAATATAAAGGGGATGAGATGATCGCATACAGGCTCAACCGATGCACACACGCAAACAGACTTGTAGGCATGGCAATAGGCAGATAATGCGTAGGAAGTGTTTCCATGTGTGTGTTAACTGTATTTGTGTGGGATTATAAGATAGGAACTGCTTGTACCTAGATGAAGTAGTGTAGTAGATAGATACTAGATTATCTTGTAAGGGTGATAAGTAAGTTTAGTCATTAGTACCAAAAAATGCGATAAAAATTAAAAAAATTACAAAGACTTGTATTTTTATATCCATAATATAGCAAATCATAATAACTAATTTCTCTAAAATTTATATGATGTGTAATATAAATAAAAGTATAAAAAATAATGGGCCACCAGATAGGGCCGGGTCACCAAGGGTTCTGTGTATTATGTGGAATTAAAAAAAAAATTGAGTTTTGAGATATCAGATAAAAAATATATACAGAACTGAATAGAGAACAGTCTTGTTCTGTGAATCCTAAGATTCAGTATCGCATAACATTATTATACAAAAATGAAAACCCGATTCCAGAACCACAGTTTTGGTGAAATAAATATTTTAGAATTTAAGGAAAAGTAAAGTATACCTATTATCACAGAGCAATGAAACAAATGACGCTTCGCACTAAGAGAAAGGGTTTTTTTTTGCTCTGTGCCTATTATTTACCTAGTGCAGAAAAAGTAGGGTGGCCATGACGTAGGTGACAAAGGCGAGCTACAAAATTTATAGGTTTCATTTAAAATTTGAATTAAGTGTTAAACCATTTATACATATACTCTAGCTACTTTTGTAGTACTTACTACGTTTTTACGACTACTTGCTTGTTTGTCGGTTTTCATTTTTACTACTGATCTTACCAATAAAGCAGAGACTTGAAATTTAAAACGAGAATCAGAACTGCACCCCAATTCTGAACCCATCAAAAACGTTTCGATTCGTAATTTACACTCTCCGTCTCTTTCATTCTAAATGTAGATGAAAGAGAAGGATAGCGTGAGTTTCGAATCGAAATGTTGTCGATGGATTGTGAATAGGGGTGCTGGACAACAATACAATAACTGCTCGCTAAATAAGTTTCGTTATATTTTTTTATTTAGTTTTTATTTCACTAATAGGATAATTACGGGTAAATATTTAAGAAAATGTTAAGCTACATTTATTTTTTTAGCGTTTCTATGCGAAACACTCATAATAATTAAAAAACATTTCTGCATAATTATATGTACAAAAAACAAATATAAAATATTTTATTTACCAAATAATTACAGTAAATGCTACATTGCTAGTAGTCCCCGCACTAGGGCAAGCCTGTATCGCAGGAGACTTGTTATCGATTACAAGGGTAAATTATTTATATTATAACTAACCTATCTATCTATCTATCTAATTATAGGTAATTAATCTGATGATAAGGATGCTGTTATATCCACTGAACTGTTTATCTCTGTGGGTCTCTGTCATAGGCCATAGGTAGACCATGTTGTAGGTATTTACACTGTTCGTGGAAATAAGTTAATAATCATTATATTCTTTCGTTACTTTCTTTACTTTATTGTATTCATAGACAAATATAATAAGGGAGTATTTAAGGGTTTAGTTAAAATCACTTAAAGAATGTTTGCTTCATTAACTTTAAAATTAACAATTTAGCTTCTTCCTCTCATTATAACAAGTATTTTGTTCATTGATGAGAAAATATTATTAGATCTTCAGCTGCCATGATCGCCAACATTTCTCCTTACATTACATTTTCTTTTATTTTGGTCCTTGCAGCGCCGAAATATTGTAGTAGCAGGCAGATTAATAATAATCCTTGCACCCTGTTGAGTACCTCTTGGAAATGAATAAACTACATAGTATTTTATTGAGATATAAATATCTCGATATATACCAATAATGTAAAAAAAAATCTTCAGACAAATTGCCTCTTAAAGGCACATAAAGGTAGGTAGTGTAAGTTCAATCAACGTTGGCAGTCTCTGATGTATGAGCGTCGTTGATGACCTTGGCATGTTTCACAATAATATTTTCTTTCTGATAAGCAAACTCTGCCAAATGTATATTTTTGCTAAAATTACTTTTGTATATTAAATACTGCACAATACATAAATATAACAGAATTATTGAATTTTTCATTGCTGCTAAATAATGACTGGCTTGCTTAATAGCAGACATCTTTGCAACTTTAGGTAACTTAATTTATAACAGGAAATAAAACCAAGACAAAAAAGCGCAGAGCTACCAGCTTGAACGGACGTTTGATTTGCTATTAATATTTTATGTTAATAGCGTATGGTGTGCTTGTGTTCATATGAATGTAGTGTATTATATCTATAGTAGGGTGAACCTATGAAGGCTTTGCACTGTCCGGAGGAAAAAACTATATACTAAAAATAGAACTCAGATGTTTTACTGACACTTTATTAAATATTTTAAAGGTCCTCAATATTGACAAGTGCTGTTTTACCTACTTGTTGTGAAAACGATAAGTAAAACACTGTAAATACGTAATTAATTTAATTACTAGACTAGACTATCGAAGCTTATGATGAAGTGTAGTGCAAATCCAAAGTTTGCCGCTGTAAAATATATATTCCCTTGATACGTGACTAAATTGCGTTAGTACGCAAACGCATACATGACTGATAAAATTTTTAGTAGTGTGTGTCCATTTCGGACTTCGAACATGGCGAGGGAAGATTGCGCTTGCGCCGATCATCTCTTCGATAGAAAGCTAAAAGTTAACATTGGAGTTCACTAGCTTAGTTTCAATATACCGTTGATTACCCTCGATCCTCCTTTTCCATCCTTAAACCTGTCATAGATATTTGAAACTAATATTTTTGTCATGTCATGTTTGACGTGTTGTAATTATAACCGCAAAAGGATCACCAAAAGGAAGTCAATTTTTTTAAGCGCAATGTAATTTTCAGTAAAAACGATGAAACTTATGATGATATCCTTCTAAAATACAATTTCTTATTAAGCTAATTCTGTTTCTAGTATCCATGGACGTGGACACACGATAAACGAGTAGTTGCATCCAGAAATCTTTAATCAATGAGCTGGCCTTGACCGAATAAAAAAAAATGGTTGATCACAAATTTTTCATTGCAAGTAAACTGGCAAAATTGTTGTTTGAAAATACTATTGCTTCAAAGGACAATGTATGAACCATTGTGAATTTAGTTCTGAAAATATCAACAATGATGTGTGTTCAGATGATTAGTGTTCAAGCGATGGATGACGTGAGACATGTAAGAACTGCGCAAGGTGAGGTGACCAAATCGCGTAACTAGGTAATGAGGAACCATTTTGTTTGCCTTGCCTTTGTGAAGCCGCAAATCTAGTGGCATTGGTTGTACTGCGATTACCTATTAGGTATCTGTCCTAAGTAATAGTAATAGTACTTACTACCTATTATTAAAAAACAGTTGAATCTCTTAAATAGATACTATAACATCACAAAGGTATGTATGTACTATGATTACAAACATTACACAACAAATTGGTTTGTAGGCGGATGCCAGGGTATAAAATAAAAAAAAAATAAAAAATTACCTTTTTAGGTGTCGAGATGCATTGCTCGCGTTCTCAAGGGGCACTCGCGGTGTTCACTGCGCATTTAGTCAGCCCTCAAAGATTAGTAACTTGTGGTGAGTTGGAGTAGCAAAGAGGGCGCGCAAGAGGAACCAGCCGAGGCGGCGGCGCGCGGCGGAATCGCGCGGCCTCGACCTTGGCCGTCAAACCCGCGCATGCGTCCGTCTCGCGTCACGGCCGCCTCGCCCCGCGCGCTACGCTCCCCCCGCCAATTATGTCATTATGTGCCTCGGCCGCGTACCGCCGCCGTCGATGATATTGCTTCACTTTTCATCATACGATACAAATTATTATTTTATAAGTACCTTTCAAACTATTTTACTGCAATCGGTAGCGAATTAAGAGTAAAGCCACTTATTCTAAGGAGTAGGTCTATCGCAACTACTTAGTTGCAACATTCTGTTGCGTTGCGATGGCGTCCGGAAATGCTATGTTGCCAAACACAATGCGCTCCGATCAAAATGGCTCACATTTAACGTCATATTGCTCGTATAGTATTAATTAGGCAAGCTGCCATGTTCGCAATTTTACTATATTTAGCGGATGATAAAATTCGAGCGATACTAAGTTTGAGGCCCGGAGGAGAAAGTAGAACGACGCAACGCGCAGTGATGAATCGGTGCTCACTTGCTCAGTAACTTGGTCACTTGGTCTGAAAAAATCGTTACTTCAGCACCAATTCAATGCTGGTCGTACCTAGGTGTAGGACACGGGTTTATGAGACCTTCCTATTAGAAGTACTTATCTATGTCCGATAGTAAACTTGCCTCTGTCAACCAACTCACCGGATTAAAAAGGATTTAACCAGACCGGACCGAATTTGGAAAGCGCGGGTTTAGATCTGATTTAGATTCCACTGGTTGCTAAAATTTTAAGGACTATATCTTTATAAATATAGGTACCTTATGTGGTTTACACTTTAAAAATCTATTTCATGATTTAATACTTATTGAAAATGTTTGAAGTCAACTTGTCCATCAAAATTTTATCTTGGAGACCCCCTACAAAGTTGAATAAACAAACTGATTTAAAAAAATGCTTTTGTTTTATCAAATTAATTATAAAATAAAGGTTACGTTTGATTATTAATCTAATGAATCCAAAGCATAAATTGACGCGTGTTGAAGTCTTAATACTGAACGTGGACTTTGAAAATGTTTCGTAAGTACTTCGTAACTTCGATGGTGCTCGCCTGACCAATTTCAAAATACTATGGAAAGAAAGCTTATATCATCGGATAACCTATCGTTAACTCGATCAGATCCTTGGATTTTTCATTAGATTTTTTTTCAAAGATGTGCACCGCTCAAACATAAATAATAGTTATTTGTGCAACAAGAGAGCAAAGTTGATTTTTGCTTCGAGTGCTGATGTTGAATCCCGAGCGAGCGAGGGATTCAAAGGCACGAGATGCAAAAACTTTGCTCTCGAGTAGCACATACAACTTTTCACCTCAGCAGTGATAACCTCATTACAGGTAGGTACTTACCACAGAGCTATAAAACAAATGATGCTTCGCCTATAGAGGAAGCGTTTTTTTGCTCTGTGGTACTTACCTAGTAACGAAACACTATCGCGTTCCCGCCAAAAGTAAGTATGACAAAGAAAAGAAAAAAAGAAAAAATCCAAACCTCCATATAAATGTAACCTAAAGCTGGCAAAATACACTTACCGCAGTCATATTATTAAAAAAATTACTCTGTTACACGCAGTGAGCAAAATACGGTTTTGCACACTGTTTTCTCGCAGCAAAGGGTAATCATACTAACTTTAATAAAAAGGGAAGAAATGTGATTAACACATCACCACAATAGAAGATGTACTATGGGAACCAGATGACTGATACAATACTTATATACTTTACAAAACAAATACATTCAGAAAATTGGTTTTTGGAATCAATGATTAATCAATCTCGACTATTCTTGACGTAGTGGTGGTCTAATGTCTATGATTTGACTTCATCAATAAGCATCAACATAGAATCATATCAATAAGCATCAAGCAAAACCTATCAGATGCGTATTAATGATTTTTACGATATAACAGATTACTCCGATATGCTGACGAAAGCAATCGAAGAAAAGAAAAAATCCAAATTTCATCAAAATCGGTTCTTAGCCGTTACTGAATTGGGACATCATAGATCCTACTGCAAACGATCACAACAAAACGCTTGCGTGTTTTAAGGTCGTATAACGCCATCTAGTTTCACATTGAAGAACCACGCAATGCACAAAATATTTATAGTCCGAGGTGGGTTTGGGATTGAGATTATAATAATAAATGTTTTATATATCCATTGTATTTAATTTTATTTATTATTAGTTATGTTTTACTTTGAATTATTTCGATACATATTAAATACATAATATTGAGCCCTAAGTAACCTAGTGTAGAATCTATGGGCCATTTAATATAACGTAACGTATGTGCCGATCTACTGCCGACAAAAGTTACTCTATGCTGTCGACATCTAATGGGACTGACTGAAACGTTCTGAGATGTTCATGGAGTCTCGAAATTTCTCTTTCATTGCCAGGGTGGCATACAGCTGATACAGCAGTAGTGCTTCAATTGAGTTCGCCTCCTATTGCTGATAGTGCACTAAGTAAAGAATTTCTATCTATCTATCTATTAAATATCTATACTAATATGTTATTATAAAAATGATGTTATTGAGACATGGAGACGTTTGTAGAAGAAATTATGTCCACGAGCTATCAACGGGCTTTAAATCTTCATGAAATACCGACTAGGTAAAGCCCTGCAAGTCCAAGCAATTAACTATCGGACTTCCTGCAACGAAGGTAACGACTTAACGAGATCTAATAATAACGCAAGCATTACGTCATTGCCATGATGCCAGCGTGTGATCCCATTGTTGATCTACCTACAATACAACCGCTGAAATGCATGCCACATGCAATGTATAATCATTGTGTTCTAAGGGTATCCCATGATTTGTCTGTGGGACCCCACGACCCAGTATCCTGTTGGTTTCGATAGTGTAAACGGTTTGCAAAGTGTTCGGTTCGTCCGAACTGGTTCGGATGTACCAATTTTGCCATGAAACCCATTAGTACAAAGAAATCTTGGTTGCCGTTGCTTGGTTATTGTAAAAAAATCACCCGATCTGTGGGAGTCTATTCTATCTACTATAATCACCTGGGTGATCATAGGCGACTCTTTAGTGGCCTTCCGATCACCTGAGACTATGATCACCTAGCTAGTCATTAAAAATTCGTTATTCGGTATCCTTAAATCACCCAGTAAAAGTAAATATTTGAGCTTGGCGCACTTTAGGACTTATCACACTTTAGGATCAATAATAGGTTATTCTAAAATAATATGCTACATAATTATACATCGTGGATGTACTGGCAGGCCCTGTGACTACTGGGCTTATAAAATTTTTATTTTATTTGGTTTCACTGTCAAGAAGATTTATTTTTGTCGTGGGAGTTCAGAGAGAGTTCAGAGCGTTCAAAAAAATAGAAAGTTATATTTTGTTGCTTGAACAAAACAGATAAATCTATCCAATGCAGCTCATCTCAGTAACGTATACATATACTTATAGGGAGGTTAAATACTTTATTAAAAATGTCTAAAAACACTATCATCATTAAAATATAAATTAACTATAATAATAACTAAAAGAATAGACTGAACGAAGTCTCTTATTTTACAATCATTAAAAAAATGTGTTACTTTAGTATAATTATAATATTATTTCGTACATAAAGAAGTATAAAAAGTGTGACGTAAGTATAAAAAAATCACACAAAACAACGTGCGAATATAACAATGGATGAACAGTCAAAGGTTGTATCAATAATTTACCAAATATCTTTGGCTATGCTAATATTATTACAGCGACATCTACAATAATGGAGTATCACTTACTGCCATTGTACGTGTTCGTGTGAAACAAGTTCAGTGATTACTTGGATGTCGATAAGCTGGTATACAACTTTTTATACAGATGGCGCTGTTCTGAATTGTTGATTGTTTAAGGAAAAAGTGTTCCCAGTAAAATCATTAATCCCAGTAATATCAGTTTAAAAAATTTGAAAGCACTTTGAATAGTAGTAGAAGAGTGAATGGGCATCTCATGGGCAAACGTGCTCCACCTTAGGCAACATCGTCACTTACCATCTGGGGTTTACCACAACCTCTTATATGTAGCATTATTACTTCAATCATACTTTGAAAAATGACATAAAAGTAAGAATACTGTAATGTTGTTAACGCAGAGCAGTTTTGATGACACTCACGTACATCATGTTGACACCGACGTGCGACAGTGATAAAGCTATATATAAAAAAATGTAGACGTCTCGTTCTCACACAGGAAAATTTATATGTTAATGGTACGAATTCGAACAATATTATTGTAACCTTGAAGTAATACTGTCACGAACCATGATAGTTTTGTATTAGTTTGTGGTAAGGCCCCAGGTGAGGTGTTGTCTAACATAATATATTATGTTCATTTCAACATAATATATAAGTAGGTAAATACAAAATAATAAAACAATTAAATATGCTGTACCCCAGGCAGCAGGTATATGTTATTAATCTTTATAAATAATTATTAATGAGCGCAATGATTTATTATTGTTAAGACTCTTATCAGAAAAATACCTATTTTCACACTTCTCTTTCGTGGATAAATATTAATTTATAACTTGTGTATTTAGACTTCACATTTTAGAAGAGAAATGTATAGTGAGATTTTCCTGTAAATGCGTACTGCCTGTCGGAATTGTACTAGTACTGGTGGGTGCGCTGAAGCCTTCTTGCTGTTTCTCTATTGACTTCCTTATCCTGAAACGTAAATATAAAAAATAATATACCTACATTATATAATACGTAGGTACTATAATAAAAATAGTTCTATACATAATTATGTAAGTATAATTGTATTACATGTATATTCTATAAACTTTAAAGAGTCACATGAAAGACAGCTTTAAAATATTACAAATAAGTTATGCTTAACTAAAACAGTTAAAAAAAACCAACGCCAAAGCCAAAGTTAAATAATTTTTAAAGAACGCATAGTATGTAATTTTTTAACAAAGCCTACATTATTTCGGTGCTCTACGTGACACCGACGTGCGACAGTGACAACGCTATATAAAAATGTAGACGTCTCGTTCTCGCGCCGGTATACTATATAAGTTTATGGTACGAATTCGAACAATATTGTTGTAACCTTGAAGCATTACTGTCACGAACCATGATGGTTATGTATTAGTTTGTGGTAGGGCTGCAGGTCTACGTTTTAAGATTTTTAGAGCATTTCTGTGTAGTAATACAAAAATAATTAGCCTAATTAGCCTAAATTATTAAATTCTTACTTATTAAACTTATTATTAAACCACTTCTAAATAGTTCGGGTAATTAATTTAAATAGCGAAAAAAATAAGATAACAAATTGATTTACATAAAAAAAAAATACTTGAAGCTACGTCGTAGCACTCGCAGCGTAGCGCTTCACTACACGTTAATGGATTTCTAAAGCGCATGTATTCGACTAGATCTTAACTCAATACTATCTGTGATTCTGTATCTAAAGTCTACTGATATTTAAATGTTTGTTTGTCTTTAATTGTGTACTACACGTTTTTAAATAGGCCACGAATCCTCGCTGCTCCCAATGCCCTCTTGGACGCAAGCCCTAATTGTGATGTGTTTGCTGATGAATGGAAGGTGATCTTGTCTGAATACCTAGTGCATTGTGAGATGAGTGCATGCCGTAGTGTTTTTATTGACTATTTTCTTTTGGTATGACATTTTTTCATTTTTATTGTTATAAGAATACAATTGAGTAATTAGTAATTAACCTGACTTAATTTTTCTTATCACTTATTTGTTGTTGTAAATTGTAATTGTAATGATTAATTCATAGCATTAAATGTTGAGTAGTTTGTGTAATTGGTAGACAATGCCGTTCTAATTATTATAAATAAATAAATAGACTAACTTCACCACACACTTGGTGTCCTTTTCCCAGCTGCCTTTAGTCTGATAAAGAAGAACATATTTTAGAAAATAGCACAAGAATACCTGTGCTATTTTCACCAAGAATGACACTTTGAATCCGTTCGAGTTCTATGTCTTCGAGTATGGGTCGTAGGTACTTACACCTATCTTAGTCAGCCTTGTAGATTATATTCTACAACGAAAAATTCTAGGTCTGTGGTCTTTACTCTATTCCTGTGAAAAAAAGCGCACAAGCGCGCTTCAACTGTAGTGAAAACACATGCGCTGATGATCGTATAAACTTAAAGTCTCACCTAGATCTCATGCACAAAACCAAGAGTTTATTCGCAGGAGCTTCTGCAAACATCCATATAAGGAGTGCAGCTAAACATCCCCAGAATATCACTCCTGCTGCAGAGTTGACCTAGAAAACAGAATTTTCTAAATATAAACATTAGCATCAAGCAAAGTAAAAGTGCCTCATTTATCTACTGACTGAAAATAGCTGCAGAAATGTGACTAGAAACCTAATTCGCAGATTATTGCCATTAGACTAGGCCAATTCTAGACTAGGTAATTTTATTTTGACAGTAGGGGTCAGTCGCCTCAAGGGAAGCCAGTCGGCCAAGCTGGTTTAATTTGGCAAGCCCCCGACGTGTTCCAACCATGTCAGATAGACAGCGCTCATGCACATGATGAACATGAGTAGCGTGGTCCTGTCGGTAACCTGCGCAAGCAGCGTTGAATACCGCGGAGTAATCCACTTACATTATCATGCAACATAGACAACGGGGGAGTCAATGGCCAGTCCACAATCAATAAAACAGCGAAGTTTTGGAATAGTAACAAGAAGTGAAAACATTCTTTGTCCCTCAAAATTATGAGTTAATATTATCATCAAAATATTGATTTTTTTCAGAGTCATTATAGCTTGTGCAAAATCCATTTTTGAAACGTTAACATTAGGAAATCAATACTGTATTGTGCTACAAATATTTTAAGCACCAAAATTATCGTTGCAATTTGAGAACCACGAATATTTTTAGTCATTTTAAGCCAAATCGACTTAATATTACTAAAAATACCCGTGGTTCTTAAACTTTGAGCTACGGAACTTGGGTGATTCGAGTGTTTCAGAAGGAAGGGTGTCTGTGATATTTGTAGGGATAGGGACACTTACGGTTTCAAAATAATCAGTATGCTGCGGGTTTCTCGTGGCAAACACGTTTCTCGTGATAATCACTGTATGCGTTAGGTACAGACCGTAGGATAGTCTGCTGAGTGGCACCCAAGGATACCAGCTAAGGAATCCTTTAACAAGCGCTGGAAATTTAAGGAGAATATTTTACATCATTAAAATTTTAGGATAAGACACGAAAATATTGTTTATGGATTAGATAAATGTACATCGTGGAAAGTTTGAATATTATGGAAGGAAAATGAAGGTGTAAGTATATAAGTACATATACCTTATAGGTAGTATGTTTTATAAGGTTTTTGTCTAAGCCTCAAGTGAATATATTTTTTTAACTACCAGAACCAGTGCTGTGTAAGTATGTATGTGGACATCTATCAGACCAGGTTAGAGTCTTTAAGTAATTAGTTACCACAGATTTTAAAATAGTATACTACTATCATTACTAAGTATAATATTGACGGTATACTATAGTTGTTACTTATGCAAAACCTTCGACCGCATCGTCATTTTGATGAGAGCGTATTCAAACGTAGAAAAACTAATAGAAAAACTGTTAGCGTATACTTACGTACAGATCCAAACGCGCAGCACAGTACGATCACAGCGACACAACTCGCCCAGACAGGCCTATTGAGCGCGGCGTAAACTGCGCCTTCAAGTGGGTGGTAATTTCGGAATAGGAACAAACTGCCGTATACCATCACGACCAGCATCAGGACTAGCGCTGATACAGTTCCAAGGATCGACCATTTCTGAAATAGCGCAAAATGGTTGTCATGTAGTATTGTATTTTATCGGAACGTCTGCGGCGACAAATTATTGACTTGAGAGTAGCTTAGTAGCCAGATGGGAACTATGAAATGGCCTAACCACGTAAGACTTCATTGTGATGTAGGTACCCTTTCATCGAAATCTGAAACCGATGGCAGGATTCGAACCCACGACCTATAATTGCAAGTACACGTCGATCTTAATACCAATACGGCAAACGGCTTAACCTGTTTGAGTTCAAGTCCTCTGTCCATTTTCAAGCAATTATGTAAGCGCCAAAGAGAACCTGTGGCTGCGATCATGATGTGGTGAAGTTTTACTAAAAGGCCAAATTATTGTCAATTGATGTTTTGGGCAACTCTACGATAGATTGGCTATAGACATACCTAGACAATAAATATGATTAATTGTCAACATATTTAAATCGAGTGAAGCTTTCAAAATATTATTAGGAAACCTTAAAATTTTACCTTAGAGATCCTTTTAGAGTTTCCTTCAGATCTGTGTGTGTGGTAGATGTAGCCACTGAAAATGCCGACAAGGTACGCAGCGTACCGTGTATGGCTTTTTATATAAGCAACATTGAAATCTTTGCTACCCCGTGGATCTTTAACGAACCTGGATAAGATCATTAGTTAAACTTTGAAGAACAGAAAAAGCTGAGCGTATAAACGGTAAGTCTATTACTAATAAATATTGTAATAGCAGAAGAATAGTTATTGTGTTTTGTTCGATCAAGTCGATCAAGTTTGAAATAGGCAAAGACAAAACAAGAGAGAACACTGAGTAAATATATTATATTCCTCTGTCATCCATATTTTATTAGTAAGAGGTAACAATTGATTGACGGGCCCGATAGCTCAGTTGGTAGTAGCCCTGCCTTCTGAACTGAGGGCTGTGGGTCCGATTCCTACCCGGGACAAATATTTGTGTGATGAACATGTTTGTTCTGTGTCTGGGTGTTATATTGTATTCTATGTATATATTTACAAAACAAAAAGTATCTAAGTATTATATCAGTTATCTGGTTCCCATAGTACAAGCTTTGCTTAGTTTGGGGCTAGATGGCGCTGTGTGAAATGTCCACACATATTTATTTATTTAATTAAAAACTTAAAATAACAAAACAACACGTAATCATATATCTATTCAGCTGTCGAGCGCATTATCTGTTACTTTGCCATATTTGTGATACCACACTGCACACAGCATCCTGAGGCACCAGCACAGACTAGGTAATTCGATAAGGGCATAAAGTTATGTTATTTAGATAAGTATCTGTGGCATCAACACAAATTAAACAATAGAGGTTAATAATAACAACTTACGTCGTTAATAGCAGTGAATAACAATGTAACACTAAACTAATCAAACGATCGCGTGCTAAGGGATTATTGATTGCGTGCTATTCTGCGTCCGGTCCGTCATAATGGAATTATTCCGTAGCACTCGAAGATTTCTTGCATCATGTTCAAGTGAATCATGTCGCAAGGCTTAGATCATCCTAAATTGTGACACTGTGGCATTTTTCTAATAATTTTAACTCAATACCATCCATCCTAATCTCGTTTCAATCGACATGACGAGCTTGTGACTACGGAACCCTAAACAGGATGTAAGTAACATCAGATTTAATAATCATGATTCATGACTCATGATTAAAGCAGGGCGCAAATGAAAGAACAACTCAACAGCGGAAGTTATGTAGTAAAAAATCTATGCGCTTGTGGAAAAATTCTAGACAGATAGAAATAAATAAGTATATAGGTACGTTGTTGGCAGAATAACATTGAAGCAGTCGGTTAAAAACAATTCGAAATTATTATAAAACCTAGAACTATACTCACTCAAAAGTGAACAACTGTACAGCAGATAGATGATACATATAGTTGATAACTCCTGGGACGATGATGGACCCCAGAGTGACTATTCCACCGCACAGCAAGCCGAGTCGTGGACAGTACTTGTACATGTAGAAGATAAGGATAGTCACCAAGAAGAAGTGAAAGTCGCAAGGAATGTACCAGGAGATGATTAAGCACTGGAAAACACATAATAGTTATTTGTGCAACAAGAGAGCAAAGTTGAGTTTTGTGTCGAGTGCTAATGTTGAATCCCGAGCAAGCGAAAGATTCCAGTATTGAGTTAGAATCCTGAGCGAGCGAGGGATTCAAAGGCACGAGATGCAAAAACTTTGAGTTACTTTGCTACTCTCGAGTAGCACATACAAGTTTTCACCTCAGCAGTGAAAAAATCATTACAGGTAGGTACTTAACTAGTAACGAAACACTATCGCGTTCCCGCCAAACACATGACAAAGAAAAAAATAAGAAAAAACATATTTCATGTTCTCTTCTAAACTACTGTAACCTAAAGCTGGCTAAATACATTTACCGCAAAGTCAAAATATTAAAAAATCACTGTCTCACGCAGTGAGCAAAATACTACAAAATAATAAATTTTGAGCTGCTGAGGTGAAAAATTTAGTGTCTGTTTCTAGACAGCTAAAAAGGGTTACAGAGGACGCTATTTTTGAAAAATAAAGCTTAAAATTATTATCAAAAGTCGAATGATGTATGATTATTTGCACGACAACATAGTACTTTTTTATGAACACCTGCACATATTTAAAACAAAACAACCCTGCAAACTTATCCCATGTACGGCTGTTTCTACTTACATCAGTATAAAAAGTGAAACATGGGATGTTTTGTTTCTGTATTAGCTTTCACGCTACAATAGCTCAATCGATTTGTTTGAAATTTTGGATTGCTTGAGAGTACTTAGCTTTTTATGGAAAGGGACAAACAGGCACTGAAATCGCTGCTCACTTCTATCTACGCAGCACGGATATCATAACAAGAGCTGTATAAATCGACATACCTCTTCTCTCGAGAAAGCGTTTTGACCAACGAAAATGTACAACAAAGTTTCCGCGTGATCGTCGTGATTGTTCATTGGTAAATGCTGTCTCGACAGAGAAGATAACACGATTTTTACAGCTAACTCTACCGCTGCTTGTTGCTTCTATTAGTTAACTTATAAGGATTCCAGGAAATTGGCAACAGTGTTCTTCTCAGTAAATTTAAATTTTCTACGATCACCAAGCCACCTGCCAAGTGTGGTGGCAAACCCATAAGTATCCAAATTGGCTTTTTATAAGGGAGGCCTGTATTCAGCAGTCTTCCGGCCGATAATGTGAACTGTATACCTACTTTGATTGATATGAATGGAGCCGTAGTGTGCAGCTAATATGTAGATACAGGTTGCTTACCATATTTTCTGTGTCAATATAATTGTTCACCATCAGCAGGTTATGCCACCAGTTCATTCGGCAAGTATCCGTTTCCTTTGATTTGGCTCGGTTCCACAAGGGTCCGGTCCCGGTGTACGGAAACACTGCAGACATGTAGAACACTACTACTGCTAAGGCAACTACTAATCTAAAATTTAAAAAAAAAAAAGTTGTTTAGTTACCCTACCTTTGAAACCCTCCATAGAAAACATACAAACAGATTGGCAGGCAGGTATTATTATTTTAGTGTAAATAAACCATGACATCGTGCATCAGGGGCTGACCAAAAGCTTATAGTCTTTGAAAATATTTATTATTTTTCAGTGATTGCTTAGCGTTCTTTTTAAATAACGACTGTTTTTTTTTATATTTGATTTACTTATTGGAATAATTGAATATGTGATGCTATTTTAAGAGATGGCCCACAGAGCAACCAAAAAACGCTTCCTCTCTATTGGCGAAACGTCATTTGTTTCATAGTTTTATGAGATGGGCCAATAATGTGTTAACTCATTTAAGCAAAAGTTTGTAAATTAACTTATTATTTAAGACTGTCTGTAATTTTCAGGTAAACGTAAGCTACTTTTTATTCCAGCGAAGAATATTAGTATTTAACCATCTAAGAATGGCCAGAACTCTATCATAACTGTCGAAAGTAACTCACCTTACATATCGCTTGATAATAATAAACAAAGGATTAGGCAATCTTTTTATATTGACCATATAAGTGAGGGTAAGAAAGCCCGATAACAGAAAAAAGGAATCCACAAAAAGATCGTCGTGGAGAAGCAATATTCCCAGAGGCGACTTCGTTTCCTGCAAATAAATAAAAATAGGTTTTTTTTTTTTTTTTTTTTTTTTTTTTATATATTGGCTCCACACATAGTGTATTTAGCCAGTGTCAAGTATTGTATATTTTCATCGAGTTTTAGAATATTTTACGTAGTCAAGTCTTAGTCATAGTCATAGTCCAGTCTAAGTCGGGTCATAGTCCAGTCTAAGTCATGCTCAAGTAAAGTGGTGGCAACTTTACAAGAAGCTTCTATGGAATTTTGGAAGCAACACGAAAAACCACGTTACACCACATTATATCACTTGACCACACTCATGCTCGTAATTCAGCACTTAATGCGTAAAACGCCACCAATTTTAAACATTAACACTGAAAAAAGCACAAGTTTTGAGAAATAATACAATGCAACGACGTGAACTTTTTCACGTTCCCGCCAAAACTCCAAAAAAAAAAAAAATAGGTTTGTTTCAGTTCCTAAAACAATGACAATTAATATTTCGCGTCTAAATTCAAATTCTCAAGTATGAAGAGGCACTATTATTTAATTCAATGAACTATTCAAATTCTCAAGTATGAAGAGGTACTATTATTTAATTCAATATACTAGGGTGATTCAAACCATACAGATATGGTAACGTTTGGCGCAACACGCAGTGGCAAAAATTAGATACGAGTGATCAGTGACCAGTGGAAAGCTGTGAGGCATCTCTGAGGGTGCAGGTGGGTTGCAACCAAAGATTTTAAAGTCTGTTGATAGCTCGTGAACATAATTTCTCGTACAAACACGACTCACCTACGGGGGCAGGGGGCGAGGTAACAAAACGAGACAAAGTTATACGATAATACAAAGGACAGAGCAGGCTGAAAAAAATACACATTGGGTATCTCGCTTCCTCTCGTAGGAATAGCAGTTGAAATAAACTACTAATTTTCGTACGAGCGGAAGTTGTATCGTTGGTCAAACGCACTTCACAGCCACCATTATTTTTTAATCACACTACTCCTGGATTGAAAACTGGCCTTTAAGTGATCAGGATAAGGAAGCCCTAAGAAGCTTTACCTGATCAGAAGTGTATCCGTCACTGATAGGTCCTGCATTAGTGATTCCAATCTGATGGTCCAGTACAATAAGGCAAATCGTCAAGAACCGAATTCCATAGAAAACTTCGATACCCTCTTTTTTCATCTTTAGGAGGTCGGCGGCGTTTTCCTTTATACAGAATGCTTTAATGAAATCTGTTTCTGTAAAAATGATCCGGAAATTAGATATTTTGGAACAAAAGTAAAATGATTTACGACTTTGGAAAAATTTAATAGCTCCCGTTGATGTCTTTTGTAAGGACTTTACGTTGAATATGTGGCAAAATCAGATTTTGTTACCGAATTTAAAATAAATAAGTAATTGGAATAAATAAAAAAAAAAAATAATAATAATAATAATAATTCTAGATTCAGATTGGCTCATTAACATTTGTTTGATTTTACGGCCAACGGGTCCAAAATGGGACCAAGCTCCAAGGTCTTGTTCTCAAAAAATGTTATGCATTACTAAATAGCCAGTACATTCTTCCAAGTAACAATAGTTTCTTGATATATTATTGCAAAAAAGATGTAAAATTTATTTAAAGAAAAATAACAATTGTACCATAGTCAATTATTTTACTATAGCATTCTGGTTGCGTTAAATGTGAGGTAAGGGGGTTGATTTTATTTAAAATAAAAAATTAACTAAAAAAAACAATAAAAACCATAGTCAATTATTACTGTTGTGTACTTAATGGGTGTGTGGAAAAAAAAATTGAAATAAAAATAGGGGGAGGTATAACGTCATCAGGATAAAACAAAGCAGAAGTCACCACGACATAACGACTCAACTGTATTTAATTTCCGCAAAATATATGGAATATACCTACTGAACTTTTCTGGATCCAACTTCTTTTTGCGGTTGTTCATAAAGGTACAAATCAGTGAAACTGCTAGGAGGATAGCTACAAAGATACTGAAATAAAAAAATCAGATATAAATAAAAGAATGCATACATGAGTTAGGTATGAACTACGTAATTACATATCATCATCATCATCATTAACAGCCTGAAGACGTCCACTGCTGAACATAGGCCTCCCCAGGGAGCGCCACGTAGAGCGGCTGCTCGCCTCCTGCATCCATCGGCTCCCCGCGGCTTTCACCAGGTCGTCGGTCCACCTAGTGGGGGGCCGGCCTACGCTGCGTCTTCCAGATCGTGGTCGCCACTCGAGAACCTTTCTTCCCCATCGGTTGTCAGTTCTACGAGCGATGTCGCCTGCCCATTGCCATTTCAACTTGCTAATCCTAAGAGCTACATCGGTCACTTTAGTTCTCCTGCGGATCTCCTCATTTCGGATCTTATCTCGCAAGGAAACACCGAGCATTGCTCTCTCCATAGCTCGTTGCACGACTTTGAGCTTAGTAATGAGGCCAACAGTTAGAGACCACGTCTCAGTTCCATAAGTCATCACTGGCAACACACATTGATTGAAAACTTTTGTTTTCAGGCTTTGTGATTACATATATTGAGCACGAAACTTATATGCACCTATAGAGCATAAAATATTCGGTAATACAAAGTATGTCCTACTACTTAACTGCTCAACTAGTTGAGCAATCTAGTTAAGCAATGACGAAGAATCGCTAAAATACTGTGTGGAAATCATTCTACATGAACGTTACTTTGTATAGAGAATTGGTTTCTAGTAGCTTCCCTTAATAAGGATGTAAAACTAGTGTAAACTAAAGTCACTAGTATAGATTAGATCGGTAGAACCAATGCCTACTAATATAGGATTCAGTAAGACGTAATGGGCAGAGAACCCCGTCTCTGCCCATTACGTCTTTATCATTATGTCGTTGTCATTAGTATATTTTAATTTTTGTCCTTTGGTTACATATACTCTCGTCAATTTTGAAATACTGAGTGCTCTTTGGTTGCCTCACTGTCATCGGCTTTATCCAACCAATGAGCGTTCAGTACACAAAATTGACAAGAGTTTAACTTTAACAATCGTTCTGATACGTTTACCGGTAACCGTACTTGTACGGTAACCGGGGGTTAGTCCATGATCCGTAGTTTGTAATATCTACCTAAAAATATAACCCTATCATTATTACACTTACATAAACGCATAAAACAGCCCATCAAACTCCCTGCTATCGTCAAACATCTGGCAGTCCTCAGTGACGGATATATTGGCTCTCATGCCAGCGGCGCCAAGATGGCTGCGAGACAGCATCACCTCCAGCAGACTTTCCACAGTACGGGGCTGGCAGCTCGAAGGTACGCAGGCGCCCCATGTCAGCTCGTTCAAAGGTCGCGTGTGGGGTGGGTGATACTAGAGAGAGAGAAAATCTATTTTGACGAAAAATTGGAGACTTGATGCCTATCATATATAAAGGCCATACATACATGAGAGAATTACTTCCACTGCCAATAAGTTAGCGCTATCAATAGTCACGGACAACAAAGAGCACCATTATGAGCTGTACAATTTTGGCCAGATTTAGACACGACTGAGTAACCTAGAACCGGTGTCGTTTAAATAGATTCTAATCCGTGTACGGATCTTGATTTCCCTTAGAACATTTAAAAAAGGTGGTGGCAAGGCAAGGCGTTCCCCTTTGCCGGTCATATGATCATAATGTGCTTGTAGACACTGTAACTACGCTAGTTTATATAACGGTGTGCGTTTTTAAAGATGGTGTGCGGCGCGCGGTTTGTGCGTGTGCTGTGCGTGTCTACCTCGTCCCCCGTAGAAAATGGCAGAAAAATGGTGCTTGCGGATTACAACGTTAACATTTCCATTTATAGATGCTCTAAGATTAGCCCAGATGATCGGATGATAAAGGCATTTTTTTATTAGATGTCGGTAAAATAAGGCGATCGTGTTTTTCTCCTCACCTCTTCAACGAACTGGGGCCGTACTGTGAGCTCTTAGAGCGATCCAAAACAGAGCGTATATTGGATAGCTTGTCAAAATCTTCATACAAAAAAAAATAAAGCGATCCAAGATAGGCTCCGTTTTGAATCGCGCTAAGAGCTCACAGTACCGTCCCTGTGCTTCTTTAAGTTGAAATAATTAAGTAAGTTGGTACTATTATTATAATAAAATTTTTCAACGCAGCCTACATTTCTACTGCCTTTGTTATCTGATGTGAGGCAAAATTCATTTTTTTTTACCGTACCATATACATGCATTTCCAAGTTGGTCAAAACTTTTATTATTTCCAATTGTTATTTGCAGGGAATGCTCAACAATAGATCTGCACAAATTAAATCGGTTCATGGCTACGGTTGTAGTTTCCTACATTGCGTGAGATGCCCATCGCAAGCACCGTACTTGCTCTGTCAATTATTCTTGAATAACTAATAATAGCATTGAACAAGGAGGAGTTGTTCCATGACAATAGCAATTAATGTAAATATGTTCGCACAGCGGATTGTGTAGATAAACTACAATAATTAATAGCAACGGACTAAATATAAAAGTAAAGTTAAGCAACGTTCGCTGCGGTCACTACTATGATGGGTGACCGCTACAGCAAAAAGTGGTATATACAACTGAGCGCTACCGTGCTTCGGAGGGCACGTTAAGCCGTTGGTCCCGGTTGCTGTCGTAAGAAAACAGTCGTTAAGCCAAGTCAGAAGCCTTTGGGCGGCCTAAAAATTCTGACACCAGGGCTGACCACTTGCCTACACGAGAAGAAGAAGAAGGATATAAAAGTAAAACTTTATCTGTTTGTTTGTGTGACGGCCAAAACGGCTGATCCAGTTTCCCGATCCCGAGTCAATATTAACACCAGTGCCTTATTACCAGCTGTTTTAATTCAAGTCTAAAATAATAGGGTGAATAAACCAGCAAGTCCTAGAATCAAAAAATTCGAGAATGTTTATCATCCACTAACCTGCACTATACCAATGTGGTAAATTATGGCCGGCACTCTCTTACAAGTTAAGGGTATGTCCCAGCAGTACGTTATGGGCTGATGACGGATAACGTGATAAAAAATATACTTATTAATATTTATTATATTACCTCCATATAATCCAGGGCCGATCGATATGGGTAAAAATTATGATCGACTTTTTTTCGGACTGCCTTGTCTGTTCTCTCCAGAATGATCTCAGCCAGGCAGTATTTAGTCCTCAGCTCCTGATGATTGTACGCCCAGGGTGCATTCATGCATTGGTCAAAGTTTCCAAGCTGGTAACGGTTGCCAAACAGTAGACCTTGGGGCTCCGATGATTGAGCATCCCAATCTGCATTTTGTGTGAACACAATTTGTATTGCTAACGGTTTTGTGTAATTATTATCGAAATACATTGATTTTGATTTTGAGATTAATATGTATTTTTCTATTTTTTTAGGTGGACCGATGATCTGGTGATAACCGCTGGGGAGTTGATGGATGCTGGTTGCAAGCAGACGCTCAAGGTGGCGCTTTCTGGGGGTAGCCTATGTTCAGCAGTGGACGTCTGCAGGGTGTTGATAATGATCAATTTTTCATAGATAGTAAGACCACAGAAGGAATCTAAATATGTCAGTCAACATTATTAGAAGTCTAACTCCGAGCCATGATCTATGCAACGGCGCAGCGGCGCAAACAGCGTTGCGCTGACCTATCCAAGACCAGTTTTTCCAATGCAATAATGAGGCTGTGGCAGCATGGTTACAAACTACTTCTGTTTCTTTTCTCCTTTCTGTCTACTGTTCTTTTGAGATTTGAGAAATTTGGCTATTTTCTCAATTTATCTTTATTCTAGCTACGTTCCCAGATAATATAATACCTACAGTACAGATGCCTCAACCCATACAACGGGATAACTCAGGCTATTTTACAAATATTTTTTTTCTACATAATGCGACTATCAAACGACATTTATTGCGTGTTGGCGAAATATTGGGCCAAATGAATACACTGGATACTAACTGGTAACGCTCGCGACACGATCACTACATTTTTTTCACGTTCGGGCAATTTTTCGTTTGTACCGGATGAGACCTCATGCTACGTTAAACTTTTACCTACTAGGCTAGTTTAGTTTTTTCCAAACTAAGTTTTGGTAGTATATTCTCATAAGAATGAAATGCCTCACAAACTTACCCCAAACTGCCCACAATGTAAAATTTTGTAAACCATGTAGCAGCCGGTAAATATGATCCAAACATGGCTTTTCTTCTTCCATCCAGTTATGGTTATTCAATGTAAACAAAACGTCGTCCAAATAAATGTGGCTATTAACCACATCAACAGGCATAGTAATGTGTTTCTTAAGTCCAGAATCTTTAGATAGAAATTCGCGTGTTTCATTTTCCATGAAAACTTGGGTCGTCGCTTCCGCGCTTTTCGTCCTGTTCGTGACGTTGCATTTGATAAATATTATGTGAGCGCAAAAAAATATAAAGATGCACTTCATTTTCCGTTGAACGCTAATGGTTTACTGAAGCCTAGGTTAGGACGTTTTGCTACAAGTAAATTATGTTGCATTAATCAAACCATTTCAGCAATTAGTGGGCATTGTTTTATAGTTAGCGAACGGATCACAAACGTAGTGGCGTTAATTGCACGATAGAGTTAAATTGGATTTATTAGTTCTGTATTTAACTTCTACTTAAATTGAATTTTAGTGTGAGTGGCACTCTTTAAGCGTCTCGGTTTCCTTTGAGATTGATAATAATATATCTTAATAATATCTTAATTAGGATAATAATAAATAACAAAAACAAAATAGTAATCTTATATATTAAGTAACATTAGGTATTTGTAGGTTTTATGCGATACTACATATCATTAGTTAGGGCCCAGATAATATAATACCTACAATACAGATGCCTCATCCCATACAACGGAATAACTCAGGCTATTTTAAGATTATCAAGCGACTTTTATTGCGTGTTGGCGAAGTATTGGGCCAAATGAATACACTGGACCCTAACTAGTAACGCTCACGACACGATCACTACGTTGTTTTGGACTATTTTTTATTTGTACCTGATGGGACCCCGTGGTTAGGGGAAAAAATTTACTATAGGCAAATATGTATAATAGGGCGAATTCTGTGAGGCAAAGGTACCTGCTGGGTAGCACGGCTACCATCCGTGCTAACCCAGCAGGTACCTTTGCAAATTTGTGTTTACGTCACTATCTTCATACATCTGACTTGACGAAAGAAAATCTTGTCTGCGTCCGTGCTAGAGCAGCTGTTGTTACAAATTATACCATAACCAAACATCTGTGTTTACTTTTTACCTCCATAATGCAACTGCATGTAGGTAAGTATCTAAACTATGAAGATTTACGCATGTAGTAGCCAACTGTGTCAACACCATGGAACATTTCAATCTATAAAGAGCAGTAAACAATATCGCTATTTATTTATTATATTATTACATTGCATTGTTATTAGTTTTATTAAAAGTTAGTTTAAAAATAACAGACATGTATATTTTTGTTTTGTTTTTCATGTAAAATTTTAGTAGGAAGCCAGCAGACAAAAGTATTTGCTTCGCCCAATCTATGGCACCGCTTTTGTACCGCCTATGTGTCGTATATCGATTTTTAGCCTCACCTAATTTTCATCATCATTGATATTTTCTATTTATAAGCTTTTTAGAAGATAATCTTGAAATCGTTTACGAATTTCACTAACTTTCAAATAATGAATTATTTCAATTCCTCTCTTGCATAGAGCGCTATCTATCGGCTACGGTTTAAACTACATGCTTCATACAGTTCACTATTATACTACCAAGGGGTACCTACAATGAATAATGTTCGTTAGCAAATAGGGTGCGAAGGATAAGCAAGCATACGGATGTTGTATGAGATAAAATACAGATGGAGCACAACTAACAATTCACATTTTATAGACCATGAATACTTCGAGTTTAAACGGTTGAGCGGTATGAGTCCAATCGGGCCAATAACATAATTAAATAAACGGAAAACTACGTCATTTCAGGAAACGGCCGCTCACTGAGTTTCCATTATTCTTATCATTTATGTTGTCACAGTGTGGTCTCGGTGTTGTGGGCATAACACCACCCCATCTCCTGCAGGGCCGTAAAAGCCGGCTAAGGGAATATGTAAGGAATAAGCAGCAGCCTTACTTATAAGTATTAAAATCTGCGATCACTAAGCCACCTGATAAGCCTGGTGTTTATCGCCCCCTTATGATAAGCGTTCAAAGTGACTTTTACGGAGGAGGCCTATGTCTAGCAGTTGATGTCTTCCAGCTGTTGATGTTGTGTTGTGATATATAAGTCTTTTATTTCTGAAGCGATGATATTGTTGTTCAATTTGCTGTGCAAGCCATGAATTGTGAATACAAATCCTGCCAGGCTAACACGGACGGTAGACAAAATTGTCTTTCCCTGTTTTATGTCAAATTCTTCATAAAATTTACATGTCAAGTGGAGTACAAAGCAGGCGTAACATGACGTTATTTTTAATAGTAGGCCTAGAACGAACATTTACGCCGTAGTAAAAGTAACTTTATCATACGTCAGTTGTATGGCATTTGATAATAATTTAATAATAATTTGATAATAATCTAAGATAATAATTTAATGATGATCTTTCAAATATTTCTCAGAACAGACGAATGAAGTCGGCTGACCCATTTTTTAAATGATACCCATTATTAGACAATATAGTCAATATAGTTTAGTGTATTATATATGAATATAAATTATTATATGGTTATTATCTATTTATATATTTATCATATTGTATTATTAGTATATTAAGTTCTTTCGATGTTATAACTTTCGTAAACTGAAAGCCACCGTCCTTGTTGTTGTTCATGATCTCTCTATACTTTTGGGTTATCTGGAAGAGATCGCTTTAAGCGATAAGACCGCCCATTGTGACACTTAGTTATAAGATTTATCACTGTATTTTCTGTAAAATGGTGTTTTCAATAAAGAGTTTATCTATCTATCTATCTATCTATCAAGCGCTATCCTGGCGAGCATTAAAAAATTCATACCGTATTGAACTACCAAAGTGAATGTTTTGGCTAGTAAATAAAAAAAATACAATTACATATATTTATGGATGAGATGAAGTTTATCAAGGCCTTAGAGTATCCAGTAGGGCTAGCACGAATATTTATGCGTGCGTAAGTGTAACGTTAGCGTACGTCAGTTGTATGGCATTTGATCAGCGCCCCATACAAATGGCTTACGTTAACATTACACTTACTTGCGCGTAAATATTCGTGCTAGGCCTACTGGCTCTCTATGTAAGTAAATCTAAGATCGAGGCACATGAAAATGAAAAACACATTTTTAATTTATATTTTATTTCAGCCAATAAATATCTACAACACGTCATACTAAACATATCTACAACTACACTACAATTGTATTTATTAAGTTTACCTAAAAGTGATTATTACATAATTAACTAAAATATGTGTTTTTAACATCGATTGTGCAGAACTTGACAACTATTATCAATATTCCAATGACGTGCAAATCAATTGAAATATTTTTTAATTATGATGATAATGAATACAATTTATATATAATAATAATCAATATTACAATAACTTTAATAAACTTACCATCTAATTAAACTAAACTATATGTTACAATGTGAAATTTTTAAATATATCTAGTGTACCTATTGATCTTTAAAACACACAAATAAACTGAACAAACTATCATTAGTTAATCTATGTAAGTGTAGACACAAGTTATTGTTAGAAATAAGTAATTCTTGAAAAGCTTTCTGTTTTAATAATTCATTATATTTTCTCCCTGGTAAAGAAACAGTCGTGTCCGAAAACAAACCTTATTTCGTTTTATTGGTGTTTTTAGGCAACTTGTAAAAAAAATCAGATTTAAATAAATTAAAAATAAATGTAAATCAGTTACGAGATCGATTTAAATGCCAGAGGATCAAACATTACTTCTGTCTACGCTTCGTAGCTCCATGCTACGATTTGCACAATGCACACTTTCACGTATTACCTTGCGGAGACGTTGTATTATAACCACGACTTATAAGTTAAGAGACGTCTTATTTCTCATAACTCTACTTCCCCATAATTTATAATCTCCTGGTAGTTTAAAACAGTTACCTATGCTTTATACGCATGACCATTTTCTTCATGGCGATGTTTTACATAGGTATAAAGTATCATCAATAATATTTCATATTTTATGGTTGTGATTTGTTTTGTGCATAATAAAAAAATAAGTAGGTATGTGTGGCATTTTCAGTTTCGCTTTCGGTTAACGTTTTCAGCTTACTAGTAGAGACCCCACTAGCTTAAGGGCAGTCAGTTGTAGAACTACTCTTTATCAAAGAAACTGCAGGGTAATGGCCATAAATGTGTTTAATAAGATACCAAGGACAATCAGGGAACTGCAATTTAAATATTTTAAAATTAAGTTGTTTAAATTGTTGTCTGAGAAATGTTTCTACAATTTGTGTTTTTAGGCTAGAATTTAAGACATTATTAATCATTAATTGAAAACATTATTTTATTTTGAGACTTGTTTTATCCTAATTATTATTTTATTAATTTGAGTTTATTATCATTGTTATTTAAACAATTTTTATTATGTTATTTACGTAGACTGCATGACTATTTTACCAAATGGATTAACATTGAATTATTTTATACACCTAACATTTATCAAAAGTAATAATATTTGTATGCCAGTTCTGGTGGAATATGCTGATCATTTTATATTATAACATCTACATTTACCATATTTCGTGAAAATAAATTAATTTCATTTCATTTCTTTTCATTTCATTTCTTGGCGTGGCCGATTTCGTTAGGAAATATAGTTTTACCCATGAAACCACTCGAAGATTTTTTACAGTACAGTAAACACACTTTTTTTTTGTGGGTTTTGTCCCCCTTTTTTATACATATGCCATGATTAGACAACCTTGTTTAGATATATTAGTCGTAGAGCTCATGTTGATTGTTAATTATGTACAGAAGTTGCCCTTATGTTGAGGATGTAAGCCCTTTTTTGATTAACCTTTGTACATAAATAAACTGTCTTATTCATAAATATTAAATTCACCTTATTTTATTAGCGTTTTCATATTTACATCTTTGGAACGCGTTTCACACACTGACTAGATTCCACTCGATAGAGACTTTTAAATATATTTTGAAATATAATATCTCTTTGTTATATAAATAAATTTATAAAAAGCTTCTTATTTCTATGCATAATTATTATATTATTAAATATAAACAGAAAAGGGTAATAAAATCAATCCGAATAACAATAATCATTTTGGACCGAATTATTATTTAACATCCTGTTTTTTTTATAAAATATTATGTTGGAATTATAATGTTTTTGTGTACTTATTTAAATATTTTTTTTTATTGAATATTGTTCTTCATCGGCTTTAATAGTTGTTCTGCTATTGAATAAAAGATACTGGACTTAAAATTATTAATGAGATCATTCGAATGATACTTGACTAGATTAATAATATAATTATATTGATTCGACTATGTTCACGACTGGAGATTTTTTTTAAATTATCACACTAAAGTTTTTGTAAATAGTTACAGTCAAGAATCTTGGTTGTCAAAAATATTTTATGACTAGAATAAAAATTTCAGTAGAGTCAGAAATCGAAAAGAAAAATTTTGAATTTATTTAAAAATCTTTTGTATTAATGTTGCCAAAAATCGAGGTAAACATGAGAGATCATAATGTTTATTGAATAAATAATAAAATATATTATGTTAAAAATAAACGAATAACGACAAGATTAATTAACTCATAATTATGTCACTAAAAGAATTTTATAATACATTACAAGTAAATTAGTAATTATTATCACTGTTAGTAAAATTACTAGATATATAAGCTGACCTTGAATTGATATGTTATCCCAAAATGGGGGGACTGGGACTATGATACCCTACAAGTTGCGAGAGTCTTACTTGAAACTGCGTGTTTCCACACTTCCATGACAAAAATTAAATCCACGCGCAAAATTGCACGTGCGATCGCTAATTCATTTCTAAACACAGGTCGTTAAACTGATTTATGTGCACTCGGTCAAGGACGAAATTCAACTACCCATCTGCGCTAAGGCAATTTTCGAACGTAAACTTTACATGGCAATTTCTTCAATTAAAAACTATTAATTTAGTAAAGTCGTAGGAGAAACATTGTCTACCTTGGGGTGTAGATTTACCCCCTTTCAGGATAACAGTTCAATTCAAGGTCACCTTGTATAAGTAAAATGACTAGAACAATAAAAAAATATTTTAAAAAAATTAACCCATCCAAAATACTGCTGCAGTTCACAGATTTACAGACAAACGCCGTGCTGAAATGCTTTTTTGTTTTTTTTCGATGACATCATAATGATTTCTTCAGAAATGAAGTGATGTTGCAAAAACTAAAATGCAAAATAGATATGAATGTAGAATAAAAATGAGATCACTCCAAAAACGTATTGTTAATTGACTAGAAGAGGTAGAACGTGAAATTACGAACTTGACTAGAAACATTTTAGGTTATTTACTTCATAGACTAGAATAATTACCTGACTAGAAGAAAGTAATCTGTACTCGATGAGATCTTTGGAAATAATTTTCTAATAGTTAATAGGACTAGAATAAAAATAGATCAGCATTATCCCAGATAAGCATTACTTATAAGTAAAGGTTATTTCCATAAAAAGACTAGAAGGTTATTGAATAAATTGACTAGACTAATTCTAAAGCTAGATAAAATAGTATATTTTTCGTTTTTACGTAAATTATATGAAGACTAGAAATAGTTTGAAAAGTTACTTAAATCCAACAGCAGAACAACAATCATATAAATTGTACAAAATTTATAATACGGCAGAATAACTCAGTTTTTTTGATAAATGCGGCTAACAATTGTAAGCAAGTTGATTCTACACGATACTTATTTTAAGTATTTTGAAGTCAGTTTATTGTTTTATTATGTGACAGTATAATTTTAATTTCTTTCGAATTGGAATTTAATTTGAGTTTGGGACATTTTCTTTGATGCATATCAAAAGAAAACGGTAAAAATGCAAACCACTTGCACTACCAGTTGAACAACACGAGTTGAAATAATAATGAGCCCAAGGAAACCGTGGCGGTCTAAAAATATGCCCATGCGAGCGATCGATGCCAACTCGAGTAGAATCGAATTGGACAGTCTAATACGATATTTTATACTCGGATTGATTTTATGCTTGATTGATAGATTTATAAAACTAAGATAGTAAATAAAGAAAATATTTTATAATACTATTACACAATTTTTAAATAGATTATTAATTATTTTATAACTAAATAAATACTGTATTAAATCCTTAACACTACGTGAAATGTTTTACACTTCTACGTGATAAATAATATTTTGGAATGCTGCTGTAGGAGATCATCATTATTTACAGTTATTATTTAATTAAGAATTTAGAATTTACGAAAGTGTAGAACGAAAAAGCCTATTTACAATAAGGTATGCTGCATACTAATTCCTACCTAATTTTAAAAAGCACACATAAATAACTACTGTTTTAAATATCTAGGTCAAGATTAATTAAATTATCTAATAATAAATATTTAGGTAATAATTACATACCATTCATCATCACCGTCATTAACAGCCTGAAGACGTCCGCTGCTGAACATAGACCTCCCTCAGGGAGCGCCACTTTTAGCAGCTGCTCGTCTCCTGCATCCATCGGCTCCCCGCGGCTTTCACCAGATCGTCAGTCCACCTAGTGGCTGGCTTACATACTATTGATGACAGTCAAATCTGTTTAATCTTTACTTTGAACCAGAAATAGCAGTGCCTACCTAATCGACTTTATTTTAATAAAGATAATTACCTACATGACCAGATATTTTAATATGATGAAACATTACTTAGGTACTTTCTTAATACCTATTATTATATGATAATAATAAGTAACAATAGAAACAGCATAATTACATCACAGCAACTTAATTCGAAGAGCTGGACTATTCCTAAAGAAGCTCTACTCATACAGTTAGCATACTCACATGGCTCTCTCCCTCGCTTAACCTGGTATTTGGCGGGATGAGGTACCACCTATGAAAGTACCCCATGAATATTAAAGAGTGATTAAGAGAAGTAAAAGTTGGGAGCTTCATGTCCATATGTGTAGCTGTAGAGCGAGTTGGATACAGGTGCGTATGCAGGGAACCGCGGCACGGGCCGCAGCACTCGTCGTCACCCATCCGCGGCCCCTCCACCTTCATCCTCAGATCCCGTGACGTCCAGACTTCTGGAATCTTCGGAGGAACAGGAGGATACGCAGCGCGCGCGCACGCTGTCCCAGTTTAGCTCCTGCTGTGGAGGCGGTATCTTGTTCCAGAATGTATTGAAGTTGCTGTCTCGAAGTGTTTCCTGATGGAAAATATGTTGCTGTATTTAAAATGTAAAGCTAAATAAAATCACGCTATGTTCTTTAAGTGTTTACCGTTACTTATCAAAATTGAAATTGTATTCATTGGTTTCAGTTTCCGCCAAATTCAAACAGTCGTATGCTAATTTTCTATTATTGAAATAAAATATCTCAAGTATATTTAAAGTTTAGTTATGTGCTCTGAGAATTGGTGCTCTTTAATCATCATCATCATTAATAGCCTGAAAACGACAACTGCTGAACCTATGCCTACCCCATAGAGCGCCACGTTGAGCGGCTGCTTGCCTCCTGCATCCATCGGCTCCATGGTTTTCACCAGATCGTCGGTCCACCTAGTGCCAAAAGCTATCCTAGAATACCTCAAACAACTTACCGCTGTATAGACCGGGTAATCTGCATGCACCTGCCTGAACGCCGACGGCTCTTTCTCTGGTTCGTTCTCTGGCTGATCGTGAGCCAGCAGGTGTTTCCTAAGGTATGCCTGTCTACGGAACATCTTCCCGCAACGCTGGCAGGGAAACCGGCCAGCGTCTGATGATGGAGGGTCGCGCCGTTTGACTGCGCCGGGGACGCGGGGCTTGTGCCAACGGCGGTGGGATGCTAGGTTGGCTGGGCAGTTGAATACCTGTTTAAAAAAAAGTATACTTAAGTATATTTTACTTACTTGCATTTATAAAAACTAAATATAATAATATATCACGGCGTAATATTCTTCACCAGCGTGACCCATATGCTACTAATCTTTCATTCACTAGGAACTATTGTGCTAAGAACCTATATCTTCATGGATGTATGTTCTTGAAGGCTAAATTACTGGGGACTTCACAGAATACATACAAACATAAATCCTCATCTATTTATATACTACTGTAGCATTATGGAAACTAAAATTAAAAGATACTGAAACAACAGCATTAGATGTCTATTCCATATACCTACGCATTTTATTCACCATACATCCCAATTTCCAATACATCATTCACCCCACTCATGAGAAAACTGCTAATATTGTCCCGTCACGCACGGTGCAACATATCAATTAGCAAACAACTAGTCCGAATATTTCACCACCGGCCGTGGTAACCCATCGCTTCATTTGCTTCCCATAGAAACACGCCAAGTGTTTGCAACCCACCCCTAATTTAAATTGTTCCCACACAAATATGCCATTCGGAACTCATCTCACAGGTTATCAACTGATAATATAATTTTATTGCTGTTTCATAAATTAATAAACGGTTGATGATAACCGTGAGCTGTGGGAATTAGATAAAAACCATTCTTTTTATTTAGTTAAAACCTA
This sequence comes from Ennomos erosarius, assembly GCA_963580505.1. NCBI lineage: Eukaryota > Metazoa > Arthropoda > Insecta > Lepidoptera > Geometridae > Ennomos > Ennomos erosarius. The sequence goes on along the minus strand of OY756996.1, from coordinate 6,659,113 downwards.
TTTGTTAATTTACCTTATCGCATTCGGGACATCGGTATTCAATATGGACAATTCTCGAGCAGCGATGCTGCGCGAGCGCAAACGCATCGGTGTACAGCCGTCGGCAAAGACGGCAAATGTACCGGCCTAGTCTATTTTCAATCCCAGCAATCAATGCCTTCGCTTCGTCAGTTACCTCCACAACATTAAACGCCGGGTCGATGTCTCCCTGAAAACGCACACATATTAACATGCAAGCTCAAAGAAACATTCTCGAACCGAAAATCACAGCCATTATATAATTCATGTCATTAATCCATTTTTATAGCAACCAAATTGAACGTTACAGTTCGCTATCTCAATTCAAAGAAAATGTCGTATGAAATATTGAAATGGGGATTTATTTGGTGCTTAATGTTCCAGCGACACACCCCTTGGGTAAGCGTTGCGGTTCACCGTTAGAACTGTTATTACTGCAAAAACACAATGCAATACTCGATTTCATACCTGCTTAATTGCTTCCCCGATAAGGAAAACCACCCTACTCACAGTAATGCTATGGTAAGAACGTCTAATTAATAGTTCCTGAGCAACTTTGGCATTTATGTTTGATACGTTTACTTTATTAAAGCTGTGTTTGCGGGAAAATGCAAAGGTTTGTACGTTGAAATGTTTACCTTTCGCACGACAAGGGTTTCATCTTCATCCAAGTCGCGTATTATAGTGCCGGAAACGGGAGAGGTCTTGTCTTCATCAAACATTAGTCTTCGGACAGCTTTGCTTTTTTTCAGCGGTGGTGCGGGTTTCGGAGACTTTTTCGGGCGTTCTTCCACATCTTTGATCTCTACTATATCAGGGGAACTTCTGTCACTTTTTGACGGAGTTTCAGGCTTTTCAGGCAAACAACTTTTCAGTTCTTCGAAAAACTGCTTAGTGAATTTCAGCTTCTTAGCTTCGGGGCTGTCGCTGTCATTAGAATTATCATCTACTGCTTGTGATTTTTCCGTCTTATTTTCATTTTCGTCTTTGGAGTTTGTTTCTTCAAAATGTCTAAATATCTTCGGTGATTTATTTCGTGCGACATCGTCTGTTGTTTTCCTTTTTTGGGATGGTGGAGGAGTACAAGGTGGCGTGATTGGTGTGGTGGACTTAATGGAAAGGTCGAGAGGTACTAGAGGTTCATTGTAGTAAGCCAAGTACTGCTGAAGGAGGGTTGGATGCTGTTGTGGTACGAGATCATGAAGATAGTTAGTGGATAGCCTTGGTGGAGGAACCGCATATTGCTGGTAGAAGCGAGATGTAGCTAATCTATGAAAATGGGGTAGTGCTGCTTCCATATTCACTCGTCACAGAAGCAGTATTCAGAAAATCGGCTCCCCATTTTGTGAGAAATTGTTTTTGTTCGACCACATTTGATGTTGATTACTTTTATATCTGCAACAAAAGAAACTTATTTTATGATTTAACGCGTTTTGTGTGTGAATGGTGTAATACAATAAAGAGCGATTTCTGTCAAAGGCACAACAAAATGTCTGTGTAAAAGCTAACCGCCGTCGCCTCGAGTGGTCCATTTCTCTGATTGCAACGACCCTCACTGTATTTTACTCGAAATAAAACGAAAAGAGTCGTTGGTTAAACTTGATAGATAACTTTATCGTAAAGCTCGTCAAAAATTGAGGAAGACGGGTTTGTACTATTGACTACAAATCCAGGTTTGTACCTATCCGGTATCACGTCGCACGTATTATATAGATATACCGTTACTTTAATGATCACGTAGTTATCTAGACTTCTATTGTAGAGATGTACATATTATGCTTCTTTGCGTGATCAAAACTGCACAGCGTATTTTTGTGGATTTTTTTAATCTTTATTTTTTAAAGATCACAGTTACAGCTACTTGCCAAATAATTTATTTACAAAAAAAATACTTTCAAGGTATTTACGCCATCTAATTATGGGCGAGATACGCTCCCACGCTACCACTCTCCCGACCCTCCGAAGTGCTTCGCCCTCCGTGGCGCTTCGTCCCTTTCAATGCAATTAATTGTTTGCACAGTAAATACCGTAAATAAACTATGGCTTTACAATTGAGTTAACTAGGTAATATTTTGGTGTACTTGGTTAATAGGCATGATGACTACTTTTAAAAATTAACAAGTAAATATTACTTTCATAAAGAAGATTAAAAATGAATGCAATAATTAAAAAAATAAGCAAAATCGGTAAATAAATCACGGAGTAATAAGCTTTTAAAGTTTCTACAGGAAGCATCTCCTGTCCCTTTCTCTCGAAACAGAGCAAAGAGATTGTATGAAAAGCTACCACAGCTTACTAATGAGGTACTGTAACGACCTTCCTCTGACGTCACTGGCCGTTTGGGCTATCTCTTTCTATTCCGGTTTTTAAAATGCTTGTATCATGTGGTCATTTCTTGGCATATTTAATTTTTGTTTTCACAAATGTTAATATTTTGAGGAATATAATTAACTTATCCAAAAAAAAAATTTTAGTCATCATGCCTATTGTTGGGTATAATTTTTGTCAAGAGCAACCTACCAAACGAGTTACAGTTGTTCTTTAACGGAAAATCACCAAAATATTATAGAATATTAAGGGGCTTCTACAATCATTACTAGGTGGTAGAACTTTTCTGTAAAGTTCGTCTAGGTAGATACCACCGCTTTGTCTGTTATTCGACCGCCGTAGTGTACAAGCAGTAGTGTGCAAGCACTACTGTGTCTCAGTTTGAAGGGCATTGTAGCTAGTGAAATTACTGGGTAAATGAGACTTTACAACCTGATCACACAGACTAGTAATCTTATTACTAGACTGTGTGATGTCTCAGGATGACGTGCGCAGTGCATGTCACGCGAAACTTTATTATTTTTAAGTTCCGGGTGACACTGCAACTGTCATGGGTGGTCGTGTCGCTTGACAACAAGCTCGTCACGTCATTCATTCTCATTAAAAAAAACATACCTACTAAAAGAACTAGCTAAAACACCTACTAAATAAAATTTATACCGGTCACGCTGCACGCTGATAAAAAGTCCATCCTAGTACAAATAGTACCTATTTCTTAAATTATCACGATTTACACACAGTAGGTATTAAGTTTCACACAGGACTTCGCGCTAAAAACATTATTTATTTACTTCGACCTTTCCACTACCGGTAGCTAGCACACTCAACAGCTATGTTAGCAGCATGTATTGCTTGAATCACAAATTTAAAAAAATAATGTACAATGGTTATTTAATTATACAACCAATCATTACCCTAATCCATTTCATGGTGCGTGTTTCTTTATTACAGCTCAATCCTCTAAAATGTTTTCCTCGACTAAACTGATAAAATAATCACACACACTACAATTAACACCTCAAGTAACCCCTTATAATTACAGACAACGGCGTTACGTCGTTCCGATTAAATTTTAATCTAAAAACCTACAGTAGCAATCATAGGGCTCGCCTCACACCTCCAAAATGAAAGGTGTTCATTACGAAAAGGGAACCGATTTATTTATCAGCATTATTGGTATATTTGAAATTTTGTTTACAATTTATTTCGTACTATCTATTTATTGTAGGAGCTAAAATACCTCATAAGCTGTAGCTTCATTATGATACTGCTAAGTATTAATAATACGGAACCTGTTATAAGAAAAGGTCTAGTTGGAACTTATTTTCATAATATTCATTTTCATTTTCATAATTTTCACAACAGACGGACAATAAAAAAGCTTACTACGGTCGTGCGCACAGAGCTATGAAAAAAATTACACCGTATTTTTTTCATGCTCTCTAGCCATACGAATAACAGTCGAGCGAGATAGAGCTGTTATTGCCCTAGGTAGTTATTCTATGGACAAAATATTTTTATGCCATGATTAAAATTCTACTTTTGCATAAAAGTAAAAATACAATAAATAAAAATGGTTATATGTTTTTAGTAAAATATTTAATTATTTATTAAATATTTTACTAAAAAATCTTTATAAACTATTTAATAATAATATAACCCTGTTCATTACATTATTTTCTATACACAACACAATACACAGTTGCAGATTAGTTCATAGTTATCGCTGTAACTGCAACTTAAAAAGTCGCATGAATTCGTAAAATGTAAATCCATTATTGGCTTTTAGTTTTGTTATAAGTTTTATATGTATTTGTTTTAAGAGCTGTGGATTTTGTTACAGAAATAAATAAATAAATAAATAAACTCTACCTACAGGAACAAAAGGAAAAATGGGAAAATATTAAATTATAATTTCTAAGTCGTAGTCGTTAATTTCATTCACCCGCGGTTAAACTATGTTTAAAATATTTAATTTTAACATAAAATTGATATGGACATAAAAACGAACTTTCACGGACCTATGTTTTTTTTTCTAATATTATCCACAGAATCGACTATGATGTTAGGTTTCGAAGTAGTCTAGACTGGACTATGTCCGGCTTCAGTAACTTCAGCTGGCTCTAACGTAGTGAGCTTCTCATTATTAAGTTTGTGATACAGGGTACCTGATACATTAAAGGAAAACTTTTTGCACGAAACTAAACACGGAAGAGTTTCACCAACTTCCCTTTACAGGTGAAAGAAAAAGACCTTTTAGTGAATCCCAAAAAGAATAACTGATGGCAAAGCAGTTCTAAAGAAGTTGAGGCACACCGTGGTTAAATTTTATTTTCCATACAAATTCTTACCAAAAAAAATCTGAATATTTTATACCAATTTTACAACAGATAAGCTTTAGAAATGTTCGAATAGAAAATACTAGTTGTATTAATAAGTTGTAATCTAAAGCTATCTCACCTCTGTCGCCCATAGCCGCTGTCCAACCCTTCCCCAAGCTGCGTTAGTAGCCCGAAATCAAGTCGCACGCGTCTATCAAACGCAGGTGCGTTGGGGTGTTACTATGGAGAAAGAGCTTTAGGCTGAATGTGACTCACCTTTGCCTGCTCCTCTGCTGATTCAGCCAGCGACACCCCTGACACATGCGAAACAGAAGAAAACTAATTTTAAAATATATAACTATAAATTTGAAACTGGAAAGAACTTTTGTTTTTAATTTAAATTGTTTATTTAAAAGTTTGAATTTCGAAAGTTTGAAGTTTTTATGGTTATTTGTGGGTAGGGGTGCGCGGTCCGCTTGGCGCGGCGGTCGAGACAGGACTGGTGGTAGGCACAGGGTGCGCGCCCCGGCTCGTGCCACCGCACGAGCTGCAGCCTACTACAACTATAACCCTCGCAAAGCTGCGATTGTAGACTTTATCGAGTGCGTTGTTATTTTTGAATGGCCTGCTTTTTTGTTGTCTTGTTACGCGTATGGGTTAAACGCGTGTTTGGGTTGATTAACTGGTGGTTTTTTATGAATAAATAATAATAGTGCACAAATATTTTTATGTTATTAAAGTTCTTTTATGTATATACTCATACTCACAGAATATTTTAATGGTATTTACATTTTATTAGGTAACTAAATAATTGTCACAGATGCTACTGACCTATATGCTTTAGTTCATACTGACTTGTCAATTACAGAATGCCGAGATCTTAGGATGAAAGAAAAATAGATAGGTCTATAGGATCCATCAATCCAAATAGATCTAATGACTAACATCTAAAGCCTTTAAAATCGGCCCATATGTATTAAATTGCTGCATAATTATTTTATTAATAAAATAATAATAGATGATCTATAAGAAAACATAGATAAGTATAATGAAGTTGGTTAAAATGAGTATCACGTATTTAGAAATAAATTGAGCATGCATTATTGTAAGCTTTTTTTCTGAAGTAACAACACTTTGCTGCCCATTTAACAACAAATATCATCGCTAATAATATATTTAGATTATTTTGCTAATGATATCAGCGCACCCCTACCTCCGGTCCAACTGAACCGTGTCTTACGACCCCCATGCACGCGCCACAAGTGCCTACAGCTGGTTCACACCCTAAACTTGTAAGGTGAGTTCATTGTTACGTTTAGTGATAAGACCCGCATCTTCGAATTCACGTAATCGTTTGTGTCGGTATTCAACAAGTGATTGTGTATCACCAAACTGCTGATACTATCTAATAGTGTTTTTTTTTTTTTTTGAAGTTTTGTTTATTCAAGGTTAATTGCTTTAGTCTGATAGATTAAGAATTAAGTGTCGGAATTTACAATTACATTTTACCATTTTATACAGGTGTTCTACATAATTTGTAAATAAAGTAAACTTTTTCTTTGGACATAAATGTTGCTCTCTAACATTATTTTGCAGATCCATTATTCCTCCAAATAAATCCTAAATTTCGTAAAATATTTAATCAGTATAAACTATTTCTGTACAAATAATTTCCCATTTTGTTTTACTCACAATAAATCCAGTCCAAAAGGAGACAAAGGATACGGTTGGGCGGATCGTCCGCTTCCCGCCCAGGCGGCCGCCCAATCCGCTGGCGCCCCGCCCATCGCGCCGCCCAACGAGAGAAAATAATTGAATGTAATTGAATCAAGACTTCAATTAATGGATACAGAGGTCGCTATGCGCAATCAGTGCAATTGTTCCCAGCTTGAATGTGATGCCTGGATGTGTGCGTGGAGTTTCAAGAGCTTTTATGGATTTAATTACTAGATTCATACATGTATTTCATAGCGTTAAATAAATAAGTAAGAGCTGTTCTCTATTTCATTTTTATTAAAGTTAAATTGAGTTTAATTATTGAAATGGTTAATGATTAAGTTCACATAGATACGTACGACAACATCGTTTTTGTAATCTGTCATTCAAGGTTTTATAAACATTAGCTTAGTGCCAGCTACTATGTTAAAAACCAGTTTTATTGCGCTTTGGTTTCCGATTCCCCAGCTGCTTGACACGTCTGAACGCCTGAGTAGGAAGTAATCCATTAATACCAGAAGTACCAAGCTTAGATCGTGCTGATTAAAACTTAAAAAATGAAAAAATTACTGGGCTCCCCTCACCATGATACAATGTAGCAAAGTACTTACATACCGACAGGGTGAAAAGTCCTTAAATCCCTTTTTAGCATCCGGCTTGAGCACCATGACCTAAACGTTAGTTAAAAAGCTCTTAACGCGTTGACAATACAGTCTTTATTACATTGCAATTACATAATAGTTGCGTTGATGCATTTTATTATGCTGGTCTGGATCTCAATGTTCTAACTTTAGAGTCTAAATTTGCCCTAACTTCTAAGCTGGTTGGAGTGAACTAGTCTCTCAAAAATGAGTTTTATCATAAGCGAAATAAGGTATTTATTTTAATGATAACTATGTGGTGTTTAAGCACTTGGAATGTACTAGCGCCGGAACAGCGAAGCCCTACCGCGGCCCGGAACTTGCGCGCGCGCATCCTCGGTGTCACTTACTGCCGGCTGCGTCCGTAACTGTACTCGCTGGTGGACTATCGATTTCTTGTACTTAGGACTTAATTAAACGGAGGCTGGTTCTACTGGCCGGTTCGGTTTGTAGGAAATGGTATGAACCTTGTGCCACGTGGTTATGCCTACCTACATAAACAATTTCTTTTATCTAATTCTAATGTTTATATTGAAATAATAATATTTTAGTCCGAACTCTTAATCAATATTACCCATATATAGACAAAATATCTATTCGTTTACGTTCACAAGGTAGCAGACTACCTGCCTACTCGAGAAGAAGAAGAAAGGACGGTGTCTAGTCATTTTTTTTTTCTATCTAAGTAATCTGTGACGATTTAAATCAAACATACGTAACAATAACGATAAAACGTTTAATGACACTTTTATTAATATTCCTTACTAGCGTTCAAAGTAGTACTTACAGCTAAATATGATAAAATAATATTATTTTCTAAGTTCTTGAAGCTCTAGATTCTCAAAAGTCTTAAAAACTTCAACAGAGCGTAACGTGATATGTCAGCAATTTATTTAAACGAAGTTATTAATTTACTCATCCTTCAATTGCTAATAAATTGAGGTGGGAACTCGTTATCCAGTCACCATACCACCCTTCATCACCTACCTATGGGAATATCAGGTGATCTGTCACACTAATATTATATACCGTGCACTCAACCTATGGGCTTCTATATTCCCATGGAATGGAACAGCATATGCCAGTTCGCACGCTGACACTGCTCGGTGCACGAATGTTGATGCAACACTCATTAATTAGAGGACTTTGAAAATGTTATGGCTGTCGCTCTGCTATCTGCATGTAAGATAGAAACAACAGAGCCCGTGAGTGAATTTATCTACACTATACCGTTTCGGGCGCCAAAGGTTTTTACCCTCTAAATCTTAACAAAAACTTTTGATTTTGGTCTCTATCGTTTGAATAATTTATGCTTGTGCGCCTTGATTTTTTTGGAAATACGTTTCGTGTTCTAGTATAACAACTATACTTTTCTACGTCATAATTTTAACGCCAAAAATTCGTAACTCTAACTTTGTAACATTGCTGTCTTTTTTATATTTTAATAGGTAGATATGTAATATAATAAAGAAAATAAACTAAACTAAAGTATCTTAAGACAGTGACATTAATTAATACAGAATATTGAAGCCCATTTCAAATTAAATACGTTTTTTAATCTCACTTTTATTACAGTAATCAAATGTTTCAACAGATGTTTGTTTAAAGCGATGAGTTAAATTATCTCTTCTGAGAACACAAAATGAAACAAAAAATAATGTTGTTAATTATAACTTTTTATGTAAAGTTTATTAAAACGCCTCTAATGTGAACCACAAAACCCCATGAAAAGATAAAATAAATCAAAGATACATTTCACTGAAGAATCTTGAAAGTTTCTATAACAGTAAATACTTAAGTTTAAAGCGCCAACAAAAGTCTGTACTACACGCAAATACTTCAAGCATTGAGTACCTGTTCTACTCCAGAATATTATAGTCTCATGTCCTTATATCCAGGTTCTGAAACAATAGACAAGCGGTTACACGGTGGGAATTCACCGTGAGGACTTACCACTCACCTATGGACGTGGCAGTCGGAAGGATGTCGATAGGTTCGAGTGGTGCACACCTTTGTAATTGTTTCCTCTTCGTAATGGGGATGTAATGAGGTTTTATTTGATAGCCATGTGAACGATGTTGAATCTATTTTTTGTAGGTCTCTGGTGAATAATGTAGGTACCTACTTGAGTCCGTGTAACCCAGTATTATATTATCTGGGGTGTGACATAAGAAAACTTGTGTTTTTTGTTTGTCAAAATCATGTGTTAAATGTGCTGTGTTAAACTTTGTAGAGTAAGTAAGTAATCTGCAAAGAACGATGCATGCAAAATGATTAAGCCGTTCTGACAAAAAAAATTACCTAACAAACTCAATTTCATACTTTTGGATAAAATTAATAAATAAATAAATAAAAATGTGTGGACATTTCACACAGCGCCATCTAGCCCCAAACTAAGCATAGCTTGTACTATGGGAACCAGATAACTGATACAATACCTACTTATATACTTTTTTGTTTGTAAATACATACATAGAATACAATATAACACCCAGACGCAGAACAAACACCTATGTTCATCACACAAATGTTTGTGTGATGAACATAGGTGTATTTTAATATAGATACAATTAAACACTATTATTGTTAAATTTATGATAGGTAATGTCCAATTGACTTCAAAAATGCTTCCTCTGCGACAACTTGTCTTTCAAAGTTCCACAATAAAGCCGTTTACCCATTATCGACATTTTACCGTTATCGATTCGTACAATACCGTGGAAATCAGTGTAGGGTGCGCGGGCAACGCCCCGCGTCGACCAATCACGTGCTTCCAAATGACAGATGCGCACGCGCTTCTATTGTACTGCACACCATTGTTTGCAGGGATAAAAGCAGGGGTGGCATGCGTGTGAGAGCAAACATATGAGTTAAACATTACTTTGGTGTAGGAAAAAACGGTAAAATAATGATACTCACGAGTTGCTATTGTTTGGCATGAGAGAAAATGGGTATCATCAAACCATGAACTCAATGCATTCAGAAATTCAACTCTTCAAATATTTTCTACTCATCTTTAGTAATTTCAATTTTTATGCAAGTAGTACGAAAAAATTCTAAGGAGATCAAACCAGAAAAAAAAAATATTTTTGGTTCCTCAAGGTATCGTTTCAAGACCTCAAACCGGAAAATATCACTTATTATACAAATTTTACCAACTTTCTAAGTAATATATCTTCTTTCCATAATATTTTGATATTATCTACCATTCTACATACCTATAAATACTTCTTTTCAATTAACAGCTTTCATCCAACATTCCATTCCTTCTGTGAATTAAGTAGAGGATTCATTTTTATTTCGGGATTTACCCATGTTATTTATTCACAAGTTTGTTATATTATATAGGTAGTAGGTACGTTCCTCTATATTAATCTCGTAGTTTTATTTTACATCTACCCAAAAGTTATATATGCCGTGCTATACTAACATTGAAAATCTGGCGATTCTACAACTTTTTAAGCCAAATTATAATGCATGGTAATGGTGGTTGTATAAAAAAATAATTAAACTGACCCCCAACATTCGTTAGATTCAAACATTGCCTGTAAATCGTAGCTAGGCAACGCACCCCCGTGCCCTACCGTTGCAGGTGTGCAAAGGGATTTCAACAACTGATTGGGACAGACACATCCGTACACATCTGACATGCACACACTGATGCATTTACTGTTACCCCAGCCAGAGAAACCGCGTCTTGATAGAGTTCCAACATTTAAGTACCTAATTTATACAAATATATTCATTAAAGAATAGCGCTTTGCAAACTTGGACCCAGATAATTTTAATTTAATAGGCATGATGACTACTATTAAAAATGAACAAATAAATATTACTTTAATAAACAAGATTAAAAATGAATGCAATAATTGAAAAATAAGCAAAATCGGTAAATAAATCACGGAGTAATAAGCTTTTAAAGTTTCTACAGGAAGCATCTCCTGTCCCTTTTTCTCGAAACAGGACGCCCCCACAGGTACTATAAAAAATCTACGTGACGTCACATGGCAAAGAGATTGTATGAAAAGTCACCACAGCTTAGTAATGAGGTACTGTAACGACCTTCCTCTGACGTCACTGGCCGTTTGAGCTATCTCTTTCTATTCCGGTTTTTAAAATGCTTGTAACTTGTTAATTTTTTGAGATATTTAATTTTTGTTTTCAAATTTATCTTTTGAGGAATATAATTAAATTAACCAAAAAAAACCTTAGTCATCATGCCTATTGTTTAATGATTAGAAAATCTGAGAATTGTCACTTTAACATCGCAACTAATTGAATTATAAAAACATAAAAGGAATCAGACTGACAACCGATGGGGAAGAAAGGTTCTCGAGTGGCGACCACGAACTGGAAGACGCAGCGTAGGCCGGCCCCCCACTAGGTGGACCGACGACCTGGTGAAAGCCGCGGGGAGCCGATGGATGCAGGAGGCGAGCAGCCGCTCTAAGTGGCGCTCCCTGGGGGAGGCCTATATTCAGCAGTGGACGTCTTCAGGCTGTTAATGATGATGATGATGATGATGAAAAGGAATCAGAAGCAATTTTGATGCTGGCCGCCTTTCTTTATTTTCTAAAGAGGACACCATACATCATACATTTTTCATCGACCGCGTCGTCACTTACCATCAGGTGAGACTGTTGTCAAATGTTAGCCTATATTTGATAAAAAAAAGGCTTAGCCATTGTTTTTATAATATTTAACTCTACATGGTTCTACTATATCTTGGGCGACCAGCTGTACGGATTATACCTAAGTAGTTTGATAGAGTCCTAGGCTGACATTATGTCAGCCCTAGAGTCATAAAATGTATTAGTACTAGTGATGGATTAATTAGGATTCACATTCACTTTTAGCATGTGAAAACTCAATTAGCATTTCGCAAATGAAATGTAGCTGCGAAATTCTGTGAAATATGAAATTTCATTTCAATTAATTTAGTTCATTTCAAATTTAATTTTTAATATATTATAGTTTCATTTCATGTTACATTTCATTTTTCATTTCATTTGTCATATAATTTTCATTTCATTTTTCATTTTAATTTTCATTTCATTTTTCATTTCAATTTTCATTTCATTTCATTTTAGCAAATAGTATAGCATTAGCAATTAGCATGCTAAGACTCGTGAGTTAGCATGTTTATGAAATTTATGAAAAATAGCATTAATTGCCATCGCTAATTAGTACTAAAATGTATTTAGTTGCTGGAGAACCATAAAACCCGCCCATGGTTAGTAGGTAAGTTCTAGTCATATCTAGCTAGATATTTTCAAATCTTTTTTTAACACATCTGATTTCTTTTATGTTTATTGAATCAAAAAACTTGTAATAATAAAACATCCCTGTTCAACGATGTCCTATGGATTTATCTGCGTAGAGAGCGCTACGAGAGACGCAAAGGTGGGCTTGTAGTCTGCACCCCCTCAGAGTAACCGTTCACCGAAAACACAATAAAATAATCCGGTCCTTTGTACAATATTGTGGTACCGATAGCAGATATGACAAACTGTATTTATTCTACTCATTTATTATTAATTTTTTATTCCCGAAATATATTTTAGAATGATTTCACTGACCTTTCTCACCTCACCTAATCCTGAGCTAAGTGTCACTCTAATTATACCTATACTTGTATTGCTTAATTTGACCTTATTTATGGTAAAAAACCTCAATTACGAGGCACCACCGTGAATGAACTTTTTTATAAATATAATTAAGTTAAATTTGTCACTGACATGATGCAGAACGGAATCCCGATTGGTGTGGTATAGTATTTTTTTTTGTCAAAAAGGGTTACTCAAAACGGCGCGCTAGCGTTGTGGGTTGCGGTGCACCGGGCAGTGGAATAACGCACCGGTTTCAATAGGCCTTTACAAAGGTCTACTATGGCCTATATACCAATATTCATTACCAATCATTTCAAGCGTTTCTTTTTTATATGTAGAGAAAAGATATACCTACCATAAAGGTAATCAATCAATTCACTTTTCTGCTGACGGTAGGCAAGGTGCATTGGTTGGCGCGTGGCAGCCACGTGCGCGTACGCACAGCACGCTTCTGCACTGTCATGGCGTACGATTCGCGATCCACGCTTTTTTATTATTCTTTACGATTTCGCACCCAACCGTGCCTGTAAATTGCTTCACTATTATCGTTGGCAGCTTGGAACTCTTGTACATTCTGTGATAACTACTATGGAGAGTAAACGCCGCTGAGGGGATGAGTGAAATAATTATACTACATTAATACAATATTTTATTACATGCAGTATACAGTTTTGTACGCCTCTGGGACAGTCGATTAAGTTTGAATAATAGGTGCTTATCTCAGATAAATTGAATGTACCAAACCTATATTTAGGTATTTATAGTACCTATACGTGTAGTTTGGTTTTGGCACTTACCATAACTCGCCTTCTAAAATCTTGTACATTTCTCGATTAACTATTTTAACTCCGTTAATATTATCTCTTCTTTAATGCAAGACAGCAAGTAAGCCACGTAACTACAATTTGCAGCTGTCCATTTCATATTTAAGTCTAGATATCCCTTTCAATCGGGTATTATTTGAGTAATTCTTTCCAAAATAATGGCCGATTTGCATCCCATTCTTTTCAAAATAATGACCCGCTTTGCTCGCAAAACTGGTTACTGGTTTATTTTGAGAAACCGTGCACGACAGTTATAAAACTTCGTACGAATTACCGCGCATGGAAAACCAACAGAAGAGATGATAGGTTATAGTATTGTTTCACTCTCTGATATAAGAGTACATTTTGGCAGGATCCCCTGTAGCCAAGCTAAGATGAACTTACGAAAAGTCACTTAGTACAGAGAGCCAAAATTCAGTCTCACGTGCGACGTGAGAGAGGCCCACGTCCAACCAAATGATGGCGTAATGTAACAAGATGTGAGCCGTGGGCTAGCTTACTCTTTTTTGAAATATGTAAAACTACGTTTATCCACTTGCCGGTGTCGGGTTCTCGAAACTCATTTCTGGAGATAATTTGGTATAATTTTATTTTCAACCACTTAAATAATCTTTAAACTTGAAGGGTTTTTAAGTGTGGTTTGTTCTAAGTTTAAGTTCTGATATTGTAATTACTTCGTGCTCATTTCGACTACCGTCATGTAAAAGGTGACAGTTGAAAGCACAGAGCAAAAAAAAAAAAAACGCTTCCCTCTACATAGAGGCGCCTTTTCGACACTTCTCATACAATTCAAGCGTGTCAGGTATTACAATGAAACCTCTATGGTTTACCTGCGCAGATGACATATATAGCAATTGTCTTGTCATTAGTGCCACTGCTGTCAGCAAAACATGCTGTGGGTTGAGTCGATATATTTTTATCGATAGTTTGATATGAGTTAAGTACGCGGTAAGGTACCTCTTACCTGATTGTATCATTAGGTACACTTTAGTACCTACCTATATCTTTTGTGCCTTTTGTGCGTATTTTTATGTGTAATAGTGTTATTTTATTCTATTATACTCTATTCCGGGTCGACAATGGCCAGCCGATAAACATACCGGTATAAATCTAAAATAAATAAAATTGAATGTATTGGTATTGGTAGGTACGTCATGTTCGCGTCACGGATATACAGTCCACCTCACCTATTTTATGGCAAATGTAATGTGTGTAAGTATAGAGGTAGTTTATCGTCAGTTTTTTTATGGTTATAAAGATTAAGTTTATAAGCAAATCCGATAGTCGTCCAAAGTGAGGTTTTATGGGGGAGGCAGTGTTTAGCAGTAGAAGTCTGCCGGCTGATGATGAGTGATAGTATTATTATATCTATAAACTAAAGTTTGAAATAGAAGAAACATAACAAGTTATAAAACGAAAAAATATATTAAAACTCCAAATACATAGGTAACACGTTTTGCTGATGATTCATCAGTATTGTTGCGTCATGTTTCTTTTTGATAGAATTCATCTGAAAATACAATTTTCAGATGAATTTTTAGGAAAAATAATAATAATATTGAGTATCATTGAGGTGTTGTAGGTAAACACTTATTTAATAGAAGGAGGTCCTTAGTTTGGCAGTAAATAAAGGTAATTTTTCAGCTCACCATGCGATGTATATTTTAATTTACAGCTGTTTACAAAATAAAAAGCAAGTGAATTTTTTCATTCAATATCGACTAAGACGTAGATTCTTCCGTAGAATCAACGAGATCAGTTGTCTTTAGCAACCAAGAGCAATGGTTTTCTATGAGGCTACCATGGATGAAATAAAAAAAAGAAGGATTGAGTTTTGATTGACATCGAACTGAAGCCCAAAATGGCGGACATATTACATATGTGTGTCAGCTGAAAGTAGGGCGACCGGCTTCCTAAGGGAGCTTCAGTTTCGGATCAGACGGGATTCCCTCCTTCTTTTTTTAATAGCTCCATGGAGGCTACATGAAAACTCTTTCATGGGCGAGTACGCCACATCATTATAATGTCCTCATAAAATAATAAATGCGGATAAGAGAAATTATAGTAATCATCATCAGCCCGTAGATGTCCACAGCTGAACATAAGCCTCCCCCAGAACGGCGCCACTTTGAACGGCTGCTCGCCTCCTGCATCCATCGGCTTCCCGTGGTTTTCACCAGGTCATCGGTCCACCTAGTGGGGAGAAATTAGAGTACCTCGTTAAAAATAGGATAGAGTTTCAATGTGGGAATAGCGTCAAAATATAAACGTATATGGTTAGAAATTTTCATAAAACATTCAGCTTCAAAATGCTGAGAGCAAACCGTATCATGTTTTTGAGGAAACCAATTGCACTGTCCAGTTGCGAATATCTATTTATCTTTTATATTAGGATCTGTAGGAAACCTAATAAATATAAAAGATATTAAAAGTTTAATTAGTAGAAGTCAATCAAACCACAAAATAAATTGAAAACATTTAAAACTTATTGTAACAAATTTCCGGATGGCATAATGGAAACTATCGATGTGTCGATAATTATAAGGTTAACCAACGCATTACATCACTATCGGTACTTCTGCCATAGGGTAAGTTCGCCGGTTTTGCGACCACTTCCTACATCCGACCGTTTAATGTACATTTGATGAAAAAATACAAAAAATAAAAAGCTTGCGGTGAACACATCTTATGTCCAAATAGGTTCAGTTTTGTAACAAATATTATACGAGAAATCCCCAATTCTATTTTAAAGCTTTGAAACTTAAAAGCACATACATTTTAACTGCCAGTTTTCAACCACGTTTATCCACCATCTGGTTTAAAAACTACAGATACCCAAAATCGCTCGTGGTCGAAAACTAATCCAGCTGCAGAAAAATGCTATTCGACCGCAAAAGCAAACTATATCAAAAACATTATAAATACGTATTTATTTACATATAAAAGTACATAAATAGTCGATTACTTTGTAAGTTTAACTAATTAGACCAGACACGATTTAAAAAAAACGATTAATGCTGGTGGTCGCAAAATAGGCGTGACCAACTGATCGAACCATCATTGAATACTTCTCGCCCAGGGTCTAATGTGGGCTGGCTTTATTACAAAAAAAGTAGCGTATTTAGCTTGTAAACATAACTATGTTTATAAACTACGTTAGCCAATTTATTTTTTGTTATAGCTGATATTTTAGCCATATCCTTAAATAATTTTTGGCGGTCTCAGTAAGAAAAAAGATCATGCTTTTTTATATGAGTAAGTGCCTCAAAGCTGGAGAAATCATGAAAATACAAGACAGAGGATCTAAAGAAGCCTTTCTGATCATTGTTTCTATCATTTATTTACCACAGGCAGTCAGGCACCTGCGTCTTTCAAATTATAGTGGTAGGAAACTAGCGAAAAAGTGGTCGTAAACATAATTTAGTGATCGAAAACTAGAAAAATAGTTACTATTAGCCTTTGGTTTAGATATTTATAAAAGGGTCGGTTATTATAAAAAATGATTGATAATCTGATAAAAATATAGAGTATAATATTTGAAACGTAGCTTAGTAGCATCAAGTGAAAAAATGATACTGGTACATTTTATTATGCAACCTAAACTTGACAACTCCACTAAGTGGTCGGAAACTAGCGAAATTACCCTATAATATCAAACTGACACAGAAGAGTACCCCGTACCGAAGTTTGGCAGCAATAATATGATTAATTTCGTCTCTATCTATAGGCGAAACGTCATTTGTTTCATAGCTCTGTGGTTGAAAGGTTGGCAGCTGCGTGGCCCGTGATACGGGCAGGTGGACGCACCCTTAGCTCTTGCAAAGTATGCTCTGCTACCTCACGAGCTTGTAGAAAAGGTGTGACCTATTTGCGACTTCTATTCTTTATGCCTAAGGTACGGTCCGACCATGACTTATATAACTATTATTTTAAGTATTACCAACCAGGGCGGTATTTTAAACCCATTGTTTAAAATATTTTATTGTTATAAAAATATTTATTTAGTCGTTTTACATTTTTGCACTCATCATCATTATTATTATCATCATCATAAGCCTGAAACACCCTCTACTAAACATAGACCTCACCGATAGAGCGCCAGTTTGAGTGGCAGCACGCCTCTTGCGTCCATTGGTTTTGATCAGTCCTCGGTCTACCGGTAGTGGGGACCAGCCTATGATGTCTCTTCTGATTCGTGGTTGCCACTCAAAAACCTTTCTTCTCTATCGGTTGTCAGTTCTATAAACGATGTGTCCTTTCTGCACTGATCAAGCAATCAGATAGTATAACTGCATGGTAATATGGTGACCATAAAAATTATCCAGCTGAGCAGCTGATGATGATGATGATGATAGAATTTGATATGTATTCTACTTAATAATGACTGATTGTATTTCTGCCAAGTAGAGCAACTTCCCAGCCAGCATAACGAGCATAACGAGCATAAAGCACAAGCATAACACGAGTAGAGCCGCCATACTCATCTGCGGAGCCAGTAGACCGTTCAAAATGCGGGCTCTATTGGCACCTATTATTCTTTTTACCATTCATTTTGTACCTACTTGTCAAGTATGCAGAGTGCCACAATGCTAAAATTATACTGCTTCTACTCATTTAAGATCTCAATTAAATAAAACGAAGAGTAAACGAGTTTCAAGGGTTTTGAAACTAAAAAGCATCTACTTATCAAGATTATATTATAAACATATGTTACAACTCACTCAGTCTTTTTACCAAAAACCAATCACAACTGATAACCGATCTTTCTACCGATCATAATATTATCCATAATCTATAGTAAGTATCTACTCAAGCTATTGAGTTCATTACATAAAAATCCCTCGTCATGTAGAAAAGAGCTGGCGATCTTCAATGGCAGAACATATTTTCTTAAATTAATAAATAGAAATCAATGATTAATTCATTTGGGACCTACTATGCCACAGGCACAGATACACAATCACACACGATTTTTATAACACCGGTTGGGGGTGAAAATATAATACTAGACACGCATATGTCGTCGAACTCGCAAATTACCCGTTTTTCTTGTTCATTTTCCCCCAAACCAAAAAACACAAAAACTAAAACAGCACATAGAAAAAACACAAAATAAAAAACAACACATTATTGTGTACATAATTTCATTTATACTGGTTCAGTGGTTTGATTGCAATTAAAATACAATGAAGCGGTTTCAGTTTTATGTTTAGTAAGGATTAGAATTTTAGGGCTACACAAAATGTATTCAGTTTTTTAATTAATCTGAAAATTGGGACGTGAAATGATACCATAAGAATCTTTCACAATTCAACATACAGGACACAGTATAAATCAAAAGCAGTAAATCAACTGCTACAAATCATTAGGTACTTAATCAAAACAAATTAATCACACATTTCCGTAACTTAGTATTCACTACACACCATAAATCACCTGTCTCGAAGAACCCGACACCCTTTGCTTGCTCCCCTAATTTTCTTGAGGGTGCAACAGGTGCCGCCTTGACCTGTTTCTTGAGGGGCGCCTTACGATTGCTGTACACTTGCTTGACGAAAATGTACGTTTGACTGGATGTGCATTGTGCATACTATTTGGATAGTCTATATATCCTGAAAATAATATAATAAGACTAGTTTAATGACAATATTGATAATGTTACTGAAATCATCGTCATCATCCCTATCCCTATCCCTACATCCCTACATATAATAAATGTGTAATTCTGATGCGCTATGGAACACACACATAATGATGTCAAATCTAATTTATCCCATAGGTTCTATTGTTCAAAAAACATCGCAACCGCGATGCAGGACTACAAGGCTTTTTGCCCTTCTCCATACATTTTCTAATTTATCGTATCTAACGCCATCTAGGGACAATAATTTGTAGCTGTTTGTTTGTTTGTTTGTTTGTTATTGAACAAATCCCTAGATACTGAACTGATTTTCATGCGGGTTGCACTAATATGTTTAGAAATAACCAGCGCACAACATAGGATATATTAAAATACAAATATCATTAAAAACTGTTGGTCAAAATTATTAAATATCATTACGAAACCGGACGGAATTTTATACAACATGGCCGCTTCATGGTGAACTTTTTTTGGCTACTGACGGTTAGTTTGTGTCACAGTATTTTTTTTATGTTGTATTATGGCTCCACACATAGTGTATTTAGCCAGTGTTAAGTATAGTAATTTTTCGTCGTGTTGTTATTGAATATTTCACATGTTTCACGTAAAGTCCATCTGGAGGCACAAATTAAAGAAAAAAAACGTGTGTAAGGCCATGAACAAAGAGTAATAGGAGTTAATTTCGGTAGTAAATATGCATTAAACAGTGGAATGAAATTTTACAATTTATTAGATTTGATTAACCATTATTAGTTTTTCTATTTAAGCCCTTGCAGGTTGTTTGGGGTTTTAGGAGTAAAATAGATATACCATCAAATAATGTGTAAGTAGTATGAATCGATTGCATTCAAGATACAAACATGTTAATTATACTTAGTGCCCGCAGATTAGAGAAATAACCGGCCAAGTGCGAGTTGGGCTCGCGCACGAAGGGTTCCGTATCATTATCTATAAAAACTAGCAAAAAAACGTTTTATGTATCAGAGAGAAAAAATACTAAAATACAGAATAAAATAAGAATTTAAGGGGTTAAATACTTATTTTTTTCTGTATTTTTTGTAATAGCGGCAACAAAAATATATTTATCATCTGTGAAGAATTCAGCTGTCTAACTATCACGGTTCATGAGATACAGCCTGATGGTTGTAGTGTTGCCTACAATTAAAATGAAAGACTTCTATAGGTTCACACAAATTTATTCGAAGCCCGTCCCGGATTCTATACTCTACGATCCTAGGTAAATCGTACTAAACCTACTTACTCTGTTGATCACCTATCCTACCTAGGTACTCTATGGCTGAGCTGTCTAATGATAGCTATTTTGACATGCTTGTTATAAAATCATGATCCTATATTTCTGAATAAGAACAACGCAAAACAAATTATAGTAGGAATTTATTTATTATAGTAGGAAACCAGACGTAACTTCCGCTAGATCCGTGGCAAGGTTCGAAGACGTCTGGCGGCGTAGTGCGAGATGCCCGGAGGGACGGCAGGCCAGAGAAGCGGAGCACCAGCTGCAGCGAGTACGATGCTGGATGGCACCGTGGGCACCTTCGCCCGAGACGGGGCCCAGACCGGACGTAGTGGAGGGGCGCCTGGGTGCGCAGTAGCTCTGCGGCACGATGGGCAGCTGGAGTGCACCTTAGCCGCGGCTTGGCACAGACAGGACGCAGACAGAGGGTGCCTGGGCGCGCAGTCGCTCGGCAGCACAAGAGGTAGCCGCTGTGAGCCTCGGCCCACGAGTCAGGCCCAAGGTGGACCAAGCCAAGAGCGAGCCACGGGGTGCCCAGTGGGTGGCTGTGATACTTCCGCCCAAGAGTCAGGCGCAGCGGGCAGCTGGCGCAGAGAGTCACCACTTCAGGCCAGTGGTAAGCAGTGGCCGACCAGGAAGCGGCCACGGAGAGTTCTACGCAGTGCAGGCAGGTCCGGAGTCCGAAGTAAGCAGCACGGTCAAGATTATGCTGTGGGCAGACATGAGATGGCCTCTTGGGGCATCCCAAAGAGGCCAAGATAGCTTTTATAGAGAAATAGATGTAAATAAAAACTTCACCCGTTATTTCACTTTGAAGTCACCGAGTAGCACTTTAGATAACGCGCGTCGCCGCTTAGGGCTTACTTTCGCGACTCGCGGATACCCAGAGGTAGGGTTCTACGCAACTTGCCGACTGCACAAGATAAGACTCTAGATGATACCAGAAGATAGACACTAGATGGTACCAGAGGATCAACTTTAGATGAGACCAGAAGACAGACTTTAGATGAGACCAGAAGATAGAGAATGACCATGGGAGTGCCCATGTTCCGTTTATATACCCTGGACCTGTCACCAAGGCATCATTCCAAAAATCTGAAAATAGAAAGGAAAAGTGTTTGAAAACCTCCTGAAAAAGTCCTGATTTTATAGATAGCTAGTATTCAAATAGGTCAAAGCGTGAGGTTTAATATAAAAACCTACACACGCTTGACGAAAACATATAAATCCTCCCGGACAGAATCTCTTTTAGCGATTTGGCAAAGTCAAACTGTGACGTATGTCAAAAACATAAATAAACCTTTGAAACGATATATCACTGAAACTAATGGAAGAAAAACGATGGAAATCATGTGAAAAGCCCTAATAAAATCGGCTTAACAAACTGTGCAATTTGGGACGAGATCCGTGAGGTAAGTTAAAAAGTAATTTCATCTAAAAACACTCGTAAACGAGTAAAAAGCGTAAAGAAACAACACGAAAGGTGATCCTACGATATGTACCTATCGCTCCACTGCCAAAGTAACCCATATCAAAGCCTTTAACCACAATTTTAGAACGTAAAGATTATTGAAGAATATAACAACCTAACATGAAAAAGTATCTAACGTCTGTAATTGAGTATTACAAGCTTTTAAATCATTCCAGGAGCCTGCACAGGTTGTCCGGCGTACTCTTCATGGAGGATGAGGCGACGTCAACAGCCAGATGCCTAAAATACTATGCAAAAGGACTGAGGCGTAGGGGTAACCCTACATGGTGACAGACGGACAGACAGACAGCGAAGCCTTAGTAATAGGGTTCCGTACCCAAAACGGACTGACGACGTCTGTCAGGCTGTCTGTCCGTCTGTCATCAGGCTGTATCTCATGAACCGTGATAGTTAAAGCTTTACCCTTGGGAGTATAATGTTGACCCTTGCTACGCCTATTTTCGGCATTACATGACGTTTATGTTTGGCCCACAGGTCTGAGGGCCAATGCATACTATTACCACCATAAGCTAATGCAGTGGGCCAATGATACTCTTACGTTACGTATAAATTATATACTCTTTGAATGATACAGAAGTATAATAATACTCTTTGAAATGATACGAAGTAGATTTTTTTCTCTAATCTGTGTACGAAACATGTTATGTAAAATGCCGGGGGTCTAGCAAAGATCACAACCACTAACGCTAACGCCTCACGCTAACTCCAAAAATGTATCGAAATGACATTCGCTACGGAAAAGTTAGCGATTTCCGAAACGTCATTTCAGTACATTTTGGAGTTAGCGTTTGGCGTTAGCGTTAGCGGTTGGTATCTTTGCTAGACCCCCAGACTTTGCCCTATTGTAAAAATGTTTTGAAAGCCTAGATTTTAATATAATATAGGTTTTAATTAATCATGAGTTCGATGATACTTATCGAAATATCATCGAAAATTTTTCTATAGTTAAGTAGCCATGAGTGGAGATTTCATCAAAATTGGTCTAGGAATATCAAGGATAATAATTAGCGTACCTACGCTGTTTTGGGAAATATTATAATTAATTATTTCATCCATGATTAAGACATGTCATTTTTACTTCGTGGAAGTGATTATACGAGCAGAAAACTTAGTGTGGCTGATAGAAAATCGGTTTTTAAAAATAAAGCCATTACCCAAACCGAAACCTGAAAAGTAATGTAGTCCACGCGTGGCAACGCCGCGGGCAGTAGCTAGTCATAAATATATTCGTTTTGTAAAAAAATTCATTATCTTTTTAAGGTTCCGTAACCAAAAGGTAAAGCGAACCTTATTACTAAGGCTCCCTTGTCTGTCGGCCTGTCTGTCCGTCTGTCCGTCCGTTTGTCACCAGGCTATATATATGTCTCACGGACCGTGCTAGTTAGACAGTTAACATTTTCATAGATGTAGTATTTCTGTTGCCGCTATAACAACAAATACTTATTAAAAAAACAAAATAAAATAAATATTTAAGGGGGCTCCCATACAACAAACTTGATTTTTGTACTCGTTTTTATAGATAATCGTACGGGACCCATCGTGGGCGAGGCCGACCCGCACTTGGTCGGTTATTTCTTTTTTGTATACAGCCAGGAACACCGTATTACTACTGTCTCTAGATTATCATACTACACAGACCTATCATACCCACCTTTAATTAAGTTTGAAATTGACAGTGTTGCAGTGCAGTTGTTAGCAGGAAGCTTGAAAATGAACCAATTATCGTAATTAGACACGCAGCTGGCCCACCGCAAACATTAGCAGTAGGTACTTATAGGGTAGTAGTAACTTTCACTGATATGTATCAGTAGCTTGCGTACAATCAACGATGCCTAAATTGCCTAAGCATCTCGTCGGTGTCTGGTATAGCTCAGTTGGTTAAGAGCATCTTTCACCAGATAGTCAGTATTGGCAGATTCTTCAAGTCCAGTCATAAATTCTTCAATAACAGCCAGAAGACGTTCACGGCTGAACACAAGCCTGTCTTAAACGCCACGCGAGGGGCGGGTTTGCCATAGTCACATATCATATTATTAATATATGCAATAAAAAAATAGCAGGACACAAGCCTATTATAATTTATCATATATATAAAATTTCGTCTTGAAGATGTTGGCTTGGCCATGTAGTAGGTATTAGCGATGGCAATTAATGCTATTTTGCGTAAATTTCATAAACATGCTAATTCACGTGTCTTAGCATGCTAATTGCTATTGCTATGCTATTTGCTAAAAATAAATGAAATGGAAATGAAAAAATTAAATGAAAAATGTAATGAAACATGAAATTTATTTTTAAAATTAAATTCAAAATGAACTAAATTAATTGAAATGAAATTTCATATTTCACAGAATTTCTTTTGCGAAATGCTAATTGAGTTTTCACATGCTAAAAATTGATGCGAATGCTAATTAATCCATCACTAGTAGGTATACGCTATAGCTGACCAAGTAACTTCGTATGGCGAAGTATCGGTTTTCACCGGTAGAACTATGAGAGTTTGAAGGACTTCATCTTGTCCGGAAACTATACCTCATATAGTAACTAATAATAAAGAACTAGGTACAGTATTGCTACACAATTTCTAAACGAATGAGTGCAAAAATAGCTTGATTTCAACGTCGAAATAAACATAAAGAGTTACTTCAATTCGATATTGGTTTGCCTTTCTATTGACACTGTTGCAGCTACTTTCCCTATCCCTACTAATATATAAAAGTAAAATGTCTGCTTGTTTTTATGGTTGTTATTTTGTGTGGCAAAGTATACGCTGAAACGGCTGAACCAATTTGGGTGAATTTTTCCACACAGATTACTTAATCTATTGCGAATAACTCAGACCGTAAAAATGAAGAGTTCAGTACCAGAAATGGCTGGAACTACGGAGCATAAAATTTTTTATATGACAGTTTTCTATATTATTATAGTAACTAATAATAATGTAGAAAACTGCAGTACTTATAAAAAAATTATGTTAACTTACACACTAGACAGCTACCGTTGGCACAGTAAATCAAAATTAGAAAAAAGGTAACTTTTTGCAAATAAAAAAAAATATCCGATCGCCCCATTGAACATCTGACGAGGTGAATGAATCCTTAGCGTTGGGGTGCTGATATCAAATACGGCACTGGATTGGGGTGGTTGAATGATATAAAGTGTAGTGTAGCTTGTAGAACCGCGGACACATTACATTCCGGCACACATCTGTCGGCGTTTAGACAATCACGATACGTCACGCGATTTAAAGTAAGAAAGGGTGGTGTTGATACTTATATGTTACTATTATGACGCGTTATTGATAGATTCAAGCACAGAGCAAAAAAGCAATTCGCCTCAGAAGCGTCATTTGTTTCAATTCTTTGTGGATTGAAGAGTTCATGTGTGTCTATAAAATGCTATTAGCTATTAGATTATTGGTAGCTTGGTGATTTTATTTGATGTTATTAGAACGCTAAAATACCGTGGAATAATTTAGCGAAGCGAGGGAAATTTAAGTCAAATTGTGATTCTATGTCCTTGGTTTACTTCTTTGAACTGCTCAAAAATATTATTTAGGTCAGATGAAATATAATAAAAATGGACGTGTGCATACTACTGTTAAAAATGTGTAGAAAGCTTTAAGTATCAAACCTGCTTGTCAGTAGTACTGGGCTATGCTACGCGACAGCTGCAGTGCGCTACGGTGCCGGCGCACGCGCACACCCGCCGCATTCATACGCTAATGCGTCGCCTTTTAATTACGCCTGATAAATCTGCGCCTGCGTGTGCCGCTCGTGTGCACACCGCCTTATGTTGTAATGACTAATGGAAAATGATTTTCGGAAGCGGTCGATTTTTAAATTGCAGATGTTATAGGTTTTGATAAAATTGGATAAAATTATTGTGTTGCCATAAAAAAACTAACCATCTTTATTTATTTTACCTACGCATATTTTCAGAAAATTCCTTTTTGTTTCTTCCTTTTCTTCTTTTTATGTGAGACGCATTCGAGTATAAAAAAGTAAATCCTTGTACTTATACCAATATTCCATGTATATATTGTCATAATAAGGTTGGCAGGTGGCTTGGTGATGGTGATCGCAGAAGATTTTAATGAACCGAGGAACATCCTTCTACCTTGGATATTCCCTTAGCTAGCTTTGGAATTGGAAGAGGTGGATGGAGCAGTCCTATTCTCAATGGAGCACAGCCTGTTCACTTAACCTTACGTAGTATTATTTGAAAAAAAGAATATTTCCTCCTCCTACAATCACCGGGAAGTGGTTAATAAAAAGTACAATTAACTTCACAATGAAAATATTCTCCACAAAGGGTAAATTAGCCAGTTTCCAATCACACAAAATAGTTGGACATAATAACCGAGGGTATATCAAAGCTGGGGTAGCGCCGCGCACGTGTGATACTAATAGCAGAGAGACATTTATTAGTCTATAACATTCCTCGGATTGTTGCTTAATATGGGGTAATTTGGCGGCATTCCTTTTCAACCCACATATTCCTAATTTCCACCAGCAAGTGAGAAGTAAATAATTAGCTATTTTCATCTGATTATATAGGTACTTCGGTTAGGTATACAGACTTTTTACAAAGATTATCGTAATGACCCTCCCGATTTTTGGTAATAATGTTTTTGGGTGAGATTGTAATTGTACCTTGAAAATTGGATTTTGCATTCTCTTTTTCAACTGCGAAAGAAAACATCATAAACAAACTGGCATGTTCAAGAATCACAAAGTTCAAGAATAGATGTTATCCACCAACCCGCACTAGACCAGCACAACAGTCCTCCCTGAGATGAAACCTGTGGCCCAGCAGTGAGAAAGTATTGAGCTGACGATGACGATATTGTACCGTACATACAAGGTATATGTACAAGTAAGTGATAATAATTGCAGGTTCTTTTTTTAGGGTCAGGCTGAAGACCTCATCCCATAGAAGATAGATAGATAGAAAATGCTTTATTGCACAATCAACAAAAATTTAGGTATATAGGCGAACTTAATGCTAGAGAGCATTATCTTCCATTTGACGGGCCCGATAGCTCAGTTGGTAGTAACCCTGCCTTCTGAACTGAGGGCTGTGGGTTCGATTCCTGCCCGGGACAAACATTTGTGTGATGAATATAGATGTTTGTTCTGCGTCTGTGTTTGTGGTGAACAACCAGACGCAAACAAAAAAGTATATAAGTATTGTATCAGTTATCTGGTTCCCATAGTACAAGCTATGCTTAGTTTGGGGCTAGATGGCGCTGTGTGAAATGTCCTCACATATTTATTTATTTATTTATATTTAACCTGGGTGTAACTTAAAAAATGTATGTGGCAGTACAACTCAGTTTACAATTGCATATTGCACAATGTCTAAAATCAAATACTTTTTATACTTAAATAAAAACTTGGATTTATACTAAATATACTTATACTCGTATATACTATACTACTATACACTAATCTCTATCATAAATATCAATAATATAATTACGTATATGTATATATAAATATTTTATATTTTATACCATATACATACATATTTATATTTTAATTTTAACATATTTATATTATATATAAATATATTAAAATTAAACGGAGTTATGACAGGACTCCGTGCTTTGTATGAATAGACCAATTAAATAATGACAGCCTCCGTGGTGTGGTGGTCGAGCAGGTCGGCTCATAACCCGGAGGTGGCCGGTTCGATTCCCGCGACAGGACAAGTATTTATGCCCGAAAAAAAAGCGCAAATACTTGTTCTGTGCCTGGGTGTTGTGGGACCATGGTCCTCGTAGTTCCTGGGTCCCTAGATACAGGGTATCCTAGTCAGGGTCCAGGATCTATGTATGTGATCGTTGGGCGTTATTATTGGGCGTTATAATGATGTTTAATAGGCTTGTGTCTTGCTATTTTTTTATTGCATAAATTAATAAGTAATATTAATCAAAAATGAACAGACAACAGAGAACAAAATTTAATTATCTCAAAAAAAGGACAAAGTTACAAGCGTTTTAAAATACAGGAATAGAAAAAGACAGTTCAAACGCGCAGTCACGTCACTTCTTCCACCGTCACAGTACCTTATTACTAAGTTGTGGTAGATTTACATACAATCATTTGGCATGTGACGTCATATCCCGAAGTTACATAGTAGCTGTGGGGATGCTCTGTTCTGCGAGAAAGTGACAGGCGATGCCCCCCAAAAACTTTAAATGCTTATTACTCCGTGATTTATTTACCGATTTTACTAAATCTTTCAATTATTGGACTACTTTGTTACAATAATATTAACTTGTTAATGTTTAATAGCAAGACACAAGCCTATTGTTTATTCTGGTTCAGCCTGGAGTCAGCAAGATGTGACTGTGGACCTATTAGATGAGAGGGAGAGCCTCAGTCGCTTATTCGTCTTTGGCTGTGGAAAGTTTAGTGAAGAATTAAGAATAAATAGAGTTTTTAGAGTGTCAATATAACATCTTTTAATTTAAACTAACTGTGAAGTGAAGTAATCAGCAAAGTCCAGATGTCGAAATAACTTAATAGCATTTATTATGGGAGCCACATTCGATTAAAAGTTACCCATTAATCGACGCCGAGCATCTGTTTTGATCGAATCGTTATCAACATTTACACGAGAGGGTGATTTTCTATAGATAATTTTATGAAACTAATTCTGTTATGGTAGGTATAATATACAAAAACAAAATTGGTGGCTCGGTATTGTTTCTTAGGGTTCCGTACCCAAAGGGTAAGGCGGATCCTATTACTAAGGCTCCGCTGTCTGTCTATCCGTCTGGCACCAGGCTGTAGGTAATCTAATGAACCATTATAGTTAGACAGTAGAAATTGTCACAGATGATGTATTTTTGTTGCCGCTACAACAACAAATACCAAAAAACATTATTATAATTAATATTTAAGGAGGCTCCTATACAATAAACGTGATTTTTTTGCTCGTTTTATAGATGGTGGTACGGAACCATTCGTTTGCGAAACCGACTCGTACTTGGCCGGTTGTATGTAGGTTTTTATTACTCTGCGGTGGTGTAGGTATATAGCTCTAATGAAGAAGGCGAAAGCAATGCATGCAACTTCTCGTATTTACCTACGATTCAGAGTAAAAATAAAAGTCCACATATCCCCATGTCCACTACCTTCTTATCTAAATAGATCAAAGTGTAATACTAAAGTAAATATTCTCAAAGCTAGTGAAGATAAAACGACATGTCAAAAGCAAAATGGACATCACTTGAGGTTCGATTCAATAAGCAGAGATTTTATTTCCTCCCAGAGATCGGAAAAAGTTGGCTTAAAAATCTGTCGGCTGGACCGCCCATGAAAGCTATTAGTCTTTGGTCCCCTGTGACTTACGACTAGCTAGGGTGACCATTTCTTTTGAGCTAGGTATTTTTGTCAACGAGCTGTATAACAACTGACTTAAGACAAAGTATGCATAGGTAAGCCGTCATAATTAATTCCAGTTTCCTCGATTTCTCGCTGAAAATTAAACCTTTCTGGGAATAAAATTTTTAACGTAGTTAAGTAATGTGTAACCACCTGTTACCTACGTGCATAATATTAATAACGTCCAAATGCTATCAGCTGTTTTGGATTGAAAGACGCACAAAAAAAACACAAACAGATACCGAACGACTCACTTTCGTAAACATTAGTAGGGACACAGAATAAGTATACTAAATAATAAAATAATAATGAATATGGTTAAAGGTTCTCGAGTGGCGACCACGAACTGGAAGACGCAGCGTAGGCCGGCCCCCCACTAGGTGGACCGACGACCTGGTGAAAGCCGCGAGCAGCCGCTCTAAGTGGCGCTCCCGGGGAGAGGCCTATGTTCAGCAGTGGACGTCTTCAGGCTGTTCATGATAATGATGATGATGAATGAATATGGATTAAATTAGTCACTACTAGTAAGGAAGTATCATATTAGTAGGTAAACAGGCATGAAAATAAACCCAACACCTTTGTCATAGTTATGGTAACCCTACCAAGCAACTGAGATGGAGCAAGGCTGTGTTTACACTGGTGATGGCTGCGGAAAAAGTGCCCGCCGCCGATCGTACGGGTAACTACTTACCCGGGCCACCAAGATACAGGCTCTGCCGAGTTTGGGGCCCACTGTGAAATGTTAATATTGTATCATGTCGCCTTGTATATATAACTGGTAAACAACTAAGTAATCACTTCATTACTAATTTTTGTATTTAATTATTTTTTTAAATTTTGGTTTGTAGAATTTGTCTGTTGGTTATTATTACATTAAGGAATGCATGTAATCTTTCTGGCTAAATAAATATTTACTTTACTTTACTTTACTTTACTCGGTGATACCTTTTAGCTTTGGTGTGCTGGGTTTGTCTTTATAAATTAAGCTGAATTTTAGCAGTTGATATAATACCTACAACGTGGGGGGTAGCGTAGGCAGACCCCCCCACTAGGTGGACCGACGTAAGTATTTTCGCGACTAAAAATAGTAGTAGATAATGTATTTTATAATAATACTTAGTCAATAGATAGGTTGATTAGTACTTTACGAAAAATTCAAATATGAAATAAAAATCTTCAATGGGCGCTGATGGCTCTACATTGATGTGATGCCTAATGTAACGTAATGATTTTGTAAAGTTTGGGTACGGTCTTTTCACTTTACATACTTTGGTGTCATAAAGTCCGTTGATCTCCATAGTTACACCGCCAGCAAGGTGACAAGGTTCACACACGGCCGGAAGCAAAGCAAGCTGCGAAGTGGCCGCCCGCGCCCTACCAAAATGTGTACTGACAATAACAATATGTATCTCTATGCATTACAAATTTATCTTTACATCGGCTTCAGTTATTGCCAGAGGAAATTCACCTTTTTCTCAAACGAGATAAAGTTGTTGTTAGATCATGTTAATGGTAGTGTTGTGGTGGTGCTAGTAGGGGTAGGGGTAAGGGGTATATGACATCAGCAGATTGAAAGTTCCGTTGCCGCGTTTGGTTACACTATGAACGCATGATTGCTTTCTGAAAGGTGTGAAAATATATAACAACACATGCGACTAAGCCAACATTTTGTTCTACACCGAACAACCTCCTTCGTTTGATGGTCTATCGGGAAAATGTGACATTGGCGAAATTGTGGTGGCACCTCCACAAAAGCCACGAAACAAGAGTTGAAGTTAAGTTGACTACAGCTGCATTGAAGAGAAAGCGGTTGCACTGAGACTGAGTCAATTTCTGGAAATAAAACGCTGATAACACAGAATTCCTCCTATTACATAGGTCCAGAACCGAAGTCTCCATACTTAACCTTGTTTGAATATGAATCAAACCATAGAGCACATTTTTTTTTCTTCTAATGTCAGTTCCTCTTTCAACATACCATATAAATAGTATTACCCGATTTAGTCGGGTACCTAAATAAAAATCTAGCTAGATATAAAATGTAAATAATAAAAATTATATAACGCCTACATTAAAAAAATATAAAATAATAAAATTAATTACCATCATACTACTATCTATAGACAAGAAAAAGTTCTATAGATAGCTCATGCAATCTTTTAATAAAAAGGATTCAAATTAAGTAAAACCAGCAGTTGATCTAACATTTCTTTTAATAACTCACGAGTTTTTCAATATTACCAAGTTAAAGGGATTAAAGAACAACAGTTATGTAGGTACAGGGGGTCTAGCAAAGATACCAACCGCTAACGCTAACGCCAAACGCTAACTCCAAAATGTACTGAAATGACATTTCTGAAATCGCTAACTTTTCCGTAGCGAATGTCATTTCGATACATTTTTGGAGTTAGCGTGAGGCGTTAGCGTTAGCGATTGTGATCTTTGCTAGACCCCCTGGGCCTCAACCAAAATAATGTTTCATATTTTAGGATAAAAAAATAACCTTAAAAATGGAAAAACAGTGGGCGCGTGGAACGTTTATAGTTGACAATAAAACTATTATCAGTAATTGCACTTCTGTGTTCTGTGTGTTCTTTACTATAGAAATGCGCTGAACATATTGTTGAGCGAGTATTAGGTTTCCACCAATCTTCATTTCGACTTTTTCGAACTACTTTTATCCTACGATCAGCTAGACATGGATCTGTTGGAAATACATACAAAAGAAATCGGGTAATTATTCAGATGTCGTGTGGCAATACTGATTTTGACATGTCAACTTTTTATTGTAAAATGGTTCTAACTCTTCGTCAAATAGAAATAATTAAAATAATCTTATAAAAATACATGATTAAGGCCACTTACAAGTGAAATGTGATCGTGTGCTTCTGTGATTCGTGCCTCGAGTGATTTCGGCACAGTTTTCTCACGCAAGACGGCATTTTTTTGGTATGTATTCAAGCACACCCAAGTAACGACTGATTTTGATTTTGACAGCTGAGAATCAATCACACCCAAAGTGGTGTGTACGGTTTTGCCCTGCTTTAATTTCGTATTAGTGGTCTGGATAAAAATTCTTTGGCTGATAAATAGATCTCAATTCCGGAACTGGAACATCGGAATATAGGTACTGCTATTGCTATTATATATGCTATTTTTTGTTGTGCGAAGCAATACTAGATATTTTTTTATCGTTTTGTATTTGATATAAACTTCCACGATGCCATCTTGTGATTTCTAAGTATTTCATTTTCATCTTTAAACGAATAAGAAAGGTATGAGTATATACTAAAATGAAAATCCTGTCTCAAGCCAAACCTTTTGATTTAAACTAGAATGTATTTTTGTCGAAATCATACTATATTAAACGCTATACAGTAAATTCATAGTTATAAAACGCAGTAGGTAAATAAGAAATTTATTATTGAAACTGCAGTCGGGGGTGTAGAAGCAGACTACTCCACGTAGCTCCCGGCGTACATTATAGTGTTGGATTACCGTAATACATGCATCATGCTCATTGCCCAAAGGGTAGGATTAATAATATTTTATTCAAAACAATGAAGTATCTTCGTAGAGGTAACGATACCTAGTTGTAATTTAAATAAAATAATAAGACCTAACCAACTTAAATAAATTAGGATTAAAAATAAAAATAAATAAATAACATTGTGAGTAGCAGTAGACAAATATGATATGAAGAATAATATTTTGTGATTTGATTTTGTTATTTTGATTTGATTTTTAGAAATGTACTTACTACCATGATTTTTTTACACTCGCAACTATATTCAATAAGTACCTATCACTAATGGTACCACCAGTTTTGATGATTTATGATTAGCTAATTATTGAATCTTAGCATCTCATGAATATAAGTTTTTGAAGTCAAGCGTTAATTAACGGAAGTATTCTCGATAAAAATAATTACAATTAGGTGCATATCCAACTCTATTTGTAAACAATTTTCAGGAAATTAATTTAATAATATTTTAGTTGAACGAGCGAGAAATATTCCGTTGTTTCGAAAATAACTTAATTGCTATTCCTCTGAGAAGACCAGTTTATTATAAGGTGAAGATAATTAAATTAAGTCCGTTTCTTTGACGCCCGAGCTTGGCTAATATTTTTATTAAGAGCTCTTCTATGTTGAAGAAAAGCAGGGCTGAGTCCCCTCAGCTAAAAACGATTGTCGATACTTATTGTAATAAAATAATGTGTAAGTAATTAATAAATATTTTGATAAAAATAAAACTAAGGAAGATGTCTATTTATTTCTTTATATAGAAACACCAACAGTAAGTGCATGTATTACATATTATCAGTAGTGAATATACATCTTAATCTAATTATTCTGATACATATACCCTTAACAGGTGTTTACAACATTCGCATATATAGTAGGAAGACAAAAAATTTAAGAGTAAAGATAAATATTACAAGAACAGAATTGATAAAATAATACATATTATTTCTATACATAGTTTCAAAAATATACATACCTAATTATAATCTAACTGTAAATTAATTGATAGTAATGTAATAAGATAACATAAAAAAATATACCTTCAGTTTGGGTATTAAAATAAAAAAATTGTTTAGCATGAGGAGTTGTTTCCATTTAAGGACTTTGCTAGTTTATTCTTGAATACATTCTAAGAAAATTTATTGAGAAACCCATTATAAAGGCAAAAGTCGAGATCAACCATCCGCCAACCCACACTTGGACAGCGTGGTGGATCATGGTTGTATGATTGTAAACGAAAATATGTATATTTTTTATAAATTATGTTACGTCTTGCTATTTAAAAAGTCCTTCCACTACTCAATCTAATGATTTTCTGGTAGAGATCACTCTTGGCACCAAATTTTACATTATTTTATAAGACATTACTTACCTTTTAAATATTCACACTTTTCACATTTTTAATAAAATAAATAAATAACGCCCAACGATTACATACATAGATCCTGGACCCTAACTAGGATTCCCTCTATCTAGGGACCCAGGAACTACGAGGACCATGGTCCCACAACACCCAGACACAGAACAAGTAATGAAATAGTTACATTCTATGAAATGTAGGTTAATAAATGTATAGTAGTGTGAGCCATTCATCGTAGAGATATTAAATTGAAATAAGATGTAAGCATAAAAGTAAAGTAAAGTAAAGTAGCATCAGTAAAGTAGCCACGAAACGATACTCGATAAATTTCAATTTATAAATACCTCATCTCTAATTTAGCAGAGAGGTGATAATGTTGAAGTTGAAAGCGTGTATAATTACGGTACGGAAAAGTCCGGGCTCCGGACGAGAAAACGAATACTTCATAATCGAGCCAATTATGCGGAACCAATAAATAAGATTTAATTAAATGGAACCTTTTCGGAAGTTTTTTAGATTTTATTTAGATTTCTTTAAGGATTTTAAATGAAACATTGATAGGAACCTTAGAAAAATTGGTTCTCTCTAAACATGTTGCGTCTCACGCGGTCTATGGGTTAGGGTGAGCTTATTAAAGCTTTTTACATCTACTTTAATGTATTTTAATATTAAGTCAAGTGACTGACTAACTGAGAGACAACGTATACAGCCTTAACCAATAGGCTTATACGGCCTTGGAGTAGTTTGGATTAGTCAAACCGGCTTTTGTCTTTTTCGATCGAGTTCTATATTCCAATGACAAAAATAAGACATAATTTGGCCAAAGCTAATCCAAAGCTACTATATATAATATAAATACACGCGTTTATTAATAAGGCCGGTAATGTACGTAATGTACAAAATTAGAGTGTATGAAATGATAAACGTATTACGTGCTGTTTAATATTTATGAAAAAACTTTAAAACTTAGAATATGTTTTCCACCTGAAAACACTCACGCTAAGTAAGGGTGAATTTTTACAAAAGAAATAAATAAGCCTATATAATTTTCCACACATTAGGTACCTACTAATGTGATCTAAACTCTCTTACCTACTTTGACAGCTATAACACTAACTTAAGTATGAAATTCAACTCTACTCTGATATATAGGTAATAGTTTTACATGATAGGTTTCCAGAATGACATCTCTCGATCATAAAATATGCTGATGATGAGCTGTGACGTAACGACAGTCACGCGATAAAAAAAACGTACGACTTACAGCAATCTTTCTAACTCGGAACCTTCCTCACTACCAACAGTAGGTAACTAATTCTTAGGCTAGACAAATAACTTATTACTATAGCATGTAACACAATGTTTAATAAGTCACGACAAACAAATTACCTACCGGTTTCTACACGAATAGTTCCAGTCAAAGTGAATAATTATCATAATTGCTTAGACTCAGTGCTACTGGTGCCCTGCACTTAGCTCAAGCAAACTGAATACTATTAACTGCATGCTAATAAAATGACTATCGAACAAATAATTGCAATTTGCCCGATGAAACAATGAACATGCTTTATTAATCACCACTGACGTTCGGTTTGAGCAAAACAATCGCTATAATTTAGATACCTACGTTATACTGTCAAATGGCAAGAGGTCTTCGGTATTCCATTGCTTTCAATTTGGAGTTACTGCGTAACAATATTTACCAGTTGCGTCATTTTCTATGGGCCTTGTCACTGTGCGTCCGTATTGCCCAGTAAGAAAACCTTGTTAATCATAATGCTACTTATTTAATAAGCGCCAATCTGCTAATCTATACAAAACAAGGGCCTGATCATGATCAGGCATAGGACCTCTAAAGTACTATTTCAAAATCCCACGGTAAGTGTGATGACGCCAAAAATCTTCCGCGTGTGTTTAATTCTAAACATACCAGCGTCAGAGAGGTCAGCGTGGCAACCTCATAGAGACCTACAAAATACTTCATGACCATTACAATGTAGCTAATCTGCCAAGCTTATACACCATGAACAAGAATCAACACCTGAGAGGACACTCGCTAAAGCTCCTAAACTTAGCCGCTAAAAGCAATCCGCGTAAACACTTTTTGCCTAACCGTGTAGTGGATGCTTGGAATAAACTCCCAGAGTCAGTGATTAGTGCTCCCTCAGTGAACTCTTTTAAAAACAGACTTTATAAACATTACAAGTGCACTGAAAAGATATACACGCATCAGCTAAACAGCTGCTAGTGTATTACGAATAATAATGTTGGACTTTCTCGATTAGGTACTATTTCATAGTTCGCACTACCAGTCTACCCAATAAATATAGAGTATGAAACGTTAGTGAGAAGCCTCGAAATAGCTCCTAAAATGGCATAAATGAAATCTAAATCACTTATTAAAAATATCATTTATGAACATGACATAAGTTTCTAAGAGTTCCCCCAACCATCTTCGTCGTCAGCATGAGATGCCCTACTCTCCCCGAAACACACTCCATCAAATTGGAAGCTAAATGCTGAATAAAGTTATTTGCCATGAATGCCTCCGGGCACAAATTTCAATTATTGACGCATCCGAATAGTTTCGTAGGGGTTTAGAAGTACAATCGAGAACATTCATACATTTAACTAAAACGTTCCTCGTTTTATAATTTACTTCTAAGTAAGCATCGTTGACTGCGTCATCACTATTACGCACAGACATCTAATACTAACTGATATTAGATGTCTGTGCTACTACCATGATAGGTAAAAAAAATTAAGGTAGAGTTCTTAAGTTATTTTTTTAATTGAATATACTTAACACTCACGTACTAATCTGTATATTAATATTAAGCACTGTCATAAGTGGCTGATGGACTGATATGGGTCGTCCATTAATCACGTGACGTTTTTAGCAACTTTTAGCCCCCCTCTCTCCTGGTGATGCATGGTGAAGTTTTGAATTACCCCCCCATGAAGAATAGATTCTCTTGAGGGTGGTCGGTAGCTAGGCAAGCAGTAAAAAGTGCCGTATCTCCATTCTATGGCTTAATAAAATATTATATCCCAAACGCATACACATTGACATTGCCAAACCGACTGTACTGAATCATGGGCGTATTCATCTCATAAAAGGTTCAAAATATTTTATTAGCCTTGCGATTTTAACTGCGTAGGACGCGACAACTAGATTAGGATGCGCCCGAGGCGGTTACGACAAATCGAAGCACCCTCTAAAACATGCATAGTTCATTTTAAACTTTATAGTCCAAGGCATAGTGTAGAAAGTTCCTTGAAGATTAGCTGTTTAAAGGTAAGTGACAGAAAGGGGACTTTTCAATTTGACTGGCAATGGTCACGAATGAATGCAACACAGATTGGTGATGTCAATTGCTGAAGATTTTCGGACGATTAATTGGGCAACCTAAAGGGTAGCTAGCCATAACATTTTAGGGGTAAATATTCATAGCTATAGTAGGTAAGTGTGATTTTTGTAAGTGTGACAAACAATGGTTTAGTATAATATATTAAAGGTATCCCAAAAAATAAAGCAGCGCAGCGCCACCGCGGCTCCGCTCGGCTTGGATCTGCTGCGGCTGGTGAAACCGCGAAATCAGCCTCGAGGCCGTCCCGTTAAAATTCATCTTCTTTGCGACAAAAAGTGACCTTGTATAACGCGATAAACTTAATGGCGGCTATGAAGTCGGTGCAAAGCGCTGCCCAGTATAAAAATTTAGATGTTTTAAAACTAGACGCGGGAAGAGGTAAGCGGTGAGCGCAGCGTGGGGAGGCCTTGCAGCGCACTTCACAGCCGCCATTGAGTTTGGCGTGGACTATACTAGACTATCCTGATTATTCCTGATGTTTTAGGGTGATGGTGCAGTGTTGCGCAGAACTTTATAAATTAGAGTTTGAGTTGCACTGCAACTGTTATGTGCAGTCGTGCCGATTGACATCAGAGGTAATCGACTATTAGCTTGCAAGTGCATAATTTCAATATCATTTATTATATAAGTATATATGCAATAAAATAAACTATAATATACACCCTCTAATAATGCGTTCAACCGATAAATCTATTAAATACTTTAGTTGGACCTATTACAACTCATACAATATCTATATTCTCCGGAACTGTCGCCAAGCCTGCCTATCTCCAGTATTGAGGTATAGAGTTTTCTTAAATTATTCATGAACGCCTCCCCCACGTCAGTCGAGTGAGGACCTCCCCTTTAATATAACTTGTTAAGTAATTCACAGGTTAAGCTGATTTTTATTATATTTCCCATGTTTCGATTATGTAAGTAGATAATATTTGGAGAAAACCCTAACAACCCGTTTCGTACTTACCTCTTCATTGTAGTAAATTATTTCTTCTTCTACTTACGACCAATGTTTTTTTTTTTCTTTTTTTTATTCCATAATGCCTACGAGGAAAGTTCGTAGTGCAGTTTTTTTTTTTTATATTTTGGCTCCACACATAGTGTATTTAGCCAGTGTCAAGTATTATATTTTCATCGTGTTATAAAATATTTCACGTAAAGTCATGTCCTAGTCATAGTCATAGTCCAGTCTAAGTCATGCTCCAGCAAAGTGGTGGCAACTTTACTAGAAGCTTCTATGGAGTTTTGGAAGCAACACGAAAAGTCACGTTTCACCACATTATATCACTTGCCCTCACCCCTGCTCGTAATTCAGCACTTAATGCGTAAAACGCCACCAATTTTAAACATTAACACTGGAAAAAGCAAAAGTTTTGAAAAATAATACAATGCAACGACGTGAACTCTTCCGCGTTCCCGCCAAAACTCCCGTAGTGCAGTTACACTAATACGTAGCATAGCGTACCTATGCAGTGTAATCACACTACGACGGCGACGCTCGTGAGAGTGGGTGCCGCGTTCTTTTGTTCCTACTAGTGATGGATTAATTAGCATTCGCATTAATTTTTTGCACGGGAAATCTCAATTATCATTTTGCAAATGAAATGTAGTTGCGAAATCCTGTGAAATATAAATTTTCATTTCATTTTTAATTTATGTTTCATTAAATTTTTCATGTCAATTTTCATATAATTAAATAAAATAAATATATGTGGACATTTTGATTTCATTTTTCATTTCCATGTTATTTCATTTTAGCAAATAGCATAGCAATAGCAATTAGCATGCTAAACCTAGTGAATTAGCATGTTTATGAAATTTACGCATAATCGCATTAATTGCCATTGCTAGTTCCTACTTCGTTTGTACGACAAGCAGGGCTAAACAGCGAAAATACTGTGAGACATACATTTTTTACTGAGAAAATCCGCAGGGATTAAATATAATTTCTTGTTTCACTTTGTCCACACGACCTTACCATCACCTCTTACCGCTATTCATTTGAAGACCTTAAGTGAATCGCCGTGCCAATACAATTTATAATGTAATAAATAGGCAACGTGACTTTAGACTCCCATCAAAGTAATTACCTATCTTACCAAAACTAGCTTCATTTTTATTTAAACTCTAAAATTATTTATTTTATATTTTTGACAAATATTTGGCCATCTTTGTTTACCATTGTCTAATAAACAAAAATCAAACCCTAAAACGCATTGATTTCATAAACCTTTCAAAATAAACACCCAGACGGATTTTTGACCTATCAAAAAGATTTGTTCGCAAGATATAGCGCTAACACCCTTCCTTATTCCGTTCTCAAAATGAAATATCTTAAAGTATCAGTTGTCAGGAACAAGCCGGTAATTAGAGTGTTGGATCAGCGCTCGCTATTGTCAGCGTGGGATAGCGTCAGCACCAGAGTTTGCGTAGCGGCGGCGCGGTTGGGTCCTAATGAGTCATCTTGCATCGGATATGTTATAAAATATTGAATATCTGGAATTTGAATACTTAAATTGTTTCCTGTGATATCACAGTTCATGTCTATATCAGATATGTAATTATAAAAATAGCATATAATTATAAGCAATTTTTGTTCAATCGGACAAAAATTAATGGTCGATCCCAAATATAGTAACTTTAGGGATTGCCAACTCTATGAGACGCATATAATTTCCATACAATTTATTTCTATTTAAACAACATTTATTATTTACTATGTTACTTATTATAATAATAATTATTCAAATTCATAATTTCGTGGTACGAACCTTTTTGTCACTCAATTTTTGAAAATTATTCCAAAGAAGTAGGT
The DNA here is from genome assembly GCA_963580505.1 of Ennomos erosarius. Taxonomy (NCBI): domain Eukaryota; kingdom Metazoa; phylum Arthropoda; class Insecta; order Lepidoptera; family Geometridae; genus Ennomos; species Ennomos erosarius. The sequence goes on along the minus strand of OY756996.1, from coordinate 6,618,802 downwards.
ACAACCACTTGGGTGTTTCTCAGTGGTCAGATTGGTAGTCAGACTAATCTGATCATCGGAAATGATAGTTCTAACTCAAACGTTTACCTTGAATAAAATTAAATTAATTTAATAAAATCCGATGGGATTTTATGCAGTTGAATGCTTCACCTGATATTGATCTGAAGGAGCTCAGTCATGTGAAAAATCCAATACAAAATCACACGTAATGCCTGCATTCACAGAGGCTCTTAAAATCTCCTTCGGAAGTCTCGATGCCTTATTCTGGTCACTTTTAAGCACATCTTGAATAATACTTTGGACACATAATATATTAAACGTTTTGTGAGGACACAACCAACGTGTTACTTCGATAAGTAGGTACTACTTACCTATTTAGTTTACTCCGATCATAAATTATTTTTGTGACAAAATGAGACCACGAGTTTCTAGAAGGGTTTCTTACATTAGCCATTCCAGCGCAGTAAAATGTTTAAATGGAATTGTAATTTGTATAGATTATCATAAACCTATTTCACTTGAATCAGATTTTATTTATAGCAACATAGTTAAAATAAAATGTGTAAAATAAAGACGGAATATTTTCTATGAGCATTGTAGAATACGCCTGCCAGTTCCGATTCAATCAGTGTGACCGGCTCGCGAGCTGAGAGGCTTAACTTTGGAGGTGTCTCTGACGCTCCGACACATCCTCGGGGATTCCATCCGTTTCCTTGCGAGCTACATGAGAAATTCAATGTGCGGCACGATACGTTGCGATGATGAAACGCGAAAGGAGGAAATTCCGGAAAAGAGCAAGAGCTCATTACGAAAAAACAATGTGTGTTTAGATGTGAAAACAAAACATGCCAACATTGACAAGAATTGAGAAATACAAAACAGGAAAACGTACCCATTAATGTTTGTCAAAATCAAGAGAAAACGAGACAGGAAGGTAGCGGATGTCCATTAAAAAATCATAACTAAAATCTGCGCTTGACGCAAATAGACCATCTCAACCCTAAACGAAAATGTTTTGATGTAAACCGGAGAAAGAATGCTCCGATCTCCCCTGATAGTTATTTGATATGATTTATTCATACGAGCAGCGTTCGCTGCGAAGTTTATTTAATAGAAAATGCTTTGGGAAACGTATTTATAAAGCCATTACGGTGGAGTTTTTATTTTAAAGCTGTTGTTGACGCGCCGCTTATTATGCAAAACGTACGGGGTGCTTGCTGCCGCCGCCGGGGATGTTTATTCAACTAACTATAATGTTTGCTAATGTTCACTGGTTCATTCAATTACATAGCCCAGAACGTGACTGTTTCTTTGCACCTTAATATCTATACGTAATAGGTACTGAATAACTAGTGTTATAGCTAGGTGGTATGCCTACCATACCTAATTATTTCACCGAAGAATTCTCTGTATAGAGCGTTCATGCAATGTCCGTTTGTCCCGTTTATCCATCTTCCAGTACTCAGCCACTGAATCATAAGAACTCTTTTGTTCAAGAAGGATATGTATTCTCCCGAACACTCAAATCCTTTCATAATGGTGGTATATTTTTTAAAACGTGTACTTATACTGGGTGTAATTGAATTCATTAGCATCCTTTGAAACTAGATACCTCTCCTGATACCGGTCACGTGTGGACCAAAATTTTTGAACTCTAACACATTGGTTTGGTAATAATAATACAAAATACATAATACAAAAGTAATACAAGCAAAATAATTTAATAAGTAGTTCCAATTCCTAATACTTATTAATAACTTTACGCTTGACGGTTGTAGCTAGCTGTAAATGAATGATTGAATTCTTGGAAATGTATAGAAATCCATGAACTGATCGATATTCACTGAGTGTTTAGTGAATGGTCTTCCTCCTATTATACTTATAAGCAATAACTAACTAATGATTTCATAAAACAATATATAACGGACAAAGTCCGCAGCAACATTAAAGTCCCTCACAGCGGCACAAAGGACAATGCTATCATAAAGTATGCACGTCCGCCCACGTAATCTCTGAGTGGAGGATCGCACCAATCCGCCCCGCCCATTACCACAAGCCGCTTACTGCTTTTATTATACATACAACTATACTGGGTGTAATTGAATTCATTAGCATCCTTTGAAACTAAGTACCTACTCCTGATACCGGTTACGTCTGGACCAAAATTTTTGAATTCTAACACATTGGTTTAGTAATAATTATAACTCCAAAAAATGGAATAACTTACTTAATCAAATGCTACAATACAAAATTATATTAAAATAATGTAGTACCTACTGTTTTTAATTAGTACAAACAAGGTATAAAAACGTTTCAATGTATCAAAATCATCCGCGGCAATTATCATAATTTTCAATAAAAATATTTTCATTTACACACTTTTACTCTTTAATAATCATCTATAAATGATGTAGTATCATGGGCTCAATTTATGCTAATGAATTAAATTACATCCTGTATATTCATGTACATACATACCTGCTATAATGTATTTTCCAGCCTTAACTGTATCGAATCCTGAAGCCTAATTAATGAAATTATATCTCGCGTCGCTGACAGAAAATTAAGTTAACAGAATGTTTGGAGGATACCTATAGCATTAGATTTAGCTATGTTTGTACTGCGTTTATGTCTTGCCTTTTGCTTCAAAATTGCAAAGAATAAAAGAGAGAAAAGAGGCATGCCCTCAGAACGAACGCTAAGGCAAAAACTATGGCCTTTCTATTGTAAACCAAGACGTCGAGTGTTTCTGTCTATATATTTCTTTCATATGAAAGCATAATCTTATGTACTTATTCCTTTTAAATAATATTATTATTTGGTGTATACAATAAAGAGTTTATCTATCTATCTATATATATAAATCTATCAATCTATCATGTGCATTACCTCTAATTTAACTTTCAAGAAGTTATAGTGCAAAATCTAATGTTTATATCTATGGACATACATACGGCATTCACATCATAATCATCAGTATAAATAAAACAAAACTTAAAATTGCACAAATTGTTCCCTACTCCCTGCTGCATCTACCAGTAAGTTAATAGTTGTGACACAATTGTGTTAGTATTAGTGTGTATATCCGTGCTCACAGGTGAGAAAATTAATATCTCGTGAGTTACTCACAAGTTGTGAGTACTGATGCACCTGCATCTAATAACTAATTATTGGATTTCGTGTTCAACCAGCATCACTAACGTTGGGAATATTTTTTAAATATTTGCTATACCTAATTCCAGATGAGGAGAGTAGTCGGATTGGAGGGGAGAGGGGGAGTGTGTGCCATCCTCAGTGGGCATGCATATTTCATGCGCGCTTAATGCCGGGCCCGCAGTAAGCGGATTGTGGCTTGCGGCCCGCTAAATGGCGCCACTCCCTTTGTTGCTTGTTTGCTAATGCTGATGTACCTACGGAGTTATGCTGGAAGCTGGAACATAATGTGAAGAAAGTACATACAGCCATATATTTCACTTGACTGTTTCATAAAATAATTATGTAGTATGAAAATATCTAAAATAGATGAAACAGTGCTAATATGTTCATGTATGTAGGTGCTTTGTATTCTTATTTCCGTTTGGAAATACTTTCCTTTCTTGATCTTAGGTAGTACGTACTTATATAGTCATCTATTTGACTATGATGGTCTCACTTCTGACAGGAAAGTGACAACGCGTAGCTCTATACTATCGCATTCATGAAATCTACGGTCAATCATTTGAATGACCATAGGTAGGTAATTGTCTTTAATTGGTGTCCCTTCTTAATTTGAATTTCAAAACCCATTTCTATCTAACGGTATAAAAAAATACGAATTTCTGCTCACTATCGGATGCGAAATTAGCCGAGACGCGCGTGATCTATGAAGAATTTCCCACTTTATTAGATTCCATAAGCTCTATTCATCTTTTTTCGCCCTCGGAGGGTACTTTTGAAGCATCAGAACGTATTAGTGAATAATGCGATCGAACTGGATCTTTCGTATCAGACGCGGTCTGAGAGTAATGTGCGCAATGATAATAGGCTGCCGGTATTAGCCGATTACGTTGTGTGTTGCTCAAACTTTTTTACATTAGAGGCAAAAATAAAAGTATGGTAAAGAATTCAACTAAAATGCCACTAGGACAGATGTGCCAGCTCCCTATATAGAGCCTACGTTTTTTCAAAGATTTAGGATGGCTCTGGTAGATGCGGGCATATTGAAATGCATATTACTTACACCCCAAGCGGACTTACCCCCATATTCTAAGTCGTTACCACGCGATTACTCCACTCGACTCAACCTCGAATTAACCTCATTTTTGTGTTTTGGTATTTTTAGTTGACAGTATATAATCAACTTGACATTTCTGCGTAAATTTTTCTTAAACGAGAGAAGCGAAACAACTGTCAACTCAAGGTACGTCGCGATGTATTTTGAGTTTTCCTCAAAGTGAAGTAGAAGTCAAGTGAAGGATTTTTGGTGAAATGTTTTAGAATACGGGGGTTAGTATCCCCTACTTAGTACAAGCAAGTTTAGTAGCAAATGTAGTAGCAAATGTACAAATTAAAAGTGTTTGACTTGATCGCATACACGAACAAAAATTTTTGCTCGCGTATGAATTCTCTATTTTAACCATGTTAGGTTCTTACCCAATATGTAGAGTACTTATATCTTTATAATCCACACACAGATTTTTCCCACTCTTTCTTTCTCTATTTTATAACCACCGATGTTTTTTTTGTACGAACTAAAATATTAGGAACCAGTGTCCCATATCAAAAGATGTTTGTTCGATCACCTGTATGATTCCATTAAGAATTACAGAGGATTAGCCATAAGCCGCCGACAATACACCGAATTTGCCCTATTTGCTCTGTCAGAGAAAAGTATGGCGTTTCTGTATCGTATATCTACGTCCTAGAGTATAGGTACATTTGTTATATAAATACTTAATAACATTTTATAACATAAATAGGGCTCTATGTCAAAACATAAATATGAGTTTTCTTTAATGCAATTAATTTATTGCAATAATATACATTTAATGCAATAATATACTTTTCACCTCAGCAGCTCGAAAAGGCACTCTTTGCTGCGAGAAAACAGTGTGCAAAATCGTATTTTGCTCACTGCGTGAGACAAAGTGATTTTTTAATATTACGACTTTGCGGTAAGTATATTTAGCCAGCTTTAGGTTACATTTATATGCGGTTTTGGAAAGAACATGAAATGTTTTGTTTCTTTTTTTTTCTTAGTCATACTTATGGCGGGAACGCGAAAGTGTTTCGTTACTAGGTCTGTGATGTTGTTCTCTCTGCTGAGGTGAAAAGTTGTATGTGCTACTCGAGAACAAAGTTTATGCATCTCGTGCCTTTGAATCCCTCGCTCGCTCGGGATTCTAACTTAGAATCCTTTGCTTTCTCGGGATTCAACATTAACACTCGAAGCAAAAATCAATTTTGCTCTCTTGTTGCACAAATAACTATACTTACCCGTAATTTAGGGTAATGGGGCGTTTCACACCATTACCTCTGGTCATTTTTCATAACTAATACGTCTATGACAGAAGATTTTTTCGTCATTGATTCGTAACTAGGTATAATCTATAAAAGAAAAGTTTAAACCACAACGCACAACGGGATTTGAACCCGCATCCATCTGTTCCTAAACAATTTATCCTTCATCCTGTAAAAGTTGAAGCAGAAGACGAGGTGTGGTTTTTTAGAACCAATATTTAAATTGATTTGTGTACCTATAAATATATAAATATTAAAATATTTTTATATAAGTACTTATAAGTTAACAACAATTATTTCCAACATTAAACTGATTTTTATAAATGTCTTCGTAAATAGACACGAAGAACGAAAGTATTTTCCGTTGCCATAGTCTAACACACGTTGACAACAAAAGTTAAGCCTTAAATACCCGCTGTCCAGCAAAGCTCCCCTTTGTAAGGCTTTACTTATTCTGTCGGTGGTCAGGATTCAACGAGATCCAGAGGCTTTGTATGGGCATCCTTAATACTTTCATTGTGACGCTGAAAGGAACGCGTCTAATTTTGTGGCAAAGAAAATTGAATTACCTTCGGTAAATAGATTGAGTAATATCTACACGTGTAATGAAACATGGACTTTCTGTACACTCATATGGGATCTGTAACGTAACAAAATATTTTGTCGATGCCAATCTTTCAAGGTATATACAAGGTGACCTTGAAATGGTCGGTTATCCCAAAAAGGGGTAAATCTACACCCCAAGGTAGACAATGTTTCTTCTACGACTTTGCTAAATTAATAGTTATTCATTGAAGAAATGCCATGTAAAGTTTACGTTCGAAAATAGCCTTAGCGCAACTTCGTTCGACCGAGTGCACATAAATGAGTTTAACAACCTTTGTTTACAAATGTATCCATAGTATCTTATTAACTCTCGTAGCAATCGCACGTGCAATTTTGCGAGTGGATTTATTTTTTACCATGGAAGTTTGTAAACACTCAGTTTCAAGTAAGGCTCTCAGAACTTGTAGGGTATCATGGTTCCAGTCCCCCCATTTCGGGATAACATACCAATTAAAGGTCACCTTGTATATCATTAAAAAAGTGGTAATCTTGATTTTTGTTTTGGGTAGGTAGAGGTGCATTAAACGTTGCCAGTGATGTCATGACTTATGAAACTGAAACGTGGTCTGTTACTGTTGGCCTCTTCAGTAAGCTCTTTATAGTCAATGGTATGCTCGAAAGTCGCGCAATGAGTACAGAAGAGAAAGAGCTATGCTTGGTGTTTCCCTGTGAGATAAGAGGATAATGAGGAATGAAGATATCCCCGCAGGACAAAAATGACCGATACCTATAGCTCTTAAAATATTAACAAGTTGAAACGGTAATGGGTAATTGGGCAGGCCACATCAATTTAATTTAATTTTAATTTTAATAAAATTTTAGAGAAACAAACAATACAATATTTAACTTAATTAACTAATCTTACTTACACTTAAACCAATAAAGTATTACATATTAATCAAACTTGAATGAAAAAAACATCTATAGCAAGTACATACCTACCTACCACTTAATTTAAATATCAGAAAAGTGATTTCAAATCGCTACGAAATTAAGAAAACAAGAACAAAAAGAAAATTAAATGAAAGGATCCTACTGATGAGATTTAAGATCACAAATAAATTTAGATAAGGTTAACATGAATATATCCAAATCATTGAAATTCTCATTATATGACCGACAGGCGCGGTTTATAAAGGTATTGGAACAATATCTAGTGCTAGTTCTAGCTAGAACAAATAACATTCGTTTCACTAAGTCGCAATAGAATTTTATTTTACTAAGTAAGGTTGGGGAATCAACTGTATTCCGTAGTAACTTGCTCGTATTATCGCTCGTAGAACGGACAACCGCTGGGGAAGAAAGGTTCTCGAGTGGTGACTACCATCTCGAAGACGTGGCGTAGGCTGGCCCTCCACTAGGGTGCCCCTATAGCAACTTTTATACAACCTCCCAATAAATTTGCATCACAATAGACCTAGATATAAGCATAATATTTACACTATTATATATACTTATGTATATATAAACCTATAATAAACTCAACTTCGAGGCGCTACGAGAGGCGGCTACACCGCGCCCACCGATTTTCACGGAATTTTTCCATTACCTCGGTAAATTGCGCGCTCGAGGTCCGTCGATTTATTATTTACAATGTATTTTATTATAAGCAAATAAAATATTAACGCTTTGATTTTTTTGTCGTTATTTTTTTCGCTATAGTGGTAATGTTATGTATTCATATAAGTAGGATAAAACTTAAGATTTTACGCACTAATAATACTAATAGGGTGAATTTATCAACTAGGGGTACCTAGATAGAGCAATCTGAAAGTGGGAAACAGCGTATATAAATTCTCAAAGGCGGCTCGGACCCGAAATTAATAAAAAAAACTAAAACTGCATTAGGTACTTAGAAGTTAGATGTCTGTTTATTATTAGGTTATCGAAATCATTTATTGAAAAAAACAGGAATTAAAGTTAAATGGTAAATGAAGGAAAAATCTTAGTTTAAAGGAAATACTACTTTAGTTTTAACCAATCGATACTTCCAATTGATGTAAGCCTCATCAATATGAAGTATTGATTGGTTAAAACTAAACACATACCTAAACGTTAGCCGGACTCATCTCAAAAATTTATCACAAATTCATTGTTTTAACATATTTTTAAGGATCGTTTCAAATCGTCCCATTTTATACAATGGCTCCAAATTATCCTTTCAAATCCCACCAAATCTACACCTTTACGGTCTCCCAAATTTCTCTTTGCCACCTTTACTATGTTTCTCTTGTTGTAGTTACTCGGTTTTCTCCTGTAGCTTTCCCATCGCTTCCTTGGTCAATGTTCCTTTGGCTTCGAGTGCGGTCAGCGTGATGGCAGTACAAAGGAAACTTTAACGACGCGGTCTGCTTGCAAAGTTTTGCATTAAACGCATGAGTGTCATCGTTTTAATGGTCATGTTGTTTTGAGCTGTTAATAGCATATATTTTATTGTATCAACAGTTGTTTATTTCAACAGCTCGTCACTCATCTCAGTCGCCGACTTTACCTGTATAAATTATGCTACTTACGAAATATTTTTCTGCATCACTATTGTTACGAAATCTCACTTGCACCAGCAGTTTTATATCGGTTGCTGTTGTAATGTAACATACCTACTATACCTTTTTTCCTACACTACTTTCTGCAATGTCCGTGGCTTCGCAATAACGTCTGTCTACATTATATTTACGTTGGTATAAGTATATCGAGTGTATCAGAAATTCAGAATCCACTCTGTCTTTTCGACTAACATGAATCAGTTGAATAATCCAGGATGATTACCCCCTACATTCTTTTTACCCTACACTAATAGCCCACTAATAGTATCCAGAGTTAATTATATTTCTTTGTGTGATTTTCAAATCAATGTATCTGATTTATGCTGCGTCTATCTGAGTCAGTAAGATTTTTACAATTGGTCCTCTCTAACCTTGTACTATAAAATGCTTTAAATCCTGTCTCAAATCTTAATAGATAACCGGGTAATCAAACAGTAGTTTTTTTTCTTGTTTGACTACCAGTTACCAAACTTGGTATTCTAACGGCAATAAACGCATTAAAATCAGTCCGATCCCTATCTCTTAGATGTAACGTCAGTGAACCTAAAACTTGATTAAATAACTGAGAGTCAAGGCAAAACTGATTGGCGTATCTTTTTGTTGCTTATCTACTTTAGCGTATTTTATCTACGGTTCGAATTACATGATGATCATCATTCAGACTTTGTCAGAACTTGAAATATTTTATGTACCTACCTATATACTGCTGACTCCAGTTTTCCATGATAAAGTTCCCTTTATATCGTTTTCGTGAAACAATAAACTAAACCAAAGAGATTCATTTTTATTTCCTTTGTAAGTTATTCCGAAATAAACTACATACAGTATTAATTACTTAGGCTGAGTTGCACCAGCTTACTTTAACGCTAACATCAACTGCTAACTGTCACCGTCCATGCTTCGCCGGGCGGGCTAAAGTCAAAACCTGACAGTAACTTTAACTGCGATTATGGTGCAACTCAGCCTTAGTCATTTTGACTCCATTGGTTACATGATCTGAAACCCAAGTCGTTTCGCCCAAAACCACGCACCACACAAACATAAAATCAAACAGAAACACAAACACAAATTTTACATTGCTTTGTCTTCTATGTTCTCGCAAATAGAATGCAGCATGTCAATGAAAATTCATATGAAATTGTCTGTCATTTGCCATAACCTGCCATAACCATATCGTGACAATGGTCACCTATGACTGCGTGCCCTTTCACATCAAAGCTTCGGCTTATCCATATCAAAACCAACCCTATTTAAAGAGCTGTAGAGCAGAAATTGGAGAAACGTGGTGGAACGAGTGAGAACATTCGATTACACACATCGCTGGTCAAGTATTTATCAATTAACACGAAATTTAATAGAGCAGGCATCTTCGTTGGGGCACATTCCTATTAATATATCAATGTGCTTGTATGCGTAACCTATCTAATAAAGTATAACAAGCAAATATTTGGTGTAATGATAGTGAATAAATTACATTTTTGGTACACGTTCAATGTTTTTTCTACTATTTTAAAGAAAAAAGTCGGTTATTGTATAATAATAAATATTAATGATGGCATGTTAATAACATTTTTTTTTATAAATGTGTGTGGACATTTCACACAGCGCCATCTAGCCCTAAACTAAGCAAGGTTGTACTAAGGGAACCAGATAACTGATATAATACTTAGATACTTTTTTGTTTGTAAATACATACATAGAATACAATATAACACCCAGACGCAGAACAAGCATCTATGTTCATCACACAAATGTTTTTCCTGGGTAGAAATCGAACCCACAGCCCTCAGTTCAGAAAGCAGGGATACTACCAATTGAGCTATTGGGCCCGTCTAATTATTGACATGATGATTATCATTTTACTCACAAGTATAGCTATAGCATAATAGGTATTTATGATAACGTCTTTAAATGTTTTATTTCATCATAGGCACGTTGTTGACTGTGTTATAGTGTAGGTTTTCTAGAAGATAGGGTAGTGAATAAGTATTTAAATAAAATGCATATAATACTTCAAAAATATCAGGTGTCTTTTATTATACACACTTATCTCTTCAAAGTATCATCAATGTATAAAGAAGCATTGCATTCAACTCGTGCACTGGAACTACCCACCACAAAATACATGCAAACAAGATCTCAACAGGTTAATACTTAAAATTCTTTATCAAATACACTGCTTCATTATCTGCACCACAAAGTATCCTTCCCTTGTCACAGTGTAGTGTATTTATCGATTTATGAAGCGGTGGCATTAAGGAGTCGACCATCATTGCATTTTTGCTTCTAACGGCATCCACACCAGTTGGTTATCAGGCCCTTTCATGCTTTTGTCATAGCTTCCATGTTCCAGTCCCAAATCTCACCAGACACTGATGATGTGATCAGTTTTCTTGGGTTCTCTGGATGGAATTGCATCTCTGAAACTCCAGCTGAATGTGCATTTAGTAAAGAAGTAGTGAATGCATTCATACGCAAGTCCCAAACAGCTAGTGCACCAGATTCACTGCCTGCAAGGACTATATGCATGGACTATGTGAGGCTATAGATAGTAGGTGTTCTTTCTTTTACAATACTTATCAGTAATTATTTGACTACGGGGACGTGAAGTAAAAAACTAAAATTACATACATTTTCTGCAGCACGTCACCCCGTGAATATATACTTGTATTCCGTATTACGTCTTGTAGGTACCTAATATTGTACCTACCTACTAAACTACAGTGAAAAGTACTTACAGGTATAGTGAATGGACGAATGCATAAAGAAAAAATATATTTTCTAATATAGAAAATTTATCATTATAAAAATCGAATCGAAAATTAAATAATAATTGATAAGAAAGCTTTTCATATTATTCAAGCTTTCCGGTTAAATGGGGGCGTGATTTCCTCTACGACCCCTAAACATGACTGGCTAATCTAGTCGAGGGTCACAAATTGTAGTAGTATTTGAAAATCGCCAGAAGCATGTTTTTAGGGACCTAATATTATTTTTTAATTATAGTAATTAATTAAATGAGACATTTTTATGTTACTACGGCATTAAAGAGAAATAGACAATTTAATTGAACTTATTTTAGCGTGAAAATTTCAGATCTTTCTTTTGGCTTTTGTCCTAAAAATGTTGGGATCGTAAAAATCAACGTGAAAAATGATGAAGTTTTCTGTTACGAACAATACGAATACTTACAAAACAACATCATGTAATGTACAAATCGATTGTACTTATATGGTATATGAGTCCGACTCGCGCTTGATTTCTCTTTTATGGTATTTTTTACAAATTTCTCATTCAATACTAACTTTTACATCTACACATATACTGCTTTTTCTCTTCAGCGGACCTCTAACTTTTTTTCATGGTCAATTTAAAATATAATACGTTTGTCGGCGGCAAATGGGCCTTTGCGAATCTAATTCCCGCCTCTTGGGACCATTCTGTAGCGGAGAGGAAAAGGGCTTGACGTAGGGATAGCTGTTGTACCTACAGGGCGTATACAGAGAAATACGCAGCCAAAAGTTGGAGAGACAGGGTGATAAAATGCAAAGTATAACAATTTAAGAACTGCAAAATAAAAACAGGAGAACTGAAGTGACCGATAGAGCACTCAGAATTAGCAGTTTGATATGGCAATGGGCAGGCCACATCGCTCGTAGAACTGACAACCGATGGGGAAGAAAGGTTCTCGAGTGGCGACCACAAACCGGAAGACGCAGCGTGCCGGCCTACGGCCCCCACCAGGTGGACCGACGAGTAATATATGCAATTCACACATATACCTACACACACCCACACAACTAAATTAATAGTATATACTTATACTATTATGTACCTTCCTACCTACACCTATACAGAAAACAACACAAAGACATAATATATATACACACACACACACTCTCACATGAATGAAAGGGAAAAGGATGAATGGATGAAGGTGAAAAGAGGCAGCCAGCACCTGCCTTCATTCACCGATTCATCCATTCATCCTTTTCTATCTTTTTTCCCCTCCTTTTCCTTGAGACTTCGATAAGGCGTATAGCTAATTAACCCGTACGAAGCGAAGAGTAATTGGGATTCCCTGTAATACATTCCATAATAGGTTTTTTCCAGATATGTAGATATGAATGTATGAGTGTAATAATTTAAACTGTTCAATTATAGGTGCCTAGTATAACGCACAGACCTAGAATGTTTTCGCTACTCCACATCACACACCTAACTCTTCATCATCATCATTAGCAGCCTGAAGTCGTCCACTGATGAATAGATATTTTTCCCCTCCTTTTCCTTGAGACTTCGATAAGGCGTATAGCTAATTAACCCGTACGAAGCGAAGAGTAATTGGGATTCCCTGTAATACATTCCATAATAGGTTTTTTCCAGATATGTAGATATGAATGTATGAGTGTAATAATTTAAACTGTTCAATTATAGGTGCCTAGTATAACGCACAGACCTAGAATGTTTTCGCTACTCCACATCACACACCTAACTCTTCATCATCATCATTAGCAGCCTGAAGTCGTCCACTGATGAACATAGGCCTCCAAAAGCGCCACTTTGGGTGGCTGCTCGCCACCTGCATCCATCGGCTTCCCGCGGTTTTTACCAGATCGTTGCTCTACCTATCGGGGGGCCGGCCTACGCTCAATCCTCCCAAATCTGACTACGGCTTTCACGGCAAAATAACTGAACCAATTTAGATGAATAATCTCACAGGGTATAATTTTCTTAGGACTTTTTTAGCATTGGACATTTATTTTTCTTTTATGAATTTAGTTATGTGAATCGCTTATTATTACCGGCGTCTACTTAGAAAATAATATGAAGTCATAAATTATAAATACTTATATTTTTAAAGGTTTGTATTCCTATGTAAAGTTTGTATGGGAAATCGCCTTAAAACAATCGATAGTTAGATAAAAAAACGCTTGCCTATCTTACTTAAAAACCCAGTAATAATTTACCTGAAAATTCACGCAGGTAAGTAGCTTATGTAGGCAATTGTTGGCCGTGCGAACGAAGTGAGGGAAAGTCTGTACTCCAACTTGCTATAATTTGCTTTCGTCTGTCCTGATTTACATTGTATATACTCGCCTACAGCCGGGCTAGCACGGACGGTAGACAAAATTGTCTTTCCCTGTTTTATGTCCAATTCTTCATACAATTTACATGTCAAGTGGAGTAAAACAGGGGAAAGACAATTTTGTCTACCGTCCGTGCTAACCCTGCAGGTGTCATTTTCAAAGAATCTTGATGACACTTGGTATACAAGGTGACCTTGAATTGGTATGTTATCCCGAAAGGGGGTAAATCTACACCCCAAGGTAGACAATGTTTCTTCTACGACTTTACTAAATTAATAGTTTTTCATTGAAGAAATGACATGTAAAGTTTACGTTCGAAAATAGCCTTAGCACAGCTGGGTGGTTTAACTTCGTCCTTGACCGACTGCACATAAATGAGTGTAACCACCTGTGTTTAGAAATGAATTAGTAGCGATCGCACGTGCAATTTTGCGACTGGATTTATTTTTTATGGCTAGTTTGGAAACACCCAGTTTCAAGTAAGGCTCTCACAACTTGTAGAGTATAATGACCCCAGTCCCCCATTTCAGGATAACATACCAATACAAGGTCACCTTGTAGAAGTTCTACATGGTCAGTAAATTTTTTTTCGTCTGTGATTTATGTTTGTTGAGGTAGTTCCCTAAAAAGGGGGAAGTTTGCAGCAGCTTCATTTACCATACAAATTTTGATAATATTTGGCGGAAACATTGAGGACTCCATTCTAAGCAAGTATTTTAAATATGAATAGAATCAGTCAAGAGGTTGTCGAGATATAAGGCCCGTGAGTTCAGGACGCACAACATCATGGCGCGTGGTTGTAAAGCCATGTGTGCTCGTGAGTTTCTTTTTTTTTGGACGGGCTAATGCTGTTGGTCTCTGCCGACCTTTACAGCGTCACCGGGCGGGAGGGCCAGGCGCTTAAGGCACGACAGCAGCCGACAAAAGTGGGGGGCAATTAGCTCAAGGGCACCCCTGGAGCCTCGGCTTGGGCTGTTGCCGGGATTAGAGGATCGAGAAGGCTACGTCCGCTGGAGGAGTGGACCCTATGGAATGTCGTCCTCGTGAGGTCTACTGTTCGTAGAACTATAGAAGATAGGTTAGCCAACCGTACCTATCCGTTAGGTATGGCTGTTGTATAAATAATCAAAGTACTCGTATAAAGTAACAAACTTGATCCAGACAGCGCCCAATCGAGTCAGTATTATCGTACGTTCCGCGCACATTTTGATAACATTTTGTATTTATTTAACTAATTAAAATGCCAAGTGTTCTGGTTCATTATTTGTGTGTGTTTGTGTTGTGTATTGCTTCTTGTTCTCCTAAAGAGTTAAATTATAAGGTACGCTGTTGAGTAAGCTAATATTTAAAAAATATGTTTCATACATTTCCATAACCTATACAATAATTACCTATATTTTATGGACACTAACATATAAATGAGAGTACCTATTTAAACATAGTTAAATAATTATTTTACGGTGAAAGTTTAAATGATTGATGTAATAATTCTTACAGTAAATTTTTCTTATCAGCAATTTTAATGAGACTAATATTATGAAATTAAAGTAAATTAAATAACTTACTTACCTAAAACTTTCGTGGTATGTTTTTTGCTTTCCATTCCGTTCGAATTTAAATAGATGCCTTAGTATGGTTTTTAATAGTTTTACAGCATTTTTAGTATTCACACTAAACATTAGCGATAGCTACTGATAAGTATTTGCTTAAGGTAGATAATTTCAAATCATTTTGGGTGGCGTTTACAACATTTCTACTTTAAACTATGGCTATAGATAGTCTTTGTAAAAGCGTCAAGTGGCGCAGTCGACATTTGTTTTGATAAATCAGTTTATTGTAAAATTGTGTTGCATTTTGGTGTTTTGTTGAAAAGACATTCCGTATATATAAGTAACACCTGTCCCAGAACCGTGTATTTGTAAAAATGGTGAGATACTCTGCTTAATTTTCTTTCTCAGTTATTGGGACTAGTATATCTGGTACAACTACAACAAAGGCTTCGACGATTAACATTTTAAAAGGTGATTAAAACATTGCTGCTTAATATAAGTAACAAAGTGGACTACTAGAAAATATAATTGTGGCTGATAATAATTGCGTTGTTTATTCGTAGTTACATTACCGTCAAGGGATTAAAGGAATGACATTAACTTGTACGTTTACAAAGACCGCTGTTAATATAAGAGTAGGGTCCCTAAAAAATAATAAAAAATGAATAAAAGTAATTGATGGTTCCAAGTTATATACCAAAGCTTTTGGGTAGGTAAACACATTATTATTTGTGAAAATTGTATTAGTCATGCACCATAATCCATGACCATATCTCTATACATAGTTATCTATAAGTACATAATATGTATAATCAATATAATATAGGATCGTACGTGTATCTAATTAAATTTCTTTACTATAATACTTTTAATTTGGTCACAAATTTATCAAATAAAATTAGTATTAGTACATATAATTTTATTATAATTACTTATTATATTATAATATTGTTAGCAAATACTGTTGCCCTACTGACTATTGAAGCTATAAAATGATGCTTAGTCATTGATTAGTCCTCAACACTTACCTACAAATCGACTATTTAATAACGGAATCTCATCTTGGAGCACATAATATTTTATAACAGATATACAAGACTAGATAAGATAAAGCGCCAGTCCATCATTCAGTTCATCAGTTCATCTGGGCTCGTTTATAATTTTCAGGAAAATTCTACAAAGAGGGTATGCGTCATTGGAGCAGGAGTAGCAGGGCTGTCAACAGCCAGATATTTAAAAGAAGAAGGCATTAACTTCACAGTTTTAGAAGCTACCAATTACGTTGGTGGCACTTGGAGATATGACCCAAGAACCAAAATTGATGAAAATGGCCAGCCATTGCACACAAGCATGTACAAACACCTAAGGTAGATACTTAAACATTCAAATTTGCAAGTGTGATTGTTAGGTACGTACCTATACTCTTTTCTAGTTTAGTATCTAGATCTTACTATGCTTGACGCAGATTACTTAACCACTACCTACCTACCAGAAGTACCAGATGATCATGATGAGGATTTAACCTTCTTGGCTATGATAACCCTACATGAACTGGTCCAACCAATGTTTAACACAGGTAATGGCATTAAAGGTTTTTTTACGTTCACGCTTCAGCTTCGCTACATTTACGAAGAATGCTTCAATTTTTATAATTTTCTACTAATATAGACCCAAACACAATAGTGTTAATATTGAAGTGTATTTTTAATTAAATAGAAATTAAAACTTGAAAAGGTTCAATAAATTCTTTAATTTTATTATTATAGCTATTTGAAGCCACATCACAGGCCACATCCATTAACAGAGCCATCTACCGCTTTAGACTTGAACTAGCTGCAACCTTACAAAAAGTCCACCATCCACTAAACTAGTGAAGTAAAGACTAAATAGAACCTCATTTTAGTACCCAACATTTCTACTAGGTGGCTAACATTCGCAAGGCATGGAAAGCTGAATCGCGGTGACAAGATTTTCATGAAAAATACCTACCGTCACAAATTGTCTTTATTATTTATCGCTTCTCGGCCTTTTGGCTAAGATCAAAGTGTAGTATCTGTTCTTTTCAGCTTAATATCTGAAAGTTCCCTCATTGAGGGACCAGTATATTAAACTGATTTTTTTAATTCGACGGGATGTTCGGGGCTCGCTCCACTCCCGTCACGGGTCGGCCCGGCATTGCAGTGCCGCCGGGATCGGCCCACCAAAATTAAATACTAAACTAATATTATATGAATCAAAACTCTTTGTCTACTTGGTCGACTTAAGGAAGACTCATTTAGTCACTGTGAGCCGTATTTAAATTATTTAAGTCTGAATTTAATAAGGTAATAAAATAATAATAGGCATTACTAAAATTTTTTTTTTGAAAAAAAATATCTCAAAAAACTACCAAGTTACAAGCATTTTAAAAACCGGAATATAAAGAGATAGCTCAAACGGCCAGGAACGTCAGAGGAAGGTTGTTCATAGTAATTCATTACTAAGCTGTGGTAGTTTTTCATACATCTCTTTGGCATGTGACGTCACGAGTGGATTTTTCATAGTAACTGTGGGAGCGCTCTGTTTTGCGAAAAAGGGACAGGAGACGCCTCCTGTAGAAACACTTTAAAAGCTTATTATTACTCCGTGATTTATTTACCGATTTTACTTAGTTTTTTAATTTATTATATTCATTTTTGATCTTCTTTATAAAAAAAAAAAAAAAAAAACATCTCTGGTACCCATAGTACAAGCTTTGCTTGTACTATGGGTACCAGAGAACTTATATAATACTTACGATACTTTTTTGTTTTGTAAATACATACATAGAACACAATATAACACCCACACGCAGAACAAATATCTTCACAATATATCGTTCATCACACAAATATTTGTCCTGGGTAGGAATCGAACCCACAGCCCTCAGTTCAGAAGGCTACCAACTGAGGTATCGAGATGATATTACTATAACGAGAGCAGTGCGAGGAAGGAGTAATGTGATTTTGAACCAAATTACCATTCGCTCGTTCATTAAACAAGATCAAGTAGAAAAAAGCTAATACAAAATAGATAATTTTTAGTTAGTAAGTAGTATTAGTTTTTTATTCATTTGTACTTCTGACTTATTTATTCTGTGCATAAAACTGATTTCATTTGTCAGAACTAATTTACCAAAACCAACAATGGAGCTGCCCGGCTTTCCGCTGCCAGACGGTATACCATCGTTTCCAAGCTGGGAGATTTACTATAACTACCTCAAAGATTATGCAAAGCACTTCGATATAGAAAAAAATATACAAGTAAGCACCACATTATTACTTTAGTAGTGTTAGTATAGAAGTTTGAGTAAATTTATAAGTATTTTGGTTGCGCAATCTATGCAAAACGGAAATGAATCATTTTGAAAACTCAACGAAACATTTCATTCCGCCACTGTATGCAGTGCACGTCTTTCAACTTATTGTGATAGTTATCATTAAAATATTAAGTAACTGATTTCAGTTTCTTCACAATGTGATATTAGTGTCAAGAAAAAACAATGTGTGGAAAGTAAGACACGAACACGTGCCGACACATGAGGTTTTTGAAGATGAATACGACTACGTCATTGTTGGGAATGGGCACTTCAGCAAACCTAACCTGCCCAATATACCAGGACAAAATAAATTTCAAGGTACTTACATAATGACTTTGTTACTTACCTAAGTTATTAACATCATCATCTAATAGTTATTAATGATATTGCTGGATTTCACAAGTCTCCCTTTTTACCTTTGTCGTTGGAAAATGAATTGCTTTTGCGATTTGCGCAATAAATGTCGAAGCGAAACGTTATGTGCGAATTAAAAAAAATGCCAAGTGCCCACCGTAGACGGATGTCGTCTTTCCGACTTCCTTGTGTCGTGTTGTGCGGTGGTAAAAAGGACATGAAGTATGCGGCATGTAAAGAGCGTTAGGCTATAAAAGGCTGGTCTATTTTAAAACGGTTTCTTGTTTTACGTTTTAAAGGAACATAGGTGTTACACATTTTATGGAACGCGAAGAACCCATAGAAAACCATCAAACCTCAGCAGTTATGCATTCCCATTACCATTTTCAGGCACTATCATCCACAGTCACGATTACCGAGAACCGGACCCTTATAGAAACCGGCGTGTGTTGGTCGTCGGCGGCGGTCCTTCCGGCATGGACATCGGCATGGACGTCGGCAGAGTCAGCCGCTCGCTCATCCACAGCCATCACTCAAAGGCCAACTTCAGGACCAAGTTTCCTTCAAACTTCGTAAAGAAACCAGACGTGAAAGAGCTCAATGGAACTGGAGCGTTATTTGTTGACGGCAGCTTTGAGGAGCTTGATGACATTATTTACTGCACAGGTGATTCAAATTTCTATAAGGATTACCTACTTATTTGTAAAATCGTCCTTGCGTCCTTGCTTCTAGCTAACTATTCTTACATAAGTATTGTAATTGGGAGTCTCCAAGTCAAGAGAGAGCAGGCAGCTTCCAGGCGACACCCCGTAGACTGCGTCATTACTTTTCATTAGATGGGACAGAAGTCCAATGCTGTGGCATAAACAATTAAAAAAAGCAGTCCTGTGTGTGTATAACATCAGCGTTCATGAGATAGTCTTTCCTTTAAAGGCCAGAGAGTTGAGTCGTACTTTTAACTTTCTTTACACAAAATTACTTTGATTTAGCCGTGGGTGGGAGTGAGTATAACTATGATCGATTGACAGACCTCTGAGAGCGCAAACCATAAAGAGTTGATGTTTGGCCAGTTTCTTCCTTTTATTGTGGGGGGATAAGTAGGTACCTATTATATTGAAAGGGTTTTTGATCTCAACCAAGTCAGGCATTGAAAATATCATGATGCGCGAGTGCAACTGCTGGCAGCCTCTAGTTTGAAATACTTTTTTTACAACGTAGGTAATCATTGAAATATTTTTCCAGGATTTGAATACTACTATCCGTTCCTAGACGCAAGCAGTGAGCTGACCCTGACCCCTCGCAACGTGATCCCGTTGTACAAATACATGATCAATATAAACCAGCCCACTATGGTCGTTATGGGGCTCGTGGTCCGCGCGTGTTTGGTCATCGCTTTGGACGCACAGGTAGACAAATAGCATAAGCAGAACTTATGATTTTTTCGTAGCTCTCTAGATACTAACTACTTATAACCATAGATTTCATATACGTCTATGCTTATAACATATTATTTCTATATTGCGATCGTTTTTCCGTGAAAGTGAAAATGAAATTAATTAGACAAACCTAACAATGCAATGCTGAACTTTTTCTTATATAATTATCATTAGTATAGGATCCAAATTACCTAGAGTATGTGGATCCGTGGATCCAATACCTCTATCTATAGGTACTAGACAGGACATGAAATCTATTGTGTCCGGCTCGGCTACGTATGAGCAAAAGTGTACTGACCGACATTTTCGCTTTTGTCGATAGTACCAGTTAGAGATGCCGTATGTTTAGTATAAGTTATAAGTATAAGTACATGAGGCCTCTGGTCGAATTATACTTTTTATGTTTCAGGCTCGTTATGCCACTGCACTAATCAAAGGAAACTTCACGTTGCCTTCTCATGCGGAGATGATGCAAGACTGGCAAAGACACGTAGATGTTGTCAAGTCCAAGGGCCTCCCTCTCTCGTTTATCCACGTGCTTGCCGAGAAAGAGGTAAAACCTTCTGGAATCAACATTATCCTATTTTTGTGCTATCTAATAGCTTGATAGAACTCATTTCTGTATTGTCTGCAGTACAGTATTATTTTGAACACACTCAATGAAGTAATTTTGGGTGCCTTTATATCAAGGTGTTGTCTTTACAGTAGGTAGGTAACTGAGATTTTGGTCAAAGAGATTTAATGGTCTGCTAGATAATTCTTACACAGCAGTATCGTAGTATATACCTATAGAAAATATTATCTCATCTATGGTATCTATGATTTGATGCCCATATTCGTTTACCGATTTCCCTTCACCACTTTTGAGACATCACATGCAACCAACTGATTCAAAGCCAATAACAAAAGTAGATTTCTAACCAACTCCTATATTTTACGACAGCCCCTGAGTTGTGGTGTTTGAGCACGTCTCCTCATATCATAAACCCAGAGGCGACGGGTTCTATGCCCGAGACAGGCCAAGTTTAGTATTTGTGCGCAGGAAAAAAGCGCCAGTATTTGTTCTGTTTTTGAGTGGTGTAGGACCATGGTCCTCGTAGTTTCTGGGTCCCTAGATAAAGGGAATCAATCTGTACTTTCTATTTTCATTGTTTTCCAGGACCAATATTACGCAGAACTCTCTGAAGAGTCCGGCATCAATAGAGTGCCTCCGGTCATGTTTAAAATACGGGCGGAAGACACAGCAGCGAAGCTGGAAGATCTGTACACGTACAGAAACTATGTCTACACGGTCATCGATGCTAACAAGTTTACCAGGTCTTTGGAGGAGCTTCCAGTTAGTAACAGCTTGTCGCCTTAAGGCTGTACACACCATGCAACCCATCACTTAATTTTCTGTCTCAATCTGCTGGATGGGATTTGCAACACGGTTCCACTTTGGTGTGCGCTGTTACGGTTCGATTTGACTGATTGAATTAACAAATCCCTTTAGGTAGGTACATAAAGACCACTTCTCAAATTATCCGCTTTATATTTTTATGTTAACTAGTTGGTCGATATCGCAGATTGTATAGTGCATATAGTGGGGTCTTGACCATCAATACTTAGCGCAATGCAATTGAAGACTAAGGTCAATCGCTCCAATGCATTTTGTAGTAGTGATTTACTTTACGTTTTCAATTGAATTAAAAAGGAAGGGGTGTTGGTAAGGACTTGTTATTAGAAAAGAGTCATCACAGTCGTGTCAACTGTTAAACATTTTTATTTGCTGTACTGTGGCTGTATCTATCCTACAAATGCTCGTCTGCGCAAAAATTTGACGGTTCATATTTAAGTTCACACTTAACCCTCTGTTGACGTACTTTGGGGATATGCTCTCGCACTTCATTCTTTAGTCAATAAACGGCATCACAGACATCATACATTATTACTTATTATAATATAATTAAATGAGTATGTTTTAATGTATTAATTTATAAGTAAGTTAAAAAGTTGTACATACATAATTCAACGTTTTATTTATTTAAACGTTAAACCTTAATTCATACATTGGTAACAGTCAATAATTACTTAGGCTAGTTAACGCTAGATTGTGATTTTGTTTTTATATACTTATATAACAACCCTAATTCGCATTGTCATGGTACCTTAACCTATCCAACCAAATGTCGTGAAAATATGCTACCTAGTATATTAAGTACCGTCCATGTCAAAAAGGTTTGGTATTTTTTATTTATTTTTTATTTATTTATTTAGGCTTCCTATTGACAATTACATTGTTTCAAGTATTACAAACTCTAAACATACATATTTGCTAAATGCATTGTCTGTTAAAAGGAAACACAACATGCAAAAAAAATCATGGTATCATGCTTTGCCTGGAAAAGTTTTCTTCGACTTATTGGTTATTAAAGCCCGAATATTACAATAAAATTAACTATTTTATTGCTTAAATGTGAATATAACAAACAAATACTTACAACCTAAATAATTTAAGTGTGAGGTGACCATTTATAAGCATCGTCGTTTGTACATACAGCACTATCTCATATAATATACTTACCTAAGCTAAGTATACGTGTTCTGTCATTATCTACTAATGAATTGGATAGCAAATAATAAAATACGAAAGATTTAACCTATGCAGTGCCTTAAATAACCTAACTTTTTGGACTCAATAAAATAATTCACGAATATCAATGAACAAACTTAAACACAAGAATGGACAAGATGGATGGTAAGTTCGAGCAGACTTAGAACTTTGTTATAGTCTGTCTATAGCTAAGCACAATGACAATATATTTATAAGATCACAGGGCATCTTTACCTGTACTAAAATACTGTTAACAATTACAGCTGCAAATAATTTTAAACAAAAACCATATTATAAAATACATGCATTCCAACATATTCGACCTTACTTCCAACAATAAAGACATTTCCTTTTATAGCTTCGATCAGGTATATCAGGTTGTATACTTGATCGAAGTCTTTAGGAACTTTATAATGAGTCATCAATAGGACATGAAAATTCTTTCCTAGGAACATACTCCCGTGCGTAATGAGTATCGTCAAGTATATTCCAGTCGTAGTCTCTGTAGTTCAGTAGATCTTCCAAACGGTTCCTCGCGTTGAAGTCTCTCATCATAGTGAGGACTGGAGGGGCTCGGACTACACCAGCCTCTACGGTCAGGTTGCTGAAGTATTGATCCTGGAAACAAGAATTATTATACATATACATAAGCCGGATAATACATATAATACATATACATAAGCCGGATAATACATATTATGCATTATCTTGATTCTTATGATGCTATCATTTCCTGTAGTGGTGTTAAACAGTGTTAGAAATGACAAGATTGGCTTAACTCTTGCGGCTCGACATCAAACACGCATGCATTGTTAATATATCGTTATCCCAAATACTGGTATTACTGAGGAACATAAATATAGTAGGAAGGTTTTTGGACAACAGCTGGATTTGGGTGAGTTTTGAAATTATATTTGAATTCATGGCTGTGAGTACCCATCACCTGTCTATCTGATAGATGATAGATTTCACTCAATATTTCAAAGAAAACAATTAGGTTGATGTAGCAGTAAAGTGAAATGGAGTCCATTCAGTTTCCGTTCGGTGTAACGTGACACGTCAAAAGTAATCATAAATAAATAAATAAATATGTGTGGACATTTCACACAGCGCCATCTAGCCCCAAACTAAGCATAGCTTGTACTATGGGAACCAGATAACTGACTATACTTATATACTTTTTGTTTGTAAATACATACATAGAATACAATATAACACCCAGACACAGAACAAAAATCTATGTTCATCACACAAATGTTTGTCCTGGGTAGGAATCGAATCCACAGCCCCCAGTTCAGAAGGCAGGGTTACTACCAACTGAGCTATCGGGCCCGTCGAAAGTAGATCCATGAATTAGTCCCAAATTTTTATTTGAGCTTAGTTTTAAAGAGTATTTTTATTACATTTTATGAATAATGTTGAAGTCACGCTACGTACCATCTCAGGTCCCACAACGTTGACGTCGACAATTTTAAAGTTCTTCTTCTGCTGAGCGTAGACGTGGTCCAGCCAACTCCTCAACATCTCGTCCTGTGACGGCAACTTGAACTTCCCAGCTGCTAATGATGCTACATATTGACCCTATTAATGTAAAATTGAACTTTAGACAGTTAGATAAGCGTAATTTGTGGTACAATAATCTAGCTATGGAGAAAGCAATGCTCGGTGTTTCCCTGCGAGATAGGATCCGAAATGAGGAGATCCGCAGGAGAACTAAAGTGACCGATGTAGCTCTTAGGATTGGCAAGTTGAAATGGCAATGGGCAGGCCACATCGCTCGTAGAACTGACAACCGATGGGGAAGAAAGGTTCTCGAGTGGCGACCACGAACTGGAAGACGCAGCGTAGGCCGGCCCCCCACTAGGTGGACCGACGACCTGGTGAAAGCCGCGGGGAGCCGATGGATGCAGGAGGCGAGCAGCCGCTCTAAGTGGCGCTCCCTGGGGGAGGCCTATGTTCAGCAGTGGACGTCTTCAGGCTGTTAATGATGATGATGATGATGAATCTAGAAACGTCATGAACAGCTTGATAAATACAGGCAAAAAACTGGCGTGCAGAGGGAAAACCCGTACCGGACAACTCAATACGTGTTGTAGGTAGGTAGAGAAACATTCTGTCTAGGAAAGTCTAATAGTATAGGAATGACCCTAATCTTTGTGGGTGCACCCTTACTAACTGTATAGCTATTTTAAAATTACTTGAAAATTAACTTTGTCTTGAGATAAAGGTGGAATACAAAGGATAGGTGGAACTATATACCTAAATAGGTTTTGACGGTTTCTTGCACCGTTGAAAGAGTGAGTGTAAAATCAGCATACACTTGAAAAGTCATTGGTGCAGGACGCGGGATTTTAACCATGGTTTCACAGGGGCTACCGCTGAACCATTACTTACTTCAAATAAACAAAACGGTTACTCGCTAAAACCACTACCTATATAAAAATAAGTTATAATCTTTAATTAGTGTAACATAAGTCTTACATTCAACTAAACAATATGCTAACTGATTTCCAGCTACTGCAATGAAGTATTTGCTTCCTATACAAGGTGACCTTGAATTGGTATGTTATCCCGAAAAGAGGTAAACCTGCACCCCAAGGTAGACAATGTTTCTTCTACGACTTTACTAAATTAATAGTTTTTCATTGAAGAAATGCCATGTAAAGTTTACGTTCGAAAATAACCTTAGCGCAGCTGGGTGGTTGAACTTCGTCCTTGACCGAGTGCACATAAATGAGTTTAACGTGATCGCACGTGCAATTTTGTGAATGGATTTATTTTTTACCATGGAAGTTTGGAAACACCCAGTTAAAAGTAAGGCTCTAACTTGTAGGGGTTCACGGTCCCAGTCCCCCCATTTCGGGATAACATACCAATTCAAGGTCACCTTGTATAGGTAAGCAGTAGCACCCTACCTGAGCATCCAGCACTCTATTGATGATCCTCTTGGCAACCCCAACAAAGGCCATGGTCGGGTGTTTAATGTTCACTATCTGTTGGTATAGAGGCAGCACGAACTTCCCCGTGGCAGTCACCCCGCTGCTTTCATCCAAGAACGGATGGCTGAAGGTGTAACCTGCAAAAATGCATGACTGTTAGCATATAATGGCCCCAAAACGTTACAATATTGTACCTATGTACAAATAACTGTATTGTATAGTAGCTAAGTACTATAATAATTAGATTTACTACGGTTTAAACTCCACTTATAATGGGCCACTTCAACATTCAATTTAAGAATGTTGAAGTGGCCATGGGTAATGGGTCTATCGCTCGCAGAATCGACAACTGATCCGAAAGAAAGGTTCTCGAATTACAACCACGGACCGCAAGACGCAATGTAGGCCAGCTCCTTACTAGATGGACTAACGACCAATAACCATGACGAACCGACAAACGCAGGAGGAAAGCATCGGCCGCTCAAATTAGCGCTCTACACTGAGCGACGCGACGCCTATGTTCAGCAGTGGCCTTCAGGCTAATGATTATAAGGAAAACCCAACTACTACAATAATACAATCCACTAATAAATGCTATTAGCGACACTATCTACTACAAAATACATCTGGACTATATGCACTGACGTAGGTAAGTATACAACTAATGTACTCGCAATGCATCACAGGTTATCTAATATCTAATTTAAAACGAGGTAAATCATTTTACTGTTTTAACTAACATATTACTCGTTAGATATGTGGTGATGAGACTAAGAAAAGGCTAGTGACCTCATTAGAATATTAATGAAGATGTTTAACACCCATTAGGTAAAGCAGGCCACGTAAATGACTTTTCCGATACAGAACGCCGCATCGGTTCTTCGAGTAATAAATGCTGGAAGCATGGGTTATACTTATTATATATTTGACCTCGTACGAAATTACTACTAGCAGTCACGTATACAACATAATTAAGTTCAACCTACAAGTAAAAAAGTTACAATGTTGATGGTAGAGTTGTTAGCTAGTGTTAGATTAGAATGTGCGCGGAAATTGAAAACATAAATGGTCGCAGTGGAAGACGGTAGTGCGGTACCATGTCACTGGTCACTAATTATCGTTTATCAAGCTACAAGAAATGGCTTTCTATTTACAATATTCCAGTAAATTCATTTAAAAAATTGTTGCATTCGTCCCTCACCTCAGTACGTGAGTACCTATCTCATGTTAGTGACCGAGTGTCTTTTCCTTATACCCAACTACAGCAAAAAGAAGGATGGGATATGATGAATGGAAGACCCACGAAGTACCTATGTGATGTATGATTAGTGAGTACAGCACTAGGGAGTACCTACCACAGAAGTTTAAAATGTTTAAATGTTTATGTTGTGTGTGTGTGGTAGGTAATGTGTATAACAGAGAAGCGACCTACCCATTTTACGTACCTCATCATCATCGTCAACAACCTAAAGGTAAAGACATCCATTGCTAAACATAGGCCTCCAATTGGAGCGCCAATTTGAGTGGCACTGCCTTCTGCATCCATCGGCTCCTTGCGGGATAATCAGATTGTCGGTCCACCTAGTGGGGGCCGGCTAACCTGCGTTTTCCGATTCGTCGTCGCCACTCAAGAACCTGGGTTTGGTCTATTTTAATTAATTCGCTATTTTTTTCCCATTGGTTGTCAGTTCTAAGCACAGATATTGAATTAATAGTACCTACGTTCTAAGATTGACATGGCTATAATAGCATACTGCCATTTCAACCTGCTAATTCTTAGAGCTATTTAGTTATTACACCTATCTTTCCATTATTATGACCTCACAAACCCAAAATATTTTTAAAGCTATGTTATATTAACATATTTTGTAACACTCTTCAAATAAATTGCATAGTTTTAACCTTAGGTACATAGATAGATAGATAGAAAATGCTTAATTGCACAAGAGTAAATAAAGTACATAGGCGAAGATAATGTTAAGTATCATTTTCTTCCAGTTAACCTAAATACAAACCTGTACAAAAAATAGCAATATCTATCTCTTCAGTGCTATCGTCCTCAAAAACGACACCGTTTGCCGTGAAAGCTTTAATGTCTGGCTTCTTCACGTAAGTCTTAGAGAAGTGGGGCTGGTTGTAGTTCAGATGGTGACTATGGACCAGCTTGGAGGTGACGTTGCTGAGGTGCATAGCCAAGTCCAAGCCCGAGGCTCCAGCACCAACAAGCAAAACACGCTGGCCTTTGAATGGTTCTGGTTCTTTGTAGTCGTGACTGTGCATTAACTTCCCTGCAAATGATCACCAAGTTAATATTACTTATATCCATAGACATAATAGGAAGTATAATTTACTTTTTTCTATGTAATCTTATAAGTATCATTATTGTTTATAGCATTACGGGTATCTCTGAGTTCTATCTACTTAAGAACTTAGAACAGATTTTATATTTAACGGTTTCCTTATTGGACGAATTCCACATTGGACGGTAATGGCGAGGTCATCATAACAAAGGTAAGTAAAATGGTCAACAAACTAGTAAAATGTATATAATTTCAAATGGGTGCAAAGATCCACAATCTGTATGCATGGCACAAATAAAAGACAAAATCTAAAAAGGGACAAACGGCGAATAGAATGTCACATCATCGGTTTAAGTACATTAAAAAAAATCGGTTACTTTGTGGCTTTTACCTTGAAAAGTATCCATCCTATCAAACTTAGGCCAGGAGGGGAAACAGTTCTCTCCACTAGCTACCACCACGAAGTCGCAAGCTTCAGTATGGCTCTGCTGTGTGTCCGACTTCGTGTAGGTGACATCCCAATGGTCCCCTGCCCATTTCACTGATGTTACCATGCTGCGAACCTAAGTGTTGGAATAATACTGTTTGATACTTTCTAAGATGATGTCCAGTACCAAACTATTGTGCAAAGTCTTGTCTTCTAAGCTCTTTTAACTCTGTTTATGCCAAAATGATATCTAGAGTCCAGTAGAGTTCTAAAGAGGCCTTTATAAATAAAGAAAATATAAAAAAAACCCCCCAACCACACATGACGTGCATTAAAAAAATTGCATCTCTAATTTAACTATAGCTACATAAGGGTGCAGCGGCAACTTTGACATCAAAATGTATACAGATAGTATTGATATGTTGATGACCTACCAAACCAACCAAAACACAATTTAAAAATTAAATGCATGTTTTCCATCACAGCATGCATCCACCTACAATAAGATAAAGCAGTTAACAGGTTCTTATGCGGACGCAGTGACTCATGCAACCATGGAGATCAATGCTCATGCAGAACATGACTGTGATATCTGCGCTCATGTCTCTGTTGACTGATTCTGATACAGCAAGCGATTCATGGTTAACTTTTTGTCTATGTTGATCACATTTTATACGCATACTTACGTCATTTCATTCTAATGCGATCATAATAAGCAATGTAACGTTGCACAGACATCTAATACTATACAGTAAGGTATGTTGTAGGTATTCAATTGTTTTATTTTTCATAAGATGTCGTTTCGTAGCGTTATTAATAAGTGTCTACGTAAGTGAATATATTAACATAAATGTTTGTTAGATAATTGTATACCTTTGTTATTCGTGGAATAATCTAGTAAGTAACTTGTAGTATTAGTAAAAAAGCCTGTGGTGAGGTATTGCAATGATTTTAAAATATGGAAGAGTAAGGTGGGTTGTTTCATTCTACGGGCTCTGGCTTCCATATAATTTGCTCCGTAGTTAATATGCCCTGTATTGGATTTTTCCAAATAACGATATTACAGATCGTGTGGAAATTTCTCCTTGAAAGCAAATTTAGCAAGGAAGAGTTATATTGCATTCGCCTCACGTCTACGATTGTAACACTCATGTCGGTCGGTGTGAATTCCAAATGAAAAATCATCATTGCATTGTGGAATATATTATTTTGTTCCCTTATTCATTGAGAAAGGTAATGGTATTCGAACAATAATAAGAAGGTATAATTTAGCACACCTACTCTTAAACGTGCTTCTACAGATAAAATCAAATAGATTTTATCTGTAGAAGCACGTCAAATAGATGAACTTTTTATAAAACCCCTTATCAAATTCAGATAGTACAATACATGTACATTGTACATACCTAAACAATTATCGCTCTTTTCGCCTTTGAGCAAGGTTTTCCAGACCACCGATTACATTTGTCAAAAAATGCTAACATACCTGAATATTATCCAAGAGATCAAACTTTTTGGCGAAAGTCTTCAGGTATTTGTAGAAGCAGGTACCTTCAGGATACGTCGGGGTTCCGTCAGGGAACGGGAAGCCACTGTACTCCATGGTCTGGCGAGGAGTGTTGGTCCTGAAAAGTGGCAACTTGCTATATGATCAGGAGGGACGATATTAAAGGCAAAATTAAACATATAGCTACCTAACTACGTACATATAAGCTAAATGCCGAGGCTAAGACCTACATTAAGATGTTAATATGCATAAACTTGATACACTATTATTTGTTTCCACAGCTGTTAATAAAACCATTATAATGAGCTTTAAATTCTAATCTAACTTCAAATCTCTTTCATCAAATTTTTGTCTTCAAATAATATTCCTGAAAACCTCTAATTTTGGACTTCTGCAACTGGGCCCAGTTGTTGCCAATTCAATTTGTTTTTTTATATAATTTATAGGCATAGCATTTGTCCACTGTCTCACCTGATGGTAAGTGGTGACGCAATAATTCAATTATTCTTTCC
The DNA here is from genome assembly GCA_963580505.1 of Ennomos erosarius. Classification (NCBI taxonomy): domain Eukaryota; kingdom Metazoa; phylum Arthropoda; class Insecta; order Lepidoptera; family Geometridae; genus Ennomos; species Ennomos erosarius. The sequence goes on along the minus strand of OY756996.1, from coordinate 6,588,109 downwards.
TTTAACAATAAGTAACAGGTACAATACAAAATAGACACTAATATACAGGATGTAATTTAATTCATTTGCATAAATTGAGACCATGATAGTACATCATTTATAGATGATTATTAAAAAGTAAAGTGTGTAAATGAAATATTTTTTATTGAAAATTATAAAGATTGCCGCGGCGCCTAACGCAGTTGGCACAGATGATTTTGATACATTTAAACGTTTTTATACCTTTTATGTACTAATTAAAAACAGCAATTCATTATTTTAATTAAATTTTGTATTGTAGCATTTGATTAAGTAAGTTATTCCATTTTTTGGAGTTATTATTATTACCAAACCAATGTGTTAAAATTCAAAGTTTGGTCCACACGTGACCGGTATAAGGAGTAGGTATCTAGTTTCAAAGGTTGCTAATGAATTCAATTACACCCAGTAGTTGGCCTGAGTGACTGACTGACAGAAAACGTAGAGCCCAAACTAGACCTAGAGATATGATATATGATGCCTTCCTTGGAGCTGAAATGTGATAGTAATATTGAAATGGGAATGAAGCCGTGGGCTGTGAAACAGTAAATATTATGTAGGTAAATAGGGTCAATTCTGTGGATTTAAAGTAGACAGTACTTAGAGCATTTTATAATGCGCAGTGGCGCTCTCTAAGGGAGGCCTATGATCAGGAGTGGACGTCTTCAGGCTGTTAATGATGGTTATAGAGCATTCAAATCCCCAAGATACTGAAAGAAACATTCCTTACCTCAAACCTTTATACATGCTTGTAAACAGCGGCAGCCCATCTTCATCGGTGCCAACATGAGGATCAAACCTCCAAGTGCCCCCGATGTGCCTTGATGCTTCAAACACAGTGAAGTCCACGCCATACTCTTTCAGATACCTGGCGGTACCTAGCCCAGAGTATCCTGCACCAATGACGCAAGTACGAGGAGAAGACTTAGGCTGGAAAAAAAGAAAATAAATATCATATTATTCCAATACTTACTTTTTTTTTCTTTTTCAAATGCTTATTGTTCTTACAGCTATGCCAAGGCACACAATAATCCACTCTACATACACAATATTTAAAACTCATAAATACAAAAACGTTAACTTAAGAAATCTATACATACATTTATAAAATAATTAAATTTAGAGCAAAAAATATCAATATCTCGATCCCAAGCAATCAAGGCATTGAGCAGAGTAGCGGCTTGGGCTGTGGGAGCGAACTGAGCAGTTTGCGTGCGCACCGCCCGAGCCGCCATCAGTGGGCGAGGGCAGCAGGCGCGTGCCCGCCGCACCAGGTCCGGTGCTAGCAACCCGCATCGCGACAGTGCTGGGATCGTCAACCCTATTGTTAACCTACTCTCTTTTTTAACAAAGAAGTCTTGTCGAGTGTTTAGTAAAAAGTGAACCTATTGTAACTTTCATTGACATTTCACTTATGATTGGCCTACCTATAGGTACCTACACCGTCATTAACATCAACAGCCTGAAGACGTCCACTGCTGAACATAGGTCTCCCCACTGAGAGCGCCACTTTGGTCGGCTGCTCGTCTCCTGCATCCATCGGCTCACCGCGGCTGTCGTCAGATCGTCGATTCACCTAGTGGGAGGGCAGCCGACCGTCTTCCGGTGCATCCTGGACTCCATCCCACCCAAATCTAAGTCTTTAATCTCTAAATAATGACCGCCGAGCGTAGGAAATGTAGTAAGTGGGTATCTAGTCATTTGACCTACTTAAATCAAAACGTGCGAAGAAGTTCTCTGCATGTTGTTTATTTATTTATATTTTAATGAAGCTTAGGTGCCTATTCGTATAAGTACTTAAAATCAATCGAACTTTACTTGTGATGTGATCAACAAAACATTGATGCTATCGGGCTAATGGTAGATGTGATTGATTCGAAAATTCATCAAAAAGTGAGGCCCGAAATATGTCCAATATAGCTACTGAGTGAAACCAAAACCCTTCGAAAACATTGCTATTTAAAACACACCCCTTATCTAAACAATTAGAGAGTTTCCGGCGGATTAGCGAGTGTTGAATTTTTAATATATTGTATTAGCTACAATATATTGAAATTCTATGTGCCATACTACACCAACTCAACTAATCGATTAAGGTCGAGAAATATGAACTCTGATTTCTTGCCTTACATATTGAATAGCATTGATTTTCCAACCAATGTAAAGAAAGGTGTGTCTAAACAGGTAATTGTTTACTAAGTAATTCCGTAGAAATCGTTAACATTTTCCTGGCAGTGTGAATAATTGCGTAGGTAAGCTTATTTAGATTCAGCATGGTGACATGCCCATGGCCGGATAGCTAATTTACGTTGCATAACGTAGTAAGATTGCATGTGAGCCTATGTATGAGGTATAATAAGTATTAAGTAGTAAGTAACCTACGTCTATTCAATACACTAACACTTTTATATGCTCTATCGATTTCTGATTCAAAACTGAGCCTACCTATATTGGATCGCTTTGTTTTTTTTATAGAGGATTTTGACAAGCGATCCAATATAGGCTTTGTTTTGAATCGCGCTAAGAGCTCACAGTACGGCTCCTGCACTTTCTTATCTGGGATGGACTATCTAAGGATGGTATGTGGGACATGAACTCACTAAAAACCCCTCCCTCCTACCGTGAAAAGGAAAAGTTCTCCACCTAAGTGGGCCGTTATTAGCTTTCTACCATCGCGCTCCGACCACTACGGTGGTAGGCCCTTTGAGGCCTCTGCGGTCGTAGAGGGGTGACCTTGCTTACCAAGGCCACCTCTCCAGAGATGTGGACCCGTGCAGGTCGATCATGGAGGATTATGATTTATTTATAGCAGTATTTACCTGCTGCACGTGATTACAGATTCTTTTTCAACCTAAAGGTTTGAATATAAATCACGATCAAGATTCAAATTCAAAATTTTCCGTTGCTTACAATCTGTCAAGGTTGATAATGGACCCTTTCCCTTTACGGAAGATGGGGAAGGCGGTCGAAAGGGTTATGATTATGATGTAGGTACTAATAGGGTACTAATTGTCCATTGAATATAAACTGTAGTAGATTTTGTTCTCTAATCTGCGCTAGGTTAGGTACTTATTTACCTGAGTATGTAACTATTATAATATCTAATGACTCTGACTAATTTGACTTGTCTATTATGGTCTATGACATTAAATACTTATAGGTAAGAGGATATACAAATAATAGGAATTAATGTTGAATTCGGGTTAGTTACATACACACGAAATACACAATATTTAAGTATTTTGACTATACTAGAATGTTCTTCTATTTCTCTCATTATAAACATAATGATGGTATGAGATGAGTAGATTTAGTAGGAGCTAGATTCGTGCCGTGTAAGGATATAGAGCCATAAAATAAGGCAGGGCTCGAAGACTACTATTTTGTGTTATGTGTAAATGTAATTGTGTCATAATGGTTCATGAATGGTACCATAATGACAGACTTTGACACTAATGTTAGTCTACAAATCATAAGTAGACTACCATTAGAGTCAAAATCTATCATTATCGCACCATTCATGAACCACTATGGCACAAGTGAAATAGCAGACTTCCGGCCCAAGTTTAGCGAAGTTAACGTAAGTAATAATTGAAAAACTTAAAAGAACCCACAATATTCGTTTTCCTATAGAGTTCCTTTGATATCTGCATTTTTGTTGGTCATAATAATTAATTCCATTGCGTGTTAACCACGAAATGGCACTAAACGTCCAGTAATGGAGAATGGTTAGATTGGCCAGCCTTGGAGCCGGTAATATTGCATGCTATTCAAATCAAGTGGGTGGATTAGGTGGCTGTGGCTGAGAACCTCAACAGGTTATAATACCTATTTGCATCTGACGTGTAACCGCAGAATTATTAATATAGTGCTTATTTATAAGTAATCTATATGTCAAACTTTATCACAAAAGTTCGGAGTTGCACCAGTGACCAGCACCATCTTTATACCAACAGTTAACTTTAATCTGCAGTCGAATATCTGGTTACGCAGAAAGTAGCACCAAACTTTCAAAAAAACGTCGTCAATATTCTGGTTAAGCTTCGTGGATAAGGTTAAGGTTACAGTTAATTTTAACTTTAGTTTCGTTGGATAAATTACCTACTAATAGCAGTAACTTTAGCTGGGATTAGGTAAAGTGCAACCCAGCCACAGGGGTACAGAGTAGACGCAATCAATGACTATCGCTAATGTAATATGAAGCACGAGCCGGAGCATCGCGAGAGCCGATGGATGCAGGAGGCGAGCAGCCGTTATAAGTGGCGCTCGCTGGGGGAGGCCTATGTTCAGCAGTGGACGTCTTCAGGCTGTTAATGATGATGATGCTGATGAATGTAATATGCAGCAATGAATAAGCGTAGCTAATTGATAACTCTACTTACAAAATATTTAAATGCAACAAACAGCTTATTAAGACGCTGACAGTACCCAATGCGAGCAAGTTTATTACATTAGTCGAATATGAACCGTAATCTGTATAACATAGGGTCGCTTAATGCGGAGCAAAAATATGGCGATTACGTTGCGTTACACTTTGACTTTTCCATTTTTCGGTACAAAAAATTAGCTATAAAAGAAACGCTTATTGTTATTAAAATATTAATATGATTTATTTCAATGGGGTGTCATATTCTAATGTAACATTTTAGGGCGTTTGAATGATTTTTTAGAGGTCACTTCACGATTTCTTTCCATCGAGAAAACTTTTCGTAATCGTGTTTCGGTTTCTGCAGGTGGAAAGAAGATATGACCAGTATTAACATGTATTTTATTCAATCATGAAAATGGTATACATTTTGAGACAATCATGTTCAAAATAGTTGATATGGGACAATTCAGCGCCTTAAATCTAGTGTTTCAATAGATATCCAGATAAGGAAAAGTCGACAGAACAAAGTAAGCTATTCACCAACCAGCACGCAACAGAGCCATAATCTTTGAACTTAGCTTTCTAGTATTACGTTACAACACAAGTCGGCTCCAGACAGATAACTCGGAGGCTGTGTGTCAGAAGCCTACATAAAATCCGGTTTTTAAGGTAGCCCTACATTATGCAAGCCATAAAACGGTATTTTAAAATTCGCTCGCCTTGTTATTGACTCAGCAAATCATAATTTTAACCCGATTTAATAATTTGGGATGTCATTGAACCCGAAGTCGCTAACGTAAAGATCGATTAAGCAGGTACAGGTGTTTAGTAGGTTTTATATAAGTCATTGAAACAATAATAAAATAATATGATAAGAAAATCTTTGAACATAGGTAAATAAAGAGGAAAAAGACACAAAAATGTTATTTCCATATGTTGTTTTTTTGTTTGTATTTATTGTTTAAATGTTATGTTATGTGTTTTTCTTTTTGTGTATTGTTGTGTTTGTGTTTTTAATTTAAAGAATATGCTTTAAATATTATTTTGCCTTCAAATGTTTTTTTTAAAAGTAGATGGTTTATTTATTACTCCACTTATTATTATCACAGGCACTTAAGTTAAAATATTGAATGGAATAATTGAGTAGCACACCTAAACTCACTTTTTTTTTCTTATATTTTGGCTACACACAGTGTATTTAGCCAGTGTCAAGTATTGTACATTTTCATCGAGTTTTAGAATATTTTACGTAGTCAAGTCTTAGTCATAGTCATAGTCCAGTCTAAGTCCGGTCATAGTCGAGTCTAAGTCATGCTCTAGTAAAGTGGTGGCAACTTTACAAGAAGCTTCTATGGAATTTTGGAAGCAACACGAAAAACCACGTTACACCACATTATATCACTTGACCACACTCATGCTCGTAATTCAGCACTTAATGCGTAAAACGCCACCAACTTTAAACATTTACTGCTTACATAAAACCTTGTAGGTAAGTTCCTACTTTATTTTTCAGTGTACCCTTATGCAATTAAACGATCAATATATTATTAGTTTGCATGGACATATTCACGACTATAATAAATTTTACCATGTTGCTTCTTGTTTTACTGTATCTAATTTTATACAGAGTTGCGGTTTGTAATAAAATTGCAATAACGATAAATCTACCACGCATCACTATATCCTTTGCAATGATTTTTTATTATTTTATAACGATTTAGGAACAATAATATACCTAGGTACGAATGAAATGTAGGTAATAGCGACTAGCGACACAGAATCCGCCCTATGGTAGCGATTATGTTCTTGAGATGAATGTATTTTGTATCCAAAACTAGATGTAAGAAATGAATGAAAGCTTATTATTATTCACCAAATGTGTCATCGGTATTATTATTATCCTCATTCATACATCTTCCACCTTGACCTAGATAATCCCAAATCGGATGTAACTTTTGCCTCATTAAGACAAGTCAAGGGTAGCATGCAGCATGACTTTACCTTGATGTTACATAAACCTATACTATACAAATATCGGAATAATCTGCTGTTTTCCCATAAAACGTAATTTTTGATTCAGTGGCCTGGTGGAGGTATCATTATATCTGTCCGTGAGATGACTGCCCGGTGGCCTGGAGCTCACGGCTATTGATATCCATCATTGTCACACGGAAAAATAAACTGGTAAATAAATTTTAGGTTTTAAAAAATAATAGGCATGATGACCACTATTAAAAATGAACAAGTAAATATTACTTTCATAAAGAAGGTTAAAAATGAATGCAATAATTGAAAAAATAAGCAAAATCGGTAAGTAAATCACGGAGTAATAAGCTTTTAAAGTTTCTACAGGAGGCATCTCCTGTCCCTTTCCCACGAAACAGAGCGCCCCCACAGTTACCATGAAAAATCTACTCATGACGTCACATGCCAAAGAGACTATATGTAAAGCTACCACAGCTTAGTAATGAGGTACAATAACGACCGTCCTCTGACGTCACTGGCCGTTTGAGCTATCTCTTTCTATTCCGGTTTTTAAAATGCTTGTAACTTGGTAATTTTTTGAGATAATTAATTTTTGTTTTCACAAATGTTTATCTTTTGAGGAATATAATTAATTTATCCAAAAACAAAAATTTGGTCATCACGCCTATTGCCGTGATGGAATGATCGTTAAGCTCATACAAATCGTGGGATGACCTCTACCGCTGCCAGTGCGATACAATTCAAGAAATTGTAGTAAAATTGTGTAGATAGATGCTAAACTAGTTATGCTAATGCTTGCTTAGATCTTCTACAATACTTACCAAAAAAGTGGCATTATACGTTTTGAGAAGGCGTTCTTTAAACATACCTTCTAGGTACCATAATTAATCTGAGGCTGTAGCCTTATTATTAATAAGTAAAGTAAATAATCATTACACTATCTATTACCTAATTTGCACAGCATTTTTTGAATCGAAATGAATCATTGTTATTACCTAGACTAAATAGAATTATATTCAGCAACGCGCTCGCGTTGATGTCTTTTAGATGAACCGTTTAATTCAGGAGTAATCATAATCCTGCAATATTTATTTATTCGTAAATATATTTTTGCATCCAACCGATAATTTATAAAAAACTAGGGTCTTTCAAAACCTGTACTTTATTTCATACATATTAATACGTTTTTAAATAGTTACTTGCTTAAAATAATGCTCCATAATAGTTCGTGACAAAGAATCATACATTACCAAACCGTGTCTCCAGAATTCAAGGAAGTTCCATAGTATCAGAATGCGAACCAACAACCTCAGTCGATTAACACAAGATGACATTACATGGACGCTATGGACAGGTCGATTACGAAATTTCCTTTGATATTTATAAACTCGAATAATTAGATAACTGCATTTAGCAAATTAGGGGCTTGGTCACAATGACTTTGTGTGGTTTTATAAATTAAAACATGAATATGACGAGATTTGTTTTGATATGTCTGTAATGAAATGACTTCACCAAGTCACCTCTACGATATAGTGACGCATATCGTTGTATGTATGTTCTAGATTTAATTTAATGGTGTAGTGACATTATTCGAAACCATTAGCAAGACGAATTATTTTTAAATCGATAGCAGCTAGCAGAGGTAGTTAAGTAAGTATGTATAGTATTACCATTATACTAGAGTTTAGAGTCAAAGAAGGGTTTCACAAAGTGCTTGATAAGTACTTTAATAATTTATATACCTTATACTTATACCGAGCAGTATCGCCTTTTTAGAGTCATCAACAGATTAATTTTAATATAACAAGGAGTACTACTTTTATTAGGTAAGTAGCTTGCTTGTTTCGAGGTAGGTAGACAAACAATAACTTTCATACTATTATTTAGTCTGTGTAATTATTTTGCAAGTTAAATAAGACAACATAAAAGCTTCGTGAATATTTAATTTACACATACAAATGAACAATGCTAACTACCATATTTTAAACTCGTTACAGAGGATGCAGAAGTGAAACTAACATGTTGTCTATGTTCAACTTATTATTGCAATCTTTCGTGGTCACTAAAACAAAACAAACAACCAAACTAATATAAAAAAACATGCACAAATAAACAATAAAAAAATAAATAATAAAATAAAATAAAAACAAACAAAAAACAACCAATAAACAACAACCACCACCACCAGTTACGGAAGTCCGAACAAACTTAATACCTACTACCACCTACTAGTCACGTTATTATTTACGTTATCCGGCTATTGTTAAACTAGATTTTATTAATACCTTTAATCGCCACATGCGTGACTCGTTGGCTGTGATAATTTACTATTATCATTAATGCCTTTACCTATAAAATTGAAACGATGTACTATTTGTGTTTGTGCCTTTCCGCGACAGCTACGTACTGCCTGGGTTATTCCTTTTCTCCCCACCAGCTCTGTCCCACCAGCGGGGAGAATGAAAAATAAAAAGTAAATGCCTTTTCTCCCCACTGTGAAACATAATAAAATATTTGCCAGTGGGAGAGAAAAGGAATAATCAAAAAATGATTTCCGTTTCTTGTTTCACTATTGTAGTAATCGTAGCACTACTTACTACGTTAGTAGGGAGAAAAGGAATTGGGAAAAGGGATTGGTATAGTGTGGTGTCCCACTAGAAACAAACATTACTTTCAGTAAGGTAAATTATGATTTCATTATAAGAAAATGTTCATGCACAAGTTATTTTAATTTAGGTACATCACCTGATTTAAATTGCAATAACTTAAATAGGTGTAAGTAGGTATTTTTTATCTATCTTCTTCTAATCTATATAGATAAAAAAATACCTATTTAAGTTATTATGTACTTAAATATGTGTTAGTATGTGTATTGTGTAGGGCTCCCAGAAAATTATTGAATATAATATGACCACGCAAACGTCCGTACGGTGCCATATATGGCACCAATTAATTGTTATTATTATATTGGGGTTTATAATATAAGCGTATGGCTAAATTTCGGCTTTGATTACTTTTATTTTATTCAGTCTATATAATATTTTTGTAGCATTCGTGTTTGTAGCATAAATATTAATATTTGTAGAATAGGTATAATTTAGTGGATTATTGTTTTCTAAAAAACTACCGTTGCTTTTCTTGTTATTTCTAGATTGTGTCTTACTTATTAAATCTAAAATACAACTCACTTTAGAACAAGAATAACCGCTTCGTTTTTGTGCTCAGCTATTTCTATCTAGAAATTTTCTTAAATTATGTACTTAAGTATTTGTATAAGTTTCCTACCCTGATTTTATTAGAATCGGTCATTTTATTAGTATGGGTCATCAATTTATAAAATTATGTTTAATTATTTTTGTTTGTTGTGATAAGGTAAATCTTAAAATGGTGGGTTATGTCCAGATTATTCGCTAATCTATTGGTCAGCTATCGTTAAGCATTACAACAATCTATATAATGGGGTTTATACTCTATCTGATTATGATAGCCTCCGTGGTGTAGTGGTTGAGCAGATCGGCTCATAACCCTGAGGTGGCGGGTTCGATTCCCGCGACAGGAAAAGTATTTGTGCCCGAAAAAAAAAAAGTGCAAATACTTGTTCTGTGTCTGGGTGTTGTGGGACCATGGCCCTCGTAGTTCCTGGGTCCCTAGATACAGGGAATCCTATTTAGGGTCCAGGATCTATGTATGTGATCGTTGGGCGTTATTTATTTATTTATTTATCTATAATGTACGAGTGGAAGCAACGCACATATATTATTTGTCTGATGACGCGAAACGGGTTCACGATAAGAATAAAATTCAAAGTACGTATAATATGTAGGTAGTACCTACATACGTACTTATATGTATATACTACACATATTGTGCTAAGCTGTCTTTAGAATTTTCAAAGTTAATCGTAAACTATAAAAGTTGACTGTTGCAGACTGAATGAACTGAGTTCATCAACGGAGCTATAAAGTAGTTTTTCTTTTGGAAATACCTACTCTCTTTTAGTTCTGCTATACCATCTTACGTCTCTTATCATTCACAAAAAGGTCTTATATGTTAATTATGTAAGAAGAGTAACATCAGTTTGATGAAGCTTGCATACCAATTATGCTTTTTCAAAATGCAAATTCTCATTTTTGTCGTGAATATGAAAATAAATTATTTGCTGAAAAAATAAAGCTCTCGAATCACGTTCGGTAAGTTAAGTAAGTATATCTTTTTATTAAACCGGTTCAAGTGGTAGGCAACTCTATCAAATTTGGTATAATGTTGTGCAACTTTTAAATAGAACTATAATTATAAGTGTAAATTCTAGATAGGTATTATATTATATTGGCAGAATAATTAAACATTTTGAAATTTCCCTTTGCTGAAACCGCAAGTGCTAACGGGTTCCGGAAGACATGCATGGACAGAAAATTTATATTTATTTTATTAATATAAAGAAAATTAATAGACCTACCAAGGAGAGTCCATCAGTAGTTTCCAATATCAAATTAAGCAGGCACAGCACAGTCACGCACGAGCATAACCGATAATTCGCCATTATCGCTCAGCTAACAAATCAATTTTCCGATTAGTGTTAAATTAAAGAAAACTGCAACGCATGTTCTCCGGCCGGTTCTAGAGTCGACTGGCTGCCGTGGGTACTGTGACATCCACTCGTGGGCTGTAGGAGGGATGAGGCCTTGACCATCAAGTTATACTGACTCACATATCCTGCCTTTGCCAATACGGATGATAAAAAAGTTGATTGAACAAGAAGCCTTTTTCGTCATTCATCCATCGTACCTTCGTTATCTACCGATCTATAGCCTATCTAGTGTGTGCGTCTTTAACCAAGACTTCAAAAATAACTTCTTAGGTAGTAGGTAGGTACCTAAAAGATAAAGGTAAAGTACTCCAATTGACTTCACATTCACATCTACAGGTATAAAACAGGGGTTCATTCTCAGTAGATGTACCTAAGTAGATCCATGAGCCAGATCCATAATGGATCTAGTGAAAATTTATTTACTCATTGGATTAGGAATACCAAACTTAAAACCGAAATGATCAATCCACGATAAAAAAAAAATTAATACCGACAGTGATGGTGTTTCAACGTCAATGATTACCGAGCTAGCTACCGGCTTTGCAAACCAAGCGGCAAGCAGAAGCACCAACTCGAACGAACATAATTGGCATGATGATTACTATTAAAAATGAACACGTAAATGTTACTTGCATAAAGAGGATTAAAAATGAATGCAATAATTGAAAAAATAAGTAAAGTCGGTAAATAAATCACGGAGTAATAAGCTTTTAAAGTTTCTGTAGGGGGAATCTCCTGTCCCTTTCTCGCGAAACAGAGCGCCTCCGCAGTTACTATGAAAAATCCACTCGTGACGTCACATGCCAAATAGATTGTATGTAAAGCTACCACAGCTTAGTAACGAGGTACTATGAACGACCTTGCTCTGACGTCACTGGCCATATGAGCTATCTCTTTCTATTCCGGTTTTTAAAATACTTGTAATTTGGTCATTTTTTGAAATATTTTATTTTTGTTTTCACAAATGTTTATCTTTCGAGGAATATTATTAATTTATGCAAAAAGTCATCATTAGTCATCATGCCTATTGTACTTATTTAAAAATTTCATGAAATGCTCAGTCTTTTAAATGCGTTAAGCGACATGCACACGTAGGTACAGAAGATACATAATTTAATTTTTTTATCCCTTATACATATACAAACTTCTTACTTACACCACGAAGTTCTTAACTGTGGAAACACAGCGAGCTCTTTCGGACTTAGACAGCATTGCAAAGAATACTCAGGTTTTGGTTTTGAATGTTGATATCTGAGACCAAGCAGGAGATGAAGAGATGCATCTTAACTACCTACGTGTTCGCAGGAAGGACATGACGTGATCGCAAAAGCCCATCTAGGAACAGCCGAAGCAGATGGACGCGGGATGCGAGTAGCCGCTCCAAGTGGCCCACGCTGAGGGAAGCCCTGTGGTTTTTTGCTCACCCTCCCGGCCGCCCTCTGCGAACGGAACTCCTTTAGAACCTAAGTACTTATATAAATCCTAAAATGACATTTCGGAAATCGCTAACTTTTCCGTAGCGAATGTCATTTCGATACATTTTTGGAGTTAGCGTTTGGTATTAGCGTTAGCGATTGTGATCTTTGCTAGACCCCCTGGTCGGATTTTGTACCACGGCCTCCCTAATGACATCATTTGCCGGGCTTTTGCCAGCGCTAATGTTGCAGCCACTTTTGAACTGAATGGTCTCATGCATGACAAAGGTAAAAGACACGGTAGATTTACTAACATTCGTCGATTGACAATATTGTCGGTCTGTAAAAGTTTTATGAAATAGGGCACCATTAGTGCATTGGTGGAATGATTGACTTTTCCCGAGCGAGACAGTGTCAAAGTACTTATCATCATAACATTCAACTTTATTTTGGAATAAGTATTTCGCCTAAAGTCAAGCCATAGTCACAGACTGAGTCAAACATTTGAGTCTGTTGACTTCGCGAGTAGTGTGGTGGGCACAACGAAGTTATACGTATACTATACCTCGGTGGGCATTTACATTGAGCCTTGGTCTGAGGGCATTTATCAATCAGGGCGGTTATTCTCTATGGAAACACAGATTCCACACGATTCGAAACCACGTCGTTATCGTGTCTTGTTCAAATCGTGTCACAGCGTTAGATATACCTTCACTTTAAATTAAAGTTATCTTTATTTTGAATAAAATATATTGACATAAGTGGTCATATCTTTTGATGTGTTGATGTTTCGGAACGCGTCTCGGTAAAATATATGATTTTTGACAGTTCAAATCGCGCCAATTCCAAATTCATTTCGCGCGGTTTTGTTTTCGTTTCATAGAGAATAGACTTCTGCAGATTTCTTATGTAAGACAAGGAATTCGCATGGTTTCGAAGTAAGGAATCGATACAGAATAACCGCCCTGAACTGAACACAACAATCAAATCAGAGTTTTTGGAGGGAACGCGGAAAAGTTTACGTACTGCGTTGCATTGTATTATTTATCAAAACCTGTGTTTTTTCCAGTGTTAATGTTTAAAGTAGGTGGCGTTCTACGCATTAAGTGCTGAATTACGAGCATGAGTGTGGGCAAGTGATATAATGTGGTGAAACGTGGTTTTTCGTGTTGCTTCCAAAATGCCATAGAAGCTTCGAGTAAAGTTGCCACTACTTTACTAGAAGATGATTTAAACTGGACTTTGACTACGTGACTTAGACTGGACTATATGACTATGACTAGGACATGACTTTGCGTGAAATATTTCATAACACGATGAAAAGATAATACTTGACACTGGCTAAATACACTATGTGTGGAGCCAAAATATAAGAAAAATAAATAGTATAAATCTGAGTTATGGCGGGAACGCGGAAAATAAATAAATAAATAAATAAATAAATAAATAAATATGTGTGGACATTTCACACAGCGCTATCTAGCCCCAAACTAAGCATAACTTGTACTATGGGAACCAGATGACTGATACAATACTTATATACATTTTTGTTTGTAAATACATACATAGAATACAATATAACACCCAGACGCGGAACAAACATCTATGTTCATCACACAAATGTTTGTCCCGGGTAGGAATCGAACCCACAGCCCTCAGTTCAGAAGGCAGGGATACTACCAACTGAGCTATCGGGCCCGTCTTTAGGAAAAGTTTACGTCGTTGCTTGTAATTGTATTATTTTTCAAAACTTATGCTTTTTCCAGTGTTAATGTTTAAAATCGGTGGCGTTTTACGCATTAAGTGCTGAATTACGAGCATGAGTGAAGGCAAGTGATATAATGTGGTTAAACGTGATTTTTCGTGTTGCTTCCAAAACTCCATAGAAGCTTCTAGTAAAGTTGCCACCACTTTGCTGGACCATGACTTAGACTGGCTGGACTATGACTGCCAGACTTAGTCTAGACTATTAATAATAAATAATAATAATAATAATTTATACAGAAATTACAGCAAGTAAGATACAATAGGTATAAACCTTATAAATTTAGTAGAAGTCTTACAACGAATAGGTGCCTGCACTAGGAATAAACCTGTTTTACAGGCGGCATGAGTGCTAATAATATTATACTATACTTGACTGTGACGTAATAGAATTATTTACAATATTTAAAACAAAATAAAACTAACAATCGAGTTAGAATCACTTGTTACAATAATAACATAATTAATTTAATTCCTGAGTTAGTATTACTACTTAACTTACTGATACTACTTAATGTAGGTACTTATTTGTCAATATTAAATAATAGTTCAGTCTCATCGTAGGATAGACAAAGTAAGTGCTCAGCAACTATTAATTTAGCACTAAAATAATTACGGTCGTAAATGAATAATTTCTTATTTAGTAGTCTATTGTAGAGAAAAAGCCCTAAGAAAGCAAAAAATCGGTTTGTGAAAACAAACTTTGACTCAGAAAGTGACGAGCATACAATATCTTTCCGTCTCTTAGTATTAGTAAGGTCAGCATTGTGCGTTAAAGTGGTGTGCTGTTTTAGGACACTGTGCAATATGAAAAGCTGACGCACTGTTAGCACATTACAACTTTCATACAGTAAACGTGTAGGAAATAGGAATGGTTTGGAAGTGGCTACTTTCAGGATAGCTCTTTGTGCTCGCTCAATAGTTATCATTACGGTTTTCGGTGCACCACCCCAAGATGTAATGCAGTATTGAATGATAGATTGTTATTGTAGACTATGACTATGACATGACTGCGTGAAATATTTTCTTCTTCTTCTTCTTCTTTAATGGCTTTCTATCGCTTGTTTGCAATAATTCTGCCAATGGCAAGTGAGTAAAATTTGTACGGTTATGTCAAGTCAAAGTCATATTTTGTCAGTCAAAACGCCAACAGTAAAATGGTGGAAATTTTACTGAAGGCTCTGAAAAGGCCGTTGAAGAAAAAACGAAAATGCATGGTTTTATGATCTTGAAACCATTTGCCAACACTCGTGCACATTCACGAACACTTAACGGATAATAATCCACCCTTATTACACATTAAAGTTCAAGATACACTAGTTTTGAAAAATAAATTCAAAATTCACAACCGCCATTGTCGGATTTTCTTCAAAGACCGTGAAATATTTTATAACACGATGAAAATTATAATACTTGACACTGGCTAAATACACTACGTGTGGAGCCAAAATATAACAAAAAAGGATGACTTTACGTCAACGTCACAGAGAACTTAGCTGTCAACGTCACGTCAACGTCAACCTAAATAACCTCACTTTAGTAGGTCGTTGAAGAAAATCCGAACATGGCGGTTGTGAATTTTGAATTTATTTTTCAAAACTAGTGTATCTTTTATTTTTTATTTTATTTATTTAATTGCATTATATAGACTTAGTATATACTACTTAAAATAAAGTAATCTAAATCAATGTACTCTGACAAGAGTGTTGCAATGTCGTTTTAAAGCAGACAGGGCTTAAACAGTAACTTATGTATTACTCTATCTCTAGGTATCTATACATAGTTAGGTAAATAATATTATAATACGTTAGGAGGTAAGATGTCATATGTACAAGCATGTACAAGGTTGAGAAGCGTCTTAAATTAAGCTTTCATGCACAAGCTCAACACGCTCAAGCTCATAACACGTTAATAATTAATAAAAACAATATTAAGTAAATCTATTTACTTATACTGTTGTACACTATTGATAAACTGGTATTGGTATCCGTTAGATTGTTGTTTTATGATATTGATGCATGTTTGTCATTTAAGTAGTCATCTAGGGTGTAGTAACATTTTTCTGTTAAAAAAGTTTTGAGTTTGCTCTTGAATGTAGTGTCTTTATTTTCGTTCGTGATATTTTTCGGAATTTTATTATAGATCTTTATTAACATGTAATGTGATCCTTTTCCTTAAACTTTAATGTGTAATAAGGGTGGATTATTTTCCGTTAAGTGTTCGTGAATGTGCACGAGTGTTGGCAAATAGTTTCAAGATCATAAAACCATTCATTTTCGTTTTTGCTTCAACGGCCTTTTTTAGAGCCTTCAGTAAAATATCCACCACAGAGCTATGAAACAAATGACGCTTCGCCTATATATAGAGACGAAATTAATCATATTATTGCTGCCGAAATTCGGTACGGGGTACTCCTCTGTGTCAGTTTGATATTATAGGGTAATTTCGCTAGTTTCCGACCACTTAGTGCAGTTGTCAAGTTTAGGTTGCATAATAAAATGTACCAGTATCATTTTTTGACTTGATGCTACTAAGCTACGTTTCAAATATTATACTCTATATTTTTATCAGATTATCAATCATTTTTTAAAATAACCCACCCTTTTATAAATATCTAAACCAAAGGCTAATAGTAACTATTTTGCTAGTTTTCGATCACTAAATTAAGTTTACGACCACTTTTTCGCTAGTTTCCTACCACTATAAATTGAAAGACGTAGGTGCCTGACTGCCTGTGGTAAATAAATGATAGAAACAATGATCAGAAAGGCTTCTTTAGATCCTCTGTCTTGTATTTTCATGATTTCTCCAGCTTTGAGGCACTTATACTCATATAAAAAAGCATGATCTTTTTTCTTACTGAGATCGCCAAAAATTATTTAAGGATATGGCTGAAAAATTCAGCTATAACAAAAAAAATATTGGCTAACGTAGTTTATAAACATAGTCATGTTTACAAACTAAATACGCTACTTTTTTGTAATAAAGCCAGCCCACATTACACCCTGGGCGAGAAATATTCAATGATGGTTCGATCAGTTGGTCACGCCTATTTTGCGACCACCAGCATTAATCGTTTTTTTTTAATCGTGTCTGGTCTAATTAGTTAAACTTACAAAGTAATCGACTATTTATGTACTTTTATATGTAAATAAATACGTATTTATAATGTTTTTGATATAGTTTGCTTTTGCGGTCGAATAGCATTTTTCTGCAGCTGGATTAGTTTTCGACCACGAGCGATTTTGGGATTCTGTAGTTTTTATACCAGATGGTGGATAAACGTGGTCGAAAACTGGCAGTTAAAATGTATGTGCTTTTAAGATTCAAAGCTTTAAAATAGAATTGGGGATTTCTTGTATAATATTTGTTACAAAACTAAACCTATTTGGACATAATTGTGTAGGCATAATATATTTTAGAGATGTGTTCACCGCAAGCTATTTATTTTTTGTATTTTTTCATCAAATGTACATTAAACGGTCGGATATAGGAAGTGGTCGCAAAACCGGCGAACTTACCCTATGTCAGAAGTACCGATAGTGATGTAATGCGTTGGTTAACCTTATAATTATCGATACATCGATAGTTTCTATTATGCCATCCGGAAATTTGTTACAATAAGTTTTAAATGTTTTCAATTTATTTTGTGGTTAAATTGACTTCTACTAATTAACTTTTAATATCTTTTATGTTTATTAGGTTTCCTACAGATCCTAATATAAAAGATAAATAGACATTCGCAACTGGACAGGTCAATTGGTTTCCTCAAAAACAAGATACGGTTTGCTCTCAGCATTTTGAAGCTGAATGTTTTATGAAAATGTCTAACCATATACGTTTATATTTTGACGCTATTCCCACATTGAAACTCTATCCTATTTTTAACGAGGTACTATAATTTCCCCCCACTAGGTGGACCGATGACCTGGTGAAAACCGTGGGGAGCCGATGGATGCAGGAGGCGAGCAGCCGTTCAAAGTGGCGCTTTCTGGGGGAGGCTTATGTTCAGATGTGGACATCTACGGGCTGATGATGATGACTATAATTTCTCTTATCCGCATTTATTATTTGATGAGGGCATTATAATGATATGACGTGCTCGCTCATGAAAGAGTTTTCATGTAGCCTCCATGAAGCTATTAAAAAAAGAAGGAGGGAATCCCGTCTGATCCGAAACTGAAGCTCCCTTAGGAAGCCGGAACGCTTCGTACGTACGAGCGGAACACGCACACGCTCACATCATATGCAGCCGGTCGCCCTACTTTCAGCTGACGGACATATACATCGGATTTGCTTATAAACTATCGATAAAAATATATCGACTCAACCCACCGCACGTTTTGCTGATGCTGACTGCACTAATGACAAGACAATTGCTATATATGTCATCTGCGCAGGTAAACCATAGAGGTTTCATTGTAATATCTGACACGCTTGAATTGTATGAGAAGTGTCGAAAAGGCGCCTCTATGTAGAGGGGACACGTTTTTTTTTTCTGCTCTGTGATATCCACCATTTTACTGTTGGCGTTTTGACTGACAAACTATGACTTTGACCTGACATAACCGTACAAATCTTTACTCACTTGACATTGACAGAATTATTGCTAAACAGCGATAGAAAGCCATTAACGAAGAAGAAGAAGAAAAACCTCACTATATCACTTTTTATATTACAAATAATTTACATTATTTACATGTTCAAATCTAATTTCTTTTTGTTTTCATTTTAGATTTTCAATATCACCAAATGGCCCAAGATCCAGGAGAATTCTCTGATTTCAAGGTATTTAAGACATTCATATTCGGCTTACGGTCGTTATCTGCTAAGCTATTATTCGTCGTTAAATTTTTGTGTAGTAGTAATTTATTTATGTTTACTTGTTGCAGTTGCCTCCAGTGCTGGAGGATCTCAATGAGCGGGTAAAGGACTACATTTTGAAGCCCGAGAGGCTGTCAATTCACCGATGGGAAAGATCTCAAGGCCACTGGCATCGGGAGAGCAATGTTGACTCCTTGTTTCTTATTGATGATGATGATTTTGGACTGGATACCACACTGGAGGTAAACTAAATAAACTATTTCAAACTTTGTCTGTGGTTATGATAGCCGGCTATAAGGTGTATGTACCTACACCATAAAAGTTATGTTCTTATATTGTTTTATCATTCTCTTTTAGAAGCAATTTTACAACTTTTATATAGGTACCGGTTATAAAATTAATTTCATTCAAGTCAAAGATTGAGCATAGAGTAGCCCAAATTAGGTAGACTGACTGCCTAGTTAGTGGTTACGGTTCTGACGAGCCATTGAATACACAAGTAAGCCACAATCAACCGAGTGAGTTGATGTCCTTTGGACAAATGATAATTCCGGAGCACAATTCATTGCAAGATAAACAAAACAAAATCTATTCTTTTATGTAATTGAAGTATAATGGTTTACCTACTTTTAGGTAGTCCGAGACCCTCTGACTGGAGAAATAACTGGTGTAGAAGAGGTAGCTATACCTATAGAGGATGATGAAGATAATCTATCCATGGCTCGGGCGCCCCTGCCACCAAGCATGGCTACAAGGGGTACTACAACGCAAAGTCCTTTCCTGCCAGCTGGGTTTGAAGAGGAACTACAGAAAATGCTGGAGGAAGCCTCTAAGCAACTGGAAATCACACTTGATTTGGATAATTATGAGCCTGGGAAGTTTTTGGGAGAAGGTTTTTGTTCCTTATTTAAAAAAGCTTCATATAATTAAAAATAAATATTATAGGAGATTTAAATAAAACAATACACTTTTCAGATATCTTGACAATGGCTCCAGGCTGCAAAGATAGTGTTTTGTTTGCCAATGATGGATACACACTTCTTGGTGAAGATCATGAAGAAACAAAGGAAAAGGAAGAAAGCAAAGAGGAGGTAGATATTGATATCAAGATCAACTTGGAAGAAGTGGTTGATAGCAATATACACTTAGTGGGTAATGATTTCTTTATAAGCTTTAAATATGTTGAAAACCAAATATTTTTTTTATTGATATTGTTGTAGCAACCCCGCAAAAAGTAATACCAATAAACTGATTGTAGATATATTAATAAAAATACTTTATGTGGCTGGCTTAAGGCTAGAGTGAACTGTATCTTCTAAGCAAGCATGCTCCATCGTCAACCACATCATGACTTACCACCAGGGTGATTATTCTCTATGGAAACAGATTCCACATGATACGAAACCACGTCATTATCGTGTCTTGTTCAAATCATGTCACAGCATTAGATATACCTTCACGTTACATTAAAGTTATCTTTATTTTGAATAAAATATATTGATATATAAGCAATCATATCTTTTGATGTGTTGATGTTTCGGAACGCGTCTCGGTAAAACATGATTTTGCCAATTCGCGCGGTTTTGTTTTCGTTTCATAGAGAGTAGAGTTTTGCAAATTTCTTATGTAAGACAAGGAATTCGCGTGGTTTCGAAGTAAGGAATCGATATGGAATAAGGGCCCAGGTGAGACCGGTCAAATGACAAATTGAATGATAAAAAAAGTGACCAATTAAAGTCTGGTGATTTTGTGCTTGTGTAATGATGATCTGATAGTTTTATTCATTAGTAACTATTGTGTTTTGATTCTCTCTGTCCCAGTTTGTTGTTAGAAAATTAATGTTAAAAATGATGTTATTTCAGATCTGTGGAAAACCGATGAGGAGCTGGCCAAAAAACCCTCAAAACCTTTACATAAGATTGAAATAGAGAATTCTCCCGAAGATGACAACTTTCTTGAAGCAACTATAATCAGGCCGCCTGTGGAGCTTCCGGAGATACCTATCCTGAACATTAGCAGCTCAAATGTAAAGTTAGGAGCAACTTCAACAGAATGGGCTGAAATGATAGATGTCTCACAACCAGTGCCCGAATTTAGAGAGAAGATTAGAGATATGGCACATACTTATCCATTTGAATTAGATAACTTCCAGAAACAGGTGAATATAGGCAACGGTGGGGATATAATCAAATACAGCATGCAAAAAAATCGATAGTCTGGCTAATGAAAGTAGAGATTGAAAAATGCACGGCAAATTTAAATAACATCACCATGGCAGCCGCAAACTAAGATAAAACTTGAAAATATTTATGCAAAGCGGTAAAACATAACATTTATTGACGAATCAAAGTGAATTGTTCCAAGTTTTATTCTTGGTTTGGGCTGCTATGCTGAAATTTTTTAAATTTGCCGCACTTTTTCATGTTCTACTTTCATAAGCCAGACTACACATACACACACACTACACTACATTCACTGACTACTGATGGATTAATAAATTCAATAAATTAATAACAAGTTGCACTGATAACTGACATAACAGACTTTAGTCAAAATCACAGATTATAGACTAAAAAACATGACAAGATAAAAATACACAAATATAAAAAAAAATATGTTTAATATTTTCAGGCAATTTTAAAACTTGAAGAAGGGCATCACGTGTTTGTCGCTGCACATACATCAGCTGGCAAAACTGCTGTCGCAGAATATGCCATTGCTATGTCTAGAAGAAATTGCACAAGGTAAAAAGAAACTTAAAACCCTAGGTTCTGCCTAAGAGTACCTAAACTTTGGTCTTTTCGTAATCCGTAGTAACCGTTGCACATCATCAGCCAGGAAACATCCACTGCTGAACATAGGCCTCCTCCATAATACGCCACTTTGAACGCTTATAGGGGAGTCCGCCATAATCACTACACTTAGCAGGCGGCATAGTGATTGCAGTTGATTATAATGATAAACAAGGAATACAGCTGCCCATTCCTTAAATATTCTAATAAATACAAATTAATATTTTCATTGAATCAACTTTTATTTCGTATTGGTAATCAATCCATGGATGTGACACGTATCAAATTCAAACACTTTTTTACAATTTTTAAATAAATGTAAAGAGATAGGTATATGTCATATTCCTTTAGCCGGTTCTTACGGGCCTGATAGCTCAGTTGGTAGTAGCCCTGCCTTCTGAACTGAAGACTGTGGGTTCGATTCCTACCCAGGACAAACATTTTTGTGATGACAATAGATAAATTGTATTCTATGTATGTATTTACAAACAAAAAAGTATTTAAATATTCTATCAGTTATCTAGTTTCCATAGTACAAGCTTTGCTTAGTTTGGGGCTAGATGGCGCTGTGTGAAATGTCACACATATTTATTTATATATTTATTTACGGCATCCATGGTGTTTTTCTATAATTTTACTGACAATTTAAAATTAACACTCCACAGGGCAATCTACACGTCACCAATAAAAGCTCTCTCCAACCAAAAGTACAATGACTTCAATAAAATGTTTGGCGAAGTTGGCCTACTGACTGGGGACTTGCAAATCAATGCAAGTGCATCTTGCCTCGTAATGACAACTGAGATTCTGCGTTCAATGCTGTACTGTGGCTCTGATGTCACTAGAGATCTAGAGTTTGTTATATTTGATGAGGTGCATTACATAAACAATGCTGAGGTAAGTACAAATCTATAAATCTGTTGGCCTAAGGATGAAGCCGAACGTCCACCGCCAGCTAAGCCTAAGTTTTTCATACATGTGGGTCCACCACATGTATGAAAAACTGGCTCAACTATCTAAACTAACATAGCTAAGCTAAGCTGGCGGTGGAGGATCGGCATAAATGGCTTTCTTAGAGCATCTAACCAATGGAGATTTTAACGTTATAATCCGCAAGCATTATTTTCTGCCGATTTTTACGAAGAACGAGGTAAACACGCACAGCACACGCGCAAACCGCACGCCGCACACCGTTTTAAAACAAGCACACGGCTATATTATCTAGCGGAGTTACGCAGTGTTTACACGCACACTATGATGATGTATAATTGTATATGACCAATTAGCGCCATATGACCGGCAGAGGGGTACGCCTTACATTGCTACCTCCATTTATAAATGCTCTAAGATGGCTATATTGTTTTTACAACGTGTTGGGCCATTATTTTTGACTTGATTCCAGCGAGGCTACGTATGGGAAGAAGTGTTGATACTGCTGCCGGCCCACGTGAGCATAGTGATGTTAAGTGCAACTGTACCGAACACGCTCCAATTCGCAGATTGGGTCGGCCGCACTAAGAAACGTAAAGTGTATGTTGTATCTACGCCGAAACGACCAGTGCCGTTGTGTCATTACCTCTACACAGGTATGTGGCACTTGTGGGAGAAATAAAAAATAAAAAAATTACGCAAATTTTTTGGAATATATCACAAAGCTGTTTTTTGTATTTTAGTAATGAATATTTAAATTTTAAAGGTTCCGGTGGTAAATCAAAGCATGAGAGGTTCCTTGTGATAGATCAAGATGGTAATTTCCAATTGAGAGGATACAACGAGGCGTCGGCCGCGAAAAAGGCAAGAGAGAACGACTACAAAAAGAACTTTGGCCCTAAAGGTACACGCAAGTCTTTGTAGTGTTTTACATTACCCATCGCTTTGCTCAACCGTAATGTTAGCGGGCTGGCGGGCTCCATATTTTTGTATGAACACGCTATTCACGTAACAAGTCAGCGTGAATAACGTGTCCCTCCACTCTCGAAATTGTTCGCAATTTTTGCATCCACATTTCATCATTAGTCAGAAGACCACTGCTTAACTTAACATGGCGTTTACAAAATGACGGCAAGCGGCTTTCTGATCGCAGAAGACTAAGTATGAAGCAGAATGTTGGCTGGTGCCCATTTCCTGGATATTCTCTGAGCCGGCTATTGCCCACACGGCACGGCTCAACGATAATTCATTCTTGCTGAAATATCACCTTTTGCAGCAGCGTTACAGACGTTTTGTTGCTCTAGTGCTTCGTGCGATGGAGATGACGATCTTCGAAAAGGCCAACACTAGCCGCGACGATCCCTGTTTAGCTCTGTGCATTTTATTTACTGTTGGCACCGGTACAGGCCTTTCTATTTATTTATTTTAAGGTGGAAAGAGTTTCATGAATCCAAAAGCAGAGCAAACCATGTGGGTTGCCTTCATTGACCATTTGCGTCAAAAAGACAAACTTCCCGTAGTAGCATTCACATTGTCACGTAATAGGTAAGCATTTAGATTTCATTATTATTGCAGGTAATATCGCAAACAATTTGCCTTATTTTTAACCGACTTTTAAAAAGAGGGGGTTCTCAATTTCTGCTGTAGGTGTTTTGTTTTGTATAACTGGAAAATTTTAATGGCGGTCTTGGGTAAGCGTTTCACTGGATGAACGACTCGACCGATTTGGCTTTTTTTTTTCAATATTTATAGTAGTAATTTAGGTACTTATATAAGAAAAAGTATTGCAAAAGTGTTAGGTATCATGAACCATACCCAAGAGCATAAATCGTTTGGATAATTCAACGTCAGTCGTGTGAGCTAGTTTTTGATTTTAATAATACTTATCTAAGTATATTTTTTTTCAAGGAAATTGCATTCCTATTTTCAGGTGCGATCAAAATGCAGAAAACCTGATGTCTGTGGACCTAACCACCGCCAAAGAGAAAAGTCATATCAAATCATTTTTCCAAAGATGCCTTCAAAGACTGAAAGAACCTGACCGTAGATTACCTCAAGTAAGTTGTACCGCGGATTAACCCTTAATACCAAAATGGTTAAATTCTTTCCATATGAAGCCTAATATTGATTGTTCGTTTTTTGTAATGCTGAAAAGTTGGTACGAGGAACCAGTTAGATGGATCTCCAATTAT
Source organism: Ennomos erosarius (assembly GCA_963580505.1). Classification (NCBI taxonomy): domain Eukaryota; kingdom Metazoa; phylum Arthropoda; class Insecta; order Lepidoptera; family Geometridae; genus Ennomos; species Ennomos erosarius. Next base: position 6,563,228 of record OY756996.1, on the reverse strand, counting down.
AATATTCACTTGGAGAATCCATAGTTCAGGTTATTTCTTTTTTATTTATAACTATATGTGTATGGTATTAGTATGTAGTATTATGTATAACTGTAGTTATGTATTATTTTTAGTAGGTAAGAGTATAAATTATTGTTTTATATTTACGCAATCATGCACTTTTTTATCTCATTGTTGTTCTTGGATGTAAGTTGTAACTGTTACAACACCAACCGTAATTTTTGTTTTAATTCCTGTCCATACAAAGGTAGCCTGGATGAAATCGCTTAATGCGATAAGGCCGCCCGTTGTTCTACCATTCTTTTATAAATTTGTATCTATGCATTCTTGTTTATTGGTGTTCAATAAAGTATTATTGTATTGTATTGTATTGTATTGTATTGTATTGTTAATTTAGCCATCTTGGCAATCTAACTGTGTAACTAGATGTTTGTTACAAACAAAAAAGTATATAAGTATTGTATCAGTTATCTAATTCCCATAGTACAAGCTATGCTTAGTTTGAAATGTCCACACATATTTATTTATTTAACTTACAAAATTGTTACGTTAACTACCCGCATATTGCAGGTGCGAATAGATAAATGTCTTATGTTGTGCTGCCCGAAGTTTTACAGAGTACAATATCGATATAAATAAAACGGCTTTCAATAAACAAAAGAGCAGAAATTTCTATTGCTGCCTCACTCCCACTACACTTGACATAATGGTGGAAATTGGCAAACAATATATCCTGGCTAACCGCGCGTTCGTCAGAATCGTTTTTGTTGATGACATGCTGATGCATTATATTAGTAGAAACTATTTCTATTGTGTTAATACAACCCTAAAGTGCGGCTGCTTTTCAGGTGATAAGACTGCAAAGAGTACTGGAAAACGGTATCGGTATTCATCACAGCGGAATTTTACCGCTGCTCAAGGAAATCGTAGAGATCCTGTTTCAATCTGGATTCGTAAGTAATTAATGATTTGATTTTTTTTTCAGGGTTACAGATAGTATGGTAGCGTTCCAATAAACACCTTATTGTCTACAGGTCAAAATCCTATTTGCAACGGAAACATTCGCGATGGGTGTGAACATGCCTGCGCGGACGGTCGTTTTCGATGAAATCACCAAATTCGATGGAATAGAACGCAGGACTTTAGCACCAGCCGAGTATATACAAATGGCAGGTCGAGCGGGTAGAAGAGGTAATCTACAAAATCTGTATCTCCTTATATACAGTGCCACCAATTTATCTGTTCCGGTATATTTTTCAACATCTCTTTTTAATAGTTCAGGAAATATTCTCATTAAAAAAAAAACAACGAATTTTTCACCGGAATAGACAAGTTGGTGGCACTGTACATGGTTTTTTTAATAGAGTGTGGTAGGCCAAATCCAAAACTATGAGGAATAGCTAAAAGTATTCACATCAAAAACCGCATTATTGTATTTTTATAAACTCGAATGTCCAGTTTATCCAGGAATCGAACCCGTTGATTTTGAAAAACAAATATTTTTAGTAGTAGTCAAATAGACTATATTCTGTATTAGATAACCGCTTACCATATCAATTTGAAGCCTAACTCGTTTGTCATAAAAGGATCATTATTAAGTGTCAAGGGCCAGACACGTTACAACACGAGCTATTCGCGAATAAAGCCTACTCACTCTCTCCAAGACCATCCATTGACTTATAATCATGAAACAGGCTAAAAATAAATCTCAGCAGAAAAAGTAAACAAGGTTTTCTCCTTGCTCTTATAGGTTAAGATCGAAACGAAGAGGTTCTAAACTCAATACCTTTTCATAATTGTTAGGGTAATAGTGCGAGATCCGACAGCACAAATACATAAAATTACCTACGTCATCGAGTACCTTAATAGGGTATCTTTAGATCGTTAGCTGACACTTAACATGTAACAAAAATCAGGTCTGCCAATCTGGTCCTGCCGGGTCGTGGAAATCCAACTTCAAATGCTTTGAACACTAAGTTCCGGCAAGTTTAGACATGGCAGACCTTTTAATCTATTATCAGGAACACCTTGGCTATTAATGGGCATAGGTTTCATCGAGGTACTCGTTGAGGTAGGTAAATGGTGTGAAGGGCACTTCGTTAAGGTCTGCTAGATACTTCCGGCGGGGTGTGCGATGGCACACCAGCTTTTTTTTTGCGTAATTAATCAATAGTTAACTGTTGCCAGTATTTTCATTCGAGTACCTTATGACGTAATTATTAAAATAAAAAAACGTCAAAAACTTTCTCGTATTTCTATGACTCGGCAGGATCGGAATTGCCAGACCAGATTTTTTTACATGTTTATGTGTCGGTTAACGATCTACAGAAAGCCTATTGAGGTACTCGATGACGTAGGTATTCCTACTGTGGGATCTCGCACTATAAGCTCTGAGAAACTGTAGATAGATAGATAGATAAACTCTTTATTGACACCAAAATAACAAAAATAAAATAAACAGGAAATCTTACAAGTAGGTTACCACAGAGCTATGAAACAAATGACGCTTCGTTGACGGAAAGCGTTTTTTTTTTGCTCTGTGTAGGTTACAATGGGCGATCTTATAAGCGATCTATTCCAGACAACCTTTGGATGTAGTTAGTTAACAAGGTAATTTTTATTAATTCCTTAACTTTTGTAAACTTAATACACATTTACAGCAGCATTAATAAGCAACTACTGTAAAGAGCTTCACAATACTTCTGAGGATTGTGGTATCCAACTTCGAGCTGTTTTCCAATGGCTCATGGCTCAGTCATAATAAGACTGTGGTGGAGGTCTGGTGGTGTTCTCCACTCCGCCGCTCGATCAAAAGTGAAGTTTCAGTCCAGCCTCTGCCGTTTTTAAAAGCCCCAGAACAATGACAACCCAAAGAGTATATAATTTACCAGAGTATGACAGTCAACAATAGCGCCACCAAGCGGCGATTCCACAGACAAACCTCCACAACAGTCCAAAGAGTATATAAGTCAATTATACTTCTATTTAGTTAAATATTTGTTTTGATAAAATAATTCTATATCGTTTACACTTTGAAATATAATAATTTCAGGTTTGGACGACACGGGTACTGTGATAATAATGTGTAAGGATGGTGTACCAGACTTGGTAACCCTCAAGGGGATGATGATGGGCATTCCGCAGAAACTGTCCTCACAGTTCCGACTCACTTACGCTATGATTTTGAGCTTGTTACGGTTAGTGATTATCTGAAACTATTATTCTACATCACCTACATCCTATATGGCACACCAGAAGATCAAATGTCGTAATTTCATTAAAATAAATAAATAATATGTATGGACATTTCACACAGCGCCATCTAGCCCCAAACTAATCATAGCTTGTACTATGGGAACCAGATAACTGATACAATACTTATATACTTTTTTGTTTGTAAATACATACATAGAATACAATATAACACCCAAACGCAGAACAAACATCTATGTTCATCACACAAATGCTTATCCCGGGTAGGAATCGAAGCCACAGCCCTCAGTTCAGAAGGCAGGGATACTACCAATACATCCCTCCATAAATTTAAGTTATATTTAGTTACAATCACATCAATGCCTTTTCAGGTACCTTTCACCCTTTCCTTTTGCCCTTTCTTCAAGCCTCCTTGAAGATGGAGAGGCCTTTAAAAACTTGGCGGGGGCTGAAATCTATTATCAGGCAACTACAGCAACAAAAAGTCGAGAAACATGGTGATATAATATTATGAATGAAATGAGATTAACATGTTCTAGACTTCTAGGCAAGCATGCACCATCGTCGTCCGTGGTCAAATGTAAGCCATTTAAGGTTATCAAACAAATTGAATTCTGGCGAGAAACCGAGTCGTCTGCGCAGTAGCAAAATGCTTAAACTTAATTCCCTCTTGTATAGTATATTAATCAGTGCCCTTGCTTAATTATGCATTAAGTTATTTAACTTTTATTTTAGCGCCGAAACTGTATCAGTAGAAGGCATGATGCAGCGCTCGTTCCGTGAGTTCAGCCAGATAATCCAAGCGGATAACTATAGAAAACAGCTTCTAGCAGCCGAGAAAGAGTTTTCCGAGAAATGTAGTACCCCACTGGCTTCCCATCTCGCGCCTCTAGCAACGTTCTACGATACGGCGGCTGCTTACATAGACGTTTTAAACGATATCATGCCTATATTACTGGGACAATCGAAGGTTGCTAAGGAATTGGTGTCAGGGAAGATATTGATCCTGTCTTCTGGACCGTATATCAATCAGCTTGGGGTTTATTTGAATGGCAGCGGTAAGTGTATTATGGTAGAAGAAATTTCTTATCATTTTTTTATTAGATGGTAGAAGTTACTCTATGCCCCAACTTACATTACTCCCTCCTCGCTTAGTAGGCAGTTATACTCTGCCCGATTGCTTAACACTGATGCTTACTTTGATTGCCTTGTGCCTTTGACACATTAACGGACTTACTTAGAAATATTAGTTAAAAACAATCAATGCATATCCTTTTCGCGTTAACCTGAAATGACGCGAGAAGAAACGAGGTGCAAAAATTACTGTATGTATTTTATTGTAGTTTCAAGATCAATCTAGTCAAGCTTTTGAATCTTTATACATTGGTAGCTCACTCTGCACAATTGTTACGAGTATGTTTAGCGCTTACGATCAGGCAGGCGTCTCGCTCGACTTCTAACTCTTTCCACCAAAAAATCATACATACTTTGTACCTTTTTAGGCCCCCGGCAAACACCATACAAAGTTCTAGTCCTCAACACAGCCGAGAAAGATGAAACAAAACACAAATTCGACATCGATGACAACTGGTACAGAATGCTCGGCTTCTCAGCAATGTACGACTATGTGGGAACTGACGAGAGCACTATGGACCATAAGATCATATGTATCGCGCCTAAACATATAATTGCTATCACGAAAATGAATCTCAAGTTTGATGAAAAGATTATTATCCAAGACTGGGAGAAGAGGCAAATGCCGCGGTAAGTTTTATTTCCAGCTAATACACTTTTCATCAACAGCCTGAAGACGTCTACTGAACATACACCTCCCCCATAGACCGCCGCGGCTGCTTGCTTCTTTCATCCCACTGCCGACGTTTCTTTCCTATCAGTTGTCTGCACTTTTATGTGTTGCAAGTCGGAGTCAAAATTTCAAAAGCTATTAGTATCGAAAGTAGAAACCGATAAATGTAGAAAATTGTAAAAGTTTTTTCAGCATTCTTACTGTTCTAGATTCAAAGATGCGCCAGTAGGTGCGAGCTGTGCAAGCGCAGTCCAAGAATTGTCGCGAATTTCGCACGCGGTACGCACCGGAGCTACTACTTTAGAGAAAGTCAACTTGACGCAATCGCTTTCTATCACTACAGGGGAAATATTACAGTCTTTGGATGCTATGAAAAACTGTGTGGTAAGTGTACCATTTGCGTATTAGTGTAAATTTTGTACAGTATTCGCTCCTAAACAAAACTGAAATATTCTCGTCCCTTTTATTTCATCTTTATTAGAAGAGTACGGCAAATATTAGTTTAATGAGCTTTAGAGAATGCAAGATAAAATGCTTCTTGACTTCAACACAGCATAAAAACGATTCTCATTACTATGGCAATATTTTCATAAATAACTTTCAGAGTGAGTTAGAGTCGCAGAAAAAGTCGACCGATATTGCGAACTTCAAGTCGGAATTCGCCACAGTGTACGAACGCAAGCAGACCGAGAGGAAAAGAGACAAGTACAAGCGGTTGCTTTCCTTCGAAAACCTTGCTTTGTATCCTGATTACCAGAGAAGGCGGTTGGTGTTGCGAGAACTGAACTACATTGATGATAATGACAGTGTTATTTTGAAAGGTACCTAAATTCCTCCTTTATATGGAAACTATAGCCTACAAAATAGCACATATACATTAAATACATACACACCACATATTAAATATATACCACATAATTATACTATTAGTAAAGACGTGGTATCCAATGGGACTATAATAGGATACTATTAAAAATGAACAAGTAAATATTACTTTCATAAAGAATGCAATAATTGAAAAAATAAGCAAAATTGGTAAATAAATCACGGATTAATAAGCTTTTAAAATTTCTACAGGAGGCATCTCCTGTCCCTTTCTCGCGAAACAGAGTGCCCCACAGTTACTATGAAAAATCTACTCGTGACGTCACATGTCAAAGAGATTGTATGAAAAACTACCACGGCTTAGTAATGAGGTACTATAACGACCTTCCTCTGACGTCACTGGCCGTTTGAGCTATCTCTTTCTATTCCGGTTTTTAAAATGCTTGTAACACAAATAAAAATAAATAAAATAAATGGCAATTTTTGATAAATGGGATCCGTTTTGTGGTATCAGTTGGGACCTACCCATTATTATCTATTTTGTGCCGACGACGTTTTGAACAGGAGATTAAAACTAAAAAGTTTACATGTGTCGTACGTCTGGCATTCCTTGTGATAAACTTAAGAAAACAGTATGTAGTTGCATATTTAATCATTAGTCCTACCAGACTAATAATTGAATATGCAACACATAATGTCACCATTTCTTTGAGTTCTTTACTCTCTTAAAATATTGGCTTCAGCATTTCCTATGCAATTGACTGATAGATTGTACAAATGGGCAATGTTTTATTCCATAGACTCCAAACTAATGGTTACCTCTGCCCGCGAATCTGTTTTGTTACTGCGCAGCGTTTCGTGCCGACTTCACAACCGCCATTGAGTTTGAATTGCGCCAGCTATACCCATCTATTGCTCCTTGAATTAATCATTATTACTGCTGGAGTTAAAAGACAAAAAATACTCGAATTTCTCCTTAAACAAATTACAGGCAGAGTGGCATGCGGAATGGGCACCAACGAACTTATCCTAGCAGAGCTAGTCTTCCGAAACGTGTTTACGGATAAGAATCCAGCTGAAATAGCGGCTCTGCTCAGCTGCTTCGTGTTCCAAGCCAAGACCAACGTGGAAAATCCACTGACCGACAAACTGGCTGAAGGAGTGAAGGCTATAGAACAAATTGACCAGGAATTATGCAGTGTTGAGGCTAAATTTATGGTATGTAGTATTATAATAAGATTTGTGTAGTTGATACATGTTTTAGTCTTTTCTTATCAGGTAAAAGTTGCAATTTGCAACCTACCAATCGGATTTGGCAGGTTTTTAGTAGGCTCGAAGGACCACTTTTAGTTTCTAATAAGATTTGAGTTCATCACCATCATTGTCAACAGCCTGAAGACGTCCACTGCTGAACATAGGCCTCCCCCACAGAGCGCCACTTTGAACGGGTGCTTGCCTCCCGCATCCATCGGCTCCCCGTGGTTTATTATAATATAAACAACTCAAGTCTATTGGCTTAGTTTTATAAGGTAAATGTTGCAATTGCAATTTTTTATGACATGATTTTAGTGGCAACCAAGCAGGCAACCGAAAAGATTGCCTACCCTACTCAATGATTGAAGACCCTACTGATCATATTCGGCAGTTTTTTGATAGGCTCGAAGGGCTAAGGACATAAGTTGATATGTGAACTACTATATAATAATCAGAATCAATTCTCCTATAGGTCAGTCAGTTCGAAGGCCAACAAGAGAGGTTGAACTTCGGTTTAGTCCGAGTGGTGTACGAATGGGCGCTAGAAAAGCCCTTCGCAGAAATAATGGACCTTACTGATGTGCAGGAGGGCATCATCGTTAGATGCATTCAGCAGTTGCATGAGGTGAGTGAGATAATTGAAGAAAGTAAGAATGAAAAAACGAATTTTCAGACGAGTATCGACTATTGCAACAGCAACACTTGCTGAACGTATACCTCTCCCAGGTAGCGCCAGTTTGAGCGGCTGCTCGCCTCCTGCATCCACCGACTCCCCACGGCTTTCACCAGATCGTCGGTCCACCTAGTGTGGGGCTGGCGTACGCTGCGTCTTCCGGTTCGTGGTCACCTTTCTTTCCTATCGGTGGTCAGTTCTACGAGCGATGTGGCCTACCCATCGCCTATATTAGTTCTCCTGCGGATCTCCAATCCGGAATTATGATCATCCTAAAATCTCAAAGCCGCATATAAATTCCACAGCTACTGGTGGACGTGAAAGACGCGGCAGTTGCGATTGGCGATCCGAAGCTTCAAGCGAAGATGATGGAAGCGTCCACGGCCATCAAACGAGACATCGTGTTCGCCGCCAGTCTCTACACCTCCAATAAGGAACCAGTGGTCATTTAAGAAACAAAGTCTAAATATAAATAAATGCTGGTTGTCCTAAGACCAAAATTTGCGGATCTCATAATTTTATTGTATTGAAATTGTTTCGGCTATGTTGTGCCAAACTTTACTTAATTGTAAATTGAGATCTATAATTGTGTATAATAGTAACTACTGTCTTATCTTACTGTATTAATTGAAATTTTTTCTGTATTTATTTATACCTTGTCATTGAGATATAATACCTGTATACAAGGTGACCTTGAACTGATATGTTATCCCGAAAGGGGGTAAATCTACACCCCAAGGTAGACAATGTTTCTTCAACGACTTTACTAAATTAATAGTTTTTCATTGAAGAAATGCCATGTAAAGTTTACGTTCGAAAATAGCCTTAGCGCAGCTGGGTGGTGGAACTTCGTCCTTGACCGAGTGCACATAAATGAGTTTAACGACCTGTGTTTAGAAATGAATTTGGAGTATCTTGTAACTCTCGTAGCGATCGTACCTGCGTTTTTGCGAGTGGATTTATTTTTTACCATGGAAGTTTGGAAACACCCAGTTTCAAGTAAGGCTCTCACAACTTGTAGGGTATCATGGTCCCAGTCCCCCCCCATTTCGGGATAACATACTAATTCAAGGTTACTTTGTATAATAAATAATTGATGATTTTAAACTCGTTAAATACCTAGGTACTGTATCCACTATCTAGTTTATTTTAGAGCTGCTATGTTATCTGCCCTTCATAATGATCAAACTACCTCAAAACAATTGATAAAAGCAACTAATAGTGTTACGTTTATAATTTTATAGTGGTATCGAATCTTCAATGATTATATAACAAGGACTTGGCGAGCTCCAGGTGGATGGCTGGTAGATGGCGCAGGATAGACCAAAGTGGCGTCTTTTATTATCGGAGGCCAAGACTTTCTTTGGGTCGTTGCGCCATCCTAGTTCGATTCTGCATCACATTTTAAAATAAAATCTAAATACCTCCGTGTTTTACATCTCTCCTTTATCAGAAGAGCGCCGCGATCTTAGTTGAGCACAGAATCGACACTACTGTACATACTTAATAGTGAACATAACCAGTAATCACATAACTTAGTGCCTTTACAGTGTGCAATGAACAAGACTTTGTACATGATTCGCGCTTTTCTAAAATAAGCTAGAAAATATAATTTTCTAATTTAATCTAGTCTATAGACACTTCAGCTCATTTCAAAACTTATTTGTAGGTAATCATAGACTTATTTATTGACGCAAGTTATGTCCTTATAGCTGTGTGCCGTGTGGCTCCATAAAACAAGTACAATATTATTTTATACACATTTTTATTACTTTGCATGCATAGAAATCGAAGCTCATGGAATTCATTTAATAACAAAATAATCATTCAAGAAATGTGTTGATGTTATGAACGGTTTTTTTAAATTAAATATGTATTAAGTACACAAACATGTTTTGTTTGTTTTTGAATCACATCAATACTTACAAGTTACAACATGACCAAACGTTTTCCTTGCAACACGACACACTATGAAAACTGGGCCTGAAGTCTGCTATTTCATTGTGTCATAATGGTTCATGAATGGTGCCATAATGATAGATTTTGACACTAAGGTCACCGGTCACTAAGGACATTCAGGGTAGTCTACTTATGGTTTGTAGACTACTATTAGTGTCGAAATCTGTCATCATGATAGATTTTGACACTAATGGTAGTCTACTTATGGCAAGGAACATAGTATACTTAAAACTTCCTTGACTTATGGTTTGTAGACTAACATTAGTGTCAAAATCTGTCATTATGGTACCATTCATGAACCATTATGACACAATTACAATGACGCAAAATAGCAGACTTTGGCCCCTGATGGTGCTGAGCTGTTGTGCCCAGATATTTTGATAGGTGGATCAGGGAAAGAAAAAATCCGTGGACCACAGGCAATGCTCTTTAAAAAGTTTAAAAACTTATCGTAGTGTAGTGAAGTGATCATAAATATTATGGACTTTATTTTGGTGATCGTATAAATTCAATAAACTGGGTTTGGTACCTATACCATAACATACGAGATGTATAGGTATGGTATAAATAATTACTTAGATTAAAAATAATTATAATTATATTAATATGGAATGAGACTTGAGAGCTATACTTCTATGACTGTAGACGTGTTGTAGACTGGTAGGTGTACTACTGTTTGATGAAGGAAGTAAGTTACTTCACGGTGGTTGCCTTTCATTGTATTGGCTAAATGCGCTAACGCGTGAAGCTAAATAAATCAATAAAAACGAGATGACGACTACGAAAGTCTGTGAAGAAAGTAAATGTCAATGTCACATCATGCAAACAACCAGTCAAATCAGATGCGTAAAATGGAACGTTTGTTAAATTAGTGCTGTACGCTTGCCGTAAAAGCTACAATTGAGCTCTTTATATAACTTATTATCATTCGAGAGCAAGTGTGCTGAACAAAACGTTTTAGTATAAACATATTATAATGTTTACTTGATTACTACCGAAGCGGGGTCTCGTAAAGATCTTGATTCCATCACACTTCTTTCGCATTACCTTACCTACCAATACCATCCAACTCCTGCCTTCTTCTAGGACGGGCGGTAGGCTAAATTGTCTTTCCCCTTTTTTACCCCACTTGACATGTAAGCAAGTATGATGAAGGTGACGTAAAATGGGAAAAGACAATTTTCCCTACTACCCATACGGCCCACACCTCGTAGCCGTACTAAGCAGGCAGCCCAAAGAGTATGGCTTGGCAACTAGCTCAGTGTAGTGTGGAAATTCGGACTTGCACCGCTACATCACAACAATACCAGTAGCAAGCATCTGAACTACTTGTAAGGATGACTCTTTAGTATAAACTCATGCCCTCCATCATGTAGTCGCTTCAAATATACTCCGGTACCCCCAAACACCATCTTTCACTCATCACCACATCAGAACCTGGACCACCTTCAGAACTGTCTCCTCCAGCCCAGCTCACCCGACATAGGTAGCGACACCACCAGCGCAGCTACCATGTCATCACATGGGAGACAGCCAGTGGAACCAACCATCACCCATTACATGGTGCTACTGCCTGTAGGATCATCTCCCAGTACATCAGTTTCAGTAAGTAGTAGTGCTGGTTCTGATTGACCAAACTTATAGCATATAAATAAATTTGAAAATTTGAAATTTGATCTGGCTTCACAAGCAAAGAACTTTCACTGTAGGTCTCTAAACATGAAAAAACTTGCTATATTAAATCCATTCTATGTTAAAAAATTAATCGAATATGTAATCAAAATTAACGCTGATGAATCTTACACTGTTTAGCTCCGACCTATATCTTTGGCATCTGGATTCACGTAGGTACGTTTGTTCTTTTGTCAAGTCAAAATACCAAATTAATAGTGTGCTGATTAGTTGAAGACAACCGATGATCAACAGGCAACCAATGTTCATGTGCCAAGTTTATTTGACATAAATTTAACAGATGTACGAAAACTGGGGGAATCTTTTGCTTAGCTAAGATGTGCTTAATAAAATTTAATGCAGATGAGCCTTAATGTTAGAAATTAAGCATACGAATAATCGTTTGCTTACTTAGATAATCATTCGTCGTCGTGCTCCATTCGCTCGGTTGCCCATCTCTATTTCAATAATGATTTCATGATTTGGATATTTTTTTGATTGCGTGCTTTTAGCTCAATGACTCGTATAAATTCAATGTTGATTCGATTTCTGACAATACAATTAGTTAGCGATTTGTGATATAAATTCTTATTGCATACGGGCGCTGTTTACATTCGCACAAGCGCTCATGTGGCCTTCTGTGATAGAAGACATTCCGTAGTGGATAGTGATTTATAATTTACATGTTAAAAACGTGAATTGCTCAAGATGCTTGTGGATTACGAGTTTGAAGAGATGGTGAAGACTCCGGGGCGAATCGCCGCCCTGGGCTTCAGGCCTCAAAGCGAGGTGCTGGCAAACCACTTGCTGCCATATGCTGCTGAGTTGGATATTGAGTCTACCAAGTTCTTGGAACAGGTCAAGACAAATCTGGCGAAATCAGTGATGCTGCGAGAGATGAAGCCGGCATGTGGAGTGTGGTCTTCCAGATTAATGAAGTAATTAACTTTTTCAATTAATTTAAATCAATATGATTATTATTAATTTTGTTTTTCTTTTATAATATGAATCTCTAGAAACCACAGCAGCAGCTGAGATTATTCTAAAAACAATTCAGTTCCTCTACAATAGTCAATATCCAATTAAAAGAATAAGCCAAATAGACAATACTTTTTCTTTTCAGTCAAAAATATAATTCTTGAATTTAGGTGTATGTAGGTACAGAGTGTGTGCTTTGCTAATCCATACCTAAAATACAAAACCATAACTGAAACTATTAAAAACAAGTTGTTATTCATTTAATTTACAATACTCTAGGGGTGATGGCACACTGCATAGTAATGAATTTATTAATTAAAACTGCATGTGCAACATTTGTAGGTTTACAAAAAAAGGTGCCTTCCTTTTTTGATAGAGGTACCTAACCTGGTGAAAACCGCAGGGGAGATAATGGATGCAGGAGGCAAGCAGCCCCTTAAAGTGTTAGTTACTCATTGGGGGTCGCCTATGTTCATTAGTAGACATCTTCAGGCTGTTGTTGATGATTAACCTATTACATCATTGTGTGTTTACAATTAACAATGCTTTATAAATGCATCATAAACATTCAAATTAAAATATTAAAAGATCAATTACTCATAAATAAATGCCAATATTGCATGATGTAAAAATTATAGGTCATTTCAAAACCTATAAAAAAATATCTTTTACTGTATAAAGAAAGCTTCTTATTCTAAAAATAGTACTGAATATTGAACGTTTTATGGTTTTGTGTTAACCTTTGGCAGTGGTGTTTAGTAATGAAGTCATCTGGCTGCCTCCCAGGGCTTCCTGTTAGACGCACCTGGCTTGGAATCCCACATGCATATTGTCTGATATTACATATTTCACTACTGCAATTGTTACACAATGTCTATTATAATATTTTATGAGTCATTTTGTATAACAATATTGTAAACCGTTACTAAATCATAAAATCATGACATGGTAAAAATGGATTAAATGTTAAAGGTTAACAATGATAAGTCAAGTCATTGTATTGTAAGGCTTAATATTATACAAAGTCAAAATAACCAACTCTATTACAAACAAAAAAGTCTTATTATAAAAAGCAAATAAAGCAAATAATTTCAACTTCTTACACATATTATTTTACTCCTATTTTGGATCATACAGCAACAGCTCAGCTGAATTCTCTAACAGCTCCTACACACTATGCTAGTGGCCTGGCCAGCGGTCAACAAGCCCGATGCGTCAACAACCTACGTATAAAAGACATGCACAAATTTTATAATCCATTAATATGTGGTGCCCACCACTTCTTGGGTGAACTGGTTGAGTGATTCAAGGCTATACCACAATCATCACAACAGCTATAACGCAACTTAATTATATTGTATAAAACAGAAGTTAATTTGTATCTATATTAATATGATGAAAGTTGTAGAAGTTCTGGAACATGGAACTAAATTAAAAAACTACAAAATGACTACCATATGACTGACAAATATGGTAGGCATGTTCCTGTTGTCAACCATAACTTACCATCAGGTAGGACAGTGGCCAAAAACAGGCCTAGCATAGGTAAAAGAATAATAATAATAAATGTGTGGACATTTCGCACAGCGCCATCTAGCCCCAAACTAAGCAAAGCTTGTACTATGGGAACCAGATAACTGATACAATACTTAGATACTTTTTGTTTGTAAATACATACATAGAATACAATATAACACCCAGACACAGAACAAACATGTTCATCACACAAATGTTTGTCCTGGGTAGGAATCGAACCCACAGCCCTCGGTTCAGAAGGCTGGGCTACTACCAGCTGAGCTATCGGGCCCGTCAAGAATATTTAGTCATTATAATTAACCAACTGTATTTTATTTTCTAGATACATCAGAATATATGGTCTGAAATTCAGCAAAGAAGATCACATTGCATTCATCAAACTGGCATATGAGCTAGTGCTCATACCTGATTTGGAACCATGCAAGATTCACAAATTCTCCACTATGTTTGTGATGCTTGCAAAGTAAGTAGCCACTTAAAACATTCATCCAATTCAGCCTACCTTGGTCATTGAACCAATACAATAAAGGAATCCATACATCATATTTATTTATTTTATTTATCTTTCTGAATAATCAGCACCCACTTGGTAGTTAACCTTTTGTTTATACATGTGGTCTGAGTTGTTCCTCTCTGTCCCCTCGTGGAGACAGACGAGTATAGAAATTCCTCTCTGTCCCCAAATTGTTATATTAGGTTGGGGACATATAGTCAAGATCATAGAAAAAGCTATTAATGTTATGAACCAAATTCATTATTATACAATTCAATCAAGACTTTTCACTTGGCATTGTCTTTAGGAATTAATTAGTTGGCAAAAATCCACATACTAATGTATCCATAATAATTAACCTATTTACAGAAAAAGATACCTAATATCCCCTGAAGAATTTACTTTGCCATGGCGACCGCTTTATGAGATGGGCAGAAAAATATTTAACAAGAGTGACACAAATATTGGGATGTACCATTATTTAAGGTAAGTTCAATGACCTAGCATTAGCACAGAAAGTTACATGAGAGAATATTGAAAATCCATTTTAAAAAACCAGCTACACTAATTAAGCATTAAATGTAGCCATAACAACTTGATTGCTATTGAGCTGAACAAGTAGCATGTATTCAAAAATCACTAATGCGCTAGCCTGTTAGTTTTAATACCAGCTTTCTGAACACTGGTTTTTCTTACACCTTGCATTCAGTGGCTTTATATTATACCTAACTATGCTCTTTAAATATTAAAATAAAGATAGTAAGTAATAATCAGGCTGCTGGCGCAAAACTTATCTGCGTGTTCTAAAACGATTGGCATGCAGCGGCGTGACCTACATATAAAGACGCCGGCTTACAGCATTCGCTCGATGCGAGCACGTTACGAGTAGGATATTCGGCATGACAGTACATCGAAGCGAGCAGCTGATAGATAGGAAAATGTTCTCAACGAACATACATGCGAATATTCACATCGAGCGAATGCTGCACTCTACACCTTAAAACAACGCTAGATCGAGGGTCAGGTTGGTCTGCAATATGACACGCATATTACTGAACTCATATTTCAACCTAAATCAACCTTTGAAAGGCCCAACCGTTATTAACCATAATATCCGACTACGCGCCTAGCCCTAGCATTATGATGATCGTCACGCTCTCTACCCCCGCTTTCGAATTACTGCATAACTGCTTGTAACATAAATACATGTGTGTTTAGGCCGAAACAATGTCCTAAGGAAGGAGGCGACATGCTCTCAATGATTCGCAAATTCCTGTCTGGCACAGGGCTCGACGACGCTCTTAACTTATTCGGCCTCGCTGTACAGGACGAAAATGAACTGTAACAAAGAAATTACAAATTCTGGGTTACGCTTGAGGTCGCACAGGTGGCAGAGGGATGGGCTTATTCATCGTCATTAACGAATCGCAGAAACTTCGGTAGTTCTTTAGTAATAGTATCATTTTAATTAAAGTAGGTAGATAAATTACCTACTCAGCAACGAGTATCAGCGATTTCTTTAAACGTAGTAGGTAATATAGTTTCCGATAAAAATATTTCTCTAGGTTTTAGGCTAAAAGTGGCACAATACTCTCGAATGGGTTTCAACTTATGATACAAATTTCTAAGTCTTCTTAGTCAAAAATATCTTCTGCGATACTAGGACTATCTTCATCACCATTTTCACATCTCTTAACATTGTCAAGTATTGGTAGAAGGGCTTGCATGATCTATGTTGTTCAAGTGCCAAATGCGCTTTTATAATATTCTTTTATATTTCAGTGCGCTGGAGGGCTCCTTCTTATCCATTGTCAAGTGCGCGAGACCGTAAGTATTTTATACCTAAAAAACTAGACTACTACTAATATGCTATGCCCTCGGATCTTTGAAGGAAATACCTTTAATTTAAACACAAATAAGTACCCATTATTTCCTTTGCAGGTACTTTCCATTATCAGCTACTAAAGAAATCTTGGAGGAGTTGCTACCTCAAGTAAATCCGTGGACGTCAGAAGGATATGTAATGGGGCAACTAGCCATGTTCTTGCCTGTAGCTCTGCCTCCTAAACACGCCGCCTATGGTCACGAACTGTGGCTAGACGAGCTACTGACATTGTTTGACACTTGCTACAATTCTCAAGCTGGTATTACTGTAAGTACTACAAAACATTTACCATACATAGTTATTGTTTACTGCTTCTTGGTTATCTATCCTAAGAACTTGCCAAAGGCTCTTGATTTTCTTCCAAAGATTTATAAGGCTTGGATGTGGCAGCACGTTGGAATTCGCATTAAAATTCGTATTCATAGCTTAGTTTAAAGTAATACCTATGAATTTCCAAAGCGTTAAAGCTAGAGCTGTGAAAAGTTATATTTACACCCTAATAGTAGTTGATGGCATGATACTAGCAGCTGTTTATATACATGTTTATTACAATGATTTTAGGACCTAATGATGTTGTTCGCGGGACTGGCCAAAAGGAACCCAGGGGCGGTTGATTGGAGCCCACATGTACCCAAAATGTTTTCCAGAATCATGCATTCCCTACATTTTCCGGTCAGCTACAAGGACATGCAGATATCAAAGGCGCATTGCCTTGGTAAGTTGAAACTCAAGTATACTTGGCAGCAAAATGATCATTCCTTCCTATTAATCTTTGTCTGATTGAAGATTCAGAATTTAGACTTATTCATTAAATTGTTTTCTTAGTAGGCACAAACACGTGGTGGATTGAGTTTAGGTATTGGCTAATGTCCAGGGAATATGACCCTCACGCCAAAATCCTTGACTTTGTCAAAATAGAGTTGTACACTCATACAAGTCTAGTAACCCTAAAGAGCAATGAATCACGATGAATGAAAGACATGTGTTTTTGTCTAGTTTACGTGTTCTCTTACTGTTTCTTCAAATTATCAACGACTTAAGCATGCAGTGAATACTGAATTATAAGAATGAATCATAAAAACCCTCACACAGTTTCCAAAAGCAGTTCTATTGTAAATTGATGTTTTTCCGCATGCTGCATAGACACCTAACTAGTTCTTCACACAGGAACTGTAGAGCACAACATACAACGTTGTGCAGTCATGGACATGGAGAATAAAAGCAAATTAAAAAAGTCCGGAGATCACACAGTTTTCAGCATTTTCACATTGCAAAATAACAATGCTCAATACTTTGTTCCAAGTGGGATGTCAAACCTTTATCGCCCCTTGTGATCTCTTCCTAACAGATACAAAGCACGTAGCTTCATGGATAGTATGGAGCATCAACCCCGACGGTGTGGTGCTGAAGCACCTTCGCGGCTTCCTCGCCGGAGTAGAGAGCTATCTCCACAGCGCCAATTCAGGCCGCTGGTCTTTCCGCCTCAGGGATTTTCTCAGGAAACTGGCCAGGGAGTTCCTTAACAGGTCAGCAAAGTCAGCATTTTCAGAAAATTCAGAAGTATGAATAAAAACTGCGATTATGCTTTATTTCAATAAATTTTAAATAACATTAAATCTGCTGTCCAATATTTGCATTTACTTTTTGCAGAGTTCGACGAGAACGTAAAAATAGTTTGAAACGTTCGTGGGAGAACAAAACACCGGAATCGTACAAACTACGTCAGGAAGACATCACGGAGTTCATTACCATCGTACTCGAGCCAACGTTACAGGCCGTGTACAGTCGGAATGGGACGCTGGACATCTCGCTTGCCTTACAGAATTTGGCCACATTAAGACCGGCCATGGTGATTCCACCGTTGTTGGAACGTCTGCAAAATGCACTGACGTCACTGACTGAACCACACCGGGTGACTGCGGGAATGGCTGCCGTGGCCTCCATCGCTCGCGCTATGCTTCGCGGCCCTGCAACCGGCTATCCCGAAGGACCGACCCATGTAGTACCGCTTCTCATGGCCGTTCTCCCTGGTCTCGATCCTAATGATATCAAGAAGACGTTAGTCAGTCTCCATTTCATATTGATATTTGCGTGGATGGTCCCGTTCATAGATTGCAGTTCTGCTCACGAACATTATTCGGACCTGACAGAAGAAGAACTCCTAACTTGCGAGTCTACGGCACAGCTAGAGGACTTTGTCCTCTTGTTTCTTGATAGGCTGTTCGTTCTGATTGAGTCCAGCGTGTTAGAGAACGTGAGGTTGGACACCAAAGATCTAGAATGTTTTCGCAGTAAAACCGACGCGGTTATGGAGACGGCAATATCTTCTGCCGCGTTTGCTGTTCTAGTTCAATGTTCGCCGAAGATATTCAATGAGGCACTGAGAAAGTTCAAAGCTTTCGCGACTGAGTCAACCTTTGAGACAAACGTGTCTGGCAGCATGGTAGGGGTGCTTTTGCGCGTGTTCGCTCGCACGAACCCTGTCGCCACAGCGGCTGCTTTCATTCCCAAACTCTGCGAGGAATTAGGGCAACTGCTAACCGAGGAAGCGTTAGTTGAGGAAAACCCCTCGCGCGATATTCTCTACAGATTAGTTCTTCTAAAGTCCGCCGTGGAATGTGACGGCGCTGTGCTACTGAAATATATGACTTTGATAGTTCCCATATTGGACAAAATCCTCAGATTTAACGACAAACGTGCTCTAGAGAGAAGTTGCGAGGTGCTGAGCCACATCGTGCAATACTTCTCGTTCATAGAAGTTAAAGAGTGGAGAAGTTCTCCCAAGGACTACTCCGCTGCACCTGAAAAATGGCTTCCGATCCGAGAATGGGGTCACGGATGCAGCCTTAAAGATGCCAAATTGAAATGGCACGTGCCTAGTGAGAACGAAGCAAAATGCGCACAGATGTTGATAAACAGATACCTGAAGCCAGCAATCGAGACTTTGAGAAAATGGGTGAAGGGTGAGGTTACCTTGACCCGAGAAGAAATGTACCGGACTCTGAGCGTGGTCAACTCTTCACTGTCGTGTGGGAATTTCTTTCCGCAGCCTGATGAAGAGCCTGTTGCACTGTAAGCATAGCGTGTTTGATTTTGAGTCTTATTTGCGCGAAATAAGGTCTTTGATAATATTTTTCTTTTAGTCTGGAGTCCCAAGTGCCAGCTACGAGCATTCCGTTCAATACGGGCGTGAAATACACCGTAACTTTAGACGGGGAGAATGTGCGTGTTATACTCACTCGGCTTATGATGGACGTGCAAGCGCGCATGTTGGCGGACAAATCAGATGATACCAAATGCTTCGAGATGCTTATAAAGGTCATTCAGGGTTTTCAATATTATGATTTCTTTTACATTAAAATTAATCTGTTGTATTTATTTTCATGAATATTATATCACTTATTTATAAATCTGTGTTCCAGATATGGGAACACATCCTAATAGTAAAGTTCAGCCGAGGGACGTCTAGCTTGGAAACTCGTCTCCGCTCATACAGCGCACTTGAGCGTGCGATGGAAGGACGTGGAAGCGCAGCGGCCACGGGAGGTGGCCCTATGCGGATGCTTATAGTTGAAGCGGCGCGCATACAGGTGGGTATTGTTACGGGTACCATAACCTGACATATCTCTCAACTCCCGAAAGCAATTTGAGCCTTGAACATCACGTGAACTGCACCCCTTTTGCGCAACTGTTCTGGACATGGACCTCGCCTGCTATCCTACAGGCACCAATGTGAACGTCCATGAGAGTGAGCAACGATAACCATAATATCTCCCAAAAAATCTCTACCAAACAAACGCGATAAAGTGCTCAGAGCACCATTTATTACGTGTTTTTGCTATGGCAGTTTATGCAGTTCTGCGCCAGGGCTCAAGGACATCTTGAACCCTTGATATGCATATTTTACATTATATATAGCTAGAGATATACTGAACTTTCTAGGTAGGTAGCTTATCTTTGTGTGTATAATAATATATCGATGAGTGGTTTCTAAGTTCTGGCCGGTGAGGTTTCAAACTTACAACTTAGTACTTTACCACAGGCTGCGAAGCCTAGTTTAGTGCAGACGCAAAATTGGAACAGAAATATTGATGCAATAGGAGTACACTTCTATTGCATTGACAAATTTTACATAGGATAAGTTTCTTATTGTTTTAATAAATGTTTAATTTTATTGATACAATCTTTTTTCTTTAACATAAAACTACCGTGGGGCATTAATGAGACATCTCCTTTATTTAATTAATTGAATTTTAATTTTTACAGGATGACTCACGAGGTGACCTTGTCTGCGAAGCTGGGATCACGCCATCTGCGCTGAAGGCCTTAGACGCGCTATTTGAGCTTTCTATCAATACTTACACTGTGGTGAGATATGTTTCTAATTTTATTTTTAGTTCGTAGTAGCAAAGATATAAAGGTCAAGTTGCACTCTTTCAAAATCTTGATGTTTAATAATCCCATATGTTTGTATTACATACCATATAGGCGATATTACAAATTATTGTACAGTACATTTGACTATACTTATTTCAAATAGACTTGGATATCTATTATAGATATTGTTTACACACTTGACTAATTTAACAAAATGAAAGTTGGATGATAGACAATCAGAGATCTTGTCTACGTTGTAATAGCTCTATAGAATTCCAAATATGTAATGTAGGCGACCTACTACAACAGCATATACTACCTATATGAAGATCTCATACATATCACAGTTCTTTCCCATTTCCCTTATTATAATTTTGAATTATAATCCAGATCCAAACGATGTTATCTTTATTTTTTAAGATTGCTATTTGGATTGCACATACTTAAATAAATAAATGGTTTTGACATGTTTTAAAAAAATATTACATTTCTTAGGTTCGGCAACAAGCCCAATCCCGTCTATACTGGATGTTGAGTCACTACCCATACTCCTACAGAGTACTAGTCCCGAAACTGTCTACCCTTCTATTATCTATTGGTGAAGGGGACGAATGGCACGCGAGACATAAAGGCGCCCTGTTCATACTATTAGGGCCACGGACTGCTCCTTTGATAGCCAAGCAAGACTGGGAATCGGCGCGGCGACTGTGGCCTGATCTGTTGAAAGCTCCGCTTAGTGAGAAACAGAGTATACATCGGTAAGTTTTAGGTTTGGTTTCTTGTATACTGAAATAAATATTGAAAAATGTATTAATTAGCGTGAAGTTAAAAGATTATTCTGCCCGAGTGCCTGGTTGACTGACAGACGACGTGTAGCCAAAACCACTGTCCCTAGAGATTGGTAATTCTCAGGGGTCTGTTTTATGGTGTAGGGTTGTGCTTAAAGGGGGGGTTAAATGCATGAGACCATGGGTTGCCTCTTGTCACTTAATAAACGTGACGTTCGGCTGTATTCACAATATGCTTGATTAGATATGATTTTTGCTATATTGATGATTTCTTTTCATTTATTTATTTGCTAAAATACGAGTACACAATAATATGTCAGAATAAATTTAGTGGCATTTTTCGTCTAATATTTCATAACTAGCTTTTGCCCGCGGCTTCGCACGCTTGTGTTATGTTATTTTTACGTTATAGTGTAATAATAGATCATGCATTTCGTACCAAACAACAAAATACACTAAATCTTTTCGAATCTGAGCACAGTACAGTAACCTGTATTAGCATAGGTATATCGCAAGTATAGCTGTGAGTGGAAGCTATTTAAGCCATTACCTAAAATTAAATGTTTTGAGTCTAATTAAGATTTATAACAGTAAAAGAAGTTTCAAACAAAAAACTACAATTTTATAAGTACCTCTTCATATTATTACAACAAAAAGAAATCATCATCACTTCACTCAGGTCTTTAACAGAAGTTTCAGTAAGTTTTGTTTAGGTAGTAGTTACCTAAGCAGGCAGGTACAGTTTAGAAAATATGGAAGAATCACACACGATGATGCTGTTTTGCTCAGTTTTACATATTATCCGCGCGCTTTTCGTTCCATTTACCACATTTTTATACCTTCTTAAGTTTGGCTCCATACGAATTGAGTACCTACACTTAGCCAGTGTCAATAATAAGTTTATAAATTGCTGGAGATATGCATTTACCTGTACGATGCGTACATAATTAACCCCGTCCATTACGACTTTGATGAATCCTCTCCATCCAAAGATTGCCTGGAAGAGATCGCTCTTAGCGATAAGGTCGCCCGTTGTTCCACACTTCTTGTAAATCAATGTATTCTTTGTAACTTGTTATATAATATTTGGTGTGTAATAATAATAATAATAAGTGTTTTTAATTTTATAAGAAGTATTATAAAAAACATAGATTTAAGAAATATAAATAAATGACTGAATAATAATAATAATAGTAATTTATTCAGAACAGTAACTGAGCTTAACAACAAATAGGTACATCGATGATTTGCACAATAGAAGATAATAAGTGTGTTGATCCCTGGATCCCACAATGTACAATAAAGAGTTTATCTATCTATCTATAATTAATTTTTTTAATACTAATTAGGAATTACAAATACTAAACCACCACTCCTTAAAGAATCGACAGTTATAATTATTATTATGTCCACTATTTTCCACGCTGTCTCATTCCCACTGCACTTTCAACATACCTACCTAGTGATGAAAGTGAGGAAGTAGGTTAAATCGTCATTACATAATTATTACTTACACCCAAAGATAGTTAATTACCTACTATAACTATAACCTTCTTGAAGTAACCGAGTAATCAAACATTTTTTGCTCCCGTGTTTTATTTAAAAGCCCACAGATCTAAAATATTTTAACCATTATAAACTTATATCAACATGCAAGAAGAAGAAGAAGAACAAATCAAAAACAGTCAAAAACGAACGTTACGCGACATGTTATTGTTAATTCGAGGATACAATTGCCATAATGAATACCTACATATTATTATATCTAAGTACATACCCTTTTTAAACATTTTTCATAAAATATTTCGTATCATTCATTGGCTTACAAATAATAGCAAGCACTCCGTCTTACTTTAATGCCAAAATAAAAAAGGATTTAAAATGCGTAGCAATGGTAAGGGTCTATAACTTAAGTAGCTATAAGTACTACAGGGGGTCTAGCAAAGATACCAACCACTAACGCTAACTCCAAAACTGTATTGAAATGACATTAGCTGTGGAAAAGTAAGCGATTTCCAAAATGTCATCCTAGTACCTTTTGGAGTTAGCGTTAGTGGTTGGTATCATTATACAATACCTACCACCATTTTTGGCGTTAGCGTTAGTGGTTAGAATCTTTGCTAGACCCCCAGGTACCTTAAAACTTCCTTGGGGTTGATCAAGAATTTAGCAGTAGCGCAAAAATAATTTTATCTATATAATAATAATGGTAACGTGTAGTAAGTTTATGTAAATAATACATTTGACCAGGGGGTCTAGCAAAGATACCAACCACTCACGCTAACGCCAAACGCTAACTCTAAAACTGTATTGAAATGATATTCTCTGCGGAAAAGTTAGTGATTTCCGATATGTCATTTCAGTACATTTTGGAGTTAGCGTGAGGCGTTAGCGTTAGCGATTGTGATCTTTGCTAGACCCCCTGATCGCCAATAAAGAAAATTTCTCCCGCCGAAACCCTATAAATCAAAAACTTGAATAAAAATGTTAATTAAGTAAGCTTCAATATTGGCTAAGTATGATAATCGCGTGAAGCCTTATGAATGATTATAAAAAGTCTAAGAACCTACCCTTTTAAACAGTTTTCATAAAATACTTCCTATCATTGGCTAAATAAAAATTTTGTCTAATGCCAAAATAAAAAAGGTTATACAATGCGTAGCAAAAGCAAGGGTCAATAAATTAAGTACCTATAGGCACAGATTACTGAATAAGTTACTACTATAGGTTAAGCTATAGGTACTATAAATACAATTTAAATACTTATTTCGAATGGTAACGCGTAGTAGATTTTTGAAAACTAATACTTAATACCAGATTGCCAATAAAGAATTTTGCCCTCACCAGAACCCAATAAATCGAAAACATGAATAATAATTTTAGTTATGTTTCAATATTGGCTAAGTATGATATCGCGTGAAGCCTTAAAATTTATAATAAAAAGTCTAAGAAGTTCTTAGTTTTCGAAATTCCTTGTTCTCTTTGTCGTGCTCATATTTAAGTAGGTTCTCATACCTATCCTCTTTTTTAGTTTGGACCACAGATTAACGAAAAAACTTATCCTTAGTAATACCACAGATTAGAGAAAAAAAATACATAGGACTTCCTTGATTGTTTTTCTCTAATCTGCACTGCATCGAGTAATCGCGCGATGTATTTCGCCGTAGCCCGAAAAGTGTGATACGCTGCCGGTAATGCAGGCGCGCCAATTGTTATGTACTGTTTTTTGTCTTTTAAGTTATAAATAAAAACATGCATTAAATTACTTCCTTATTGCTTAGTGCAGTGGGGATTGTTCAGAATGAAATAAAAATGATTGGGGTTCCGTACTCAAAGGGTAAATCCTTATTACTAAACCTTCTCTACTAAACCGCTCTCCGTCTGTCTGTCTGTCTGTCCATCAGACACCAGGATGTACTCATGAATCGTGATAGTTAGACAGTTGAATTTTTCACAGATGATATATTTCTGTTGCCACTATAACAACCGTGATCCGTATTCAAAGGGACAGATAAACAGACAAATAAAAAAAAATTGGTTTTACTTCATATTGATAAGGAATTATAAATTAAAACTATTAAAATTTATTTTTGTGTTCGCAAATAATACTCTCACAGTTTGTAAAACATATTTATTCGCCGACATGCAATATAACGCTACCATCCTCCATTTTATTTAGCCCACGTCGGTCGCGCAGCAGGCAAACAAATAGACTATGTGTCCGGGTTGGGGCGCTACAAAAACATCGAGGATAGTCAACAAAGATGTTTTTGCGCGCCAACTCAACAGCGAAGGTTCGGGCATATATGAAGCCGCGCCATAATAGTAACAGAGTTTTTTTTCTTTAATCTGTGCATCCGGATAAACCCGAGATAATATTACCGTCAGTAGCACAGAGCACATTTTTTTTCTCTCATCTATGATTAGTAGCCAAAACAAAACTTACTTTTTGACACTGGCTAAATACCTACACTATGTGTGGACCAAAATATAAGAAAAAAAAACTTACCTTGAAGCCTTGAAGCGGCCATCTTGTGAAAATCCCGTTCCGTTTCACAATGAAATCTTAATCATTTTCACCAAAAAAAATTTACAATATTTAAAATTTAATATATCCTATGTTGTGCGCCGGGTTTTTCTAAGCTTATTAGTGAAAACCGCATGAAAATCCGTTCAGTATTTTCGGAGCTGTGCCGTAACAAACAAACAAACAAACAAACAAACAAACAAACAAACAGACAAAATGTCTAAAAAGTAGCTTAACGTGATCAGCAAAAAATTTCAAGCTAACCTGTGTCATTTTTTTTTCGATATCTTGCATTTACAGATTTTTTTATCTCTACAGTTTTATTATATGTATAGATATTTGCGTGCAAAATTAGTAAACAATATAAGATTAATTACAGTGATATCTTAATAGGAAATATGCCCTTGGTCTATTCCTAGACATGACCAAGGCATATGCCTTGGTCATGTCTAGGATAGGGTTTCACATAAAATATTACTGAACAAAATATACGGTTCAGGTATTAGAGGAATAGCATTCTCATGGTTTAAGTCGTACTTGCAAGACAGGAAACAGCTCATCGAGTTGGATTACTATGATGAAAGTAAAAATGAAATTGTCAAAGCAAAATCAAATACGCTAGAAATAAATAGCTCAATCCCTCAAGGTAGTGTGCTAGGATGTACCCTGTTTTTGCTGTATATAAACGATTTGCCGAAATCTATTAAGTCAACGTGTGTACTATTTGCAGACGATATATCTCTCTTATTTAAAACACCTCAAAATGTTGACTTCGCTGCGATAGAACAAACTTTAAATAGCACGAAAATATGGCTCAATGACCATAATCTTGAAATAAATTTTACGAAAACTAAAATAGTACAATTCAGAACATATCAGCGAACCCCCATTGACCTTAAATCATTTAGCCATATAAATAAGATTAGCGAAAACAACGAGTTCAAACTTTTGGGCCTAACACTTGATACACATTTACATTGGAAAAACCATATAGAGAGTATTAAATCTAAATTAAGCAGGTTTATATATGCTTTGGGAGTATTAAAAAACAACGCAAATTACGAAACTGCCCTCTTAGCCTACTATGCTTACGCGTATGCCTGGCTCAATTATGGTATCATTTTGTGGGGTGAAAGTACAGATTTCAATGACTTGTTCATTCTGCAAAAAAAGTGTACTAGTAAACATCCAGCAGCGGGAAAGTTGTAAGCCACATTTTATGAAAGGAAATATCCTTACCCTGCCATGTATATATATCTTACAAATGGCCCTGTTTGTCCGAAAATATAGAAACCTTTTCAAATCTAATATAGAAATCAACCCGCAATATAACCGACGAAATAAAGATAAGCTAGTATTACCTGTAACTACATTGAAGGCTGTGGGGAATAGTCCTTACCATAGACTTATAACAATTTATAATAAGCTCCCGGAATCAATAAAGTTAGCGAATAACAATCATATATTTTCTAACAAGTTAAAGTTATTCCTAGTAAATAAAGCGTATTACTCTGTACAAGAGTTTAAAAATGATAAAATAGACGCATAGATGTACTTAATTCGGATAATTTATTTGATAGTTAATACGTAGATATATTTAAACTTGTGGTATATGGATAGGTATGATAGGTACTAGGTGCTATAATGTGGGGTGTGATCCTGCGCATGAAGGAATAGGATGTGAAGTGTAGATAGTATATATTAATAATAATCTTTTTAAATGTTGTACGCTCCTGACTATTATTAATTTAATGATAATGATAATAATAATAATAATAACAATAGTAATTAGATTTGACGTAAATAATACAATTAGAATTAAATAGGAATAGGATTATTGACATGTAACAACATAACTTTTATTTTAGAAACCACTCAAAATGTACTAAAATGTGCAGCGCCCTTGCAGGGCACATATATTGATCCTTAAGACAAGCTACTGTTAAATATATAGTCTGTATTATATGTGAGCACAATAAATGAATATGAATAATAATACAATAGAACTGTCTGTAAAAAAAAATTACGACATCAAATATTCAACCTGTATTATTCAAGTTACAAAGGGTATACCATATTATCATATCATTAAAACCAGCACCCCTAATCCCAACCTATCGGAAACCTTTCGATTCGAAATCTACACTCTCCATCTTCTTCATCTACATTTAGAATGTAAGAGACGGAGAGTGTAGATTTCGAATCGAAACGTTTCCAATAGGTTGGGAATAGGGGTGCTGAAATCTGTCCACATTGTAAATCTTAGCATTTAGTCGCAAAATCGGCAATCGGCTGCTTAAAGCTCAAAATCAGATTGCACTGACTAAATCACTCCCAATCAGGCTAGAGCAAGCACTGAGCGAGTCTCTCCATCGCAACTTCCCCACTGTCAACACTCGGCTTGTCTTCCCCGAGGCTACCGTAGAGGCAGCCAGACACTTCCTCACTGAAGAACAACTGAACGATGCAACCTTTGTGGCTTTCTTCAACAACGCCGTTCAGAGGGAGAAGGACAACTCTGATAGAGTGGAACAGAGCTACAGAGAGCTGTTACAGGAGATTGTGGCGATTGCAGAGACACCTAATATGTAAGTTGTATTATTTGTAGTACTGGCTTTACAACTACTTCATCTGCTAAAAAAATTAACTCCACATATGCGATAATTGTTCTTATTGAATAACTAACAGGACTCTACTTTTCTTCATAATACAGATACTAAATGGAGTACATTAAAAATGCACCTCATAATCAAGTGTGCTTTTGACCTTACCTTTTTATTCATAAACACATAAACGTAAACACTTTATAAACCACTCTTTCTGTCAACTTCTCGGTGAAGAAAAATGTTTCATGTGTAAGAGAGACAAAAATGTTTACACAATTTAGTAAGGGGACTGGCATAAAGTAAGATTATTATTTTACTCCCTCATAAAACAAACGTGTGGTTAATTTTATTTTTACCCATAATAAAATCCTTACAGACAATGGCGCCGCCTAGAACACGCGATGCAAATGCTGACATTCTGTCCGTCGCTTCAAACTGACTACCCACCTCAAGTGGTGAAGTTAGCGCTACAGTCGCTAATACATGATGATATTGCGGTCCGTCGGACTGCGCTACGACTTACACATTACGCCCTAAGGCAATGCAAACGAGAGTTGAAGACAGTTGAGGTTGACCCTTATGATATAGCGGGCGCGGAGCGGCCTGTTAAACATATTCCAGGTATGTTTATGAACAAAGATAAAATTTTTTGGTTTATAAATCATTTTATCTTTGTTTAATTTGATATTTGATGACAATCTTGCTTGTATGAACTAAAAGGTAATGGTTATTAACTATAGCTTTAAGGGCTACTAAGCGGATCCTACCGACTGCGCCATATTAAACTAAGTGAGATGAGGAAGCCAAATTGAGTTAACCAAGTACCAATAAATAACAACTGATTTGCATTGCCGGTGCTTACTACATTTGCAATACATAATTCATTTTTATTCTTGTTGTGTGTGTAATCAGTATTTTTGTCACTGGGCTATGACAACCTCTGTAACTACAACTTAATTAACTTTATATGCTGCTCTGAATTATTGAAAAATTCTTTAAAATATGTGATAATTATTGTAGAAACATTATAAAACTGCTGATTGCAATGATTTTTTGCATTAGGGTACAGAAAAGATTTAGCATGGGCGATGTGGTCCGAAGACAAGGTCCCACTGAGCGACGAAGACTGGGAGAAACCGGTACTTAGAAACTCTAACTACGGCTTCTACGCGTGGCCCAAGAAACTAACGGTAGGTAAATATAACTTGATCATCACTCGTTTCTTAATCTTAACTTCACTATAACATGAGACAGTGGTAGAATATTGAAAGTCTGGAGGTGTACCAAAAGGTCAACACGGTTATGCTATTTTGTCCTGCTTTTGGAGGGCTTTAGTCGTTCGGTCATAGTTATTGTAAGTTATGCCAGGGCTGACGATTTCAAGCGGTTTTACAAACAAATTCTAAAACAGAGGTTGATTAATGACCATATGCCTATTTTCTTATACGATAAAGAATGTTTGAGTTATCTAGCGTTTTATCTGTTTCTAAAATCTTGATGTATTTGTTGGTAGCTTGCAGCGCCGCCTAGTGAGCAAGTATTGTCTCTATCAGCGAGTCCGGAAGACATGTCTGAAAGCGAACGGTATATCTACGACTTCTTCACGAATGATGCTAACGTCGGGAAGTTGATAGCTTTCTTCACCGTTGAGGAGAAGAAGGGCAAGGACAAGTTTAGCGCCATGAGGTTCTGTGTGTTTAAGGTGAGACCTGTTTTTGTTTACTCCTTGGTCATTTATCGTCAACAGCCTAAAGACCTCCACTACTGAACATAGGCCTCCCCGATAGAGCGGATACTTCCCTCTTGGATCCATCGGCTCCATCAATCAATCAGTTGTTGTCAAATGTATGCCCATTTTAGCATTTTTTTAAATCATCAGAATATAAAAATGAAGTGTTAGTTGAACAACATTAATATTTATTGTTAGTTGAACAGCATTGTATTATAATATTTTCAACTGTCTAAAAACAAAAGAAGTTCAGAATATACAAGATATATATTTGCGCATTTTATGTGCATACGTCATACATTACAAAAACTGTGTATAGAAATATACAGAACACGGATTTATCTTTGAGTCGCGGCTGTATTGCACATGTAAGAAGAATACAAATGGAACATCATAGAAATAACCTTTGTTTGGTCTTATCTCTAAGCCGCGATTGCTATATTTTTACATGTGAAATGATCTCGATTTTTTTTTTATTCCAGCTACTATTTTCCAACTTCGGCACATCAATATCATCCAAATTTCTTCCGGCCGCACTGCGTTGTGCCAGCGATACTCAAGAAGCTCCACAAAGATTCGCGGCGGAAGTCGCTTCAGCCGCGCTCCGAGCGCCTCGGTACTGGGTCAAAGAACAAGCACTCAAGATGTATGCTGACACCGCTGATATTATTACTGCAGGTGTGTACTTTTTACTGAGTTCCTATAGCTGGAATACTCTGTTTTAAACTTTCACGGTTGTTTACCACGTTTTTAATAGTACTTACGGGAAATATCGCGAACTCAAAAATGATTCTAATCACGGTAAATATCCCGTAAGTACTATTAAAAACGTGGAATACTCTATTTAAAGATCTATTTTCGAAAAGGTTTACATTTTATATTTTCAGTTGTAGTACAGTCAGTCAGCTCAGTTGTGGTATATGGTGATACTATTAATAGTATATTCGTATATTATTTCATTGTATTTAAATCGTATAGATACGAGGTTAAACATTACCTTAAGTGATAGGGCAGATACTCTAAATTGAAAATAACCATATTATCAGTGAATGTTCTGTGACATAATGTTCAGTATAAATATGGGCCATTTTATATCAATGCCATTTGCTCAGCATTTAATCATTAAACTAATTCTACACCTGCCTCTCTCTCTGATTAGATTGGACTCCCGTATAGCAATGGCAATGCTGCCAACTGTTACTGCAGGGTTACTAAACGACTATACCATTGATCTGTATGATTGAACGTTTGACAAGAATGTACACTTGACTACTTTAGATTAATAAAACTTTTACATCTTATTTCACCCATTCTAAATGCAGTTTTATTACACCCAAACGCCATTACTAAACTAAACATTACCATAGATAACACACCAAACATTCCTCAACTCCCCAGGTCTCACATCAGTGACACCAGAGACAATGGAAGACTGGGGCACGTCTCTAGCCACTGGTATAGACAAGCTAGACCCGTTACGCGGCTCGTGTTTAATTGAACGTCTCGTCGAGTTCTGCGTACCCCCGGCGGCGCAAGAAGACGCAGACCTCGACCAGAACACATCCTTCGTTATGTGCGCACGACTCTACGCTTTACAGGTTAGATCTATAAATTATATCATTGGTGGTAAAAGTTCTAAATCTATTATAGTAAATTGGGAAGTATTGTGTTGGGAGGGCAGGAGGCGAGCAGCCGCTTAAAGTGGCGCTCTCTGGGGGAGACCTTTGGTCAACGGCGGACGTCTTTATTCGTCGAAAACAAACTCAAAATATTTTGACCCGGTTGACCCACAGCAACCAAAATCCAAAACTCAATAACTTCAATTTGCAGAGAATGCTTTATGACAGGTTGTCTGTGACAAAAATTTTCATCACCGATAATAACTTAACTGTTATTTTTCATATTTTAGGGTGCTATTGGATCCCTGAAATGGCGGTGCGCGAAGCTAGCCAAGTTGGTGCTCGACCGCTTAGAGGCGGCCAATTTCATACAACATCCTTACCAGATCGTGCGAGAAGCAGTTGGCAGGTGAGCAAAGCAAATGGTGATTACTTTTCTGTGGCTTGTTTGCTATGCTTGCTAAAAATATATTATAAGGGCCGGGACTGACGGGCTGCATTTGAACTGCACGCAAGCTGCAATCTTGCAGTTTGGTTATCAAAGAGGATGTATGTAAAGCTACCACAGTTCAGTAATGAGGTACTATGAAAGAACTGACGTCACTGCGTGATTTTTTGAAATATTTAATTTTTGCTTAGCGAATTTATTTTTTCAGGGATATAGGATTTAGTTTAATTCATTAGCATAAATTGAGCCCATGATAGTACATCATTTATAGATGATTATTAAAGAGTAAAGAGTGTAAATGAAAATATTTTCATTGAAAATTATGAAGATTGCCGCGGCGCCTAACGCAGTTGGCACGGATGATTTTGATACATTTAAACGTTTTTATACCTTGTGTGTACTAATTAAAAACAGTACTTCATTATACTAATTTAATTTTGTAATGTAGCATTTGATTAAGTAAGTTATTCCGTTTTTTGGAGTTATTATTATTACCATACCAATGTGTTAGAATTCAAAAATGTTGGTGCACACGTGACCAGTATCAGGAGTAGGTACCTAGTTTCAAAGGATGGTAATGAATTCAATTACACCCAGTATATACAGGATGTAATTTAATTCATTAGCATAAATTGAGCCCATGATAGTGCATCATTTAAACATGATTATTAAAGAGTAATGAGTGTAAATGAAAATATTTTTATTGAAAATTATGAAGATTGCCGCGGCGCCTAACGCAGTTGGCACGGATGATTTTGATATAATATCAAAACGTTTTTATACCTTGTATGTACTAATTAAAAACAGTGCTTCATTATTTTAATTAAATTTGGATCGTAGCATTTGATTAAGTTATTCCATATTTTGAAGTTATTATTATTACCAAACCAAGTGTTAGAATTCAAAAATCTTGGTCCACACGTGACCGGTATCAGGAGTAGGTACCTAGTTTCAAAGGATGCTAATGAATTCAATTACTCTCTGTATATTTATGCAGTAGAAAATAATAGTCGTCTAGCCTATTTGAAATGCAGCCTGTCGGCCTTATCTTGCGTTATCACGGACGGTAGACAAAATTGTCTCTCCCCGTTTTATGGCACTTTCTTCATACTTGCTTACCTTTCAAGTGGACTAAAACAGTGAAAAGACAATGTCGTCTAGCGTTCGTGCTAACCCAGCTGTAATAGAAGTAAATAAAGTTGATTGATTTTGTCCATTATTTTACCTAGTCTTCTGATGACGCTCTTCGACAACGAGCTAGTGTTTCCGGGCGGCGAGCGCGGTGACACGCCGTGCCTAGCTGAATTTGTTCAGACTGTGCTACCGCGATTAGCAGCGTTGTACGACGAACATGGCGATATTGGTGAGATCATTGAATACTTTTGCCTCTTTGAGCCTCGCGAGCTTGTGTTTGAAATATGTTTTTTTTTTAGTTTTATACCTTTATGACTCCTGCATTTTGAAAATCTTTCAACAACCGAAATGATACAAAAATTCACAAGATTTGATGAGAAATGCAAGAGTAAATCAACTGGACATGCAAAATCATTTTTCACAAAGCAAGTTGAAACGGAGAAGCTGCTCTTCGTGCTCGTTCGGTCAATAATGTATATGTCCCTTCCCCTGCCTTGTGGCCCTGGCGTTAGAATAGAATCACCCTATCTATTCCGGGTGCCGTAAAAGTCCGCTGAGGGAATAATCAAGGCAATATTCTCCTCGCGTTGCATTATAATCTGATGCGATGATAATGCGTTGCCTGTCTTGTATGGTGAGGTGATTATGGCAAGCCCAAACTACACACTAATTTTGTCTATAAGGGCGCGAACTCCATGTTTTCCTGCTGAAATTCGTCGAGTGCAGACCGTGCTGTCTTATGAAAAATGTTAATATTAACAGTGATAAAGCCGGCGACATCAATGGCGGTGGTAGGTGTGGCGCCACGCGAAGAGTCCGCGTCTCCGTGCTCAGAGCATGTGGCGCCGCTAGTGGGACAAGTGGGCGGACTTGCCGTCGACGTGGCGCGTCTTTCACCAGAACACGCTGGGCCAGAGGATAATACGCAGGTTAGTGGGGATAAAAAAAAATGAGGGGCAAACAAGCAGGTGACCTACCTGTAAGAAAGTGGTCACGGCCGCTTATGGATGTTAACGATGA
The DNA here is from genome assembly GCA_963580505.1 of Ennomos erosarius. Taxonomy (NCBI): domain Eukaryota; kingdom Metazoa; phylum Arthropoda; class Insecta; order Lepidoptera; family Geometridae; genus Ennomos; species Ennomos erosarius. The sequence continues at coordinate 6,529,186 of OY756996.1, read as the reverse complement.
AACATTGTTTTAAACTTTCAAAGTTGTTCACTACATTTTAATAGTACCTATGGGATCTTTACTGTGGAAACTCAGAAATGATTCTAACCACGGTAAACATTCCACGGTAAAAATGTATCAAACATAAACTCTTTATCGCTATAAAGTAAATTACCAAATGATTAAGTTGGCTTAAATTATGGGCGGTATTATCTCTCAAACCTTTTTCAGGAATTTAGATGGAAAGATAATCTGTATTTTTAACTGATTTACAATCGGAACCCTTTTGTTTCACTACTACCATAACATACCATTACTCGCTGGCTTGTGTTGGTTTGTGTCTGTACTATCACGTATTCTGTGACAGTAGTGGCAATAAATAGTGGAGCTACAAACAGTGTTGTGTTGCGTAGGCGACGGAGGGCGCGAGTGCCAACGTGGAGAGTACCGCGGAGGGAGCGCGCGTGGAGAAGCAGCTGGCGGCGCGGCTCCACGCGGCGCTGCGGCTCGCCGGGGACGGCGCCGCGGCCGCGCCCCGCGACCACGCGCGCGCCACCAACCTGCTCACCACCGGTACTGTACACTACACTCCCCGCATGGACAGTCACTGCACGCGGGCTGCGGCTCGCCGGGGACGGCGCCGCGGCCGCGCCCCGCGACCACGCGCGCGCCACCAACCTGCTCACCACCGGTACTGTACACTACACTCCCCGCATGGACAGTCACTGCACGCGGGCTGCGGCTCGCCGGGGACGGCGCCGCGGCCGCGCCCCGCGACCACGCGCGCGCCACCAACCTGCTCACCACCGGTACTGTACACTACACTCCCCGCATGGACAGTCACTGACCGCACGGTTCATTGACCTCCCGCTCGTTGCTAAAGACAAAACGGTGTAAATTGATAGCCGCGCGTGCCACCAACTCTCACTACCGGAACCGGTATGTACACTCGCATGGAGTTACAAGTGTCCATGTCCACCTGAATAGTTCATTGACCGCCCGGTTCATTGACCCTTGGTCGTCGCTAAAACCGAAACTGTAACTTAACAATTATTAATCCTTTTTGAGGGAAAACATGTTTATATCGACGTTAAGAAAGAATAACAATCTACTAGGATATTTTATGTAACACAATCTGACAGCGACGACGACCACGTTCTCAGTGGGGACATGATCCTCTTCTCCCAACAACAGCCCAAGTTTGTTTACTTATCACAGACTACATAGGGCTAGTGATTTTATCCCATTTGCATCACTTTTTGAATATGAATAAAAGTTTTTGCCGCCAGGGTGTGCTAGAGGTGCCATAGTAACTTTTCATTTTAGTTGGCTCCGCAAATGCCCACTAAAAAAATTCTGTATAATAATGTTAATAATCATCATCATCATCATCATCATCATCATCATCATCATAAACAGCCCGTAAACGTCCACTGCTGAACATCCTCCATCGGCTCCCCGCGGTTTTTACCAGGTTGGTCCACCTAGTGGGGTCTGCCTACGCTGCGCCTTCCGGTTCGTGGTCGCCTTTCATCTCCATAATAATGTTCATCATCATCATGGAGGCCTATTCGTGATCCAATCTTGAATGTAAACCTCTTCCCTCCTTCTCCATTCCCGGCGGTCTTGGGCCCGGTGTATCCAGTCTCCGTGTCGTCTGATGTCATCCACCCACCGCTGTGGTGGTCGGCCTCGTCCTCTTATATCAGCCCTGGGTCTCCATTCGAGAACTTCTCGTCCAACGGCTTGTGTCCATAATAATGTTACCTAATGTATATTGTTGTCTCTTTCTCAGTGCTCCGAAGCTGCATGGGTATCACGGTCCGTAGCGCGCGCGGGTCAGTCCGCGCGCAGTACGCGCTGGCGGCGGTCGCGTGCGCGGTGGCGGGGCGCGGCGCGGCGGGAGCGGACGAGCTGCCGCGCGCCGCCGCCGGCCTGCTCGCCGCGCTCGCGCTCGCTCACCACACGCCGGAGGCTTTCGACGACGCGATACGTGTGCTGCAGGAGAGAGCTGCCGGTCAGTACACTGTGCACCTAGGTATGCATCAGCAATCGCTCGCTGGTTGTTGGGAGGAGCTGCTGCAGAGAGCTGCCGGTCAGTACACTGTGGAACTAGGTATGGATCAGCATCGCTAGCTGGTTGTTGGGAGGAGCTGCTGCAGGAGAGAACCGCCGGTCAGTATACTGTGTACTTAGGTACCATTCACTGGCTAACGGCGGGGAGCTGCCGCGCCTTGGTGTAAGTTGAATAGTTTGATCAACAAAGGTTAGCATGTTAACAACTAGTTGTATAACTTGTAGGGGATTTGATCCAAAAAAGCTTAGCTTTAGCTCCAAAAATAGTTATTTTTAGTGATTTCCAGGATTTGCAAATAATTTAATGCCAACACCAGTATTGACTTTTTTATGTAAGCACTCTGGTATCTAACCTAATCTAATGACAATATTTTAAATAAGTATTAAGTTTTCAAGGTCTATATTTGTATATTACATTTTTAATATGATCTTGAGATTTGTAACTCCTTTCTCCCTCCGATAAATAAGATGCAAAAAAACCTGATTAAACGCAAATTCCACTATGTTTATGTCTAAATTCAATGTGATTTCCAGATCGATCGTGGTGGGCTCGACTCGCATGCCTTGACTTCGCCCAGCCGCTGCTATTCTACGGCCTGCCATACATGTGCGCCGACGCAAGCCGCGCCGAGCAAGCTGAAGCATTGGCGTTACAACTCATGCGGGATCCTAGGCTTGAGGTAATCTAGACTATAATATTATAGACTACTGAACATAGGCCTCCACCATAGATCGCCACTTTGCGCCTGCTTGCCTCTTATATCCATCGGCGATGCCATGTGTTTGCATGGAACAGCAGGAATTTGTATAAAAAATTGAATCTTAGTTTAGTTTGACACATAAAAAAACTAAATAATAGTGCCGTTAAACAAGTAGGCTTGACATAATTTCTTGAAAAACAAACAACTAATTTATTATTGTGATTCACCAGTTTATAACTCTGTGAGAGGTGGTTTCCCGGGTATGCTGTAGATTTCCAAAAAGTTACAATGTGTTATTGGTCCAATCGGGTCGCACGCCGCCCAACCAATTAAACACAATTCAATGACACACACAATTAATGTTTTTCTAATTCGTCAAACATTCAGCTAAATTATTTTACCAACAATCCCAAATAGCGGATATTCAATATCGAAACACTAATGTCTTTACCTTTCTCCATCCCCACAGGTAAGACAATCAGCATCGAAACTGCTGACCGGACTGATGCACTGCAGAGCGTTGCCAGACGAAGACAAAACTCTCCGCTTGCTCACACGTTCGTGCCGCTCGAAGCAACTGGTAGAGCGTCACCACGGAGTGCTCGGACTTTGCTCGTATCTACTCTCCCGGCCTTATAGCTTGGGGCCGCAACTCGGCCACGTTTTAGCCGAACTAGCGAAACATACCAACGCCCCCGATCCCATACCGGCCACTATACGCACAGTACTAGCAGAGTTCCGACGCACGCACCAAGACGATTGGCCCAAACATCGTACACAACTTACCGAAGACGAACTCGACCTGTTAGCTGATCTCACGTCACCTCCTTCATACTGCGCCTGATTCACTTCCGTTCAGCTTAGAAACAAATGAACGCGTATTTGAATATCGAACGCGCCGCCCGCTTACAGCGAACGTTTGTGGCTAGCAATAACTGACGTAACTGCCATGTATCGCTTTTGATAGTGTAATTGAAACAATTCTTCTGCAATATACGGTGGAGGAATATTAGAGAAATTATTTGTGTGGGCTTGAATGTGGATGGGCATGTCCGTCTGTAACTCGATGGTGATGGCCCGGGACTTTGGTGGTATTTCTCGTTCATTATATAGTGTAGGCATGTATTGTAAAAGTTTATTATATTACTATTGTAGAAAACTACCATGCCTGATTAAGATTTAAGTAGTGCAATGGTTCTCCTATTTTCTAATGTATAAACTCGTAAAATCTTCAATAGGCTATAGTAGCTATACATACATATATTTCTATAGACGCCGATTCTGATAAAATTGTTGGGTGTAACCAGCAGTCGTCTAGGAATCATTTGACATAATTTAATATTTCGTGCTCACCATTTTTCGGAAAACCGATTCACACAAATTGTGCCATACAGAAGCTATTCTAGGTGTGCGTGATTGATCGAAATTGCTGGATACCAATCAATAATAGTTGATAATTACTTTATAGTAGCTTCATTTTTCAAATGCATGCCTAATTAGTAATTAACAATACCATAATAAAAATTCAGATGTGCTTTTGTTAAATTATTCAAATCTATGTCCTTTCACAAATTAATTAAGTTTCCATCCTATTGCAGGGATAGAAACTTGAACATTATCATTCTGATTGAAAACGAGCAGACTGTTGAATATAGTTTTGAGGTTTATTATTTTTATACAGGGTTACAGGAAAAATTGTGCTAGATCCGTTAAGAGCGTGGAGTACCCATGATTTCTGACTTATTTCACTATGAAACACCCTAGGCTAAACTAATAATATTTTTGTAGATATCCCTTAGAAAACAATACAGTTTCTAATATTTTTTTTATATCTTAACTTTCACTTGTCTACTACGGTCTATTCAATTAACTTATGTACTATTTTAATGATTGACGTCCTAAAGCATCTTATTACACATGTAAAAATGCAATAATAATAATAATAAGAAGACACAAAATATTTCAATGAAAAAATTAAAAATTGAATATCTCGAAAAGGGTAAAGTTTAGCCTAGGGTGTTTCATAGTGAAATAAGTCAGAAGTGATGGGTACTCCACGCTCTTAACGGATCTAGCACGATTTTTCCTATAACCCTGTATATAGTTTTGTTTATGTATATTTTTCCATGGTGTAATGATTTAGATCTGTTGGAGTGGGAATAGGTGTTTGTAAATATAATGTATAATAAAATAATACTATAATTAAAATTGTTAAATCTAGTATCTGATGTCAATAAAAAAGAATACAGAAATAATTCGTATTTTTTGTTATTAGTCATAAAATCTGGTTCTAATAATAACACCAGAATATGCCACTCCTTTTATTCAAATAAAATTACATTAGGAATAAACTATAATTAAATTCTGAGTCTCACATTTTGAATAAATTATATGGTGATCAAGATGCCAGATCTTGATCACCATACACTCTACCGTCGGTCATCAACATCTGAAACAAAAATAGGATTCCTTAATTATTATGAAAAATGCATTGTCTTATTGACAAAAGTTTAAAATATGTCTATGACTGTATTCGATGTATTAGTTTTGGATATGTATAAAAAAGGTGCTTATTCTGATTGTAGTTCTTGAGACATCGATAGACAAGTGATTAAAGTGGTCTACTGATCCTCGTAAAATTGATGTAGAATCTAGAAGCTATAAACCAAATGTTTTCTACAATATTTCATTTAATTCCTTTCAAGAAACACTGGATTTATCATAAAATTAATGAGTGCTGATCATTCATTAAAATAATAAATTGAGTTTTGTGAATGTGATAAAAAAACACCATCAATTTCTGTTATTATGTTACTTACTGAAAACAGCTAACTGACATACCTAATCTTGGCAATGAAGTAAGTAGGTACTTTATGAACCAAAAAATGTACCTGCATACTTTTTATGCAAATTAAAGCATTTGATTGCATTTGGTAAAAGGAACTCTTTATACTTACTTTTGCCATCACATGCAACAATTTTAACTTTGTCAACCTTAGCTACCTCTTGAACTTCACGGAATTCAACATCATTCAGCATAAAAGTCCATACATTGTCACAAAATCTGAAACCATAAAAAAAATAATGATAAAAGAATGTCATGTACCCAAAACGTTTAAGTTGGCAGGGAGCCAAATTGAAGCAAGTTTGAGTGCCAACGAGTATTACTTAGCCAAGGATTGTTTTTATGTAGCCAAATTAATTTACAAAAAGTTCATAGGATTTAAAAAATCGGCAATAGTTTTGTTTAATGATATATTTTCAAACTAAATATTTGGGAATAAACAAACCATTTCGGATTTCAGCCATTGGATACAGTCAATTTTGAAATAGGTCCAAAAACTGGATTGGTTACATTTAGACACAGAGATTTGAAAAAGATGATGCTTTCAGGCGAAGCTTTTTTTTCTCTGTTCATTTACATTATTATTGAACATATAACTATTGAGGTTAAAATTAAAATAAGACAATACATATAAGCATTAAAGCATATTTTTTTAGCTGCAAAGTTTTAGCATGGGGTCTGATCCGGTACAAAAGAAAAATATCCCAAACATGAAAAAATTTAGTGATCGTGTCATGAGTGTTACTAGTAAGTGTTCAATGTATTCATTTGGCCCAATACTACGCCAACACGCAATAAATGTCCCTAGATAATCTTGCGTTATGCAGAAAAAAATAATTTGTAAAATAGCCTGAGTTATTCCATTGTATGGGATGAGGCATTCTGCAGGTATTATATTATCTCGGGCTTTAGCTAAAAAATGTTACAGCATTAAATTTCATTTCATTTGTTGGAAGTATGCTATACTCTATTGCTATTCTGCCACAACCAGAGGGTCTCGGTAAGATCCCTTTTCATTACCGTTAACACCAAACAATAACTCAAAATGTATGAGAATGACATTACCGGTGGAAGAAATATTTCCACAGGAAATGTTATTCCCATACATTAATGGAAAGGGGCCTTGTTAGACCCCCAGATCAGTTGGTGCAGTATGTCTTTACAATCATGGAGCTGATAAAGTGTGTGTTGAACTCTAGCTCTAATAGAAGGAGTCAAATGAACATATTATAATAGGATATTAGGTACCTGTAAGTGTTCAATTTTCCTGCTTTAAATGTAAGCCTTGATTTAACTCTACTTGAGAGCGCCTGGTTAATAGATTTATCAAATTGCAGCAAAACTTTCACTGCAAGTGCCGGTGTAATTTGCCCATACTGTAATCAAATAAAGTTACAGTTGTAACTATGTGAATAACAACAAACACAAATCTGAAACTTAGAGAAAATAGTATTGTAAACAAACACACCTGAATCAATTCGTCGAGACTCTCCTGTAGCGTGTTTCCGATCGTAGTATTTCTGTACAGTTGGTAAGACATTACTACACTTTTGTTATCAAAAGAAAAGTTAAGTTTCACGACAGCTAATAGAAAGAAATACCGCTAGATGTCTAAATATTTAATGTATGTGTTGGCTTACAAATAACTTATTAACTTTCTTGAGTGTTCTCGAGTTTCTTTCTTCCAAAGAGAATAATAATAAAATAAATAATAATCAACTCACCACGAAAAAAATATTGTCCATAACTGACACTGACAGATCGAAACGAAAAGTCATTTCATATCTCAAAATAATCAGTCACAGATTAGAGAAAAAAAATCGTTACTCTGTGAGTGGAGTTTACGCTATCATGTCCCCATGGCATTAATACTTCCTTGGTCAGCCCCCCTATTACGATTGAGCTAGTAGCGCTCCTGACTAGCGTCTGCCCATCGTCTGCCGCTCAACTGCTGTCTACTTATATCTACTTACGTCTACACACCAATGTAAAAACGACCTTACTCCATTAAGATTAGTTCCATTTCAACCTACAAATTCAATCACATAAGACTTTACTCTAACCAATACCGCCAGCACAGTGGTCGTTTCCTGATAGGCTGATCACTGACTTCTTTTGACGCTCGATAAGAGAGACACAGCTATGTATTTGCGTATGCATGTTTATACGTCTGTATGTTCAGGTATAATTATTTTAATGAGTAGGTGTGTTAACCCAACAACCAACAACTACGTCACGGCAAAATGGATTTGCGTTAAATTCGGTTACGATACGATTCATCGTTTACTGTTTGTTGTTTTTTATCCCTTATTTAGGGTTCCGTATCCAAAGGGTAAAGCAAACCCTATTACTAAAGCTCCGCTGTACGTCTGTCACCACTCACTAGGCTTGTATCTCATGAACCGTGATAGTAATTGATTTCACAGATGATGTATTTATGTTGCCGCTATAACAACATATACTAAAAAGCTATACAAAATTAAAATTATACCACAGAAAAAACCTTATAAGTAAAAATTACATTAAAAATCCAATATAATGCAGCTCACAGTAACTAAAACCAATTTTAATAGTTTGAAACTCATTTTCACCAAAACGTTGCTTGTGTCGTTATTTCATAACACAGTCCAAGTAAGACTACTTCACAGTGCGGCGGTCGCGATGCGAATGCCACCACGCGCGGTTGCAAAATTAAGCCCCACCCACAGCGGTTGCATTTGCGTTTGGCCATTTCGGACCTCGTATTATACTTCTATGGGTATTATTTCGATGTATAATCGGCTAGAGCAATGGACGCACCACATTTTTTTCTCTAATCTGTGGGATGGACATAATTTTGTTTTTTTTTAGCTTCACGTTGCCTTGTTACTTATTTAGCCAGAATTGAAACAACTTTGTTGAAGATAGCAGAAATCGCCAAAAGCATCAACCTAGAACCAACACCCCCAGTCCCCCAACTACCCTGCATGTTCTATACCAGAGGTGGCTAAAGCGTCGTCCGCGGTCGACCGGTCGACTGCGGAGGCATTTGCGGAAGCCCGCCAGGCAAAAATTGGAATTCCATACATTCGAGGTGCAGCCACAAAGTTTTAAACTAGTAGAACCTAATAGTATCCATTATATTATGTATTATAGTGGAATTAATTGCTATTGATCCTTTTTGAATTATTACAAATCGATGGCTCAAAGTATTTAATTTTACGCGGTAGCTTTGCTCGTTTGTTTTTGTATAAAGGCAAAATGACAAAGTTTTCGCGCTCTCTTCGCTTGCGCTGTTCTTATCTTATTAGTATACTCCTCCTGTTACAGTGGCGTTCATTTCTACAGTCCAAACGCTCGGATTATTCGCGCTCGCTGCGCTCGCGCTTAGGTGTTACAAGCTTTCCCTGTTTTCTGATTGAGATAAAACGGTGACATACATTTCTACAGTCCAAAAGCTTTGATTTTTCGCGCTCACTGCGCTCGCGCTTTGGTAATACAGCCTATCAATGTTTTTCTGATTGAGCGTTGCTCGCAAATATACCCAAGTATGAACTAGGTACCTCTGAATCTTGTAAGAATGCCCCTCCAAAATGAATTCCTGGATCCGCCCTGAGTGATGCGTATTTGAAGGGACAGACAGACAGACAAGCAAATAAATATTACCACCATATTACCACAAAAGTTCACCACAATAAGTACCTAGCCCAGATTTATTTTTAACCATCAACATCATACAGTTTAGTTTATGGCCATGCCATGCTTTGTCTGTTATAATTAATTTTATATTCAACAGTATGTAGGTAATTATTTTATGCTGCTTAGAATAAGCATGGGCATGGGCATGGCATGGGCGTACCGAGGGGGAATCCGGATGTCTATACCGGATAACGTGGGGGAAAAGCCTAACGCAAATTTTACGTAGGTAAATTAGTACATTATATCACAGTAAAACAAAAATAAGTTATGACGAGCTATTAGCAAGTTCAGTAAAACAGCTTTAAGAAATAATTTGGTTCTTTTTTATTGCATTTATGCATTCAAAACACTGTCGTTTGAGACGGTTTTGCGTATTATAGTATGGCTCAAGTAGGTAGCCATAGGTAACCTAATATACGAATTTCTGAACAGAAATAGTAATGGCAAATAAATAACTACAGAATTTTTCGCATTCGCTTCGCTCGCGCTAATAATGTTTTTGTTCTTTTATACCCCTCCTATTAATTTAATTAATTCTGACACCAGGGCTGACCACTTGCCTACACGAGAAAAAGAACAGTGGCGATCATTTCTACAGTCCAAACGCTCTGATTTTTCGCGATTGTTGCACTCGCGCTGTCTCTGCACTCTTTTTCTATTTTTCTGATTGAGCTGAATTAATCCCCATAAAACCCAAACAAACCCATTAGAAACTTATTTTGCTGAAATCTACGATGTTTCAAAAATTGTCACGCTCGCTTCGCTCGCGCTTTTCTTATTAGTGCATGTCTCTTGTTGCAGTGGCATTCATTTCTACAGTTCAAACGCGCTGATTTTTCGCGATTTCGTTTATAAACTTTCCCTATTTTTCTGATTGAACTAAATTACTACCCACCTACAAACTTATTTTGCTGAAACCGCTTTTCTTATTACTATTACCCCTGCATACTAGGCTTCGTCTTGTACTTGGGAAAAATAATCGTGGTGGGGAACCCAGGATGACAAACGGGTTTGCCCCCCCTGGGCCGAAAGCTGGGCACGCCCATGCGAGTAGGTACCTATACGCACGGCACGAGCCACCATAGGGTTGTATCATTGAGTAGGCGCACGTCTACTGCTTAACCCAGGTCTCCCTCAGAGAGCGCCACTTTGAGTGGCTGCTCGCCTTCATCCACACACACACGTGAGTACACGTGCCTCGATAGATTTCTGACCACACAAATGCTTTTAACTGTAGTATAGTAGGTTAAGGTACCTACTTATAATATGTATTTCAGAACCCAGCCGTGAATCGACTTTAGCAGCACCGATCGACGACTGAGCTAATGAGTTGAGCAATAATAACCACCAAAATAAGAGACCTACTTAGGCTTAGGTAAGTATTTGTCGGCATAAGTATTGGCACCTACTTAGTTCATAAACTTCCTAAGCTCCTACTCTTACCAACAAACGACACATCAGAATATTATACAACATAATTATTAAATAAGTAGTAACATTCCATTATTAGTGGTAACGGGAACGGGAACAAATGGATCAGTTATTGTACAAAAACCACCCTTGATTAATTTAACGAATTTTATTAATATAATTAGGACAGTAATCACGTATTAAAAGAAAAGTAGAGCTCCAGATAAAGGTAATAGGTAGGTATTTTATTAATATTATCATTATTTAGAAATTGTACATATTATTTGAATTTATCATAAGTAGGTATGTATATAAAACCAATTTTTCCTATTCATCCAGTGTCGTGGTTTGTTCGCCGGAGTTCTGAATAATCCGAAAGCAAAGTAGGTACCTGAAAAGAAAACAATGATTACTTTTCAATAAATAAAAATTAAATGTTTTTGTTTGACTATTTTTTTTAAAACGGACAAAATAATCAATATCAGGTTTCAAAAAGAAGTACATGGCGAGGCTGGAAGTGGAAGGCCTAGTTTGCTACTATGCAAACTAGTCGCAGCCACTAGCTACCTAGTTAAAAGTAAATTATACTTCTAACAACATCCGCACTAGAAATCATGTTACCTAACCTACCGCCAGTGATCAGGTAGGTACTGGGCACATATTCTTTATTTAGTTAGATCATAACTAAAAAACTGCATCTTTGGATCATCACCACATTTTCGACATTCAATCATCAATTTGAGCAGCAACAAATTTATATCATAAAAAAATATTTATTTACCATTTTAGTCTCCTATTCTTATGTTATCGCAGTTCTCTTCTACTTTCTATTTGCTGGATATGGCGTTGTATTCACCTAACGGTTATGCTGTATAGGTCTTGTGGTTTTTACGATCTATGTACATTGATTGAACTGTTATTAATAAGTGTTTGTTGTTTTACTTAATTTCACCTTCTATTTCTATCGCGTTCTAGGCTTCAGTTTTTATAGCTTCTATCAAGGGCTTCACCGTTTCTGTTATGTTTTTTGGTTGCATTTTGCATTATGTCTTGCTTGATATTCGCCGGCTTCTAAGCTGTGGTCCGTCAAGTCTTTGTACTATTTCGATTGTCTTTCTATTGCCTTGATTGATTTACTACTACTCTGTAGACTTCTCGTTTGTTACGATTTTTATTTATCTTTAAACCGCTCGACTCCTCGTGCTTTTTATTGATTAGACGTCTATTTTGGTTTCTTGTTCCTTGTCTTCTATCTTGCTTGATGAAGTTACTCCATATCTGAGAATAAGTAGGTACTTTCGTAAAGGAATGATTCTATTCAAAGAGAGAACAAAAAGGGAAGGCGCTGACAGAACTATTTTCTTTAGGTAGGTACTTAGAACAACAAAATAAAATTATGTATATTTTTATGATAAAGTAGGCTAATGTTCTCCAGAAATGTACCGAACAGTAATGTTAACGTTATTTGTGGGGACTACAGAACTGGAATATTTTAAGCCTGCGGTGATCTTAGGCTGAGTTGCACCAGCTTACTTTAACGCTAACTTTAACTGCTAACTGTCACCGTCCACGCTTCGCAGGGCCGGCTAATGTCAAAATTTGACACTAACTTTAACTGTGATTATGGTGCAACTCAGCCTTAGTAGCAAAAAAAACACTGGAAGCAGTTGACGACGCAAATAAAACTGGTGGTTATATCTACCAAAATGCAATCTATATAAAATGCAAAAAAATATAGAGTAATATTTACCATTTAAACATTTGGTTGGTTTCTTGTCTTGATCCCATCTTATTGTATTTGATCTTGTTCTTCGCCTTCAGTTACTGAGATTGATATCGGCGCAATTCATGTCTTCTGTCCTGATGTTTTTCTTCAGTCTTGATGTTTTGATGTCTTCTATTTTGATCTTTGTATTCTTTATCTTGGTCTTTGTCTTCTATTTTGATATTTGTCTTCTATCTTGGAATTTGGCTTCTGTCTTGATATTTGGCTTCTATTTTGATATTTGTCTTCTATCTTGATATTTGTCTTCTATCTTGGTCTTTGTCCTCTGCTTTGAGCTTTGTCTTCAGTCTTGATCTTTGTCTTCAGTTTTGATATGTCTTCTATTTTGATCTTTGTCTTCTATCTTGGACTGTCTTCTGTCATGAACTTTGTCTTCAATCTTGATATGTCTTCTATTTTGAGCTTTGTCTTCTCTCTTGGTCTTGATACTCTCCGTATTGTTTTAACTTGAACTTCCACCTTGATCATTATCTTTTGCCTTGATCTTCATATTCTATAACAAATTCCGGTTTTGTGTCTTCGCTCTAGATCTTCTTATATCTTCACCTTCGTCTTCTATCTTAATCTTCGTTTTCTATCCTGATGTTCAATTTTTATCTTGATCTTCATTTTCGTCTCTTATCTTGATCGACGTCTTCAATCTATATTTTTTATCTTAATGTGTATCTTCTGTCTTGGCCTTCGTTTCCTATCTTGATCTTCATCTTCATCTTGATCTTCGTATTCTACCATGATCTTTGTCGTCTTCATCGGTTTTGGATTACGTTTTGGATAAATATTTGTCTTTAGTATTGTATCTTGTCTTGATCATCACTATTAATTTAATTAAATATGGAGTAGAATTATAATATCCTGAAGCGTACTTTTGGTGTTTTGGCCTTTTGTCTTGATATTTGTTTATCAAATCTTCGTCTAGTCAGTATCTTGATCTTGGTTTTATGTCTCAATCTACTTTTTCTGTAGTTTTCTTTTTCTGTCCCTTTTTAAGATACTCAGTTTTTTTTTTATAATTTTATTTATATGTTGGGTACATATTTTTTTTACGTTACATACAGGTACGCACTTATATTTATGGTTCAATTATATCTTTGTTTTCTTAGCAATTTGTCGCCTTCTTCAGTTCTTAGACCTTATCTTCTTTCTTCTATATTAATCTTTATTTTTCCACTTTCGTCCTTTTTCTTCGGGCTTCAGATTAATTTTTCGAGCTTCATCTTCTTTCCTCAGCCTTCCTTTCTTCCATATTTGTTTTCTCTCGTCGGTCTTCATCTTCTTGATTCATCTTCACCTTTATACTTTGGGCTTTATCTTCTCTCTTCAATATTCATCTTCTATTTTCAGTCTTCACAACTCTTTCTTCAGTCTTTTTTCTCTTTATTCGGGTTTCTTGCTTCGGTCTTTTCTTCTTTATTCGGTCTTTATATTTTTTCTTCGAACTTCATTTTCTCTATTCAGTCTTATCTTCTTTCTTCGCTCTTCATCTTCTTCTTTCAGTCTTCATCTTTTCTCTGCGGTATTCATCTTCATCTGCAATCTTTTTGTCTTTATTTGGGCTTCAGCTTCTTTCTTCAGTCATTATATTTTTTCATAAGTTTTCATAATCTTTCGTGACTTAAACTGTCTTTTTCAGTCTTCATATTCCTCCTTCACTCTTCATCTTCTTTTTCCAATGTTTATTTTGTTTCTTCAGTCTTTATTTTCTTTTTTCGCTGTCCATTTCTTCGGTGTTCATCTTCTGTCTTCAGTGTTCATTTTTTTATTCAGCCATCTTGTTCTTCCGTCTTTGTTTTCTTTTTTCGATCTTCATCTTCATCCTTTTCTTTTCATCTTCGTTCTTTGGTCTTCATCTTCTTTCTTCGGTGTTCATTTTCTTTCTTCGATCTTCATTTTCTTTCTTGTGTTCTTCTATTTTCTTCGGGCTTCAATCTGTTTCTTCTGTCTTCAGTCTTCATCATCTTTTTGTTCATTCTTCTTATTCTTCCGTCTTTGTTTTCTTGTTACGGTCTTCTTCTTCATTCTTCACTCTTCATCTTCTTTCTTCGGTTTTCATCTTCTTTCTTCGGGCTTCATCTTCTTTCTTCGGTTTTCATCTTCTTTCTTCGGTCTTCATCTTCTTTCTTCGGTCTTCATCTTTATTCTTCGGCCTTCATCTTCTATCATCATTCTTCATCTTCTTTCTTCAGTCTTCGTCTTCTTTCTTCAGACTTTATCTTCTTTCTTCAGTCTTCGTCTTCTTTCTTGGGTCTTCATCTTGTTTCTTCGGTCTTCACCTTCTTTCTTCAAGTCTTCATAATTTTTTTGTTCAGTCTTCTTTTTCTTCCATCTTTGTTTTCTTTATTCGGTCTTCGTTATCATCCTTCGCTCTCCATTTCTTCGATCTTCATCTTCTTTCTTCGGTCTTCATCTTCTTTCTTCGGCCTTCATCTTCTTTCTTCGGTCTTCATCTTCATTCTTCGGCCTTCATCTTCTTTCTTCAGTCTTCATCTTATTTCTTCAGACTTTATGTTCTTTCTTCAGTCTTCATCTTTTTTCTTGGGTCTTCATCTTGTTTCTTCAGTCTTCACCTTCATTCTTCAGTCTTCATAATCTTTTTGTTCAGTCTTCTCCATCTTTGTTTTCTTTATTCGGTCTTCATTATCATCCTTCGCTCTCCATTTTCTATCTTCGGTCTTCGTCTTCTTTCTTCGATCTTCATCTTCTTTCTTCGGTCTTTATCTTCTTTTTTCAATCTTCATCTTCTTGTTTCGCCCTTCGCCTTCTTTTTCGGTCTTCTTTTTGTTTCTTCAACCTTTTTTTTTCTTCCGTCTTTGTTTTCTTTATCCGGTCTTCATCTTCATCTTTCGCTCTACGTCTTCTTTTTTCAGTTCCATCCCTTTTTCAATCTACATTTTTTGTCAAGTTTCTGTTTCTTTCCTCAAGTTTCATCTTCTTTCTTCAGTTTTTACCATCATCGTTCATTCTTCACCTTTTTTCTTAGTTTCATCTTCTCTGTTCAGTCATCATCTTCGTTTTTTGGTCTTCACTTTCTTCCTTCGGTACTCATCTTCGTTTTATGGTCTGCAACTTATTTCTTCGGTCATCAATTTTTTTCCGGGCTTTACGTTCGTTCTTAGCTTCTTTATTATTCATCTTTTTTTTAGTGTTCAGCTCTTTCTTCAGTCTTGATCTTCTTTTTTAGTCTTTTGCTTTTATCTTTGCCTTGTAGCAGTGGTTATTTTAAATGTTCTTTCTTTGTTCTTCGTATTCTTTCTTAAGTATTTTACTTCTTTCTGCGCTGTTTTTATGATGACCTTTATCATTATGTTACTATTTTTTACTTTCTTCGTCGGTCAATGGTTTTTCTTTTTTTTCAGTCAAAGATTGTTTTCAAAACATTTTTTAAAAATATATTCTTTATTCTGCGGTTTTCATTTTTTTGCTTCGGCCTTCATCTTCTTTCTTCGGTCTTCATCTTCTATCTTCATTCTTCATCTTCTTTCTTCATTCATCGTTTTCTTTATCTTCTTTCTTGGGTCTTCATCTTCTTTCTTCAGTGTTCATCTTCTTTCTTCGGTCTTCATCTTCTATCTTCATTCTTCATCTTCTTTCTTCATTCATCGTTTTCTTTATCTTCTTTCTTGGGTCTTCATCTTCTTTCTTCAGTGTTCATCTTCTTTCTTCAGTTTTCATATTCTTTCTTCACTCTTCCACCTTTATCTTCTGCTTCCTGCCGTTATCTTCTTTTGTCGGTGGTCATTTACTTCCTTCCATATGTACTTTTTTATTTATTACAGCACCATGCACTCTTATATGAATCTTTTTTAAAATTATTTTTCTTATATTTAATAAATTTTTTTTTTACTTTTAATTTTTTATATTTGTTTATTTTTATCTTTTTTATAGGTGCTTTTCATTTTTTGTGTGCATTGTAGTCATCTTTTTATATATTTTTTTGTTTTACAATATTTTATGACTTTGTGTACATTTCAATCAATTTTTTTTGCGTTTTGTACATCTTTTTTTTCCTTTTTTGTGTTTTACAATATGTTATTACACAAGTTCTTTTCTCCACCGATTGATATAAACTTACCCTCCTACAATAACTGCATTCAAGTACAGAAAATTGTGTGAAACGCAGCTGGATTGCAATAGTTTGTTCTTCGCTCCGATAGGCTCGTTATCGTTTCATTCATAATAATAATAATAATAATAATAATAATTTGCAATATTTAAAGCGTAAAATGTCTTTAATCAAGTTTGCTATTACTAGTACTTAAATGGCTTTCTTACGTTGTACATTGAGTAAATCTGGTGCGCGATGAACATATTTTTTTATTACTTTTGTACCTGTCCTGTGAACAATGTGTGTTATTTGTTACCTATCGCTTACTGATGTGCCTCCATAACAATACCGCCTTTGCACCGGATAGTTGCATGATGTTATGATTCAGCCCAAACTACTTGCGGTGTTACCTTCTGAATTGAAGACTGACGTTTTCTTAATCATCGCGAACAGCTCATTGTTATTATTTGCCTTAATACTGTCGATGGTCTAAATCCCCTGCTGTCTTAGTACGTACTTATATTCGGATTCTACAGCAGAAATTTTAGGGCAGCAAAATTCACTAATAGCTGTTGTACCTGGGAACAATTGGTGTTATGATACCTTACCCGATTCTTTCATGTTTAGCTGTAGTTCAGTTTCGCGTTATTGACGGCTGAGAAGTAAGTATCTGTAAATGCTCTTGTGCCCTTTTATTTTCAACATACCTTCTCAGCCTTTATACATTACAATATTCGGCAGCTTATATTTCTTGCAACAGTCGTTAGTGCCGTTTACATCTTACTTATATCTTTTGAAGTCTTGTTAAGTGTAGCTTGCTTGTATCCTGGAACAATTTGTTTAAGCATACCTTCCTTGCAGCTTCATGTCACGAGTCGTGAGCTGCAACCTCTGTATGGCTGTTTGGAAATTTTCTTTTAAAATCTTTACTTTATAAGTTAAAAAATACCTGAGAATGTATTTAGCGTGTCTCTTTCCCATTATTATCACATGCTCAAGCTTCGTAAATCCTGATTGAGTTATTTTCCCTGAGAACAACCAGGTTAGCATGTACCTTGTTTGGTGCTGCAATTTGTTTTGTCAACCTTATTTCGTGTATCTCCTTTCTTTAATAATCTTGGTTTTATATTATAACTATTATAATGTCATAAAAATACCTGAGAACAATAAACGTTAGCGTGCCTCTTTCTCTATTATAAGCACATGCTCAAGCTTTATAAATCTGATTGCTGAACTTCTTAGACGCGTCGCAGTCACAGTTATTTTCCCTGAGAACAACTTGGTTAGCATATACCTTGTTTGGTGCTGCAATTTATCTTGTGGTATTCCAGCCCTATTTCGTGTTATCTCCCTCAACCTCATGTTAGATTATCTGGGAAAAAATCTGCTTTAGCCAATATACCTGCTGAAGTCACTTGCTTCTTTAAGCGCTCTACAGACTACATCAAACGTTCCACCGTTCTTCGGCTTCCGTGGTTGTGTTCTTAATACTTATGTACCTAGTATGTTAAAATGCTCAGTATTCGCCTTTCTAATATTGTCAGCAATCACGTACAGGAAAAACGTTTCTGCCGTCAGTGTTCAGAACCTGAGAACAATTTTGTTTAGAATAGGTACCTTATCCTTAATTTCTTTTACAACCACGAAGTTCCTCTGTAGCTGCTGTGCTTCGTAGACTCTATGTTCTATTTCGCCCACACCGTTTCGTCCACTGCACTCTAGATTATTCAAATACCTGGGACAAATCAGTTTTGACATAATATATCCTCATCTGGTTCAATACCCACATTATGTGCATGTGATGATGTGTGAGAGTGCAAGGCTTTGTACTTAGATGGCACGATGTTCTGCATTCTCTACTCTCGAACTTTATGCTTGTTGCTACGTCTGTTTTTTCCTGAGGACAATCAGCTTTAGCATACCTCTCGTGCTGCTGTTTAACACAATACTTATCAATTGTTGTAACAGGTTTTGGATATCAGCAGCCAGGAGCTCATCTGGGAATAATAAGTTTAGCCTATCTTTTTGTTGTTGTTAGGTATTATGTACTCATGTTTCACTGCTGTAGTTTGCAGATGCCTCGATGGTCCATCTAAGTATTCTAACACCTCTCCAGCTCCAATATGTTTTAAAGTAGGTACCTGGGAACAATCGGGTTATGCGCAGAAATATCTCGTGTTATCAGGTTCGTCTTGTACAGGAATTCTCTTTTTGCTCGCACCTTGATAGCTGTAAATATTTTTAGTAGGTACCTACGTACGCACTTCAATATGTAGAATTACTTAGATATCCGATTCTGAGTGAACTTCACTGGAAGAATTTGAGTGAGGGACAATATCTGTGAACAAGCATTGGTTAGGTTCTACTTACTCTTCATTGCATTTTGAAGTAGCAACCAGCAATTTCAGATGCTTTTTGTCCTCTCGACTTGCCTGACTCACGTTGGATGCGTACAGTTGACTAATGAGTTTCAGCTATTAGATAGTAGCTACCTGCATACTTTCTTGTTGGTTCACGTCACAAGGTTTACTTATTACACTATTGCGACTGTTGATTAGGTATAGATCACCTCCATTTATCTTGTTATCCGTTATATTGGTCCTTACTTTTTAAATGTTGTCTCCTCCTCATATGTTTTAAGGGTCTTCATTAGAGCCGAAATAATTCTATGAAATGTATGTAATTGCTAGTTTCGAAGACCTCGTAACTGCTTCTCATTTTCTCGTGCTTTTACTAGATATTTGTCGTTAAAAACATTTGCTTTTGGAATATTGATTACCCTGATGCTGATTTGGTAATTGATAAGTAATTATTGTACGTATTCATGTTTATAGTTTATGTCTTTCTTTGGATAACTATATCTGAAATGATAAAAATGAATTTGTTCCCTACCTACTGAAATTCACTGGTTGAATGATCGAAAACATGTTATGGTGGCTTATTATTATCAACATGAAAATTATGGTGTGGTCATAGGCAGATCCCATTTTATGTTAGTCGATTTGTTTCTCTCTATTCTTGTTCTAGTCTTTTATATGGATTTTTTCTTTGTCTGGGAATGCACTTACCTAATCCGTTTGAAGTTCTTGTTATACGCTTCGACATACGAATTTATTTTTATGGCAGTTTTAATATTTTCTGAGCAATCTGAAACTTAGAAATACGCAATTGACCCCCTACCTACTTCTTAAAATAAATCTTATTTCATCTGAAATGGAATCCAAAGCACTTACTGAATCCGTTTGAGCCGTTCTGTTATTTAGATTAGGTAGCTAGCTAGCTAGGCATGTTTTCTTATAACTTTCTAGGTATAAACTGAAACTTAGATACAAATTATTGTTCCTACCTACTTGAGCTTGATTGTTCATCCTGTTTTTGAGATGTATATTTATCAGCGTATGTTCTAAACGTTTTATAGTTAGATGAATATTATATTTAATTCTGTCGTTTAGCTGTAAAAAAAGGTGCAATTAGAAATTGCACTTACCGAATCCGTTTGAACCGTTCCGCTATTAGATTAGGTAGGTATGGCTATTTTCATTGAGAGATTTATAATTGTTAACTGAAACTTAGATACAAATTATTGTCCCCTACCTACTTGGGCTTAATAGGTCATAATTAGATAGTTAATTAAGTATTTATATCTTCATCAGCAGGTTACATAATATAATGTTTTGTTGGACTGTCGTTAGCTGTAAAAAAAGGTGCAATTAGAATTGCACTTACCCACTCCGTTTGGAGACAGAACTATTGTGATTTGTATTTGTATAATCATTATATTTAATATGCCAGGAATTACAATTTCCTTCAAATAGGTACGCACAATCTGAAAACTAAATATAAATCATTGCCCCTACCTACTTGAGCTTGGCGTGCTCATCATATTTTTTAGAGCGTTAAAGATGTTTCATTTTATTCTATGGTTAATCTTCTACGGCAATACAACATGCGTGTGAGACGAAAAGAATTTCTCCAAAACAGTGCAATCAGTATTGCACTTACCCGATTCGTTTGTAGACTGAGCTGTACTTAATTTGCGTCATGTTATGGCAGATTTACTTTTTTCTGTAGACGTACAATCTGAAACTTAGATATAAATAATTGTCCCCTACCTACCTGAGCATAGTTGACTCATCATGTATTATTTTAGCGTTAAGTATTTTTTTATATCATTATAATAATTATTATTGTAGGTACATTTTATACATATGACCATGTTTATTATCTGCAAACAAGTGCAAGTGCATTGCTGTTACCCAATCCGTATGAAGACTATATAGTTTTGATTCGTTTGAGTACTTATCTCCAGGGCCCGATTTAGAATTTTCTGTTGATGTGATCTGAAACTTAGATATAAATAATTGGCCCCTACCTACTCGAGCTTGGTTGGCTCATTATATAATACTTTATTCTTAATCTTTTTATATTATTGGGATATATTTTTACAAAAGAGCCCAAGTAGACAATCCGTATACGTCTTATGTTATAAGCAAAGAAGTGCAATTAGATTTGCACTTACCCAATCCGTTTGCAAGCAACAGTACATTGTTGTTATTTGGGGTTGCATCTGTATAAAGCAGGTTTAGAATTTTCTGTAGATACGTTCTGAAACTAAGATCTTAATCAATTGTCCCTACCTACTTGAGCTTGGTGGGTTCGCCTATTGATTGCAGTACAAAATTTAAATTACAATATTCATATTTGTAGTTACCTAGTACTTTTTGTAAGCTTTGTCAATGCGTTATCTGCAAAAAAAGTGCAATTAGAATTGCACTTACCCAATCCATTTGAGAGCTGACCTGGTTCTTTTTTGCGTGTTTGGCTCGTGTTGTGTAATCTAGCAGGTGTAGTATTTTCTGAAGAGCCCATCTGAAACTTGCGATATAAATAATTCCCCCCTACCTACCCGAGCTTGGGGTTTTCTCTATGGCTTTATATAGCGATAAAATATGATAAATATTTTCCATGTAATTCAAGGTATTTTATGCTTTAGTTTATCTTCAAAAAAGTGCATTTAAAGCACTTACCACGGTACACTGTTAATATTTGGGTTTGCATCTGTATATGGCAGGTTTCGAATTTTCTGTAGAAGCGCTCTGAAACTAAGATCTTAATCAAATTGTCCCTACCTACTTGGTGGGTTCACCATATTTAATTGCAGCATAAAATATAAATTACAATAGTGATTGTGGTTTACCTACTTGTTGCTTGGTCAATGCGTCATCTGTAAAAAAAGTGCAATTAGTATTGCACTTACCGAATCCATTAGAAAGCTGACCTGGTTTTTTGTGTGTTTGGCTCGTGTTGTGTAATCTAGCAGGTTTAGTATTTTCTGAAGAGCTCATCTGAAACTTGGATATAAATAATTGTCCCCTACCTACCCGAGCTTGGGGTGTTTAGCGTTGAATTATAAAGTATTTTATAATAGGGTGCGTGTGTCAATTCTTGTTCTGCTATTTGCTGTTTTAGACAGTCCTTGCCTTTGGTTATCTGCAAAAAAGTGCAATTAGAATTGCACTTACCCGATATGTTTGAAGATTATACGATTGTTTATTTGGGAATGTTTATTTACCAACCACTTGGTTTAATTTTTTTGTACTTATATCTGAAACTAAGATGTTAATAACTGTGCTCTCGCTGAGCTAGGTGGGCTCTCCATATTTAGTTTAGCATGATATGCACAAAGAATTGTAGTTAGAATTGCATTTACCCAATCCGTTTCAAGTCTGAACTGATTGACTCTTCTGTGTGTGTGTGTGTTTGTCTTTGGCTTTTTTCTTTCTTAAAAGATTATCTGTAACTTAAATGCATATTTGTGTCCTACCTAATGGTTAAGTTAAGCGTTTAATGTTTAATAAAGATTCATCATTATATCATAATTTGATTAGAAAGGCGTACAGAATAGTTTATATCATTAATTCATTACCCATATATATAATAGTATTAAAATCCTGGAATAAAGCGTTATTTCGTAAATGTAAAAATACCTGTATCCAATTTTCTGAAAATAAGATCAGTATACCTACCTATCTACTTTAATATAGGTAAAGGTATGTTCATTTTGAATTACTTGATAAGCAGAGTTATATCTACTGGTCCACACCCAAGTTACACAATATATGTTCAAAATATTTACACAATAGGCATAAGAGATACCATGTCCTCAGTTTAAATACTAAAACGTCACAATAAAGTAGTCAGCATGCGGAGTGCTCAATACTCATTACGGTACACAATATTACAATACAATTATTTGAAGACCATACCGTCATTCCATAAGTAGCTGAGTGAGATTGTATTATTCTACTCCATTTTGTTAGTTGATTACCATTCTTATGTAAACTCGCTCTGGTTGAAGATACTAAGTATGCCATATTTGCCATGGATTGGTGCTGCATGCTTGCCATTATAGTGACTAGCAGTTTTTTTGCGTATCTATACAAAACAAAAAGCACCAAACATTGCTTTGCGCATTTATATGAAAAGGTCAACTCCGTGTCCCAGTTCATGCCAGCACCGTAAAAATAACAAAATCGCAAATAATAAACCAAGCCGACAATGCGTATTCTTCATCTCTTCCCAATGTCGTTGCCAGCATCTAGGCAAACACACACAAATTGCAGACACAAAATAATAAACAAACACAAACATTACGAGATATTAAATACGATAACATAATTATTAAAATTGCAATTGTTCAAACAAATATCAACCATAGCCCCAATAAGTAAATGTATTCTGGCATTACACACTATTACCTACATAATCAAAGTTACATACACGCAAATCAAACAGTAAAAGGTGTTGTACGAACCAGGAAATATACAAAAAAGCGCAGTCCGTTAGCAAGGTCAGAGCCGATTCCGTTATTGTGTTAAACATCAAACCAGTTGCCATTCTTGGTGATGCAATAATCCGTGCGGTGGTGTCTATTTCGAACTTATTTTGAGTATTAGTGCTAAAGTTATAGAGAGCCAGACATATTGATATTTGTACATAAAGCATACCATTGGCATTCCTTGCTTACCAAATACCACTCCCCAGAGTTTCTATGTTATTTGGGCTGATGAGTTACAAAGAGAAGTCTACAATTCAGTTTGTGGATTTTTCTCGAATTTCTCGATGTAGGTCATGAGGCTTTAATCTGTGTAAATGTTTAGGTACGTCACCAGTTCAATCGGTCTCAAGAAAGTAAGCATGTTATAGGGCACAGGCAAAGGCGCCTTAACTGCACAAAATCTTTCTCGTTCAGGCTTAGTTAGTGCCGGGCGCAGACTGGATTCAGGAGTACATGTTGGTATTTACTATTTACTTCGTTTTAGGAAGATAAGTGTCGCATCCGTATGTTTAACTTATTATGCAGTTCCAGAGTAATGGCGAACCTCCGACGCTAAAGTCTTTAGTCGTGTCTCAAAGCACATATAATATGGTAGTCTTGACATCATCATCATCGTAGTATCTCATCAGTCTAAAAAGAACATTTTGTTAAGTCAGAGTTTTAAAGTAGGGCTGCATTTGGGCAAAAGAACGTTATAAAATTATTTACCTCGGTTTTTATTTTCTTCATACCCGAAAAGTACCGACTGCAGGAGTGATTGTCCAGTCTTGTCCCGGTAGCAAAGCCAAGCATACTCGAAGCAGCAAGCCACGCTGACTTAAAGCAGCAGATTCAAATTTCATCCTAAAAGAAAGAGATTTTTGTTAAGAGGTATGCTTATTTACTAGGGGCAGGTCTTCGGTCACTAGCACTAGCGGTCGGTAGCATGTTTGCTTATAGAGCAATCAATTATTGACTTACCAGTGGCAGACTAAGCCGAACTAAGGTATTAAAGCTTGAATCCCGCTGGAATGACGAATGATGGGAGCGCACTGGCTGGCTGACACAGGCTGGAGCCCGCTGGCTGGCTGAGAGCGCAGACACAGGTTGGAATGGAGGCCTGTTGGCTGGCTGGGAGCGCGGGCACAGGCTGGAGCCCACGGGCTAGGAGCGCAGACGCAGACTAGAGCCCGCAGGCTGGCTGAGTGCAGACACAGGCTGGAGCCTGCTGGGTGGCTGAGAGCGCCGACGCAGGCTGGAGTAGAGCCCTGCTGGCTGGCTGGGAGTGAAGACACAGGCTGGAGCTGGCTGGCTGGCTGAGAGCGCAGACACAGGCTGGAGTGTAGGCCTGCTAGCTGGCTGGGAGTGAAGACACAGGCTGGAGCTGGCTGGCTGGCTGAGAGCGCAGACAGGCTGGAGTGTAGGCCTGCTGGCTGGCTGGGAGTGAAGACACAGGCTGGAGCTGGCTGGCTGGCTGAGAGCGCAGACAGGCTGGAGTGGAGGCCTGCTGGCTGGCTGGGAGTGAAGATACAGGCTGGAGCTGGCTGGCTGGCTGAGAGCGCAGACACAGGCTGGAGTGGAGGCCTGCTGGCTGGCTGGGAGTGAAGACACAGGCTGGAGCTGGCTGGCTGGCTGAGAGCGCAGAAAGGCTGGAGTGTAGGCCTGCTGGCTGGCTGGGAGTGAAGACACAGGCTGGAGCTGGCTGGCTGGCTGAGAGCGCAGACAGGCTAGAGTGGAGGCCTGCTGGCTGGCTGGGAGTGAAGACACAGGCTGGAGCTGGCTGGCTGGCTGAGAGCGCAGACACAGGCTGGAGTGGAGGCCTGCTGGCAGGCTGGGAGTGAAGACACAGGCTGGAGCTGGCTGGCTGGCTGAGAGCGCAGACACAGGCTGGAGTGGAGGCCTGCTGGCTGGCTGGGAGTGAAGACACAGGCTGGAGCTGGCTGGCTGGCTGCGAGCGCAGATACAAGCTGGAGTGGAGGCCTGCTGGCTGGTTGGGAGTGAAGACACAGGCTGGAGCTGGCTGGCTGGCTGAGAACGCAGACACAGGCTGGAGTGGAGGCCTGCTGGCTGGCTGGAAGTGAAGACACAGGCTGGAGCTGGCTGGCTGGCTGAGAGCGCAGATACAGGCTGGAGTGGAGGCTTGCTGGCTGGCTGGGATTGAAGACACAGGCTGGAGCTGGCTGGCTGGGAGCGAAGACAAAGGCTGGAGCTGGCTAGCTGGCTGAGAGCGCAGACAGGCTGGAGTGGAGGCCTGCTGGCTGGCTGGGAGTGAAGACACAGGCTGGAGCTGGCTGGCTGGCTGAGAGCACAGACACAGGCTGGAGTGGAGGCCTGCTGGCTGGCTGGGAGTGAAGACACAGGCTGGAGCTGGCTGGGTGGCTGTGAGCGCAGACACAGGCTGGAGTGGAAGCCTGCTGGCTGGCTGGGAGTGAAGACAGGCTGGAGCTGGCTGGCTGGCTGAGAGCGCAGACACAGGCTGGAGTGGAGGCCTGCTGGCTGGCCGGGAGTGAAAACACAGGCTGGACCTGGCTGGATGGCTGAGAGCGCAGACACAGGCTGGAGTGGAGGCCTGCTGGCTGGCTGGGAGCGCGGTCACAGGGTGGAGCCTGCTGGCTGGCTGAGAGCGCAGACACAGGCTGGAGTGGAGGTGTGCTGGCTGGCTGGGAGCGCGGACACAGGCTGGAGCTGGCTGGGTGGCTGTGAGCGCAGACACAGGCTGGAGTGGAAGCGTGCTGGCTGGCTGGGAGTGAAGACACAGGATGGAGCTGGCTGGCTGGCTGAGAGCGCAGACACAGGCTAGAGTGGAGGCCTGCTGGCTGGCTGGGAGTGAAGACACAGGCTGGAGCTGGCTGGATGGCTGAGAGCGCAGACACAGGCTGGAGTGGAGGCCTGCTGGCTGGCTGGGAGCGCGGTCACAGGGTGGAGCCTACTGGCTGGCCGAGAGGGCAGACACAGGCTGGAGTGGAGGTGTGCTGGCTGGCTGGGAGCACGGACACAGGCTGGAGCCTGCTGGCTGGCTGAGAGCGCAGACACAGGCTGGAGTGAAAGTGTGCTGGCTGGCTGGGAGCGCGGACATAGGCTGGAGCCTGCTGGCTGGAGCACGGACACAGGCTGGAGCCTGCTGGCTGGCTGAGAGCGCAGACACAGGCTGGAGTGAAAGTGTGCTGGCTGGCTGGAAGCGCGGACACAGGCTGGAGCCTGCTGGCTGGCTGAGAGCGCAGACACAGGCTGGAGCCTGCTGGCTGCCTGAGAGCGAGGATACACGCTGGAGCCTGCTGGCTGGCTGAGAGCGCAGGCACAGGCTGGAGTGGAGGTTTGCTGGCTGGCTGGGAGCGCGGACACAGGCTGAAGCCGGCTGGCTGGCTAAGAGCGCAGACACAGGCTGGAGTGGAGGCCTGCTGGCTGGAAGTGCAGACACAGGCTGGAGCCCGCTGGCTGGCTGAGAGCGTAGACACAGGCTGGAGTGGAGGCCTGCTGGCTGGCTGGGAGTGAAAACACAGGCTGGAGCCCACTGGCTGGCTGAGAGCGCAGCCACAAGCTGGAGTGGAGGCCTGCTGGCGGGCTGAGTGTGAAGGCACAGGCTGGAGCCCGCTAGCTGGCTGGCTCAGAGCGCGGACAGAGGCTGGATTGGAGGCCTGCTGGCTGACTGGGAGTGAAGTCACAGGCTGGAGCCCACTGGTTGGCTGAGAGCGCTGACATAAGCTGGAGCCTGCTGGCTGGCTGAGAGCGCAGACACAGGCTGCAGTGGAGGCCTGCTGGCTTGCTGGGAGTGAAGACACTGGCTGCAGCCCATTGGCTAGCTAGGAGTGCAAACACAGGCTGGCGTGGAGGCCTGTTAGCTGGCTGGAAGTGCAGACACAGGCTGGAGCCCGCTGGCTGGCTGAGAGCGTAGACACAGGCTGGAGTGGAGGCCTGCTAGCTGGCTGGGAACGCGGACACAGGCTGGAGCCCACTGGCTGGCTGAGAGCGCAGACAGGCTGCAGTGGAGGCCTGCTGGCTGGCTAAGAGCGCAGACAGGCTGCAGTGGAGGCCTGCTGGCTGACTGAGAGCGCAGACATAGACTGGCACCCGCTTGCTGACTGAGATTTCAGAGGCAGCCTGGAGTGGCGGCCCGCTGGCTGACTGGGAGTGCAGACACAGGTTGGAGCCCGCAGTCTAGCCGGGAGCACAGATACAGGCTGGAGTGGAGGCCTGCTGGCTGTTTGGGTCTGCAGACACAGGCTGGAGTGGAGGCCTGCTGGCTGGCTGAGAGCGCAGATACAGGTTGGAGTGGAAGCCTGCTGGCTGGCTGGAAGTGCAGTCACAGGCTAGAGTGGTGGTGTGCTGGCTGGCTGGGAGCGCAGACACAGGCTGGAACCCGCTAGCTGGCTGAGAGCGCAGATACAGGCTGGAGCCCGCTGGCTGGCTGAGAGCGCAGACATAGACTGGCACCCGCTTGCTAACTGAGATTTCAGAGGCAGCCTGGAGTGGAGGCCCGCTGGCTGGCTGGGAGTGCAGACACAGGCTGGAGCCCGCAGTCTAGCTGGGAGCACAGATACAGGCTGGAGTGGAGATCTGCTGGCTGTTTGGGACTGCAGACACAGGCTGGAGTGGAGGCCTGCTGGCTGGCTGAGAGTGCAGAGCCCGCAGGCTGGCTGGGAGCGCAGACACAGGCTGAAGCCTACTGGCTAGCTGGCCGGTGACCACCGATACGACCCACAGATAGCTCTTCTGACCTAGACCGGCAGACCCAAGCTGGGCACCTATTGTCTGGCTGGGAGCGCAGACGCAGGCTAGACTGCTCGTGGCAAGCTGGAGAGCAGACATCAGCTGGAGGCCTGATGGCTGCTTAAGAGACACCTCGGAGCGCAGACGCAGGTTAAAAGGCTTGGTCTGGCTGGGAGCGCAGGCACAGGCATTGCTGGTTGGCGGCAGACCAACAGAAGTTTGAATCATTTTCTCCGCAGACCGACGTTGCAGATCAGATGAGAGACGGACCTGGAAGGGATGAGCTTTGATGAGGCGCCTCTCTATGTCACCGGGTATCATCTGTTTTTTTATCGTCCGTTGTCCTGCCTTCCAGGACTAAACAATCTACCATTGGCAATCTACCTAAGATTGCCAATGATACTTTTAGTGACCGTTTAAGCGTGAAATTCACACAAGCTACTTTCATAATATCTATATTTTACACATATTAGTAAGATTTCAGCACAGAGAATTTTTAACCGTTTGCATAAAGTAGCAAATAGGAGTTTAGATAACATAATATGGGGTCTTTCATAATTCAATTACTTGTCTATATCAGCTTTAGTTAATTTGGCTAACTATTATACGTAGGTATATGTATAAGTTATAAGTTTTAGTCTATGAATCTAAGCTCACCTTGTCAGAACCTGTAGTTAATATGATTCATGGTCCAAAGTTTAAGTGTATGGATGTACCCATAAAGCACCATGTTTCCAGGTAGCAACGCTGAGATCTGGCGAGGCAGCAGGGAAGTGCAGAAGTTTCCTGTGGCGAGGCAGCAGGTGTCATGGCCGGATACGCTGTGCTCTGGCGAGGCAGCAGCGAAGTGTCACAGACCCCCGTGGCGAGGCAGCAGGGGTCAAGGCTCAATACGCTGGGCTCTGGCGAGGCAGCAGCGAAGTTTCACAGACCATTGTGACGAGACAGCCGGGGTCGAGGCCAAATACGCTGAGCTCTGGCGAGGCAGCAGCGAAGTATCACAGACCCCTGTAGCGAGGCAGCAGGGGTCGAGGCCAAATACGCTGAGCTCTGGCGAGGCAGCAGCGAACTGACACAGGCCATCTGGTTAGAAAATCATCGAGACCAGACACACTGAGCTCTGGTGAGGCAGCAGTGTGGTGACACAGGCCCTGAGAAGCCCCTAACTCCATAAACAGCAGGTTGCATACAAGACGCAAGGACCTGAAAAGAGTGGATTTTCTTATTTCTAGGTATTTTGTACAGGGGGCCCGACACTTCCATCTATACAAAATAAGTTCTAAGTACAAGTACTAGGCTCTTGACTTTTTAAAGCCATCTTTTTGTTTTTATTATTTAGGAATATTATGTGTGCTTTTACTGCTTGATTATCTTTATTTTGTTTTTTTATGATATCAGTGGCAAACAAGCAGGCCCACCTAAGTGGGCGTGGTAAGTGGTATCTCATTAAAATTATGTCACAGATGGAAGCTTTATTCCGATCTAGATAAGAATTGTATGCTTTAAATAGTCTTCTTAGATTTTATCCTAAGTTAAACAGCATCCGGAGGTACTCAGTGCCCAATTAATTTTTTTTGCTCTTTAATTGGGTATTAAACTTTATTACGTGTATTATTATTATTTAAGCTTACCTAAATAGGAACTGGTTTATGTTCATCATGTTCAACAGTGGGAGCTCATCAGCCCCTGTGACGCGACAGCGAGAGTTCGGGATAGCCATGTTGAGCTTCGGTATGGCAACGCTAAGCTCCGTCGGGGCAGCAGCGTAGTATCAGTCATAAACCCTGTGGCGTGGCAGCAGGGATCGGGGTTTTATACGCTGAGCTCTGGCGAGGCAGCAGCGAAGTGTCACAGACCTCTGTGGCGAGGCAGCACGGATCGAGGCCAAATACGCTGAGCTCTGGCGAGGCAGCAGCGATGTGTCACAGACCCCCGTGGCGAGACAGCAGGGGTCGGGGCCAAATACGTTGTGCTCTGTCGAGGCAGCAGCGAAGTATCACAGACCCCTGTGGCGAGGCAGCAAGAGTCAAGGCCAAATGCGCTGAGCTCTGGCGAGGCACCAGCGAAGTGACACAGGCCTTCTGGTTAGACAATCGTCAGAACCAGACACACTGAGCTCTGGTGAGGCAGCAGTGAGGTGACACAAGCCCTGAGAAGCTTCAAACTCCATATACAGACGGTTGAAGATAAGACAAAAGGACCTGAAAATAATGAAATAATCCATATACAGACGGTTGAAGATAAGACAAAAGGACCTGAAAATAATGAAATAAATTTCTCTTAAATCTAGGTACTTCGTGTAGCTAGAGAATTTCTACTATATAGAAAACCAACCACGTATACAAGGCTAACTTTTTAGTGCCTAAAGAACATGTAAGTTGGTACACCAATTTTTAAAGTTATATTAATATTATGTCGTACTTAGGCTTTCTTGTCTCATTATGGTCAGGAAAACTTTATGCTCTAGATAATAGATATAATTTGTTTCTTTAGATTCAGTTAAGACAGCATCATTAGATACTCGGGTGCCTTATGCATTTGTTTCTTCTTTTATTAGCTATTAATTTGTATTATTATTTAAGCATTTAAGCTCACCTAAATAGAAACTGGCTTGTTCATCATGGTCAACAATGGGAGCTTATCAGCCCTTGTGGCGCGACAGAGGAAGCTCCTCAGGATAGCTTCTGTGTAGCAGCAGGTTAGCAACGCTGAGCTCTGACGAAGCAGGATCAGTCAGTGTAGTATCAGTCATGGGCCCTGTGGCGAGGTAGCAGCGGCTGGGGCCTAACACGCTGAGCTCTGGCGAGGCAGCAGCGGAGTGTCACAGTCCTTTGTGGCAATGCAGCAGGGGGCGAGGCCAAATACGCTGAGCTCTAGCGAGGCAGCAGCGAAGTGTCACAGGCCCTTGCGGCGAGGCACCAGGGGTTCAGGTCAAAAACGCTGAGCTCTAGCGAGGCAGCAGCGAAGTGACACAGGCCCTTAGACGGAAATTGGCAGAACTAGACAAACTGAGCTCTGTTGAGGCTGCAGTGGGGTGATACAGGCACTCGAGACTATACAGTAGACATCATTACGATATGTGGCGCTATATTGAATATCTCATTATCTACATAACATAACTCATTAACCTCTATTAAGCCGTTGCCAGATGGAGCTTTACGTTAATATGTAATGGTATCAAAGCTCGTCGAACCCTCTTGACATTTACTATGGGAGCTTGAATCTAAAAAAATTAAGTAAAGCAACCAGACATTAAAAAATGCAATCGATGCCTACGGTATTGATATCTATGTTATTAAAGGCACTAAAACCACTAAGAAGATGCTATAAAATAATCGCTAGCGCTACGTACCTGACTTTGAAATGATGTTTACAAGTAGGTTAACTCTTTCGAATCAATTAAATAATACCATTTCTAAAGTTCCAAGCGCCATGCCTGTCAAGCCCAACTTAATAAAGGCGGTTGTGGTCAGTACCAATAGTGGAACAAAGTCATGATGATGCAGAACAAGGCGGTTCCACTAATATGTATTTCCATATAAGGACGACGTTCATTATATTTATGCACGTAAATCACTTGAAACCGGTTAAGAAAGCTAGCTAAACAAATAAACCAAAAAAGACGAAACATTATGATGAATGTTAGGAAAACAGAGTTTATGTTTAACCACAAATGTTAAGCAATTAGGTTAGTAACTAACTGTAGGTACATGTAAAAATTAAGAGGTGTCAATTAAATACTTTTTACAAACATGGCATTGAATAGAAGCCGTGCAACCATCTTACATCTGTGTGGGTATCTATTAAATTCTCATGCATATTTTATGTAATAATCTGATCATCCAATTGTCCAATCCTCCAATGCACAGGGTTCGTTCATTTATTTCCTCTTTTTTACATTCACCATGTCTACTTTGTTTGATCAATGAAAAATGTTCAAGGCCTCCAGCTACACGAAAAAGTAAAATACAACAGCAAGCATAATATTAGAGTTATTATCCAACACTTGGAGTAGAATCAAGATTTTGTATCTTTTCCATTTTATTTACACATTCAGTCATTTTTCACAATTCTTCCTCGTGCATCTGGCATCTACGTATTAGTTATTGTCTAGATTCATTAATTATTCATTGTGTATCTACTGAGTACTGATGGTCTCATCTTTTGACATGCCGTACCACAGCCCCTGGGTTAACAAAAGTCAAAGAAGTGTAAAGTATTTATAATGCGACTACATCAGCAGTCACATGTACATGATGAAAAATATTAAATAAGTAATATGAAAGTAACATGTAAGTACACAATAAATATCATACCATACAATGATAGTCTACTTATAGGTAGGTACCTGTTTCCTTAGATCTTTTAATATGTTTGACTGGATTTATTACGATACCATTGTTTGAACGCTCCAATCCAAATCCAGAAGGCTTTTCATTTTAAGGTCGTTTATTCCAGCTCCTAATAAATATTTTCTACGGAGTTGTAACACTGAGACGGAAATATGAGAAGCCAGGCACACAGCTTACAGCCTTTACATTCATTTATCACCTAGCTGAGCAGAACAGAACACGCAAGGCACAGAACTGTGCAAATATACAAAGAAGAGAGTTAGCCATCTAAATTGGAAAACTTTTGTAACAACAAAAATTGAGCACTTATAGCGTTTATAGGTAAATGTACAACATAAAACATAATATACTAAACAGCAACTTGATATTATAGGTACTTGAATAGTAATCATAAGCTTTAAAATAAATCATAATACGTATGAGAGATGTTTCTAAACTATGGATATTGGAATACCTTTTAACATCACTGAGAAAGGTTCCTTGACAGCCAGAATTGCTTAGTTTCTTGGGTAGCATGACGAGCCTTTCTTCTGTTACAGGATCTCTAATGAAACCCTTGCAGATGTAGGTAGGTAAACCACCTTTAGAAGTTCTCAATTGAGTTTCTCTAGGCACATCCGATGAATGCCAATAGATAGTAGATAATAATATTAAAATATGATGAAATATTTTGATGTTTCCTCTGAGTATTGGAAGAATCCTTGAATGTTTGTTACCTTTTTCGTTGCAGTATTAGGTAGTGGTATTAGGTAGGTATTGCTAGATATTGCTGGAATATTGTTCCTAAAGATCTGTGTCTTTATATTAGGTAAATCTGCGAAGATAAACGGCATAAGCAGCAAGCGATATATACGTTATTAAATTTAATTGCATCTGGAACTTTTCCTCAACCTTCATAGATGATAGAGCAAAGATGCAGTTTAGAACCTTCTTCATAGTTAATAATCATGTGTAACTTAATATGATGTATTGATACAGCTTTTATAATACAGATTTAATTCGTCTTCGTTATCGCTTCCTTTAAAAAAATCCGATCATATGCACAATCAATATCAATGCGATATGTTTATGCAGCAAACATTACATTTGTGAAACGCGATTGGTTTGGAATTTTAGAATGTGCCCCGGACTACCTGAAGAATAAAAAAAATAACAAAGCTTTGGGAACTGCAGCAATCAATATACATTCATTCGAATACCACGGCATTGTTGACAGCAGCTTGTCAGGTAGGTTGTTTATGCTTCCTCTAGCAGATTATATGTATGTATTTCTTTTATAAATATTTGTTAAATGTAAAGTCAGCTTCAAGGTTCTAGTTTCTGCTATCACGATCTCAAGATTCCTGTCAAACATAAACTTAACAAAAGCATATAGCTTCCTCGAGAGGAAACCATTAGGTAAACAAGAGCCGTGTCACGGCTGATCGTAATTTAATTATTCTGCAATTATTCTTGAAAAATACTTCACATACCTTCCAGCGATAATAAGCGGCAACGCTCGCATGAAATTAACAAAATATGTGATAGAGCACGAGTTGTTTTATCGGTTGATAATATTATGTTCGTTCGGTACGTTCCTTCAGTTGTTTTTATGTATCTGTCATTATAGTACCGGAGGTAGATAAGGTTCGTAGTAGTTAGATGATTCAATAAATGACATGTGCAGCAATAATAATTTCTTATGAAGTCGGTCATGATTAATAAGTCATTCGACGTGTGATTCATCTTTAGCTTCCTTTGTGAATTTTTGTTTATGTGCGATATAGATTTTAGTCATACGTCTTGCATATAAAATCAGGTATTATAACTCACACCAACTGTGTGTAAAAAAAATTAAATATTTAAGGTATATTATGTAAGTAGATACCTAAAATATCTGGAAACAAAATAAACTTTAGCAGCCCTAGCTCCTATCTAGCGATAGGAAAACAATTTCGACATTATACCATTCTTACGAAGTAGGTAAATAGTAGTTTATCATAAGTCAAGGTGCCTAATGTGTGTTTACTGAAATCGAAACCATTTCCATGGCGAAATCGGTACAGTAGTCTTAGTTATAGATATTAGAAAACAACAGCTCACTTACCCTATATCACATCCAAGAGGAAAATAAAAGGTAAGTAGACATGGCAGACTGCTTTAGAGAACAGGCAATAAGTTTTAAGATCATTATATCCGTCGACGTTGTATAGTATAGTTCCCTCAAGATATTATTATGTTTTGCTTATAGCTTAGAGTTCAGACAGAGGTTATTTCGAGTAAGACCCTTGAGACTTATCTGTGGATGGGTGTGTGTGACGGTCCACTCGATTATCAACTGGAGACGGTTAGCCTTCATCGCGAGGAAGGGCATCACCTTGCATTCATTCATTTTGGTCTTAGGAAGCGTGATTCATGGTCACGACAGCCTCGGCCACTCCAGTTGAGCTGTGAAGTTTGCACAATATATCAGTAAATGAAGTAAAGGATCCTACAATCAGTAGTCCTAACAGTTCCTAAAATTGTACCTATATTCGGCCGCTATTAATTAGTGCGAATAGTTTGATAAAATAATGCTCTCTTTAGATTATATACCTAGATGTTACATAATAATATTAGGTACTTTGAAAAGGTTCATTTCAGTTTCTACCTATTAGCATCAAGTCTCATTTTTTACAGTTGTAGGTTCGATATGTAGTAAACATAGATCATATATGATAGCTAACCATAAAGTCAGAATAAAAGGGAGTAATTCCAGCAACTCACCATTAAATCTATCCGTCTGACGCCAGTCCCTAATAGTTATTTCTCGTTTTATCAGAATTCATTATCAGTTTCGGTCCCGGGTATTTCATCAGCCCACAGTTTCCTCGTACTGCTCCATTATCGCTTGCTCGTGTACATTTGCCTATAGGTACTATTTATAATGTAATTTCCTGGTATTCTTTCTTCGTGACATTAATAGCAGCCACGTTCAGTGAATTGTGATAGAAATTACAAATAACAAATGACCTGTTTGTGAGGATTACCTAAAAGTGAAAGTGACGTTGCGCCAACAGCGCGAGCCGACCACACATGCGTCGGGCAGCACGGACCGTGCCCGTGCTCCTCACCTCAGTACCTCGACTCGCCCGACTCTCAACACGCGCACGCACGGCGTACAGATTCCTCGCTAGGTTTATTTATATATTGCCCTGTTAACGAAAGGTTAATAACAAACAAGACCTAACTCTTTATTAACGTTGCAGATGCAAAATGTTCAGTTAAGTACAGAACATGAGCAAAATAGTTTATGTTGATTCTAGTAGCCAGGTAGGTATACTTATTGCGAGAAAATGTTTGTTATTGCATCACGTTTCGAAAACAATTGACTCACCGACTAGATATTATCGTCAACTACGCTCTTACATTCGGACTGGGACCGGTTGCCCAGCCAGGAGTGCAGATAATCTGGCTGCCGATAGCGCAGCTGAACCTCAGCGAAAGGTGACAGCACGTGCGAGACGCTTCACAGGAGGGCTGGAGGTGCAAGTCAGCTCTCTGGGGTCTAAAGGCAATGTTACACGGCAGGGCCCGTAGTCGGGCCTAACAATAGTACATTCTATGTTTACGAGGAAACTACGTCGCAATCCTAAGGTTTTACCTAGTGGGCTGACAACCGGGACTCGTGTGATCACGCATGTTCGCCCTTGGGCTCGAAGTAGGACGGCAGTGCCGTGCATGCGCAGCGAGTGACGCAGCTGGCGCGATGACGCATTTCTCGAACGCTCGAACAAGATGGCGGCCTCCACACAGCTTCCGGGAAGTGACGATGATGACTCATGGAATAATACATTTGGTACGTGGTGAAGTTACAGAAAACTAATAAATCAGGGGTACGACACTTTTTTTATAAAAAATCTTTTATTTTCATACTTAAACATATGTTACAATTTTCTTATTCAATATGAATAAACTCAAAATTCCAATATAACTATCATATTAGGCATTATGAAGATCAATTGAAATATTTACGTACAATAAAAAATTAAACTTTATAAATTAAACTAAATAAAAATGCACGATACCGTATTGTTTTACAAACCCATGTCTGCTAGCGAAGCGCGACGCCCCAGCGGCAACCAAGATGGCGGCCAACGGATGCAGACCCACGCGAAACGCAATGGGACTGTAAGTTAAAAATATCCTACATAATATCACAGGTACAAATACATTTACATTACCTAGGATCCTATCATTGTACGAGTTGCATTGGCTTGACATTGTCTAATTCTTTGAAAAAACTATCTAGGCCGCTGAGATCATTCTTCCATAAATTATCAATTTTTTCCCGTTGCTGTCTGGCGATTTCTTCCTCCTTATGGCACAATCCGAGATCAGCTTGCATCTGCGCCCATTTCCTGGCGCGTTCTCTTTGTTTCGTAAATAATTCGCTCTCAGCACGAGTCAGAGAGTGACTCAAAATGGCGATTATTCTTAGATCACGTTTTCTCTTTGTCTTGGCACTGTTTGATTTAGTTTTTACTTGACGAACCCATTTAGATAAGGATTCAGTTTTACTTTCACCGAATTCAACAACAGATTTTTCATTATTACTGTAGCCCATAATAATGTGGGACAAATATAATATATTGTTTGAGACAATATTACACACCTGTATCCAACCAGGCACAGTCACTTTGAGGAGGTTCGGTAGCAGCACTTCACAACACAGGGTCACGTCCGCACTGCACCACGATGAGCGTTTAATGAGGGGCATGACGTCATGTTACTCGTATTTATACCCCACGCTTTCTGGGGCCACGGGGCGAGGCTAAATGCGCAGTTTGTCTACAAAATACAAAATGGCGGCGATCCAACAACGGCATTGATACGAGCCGAGCCAAGCGAGTCTACGCAGGATCAATAAAATGACACAGATTTTTCTGAAGAATGTTCAAATCTTGTTCAAATGCTTGAGGCAAAGTAAATAAAAATATTATATTAGCAGGTTTTCCATTGATATAATTCGTAAGTTAACTATGTAATTTATTATATTTGTGCCTACCGAATAAAATAATAGAACTATATTATTTTTATCCACAAAACAAAACCAATAGTATGACAGGCATGATGACCTTTGAAATTAGGTAAAGGTACCTACATCTATGGGCTATTTGACCACCTTTTATCTGTTTATCGAGTTGAGTCCTAGGTTCTTATTATCATTCTTTATTTATTCAAACTAGTTAGACAGAATAAACCTAACTGTAGGTACAAACTGGAAGTAGGAACCAAATCAAAAATACCTACAAAGTATTTAATTATTACAAAGTTTCGAGTGACACTGCAACTGTAATGGGCCGCCGTGTCACTTAACATCAGGTGAACGACTAGCTCGTCACGTCATTCATTCTCATACAAAAAAAGTAGGTATATATTTTTTTACTACATAAATATTTTGATTTTTGGACATGAGTCACATGAGTGCTTTTATAAAATGAAATTACCTAAATAATAATAAGGTACCTTTATACTCAATAAAAATGTAGTACGGTAGGGTGTTCATTATAAAGTAAGAATGAGGTTACAAAAGATTACTAATTTACTACCTATTGTAGGTATTATACCTACCTAGTTATTGAGATACAAAAATCTTTGAGAAAATGTCCACACATACCACATAAAAAATAAACGTTCGGTTTATCACCAGAATTCCCAAATTTAAAAATATTCTCGCCTGTTTTTTAAATATTTTCTTTTAATAAAAATAAGAACCATTATAAAAATAAGAAGAAAGTAAGCCACAGATCCTATAAAACACTTTAAAGAATCTATAAGGTATTTTAAATTTTTATTTATAATTATGTTCAGGTAGATAAATTCTTATTTTTAGATTCAATAATTTCCTATTTTCTTTTTCCATAGATATCTACTAAATCTAGATTATAAACTATGATTACCTACATTATTACACATAGATACATAGATATTTAATTAATGTAGTATTGTTGTAGAATGTTGATGTAGAGTGTAGACTAGGTACATTCTACAACAATAAAGAAGTGCGAGTCGGACTCGCACACGAAGGGTTCCGTAGCATTAAAACACTGTTTTAAACTTTCACGGTTGTGGTTCCGTACCATTATCTATAAAAACGAGCATAAAATAATCACGTTTGTTTTATGGGAGCCCCCTTAATAGATAGAGATAGATTGATAGATATAGAACTCTATAGAAGCTATTACAATGACAGATACCTAATAATGATGCACCATACTTTTAAATATGGTTAGGGGTAAAATATCATTGGTTAGGGACTTCGCATGTTTAATTTCTCTGGGAAGCGCATTCCACAGCCGAACGGCTGATTTGCACCGTGAAGGATTTGTCGTAGAACTGTATTTTTTTTAATTTTATTCTGTTTTTATATTTGTTGTTATAGCAGCAACAGAAATACATCATCTGTGAAGATTTTAACTGTCTAAATATAACGGTTTATGATTACAGCCTGGCAACAGACGGACAGCGGAGCCTTTAGTAATTGGGTTCTTTGGGTACAGAACCCTAAAAACACAATATAACATTCCTTCTACGTCTCATTTTATCGGTCACGTTGTGGACGGAGCCGAGACGGAGGATGTGAGAAAGAGGGGCGTTAGTGAAGGCGGGTGGAGAGGGGAAGTACAGCTGCAGAGCGGGGCAAGGGAGGGGAGGTAGCTCGAGGGTATTGATCGAGGGGCTCCGGCTGACGGGAGCGCTCTAGAAAACACATCTGCGTCATTCAATTCATTAGGGCCGGGGAATTTATTCTTTGTTTATCAGGTAGGGGTATATTTATTTATACTCTATCTATAATATTATAATTAACTTATCTAGACTTATACATACTGACCTATTCTTTTATAGGCACTTATTTTACTACATTATTTTTCTATAGGTACCTATTAAAAACTAAATCAAAAAATCAAATCTGTACTTATATTGAATATTTTACCAAAGAAGGATATAGATTAGGTAGTACGGTACTACTATTTTAATATCTGTGGTAGTACCTATTTCGAAAATTTGAATTATCTTGACTTCTATAGCGGTATACCTACCTATGTCGTTACATATTATTCTAGGTACATTTATATCAAATTAGTAAAGTGGCTAGTATCCAGTCCTTTTAATAAGCACCTATGGGCTATCCTATTGCTATGCCCATGTTTTCAAAAAGGGGTAAGTGCCGGTTGATTTAAAAATAAAAACTTGAACGAATGTATAATTTTTTTTATTTAATAAAATTATTCTGAGATCCCATCTAAACGCAATCGTAAAAGGTATGTAATAATAGTATACCCAGTTAGGTATCATTTAGTTTATTAACTAAACATTGGCCCATATCACAAAACATAGCGAACAAAAAAATTATAATTTCCACCGAAGTACCTACTTATTAAACACAAAATAAATACACCGTTTCCTGTGGTAAAAAATATTTTTAATTTTTATCCTATATTTTTATTGAATAGATTTTGCTGTTCCCTGATACTTTTTCACATCATGTTATGTTTTAGAGAAAATAACAATGGAGTTTGCTGTAGTAGGTACTACCTACATACAAATGGTAGAATTTTAAATCATTTCATATTAGGTTGGTTTCTTTCAGTTCTCACTCGCATTCTCATCAGATCCAGACACATCATATTATTACCTACTAGCTACTACCCGCGGCGTTGCCACGCGTGGACTACATTATATATGGCTATTACGCTAATTATTATCCTTGATATTCCTGGACCAATTTTGATGAAATCTCCACTCATGGCTACTTAAATATAGAATTTTCGATGATATTTCGATAAGTATCATCGAACTCATGATTAATTAAAACCTATATTAAATTAAAATCTAGGCTTTCAAAACATTTTTACAATAGGGCAAAGTCTAGCAAAGACACCAACCGCTAACGTTAACGCCCAATACTAACTCCAAAATGTACTGAAATGACGTTTCGGAAATCGCTAACTTTTCCGTAGCGAATGTCATTTCGATACATTTTTGGAGTTAGCGTGAGGCGTTAGCGTTAGTGATTGTGATCTTTGCTAGACCCCCAGGGCATTTTACATAACATGTTTCGTACACAGATTAGAGAAAAAATCTACTTCGTATCATTCCAAAGAGTATTATTATACTTCTGTATCATTCAAAGAGTATATAATTTATACGTAACGTAAGAGTATCATTGGCCCACTGCATTAGCCTATGGTGGTAATAGTATGCATTGGCCCTCAGACCTGTGGGCCAAACATAAACGTCATGTAATGACAAAAATAGGCGTAGCAAGGGTCAAGATTATACTCCCAAGGGTAAAGCTCTAACTATCACGGTTCATGAGATACAGCCTGGTGACAGACAGACAGACAGCCTGACAGACGTCGTCAGTCCGTTTTGGGTACGGAACCCTATTACTAAGGCTTCGCTGTCCGTCTGTCCGTCTGTCACCATCAGGCTGTATCTCATGAACCGTGATAGTTAGACAGCTGAAATCTTCACAGATGATATATTTTTGTTGCCGCTATTACAAAAAATACAGAATAAAATAAGTATTTAACCCCTTAAATACGTATTTTATTTTGTATTTTAGTATTTTTTCTCTCTCATAGATCAAACGTTTTTTTGCTAGTTTTTATAGATAATGATACGGAACCCTTCGTGCGCGAGCCCAACTCGCACTTGGCCGGTTATTTCTCTAATCTGCGGGCACTAAGTATAATTAACATGTTTGTATCTTGAATGCAATCGATTCATACTACTTACATATTATTTGATGGTATATCTATTTTACTCCAAAAACCCCAAACAACCTGCAAGGGCTTAAATAGAAAAACTAATAATGGTTAATCAAATCTAATAAATTGTAAAATTTCATTCTACTGTTTAATGCATATTACTACCAAAATTAACTTCTGTTACTCTTTGTTCATGGCCTTGCACACGTTTTTTTTCTTTAATTTGTGCCTCCAGATGGACTTTACGTGAAACATGTGAAATATTCAATAACAACACGACGAAAAATTACTATACTTAACACTGGCTAAATACACCATGTGTGGAGCCATAATACAACATAAAAAAAAATACTGTGACACAAACTAACCGTCAGTAGCCAAAAAAATTCACCATGAAGCGGCCATGTTGTATAAAATTCCGTCCGGTTTCGTAATGATATTTAATAATTTTGACCAAATTTTTTTAATGATATTTGTATTTTAATATATCCTATGTTGTGCGCTGGTTATTTCTAAGCATATTAGTGCAACCCGCATGAAAATCAGTTCAGTATCTAGGGATTTGTTCAATAACAAACAAACAAACAAACAAACAGCTACAAATTATTGTCCCTAGATGGCGTTAGATACGATAAATTAGAAAATGTATGGAGAAGGGTAAAAAGCCTTGTAGTCCTGCATCGCGGTTACGATATTTTTTGAACAATAGAACCTATGGGATAAATTAGATTTGACATCATTATGTGTGTGTTCCATAGCGCATCAGAATTACACATTTATTATATGTAGGGATAACTGTTGCAGCTTGTGGTACGTATGCTAATAAGTATAAATAAAAAAACAAGAGAACAAAGACAGCCTCCGTGGTGTGGTGGTTGAGCAGGTCATAACCCGGAGGTGGCGGGTTCGATTCCCGCGACAGGACAAGTATTTGTGCCCGAAAAAAAAGCGCAAATACTTGTTCTGTGTCTCGGTTTTGTGGGACCATGGTCCTCGTAGTTCCTGGGTTCCTAGATACAGGGAATCCTAGTTAGGGTCCAGGATCTATGTATGTGATCGTTGGGCGTTATTTATTATTATTTATTTATAATGCACTTTTATTTTATAATAATGCAGAAAGCAGGATAAATAAACCCGAAAGAATCAGAAGACATGAGCCGAAGGACAGGCAGGTAATAAAAACAACGGTTATTTTTATAAAAGGGTCTCTGGCGGGACAACTCAAGCAGCAAGCAGGGGGAGCTACGAAAAAGGCCAAGGCTCGCCCTTGCTCCACTGCACAACGCAAGAATACTAAAAATTGTGGAGCAAGGGTAAAGGAATCCGTAGTTGTGTTTAATATTATTGATAGCGAGTATTAGAATAGGAAAAAGGTAAAACTAATAATCTTTTAGCTAGGAACATACAGGAGAGCCAGCCCGCCTACGAAACCGCGACGAAATTTTCTTGATACTCGTCACATAGGGCGTAGGTGGTAACTGGCACGCTGAAAATGTGGCACTAGTGCGAGTTTACTCCTTTTTGAAATAGGTAGTGGGTTACTCGCACTAACGCATTTCTTAATACAGTCCCGGCTGTTGTCGTAAGACAAGTCGTTAAGCCAAGTCAGAAGCCTTCGGGCGGCCTGAAAATTCTGACACCAGGGCTG
Organism: Ennomos erosarius; assembly: GCA_963580505.1. Taxonomy (NCBI): domain Eukaryota; kingdom Metazoa; phylum Arthropoda; class Insecta; order Lepidoptera; family Geometridae; genus Ennomos; species Ennomos erosarius. The sequence goes on along the minus strand of OY756996.1, from coordinate 6,486,410 downwards.
ACCACTTGCCTACACGAGAAGAAGAAGAATACAGTGCGACTTAACACTGACAAAACAAGTGGTGGGAAATTGACACGAACCACTTCTAATTAGTGTCAATACTACTACTTTTATACGCTTAAACACTAGACCCAAGTGTATCTTACTAAAAATGCTGCGGCCACATTAAGTAGGAGGCTACGGCAAATGTTTGCCTCGCCGTAGTTCGCTAATGATGCTACATTACATACATGATGCATCGTCGCCAATCGCCATACATCGCGTATCGCCCACAACGATGTTTTTGCGTGCCAAAGCACCGATGCGACCATACACACAAAATAGAACTTTTCTATTTTCTGTATAATAATCATATCATGAGCGGGACACTAAGACAAGATACTGACCGAAATGAAAGACAGTCCGACAAAATGAAAATAAGTACAGTTATGGCTGCATAGTGCATATCGATTATAGAAAAGAAAACTTCAACAAAATTATAGAGTAGGTAGGTACTACCAACCTGGATTTATAGTCAATGATACCAACCCTCCAAATATTTTTTTCAAAATACCTTCAATTTAGGTACAGAATTACCTATCTATGCCTATTACAGTCTATACATATAATAAAACTGTAGAGATAAAAAAGTCTGTAAATGCAAGATATCGAAAAAAAAATGACACAGGTTGGCTTGAAATTTTTCGCTGATCACGTTAAGCTACTTTTTAGACATTTTGTCTGTTTGTTTGTTTGTTACGGCACAACTCCGAAAATACTCTAAGTGTGTAGATACACTTCAGAAGAACTCCGTCACTCATGAAACGATGTAGAAAATATTTTTATTTTAACAAATCATATTTTCTGATTTAATAAACACTCATTGAAATCAGTGCAGTAGATTGTATTTTCCTCATCATGATCACCAACAACATCCTGAAGACCGCTGAACATAGACACAAAATATGAAAATAATTTGTGACATAGGCCTCCTCCAGAGAAAGTCACCTTGATAATTTCCAGTTCCTGAATCTTAGATATTTTATGTAAACAAAGGGGATAACAGTGCAAAAAATATCGTTTATAATGGTAGTTTACTATATTTGACCAAAACAATATTGAATTATAAATATTTTATTATACTGGTAATACTGTAGAGGTTCTAAACATTTTCAAGAGGACATAATCTGCTACCATCGTTTCCAGTTTTATTCATTTTTGTTTTATCGAATGCGAACGTTTTATTGTGATTTTTTTTGTTCTGTTATTTTTTCATCAATTGTTACATTTTATAAATTCATGATAAATTACATCAGGAAATTCGTTCGCAAAATGGATCCTTAGCCGGTTCTGTCGATCTCAAGGACCTTGTCAAAAAACATATTCCCACACCTTAGTAGCTATGCTTAGTTTGGAGGTTTGGGGGTAAATGCTGCACAAAATAATAGTTATTTATTAAAATATAAAGTTTTTTTACCCTTGTACTTTCTAGAAAACAGGAAAACAAAGTATGTATTAATAAAGTAAAAATGTATTAAAAAACAATCAATAAAATGAATTATTACAATAATTGGTACTAGCACTAACTCGCAAATTATTAAACAGACAATAACAAAGGAACTACGAATTTCGTTTGATTGCGAGACAATTCTCGGTTATTTAACTGTATCGTGTATGTTATTCTGATTTTAATGAAAAGTTTTATCAAATACGTTTTTGGAAAACAGAGACACGGCATTTTAATAAAAATACTATGCAGTTCTTTACTCAATGATTGTTCCATTTTGCAGTTAATTTGGTATCGCTTAAATACCTTAAGAAATCTCTCTTCCATTTTTTCTATTATGCGCACAAAGTCATCGCATGGAATAGCGATAAAGCTTATTTTATTTTTGCGACTATATTGTATGTACCTCGAAATGTTGTTTATTGTGATATTTTCGCCAATACCTTCAATATAATTATTTAGGATTTCGCAGTATTTATGATTTTCTCTACATTTTTTCAACAGATAACCACTAACGTACATCAGTGTGTGCCTCTCTGGCGTGTCGATGTGTCTTACATCTGAATAAGAGATCGGAATGTAATCAGTTGTTTCTTTTTGGTTTTTTGATGTAATAGCATCTTGACGAAATACGTTTTGCTTTATAATTTTCATAAATTTATCATGATCGAGAGGTCCATTTCGCCTTTTAAACGGTTTTTTTAGGTATAGAATATACAATTTTGTGAATTCCGTTACGAACTGTTGGACATCTGGATCTGATACATTTCCATTTCTTAATCTAATTTGATCAAACATATCTTCCGTGATACCCTGGTTTAATGTACGCGTCGACATTAAATGATTTTTTTCAATCTCAAAGTCATCCATTAATAGTAAAATTGAACGTATAGTTATTTGAAAGCTTCGTATGAGCTTTGCAGTTGATGTTGCATGCAATTCATTCTCCGAGTTGACCAACTTCCAGTCCTTGGTCATATCAAACATCTGTTTGAGATACAATTTTCGGGAGGCATTATTGCGTACTCGATCGGTCTTGTTTTTGTCAGTTAATGACTTGATGCAATCAAACAGATCACTTATTTTAGTAATCAGTTCTACAGTGCCTCTAGCTGCTTCATCGATTTCATTATTGTCTATGTAAGCAGAAAGGCCGGAAGCCACAGTTTTGCTTAAAATATCAACAGCTAAACGGGTCTTAGTTAGTTCAGACTTTGTGGGGCAAATATGACTACGAGTTAATTTAGGTGCAAGTCTATATTTACTACGTATATCTTTAGCATAAAACTGCAGAATATGTTCATATTTTGCTACGTGTTTATTGAACTGGAAGTCATGCATCAGCATACAATTACGAGTCATTGTGGCTAACAGTTCCGGATCATTAACATGGTAAATTTTTCGGTGGTTTATGAAGAAATAGGGTCCCTCCACCGATCCCCATCTTTTTTGGAAAAATTCCGCTTCTGGCTCTGTTACAAAATTTAGGATTCGGATTATGAGACCTATCTCGCATAGTTTGAATACAAGTTGGTTGATCCATTGGGGAAGTTTCTTATCCAATTCGCAATTCGAGAGCAATGCATATCCGATGGGTTGCTTCCAGTCAGTGAACATCCCGCAAGCCATCACGACTAAGGCTTTTACAGCTGGTGTTGGTATTTGAGATCCATTTATTTCATGAAATCCAACAATTCTGTCTCCTTTTTCATCGTAACTAAGATGAGGCGTAATAGGTGTGGAGTCAATCACCAATATACATTGTTTTTCCAAACCTGTCATTTGTGCGATTTTCATATGCAGCGCGCTTAACAAATGGTGATTTATTTCAGAAGTTAGGTTCAAAGGCTCAAACAAAGTACCTATTTCTGGAAGTCCAAGTGCATTCTGCATTAAACTGTAAAATTCTGAGCTCGTGTAGTACAACTTCAAACAGAATGACCTATACATTCCATAATATCTACTATCTCTACTGGAAATCAGCACCTGTTCATGAGCTTTGACTAAAAACGTCAACTCGTTTGTTGTGAATTTCTCACATAGTTTTATCATTTTGGATTTTTTATAATCTTCTTCTAATTTTCTATTTTGTGAATAATTAGGTATAGTGTCCTCTGAAAGCGAAGTATCGTACGTTTGCGTCAGTCGCGATATTACTGGAACTTGATTGCGAGTTTTTTGTTGTATGGTTTGCGTAGAGCTGGAAAGTATCAAATTCTTTTGTATTTTTGTATTAAAGACTGGCAGACAAATAGAGGGTATAGCATTTGATGTTAGTATTTGGCGTCCAGGTGTCTTCTCTACAATATATTCTTCAGAAAAATGCTCTTCGCAAACGCAATGGTTCTTATGGTTGTCCTTAGAGTCAAGCAAATCTTCACGGGCAATCAGTTTAAGCCAGATATGACGCCTGAAAACAGATGAATAGAAATTGCTTAATATCTCATTAACATTCATTAACACCATCATCACTATCTGAAGACATCCACCGCTGCGCAAAGGCTTTCCCTCCGTTCGATTAGTGAACTATCTAATACTTAGCTATTTTTATCGTGGACGACGACCGTAGGTATTTACACCATTTTGAGTACAGAATAATAAAATATACTAAAAGCGTATATCTTTTTTTTATGCCGTTATTATTACCAAATATTTAAAAGCGTCTTAATTAAGCATACTTGTACTTACTAACTACCAAATAAGAGCCATATAAATCGAGACAAATTTTCTCTAACTCTCGCAGTTTCGGACTAGACCATCACCGCCCTTCTCGAAGAACCACCCTGTATAGCTACCTACCTACTAAGTGGAAGAAATGGAACAGTATTCAAAAAATACTTAAATATCTAATAAAGTAACTGTTAGTAATGAGACTGTCCCTTTAGTTCACCGTTTAAGTAACTTTAGGTTGTACGTACTAGGTACGTGAACTCCATGAATTAGAATCTGAATACCCAGAATTCCATGAATTTAAGAAATCACGCATATTTCATCCAATACAAATGGCACACCAACCATGCCAAGTGAAGAAAAGTGCCACCTACCTATGCTACGCGTATAAAAACGTGCGAGGTCGTGTATACCGAACCGACAAACAATAATAACAATAATAGCGCGGCTGCGGCGTGCCCCAGGCTACGTTGAACCACCGCAGAGTTTGCGGGCAGAGGGGACCACCGCTCTCCTCCACACCGCACCTCATCGTTGCTGTGTCGCGCGGTTGGGTGTTTCCTATTTATGTTTATAGCTGATAAAGCTTACAACTAAATGATTAAAAATAAGTACAAAGGATAGTATTTATTTTATTACTGTTTTGGAAGGTAAAGTAATGCATGAAAAAAGAAAACAAAACTACTTAAGTACCATGTGGGTACGAAAAATTATTTACTTAAATACCTACTAAAATTAAAAGCTAATAATACGATCCTAGAAAGGTTAATATATTGGGTGGGTAGAGCGGGTACGTACTAATTCAAAATTCAGTTTTTACAAAAAAGCAAAATGGGCATAACGGCAATGGATGCGCTTGCGCTGCGCTGCCGTCGAACACGTTTAAAGAGTCCCGTTTTTGTGATAAGGTCGTCATGTTAATACTCAAAAGCGTGTAAATACCTACCTACTTGAATTTTTGTGCCTAATATCACAAAACAGATAAAATCATGGGGTAATTTACCTGTATGCATCCGCTGGCAGGGAAAAAAACGTAAGTTTCCGTTTGTCATAACGATTTGCTGAACTTATACACGTAGCAACACAACAATGTCTCTTACTACTACCTGAACTCATAGTCGGATAATCGGATATCACTGTTTATTTCGCACGCCATAGGTGTACCTATCGTATAGGTAAGCGACTCTGCGTGCGGGCGGCAGTATAGCGCGCCACTCGTATGTCACTGAATTTCTCCAGATAGCGAATGAGCGAAACACGCCACGGCGAGATACGAGTCACAACGAAGTAAAGCCGAGCGCACACGACCGACTCCGACAGCGCGGGCGGCGGTGTTCGCTTCGCGTTACTAGGCACCACACAGTAGGTAGGTATATTAATTATGATAATTATGTAGTACACACAACTAGTAGAACCGCAAGTAGTACTATATGTACTATATAATATCTATTCTGTGGTAGAACGGAAAAAATACGAAGCCTATTATTTATTCTGTGGCATAGCAAATGATAAAGGCAAATTATACCTACATAAATAAATAAATAAATATGTGTGGACACTTAATGTGTTGTGTAACCTATACATTCTAAGGCAAAACTTTATACATCATATTAATTACGAAAAAAGTTTTTTATAGGATCTGTGCATAATTAGAAGTTCTGAGTAGCACTGCAACTCTTGCATATAAAATATTTAAGGGGGCTCCCATACAACAAACGTGATTTTTTTACTCGTTTTTAAAGATAATGAGTACGAATGCGTATCGAGTCTGACTAGCATTTGGCTGGTTATTTTTTATACCTACAGCATACCTACACATTGTACATACAGCTACTTTACTATTGTTATTCGCAACTCGCTTGTTTTTATTGAATGAGAAGACTTTATTGAAACCACAGAATTCCCCCTATTACATAGGTAGGTAGGATAAAAAGTCTTTGATTGAAACCTAATTGTCTGATAATCGATCTTGAAGTGAGGTTAACAAATTTGATATTCTATCAGTTCATGCTGTTGATGTTATGAGAAATAGCTAAACAACATGTCGTCAATGCAGCCGCCATTGCATGACGTCATAGCTGTCTCGGACTCGCTTCGCTCGGGGGATTTGTATTTACTATTATTTATTCCGTGGTGGCGGAAGGTCGATTGTAGGGCAGGTAGCCAGCCCGCCAGACCAGCTGCACGTAACGATTTTGTAATGTTTTTTGTTTCCCCCAGTTTCCCCATAAGGACGTATTTATTCTATGGGATGGGACGATGTTTCCCACAGAACACTTTTACTCCTAGCGAGGATGTTTATTTCCCCTCGTTATTTGCCATACAATATAAAATAACATTGAAACAAGACAAACGAGTTTGGGCAAGGAATTATACATTTACTCGGGCGTTCTTTGTTCGGGTTTGTATGAGGAGAAAAGTTCGTTTCTCGTTATACACGATTTTATATTACACCAATTTTAAATCACTGCAGATTTACTAAGCTTTGCCAGTCTATACTATAGTCTGGTCTATAGCACCATAGAGGTATATTATGTACTGTGTATACAAAGAAGTTTGTTTAGTATACCTATATCTGCGTCCTTTTGACCGACTCCGTGTCAGACCATCTTTTCGTCTCTTCTCACGACTATCCCTATATCTAGTGTCTACTAATAAGTAGCCGAAAATATATTGCGAAGGTGGCAGGCTTGCCATGCATAATGCTAAGTCGGCTATATTAGGTTGGTCGGGCGTGTTCCACTACAATATAAATAATAATTATGGTTATTTTTGCCACATGCCTCTACATCTGTCTACACACGGGCACACGGGAAGCGGGGCATTGCACCCTTGCTCTATGGTACTCAACAGTTCAGCTCAACACTTATAAATAACCAGCCAAGTGCAAGTCGGACTCGCGCACGAAGGGTTTACGATTATAAAACACGAGCAAAAAATCTCGTTTGTTGTATGGGAGCCCCCTTAAATATGTATTTTATTCTGGGTTTAATATTTGTTCTTATAGCGGCAATAGGAATACATCATCTGTGAAATTTTCAACTATCTAGCTATCACGGTTCATGAGATCGAGCTTGGTGACAGACGGACAGCGGAGCCTTAGTAATAGGGTTCGCTTTACCCTTTGGGTACGAAACCCTAAAAAGGATTAAAGAATAAACATTCAGGATAGGAAAATGTTTGAATAGAAAAACAAATCCATGTACGCGTAGTTTTTTTATTTAGTTGTAAACGGTTTATAGTTCTTGTTAAACAAAACAGATTATGGAGTCTCTGACTCTGGTTCTAATCGAGAGAATAAGATAATTGCAACATACAAAATTCATTCTTAGCATTAAAATATTTCTTACTCGTAAAAATAAAACGAGTACTTTTCTTCTAAGAATACCAGACTTAATCACATCAGGTATAACTGACTGACCTAAGTGCCGCATTTTTTTGTACGATGAAGCTAACATGGTATACCTATGAGAACTTATTTTAAAAATATAAGAACTTTTTTCTTATGCTTTGTAGCAGAGCGCAAAATCATTGAGATAGATAATAATATACCTGGCACGTTATATCGTATAAATACTTAACGAGAATGGATGGCGTCGCTAGTCTCTTTATTGAGTTTATCTACATTTATCAACATGGGCATATGATCAAAAACATGAATTACTTATAACCTCCCTCCCCCAATAACCCCCGGTTTCTCAAGCTCTTCTTAATTCAACATACCAAATACTATACTATCATTGGTTAAAGACGGCCGATGATCAACAGGCAACCAATGAGCGTTCAGTATTTTTAAGTTGACATAAGTTTAACTTTAACTAACGTACGAGAAACCGAAGGTAGCCTTACAAATCAGGTAATGAATTAATTCTCTACATTTTAAAATCTACCTACTTAAAAATAAGACTAGAATACATACTACATTACTATCTAAAGTATGTTTTTCCATACATGTCTTATTGTGTAAACAAATACTTATGGCGGATTGGTAACCAAAGACAAAATTAGGGATGGGGACCCATCTAATTGATGACCCGTACTGAACTATCAATTATATAGTTCATTTGACGTTGTTGACGGGCCCGATAGCTCAGGTGGTATCCCTGCCTTCTGAACTGAGGGCTGCGGGTTCGATTCCTACCCAGGACAAACATTTGTGTGATGAACATAGATGTTTGTTCTGCACCTGGGTGTTATATTGTATTCTATGTATGTATTTACAAACAAAAAAGTATATAAGTATTGTATCAGTTATCTGGTTCCCATAGTACAAGCTATGCTTAGTTTGGGGCTAGATGGCGCTGTGTGAAATGTGCACGCATATTTATTTATTTATTGTAAAGAAATGAGAGATTTTCTTAGGAAAATACGGTAAACTAATCATAAAGTGCAAGTGTTATTTGTTTACAAAATAAGACAAATGCCCTTGGTGTTGCAGATGTCCATAGGCGGGGGTGACTTACCATCAGGTGGGCCGCCTGCTTGTTTGTCACTCATCACATTAAAAAAATATATGTAAAAACTTTATTATGATGGCTAATTGAAGACAAACGTCAGACAGATCCCATGTGTTATTTTTTTGAGATTTCCATTGTGTATCCAAATAAAAAAAATACGGATGACAAAATTAATCAATAAAAGCTATTTCCCGCTGATACATTAAAAATTTAATTTTCGTTTATCATGTTATTTTAAAGGTCCACTAATCATTCCACTATGCAGCCGCATGAGTCATGATGAATTTCTGAAACAAAGACAAAACAATATGGTAATCTTTTTTTTTATTGTAAGTTATTGGTATATAAACGTAATTCATTTGGTTATACTTATAAATTAAACAAAAGCATATCTTTTACTACGCAACGCATTAGTAAAATACAACGTGGAGTTTTGGCGGGAACGTGAAAAAGTTCACGTCGTTGCATTGTATTATTTCTCAAAACTTGTGCTTTTTTCAGTGTTAAAATGTTTGAAATTGGTGGCGTTTTATGCATTAAGTGCTGAATTACGAGCATGAGTGTGGTCAAGTGATATAATGTGGTGTAACGTGGTTTTTCGTGTTGCTTCCAAAATTCCATAGAAGCTTCTTGTAAAGTTGCCACCACTTTACTTGAGCATGACTTAGACTGGACTATGACTAGACTACGTAAAATATTCTAAAACTCGATGAAAATATACAATACTTGACACTGGCTAAATACACTATGTGTGGAGCCAACATATAAAAAAAAATACAACGTTAAGTTAATAGATATAATTAGTAAATTAATTGGACCCAATGTGTTAATGATTGTTAATGAATACTTAAGGTACTTATGAACATTGTTCTTTACTTTCTAGTTGTTATGAATGACGTGAAGACGCTATTAGTATAATAATAAGCATTAAATTAATGTCTGTTAATGATTTCTTACGAATTACGATGTTAAAAATAAATCCGATAAGCTTTGAAATAGTGAAAAAATAAGGCTATAATTAAAGGAAATTGTTACTATAATTCTTGTAGTGTTCTGTTGTTGTCGAATTTTCTGTACACAGCGAGACAACATTCTACGAAGTCGATTATTTCTATGTGAGTGATAGAGACAACGCTCTACCTAGCCGATTTTCTCGATTATTGCATTAGCACTGTATCAATTCAATAACAATACAGGTAGTATACTAACGTCAATCTTTTATTGATTTTCTTTAGTTTGTCTTGTATTTATTTTATTATGAAAGTAAGCGTGCGAAATTTTTCGAGTATTCTTTATTTTCATTAAATTGAATGTTGTATGTTTCAGTGTCACTACTAGTATATACTACTATATATTATCTGTGGTGTCACATTAAAAATGATATTGACATTGATAGTTCCGTGACTGTATTCTTGTTGACCAGTCAGACATTACGTCCCTTTCACTCAAATTGAATCAAAATTAAAAAGACAGAAACTCTCATTTAAACAGGTAACCAAATAGGAAATAAACATTCAAGGCAAGCCTGCATGCGGCTCAAAATTTCCGGCGTAGGCGCATTTCAAGTTCCTGTAAAGTGGCTAATGGTAAAATGGAGGCAATGTTATAATTTAAAACGAGGTGCGCGTATGGTCATGATAATAAGTTGTGCCATATCAGCGTGCATGCGTTTATGGTGGTTATATCAAGCAGTGTATTAAGTATGTTTAATGTGATTATTAAAAGCCGGGTATTATCTTAAAAGGATGAATGTAGGTACCATCACCATATTAACATTATAGTTTTGCAATATCCTGGCGCGTTGACTTAGATTTGTCGTATTATTTTAGTAGAATGTTTGGGCGTATCGTATATACCCGCATAAACCATAAAACAGAAACATAAAACGTGTTATTTAAAGAAGTTGTTATCGAATGGCCTTCGAGATCTCAGTTTATAATCTATTTCTCTTCAATCAACAAGAGAAGGTCATTTGAAGCATCGTTACTTCAATCAGCAATCAGCAAGTCGTATGTATTTATGATAATAGTATGCCGATTAGAAAGAAAAGAAAAAAATTAGATATCGGTAGTGGCAATCACTTAATTGGTAATTACATTTTGATATAATTATTTGGTATAAATATTGATGTAATATGTTGATAGCAACGCAAGAATATTTGTGATCTGTGGCATTTCTTGTTTCTACGGCTTTTTTTTTCGTAAAAATATCTCGGATAGAAATTAGGAACAGAATAAAATTGGTCATACAATGTTTTAAAGTTTTTTTTAGCCTTTATTCAAATAACAAATAAAAAAAACGGCAAAGCGAACGTCACAAGAAACTTAATATAAATTACATTTACATTAAACTGCTCCAAATGCTCCAATCTTGCCAAAAACACATTGTTTGCTATAATATACCATTCGCATGAAAGCATTTTTCCGGTTGCCAAAAAAAAAATAAAAAAAATAAAATAAAAAAAAATAAAAAATAAAATAAAATTATAGCTAACTTACCTTAACAGGTTGTAAAGCATTAGTGAGCTGCAGTCCCAAGCTCCTCAACAATACGACGGGCATCAAGTCAGCGGTGTATAGTCGGTGTAACATTTCGACCGCCATTTGCGTTGGCACGTTGTGTCGCTGACGGGAGGTCTCGTACTTCTGCATCCAAGCGGGGTGACCTGGAATAAAATACAATGCTTAATTAATTTTTTTTTCTGGGGACGATGAGCCATTTTAATTATTGCGGATAATAGAAATGATGACTTAATTTTATTTGCATAAATTAATAATAAATCCTCAAAAGATAAACATTCGTGAAAACAAAAATAAAACATCTCAAAATATGACAGTTACAAGCATTTTAAAAATCGGAATAGAAAGAGATAGCTCAAACGGCCAGTGAAGTCAGAGCTGGGTCGTTCATAGTACCTCATTAATAAGCTGTGGTAGCTTTACATACAATCTCTTTGGCATGTGACGTCACAATTGGATTTTTCATAGTAACTGTGGGGGCGCTCTGTTTCGCGAGAAAGGGACAGGTGATGCCCCACCAGAAACTTTAAAAGCTTATTACTCCGTTCTGTATTTATTTACCAATATTACTTGTTTTTTCAATTATTGCATTCATTTTTAATCTTCTTTATGAAAGTAATATTTACTTGTTCATTTTTAATAGTAGTCATCATGCCTATTGGAGAAATGCAAAACTATTTTCTGGACTTTGAAAAGTCAGAATTTAACCTAGCTACAGGGTCATTCGGTTTCGGGCAGGGGTTTCGGGTTACGGGCTATGGAGAGAGCAATGCTCGGTGTTTCCCTGCGAGATAAGATCCGTAATGAGGAGATCCGCAGGAGAACTAAAGTGACCGATGTAGCTCTTAGGATTAGCAAGTTGAAATGGCAATGGGCAGGCCACATCGCTCGTAGAACTGACAACCGATGGGAAGAAAGGTTCTCGAGTGGCGACCACGAACTGGAAGACGCAGCGTAGGCCGGCCCCCCACTAGGTGGACCGACGACCTGGTGAAAGCCGCGGGGAGCCGATGGATGCAGGAGGCGAGCAGCCGCTCTAAGTGGCGCTCCCGGGGGGAGGCCTATGTTCAGCAGTGGACGTCTTCAGGCTGTTAATGATGATGATGATGATGATGACAGGGTCATTCAAACATTTTTCTCGATTATGGCTCTATGTAGGAGGAAATAAATTATTTATTCGAGTGGTAACACCGTCGTGATCATTTCACAGACCACCCTCTACGTAAAACAAATGTATTATTTCTTCAAATAATTTGTTTAGTTCTATCATGGGGTCCCAATCAGGTACAACCGAAAAATAGCCCGAACTTGAAAAAATGTAGTAATCGTGTCTAGAGAGTTACTAGTTAGTGTATTCATTTGGCCCAATACTTCGTCAACACGCAATAAATGTCGCTTGATAATCTTGCGTTATGTAGAAATAAAATAATTCGTAAAATAGCCCGCGTTATCCCGTTGTGGGATGAGGCATCTGTACTGTAGGTATTACATTATCTGGGGTTCTATATAAAAACCCCCGGCATGCAGTCCCTGTGATGTGTGGTGTGTTCAAACACTGGCTTAGTCATAGATAAAAATACTTTCATCAATTATTTGTATCAATATTTTACGATACTTGATAACAAGTTACAGTATAGTGCATTGGAATAAACTCAACACTACAGTTTCCGTCTCTTTCATCTTGAATGTAGATGAAGGAGGCGGAGAGTATATAGGATTCGAATCGAAATGTTTTGGATGGGTTGGAAATCGAGGTGTTTCTTTTACTATTAATTAGATACTCACTGACGTCTAGACCGCTGTAAACAGCTTCGGCCAAAAGTTCGGTGAGTTCTTTCACATCGCCAAATCCGAGGTTGACGCCCTGCCCCGCCATTGGATGCACCCGATGGGCTGCGTCTCTGTAATTAACAACGAAAATTATAATCACTTCGTTGTAGTAGTTAATAGAGCTAGTGAGAACTAGCCGCAAAATATTTTGTATAAGATTATTTATTGGTGGCGCCATCTATGAACTGTTTTCGTAACGACATAGCCAGTACTAAAACTGTGCTTGTTCACATTTTCTCGAGGCTAAAATACGTCGATATAGTGGTGCCATCTGTTAGAGGCAGGTAAATAACTAATACCCTACTAAATTATTGAGATAAGTACGAAATGGGAGCTATCAAACTTTAGTACAGACAGGCAAAAATTTAGGATTTTGTACAACTAAACCCACACAGTAGACCTAATTTTGTACGCTTTAGTTGACAGTCTTTAAATACTAAAAATATATCCGTCTCTTACCTTGCCATCTATTTGACAAGAACAGCAACAGTTTTAGGAGTTTTAGATCTGTCAATTAAAGCCTATAATATTGGCCCCACTGCTTTAAAACTCCGCTTAAAAAGAGTGGCAATGCATACCCAATAAGCACGACGCCCGGTGCAATATACTTGGTGCTATGACCGAAGCCTAACGGGAAAGCGGCGCGGGAGCACGGCGCGATGTCCCTCACCGAAGGCGGCAGTTGTCTGGACGCTCCATCGGGAAGCCCCACGCGTTTCAGTGCAGAAGTCAGCCAACTCGTACACGTTTCTACATTACTATTGCGTGGGTATTGTTTCCACTGCAAAATTATGATTATTAAACAGAATTATATATACTTAGCTAACGCGAGAATTACATATAGCTAACGCAAATATGATTATTAAATAATCTCCTTTAAAAAAGGAGGGGGAGGCTTAAAATGACTTGAATCGCCTTATTTCATTTAGAGAAGTAATTGGATGACAATTCATCACCATCAACAGCCTGAAGACGTACTGCTGAGCATAGGCTTCCCATATAGAGCACCACCTTGAGCGGCTGCTTGCCTCTTGCGTCCGTCGGCCTAACTCATCGGAGCCTCCCTGGTCCGCTTAGTGGATGATAAATCATCTTAAATATTTTTTCATTCGATTATTTATATATGAAAACCAAATCACTGACCCAGTTTTAATAATATTCCTATTAAATCAATGTGAAAGCCTACGAAAATATTTTACCGTCTTACCACAAAAGATTTAGACGCGCCTTAAACACTTGTTGAACAGTTGTTTCATGAATTCCATACCACAAATCCGCGCCTAACACTCGTTTAAGATAGACGGGCGTTAAACACGTGCTAAAATTTAAACATACTCAACTCTTAGTTTAAGAGGTGTTTAACTGTCGCTGTCACCAGTACACACACAGTCAAACTTCACGCTAATAACGTTCCGTTTTTTCTATGGTCACAGCTATGACGCTAACATGTATTGGATTTACAAAATGAGTTCTGCGCGGAATGAAACGATTCGTATAATGTCATTTTATTTAAAACACGGTATAAACATGGTTTTGTAGTGACAAAAATAAAACATCCGTTTAAGGAGCATTTAACTTTTAGACGCTGTCTAACTAAACATGTATCTAAGCGATGTTTAAAATTATTTTTGTGGTAAGACGGTTAATGTCGGAGACCTGAGGTAACAACATTTAAAAAAAAATACAAACGGTTTGAGAAACTTTTTTGAGCTCTGCCTGCATGTTTAAAATGATCATTAGCATTAAGCTCGCCTTAAATAAATGAACATTTTTCCATACATTATTAGTACATTATACATGGAGCAAAAGAGAGAACACTCGTATCCCAGCAGTGGGTACGTATTAGGCTGTAAACGACAACGACGAAGAAAAGCAACACCGGAATTTAATAAATATAGAATAAAAATCCTAATCAAATACTTACCAAAGCATCATTGAGAGCGTCGATAAACTGTTCCTCGGGCATTGCAAGCAGCGCTTTCGCGTCTTCCTTCCATGTAGACCACACTAGGGAGCTACGTTTGGAGTCGAGAGGCAGGAGAGCTATGGGGCCAGTGGGCAAGAATCGCTGCCACGCCGTTGAGTTCTCACATTCCTTCAAAATTACAAGGCATTAAAGCTAGAACTATCTCCCCCTCTCTTTCTCTATGAAAGAGACGTAAATCGTAATAGATGGTGATGGTGTGATAGAAGACTTTAACATCATTTTTTACACCTATATTATGAAATTTCTTGATAGAGAAGACGAATCAATGTTTTATGCTATACATTTATCGCAGGTTTATCTAATGTTGATACTGTTTAAAAACAAATAACCGGACAAGCGTGAGTCGGGCTCGCGGACGAAGGTTTCCGTACCATTAAATAGCAAAACGATAAAAAAAAATCCCGGTCGTTGTGTGGGAGCCTCTTAAATATTTATTTTATTTAGTTTTTTTTATAGCGCCAACATAAATACATCATCTGTGAAAATTTCAACAACTATCACGGTTCATGAGATACAGCCTGGTAACAGACGGACAAACAGACATACCGACAGACAGACAGCGGAGCCTTAGTAATAGGGTCCGTTTTACCCTTTACCTTTACCGTTACGGAATCCTAATGTGGTGACGTCATCATCATCGTAAGCTTCAGGGGATTAGTCATTGACGTCAACCATACAGATTAAACAATGTGCATGCAAGTAGGAACAACTTCCTCAGTTTATATCAATTATCGTGAGTCTGATCCAGCGGAGTAGCACCGTGACACCCAAGCGTGCCTGAAGGGCCTACGGTGCCTGGGATAGGAAACTAGGAACGCATACCTAGCCACCAGGTCGCATGGAATAGCCAGGATACCCTGACTCCTTCCACCGACTACGTTGTACTCATGATCCTCCGAGAGAATCCGCGTGTTGGGGGTTTCCCCCGACAGGCCTCCTCGCACCCCTTACAGCCTGCCCTCTCCTCCAGGGGCCGCGGTCCCAAAGACGAGAAGACTCTATAAGCACTATAGACTAACATCTTCTCGCCGTAATGATCGAGGGGCCATTCCAAGATCCGGTGTGGTGCCGCCATTCTAACACCCTTAAAGATGCTAGCCATGCGAACACCACCAAGAGATAATTCAACCTAGGCCGGCGGCTAGCTGACTCTTTGGACGCGCACCCCGTTGAGCTACAACATGCTACTTTCTAAATGCCAACTCATGGGCCCAAATGATGCAATCAGTGGTCAACACCGCTGTCTCAGATCACACATGATCTAACGTTTTAGCATAGTAATATAAGGTTATCATCATATGAATGTAAGGTCTACTCACCCATTACGGCCACTACCGTACCTTGGGCAGCCACGTGCTTGTCGGCTACGCCCGACCTCACGTTACCTTACCCAGAAGTCTCCGCAAGACTTCCTTCGCACCACGCCTGTTCTTATCACAAACCGGAACTTACGTTCCGCCTTCATCGCACGTGGATCGACATTTTCTTACTGCTCAAGGTATTCTATCTACCCTAGGCATTAATACTCATTACTTATTCGTAGCGTCTACTCTCTGGCAGCCTACCTTTAATACTGAGAATAACTTGCCAGTCACAACTGTCAATTTACCCGAAAGGAAAGTCATTCGTTTACCACACCGATAGATCGCGTTCGCGACACGTCGCGACACCTAACTACTTAACTACTTGATGCTTACTTACTTCTGCTAGATAAAGAGTCGCAACGACGCCCATTTGTTCGTAGTTCCAAGCGAGATACTGCACTCCCATTGCTTTCCTAACAGCTGAGTTTGCTCCATCGGCACCGATCTGAAATTATTAAATTCACGATTAGATACTTTGCAAATTTTGCAATGCTTATTCGAAAGCCGTCAAAAGTAACTTTAGAAGGTTGCTGTTTTCACGATTAAGCAGTCGAACCTATCATGACCATCATCATCATCATCATCATCATCATCATCATCATCAATAACAGCCTGAAGACGTCCACTGCTGAACATAGGCTTCTCTCCGGGAGCGCCACTAAGCAGCTCGCCTTCTGCATCAATCGGCTCCCCGCGGCTTTCACCAGATCGCCAGTCCACCTAGTCCCCACTACGACCGACCTTCGCTGCGGCTTCCTGTTGGTGGTCGCGACTTGAGAACCTTTCTTCCCCATCGGTTGTCAGTTCCTATGAACCTTATCTTGATGTAAGTAAATTAATTTGTATGTAATATTAAGGCAACGGCCAGCAGCTACAAGGTTAAAATTTATATAATAGGGGCTTATTCATTTACAGATTAATTAATATTATGTAAAGGGTCTGGGAGTCTTCAAGTCTAGCTTTATCGTAAACTGCATCATCACTATCCATCAGGTGAAAGCGTGGTCAAAAGCTTTGCCTATAAACAATTGCAAAACAGTAAAGGAAAACTTTGAATCACGAGCGGGATATTCTAGTTATGAACTTGCATCCAACTGTCTGGACCTTTAGTGTAGATAGGCTATGCTCAGTGATTGCGGCGCTATCATTGCTTTTATTACATTACAAAACACATTTACAAAACTTTTAATTGTTTATTTGCACAGTTATTAACCAGGAAAAAATAGTCCACGAAGTGGGTCTCTACTATTTGTAAGCTTTTTGAATCGGAACGGTGCTAATAGGCATTCCTTTACGCATGTCATCGTTATTCCGAGAAACACGTTCTAATCTTCATTCTGTACTAGATTTTAGACTCTAGTCTAGATACACAGTAACCACATTTATACATATACCATACCATGTATTTTGTATGCATACAAATTCGGATTTTAACTACCTCTAAACTTTAACATCTTTGAAGTGAGAACACAATGCTAATTGATCGTAAATTAAAGAGTTAGTATGTCTTGCTCTACGGCGGGATGTTAATGGTGCGTTAATATCTAAATTATTAATAGTAAAGAAAAATAGGGATCTTAAAATGAAACATATTAGTTTCGAGAAGTAGATTAACCGGAAGAAAGAGCATTGGAATAGCAATAGTAACATAAACCAGCAATATTATAAATATGTGGGTAGACAGAGAGAAGATATAAATCTACATTAGATAGAATAGAATCATTCATCCTGAAACGATACTTCTGAATTATCAAGTAATTTTTCTGATAATGTAGCTATGGGTATAGCTGCCAAAGCAAAATCAGCGAGACCGTTGTAATAATTGGTTGAGTTTATTTGTGTTTTGTGTATACGATCCTATGTTGGCAGTAGTAGACGAGAACTGAGTCTGTACCACCGTGCGGAACGGTTAAACGGTTTACGTTTATACATTTCAAAGTTTAAACAGCGATTACTTCACTAAACCCTTTTTTAATAAGTGTTAATAAACGTTTGTGACAGAAACATACATTCTCTAGTTAAAACGTGGTTGAGTTTAATTTAAATAGGGCATATAAATGATCTATGATCCAAGTTGAATCATACAGAAGCAAAGAGTCCAACAGCTACGTTATGTGAAACAGCTACATTTCGAAAGTTATAAATTACGAGGTTTTCGCTGAATGAAATGATTATAAGCGAAAAATACCTAAATCTTTGTTATGTTCTATTGGATCTATCCTGCAAAGAAACTTATTGTAATGCTATTGTGTTATTTATAGATTTCGATAGGAACTTCGTACCGTTCGTTATAGTAAAGTCATTCGATTTGTTTCTAAGCTTGATATTATAGCAGTTCTTAGTGGAAATAACCGTAAGAACTAAATTATTTTTGGCTTACACGAAAGCCACGAACAAGGAAGCTGTTAAAGTCAATGTCCTGAAGTGAATATGACCGGTAGCGTTAAGAAGAGGGACAAACGAGCCTCAATAAAGGAAAACAAACAGCCGGTAAGCAAATACTAACATGATATTTATAAATAGGTATGATAACAAAATAAATCTTTTTAAAAACAGAAGTAAGCCGACTTCAATTGCCTTAGTTTCATAATCGTGTAGTTCTTTTGTCCATCTCTAAAGATCTTTACGCTAATTTTAAGTACCACAGCGCAAGATTCTACTAGTGAACAAAAAGATTACGTAAATTGCTCCAGAAATGTCGGTGACATCGGTGCACATACAAAAAAAAATAAGGAGCACACTCACATATAGAACCTCCTCCTTATTTTTTTAAGTCAGATTGGTATACATTCTTTGCACGTATAACGGACAGGGAAGAAAGAGAGTCAAGGTGCAAGGTGGATCAATTTGCCTATGACACGCTGCGTTTAGGAACTGTGTTGTGTTTTAGTTCTTTTATGCGAAAATTGGCATAAGGGTTGCCACCCTTATCACGCATGATGGAAAGTGACTAAGTTGTCTAAAGTGGAATATGTCTGCCTATGAAAGCTTGGTAAGTAAGCATTCTGCAGCAAATATGTAAAAGAACGAATCCAAATAATAAAGACATTAACATTAAACAAGTACCTACACCAAATCACCCGTAAATATAACCTGTGGGTACGCATAAGTGGTTGTATAACAAGAAACACAGGCCGTGATGAATACGTTACAAGAAAAAATATTCACGCGAAACCTATCAGACGGACGTGTGTCTAAACAAGAGTTAAAATAGAATGTTAAACATAATGTAAACTGTTCTACTAATATTTTCATACAAAAATGTATATAAATTCGAGGAACTTAATTAATAATGTATAACAAACCTTTAGTAGGCATATGTATCCGGAATAGATTGAAAACATGGAAACCTATCCGGGATATAAAATATTAAATACTAATGTCCTTACATAGAGCGACAACGATATTATGTGATAACGTCCATGACATGAAAATGGACTACCTCTGTAATTTATAAAATGCAAAATTTTAATCAAATCAGTTCAGTTTTTGTCATGGAAACCACTCGAAACATAACGGGAGCATACAAGAATTATTAAGGCAATGTTATTTTTTATGACATTCTGCGGAGAACTTCATTACCAACTAACTACATACATAAATACCTTCAGCAAAAAGTTTCAGTAACTTCCACGAACTAACAACATTAAATTTTGTAAGTATGTAGCACAAAGTGCGGTATCATAGAGCTAATACTGGAACCCCGGTTCAATTGTTTGCATGTATTTCTCGCATAGCATATGGTTTCGTTCACTTTATGGCATGTTGAATGTAGCTTTACCTCAGATAAACAATCTACAATATTTCGGATATTCTCTAAATATCTCGCATTGGTAGCGATCAATGTGGCTTCGTGCAAAAACTTAAACATTCTTGCGATTCAGCGCCATTAAAATATAAACTGTATAAGCAATTTTATTGTCGCTTAATGTGATGTTTAATGTTGGCGCATGGATTAATATAACATTTAATACACATAACATTGTAATCATTGTATAAAAGTGTTCTCTGAGAAGTTTGTTTTATCGATCCGATTTTGGATCAGAATGCTCGCTGTGTTTACTGTTCACCCATTATATTCTAATACCTCTATATCACTCACCGTTTCCCCCGAGATGTTAGAAAACTATAGAAAAGGTTGAAATTAAATTAAAACACGAGCAGTTAGGGAATCTTAAAATATTTGCGTGGGCTGCACTGTCGCGTTTCGCTATCAGACGATCTAAATAGAAATTCACAAATAACATGTTAAAAATGATTTGTGTTTCCCATGTGTGAAGACATCTGAAACATGTGCGACCTATATAAGTTCAAATAAACATATCCAAATACTGGTAGTAGTGTCAATAGACCGGTAGCATAAATAAAATATTGTTTGTATTGGTTTGTGAGGTTGTGATTGGATTTGTCGGCGGGAATGACACGGCGCGCGAGCTTTTAGTTTCCAGTGCGACGCGGGCGCGCTATGATCCGCACTTACGCACAGCGTCGGTCCGTCACGTCTCACACGGAAAACGAGATCAAGAAAAATGACAAAAAAAATGTATGTGACAGTGATGATGCTTAGTAATCTATGTAGTTGCAAACAAGTTGCTTATACGGGTCCGAGGAACGAAACGAGATTTAAAATTCTGAAGCAAAATTTTCATTTAATTAATGCGGTTTCGAGATTTACGAAATATACGACTGTTATATTTTGTGTGGTGAATGGACATTGTCATTTTACTAAAAATAAAACTTAGTAATTAATAATTTTTTTATTTATTGCGGTTGTCAGTGATTAAGTAAGTGACGTAGAGCTTTCTCAGGTACCATACTTAAAAGGTAAATCGATCTTATCGGTGCAGATCTACAAAGAGAGCAGTTCGCGATGGTTCGTCGGCATGAGCGAGTTACCAGAAGACACGGAAGACGACGTGGAAGCGGGTTACATATCGAGCGACGAGTCCGCGCATGGCGCAGACCTCGCCGAACGGCTGCGGGTTAAACCTTCTAGAGATATATGGGAACTCGGTAAGGCTTCTGGGGGTCTAGCAAAGATCCCCAAACGCTAACGCTAACGCCAAACGCTAACTCCAAAAATGTATTGAAGTGACATTAGCTGCGGACAGGTACTTAAGCGATTTCTGAAATGTCATTCCAATACATTTTGGAGTTAGTTAGATTACCTGTAGATTCGATTAGCATTTTTACTTTCCACTGACGTTATGTAGTGACATCATTATAAAAACTTCCTTTACCTAGGCAATTCCCAGTAAGGCCATCAAATCTCAGGTGGAGAAAACCCACGTGATTATTTTAAGATTTACCAGGTATGGCTACGTAGTACTAATGTATATCTATTCTGTGGTACGGCTTACTCAATTTCGCCAAAATATTTACAGCATTATGCCAAAAACAACTATTTCCACCTTTGTATCGATTGTAATGTACCTAAAATAGTTTTAATCGAGATTGTTATAGGTAGTACCTACTTTTAAAAACAATAAGTACAGAGATTAAAAATACTCACTAGCAATTTTTTATGATATAGATGAGATCCAATACGCACTGAATCAACTTCCACATGCAGAAGAGATATCACCATTGGTGGCATTGGGGAGCTACGACGAAGCTATAGCAGTTGCTTTACTATCAGGAGACGGATTGAGAACAGCTGCACTTTGGGCGTGCTGGTTAGGGAAGAGTGCGCTGTTAGCTCGATTATTAAAATTGGAAGAATTGGACACTAACGCATGTGACGACGCTGGCAGGTGAGCAAAGCCCAATTAGGTAAAAAAAAAATAAAAAAAAAATATTATATATATGTATGTATGTGTGTATGGTATATTTATTTTCCCTCTTAAACAAATTTTAAAGAACGGAAAATGTTCTAGATCTTGTCTTCATTTAAGTTGCCTAGTCGGCAACGAAGAATGCACTAAATTATTACTGGAACACGGAGCGTCTCCTAACAATTGGGATTCGTCCAGTGAAAAGAAGGCGACACCATTGCATTGCGCCGCAAGCGCGAAAAGTGTGGCTTGCGTAAAGGTAAACAGGATCCTCTAAGATGAAAGGTGACCCAAAAAGAATCAAATTGAGTCAATTTGTATTATTTCAGGTGTTATTAGCCAACGGCGCCGACGTCAACGCGGGCCTCTCAGAGAGGTCGCCGCTGCATTACGCGGTCCTCAGTGACGCACCGGAAGTAGTAACATTGTTGCTGGACGCAGGCGCATGCCCAGATACTCCACAGGTGTGATTGTTTACATTCAAATACAAGATTGAAATAATACACATGGTAATGAGGTCATGCTGTGTGTTGCAAACAGGTGGAAGCTTCCTATCAAACTAATGAGTAATAATTTCTCTAAGCGCACGAGTGTTTATTATCTTTCTCTATTTGTAGGTTTTTACGGAGACGCCACTACACGTAGCAGCGTCCCTCGGATCAGCTGTCTGCACGAAACTTCTATTGGACGCCGGTGCAGATGTCAGGGCAGCGTTTGGTCCTGGCAGAGCTACAGCGTTACACTTGGCAGCCGAAGATGGTCATGCGGAGTGTGCTCGTCTATTACTTGACCATGGAGCTCATATTGATTGGCCTAATTTTAAGGGACAGACTCCGTTGCACCTAGGTATAAAATAAACTGCGGGCACTTAAACTATGACTGACCAGACGTTTTATACAAGATTTTCCTATTCTCTATTTATCATATTATTTTCAGCAACACTAGCACAATCAGTTGAAGTGGTGGAATTGCTGGTCGGAAGACGAGCGAATGCGCGTGCGCATGACAAGGAAGGCCGCACGCCCCTCCATGGAGCAATCGTGAGAGGTGCTCGAGCGTGCGACGTGGCCAGACTTTTACTAACTGCTGGAGCTGACCCTAACGCACCCGATAATTTTGGATACACTCCGCTGCACATAGCAGCGTTGAATGAGTTCTCTGCCTGTGTTCTTCTTTTGCTTGGTAAGTCAAATGACTTAAGAAGTATTTTGAAGAAGAGGTGGTGATTATTATTTATTAAACGTTTCAGATTATGGAGGTGATGTAACCCTTCGTACAAACGGCGGAGTATCTGCTCTGTCGTTTATTGTCCGTCGGGTTCCAGATGTGGTTCCGCGATACCTGTGCAAGTTCGACGACGCGGTGCATGTTGACGAGCACGAACTTGGCGACGTGGATTGCGAGCTGACGATAGACTTCAGACCGTTGGTGCCCAGTATAGCAAGGGGAGAGGCCGAACTACTGCTAGCATTTGTTGAGGTAAGAATATTCTGTGAAATAAGTTCCATTATTTGAATATAAACGAAGTATTTGTTATAGGGCAAAAATATGAGACTTTTGTCCACTTAATTATATCGTGTGGAAAATTTGCCTCGGCTAATATTTGTGATTTTCTGTGCAGGTCGGTCGCAAAGACATCTTGAAGCATCCAGTCGCCGAAACTTTCTTGTTTTTGAAATGGAGACGAATAAGAAAGTTTTTCGTGTTGAGTTTTATATACCACGCCATATTTATATCTTTGTACAGTTTTTATATTCTACGTAAGTACATTATGCCTTTTGACTTTCAAGCTAAATTAAGGTACCAAAGTTATTGAAAAGGTAAAGTTTTTTTTTGCTTTCAGTAATTTTTCGATGTGAAGATAAAACATGCCAAGTGCCATCAGTGCTTAGGCCGGTGCAGTATCTGATCCTTCTTCTGAACGTGTGTTTCTTATCAAAAGAAATCTTCCAAGCTTGTCTCGATTGGTCTGCATATATTCGACAGTGGGAAAACTGGCTTCAGTTGCTTATTATAATCGGAGTGTTTCTATGTACTGTAAGTTTAACCTTTTCAAACTATCATCATCATCAGACCGTAGATGTCCACTGCTGAACATAGGCCTCCTCCAGAGAGCGCCACTTTGAGCGGCTGCTCGCCTCCTGCATCCATCGGCAAACTATACTCCTTTACATTTAGATAATTATTTTTTTCATGTTAACAAATGACGTGACGAGCTTGTGCGTTCGCTTAATGTTGTTGAGTTGCCATTCGAAATTTTCGAAACTCCAGAAGTAATAAAGTTTCGTTCATACTGCCCAGCGTACGTCATACTGTGATATCAGCAGTCTTAAGATTAACTAAACTGTGAGATCAGGTCAGCCTTATTGGTACAGTGCCCTTCAAATCTGTATAAACATATCAGTACTTGGCTAATGCTTGGCGGCATAACTAGCAAACCGGCAGTACCTACGACGAACTCTGAATAAGAGTCCTACTACCTACTTAGTAAATGACGATTCATTGCGGGCCCGATAGCTCAGTTGGTAGTATCCCTGCCTTCTGACTTGAGGGCTGTGGGTTCGATTCCTACCCAGGACAAACATTTGTGTGATGAACATAGATGTTTGTTCTGCGTCTGGGTGTTATATTGTATTCTATGTATGTATTTACAAACAAAAAAGTATATAAGTATTGTATCAGTTATCTGGTTCCCATAGTACAAGCTATGCTTAGTTTGGGGCTAGATGGCGCTGTGTTAATTGTCCACACATATTATTATTATTATTATTGCATATTTTTCTTTGTAGATTCCAAACTGGGACAATGGAACAATACGGACGAACACATCAGGTTGGCAGCACGATGTCGCCGCTATTACAATATTTTTCTGCTGGTTTGAGCTAATGATGATCATAGGACGGTTTCCAACATTCGGATTGTATGTCCAGATGTTCACTACAGGTTTGTGATCTACATTTATTAAAAGGAAGCTATTACGCTCTAAAACAAATTCAGTAAAGTATTTATTTATTTTGTTCCAGTGACGGTGAATTTTGCTACATTCCTTTTAGCATACAGCTGTATCCTGATTGCTTTCGGTCTAGCTTTTAGCGTGTTGTTCAGCAACTACCAATCATTTCATTATCTTCCGGCTAGTCTCGTGAAAACAGTCATGATGATGTCAGGGGAGTTGGAATACGAGGACATATTCTACAGTAACTGCACAGATTCACAAATACATTACCCGGTGACTGCACACGGGATGTTTCTGATATTTGTACTGCTTGTGACAGTTATTCTGACGAATCTGCTGGTTGGTTTGGCTGTCAGCGATATTCAGGTACAGACTAAAACACTAAGCAAATTAATTTTCACCAACTTCAAAGAAGGTTATCAATTTGGAAGGTAGTTTATAGTTCACTATAAACTTTAGAGTCCTCTATATTGACTTTAGAAGTCAATACAGAGGAGAGTATGCGTGTGACTAAATGCCCTGATATAGAAACAGAATGTAGCACAATGATAATATATTTCCTTATAAAAGTGCCCATGAGTAACCAAACAATAATTTTATATGCATTTCAGGCACTACAAGAAAGCGCGGGTCTCGACAGGCTGGTGCGGCAAACCCAGTTGGTGGCTCATTTAGAAAGCATGCTTTTCAGTTCTCTACTGACGTGCGCCCCAAAACAACTGCTCGCGGTACTGAGGTGGGGAGCTCTGTTGACGGCATCCCATATGCGCACTCTCAATATAAGACCAAATGATCCGAGGGAAAACCGGGTAAGACAGAAAATAAAATGCATTGTATGAATCACTTTAAATACAGTAAATTACACTACCATCGTTTCTTTCAGATCCCGAAAGATCTAATACTTTCGATATACAAAATGGTTGCCAGCCGCAAAAACACTAAAAAGAGTTTACAAAACAATAACTACGAGTTTCGGATAAGAAGAGGCAGAGATGAAGAGGACAGACAAAGACAAGTCAAGAGGAAGAGCTATTTGTTTGACAGATACTCTTTGGAGAGCCAGCAAACTGAAAGAAGAAAGCGAACTACTTCTGGATCTACGGATCCTTTGCATTACAACACTTCGTTTTCAATCAACGCTATACAAGAAATTTGTATGGTAGACATAAAGAATCAATTGATGGAGTTGACAAAAAAGGTCAATAAGTTAATTGATTCCACAGAAACCAGATAAAGTTGACATTTAATCCAGTATCTACTACATACAACCATATTGTGTATTGGTGATATTGAAAACACAAAGTGTATACATACCTATATTTAGAATATAAGAATGTTACATTAGATAGAAATTGTAAAAATTGTACTTATAAAAAATAAAAATGTTATTATTAAAAGTTTTAAAACATGTTAGATGGCTGAACACTCCATTTTATTACTCTATTTGACATTTAAAGTTCTTATGTTGAACTATTATTATGACATTCTGTTTCAATGATATAATGATCAATTATTAGTGAATGAAATTTCAACTTGAGCACTGGATTCACAACCGGATGTAGTTCTGGAAACGAATATAACATGCCTTATACTATCAATACATCCTATTCATTGAATAATTATGTGGTACTGTAATGTGTTCCATGCTACCTACAAATAGCTGCAAGTAAGCTACCTGTTTAAAATGAAAATAAACTATACTGCCAAGCCTACTCCTGTTCTTTCTTGTTCTGAATTACTATCTTATTACAATCAAATGTATCGAAACTATTCTTAAGAAATCAGAGAAGCAACTTACCAATAGCTGACAAGTGTACACATCTCCATTGCTCATCTTTACTATATTTCTTTTTATTGTTTCTTCAGCTTTCGGTAACTGGTACTCAGCAATTTTAGACTCATAATTTATATTTAGATTCTTATTGTTAGCGGCAAAGAGTTCAGTGTTGATTGCATGTAAGAGGACATCATTTTCAACAATATAGGCTACATCTTCATCCATTAACTCTGAGCTACTGAATGAAATCATTGCTTCAGAGCATGCATCCCAGACCTGAAAAATTTAATGAAAATATTTTGTGAGTAGTCATTTTTTTTTAATATCATAAGGTTTGGCTGTGATGAATTCCTTTTATTAATTCAACCAATTTATGCAATGTCATTAACGAATTACTCATGTATACACTCAATTCAAGTGTAGAATTGTAAAGTGTAAGTGTAATATCGAAGTATGGAGATTATCATAGCATTGAAGTAGAAATTGGCTACATGGCTTTACCAAAATAATTATAACATCTATGGTTTGTAGGCATGGATCATTTCACAAGGAGCAGGTGAAAAATCATACGATTTTATAAATCATAAATCACTGTGCTACTTTTTGGAACATACTACAAATCACAGTGTGATTAATCACACTTAATGAATTGTGGCTTCGGATTTCATGATACGCCAACATCAGCGGTGAATATCAAAACATATAATATTGTTTATGCTTCAGAAAACCAACTGAGACCTGTAAGGTATAATTTTAAAAACACTGCATTAGATTTCTTAGTAATCATTAGTAGCAGGTTGCAACTTCGCTGTTCCTTTTCCTAAAGCACCGCCAATCGCCATGGATCATAAACTCATTAGGCATATGAAAAATCACAAACAGTGAAAAATCACACTGTGAAAAATAGCAAGTGAAATCACAGTGATCAAAATAAATCATATGATGAAATGATTATGATTTTAAAGTAGCAATCATTTCCATGCCTAATGGTTTGTGACACACATAAAATATTCATTGATTAGCTAATACAGCTTGAACATGGCATGACTGACTTCTTACTCAGCCTTTACTCCATTGTTAAGAGTTAATTAAGTTTGTAATGTAGATCTAATGTGTAGTAGCACAGTCATCACCCCCTTCACTACAATAAATAAATAAAAGTTAACAGTTTGAAATTATTGTGAGATTAATACTGGCTGAACTTACTTGCATATGCCGCACTGGCTGGAGCCTCATCTTTTCCACATGTGGCCAAACTTGCAGCGAAGACATCAATGATTTTGTAGAAGAGTTCAGTGCAACTACTCTATTGCTATATTCTGATTTCAACTCAAACCTGCTCTCAGGGCTACTCTCCATAAGAAGGATCTTAAGATTTGAGAAGAGAGGGTTTTTGGCTGAAAATTGTGGTAAAAGATACTCTTTAACTTCTTATAAAACTACATTTCCTCATGGCCATTTCAAATTGTAACCCTAACAGCTATATTGGTGACTTCACACTCTATGGACTGAGCATAGCCATAGATTATAATGCATCTTTGAGTTTACTAATGGGGCCAACCAGTAAAAGATTATGTACATCACTGGCAACACACACTGGTTAAAAACATTTGTTATTAGCCTCTCTTATATTTGTTCTAAATACATATAGGTACACTATGTAGACAAAAGATTTCATAATATGTAAGTTTTAGGTACACTTACATATTATGAAATTTGAGTTATTTTAAGTAAGTACTAACTTTAGTAGTAAAATGAACACAACCACAATAATTAATAAATTATACAATTATATAACAAGTTATTACATGGTACTTGGGGGATACTTATTCTACAGCACACAGTAGGGCAGGCCACATTGCTTGTAGAACTGATAGTTGTTGGGCAAGAAAGGTCCTGAGACTCTGAGTGAAGAACCGGAAGATGCCACAAGGTGGATGAATGATCTGGTAAAAACCGCAGTGAGCCAATGGATGCAGGAGGCAAGCAGCCACTCAAAGTGCGTCTCTCTGGGAGAGGTCTATGTTCGACAGTGGACATCTTCAATCTGTTGATGATGATGGTGATGATGAGTTATTCTAAATTAAAAAACTTTACAACCACTGAATTGGTCAAGTTAGAAACCTTGCCCAATAATAAGTACAGTACCTCAGCCTTCAGCCGCATTAAAGGCCATAATACTGAAAATTATTATAATATTTATAATAAATGTTGCTTGGCGACCTAAATAATGTATTTTTATCGCCTAGGTGTGTACCTGTATACTTAGATTATGCTCTCTTTCTTTTTGGATAGGTACATCTGGTTGGAGTGAAAATATAATTTTTAGGATAGGATAATCAAAGTACCAACATGATTGAAATACAAACCCATAGCGCAAGCTAAAGTGCAGCCGACCATGCCTCCACCTGCGATAATGACGTCGTAATTCCCTTTATACTTGTCATTATCTACTGTGCTTGATCTCCGGACACCCAGGATAGCCCTCGCGTTGCACGCGATGTTTTTTTTGATGAATCTTTGAATGTTATTACTCAGAAACATTGTTGTTAGTAGGTTACCTGAAACATTAAATTAGGTGACCTTTTTATATTATTTTTTTCCGTCTAAGTTTATTAAGAGCATTTAATTTGACGAAATATACATACCTTGCCTCTGACAGAAAATAACTAGAAAATTCTTTACAAAATATTTTCAGATAGATATTTCAATATTTTTGTTTTTTATTTTTCGTTGACGACTCGTCCGTTTCGTTTTTATTATTGACATTGACAATAGCATTTTAATGATTTGACAGTGACATACCTACTCAATGCGTCGAATGTCAGTGTCATAATAACATTGACAATGATATGCTCAAGATTTTGTTTTGTTTTATTTTTCTTGTATTTTGGCTCCACACATAGTGTATTTAGCCAGCGTCAACTATTAATTTTCATCATAATTATACTATTATGGAATATTTCACATAAAGTCAAGTCAATAGTCCTAGTCTAGTTAACTCATTTTCTAGAAAAGTGGTGGCAACTTTACTAGAACCTTCAATGGAATTTTGGAAGCAACACGAAAAACCACGTTTCACCACATTATATCATTTGCCCACTCATGCTCGTAATTGAGCACTTATTGCGTAAGACGCCACCCATCTGCAAAAAGCGCAAGTTTCGTAAAATAATATGCAACAACAACAATGCAACGAACGACGCGTCGCGCGGCGGCGTCGCTCGGTCGACGGCCGCGTGATCTCATTTTGTTCCCGCCCCTAAAA
This sequence comes from Ennomos erosarius, assembly GCA_963580505.1. NCBI lineage: Eukaryota > Metazoa > Arthropoda > Insecta > Lepidoptera > Geometridae > Ennomos > Ennomos erosarius. The sequence continues at coordinate 6,456,322 of OY756996.1, read as the reverse complement.
CTCCTTTTCATTAAATAATTTCAATATAGGTATTTGTTATAAAATGGCTAAATAAATTACACCAGCCCCAAACTTCTTTTTTTTTAAACAAAGTAGCCAGTGGGAACATTATATTTACTTAACTAAAATATTAAACAAGTACCTACATAATATCTGTAAGTACTTAAAAATAAATTGGTAGAAAAACTTAGATATCTAACGTAATTACATATTGTCTTACGTATTGTATTGTTGTCTTATGATAGGTACCTACATGCTTAACTTAATTCATCATGATATTATGTAAGTAGGTAAATCTAAGTAAGTATATAGGTACCTACCAAGTACCACCATCCATTACTGAGTAGATACGACACGCATTACCTACCTACTATTTTTGATAGGTACCCATAGCAACTAAAAGCACAACAAACCTTACTTTTTCAGAATGTAATTTTTGCCATGTAAGTACCTATTTTAACAAACAAAATCGTAATGAGCCACAACAACAGTGTTTTCAGAAATGCATGTCTGAAAGTGCCCGTGGATCCCATTAGTAAAATGCCAAAAAGCTCTTTTGATCGTCAAGTGAATCGCGTTCCAGAGCAATGCTCCGTGGGGTCTTCCTCCACATGTTCTGTAGTGCCCCCTGATCTAGATGCAGTAAAGCTGAAGGACTTCTACAGAAGTATACCCGACTACAACGATATTAATCACCTACCAGCTGATGAGTTTTACTCCACTCTCAATTCGCTGCGTGAGAGAAAAAAAGCCATGCTGGGCCTCACCATAGACCATATAGACTGCAACGGTGATATCGACAAAACATTAGACAAGATGTTTACAAAAACGGAAGACATAACACAGTTTTCCGCGATGAACATAAATCCTAAATCAAAAGTAAGCTCTACGCTGAGAAGAAAGCTGTCCTCCGAAGGAAAGGGGCCGAAATATGATGTAACTAATAAAATGCCAAATGAATGTGACTATTTACCAACAAAAAATTTAGGAACGTGCTTAAAACGACCGGCGCGAAAAACTACAGTGGTCGATGGTGCTGGTAAAAACATGAAAGACTTGAAGATTACATCAATGAAGAGTAATATAGAGAAACCTAAAGTTGAAAGGCCAAAAAGAAATCATTCAGCGAACTCGATATCTTGGAACGACGCCAAGGTTGAGCCGAAGACCGATATCGACCGGAAGTTCGATGATTTTTTCATTGGAAGGAAATATACAGCAACTGCAGGTAGTAGGGATGATGATGATGAGTTTAAAACGCAGAGTATGCCATCGAGTCCTCTGAGAATGAAACGTAGCCGGTCACCTTCTAGAAGGCGGAGGAGCATCACGATTCCGAAACCATTCAAAATGACTGAAAGGTAAGATTGACATTTCTTTATATAAAGGTAGCCGTTACAGCAGTTAACTTAAGCCCAAATTGGCTATAAAAGCGCTTAGGAATTAGGATATTGAGTACTTACTTATAATTATTTTTATTAGGCATTCAAATGCAGATTCAGAGAATACCTACAGCTATAATTTATACGTAGGTACCTAGAACCTATTTTATTATCACGGACGTAATTTTTTTATTCTTTTTCAAGGGATGAAGAGGATCGCATTGTAAACGAGCTCCGTAGTCTCCAAAAATCGTTCTCTGAAGATATGCTTAACCAGAAATGTGAAAGAACAAAGAAGTTTCGAGCCAAACCAGTTCCAATAGAATCGCGCATCCCTCTCTACGACAAGATCCTGGAAGACCAAGCCATGAGGTTTTATAGGAAAATAAATGCACCCTGTATGCTTTTTATTACACTATCCTATTCTACACTTTTTAGTTTTTTTAGACAAGGTACCTTTAGTAGATTATCATTGTTTAATTTTAGGTTTCGAATAAATAACGCCCAACGATCACATAGTATTATAGTACATAGATCCTGGTGTCTATAACTAGGATTCCCTGTATCTAAGGGACCTAGCAACAAACTACGAGGATCATGGTCCCACAACAACCAGACACAAAACAAGTATTTGCGCATTTTTTCCTGTGCACAAATAATAGTGACATATAATCGCGGGAATCGAACCCGCCGCCTCCGGGTTACGGCCTACCTGCTTAACCACCACACCACGGAGCCTGTCAAACTTCTCCACCTATTTTGTAGAGGTAGGTACTTACGTTGTACCAATTCTTTTATTAATTCTGTATACTTATTGTTATGTTTCTTCCATTATGTTTGATAAATATGTTGTTTACATAACTTGTTTTCAAATAAATAGGTAGGAGGTCCCTTTAGGTACTTAGGTATAGTAACGTAATCTAAAGAATGTTGTAAGTGTCCTTCATTTTTGTGTATTATTGACCTTTGGATCGTGAGAATCTCGACTCAAGTGTACAATAACTTTGCGAGTTGATAATTAAAAATGTACGGTCTACAAAAATTTCTGTTTATTTGCTTCAAGCTAGCTACATCACAACATTAATTAGGTACTTGGGTACATTCATCACTTCACAGGGTATTATTTTCATTAATTAGTCACACTTTTTTTTGTTTGTATTTAGTTCATTTATGTAATAGTAAGTACTACTATTTTAATATCTGTGGTACCTACTTATCCGGAGGTATTCGTTTTTAGTTTTTAGTAAGTAAACAAATCCCTAACTACCTAGAGATGGATTTTATTAATACCTACCTAATGGTAAGTATTCATAAAATCCATCTATAATTCTGTAAACATGGATGACAGAGGTGCATTGAGGATGTATGCAGGAGGCAAGCGGCCGCTCTAATGCTTTAACATCGAATGATAATAAAAATGTCTATTTGTTAGCCTATAGATGTTTAAGTGAATGTATCTTTCTAGACGTGCTATAACAAAAATAAACAGCGAAGCAGAGCTCCGTGCCCAAATGAAACCCTTCAGCTTTACAAAGCGGGAAGAAAAAGGCGAAGGCATCTGCGACCGCGCCACGCATGCGCTGCCGAAACCTAGGAAGAAGAAACGGTTTAGGGCACGCCCAGTGCCCAAGAACTTGTTTTCAAACTACTTTTATAGTAAAATGAAAGAGGATGAATACTTTCGGTAGGTGTGGTTTTATAAAAACTAGTTAAGTACCTATGCCTTGAACTTTGACTTTTATTCGTTTTTCACAAAGGCGTTGGTTATGAACTGCACGCTTGCTGCGATGTTACAGCTCTGACTCAATTTTTGCGCAGCAGTTCGAACTACTTTATATTTGTACACTGACTGTAGGGTAGCTGTGTGTTAATGCAGCCCTAATGCAGATCCGATAGAATAGATCTATAAATTGCAGTTAGCCAGCAGTCAGTGTGCAGTCGTAAGAACTACAATGCATGCTTAGCACCGACTGTAAGCGGACTGTGCAATATGCAGTCAGTTGGCAGTTTTATGTAGCTAATCAGTCAACTGCACAGAATCTGCAATTTTGCCGGTGGCCTGCTGTTTAAATGCAGAAAAAAATAAGTGCACAAAAATGAAATAAGACAGTAACATACCTTTACCTTCCCATGATCCTACCCGGTGATGCTGTAAAGGTCGATAGAGAAAACTTTGTGTACTGGCTATACTTAATATTTCGCAAAATCACACCCAGTGTTATGCGACCTTCATTTACTTGTATGTCATGTATTTATTGTTTGTAACTTGTTCTTTTTACCTAGAAACAACGGTTTTTCGAATTAAAGATTCGATCCCACTCATATCCTAAATTACAATTTATAATTAGTTCACTTTTCCAGGTCCATGAATAAACGCATCCGAGCCGAGGAGATGCTCCGTACGGCGAACTATCCCGGCAGCATGGCCGCGCGAGACCGAAGCCGCCTGTCCACCCCCGCAGCTCACAGCGACCTGCCCATAGACCCCTCACCAGGCGTGCCCTCGACCTCGTCGTCAGACAGAAGATGTGCCAGCCCAACCAAGAAAAGAAGAGATAAGTCGAAGGAGGACTTTGTAACTACGAGTCCGCAGCCGTTCAAGTTTAATACGGCTGATAGAGCCGCTAAAAAGGTCTGTTGCAGTCATCAACATCATCATCATCGTTATCACCCTGAAGACGTCCACTGCTGAACATAGGCCTCCCCTTTAAAGCGCCCCTTTGAGTGGCTGGTGGCCTCCTGCATCCATCGAGTCTCCGTGGTTCTGACCTAGTCGTTGGTCCACCTAGTGTCTCCCAATTCATGGTCGCCACTCAAGAACCTTTCTACCTCATGGTTGTCAGTTCGGTTGCGGTAATTTTAATAATTATAATTACACTTACAATTTGTTTATATAAGTATGACTCTACTTAGGTCACTGTATAATATAAGTACTGTCTAGAGTTCAGTAACTGTACATTAACGAATTATATTGTTGGAAAATGCTCGTAGCAACAGAACAATCTGTAATTTATATTATAAATAACAAAAAACTCCGTTCAAAAAGTCAAAGCACAGCTGGGGGTAGCATGAGAATATTTTGAAAGTATTTGGGCAATGCTCTAGAATAGGTAATAGTATCTGTCTACGCAGCTACGTATGCTACGTAGCTGGCTACGCTACTATGTGATACGAGCTACAGACATCAGGGGGTCTAGCAAAGATAACCACTAACGCTAACGCCTCACTAACTCCAAAAATGTATTCAAATGACATTCGCTGCGGCAAAGTTAGCGATTTCCGAAATGTCATTTCAATACATTTTGGAGTTAGCGTGAGGCGTTAGCGTTAGTGGTTGGTATCTTTGGTAGACCTCAGGTACCCCTAGTACGAGTTTTCCAACACGTGAATACGCGCGAATCCATTTAAAATTTGTACTGCCAATATTTCATCAACGTGTTCGCTACGGGCTCTGCACAGAAATGTATGGGAGAAAAGGGAGAAAACATTAAACGAATCAAGTTTTAATAAACTATCGAAACTTGTACTAGGGGTAAAGAGCACAGACACAAAACAAAATAGTTTTGTGGCACAGCACTAAAAATGTATACAGGTACCTAAGTATATACTTTCAGTATTGTTTGATTTAATATCAGTCACATCTTTTATTATCAGATTATCTTCTTTCGGTCCTTTCGAAATTATACCTTCCGAACCCCGTGATTATAAGATAAAATAATTTAGACATTATGATTAAAAACAAAATTGTTTATTTTGATAAAAGAAGGAAACTAATAAATTTTAATTCGGTATCCATTAATTTTGTTACGGTTTTCCTGTAGTGAACAACCTGTTTTAAATTAATATTAAAGTCACAGGAGTTGACAAACCAGTCAAATAGATATTTCCACAATGCTCTAATCTTTCAGATGCAAGACGTGGCGAACAGAATATTCCAAGATAGTAAAAGCACAGAGAGTGTTGTCGGGAGTAACCCAGATGGGCCTAGAGCTCGGGCTTACTCCGCGCTAGAGCTCCGCGCTACCGCCGCTGGGAGGTCCAACTTAGCAGCGTTGCTCAGAGCTGAATCAGTCAGGAGACGCTTTGAGGTGGAGTCAGCCAGCCGAGTGGCGGAGCAGAGGAGAAGAGCGGAAATGAAACATCGAGACAGGCTGCTCCGATCGAAGCCAGCTTGGCATTTGGTAAAGAACAAGTAAGTCTCTTGATGGGGCCCAGTAACAGGTCGACGTTTTCCCTAATTGGCTACTTATTCGAAACTTTTTACGATTCGACACTTTCCTTACTGGACACTTAGCCATTGCGCTATTTGGTTATAGGAAGCTATGGTATAATCTTGATAGATTATTATGATGTAAGTAAGTACTTACTAATAATTTAATTACGAGATTCTAAGTTAATGTCGTAGAATCTTAATATCCAGTTTATAATTTGAAAAAACATGTCATCTAAGTACCTACCTACTTCTCAGTATGATACCTAATCGAAGTCGGACTAACTCCCTTTTAAAAAGAGTAGGAGCTAAAAAATTATTTTTTATTATTTCGCTAGTAAAGTGTCGGGAACTTTGGGAAAACACGTTACGGTTCGTCAGCGAACGCAATGGCTTGAATCATCAGTATTTTAATGATTTAGGTATAGGTACCTACTTGATCATACCTATACTTATTTACAAAAAAAATAATAAAACGGGGTCAATAAAATAGCTATTTATAATCATTTATGGAAGCATTGAAATCTTTTGCTAAATGTGTAAAATATAAACACTACTTTAAAATCAATCAATATATAATATCAACGAGCTTTTTAATTTTTGGTAATAGGTAATATAAAAATCGTAATTTTTTCAGTCATGAAGAAGATATAGCTATGCGTCTGCAAACGCGACGCGACGAAGAACGAATGAGACGCGAAGAGTTCCTCCATGAAATGGAGCTTATGTATGGAAGAGTTTCAGAACAGCCTATGCTCTTCGAAAGATACTATGCACCAAGATACGCCTCACCTATCGATGCTATTCAGTTATCTCCAAGAAAAGTGAAGAAGAAAATCAAGAAGTCTTATCACTTCAACAGCCCGGAGAGATCCCGCAAAGTGTCCATAAACGATATTGCTGAGACCTATAACGGAGATGTTGTGGAATATCTTAATAGAATAGATATAAGAGACAAGCTCTCTGATTCGGAAACCAGTTTAGATAGGTGTAAGTTTTAATTTTTTAGATGGAATAAAGTTATTTTTGTTGCAGTTCCCTGTTTTATTCAGTATTGTTGTTATCATCATCATCGACAACAGCCTGAAGACGTTCACTGCTGCATATAGGTCTGCCCGACAGAGCGCCAATTTGAGCGGCTGCATCTATCGGCTCCCCGCAGTTTTAACCAGGTCATCGGTCCACCTAGTGGGGCTGCGTCTTCCGGTCCGTGATCACCACTCAAGAACCTTTCTTCTCCATCGGTTGTCATTGTGTTGTTTAATAGAAGTTGATACATTAAGAAAAGGGAGTATCAACTATTAAAAACCTTACTATAAATAATTAATTACCTTTGTAATTGTAACATTTTATGTTTATTATAATTTGTATGTCATTATATGTCTACTAAAAGGATAATAATAATAGTATATCGTTAAGGAAATACCAATGATCATATTAAATGCCTGCACCTAATTATTATAATTTATAGATAGGTGTGGGTGGGTAATGTCATCTGTACATAAACGGAAAAAGAAACACCAACTTGAATAATATAAATAAAAATATATTCCATAAAATAAATTATCAAATTATTATGTTGATTTGTTTACGGGTCGAATCTTAATACATAAGTATCTAAGTACGTACTCTATTAAGTTAAGATATCCCAAAAAATGGTAATACTTCTCCCGCAGGTCAAATGTGTCTTCTTATACGACTTCGAAATTATGTAGGATGTAGCAAACTGGCAGTTATCGTGGACAATCAAAATAAAAAGTATATGCGAATACCAAAAGCTAACAAGCAATTTAAGCCCCCACTCACAGATATAAATTATAACGATTGGCAAACTACTGTGGCAAACTATTCGAATGCAGAACGCATCACGCGCATTAAAAGCATCCCACTGAATTTCATATCACGCTAACTATGCTAACTCTTATCTGCTTACTGCCGGGGATACGTAGCTGCCATCTACGTGGCCTAGGATCCACGTCATGAAGGCAGGAACGGACACGTAAATTCCGGGGAGGTTGCCAGTGCCGCAGATAGCTGGGCCGAACGAAACTACGCCTACCAAAAAATGTTTCGGTCCTTCCGGCGTGTCGAATACCTGTGAAATGAAGTAATCATTTATGTCTTCTTCTTCAGATTTAAGAGACAAAAGCATGTCGGTGGAGTAATCGCCATGTTTCTCAATCTTAGCCAATACTTTGACTTCTCTGTGCGACATGAAATTTAATTTATCTTTTCTTTTGTTTGATCTGAGTATGCCCTTCGCCACATCGCTCGTAGAACTGACAACCGATGGGGAAGAAAGGTTCTCGAGTGGCGACCACGAACCGAAAGGCACAGCGTAGGTGGACCAACGACCTAGTGAAAACCGCAGGGAGCCGATGGATGCAGGAGGCGAGCAGCCGCTCAAAGTGGCGCTCTATGGGAGAGGCCTATGTTCAGCAGTGGACGTCTACGGGCTGTTGATGATGGAGATGATGCTCTTCTAGGTCTACCGCTGGCTCTCTTCCCTTCAAATCATTTGAGTTACCATAATTATAAGTACAATCTGCCACACGATTTTGTCAACTCAATCAGTCAAATCGCATGTGGAGGCGTGTTGCGCTACCAATACTTTTAACTTTTTTTATCCCGGAAAATAAAGCGATCCCGACACGGCTAGTATAAGTAATTAGCATAATTTTGTAGTAGCCTATGTTATGTGGCAAGTAAGTCCTCAGGAACCAGTCATGAATGATCTGATAAAATCACAGAACTTTTTTGTTAAAGAACGTAAGTAAGTATACCTACATTATTGGTGAATCACTGACTTCGACAGGTTTGTTTTGTGTCTATTAAGAAACGTTTCAAGAGGTTTAGTTCTACGAAATGTGAAGTGAACGGTGATTTACTTTAGCGATTTTAAATAAGTATCAAATTACGTCATCGGTACTTTTCGCCAGGGTTTTTACAGGTACCTACCTAACAAATTAGGCGAGTTAGAAGTAGGTACATACGTATAAGAAAACGTTGAAGAGAAATAAATATCCGGTTTGGTTAAGGTATAATAATAATTTTACCACAAAATCTTACTGACGCGCACGCATACTCCATGGAAAGACTGGTACTGCTACGATGTTTTTTTACCATATCCATAAATATTTACCATACAAGGTGACCTTGAATTGGTCTGTTATCCCGAAGGGGGGTAAATCTACACCCCAAGGTAGACAATGTTTCTTCTACGACTTTATTAAATTAATAGTTTTTCATTGAAGAAATGCCATGTAAATTTTGCGTTTGTAAATAGCCTTAGCACAGCTGGGTGGTTGAACTTCGTCCTTGACCAAGTGCACATAAATGAGTTTAACGACCTGTGCTTAGAAATGAATTTATAGTATCTTGTTAACTCTCGTAGCGATCGCACGTGCAATTTGCGGGTAGTTTTTTTTTTACCATGGAGGTTTGGATACACCCAGTTTCAAGTAAGGCTCTCACAAATTGTAGGGTATCATGGTCCCAGTCCCCCTATTTCGGGATAACATACCAATTCAAGGTCACCTTGTATAATCCATTAGTTATGTATAGTTTTAATGTATTTTACACACGAGTAGCTTTATTGAGTCAGAAAATTTGAGTGAAGAACGGAAGCATCCAGCGAAAAAGGGATTAAAACTTTTGAATACCTTCGAGAGTGGTCCTCCAGAGTCACCTGCGCATGCGTCCTTGTTCTTTTCACCGCCTGCGCATATCACGTCCGTGTTCCAAATGAAGCGTCTGTTGAAAACCGAACAATTTTTCGGGTCCAGTACAGGCAACTGCAAACATTGTTATATAACATAACTTGATGGTGCGCACTTACCTTAGGCCAGTCTCCCGTGCTGTAGGGAATCTACGACAATTTTAGGAAATGTCGAAGGTACAAACGACGAAAAGGAGTCATTACTTTCTTACATCATCATCAACAGCCTTAAGGCATTTAAAAAAGGAGGTGGCAAGGCAAGGCGTTCCCCTCTGCCGGTCATATGGCGCTACTTGGTCGCATCTACAATATCATAGTGTGCGTGTAGACACTGCGTAACTACGCTAGTTTATATAACGGTGTGCGTGTTTTAAGATGGTGTGCGGCGTGCGTTTAAAATTGTGTTTGCGGATTATAACGTTAACATCTCCATTTATAGATGCTCTAAGCCAACAGCCCGTAGACGTCCACTGCTGCACATAGGCCTCTCCCACAGAGCGTCACTTTGAGTGGCTGCTCGCTTCCTGCATCCATCGGCTCCCCGCATCAGCATCGGTTTTCTTACCACTACTTATAGAGTGGTTAAAAAACCTGTACCGGGTTGTTCCTGTTCTCCCTACCAACTTTGTCCCACCAGTGCGGAGAAAGGAAAGATCAGTCCCCCTTTGTCTCCACTATGGAAGACAATACATTACTATCGGGTGGTCCGTAGCTAGTATTATGTAAGCCGATCATTGCGAAGAGCTGGTTTAATTCCCTGCTATGAAAAATGAAGAGAGCACGAAGCAATCATATTAATATGGTAAAAAAAAAATACACTACTGTCAAACAATACCAAAGGTAGTGCCCCCTCGGGAAGAAAGGTAGGTAATAATCGACAAAGTATATATTCTCTTTCCCAAATTATTATTTTTCTTCCCACCACGCAATCCTGGATATACCTATGTACTTTGCAGTTGAGATAAGGGAAGTAGCCAAATCCAATATCCCACTCAACTTCCCACTTATATATTTTTTTTATTGGGTTCTATGCATACACTTACAACTAAATGTCTATATTATAGCGATAATTGAGTTGAACCTCATCATCATCATATAACTAAATATTTATGGATGTATCCATATGGAATATTATAATATAAAATATTGTTTGATAATCATTAGTGCCAATATATATTCTACTTAAGAGAATTGCATTTTCATTTATTTCTTGATATTCAGTGTTATTTGTGTTTTTATGCTTTGCCACTTCGTTGTTCGATGTTTGCACTTTGCACCAGCAGCGGCGTAGAGCGGTGCTACAGTGCTACGGGGTAGTAATTCGTTAGGTGTAGTGTAGGTGGCTCGTTCTCATTTTTACGATTCTCATCGTCAGTTTCATGTACAATTTTATATTGTGCATATTTCAAATATTTTTGTACAGTAAATTATAGCGTTTTATAAGACGAGTAAATTAATGTATAAGCTAATCAAATAGAAAGTCTTGTTTGGGTGATAAATGGTTTTGAAGTTTTAGAGGCCACGAAAGCGACGCATCGGATCACGAAAATGACTCAGTAACTTTACAGCTATCATTTTCTCACGTTTTGCTACTGTTTAATAGACTAAATGTTCATAAAATAACAACGTAATCTTGTTTTCATAATTAAACTGGCAAACAAATGGTATTAATAACCAAAACTATTATTATTATCAGTTCGGTCCGAGTTTGATCATCCTACGAAATACGAATACTAATCCACTTAACTACTTATTATAGGTAATAAGCCTCTGCTGACAAAAAACAGATAGTTATCGTATAATAGCTTTATTAATTAAGAAGCATCATGAGTATTTAAAAAGTGTATTTAGTTATGAGTTGCGTTATTTTTTCAATAGAACAACAACCTTCACTACAATAGAAATAATCTATACGTATATTATAACGATTTATATATAAAAACAAATCTCACTACAAAAGACAATATCCGGCACATCTTTAGATACTCTTTTGGATTAGAAACTCCTGATTTCGTGATTTTTCTATAAACTTTTAAATATGAGCTTTACGTGTTCGGAGTCGGGCCTACGAGCAAAATAATTACAGTATGATTGAAATGTTGGCAGGGGGGGACCAAAATGTACCTAGTAGGTACCTACCTCCCTACCTAGTACCTATATACGTTCTTACGTCAAGAATAGGTAGTATTGTGATATGACGTGACGTTATTAATAATTTCAGAACCTTTTGGTGATAGTTCCTAATACCTACATACTTTAGGTACATAATATCCGACGGTAAACGTGTGTGGAGAAAAGTATTCATAGAATGTGAACTTGGGCTATAGGTACCTTTTACCTAGCTACCTACCGGAATCTTCGCAATAGGCTGCTTCTCCCGGAAACCAGAAAAATGGTATGTAACCATAATGTTTTAATCTACTACCTACCAAACGTAAGTACTGTTACTAGCTCTTCACCTTTCATCATCATTAACAGCCTGAAGACGTCCACTGCTGAACATAGGCCTCCCCCAGGGAGCGCCACTTAGAGCGGCTGCTCGCCTCCTGCATCCATCGGCTCCCCGCGGCTTTCACCAGGTCGTCGGTCCACCTAGTGGGGGGCCGGCCTACGCTGCGTCTTCCAGTTCGTGGTCGCCACTCGAGAACCTTTCTTCCCCATCGGTTGTCAGTTCTACGAGCGATGTGGCCTGCCCATTGCCATTTCAACTTGCTAATCCTAAGAGCTACATCGGTCACTTTAGTTTTGTGACGATGTCATCCTCCTTCATCATCATTTCAGCTATTCACCTGCTTTCTTAGTTTTCGCATCAAATATTGGCCTCACATAAGATCTAGATTTAAATTTTAAATTAGAACATTAGTCGCATTCTTTTCATTTTCCATACATTTTGGTCACTCTTCATTCAACCACCGAGGCGGACAGACCTCGTTTGTGCTTAACCAATTTTCATAAGATATCTGTTACTAACAGTTAAAAGTGCTATTTGTACCTCAAGTTATATTGTTACTACTAGTTGTTCCGTAAAAGTTCAATCGAGAACAAGTTGTGATCTTATTTTCAGCATTTCGGACCATAACCACCTTAAATTATTGTTAAACGACACAATAAACCTAGTTCATCGAGATTTCTACAGTTTCATTCCATTAGCTCCTGATTTCCCACTAGTACCTACGTGTTCCCGTGAGAGTCCTCCCCTATCTGAGCTACCGGGAAGAAGCTTTGGGGGGACCTCCGGGACAAGTTCTCCTGCGGATCTCCTCATTTCGGATCTTATCTCGCAGGGAAACACCGAGCATTGCTCTCTCCATAGCTCGTTGCGCGACTCTGAGCTTAGTAATGAGGCCAACAGTTAGAGACCACGTCTCAGTTCCATAAGTCATCACTGGCAACAAACATTGATTGAAAACTTTTGTTGCTCTTCCCCTTTAGGTACCTATTATTAAACGTAATACAATGCTAGTTTCGAAGGAAGGTTCCCCCAACTTGAAGGTTACTAGGCTACCACGGTCCAGATCACCCCTTTTCGCGATAACATGACATACCTACCAATTCGAACTCATCCATTTTTAGGCTATGATTATTAATCACAATGAATGATGAGTGAGTTCGAATTGACCCATCTTTTCTCGATAAAAACACGTTTACATAATTATTCAAAACACTATCTTACATCTGTCATACTACTATAGCTAGAATTGTTTCAATAAACTCACACCAGTCGCTACATTTCTAAATAAAAGAATGCATAAAATCAGTTTCATGGACCAAAATCAGTTTCATGACTAAAATGCCACGAAGTTTATGACACGAAACTAACGAAATTATCCCTTTTTTGTAAAATTGCTGCAAAGTTAAGTGTATCGATTTAAATCAAATACTACATAAATATCTCGCACATTTTAGGGTTTCGATGAGCTAACTTTGATTTTAATTGCTGAAATACAATGCCCAAAAAATGTAGTGCACGTGTGATCGGTAAACCTATGAACAAATACAAGCTTACCGATATTTTTTTTCCGGCACGTTGAGCCACACGTCTTACATCTGCAATGCCAGTACACGACTGACGTTCGACCGGACCACACTCAGTGTTTGATTGCTGATGTTTTGTTTAACAGGCAGCCGTTATATCACGCGAATTTAAAGAACCCATATCCGCGTGACCGACGCGTATGTTGTTTTAAATTGAAAATAATGATGAAAAGATTTATTTTAGACTATTTAGTGTAAAGTTTATTTAATTACGATAATTTTAGTATATGTTACATACAAATACAGTGAAATTTGGTGAAGTGGTAAGCAAATGTTTTACTGCATCGGAGAGTGTGACACGATGAGAACACGAAAAATTACCCCGTTTTTGATCATTTTGTGTTAATTTAAGGTATTATTTTTGCTTTTATTATGACAAGCTTTATTTCTGTTGTAGCCTAATAGATGTTTCATCATTTAATTCACATATTCTGTTTGTATCTTAAGCCGTTTAGGAAATATAACCTCGTGACCATCAAATTTGAGCATCGATGAGAACCACCCAGGTGCCATCAGGCGAACAACCAGCTCTAAGCGTTATTCACTTACATAAATAAACTTTTTTTTTAATGAGATTGAAAGACGTGACGAGCTAGTCTTTAACCTGATGTTAAGCGACACGGCCGCCCATAACAGTTGCAGTGTCACTCGAAACTTTAAAATATAGTTTAGTGTGACACTGCACTGCGCACGTCATCCTGAGACATCACACAGTATAGTATAGTAATCAGATTACTAGACTGTGTGATCCAGGTCCTAAAGTCTCATTTGCCCAGTAATTTGACGGGCCCGATAGCTCAGTTGGTAGTATCCCTGCCTTCTGAACTGAGGGCTGTGGGTTCGATTCCTACCGGGGACAAACATTTGTGTGATGAACATAGATGTTTGTTCTGCGTCTGGGTGTTATATAGTATTCTATGTATGTATTTACAAACAAAAAAGTATATAAGTCATGTATCAGTTATCTAGTTCCCATAGTACAAGCTTATGCCAAAGACTTTTTATGTAATAGAGGGAATTCTGTGGCTTATGCTTAGTTTGGGGCTAGATGGCGCTGTGTGAAATATCCACACATATTTATTTTCTTTATTTTATTTAATTTCACTAGCTACAATGCCCTTAAAACCGGAACACAGAAGGTAATGCTTACACGCTACTGCTTGGCGGCAGAATAACTGGCAAAGTGGTGGTACCTACCTAGACGAACTTACCTAGCTGTGTTATCATTACTTTAACTGGCTAACAAATACATACATTGACAAATTGAAGTTTATCAGCTGTTTCTTCTGTAGTCATGTTGGTTTTTCCCCACCCGGCGACCACCACCGAGTCGCCTATAGGCACTGGACTCAGTTGCTCAGCATTCCGAGGGAGGCAGATTGGCGCCACGTAATCTGAATTAATAATTTATTCTCATCCTTGGAACCTTTGATAAAATCAAACTTGAAACATCTTAAGTATATTTAATTTCTTATTAGTTCAATGGCGAACTGCGCATGACCCTTAAATAAATTCGAAAATGCGTATGTAGACTGAAACTACTTTCTATGAAAATAATCTACTCGTGTAATGGAAGGTAGAATTATTCCCCTAAAAGCGTTTAACTAGATTACAGTGGTCAAATGTATACCTATCAACGATAAAAGGCAAATATAAAACAAAAATACCATGAAAAGTAGCAGGCGTAGCCATCTGAATAATAGCCAGGTCATTGTGGAACATTGGCTTGTTGAAGCTCTCGTGGCGGAGCACCCTCTGCACCCGGAGATCTTGGACTCGCGGCGCGCAAACGTTTACTAGGCAATCTGGATCTTTAGTAATATCGTGCTCGCCTAAACGGACGTGAGTTCTGGAAACAAACTTTTATTTACCGCCGCCTTATCAGTCGCTTTACTTCTTGTTTAGGTAAATCAGAATTTTGAAATCTCCTTGATAAATAAGTATCGCCCTACGATCAAATATAGATGCCTAACTAGGATTCCTTGTATTTAGGGATCCAGAAACTACGAAGACCTTGGTCCCACGACACCTAGATACAGAACAAGTATTTTCGGTTTTTCCTGTGCATAAATACTTGTCCTGACACGGGAATCAAACCCGCCGCCTCCATTAAGTTATGAGCGACCTGCTCAACTACCACTATTAGACTGTCAAAAACTTTGAACATGGAAGCAGCAAACTGAATCATCGTTGTATGACTAGATCTCGATAGTACGTATAACATTTATAGGTACTGTTTTCTGTAGGTTAGTCTAGTAGCACCTACCCTAGGTCTAGGTAGATAAGTATGCTTTGACGACACCATTATAATTTATACAAACGTGCCACTTGTTTTGTGTGAGATTATGTGTAAAGCGAAGGCACAAACACTACAGGCTACACTTCTACATGAGGTCTTTAGTACTTCTACACGAGGTAAAAAAAAGTAAAACTTACACTTACTTACTTACATAAATACTTCCTGTAGGTACTGGCACAGATGCCACCTCCGTGATGAGCTCGTGTACAACAAACAAACACAGCTAAAGGTGTACTGTGTACTGTGAATTGTTTTGTGGCTAAAGTATGCCTTGCATCTACAGGATGCAATTGAATTCATTAGCATAAATTGAGTACAGTACCTACATCATTTATTGATGATTATTAAAGATTAAAGAGTACGAATGAAATGAAAATATTTTTATACTTATGTGAATGCCTTGAAAGCTATGAAGATTGCCTGCACCACCCCGCTCCTAACGTATGAATGTGCATGACGTCTCACACGGTGTGTTTTGTGCATTAATTTATTTAACCTATTATAGCCGCGGCCACCCTAACTCCTTCGCAAACTTACAGGTTATACAAGTTGTCTTCCTGAGCGCAATGCGCTGCTGTGATGACGAGACGGTCCGATAGAAGAGCCCCGCCGCACAGCCATTCGACGTCTCCAAATGCACCTGAAGCAAAATCATTCATTTACAATCAATCCGAAACTTATGTCGAACTTCCTTATGAAAAATTGACCTCAAAACCTAGTCCAATACTAGGCTAGCGCTATAAATAAACTAAGTGAGAGGCAAAAAACATCATACTTACATGAAATTGAAGTCCTAATTGATGAATCCTTAAAAAATCTATGCTAAAATGACGAATGTATCTTTTGACCCCACATACATAAACGCAAAAGCGTTGGCGTTAGATAAAAAGGGGGTTTATTGGCGTTAGCGGCAATACCTTATTAGATTCCTTCCTAACTGTAACTAACAGATGTGTAAAGTAAGATAGGTTGCATTATACAATGCTCTACAGTTATGTGTAACAAAAATGCATTAGATGCTTTGGTGAAATGATAATTAAGAATATTGTACTGATCGTGCCATGATGCCAGCCATTACAAGCTGATCAAGATCATTTAGAGTCCGATACTACTCTATGGAGTCATCGACCGATTGATGGATATGCCTGTAAGGTGGGCTATCTCCACCAAGACACGGACCTTTCAGTGTAACTACCTATACACACCTATAGGCATAGTAGTATACCTACAAAATATAAAAAAGAAATATGCGGTGTATCTACTGTAGGCATAGACATATATATTACTTCGATATATAAATCTATGACTGTAGGACAACAGACAATTGACCTTACAACGGTTATAGACAATACATATCTATGTTCAAAATTGCTATGATAAAAATTTGCAGGTGACACAAATCTTCTTGGTAGCCAATGTCCAATGTATCAGATAGGTACCTAAGCACCAAATTCGTGGTTGGTCACATCATCTATCCGAGGACAGCCTTATGGTGATTTTAATGCCTATTCAGACCACAGTTTTAGCATAAATCAGTGTCACTCTGTCAGTCGCAAATAAGTAAGTATTACCTACATCACAATCACTTCTTCACGCCATTTACATCAATTTACTGGTATAGGTATACCTCTAACAAACTTATACTTCAGTGATCACAAACAAAGAGTTCTGCAGCTATATTCGTAACGTTTTTTTCGTGGGAATGATTTTGTAGAAGTAGGTAGGTACATTAAAGGAGGATGATGGCGAATTCCAAACATTCTTTGACCCAGACTTTAGATGAAGTGCAGATTTTTTTGTTACAGTTAAATCTATAGAGCATGATAAAAGCAGCTTTAATGTAGAGTGCAAGGGTTGGGAAAAGAATATAATTGTGATGGTTACGTTAGTTTGTTAATTCAGTTTGTTAATTTGTTCATTCAACAAGGTCCAACTTCGACAAAGAGGTCGCCCGAAGAATCCAACTCGGCTGGGCAGCGTTCGGGAGGCTTCGACCTATCTTTTCGTCCAAAATACCACAAAGTCAATCAATGTGTGTTGCCAGTGATGAATTATGGAACTGAGACGTGGTCTCTAACTGTTGGCCTCATTACTAAGCTCAAAGTCACGCAACGAGCTATGGAGAGAGCAATGCTCGGTGTTTCCCTGCGAGATAGGATCCGAAATGAGGAGATCCGCAGGAGAACTAAAGTGACCGACGTAGCTCTTAGGATTAGCAAGTTGAAATGGCAATGGGCAGGTCACATCGCTCGTAGAACTGACAACCGATGGGGAAGAAAGGTTCTCGAGTGGCGACCACGAACTGGAAGACGCAGCGTAGGCCGGCCCCCCACAAGGTGGACCGACGACCTGGTGAAAGCCGCGGGGAGCCGATGGATGCAGGAGGCGAGCAGCCGCTCTAAGTGGCGTTCCCTGGGGGAAGCCTATGTTCAGCAGTGGACGTCTTCAGGCTGTTGATGATGATGATGATGATGAATTTGTTCATTTTACTTGCCAACTCTCAGATTATATACCAACGGTGTCTTTAGTTTTCCTGGGGATCTCCTCAACACCAACACAAGCCTATCTTAAAAAAAGATGTTCATTCACCTGTATAACCTAGTCGTGCGATCCAGGGCAGTTGCCCAAGAGCTGCGTTCTTGCCTCCAATGATGCGGTCTGCGGCACTATCTCCGCATTCGAAAGCATTTAGGATGGCCCAGGCCGGGTGATCTTCTATGTTTTTAGAAGATGAGTCCACTGAATTGACGGAAACTGTTATGTATACAAAATCATAATTATTAGATTGAATTTAGATAATCATAAATACCTACCTACAAACTGTAGATTTGCGCGAAGATTCTCATAAACATTTGTCTACTTTTTTTGTTAAATTATTACAATTAAAGCATCTGCACATACCTATTAAACTAAGTACTTATTTAAGTGCCTGCATAAGTAAATGATATTATTTTTGTTTGTGTTATCAAAGCACATGGCCACGGTTATGCCACCCATTTCAAACTATAAAGATTACAAAATTGATTAATGGCTGTAAGAAATGTAACTTACCATTTTACTGGTAGTTAGAAATAAAAATATCACCTATTGCTTTCTATGAGTCGAGGAAACAGCAGTCAAGAATCTGCCAGCGGGGATTTTTTGATGATTTAGTACCCACAACCTATTATTTTTAAACGTCAATCTAATTTTTATTATATGTAGGTATCTTTGGTCTTTCGTGCAGGTAAACTTATACAGTTAGGTAGCTCATCTCACAGGAAAATATCCCAAACCAGTAACCTTTCATTCATGTGAGATCATTGACACACCTAACACACTTGCCTCTTGCGGTTTCCTTTCTAACTCAAACACAATTTTCCAATATGATGAGTGATTTATGCTTGAAATGTTTTTATTTGAATGGTTGTAAAATGAACTGTATAATTAGGCAGATAATAATCCTATTAAATATGAAACCTACGTATAAAGAGTAATCGATTATACTAACCAGTTTGAGCGTGACGAATGAGAACAACAGCGAAGGTGCACCATGAGAGAAGCTCCATCGTCACAGCAACGTACGTTCACGTTGGAACAGTCTCGTAAACTAGCTACCAGATTTTTATGCACCTACTCAACCGCACAAAATAGGCGTAAAAATAATGTTAGTGACGCTCGCATACCGTGGAAATAATTAAAACAACAAACTGCAGTTTTTTTATTATTAGATGGAGATGGAATAAAGTTATTATACGTAAGACGCTTTCTGTACCGAAGAGAAGAATTTTGAAGTGTTGTTTATATTACCTACAGTGTAGTCCAGGGCTTATGTATTTGATTTTGTACCAAATCAATAATGAAGGTGGTGTACCTTCATTACTTTAAGTATGATTTGGTTACTTATGAAATAAAGTGATCTGTCTATCATCTAGATTCGAGATGCTCCACCTATGAAATAATACAGGTAAATATAATTTTATGTTAGCCTGTTTTATAAAATGTTGGTGTTTCATGTAGTGTCAGTGTATTCCTTATAAGGCTGAAAGTCTCGGGCTAGATACCTATATATTTTTTTCGATGACGTTTCCTTATTTATTTCATATTATTTACTATACTTACTGTCAGTTACAACAGCTGAGCTAGTAAGGCTGCTCGATTCCTATCTTATTATTCATATGTAGGGCGGATAGCCATAAGTGTGACCGTCTGCCACCGCGTGGGGGACGTTTGTGGGGGTAGACGGTAATACTCCTTAAACATATAATCACATTATCATTTCAGTAAGAACAAGTATAGCAAGTTTATTATTATTGGTTTTACCTAATACGATCACAAATGGCAGCGAATATTTGAACAGTGAATCAACCAGTTTATTATTATTTCCCTAATCAAGCACGCAATAACACAGGTTAAATGATAATATCTACTCTACTACATAGTAAGGTTAATACTGTACATACATGTCCTTTTGTAGTTTTTTTTATGTTGCGAGAACATATTCCAGGGTTCCAGACAGGCACCAACATACCTATTACTCTACTACAAAAGCCTCAAAAATGTTCTTGATTTTTAGACTGTTTCTAACTGCTAAAGACGCAACAATTATTATATTTATTTGAAACTTGTCGCTCAGCCATAATATTATGTGTAGGTAAGTTCAGCTAAGGTCGCACATCTGGACAAAAATAACAAAAATTGCTCAAATAATATCACCCAACGCCAACTAGATGTCTCGACACAATATAAATCCCATCGAGAACAGTTTTATAGTTTTCATCGACAGAGAAAATTTTCCGGAAAATCCGGACTTACTTAATCACCAACATTTTAAAATTAAAAACAACAGTCTAGCTATTCTTAATGAACTGCAACCATTCCAAGTGATGCATTTGCCAACAATACAACAACTAATTGGTATCTGATGGCAATCACGCGAGACACGGCCAGATGCTTCAATTTATTTTCCGTTTTCCCGCGCAATTAAATAGTATCATGGCATATACAGCGGTTACTAAACGTTGTAGGAATCACCTAATTGACACACGCACACAAGCAAAACATTGACTTACAGCCCCGGGGCGTGCATTTCAAACAAAATAGCCAAATAAGTAAGCACGTCAATGTTTCCCTGCGAGATAACATCCGGAATAAAGAGATCCGCAGGAGGACTAAAGTGACCGATATACCTAGCTCCTGGAATTAGCAAGTTAAAATGGTAATAGACAGGCCACACAATTGCTCGCAGAACTGACAACCGATGGGGAAGAAAAAAAAAGCGGCCTTCTTTATTCTATTGATTAAGATGATGACATAATTATAATTATACTTAGTTATTTTTTCAACAAATATTTCCTATGAAAAGCGCCAGCCCTAGATCTTCTCGCGCTCGATTTTCTCCGACGTAAGCTATGGTACTGCCTGAATCATATATTAGTGTACCAGTATGCTAATGAATGATGACCGACAACTGGATAATCTGGTCCTCGCTTACTCGTTTAGTCATTTCGCGCATCTCTTCATTTATATATACCACATATTAATGTTAATACGAAATATTAGTGGTATTGAGCATTCGAGCCGTCCACTCGAGCGCAGAGAACGTATCACCTCTTGTCTTGAACAGACGTATATCTGCAGATCATCATTCTCGGTTTACTAATATCGATTAATAAGTTGAACGACTGTTTTTAACACTAGTCGAGCATTATAATGAGTGTTTTCCAAT
Organism: Ennomos erosarius; assembly: GCA_963580505.1. Taxonomy (NCBI): domain Eukaryota; kingdom Metazoa; phylum Arthropoda; class Insecta; order Lepidoptera; family Geometridae; genus Ennomos; species Ennomos erosarius. The sequence goes on along the minus strand of OY756996.1, from coordinate 6,434,971 downwards.
GATGTCAATGTTATTTTAGTATCATTATATTTGTGAGTGACACGGACACGGATAGACGAACATTGTGTTTTTTATTTTTTATTTATTGTGATGAAAATAATGTTGAAATTAATACTTTCGTATGCGCTGCTGCTGGCGACCGCGACATGCAGTGAGTAATATTTTTGCATGAGAGTAATAATAATAATAAATAATAAATAGAGTGTTATTTAATTAAAAGAGAAACGTAAATAAACGTCTCTTTGTGTTAACATCGTTTGTTAATTCTTTTATTTATTTATTTCATGGGTTTTCCATTAAACAAACAACTTAAAAACGTATACTATAGCTCAAAACATGTTAGCAAACTAACCTTTAACAGTTTTCACAAATAGAACATTATTTACTTAATGATTGAATTAGTAATTATAAGTACTTATTAACATAATATATAGACCGAATGAAAGTATAATAATATAACTACCTACCAGGAAAAGGAAAAGGTGGAAAAGGGAAAGGGAAAGGGGAAAATAGAAAAGGGAGGGTGGAGGGGGGAAAACCCATACCCAATCTATAGAACTTGAGAGTTGAGAAATAAGTCAACCCATGGGTTAGTCATCAAAAAATGTTGTTGTGATATAATTATGTCTTAGGTCCTTAACGTACTAAAATAAAAGTACCATTTATGACCACAAACAGTAGCGAAATTGCGATTGGAGGACTACTTACATTCGTAATGAAATTAGATCTTGAAAAATGTTTATTTACACGCTACCACAGATAAATAAATGCTACACTGTATGTGGGCGAATAAAAATAAATATAAGTAATAAATATCTAAGTTAAAAACGTATTATGAGGAGACTCTACGAGGAAATTGTTTTTGTTTACCTAATGGAAAATTCTTACAATACCTACTGCACATCAAAATTGATTCAGTAGTAAATTAAATCAAAACTGGGAAAAAAATGTCATCTAAGTTCTTTCCAGTATAAAATTGAGGAGTTTCATTTTTTTACGCTTGATACTCTTGCGCTTGCTTGCTTGAAGTCAATTTATCGGTTTAACCCCTTTAACCGTCTTATCTACATAATAATCTCTGACAAGCACAAAAGAGAACAATTCAAAGAAATCATTTTTGCACGATTACAGGGTATGCAGGGGAAAGTTGCATCGCGAATGATGGGCAATTGGGAATCTGCAATGTTTTATCACTATGCCCACTACTGCAACTCGAAGTTGAAGCTGCTGGAAATCCTATGCCTTATCATATGGTGCAGAAACTGCAAGAGCTTAGATGTGGCTTTAGCGCTTATGATCCTTTGGTGAGTATACATAAATTATACCATTCCGCTATAGTCTCAAGAAAACAGCCTCTTTTCAACTGGTGAGAGAGCCCTAAAAAATAAATATGAATCTATAAACTCTGTATGTCTTGTATATATAGCTAGTAAGGCCAATTTTAAAGGCTTTAGTTGACAGATCTTAAACTCCTAAAACTGTTGCTGTTCTTGTCAAATAGACGGTAATGTAAGAGATAGATATATTTTTAGCATTATAAATACTGTCAACTAAAGCCTTCAAAATTAGGCCTATTCAGGTAGGTACTAGGAAGGTATGGACTTGAATTTTCGACACAGTTTCACAAATGGAGCTCTGTTAGTCCGTTAAGCTGGGTATACATCCACTATGTTCGCAAACCTCTTGCGCTGCGCGCTCCTGCAACTGCTCCACATAAGGCGACGGGTAGTGTCTGTCAGATAAGCAGGTCAAAATTCGTTCAAAGAAACATCGATCTTAATGCTGTTGACTTAAATATCAATTCAGTCTGAACTTCAGCGCGGCACTTACGACAAAACAACGCACGAATTTAATGATTTTGGAGGTTTTTAATTGATATTATCAATATTTCTATAGTGATTTTCAAAGTTATGAAGTCATCAGATTATGTGAAATGTTTATATACACAATTTTATTTTAAATATAATCGATTGAATCTAATTAAAATTGGTGCAACCAAATTTTTTGAGGTAAATATGTTTGCGATTTTTTTCCATAGAGCTGATTTTATTTATCTTGTTATTTGCGAACATCACATACATGTTAATGAAAAGAATTAACTACGTGATATATTAAATTCAAAGCACTAATTACACCAGGAACGTGCCAAAAAACTTCCCTAACTACTAACCTAAATTACGTCCCTACCGCCTTAAGTAGTGGTAATATGTTCGCGTTCCTGGAGCGTGCAATGGCGCGAGCTCCGCGTTCGGCGCTCCAACTGGTCGGTGGCGGTTTTTGGGCTAACACAAAGGGGACCTATCAGTCATGTTGGACGCGAGTAAAATACCGTCTCCATTGGAACGGTTGCAGATGCGCGGAGCTGCGGAGCACAGTTAGTTCGTGAACATAGTGGATTGTGAATACCCAGCTTTAGAGAAGGAGCTCCATTTGTGATTATTCGAGTAGAGTGTATGTTTTTCTTTGTCTATTTTTATAGGTAACCTACCTACAACTTGGGTTTGAAAACAGTCATGAATATGTTTATGACTAACCCAACCGATCTACAATATTTTTTAACCCGATGTCAATCGTATTAATTTCATACCAATAATTACAAAAAAAACTCTATGCGTTACTTGTAAATCAATTAAGTAAACATTTCATTGTGAATAATGAGTTATATATTTTAACAGATTTGTTGTGTCGAAACTGCCACTATGGGTATTCCCAATCGGAAGGAACCCACGGAAGACGATGTTGACGACTACCCAATCTGGGGTACTGAAGATAAAAGAGGTTCAACGAATCAAAGACCTAACGATGTTGATCCTGATGCCGGTAAAGGAACTACTAATACCAGAACCGGTAACGGACCACCTGACATAACTGGGCATCGTAATTTGAATAAATTACCGAGTGACTGCGGAAGCATGGACTCTAATAGGATATCGGGTGGTAACAGAACAGGCCTGTATGAAATGCCCTGGATGGTGATCCTTTCGTATAGAAAAAGTAAGACGTCTTTTCATAGTTTTTGGTAATAATTATATAGAAATCTAAATACCTAGTGCCTTATTATTTAGATTTCACGGTATCTATTATATCACGGATAACTATACAAATACTTTATCAACACTTTACTGCCACCACGGGAGTGATGGCATGGGGTATGTGGATCTCGAACCCACTAAAACCACCACCCCCGTGATCCATCTACCGTGCCGTCGGGATAGGCCGTGATAGAGATTTGGCCCCTACACCCCTATTCCCTAACCTGAAAACGCCCACTGATGCTCTCCCATAAAGTACCCATCGTACCACTCTGATTCGTGGTCCCCACTCAGGAACCTTTCTCCCTCATCCGTTGTCCCGAAAAATTAGCACTTAAATGAATAATTGTGGGTGAAACTGTGGAGCACCCTTGGTAACAAATAACTGTAATCCTCTTTTTTTCTCGTAATCAGTATGTGTTTGCCATAGCCTAATTTTTTTCCCTGTGCTTAATTACAGGAGGAGAAAGCGAAGTAAACTGTGGTGGCACCCTAATCAACGAATGGTACGTGCTGACTGCAGCCCACTGCGTTAGTTTCCTATCAGATACTATGGAGCTGGAGTACGTGGTGCTCGGTGATTGGGACGTCACCACCGACCCTGATTGCGAGCTAGGGCCGGGTGTGACCGGCTTGCAACAGTCATGTGCGCCGCCTAAAAGGGTGAGTTTTTATCTATAACACACAACCATCGAGATATATGTATGGAGTTATCTTAATGTTCAATTTAATTGAATCATTCTCGTTGTTTGTGACACAAGCCTAGGTTCTAGGGTCTATGTAGTTACTCCTATGTAGGAGTCAAAGTAGTTCCACCTAAATACTTACATCATAATTATTATTATACTATGCTTGGCATCCGACAGCTGAGCCGGGGGGAGCACGCTCGCGTGCTCTTCGATCGCCACCGAGCTGGGGGGTTATTCGCTATGACACATGAGATTCCTTGCCAATAACGCGTGACGTGTAACATGCTCCAAGCGTAAACGCGTACGTGCCTGGGCCTATTGCTATTCTGTATGCCGTTGTCAAATTTGACAAACACGACAACACACGTTACACGTACGTCAAAAAACAGAAAACACAAACAATCTAACGCGTGGCATACAGAATACAATTTTTTGATTCCATGTTAATTCTATGTCGTGGCGCGCATTTACGTTTGGAGCATGATACACGGCACGGGTTATTGGCAAGGAATCTCATGTGTCATAGCGAATAACCCCCCTGAATGGTCATACGGAATAAGGGCCCTGCTCGGCTCAGGGACTAACATGACGAGTACCTAGGCATCGAGCAAATTGCTCATTTCAGGCGCTAGCTTTATAGTGTGCCCACTATTGTAGCGCCACAATAATGACGAATATCCACCAGAAAAATGCTAATAAGAGTTTCATATTTTATTTGGTTTCAGAATGTGGCAATAGACTCCATCATAGCACATCCTGGATACAGACCGCAGACGTTATATGACGACATTGCGCTGATCAGGCTTGCAGAGCCAGCCGACTTTACATTGTGTAAGTGCTAGTACCTATATGATAAGTAAGTACCTATACCTAAGTTTGAAATAGTTTAAGTCATCCTGGATTTCAATAAATTAATCATTCATTTATTATAGAAATCTCGGCCTGAGCACAGAATATGACCCTAACGTTTCAAAGTCAATGCCCTAACCTAAAAATAAAATCTTTGAAAGAAAATATTCTAATGTTTTATTTATAATATTTACTAAAAAAAAGATGATATTCTACTTATCCTTTCATTAGACTACCAAAATTACGATTTCACTTGATGCAATAAAGCCAGAAAACCGTAGTTTTCTTTTCATGATATCTTAGCACTTTCCAGCCAGTTTTATCGTTGAGGGTAGCGAGAATATTGCGGGTCTGTAGTTGGACTTAGAAGTGTTTTATTTACTTCACAGATACGATGGCTCCGATTTGCTTGCCGGTGTCGCAGGAGCTACAACGTGAGAATTTGGTAGACGAGAATGGAACTGCCGCTGGATGGGGGATCACGGAGCTCGGGTACAGGTCATCAGTTCTACTCAGTGTACAGCTAAACATGATTTCGAATAAGGACTGCCAGGACAAGTTCCGAGGGTAAGTCACCGACGACGTACGTCACTCACAGCACGAAGGGCCAAGCTGACCAAGAGATTTTACGGGGCTGCTCTATTTTTTAAATAATTAGAAGAATTTGTTATATGGATGAGCGTGTTTTGTTTTTGAGTTGGTATTGGTACCGTGATTGTGTAACTATGGTTCAACACTCACTTCATCACATATGACAATAGGCATGATGACTAATATTTTTTTTTTGGAAACATTTATTATATTCCTCAAAATATAAGCATTTGTGAAAACAAAAATTAAATATATCAAAAAATGACCAATTTACAAGCATTTTAAAAACCGGAAGAGAAAGAGATAGCTCAAACGGCCAGTGACGTCAGAGGAACGTCGTTATAGTACCTCATTACTAACCTGTGGTAGCTTTTCATACAATCTCTTTGGCATGTGACGTCACGAGTGGATTTTTCATAGTAACTGTGGGGGCGCTCTGTTTCGCGAGAAAGGGACAGGAGATGCCTCCTGTAGAAACTTTAAAAGCTTATTACTCCGTGATTTATTTACCAATTTTGCTTATTTTTTCAATTATTGCATTCATTTTTAATCTTCTTTATGAAAGTATGTTTACTTGTTAATTTTTAATAGTAGTCATCATGCCTGCTGCATACTGTTAATACAGTAGGTATCTATTTAGACCGCTTAAAGTGGCGCTCCCTGGGGGAGGCCTATGTTCAGCAGTGAACGTCTTCAGGCTGTTAATGACGATGATGATGATCTATTTAGGCACCTACCAATATGTTAAAGCTTGGAAATTCTAGTCAAATGTGGACATAGTGACATAAATGCTCTAAGCATAGAATGAGATACTTTGCTGTTTAAGATAAATAAGGTGATATCCAAGAGCACGGTTAGTTAGGTATTATAGATAGCCATGGACCAAAAAACGAGGTAGTACAAATTAAACAACTAATACTTCTTTGGTTTGGTTTTATATTAATCATAGACATTTATTCCCAAGACAAAATCGAAAAAACTTGTAATTAGATAGGAAATAAGATCACTAATTAAGTGACCCGACGCGGACGGCCCGATAGCTCAGTTGCGTTGGTAGTATCCCTGCCTTCTGAACTGAGGGATGTGGGTTCGATTCCTACCAGGGACAAACATTTGTGTGATGAACCTAAATGTTTGTTCTGTGTCTGGGTGTTATATTGTATTCTATGTATATGTATTTACAAACAAAAAAGTATTTTATCAGTTATCTGGTTCCCATAGTACAAGCTATGCTTAGTTTGGGGCTAGATGGCACTGTGTAAAATGTCCAAACATATATTTTTTTTTATTTAAGTAGGTGCTACATGTACGTTCAGGAGTCTCCAATTTTCTACGACTAGATCACACACTCATTATTATCCCTTTTTTATAGATCACCCCGTATCTACGATAGCCAGTTATGCGCCAGTGGCAGTGAAGGGAGAGACACTTGCGGGGCTGACTCCGGGGGGCCCCTCATGTTCCAGGGCCGGATCGGTACTGGGGGCATCAAGTTCGTACAGAGGGGGATAGTGTCCTATGGCTCCAAAAGGTGCGGCGTGAATGGCGTCCCAGCGGTCTTCACCAGAGTGGCCTACTACATGGACTGGATTCTGAATAACATCAGTTGATACTTTATTTAATAAGTAGACAGCTTTTGTATAACATATGAGCGGTGATTTTAATTGCGAACATAGTGCCTATGCCTAATAAGTAAAAATAACCCCGGTTCTAGAACGTTTGTTACTACAAGTTACTGAACGCTCATTGGTTGAAGAAAAACCGGCCAAGTGCGAGTCGGACTCGCGCACGAATCCGTACCATTATAATATATGAAAAGGAGTAAAAAATCACGTTTGTAGTATGGAAGCCCCCTTAAATATTTATTTTATTCTGTGTTATAATATAATATTTGTTGTTATAGCGGCAACAAAAATACATCATGTGCAAAGACTTCTATGGTACACTCTTTGACCATGTGTGAAAATTTCAACTCTATCTAGCTATCACGGTACATGAGCTACAGCCTGGTGACAGACGGACAGACAGACGGATAGCGGAGCCTGAGCAATAAGGTTCGCTTTACCCTTTGAGTACGGAACCCTAAAAATACGAAATCAATATATTCTCAGTGTGTGGTAGGTATGAATTTTTTTATTTTTGTCCCATTTGGAAGAATGATACGTCGGCGTGTCAGCAAAATATACTGCTTGTATCATAGTATACTAATACTTATATTATAGGTAGGAAAATGGCCAAGTACTGTAAATAAATGGTGGTACCTAATAAATATACTTCTTGCGTTAAGTAGGTAGGTAGGTACTTATGTATATTATTAAAGTAGTGGGTATACCTACTTAACCGGAAATTAACGTGCTAGTCTGTAATAGATTAATAAGTAGAAGTTGCTATGTGCAATGTATTTTATTTTATAACAGGTAGACTTATTATTTGCGTCCTCACCTTCCATCGTGGCATTGCGATCAAATGCAGGACTATGCAGTTATAATTTTTATTAGAAATGTACTTAAGTAATAAAATCATTACGAAAAGACCTACTTACAAGGCGCCATACGCTGGATTAATTTGATCTCCGAGGGAGTCGACATTTTTAACTGCAGCCTGTCGAAGTTCATGGAAGTGGCAGTAACATATATAGAAAATAATAGTATATAGTAACTATAAATAGGTATCTAATACCTAGAGTAATAAAAATAATATTTAATAATAAGTTGTAACATCGCATTGGAATTTCTGTAATGATGCTACAATTCTGTTGATGAATAAATAAATAAATAAATAAAATAAATACTTAGTTTTAATTACTTGATTTTATTAAAATGATAAATATCTTACCTACCTACATTAACGTACTTAGCTGCCTATTATAGAATATTATAGAAGATAAGTAGGTCCTTAATCCGTTTTTCTAACAGCATTGTTTTCTACTATACCTATTAGAAAAACAGACGTTACGGCTTTGACAACGTGAGACTGACAAAACAGCAATCAATTTTTTGTGGTCGCAAACATACTTAGATTAGGTCTAACATGAGGTCTACAATAACAAAATTACTCTGTCTTGATCAGATTCTGATCTGAGAACACAAAACGTTGTCAAAACAACATCCTGCTTTGTTCTGATAGCAAGTACCTAGTGTAGTGTGGAAATTCGGACTTGCACCGCTACATCACAATAATACCCGTAACATGCGTCGGAACTACTTGTAAGGACGACCCTTTAGTATAAGCTCACAGCTTCCACCATGTAGACGCCTCAATATACTCCAGTACCACTGAACACCATCTTTCAATCATGACCACATCAGAACCTGGACCACCTTCAGAGCTGGCTCCTCCAGCCCAGCTCACCAGACATAGGTAGCGACACCACCAGCGCTATCATGTCATCACATGGCGACCATGCCAGTTACTGATGATTAAGGAAAATGGTGAAGAAATTAAAACCATGCCAGTGCCTGCAGATTCGAAGAAATAATGAAGAAATAGATATAAATGGAAACAGCGGCTGAACGTAGAAAATTATTTTAGAAGAAATATTGAAGAGGTGAATCTAAAATAATGAAAAATGAAGATAAGATTTATTTTATGAAAGAAAAAATAGAGGCGAATAGTTTTGAAGAAGAAAGAAGATTAATTTTATTATAAGAAGAACAAGATATTGAAGAAAGAAGATGAATTTTATGAAGACTAGTTATGAAGAATGAAGAGTATAATTAGAAGAAAAGTTATGAAGAAAGAAGATAAATAATAAGAAGAATAAATATGAATAATGAAGATGAATAAATATGAATAGTAATTTTTTAAAAAGAAAGAAGAGATTTTGTATTTTGAAGAATCGTTATGAAGATATTTTTTTTCCGTCAAGAATATAATATGAATACAAAGGAGGCGTTATAAGAAGGAAGAAAAATTATTTTGTGAGAAATAATATTGAAGATTTAATGACCACAAATTAAATGAATATTTAATGGTGATGAATAAAATATTTATGAAGGCGTTCTACATAAGTAAATAACGAAGAAGAATTCACGACGAGAAGTAAGACTTCTAAAATAGAGCGGTACAATATACGCCGACTCTACTTACCTGTAAGCTGCGAGTGCCTTCAAATATTAAGAGGCCTATTGAATTTTGTGAACGAGGTCTTCGGCATCAAGGAGCACGGGAGCAAGGATCGGTGTCCAGGGTATTCCCGGCCCAAACGCAAGAAGGATTGTAGCAGTGAGTACCAGCTCTGCGTACCGCCATCAGGCTGCCCTCAGAAGACCACCGACTCAAGAAGATTGAAGATTCAAGAGAGCCCCGTCCCATGCCGTCGTAAAATTGTTATCTATACATATAATAAAACTGTAGAGATAAAAAAATCTGTAAATGCAAGATATCGAAAAAAAATGACACAGGTTGCCTTGAAATTTTTCGCTGATCACGTTAAGCTACTTTTTTAGACATTTTGTCTGTTTGTTTGTTTGTTTGTTATGGCACAAGTCCGAAAATACTGAACGGATTTTCATGCGGTTTTTACTAATACGCTTAGAAAAACCCGGCGCAAAACATAGGATATATTAAATTTTATATATCGTTAATTTTATTTTTGGTGAAAATGATCAAGATTTCATTATAAAACGGAACGGGATTTTAACAAGATGGCCGCTTCAAGGCCTCAAGGTAAGTTTTTTTCTTATATTTTGGCTCCACACATAGTGTAGGTTTTTAGCCAGTGTCAAAAGGTAAGTTATATTTTGGCTACTAACCACAGATGAGAAAAAAAATGTTACTCTGCTACACTGCTACTGACGGTAATTTTATCTCGGGTTTATCCGGATGCACAGATTAAAGAAAAAACTTTGTTACTTTTATGGCGCGGCTTCATAAATACGCCCGAACCTTCGCCGTTGAGTTGGCGCGCAAAAACATCTCTGTTGACTATCCTCGATGTTATTTTAGCGCCCCAACCTGGACACACAGTCAATTTGTTTCCTGCTGCGCGACCAACGTGGGCTAAATAAAATGGAGGAAGCAGTAGCGTTATATTGCATGTCGGCGAATAAATATGTATTACAAACTGTGAGAGTATTATTTGCGATTACAAATATAAATTGTAATAGTTTTAATTTATAATTCCTTATCAATATGAAGTAAAACCAATTTTTTTTTATTTGTCTGTTTATCTGTCCCTTTGAATACGGATCACGGTTGTTATAGTGGCAACAGAAATATATCATCTGTGAAAAATTCAACTGTCTAACTATCACGATTCATGAGAACATCCTGGTGGACAGACCGACAGACCGACGGACAGCGGAGGTTTAGTAATAAGGATTTGCTCTTTGAGCACGGAACTCCTATATTTTTGTATTTCATACTGAAAAATCCGCACTGCACTAAGCAATAAGGAAGTAATTTAATGCATATTTTACAACAGTAAATAACAATTGGTGCGCTTGCATTACCGGCAGTGTATCACACTTTTCGAGCTACAGCGAAATACATGGCGCGATAACTTCGTCTGCGCTCGATGCAATGCAGATTAGAGAAAAACAATGTGTTCATTATGTAAGTACCTATACCCAAGGAAGTCAAATGTATTTACATATAGATAAGTTTTTTCGTTAATCTGTGGTCCAAACTAAATAAGAGGATAGGTATGAGAACCTTCTTGAATATGAGCACGACACAGAGAACAAGGAATTTAGAAAACTAAAAACTTCTTAGACTTTTTTTTATAAGTTGTAAGGCTTCACGCGATATCATATTTAGCCAATATTGAAACATAACTGAATTATTATTCATGTTTTCGATTTATTGGGCTCTGGCAAGGGCAAATTTCTTTATTGGCGATCTGGTATTATTTAGTTTTCAAAAATCTACTACGCGTTACCATTCGAAATAAAAATTTAAAATTGTATTTATAGTACCTATAGCTTAACCTTTAGTAGTAACATTTTCAGTAATCTGTGCCTATTGACTCTTGCTTTTGCTACACATTGTAAACTCTTTTTTATTTTGGCATTAGACAATTTTTGTATTTAGCCAATGATAGGAAGTATTTTATGAAAACTGTTTAAAAGGGTAGGTACTTAGACTTTTTATAATTATTCATAAAGCTTCACGCGATTATCATACTTAGCCAATATTGAAGCTTACATTTTTATTCATGTTTTCGATTTATAGGGTTTTGGCGGGAGCAATGTTCTTTATTGGCGATCTGGTAAAATGTATTATTTACATGAACTTACTACACGTTACCATTCTAATTAGGTAGATAAAATTATTTTTGCGCTACTGCTACATTCTTGATCGACCCCAAGGAAGTTTTAAGGGACCAGGCAGGGGGTCTAGCAATGATCCCAATCGCTAACGCTAACGCCTCACGCTAACTCCAAAAATGCATTGAAATGACATGACAGCTTTGCTAGACCCCCAGGGGGTCTAGCAAAGATCCCTCACGCTGACGCTATCGCCTCACGCTAACTCCAAAATGTATTGGAATGACATTTCGGAAATCGCTAACTTTTCCGCAGCGAATGTCATTCCAATACATTTTGGAGTTAGCGTTTGGCGTTAGCGTTAGTGGTTGGTGTCTTTGCTAGACCCCCTTTAGTACTTATAGCTACTTAAGTTATATACCCTTACCATTGCTACGCATTTTAAAACCTCTTTTATTCTGGCATTAAAGTAAGCCGGAGGTGCTATTATTTGTATTTAGCCAATGATACGAAATATTTGATGAAAAATGTTTAAAAAGGGTAGGTACTTAGATATAATAATATGTAGGTATTCATTATGGCAATAAAATTGTATCCTCGAATTAACAACATGGCGCGTAACGTTCGTTTTTGACTGTTTTTGATTTGTTCTTCTTCTTCTTCTTGCATGTTGAAATAAGTTTTTAATAGTTAAATTATTTTAGATCTGTGGGCTTTTAAATAAACCACCTATTATAGTAAGTTCTTTACCAATGTACTCTGTGGTAAGTATGTTAGGAATGAGACAGCGCGGAAAATAGTGGACATAATAATAATTATAACTGTCGATTCTTTAAGCAGTGGTGGTTTAGTATTTGTAACTCCTAATTAGTATTAAGAAAATTAATTATGTACGCGTCGTACAGGTAAATGCATATCTCCAGCAATTTATAAACTTATTATTGACACTGGCTAAGTATGTGTAGGTAGTTAGGTACTCAATTCGTATGGAACCAAACTTAAGAAGTTAAAAAAAAAAGTGGTAAATGGAACAAAAAGCGCGCGGATAATATGTAAAACTGAGCAAAACAGGATCATCGTGTGTGATTCTTCCATATTTTTCTAAACTGTACCTGCCTTCTTAGGTAACTAGTAAGTACCTAAACAAAACTTACTGAAACTTCTGTTAAAGACCTGAGTGAAGTGATGATGATTTCTTTTTGTTGTAATATGAAGAGGCTTATAAAATTGTAGTTTTTATTTGAAACTTCTTTTACTGTTATAAATCTATATTAGACTCAAAACATTTAATTTTAGGTAGCTTCCACTCACGGCTATGCTTGCGTTATACATATACCTATGCTAATACAGGTTACTGTGCTCAGCTTTGAAAAGCTTTATTGGATTTTGTTGTTTGGTATGAAATGTATGATCTATTATTAGACTATAACGTAAAAATAACATAACACAAGCGTGCGAAGCCGCGGGCAAAAGCTAGTATTGAAATAAGTATACGATATATTTTTAAAGAAAGCGTAAGTTCAATTTTTTTATGAAAATGAGAAGATTTGATTTTTTTTTAAGCTGAATGATGCTTTATTACTAACTTATGTACTTACTATTATCTATTACATGTATGTAGGTATCTTATTGTACCACTACACTTTGGAACAACACGAAAATAGGCGCAACTACATAATTGTTTTGCCAATAGTACCTACAAAACTTATGTCAGGGTAGCATATAATTAAATCTGTGATATTACATTGTTGCTTGAACAGATTTCCGTTGACAAAATTGCCAAAGTATAAATATGTTGTTTTAATATTGTTATAATTATCATAAACATTGTGGTTGTAACAATTTAACATTTTGCCAATTGTGTTGGTTCTATTCTACGTTCTACAATAAAAATCATTAATCAGAATAAAACTGTAACTGGGCTTTTGTTCGCAGATTATAATTATAATTATTTGTTTATCAATTTTATTTCAATAAAAAAAATATAAATAAAAATACTCACCCTGTCGAAGGGAAGATAGAAGAGAATAGTAAAAAAATAGAGGAAACGGATGAATGGATGGGACGGCGAAGGAAGACAGGCTGCACCTGCCTCCCTTCTATTGTCGTTCCATCCATTCATCCTTTTCCCTTATTTTTTACGTTTCCCTTCTCTCTTACCCATAAACAGTTATGACTTCAAACTTATTAACCCGTACGAAGCCGGAGCGGGTCAACTAGTTTGACAATAAAAGGTTTGTTACAATAGCGAGTAGCGACCTTTCATATACGGATATGACAACATTTTTGGAAAAAGTTCAAAATCCACAACTGTTATTTTTGGATTATCTTCCTTCAACGACCTCATTTACCTACACACTCTTTGGTCCACACTGCCACCATGCTTTGCTGGTTATGTCTTTAACATCGAAATAATTCGATGGTCTTCAATCAATATTTGATTGAAGGGTTTTATGTACCAAAGTATAATACCTACATAACAAAGTACCTACTCTGTGGTTATGCGTTCTACCCTTTGTTATGTAGGTACTTTAATACATAACCAGCAAAGCATGGGTGTCCATGAGTAATACCCATGGAGGTATGTAATACCCATGGGCCATGGCACAGATTAGTAGTATGTAGCAAACTAGGCCATGGGTGTAGCATAGCCAAGGAACTTATACGTATTTGGTTCCTTGAGAATAATATACCCATAGTATACCTATACCAGCAGCCCTACCGCGTAAGCATTCTGGTAATGAACATCGCCTGCCATCCTGCTTGCGCCAATGTACAAGCCCTTGAGTGCGAGCAAGAGAGCACACGATTACGATTGCCACCGGGCTTACGCGGTAAGGCCACAGTATATAGAATACTCTGTGTGTGTACACCTAGAATCGCGTAGTAAATTATATACTCTTTGCCTAGAATAGGTATTATAATTATACACAATCAAAAGAAAAATTATAAACTAAAATACAAACAACACGAGAAATGAACTAGCCAGATGTAGGTATACAAAACCAGCTGGCCACGGAAATACCTGCTCGTTGCCGTGATGCCCTGTGACTGGATCACATGTGGCAAGCCCACAGTAGACGAAGTGTCTTCAGGGTCGCAAGACGCAGACGGTGCAGGTGATGGTGATGTCGAGACTCCAGCTCCAGGACCACCACTACTTCGATCACCCACTGTAATATCTTAAGCATTTTTCATTTTTTTATCTCGAGGCCAATATTAGATTAGTTATTTATTAGTACAGATAGATACCTACTTACCAGTGCTGCCATGTGCACCGTAATCTGCGCTTATTTACCATCTGCCGTTGAAGCTTGACAATGGTGACAAAATCTACCGTAATTTGCAGAGGTACGAATATTTGTAGATATTAACCGCCCAAGTGTGAGTCGGACTCATGCATTACCATTATCTATAAAAACGAGCAAAATTAAAAATTAAAAAAATAATTATAAAATTACGTTGGTTGTATGGGAGCCCCCTTAAATATTTATTTTATTCTGTTTTTTCCTACTTATTTATTATCAGTGCGGCAATAGAAATACATCTTCTGTAAAATTTTCAACTGTCTAACTATCCTATGGTCACACCACACTACTGTTTCCAACAATGCCATTTTACCATAATTTTTGCGTCATGCAGTGCGATCGCTAGTGTCACTAGAAATCAATGCATGTGCAATATGATTGTGTCGCTACGCCATCTAGCGAAAGGTAAATTATGTATATACATTGCATTAAAATATGAACTTGCTTTCTTTGACTCATTGTGTTGGTGGTGTTTTCAAATTTAATACATTATTTTTTAAGTGAAATAGCTGTTTTATTAAAAATTAGTACACCGTATTTTTTCGGGTGCAATCACCGTAATTTCTTAAAAACAACCGTTTTTTGAAATTGGTTTCACCGCCATCCCGATTTTAGACATGGCAACACTGCTTAGTACTAAAACTATATACTAGTATTGTATTGGTCCTATTCTTTGGTAGGAATTGGTATAAGTAGTACCTACTATTATTTCATTGTCTGGGCCGATATTGCCTACTAGGTAGTAGGCACCTAATCCATAATCCATTATCAATGTAGGTACCTACATTGATAATTTTCTATGGACTAGTGCCACAAGTAGTAAAAGCTTATTTTTATTATTGCCCTTCACTCACTACTCACGGTGAGTAGTGATTTTTGGAAACGTGATCGGGATTGATATAATATAAATATCCCGTAGGTGTTAGAACTACACTCTGACGAGAAATGGTGCTCAAGTGGAAATTTTCTTCACAAATTCATGGTACACTTAGGTATTAGGTACATACCTACGGGTCTATAAGGGGTCTATATTATATTATTGACTTATTGTGCACTGTGCATCAGGTCCCCATTTCCCGGCCTTTCAAGATTTCATTCTATCCGGGCCCAAATAGATAACACTACCTTCCTCGGTACTCGGTAGATATGAAATAAATAGTGGATTTTTCTCCTTGAGTGAAGAATTTTTATCAGGCAGTAAGTAATTAATCTAAAAATTTTTGTTTGTTTGGTTTCAGTTAGCTGAGCAATTTGGTGCTTGTTTGAAGTCTGCCTGGAGGATGGGCTGGCAAATTTATAATAACCCATTCGGATTTCAAATCATAAAATCTATAATATATTTTTCCCTGGGTCTAAAACTATTCAGTGACCTTTCAAGACGGTATGCGCCGAAACGTTGCGGTAGTCGCAGCGTTCATTACATAAAAGGTTGTCAAAGATAGACACAAATGTACTTTTGTTTTTGAATTTTTACAATATTATTGGGGTTTAAAAGTTTTTCTTTGTTTAAGATGTATCTATTAAAGTATATATTAATTTTTATCCTCGTATGAAATGATTTTGGGTTTTCGATTTTAACATTTTCGCGTATTGACCTCTAGCACTACCTACTAAATATTTCGTGCGACCGCTTGTTCTCAAAGATTATAAAGCCCTGGTTTCATAGTCAATGCTTGTTCTATACCACAGGCATCAGGCAAAGGTACTACGTAAAACTCGATATTTTCGTCAACAGCCTGAAGACGTTCACTGCTGAACATAGGCCTCCCCAAGAGAGTGCTACTCTAAGCGGCTGCTCGCTTCCTGCATCCATCGGCTCCCCATGGCTTTCACCAGATCATCAGTCCCGGTCCTCCTTAGTGGGCACCGGCCTACGCTGCGTCTTCCAGTTCGTGGTCGCAACTCGAGAACCTTTCTTCCCCATCGGTTGTTATTTCTACCCGCGATGTGGCCTTATATTAAGCATTAATTTAAATATAATTACCATAAATTACGCGAAAATTACTCTGCCTCACCCTGGTATCTAGACTTGTATTAATTTATTACATTATAGGTAGGGAAATTTCTCACTAATAATGAACTGCTAGCCATAAGCATAAGAAAACTAACTTGGAGAAACCAGTGTTTATTATTAGAGACAGCGTCGCGCGTCACCACGAGAGTTTATGTGGCAATCATGTTTTTAAAAGACTTATTCTTGATAACCTTAAGTTTGTGGTCGGAGGCAAAGTCAGGGTCGGTTGAGTAGTCAGGTCAGTCGCGCACGATCCGTCCACACAACAACATATTGACGGATTTAATGAGTTTCACGCAAATATTAGTGCTTTGTTTATGATGAAGTTTTCATCGCAAATAACTGTTCTCGTCTCTTGCATTTTCGGTTTATTAGTCTCCGTTGCCAATGCACGTAAGTACATAGACACTATAATATAAAAAAGTTTATTTGATAAAGTATTTTTTAAGCCGTGATGACCTTAGTGCAGTCTAACCTGTCTTAAGATTATTTTAATGTTTTGTCCGTGAGGAGTCTCTATTCTATATCTTTGTCAGATATGCCTATTTAGCAAGTGCTATTACTTACAACCTGAAAAATTGCAACTATAGGTACTCTTCAAATAAGAATAGAATGGGTTAGAATCGCTACAAAATGACCACTACATATTATTCTGATCTATCCTTAGCTTATTGTAATTATTAATCGGTACCTACCTTCCAGGTATCTAAGTTTTATGCTAAAGTAAGTAAGCATCTAATTAAATAAAATAAGGAAACAAAAACATATGCTACATGTTACTTAGGTATGATCTTTCTGTGTATGACATGACTGTAGTGTGACATGTACCTTAGCTATTACGTATTACGTCACGAAATGAGAACCTGTGAAAATTAGACCTATTCTGTGGTAGGTACTTAATTACTTACTTCATAACCTACTAGTATTTTATTCTGTTTCTTCATTTTATAATTTTTATATTAATAGACAAGAGCCTGCTTTTGTTTAAATAAGTAGGTAGGTATATACCTACCAATATAAAATGTAATGTATTATACAAATCCTAAAACAATATTATAACACGCAATTTACAAGTAGGTATAACATCTAGATAACAATCAGCTTATAGGCTATCATTAGGTAGTATTAGTATACCTACTGAAGAGACGTAGGTAGGTAGCTATCATTAGCTGATGGTTTCTAGGATTGAAACTACAAATTACGAAAAGCTATTGAAGACCGGATTTTGCAAATACCTAGGTACTTAGTACTGGCATTTCAACGTAAGTAGGTACCTTTACTTTCTAGTTATAAGTACCTAGTTGCTATAATTTTTTAACAGGAACCAGCTGACCCATGTCTCGTCCTGATTTTGCAAGTTTTACCAAAAAACTCTTGTCTATGTAGCCCTCTATTTTCCCTCACTCTCTCTTTTTGCACATCTCTTCTCCTCCCACTTCTTCTCCTTTCATTTTATGCCATCCGTTGTCCATTAAATATACCTACATATCTATTATAGTACCATAACTTTCTCATCCCATGTATTCGAAAAGAGTCGTTCAACCCAGCAATCGTCCGCTTGTAGTTTGTCCTGCTGTTAATAATTTTTCGAGCCCATGCCTTTGGAATGGCATAACATGCATGGCCGAAAAAAATATGGCCTGACGTTCCTGGTATACAGTGTAGAGTCGATTGGTGATGTTGAGCTCTTAGAGAATGCATGGATATGTTCGTTCTCATGGCAGTCTATGGCATCTTCCGCATGCGTCTCCAGTACCACATTTCAATCGCATTTACTTTGATTTCTCACGGCTTTTTAGGTACCAGGTTTCTGCATCATATAGAGATGACCAAGGAGTGAACCAAGCGTATTTTGGTGGCACGGCGAAGACTTTTGCTCTTCCATATTTTATTCCGACTAGACATCGCGCTTAGCCAATCCCATCCGACGAGATAGTTCAGCAGCACATTTGCCATCACTGGTAATGAGCGAGCCAAGGTAAAAAAAATTCTTCAACATTCTCATAGTCTTGTAGCGCTCATAGCGAAGCACGACTAGCCGTTCCTAACCGATCGGTAAAGTTAAGCAACGCTCGCCGCGGCCACTACTATGATGGGTGACCGCTACAGCAAAAAGTTGGTATTTAGAACTGAGCGCTACCGTGCTTCGGAGGGCACGTTAAGCCGTCGGTCCCGGCTGTTGTCGTAAAACAAAAGTCGTTAAGCCAAGTCAGAAGCTTTTGGGCAGCCTAAAAATTCTGACACCAGGGCTGACCACTTGCCTACAGGAGAAGAAGAGATAGTCTTCTAAAGCTAGTGATGGTTTTGGTTTCAGCTTTTAACCCCGGTCCACCAACATTATTTTATTCTTAGCAATGTTGATTTTAAAGCCACGGGCAATACCCGAATATAATAAACACGTCTTACAACTCAAGAAGTAAGTACCTACTTATTTCTTCAGGAACTATATCGTCGAACATCGAAAAGGCATTTGTTTTAAAATATCGAGGTAAGTATTTGAAAATATCCGACGATGAAATAAGTGTAATAAACCTAATAGGTACTTTTTAACCGAATGCTTTGTGCACAACTCGTTTGACACAAAAACATGAAGCAATGAACTCATTACTAAACTGGAATATATTAATAACAACTTTAGCAACTGGTTTGAAAATGTAAACTGATAGCTACTTACGTACGAATTATTGTTTTATTGATTAGGCACTAATGGGTATTCCCTACAATCATTAATATTTTTACAACAAGGAAGGAATAATCATCGCAACACTTGAGAACATAATTTATATAGGTACCTATCGACAATAATAAGCTGATGCAAATAATAAAATAGATAAGTAATATAGGTATAAGTACTTACATAATATATTTCTGTCACCATTATAAAGCAAATAGAGCTTCGCGAGTTAGTGATTTAAAATCGGTGTTCATAAAATCTTGTATAATTATATGGTCGCATTGGTAGAACAGTGCATAGGTAGGTAGGTACATACTACAAAAAAAAAATTGTAACACTTTTAATTGGTTGAACCATTACTAAAGTTTTTGGGGGTTTCAAAATATTCCACTGCAGAGTAGCTTTCCCAGACTCTAGTACATATTTACTAGTAAATATTTTAAGTGTAATTCTATAGGAATCGTAGAATTACTACCAAAGAGGAACATTTGAATCAGGAACTCATAATTTTCCTATAAAATAAATCTTAATTGTTACAATACAAATACTTACAAATATTTACTTGGGTTTACTACAAATCGTACGATAGGAATCACTAGGATAGAAATTATTATTCCCTTATCAAAGAGTTGAGGTAATAACTAATTATTTCTGACAATATTAGGTAAGTTTAGAAGTGCGTGAGTGGAATGGATGAGTTATTTGAGAATTATTGACGGGCCCGATAGCTCAGTTGGTAGTATCCCTGCCTTCTGAATTGAGGGCTGTGGGTTCGATTCCTGCCCGGGACAAACATTTGTGTGATGAACATAGATGTTTGTTCTGCGTCTGGGTGTTATATTGTATTCTATGTATTTATTTACGAACAAAATAGTATATAAGTATTGTATCAGAAAAATAACTCTAAGCAGTCTCGCCCAGTTTTGTAACCAAACGAACGTTGTACTATATTTATTTTTATTTATATCCTCTTACGTCTACACACCAATGTAAAAACGACCTTACTCCATTAAGATAAGGTGCATTTCAACCTACAAAGTCAATCACATAAGACTTTACTCTAACCAATACCGTCAGCATAGTGGTCGTTCCCTGATTGGCTGATCAGTGACTTCTGTTGACGCTCGATAAGAGGGACACAGCTATGTAGATGCATAGCTGCGTCTCTCTCTACATATCGGCATTATAGTTGGGGAGCTAAATGGTTTTGAAATAAGATTTCTTCATGTTTAGAAACACCGGTACGGATGCGGATAGTTCAGATCAGCACAAAACGATTTGGTTCGGTCAACTAAGGCCGTTATATTTAAGTTAAATGGCCAACTTTGGCAGTCTCATTCTGAGAAACTGAAAAACTTTGACAACTTACCTCTTCCCATAAACAGGGTAAGGACAATATAAAACTAATAAATCCGTGCAAATTTTTAGGTGGGTCAGGTCAGTTAGTATTCAATACAATATTCGATTAGTTTCTTACATAAAGTTTTGTACCTAGAGTACGAACCTATAAGAATTTCGAAGTCGCGTTCAGAGTGAATACTATTATCACAGTTTACCATAACAATAAATAATAACAATGGTAATAATAATAATGGTTGAGTGAGATAATAGTGTGATGTGATGTCTGCCACATAAAGAAATCGCAAAAAAAATTCGACACATAGCTCCTTAACTATGACCACAGTGACTGGTGATTTGGGATGGTGTTATATATTAAAACTACGAGTATGGAAAACATGTATAAAAACACATACAACAACATGTGTAAAATAGAAAAATTACTTAGAACGAATTTTTGTAATAATATCTCACCACAGACCTAGAATTTCGATAGTAATAAATACGAATGTTTATACGTCTGTATGCTCAGGTATAATTATTTCAATGAGTAGATGTGTGAACCCAACAACCAACAAAGTACGTCACGGCAAAATGGATTCGCGTGAAATTCAGTGTCAGAAATACAAATTACAGTACTTGTTAATTCATCATTTATGTATCTGTTTGTTGTTTTTATCGCTTATTTAGGGTTCCGTATCTAAGGGTAAAGCAAACCCTATTACTAAGGCTCCGCTGTCCATCTGTCACCACTCACCAGGCTTGTATCTCATGAACCGTGATAGTTATTGAAAATTTCACAGATGATGTATTTATGTTGCCGCTATAGCAACAAATACTAAAAAGCAATACAAAATTAAAATTATACCACAGAAAAAACCTTATAAGTAAAAATTACATTAAAAATCCAATGTAATACAGCTCACTAAAACAAATTTTAAAAGTTTGAAAATCTTTTTCACCCAAACGTCGCTTGTGTCGTTATTTCATAACACAGTCCAAGTACGACTACTTCACAGCGCGGCAATCGCGATGCGAATGGCGCCACGCGCGGTTGCAAAATTAAGCCCCACCCACAGCGGTTGCATTTGCGTTTGGCCATTTCGGACCTCGTATTATACTTCTATGGGTATTAATTCGATGTGTATCAGTTATCTGGTTCCCATAGTACAAGCTATGCTTAGTTTGGGGCTAAATGGCGCTGTGTGAAATGTCCACACATATTTATTATTATTATTATCTTTTATGTCTTTAGACTCTCGGGTCTAGCCCGGACATTTGGAAGGCATTGGTGGGGCCGAAGCTAACACCAAGAGGCCCTTTTGAATACATGATTAATTATTACAACAGACAAAGCATGGTTTGGCATTATTATAGACTATTTTTCGTATAGGTATAAAATAAATCTGGGCTATTATGGTGAACTTTTGGATGGATGGTGACATTGTGTTATGGAATGAGAGAACGGCACCTGCCAATTTTGTCTCAAATCAAAATGTTTGAGGCAGGTGATGACTTGCCACCCACTAAATGGGCCTCCTGTAGTGGCTACCGCATATTGGTGCCGAGGAAGCAACATTGGTGTGGGTGGCTTAGGGTGTCGAGAGGTGTGCTGCACTTTCACTGAACGCTACTCGCGGCGTTATGCCCTTTAACACTTCCACCCTGGAGCTTAGGTTCTTAGCTCTTGCGACTTCCACCCCTGGACGGCCAGTTAAGGCAAGCCAGGGGTTAGGGGTCTCACTTAGCCCCTTGGAATCAGGGTACGCGGTGTCGCCACTCACCGACGGCTCGCCACAAAGCCGCCCCTGCGTTATTATTATTATTATTATTATTATTATTATTTATTTATTTATTTATTTAGCGTGAGAGTAGGTAAGTGAGTGATGACTATGCTAACATGCTAACATTTTATTGAAGCACGGAACTGCACAAGCAATATTTAATAATAATTTAACACATCGCCAATATATCGTCGCACCCACTCCGACCACACAGTCCCAACACTGGGGCACTGGAGGCTAGCAGATCTTGGTACAGCACTTCGTGTGGATGGTTATGCAAGGCCAGCCGCAGCCGCAGCAGTGCGTGACTGTGTAAGATGAGAAAATAGAAATCTATTTACTGTTACAAAATTGTAACAGTAAATAGGTTGTTGATTACGCTAACCAGGCGAACCAGCTAATAAATCATAGGACTTGATATACTGGGTGTAATTGAATTCATTAGCATCCTTTGAAACTAGGTACCTACTCCTGATACCGGTCACGTGTGGACCAAAATTTTTGAATTCTAACACATTGGTTTGGTAATAATAATAACTCCAAAAAATGGAATAAGTTAGTTTATCCAATGCTACAATACCAAATTTAATTGGAATAATGGAGTACTGTTTTTAATTACTACATACAAGGCATAAAAACGTTTAAATGTATCAAAATCATCCGTGCCAACCGCATTAGGCACCGTGGCAATCTTCATAATTTTTAATAAAAATATTTTCTCTTTACTCTTTAATAATCATCTATAAATGATGTACTATTATGGGCTCAATTTATGCTAATGAATTAAATTACATCCTGTAGTTTCCCATTAGTTACCTATACCGCCACACATTTTGTAAATCTTTCAGAAACATGCAATGGTGGTGCCGACTGCCTTCCCCTGAATTCCTGCACAGGCCTTTACAAGCAGCTTGAGTTCGGCCGAACAGACAAACTCACGCAGCTGTTGAGAGGCTTACATTGTGGCTTCATGGACAACAACTACCCCAAGGTACGTTAACATCCACAGTGCATGAAAAACAAATAAGTATGTAAGTTTCACTCCCATGAAATTTGTACCGGCACCTATATTAGATATTCTTGATGGGCACTAAGCAGCTTTTCATTTAACATAGTCGATAGTTTGGGTTGTTCCTCTCTGTCCCCAACAGACAAGAATAAAAAATCTTTTGTGTTTAATGTGCTCTGTGGTGACATTCAATCTGTTAAACGCATAAACGTATGTACCCTCCTAAGTTTGGAACAAACAAACATAACAAAATTACTGACATAAAAACGCAAGCGAAACCATAGATAGATCCTACCTCTGGCGAAAGTCGAAGCCGCCAGCATGTTGCTCTGTCCGTGCTATAAAAAAACTACAGAGTTGAAAATCCCCATTACATCCTAATAGATGTCATCGTGGCTGTTTAGTCCGTAGGTCCGTACAAAACTTATTATCTTCGCAGTCACTGCTGGGCATGTGACCATACTTCAGTCACAGATTACTAAATATGAGCGCCTAATCCGATCAGCTGGGCCTGGAAGGCGCAGGTGCAAATCACCTTATGGTGGCTAAAATTTTAGGGATTATAATGTTTGTAAACTCCTATATAATTACAAATCACATGGGGATTAAAAATGGAATTCAGGAGTTTGAAACGCCCCTAGGTAGGTCCAATAATACACATACATACATAAATACGTGCGCAGTACAGTGTCACGCGAAACTTTTTTATTATTTCAAAGTTCCGGGTGACACTGCAACTGTTATGGGCGGCCGTGTCGCTTAACATCAGGTGAACGCCCAGGTCGTCACTTAATTTATTCTCATAAAAAAAAATGCGGACGCCCAGTAAATACTTAAGCATCTTTTCACTATGACCCTTTTTATTCCAGATATGCTGCCCTCCAGAATTCCTGTACCCACCACTCGTGAATGCCCTGTCCGTAAACCCATTATCGTTGTTGCCCGATGTAAAAAAATGTGGAATTCAGAACGACGATAGAATAGTTGGAGGCGTGCAGACCGATATAGATGAGCATCCATGGATGGCCCTTTTACGTTATGATAAACGTATGTACCCTCAAATAACCATTTTATCCAGGCTGGGTTTTTTCCGGACCCGATAGCTCAGTTGGTAGTAGCCCTGCCTTCTGAACTGAGGGCTGTGGGTTCGATTTCTACCCAGAACAAACATTTGTGTGATGAACATAGATGTTTGTTCTACGTCTGGTGTTATATTGTATTCTACAAACAAAAAAGTACCTAAGTGTTATATCAGTTATCTGCTTCGCATAGTACACAAGCTTTGCTTAGTTTGGGGCTAGATGGCGATGTGTGAAATGTCCACACATATTTATATATATATTTCACCAATTGATAGGGTTATCATCATTTATCATTAACGCGGCTCCCAGCCGCCTTCACCAAATCGTCGGTCCACCTAGTGGGGGACTCGGCCTATGCGTCTTCCGGTTCGTAGTCACCACTCGAGATCCTTTCTTCCCCATCGGTTGTCAGTACTACGAGCAATGTGTGTGGCCTGCACATGCCATTTCATTTTGTTAATTTTAAGAGCTATATCGGTCATTGGAGCTATAGAGGTCGAATGGTGTTCATTAAAACAAAACAAAAATCATGATTTGTATTTACAGCTAACGGCTGGGGCTTCTATTGTGGCGGTGTGCTGATATCACCGCGATATGTCTTGACAGCTGCTCACTGCGTCGGCGGTGATCTACCTTCGAATTGGAGATTGTAAGTGGATAAAGGAAAGTTTTTACTAAAAACACTCAATACAAAGCCAAACAAAAGCTTATTATAGTATCGTAATACCTATCTCGAAAGGTTAATATATGACAATGTCCAATTCTAATAGGCTACCCGTCAGGTGGGCCTCTACCTACTCTGGGCCGTACGTTGGTTTGAGCACAATAAACCTGCAATCACAGAATAGAATAATACTTACCTGCAAAGAAATTCAAAGAGAAATAGCGCTGTTAATTAAATTAGCCCCAACTGCTATCTGGGTCTTTCCCCCGGTTTCTCGTAAATTTAAAATACTGATCGCTCATTGGTTGAAAACAGCCGATGATCAACAGGCGACCAACGAGCATTGCGTATATTTAAGTTGACATGAGATTAACCACTTAACTTTAACAAACGTAGGAAACTACTGTATTTACAAGAACGGACTGTAAATTCGGAGATCCCTGAGGCCTTACCACCTTTGGAGGTGGAACAGGTAGAAGACATGCTTTACTAATTTTTCAAGTTAAGTATTTGCTTTTTTATATTAAGTATCAATCAATCAATCAATTATTTATTTATTTGCAAGAATACACTGTTAATTTGGGTACAAGATCATAGAGTAAGTAGTGGACACGTGGATTCAGCCTGCAAGCAAGCGTGCAAATATTAAAAAATATTTTTGTTACTAGTACATGTTACATATTCCTTGATACTATAGAAACATTTGCTTAAAAGCCAGTCACTCAAATGATTTTTAAACATATTTTCTTCTAAAGATTTGAGTTCATTTGGTAAATTATTAAAAATAGTTATACACATATTATATACGTTTTTCTTATAAATGTCTTTGCGGCAAGGAGGTTGGTACAGCAGGTTCGCGAACTTTGATCTTTTTTGTCTAGTAAAGACCTCGCTTCGTTTTTTAAAGAAATCGGGATGAGTCTTGGTGAAAAGACAAATGTCCCTAATATACATGCAAGGCAGAGGGAGAATATTGCATGACTTAAAAAGAGGCTTACAACTATCCAGAAACCAAGCCTTGTTTATAACACGAACACACCTCTTTAGTTGGTATTGATATTTCTGAGGAAACCCCACTCTCCTCTCCTTTTTTCCCAATATTGATTTTCTTGTTAATGCTAATACTGATTATTAATATACACTCAATAGATCGCAAGTTCGTCTCGGCGAGTGGAACACGACGAGCAGAAATGACTGCTTGCAAGAAGATTGCACCGGTCCCGTGCAAGACGTACCCATTGAGGATATCATCCCGCATGAGGGATACAGCACCGATGACAACAACCAATTCAATGACATCGCTCTGCTTCGCCTCGCTATAGAAGTCCAATACAATGGTAAGAATACCAAATAGCTCTCTATTATTTGCGTACCCACGGAATAGGACTGGAAAATGCATCGTGGCGTGAAAACATTATTTGTCACTAGTCACGCAAATGACTCATTTAAAACGCATTGTGTCTTTGAAAAGACGTCATATTTGCACGCTCATTATTGAACAGTAATGCATTCTGAATTACCTACTCATGAATGTATCTACTCCTGTCGTGCACAGATAACAGATTCGCAGACAAGTTTTAGCTATTGTAATTTTGTATGCCCCAAGACATGCATGACCAATTCAATACCATTAGCTGGATGAAGCTATATAACATGGTATTATAACTAGGTACATATATTTATATTATGCTCTTTCTCACATCTGTCCGGACGGCATGCTACCGCGGCCCATTTAAAAATGCCTAGGTACCTAGCTAACTCTTTGGGTTGAACGAATTTTATGAAACCAACGCACGCCTGCTCAAAACTCGTGATGGCAAATGGCAGCGGGCATTCAATGATACCTACAAAAATTACACAATTTCATATTTTCTCTTTTTCTAAGATTTCCGCGCAGTCTGTTAATCGAAACACATACCAGTAGGTCTAGCACACGAATATTTACGCACAAGTAAGTGTAACGTTAACGTAAGTCAGTTGTATGGGGCGCTGATCAAATGCCATAGGTACAACTGCCTTACGTTAACGTTACACTTACTTGCGCGTAAATATTCGTGCTAGGCCTACAGATCATAGCAGAGAAATAAAGGGGAGGGTCGTTAAGCCAAGTTAGAAGCCTTCGGGCGGCATAACAATTCTGACACCAGGGGCTGGGAAGAAGAAGAAGTAGGGGAGATGAGAAACGTTACGTCCGCACGTACGAGTGCGGACGTCGGCCTGTTTTTATGTAATGTAATTTTATGAGAGAAGTAGTTTAGTGTAGAAAAGGATTCGCGGAAATGGTCATTGTAAACGCTTTGATACCTAATTAATAATACTTACCTAATTTGATATTCCAGATTTCGTGAAACCGATATGTTTACCTTTAACAAATGAATTGAAGCAAAATCGGTTTGAACGATTCGAAATGGAAGTTGCCGGCTGGGGAAAAACTGAAAACCGTGAGTATTTTGAAAATATTTTTGTGCCAAGAGAAAATATTGGCAATATAGATTATTGACAGTGGTCTGTAGCGTCAGTTTTTGACTAAATATTATTCCTCTTTTTAACTAATACTTAAGTATTTGTGGACATTTCACGTACCACCATCTAGCCCCAAACTAAGCAAAGCTTGTACTATGGGAGCCAAATAAGTGATAAAATACTTAGATACTTCTTAATACATGCATAGAATATATTATATAAAACCCAAACATAAAAACCCCTATGCTTGGGAATCGAACCCACAACCTACAACTCAGAAAACAGAGTTACTACTAGCTGGCACACCTAAAAAGGTTGACTGGCCTGATAGCACAGGTGGTTAAGCACTGCTCAGGTGGTAGGTAATCTCTGTCTTCTGAACTGTCAACGATAACCAAAAAGTTTTACTGTCCTGGGGGTCTAGCAAAGATGCCAACCACTAACGCTAACGCCTCACGCTATCTCCAAAAATGTATTGATATGACATTCGCTGCGGAAAAGTTAGCGATTTCCAAAATGTCATTTCAATACATGATGGCGCTAGATGGCGCTGTGTGAAATGTCCACACATATTTATTATTATTATTATTATTAATACATTTTGGAGTAAGCGTGAGGCGTTAGCGTTAGTGGTTGGCATCTTTGCTAGACCCCCAGGTGGCAAGCTCTGCCTTTTGAACTGTCTAACTAGTGTGTTGTATAATATATTGTATAGTAGGTATTATAGTAAATCCGCTGGTAATCTGTGGTATAACTTCAAAATGGCTATCGCCGATCTAGCTTTATTTCTTTCTTCAAAATATAGTATACCTACATAGAAGATAAGTAGGTACTTAGTATAACAATACCACTATTAGGTACCCGTAAGTACCTACCACTATTCAATAAGTACTTAGCGGACTTTCATATCAGTGGCATTGTACTTATTTTTTTCTGGTAAAAACAGAAACTGATAGCAGCCGACCGGATGCTACAAGCAATGGATTCAAGTTCTCAGGTCACCAGTTATTACTATTCACTAACTATCTGCTGTACGGTACCTAGCCTACCTATAATGAAATGAGGCATGATGAGGCTATCGCATGATTTTTCTGTACCAAAGTTTTGGTCAAAGAGGATATAAAGGTTTCGGTAAAGAAATAGCCAAACCACCTGTGTATTGAGAGTAGGTACTGCTATGCCAAATACTGTTACCTAGTAGTAGGTATTTATGTGTAGGCGTTGCATCCTTCCATAAAAGTTCTGTTCTGAACAATACAAAAGTAGTGCGCAATTTTAAGCTTTTAACTACCTAATGGCACAGCACAGAATATACCTAATATAAGTAGGTAATAAATACTTAGTGCTAATGGAGAATGGAGGCTTCTAAGGCGTAAAGCCATTTTATAAATCCAAATGTAATGAATGCTAATGTAGGTAAACATAACTGAATGCCTAGCGGAAATTGTTCCTCGCAGAGCCTGACGCTTGGCGGCTACGGGGTGCTGCAGATGCTATTAATACATAACAAGGATAACGCTGTAGTAGTAGCTTTAATATTCGGTGTACATAAACAATAACGAATCCACCAATGACGTCTGTGTCTTGTTCAAATTACAGGCAGTGAATCCAACGTGAAGCTCAAAGCCCGCGTGCCTGTGGTGTCGAATGCCCAGTGTGCTTCTGTTTTCGCGAGGGTTAACCGGGAGATAAGCGACACGCAGATTTGCGCTGGTGGAGTCGCGGGCAGAGATTCGTGTCGCGGCGATTCTGGCGGACCACTGATGGGACAAGTACCATCGAACTGGATGGTGCTAGGTGTTGTTTCCTACGGGCCGTCGCCGTGCGGCACTGAAGGTTGGCCGGGCGTCTACACACGAGTCGGGGCGTACGTTGACTGGATTCTATCCAAGCTACGCCCATAAAGCCATGGTTAATCTAGCCGACTAATCGATCGACAATGTCTTTACCGCGGTTGATTTGTTTGCTAAACTAGTCTTAGCTAGCGGCTTAACCGACTGAGTTACCTACTTACCTACTTTATTTTTATTGTTGTTTTTTATACTTGTGCCTACTTATAATATATTAACACAGTTTGTAATAATTTATGTATTTTCTACTACTTATAATTTGAGATTTTTGACAAATAATTTAAGGGCTAATTCGAAACCTTATTCCTTGTTAACGAGGGTGCTAAATATTACCGACGAACTACGATAGATTTAGTCACAAACTATGTGCCATGTTGTATTTTCTTGCCTCAACGAAATAAAGTGAATTACAACTTATTATTTTTAATGTTATTATAAGACGTGTTTTACTTAAATAAAACGAATTACTTAGCGTTATGTTTTTCTGTACGATACTCGTCATAACATCAGCTGAACCGATTTCGAGAGTATGCCAGCTTTCATACAAAAGTTTTTTTAATTAAATAAATAACTGATGAAACATAGGTAGGTACAGTCGCCTGCACTAATAAGTAGCCTAGGTATAGGGTAAATACATTTCATAATTTTCAAAATATTGACATAGTACTTATAGAATTTCTCAGAAATGTACTCGGCTCAAACTCAAAATTCTTCAATTGGTAGCGTACCTAATAACTATGTATGTATAGGTATGTAAACGAGACTATTTTCAGAAAAATGGTTGTATCACAGATATTAGTTAGTAGTAGATATTAGTGAGACAGTTGACTTTAATAGGAATGTTCTTATATACTGCTTACTAAACAGATAAATAAGACTACTAGAAAAAAGTACCTAGTCAAAAATATAAAATTGCAATAAGACGGTACCTACCCTAGCTACGAAACTTGTCAAAATAAAATCCTGGATCCGCCCCTACTGAGTTTAGACCATGGAACACAGTTGAGTATAGAAAGACCCTTTTTATCGCGATAAACTGTAGTCCACGGGTACAACACTGTGGGCAGGAGCTAGTTTAACATAAAATTCAATGAGTTCGAGACACGTCAGTCTGATTTGAGAGTTACGTACTAGTACTACTCAGCCGCACGGCCACGCTCATAGCCAATGGCCGCGCTAACGATCCGTCCACACATAAGTATTTAATTACTTATACTTAATTGTAATCTTACTAAAAACTAGTGCTCTTTTTAATTTAATTTAATTTAATTTAATTTAATTTAATTTATTAATTACATGCTTTCATACAATGTCATTTAGTGTAACTAAAACTAAATACCTAGTCCTACATATTTCATTGTATGAGCCCTGTGAGGGCGTTGCACTTCTGAGTGGAGCTGGAGCGTACATATCTATATCTAATAAAAATAGCAAATTATACATATTTTAATTGAATTTCGTCATCTTATATACAATTTAGGTCAATTTATATATTATTATTGTCATCATTCTAACTAAATTTCAAAACGGGATAAATTTTATATTGCAATTGTTAGATTAATTATTAATATTACCTACTTTGATATTAATACTTTTAATTTTTATTATTTCCTACATCGAGTGTAACAGGACCGAGCGAACTAAAGTTTATCTGCTTTAAATTCTTCGACTTAGTAATAGCCTTTTTTTAGCAAAAATGATTTTAGTCGTCTTGTGAACATCATATCTTCTGATTCGGATTTAATATCTTCCGGCAATTTGTTATAGTTAGAGATCACTCTGCAATAAGGGCTCATGCTTACTATTTTAAGGGTTGTCAGGGGGGGGACTAATTTATTTTTATTTCTTCTGTTGTAATTTTCATTTAATTCCGCATACGATTGATATATTTATGATGAATATGGCATCCCAAAAATCAAAGTTCGTTTCCAGCGTTCTAGTGATATTACATTCTATTACCAGTGGACGTAAGTAAAACATTTGATTTGCATTAAAGCCTTTATTAACAACCTTTTTAAAATTATTGACCTTGGTGATCATGCAGTCGGATGAGTCGGATCTAGTCTAACCACAGTTATTATTAATATTTTTCCGTATAATTTTCCTTATTTTTATAAGTATGTATTAGGGAGTCTTCTTAAAGCTTTTGACGATCACATGTCCCGCTTTTTAGGCGAATCCAAAAGGTTATTTCATGTTACCTATAAGTGCATAAGTATAAGTATAGCCAGGCTATACTAGCCTATACTTATACTTACCTATACTGTATAGGTAAGTAGGGGTATGTGATAGCTTAGCTAGTGCCGATACCATGGAAGCCGATACCCTATTATGACTCAGCTTTTTGTCAGATACAGATCGACAAGGATCTTTTGGCACGTGGCGAAAATTGGAACTACCGCTGACATCTTGTCAAAGTGTCATTGTTGACAAATCACTCCAGTTGCCATCTACGTGAATCTCAAGTCCCACCCAAATTGCCTTAAAATTATAAATTCTTTTACATGTATGTGCCTAAGCTTATTTAAGAGTGTTTCCCATAACGCGCAATATACAGCATTAATTTAAATGATGGCGGACGAAAATGAAAATTTGATACTCTGTCGTTTAATTTTGATTCCCGCAGATCACATACCTAGGTATTCAATAGTAAGTAGGTAATGAGTTTAAATGGATAATAAAAAAAATATTTTTAGAGTAGCAAAACGTCAGAAAATGTCGGAAACGAGTTCAGGCCACTTGAATGGGGCAATAACCGCATGCATGTGAATAAGTTAGAAGAGGATTATCGAGCTCAAGATGGATATTCAAACAACCATTCATCCTAAAAGTATGCTCAAATAAAGAAAGCAGTGACAGTGAGGAAAGTTTTGATGTTGATGATTGTTAGGAAAATTCTGGCGACAATGATTCCTGCAGAATAAAATTATTTATTATGGTATAAAAATCTAGTCTTAGTGTTTTCTTGAGTAAAATCTCTCAATAGCACGCTATTTCCTTATATCATGAATTTATTATTTCCTGTGAGTGTATTTTTAATTAATAGTAGTGTAAATGAAAGATATCCAAATTAGACAAAAACGTGTATTTTATTGATGTGGTTTTATTCATCGTAATATATCCCTAAAAAACAAGGACATTTGATTAACTGGTAATCCCAAAAGCGCACCCACGCTCTCCTGACAATGTCATCCAGCTGCCAAAAGATCCTTGTACCTTTTACATCTATAGGTAGGTTCTTGACATAATAAATCATTTGTCATTCGAGCGGAATTAATTTGTATCACAGAGTACCTACATTGGTAAAATTATTATGAACTATCCATGTAAAAGAACCCTGGGGACTTTGACTATAATTAATATAATTATGTATGAGTATCCATCCTCTTTTTTTATTTCATCCATGCATCCAACCTGTGGATTATGGGCGTCATTCGACCAAGGAAGTTCTACGTATTTCTATTGCATTCGACTTTATGACGTCCTAACGCAATCTCTAATTTAAATTAACAGTAGGGTTAACTCATGGTTAACTATTATCTATACATATAATAAAACTGTAGAGATAAAAAAAATATGTAAATGCAAATAACGAAAAAAAAAAAATGACACAGGGTGGCTTGAAATTTTTCGCTCATCACGTTAAGCTACTTTTTTTAAACATTTTGTCTGTTTGTTTGTTTGTTTGTTTGTTACGGCACAACTCCGAAGATACTGAACGGATTTTCATGCGGTTTTCGCTAATAAGCTTAGACAAACCCCGCGCACAACATAGAATATATTATATTTTAATATAGTTATTTTTTTTTTTTTGGTGAAAATGTGTAAGATTTCATTATGAAACGGAACGGGATTTTAACAAGATGGCCGCTTCAAGGGTTCAAGTTAAGTTTTTTTTTTATACTTTGGCTCCACACATAGTGTAGGTATTTAGCCAGTGTCAAAAGGTAAGTTTTATTTTGGTTACTAATCATAGATGAGAGAAAAAACATTTTACTCTGTGCTATTGATGGTAATTTTATTTCGGGTTTATCTGGAGGCACAGGTTAAAGAAAAAAAATTCTGTTACTATTATGGCGCGGCTTCATATACGCCCGAACCTTCGCTGTTGAGTTGGCGCGCAAAAACATCTCTGTTGACTATCCTCGAAGTTTTTATAGCACCACAAACCGGACACATAGTCAATTTGTTTGCCTGCTGCGCAACCGACGTGGGCTAAATAAAATGGAGGAAGCAGTAGCGTTATATTGCATGTCGGCAAATAAATATGTTTTACAAACTGTGAAGTATTATTTGCGATTACAAAAATAAATTTTAATAGTTTTAGTTTATAATTCCTTATCAATATGAAGTAAAATCATTTTTTTTTGTTGTCCGTTTGAATCTGACCCTTTGAATACGGATCACGGTTGTTATAGTGGCAACAGAAATATATCATCTGTGAAAAATTCAACTGTCTAACTATCACGATTCATCCTGGTGACTGATGGACAGACAGACGGACAGCGGAGGTTTAGTAATAAGAGTTTACCCATTCAAGACGGAACCCCAATCATTTTTATTTCATTCTGAACAATCCCCACTGCACTAAGCAATAAAAAAGTAATTTAATGCATGTTTTTATTTATAACTTTAAAAAAAACAGTAAATAACAATTAGCGCGCCTGCATTACCGGCAGTGTATCACACTTTTCGGGCTACGGCGAAATACATCGCGCGATAACTTCGTCTGCGCTCGATGAAATGCAGATTAGAGAAAAACAATCTGTTATTATGTAATTACCTATACCCAAGGAAGTCATAATATGTATTACTTAAAGATTAGTTTTTTCGTTAATCTGTGGTCCAAACTAAAAAAGAGGATAGGTATGAGAAACTTCTTGAATATGAGCACGACACAGAGAACAAGGAATTTCGAAAACTAAAAATTTCTTAGACTTTTTTTTATAATTTTTAAGGCTTCACGCGATATCATATTTAGCCAATATTGAAACATAACTAAAATTATTATTCATGTTTTCGATTTATTGGGTTCTGGCGAAGGCAAAATTCTTTATTGGCGATCTGTTATTATGTATTAGTATTCAAAAATCTACTACGCGTTACCATTCGAAATAAGTATTTAAAATTGTATTTATAGTACCTATAGCTTAACCTATAGTAGTAACATTTCAGTAATCTGTGCCTTTAAGTACTTAATTCATTGACCCTTTTTTTTTTCCTCGCTTGAGGATTGGCGTCGCATTCTTGTGCATTTGCCAGTTTCATGTTTACTTTTCATCGTCTTCTATTCTATTGCTTCTGCTTCTTCCCAATATTTTCAGAAGTGAAGATTTTCAGACTCCTCTTTTGAGGAATTTATGTATAAACATGTTTTACAGTTGTTTAAAACGGGGAAACCATTTGCTACGCATTGTAAAACGTTTTTTTATTTTGGCATTAGACAAAACATGTATTTAGCCAATGATACGAAGTATTTTATGAAAACTGTTTAAAGGGGAGATTCTTAGACTTTTTATAATCATAATCATAATAAGGCTTCATGCGATTATCATACTTAGCCAATATTGAAGCTGGCTTAATTAAAATTTTTATTGAAGTTTTCAATTTATAGGGTTTTGGCGGGAGCAATGTTCTTTATTGGGGATCTGGTCAAATGTATTATTTACATAAAATTACTACACGTTACCATTCTAAATATGTAGTTAAAATTATTTTTGCGCTAATGCTACATTCTTCATTCTTTCATATATTTCTAAACTGTACCTGCCTGCTTAGGTAACTACTGCCTAAACAAAATTTACTGAAACTTCTGTTAAAGACCTGAGTGAAGTGAGGATGATTTCTTTTTGTTGTAATATGAAGAGGTACCTATAAAATTGTAGTTTTTTGTTTGAAACTTCTTTTCTTTTACTGTTTTATAAATCTATATTTGACTCTAATTTTAGGTAATGGCTTAAACAGCTTCCACTCACGGCTATGCTAGCGTTATACCTATATCTATGCATGGATGAAATAAAAAAAGAAGGATTGAGTTTTGATTGACATCGAACTGAAGCCCAAAATGGCGGACAAATTACACATGTGTGTCAGATGAAAGTATGGCGGCCGGCTTCATATGATGTGAGTGTGTGCGTGTTCCGCTCGTACGTACGAAGCGTTCCGTCTTCCTAAGGGTGCTTCAGTTTCGGATCAGACGGGATTCCCTCCTTCTTTTTTTAATAGCTCCATGTATCTATGCTAATACAGGTTACTGTGCTCAGCTTCGAAAAGATTCAGGGCATATTTTTGTTTGGTACGAAATGAATGATCTATTATTAGACTACTTATAACGTAAAAATAACATTACACAAGCGTGCGAAGCCGCGGGCAAAAGCTAGTACTTACTAATTATCTACAGTGGTACACCACTATAATAAGATGTTTACTATTATTAATATAGGTACAAAAGCGACTACCATTATTACCTCCCCGTAAAGTGCTTTCAGAAAAACTATGCAGTATCGGTTATGACTGCGTTCTTCTAGAGTCCTGCACAGGCCTCGAAAAACCTCTGCAGGGCGCCAACGCCTTCAAGCTCACGTGGATCCTAAGAACTTTGCATTGTGGATTTCATAATTACGACCCCGAGGTATTAAAAAAATCTCCTTAATTTTAGAAGTTAAATAGTAATATTTTGTTTTTTTTTATATGGCGGTTCATTTTTGGGTTGTAGGTAAAATACATGTACATACTGCATTAATCTATTTTGAAAGATAATAGGTACTAATTAAGTATAAAATAAAAGTTGATAAGTAAGTATGTTATTACTGAGCGTTTTGTATTTCCCAATTACGATGTATGAGTATATGTATTTCCCCATTTAAAAAGTAAACAGTACCTACCTACAACCCCTAGTAAACATCAGTTAGGGTTGTGACACTGGGAATAGTGATTCCCCAAGAAAACTGGCTGGTGGTGTTATTACATTTTTTTTTATGAGAATGAATGACGTGACGATCTCGTCGTTCACCTGATGTTAAGCAATACGGCCGCCCATAACAGTTGCAGTGTCACTCGGAACTTTAAAATAATAAAGTTTCGCGTGACACTGCATTGCGCACGTCATCCTGAGACATCACACAGTCTAGTAATCAGATTACTACAAATGAGAGACTTTATGACCTGATTACCTGTGTCTCTCATTTGCCCAGTAATTTCACTAGCTACAATACCCTTCAAACCGGAACACAGTAGTGCTTGCACACTGCTTGGCGGCAGAATAACTGGCAAAGCGGTGGTACCTACCTAGACGAACTTTGTAGAAAAGTCCTACCACCTAGTGAAAAGTACATAGTACCTACCTAGACATCTTAAGGCTGCTGATAACGATGTTTAATTATTTGCATAAGTATTCCCAAAGTGTTGAGCTCAGTTGTAGGTAGGTAGGTACCTACTCACTGGTGATAAATTACAAAAATACTCAAACCAAACATTCGACTAATAGCGTTCCAGAAATTGGTTGTTTGCATTCCGGGTATGCTGCCCCCCGGAGTTCCATGATCCGGGGAAAATCTTCCGACATCCGCCGACCCAAGCTGTGGACCCAATATCTTTGCTACCAACCAGAAGATACTGCGGCCATCAGAGCGATGATCATTTAGTCGGGGCAGTGCAGACGTTGCTAGATGAGCATCCCTGGACGGCGCTCATTCGCTATAACAAACGTATGTATTATCAAGCTTATCATTTGCTTTTTATTGAATTTGTATAACAAACAGACATGGATCACCTAAGTACCTACCTACTCATAGGAATCACCTGTTCTGCATATTGAGATGTAGTCCTAATGCTTCTAAACGTACCTCCCATACGTAGCGCCCGTCACATTGGTAACTATATCCAGCACTCCTATTCCCAACCTATCGGAAACCTTTCGATTCGAAATCTACACTCTCCATCTTCTTCATCTACATTTAGAATGAAAGAGACAGAGAGTGTAGATTTCGAATCGAAACGTTTCCGATAGTTTGGGAATAGGGGTGCTGGACCCTGTAACTAATGGAATTCTGAGTTCAGCGACCTAGTAACTACAAGGACCACGTGGGTCTAGCAAAGAGTAAAATGTATGTAAATGAAATTTCGGAAATCGTTTACTTTTCCGCAGATGACATTACAATACATTTTGGCGTTAAAGCTGCTAATGGTTTTCTTTTTTCTTGGTTTTTCTATCGTGGGAATCGAACCCGCTGCCTACGGATTACATACCACCACAGAACAAAGCCTGTAAACATTTTGGATTGCTCGCTTCCGAGTAGATCATCAGCTTATTACAAACACTAAACACTTAGGTATTAGTTAGTTCGGTGCTTGGCTAATGGCATGTATAACTGTTTTTATATATAGTTTATGTACCTAGCTGTTACCTACTTTAAAACTGAAATGTTGTATTACAGCATTGGGTTGGAGCTTTAACTGTGGCGGTGTCTTGATATCTCAGCGATATGTTCTGACAGCTGCTCACTGTATTGGCAGTGCTATAGCTATGAATTGGACATTGTAAGTAAATTCTCAATCATGCTTTGGGAAAAATTGAAATGTATTGTACAGAAAGAGGTTGCAGCTTTGTAAATATCCTAATATGGAACTGTTCGATGATAAATTATATTATGTGTCATAATTGAACTATTGTAAAATGCTTGAATGGTGAAAAAGCTTAATAAAGTTCTCATATTGTTCTCCATGTGTTTTAAAGATGCCCTATAAAACTCCTCAGTAAGAAATTAAGGTAGTCGCGAAACACCTAACTATTCTATATGCTGACGATGCTACAGTATTATTTGTTAAGAGTGATATTAGTGCTCCCAATTATGCAAATGAAATTTCTGCTACAATTAAAATGCTCATTGACTGGTTAAGCACACTCAATCTTCAAGCAAATATTGCTAAAGCGAAAATAATGCAATTCCATAACTATATGGCTACTCCAATCGATTTTGACATAGATGTTGATGGTGATCATGTTGGTGAGGTGCAGCAAACAAATTTTCTTGGAATTTCTATGGACACAAATTTAAATTGGAAGTCTCACTTGGAAAACATCAATAATAGAATCGCTAGTCAGTGCTATGCTTTGTCAGTGTTAGTGGATGTGTCATCTGTAAATGTCGCCAAAAGTGCATACTATGGCAATATCTATCCGTTATTAACTTATGGGATCATATTCTGGGGGAACTGTTAATGTGCAACAAACTTTTATACTCCAAAAGAGAAGTATCAGAGTAATTCATAGTAAAAAAAGTGATGATTCTTTGCGCCAGTTGTTTTCAGAAAAAGAGTATCTCACTCTCACTAGTATTTATATACTCGAACTATTATTGTTTGTAAGAAATAATATACATCTGTTTAAAAAGAAATCAGAAATTCGATCGAGAAGCGCCCCCTTAAGAGGTAAAGACGATCTTTATGTACCCCCTATCAGATCGATGATATTTGACAAAAGCACATATGTTAGCGGAATTCGTGTATATAATTCGTTACCAAGTAATGTGGTAAACATTAATAATACTACTAAGTTTAAGACAACACTAAAGCAGTGGCTAATTAAAAAAGCATTTTCATAAATAACTTAAAGGAATTTTTTAATAGAGATAAATCTGCTGACTTTATAATATGATATTAATTGTATGAATTTATTGAATTTTGATATGTCTACCTATTTTATATTGTTATGAATGAAATGTAATTATGTTGAACATTTTTAGATCCATTATTTGTTAGGTATTTATAATTTTTTTTTTTTATATTTTTTTTAATAATATTATCATTAATATATGAAGGAGCAACGTCATCCATTTTAAAATGTTATATATATGAATATCTTTCATCCATGATAGTAGGTACTTAACGTTTGTGTCAGTGATTAGTGTAAATGATTGTGAAGTTGTCGACGTTATTATAATACATAATAATAAGTACCTACATTACATACATAATATTGAATGCCCGATGTGGGTAAACTGACCTCGCGACATGTGCAATTTAGACCTAGCATTGAAATTATTGTGTCAGTTATCCAATAAACGATTCTGATTCTGATTCTGAAAACCTCATTTACAAAACATTTGCTACATAATTATGTGGGTACCTAAACAAAAATACGCGCATAATAATTCCCTATGGCAGAGGCATTTGAAATGCTTCTTGAGGCTTGATGCCTTGATGCCTATGGCTTGAGTTGTCGACAATCACACCCAAATTGATGAAAAAGATGGGGAAGAAACGTACTCGAGTGGCGACCACGAACCGGAAGACGCAGCGTAGGCCGGCCCCCCACTAGGTGGACCGACGACCTGGTGAAAGCTGCGGGGAGCCGATGGATGCAGGAGGCGAGCAGCCGCTCTAAGTGGCGCCCCCTGGGGGAGGCCTATGTTCAGCAGTGGACGTCTTCAGTCTGTTAATGATGATGATCATGATGACACCCAAATTTATCAGCTTGTGTGTTGCTATTATAATAACATTCACAAACGCAATATCCTGGCTAGAGCGCAGGTTCGTCTCGGCGAGTGGAATACATCGAGCGCAATAGACTGCGAGGATTTTGACTGCGCAGCCCCTGTACAGGACGTGCCTATTGAAGAGATAATTCCACATGAAGGGTACGACACTAAAGATATTAACCAATTCAACGATATCGCCCTGCTACGTCTCTCCAGAAATGTTCAGTACAACGGTAGGTACCTAAACATTTTTACAATAACATAGTTAAGTAAATCAGCTCGACTCTGCGTACATTATCATAGTAGAAGTATAGTGTTCTGTGGTACATATTATACTCTACATAGCTGATCAGCCGACAGCCAACCGCTGGATTAAAAGTTGAGAACTTAGGCATTCCCGTGCACGCCAGTTTATCAATCTTTATTCTTTCATCAGTTTCAACAGTTGGGTGTCGGCGTCCGCCCTCCACAATCGCAATAGCGACTCTAGATTTAATGAAAGGTAGGTAGAGTAGAAAACCAATCAATCCATTCAGCTCCGCATCCAGTTCAAAAAGATTATGATACCGAGGGTAGGTAGGTAAATAATTCGCATTAACTATAAATAGTGAGATAACCGACTAGTTTCGGCGTCGTAGAGCGTCGTAGTCTAGTCAACTTAGATGTTACTAGCCCCGCTTTCAGTCACTCAGGATCAGGACAAAGCACAAAGCCTTCAAGACGTGTAGTTTAGATACCTATTTAGTTTTCTTATAGCCAGTAATGTGCCAAAATATCGATTACTGTAAGTAATTTCTTTTTGTAATGATGGTTCTTTTATTTATGCTTAGGCTTTGACTAATGACTTCGATCGCAGCGCGTTACGCAACCGGAAAACGATAGCTATAGAAATAGTACCGACCTACTTAGAATAGACAATTAATTAACACCTGCATCATTTTACATTACAGACTTCGTGAAACCGATATGCTTGCCTCTGACGGATGAGTTGAAGCAAGAAAAGTTTGAACAATTCGACATGGAAATTGCGGGCTGGGGCCAAACTGAAACCCGTAAGTTAACCTTCTCATATCCGATCTAAAAACATACAGTCACCCCCGCTAGATTAAACTAGGTAGTTGGCCTGAAATATTTACATTCGCACAACTCATCCTCTCGGGAAATACAATAATAGGCTGCCCCTTAGAATATAGGTACATATACTTATATAGGTATTCTAAGGGCTGCCCATAAGCTGATTTTATTATTTTTGTGCTCACTGTTGATTCACGGGTACACCTCTCACAAAGAGAATAAAACCATAATGCTGCGCTGGCCAAGTGTGTTTTGATAGATGACGACGTATATAATTTTGTCCTCGGATTAACTTGCCGGTTTCCTCAAGTTTTCCTTAACCGTTGTAAGAGCAAATGCAAATCTCTCACGCCACAATGATTTAGCGGGATTCCCACCTACCGCTGAGCATTATCCTCTTCAAGTCTCCTCGACTCGACTTAATATGAATTATCTTACTAAATTACAGGTAATCAATCAGATGTAAAGCTTAAAGCCCACGTGCCAGTTGTGTCAAATATTCAGTGTGGCCAAGTCTACAGTAAAGCCAAAGTTATCCGGCAGATAAGAGACACTCAGATATGCGCGGGCGGTGTCGCCGGCACAGACTCCTGTCGCGGCGACTCGGGAGGAGCACTGATGTTGCAGTTTCACCAGCAGGAGCTCAAAAACTGGGTGGCAACTGGTATTATATCGTACGGACCTTTGCCGTGCGGCGCTAATGGAAGGCCTGCCGTGCACACACGCGTTGGGGCGTTTGTTGACTGGATTTTATCCAAGCTGCGCCCATAAAAGTTATCGTCTACTTGTACCTATGCGACTACGTGTGTCAGTATAGTCAGGTAAAAACAAAATAAGAATTAGCTTTTATGCAGCGGATGATATAACCTAACTAGTATGCAGGTGCCAGGTGGTTAATGGATATTTCCAGTCAACCAGCGAAACAAGATTAAAATTGAATGTTTCCATGACGTGTTTTCCTGCATTACTTATTTTGTATATGCTTAGATTCTGTGTTTGTACCTACCATATTTTGTTGACATAATATGTAGTCGCTTTTCTACTAAAACTTAAAGGTACAGCCAACTATAATAAATATATTTTCGAATAAAATAACGCAATTCTGTGTTATACATTTAAGAGGTTTATTAAACAATACATGGTACATAAAGTAAATAATTTATGTTTAAAATATGGCCTATTTTCCATCCAAATTCCAAGTAGTTGCCAGCACCCTACTATCACTTCACTATCCATAAAGTCTTGGCTTGTATTATGAATTATGAACGACGTGACGCTGACAGCGCACAGTTTGTGAAAGAAATAGCGTCTCTAGCACATTTCGACAAAGAGCCTAGTCCCGAGTTTATTTGATAGCTATCACGTCTCACGGTGCATGGGAGTGATGCGTTTTTGTATGGAGTATCTGTGGTTCACAATTCGCTCACTAGGGGCGCTTATCGTGAAACCATGCAAAAACGCATCACTCACCATACACCGTGAAACGTGAAAGCTGATAAATAAACTTGGACTAGACTCTCTGACCATTGTCATTCATTGTTCACGTGGTCATATTATTGAGTAATAATGATTGAAATTCATTGTACATCGTTATAATATGACCTAATCAACAATTAGCTACTTTATTGGGACATTTGCTATTTAATATAAAGATCTTATTACTGTCCTTACGCCGGCAGTAGTTTGATCTAGGTAATTTCAATTAATTAATCATATGATAAAATTGATTTGTGACAATAAAACTTATATCCTAAAAAAAAGGAAAAACAATAATTAAATCTATATAACTTAGCAAAAACTCTAGTATTATAAAATAGAATACAAGACTAAAATAATATGTAAATGTGTTTAGATTGGAATAACTGTGAGATTCATCTTAGCATTTTTGCTAGAAAATATAAAACTGGAACTTTCTAGTCTTATTTTAGATCTAAATACCAATGGAATAATAACTGGAATGTTAATAATATTATCTTATTAAAAGCCAAAGAGAAAAACCAAATTTTTTCAATGGTCTGGGGTAACATATCGGTGGATATAGAGCTATCTATGATTTCAAAATGTTTGTAAGTATTTATAACTACCTTAACCACTTGCCTTTTCATTTTTGTTTTATGTAAACGCCTTACAATAATGCTCGTATGCTCAGTACGCTCAGTCGTTGGTGGATCCTTAAGGCAAGATTTCACTCAGGAAAATGTTACTTTAAATGAAATCTGTACTTAATTATTTGATAGGTGAAACTTAATGCTAACTAAATAAAAAGGCTGCCCTATGTATACTATCTGTGTTCCACATTGTTCAGACTTGTGAACTCAGCTGTAATTATGGCCTATTTTATATTCTATATAATATACTATCTATTGGCAAAATGTAAGATTGTCAAGAAACATAGATCATTACATGTTTGGCACTATCATTAATACATGACTAAATCTATGAGATTACTAAATAAATATTCAACTTTGAACTTGCAAATAATACTTAGTAAAATAGATGCCAAACCCTTAAGATGCAGCTGCTATCTCAAGCGGAACATTTTCTTGTGGAATCCCTTGAGGCTCATTAGGTTCTGACAACTCCTCGATTTCATGGCCACCGTTTGTCAATGGCTGTTCCTGAGTCGGTGAATGTGCTTCACCAGTACCATTTTCATCTCCATTCAATTTGGGGCCATTTTTCATCAAGTCTTCAAGTTTGGCACCAAATTCTGGATCCACTTCCGTGACTCCTTTTATCAGTCTATCTTGGTCTTCTTCAGCCCACATGGGGAACCATTCATTGAATAATTTTATCTGAAACATAAAATACTTGCATGACTGGATTTAGAGTTATCCATTGTACGTAGTAGTCCAGTAGCGGGGCCGTGTGGTCTCAGCGTCGTGAGAATTATAGCAAATCCTATAATAAGCATTCAACATGGTGTTTTATGGGTTAGGCCTATGTTCAGCAGTGGATATGTTTCGGCTGTGGAAGTGAAGTAGTAGCCCAGTTCAAACTGAGTGACAATATCACAGAAGAAAATGGCAAACAGGTCTATTACTAAAATTAGATCAAGGTGGTTTTCCTACCAATTTAAATGCTTATCTGTCAGGGTGTGGTATACTTTTGTCAATATAACTGAAGGTTGAGTCACTTAGTATAATACACTGATAGTATTGTTAATTGTTGCTGACTAATAGAATATATACATGAGAATGAGTCAAACATCAATTGCATTACTTAGTAAGAAAAATTTAGGAATCAGGAGCAAAATAATGAATTTTTTTCATATTCATTTCTGTTATTTGTTACATTACTAACTAGCACAAACATGTATGCAGTTGGT
This sequence comes from Ennomos erosarius, assembly GCA_963580505.1. Classification (NCBI taxonomy): domain Eukaryota; kingdom Metazoa; phylum Arthropoda; class Insecta; order Lepidoptera; family Geometridae; genus Ennomos; species Ennomos erosarius. Next base: position 6,390,535 of record OY756996.1, on the reverse strand, counting down.
TCACTTCCCCCTAATCCACTTTTTAGCTCCTAATAAACTTTTTGAGTTTCAATTTACAATGGAACCATGCTTAGTAGTAGATGGTTACAAATGAATAATTATTTAACACATACCCGACACTGAAACAAGCTGACAGGTTTGTCTTCACACGAGAGTCCAGCCAACGTAGCAGCCAGCTGCTCCGGCTTGCCTCCTCTTGCCGATGCTAGCACGGGCAAGAAATCCTCTCTCTGTAGCTCACTGAACTCTCCAAACCACTGCAGTAGGTACCTCATCTGGGCTTCTGATGTTAAACCTGGTGCTGACATTCTGCGAGTTAATGGGCGTTGATCCCCTGAAATATTCAAAATTCTAAAATTACAAACTCAAACCACTAAAGATAGGAAAATAAGAAAAAGGAAGTACAAAATTACACTAAAATTAAGATAAAAAGTGGACAGGCAGTATACCCGACTGTAGTTAAATTAAATACCTATGTTCTAGGTCTTCTGTGCAAGGCCAATATGCACTTGAAGCTGTGCTTGAGGTATTGTCTCTATATTTTATATTTATCCTGGCACTTATGAAATAACCTTGAATAGCAATACAAAGGCAACGGCGCGGCCGACAGCACAACACAATGTGAAAGGGATTTCAAATGTAAAAACGATTTGCAGTGCCACATTGAAAATGAACTCATTCTTGCAAAACTTACTTTCAGGAGTCACAGACAAACATAGAGCAGAACCTATTAGTACACTCATGATAAATAAAACAATGTTACAAAGAAATGAAAGCGAAAACCATAAAAAGTAGGTAGATACATAAAACCCGTGAAACTGTACTTTCTATGCTGCCAGCAAGAATGCAACTGACTCGCACGCATGGCAAGGTTAAACACCCAGCTCAATTAACTCAATTTCACCTTTCAACTTGTTATATCGTGGTTATATAACACGGTTAGTTTCACTTTCTAGTGATAAAATTCACATTTATTCTATGTTTTACGTAAGTGTGAGACATGGTTTTCGTTAGTTATTTAGAATGTATCTAGTTAGTTACCTTAACAATATGGGAGGCTAAAACACTGGGTCACTGGCCTCTGATGGTCTGTAGAGAAATATTGATAATATTAGGTTACATAAATAGTAATCACATAAATAAAAATTAAATTGTTTCTTTTCTACGAACGAAACACAATCATAAACAAATCAACACTTAACAATCTTGACATTGACAATGACAGTGCAACAACCAACAACAGTGAGTGAGACCGTATTCCGATTCACACTGTAATCGATAATATTGATATTATCGCGCTAAAAACGCGTACCGAATGGCCGTGATGGCTTGGCCACACCTAAAGGTAAACGGCGAAGCTTCGCTGTTTAACGCTTGTGTGTGTGCGTACAGAGATGCATCAGGCGCAGCCGAAGTATGGGCAAAGAAGTCTCACTTAGAAATACTTTTATAACTTTCTTGTTTTAGGGTGTCAAGTTTACCTTTTTTCGAGAAGCTAAGGTCACGTCAAGTCGTCGTAAATTTAATGATGCATAAGATACGATAAGTAGATAGGTAAAAAAAATATGACGGGCCCGATAGCTCAGTTGGTAGTAGCCCTGCCTTCTGAACTGAGGGCTGTGGGTTCGATTCCTACCCAGGACAAACATTTGTGTGATGAACATGGATGTTTGTTCTGTGTCTGGGTGTTATATTGTATTCTATGTATGTACCTATTCAAAACAAAAAGTATCTACGTATTATATCAGTTATCTGGTCCCCATAGTACAAGCTTTGCTTAGTTTGGGGCTAGATAGCGCTGTGTGAAATGTCCACACATATTTGTTCATTTATTTATTTATATCCTAGGTCTGTGGTCGTATTCGTAGTAGAGGGAGATTGAGGCCTTATTACTTTCGCTGTGCTTTCGTATATATGACACGCCATTATCGGTTACCTTTCTACCTACCTATAATCTACTAAACTTGTGTAATATACTACCTACAATAGGCATGATGACTAAAATTTTTTTTGGATAAATTAATTATATTCTTAAAAGATAAACATTTATGAAAACAAAAATTAAATATCTCAAAAAATGATCAAGTTACAAGCATTTTAAAAACCGGAATAGAAAGAGAGCTCAAACGGCCAGTGACGTCAGAGGAAGGTCGTTATAGTACCTCATTACTAAACTGTGGTAGCTTTTCATACAATCTCTTTGGCATGTGACGTCACGACTAGAATTTTCATAGTAACTGTGGAGGCGCTCTGTTTTGCGAGAAAGGGACAGGAGATGTCTCCTGTAGAAACTTTAAAAGCTTATTACTCCGTGATTTATTTACCGATTTTGCTTCTTTTTCTATAATTGCATTCATGTTTAATCTTCTTTATGAAAGTTGTATTTACTTGTTCATTTTTAATATTAGTCATCATGCCTATTACCTAAATTATTCTGTGCTAATACCTACCGTACCTACCTACAAAATCACGATAGATTGAGTTCGAGACCCACCCCTACTTCTTCCCTCTAAGTATCTACGTTCCATAAAACAATTACAACTACACACTATAATAATAAAACACATTTTACCACGTTCACTTCATGACTCATGCGTAGGTAGGTAGGTATTTGATCGTCCAACTTATTCTTTATGAACCTAAGATAAATTCAGCACTTATCCATGGTCTAAACGAAACACAGCTAAACATAACACAACTCCGGTCACAACTTTTATGTGGTGTGTGTGGATATCCCAGTCACTTTTGTGCAGGTACCTAAGTAGGTACTTATACATATCTTATGGTTGTGGCCAAAGAGAATATAATATACTGGTTGTGGCTTGCGGGTAAATCACGGAATGACTCTATACATAGGTAAATAAAAAGAAACACAAGATATTTGTTATAAAACGTAGTTTTATTTTTTATTACAAACAATATTATGTCAAAATAAATCCTATTAATTTACCTAACTAGGCTTAAAATACTTTTGTAGGTAGGCACTGTCCATAAATTAATCCTACGTACAACAGGTTTTGAAATACTAGCCGTATAGGTATATAAATTGTAGAAAAGTACTAAGGAGGTATTATTTATGACATAACATACATCAATATTGTAAATTAAATGTACCTATACAACTAGATATTTACCTACCTAGGTACTTAAGTAGGTACTACAAACAATTAAACAGTTAGCTACCTACGTCTACGATTTTTGTGTACCTATTAAGTAGGTGAGTATAGCGAGGTACCTAAATATCTATATAAGTACATACCTGGAGCTAATAAAAAAAGGAGGGAATTCCGTCTGATCAGAAACTGAAGCACCATTAGGAAGCCGGAACGCTTCGTACGTACGAGCGGGGCACGCAACACTCGCATCATATGCAGCCGGTCGCCATACTTTCATCTGACACACATTATGTAATATGTCCGCCAGTTTGGGCTTCAGTTCGATGTCAATCAAAACTCAATCCTTCTTTTTTTTATTTTATCCATGAGTACATATTCTTACAATCATCCTTTACTTGCGTCAATTACTGGGAAAATGTTTGTACTTCAAGTTTCGTCCGCAACACTTATGTATTATGTATTATGTACCTTAATAATTTAAAAAAATATACATTATTATATATTTACTTGCTTTACATACTTTTATTATGGCTTAAACATTATTAATTCACCTGCTTCCTCCTGTTTTTTTTATTAATATCACAGACAGACAACAGTTAAATATTTTTTTACAGTATTGAATTTTTTACAGTGTAAACAGAAAATGAGACCAACATTTTCCGTTTACACTATATTATTATGAAGATTTTTTGCATCTTTGTACACAACCAATGGGGAATAAGCTTTCCATTTTTAGCTTTACCAATTTAATCCAGAAGTTGATCATTGCTATAAAAGAATTGGATTTTGTTTTATGACTAGACTCATTTCGAAATATCTTTTTCACTTTTAGCGCACTACAATAATTTAATAGCCTGAACTACAAAAATACATGACCCACGCATTAAGAGCAAATAAGACATTTCGAAATATCTCCCTTCTATTTGCTCATTGATTTAAAAATACTTAGTTAATAACAAAACTGGAAATTCCTACAAAACCCCTGTGATATCGTCACAACAACTCTCACTATTTATAAATTATCACATAAAATAACAGCACATTTTAGTTCTTCTGCTAACATCTTTGCGCCATTTTGAATTTTGCGATGCACATTTTTTTTGCTTTAGATCGTCAAAGTATTGTATCATAATCAAATGACAACTATCAAGATGGCGCGTTGATTACAATAAATTAAGTTTCATCCGCACAGTTTGCTAGGAGCCGGAGGGATGTCAGCGAGTCGTGTTGGAGGATTTATTTTCCGTGCGAGTGACCGTGATCGTCATCGTCACCGCCGAATCCGTGCGAATGGGTGTGGGGAGCTGGAAATATCAAAATTGTTGTAATATTACACTTATATAGATAGGTAAATACTACAATAAAAGTTTTTTGTTATAAAATATTTCACGCAAAGTCATGTCCTAGTCATAGTCATAGTCCAGTATAAGTCAGGTAGTCATAGTCCAGTCTAAATCATGCTCCAGCAAAGTGGTGGCAACTTTACTAGAACCTTCTATGGAGTTTTGGAAGCAGCACGAAAAATCACGTTTCACCATATTATATCACTTGCCCTCACTCATGCTCGTAATTCAGCACTTAATGCGTAAAACGCCACCAATTTTAAACATTAACACTGGAAAAAGCAAAAGTTTTGAAAAATAATACAATGCAACGACGTGAACTTTTCCGCGTTCCCGCCAAAACTCTACCTACAAGTTACAAGCATGCAAAACGCATTGCGTAGGTGTACCTATTTCGTTTTGGTCATTGACATATCTACAGATCTAGTTAAAAGTAGGTAGGTATGTACCACTTTTTTTCTCTAATCTGTGGTATGTACCCACGTCAGGATCTATGTATAATAGTGGTGGTCGAGCACGTCGGCTCATAGCCCGGAGGCGGCGGGTTCGATTCCTGCGACAGGACAAGTTTAGTGTTTGTACGCAGGAAAAAAAGCGCTAATACTTGTTCTGTGTCTGGGTGTTGTGGAACCATGGCCCTCGTAGTTCCTGGGTCCCTACAGGGAATCCTAGTTTGGGTCCGGGATCTATGTATGTGATCGTTGAAAGTTATTATTATTATTGCCATCGGTCTTTAAAAATATAGATATGCCAATGTACCTACAAAAAAGAGCTCTATTACTTATGATGTAGGTATTAAAATAATACTCACTCAACAACTGCAATCCAAACATGAGGAAGAAACCGATGATCGATGCGGCATATTGAAGGATGCCGGTTCTGTCGCCCTTCCAGATTTCGAAGAAGATGACGTAGAGCAGGGTTCCTGACGCCAGACCCTGGAGGATCACCGACGACACGCCAGCCGCGGACGCTCCTTGTCCTCCTACCAGAAGGATACCAATTCCGATACCGAGAGGTGAAACTATGGCGAAGGTTGTGATGTACACAATAGACAACCAAGTCTTTGTGCGGGTGGCGATCAGCTCGACACCGATGCAGAAGGCAATGACTAACTTGTGCGCAGATATAGCTCCCAACATGTACCTGGAATAAAAATAACATGACTACTACAATTCAAGGCACTAGGCAGGCAAGTAACAAAATTTTAGAATATCGAATGTAATTTTAAAAAGCGTGCGGCGTTTTTTTTTTTTTGGTTAGTCGCTCTTGACACAGATTAGAAAAAAATTACACTCTGTGGACTAGATAAAATGTAATGTCAGATTGACGTTTGCAAGTTTATAAAAGAGTCATCTAGCGGCGAGTAGCTAAATGTAAATGAATACCGGATGTACTAGGAAGAGTATAGTCATGTTGAATACTTTTAATTTGATTCCGCTACTCGACAATAGGTAGCGCTTTACGAAATTTACGAATACGCTTTTTAAGTTTTTAAGAAAATTCATAATGCATCCCGCATATTGAGTTTTCGCCGTGGTAGCGTGGCATGGAAACTCGATGTATAACTGTACCCTTCAACCAGAGCTTTATGTTCTACTTCTTTGTAGTAATCTAGTAATGTGAATGTGCCATCGTAGAGTAACTTTTATACCGGAGGGTCTCGATGACCAAAAGTTGGAACCTACGTTCTATCTAACTATATACTAGTGAGATAGAACGTAGGTTCCAAATTGTTTTAAAAAGTTTACAGCACGAACGAAATCGTCTGGTCAAGAACTTACCAAACGTTTGAAGTGCTTGACTCCAGACCGACAGCAAGCCCTTCGAACAGCTCGTGGATAGACAGGGCCAGCACGATGAGCAGACCGCGTAGGGCAGCTGTGACGTCATCACCGGTGTTCACTGGCATGTGGCTGTGACCGTGTCCGGAGTGCGAATGGCCGTGGTGTGCATCGTTGCTTTCTAGGTCCTGGAATTTATGTCAACCCAACTTAAGAAATGCAACGCGTTGTTATAATATAAATAGACACTTACCTACCTTGCTACTCAGATATGAATGAGTTTGTCGCTACGCATGCTCTTTGTACAGTAGGTACCTACTGTCGTTTTCATGCGTTTTTCTTTTCCTTCATAGTTTTTTTCTTGGATTCTTTAAGTAAGTATTCTAGGTATACTTAGACGCCTATATACAATTACAATTACTATAAGTTCTAGATTTTAATATAATTATTATTTGTATAAGTAATGTGTTGCAATCACTAGCATAAAGGTACCGAAGTAAAAATATAATAGGTATCGATTTTATCGTGCCAAATAAAACTATAATCTAATTTGACCGTTCCATAACTGTTGCTGTCCCTACCACTCAAATAAACAACAAGTTTATCAAAATCACGATTATCATTTTTATTCAGATTTTAATTTACCTTTCCCTTCTTAATTGATGCAGGGTCGATTAAATCCGAGGTTGAATTGGTGACGCTTTTTTCCTCGCTGCTGGATCCGCTCCTTGCTCCACTTTTCCTGACGCTCAAGTTCCTGACCAGGGGAGCAGCTTGGCCGTTCTTCTTCTCTCTATGGTTGATGTACAGGTGCACCAACTCCTCGACCAGATACATGATGAAGAAACCACAGCATGTCAGCAGAGGGGTCAGGGAGAATTCGAATGAACGAAGGTAGCCGAAATCTGGAAAGATGAAAGGATAGGCATGTGGTTAAATAAATCATATTAGTACTTATACTATACAAAAAAATGGGTCTACAGTAAGTAGGTACTTTTCATATCTAAGTATACGTTACTTGATCAATAAGTTAGGTATCTATCTAAGTAAAAATAATAAAGTCGTAAAAAACGTCAAAGAAACTCAATTTGGGAACTCGACAAGGTTTCGAAAACTGCCTAATAACGTCGGGTGTTTATTCGCTACCCGTTATTTAAACTTATGCTAAATTTACATAATTTAGTATCCGGCCCTAGAACAATACGATCAATCGAATTGTTTTACATTCGAATCGATTGATCGAACCTTGAACGTATAATTGGTATCGCGCTAATATTCGATTTCAATACTTATCGATTGAATTGAGCTGAATGTAGTCGAAATAAGACAAAGAGCTGTAAATAATTTGAATAAATTTATTATTTTCAATGTTTGCAGTGTTTTCAATTTATCAGTGGACTAAATCTAAATGTAAACAATCTAATTATCTCTTACGATAATGAAAACAAATATAAACCTGACCGAGCGAAAAGTGAGCGGAATGGGCGAAGCGTTTCCTTTTCAGCTTAGGCAAAAAGTATTTCCTTCTCATCATAGACTTAGGATGTAACGAATAAATTCTATCTGTGGTCGGTCCGGCTGTTCTCCTCTATAGGGTCGCATTTCTCAGCGGATTTTTTTGTCGTTTCTGTTTTGGAAAATGTCCAAAAAAATGGGTGAAAATTAAAATGGTTAAAAATATCCACACTTGCGAGGTATACAGATATTAGGGCCATGCTTACTACTTATTACCTATTATAATTTAAGAAGACATTATAACAGCCTTGTTATTGAGGTAGTAAAAATATAAACTGACTAGTAAAGTCATCGCCGCTTACGAATAACAAGATTAAATGAAATATTGAGCAATCTGGTTAGTGTAGAGCAAAATGCACTAAGTCGAAAATGGCGATATATATATTAGCATAATATAATTAGGCAGGTTTGATTTAATTACAATCTGTCGCGCCAAGCACCAAGTTGTTCCACTATACTATAGTCAATGGGAAAATAAGATGTTTCATAAGTTCTATACTTGCTAGTTTCTTTTGGGATAAACTGTAGTTCACGCATGCGTACCCGAGGACAGCAGCTAGTTTGATTAAAACGAAACTAGACAACGCATTGCGTCGTAGGTACCTATACGTTATCTAAGTACATAGCTATAGCATTCGTTAAACGAGACTTGGTGGAGCAAGCATAATTATGGTACCTAGGTACCGACTGATAAAATCATAAAGCAATTAGCGTTTAATCATTTATCGCGACGTAGGTACCTATTTAAAGAATCTTATTAGTGTTTATTTTGTTACAAAGTAGCTATCTCTGTTTCGAATTTCTTTTTGTTTCTATTCAAACGAATAAAACGTATTATATCATTGGAACATGATTGGAACGGTTGAACGATATCAAATTTCAAATAAAGTCAAACATTCATTTTAGTCACGTGAACACAGCAAAAAAAATAGCTTCGCCCCCGAAGCGACCGTCATATGTTTCAAAGCTCTGTGCCCGTGAAAATAAATATGATTTCCAACTAGTGTAAATGACTAGATAGAACTGATAGAATAAACGTATTCTCTCTTATATTTCAGCTATTATTACCGGATCAATGGAAACTTGGAAAGCGAGCCTGGATCTGCGCAAACGTAAGAAGCAGCTACATGTTATTCTGTGGCAAACACGGTCCGGTCGAGGTCGCCCACTTTTGCTTCTTTCTTATTTTTGTGGAGCTCTTATAGAAGCTGGGAAAATACTTTAGAGCTAGCAGATTCCGTATATTCAAATAGTTTTTGTATCCCTTAGGTTTGTGATGTCATCACACCTGTTATATAAATAAGCCAATTAAATTACTAACGTTATAGGTATAGTGTTGTTAGTAGAGCTATTAGTTTAATGAGAATACAATTACCATAAAAATATTTCAAGGAATGGCAAATGCCTACAGCCGCAGCTCACGATTTTACCAGCGTTTTTCATTACTTTTAACAACCCATGGCACATGTCACACGGGCCATGTGACTCTCTTAGGGGATGATATTTCAAAAAACAATGCGCGCGCGAGATGGAGCATGCACGAATATATATATATATACTGCCCTTAAGCAATGGACTTTATCTTTGCAATAAGCTATACAAGGTGACCTTGAATTAGTATGTTATCCCAAAAGGGGGTAAATCTACACCCCAAGGTAGACAATGTTTATTCTACGACTTTACTAAATTAATAGTTTTTCATTGAAGAAATGCCATGTAAAGTTTACGTTCGAAAATAGCCTTAGCGCAGCTGGGTGGTTGAACTTCGCCCTTGACCGAGTGCACATAAATGAGTCTAACAACCTGTGTTTAGAAATGAATTTAGTATCTTGTTAACTCTCGTAGCGATCGCACGTGCAATTTTGCGAGTTGATTTATTTTTTACCATGGAAGTTTGGAAACACCCAGTTTCAAGTAAGACTCTCACAACTTGTAGGGTATCATGGTCCCAGTCCCCCCATTTCGGGATAATATATCAATTCAAGGTCACCTTGTATGAAAGGAACACATCCATATCTCAAGTCCCTAGGTCCAGTTTGGGCTCTACGTAGGTATAGTCAGTCAATCAGCGTACAAAAAGACGTTTTGGTCTTTTCAACGACTTGCAGAAAACAAAGCTGAATACGTCACGCGTTGTTGCTTATCAAGATCTATTTTGAGAACCGCTTGTTAAAATATGATACACGCAGTATTGATATGGCATATCAGTTATATCACTTTGGTCCTACGCCTATCATAACGAACACTTTCGTTAGATATCTGTCGTTGGACTCGTTAACTCGTTAGGTGTCGTCGTCAAGATAGTCGCATGTCTGCCTAGTTATCTGTTTTTATCGTAAAATTCGAAAACTAAATCTTTTGTGACTGCAAAAGCCAAAAACTAATTCAATGTAACCTTAGAGGTTTTAATGTGGTATGCTTTAAAAAAAAGAGGAAAATATTAATTTACCCGAACTTGAAAAGACCGACGACGGTTTTGGCGCCGACAACAACATTTTTGATGCAAATAATTTAAGTATTAATAGGCATGATGACTACTAATAAAAATTATCAAGTAAATATTACTTTCATAAAGAAGATTAAAAATGAGTGCAATAATTGAAAAAATAAGCAAAATCGGTAAATAAATCACGGAGTAATAAGCTTTTAAAGTTTCTACAGGAGGCATCTCCTGTCCCTTTCTCGCGAAACAGAGCGCCCCCACAGCTACTATGAAAAATCCACTCGTGACGTCACATGCCAAAGAGATTGTATGAAAAGCTACCACAGCTTAGTAATGAGGTACTTGACGACATTGCTCTGACGTCACTGGCCGTTTGAGCTATCTCTTTCTATTCCGGTTTTTAAAATGCTTGTAACTTTGTCGTTTTTTGAGATATTTTATTTTTGTTTTCACAAATGTTTATCTTTTGAGGAATATTTATAATTTATGAAAAAAAAATTTTAGTCATCATGCCTATTCAAAACTCAATTCAGAAATGGTGCTAACATACTGGTTTATGAACGCAAATAAATAAAAAGACATAAACTCATCGTAAATTTAGCAAGCTATTGATGTCATTTAGCGCAGTAAAGAAGTTTTACCAGTTATTTGTGTACGTTTGTCTAATTACACATACAGGTGCGGAATAAGGAATTTCAGGGGGGCTTGACTTTTAGCCTAAAACTTCAAATGTAGAATTTGTACTGTGCAAGATTTGCCCATGTAGTTTGCTTGATTTCAATACCTATATTAAAATGATGCTCAAATATTTCAAAATATTAGAAAATAAAAAATCTATAATAAAATATATAAATATTGGCTTCATCTAGTTCCATATAACGGTAAGTACCTACATTTGAAGGAAAAATAAATAATATAGGGCTAACATTTTTATATCGATAGTAAGTTTAAAAGTCTGGAAATCCCCAGCACTGACTACAAAGTAATAAAAACATAACAGAGACCAATGGTTGGTTAGATAAATGTTAACAGGAAAAAACCAGGAAATTAATTTTGCTATTACCTACACAGATAGAAAGTCCTGCTAAAGCTACCGGTTAAACGTGTATGTAGGTACCTAACCTAACCAAACTACTTGCTTTGTCGTTAAATACACGTCATATAAGTATTCGTATGTAATTCGTTATTTTTTTTATTAATTAATTTTTTTAATGCTCGTATCTTTTACTAGTGGCGCTCCCTGGGGGAGGCCTATGTTCAGCAGTGGACGTCTTCAGGCTATTATGATGATGACGATGATGATCTTTTACAAAAAATTGTGTTATGTTTACTTTTTGAACTGTTTATTTATTTACTTTTTAATTACATTCTATATTCGAGGATGAGGATGCTCTACGACTTTTATGCTTCGTTTACGTAACGATTCATTTCTTCTACGATAATTGAATGATTTGATTACTTTGAGAATATATGACCGTATACTATTATCACTAAAACTTTCTAAATTAATTAATGAAAATAGTCAGGTTGGTGCAGATAACACATAAAATTATTTAAATAATGGCGACAATATTCCAGTCCACATTTGTTTAAATATTTAATGTGACCATTGTGTAAGATCATTAATTATTGTCTTTACAAGTAGTACCTACCTATTTAATATTTTGAATAAATTCAGTAGTTTATTATTAAACTCATATTGTGGAATGCCAGATTGTCAGTGCCAGACATACAACCTTGCATCTAGGTACTACTAGGTATCGACCTGTAGTGATGGGAGAAAAAATGAATGCTTATTACTCCCTTTTCTCTACGACTAAAGGCGTACCTACCTTACACGTGTAAAAAAACTGTATTGTAAATATTATATTTTGTAAGTTTTGTGAGTTTAAATAAATAGACATGAAAAAGAGACCACATAACTAAGCACAAAACTACTGCCTTCCAAAGCCCGTAAAAAGGTTTAGGTTTGAATTTTTGAAATTAATAATGAAAAGAGATTATTTTATTTTATAATGAATTTGTCTTTTTAAGGGTTACCTAAGCACATACGTTAAGGCCCTGACAGGACCCAATGCGAGCACGTTTATTACAGCAGACAAACTTGAAACTTATTTTGTATCAAATAGGGTCGCTTTATGTATAGCAAAAATATGGCGATTACGTTGCGTTGCACTTCGACTTTTCCAATTTTCGGTACAAATAATTAGTTATAAAAGAAATGCTTATTGTTATAAAAAAAATAAGCTTATAGATGGATGCATTGATACATAGCTTATCATTATGATTTATTTCAATGAGATGTCTTATTATAATGTAACATTTTAGGACGTTTGAATGATTTTTAGAAGTCACTTCACGATTTTTTTCTATCGAGAAAACTTTTCGTAAACGTGTTTCAGTTTCAGCAGATGGAAAGATGATATGACCAGTATTAACTAGCATTTTTTTCAATCCTGTAAATGGTATATGTTTTGAGATAATCACGTTTAAAATAGTCGATTTGGGAGCATTCAGCGCCTTAATAACGGGAACCTTGTAAAAGATAGTTTTTTAAGCGAAGCCTAGACTTACTCGTCATCACCATTCAACTAATCTTAGTACAAAAACCTGTCCATTGTAATGTAATATTATACAATATACATAGATGCGTCAAGATCGTGATTGAGCACACCACCTCCGGTTGAGCATGACCTTGAGGCCGTCTCCAACTCCAATCCCGTTTACCATGAGCAACCTTGAAATATAATAACGAGCCAGTAAGCCATCTTTTATTCGAGCCAAGCACGCGAGCAAGGCGTTTGAACTTACTCTCATAAATACATAATTCATTAGCCAATTTATTGAGCATTTCACTAATTAAATCTAGCTTAGAGCTGTCTGTCTTGTAAGGTAAAAACTTGTATACGCACTTGACACTATGAACAATATTTGTTTTCACCTACTATTCTATTACGCTATACTTAAATGGCTATAAGCTCTATGATAATTAAAGATCAAAGAAAATATACCTACTTCCATGGAGCTATTAAAAAAAGAAGGCGGGAATCCTGTCTGATCTAAAACTGAAGCACTCTTAGGAAGCCGGTACGCTTCGTACGTACGAGCGGAACACACACACACTTACATCATATGAAGCCGGTCGTCCTACTTTCATCTGACACACATATGTAATATGTCCGCCATTTTGGGCTTCAGTTCGATGTCAATCAAAACTCAATCCTTCTTTTTTTTATTTCATCCATGCCTACTTCATTGCCACTAGTAACATTTATCAATAATACACCGCAGAAAAAACTACAAAACCGATATAAAGTTCGAAAATTTCTAACAGGGCCTTCAAACGCCACTTTAATCTATAACTCTACATCGCGTAAAATAAAATCACGAACCAATAAACCTAAAAAATATTAAGTAAGATGTTGTAATGTTCTAAATGTGCTATTTAAAATTACAGTCAGGTTTGTTGACACAAAGACACCGCTTGATTTTGATAGTCTAGACTAGACACGAGTGGAAATAGGTATTGTTGAGGTCTAGGTTTTGTCATAGAATATATAAGTAGGCTGCTGCTTGCCATAAATACAACATAAGTGAATATAAGTGTAAGACGAAACCCTAAGCGGAATACATAGTTGGATTCTCCATAGGTTTTCAAATTGAGCTGATGTAATTCCAAATCACATCACCAATATAAATAACTGAAAATTAAGAAAACACTTAGACCTAAACACATTAGTATTCAATTTTATATTTCAATAGATTTTCGTAAATTTTCTAAATGGAATCAAATGCTTCTATTTTGAGGAGGATTGCGATAGTTACGTAGATAATAGAGCTTTCTTACAACATTTTACATTCTACTCACGATTTTGATGGTTTGTTTACCTCCACAGTTACATCACTGCCTTTCTTCTAATAATACCTACTTACTACAGCTAGCACAGATGTAAATAGACAATTTATAAAGAATAGGAGAATCAGGAGCTTAGTTAGGTAGACATGTTTTGAACTGTTTTTACCCCTGCCTGACACTTATTATGTATAACATTATTGGGCGTTATATTTTTTATTATGTGAGCATCTGTCTGTGACATCAAAAATGCCAATACTTACATATTTTTTATTTCAGTGACAGTGAAAGTGCAAGTTTTTGTGGTGGCTGTTTAAATATTTGATACAGGTTATAAAATAAATAAGTATGTACCTAGAGGTATGTTGGTGTATTGGACTATTAGCTACAGGCAAATATTGTAAAATGCTACATTGAAAAAAAAATTGAAGGTCTAATAATTTGCCGAAATTGAAACGAATAATAAATAAAAAATAGCTCTTCAGACTTGCGTTCTACATAAGCTACACCAAATTCTCAGTCATCTATTCCGCCACGTGCCGTGAGAGGTATTACCGTGGAAGTGGGACACTCTGTATTATCTAATCGATTATTGAGCAACAAAATAAACAAATATTGGTCGATATAAGCGTTACTAGTAACTAAGTCAAATCTTGGCCGAATGAATTACGAATCGGTCAACAAACTCCGCACCTGACACCTGTTACTGAATGATTCGCTAATAGCTTTTAACTTAGACATTAGAATATTTTACAATGTTTTATAAAATTAAAAACCTATTCATGCATGTGTAGTCTAATTTATCTGTCATAGGAATTTCGAGGTCATTGATCATGACGACCATAATGTCTATAGGCGAATCCTCTCTGTGATCAAATATTTTTTTATCTAGCTGAGTTGAATAATCTGCTTCGGTTTGAATTATTTTTCTGCTTAATTAGACAATTTGTTTTCTTTACGGCAGTTTAGGAACCGTAAATACAAATTGAATATAAAAAATGTATGCTAGTCTATTATAAATCTATTAAATGCTATTATTCATCGGCCCACGTTTATTGAGGTTTTTTACCTTTAGTCGAACTAAGCACTTTACAATTTCCTGTTTGTGCTGTGTAAACGTATTTTTCATTTATTAACATTTACTATCTTTGGGTATGAAAATCGTTATAAAAATGCTTGGTATAAATTGGATAAAAGTCATACAAGTGCACACTTGATTAACTATTATTATATGACTACTAAGTACATTATAGTTTAAGTAAACATTTGCACGCTTACCTATTCAATCCACTGTAGTGTAACAACTTCATTGCAGTTTTTCATAACACACACATAACCAAAAAATAACTAAAGAAATAAATCTAAAAGAGCATACTTAAACGTTAAACAATAGGATATTTCTTAATGGTAATGATGTTACTAACAAACCTACCCCCCTTAATACGTACCAGTATTTTTTAACACACATAATTACTTGCTTCTACTATGTAAATATACCTATATTGTGTCTTTGTGTTTTCGTTTGTTTACAAATTAAAATACGTTAAAGCCACCTTGGTAATTTATCTGCAGTGTTGTAGGTACGCATAATAAATTAGGTTCCGTATATTTTACGTCTGACGATGACGAAACTACTCCCTATATACTAAACTTATTAAGTATTCTGTGACAACAATGACGTAAATAGTACTTCGTATATTGTTTCGTTACGGGTGTATTCGCTACAATGAAACACGTAGTCTTCGTAATTAAATTCCGCGTTGACTTATTTGTATCGTCAGATGAGCGAGCATATTAATAAAGCGCATTCATTCAAGGCTCTGTGAACAAGTTAGGTTAGCTGCTCCAATGACAATAATGCGGATATGGAATATAACTATTTACATTGGGCGTTTCATGGAGATTGTTGTTTTAGTGAATTATTATGTTGTACGAACTAAAAAATATTACTTTCACTAGATAAGAAGTAAAGTAATATTAGAGGGGCAGTCATCACACCCATTCCTGAACATAATATGCCTCTTACAGACCGCTACTTTTAGCGGCTACACTTGCCTCTTGTATCCAACGTCTCACCCGGGTGGAACCACGAAAGTGGAGACGAGAGGCACTCATTTTAAAGCAAGGTATTTATAATTCTCTCCTCTCTATTTTGAGCTCAATAAAATGTGAGGGAATAATTTACTAATTTATTGGCTTTATCTGAACACTGGACTATGACAAGGGATTCTGAGAATTTATTCAGTTGTATTTCTCTCAACAACGACTAATAAAGGCGGCGCAACAATGTCATAACGTCGTCGCTAGTATCAGCTAAATCAGCTTAGATTATTGATAAGATGCTTATCTTCAAGAACTCTTGATATTAATATTATATTGACTTCAAAGCAGTAAAGGTGAAGGTAAAATACCTAATTTGCCCAATATAACATGTCAATAAAGCTTACAGATAAACGGAAAATTATTATCGTTACTAATCTTTATGATTGTTGTTTTTTTTCCCCCACAACTTAGATTTATTGACTCAACCAGTTGTCAATGTATCACAGTTCAATGAATACATCAATAAGTCATTTCTATAGTGAAATCACAGACACACAGACAATAACAAAAAAAATATACAATAAAGAACCGAAAATAAATAAAAGAAACAATATGATACAACTAAGTAAAATATCGTTCAAATTTAATTTCACTGTGTAATTTAATTTACAGTTTTAGAAACTAATGCAGAAATTATTCTAGAATCTACTTAATAGTAATAATAGGATGATGACCAAAATTTTATTTTGCATAAATTAAAAATATTCCTCAAAAGATAAACATTTATGAAAACAAAAATAAAATATCTCAAAAAACGACAAAGTTACAAGCATTTTAAAAACCGGAATAGAAAGAGATAGTTCAAACGGGCAGTGACGTCAGAGCAATGTCGTCACAGTACCTCATTACTAAGCTGTGGTAGCTTTTCATACAATCTCTTTGGCATGTGACGTCACGAGTTGATTTTTCATAATAACTGTGGGGCGCTCTGTTTCGCGAGAAAGGGACAGGAGATGCCTCCTGTAGAAACTTTAAAAGCTTATTACTCCGTGATTTATTTACCTATTTTACATATTTTTTCAATTATTGCATTCATTTTTAATCTTCTTTATGAAAGTATCTAATCATTTTTAATAGTAGTCATCATGCCTATTGGTCCAATCAATAAAAACTATAATTATATAATGTACACAACAAAATCAATACTCGGGGATTAATAATTGGTGTCAAACAACATAACGGATATAAAAATAGCGCAGTTCAATGTCTTGTAAAAAATAAGTCGCATGGCATTGAAAACATTTTCTAAGTAAGCATTGTTTTGAAACTCACAAGGAACAGAAAATACTGCATGCTCAATAAGAGATTAGGTATAATAGGTATTTCAATTAATTTCATGGCTATACGTCTTGAGAAGTCAACAACCCCTTTTTGCTACCTGAGTATGACCCTGAATTATATTTTTAAATGAAAACAATTGAAGAACTGTGTAGTTTCTAAAAATATACCAGTGTCTCAGATGAATAAGATTCAATATGTTTGGCAGGTTCAAGACAAAAAAATTTAGAAGATCAAGTATAAAAATATTGCGACCTGAAATTCAAACTTTTTGTTTAATTTCTAACTGGCCAGGTTTAGATTTAAATGTCGTCATCAGCCTTGGTGAGATGGTTTCACTTCAGGCCTAATGGTTTCTCTCGGGATTAATGTAGGTGAGGTCCGGATTTTTAGGTGATTACTAGCTTAGTCCACTCATGCGGTTCAAGGCATTGTAGAGAGGGTGTGTGTGAAAGGCTATGGCACATAAGTCATTGGTGCCGACATTAAGTACTACGCAAAGTAAGTTAGAAGCTACTGTCTGTTTTCGTCTAGTACCTAACAATGACAGTATTAGGGATTGGTACCATTACCATGCCACCACCACCACATTATTACCATTTGCAATTTCGTGCCCTAAAGAATACTTACCGAGATGTAGGTATAAGTAGGTACTGGATGAGTACTGGTGTTCTATAGATCTAAGCCGTGTCAAGTAGGTACGTACTAATCTATTCTGTGGCCGAGTTAGATAATTTTTAGTCTGCATTTTATTGGTTTTGTCAAATAGTAACGGGTTGATTTAGTTACGGAAATAAACTGGCAATAATTGTAGATATAGACTCTATATCTACAAGTGTCATCATAATCAACCTGTAGACGTCCACTGCTGAACATAGGCCTCCCCCATCCACATGTAAATATAGTCGTAGTGTAGTGTATTTTTACAAAATATTTCTTTGATTTAATTCGCTTGATTACTCAGCAACTCTCTCTCCAAGGAAAAAAATTTAATAAAGCAGTTTAGGTACCTACACTGAATGTTTCATTGCCGTCATTAAGCTCACTGCCTGATGTGATGAGTTTTACGATTTCGGTTTTACGAATCATTACGAAAAATTCATAAAATTTACCTTCTGTCCTAGAAAACAAAGCTCGTTTTACAAGTGTTTCAACATAATTGATATGTAATTGATGATGCATCGGGTTTTCACAAAGTTCCCAAAAAGTTTTTATTAATTTGATTCGGTAGATTTTATCCTCTTTAGAACGTTGTTGTTAGTTAATTAAAAATGGACGAAGACTCTTTTGTCTTAGAGCTTAGATACGTACGGTACATAAATAATACCCAAGTGCATTTCATTTTGAAAATAATTATTCGTCTAAGCACACGAATGCACGTGCAATGTACGACACAATATCATAATGCTTGAATGGATTCACTTTGACAACATCTCACCTGATGGAAAGTGATGCTGCTGTCTATGTTGGAGAACGTTTACCCATCAGACACCTCTTTAAGCATTTGACGTTTATTTTGGTCTTATTTCTGGTCCCTAGCTCTACTATAGATTTTCTATAATTTCATAGCGGCCACGTAACATAATAAAAATGACTTCTACCACTTTAAAACAAAATATCTATACATATAATAATCTATACATATAATAAAACTGTAGAGATAAAAAAATCTGTAAATGCAAGATATCGAAAAAAAAATGACACAGGTTGGCTTGAAATTTTTCGCTGATCACGTTAAGCTACTTTTTAGACATTTTGTCTGTTTGTTTGTTTGTTTGTTTGTTTGTTTGTTTGTTTGTTGTACGGCACAAGTCCGAAAATACTGAACGGATTTTCATGCGGTTTTCACTAATAAGCTTAGAAAAACCCGGCGCAAAACATAGGATATATTAAATTTTATATATCGTTAATTTTTTTTTTGTGAAATAGATCAAGATTTCATTATGAAACGGAACGGGATTTTAACAAGATGGCTGCTTCAAGGCCTCAAGGTAAGTTTTTTGTCTTATATTTTGGCTCCACATATAGTGTAGGTATTTAGCTAGTGTCAAAAGGTAAGTTATATTTTGGCTACTAACCATAGATGAAAGAAAAAAATGTTACTCTGCTATACTGCTACTGACGGTAATTTTATCTCGGGTTTATCCGGATGCACAGATTAAAGAAAAAAACTCTGTTACTATTATGGCACGGCTTCATATACGCCCGAACCTTCGCTGTTGAGTTGGCGCGCAAAAACATCTCTGTTGACTATCCTCGACGTTTTTGTAGCGCTCCAACCTGGACACACAGTCAATTTGTTTGCCTGCTGCGCGACCGACGTGGGCTAAATAAAATGGAGGAAGCAGTAGCGTTATATTGCATGTCGGCGAATAAATATGTTTTACAAACTGTGAGAGTATTATTTGTGATTACAAAAATAAATTGTAATAGTTTTAATTTATAATTCCTTATCAGAATGAAGTAAAACCAATTTTTTTTATTTATCTGTTTATCTTTTGAATACGGACCACGGTTATTATAGTGGCAACAGAAATATATCATCAGTGAAAAATTCAACAGTCTAACTATCACGATTCATGAGTACATCCTGGTTGACAGACCGACAGACAGACGGACAGCGGAGGTTTAGTAATAAGGATTTACTCTTTGAGTACGGAACTCCTATATTTTTGTATTTCATTCTGAACAATCCCCACTGCACTAAGCAATAAGGAAGTAATTTAATGCATGTTTTACAACAGTAAATAACAATTGGTGCGTCTGCATTACCGGCAGTGTATCACACTTTTCGGGCTACGGCGAAATACAACGCGCGATAACTTCGTCTGCGCTCGATGCAATGCAGATTAGAGAAAAAAAATATGTTCATTATGTAAGTACCTATACCCAAAAAAATCATATGTATTTACATATAGATAAGTTTTTTCGTTAATCTGTGGTCTGAACTAAAAAAGAGGATAGGTATGAGAACCTTCTTGAATATGAGCACGACACAGAGAACAAGGAATTTAGAAAACTAAAAACTTCTTAGACTTTTTTTATAAGTTTTAAGGCTTCACGCGATATCATATTTAGCCAATATTGAAACATAACTAAATTATTATTCATGTTTTCGATTTATTGGGTTCTGGAGAGGGCAAAATTCTTTATTGGCGATCTGGTATTATGTATTAGTTTTCAAAAATCTACTACGCGTTACCATTCGAAATAAGTATTTAAAATTGTATTTATAGTACCTATAGCTTAACCTTTAGTAGTAACATATTCAGTAATCTGTGCCCATTGACCCTTGCTTTTGCTACGCAAACCCTTTTTTATTTTGGCATTAGACAAAATTTGTATTTAGACAATGATAGGAAGTATTTTATGAAAACTGTTTAAAGGGTAGGTACTTGACTTTTTATAATTATTCATAAGGCTTCATGCGATTATCATACTTAGCCAATATTGAAGCTTACATTTTTATTCATGTTTTCGATTTATAGGGTTTTGGCGGGAGTAATGTTCTTTATTGGCGATCTGGTAAAATGTATTATTTACATGAACTTACTACACGTTACCATTCCAATTAGGTAGATAAAATTATTTTTGCGCTACTGCTACATTCTTGATCAACCCCAAGGAAGTTTTAAGGTACCTGGGGGTCTAGCAAAGAAACCAACCACTAACGCTAACGCCAAACGCTAACTCCAAAATGTACTAGGATGACATTTCGGAAATCGCTTTAAACTTTTCCACAGCGAATGTCATTTCAATACAGTTTCGGACTTGGCGTTTGGCGTTAGCGTTAGTGGTTGGTATCTTTGCTAGACCCCCTGTAGTACTTATAGCTACTTAAGTTATATTATCATTGCTACGCATTTTAAACCTTTTTTATTTTGGCATTAAAGTAAGCCGGAGGTGCTATTATTTGTATTTAGCCAATGATACGAAATATTTGATGAAAAATGTTTAAAAAGGGTAGGTACTTAGATATAATAATTAATATGTAGGTATTCATTATGGCAATAAAATTGTATCCTCGAATTAACAACATGGCGCGTAACGTTCGTTCGTTTTTGATTTGTTCTTCTTCTTCTTCTTGCATGTTGAAATAAGTTTTTAACAGTTAAAATATTTTAGATCTGTGGGCTTTTAAATAAACCACGGGAGCAGAAAATGATTGATTACTCGGTTACTTCAAGAAGGAGTTATAGTAGGTAAGTAACTTTGGGTGTTAGTAATAATGATGTAATGACGATTTAACCTACTTCCTCACTTTCCTCACTAGGTAGGTATGTTGGGAATGAGACAGCGTGGAAATTAGTGGACATAATAATAATTATAACTGTCGATTCTTTAAGGAGTGGTGGTTTAGTATTTGTAATTCCTAATTAGTATTAAGAAAATTAATTATGTACGCGTCGTACAGGTAAATGCATATCTCCAGCAATTTATAAACTTATTATTGACACTGGCTATGTGTAGGTAGTTAGGTACTCAATTCGTATGGAACCAAACTTAAGAAGGTAAAAAAATGTGGTAAATGGAACGAAAAGCGCGCGGATAATATGTAAAACTGAGCAAAACAGGATCGTCTTGTGTGATTCTTCCATATTTTTTTAAACTGTAGGTACCTGCCTGCTTAGGTAACTACTACCTAAACAAAACTTACTGAAACTTCTGTTAAAGACCTGAGTGAAGTGATGATGATTTCTTTTTGTTGTAATATGAAGAGGTACTTATAAAATTGTAGTTTTTTGTTTGAAACTTCTTTTACTGTTATAAATCTATATTAGACTCAAAACATTTATTTTTAGATAATGGCTTAAATAGCTTCCACTCACGGCTATGCTTGCGTTATATCTATGCTAATACAGGTTACTGTGCTCAGCTTCGAAAAGATTTAGTGG
The DNA here is from genome assembly GCA_963580505.1 of Ennomos erosarius. Lineage (NCBI taxonomy): Eukaryota > Metazoa > Arthropoda > Insecta > Lepidoptera > Geometridae > Ennomos > Ennomos erosarius. The sequence continues at coordinate 6,368,205 of OY756996.1, read as the reverse complement.
ATTTTGTTGTTTGGTACGAAATGCATGATCTATTATTAGACTATAACGTAAAAATAACATAACACAAGCGTGCGAAGCCGCGGGCAAAAGCTAGTTTCAAATAAATATAGGGAGAAGGTAGAAAGAAAAGATGGAACGAAGTGTAGAAGGCAAGAGCAAAGAGGATGGCGGAGATGATAGAAGTAGAAGTTAATATAAGTCCTCAAGTGCTATAATGCGATAAACTGATAAACTATTACAAAATATGGTACCTATTTAATGTACATTTTTAAATGAATTTATCTATCAAATTATTATCTGATTGTAGTTAAGTATGAACAAAAAGTTACACAAGAGCTGAATGAAAGCCCAAGTGACTATAAAATTAAAGCCGTAAAATCCTTTAGCTCGGGTAATGGCGAACTGTTGTTATTTTTACGATTTGCTTTATGATTGTTGTGTTAACCACAAGAAAGTTCAGTTCCGTTAAATGCCCCAATAATGTTCACACGTGCGGCAATGTGACTTTATGTGGCACTCCCCATTGCAGTGAATTGGTGATTATAGGTAGGTAACCTTTCTAGATGAAAGTAAAGACAAAATAATACATAGTGTCAGTCAATTGTTTGTTTACTTAATTTCATACTTAAGGCGAAGGGTAGGGCCAGATAAGCAAGTCGAAATTCGTTCAAAGAAACATTGACCTTAAACGTCGTAGGCTTAAATATCAATTAAATAAAATAAATAAATAAATATGTGTGGACATTTCACACAGCGCCATCTAGCCCCAAACTAAGCATAGCTTGTACTATGGGAACCAGATAACTGATACAATACTAATATACTTTTTTGTTTGTAAATACATACATAGAATACAATATAACACCCAGACGCAGAAAAAACATCTATGTTCATCACACATATGTTCAGTATGTTGTTGTATATTCAGTCTGAACTTCCGCGTGGCGCTTACGACAAGGATATATGCATAGTATTTTTCAAAATTATGAAGTCAGCACATTGTGTGAATGTTTTTTGGATATAACTATTAATTTTTTTTGTAAAATATATTTGATTAAAACCGTATTTTACTTCTAATCTCGTCAGGAAACTTGTCAAAAAACACCTTGTTTGCCATACCCTTCGCCTTAAGTGCTTTTATTCAACGGAATAAATGTATTAAGAATTCAATGTAGAGATGCAAAACCAGTTCCTTCATTAAGAGCATCACGTTTAACATTTTTATTCAATTAATCATCTACAAAACTAATCTAGCTAGTTCCACAAAGGAATAAATTCGTCTACTTCATAGTCGCTATTCACAATAACGACCAATATTAATGTGTTATATTATCTTGTCAACGGTTTAATCTTTTTTTATTTAATGCTGCAATAATATTTTAAATGTATTACTTATTCTTTTGTTTATTTTATTGCGTACAAAGTGTAGGTACAAGATAGCAACGCTGCTGTCAGTTGTTTTTTCAATCAGTCTCACTCATAAAATTTCGTAATATTTATAACTACAAACTCAAGGAATCATGACGTATTGTCAATTTTGGGCAATTGGTGGTATCAAACACCTGCTCCAGAGCTTCAATATTAGAATAATCATATGGAAAATTGTGAATTGACTGGAATCTTTTGTTCCGGACGATGAGTGACTAAACCAAACTCAACAACAATGAGTCGTTTTTCTTGAATTATTACGAAGAGTTATGTATTACATTACAACTGTTACAAAACGTTATATTTAATAGGAAAATGTAGTAGAACAAAACAAAAGAGTGAATTATTGATTTCTGACCGTGCCTGTATGTTATCGTAGGTATAGGTAATTTACTCAAAAATTTCACTAATTAAATTAGGCATAGCTATCCGTTGCCTTGAATCTACAACGAGCTTTTTCTAAATAACACCCGGTCCTAAACTTGATTTTCTGTTACGTGGTAGATCGTCCACAGTTATGAATAATAGTTAATTAAAGGTTTTTCATTTATTTACCTCGAATGTTTCAGTAATAACTAGGTATTATTAGGTATGTAGGTACACCAAGGTATGATTTAATTTTACTTTATATCAAGTTAGTCCTGCTTCCTACCTATCTTTATCGTAGGTACTAAAAGAAGAGGGCACTCCCGTTTGTCATTAGAAGACAGTTTAACCAGTGTCTTTTTTTCCAAAATACTACAAGTATATACCTATATACGTGAATAAAGTTACGTATGCAATGCAGAATAAGCTAGACACACCCACTAAGTTCATTATGGACAAAGATGATATCACTGCCCAGAAGTTAGGTAATAAATAAGCAAAAAATCGCACGTGCTATATAATATAACAATTTATCGGCCATTTGTAGTCTTGAGACACATTTGTAGATTCTACCATAAACTTGCAAATTAACTGAGATCCCAGCCAGCGTGACTGGTCATATAGATTAGTTATAGATGTAACAGTTTACATAATCTTATTGATAGTTTAATTTATTGTTACCTTGCTGTAGCATATCGTAAAATATTCATGATTGATACGATTGGCAGTTACAAAGTTGCGAATATTGGAAGTATTGGAACTGACCTCTACATTTTCACAGTTAATTATAAACTGGTTCTAGTCTGGAGGTTTATGATTGCGAGCATTTAGTTCTATTTCAAGTAACTTCAAAGAGGACTAAATTAATTAATTTTTGTATTTTTAGTCCTTTATAAATAAGAGTTATCTACCGAATATAAACCCTGATTTTACGTTTGGTAAATTTTTCAACTTAACGTACGCTTAGGTACGTATTCTTTAAACAAAAAAATAACATATAAAATGTTTAATTTTAGACAAAATATTTAATTTCTTTCTATTATACAATGCTAAGCAATAAATGCTGTAATAGTTACGTTTTTATTGTTAATGGGTTTACGTTTGGCAACATCTCACCTGATGGTAAGTGCAGATGAAGCCTAAGGTGGGACACGCTTACCCAGATATATGATATTTACCAAATACTTATAGTAGTGCTTTCTCAATCCACTATTGGGCTATCTATATTGCTATTACGAACTGCCGTCTGCCAAATATGCGCCTAGAATTTAAATCTGCATTCAATACGAAATACGCGGAAATGCGGGATCCTGTTTTCCACATAATTGTATAACACAAACACTATAGTTAGCAGGTATATAGACATAGTGTACTTATAGTACTTATCAACATGGCTTATCTATCACCTCAATAATATTATTGGAAATCTTGTCTTGTCTTGCAAGTCGTCACATCATTCATTGACATAAAAAAACTTGAGCTACTTAATTTATGCATGTTATAAAGTTTTGGTAACTCGGCGTTTTTTGCAGTATAAAGACTATAAAATAAATTCAAATTATCGGTCTATTCCGCACCTGAGGTTTGAGCCCCTGGAGCAATCGTTTGAGGTTTTATCGTTGAGCACTGCGCCGGGATCTTCAAACCTTATTCAATCGTAGTCCATCCGTAATTCCGTATAGTGCCGAAATCTGCCTCATTATATTACTACAACGCGGCTTCCGTCGATTCCATGACATTTGTGTCATGTTTATAATGCAATCCGTGGTTTGCGGTAAAGATAATCAAATCTATGAATTGCGGTTTAATTGCTTTTATGGTGGGTTATCCATTCATTATTATTAGATTCATGAGTCATCATGTAAATCTAAGCTAATGTCATGATTCGATTTTAAAATTAATACTTAATCTACAGTAGGTAAAGTTAACCAATATTTATTCTTTTTTATAATTAACTAATTGTTTGCTGGAAACACGTGATCCATAGACGGATTAACGTCCTCGGGATTAACTCATATACTACAGGTACAGATATTAGTATCTGTACCTGTAGTATGTAAAACTTGGCTGTGCTACGCGAGTACTAAGTATTCCTTATTCTGTGGCTGTGCTGTGTGTAAATGTGACTCTCGCAAATGGATATGTCGGACTTATCGTAATCATAAGAGTCAATACTATACATACGTGACGCAGATAAGAGATTCTTTCCCACGAATTGACAACATTTCCTCGTTAAATAAACTTGAAAGTGTTTTAATGAAACTTTTCATTTATTTTTACTTAATGCTGAAAACAAAAATTATTTACTTATGTATAATAGTAATGATCCTGTAACTAGATAGATAGATGTAAAAACAAACTATTGTTTACAATTTGACATGAAGAGTTATTAACGCACACATTTTTGATTTCATTTGCAAGTGTAGGTACTTGTATTGTAAGTAAATAAGTAGGTAAATAAGCTTAGCATGTCACACCGTATCACATTATTAATTTCATGTGAAGTATTATTTACAATCGATTCCAATACAATTAGACAGGACACTGCCTACTAGTTACAGATTCCGCGTGTCAAGTCATACAGTTGCCTACAGAATATTCAAACAATCGTAATATCTAGAGATTTGCATAAAGTAAATACCAATTTTATGACTATCGGTCCATGGTGAGACAATAGTCCGAAATTAGCTTAGAATGGAGAACGATTACACTGGTGCTTTAGTATTTCGCTATGGAGATTATAGGTATTATGTAGTTCAATTTATGTTACATGGTGCTTTCATAGGACCCGACACGACTTTTTTAGTAAGTATGTATGCAGAAACCTGTCTATTTAGTTTTTAAAATCAACTCCAAATGCTTAACTCTAATCAACTATAAATTAATTATGTTTTTGAAGTAATTATTCTGATTATTTGTGTTAATGGTAGTAGTATTACCCAATAGGTAAATAGTTGTGTACTTATATAATATACATGCGATTGGCACAAAATTACACAGCGCATATCAAACATAAAAACAACATTAATAGTTGATTGACTGGTAACGCTACCTACTTTATACTTTTCTTTATTACGGAAAGTCAGCAGAAAGAAAGCCTCTCCTTCGTATTTAATTAGTTGTAAAGGTGAATTGATTAGTTCTACCACGTATACGATCTAAGTATTAGACATTATTTTGTCCTTTATGGAATTATTAGAGGTAGGGCGGGCGTTTTCTCAACATTTCATCTCATTTTGGATGTGTCCTATTATACTTTATGCCAGACACGTCTCACCTATGTTTCATTACTAAGATTTTTTGACAATAATTAAGGAGGACTTGGCCAAGCGCTTGGTAGAGGCATCAGGTGACCAGAGTGCTGGCTTTTATTTTTCACAAAAGATTGCATTGCCATTCAACGAGGTAAAGCTGCCAGTATTCTTGGACACTTTTCTCTCTACCAACAGTTTATTTTAATTTTTATATTTTTGTTTTAAAGTTTTTAGGTACTTATTAGTTTAGTTTTTAGGTCCAGTTTAGTTTAGCAGGTTTAGATGTAATGATGTACTGTTATATTGTTATTTAAGTTTTTACATCTAATAAACAAAATTATTGATTAAAGAGGCTAGACCGGTATTATCAAGGTCGAGGATAGTTATAGGAATATTGTGATGCAGGCCACGAGCGCTGCTCTGGATCAGGTTGTCCCTTCATTGCATTGCTAATTAGTTAATTGTTCTCGTACCCGGCGCATTATCGTATTATCACGTTTGCCAAGAAAGTCTTGAATATCTTGATTGCATTACAATTTGTACGTTATCTTAGTGACTTTAGTCTAAAAAAATGTCTGCATTCACTCCATGGTTCTTATTTTATAAGTAGTTATAAGTATCTTGCAAGTAGGTAATGTGAAATGCATGTACTTACCTACATAGTGCGAAATAATACTTATTGTACGTTGGTATAGGTACCGTTAACTTATTACAAGTTATGTTATGAGAGATTCTGCTTTGCAAAGATTATGCTGCAATGTCTTATTCTAAATTATCAATTTATATCATAATCTTAAATTTAAATCGCACATAAATATAAATAGTTTTGTAATAATCTAAATAAACATTTAGATTATTTTTTAATGAAATAAGCACAAGGCCGAATTAGTTATACCTATAGGTACTTAATTTACTTTTATCATTACCGGCCGATGGTATGATATTAGTTGTAATAGTTAGCCATAAGCTAAATAAAACTAAGATAATAAATATAGGCCATAGTTTGATATAACTAGTAAATATATTTGATAAAATACAATATAACATTGCGTAATATTTACTTTTTAATATTTTCCTTTTTTAATTAAAAAAAATACTGAAACTCATACGCATTTGATCGAATTAGAAAAGCTATTATAGCCTTATCTAAATGAGTAGGTACTTTGCCTGAGACCTAAATCACAGTTGTTTGTACTTTAGCCAAATATCTAAAAATTTTATAAAATTATCAAAAAAAACAACATAAGTACTTACTTAATTTAGTAACAATAAAATAATTACTATTGTATTATTCAACTAAACAGTTAATAGCGATTTAATTTAGGTGTTTGTAACGAAAACATTCTAGGTATGTGGTTGAGAACAATGGTAAATACTAAATACATATGACTCGAGAATTGCATTGGGATTTATAGGGTCTATGTCTGTCTAATGCCAAGTAATAGGCATTATGACCCCTAAGACTTTCTCTTAGCCTCTACCTATTTCCATGAAGCACTGCGGTCATAATGGCCCTTTGACTTTATAATAGTCAGACAATGACGGTAGTAAATATAGGATACTTGGAAAGTACCGAGAGAATATACATGACATGAGAAATCAGAAAAATGTCTTACCTATAACTTTGTGTTGTGTTGTTTATATGTGCCATTCATTACCTATTATATCTGTCAGGAAATTGCCACTTCCAATATCCAAGTATGACAAAAGCATACCTACCTAAGTATTTATCTACATATGTGTTTTATTATAACTGAAGCGTAATATATTCCCAAAATTATCTGATATAGTATCTGACCCTACTATTTACTCTACTCAACCTGTTGCGTGTCTCTAAACAAATTGAGCCTTTACTATGTATAATGCGTTTTTTAAAAAAAAAAGGTATTTCCAGGGTGGGTTTAGTGATCCGTAGTTAAGGTAACCTTGGGTAAAAACTCTAATAAATTCTAACCAATGGTCTAAAGTTCAAATTTCTGACATTAACTATGGATCAAGAAACCCACAATAAGACTGGGTTTTTTGATCCATTATTGGGCGTATTATGCAGTTCTTCTTATGATTAGCAAGCCAACATTAAATTGAAAAATAAAGGCACCTCATCTGCTATTTACAAATCAAATATTTCCACGAAAAAGATTTCTTCAAAATGGAAATTCCCGCAATAGAGAAAAGTAATGTTTACTGTTCATGTCTCCTAAAAAAACAAATGATAGTATACAGTCACATTAGACCGATTGGCAGGCCAGCGCTTGCGCAACTCAATATCTATTAGATAAGTCTTCTCGGCCGTTCACACATTCTAATGAATGTAACATGTGCAATACAACCTTGAAGGTTTGTTGTACACTACTGTCACTCCATTACTACTGGAAAATTGGAGAAAAATCCACGATCTTTTTGATATAGATCAAAAAGTGAGGCATCATTAAGCGCATTCATTGTGGCATTGTATTTTTGTTATAGGCTTGCATACACCGATAGATATAGTTATGTAGGCAATTATAATTGATGAAATATCGCCAATGAAAAGCTAGTTCAAGGTTTGAGTTTTTTTTCAAGAGGTTTTCGTGTGATCTAAATTCTGTTTTTTTATAACCTCTTTACTATTTTAACTATTTGGTTTTTTTTTATTTCGTTTTTGCGCTCACAATAATTATTATGTCAGGTTTTTGTAGAGATTTTTTTAGTATTTTGGTCGATTAACACGAACTACGATACACTTATAATAGCGCTTATCTGTCAGTTAGTGATAAAATGTTAGACTGAACTGTAATGATGTTTTATGATAAATATGTAGTATTAACAAATTATCAAATTCTTAACTCCATTCCAGACAAATTAAATTAAGATAGTGATAATTCACAAACAAGAATATGTCGCAGGGATATTTAAAGCATGGTATCATTTAACTTGCCAACTCTTGCAGTAACTTGACAAAACTTTACTTCCTTAAAATCATTGCGAACCATCGTTAAAGTGGACCGGTTTTTAATTTTAGTTAATTAATCAGATGGTTTATTTAGTCTGCCCGTAAAATAAACGTCGAAGACGCTCCGTGAGTCAAGTGGGTTATTAACATATTTCTATTCTAATTTTTATTATCTCATGCAAACCAAATCTTCGCTTAGTACCTACTTAGTTACAAAAACCTTTATCGTAAAATTCTTGCATGTAATTTGAAACGATTAGGTTTTAAGTATCTGGAATTCAATCACCGGAAACTGGGTTCTTAGCTAAACAATGAAGGCATGATATCTGTTTACGTACTGCAATTAATTGTTAGGTTTTTACTGGCTGTTTATCTTTAACACCTTCAAATGTTCGTGTTACAACATTGCCTTTACATACAAACGTGGTTACTTTAAATGGTTTACGCACGCATACCGACGTATAATAATTGGTTCTTGATAATATGTACTGTGTACTTTAACCATTGAGTAAAAGACAGTAGGTAGGTGTAGGTCATTCGTATATGGCCTACTACATACTTACTGCCTTACTGTCCAATCAAGAAATTGAAATACTGGACATTCTACTTGACAAATTAATGAATGATTTTTTTAATAATTACGTTTTTAATATATAAAGGATTTCTTAATATATGTAATTGTTATTTGATTTGAGATATATTTTTATTATTTTGTTAAACTAGGTACATTGTACTCGACGCTATTCAAAAGAAGTAGCTTAGTATTTTGTAACAGAAACAGGTTGTATTATAACAAAAAAAAAATAGCAGCATACAGGAACATAATTATTTAGTAGGTACGAAAAAAATATCAAGCAATTTTGTACTCACGTTGCAAATATTCCACATTATGTTCAACTTCTGGCATCAAGTGCATGAACGTGGTCGAGAGCAGGACACCACCACCGAAAGACAGAAGGGTCATCACCACCCGGTTGGTCGACTTAAGGCTCCCTGCATCTTCAGCGGACATCCAACTAAACCTCTTCGACAGGAGTAAAGGAGCCAGACCACAGATCATGGATGCACAGAATAGAACAGCCATGGAGACTCCTTTGGCAAGAAGAACTCCCTCTGTATCGTCATCATCGTAAGTGAGTCTGAATGAGGTGGCAGACATAGCGACTGAGTCTGGTAAGAGTCCGACTGGTGAGAAGAGAGGAACTTAAGTGGAGTTCGCGTGGTCAGTGTTGGTTTATATAGCCGCCTGGTATCTGTGCGCGTGCGCCGGCCGTGAGTGCCGCGCGGATACTATGCGCCGGCCGTGCGTGCCACCGGCAGTGCACTTTACTCCCGCGCACCCTGAACACCGTAAAAGCCTTACAGGCCGCTCGCTATGTTAGTGCGCAACTTATTTTTATATCGCTCACGAGTTTTGAGACAGCATGATTTCATATTACTTTGAGTTTCTTGTTTCTTGGTATGAATGTGTAAAATTTTTAACGTGATTTTTACAAAAGAGGTTCTTATCTCAATTTTACCATTTTTTTCGTGCTACGTTACTTACTATACGCTATTTGTGCCCCGATATTGATGATTATTTCTTATTCTGTCAATACATAACATAAACTTCTAGACTGATCCCATTTATAAATCTGATGATGGATTAGGTAGGTAACCAGATAAAACATGAAATTTTTCAGTCACAGATCACAGCAAAGCCTTCGTGAATTGGGTTTTCTTATATTGCATATATAATATACCTTTTCCTATTCACACGTGACCAAAATGATGGCCTCTACTTGGCCCAAAGGTTGAGCATTGCCATTCAACGTGGCAATGCTGCCAGCATTTTGGGCGCTTTGCCAACTGGTAGTGGTTTTTTAGATTAGTTTTGTATTATAGGTATTATTGTTAATTTTATAGTTTTATAAGGAACTAGCTACTGCCCGCGGCGTTGCCACGCGTGGACTACATTACTTTTCAGGTTTCGGTTTGGGTAATGGCTTTATTTTTAAAAACAGATTTTCTATCAGCCACACTGAGTTTTCTGCTCGTATAAACTTCCACGAAGTAAAAATGACATGTCTTAATCATGGATGAAATAATTAATTATAATATTTCCCAAAACAGCGTAGGTACGCTAATTATTATCATTGATATTCCTGGACCAATTTTGATGAAATCTCCACTCATGGCTACTTAACTATAGAAAAATTTTCGATGATATTTCGATAAGTATCATCGAACTCATGATTAATTAAAACCTATATTATATTAAAATCTAGGCTTTCAAAACATTTTTACAATAGGGCAAAGTCTGGGGGTCTAGCAAAGATACCAACCGCTAACGCTAACGCCAAACGCTAACTCCAAAATGTACTGAAATGACGTTTCGGAAATCGCTAAGTTTTCCGTAGCGAATGTCATTTCGATACATTTTTGGAGTTAGCGTGAGGCGTTAGCGTTAGTGATTGTGATCTTTGCTAGACCCCCAGGGCATTTTACATAACATGTTTCGTACACAGATTAGAGAAAAAAATCTACTTCGTATCATTCCAAAGAGTATTATTATACTTCTGTATCATTCAAAGAGTATATAATTTATACGTAACGTAAGAGTATCATTGGCCCACTGCATTAGCCTATGGTGGTAATAGTATGCATTGGCCCTCAGACCTGTGGGCCAAACATAAACGTCATGTAATGCCAAAAATAGGCGTAGCAAGGGTCGAGATTATACTCCCAAGGGTAAAGCTCTAACTATCACGATTCATGAGATACAGCCTGGTGACAGACGGACAGACAGCCTGACAGACGTCGTCAGTCCGTTTTGGGTACGGAACTCTATTACTAAGGCTTCGCTGTCCGTCTGTCCGTCTGTCACCATCAGGCTGTATCTCATGAACCGTGATAGTTAGACAGCTGAAATCTTCACAGATGATAAATATATTTTTGTTGCCGCTATTACAACAAAAACAGAATAAAATAAGTATTTAACCCCTTGAATACTTATTTTATTCTGTATTTTAGTATTTTTTCTCTCTCATACATCAAACGTTTTTTTGCTAGTTTTTATAGATAATGATACGGAACCCTTCGCGCGCGAGCCCAACTCGCACTTGGCCGGTTATTTCTCTAATTTGCGGGCACTTAAGTATAATTAACATGTTTGTATCTTGAATGCAATCGATTCATACTACTTACATATTATTTGATGGTATATCTATTTTACTCCAAAAACCCCAAACAACCTGCAAGGGCTTAAATAGAAAAACTAATAATGCTTAATCAAATCTAATAAATTTTAAAATTTCATTCCATTGTTTAATGCATATTTACTACCGAAATTAACTCCTATTACTCTTTGTTCATGGCCTTACACACGTTTTTTTTTCTTTAATCTTTGCCTCCAGATGGACTTTACGTGAAACATGTGAAATATTCAATAACAACACGACGAAAAATTACTATACTTAACACTGGCTAAATACACTATGTGTGGAGCCATAATACAACATAAAAAAAATTACTGTGACACAAACTAACCGTCAGTAGCCAAAAAAAATTCACCATGAAGCGGCCATGTTGTATAAAATTCCGTCCGGTTTCGTAATGATATTTAATAATTTTGACCAAATTTTTTTAATGATATTTGTATTTTAATATACCCTATGTTGTGCACTGGTTATTTCTAAGCATATCAGTGCAACCCGCATGAAAATCAGTTCAGTATCTAGGGATTTGTTCAATAACAAACAAACAAACAAACAGCTACAAATTATTGTCCCTAGATGGCGTTAGATACGATAAATTAGAAAATGTATGGAGAAGGGCAAAAAGCCTTGTAGTCCTGCATCGCGGTTACGATATTTTTTGAACAATAGAACCTATGGGATAAATTAGATTTAACGTCATTATGTGTGTGTTCCGTAGCGCATCAGAATTACACATTTATTATATGTAGGGAAGGGATAGGGATAGGGATAGGGAAGGGGATATACTTAATTGAACTTATCAGGCTCATCTGAACCGACTATGAATTTTGAAGATGGAACTCCTCTATGGAGCCCTATGGAACTCCTTAACCAACAGCTCCTGCTTTTGAGATGGCTTATGGACCTTCTCAATGATAATAGCTTATCATATCATCAGCCGGGGCCGGAAGACCTCTAGAATGCTGCTGGATTAAAAGTTTTTACTTACTTCTTCCTTCTTCTTCTTCTTTAATGGCTTTCTATCGCTTTTTTGCAACAATTCTGCCAATGTCAAGTGAGTATAATTTGTACGGTTATGACAAGTCAAAGTCATATTTTGTTAGTCAAAACGCCAACCAACAGTAAAATAGTGGAAATTTTACTGAAGGCATGGTTTTATGATCTGGAAACATTCACGAACACTTAACGGATAATAATCCATCCTTATTACATATTAAAGTTCAAGATACACTAGTTTTGAAAAATAAATTCAAAATTCATTACAGTATTGCAATTACACACATAGGTCTACCTGTCTGTTCTCTAATCTATAGCCAGCCAGCTGTCAACGGGTTTATCGCTAGATATTTTTTTTATGACAATATGTATTTAAACATAGAGGTCACAATTCAAGTTTTTGTGTCAGTAGGTACTCTGTCGAAAATAAAATTAAGGTAAAGAAATATTTTATATTATACTTAAACCTTAGGACCTTTGTGAGTAATTTTTGACCTTAAATGATCGGTTTATGATTTTTCTTAATATTCATTTAACTAGTCGTAGGTATAGGTCATCACCCAAATAAGTGCGGATCTGGATGAACCACGTTATACTACATACAGGCTACATTGCTTAACCTATGATTACGACATGTAGGGTACTTAATCATAGTGCTTAACCACTCAGACGCAAGTGCGTGTATTTTTACTACTAAAATCAACGGCGCAAATATTCTAGCCTTGACAGAGGCTTTATATTTGTGCCGTTTGGCGTAGAGACACTGGGGCCGTGGGGACCGGGTGCCTTTGACATTTACATGGATTTGGCGGGGCGTTTGGTTGAATCGGCACGTGACCAAAATGCTGGCATCTACTTAGGTCAAAGGATCAGCCTCGCTATACAGCGGGGCAACGCTGCCAGCATTATGGGCACGTTGCCCGATTCCATAGATTGCTTGAACTATCTATAGACCTTTTACAGTCTATAGATAGTTCAAGTACTCTTTAGACAGTTATTTTTATTTTTAAGTAGATATAATATATAATAGTAGTAGTTAGTAGGTAGTTTTTTGTTTTGTGTTATATAGGTTTATTTTTGTTTTGATATTAAATATAAATAAATGTAAAAAAAAAAATCAACGTGAAATATAATATTATATCAGCGTGTTACGTAAAATTAAAATGTTATATGCAGGAAAATAGGAAAACAGTGGGAGAATACACGTATAATCATTACTCAAAACATGAGGCTTCTTTATTAACTGAGGGCCTGGGGGTACTATAGTCTATAAATATTATCTGGGTTGTAAAAACAGACCTAAAAACGTTTGTGTATTCCTTTTCCCATTTTCAAACTGTCATTGTCATCTTTTATTTCAAAAACTTAAATATCATAATATACTTATATACACTAAACTAAACACCTTAAATAACTTTAAAACTAACTTAATAAATATTTACACCTAACTAAAAACGAAAACCCTATCAAAAAAAAAGCTATGCCGCAAAAAAATTGTATTTTATCTTTAACTACCTACTCTACATACTCTACCCACAAAAAGGCTTATTTCCAAACCTCCAAAGCTTCTCCTAAGTATCGGATCTAAAATTTAAACCCATGGATGAACTGAAGCCCAAAATGGCGGACATATTACATATGTGTGTCAGATGAAAGTAGGGCGACCGGCTGCATATGATGTGAGTGTGTGCGTGTTTCGCTCGTACGTACGAAGCGTTCCGGCTTCCTAAGGGTGCTTCAGTTTCGGATCAGACGGCATTCCCTCCTTCTTTTTTTAATAGCTCCATGTTTAAACCGATATAGGTATATTAATAGGTGAAATAGATTAAATGACAGATCAGGGCTGTCATGAATTTTTAAATTAATGTAAAGAGCACAGAATTCCCCCTATTACATAGGTCCAGAATCGAAGTCTCTATACTTAACCTTGTTTGAACATGAATCAAACCATAGAGCACATTTTTTTTTCTTCTAATGTCAGTTCCTCTTTCAATATACCATATAAATAGTATTACCCGATTTAGTCGGGTACCTAAATACAAATCTAGCTAGATGTAAAATGTAAATAATAAAAATTATATAACGCCTACATTAAAAAAATATAAAATAATAAAATTAATTACCATCATACTATCTATAGACAAGAAAAAGGTCTATAGATAGCTCATGCAATCTTTTAATAAAATGGATTCAAATTAAGTATAACCAGCAGTTTATTCAACATTTCTTTTAATAACTCACGAGTTTTTCAATATTACCAAGTTAAAGGGATTAAAGAACAACAGTTATGTAGGTACAGGGGGTCTAGCAAAGATACCAACCACTAACGCTAACTCCAAAATGTACTGAAATGACATTTCGGAAATCGCTAACTTTTCCGTAGCGAATGTTATTTCGATACATTTTTGGAGTTAGCGTGTGGCGTTAGCCTTAGCGATTGTGATCTTTGCTAGACCCCCTGGGCCTCAACCAAAATAATGTTTCATATTTTAGGATAAAAAAAATAACCTTAACCACTCAGGCGCGGTGCGGGGCGGGAGTAGGTAGGTCCCAAAGCGCTCCTCAATAGCGTGGTATGGTTTTGCATATTTACGGTTTATACGAATAAACTAAGCAGCGTTTTAAAATCTCAAAACTAGTTTTGATAAGTAGCATTACTTGGCTTTCTAAACAAATTCATTTTTACGTGTGTTGTAGTATAAAACACACACACAATAACACATTGACGCTCCACCGTACCTAAAGGAAATTACTCCGTCGCCGGTGCGCGCCGGCTTGGCGTGAGATGCAATGTAGACTGAGGCGTTTTTTTTTCTTCTGAACTATAGATACTTTTACTTTATTCGATAGTGACGTTCAACTAGTTTCAATTTTAGTCAATTTATAACGAGTGACACCTCTAAAAATTGATTGTCATCCCTAGTAGCGCAATCAGCTGTAAGCTGCAAATGTGGTGGGGAGCGGTCCACGTTGCGCGATGCCGGCCGCACATGTGGTTGAAGCGCCTGAGCGGTTATAAATGGGTAAACAGTGGGCGCGTGGAACGCCTAACAATAAAACTATTATCAGTAATTGCACTTCTGTGTTCTGTGTGTTCTTTACTATAGAAATGCGCTAAACATATTATTGAGCGAGTATTAGGTTTCCACCAATCTTCATTTCGACTTTTTCGAACTACTTTTATCCAACGATCAGGGCGGTTATTCTCTATGGAAACATAGATTCCACACGATATGAAACCACGTCGTTATCGTGTCTTGTTCAAATCGTGTCTCAGCGTTAGATGTACCTTCGCTTTACATTACAGTTATCTTTATTTTGAATAAAATATATTGACATAAGTGGTCATAATCTTTTTATGTGTTGATGTTTCGGAACGCGTCTCGGTAAAACATATGATTTTTGACAGTTCTAATCGCGCCAATTCCAAATTCATTTCGCGCGGTTTTGTTTTCGTTTCATAGAGAGTACAGTTTTGCAGATTTCTTTTGTAAGACAAGGAATTCGCGTGGTTTCGAAGTAAGGAATCGATACGGAATAAGGGCCCAGCTAGACATGGGTGGATCTGTTGGAAATCTATACAAAAGAAATCGGGTAATTATTCAGATGTCGTGTGGCAATACTGATTTTGACATGTCAACTTTTTATTGTGAAATGTGAAATACTCTTCGTCAAATAGAAATAATTAAAATAATCTTATAAAAATACATGATTAAGGCCACTTACAGGTGAATTGTGATCGTGTGCTTCTGTGAGCTATGCCTCGAGTGATTTCGGCACAGTTTTATCACGCAAGACGGCATTTTTTTGGTATGTATTCAAAAGCACACCCAAGTAACGACTGATTTTGATTTTGATAGCTGAGAATCAATCACACCCAAAGTGGTGTGTACGGTTTTGCCCTGCTTTAATTTCGTATTAGTGGTCTGGATAAAAAGTCTTTGGTAAAGAGGTAGGTAGTTATACATATGTCAGGGTCTCCGCCCCCATTTGATCCTCCCCAGCCTTCCTAACAGCATTTATCATCTGATCGATATGCCTCTTCCAGGTCAGGCCAGAGTCCGTTAACACCTCATAGTGTAGATGGCCTATACTTTTCAAACTGTTCCGATTTCCCATATTTTACTGGCATTATAGCCAGTAAACCTCAGTAGAGTCTCCCGACAGGTTGGTCTTAAGATGAACATGGACAAGACGAAAATCATGTCAAATGCCCATGTTCCACCTATACCGGTAATTGTTGGGAACGATACTCTCGAAGTTGTCGACAAATACGTCTATCTAGGGCAGACTGACAAACTTCGACAAAGAGGTCGCCCGAAGAATCCAACTTGGCTGGGCAGCGTTACGGGAAGCTTCGACCTATCTTTTCGTCCAAAATACCACAAAGCCTGAAAACAAAAGTTTTCAATTAATGTGTCTTGCCAGTGATGACTTATGGAACTGAGACGTGGTCTCTAACTGTTGGCCTTATTACTAAGCTCAGAGTCGCGCAACGAGATATGGAGAGAGCAATGCTCGGTGTTTCCCTGCGAGATAAGATCCGAAATGAGGAGATCCGCAGGAGATCTAAAGTGACCGGTGTAGCTCTTAGGATTGGCAAGTTGAAATGGCGATGGGCAGGCCACATCGCTCGTAGAACTGACAATCGATGGGGAAGAAAAGTTCTCGAGTGGCGACCACGATCTGGAAGACGCAGCGTAGGCCAGCCCCCCACTAGGTGGACCGACGACCTGGTGAAAGCCACGGGGAGCCGATAGATGCAGGAGGCGAGCAGCCGCTCTAAGTGGCGCTCCCTGGGGGAGGCCTATGTTCAGCAGTGGAAGTCTTCAGGCTGTTAATGATGATGATGGTGATGATTAAAGTTTCGCGGCTAGACCGAAAGTTTGCGGGTTTTTCTTCCATTTATTATTAATCACATATTACAGTGGTATAAAAAATATCGCACCAAAAAACCACAATAGTGCTCACATTCATTACGCCAGGTGAACAGGTGATATATCGCATCCCACTCGATTTTTGCTGAAATCGGCTAAATACCTTGCCAACTTGTAAAACCGCGAGATGCTGCAGGTACCTAATAAAATATAGTATAGGTATAAATAGACATAATATACTATAGGTACATACTACTATACAATATACATCTATGATAAGTACATACTTTGCTTGTGTTGAAATATACAGCTTGAACAAACATAAAGGTATGTGTGCACTAGCATAGAGCCCTCTTGACACACTTGTACAGTAATTTACACTTGGATGCAACATAATTGACTCATTTTATAAACACTACTATCCTAGTCCATTTATTAAACATTGTATAGCGGAGAAATAATTTTATTATGGTAATACAGTGTTTTCTTTCTCTCTATTAAGTTTCAAATAAGCATTGATAAAAGCCTATGCCATAATTAACTAGGTAGGTATTGCGGACTCTACTGAGTTGCGGGCTGCAGAAACGTTTGTTCGTTTACAAACAGGTTTGGGTCGTAATTGTAACCTCGCTGGTCATAGGGATTCCCGCTGTAATGCAATTTGCTTATTTGATGGGCCGCTGCCGGCCGATTATTATGATGATAGTCTTTGATGGTTTCTGATGGTCACTTACAAGTATTACCCGGTTATTGAGAATGGATCATTGAAAGTGAAAAGAAACACCCACTCATTGCATCTCTGGTGGAGACGTGAGTCATGGAGGGTTGTTGAGAACAGTGGGGCTAGCACGGATGGTAGAAAAATTGTCTTTCCCCGTGTTATGTCACATTCTTCAAGTGGAGTATAACAGGGGAAAGACAATTTTGTCTACCGTCCGTACTAACCCTGCTGGAGGTCATAATTTTGTTACCGGTCGTGTGGATCCGAGCTGTGGATCCAGCCCACCTAACGGGAAGGAGCAAAGTAGGAGGACAGAAGACACCCATAGGTATCATAATTCATATCATATGTCAATACTCTTCATAGATGCTTACCAGTTCCACAATACCGATAATCGGGTAAAAAGAAAATCATATCCGCTACATGAAGTGACATTCAAAATTAGTTATGGGCAGCTAGACGGGATTGCTCAAACTCAGGCGCACGCCCGAAGGCCAATCAAGATTCGAGAGTGTTGCCGATTACCGAGAAAAATGTACTTTATCATGCATTCGCTAAATAGACCTGTGATTTTAAGAAATCTATTCCGCTTTTAATTCCGCCAAATTGAACACTTTCACAATCCCGGGTAAAATACAATGTGCGTCCGGGTAGACAAGCTGCACCAGTCCGGGTATAACATAGTCATATACCTACCCCCCCAGCCTATACCTACTATAGACTACACCTCGAACTGTTATAGAAAAAAAAATAGAGACTCCACGGAACAATTTTAGTTTCTCTATGGGGATTGTCAAAGTATGGGGTTATGGGGTTTCTCCAAGGAAATTATACGTATATTGGGTATCTCTCATATAAGTTAGTAGTGAAGCGAGGCCATTGAAACAGTAGGCCTAGCACGAACATTTACGCGCGCGTAAGTGTAACGTTAGCGTACGTCTGTTGTATGGCATTTAATCAGCGCCCCATACAACTGGCTTACGTTAACGTTACACTTACGCGCGTGTAAATGTTCGTGCTAATGCTGAAAATAATGGTAATGATAACGAAGTATTTCTTGGCTAAGCATTAATCTCATCATTTATTATGTAGGTACTATCATCATCATCGTCATCGGTCTGCGTCACTGCACTTTCTAATAGATTTTATTGCAATTAGGCATGAAACTCGTAATACTGAAGTTGTAAATCCACATCCATATCAAAACACTCAAATATTTAGGCCAGCGTGCAGCGCAGCGTGCCGCAGGTATTGCAAAAATTCGTGGTGTCTGTGGAGAGCGCTGACGGCTGTCGTTTTGTGAAGTTGCGTAAAAATGTCCTCCATTTTTACGCAACTTCACAAAACGAGCCTATGTATGCTCGTTTTGGGCATAAGATATTTTGATTCGAATGCTTATAAATAATAGTTATTATAATCTAACATGGGTATACCATTATATTGTCTTATAATGTTCCGCGTTATTACAGGGCTAACATAAAAAATATTTTGCTACTAAAAATGTAAAGTTTTCTGGGAAAAATAGTAATTTCAAAAGGAGCTCAACCGGTCTTTTCGTCAAGTGGCTCACTGGAACCGAGGCACCTACAATGCAATTTTTATAAAAAAGAAGAAGTATTTGGCAAAAAATGATAAACGTTCCTGTTTTTATTAGATACGCAGATTCTATTTTAATTGTAAAGGAAAAATTTGAATCTCAAGTTGAACTCGCATCCATCCATCCCTCAAGCCAGGATAATAATGCTTTACTTACTTAAATACGGACATGATACCACTTGTCACGGTAGCTTGCAGAGTCTGAGCAGGCAATAGTGCTATAAATCATGCACACCTACGCAGATTCTATTCTGAAAAACCGAAACATTGACTTGTGGATACTGTGGGCCTAGCATGAATATTTACGCGCGCGTTAATGTAACGTTAACGTAAGGCAATTGTATGTCATTTTATCTGCCCCCTATTACGATTGAGCTAGCAGCGATGCTAACACGCATCTGCCGCTCAACTGCTGTCAAAATTGTATGAACTTTGACAGCAGTTGAGCGGCAGACGCAATCGTAGTAGGGGGCCTTACGTTAACGCTACACTTACGCGCGCGTAAATGTTCGTGCTAGGCCTACTGGTTTGATATTAGGTCGCGATAAATATATTTCGATATTCATACCATTCTATTATACCTACTATACCTTTGTAAAACGCCAAAACTAAAAAAAGGTATCTTGTTGTTTATTTTTCAAGCTCTGTGTTGTTTAACCTAAGTTAAAGTAAAGTTAACCGGCTTAGAATTAATCATAAGTGGTACTTACTCATGATTAAAACTTTCCAGTTTATTTTATCTTACGATTACTAAAAATAAATTAAATCACGTAGGTATACTAACTTGCGCCATTTTAGCGCTGAATATTCCAATTTCCTCCGAGTGTCTGGGAGTCCGGCCAATTATTTCGATGCGTCCGGGGACCGGTGCAGGCCACGGAATGCTACGACCTACACCAAATGTCTGCTTGAATTCTCTGAGCTTAATTTAATAACACTATGAAATAAAAATTGCTTAAATAACAAAAACAAATACAAACCTACCTAAAAAGAATGATTTTCTTTTAGTGCACATTGCCTTGATTCAATAGGTTTATAATGCAGGCCCTACATGGTAGTTATAAATTGTAATGGTTGTATGTAGCTGTATGTAGTAATAGCCAAGCATGGCAATGGGCAGGCCACATCGCTTTTAGCACTGACAACCAATGGGGAAGAAAGGTTCTCGAGGCGTCTACGAACCGGAAGTCACAGCGTAGGCGCACCCCCCCACTAGGTGGTCCGACGATCTGGTGCAAGCCGCGGGGAGCTGATGGATGCAGGAAGCGAGCAGCCAATAATGATGATGATGATGAATAGCCAGGTAGTATCCCTAAGTAGCACCATTCTAGATGACTGGGGCATAGGCCATAGCCAATTGGCGATAAATTGTGAAGTTTTCATTTTTTTAAAGTGCAATATGCCTTTAATACTCAAGCTAACTACTACAATAATAAAAACTAAGCTAAACTGGCTACACTACCTCCTACAAAGAACATATGGACTGCATAATTATATATCATTTTTTCTTAATCCATAATTGATGGCATATCACGATAGTATGGCCGCAGCATAAGATGATGTAAATAAATCAAAGGCTATGCATACTATGTTAGGATGCCATTGCTAACTTTCCCATTGCCTATACAAACCATTAAGTCCATGATACGAACAACGCGATATCATCAATGTCATCAATGTGTCAGCTCACCGTTTCTGTGATTACCATAGAAAGAAAGCCTAGTGCATATTCCTCTATGGCCTAGCTAGAGCATAAAACTGTCAAGCCTAGTTGATCTGTGCAACTCAGCTTTACGAGGGCTGCATAATTCAGACAAACAGATGGACGACCAAACAAATCTCATTAAAACGGTAAATAAAATAAAGTGGAATAAATACATTTGTCTTCTGTACTGTTTCCGGAGTTGTTTTAGAAAAAGCTTCGACTTTCTCCATTTTATTTATTTAATTATTTATTTATTTATTTATACTTTAGCTCAAAAACAATGTACAAGGAGGACTTAATGCTATGAAGCATTATCTACCAGTCAACCTGGACGTGCAAGAAAAACAAAGTAGCGGTTTTAGTTTTAGTTTATCGAATAAGAGCAGTTGTGTTTTAAAAAATAAAAGCCGGCATTCTGGTTATTTCATGACCTTAAGTAAGTTTAAGTTTTTACAAGAAATTAAACTGAGCTCTCAATTTCTTTGGAGTTTTTTACCGCTTCCTGAAAAATAACAAATCACAAAAATAGTTAAGCACTGAATTAGCTGCAAAAGCAAAAAATTGATTTGTTTTTCCAGACTTGTGTGCCTAGTTTTATCTCAATTAGCATTACAGATATTGCAATGTATAATAAAATATTATATATTTAGCAATCAGCATAATTATCGCGAATTTTCAAATCTTTATTGTTTAAATTACATACATGCACATAGGTATTATACAGCGGATTAAATCAATTATTAAGTGCCAATGGAATAAAACAAGATAACGAAAGCTAAGCACGTTCATGCGTCAATGTAACGAAAGTGATAACGAAATAATTAGCCTCTGAGATCCGTTAATCGTTACCGATAAAAATAATATATTTACAGCTTGCATAAAAAAATGATTGAGATTTGTGGGGGCATTAATATGGAATAATAGCCTATTGATTGTCTTTCTTGTTGTTTGTTGCATCTATTTTCCTTTTTTTTTTGTTTGTATTTTACATAATTACTTTGTTCATCGATATGAACCGCCGCCGGTTTAAACTCGTTAAACGTAGGTAGGTTAATCACACAGGGTGATTTATTAAGACTGGATAAATGTTATCTGACCGATAAGCTACAAACCCGTGGCGGTCCCTGGGGGAGGCCTATGTTCAGCAGTGGATGTCTTCAGGCTGTTAATGATGATGGTGATGAAACTACAAACCAACGTAAACCAAAATACATTGGTTATACAGTATACCAACGAACGGTTTGAAAAATTCACATTTCTTTTCACTTTTGTTTCATCTAATGATTAGCTTTTATTTGATACTTGAGAAATCGCACCTCACAGAATACAATAGGTTGAGGCAGAATAAAAAAAATATTATATTTTCACTTGGTTAGGCAATACTACAGATAAGAGCTTAAAAGAGCTTTGAAGAATATGACGCTTCGCAACTGGCGAAGCGAATTTTGTTTTGTTGCTCTGTGGGGAATTCCCAGCATATTGGTCGAGCCTGAAGTCGTGACGTAAATTCTATTGCACTGCAGTGCAAGCACGTCCCGACGGGGAAAACAATGGACGTTTCAAGTCACGTATTGCTATTCAAAATAACGGATTAAGTTACGTCGGGAGTTTTAATGCGTTTTAAGTGCAAAAAGATTTTAGATTGTGCTTGCTAGGGTTTTCCAGATTTTGTGATAGGCTTTTTATAAAATTATCGAGCGTTCCATGGTTGGCTGCTATGCAGGGTGATAGACCGTATCCTTTCAGGGTGTGTTTAGTCAGGCAGGGATTAGGGTGTTATATTGTATTATATGTACGTATTTACAAACAAAAAAGTATCTAAGTATTATATCAGTCATCTGGTTCCCATAATACAAGCTAGTTTGGGGCTAGATGGCGCTGTGTGAAATGTCCACACATATTTATATTTATTTACTAGCTTTTGCCCGCGGCTTTGCACGCTTGTGTTATGTTATTTTTACGTTATAGTCTAATAATAGATAATACATTTCGTACCAAACAAAAAATCCACTAAATCTTTTCGAAGCTGAGCACAGTAAACTGTATGTGGAATGGAAGCTATTTAAGCCATTACTTAAATTTAAATGTTTTGAGTCTAATATAGATTTAATAACAGTAACAGAAGTTTCAAACAAAAAACTACAATTTTATAAGTACCTCTTCATATTACAACAAAAAGAAATCATCATCACTTCACTCAGGTCTTTAACAGATGTTTCAGTAAATTTTGTTTAGGTAGTAGTTACCTAGACAGTCAGGTACGGTTTAGTTTAATATGGAAGAATCACACACGATGATTCTTAAGTTTGGCTCCATACGGATTGAGTACCTACACTTAGCCAGTGTCCATAATAAGTTTATAAATTGCTGGAGATATGCATTTACCTGTACGATGCGTACATAATTAATTTTCTTAATACTAATTAGGAATTACTAATACTAAACCACCACTCCCTAAAGAATCGAAAGTTATAATTATTATTATGTCCACTATTTTCCACGCTGTCTCATTCCCACTGCACTTTAAACGTACCTACCTAGTGATGAACGTGAGGAAGTAGGTAAAATCGTCATTACAAAGATAGTTACTTACCTACTATAACTATAACCTTCTTGAAATAACTGAGTAATAAATCATTTTTTGCTCTCGTGGTGTATTTAAAAGCCCACAGATCTAAAATATTTTAACTATTAAAAACTTATTTCAACATGCAAGAAGAAGAAGAAGAAGAAGAAGAAGAACGAATTAAAAAAAAACAGTCAAAAACGAACGTTACGCGCCATGTTGTTGTTAATTCGAGGATACAATTGCCATAATGAATACCTACATATTATTATATCTAAATACCTACCCATAAACAATTTTCATAAAATATTTCGTATCATTGGCTAAATACAAATATCCGCACTCCGGCTTAATTTAATGCCAAAATAAAAAAGGTTTTAAAATTCGTAGCAATGGTAAGGGTCTATAACTTAATTAGCTATAAGTACTACAGGGGGTCTAGCTAAGATACCAACCACTAACGCTAACGCCTAACGCTAATTCCAAAACTGTATTGAAATGACAGTAGCTGTGGAAAAGTAAGCGATTTCCGAAATGTCATCGCAGTACATTTTGGAGTTAGCGTCAGTCCTCCAGTATAAAAAGTTACTCTATGGTTAGCGTTTGGCGTTAACGTTAGTGGTTGGTATCTTTGCTAGACCGACCCCAAGGAAGTTTTAAGGTACCAGGGGGTCTAGCAAAGATCACAATCGCTAACGCTAACGCCACACGCTAGCTCCAAAAATGTATCGAAATGACATTCGCTACGGAAAAGTTAGCGATTTCCGAAATGTCATTTCAGTACATTTGGGAGTTAGCGTTTGGCGTCAGCGTTAGTGGTTGGTATCTTTGCTAGACCCCCAGGCCTTAAAACTTCCTTGGGGTCGATCAAGAATATAGCAGTAGCGCAATAATAATTTTATCTACCTAATTAGAATGGTAACGTGTAGTTCTTCTTTCTTGTCGTTCCCTCACTGATGAGGATCGTGACCATGCGCAAATAAGGCCCTCCAAATTGTCCGGTCTTGTGCCAAAGCAATCGTCCGCTGTAGAGTTTCTCCTGTTGCCTCCTTAATGCTATCAGACCATCGTACTGGTATGCGACCCCTGGGGCGTTTCCCCTGCATTTGACCCGCAATTAGAGATTTTTCAAGGTCGTGTCTCTGAGATCGCACCAAAATACGCGAACCAAGCGTATTTTGGTGGCACGGCGAATACTTTTGTTCTTCCATAGTCTGGATAAAATATGGAAGAACAAAAGTATTCGCCGTGCCACCAAAATACGCTTGGTTCGCTCCTTGGTCTTCTCTATTTTCCTGTATGGTGCGGAAACCTGGTGCCTTAAGAGTCGTGAGAAAAACAAAGTAAATGCGTTCGAGATGTGGTGCTGGAGACGCATGCTAAAGATACCATGGACTGCCATGAGAACGAATATATCTATTCTCCAAGAGCTCAGCATCACCAAACGACTCTATACTGTGTGCCAGGAGCGTCAGGCAAGCTTCTTCGGCCACATTATGCGATCTCAGAGACACGACCTTAACGTGTAGTAAGTTTATGTAAATAATAAATTTGACCAGATCGCCAATAAAGAACATTGCTCCCGCCAAAACCTTATAAATCGAAAACTTGAATAAAAATATTAATTAAGTAAGCTTCAATATTGGCTAAGTATGATAATTGCGTGAAGCCTTATTAATGATTATAAAAAGTCCAAGAACCTACCATTTTAAACAGTTTTCATAAAATACTTCCTATCATTGGCTAAATACAAATTTTGTCTAATGCCAAAATAAAAAAGGTTTTACAATGCGTAGCAAAAGCTAGGGTCAATAAATGAAGAACCTATAGGCACAGATTACTGAATATAATAAATACTTATTTCGAATGGTAACGCGTAGTAGATTTTTGAAAACTAATACATAATACCAGAGCGCCAATAAAGAATTTTGACCTCGCCAAACCCCATTAAATCGAAAACATGAATAATAATTTTAGTTATGTTTCAATATTGGCTAAATATGATATCGCGTGAAGCCTTATAACTTATAATAAAAAGTCTAAGAAGTTTTTAGTTTTCAAAATTCCTTGTTCTCTGTGTCGTGCTCATATTTAAGAAGATTCTCATACCTATCCTCTTTTTTAGTTTGGACCACAGATTAACGAAAAAACTTATCTATATGCAATACATATGACTTCCTTGGGTATAGGTACTTACATAATGAACACATTGTTTTTCTCTAATCTGCATTGCATCGAGCGCAGACGAAGTTATCGCGCGATGTATTTTGCCGTAGCCCTAAAAGTGTGATGTGAAAAGTCTCATGATACACTGCCGGTAATGCAGGCGCGCCAATTGTTATTTACTGTTTTTTGTTTTTTATGTTATAAATACAAACATGCATTACATTACTTCCTTATTGCTTAGTGCAGTGGGGATTGTTCAGAATGAAATAAAAATGATTGGGATTCCGTACTCAAAGGGTAAATCCTTATTACTAAACCTCCGCTGTCCGTCTGTCTGTCTGTCTGTCCATCAGACACCAGGATGTACTCATGAATCGTGATAGTAAGACAGTTGAATTTTTCACAGATGATATATTTCTGTTGCCACTATAACAACCATGATCCGTATTCAAAGAGACAGATAAACAGACATTAAAAAAAAATTGGTTTTACTTCATATTGATAAGGAATTATAAATTAAAACTATTAAAATTTATTTTTGTAATCGCAAATAATATTCTCACAGTTAGTAAAACATATTTATTCGCCGACATGCAATATAACGCTACTGCTTCCTCCATTTTATTTAGCCCACGTCGATCGCGCAGCAGGCAAACAAATTGACTGTATGTCCAGGTTGGAGCGCTACAAAAACATCGAGGATAGTCAACAAAGCGGTTTTTGCGCGCCAACTCAACAGCAAAGGTTCGGGCGTATATGAAGCCGCGCCATAATAGTAACAGAGTTTTGTTTCTTTAATCTGTGCATCCGGATAAACCCGAGATAAAATTACCGTCAGTAGCACAGAGCACATTTTTTTCTCTCATCTATGATTAGTAGCTAAAATAAAACTTACCTTTTGACACTGGCTAAATACCTACACTATGTGTGGACCAAAATATAAGAAAAAAACTTACCTTGAAGCCTTGAAGCGGCCATCTTGTTAAAATCCCGTTCCGTTTCATAATGAAATCTTAATCATTTTCACCAAAAAAAAGTTTCATTATTTAAAATTTAATATATCCTATGTTGTGCGCCGGGTTTTTCTAAGCTTATTAGTGAAAACCGCATGAAAATCCGTTCAGTATTTTCGGAGTTGTGCCGTAACAAACAAACAAACAAACAAACAAACAAACAAACAAACAAACAAACAAACAAACAAACAAACAAACAAACAAACAGACAAAATGTCTAAAAAGTAGCTTAACGTGATCAGCGAAAAATTTCAAGCCAACCTGTGTCATTTTTTTTTCGATATCTTGCATTTACAGATTTTTTTATCTCTACAGTTTTATTATATGTATAGTTTATATTTAACCTTTTAAGCGTAACATTAATTCAGCAAACTTTTTCAAGTACATAATTATAAAGTGATAATTCAAATTTTCCCCGTTCTAAAAATACTTACCACCAAAGATGTCTTTGTCCCCCATCAATATACGGTATCATACATAGAATACTAGTTACGTCGTACGATAAAATATCTAAATAGTTTTCATAATTATGTATTAAAATTACCTGTAGGCCTAGCACGAACATTTACGCGCGCGTAAGTGTAACGTTAGCGTACGTCAGTTGTATGGCATTTGATCAGCGCCCCAACTAGCTTACGTTAACGTTACACTTCGCGCGCGTAAATGTTCGTGCTAGGCCTACTGTCCATTTCTTGCTGACAAGAAAATTTACGTGTGAAAGCGAGACAACTATATAAGTGTATGTAGCTTATCGAGCATTTTATGCATAAGGAAGTTAATTTTCTAGTAGGTACTTATAATGGTTTTTATATGAAAACTACCACTACCACTACTATGGTAACACATAGACAGATAAAATATGTTTTATATATGTACTAAGAGAAGGGCAAGGTAGTATGTGAAACAAACTTAATGGCGGCGTTGCAAGCCCCCCTTACTTCCCGCGCACATCAAATTTTTCTCTACTGCGCAGCGGTTCTCGCTGACTTCACAGCCGCCATTGAGTTGAATACTTATATTCATTGGAGGTGCCGACAAACACACAATGTATTATTTATAAAAGAAATTGGCATTGGCACCTAAGATAATACAATTACACGAATAGATTAGCATAATATCTTAACAACAGGTTTATAGATAGCACCATATCAAGGTTTCGAGATCGGAGCGATTAACGATCGATAACGGCATAACGCATAACGACCGTTATCATAGCGGCCGTTACAGCCGCAGCCGCTTACGTAAATGCGTGCACATTAAATGATAACTTATCGCTATTATTGGCTAGCTCGTTATAAAAGTGAAGTCATTTTACAAGAAAAGTATACCATTTTAGGACTCCATAATAGATTTTTAATAGTACATACGGGATATTTAGATTTATTAGATTTTTTCTAAAGTAAAACGTAATAGGTCTTTTCTCTCCGTGACACTACTTATATACGTTCCTATATAATAGGTATAGGTAATATAGGTTATAAATTTATAACAGGTATAAATAGGTACATACTACAGTGTTTTATGTTTCTTCCATAGAAAAGGTCTAAAAATTACGTATTTTCGAGTTGAAAAACAAGATTCATCATAGTTCTTAGCCTTCTTTCCTTGGCTGAAGATGATAAGTAGGTAGGTACTCTATAATCTTCATCAGGTAGTTAACCTTGGCGCTGGCAGAGTTGCTAACAAATGTGTATTTATAGGCGTAACGTAACGACGCAATAACGGCGGTATCCAGCGAACTAACGAATTTGGTAACGACTGATGTTTTTCCGTATTTAGAGCAGGATGGCGAATAAAGGTACAAACAAATATAGATTGTAGTTTTTCAAGGATAAAATTATGCGGATATTTTAGTTCCTGTTTTTTTTATTTTTTGTTTGAGACGAAGAGGTCAAGTTCCAGTTGGCTGGAAATAAGGGTGACAGCAAGGTATTCTCATTCATTTGCTGTTCGCACTATAAAGTTACTGACAACCGATGGGGAAGAAAGGTGCTCGAGTGGCGACCACGAACTGAAGACGCAGCGTAGGCCGGCCCCCCACTAGGTGGACCGACGACCTGGTGAAAGCCGCGGGGAGCCGATGGATGCAGGAGGCGAGTAGCCGCTCTAAGTGTCGCTCCCTGGGGGAGGCCTATGTTCAGCAGTGGACGTCTTCAGGCTGTTAATGATGATGATGACTATAAAGTTTGAAAACCTATACATAATAAGTTTTAGTAGGTAGGTACGAGCACGTGGAGGCTTTATAATCCTTTCTTTGATAACAATTTGTACATAAATTAGGAATTCTCTACGTCAATGGTATTATTTACTCAGATAGGTACCTAATTTATCGATTACAATAATTTAAAGTAGGTATTAACATAAATTATGATTTATTCAAAAGATAGAGAAAAGAAAGATTACGAAAGGCATCTAGCAACTTTGTATGTTGAGCTATTGCGCGTTATGGCTAATAATATATTATTCATGATAGTGATTACTTATTGATCAAATCGCATCTATAATAAACATGAAAAGTTGGTCAGGTTAAACTGAAATACTCTATCTGCCTCACCGTTTCGGGACAAAAAGTTTTAGCTTGAGTCTAAAGACAAACATCACAAAAAACTAAAAAAAATATACAGTACTACTATAAATAAAACTTGTTTGATCCGCCAAAGTTTCATCTGTCCTACCTTCAGCGACGCGATGGGACAGATTTTTTTACTCCTATTTATTTATTTTATTTATTTATTGCCCTATGCGAAGGTGAACAATTTGTCCCGTCTGCCCCCAAACCCAAAGGGACATATTGACTAGGTGGTAAGACTTTTCTGCAAAGTTCATCTAGGTAACTTTCGCTTTTGCCAGTTATTCTGCCGCCAATCTACTCGTGACGTCACATGCCAAAGAGACTGTTTGAAAAGCTACCACAGCTTAGTAATGAGGTACTATAACGACCTTCCTCTGACGTCACTGGCTGTTTGAGCTGTTTCTTTCTATTCCGGTTTTTAAAATGGTTGTAACTTGGTAATTTTTTGAGATATTTAATTTTTGTTTTCACAAATGTTTATCTTTTGAGGAATATAATTAATTTATCCAAAAAAAATTTTAGCCATCAAGCCTATTAAGTATATGGTGAAATTGACTGATGCATTTTTATCAACTAATCAGTAATCACATTTTGCACTTTGCATGGATCATTATTACGAAATTGGTTGCAAATAATTGTATTTGCAAAAGAAATAAAGATTAAGTCGATACTCAATCAGTTTTTTCTTTCGAGTGCAAAGCAAAATCATCATTATTATAATCCGTCGGGGCAGACGAATGGACCCGCCATTGTCACACGATATTGTTGAAAACAAATTTGATTTCTCGTTCAATTATTCACTAATGTCTTTTGATGCCTATAGTATTCCATAATAATAATTATGGTCACGATGACTTTACAAATGAAAAAGAAAAGCTTTAGAAGAAAAAATTTCATAGAGCGATTTGCTTTCAGTACCGACCCGTGGCATTTTCCCCCAACAAAAAAGGTATAGAAATAACCATTGACTATAAATCCAGGAAGAATTACATAACTTAGGATGAAGTACTTTATTTTACTCGCTAATTAGCTTCTTCTGTTCTTCTTCTCCACTTATAGTGCACACCTAAATCCTCTTCGCAGACAAATCATAACTCTCGTTTTTACAGTAGTCAGGTAAAGTTTTTTTACAAGGTGTAAAAGAATCTGAAGGTGCATTGATTAGATACATACCTAACAAGTAAGAAATTGTCAAAAAAAAAAAAGGAAATTGTGCACAAATACTTATTACTCTATTACGTCTAACGTCTTATCTTTCCCAATTCGATCTTTATCGACGCATATTGTTTTGAGTTATTTAGTTGAATGATTACAGATTGCCTTGGCGTGATAAAATTATTATCGAATAGGTACATAATGCAGCTTCAACGTTATTCCTGATACAAAGTTCTGTTTTAATTAAAAACAAAATAATAACGGATTACAAATTTCACTCTAATTTAAATTTTACATTGATGTAAAATTTACATTGATTACATTGATTTTTTTTACCCCTTGCTTATTCAAAACAAAGTTTTCCTCTACCGCCGGCGCGGCTGACGACGACGCCGGCTCTATTGCTATCAGACTTTATAGTATACGTAGTACATTTAAGTATACCTCTTTGATTGATATAAGTACTAAGTATGGTACTACTATTTTAATATCTGTGATAATACATACATTCTTGATAAAAGCTCTACCATCTATCTCCCCACAATATGTATTTCACCTGTAGCTTAGAACATAGAATAGAACTCGCGTATTTTAATGTATTTATAATGATTTTTATTATTATCCAACAGCTCAACCATTATTTTTAATAGTGCTAGCATAGAGTATTTTTTAATTTTTCTCCTCAAGCTTCTATTTTATAAGATACCGGAATTTAAAATGTTCTTTGATAGATAGTTTTTTTGTTTTGCTCCATATACTGTCATCTAGCGGCGAGTAGCAGAAGCATTTCGTATTTTTACAAGCTCTTTGTATTCGTGTTTCTTCTACTCATCAATAGCTGGCGCCAAACATAATTGATACGATTTTCTTATTTTGTTTTTCATCAATTAATTATTATCGAGCGAGATAATTATTAGGGTAGGTACTTAACTTATGTAGGATCAGATCACAGTAAAACAAAAATAAACTATCTTAAATTCTTACTGGATTATTTCCACTGCGCATGAATTCTTACAACGAAGGCCATTGCGCATATTCAAAGGATTGCGCATTTGGTGGCTAACCTCATCGACCAGCAGCAACGACGAAGGCAGCTGTCAGTGCGAAAGCCTTTTGATCTCGTCATTGTGCTGTAATTTGGTGCCTATTCCGTGTGCTAAGTGTCTTCGGGCGTTTTTTGTTTTATCTAGGTGCTAGTAGCAAATAAACTCTCAGGTGAGTGTCATTTTTTGTTTATTTTTACCGGTGGGATGTGGCATCTTCAATGAGAACACAGCTTCTTTCTCCGCCCAGCAAAGTTATAAAGATTTATTAAAAATTAAGCGGACTATAGCTCTGTTAATGTACCTAATTTACTTGTTGGCTTTATAATTTGTAACTGAATAAACATGCTTGGTGATGATTAAGCTGATGATGTCATGGGCGGATATTACAAACGTTATTTTTCTTTGTACGTTTAGCTATTAGTCCACTATGTACATTATTTTACATTAGGGACATGAACCTAGCCCTATGTGAAATATACCGTAAATATGCAATTCTATTTTCTTGACAAATAACTTATTTACTGTAGAAAAATACCTACCAATTTTTTTTATGGGTTTCTAGCTCTGGTTTCCTTTAATCAAATTTACCTTCACAAGTTAGATGGACTTGACATTTATAAATTCATAATTCAAATAGTTACTCAAAAGGTGAATGTGAAACCGACTGCTGGTGAAATTGTAATAGTTTAACACTGTTAAAACAATAAGTGTGGAATATTTATGTGGAAACAAACACACAATACACATTGCATCCCAGACCAGAATGAATCAATTAGACCCTTACAAGATAAAAATAAAGCTACCTTATTGTGAAACATAACATTTTGACATGAAATGAAAATTACTTATTTTGTGGACAAACACCATAACAGTAGTATTACAAATAAATTTAACAAATTTAGCGTTTGGCACACCCCGGCCCCAACTCAGCAAAATGCTAGCTGCAAAACAACCAGCGCTGGTCTTTTGTTGGCTCCAGCAAGTGAGATCACACACAATTCACAACTAAAGGTGTTTAATTGTGTGAAGTTAGTGTGCATATTTGGATTATTATATGTAAGTGGTTGGGGTTGTTGAACCACTTTGCCAAAATTTTCTTCAGAATAGGTACCAACAAATGAAATAATTCATTGTAGGATGAGAAATTCACTCTGAAACAAAAAAAAATAGAAAATTAAATAATTAGTTAACAAATTAGTTAATTTTTTTTTGGATAATTAGATTTACAGTTTACCTAATTTACCGGGCATTGTCTGTGGTCCACCTGCTCAGTTCACCTAGGTAGACCATGGGAATCTTTTTCTTCCTCTGGTCACTACATATAAAATAACAATATCTTATCATACCCAAATTAAAACTAAAAAGATTAGACAACAATATCGTCATTATTATCATCCAGTAGATCTGCTCCTCTTTATAAATAAATAATCATTTGGGATACAGACTTTCTCTCACAGTTGAATTTTATTATGTATCTACAGAGTATTCAAGTCACTACGGAAGCATAAAAAATCTGTATCTGATATTTTTGTTACCGTTTTAAAGATATGAAAAAAAATTAAACTAATAAGTATTTTGTAATTTAAGAACAGCTATAATAATTAGAATCACAAGCGGGGATTGAACCCGTATCCATCCATCCCTCAAGCCGCTTTACTTAAGCTACCGTGACAAGTGGTATCATGTCCGAATTTTTCCTTCACCTTTACAACCAACTTCGGGGTTGGTAGCGCCATCTATTGAGTGATTCTTAAGAATCATCCCAACCACCATGGTCAAGTTACATCAACACAAATGCTGTACAGATAACGCCTCCCAAATCTATATTTATGATTTTTATAGCAGAAAAAATTAGAAAGGGCTTGAGGGATGGATGGATGCGGGTTCAATCCCCGCTCGTGATTCTAATTTTTCCTTTACAAATTAATCTGTAGATTACGCTGAGCAGGCGATACTGCTATAAAAATCATAAATATCAGCTATAATAAGTTACGGATTTTTCTTGTATGGGGGAGACCCTTTTTAATTTTCTTCTAAGTATTTGTAATTTTTATTATTTTTTAAGTAATTTACCATTACAATGCAATTTTGGAAAAATGTCAACCAAGTTCAATAGATAGTTACTATACTACTACTGTCGTAGACCACATCGTCACATTCCATCAGGTGAGGTTGCAGTCAAATGTGGGCCTATTCAGGTATAAAAAAAATTATAAGTCTCAGACAGACACACACCAAAGGCTTAGCAGCGGGGTCCCGTTTTTAGTCTTTGGGTATTGAACCCTAAAAAGGTTATTTGTACACTACACACAAATATCCACACATATTTATATTTATTAACTCATTTATTTATATTTCTTAAATCTATGTTTTTTATAATACCTCTTATAAAAATAAAATTACAAAAATATTATAAAAAACCTAAACCTAGTGTCCCGCCGGCAACGGGACACGGCCCAAGCTACCGGTGGTCAGGGCTGCAGAGTGAGGAACCTCCGGACAATACGTGCCGTGTCAAGGAGTACCGCCTTCTGCATCTGACCCTTGATCCAGCCGTCTAGCAAGAGCCTCTCGAGGTGTTGGTCGAGGCTCTTCGCCATAAGACTGTTCGCTGAAACGACTATCGGGACAATGCTTGCATTATTTATTTATTATTATCAGAATGACGTATACATGAGCTTTTCCAATCCATTGAAGATGCGTCAAAATCTAATCTATTATCTTACCTACGTCACCTACGTATATAGCTGCATGTATACACGAAACATACATAAATTGTACATATTATTATCTATAATTGTTTACTCACGCATGTCGATGTCCCGACATTATCAGGTGTTTGCGTTTCCAATATAATTGAATGGATATTCTCATTCATTCAAGTTCAATCGGTATTCGTAATTTGTAGCTATATTTGTACCGACATACCTAGCTAACTACCTAGGTACTATGTGTTCTGTACTATTTATAGGCATTCCGTGGTTTCACCCGCGAATCCTGCTATATCCCCCGCGGGTACTTTAAAATATAAAAATTAGTTTTCAATACGAGTTCGATCCGATTTCGTAAAATAATGCTCATTAAATAATTCTTTGGCATTTAATTAGAATTGAATGTAAAAAAATGTAGAAGAAATGAGTGTAAGGTCTAATAAGCGTTTTCGTCTCTTTGGTTGACCCTGAATGTATGCTACAGACAATTTCATTCAGTGTTTAATTTTCCTAATGTAGGGACATAGCATAGGTGACCTAAGCCGCGAGCGGGGTAAAATTTAAAAATAATGTGTAGTTTAGGAACTCAATATGATTAGTCAACAGGTAAAGATACCTAAATACTTCGATATGATAAACTCGTTTTTTAAGATTCCAAGCATCTTCATACCTTTACTAAAACAAAACAAAATCAGCCCAAACCAATGCAACATAAGTTAACGTAACTGTAAAAGAGATCCTTCCTTATTTCATTAAAACTTATTCTAAAAACGGATACAACAGTAAAGTAACAAGACGAAGGTTAATCAAACAAAAAGTTAAAATGGGCAGGTTGTTGAACTTGAAAGTCAATATTTACAATCCTAACGAGAGACTTACAAATAAGGTACAATTAGTCATTACGATAAAGATGATAAAGTTAGCCGGCACGTACACGTACTTATATAAAAAAAGGAAATTTGACTTCAATTAGTAGTTACATGAAGCACCCTAATAATGAAATGATGATAACTAGAAAATAAATAGATTCAAAGTAGGGAAAGACAAGAAGGGTTTGCTATAATTTCCCAAGTCCTGAGGGAATGAAATGGATGAAGATAAAAAGGTCCTACAAAATTCTTATATTACAGTTACAGACGGACGGAACAGACCTTTACGTATTCATATTACATAAAATTAAGTAATTCTAACATTTTTATATGAAAAAGATCTTTAGATGATATTTGTACCACCTACATCATATAAAAATGTGTTCATCCGTTACCGATTTATTTTTATTCGTTATATTGACAGTTTGAGAATTATTCGATTAGAATCAACCGTGCCTTCCGGAAGAAAGATAGTTCTTTCTTTGTTTCAACGGCTCCCCGTCATGCTATACCCACACCTTCACTTCTCAAGTTAACGCCACTGAAAATTACAGAATCGTTCGTGAGGAGAATACAAATCAGAGAATCTGTCAAATCTAAAGCCTCATGTGAATCAGTCGTGTGTATTCTCTGAGGGAGAACGCGAATGGGTTTCCTTCAATTCGCTTTGATCATTCCAGTTTCAATTTTATTTCGGGGCCATAATCTTTATGACGAATTGGTCGCGAATTGGAGCTTGTTACTTCATTTTCAATTCATTATTGAACAGGGAAATGTACTGGATTTCCAAATTATGCAAGCTCTGGGAAATTCTACAATACCATGAAATCCAATCTTGTCGTTTACTAATTCTCCCGTTTTCAGTTTCGTATTTTTATTCCAATATTGGAATTCTTCCGCTGCTCCTTGTCTGGGTGATAAAACTCATATAGATTTTTGTTAATACTTAATAACTGAATTGAGCCACAATGAGTTTGGGGCTTAATATTTTTAAATTTCTCCTACTGTTATAATATAAGTTATGGAAAAGGCATATTTATGACGTAGAGTACACGTTAAAAGGTGCCTATTTCCGTTACATCACACAATTTTGTATCAACAAGTAGAGTTCTTATAGATAAAAATTTAGTTTTTGTAGGTACCTTGATAAACCTTGATTGAGCTCACCCCAAACATTCGTGTCGTGTCCCACAAATCCCTATAACAAAGTTAACCCACACAGCAAACTGGACTGATACGTGCCTGGCATCAATAGCCAGTGGTTCACTATCACACAGTCGGTAATTAACACGCTCGTTCCTGTGAACCTTCCACGTTTTTACCTTTTCATAGCACGTTACACTGCGGTCGACTTGATTTTGCGAAAGCTACATTTTTTTTCTCAATAAATTGGCAAATTTCGCCGCTCGACTCTTCAAGACGGATTTCGAGAGTTCACCGCTCTTCAGTATTCGAGGTAAGCGTTTGATTGAAGCTCTAAAACCGCACCACTGAAAGCCAAATATACGGCTAGACATATTTATGGGGCCATGAGCCAGTAACGACATCATGTGACTGAGGAGTCTCCGGTTTAACACGGCTCAGCTATCTAAATCGAGTCCCGAGTGGAGACGTGTATGTGGTGTACGCTACCCTGGGGGTAAACTTGCGTCTTATGTTACGATGTTGTCTGATATTAGCATTTATAGTAGCAGCGCTATAACCCGCCATTTCTACTCGCTCGGGGAACGGTATCAACATTCCGAGAGGATCTATTTAGAATTTCATAAACTTATTTGAGTCTTGTGAGAATTTGCTTTGTGAGAATGTTGCTCTATTTTGTTAAGATAGATATAATATGTCTTTTCTTTCGGTAGTGAAGTGGTAATATAATATTTTTATTATCAGGTCAAATCTATTTGGGATAGGCTTTAGGCACAGAGGAAGGAAAGCTATTTCACTATCTTCGTACCTTGCATACTATACTGGTATAGGTAGAATATACATAACATTACATCTTCTCGTGATACCCACTATATCAGTTAAGTTTGTTATTCCTAAGTACTTGATTTCTGCAAACTTGAGCATTTCTATTTCCTTGCATTTGGAATATGAAAATATTTCGCCTATTAATGACCATAATAAATATACATATCAATAGTTCAGGTAGAAGATTTAAAATTGTAATTTGATATTATGAAGCTGCAAATGGCTGTTTTAGTTAAAGGTGTGTGTTTAAAATTGCAAGTTTGGCTTGCCTCCGTAATTAAATACCGTACAAAATTAATAGCAAAACTAATAAGAAGAGTTACCTCGTTCATAAAATAGGCAAGTTTAATTAAAGCACGTGCAAACAAGTTAAAAGTTGTAAATGGCTCCGTGCGGGGTAGAATGAGACTAAATGCCGCAGGGGGTTGCGCGCGTCTATTGATTTTTCGTTCGCGAACTAGCTACGTTCTCGTCCGCGGATGCCCAGATATGCTGACGACGAGACGACCATTCGCACAACATGCACTTAAATCAACCCATAAAAAATATAAAAGCCAATGTCACAACTCGACTGAAACCCTCCGATCCTGCCTGATATCTAGGTAAATGTACCGAAGCGATGCCCATTTCTGCCGCGCGTAAATTTTCATCTTAATAATAGCGCCTTCGTTTACGACGTAAAGATTGGCAGCGATACAAAAATTATGCGGAGATCCAAGAATGATGGCCCATACGTACTTGAATGAAGGTCAGCGAAATATGGGGAAATAGGAAAGCTTAGCTTTCTTGAAGGAATAAGAAGATACATTTATTGTTGAAGCTCGGGTGAATGAAACATTTATATGCGTGGGAGAGAAAGGTCTCATTTAGTACTGACACGAAAGACTGATGGTGGCTGATCCCAGACTTCTTTTACGGTCTCACATTCTCCAATTAGCTAAAAGCTTTGAAATATTACCACCTACAATAATAAACAATTCTTAAAAACTTTCATTGGCATTACCAACAATCAAGCTATCTATTCAATGACTAAAAGTAGCTTAGCTTGAATTGGAGTTTGGGATGATATCATACTATCTAGCGCTGTCCCGGAGGTCCCCCCAAAGCTTCTTCCCGGTAGCTCAGATAGGGGAGGGCGCTCACGGGAACACGTAGTATCTAGTGGGATATCCGGAACTATTGAAATGAAACTGTAGATCGCGGTGAACTGGGTTTATTGTAGCGTATAACAATAATTTAAGGTGGTTATGGTCCGAAATGCTGAAAATAAGATCACAACTTGTTCCCAATTGAACTTTTACGGAACAACTAGTAGTAACAATATAACTTGAGGTACAAATAGCACTTTAAACTGTTAGTAACAGATATCTTATGAAAATTGGTTAAGCACAAACGAGGACTGTCCGCCTCGGCGGTTGAATGAAGAATGACGAAAATGTATGGAAAATGAAAAGAATGCGACTAATGTTCTAATTTAAAATTTAAATATAGATTATGTGAGGCCAATATTTGATGCGAAAACTAAGAAAGCAGGTGAATAGCTGAAATGATGATGAAGGAGGATGACATCGTCACAGCGCCTACGCACTTTTGTATTACAGTTATTGCTTTAGTTAGTTAGGCTTATGTTCACTTCAACAAGACAGGTTCTGCCTGTTGTTAATATAATTATATCTGGCGCTGTCGCTGTGAAATCAAATGAGGCTGAATATTTCAACCGCGGAAACAAAACATAGTATACGACGTATAGTTTGCTTACAATAATACACCTTTAACCTTTCTAGTCTCCTATATACAGTAAAAGAGTTCAGACGATCCAGTCCAGGTCTTCTATCTTGGAAATACAGTCGAAATTCATTAAAGAAATCTTGTAAATTCTAGCTCGGCTATTAGAGATACTGATTTGTGAGAAGCAATCTGAATTTCAATTTCAGAATGACGTTTCCCTACCATTGTTGTCTTTAATAAACGTGGAGAAAAGCAATTTAAAGTATGTAGATGAGATGAAAAAAATCATAAAAGGTAATAGACTCTACTACGCCTATTTATACACTTAGCTAGAACTCTAGAAGGTTATTAATAAATTTTAATTGTACGGTACAATTACAATTTATTAGTAACCTTACTCATACATATATGTATACAGTATATAGTATACTATGGTACAATTTGTACCATTAGGATCGTCAAGTGTTGTAGTATCTGTAACACCTAGCTGAATGATAGAATAGAATGTAGAATAAATATAGAATAATCTATATTTGATTTAATAATAAATTCATTCCTATATATCTACTAAAACCATCTGGTTTTAAGTTGCTCAGTACTCAGTATTCTATTATAATTTGCTTGCGGGTGCGTCGCGTTGTTGTAGCGATACGACCATCAAAGAAAGTTAATGCCAATTGACCTTTTCTATTGATGGTTGAACTTCCTTAGTGTTCAATTTTTTTCCTGATCTTGGTATAGGTGTTAGCCATAGTGTCAGACAGAAGTTTTGCGTCGTCCCGACCCTTGACAATGTGTTTTTGGAAGATAATATCTTGATGCGACTGATGGTTTTCCGTGCTCGCCGAATCTAGGTCTTTCTTTTCCTCTTTTACTTGCTTTGTTTTAGCAACAGTTTTCTTATGATAGTCTCATTTCAGTAGAAGCCTATTCAGCTAAGAAACAAAGCTTCTATTTCTATTCTGCCGTTGTGGGGTATAACCATAACTTAGCCTCAAGCGTACGTGCTCAAAGCGCGCAGAACGGCATACCTAATGATTAGTTATATTAATAGCGATAGCGTTTAGTGTTATTACGGTAGGAACGGAAAGTATAACAATGAGGTTGATGCAAAATTGTGAACACCTGACGCAGTTCCATATTATTTAAATGGCGACATGCTTTTGTTTATTCTGTCTGGCCTGAGCAACATAGCGAAAAAGTGAGACCTTTGATGATCTGTTTAGAAAATTATTGAAATGGAAATTGGAATCATATTGGAATACTTCAAATTCAACAAATCACGTAAATCACGCGTCATTTTACGTCTTCCTTTGTGCGTTATTCGCCAAGTGACGGATTATAAGATCAACTCAACAAGACGCGCAGAAACCCTTAGCTGAAGTGTTCTTTACACCTGTTATCGCTTTGATCGGTAAGATGTCTGGGACAGGTAGATGATATATTAAATGAAATTGATCTTACTTTATTTTACGCCTAATTATACTCTACGCCAAGGTTCACTATAAAATTATACACTACTACGATACTCTTGTCACTTACAATATGAAATGGTACCAGGCGGTGGCATGTTAGATTGTAGCAAGCTCTAAATAACCTCAGAATTACAGTAGGTACTACACATTACAATTCTAAGGTCAGTCTTTAGCACGAAACAAAATATTGCATGTTCTCTTGCATTTAATACGGATTTTTAAGCGTATTCGGTATTAGTCTACCTAACGCCTCTATGGTTATTTTATTTTCGAGCAAAGTACCCAAAATTACGAAGAAGCAAAAAAATCCTAAGTTTGTACGTGATAATATTTACAATTCGGTCTTATTTAATGCAAAAATGTTCTCTAGATTTACATATTTTTGCACAAGCACGACCCCAGTAGAGATGAAAAACCTTGGAACACAGATTTTGTATCAGAAACAAACAAGAAGGTTCATAAATAATTATGATGTCTGCTGAGATAAAGGTTGTAAATCTTAGATTCAAGATCCAACATGTTTTCAGAGAACTATTCACTAAAAAAAACAAAAAGAAAATAACATATCAATTTAGTAGAGCACCGGAGCCAGCTTACCGTGTTTTCAATTGAAAGAAAACCTTATATTAGATGGTAGATATAATGGTAATATCGACTTTATCCACATGAAAATATAATAAAAACCCTTATTAAAATGCTGTATCGCCTCTGAAATCAACTTCACTTAGTCGTCGCGTCGGCGCTTGGTACTATTGGTAGTCGTTAAAATTGTATTGGTTTAGGCTTTATATTGATAATGACGCGCCGATACTCGTGTTGTCACGCAATCAGATCAACTCACCACTCATTACGGCATGCAGGTATTATTACGGTATTTCTAACTTATAGAAAATACAATATTGATAATGGCAATATTGACAATACAGTTTCATTACACGTACCTTTACTACATGCATACGGGTTCAGGAAATGTAAAGAAACATGACTAGACTGTGATATCATCGCCAGATAATTATTTCTCATTAGTCAGACCTACTATACGTTATCTTTAAAGGTCATTTGGCTAGCGTCCAATTATTCCGGGCTATTGTTTTAACACTCTATTAAAATGTTAAACGCCATCTACACTTGATAATGCCTGGCTTTAGACAGATCCTAGCCCATTCTGGTTTGAAATTAAATCCATTCAGTTATATGAGCTTCAAATGCAAGTGCTGTGTTTGTTGAAGTGTGTGCTTCCCTTTTATTCCATTCGATGAACCGTACTCAAATTGCCAGAAAACTCGGAAGTGGGTCGGCTCTGGCTGCAACTTGCTCGGAAATATTGGCAGCTCCGTAACTTGAGCATTGCCAAAGATCAATGCTTACAAACTCTGCCGGTTCCGTTCGCAAAGCATTTGGTGCCAAAATGTATAGGCAAATTAATTATCAGCTTCGGAGATTCTGCCATCGTCATCGTTTCGTTAAGCAGAAATTATGCAAAATGATGACTTTAAAAGGAGAACTTTGAGGTATTTTGCCACCAAATACCTCGACGTTGCCTTTTAAAACTAACCTATAGCGAAAATTGGTCTATACGCTGGCAGAAACACTTGCTATAGACTACAGAAGTCAAGAATATAATGGATTCTTAAACGATGAAAAAGTCGTTGGCACTACCAAACAAACCGATAATTCTTCTATGCCAATAAACAAACAGCAAAACCCTATTTTCGCAATAGACAATACGATAAGGCTCAGCAAAAATAGTAAAGTCAAGAAATATACAATATCAAATGTTTCCCTAACATCTATAGGAACCCGATGAGGTCAACTCAACGTTTCGTTAGCTTACCCCAATTTACGAGACGAAAACCGAAGTAGATTAAATAATTAAATTGATCAAATAATCCGCCCTACAATATCCGGCGAATTTTTAGGGATTCCCCAGTCAACGCAAACGCCCCGGAATATCAAAGTGGAAACGAGGGCATTATTGTTGATCCAAGCACATCATGTAACATGTAACCAAGCTCGTTAACCGCAATCGCAGACAGCAAACAGTCCTCGCTGAAGAGGAGGTGGGTATCCCCCTCCTTTGTTCCGCAGCGTTCAAGGGCATGGGGTGGTGGGGTGCGCTTGATGCGTATTTATGACGCTAACTTCATGGCTTGACAGAATCAGACGCTATAAATAACGTAATGGCTAATATTGGCAGCGATCTGCAAATTAATTACATCGTCACGTTTATGGGATGCTTCTTAGATAAACGCTTCATATGTATGCGGGAATATTAAAACGGACCCTAATTAAAGTTTATTGGCTGTTTTGAAAGTAGGCCGGACGAATTGGTGCGGAAAGGATCGTAATCGTACTCCACTTCGTATGGAGTGCGGAGGCATTTTGTGGGCGTACAATATAGGTTACATACAGCGAACGGACCTCACTCATGTTTACCTGATAGAAACAAAATAACGAAGTTGGTCTACTGTAGATACTCAGCTCTTGCTAGCATTCATAGCCTTTTCTCGCCTTTCGTTGTTCTTCAGTAGTACTTTAGTATTGAAATGGAATGGAGGCTGGAATTGAAATATTCAGAGGCACTTCGTCTGTCGGTCTGTAGTTGATTTGACCGCTCGTGTGGAAGTTTTCTTTATTAGTTGTTGACCGCTTTCATTTTGTATTAACAACTAGCTTTTGCCCGCGGCTTCGCACGCTTGTGTTATGTTATTTTTACGTTATAGTCTAATAATAGATAATAAATACATTTCGTACCAAACAAAAAATCCACTAAATCTTTTCGAAGCTGAGCACAGTAACCTGTATGTGCAGTGGAAGCTATTTAAGCCATTACCTAAATTTAAATGTTTTGAGTCTAATATAGATAATATATATAACAGTAAAAGAAGGTTCAAACAAAAAACTACAATTTTATAAGTACCTCTTCATATTACAACAAAAAGAAATCATCATCACTTCACTCAGGTCTTTAACAGATGTTTCAGTAAATTTTGTTTAGGTAGTATAGTTACCTAAGCAGTCAGATACGGTTTAGAAAAATATGGAAGAATCACACACGATGATTCTTAAGTTTGGCTCCATACGAATTGAGTACCTACACTTAGCCAGTGTCCATAATAAGTTTATAAATTGCTGGAGATATGCATTTACCTGTACGATGCGTACATAATTAATTTTCTTAATACTAATTAGGAACTAATACTAAACCACCACTCCTTAAAGAATCGAAAGTTATAATTATTATTATATTCACTATTTTCCACGCTGTCTCATTCCCACTGCACATTCAACGTACCTACCTAGTGATGAAAGTGAGGAAGTAGGTAAAATCGTCATTACAAAGATAGTTACTTACCTACTATAACAATAACCTTCTTGAGAGAAATAAATCATTTTTTGCTCCCGTGGTGTATTTAAAAGCCCACAGATCTAAAAAATTTTAACTATTAAAAACTTATTTCAACATGGAAGAAGAAGAAGAACAAATAAAAAAAAAACAGTCAAAAACGAACGTTACGCGCCATGTTGTTGTTAATTCGAGGATACAATTGCCATAATGGATACCTACATATTATTATATCTAAGTACCTACCCATAAACATTTTT
The DNA here is from genome assembly GCA_963580505.1 of Ennomos erosarius. Lineage (NCBI taxonomy): Eukaryota > Metazoa > Arthropoda > Insecta > Lepidoptera > Geometridae > Ennomos > Ennomos erosarius. Next base: position 6,324,258 of record OY756996.1, on the reverse strand, counting down.
CATAAAATATTTCGTATCATTGGCTAAATACAAATATCGCACTCCGGCTTACTTTATTGCCAAAATAAAAAAGGTTTTAAAATGCGTAGTATAAGTACTACAGGGGGTCTAGCTAAGATACCAACCACTAACGCTAACTCCAAAACTGTATTGAAATTACATTAGCTGTGGAAAAGTAAGCGATTTCCGAAATGTCATCGCAGTACTTTTTGGAGTTAGCGTTTGGCGTTAACGTTAGTGGTTGGTATCTTTGCTAGACCCTTGGTACCTTAAAACTTCCTTGGGGTCGATCAAGAATATAGCAGTAGCGCAATAATAATTTTATCTACCTAATTAGAATGGTAACGTGTAGTAAGTTTATGTAAATAATACATTTGACCAGATCGCCAATAATGAACATTGCTCCCGCCAAAACCTTTTAAATCGAAAACTTGAATAAAAATGTTAATTACGTAAGCTTCAATATTGGCTAAGTATGATAATCGCGTGAAGCCTTATGAATGATTATAAAAAGTCCAAGAACCTACCCTTTTAAACAGTTTTCATAAAATACTTCCTATCATTGCATTGGCTAAATACAAATTTTGTCTAATGCCAAAAATAATAAAGGTTTTACAATGCGTAGCAAAAGCTAGGGTCAATAAATGAAGAACCTATAGGCACAGATTACTGAATATGTTACTACTATAGGTTAAGCTATAGGCACTATACAATACAATTTTAAATACTTATTTCGAATGGTAACCCGTAGTAGATTTTTGAAAACTAATACATAATACCAGATCGCCAATAAAGAATTTTGCCCTCGCCAGAACCCATTAAATCGAAAACTAAAAAATTATAATTTTAGTTATGTTTCAATATTGGCTAAAAATGATACCGCGTGAAGCCTTATAACTTATAATAAAAAGTCTAAGAAGTTTTTAGTTTTAGAAATTCCTTGTTCTCTATGTCGTGCTCATATTTAAAAAGGTTCTCATACCTATCCTCTTTTTTAGTTTGGACCACAGATTAACGAAAAAACTTATCTATATGCAATACATATGACTTCCTTGGGTATAGCAACGTACATAATGAACACATTGTTTTTCTCTAATCTGCATTGCATCGAGCGCAGACGAAGTTATCGCGCGATGTATTTCGCACTCATGATACACTGCCGGTAATGCAGGCGCGCCAATTGTTATTTACTGTTTTTTGTTTTTTATGTTATAAATACAAACATGCATTACATTACTTCCTTATTGCATAGTGCAGTGGGGATTGTTCAGAATGAAATAAAAATGATTGGGGTTCCGTACTCAAAGGGTAAATCCTTATTATTTAACCTCCGCTGTCCGTCTGTCTGTCTGTCTGTGCATCTGACACCAGGATGTACTCATGAATCGTGATAGTTAGACAGTTGAATTTTTCACAGATGATATATTTCTGTTGCCACTATAACAACCGTGATCCGTATTCAAAGGGACAGATAAACACACAAATAAAAAAAATTGGTTTTACTTCATATTGATAAGGAATTATAAATTAAAACTATTAATATATATTATATTATCGCAAATAATATTCTCACAGTTAGTAAAACATATTTATTCGACGACATGCAATATAACGCTACTGCTTCCTCCATTTTATTTAGCCCACGTCGGTCGCGCAGCAGGCAAGCAAATTGACTGTGTGTCCGGGTTGGGGCGCTACAAAAACATCGAGGATAGTCAACAGAGATGTTTTTGCGCGCCAACTCAACAGCGAAGGTTCGGGCGTATATGAAGCCACGCCATAATAGTAACAGAGTTTTGTTTCTTTAATCTGTGCATCCGGATAAACCCGAGATAAAATTACCGTCAGTAGCACAGAGCACATTTTTTTTCTTTCATCTATGATTAGTAGCTAAAATAAAACTTACCTTTTGACACTGGCTAAATACCTACACTATGTGTGGACCAAAATATAAGAAAAAAAAACTTACCTTGATGCCTTGAAGCGGCCATCTTGTTAAAATCCCGTTCCGTTTCATAATGAAATCTTAATCATTTTCACCAAAAAAAAAATTACATTATTTAAAATTTAATATATCCTATGTTGTGCGCCGGGTTTTTCTAAGCTTATTAGTGAAAACCGCATGAAAATCCGTTCAGTATTTTCGGACTTGTGCCATAACAAACAAACAAACAAACAAACAAACAGACAAAATGTCTAAAAAGTAGCTTAACGTGATCAGCGAAAAATTTCAAGCCAACCTGTGTCATTTTTTTTTCGATATCTTGCATTTACAGATTTTTTTATCTCTACAGTTTTATTATATGTATAGAGTATAGATAGCATAGTTATTTCGCCTAGGCGTATGTTTCTCAAAATAAGTTTTCTGTTAAAAATATTCTCGTGATTCCAAGTCTCCTTTAGCTTGTACTAATCGAACATTCCCAAAGGATTTTCACAATATTTCTAATCCATCCTTTGTAAATTAACTTCAAGGATTATGCTAACAGCTCCTTTAATCCAGCATCTGCAAATTTAAACGACTTGGCCCGATGCCTTTGTAATTTTACCTCTACCTCTTTTCTTTAATTACGTATTGTGCGTTTAGAAATAATTGCTTTTTCAAACGAAATATTGATTGTATTTCATAAAATGCATTACCATTATATTTATTAAATTACTGTAGTTGCGTCATTATTAATGTTAGTAATTACTCATTATGTATGATGTAATGTGTACCTAATGAACCACGTGATAGCCGCAGGTCGTCGTTGGTCCACCTAGTCGGCCGGCCTACGCTACGTCTTCCAGTTCGTGGTCGCCTCTCAAGAACCTTTCTTCCGCATCGGTTGTACAGAAAGTAATTTAATAAAACTTAATATTAGAGTACCATTAGCTCTAGGTTTTGCAGACTGGATTCGCAAGGTCGCAAACACCAGAACCAGACTTAATAAAATATTAAACCCCTTCTAAATAAAACACAGACCTACATGTAGAAACTATTATGGGAGCTTAGATGTATATATCTCAATGTATGGAAGCAGCATTAAATTTTCATCAACATTTCCGTAGCGTACATAGCAGATTTGATGAAAGCAAGGCCATGCCACAGAATAAATGATAGCAAGTATTGCGTAAAGGTTAGCACAAGGTCGTACATACACTACTGTACTTTCTGTAACCCCACTGCGGGGGAAGTGCTTATGCATAATTTCTGCATTGTAATAAGGTGATACCTCCTTTCCGTAGGAGGACAAGTCGGAGTTCTAGTAAATGTCATCCTTTCACAATTCCACTTTTATAGTTCGTTCGTACCTACCTACTGATAAGTAATGGATCTCGTTGCCATGTTCCCTGGAACTTATAACCTGGGTGTCTTCAAGGCAAGAGTGAATAGGTACCTTCTCTATATTCACGTGCTCCATCCATCTTCGGCCGCACCGTTCGCTCTCATTTACCCCACTAGGCAAGTTGGTGGTCAAAGGGGTCCTGACATTTGACAATGTTACTTCCGTCGCTCTGCTTCCCACACGTATGATAGAGATAATATAGCCCATGAGTGAATTTACCCACATTTTATCATTTCGGGCACCAACAGTTTTCACACCCTCTAAAACTTACAAAACTTGATTTTGGTGTCAATCGTTTGGGTAGATTATAATCCATAGTTGTACGTATTGATTTTACGGAAAATATGTTTCGTGTTCGAGTTACAACTACTTCGTCATAATTTTGACGCCAAGAATTCGTAAGTTTTGGCGGCTATAAATACGAAGATATTTTAAAAACTTAAAAAAGGAAGACGTACGAGCATAGTTTTTTACTGGGTAGACAACATAAAATAAAAAAAACATCCAAATTGGATAACATTTAGAGGTGGAATAGCGTTGGCGCTCTTTGTATGGACATGGGGTCCCATCAGGTACAAACAAAAAATAGCCCGAACTTGAAAAAAATGTAGTAATCGTTTCTAGAGAGTTACTAGTTAGTGTCCAGTGTATTCAATTGGCCCAATACTTCGCCAACACGCAATGAATGTCGCTTGATAATCATGCGTTAAGCAGAAATAAAATAATTCATAAATAGCCCGCGTTATTCCGTTGTATGAGATGAGGCATCTGTACTGTAGGTATTATATTATCTGGGGTATAGATAAGAGGAGAGGTCTACCTAAAAAAATACTGTTAGGAAAATATGAGTAACCAGACTTATTTTGATATCGAGTGTCTTCGGAATTCTGAGCGAATCAATTGAGTCTTTCAGTTCATAAGTGACACCGTGTTTTGACTCTAGACATGACCCGTGCATCTACCGAGGGAAAGAGACATAAAAACATTGATTATTACCAAAACAGTTTAACATATGCATGATATATGGGATATGTAAATAGGTATCATTAAAACAAATTCATTTATAAAAGTAAATAAATTGCTACATGCTGAACCAATTTCAACTGGACGTACGTTTTCCCAAGTGTATTTATTTAAACCTTTAGGAGCGGCCATTCCGACGACCCTTTTCAGTTCGGTGGTATTATGTAATTGAATTTCAATGTAAAAACAGTAACCTTACCTTACATTGTAATGTGAAACTTGGGAGAGATATCTACGGCGACTAAATTAGACTGGCAATGGGTATTTCTAATAGTACTTTGGGAACTTGAATTCCATTGAATACTCTTTTCGTCCCGCAAAACAAAACAGCTACAAAACAGCTAGCTGGATAATCTGGTGCTCACGTACTGAATTATTCTGAATCGGCGGATTTTAATAAATTAATACCAGGTTTCACTAAGGATCCACGTCCTAAATTTATTTAAGTGACACCTGATAGTAATTTCGTTTTCACAATAGCTGAGGGACACCTAAAGCTTTAACGAATTAGGTAGGTATGAAATTTTAGGGTGCCCTTAGTTTTAAGGGTTCCTAATTGGGGTGAAGGTTGGAGGTATTGGGGCATTACACCAGCTGAAGCTGGCGAGCCTTCCAACAATTTTTTTTCCATTCTAATTTTCCGGGATAAAAGTATCTGATTATGATCCTGATAATGTAAGGACTCTAAGGACTAAGGACTGTAAGGTTTCATCTAAACGGGTTAAGTCGTTTTATCATGAATGTTATAGTAGAGGTTCAAGATTGAAAGGATAGGTGAAGATTTTACAAGATTATTAAAGTTGCGTGTGGTGTTGTTCCAGGATGCCGGCAGCAGCGCCCCCCGCCGAGAATGGAGCTCCGAGGAGTGAGCTCGAACAGCTTCAGATGCGCGCTGGACAGGTCACCGATGATGTAAGCATATACTCTATTCCTTTTTCCATTAAACATAGTAGACCAGCGATTTGCGTTTGAAATGCAATTGATAGAAAATCTAAATGTTCTTTTACTTCAAGTATGAACGCAGTTTAGATTCTAAAATTTAATCACAGAAATTTTTGGTAATAGTCTAGACCAAGACCAAGGAATTAGTTGTACGTGTGGCTTATGTCCATAGAATCCGGTGACCTCTTCCCATCAGGAGGGCCATTTTCTTGTATGTATAATGCAGTAATGCTACTTTAGCATAAAAGAAAATAAATACTCAATATAAAAGAGGATCGTAAAACATGCACAAATATAGGAATAAATACCTAATGAAAATAATGATAGGGATAAACGAAGCAAGAACAAAATATTCAGTGCCGGATTGGCATATATGGGATAAGAAATTCAATAGATAGATAGATAGATAGATAGATATTTCTTTATTGTTTCACCAATGAGATACCAATACCTAAATATAAGGAAGGTAAAAATGTAAGAACCATTATTATGAACGACCTTTCCACTTAGATCTACAGGGGCCGTACTGTGAGCTTTAGTGCGATTCAAAACAGAGTCTGTATTGGATTGCTTCGTTTTTTTTTTTGTATGAATATTTTGACAAGCGATCCAATATTGGCTCAATTTTGAATCGCGCTAAGAGCTCACAGTACGGCCCCAGCTCGGATCCGCGGATACCTTTATCTACTATTAATGAACAGCCGTTTTTAAAAATAAAAACCTAGTATGTAGTAGTAGCTGTGAAGGCTCCTTTGTTTGGCATCGTTTAAAAGTGAATGATATCGTCACTTTCTCATGTTTTCTTTCAATTTTTGCTGATTATGATGTAACATTCCTAGCTGAGAGACGCTTCTGAACAAATCCTATATTAGGACGACTAGACCATAAGAAAATTAGCTCGTATACTAATTTTGTGGATGTCTATCAATCACTGAACACACTATCATTAGTTGTGACAACTCCCATGCAAAGGAAAAGAAGGGAGGCATTGATTAATAGATGGTAAAGCAAGGGCTGCCTCCCGAGGTCCAGAACAGTTGAACTCAGTAGTCAGTTGATTGATCATTGATTAATGATCCTAAATCGTAATGGACCTACAGTGTTACCTCGACTCTGCGGTGGTCGACCAAATGTATCGAATACCGAGATTTTCATTATTTTGGTTGCCGTACCCAGAGGGTAAAACTGACCCTATTACTATGGCTCCGCTGTCCGTCTGTCCGTCTGTCACCAGACTCTCATGAACCGCGATAGTTAGACAGTTGAAATTTTCATAGATATTGAGGCCAATTTTAAAGGTTTTAGTTGACAGATCTAAAGCTCCTAAAACTTTGCTGTCCTTGTCAAATAGACGGCAATGTAAAAGACGGATATATTTTTAGCATTTTTAAAACTGTCAACTAAAGCCTTCAAAATTAGGCCTAATGTACTTCTGCCTCCGCTATAACAGCAACACTAAAAATAAAATAAATAAGTATTTAAGGGGGCTCCCATAAAACAAACGTGACTTTTTTGCTCGTTTTAATTTATAATGGTACGGAACCCTTCGTGCGCGAATATAACTCTCACTTGGCTGGTTATTTATTTATTTCATGGGTGTATTCGATGTTTATTATTTTCAACTCTTAATAAATGAGATGTTCTAATTTTTTGTCTTGTTTTCATTAACGTGTTACCATTTCATTTTCAGTCATTGGAGTCCACGCGGCGTATGATGCAACTATGCGAGGAGGTAAGCTATCCATCTTGCTTTTATTTTAAATTCACTAGATAATAAGAAATAATATAAAATTAAACCTAATATAGTCTAACAAGAATGAAAATATTGCTCTTAATGCTATGATTGAAATAATCGAGGCTTTGTGTGTTAATTACGACACAAATATGATATAATAGCAATTTAATTATCATAAGAATGCCTAAGCATAACAATTTATCTTTAGGAGATGCATAAATTAAAAGAAATAAGTATAATAACCTCATAATTAAGTTATAAATATAAAAGCTTGAATTTGATATGAAAACTACATATAACATACTTACAACATAAAATATATTCAACCGATCCTATCTGGTATATTAAATAAATTAGAAACAGAGTTCGTTTTCGTATCAATTTCATAGATTTTTGACTAAAATATGTACTGACCTGAATACCTAATGTGTGTTTTATAACTGTGTATTGATTCCAAGCGTGCGAGATATCTGGAAGCTCCCGTGTCCTTACTAAACCAATTGAAAAGATCTAGAATAGATCTGTGCGGTGTCAATCTAGACGCGTTTCACTTGAATTGTACCTTTGTTTCCCCCCATAGTTTTAATTATGTTGAGTTGTTTTGTTGTTTGTGATTATTTGTGATCATCTGTGAGAGAGGTGTTCTCGATGCGAGGGAGTGAGGGGTATAACGGAAGTGTCCTGATAGCCCCAGCTCGGTCGGTCTGATCTAGACGCCCCTCCCCCGATCCGTAGGGCGCAGCCTTCGCTAACCCTGGCTGTTGTGTTTCGATGTCGCTAATTATCATTTTGTTTATCTTTTTCTATGTGTATGCTGTCCGCTCATAAGTTCCTTTTTATGTTTTCATATCCTTCATTGGGTTATTTATGTGTAATATGTAAACCATTATGTTATTTCCATACATAAGTAAATGGGTGTTGCATGATCCGTGCCTAATGTGTCCGAAAATGTTAGACCTCTATAGACCTTTGTGTTGTTCGTAGTGAACTGTACATTTATGTGATTATACCCGGGCGAGCCGGCCCTTGGCGCTGACAGTTAATGAATCGAGTGTATCAATGAAGAGCGCCCCACGACCCACCGCGTGGGGGCTTTACAGCTCACTGCCAATATGTAATTGAATCCTTATTTAACCGTCAGCTCCCAAATTCCGCCCGATTGCTGTTTTAGGTCCAAAGCATGAAGCCCACCATCGACCACAATAGACTTCCAAGCTCCATACTAGACGAAATACTTCTCCGATATTAGCATCCCTTTTAGTATGTGATATGACCCAGATACGTGCGCTTTTCAGTCCGAATGTCTATCCATTGTGCTTGGGCTTGCTTCGAAATGAAAAAATGTACCACTAAGTTGTTATGTAACGAGTCCGCCTGTGTGGCTGTTACACTTCTTTCAAACGCACTTTCTACCTTCCTAACTCTGTCTGTTAACGTTTCGTTCACGTTACCGTTCTCTGTACGACTTCTTGAGCATCCGTAAACCTTCCGACACAACCTGATCCATGTGTGAATGGCCGTGAAACGCGATCAGTGTTATGTGGATGTTCGTTCTATCCTGTTTTAGTTGATTTTGTATTTAGGTCTCTGTGTAGTGGCTGCTCTCTGTTGTTGGTTGTACTCTATTATGTTGTATGATTTCATGCCTTCTCGAACATTCACAATACTGCCAATATGTGGGCGTGTACACACCCCGTACTACCACCGGACTCCTACAGATATATCGAGCTACACCTATTGCAAACTCTCACACTACTTATATACAAACTGATCGAGTCTTACCTATACATTATGTTTATGTTCTCTTATTTATAAAGTTATATTTTTAGTTTAGTGACAGTTACCGTTGTTTTCCTGTAGCAATTCATATTTATTTGACATGGTTATATTATTTTGTACTGCATATGTATTCAAAACAGTTTACTTAATATGTTACATTTAGGGTATACTTTACAGTGTACACAGGCAAACTGAACATCACTATTAACCACAGTTCACTTGCTAGAGAGCATGTCTTTTGAGAATATCTTGCTACACTTTATATATTCTTGTAAATATTGAGTACAAAAAGACATCGTCTCATGCGCGCCACTGTATACTCCATGTAACGACTGTAACATGTACTCGCAACATGACCTGTAACACGTACACGCACGTACGCAAGGGCCGCGCGGGCCCCGTACGGCTCGCGTCACCTACTCCACCGAACCCATCACCACTAACACTCTCTGACTTTTTGTTTCTGCGGCGTAGAGCAAGGAGGCCGGCATTCGTACTCTGGTCGCTCTAGATGACCAGGGAGGTGAGTGATCTGCAAGATTTGCAACACTACATTATTTACAATTTTATCTATTTTACCTTTTCCGCTAACCTTGTTGAGCATCGTAGGGTTTTCAGCCGACCCGAAGATGAGCTCGCCGATCTAGAAGACGTATAAGGGGGTATCGCATCGCTACGTATTAAAAGTTACGTCACTGCTGATCCAATGCAAAGGTGCGGGCATCCTCTGAGTTATTGACCGTCTAATACATTTTATGACTCACACACGGAAATGATCACGGAAAACCCACATCTTTGTATAGTTGAGCGTAATGTAGATATATACACCACTTTGCACAACTTAACAACGAGCTATTTTCTACGACTCCAGGCAGGCAGAACGAGTTGACATTCGATACAAAATATATCCGGTTACCCCGATACTTATACATTCTGCATTTCAGATGTTCGTACTCGACTCTAAATCGACTACTTTACCTAAATCACATAAACGAATCTAAATAAACGAGCAAAGTAAATTCGAAACGCTTCTCCTCAACGCACGACTCTTAACATCACACAGAAAAATCATAAATCATATGAAACTGAGCACAGATGAAACTGAATCTGGTTTTACTTGCAAGCTTGAGTGCATGCATGTCGTTGTGGATCGAGTAGTGTGTGTTAGAGCCGCACGCCGTACGCCGCACGCCGCCGCCGCAGCCGTAGCGCTAGCGTCACGCGTCCACTCGCAACTCGCAGCCGCACGCTCGCCGCCGCCGCCCGCGCCGCACTCTGCGTGCGTCCCTTACCGGCGCACCGCACCCAACCACCCACACCCCGATATCTCTCTCCTACCGATATATTATTTTGATTTGTATTTTATGTATAGAGCGAGGACGCCGGGGGGCAAGCGCTTCATATGTTGAGTCACCAGGGCGGTAAGAGTTAAACTGACACGTGGGTAGTCGAAACGTGAGAACGTCTGTGTTTGAATGTGCAGTTAACAATTATTAATCTCTTTGTTTTTCTTTGACGTTTCTCTTGAATAACGACTTACCTGAGATCGATGTTGCGTGTGTATTCTATGTTTCGATGGGGATGATTTTAACAATATAGTGTAAATAGATGCGCCCGATGGCCGTTCGTTGCTAATTGTCGCAAAAGACTGTTTCTATCTTTTGCTGAAGATTTAATTTGAATGAGCTGCGCAAACTGTTTAGTTCTTCCGTTGATATAATATCGACCGGAACGCTTTTTTATAGGTATATTTATTTCTCTTTCCGAATCTACTGTTCTCTTCCGTAAACTGCGGTATTGAAATGAATGCGCGTTGACCGATTGTTGGACGTATAGTTTAAATGGTGTACGCCTTCATCTCCATGGCTAGCAGCGTACTTTATGTTAGCAAGTAGGTCTGTAACTGTTAGCTCGATGCGATCTGTGTCTGTCTGCGAGGCCGCTCCTCGCCACTACATATTAGTTTGTCATTTCTCTTCTTCAATTTAATCAATACTTTGCTATATTCACGTTTCATTTAGGAATGGCTTACTGGATACGCTCATTTGCTAAGTTGTTTTATTTACCCCATAATCACTGGCGGGCGCGGCGCTGGCGCATGTTGCGTCGAGTTTCGCCGCCGCCGCCGCGGCCGCCGCATCATGTCCATGTACCGTTTTGTTTTCTTTTAGTTTGACGTTTGAGTTGTGTTGAGTATTGAGTTGTCCCGGCGCGGCGCCCGCGCGCGTGCCGCGACACGCGGCGCGCGCGTCGCTCCCGACTCCTCACGCATTCGTTTGGCGAGCTATAGTGACATCATTATTGTGTTGTAGAGTCACGAGGTGGGCATGAAAACCCTGGTCATGCTGGATGAACAGGGCGGTAAGCATCCAGTAGTACCTAATATTTTGCATCACTCATAATTTAGTACAGCTTGTGTCTGAAATGCGAGTTCAGATAATTTTGTAAAGAGTTCCGAGAATGGCGATGATTTTAACTAACGATTTAAACATTATAATGATTGAAATGTGCTAACAGTTTATTTATAACGGATAATAAACCAAGGTAAAAGAGTTTATCATGATCATTAATTAAATAAATATAGATAATAAAATGCATCAAATGATCTCTCCACTCCCACGGTTTCCATAAGAGAAACGGGGCTCGAGATTTCTGATTGAGTTAAACAGTATTATTTCGTTTAGTTTATTCTCACGCATCTAGCTATGCACGACTATTTCAATCTTGCTGTTGGTTGCATGACTATTAGTATTTTTAAGATATTTTGGTCTAAATGTTAGCTATTATAAGTACAGTAATATATTCACATAGTATCAGCACACATCATTTTTTAATCAGTATTAAAGAGAATAGTTCTAACCCGATAAGTGTAAGACATCCATAAAACACTACACCCAAACAGATTCAGAACTAGATGCTTTGGAGTTAGTACTGGAAGAGATTAGATATTGCTTTTGGTGATGAGAGTAAGCTTGCATGGGCCTAACTAGTTGGTGTAACCACTCAGCTGGATTAACATGAACAAAATGTCTTACACTTAGCTCGGGTTTGTCGAGAGCGTTGAGAATTTACAGTCGAATCAAATAATATAACTTTTGAAACCAAATAAAATCGCGATAGTCATTTGAAAGTTAGGCGCTTTAACACATTGGCAAGTGTGCTGACAAGGGTGGTCGTAAAGCGTGCGTTTGTATGTGTAAACAGAGCAATTGGACAGAATCGAGGAGGGAATGGACCAGATCAACGCTGACATGCGCGAGGCCGAGAAGAACCTCTCTGGTATGGAGAAATGTTGCGGGATCTGCGTTCTGCCTTGCAACAAGTGCGTATCAATCTATATTAGCACCTTTGATCATATAGATGTAAGAATGTAAGAACTTTCGAACCATAGCCGGTAAGAAGTTGCGGTGAGGCCATGACATCTAAATCTGTACAGCACAGTGATTAAAGTATTAAACTAGTAAGATGGCAAACATAGGGCTTAGTTTAGGGCTCGATGGCGCTGTGTGAAATGTCCACAATCACAAAAACATATATAAATTAAGATGAACATTACTTACTGCCTCCTTATCTGATAGAAATGGATGGTTTATATTTAACCGTTTTTAAACTTTTTTTTTACACACAACAGGCGAGCATGAAGAACCTAAACCTCCGACCTCAAAACCATAGCATAAAACCGAATTAAAAGCTTTACCGAGTTGGCAACGTATCGCTAACGCCCCTTATTGTTGCAGAACCCTCATTCCTGGACACATCGAAAACGTTTTAATTTAAAATCTACTCTCCGTATCTAAAGGAGATGAAGGAGACGGAGAGCGTGAATCGAAACTTTTTCGATGGGTTGGGTATCGGGGTCCTAAAGGTCTAGCAAAGATCCCAAATGCTAACGCTAATTCCAAAAATCTATTGTATTTACATTAGCTGCGGAAAAGTTAGCGATTTCAGAAATGTTTTTCCGATACCTTTTAGGAGTTTGCGTTTGGAATCTATGCTAGACCCCCTGATGTCCATAGTTTACGGGTTATCGGCATGTTTTTCAAATCACATTCTTGGTGTTTCCAGGGGAGCATCGTTCAAGGAAGACGACGGCACGTGGAAGGGCAACGATGATGGCAAAGTGGTCAACAACCAGCCGCAGCGGGTGATGGACGAACGCAACGGCATCGGACCGCAAGCCGGGTATATCGGAAGGTGTGTGCAAAGCTTATTCTTGTTGATTCTTTTAGCAGATTATTTTTTCTTTTTCAAGTACACTTTTAGTGATGCTCGAGTAACCGTTCTTTACTGATCGCTGCAGTAACTGCCTGAGAGACTTGCGAGAAAAAGTCTAGTAATCTTATAGTTGCTGATGTCTCAGGATGACGAACGCAATGCGGTGTCGTAGAGCTGGAAGCATTCCTATGATCGTTATTGATCATTGTGTACTTATTCTTAATCTATCTGAGCCTTATTGGAACTCCTTATACACTGTTTTAAACTTTCACGGTTGTTCAACATTTTGAAATATCGGGAACTTAGAACCATTCACGGTAAAGATCCCGTTACTATTAAAAATGTCCCTATTGGTTTGGATTACAGGCTTGTGTTGGCCTCGCGTATCCATCATTTTTTTTCTAATCCAGTCGTAATCTGATTTCAGGATAACAAACGACGCTCGCGAAGATGAAATGGAAGAAAACATGGGTCAAGTGAACACAATGATCGGCAATCTGCGCAACATGGCGCTCGATATGGGATCCGAACTGGAGAACCAGAACCGCCAGATCGACCGCATCAACCGCAAGGTACGCTGGGCATAATCACCCGCGCCAATAAAGGGATATTTGAAAACAGCTCGCTATCTTGTTCTCTCATCCCACTACCATTTTGTAAAGGATGGTGGGAGTGAGAGAGCCAGATTTCTGTAGTTTTTGCTAATCGTTTCTTTATTGGTGCAAGTTTAGGGTCGTGGTGTACACAGTTTCGTTTAGCTTAGAGATTTATTTTCATTCTTCGTCCTATTGGGAAGCCGTACTGTTAAATCGTCACGTTAAGGTGGTGTATGGAATGGGTGCTGGAAACATTTTTGAGAAAAAAGTATAAGGAAAAAACTGTTTCAATAGGAAAGAATATTAACCCAAAGGACCAGTGCCAAAACTGCCATCTGGTATTAAGTTTGGGTTAAGTTGAGATGCCTCAAAAAAAATACTTGTTCATAACCAAGGTAATTAAACTACTTTGTTCATAACAGGCATACAATAAATATAGTTTTGTGAATTTTAATGTAAATTTTAATTGATTAGCTCTCTACGATGGGAACGCAGAGGAAACATGAGCCATTATTTGTTTTGAATTCTTTCATAATAAAATAAACTGGGTCATAAGAAAGCGAAATTGTGTACACACAACACATAAAAAAAAGTTTCTAAAATTTATTAACTTTTATTGATTGGTCTTATTTCTAAATGAAGGTTTAGGATGAAGTTCATATTTTCATTGACACTCTCACCATTTGTGTGTTTGCCTGTCACCTTAGTCGTGAATTGTTTAGCGTATCTCTGTATATCTCTTCCGCAGGGCTCAAATAGTTAAAGGGATTCGATATTAATAATCTTTAAAAAAAACTGTCAAATGCTCTGACAATACATAATGCTGAGTGATATTTTAAGAAACTCTACTTTTTCTCTAATTTTCTTGCCCGTGTCATAATACTGTCTCATACCTACATTCGGTCGAGTTTATGCCATACGAGACTTACATTTTCGGCCTTTAGTTTGATCTTATAAACGCTGTTTTCTACTGGGGAAAAACTAAAAAATAATTTCATTAGTACTCCAGAAGACTGTGGGCACAGAATCTTCACTCCGCGAAGTCACTTAAGTGAATAGCGACTCTTGATAGAATTCAATAAAGTGCATTTCGGCTCGCACAGAACTAAAAACCTGACCTAAACTGTGCGTCTCTTTCTATTGTATAGGTCTGCCCTTGTCACGTTACGCGTAACGTACCGGCCCGGTAGTGGGGGCCTGTCCCATGTATTTGTAGCTTCGTATCTGAAGTAAAGAGTGTGCCAGGCCATTGGTACATAAGACATAAACAATTGATATAATTAGAAAGTATGAGTCCTCCACATGAGTAGAGGTTGCAAAATGTCTGATAAAATATTTTGTGGACATTTCACACAGTGCCATCTAGTCCTAAACTAAGCAAAAAAGTGTGACTTCTCATCCACACCTAATTTGGCAGTTATTCAAGATTATTCAATATCGTGCCCTAATCAGCCCTGCAGCTTCATGCGCCTCCAAATTCTAGCTCGCTTTCCTGACGAACTACGCATGTACTATCATTTCCAGTAGTGAATGTTAGACAATTGGCTGTTTTGAACTCTCTGTGTTGTGTAACACCGAATACAAACACGAGCCAACATTGTGTACTACCATACATATCGACCAATGTCCACATCCGACTAACATTCCGAACCTAACATTATAGACTTCATCAGTAACACTCATTCACATCAGTAACATTGTATATGTTTGATGGCGACTATACTATATAGTATATGTTTGAGTTTGTGTACTGTCTCGGTCTATATACATTTACTAATAAGCATTGTGTATCGGAGGACTTGCCATTTTGTTTTTGTCTCTTTCTATTCTCTTTAAATCTGGGAAAAGTAGAAAGAGTAACACTGAATAGCAATTCCATAGTTACGCAGTGTTTATTACAATGGTTCATGTTAGATAATAGATTAGAATTTCCTAAAGACCATATTACTGACACTGTTCAGGCATAATGCGACTCATTTCAACAAAACACACTAGCTTAGAACATAATATATGACCGAGGTTGTACATAATGTTTAACATTGTCACCCTCGGTTTCTCGTACGATTGTCAAACTCTTGTCAACTTAACACACGAAATACTGAACGCTCATAGGTTAGCTATCTTCAACGAATGGACGCACAGTATTTGGTGTGTCAATTTGATTTAAATTTGACGAGAATCCGGGGGTTGGTCGCTGTTTACAAAGGAAACAATACCTGTTCTATATCTTAGGGCGAATCGAACGAAACGAGGATAACGCTTGCGAACCAGCGCGCCCACGAGCTACTCAAGTAAACGCCGGCAGCACACACACTACACAACACATGCATTCACGGTCTCGTGGTTAATATGTGTGCGTTACTTATTCACGTATAATAACTGCGGGTGCATCCGCAAATATGCGAGCGTATCGTTATCTCTTTCTTCTTGTACGACTAGAACGAGATAGATTCGCAGTTATTGTATGTTAGTAACATAACGCTACCAGTGAAAACTTTAGTTAATACGCGATATGAGCGATTGCTGTGTCAACAACTTGCAATACTCAAGGCTTCAGGAAAAATTATGAATGCACATCGCTCGTATCGTTGACAAAGCTTTATATATCACCAAGTTTATTGATTCTTTGTAAAACTATTGCTACTGAGTGTTCTTGCAGTGGTTTTACATTAGGTGCCAATTTTGGTGGGCTAGGGCTGATTTGAACCAGAGGTAACGTAGATGGTCGCTTACTAAGTATAAAAGCGCTGGACCGCATACCCAAGGATATTTAATCAATTTGATGCTTATATTGGCACCTTCTCTACTTACCTCTGGTTGTACTCTTCGTACCGGTTGCAGATACTGTACATTTTTATAAGTTCTTATTTTAGCTGTAAACATTAGTACACTATTAACGGTCTTACTTAATTTTAGTATATGAATTGAACTGATACTTTAATTTAATATTTTTTAATAGTCTTTACCTAATTTATACGTTTGTAAAATGGTACTGCAACCGGTATATCTTTTAATCTTAACTGCTTAGTCTCATGTCTTGAGATGTACTTACACTATATCCAAATATTAAACGTATTATGTACTTTTCATTCATGCTACTGTATCAAGTGACCACAGTCATTTTTTTATTGTCGTTATATAAATATTGGCTATGCTTTGTCCCAATTCAAAACTGCTCAAGTTGTAATCAATACGTTAACATAAAATATTTTCAACAATTTGTATATCACATTATTTCCAAAATTATACGAAGCATTTTCGAAGAACTTCATGAACTTTCCCTCTCTTCAATTTCTTCTTAGTATAAATTTAATAATTGTACAAGTTAAATTTAGTACTCGGTGCTCGTTTCTTGCAGTATGACATGTTTTAAGTCACAAAATATTATCTCGGTCATCTCATACATTTGAGCCATATAGTTATACATATTTGTATTTAATATTTAAATAGTTAGTAGGGAGTTAAAGCAGTGAAAGTTATTATTTTGTGAAAATGCATTTACCCGTTGTTAAAGTTAATATGTAGTTCTTACTGTTAATATTGGTAGATTTAAAAACATAATCGCTATGCAATGTTCGTATTCCAGTAACTATTTTGATGGTAATATGGGCAAATATTTTTCTCTTTGAATACTATATTTGTGGCACTCATTTTTGACAGAACGTTTAACAAAAATGATTTTCATAGCTTCCTAATATTAATCGTATGTTATATCACTTAATTATAATTATTAGTAGTCTTCGAAATTACGGAAGAGTTCGCCTAAACGGATATGAGTGTTAGGATATGAGTTGATAATGTGATAATAGTATGGAATTAAGTGTTAGATGCACTCGACATGCGGTTTCATGAATTCTGCTTTCGTTTGAGATGTATTTCATAGGAGCATTTATGCATACGATGAAACAAATAAGTTATTTGTTACTGTGTTGTATACTGAAATCACGCGGTTTAGTTCGATAGCAGATTCGGATTTTACCCTGTCTCTTTCATCCTTAATGTAGATGAGCACAGATTTAGGGGTACTAAAGTAATTTTGTTCTGGATTATCCTAATTTTTTTAAATTTACCTCTTAATTATCCTATATCGTAGAGTTATATATTAGACAAAGTCGAAAATACTGTTTCCAAAACATAGTTACATAGTTAGTTTCATTATATAGCCT
This sequence comes from Ennomos erosarius, assembly GCA_963580505.1. Lineage (NCBI taxonomy): Eukaryota > Metazoa > Arthropoda > Insecta > Lepidoptera > Geometridae > Ennomos > Ennomos erosarius. The sequence goes on along the minus strand of OY756996.1, from coordinate 6,306,473 downwards.
TTTTAAACAATATTGTTTATTTAATATATCATATTGTGATAGTTCGGCACGCACGACTTACAACTGGGCATTAGTACATGAACCATAATATATTTATGTAAATTATATACACATATCGAAACAATTTGTAAGACATATCTGCTTCTATGAAACGGTATTATGTAAGGATGCTAAACTTTATCAGATAATTAACTATTAAAATAATAGCTATCATAATAACTTAGCGATAACTTATGATTTGTAATTTATTTTTATTTATTTTTTGTGTATAAAATAAATCACGTCATGTACAATTTTTGTTTACTTTCCCTTTATTTTTATTGAATCTAACCTTATATAAAATTATATAATAGGTATGTAATACATTATTGACATTGAAAGAGCAATAAAAAACTAGATAAGTAAAGGTTGTAATTTCAAGAATACAGTATACTTTAAGTAATCGTCTGAAATCGCGGATCCTCTATCTCGCTTGCACATCGCGACAGTTTTGGAGATATTAAATAACCGAGTTCCACACAAGATTTCATAAATACAATTCTATGCTGTATTGTATGAAAACTTGTTTGGCCTTTACAAAAGAACTAAGTAATTAGTCTGAAACGAAAACGCGTGAAACAGAGTAAACGCATTTCAAATCTTAATCGATTAGTCATTAGGAACGCTTTTCAAACTGATGTAGAGAATATTTACGGCGTTTTAATCGTAATAAATGTGTTGATCTAAAAATAACTACCGGAAGAAAGCTGAAAAATAGTCTTCTCACTCCTTAGGTTCGTTCAAAATGTGAAAACAGATCTTCAGCTTTCTTTTTAACAGCCGGATTTATCATAGCATCTATCGGAAAGGATATTTGAAGTCTACAATCTCCGTCTCTTTTATCCCCATTCAAGATGAAGAAGAGAGGATGTAGATTTCATATATTTTGTTTCTACATCAATAACTAATGTCTATGATCGGAACCTATTTGAGAGTAATGTAGAAACCACCACATGTTTTTGCCACGAGACTGACTCACATCTACACAAACAAACACACACACGCCGATGACAACCGTGAGTATATTTTATTATTTTATGCACATTTTAAAGTTAACACTGCTTGTACTTTAAGCGGGCGGACTGCACATGCTGGCTTTATCTTAATTATAAATATGTCAGCTTTTTGCTTTAATAGGCCAAGTCACAACTAACAAGCATTTTAATTTTGAGACTTGTATCTTTTCGCCAAGTGATTAAAATTAAATAAGCAAGTGGCAAGTGACGCGCGCTTTATAACCATGGCATCTTTATCTGTGGTTGATACCATAGACGCAGAACTAATAGTACTACGTACCATAGATTATAAACCGGTTAATTTATAAATTCCCAAAAGATGCACAATCTGAGTTTTGGCGGGAACGCAAAAAATTCACGTCGTTGCATTGTATTATTTTTCAAAACTTTTGCTTTTTCCAGTATAAATGTTTGAAATTGGTGGCGTTTTACGCATTAAGTGCTGAATTACGAGCATGAGTGAGGGCAAGTGATATAATGTGGTGAAACGTGATTTTTCGTGTTGCTTCCGAAACTCCATAAAAGCTTCTAGTAAAGTTGCCACCACTTTGCTGGAGCATGACTTAGACTGGACTATGACTACCTCACTTAAACTAGACTATGACTAGGACATGACTTTGCGTGAAACTTTTTATAACACGATGAAAATATAATACTTGACACTGGCTAAATACACTATGTGTGGAGCCAAAATATAAAAAAAAAAGATGCAACATTAAAAACTTCGTATTTCCACTATCTACTTAGTATTTCGTATTTCTTTTAGTTGTCTTTTTGACTTTCACAGTTTTCTATCGTATCTGTACCTCCGAGAAATCTATTTTACATATTTTCATATCATGTGTCTTACGTACTAAATTATATACGCTTTGGCTATGTATAAAAGAGACAATACGCTCGTTATCGCAATTTTAAAATAGTAATAAATATCTATTTCAAATTGGATATTCATATCTAGTCCACTTCTTCTATAGCCTTTAATAGTTTTGCTTGATAAATATTTTATTCAACTGTTTATTAAAATATGAAGAACGCATATTCTTTTTGTTTAGGATGTGACTTGGCCGTATGATAAAATTATAATTCAAATATTACCGGCTTATTTATTTGGTACAACACTAATGAGAAAGGATTAAATTTTATTTGAGCAAGAGGAATTCATGATAATATAGTAATGATAACACTTGCGCAAATAACATTAACTAACATTAATTTTAAGCTACAGGAGGTAGGTATGTATAATTACCGTGTTTTACAGTAATATATCAATGAATATAATTATACTAGTTGACCCGCCCCGGCTTCGCACGGGTTAATTAGTTCTAAGTCCTAACCCTGTTTATGGGTAAGAGGTCCCTTCTATTGCCCCTTCTATTGTATTGCCGTCCCATTCATCCTTTTCCCCTATTTTTTTTTTACCTTTTTCTTCTATCTTCCCTTCGACAGGGTGAGTATATTTTTTAATTTAATTTGTTTTTGTTTTTTTATTTTTTTATTGAAATTTAAATTGATATCCAAATATAATAATAATATGTGAACAAAAAATCTTTAATAAAAATAACATCCGTATTGCTTGGCCAACCCGCACTTAACCGTTTTAGAAAACAAAAAGTATCCTAAATATTATTCTGCATAATTAGCTATTACTATACCTTTCAGCAAAATCCGTTCAGTGGTTGCAGAGTGATGCGTGTTCAAAGGGACAGACAGACAGACAAAAAATTAAAAAAAAAAATGTTTCTATATCGATTAAGAAGCATACTGCAGTTAAACATTTCCAAAAATATTCAATGTACAGATTTAGCCCAGTTACCGTTTTATTATATGTTGATATGGATGATGATAACCATAAAATGTATTTATGGTTATAACAATTTTACTCTTGATTTTGTTAGGAATCGTCTATGCCATTCTTTTTCGGTGATACTTTTTTTTTGGAATTATATTCAAAAGGGGTTCCTTGATATATCGATTGTAATTATTATATAATTAAGTAGTATACAAAATTACACTATATTTCTTGTCAATGCAGAAATAGTGTTAACGCATACAGGCGCCACTATTCTTAACTGCTCAGTCGAATAGTCATCTCTTTCTAATAGCGCAGGGAATTGCCGCGTGAGAAAGAGACGAAAATTAAATTGCCCTAATGCTTCTAAACTTTTTAGGGCGAGAGCAACGAGACGCGTATAGCGGTCGCCAACCAGCGGGCGAACAAGCTCCTCAAGTCTTAAACCACGATACTGCAGTAACACGGTACTAACTACTGTTTCTATGTAAGTTCTCTTTTTTTCATTAATATTTACATCTAAATTAAAACTTATTGCGTTAGTCATAAGATCTAAATTGCAATCAGTGGCGCTTGACAACAATAATTTATATAACTCGATTCGATACTGATATAACTGACAAGAACAATCATTTCTATTGTTGTCTCACTCCCTCTGCACTTAAATACAATAGTGGAAGAGGGAGTCAACATTTCCTTGTTTGCGTCTGATTCGGTTCTTTAATGATACGCGTTATACACGGCTATTTCAACTAGATTCTATAAGCCACTATTTTTTTGAAGATTGAAAACAATAGCTTACAGTTAATATGAATAGTTTATTCGATCGTGTTCTAACTTTTGTAAATATTACAATTAATCTGTTGTATAAAGATTTTGTCTCATTTTTGCGCGTGACTGTTCTTGTTAGTGAGAAGGTGACAAAATATTTTAGAGACTATTTATAGGATGTTTTTATGTGTCTTGTTGAGCCGTCATTTAGTCAAATAGTTGTTATCGCGTTTTTTTGTTTGATAACAATGTGGAAGATCTTTTTTTCATACTTACATAAAAACAGTAGTCCGTATTACATTTTAACAAATTAACTAATACTATGCGGTAAGTACAGTAATATTGGTGTTAAATTAGTTAAAAATGCAATAATATATAATAAATGTTACCAAAGTAATGCTTAATGTTCCAGGTGTTAATTAAAAACGGAAATGTGCTGTGCTTACCTTTAATAATTAATTAATAACATATTGTCACACCAATTAATTATAATTTAGTCGCTACTTGTTAAACTTATCTAAGCCTTCAAGCTTTAGAGTTTTAGAAGAAATTATATTATAGATTCATGTTATGAAGTTATTCTAATTGTGGTTAACTATATTGATAAAATTTACTATTTACGTTAATCTATTGCGAGTTTATTTAATTTTTGGTTTTACTTCACTCGCCATCTAAAATCGTAAAGTATTTGTAAGAAATAATTAGTTACGTATGGTCGCCGCTAGTGGCGCTGTGTCGGATTTCATGTGAATATTTTACTATACTTACCGAGTATCAAGGAAGTTGTACGTATTTCCAGAGTATATACTATTACTATTTATTTATTTACTTTAATTAACACGGCATTAATTTATTTTATATATTTGAACGAACCCTCATAGAGGCCTATTTAAAAATGTTAGACGTCAGTCCCATAGACTGAGGGTTAGGAAAGACAATCTCTAGGTAAATCTACTTTGAGTATTTAAGTTGATTATCTACCAAATATTATTTTGCGATAATTGTTTTTGCGATGTGCCAAACTGATATCATAATTTACACATTATTTACCATACGTATAATGTCTTGGCTTTGGTTGTTTGATCCTAAAAGCTCTATTTGAAATTTATATTAAATTAGGGCTTTCCTTAGAGCACCAAATTCCCAACAGCCGTTTTCACTACCATTGACAAAATGATTCTTATTTCTTATTGTAAGAGAACCTCTAAAAGCTCTGTGGGTAGACATGATAAATAGTTTTTAGGACAACGCAACGATAGTGTTCCCTAAAAAAAAGATAAAGGAAAAACCTAAAGGATTTTAAAGGATTGGTGGATCTTTATTTCCAAGTAACTAACTCTTATCACGCATTCGATTTACGAGTCATATACGTAGTGAATACGGGCTATAGTATAATTTGCACTTTTGTATTTAATGTTTTTAGACATGTTTAGTATCGAAGCTCAAATATTCGTCTTCTACTATTAGATTGTAACTGTATGACGTCACTGAAGTGAAAATATATGTGACGATAGCTAAATCTTGAACTATGAAAATCTTATTATTTCTTAATTAAATAAACACTAGTGAGATTAAACTAATATTTGGTACTTTTATCACTTGTCGAGATTTATCAATTACGCGTCTCTAATATATTTGTAAATGTAATTGTTTGCTGTCATTGAGTTCCTGGCCCAGACAGGATACGTTGTCTGCTACTGAATACACCAGACTATAAAATGACGTTAAATGTAATAGGGTGTTCGTTAGACGCAACTTCATATTACATACGAAACATCTTTATTTAATCGCATTATAAGAAGTACAGCTTAACATACTATTTTGTGCTATAACTAAGTACAAATTAACGAGTAATTTATTCAACGAATCCTCCATTAGTGGAAACATAGTTTTAGGTTCTATTGGCTTTCATTTAGATTAAGATAAAGGTGCCTGAATTCGTAGTTTGTTTGAAGTTTTTTATTTTATGAGAAGTCAAAATTAATTTGATTTTTAGTTCTAGTATGTTGTAATTAGTAGAGCGTGACGCGGCTAATATTACGCTCATTCTCCTTAAAGCCTTCGACAAATTTGAATACTTATACTTATTTAAAAGGGATCCGTGTAAAATGATTCTTGTATCGGAATATGTTTATAATATAGTTGTAATTGAATTACAAAATATAATGCAATAGTATGTTAAAAAAGTAATATTTAAAATTTGATGACATTACTTAAAGTGTATTGTAAGTATGAAGATTAAAATGTACCGGCCTTAGGAGTAAAGATTAGTGAAGTGAGTACAGTGTTAAAGGCGACATGGCTTGACAAATTATACTCGTACCAGATAGCGTTAAGGGTTTTCGAAATTATCTCTATGTCTTTTCCTCTCAATCGTATTAGTTCTAAGTAAATAATATCCAAGTAAATATTTTAATAAATATATTTAAAAGTGTTGTCTTATATTGTTATGCTGTGGACACGATTATTATCTTAAAGCTATATCATTCAAATGGCTATTGTAAATGCTGCAAACGCTCGATTTGTGCTCAGTGGCATTTCCAACACCTGTTGTTTAGTCGTCATTGGCAAACCTACTGATGTTAAATTAGCAAAACAATATCTCGATACTCGTTTGCGCATACCCTACATACAACTAAGAAAGAAACTACAACCGTGTCCACAACCAAGTAAAGTATTTACGCTACTGATTAGTCAAAATGGATGTACATTTACCGCCTGCAATAACCTATAAAACTGTTCTAATTCAGCCTAAAATTAATACTTATGTTATATAGATAATAAAATAATTAATCTATTTTCTTTAAGAAATAGTTAATATAAAATGTTAATTTCCAATTACATTATTGATTTGTTAAATTACACGAAAATGTGTTTCATTTCATAAATCCACCCTAATAGTGTAAAAATAAAATCCGTAATATAAAGCATTATTATATTTTTTCATCAAAACTATTTTATACTTACAGAAGAATATTAACAGCATATTTGTATAAACAACAAATTAAATTACTTACGAACAAAAATATACATGCTTGGAAGAAAACGGTAATACTTTTATAAAAAATACTACTTAAGTTACGTAGGCACAGTTAATACTTGACCTAAATAGACCTAGAATGGCCACTACATATCTTACTAGTTGCCAACGCGAAAAATCTGAGCATGACAGTTAAAATTAAATATGCTAAACAGTTTTCAGTAAATCGATTATGCAAATGAACAGTCTTGTCGCGTTTTTAATACAAATTTTCTATGCTTAACAGTATTTTGGTCATGTTTACAACGAAGTCACTTATCTATACATATAATAAAACTGTAGAGATAAAAAAATCTGTAAATGAAAGATATCGAAAAAAAATGACACAGGTTGGCTTGAAATTTTTCGCTGATCACGTTAAGCTACTTTTTAGACATTTTGTCTGTTTGTTTGTTTGTTTGTTTGTTTGTTTGTTTGTTTGTTACGGCACAAGTCCGAAAATACTGAACGGATTTTCATGCGGTTTTCACTAATAAGCTTAGAAAAACCCGGCGCAAAACATAGGATATATTAAATTTTATATATCGTTAATTTTTTTTGGTGAAAATGATTAAGATTTCATTATGAAACGGAACGGGATTTTAAAATATTTTAGATCTGTGGGCTTTTAAATAAACCACGAGAGCAGAAAATGATTGATTATTCAGTTACTTCAAGAAGGTTATAGTTATAGTAGATAATCTTTGGGTGTAAGTAATAATTATGTAATGACGATTTAACTTACTAGGTAGGTATGTTGGGAATGAGACAGCGTGGAAAATAGTGGACATAATAATAATTATAACTGTCGATTCTTTAAGGAGTGGTGGTTTAGTAGTTTAAATTCCTAATTAGTATTAAGAAAATTAATTATGTACGCGTCGTACAGGTAAATGCATATCACCAGCAATTTATAAACTTATTATTGACACTGGCTATGTATAGGTAGTTAGGTACTCAATTCGTATGGAACCAAACTTAAGAAGGTAAAAAAAATGTGGTAAATGGAACAAAAAGCGCGCGGATAATATGTAAAACTGAGCAAAACAGGATCATCGTGTGTGATTCTTCCATATTTTTCTAAACTGTACCTGCCTGCTTAGGTAACTACTACCAAAACAAAAATTACTGAAACTTCCGTTAAAGACCTGAGTGAAGTGATAATGATTTCTTTTTGTTGTAATATGAAGAGGTATAAACTTATAAAATTGTAGTTTTTTGTTTGAAACTTCTTTTACTGTTATAAATCTATATTAGACTCAAAACATTTAATCGTAGGTAAAAAAATTTAGGTTAGGTTGGCTTAAATAGCTTCTACTCACGGCTTTGCTTGCGTTATACCTATACCTATGCTAATACAGGTTACTGTGCTCAGCTTCGAAAAGATTTATTGGATTTTGTTGTTTGGTACGAAATGCATGATCTATTATTAGACTATAACGTAAAAATAGCATAACACAAGCGTGCGAAGCCGCGGGCAAAAGCTAGTACATAATAATTACTAGTTTTTGAAATACCTTACGCAGTTATGTAACTATGTGTTCAGTCTCTGGCGTCGTACTTTTGAAGCTCAAACCACTGGAACATAAAAAATTAGGTTCATGACTATTATAGCAGTATCGCATGCTTAGCGTAATCTACAGATTATTTATTTGTAAAGGGGAAAAAATCACAAACGGGATTTGTACACGCATCTAACCATATCTTTAAAAGCAAAATAGACGATCGGGACCAACCACCGACCAGGGTCACATTTGTCTCACCTTGGTCAGGTTGGTGTAAAATCCGACCGTGTGGATGGTGGTTGGCGACCGAATGAAGACACCAACCACCATCCACACGGTCGGATTTTACAACAACCTGACTAAGGTGAGACAAATGAGACCTTGGTCGGTGGTTGGTCCCGATCGTCTATTTTGCTCATTAGCTGTGACCACAGAGCTATGAAACAAATGACGCTTCGCCTATGCGTTTTTTTTTGCTCTGTTGCTGTGACAAAAAATCTGTCTTGTCTGTGTAATTCTGTTAGTAATGCGCATCATTGGAGGACGGCAGGAACGACTTGGCTATTTTTAATGGATATACATTATTTCCAACTGTTACACACGAAACCTGCAGCACCCTGATTCCCAATCCATCGAAAACTTTACACTGTCCGTCTCCTTCACCCTGAATGTAGATGAAGGAGATGGAGAGCGTAAATTTCGGTTTGAACCTTTTCGATGGGTTGCGAATCGGGGTGGTGGTCCAGAAATCAACACAATATACGTGAGTCATAGACATATATATTATCTATGACGTGAGTACAGCCAGAAATATATTAATTTAAAATGAATCACACTCGCAAGAATAATAATACTAAAATGGATAGTTTTTGTTTTAAAATGTTCGTAATATTCCTAATTAGATTCCTAATCAATCTGAAAATGTTTCCCGGTTAGATCAAGTTGAGGGAGGGAACGTCGTTTTTATGTATGAACTCAAGACCATAAATCGTTGGCAGGACAATGTTGGTTGGGTCGGTTATGAAATATATGATGGGTGGGCATCTCGCTAGATTATTGTAAGTAGGTAACATAATAATGCACGTCGATTCTTTTAAAACCTACCCATTTATTATAACAATAGTGAGTGAAATCGCACATAAATTTTCCCATTCAGATTGTTCTAAATGTCGTTACATAAAATAAATAGTTATGGAAGCTTTATTACTTTGATAAGCTATTGTTGTATCTCAAATTAAATCAGACCTTGGTCGATGGCGAACTGTAATGTAATTGACTAACAAAAGATATGATTATCTACACTACAGAGAGTATAAAACCATGGTCTAGCTTGCAGATAGGCATCAAAATGAGATAATTGACTGACGGGCCCGATAGCTCAGTTGGTAGTATCCCTGCCTTCTGAACTGAGGGCTGTGGGTTCGATTCCTACCCGGGACAAGCATTTGTGTTTAACATCGATGTTTGTTCTGCGTCTGAGTGTTATATTGTATTCTATGTATGTATTTACAAATAAAAAGTATCTTAAGTATTGTATCAGTTATCAGGTTCCCATAGTACAAGCTATGCTTAGTTTGGGGCTAGATGGTGCTGTGTGAAATGTTCACACATATTCATTTATTTATTAATTTATAATTAGTAGGTATTAGGTATTTATGATCAGTGATTTAGACTGAGTAAATAAGTCAAAGAACTATTAGAGTAAGTAATGGGTATCTAACACGTCTCGCATAGCAAGAGATAAGATAGCATTGGAGTTTGCTAAGTATACATTTTAAATAGCTGCACCTATTTAACACCTTTTCTGTTAGTCCAGGGTCATAACACGTCAAAAATTATAGATGCATTGCAAGGACTTTTGTCAGCTCCTAGTGTTCGGCTTGGTATGGGATTTAGAAGCAAATTAAAGGACGTTGTTGTTACACAGAAGACTAATAGCACAGTCATCATCAGCCTGAAGATGTCTACTACTGAACATAGGTCTCCCTCACGGAGCGACACTGTGAGCGGCTGCTTGCCTCTTGCGTCCATCTGCTCCCCGCGGTTTCGCCCAGATCGTCGTGCTATATTGCTACGTGTGTGACGGGCTTAACCCCTGTCAATATTCCGAACGTGCAATAGAAAATGTCTGGATATTTCTGTTTACCAACTTAACTCGAATTACTAGCTCTGGGTTAGGTATTCTGTTATAATTTTAACCCGAGAACGTGCAAGTGGGCCTTATAGTTATATTTAGTCTATAGTGGATAGTACTTACAAATTTCAACAGCGACCTCTAGCGACAGCATTAGGGCGAACCCAAGCAGAGCGCAGACAAACTGCAGAAGGCCACTACTCCGCTTCCACACCTCGAAGAACACTACGTACACTAGTGTTCCACAAGCTAGACCCTGAAACAACAACGTTTTTATTTAAGAGAGACGTGAACTACAATCCGAGGCCCGATAAAATGCAAGTGCAAGTCTTTGTGATGAATTTCCTCCCACTCTATAGGTACCCATTGCATTCGCCTGAGCATAAACATAAGCTAACAGAAATCATACAAACTCATAACAGTCTTGAAATACCTAGTAAGTCTTATCAGTGGACTATGATGATATTCATTCATCCAAATGTCTGCTTCATGTAAATAGCTGAGCCATAGGGTTGGAAATGTAAAGAATAGGTACTATAGGAATAGGAACTATACAACGACAAAGACAGACTTGCGGGGTCTACAGCACCAATAATAGCAATTGTGTAGGTATCCACGTAATTTATTACCTGTAATACTACGGAATAGATCCCAGCTTCAGCCGCGCCCGCGCCCCCTACCAGCAATATTCCAATACCGATGCCCAGCGCCGACATGAAGGAAAATGTGAAGATGTAAACCAATGACAACCATCGCTTGGTGCCAGCTGCTAACAGCTCCACACCGATGCAAAACGCAATTATGTACTTGTGGGCTGATACTGCCGCGAACATGTACCTGGGGCAAGGGAGGTAAAGGATTAATAAGGCTTCAAATCAAATGCCGTTTCTTATACAATTTTTTATTGGGTAAGTTATATACCTAGGTACGAAAATATTCTAGGTCAGTGGGCTAGCTGAGCTGTGAGCTACGTTTGCAGTAAGTAGTACTTGTAAACGAACCTAGCTCAAAATATAACCATAAAACCATCATTTATCAAAACTGTCCATTTCAGTTTAGTGACCTCCCATGATTAACCGATAACAGACAATATAAAAGTACCTACAGCTTTTACCGACGATGGCATTTTATAGATAATTATTGCAGGTTTACTATAAGTAGGTAGCATTACCTAGATTATTATTTATCAAAATAATAATCATAATTATGATTATTATCATGCGCTAAACATTGTCCATAAACATTTTTATCTACTGTTTTTTATATTGCCCAATTGGACTTATGTTTTTATTTTCAGCAATATTGTATTGTAATCCTTACGATTACGAATACCCTATTTAACCCGATAAGCAAATCATAAATAATAGGGTTATGCCATAATTAATTATTCAACACCCTTATGGCTGGCGACTTGGTGATCACAAAAGATTTTAGTGTAAGTGATGAAAATACTGCGCTGCTCTGTCCCTGATTACTTTCTCTTGCGGTACCTGCCCGCGGAAAGAGATGGGTGAGAGTTCAGGGCAACTTTTTTGGTTAAACCACAGAATGCGTATCTATGGGTTAAACCTTGGTCTAGCTAGAATATTCTTTTGTTATCGAGTCTTCGTGCCAGTTATCGTGCTTGCTTTATTAGTTAGTAATAAGAGATGTCTCATATCTATTCTCTCCCGTACAAAATACGTTATTTAGCTTCTTAGTTATTTTTAATGTTCAATCGATGGCAAAAATTAATGTTAAATATTTATAGACATTGGCGTTATTTGTGAGGTTCTGTCTCAAGAATTGTGATTCGCAGCAGGACATAGTTATTATACCTACTTATACTATTATACCTATTAGTTAGGTAAGTAGGTAAGTACCTAATTATATTTTCAAGTTGGTCTTAGAAGTATAGGTACCTATAAGTACTTATTAGAGAACGCGAACTGACCAAAGTTCACGAATGTTATAGTATAGAGGCAGCCAACAGCTTGAGATCGAGACCTTGCGAGGTCATGGTGGGTACCATTCACGTGACCTATGCGCAGAAGCAAAAACCTATGAGTATAAAACATTACTTAACTGCGCAAGTCACGTGGCATCTCGCCAGGTAACAATACTTAATGGAGCCTCAATTTGATTAGGTGGCGTTTACTACCTATTAAAATGTTAGGCTCAAAACCCCTCACCTCTAGTCAGCCAGGGAAATGTATTATGAAAAAATTAAGAAATTCGTATCATTTTACCGAAAGCGTCAAGTAAAACAACTTACCAAACGTTAACAGTAGAAGCCTCAAGACCGACAGCAAGCCCCTCAAACAGCTCGTGAACTGACAGCGCTAGAACAATCAGCAACCCTCTGAGGGCTGAGACTATAGAGTCTTCCTCAGTGTCCACCATCAGATGACTGTGACCAGCATGAGCCTTTGACTCCATCTCCTTAGATGAAGACATTTGCTCGGGCTCCGTTTCCTGGATGCTCTTCCGGAGACTAAACGGTTGGGTGGCGTGGGTCTGCTCCGGCTGGTTTTCTCTGCTATTGATGTAGACGTGTACCAGTTCTTCGATTAAGTACATCATAAAGAAACCACCGCACATTATCAATCCGGCCAGGAATAGCGGCATTTCAGGGATGTCGCCGGCATCTGTGAAAAAATGGCAGATGCTTAAAAGGTAAAGGTAGGGGAAGTAAAGCATATCCTGGCTTTAGGGATGAATGAATGCGGGGTCAAGTCCCGATCCGACCTTGTAATAAAACATACATAATTCAAAAATTCAGTAGTGAACGAAGTGTTTTCTTAGGTAAATATTACTTTTTTCTAACGTAATTATAAATTGTGTAGGTACTGTAGGTACCCAAAGAGTATATAATTTACTATAGGTACCTACTTATACTTTCTGTGACAAAAACGGGCATCTATCTTGCGGATGTGTTTCAATCAAGGAAGTTACCTATATGTATTTGTAACACATCGTTTCAATTCAAATCAAATGTAATATTATGTATCGTTGTAGGTAGGTAACAAAGAGCATATAATTTGCTAGGTAAGAGTAAGTACGTATACTCAGGTAATTACTGATTAATTCTCTGCTTAAACCGCACGACTTTTTGTGTAGCGATGTGTAGCGGCCAGAAAATCATCTATAGATGAAATCATCTATCACCTGCCTCTATAGATAATTTTCTTAAACCTAGCTATTCATTATCTTGGGTCACCGAGAGTGTATCAAAGTTGTCATCAAATAGACGAAAGCTAACATGTTATGGTCATTAATTCATTAGGTACCTACTGAATACATTTACATGCTACTGTGAAAAGACTATTCCTATTTACCATCGAGATATGATACAGATAAGTATCATACCTCAACGTAATTTACCTACTACATATTTTCCTATACATAGGAGGTAGGTACTTAGATAGATAGATAGTGCCTGCCGGGCTAGCACGGTTGGTAGACAAAATTGTCTTTCCCTGTTTTATGTCAAATTCTTCATACAATTTACTTGTCAAGTGGAGTAAAACAGGGGAAAGACAATTTTGTCTACCGTCCGTGCTAACCCTGCTGGACGTTATAACTTCCTATATAGAAATCATCAACTTAGTAACTTTTAACCACAGGTGCCACAGTTAATCCTAAAGTTAACTTCGTTAATCATTAGACTTTACTAGGTGGTATTACTTTTCTGCAAAGTTCGTCTAGGTAGGTACCACCGCTGTGCCAGTTATTCAGCTTATTCTGCTGCCAAGCAGAATAGTGTGTAAGCACCACTGTGTTCCGGTTTGGAGGGGATTGTAGCTAGTGAAATTACTGGGCAAATGAGACTTTATGATCTGATTATAAAGTGTAGTAATCTGTCAATAAATGAATTTGTATTTGTATTTTGATTACTAGACTGTGTGTCTCAGGATGACGTGCGCAGGGCAGTGTCACGCGAAACTTTATTATTATAAAGTTCCGAGTGACACTGCAACTGTTATGAGCGGTCGTGTCGCTTAACATCAGGTGAACGACTAGCCCGTCACTTCATTAATTCTATAAAATTGTTTTTTTAAATGTTAACTCTTTTGAGTTAAAATTTAGAAAGTTTAACGCAGTAAGGGTTAAAGTTTTAACCCTTGTCTCGGAGTTTACTAAATAAGATAGGGTGGATAGGTACTACCCATCTATTAATATTTTATTTTATACCCTCTATTATGAAGCCTAAATCGAGTCGAGTGAAAACAATGGGCATTGTTAGGCATAGTTTTAAGGCTATATAAAATAAACTTAACTACTGTTCTCATCATCCAATGAGTGTACCAGACTGGGGTTAGCAACAAACACGCACGATATTTACCAACACAGGTACCTCAATGCCTACACATAAGCCCGAGATGAGAGAATAATTGAAAATATCTTTACATTTTGTCTTCAAAACAAGAAGTAAGTAATAAAGCACAGAAGATTCAACAATTGGTCGGCACTAATTGAAACGAGTATTTATTAACTCACCTACGTAGTTTAATAATTTTACTCTGTTGCATGACGTTCGAGTATATGTAATTAAGTCATTTAAGTCGTGTTTACTCTTTTGTGTATTATTATCTAATTAATTTTATAAAGAAATCAGATTCTATATAGTAATAATGAGTAGGTACCTATGTTACATATAGGTACTTATGATATGATACGATTATACTCAGGGTCTTGACAATAAAAGCGAAACAAAACAACAGACATTATATTAGACTGTTTATATTTAGCAACGCAAGCCCACGGCTTTGCACCCACCAGCCACCATATTGCTTCAGGATAACATGTGCGAAACTACGCAACGATGTCTTATCTTTTTAATTTTTAAAATACGCGTTTGTTAACACAAACTATAAATACCGCGAAAAGAATGTAATGCTACAAGTTTCTGTGATAAAATTAAGGTAAGACAAATAAAAGTAACCTCACCTTGCAACAGTTGGATGTTCTCATCAACTTCTGGCAACAGATGCATAAACGTAGTAGCGAAGAGTACTCCCCCACCGAATGCCAGCAGACCCATCACCAGCTGATTGGACGAGCGCAGGTTAGAGCCAGATTTCGTGAACCAGTCGAACTTCAACGATATCAGAAGCGGCAAACATCCCACTATCATGGAGATGGCAAACAGGCATACCATAGTGACGATCTTTGCTATCAATGCATCGCCGGCATTCGCCCCCGGCTCTGTCGTAAAATTCAAATTCATTTTTCGTATTGTTTTTTCTATGGTTGCGCACACGACCGAAACGATGTCGCTAAGCAATCAGTGATCACTCGACTGAGCTTCCTGCGCTCCTGCGGCCGTAGGCGGACTCTTGATAACACCTCATTATTAATGATAAAAAATGACAAGCAGTTCACTGTCGCATCAAGAAACCGACTTAGCCAGATTATCCAAATAATCCAAATTAGTGTATTTAGGTAATTTATAAATAGCAGGAATAATCACATAAATTATTAATTCCAGGAATATAATATTAATTAACACAGCATGGCAGATTTTCTATCATTAAAAATAACTTATATTTTTAAGAGCTACCTATAGGTACCTACATGTCAGTTAATGTCCCCCACCCATGAGGAACAAACAATCATCATAATTGAAAACGTATGGTTGCACATAAAAAGAACATCTGTTTCTTATGTCTATAGAAGACTGCTTACTTACTATAACATAAGAAGGTCTACTAAACTCATAAATGTTATGAATCTGTAAGTCCTTATCAAAAAGCAATGTTTACTATCCGTAGGGAGGCTTGATGCTGCGCCTGCGCATTATTTTACGAGATGTAGCAAAGTTGCTTGTAGTAATATTGCCTGATAGGTATCTCACCTACTAAAGATTAGTATTAGAATACACTTACAGTTCATATTCGAACCCAAAAATTTAGTTCGATAATCTAAAATCATAGCAATAAAAATTATTAATTAGGTACTTAATTAAATTCAATATCAATCTATTGAATCAAATATTTAGATAAGACATTAAACTTGCAACACTACAAATTGTCTCCTCCAGTCTTAAAAGTTATGAATGAAGTTACTTTTTGACAGCTGATTGTTTGTAGTAAAAGTGACTAAAGTTATCAACTACAACCAACTAAATTTTTCGCGTAAATATTGAAGTTACGTGTCAAAAACATTGTGCATTTTAGTACCTACTTACATTAATTGATTTTAAAATGAAGAAGTTCGTATATTTACCAATATTCATCTTTATAGCATTAGTGAGTTGGATATATTGGAGTTCCAGTTTAGAATTGGAAAATACCATAACATTTCTGAAAATAAATAGTGAATACACGAAGGACATAATAATAAGACCAAATAAAAGCATTTGTCAAAGTAAGTGATCGAATCATAAACAATTATATATGTAAACTAGCTACTGCCCGCGGCGTTGCCACGCGTGGACTACATTACTTTTCAGGTTTCGGTTTGGCTATGGCTTTATTTTTAAAAACTGATTTTCTATCAGCCTCACTGAGTTTTCTGCTCGTATAATCACTTCCACGAAGTAAAAATGACATGTCTTAATCATGGATGAAATAATTAATTATAATATTTTCCAAAACAGCGTAGGTACGCTAATTATTATCCTTGATATTCCTGGACTAATTTTGATGAAATCTCCACTCATGGCTACTTAACTATAGAAAATTTTTCGATGATATTTCGATAAGTATCATCGAACTCATGATTAATTAAAACCTATATTATATTAAAATCTAGGCTTTCAAAACATTTTTTTTTTTAATTTTGGCTCCACACATAGTGTATTTAGCCAGTGTCAAGTATTATATTTTCATCGTGTTATAAAATATTTCACGCAAATGTCCTAGTCATAGTCATAGTCCAGTCTAAGTCAGGTAGTCATAGTCCAGTCTAAGTCATGCTCCAGCAAAGTGGTGGCAACTTTACTAGAAGCTTCTATGGAGTTTTGGAAGCAACACGAAAAGTCACGTTTCACCACATTATATCACTTGCCCTCACTTATGCTAGTAATTCAGCACTTAATGCGTAAAACGACACCTATTTTAAACATTAACACTGGAAAAAGCAAAAGTTTTGAAAAATAATACAATGCAACGACGTGAACTCTTCCGCGTTCCCGCCAAAACTCCAAAACATTTTTACAATAGGGCAAAGTCTGGGGGTCTGAAATGACGTTTCGGAAATCGCTAACTTTTCCGTAGCGAATGCCATTTCGATACATTTTTGGAGTTAGCGTGAGGCGCTAGCGTTAGTGATTGTGATCTTTGCTAGACCCCCAAGGCATTTTTCATAACATGTTTCGTACACAGATTAGAGAAAAAAATCTACTTCGTATCATTCCAAAGAGTATTATTATACTTCTGTATCATTCAAAGAGTATATAATTTATTACGTAACGTAAGAGTATCATTGGTCCACTGCATTAGCCTATGGTGGTAATAGTATGCATTGGCCCTCAGACCTGTGGGCCAAACATAAACGTCATGTAATGCCAAAAATAGGTTTAGCAATGCGTAGCAAGGGTCAAGATTATACTCCCAAGGGTAAAGCTCTAACTATCACGGTTCATGAGATACAGCCTGGTGACAGACGGACAGAAGGACAGACAGCCTGACAGACGTCGTCAGTCCGTTTTGGGTACGGTGATAGTTAGACAGCTGAAATCTTCACAGATGATAAATAAATTTTTGTTGCCGCTATTACAAAAAAAAAGAATAAAATAAGTATTTAACCCCTTAAATACTTATTTTATTCTGTATTTTAGTATTTTTTCTCTCTCATACAACAAACGTTTTTTTGCTAGTTTTTATAGATACGGAACCCTTCGTGCGCGAGCCCAACTCGCACTTGGCCGGTTATTTCTCTAATCTGCGAGCACTTAAGTATAAGTAACATGTTTGTATCTTGAATGCAATCGATTCATACTACTTACATATTATTTGATGGTATGTATATCTATTTTACTCCAAAAACCTCAAACAACCTGCAAGGGCTTAAATAGAAAAACTAATAATTGTTAATGAAATCTAATAAATTGTAAAATTTCATTCCACTATTTAATGCATATTTACTACCGAAATTAACTCCTATTACTCCTTGTTCATGGCCTTACACACGTTTTCTTTTCTTTAATCTGTGCCTCCAGATGGACTTTACGTGAAACATGTGAAATATTCAATAACAACACGACGAAAAATTACTATACTTAACACTGGCTAAATACACTATGTGTGGAGCCAAAATACAACATAAAAAAATTACTGTGACATAAACTAACCGTCAGTAGCCAAAAAAATTCACCATGAAGCGGCCATGTTGTATAAAATTCCGTCTGGTTTCGTAATGATATTTTAATAATTTTGACCAAAAATTTTTAATGATATTTGTATTTTAATATATCCTATGTTGTGCGCCGGTTATTTCTAAGCATATTAGTGCAACCCGCATGAAAATCAGTTCAGTATCTAAGGTTTTGTTCAATAACAAACAAACAAACAGCTACAAATTATTGTCCCTAGATGGCGTTAAATACGATAAATTAGAAAATGTATGGAGAAGGGCAAAAAATCTTGTAGTCCTGCATCGCGGTTACGATATTTTTTGAACAATAGAACCTATGGGATAAATTAGATTTGACATCATTATGTATGTGTTCCGTAGCGCACCAGAATTACACATTTATTATATGTAGGGAAGGGATAGGGATATGTAGGGATAGGGATAATTTACCCTATATTTGACTTTTTTTTATGAGAATGAATGACGTGACTAGCTAGTCATTCACCTGATGTTAAGCGACACGGCTGCCCATAAAAGATGCAGTGTCACTCAAATGATAAACAGAAAATTATTACGTAAAATAAAATGGTACCTAAAATTAGGCCCTGGTTGCTACACCACGTGATAAGCGCAGTAACCTTCATAGGTGGTTTATTGGTGTTCAAAATTATTGCTGGCAACTATAATACCTACGATAATAACATACGTGTATTATGATTAGACTTACCAGAAATCACAACATAAAAAAAATTGGTTACTGATAAAATCACATTCTCTATAATAGGTAGTAGATATCTACATTATTAGTAATGAAACATGATTGATTGATTACAGATCACCCATTGCTGATAAATTTAGTGACATCTTATGTTGGACACATAGAGCTAAGAAGTGCTCATAGAAGAGCCATGCCACCAGAGTTGCTGAAGTCTATGAACATAAGCAGAGTGTTTCTGTTAGCGAAAATACCGCAAACTGACAAGTAAAATGTTTGATGATGAAGTTAATATTTTGCTTAAACAAGTAGAGATACTTTATGAGTAGTACTTTGACATAAACTATAACAAATACGATCTGGTGAAAGCCGCGGGGATTTGATGGATGCAGGAGACGCTCTTTGTGGGCTTTTGGTCTATGTTCAGCAGTGAACATCTTCAGTCTGTTCATGATGATGACAATGGAAATATGTGTTATTGTTGTAGTATCTCGTACCTCTTGCAGAGAAGATTACTAACGAAAAGATCTGTGGGCCTAGCACGAATATTTACGCGCGCGTAAGTGTAACGTTAATGTAAGCCAGTTGTATGGTATTTGATCTGCCCGCTTATTACGATTGAGCTAGCAGGGATGCTGACGCGTGCCGCTCAACTGCTGTCAAAATTGTATGAACTTTGACAGCAGTTGAGCGGCAGACGCAATCGTAATATCGGGGGTTTTACGTTAACGTTACACTTACGCGCGCGTAAATATTCGTGCTAGGCCTAATGAAAAGAGCAGACAATTTCTAATGCTGTCTCATTTCACTTAGACATAGTGGTGGAAGTGGGAAACTAATTTATCTTGCTTTTGTCAGAATCGTTCTTTCAATAACACACGTTATACCAACATGTTAATATAAGTAGTATAATTATACTTAAATCTAATTTTTTTACATTCAATCTGTACCAAAAGGTACCTACTTAATTTGTAAATCTAATTTTACCTGCAGTTACATCAACCAGAAGTCGGTAGAAGACGAAAGCAACACATATGGAGACATTCTACAAGGAGATTTTGTAGAAAACTACAGAAATCTGACATACAAACATTTGATGGGCCTGCAGTGGGCTTCGACCGCGTGCAAAAACGCATCTTTCGTACTAAAAGTAGACGACGACACAGTGTTTAACTTGGAACGAACATACAGATTACTTCTCAATGAAAGACTAGATAATGCGATACTAGGATACATGCTAAACAACACAAAGCCTAAAAGACATAAACAGAATAAGTGGTATGTCACTTGGGACGAATATCCAAGGAATGAATACCCGAAATATGTGTCAGGTTGGTACTACATCACTACCCCAAAAGTAGCAGGAAAATTATGTGACGAGGCTATGTACCATCCCAAATTCTGGATTGACGACATTTTAATCACTGGCTTGCTGACCGAAGCGCTGAACATAAAACTCCGGCAGTTGCCAGCGTATTATTGGTTAGAGTACTACGAACTATTAGAGTGCTGTATCAACGACATGATAAAAGAACACGTGATCTGCGAATACGTGGTAGGACCGAATGGTGGCAGAAATAACTTAATATATGAATTTAATGAAGCCCTAAGAAACTGCGACAGTCAGAACTGTACAAATAGAGCTACGGAAAAACCTTTGAAGGAGTCTTGTGTTGCGTACAGGGAAAGGAATATTTTTAGCGACGGAAAAGCAGAAGTTTATCGCTTTAAATTATAACAGCAATATTAACAACAGTGTACATAATAATATAGATTAGTTTATCATGAATTACCTTATTATTGGATAAGTTATCGTAAACCTGTGATGAATGCCGTCCAAATAGATCTAATCGTTTAGATAGCAATACTGTGTTAGATATAAATTTAAGATTGTTAAAATTATTAGCCAATACTGATAGCAAAAAAGGATTTATTATTTCAACATGTACATAATAAAAAATGATTAAAATTGAAATTAATAAATTAAATTTACCTATACTTATGGCACTTTAACAGTAGAGCTTTTAACTTTGACCCATGGTTAAAATTAAATTCTTAGAACTAGGAAAACTTTATGCTACGAATAAGTGTCATAGTCATTATTACAAACAAAACACTAGTCAATAATAATGTATTGCAACAGTATTTAAGAAAACAACAAGAACATGTCAAATTGATTAACATGTTGAGCAAATAAAAAAATTCTAATTCAAGTGTAAATTTTTCTATACCTAAATATATAAAAATGTTTGTCATGAACTCATCCATGTATTTGTAATAGAGCTGCCATTGACAACACAGTCTTTAAAACCCTTCATAGTGTATGAAGATTGGTACCACGCAGCGGTATCGCTTGGTCCAATCTCATGATAGTCTTCATCAGTCTCAAAATTTGTGGATTGCTTGTTGCTTTTATCTCCAAATATTTGAAAGTTATTGCAACATTTCATTCCTTCTTGATTTGGAGTCCTAAAGTCAATGACAACGATTTTAGAGTTTCTTGGAATCCTGCAGCCACTTGTGCTTATGAAAGTGTCGCTGCTTATGACAGACTCTTGGGTGCCAATCATCTTTTTCTTTATGAAAACATAGAGGTTTGTGGGTGGCAGTGGATTGAACAACACTTGACTTAACTTCTCTGCAGTCACCAATGCTCTGAAATAAAACGAAATGAACTGCCTGAGTGTGCATAGTATTTCCAAGTGAGCCCGTCGTAAACATAGGAGCACCCCATGCTTGTACGTGCATGGGTGCCGTGAGAGCTGGCGCGTATTCTCTTTGGTCTGTGCTTGGACGTTTTCCTGCTGATATGAGTGAAGTGAAGAGACACCTATTATATCCAAATAGCTACCCAGAAACGATTGACAAGTGGAGCTGGCGGTCTCGTAAAAATGCTGCACCAACCTCATGGGACTAGGGATGGCGCATGATGAAGATGGACAATGAAAACACTGCCGGCCATCGCGTAGTAGCTTTAGATTAGGTGGTACAGGAAACATCAACTTTTTGTCATTAGAATAAAGGACTCGAACGAAGAAGACCAAAAATGGCATCAGAAATCCAAAACTACGCGAGGGTGGGAATGGTCGCCACAAGACATAACAAAAGAAATGCGCGTGATAGACTAGCCACTGCCCGCGGTTTCGCTTTGTCGAGTCCCGGTTTAACGAAGGATACTATAAACCTTGTCGGCCTTATCAATAAATGTGGAGTAGCTATGCATTAGTTACTCCAACTTTTGTCTTTTTGTCTTTTTGTCATTCGAAATGAAATGAAATTTTTTATTCACGTAAATGGAGTACCTACATGAAGATCTTAGGTTTTTAGAGCGTACTTCTTCCATTTAGCCCATAGTCGGGGCAGGTGAAAATTATTAATCAATGCATGCGATCAAAATTCTATTGCAATAAATTATTCAATTGTATTATATTACTATTATGTCATTAAATTAAGAATAATCATTAATAACCATTAGTAAATATTCGAAAAAACCAAAAGGTAGTTTAACTAGTCCAAAATAAGGAAACGACGCGCGGCGACGCGCGACGTTCAGTTTTTTAGAACTAACATTGTTTATTTAACTATTATTTAATGGTCTATTTATTGGTCAAAGAAAATCATAAAATTACTTTTTGTTGTCATAATATTATGATATATTGTATTTTTACCAGCAAATATATTATTTAGAAAAAGTAAATTATTTTGTTAGCTTTTTGTTACAAGTTTAGCATTGTTGTTGTCGTCAAATTTTGATGAAGTGTTAAATATGATAGGTATGTTTCGATCAGGAATAAGTAGGTATCTACCAAGGAACTAGAAAAATTTGGCAAATATTTGGTTCAAGTGCTGAATATAACCCAATATTTTGTTCATCAAGTCATTTTCGTTCATATCATTAGCCACAAGCCATCCATTGCTGAACACAGGCCTCCCACATTACATCATACTTTGGAAGCTTATCATAGGGGGAGAATTGCTATAATCACCATGCTTGGCAGGCGTCTTGGTGACTGCAGAAGATTTTTACGTACCGAGGAGACCCGTACCATATGTTTTACGTACCATATGCTGCTGCCCATTTCCTGGAGAATACCTATGCCAACTTGTACGGCACCCACAGTAAGAGATAATGTAGTCCTATTTATCAGAACCTTGCAAGCAATAATTCAATTGTTTCAAGAAATCATTTGGTTTTATTTTGGTTCTAATCAGTAGGTTGCAAAAAATAATAGGTGGGTTTGGTTTTGTGGGATCCATTGGGACCTACCCTTTATGTGCACATTAGTGATTTCATTATGCACAATAAGTAAAAATATTACATAAACATCAAGATCCCGTAAAATGAATGCACAAAAATCCATGTTTGGTGCATCCCTAATAATGACACTACTTAATGTGACTTGTTTTGTTTGCACCAATAAATTTCTTTTTCCCCATTCAGTAATCTTTGATGGAAGATGGACAAACATGAGAAAGCTGGATTTTGGAATGTTCAACTCGGAACAACTCTTGCTTCAATGTTTAGCTTTCAATGAAATGGGCTTTTTGCCAAGGAATGCAAGTCTGTAGTATTATCTTTTCTATTCACCAATTTGAGAAAAATATGCTTTGATGATGTACATTCTTACCGGAAAACATTCCTTTGAATTTTCTGGTCTGTTGCAATCAAAGTGGAATGACACTGAGGCTTGTGGCACTCTGTTGGCATCACCAGCCTGTAAACCTCCTTGCAAGTCACCGGTGTGGTTCCAAGGGCTATGCAAATTTCATCTGGGATTGCAGACCCATTTATCTCTTGTACTAAGCTCTGTGGAAAATAAAATGAATAAGGGCCTTGGTAGTTCAAGAAATACCTGTGTTGTGCAATACTGGTTACCTACTAATAAAAGGTACCTATTTTTTATATGTGAACTAAAATCCTGTGGATATATTTGAGTAGTTCTACTAACTATTAGTATAATTACAGTAGATATGTACAAGGTATACAAACCTTGAGTATGAAATCCAAATTCTCCAAAGCAGCAGAAGCAACACGGAAATGTCTCTCAGACTGAAAGCTTTCTTTTACGTTCTCGTCGTAATTAGCAGTCTTTTTATTAACAATCTGCTTTAGCCATGGGTAAGCATATGGAATCTGCTGCCTCTGGTAAGCAATAAACTTAATTAGTTCCACAACTATGTGACCGCATGATATGGCTGATAACTGGTCACCTATACCCAAACCAATCATTATTGGTTTTGAAGAACTCATTTTGGTTTTCTTCGTGATATATAACTTTTCTATCTTTATACCAAATAGGGGGAATTCTGTGCTATATACGAAAAAATACCCAAAAACTTTTGAAAATAACGAACAATATTACGAACAGTGCTGCCAATAAAAATTTATCCATTCCCCGCGTCAGTGTCACCAATTCCCCGAAATTCCCCGCTTCTTTATGATTAATTTACCGAAACGATAATTTTGCAATAAAAACACTGTTTCATACTACTACAACTTACATCTAGACTAAATCCGTAGTCTTGCGAATTGCCCCCCTCTGCATTATAGTTTGCATACACTTTGCCCCCCCTGGGTCAAATCCGGAATTTCTCATGCTGGGTCCCCCTGATTATTTTACCCGACCACTACACGAAGTAACTTCGAGCCAATTCCTAACTTCAAGACATCTTTTCGATGGCGCGATGGCGGCCCCGCCCGCTGCCCCCACCGGTGTTTTGAAAGCGTATCTTGGAAACGTGATGCTGGAGTAGATTTTATCTCTTACCATGTCAGTACAAGCGCACTGATCATAAACTAAAATAATGCACAAACTAAAGATGAAAGTCGGAGCGAAGCGATAGCAAAAAATTTTCTGTATTTGCCACATTTTATAATCCAGTAAATAAGTATGGCCATTTGAGTAATTGATTCCACACTGTGTATGTGCAATAAATCACCTTAAGTAATTTGTACATATTTTTTCCATAAATCAATACTAATCACCAATTCTCGAATAATATAGAATCAAATATAGTAATGGAATTTAATTTACACTAGTACTTAGTTAGGCTGAACAGTGCTGCTGCTGCTGCTGCTGCTGCTGGCACCAAATCATTGTTATAAACATTATTGCGAATTATTATAACAGAACGCTGGTTTCAGATTAAAATAATGTATAGAAACATTAATAGCGCGAGCGAAAAACATTTAGCCTTCGGATAACCCGACGAAAAAAGGTTTTTACCCACCAAAAACAATTATTGGTCTGAATTCCCCAAAATTCCCCGATTTTCGTCATTCCCCGCGATCTCCCCGCTGTAACCCTCAAATCCCCGCAAATCGGGGATTTTCCCCGGAATTGGCAGCACTGATTACGAAACCTCAGATGACTTTTTTTTCTTATATTTTGGCTCCACACTTAGTGTATTTAGCCCACAGAATACTATTACTTCTCCCGAGAATAACGACTCCATGGTAAAAAAATGAGATCAAAAAGGAGAGCGCCATCTCTGCGTGGCCCTGCTTGGACAGTTTTAATATGGCGGGAACTTCAAATTTACCTACTATACATATAGGTACCTATATTATAGGTGCCTACCTATCGTACCTACCTATTTAATTCACAAGAAAAACAAACAAATAAATTATCATAGGATATTTATTTTCAAACAAACTTAATTATTGTAAATTGAATCAACTAACAACGCAAAAAACGGCCGGTGAACTCTTCATTTTAGGCATTTTCTATGGTTTTCTTCCGTGATTTTTTTTTCTTTGCTCGGGCGGCATGTGCAGCGGCTGAAGCTGCAGAAGACCTCAAACGGAGGAAATATGAATGCTTAGGCGATGGTTACATATTTGCTCCGTTTGGGGTTGAAACAATGGGTCCCTGGGGCCCGCAGGCGCGGCTCCTTGTCAGGGAGCTGTCCAGACGGCTGAT
Source organism: Ennomos erosarius (assembly GCA_963580505.1). Classification (NCBI taxonomy): domain Eukaryota; kingdom Metazoa; phylum Arthropoda; class Insecta; order Lepidoptera; family Geometridae; genus Ennomos; species Ennomos erosarius. The sequence goes on along the minus strand of OY756996.1, from coordinate 6,280,285 downwards.
CGAGGTGACGCGTGACCAAAGGGCTGGCGCATACCTCGGCAACGTATCAGCCTCGCAATTCAACGAGGGAATGTCGCCAGCTTTTTGGGTACGCTCCCCGCAGAAAGCAATCTAAATTCCGTGTTTTATTTATAGCAATTTTTAGCAATATAGACTTTTTTATTAGGTTTTTAGTTATTAGTTAGGTGTACATATTTATTGAATTAGTTTTAAAGTTATTTAAGTTTAGTTTAGTATATTTATTATGTTATTTAAGCAATGTATAGGTACATATATTATACTATTCTGTTACAACATTCGGCATGTCCTCATGTCTTTTAAGAAGCGTTCCGTGATGAAAAACAAATTCAGGGTCACTATCTCGTTTTATCACTATTTCACAAACTTTTGTTCACCACTAACCATTAATACGATGCTCAACTCGAACTACATAGTTAAACAACAGAAAATATCCAAAAATCCAAAGTTGAGTCACAATTAGCAATAAAACTTTGGTATAAAATGAAATGCGTGAGCAAAAACAACGGCAGACATTTTTCTTGTGACTTTTTTTCTTGTGTTACCATATCACAAAATTTCAATCAACGTCACACAAACACAAGTTTTAATTTTGTTGTGTTTTGTTTTGTTATTGTTGAACCGTTATGTCATAAACTAAATTAATATTAATTCTATATTCACACAAACTATATACTCAATGCCGATGGATGCAGGAGGCGAGCAGCCGCTCTAAGTGGCGCTCCCTGGGGGAGGCCTATGTTCAGCAGTGGACGTCTTCAGGCTGTTAATGATGATATACTCAATAAAAATATACTTTAACTTAAAATAAATAAAAAAGATTTTCACATTATTTTTTTATCGTATCAATATTCTCTACTACGGATATGACCGATACAAAAGATATTTCTATCTCATACAGCTGTGGCCCCTGTGTCATTCTCAACTCCAACCTTAATAGTTGACCGCGCCTGGTTGATTTAGCCAGTGTCAAGTATTGTAATTTTATATAATACATCGAGTAATAGATTATTTTACGTATTTAAAGTCAAGTCTCTCCAGTCACAGTCTGGGTAGTCATAGCCCAGTCAAAGTCAGGTAGTCATAGTAAAGTGGTGGCAACTTTACTAGGCGCTTCTATGGAAGTTTGGAAGCAACACGAAAAACGACGTTTCACCACATCATAATTATCACTTGCCCACACTCAAGCTCGTAATTCAGCACTAAATGCGTATAACGACGCCAATTATTTTAAACATTAACACTCAAAAAAGCACACGTTTTGAAAAATAAAATAATACATTGCAACGAAGTGAACTTTTCCGCGTTCCCGCCAGAAAAAACCACAACAATTTGTTTTGTTACCCCCGCGCGACGCGAGCCACGAGGCGAACCGCAGGACGAGCCGCGAGCGGCGTACGTACACTCGTGGCTCGTCATGACTATATAGCTATTGGCTAGGCCACAGTTAGGCAAATTTCACTTATAGAGTGTTCAAAACTATAAAAACATTGGTGCTTAGCTTAGATAAAACATACCTTATACCATCCTTTTAACCACATTAGACTTACAGAAGGTGCGTCTCCTCGTGTTTTTTCGAAACATTACACAAAAACATCTAGAGCCAGAGAATTTTGTCCCCTAAGATTAGTAGTAGACAACGAGCTATGGAGAGAGCAATGCTCGGTGTTTCCCTGCGAGATAAGATCTGAAATGAGGAGATCCGCAGGAAAACTAAAGTGACCGATGTAGCTCTTAGGATTAGCAAGTTGAAATGGCAATGGGCAGGCCACATCGCTCGTAGAACTGACAACCGATGGGGAAGAAAGGTTCTTAAGTGGCGACCACGAACTGGAAGACGCAGCGTAGGCCGGCCCCCCACTAGGTGGACCGACGACCTGGTGAAAGCCGCGGGGAGCCGATGGATGCAGAAAGCGAGCAGCCGCTGTAAGTGGCGCTCCCTGGGGGAGGCCTATGTTCAGCAGTGGATGTCTTCAGGCTGTTAATGATGATGATGATTAGTTTTTCGTATGGTATTAAACCTTATTGCTTGAAGTAGGCACCTTTCTTATAATACAGTTCTCTTTTTAGATTCTACATTTAAACTAAGTTTGGCGCATCTATTTGTCACACTTGTGTCATACTTGACGCAAATAGGTTGGCAGCTAGGTACCTACTAAAAAAATTTTTTTAACGATTGAGAAATGTTTCGTAAAACATGTAATATGTTTTATCTGCAAAATATTACACGTCGACTTAACAAGCGATGTTTCTCATGTCTACATACAGCTTATGCTAAAGAAGTTCGATTTGGACCAGACGTGCGATCATTAATGCTTCAAGGCGTAGATATCCTTGCAGATGCAGTTGCCATTACTATGGGTCCTAAAGGTCGTAATGTTATCTTAGAGCAGAACTTCGGGCCACCTAAAATTACAAAAGATGGGGTAACTGTTGCCAAAGGCATTGAATTGAAAGATAAATTCCAAAATATTGGAGCCAAATTGGTTCAAAATGTTGCAAATAAGACTAACGAAGAAGCTGGAGATGGAACTACTACAGCCACTGTATTGGCAAGAGCTATTGCAAAAGAAGGCTTTGAAAACATATCTAAAGGGGCAAACCCTATTGAGATTAGAAAAGGAGTAATGTTAGCAGTTGAAACAGTAAAAGAAAAACTAAAACAAATGTCTAAGCCTGTTTCCACATCTGAAGAAATTGAGCAAGTAGCTACTATATCAGCAAATGGAGATAGATCTATAGGCAAATTAATTGCTGCAGCCATGAATAGAGTAGGCAAAGATGGGGTTATTACAGTTAAAGATGGCAAAACTTTAGATGATGATCTCGAAGTAATTGAAGGAATGAAGTTTGAACGAGGTTATGTATCTCCTTATTTTATTAATTCTTCTAAAGGACCAAAAGTTGAGTATACCAATGCTTTAATTTTATACAGTGAAAAGAAAATCTTCACTGCCCAACAGTTATTACCAGCTCTAGAAATTGCGAACTCAAAAAAAAAGCCGCTTGTCATAATTGCTGAAGATTATGATGGAGAGCCACTGTCCGTGTTAGTAGTCAATAAATTAAAAATTGGCTTACCAGTGGTTGCAGTTAAAGCTCCATATTTTGGAGAGCACCGAAAGAATACTTTGATCGATATGGCTACAGCGACTGGTGGGGTTCTATTTGAAGACGACGCAAATTTGATTAGACTTGAAGATTGCCAGCCTGAAAGTTTCGGAGAAGTAGCTGAAGTGGTTATTACTAAAGATTCTACGCTACTACTAAAAGGGCAAGGCGATAAAATTGAAATAGAGCAGCGTATTGAACAAATTAAAACTGAATTGGAGGAGTCTACAAGTGAATATGATAAATTGAGGCTCATAGAGCGAATTTCAAGACTACAGTCAGGAGTCGCAGTTCTTCTTATTGGAGGATGTAGTGAAGTTGAAGTGAATGAGAAAAAAGATCGAGTGAATGACGCTCTAAATGCTACTAGGGCAGCGATTGCTGAAGGAATAGTTCCGGGAGGGGGTGCGGCTTTACTCAGATGTATCCCTGCTTTAAATCTATTAAATCCAATTAATGCTGATCAGGCCAAAGGAATAGATATTGTTAGAAAAGCGTTACGAACACCATGTTTAACAATTGCGACCAATGCAGGATACGATGGCTCTGTTATTGTGTCTAAAGTTGAAGGAATGAGTGCGGATTTCGGATATGATGCATTGAATAATGAATTTGTGAACATGATAGAAAAAGGAATTATTGACCCCACAAAAGTTGTAAAGAGGGCACTTACCGACGCAAGTGGAGTAGCATCACTTTTAACTACTGCTGAAGCAGTAATATGTGATATTTCTTCAAAGCAAAAGGAAGGCTTGTCTCCGAATTTGGCTGGCATGGGTGATTATTGAATTCATTTGTCATGTTTGATTATTTTACATGGTACAAATAATTATTAAAAGCACATTTTACAAGTACTTACATTTTATTTTTCCTTGAGAGTAACGAATTTTAGCTCTTCGTTTCTAATGTTATAAAATTTGATCAGATTATATATAATTTGATTAGGGATACACCGAATATTTGGTAATTATTCGGAAACGCCTACTCGCTTAGAGCATTTAAAAAAGGAGGTGGCAAGGCAAGGCGTTTCCCTCTGCCGGTCATATGGCGCTACTTGATCATCTACAATATCATAATGTGCGTGTAGACACTGTAACTACGCTAGTTTATATAACGGTGTGCGTGCGTGTTTTAAGATGGGTTGCGGCGCAAAGAGTATATAATTTACTATGTTGCGGCGTGCGTTTACACGCGTGGTTTGCGCACAGAACACTTATCCTGACGGAGGTTTGCGCGAGTGATGTACGTGTCTACCTCGTCCCCTGTAGAAATTGGCAGAAAAATGGTGCTTGCGGATTATAACGTGACTTTGCTAGACCCCCAGACGAACGCTAACGCTAACGCCAAACGCCATTTCGGAAATCGCTTACTTTTCCGCTAAGTAATGTCATTTCAATAAGACGTTTGGTTTTATTTATATAAAAAAATACTAGTTCCGCTTCTGTTACTAGATGGCGTAGTAACAAACATGGTCGTAATTTCAAACCACATAGTACAAGGAAAAAGAAGAATCACCTGGCAGGCATTTGTGGTAGCCCGCCAGGGGGTCTAGCAAAGATACACACGCTCGTTTTTCCGCACACGCTACGGAAATAGCGTGACCAAAATGGTAGCAAAATGGCATAGGTCACGCCAGACGTCTAATCCGCAGCACCGTACGGAAAACGCTCGATTGTCTATGGACTGAGCGTGAGCTCTAAATAAAAAAGTAAAAACTGAACAACAATGGCGGCGATAATTTGAAAATAGGGAGAATTCTGTGTGATGATATAATATAGCTCCAAAAGTTGAATGGTATAATAAAAAAACTGCTTTTTTATTATTTTCATAATATTGTTCTAAATGCTGATTGCAAGCAAAGTTGTAAAATGGAAATAAGAAGTTTTATATGATATTACGGATATCATCACACATGGATCTATTAAACAATTTCATCCATGATACCTATTTATTTTTACGAAAGTAAAGCAAACTTGGTAGAATAACTTTTATTTTATTGTATTTTAGATGGATAGACCATGTGCACACGTGTCCCACAACAATCTAATGAGAAGGGGATTCTCATTTTTTCCACTGATAGAGTGGCAACAGGCCCACAACCAGGGCATAATAACATTAATAACTTAAATAGAAAATAGCCCGAACGTGAAATAAATGTAGTGATCATGTCGTGGGCGTAACTAGTTAGTGTCCAGTGTATTCATTTGGCCCAATACTTCGCCAACACGCAATAAATGTCGCGTGATAATCTTGCGAGCAGAAATAAAATAATTCGTAAAATAGCCCTCGTTATTCCGTTGTATGGGATGAGGCATCTATACTGTAGGTATTATATTATCTGGGGCAATAGCCAGATTTTACCTTATCTCAACAACTTTAACACAAAATTGATGTAGATTTGCTTCACGAAATCACGAAATCCAACAACAAGTTATCGATCGACAGGTTCGAGTAGCGAACGTTAACATGACATACATGAGTTCGGGCGGACGCGCAGGGAGCGTGAACGACTACGACAAAATTAGCGATAGCGTTTGTTAAAACTTAGGCCTCAACACAACACGCTACCGCCGTGGGCGTTATCCACGATGATGTTTGCGACCGAGTTAGCGTGACCCGATGTCGCTTATCCGCAGCGACTGTCATCCCCATACATTTTGGTGTTAGCGTTAAGCATTAACGCCAATGGAAAGGGATCTTTGCTAGACCCCCTGGTAAGCCAAAGGCGAAAAAAAAAAGCATTGACTGATGACGGTGACATCGAATCGACTGAGGACCTGCCTTTGCCAAAAGTAGACTTAAATTATTTAAAAAAAAAAACTAAATATCATGTTCTATTAGTACCGTGCTGCTATTGGTTGTATGAAGATTACAGTCTGATACTAGGCCCTATTCCGATTTACGCTAAAATCGATAATATCGACATTATCGCGATAAAAACGCGTACCGAATTGCCGTGAGCGCGACAACGAAATATCTTGTAAACGTCATGACCGACGCCATCTTGCGATATCGCCGTCCGTGATTGGTTATCCCGAGTCGTTGACAGCGGTCGAAGTCATTGAGCGCAATATCTGAATCGGAACGCTGAAAAATCAACGTGAGCGCTGGGAGCGCTATGAGCGATTTTAGCGTGTCTCGGAATACGGGGTAGTATCTCCTACCTAGTCTGTGAATTTTTCCTTGGCTCCCGCCCGCTTTTTTTGGAATTGGAACTAAACTAAACAAATATCAAGCAAGTGCTTAATATTTTGTATATTATTTATCAGTCGAATGAAAATAATGGAAGTACTACCCATAGAAATGAAACAAACGGACGGAAATGAAAAAGATGATGTTTTTCGGGCTACTGAAACGTCTAATATCTTGCGAGATTCATTCGTTAACCCCAACGAATCCAGTGATGAAGAATGTGCCCCAATAACTCGAGATACTCGAAATAAGAGACGAGATAAGTGTTTTTCGGACTCTGATAGTGATAGTGGGAGAGAGAAGACCAAAAACGGGAAGTTATGTGGTTCAGAAGACATTTTGCAATTGCTTGATTCTACCAATTTGTGTGATGCTAGTGAGACCGACACAAGTGTATCTAAAAGCTTACCACACAAGTCTCGTATAAAAATAAATAGCAATCTCTCAGATTCTGAGAGTGATACTTCAACAAAAAATGAAGAACAACAACTTCGGGTCATTAGTAAAAGAAAAAAACTACAAGATAAGTTCAAAAGTCTTGTCACATCGCGTAGAAAAGAACCACCTTCATCAACAAACTTTGATGATGAACATAAGTCTCTAAGTGAGTCTGATGAAGAAATGGCATCAATAGAGAAAATAAAACAGGTTTGTTAACTTTTGTTTGCATACGTAATTGTACAATTATTGTTATATGAGTACATGTATATGCTTTACTGGCTATTTCTGAAAGTATCTTTTTAGAAAATCAAGGAGAGAATGTCATTTATGCCATCTATATGTGACCCCGATACTACTGATGAAGAGAATAGTCCGCAGAAACCAGCTCAAAAGCAGAAAAAGGAGAGAAAAAGGATAAAACTAACTTCACCAAAACCTCAGAGGGTAATTGTTTTATTATATTTATTCCTGACAAATATAATCTGGGAGTTTTTAAGGCCAGAGTGAACCGGTATTTCCATTGTCAACCCCGTTGTCACTTACTATCAGGTGAGACTGTGGTCAAATGTTAGCCTATTGTTGATAAAACATTATGTTTTTTTATACACAAATTTTAAAATGGTTATTTCCAAGCAGCTATGTAATCATGTGGTTTGGTTGCAACTGATTGAAACTATATTTTGTATGGATTTGACAGTGTTTCAATATGCAGTTTATGTGAATATTAAGAAAGTAAAAAAGCCACTATTGACTGCTAGCAAAGTTATGTGATCCAAAAGAATATGGTTCTCAATAATTCATTTGTATCTTTTTATCTCCACCAATATTGTAAACCAGTTTTGATGACATAGATCAAATATACCTCCAGCGTGTGAGTGCCATAACAGCTAACTAAGGGAATATGCAGCAGCACTCTCTTTGGTTTTCATTATTATCTACTGTGATCACCAAGGCACCTGCCAGTGTGGTGATTATGGCAACCCTATGATAAGTAACTCCAGGGTCATTGAACATTTAGTGAGGATCTGATGTTGGAGCATGTTACAAAAGACAGAAAATTCCCCATGTGTTTTGATCATTCCAACTGAAGTTGCACTTACCTATACACATGATAAACAATTATAATAAAATAATACAAGCACAAAACCAACTCATGTTGGTCAAAAAAGAAGCACCATATTACGTTTCTCTTCTGTTTGTTTGTGTGAGTTACCAAAATGCCTGAACCTTTTTAGGTTTAAATTTTACACATGGATATACTACCGGGATCAACATGGATACATTTTATTCTGGAAAATTTAGAGGCAAAGATTAGGGAATCATGTAACTTTTGCATGAATTTAACAATGTGCAAATATCATGATATAATTTCATTGCTAGGCTAAAATAGGCATTTAGGTTTAGGTTTAAAGAAATTTATTCTCAAATAAGACAATGTCACTTCCATGAGAACATAGTTAACTTAAAATTATTATACATACATTCGCCGTCACATAAAATAATGTGGGTAGGTAACGATATAAATACGTGCTAAGTAAAATTATATTAGGTACATTTATCATCGATACTTAATTTAGAATATTTACTTCGGCAGTAGATCCGCCATCATAAGGTATTGAGTCAACTGCCTCTTGAACTATTAGCATTTTCTATTAGCATCCAAATAAGCAAATATGAAGTTACATTATTGGAGGTACTGGCACAGAAATATGCAAGTAGGCATTGTCATGATATGGATAAAATATTTTAGGTTCCATGAAACACTGTCATGATATAATAAGGTTTTATGCTCATTAACAGATACTTTGTCAAAAAGAAAGGTAAATAAAAAGAAAGCTCACGGATAGGGTCAACGGCTTCACATCAGGCCTTTGGTTTCAAGGACCGTCCTGGTGGTGGACTCGCCGAGCAGCCTGCCCTACCTGACCTAAATAGCTAGCCTGTATAGTAATTTACAGAAACAGTAGCTACACGCTACAGCATAACATTGAATCAATTAGCACACTACTACACCATTATTTACAGTTAATTTAGTGCTGCATCATCTTAGTCGTCTAATGCAGCTGTGGCACTTGCGTAAGCTTATTTAGGTCACCATAGATGCTTAAATCAATATTTTTAATCAACATATTCATAAGAATAAACACAATTGTGCCTGTACGGTCTGTTTCACAGCATAGAAGTACTGTATGAAGCACAAATGCTATTAAGTTATAAAAAAATGTAGATTATCATTATTGTTAGCAAAATATTAAAGAGAAAGAATTTTAATCTATACAATAACAATAATTAATGTAATTAATTTCTCTGTCTAATAATTAAAAAATAATTTATTGATTCCACAGATGTCAGCAAAGCAAGCTATGGAAAACATGCAGAAAATAAAGAGTGAATCAAACCGCATGCTGAGAGAAAAGGAAGTCTCATTACCATATCATAGGCCTAAAGCATTATCACTGAAAGACATTATGAGCAGGAGAAAATTGGCAGTCAGCTCTGATGGAAAAGCTTTACCCATAAAAATGAATGGAGAACAACTAAAACAGTATGCGTAAGTATAGATTACATTTTTCTATATTAATAAAAAACTGTCCTGACAGAGTGACTGACAGACAATGAACAGCCCAAGCGCTGGATGTTTCGAATGTGTCTTTCTAGGTACTAGGGCATAAGTAAAGTATTAATCACCATGTGGGTCAAATAGGATGTTAGAGATAGTCAGAAGAAATGTGGGTGATTATTTATTGCACGATTAGGCATTTAAAAAATATTATTCCTATAAATTAAATAAGTTAATGGAATTTCATTTTAGAGAAATGCTTGATGAAAGGCAGAAAGAAATGATGGAACTATGCAAAAGTGAGTCTGAAGAAGAAGAAACTAATGAAAGCCCTATAGAAGTTAATAGTGAAATTGCTGCAAACAAGGAAAGTAACCCCAATCCTGAAGAAACCATCTCTACAGAAACTGGCACAGTTAGCGACATAAATAACCATGTAAATGAATCCATCCTAAATCCAGATAGTTTTACTGAGAATACAGATAATGAATGTCATGATGTGCCATTGAATGATGATCAATTGCCTACAGAACAAGACTCTGTAACCAGCATGGAATTGGTTCACAATGATTCAGTTAATTTAGTCATCAATGATAAGTTACCTACAGATAAGGAGGCAGCAAATACAGTGTTAGAAACAGATAATGAAAATATTTCTATTACTCCTAAAATTATTGAAAAAGTTTTGACATCCAGTGAAAATGTATGTGTGAATAAACTTGTGGATAAGAATGAGGACAGTTTAATAAATAACACAGAAGTGGAAGTAGATAGTCAATTAATATCGTTACATTTCGATACTGAGAATACTGATAAAACCATTGAGCAAGAAGTGATAGCAGAAAACAGCACTAATAGAACTGAAATAGAAATAGAAAATAATGTTGTAACTTCTGAAAATAATTTGGAAGATCAAAATGTGGAGAGCAAAGATGACTGCATGCAAGTCAGTGATGAGTTTTCTGATGATGATATAAATTTGGAAGATATAGATAATATTATTGAAAATGCTGAAACTATTAAAGGTATGGTCATAGAATATTTTAAGTCTTGTCTTTTGATCCATAGATTTAAGACGAAGGGTAGAGCCATATGAGTAGGCCCTACCTTTCGTCAAAGAAACATCGACCTTAACGTCATAGACTTAAATATCTATTCAGTCTGAACTTCCACGTGGCGTTTACGACAAAGACTATGCACAAAATGACTGATTTTGGAGGTTTTTAATTGATATCTATGTTAGTATTTAAGTTATTAATTCATCACATTATGTGAATGGGCATACACTATTATTTTTTTTGTAAAATTATATTCGATAGAAACTGTATAAAATGGGAACAACCAAATTATTCAAATTTTTGAGGTATATTTGCGATTGTTTTCTATAGAACTGAGTTTATTTATCTTGTATTTGCGCTCATCACAAACAAGTTTTTTTAAACGAATTCCATGATATATTAAATTCAAAGCTCCACATGCTCTAATTTCGTAAAAACCTTGTTTGCTCTACTCTTCACCCTAACTTAAATTCAAACTTTTTGGGTTTTTGAATAATATATTTTCACTATCATTTTCCACTTTCCAGAGATAGAAGACAAAGTTAATTCCCAGTTCTTGGTTCGTGATAAACCTTTGAATCTCAATCCCAAACTCACTGGAGCCCCTGGAATGGTCATAGACCTAGATGCTGGTGGTCCAGAACCTAGAAAATCTGGTGTTGAGTTGTTGAGAGAGAGGTTTACATACTTCTCTAACCTGAAGACCCCTGAGGAACTAGAAAGAGAGAGGGAAAAAAAGTAAGACCACAATAATCTTATGTAATTCATTGTATTTATTGTTTAGTAGCACTAGTAGAAATGAACAATGTGTATTTATATTATAATGTAACTGCAAAGAATTATTTTGTAATTTTGTATGTATCAGATTAAAACCAGGCACTCAACTAAAGAAATTAAAACAAGAGCTTGAAGAAGAAATCGCGGAGCAGCGATCTCTAGAGTGGGCGAAACGTTTGGAAGACGAAAAACAGCAACAAAAGGAATTGCAGGCGTTAAGAGGTGAAGAGTCGGGCGAAGATGATATCGACAAGATTGAAGCCGTCATTGAAGACAAAGAAGAAGTAAACGAAGATTCTGAAAGTAAGTAATAACTATTAGAAACATCATCTGCTTGAATTCATATATTTATAGAAATACATATATGTCGTAAAAATATAATTGTACCATCAATATGTTACATGTGATTAAAATTGTATATTTTTTCTAAAGAATCTGAAAGTGAAGAAGAACCAATAGAAGATGATGTAGTGATAAAAGATAAGCCAAGAGCAAAGAATGCAATGGTTGATGATGAAGCCGAGGAGTCGGATTGCGATGAAACCAAAAATGATGATGGTGAAGATGGTGGTGAACAAAACGAGGAAGATGATGACGTTAACGCTGATGACGATGACGAAGAAAACGATTCAGAAACAGATGAAAGTGAATCATCTGAATCGGAAGAAGAACAAGCGACTACAAAGAAAGGCAGGATTTTAAAAGCCTTTGAAGATTCAGACGAAGAAGATGCGACAAAACCAAATCCCTCTGCTGAAGAAATAAAAGAAGTAAACGAAAGGAATGAACCCAAAAATGGGTCTAATATTGAAACCTTTCTGGAGAATCAGGTGGCTTCTCAAGGTAAATATAATTATACAATTATACACATGGCCTTTTCCTTCTTTTACAGACGATATTTAACTAAACCTACCCTATACCAGGATTTATACTACAAATCTGTCTACAACTTACAAATCCATTCACCTGCCACAGAACTATATGATATCAAACATAATTTGTAGTATAAGTATAAGTACAAACATCCTAATGTTTTTAGCTATTACTTGTTGTGCCTCTCTTGTATCTAATTTTCAGATGAAGAACTGCAATTAGCTCAAAGACAGAAATCTTTGTCTGATGACTTGTTTACCAGTCAGGATAGTGATCTCATAGTATCAGAGCCTAAAGAAAAAACAAGCTTTGTGGAAAGTGATGAAGCATTCACTCAAACATTTTCAATACTAGAGTCATCGAAGCAGGCTCCAGAGATAGGCTTGGACAGTTCTAGTAAACTGAGTTCTGCCTGTACTACACAGTCTTTGGAAGTAGTAAGTTTTTTCTGTCGTTAATCTGGTATCAATATTAGATGCATGAACACTATTTAGTTATAATGAAGAGCCTGGTTCAAATGTATCGATATTGCGTTTTTTATCAAACAGTGTATTATTTTATTATTATTTAATCTCGACGAATGCGATGACGATATTATGTATTATGGCCGAAGCCGAATGTGTTGCTGTCTTAGCATTATGATTTGCTTTTTCAGGGGAGCTTAGATGACATAGCCATAACGGACTCTCAGGCCAATTTGCCTCTGCCATCCCAAATACCAACAACTCAACCCTCTCAGTCACAACCCATAGGAGAAGATATACTAGCGCTGTGCACCGGACAGTTCTATAATAACCAGTTCATATCACAGGTTGAAGAGAATCAAATACCTTTAGGTGAATCGCAAAAGTACGACTCTTGCGATGACTATCCATCTGAAGAAAGTCAAGAACATATTAATGGTATAGCAACTTCTTATGGCATTGGGAAAGAAAAAGTCACTGTTACAGATAATATAGAAACAAAGGAGACTGAAGATTTCATAGAATTAAATGGTTTAGATGACAAAAGAAAGAGTGAAGTAGTTGATGATAATCTTAAATCAATACTAGATGAATTAGGAGACCCTGAATTTGATGCGCCAAAGCAAAACAAATTCTTTGCTAATAAGAACATACAAAATGGTGTTCAGAAAAATGAAGCGCAAGTGAAGAAAAAGTTAGTTATTGACTCTGATGATGAAACAAACGAAGCCGAGCCAACGGACGCGAAAAAACGTAAAAAAATAAAGAAGAAAAAGCCTGAGCAACGAGCGCTGCAGTTCTCTGGTATGAAAATGCTATTTACTTTTCACGTGATATTTCCACGTCTAGTCTATTAATAATAATGTTCTATGCTTAATCATTCTTTAAGATGACGAAGAAGAACTTTCGGAAGTAGAAGAAATAGAATCAGATGAATCGGATATAGAAGAAGATAATCCTGAACGGCTTGTTGAGTACGATTCTGAAGAAAATGAGGTAAATTAGGTTAATTATTAAGCTGAAGTTGTGACTTTTAAATTATGCAGGATGTAATTTAATTCATTAGCATAAATTGAGCTCATGATAGTACATCATTTATAGATGATTATTAAAGAGTAAAGAGTCTAAATGAAAATATTTTTAAATGAAAATTATGAAAATTGCCACGGCGCCTAAGGCGGTTGGCACGAATGATTTTGATACATTTAAACGTTTTTATACCTTGTATGTACTAATTAAAATTAGTACTTCAATATTTAAACTAAATTTTGTATTGTAGCATTTGATTAAGTAAGTTATTCCATTTTTTGGAGTTATTATTATTACCAAACCAAAGTGTTAGAATTCAAAAATTTTGGTCCACACGTGGCCGGTATCAGGAGTAGGTACCTAGTTTCAAAGGATGCTAATGAATTCAATTACACCCAGTATGAAACAGTTAAAACTCTGGAAGGGTATAGTGTACTATTTATCACAGCTAGTAATAATAAATTATGTTACAAACTTTACCCTATATTTACAGATTGAAATAAAACCGCAAAATCCGAAGAAGAAACGCAAGATGGCGGAGTTTTTCGAGAACGAAGCGGAACTGACGTCAGAGGACGAATGGGCAGGTTCCGGTGATGAAAATGAGGCCGGTCTGGACAGGATGGAGCGAGAAGAGGGGGATGATGACAAGTTCCACCAGGGGAAGCTGCAGAGGGAATTGGAGCAGATACACATGTGAGCTGTTCTTAACATCACCGATGAAATTAGTCTATGGCATAGATATCTATATAGATATCTAAAAACATGACTGTACTAATTCGTAAGGGGTTTTATATTAGTTTGTGGTATGAAGGAATGTCGGATGCACGCCATATGCACATCTTTTCATTGTAAATATTTTTTAATGTGGTGCGTTGTCGTTAGATTGACGATATGCGAAACCATTAGATGGATGGTGCAATAATACAGGTATATACCTAATTCTCTATTACTCAATCAAAACGGAATAGATTCCAGCCTAAAAAAGTAGAATTTTTCAAAGACCTAACAGATTCCTTTTTTTTCAAAACCTTCCTCTGACCGTTTTTTTTTATTCTCCATAATGCCAAGTGGCTGGCTGTGGCTTAAGGGCGCACATTGAGAAAGATCTTGCTCTCTGCAGCTAATACCAATATGGATGATGCTGAAAGTTTTTAGAATGATTTCGATGATTTGTTATTTTTTATGCTTCAGGCGTGACGTGCTAGATCAGGACAAGCGTGAAGTGCGACTCATACAAGAGTTGCTGTTTGAAGACGGAGACTTGGGAGCTGGCAGCCGACAGCGGAAGTTCCGATGGAATAATATAGGTATAACTTCAAACCTACACTGTTAAACCTTTGTTGTGGACATAGAAGCTCGTAGCACTGACAACCGATGGGGAAGAAATGTGCTCGAGTGGCGACCAGACGCAGCGTAGGCTGGCTCTACACCAGCTCCCGACGATCTGGTAAATGCCCGGGGGAACCGATGCATGCAAAGGCAAGCAGACGCTCAAAGTGGTGTTCTTTGAGGAAGGCCTATGTTAAGCAGTGGATGTATACAGGCTGTTGATGATGATGATGATGATGAATAGTGACTGGCTAATGAAGTCAGCACCACCCCATATAGATCGTGACTAACTATCTAAACGGGAGGGTGTTAAGCTCTATATGAAGTCATAATTGACAGCCTCCGTGGTGTGGTGGTTGAGCAGGTCGGCTCATAACCCGGAGGTGGCGGGTTCGATTCCCGCGACAGGACAAGTATTTGTGCCCGAAAAAAAAAGCGCAAATACTTGTTCTGTGTCTGGGTGTTGTGGGACCATAGTCCTCGTAGTTCCTGGGTCCCTAGATACAGGGAATCCTAGTTAGGGTCCAGGATCTATGTATGTGATCGTTGTGCGTAAAATAAAAAAAAATAAAAAAAATAATGATAATAAACACGTTTACATTCAGATGGTGAGGTAGAGACCGGGACGGTGCCGCATGAGTTTGCTGATACACAAGGGGAGGAAGCTGAGTCCGAGGAGCAGTGGCGCAAGCAGCGCCATGAGAGGGAAATGTTCCTGAAACAATTGGTAATAATATAATATTAAATAAATATGATTTTTTAAAACAAGGGTTATTTTAAGTGATTCTTCTTAGCAAACTCTTTCATAACATCGGCGTACACAAAAATAAAAAGTCCGCCATCTTGGGGCATCATGGATTTTCAGTGGCTTTTCCACTGATGTGAGAATAACCAAATAAAGTGTGCAAGTGAAAAGACGCAAATCATATAAATACGAAAAACATGACCTGTGTTCTAGCCAAAGCTCCATAAAAGCATTCAGTAAATACCCAGTGATTTTATGGAACCTGACTCAGCTGGACTTGGAATAACAATTGAATGACTCTCACATTTTAATTAAGTTACTTGATGCCTAGCTAAATACGCTAATCGCGTGGAGCCAATGGAGAAAAAAAAGTATTAGTTATACCAACTACGTAGTCTTTTTCTTCAAAAAAGTACTACATACTATGTGCATTACATTATTAGTACATTTTTAACACAGTCTAAGTATTAATTTATCTGTGTATATAAGATTAATTTTAAAACCTGTGTCATTCCTTCCAGAAAAACAAAGAAGATCCAGAAGAGGGCTTAAATGTCAGCATAAGCAGAAGTACAATGATCAAAGCCAACCTTCTATCGAAAACCATGTCCAGTGTACTCATGGATGCAAACAGCTCTAGCATAGAGAAGACTGAAAGCTCTCCGGTTGAAAGAAAGACTGCCAAGGACATACCCAGCCCGAAGAAACCGTTCGCGATGTTGCAGGTATTTATTATTTCTTATTAATAAATATGTGTGTACATTTCACATCTATGTCTTTGTGTGTCCATTGCATTATACCTATAGGATGGCTGTACCAATTTCCATAAGATTTTGGTTTTGTTTTTTTATATAAACTTAATAGGCCCGCATTTGACCGCTATCTCACCTGCGGTCTACGATAGTACATGCTTGCCTAGAAGATACCTATTCACTCGCGTCTTGTAGAGCTCCAGATTGTACTCATTTTATTAACAGCTAGTTTTTTATAAACTTATCATCGAAATAATACCCATAGATAAATAACTCTACCAGTTTTGTAACCAAACGAACGTTGTGCTATATTTATTTTTATTTATATCTAGTTACGTCTACACACCAATGTAAAAACGACCTTACGCCATTGAGATTAGGTGCATTTCAACCTACAAAGTCAATCACATAAGACTTTACTCTAACCAATACCGTCAGTATAGTGGTCGATCCCTGATTGGCTGATCAGTGACTTCTTTTGACGCTCGATAAGAGGGACACAGCTATGTAGATGCATAGCTGCGTCTCTCTCTCTACATATCGGCATTATAGTTAGGGAGCTAACTGGTTTTGCGGATAGTTCAGATCAGCACAAATCGATTTGGTTCGGTCAACTAAAAGCGCTCATGCATTTCAACCGTTATTTTTACGTTAAATGGCCAACTGTGGCAGTCTCATTCTGAGAAACTAAAAAACTTCGACAACTTACCTCTTCCCATGAACAGCGTAAGGTAAAGGACATAAAACTAATAAATACGAGCAAATTTCAAGGTGGGTCAGGTCAGTTAGTATTCAATACAATATTCGATTAGTTTGTTACATAAAGTTTTGTTTACAAGCACCTAAACTTACGTACAAACATGAGAAACCAGTTGTACCTAGAGTACGAACCTATAAGAATTTCGGAGTGAATACTATTATCACAGTCTACCATAATAATAAATAATAGCAATGGGAATAATAATTATGGTTATGTGATAATTTTATTTTTATTTTTATTTATAGGTTCGCAAACTGGACGTTACAGTGTGCATGACATAAATACAAACATAATAGTGTGATGTAATGTCTGCCATATAAAGAAATCGCACAAAAATCGACACCTAGCTCCCCAACTATGACCACAGTGATTGGTGATTTGGGATGGTGTTATGCATTAAGACTACGAGTATGAAAAAAATGTATAATATAAAATAGAAAAATTACTAGAACGAATTTTTGAAATCATATCACACCACAGACCTAGAATTTCAATAGTAATAAATACGAATGTTTATACGTCTGTATGTTCAAGTATAATTAAACGTCACGGCTAAATAGATTTGCGTGAAATTCGGTTACAATACATGTCAATTCATCATTTATCTGTTTGTGGTTTTTTATCGCTTATTTAAGGTTCCGTATCCAAAGGGTAAAGCAAACCCTATTACTAAGGCTCCACTGTCCGCCTGTCACCACTCACCAGGCTTGTATCTCATGAACCGTGATAGTTATTGAAAATTTCACAGATGATGTATTTATGTTGCCGCTATAACAACAAATACTAAAATATAAAACAAAATTAAAATTATACTACAGAAAAAACCTTATAAGTAAAAATTACATTAAAAATCCAATATAATACAGCTCACAGCAACTAAAACAAATTTTAAAAGTTTGAAACTCATTTTCACCATAACGTCGCTTGTGTCGTTATTTCATAACACTGTCCAAGTAAAACTACTTCACAGCGCGGCGGTCGCGATGCGAATGGCGCCGCGCGCGGTTGCAAATTAAGCCCCACCCATAGCGGTTGCATTTGCGTTTGGCTATTTCGGACCTCGTATTATACTTCTATGGGTATTATTTCGATGAAACTTATGCAGCTTTACCAATATATTTTGTTAAGTATGTTTCCAATTTACTACAATCGCTCATAGCGAAGTACGACTAGCCGTTCCTAACCGATCGTTAAGGTTAAGCAACGTTCGCTGCGGTCACTACTATGATGGGTGACCGCTACAGCAAAAAGTTGGTATTTAGTACTGAGCGCTACCGTGCTTCGGAGGGCACGTTAAGCAGTAGGTCCCAGCTGTTGTCGTAAGACAATAGTCGTCAAGCCAAGTCAGAAGCCTTCGGGCGGCCTAAAAATTCTGACACCAGGGCTGACCACTTGCCTACACGAGAAGAAGAATTTACTACAATTTTTTTAGGAGGTCTGGTTTATCGAAATGCTTTATAAATCTTCATTTCAGTATCGTTGTTCAAAAACCAAAACTAAATCTAATTGGACAGTTCTAATGTTGGCGTCCCTTTTATATAATTTAAAATAACAAGGACTGTGATAGTTTTAAATCTGTCAAGATTTTGTACAGCAGAATTAAACCCTAATATCACCCCATACCGTGTGGTACCAAACTAAGAATAGGACAACCTCATCTTTTTTTATGAGAATGAATGACGTGAAGTGCTAGTCGTTCACCTACTGTTAAGCGAGACGGTCGCCCATAACAGTTCAGTTGCAGTGTCACTCGGAACTTTAAAATAATGAAGTTTCGCGTGACACTGCGCTGCGCACGTCATCCTGAGACATCACACACTAGTAATCAGATCACTAGGCTGTGTGATCAGGTCGTAGTCTCATTTGCACAGTAATTTCACTAGCTACAATGCCCTTCAAACCGAAACACAGTAGTGCTGGCACACTACTCCTTGGCGGCAGAATAACTGGCAAAGCGGTGGTACCTATCTTGACGAACTTTGCAGAAAAGTTCTACCACCTAGGAACCGTAGTATCTCTTCCCGTGGGTACCGTAAGAGCCGACTAAGGGAATATCCAGGGAATGGGCTCCTCGGTACATTAAAATCTGCGATCACCAAGACTCCTGCCAACCGTGGTGATTAAACCAAATATGTACCTGCGAAAAGCGTGGTATGTTATGGGGAGGCATATTTCCAGCAGTGGACGCCTTGCGCCTGGGCGGTTATTCTCTATGGAAACACAGATCCCGCACGAAACGAAACCACGTCGTTATTGTGTCTTGTTCAAATCGTGTCACAGCGTTAGATATACCTTCACTTTACATTAAAGTTATCTTTATTTTGAATAAAATATATTGACATAAGTGATCATATCTTTTTGATGTGTTGATGTTTCGGAACTTCGGAACGCATCTCGGTAAAATATATGATTTTTGACAGGTCAAATCGCGCCAATTCCAAATTCATTTCGCGTGGTTATATTTTCGTTTCATAGAGAATAGACTTTTGCAAATTTCTTATGTAAGCCAAGGTATTCGCGTGCTTTCGAATCGAAGTAAGGAAGCGATAGAGAATAAACGCCCTGATGATGTAATCATCACCGCTTGACGTTTTAAACAATTAAAATGTTACTGGTTCAATGGATATCCTAAATCAAAGGTTGACTAAAAAAACGAACTTTTCTGTTTTAACCGCGTTTGGAGAATTTTTTTAATTTATTTTTATTCTGTACTTGTTATGCGGCTTTTACCACATGGTATGCCAGCCCCATCTTACCGTAACTAAATCACCTGATCCCTATAATATTAATTGAAAAGACGACATTTTGTATTATCGTGTTTCACGTCAGCGTACGTTAAATTCGTTTGTTTGTTTCCTAGCAAAGTTACCAAGGCTCGTTGCTATCACGTGGTCGCGGCGCGTTGGCCCGTTTGGCCGCGTTGGCGACTCCGCTGGCTGCCGATGACGACGCAGTTGGAACGCTCGGTCCTACTAGCAGAAGGAACTTTGTATTCGCCGCTATTACTTCCGATGAAAAGGCACCTAAGGTACGTTTCTAAAAGATGGGAAATGTTGGTAAAGCAAATGGCGACCACCAAAGTAAGGGAAAGATTAACATAACGAACGGGATTTGATCCCGCGTCAAACCCCACCAAAGAAGAAGAAGAAGGAAGAGATAGGAAAACTGTAGAAAAAGGTCAAATAGAGTGGGACGGAGGGATAAAATTAAATAACCCGTGCGAAACTTTATTATGTATTTTCTTGGTTTCTTTCTAGGCTATGTCTGCATCACGGGGTCCCATCAGGTACAAACAAAAATAACCCGAACGTGAAAAAAATGTAGTGATCGTGTTGGGAGCGTTACTAGTTAGTGTTCTGTAGGCCTAGCACGAATATTTACGCGCGCGTAAGTGTAACGTTAACGTAAAACCCCCCTATTACGACTGCGTCTGCCGCTCAACTGCTGTCAAACTTCATACAATTTTGAACGCAGTTGAGCGGCACACGCGCCTCAGCAGCGCTGCTAGCTCAATCGTAATAGGGGGGCAGATCAAATGCCATACATCTGGCTTACGTTAACGTGATACTTACGCGCGCGTAAATATTCGTGCTAGGCCCACAGTGTATTCATTTGACCCAATACCTCGCCAACACGCAATAAATGTTGCTTGATAATCTTGCGTTATGCAGAAATAAAGAATTCGTAAAATAGCCCGCGTTATTCCGTGGTATGGGATGTGGCATCTGTTCTGTAGGTATTATATTATCTGGGGTCTGCGTAATCCCTTTCATTGAAATCGGTTTTTTTAGTTACCATAACAATTTAATTTAATAACATAAAAGTAACCCATCAATAAAATATTTATATTAACTCAAATTTATACTTCACAGGTGACGAAGCGGAAAGCGGAAAGCAATCCAAGTACCCCAAACCTTCTGAAGAAAATGAGAAAAGAAGATAAGCAAATAGCATCCAGGAATAGTTTATTAGATCATTTTAAATTGTGACGCTATTCATAAACGCTCGATTTAATAATCTGTTATTTACAGTGTTACCAACTTATCTGTGCAGTTGAATACTCCAGTTGTCTCGTTTTAATGAGGCAATTTCCTGCACTATTAGAAAGAGATGGTGAAAACCCAACGACAGAAATTGGTGGCATTGTACAATATTTTGTAAGATTAGATTGTTTTGTCAGTGACAAGTTTACTGGAGCGAATATAAGAGTAAATGTATAATATTAGTAATGTATGTATGTTTTGAAGAACACCGTTTCTTTATAAGTGACAAAAAAAATATTTATGTGCATTTGAAATGTTGATATTAGCAGACAACTTTGTTAATAAGTTTTATATTCAAGACTGTTTGTTTCACTAAAGTAAGTTCTGTCAGAAAATAAATTGTTGTAAAACATTTTATGCCTATGGTTTTATTATATTAATATACTAGCTGGCCCGCCCCGGATAGTCTACTGATAAAGATAATTCGTTCAAAACAGATATACAAAAAACAAAAAGTGTTTTTACTGCTATCTCGCTAAAGACGTAGAAGCTCTGCAAAAAATAAAATTCATAGTTCTTGTACAGGTGACAAAATCTACAGGATGTAATTTAATTCATTAGCATAAATTGAGCCCATGATAGTACATCATTTATAGATGATTATTAAAGAGTAAAGAGTGTAAATGAAAATATTTTTATTAAAAATTATGAAGATTGTCGCGGCGCCTAATGCAGTCGGCACGAATGATTTTGATACATTTAAACGTTTTTATACCTTGTATGTACTAATTAAAATCAATACTTCATTATTTTAATTACATTTTGTATTGTAGCATTCAATTTAGTAAGTTATTCCATTTTATGATAATTATTAACAAACCAATGTGTTAGAATTCAAAAATTATGGTCCACACGTGACCGGTATTAGGAGTAGGTATCTAGTTTCAAAGGATGCTAATGAATTCAATTACACCCAGTATAAGCTAGTATTATACTCTAAGGTTGCCTCCTCAATTCGGCTCAATTCTACCAACCAACATGGAAAATTGAATTTTGCTTGAATGGGAGGAAAACCATTCTTTGTTTCTGTAGTCATCATCATCATCGTCATTCTGTGCTGTGGCTATGCAGTATTGCAAATAATTAGAATAAATACAGTATGCGATTATTATCCAGGAATCATCATGATTATTACAGCATGCGATTTGATTCCTGGATAATAATCGCGTGCTGTAATTTAAATTATCATTATTATTTTCAATATGTACTGCCAAAGGAGTTCCATATTAGAAATACGTACAAATTCTTTGAATTCTGCATAACTACCTACTGTCCTACTGTCTACTGTCTGTCTGTATGATATGTATTGCTCAAATATTACTATCACAGACATAGGTAGGTAATTATATCCTCTATATTCCAGTTATATCCCCTATATTCTACAAATCTACACTCATGTTCTATAATTAGATTATTTTTTCTCTAATCGGTGCTATAATCACATGATTCTACACCCATGAACCCATCAATAAGAAAGTCTGTCTCATCTGTGATTATAGGACAAGGAAAAGAATGTTCAAAATTTAGCGCCTCATCTATCTACCAACATGAAGAGAAAAAGGGTGACCATAGCTATTCGCTCCGGAATACATACACCCTTTAAAATCTTTTTTTCTATTGTAAATGTCTTTGGATCCAAGAAGTTCATTCAGGGTGTGGTGTTACCAGACCTTCCTGGTCGATGCGAAGCCGTAAGAGAAGGGGGTAGAGGAGGGGGGTTGACGTTTTTGTGTAAAGTCAAAATTGTTACCAAACAAAATAATTACAGACTGACTTTTGGCGCTCTCTTCGCTCGCGCTGTTCAAATTTATACCCCTCCTATTACAGTGGCGTTTATTTCTACAGTCCTTACTCCTAACGGTCCAATTTAAAAAAACCTGACAGGACAGTTTATCAAAAAATTTCGCGCTCGCTTCATTCGTGCTTTTCTTAAATAAACTTGTAACAGGTAGGTAGGCCATCATCATCATCATCATCATCATCAGCCTGAAGGCGTCCACTGCTGAACATAGGTCTCTCCCAAAAAGCGCCACTTTGAGCGGCTGCTTGCCTCTTGCATCCATCGGCTCCCCACGGTTCTGACCACGTCGTCGGTCCGGCCTACGCTGCGTCTTTCATCGTCTGGGTGTGCCGAGGTGGGTGCGAATACCTGCATGACCTTCAGCGAATACCGTTTGGTTATTCTGAGTACCAGGTACGCTGACACACTGTCGACTTTTATCACGTTGTTGATGAGAGACTTGCGGACGAGGAACCCGACACCACTTTGGGAGGGTTGGTCTCCCTCCCGGTAGAAAAATAAGTTACCGGGATTTAGGATTATCGTGTCCTGTCCCGGTCTTTGGACTTCTGATAACCCTATTACATCCCAGCGTAACTTATTCATCTCTTCCTCCAGTTTGACCATCTTTCCATCAGCCCTCAGTGTCCTCACATCACGTTGTAAGTTGCCAGGGCCAAGGGACTGTTTTGGGGTTGGTAGCCGAATCCCATTCGGTGATTCTTCTGCTATTACCGTGGCCGCTACCATAGCCACGGATAGCAGAGCTTTCGGATACTGGGGGCCGTTTCTGTATTTTGTCTGTCATGGGGGGAGGGGGGGTTGCCATAATCACCACGCTTGGCAGGTGGCTTGGTGATCGGTAGGTAAGTACTAGGTACTAACTAATTACTATTCATTACAAATTTATTATTCTGGAATCAGCCAGTACAGTCATGTTTCATACATTTCCGTACTAGCTTCGCTCGCGCTTTTCAAATTTATACCCCTCCTATTACAGTGGTGTTCTTGCCGGTACAATCACGTGTGTGACGTCATTGTGACGGTCGAAACAAAACACTGCGCGCCTTATACCTATACGGCTATTACCATATGGCCTACGGCTATGACCGTCACAATGACGTCACGGCCACTCAGTGAACTGCGCTAGTAATTTGGACATAAAATCGCCAGTTTTTCTCGTAAACAAAAATTTCTGTACTGTATGTTAAGGGATTCTTCAGTCTATAAATCTGCATTCACAACTAAAAACGTTACGGATCCTCATTGCAGCATTCTCTACTGTTTTTGTTTATGCCGCATATCATGACCGTAGGCAGGGCAATTTTGGTGGTTCAACCTCCCCTTAGCCAACCTACCGTTTTATCACTTAAAACAACAATAACTTGAATTGGTATGTTATCCCGAAAGGGGGAACTGGGATCCTGATACCCCACAAGTTGTGAGAGTCTTACTTGAAACTGCATGTTTCCGAACTTCCATACTAAAAAATAAATCCAGTAATCTAGCGCTGCGCACTGTAACACTATAAGGCACAACCTAGAGTTAGAGACATAAAAATGCACGTGCAATTACTACGAGAGCTAACAAAATACTAAAGTAAATAAATGAACTCATTTCTTAACACAGGACGACGAACTTGCTTAAGATATTCGGTCAAGGATGAAGGTCAACTACACCCAGCTGCGTGGACCCGCGCTAGGGCTGTCTTCGACGTGTTTGGGTAATATTATCACGTAAACTTTGTCAAGAAAGAATATTACCAAAGAATATTTTTATAACTCGCAGCTCATCCCATCATACCACTCAGTGAGAAAACCAAAATCTTGCAATAATTTTATTTTTCGATACTCTCGTGTTCAAAAGTTGCACTGTCGTATTATTCTTAATTTTAAGGGTAAAGATCATAATATGGTAACATTAGTGTAATTTTGCAGTATTGGGAGCTCTGAAAAGGGGATGTATCCTTCCGTTTTCTCCCAGTTACGCAGCGTTCTCGCTCTTTTGTTTAGCCTTTCTATCCTTTTTGCTCGTAGCACAACGTAACCTGTTTTGCGCATCTATCTCTGTCGTTTTGTCCTTGTTCGCTGACAAATTTACGTGCGTGCGTTCGCGTTCGCTCGCTCAATCAATGCTTTTTTCTTGTGGCGGTGAGGGGTTGTGTGTAGCGTGGAAGAATTTCTAGTCAAATAAAAGCTGAAAATAATCATAAAGTACTTCTAATTAAGAAGTACTAAATTGTTAAAATGGCGAGTGAAAGCAATGAAATTTGCGATTTAGTCAAGAAGTGCAAAATTCTTCTCCTGGATATTGAAGGAACAACAACATCGATCAGCTTTGTTAAGGTAGGTAATGATTTACCGGCCGGTGTTTTATCTTATTGTGTGTTTATGCAAAAGCTAGGTTTTATCGTGATCATGTTAGACAATTTTCTCCCCTTTTTCTCCATTTCTCTGCTAGGGACAAGCGAAATGGAACTTGCACTTTCGGATTCGCAACATGGAGGACGGAATCAAAATGGTACCCTTTTCATGTCGCTTTCATTGTCTAAATTACCACGTGTTTTAGATTTGGCTACGATTTTGGCTTTCCAAATCGTGTAAAGGGCTTTGAATAGTACATAGAAGCCAGCTGTAGTAAAATGTAGAAGCGTGGTATTTTATTGCATCACTTAATTTACCTTCCCCGATTTTACGTGCTAAAAAATCGATTATTGTGTGGAAATTAATAAATATCCAGCCAGTATAGTTACTTTCCAAAAAGTTTTTAATTACAATGCTTTGAATTACGTCCGATATTTTAGATATTTACCGGCTTGAACAGCTGTTAAAGCAGCTGGCCCGGCTAGACGGCTGGTAAAAAATGTGGAACAGTTATCTGTCCTCTTTCTGTAGGCAGCAATGTCGTAAGCGCTGTCCTTGTCGCACACTAGTAATTAGTCCAAGCTGTAACAGAGACGGAAGATAATCAAGATCAACACTGGAGAGAGTATGTGGTTTCGTTTTCATTGTTCATTGTGCTTATCATTAACATGTGTGGGTGTATCTTTGTATGTGTACATAATGTTATCAGTAGATATATTTGGAATTTAGAAGCATTTGAGAAACAGATGATGATTTACTAAACTTGCTCAAATGCTCATAGCACAGATCTATCTCGTCTCTGTATTCTATACATGTATATATAAATAAAATAAAATTATTTTCATTGATAAGTGCATCACTTGAGAATGACAATGAACTGATTGGGATGTTTTTTTGTTTCTAAAGGTTTGTAATAGGTGCTAATATGGGAATAATATTGCGGGCATTTGCTAGAGTATACAATACAAGTCTTATTAATCCGAGCCACTCTAAACCGAACACCATGAAACGAGTAAAAAAAAAATTTATACAATTTGCGAGACAAACATTTTATCTATCAACTGAAATAATTATATGGGATTTATAAGCAATATCACAATTATTTATCTAATTGCATTTAGTATTTCACTATGGTTTTTTTTTTCATAAAAAATACCCTATAGGTTTGCTAATCGAAACTCCACAAGTCCGAACTTGTGGAAATTTTCCAAATTCAGATTAAAGAGGTTCTGCTGTATCATTAAATAACTGGCCAACAGACTCGGACACGAAGTGTTCAGTAACACTATCTATGAAAACAAGCAAATAAAATCAGGTTTGTTTTATGGAAGGCCCCTCAAATATTTATTTTATTTTGTTTTTAGTATTTGTTATTATGGAGGCAAGCAGCTGCACAAAGTGGCACTCTTTGGGGGAGGTCTATGTTCAGCAGTTGACATGACAGGCTGATGATGATTACTTGTTGTTATAGCGGCATCAGAAATACATCTGTGAAGTCATCATCATCAATCCAACACCCAACATCAGCACCACTGGAGCACCTGTGCCAGCAGCTTAGAGCCACACTCCGTTATTTTAAGGAGCTGTGGTGGCTCGGGTTGATACTGGAGGGGGAAATGCACACCCAAACTTAATCTAAAAAACTAAATCCCATCTAAAAGCTCATTAACACCCAGTTACAGAAATGAACATAAATCGTTTAAAATTGAATATTACTCTTTCATTCAGATATTGTACAAAACAAAATATCTGATTTTACAACAAACATGCACTTCGTCATCTGATGAAGCTTAAACCCTAGCAGGTACCTACATAGTCTGCATTTAATGTTGCTTATAGCCTTATAGCTAATTTTTCAGAAAAACATTTAGGATACTTTAAAACAGCCAAGTATGGGTTGCATGAGTAACGAAGAGGCCCTCTCCTCTCGACCGTTGCATTCAATTTTGAATGCATGTTTTTTTTGTTTTTTTTATAATTGCTTATTCTGAACGGGGGTGATTAATTCCTGCACTGACGTCCCGCTTGGGGTATTTGGTGCATTTCCCCCTGCCAGCCCAGTTACCCTAGCCAACCTAACTCCTTGAAATATTGGAGGACAGCCTTGGGTCGCTGACATAACTGTTCCAGTGATAGTGATAATGGTGGTGATGATGACAAAGCAGTCTATATGAATGAAACCAAGCATGCTGATGATGATGACCAATTTTGGGGATTATCGAGTTCTGACATAGATCCATTCTGACATAGGCTCGTAGATCCGTTTTTATTCTTGCATCTTTATAATTTATTAAACAGGGTTAGGCCATAAAACTAATTAACCCATGCGAAGCCGGAGCGGGTCAAGTTGCTAATAAATGATCAATTATTATATTATTAAATGATCAATTATTATATTATTAAATGATCAATTATTATTATCTTATTTTCGAAACGAAAAAGTTTCTATCCACATTCCACGTCCAGTTCTAATTAGTTATTTCCTCGGCCAGGATTCGGTTCATTACGCTCCGGCCGCCGCGGCAGATAAGATTATTATGATGTATCTAGGCTAGATGCTTTCTCCTGCCCCTTTCCGCGTGATTACGGGGTACACGATATGCACATTAGGGTGCCCTATTACGAAAGCCTGTTATTGGCTGCATCTCACTGCTTTCATATTGACGGGCCCGATAGCTCAGTTGGTAGTATCCCTGCCTTCTGAACTGAGGGCTGTGGGTTCGATTCCTACCAAGGACAAACATTTGTGTGATGAACATAGATAGATGTTTGTTCTGCGTCTGGGTGTTATATTGTATTCTATGTATGTATTTACAAACAAAAAAGTATAAGTATTGTATCAGTTATCTGGTTCCCATAGTACAAGCTATGCTTAGTTTGGGGCTAGATGGCGCTGTGTGAAATGTCTACACATATTTATTTATTTATATCCTTTCATCGAATTGGACGCCGTAATCTAAATAAAACAATCCTTAATACTCTTAATAATTAGACGTCCCTCTAATCGTGCTTTGATGGCACTATTTTAGATTAAGCGTTACGAATTTTACAAACGGCTAGTCTAACCGTTCTTTGGCGCTAAATCTACCTGTTTTCAGGTAGACGTGATTCACTCACGTGATGATCCATCAAAGCTAACCCTTCGGAGAAACTATAAAGTAGGATTCAATACGAGCCGGGCCCGATAGCTCAGTTGGTAGTATCCCTGCCTTCTGAACTGAGGGCTGTGGGTTCGATTCCTACCCAGGGCAAACATTTGTGTGATGAACATAGATGTTTGTTCTGCGTCTGGGTGTTATAATAGTATTCTATGTATGTATTTACAAACAAAAAAGTATAGTAAGTATTGTATCAGTTATCTAGTTCCCATAGTACAAGCTATGCTTAGTTTGGGGCTAGATGGCGCTGTGTGAAATGTCCACACACATACATATAATAGTTCCTTTGAAGTTATAACCTGAATAATTATGTAGTTGTATGTACATACATGTATGTAGTTGAGTAATTGTTGTCCTAGTTCACTTTCGAAATCGTGTAATATTTATAGTTGACTAACTGCGCCCCACGGTTTCACCCGCTGTTAAAAAGTAGCTGTGTTAATACAGTACATACCTAAGCAATCTCTATTCAAAATTTCACTCAAATCCGTCCAACCGTTGAGCGTGAAGGAGTACCAAACATACACACAAACTTTCGTATTTATAATATTAGTAGTGTGAGTGTGATTTAAAATTGCAGTGGTTCAGTATAAAGTCGTAAATGTCAGTGGGTTGTATGTTCTGAATATTCTTTATATTTCTGAATTCCATTATGACATACGAATATTTTCAACCAAGGTTTTTAAAAATAAAAGCAGAACTGCTTATTTTCGAAACCAGTCACTGCCGTTGTCCATGCCCCGTTTCTGAGTCTAATAAAGCAGGACGACAATGATCATTCAGGAATTCAATCCCGTGAAATTGGACCAGTTTTTCAATGCTATCGTTCTAAATTTAGATGTTTTTGTGGTACATTGTGGGTCGCGGACCCTGAGGCGTGGCGGCTGGCGGTCGGCTAGGTAGGCTTGCTTCGCTATCCGGTTTAGCTGGCGAGCGCAGTTCGTTCACCCACCCGGCTTGCCGCATCGTAGACCATGCAGTTTCACCAGGGTATCTCGTTATGCTAAATTTTAAGGCCTATTTCTTGGTAACCCGATCTGAGAAGCTTCTCAATCTTTAACTGTTATGTTTGTGTTTTTTGAGCTGCCTTTCTGCCACCCAGTTTCTGATTACTGCTGAGTGCTGCAAAGATTAATAGATTTTAGATATTTCTGTAAAATTAATTGGGTACGCAAAAAAGATTTTTCTGTAAACTATCGTGTTACGACGCCGTTTAAAAGAAACCTACAATGTTTTCTAAGAATTTTGTCTGAGCTCTAGGCTCTAACACAGAGAAATAATTCCAGGGAAAAGTTATTAACTACTTAGAAACTAGTAAATTAAAATTACCCACGTTACTCTTTGAAGTAACCAACGCTATCTACTTTGTGGCCTAATAAAATTCATGGGATCCCAATTACGACAATTCGCAAGAACATCATTTAATTTTGTGAATTAAAGCAATGGGTTCTAAGATCATCAGGAACGATATTAAGTTTGTATTATTTTTAGTTACGGATTAATTTACTCCCTTATCATAGGAAGATCAAGGCCTACTTCCCCTATTATCTACTATTCAAAAGGGACACTCACCATTCAAAAGTAAAGGCTCATTCGTTATACCGGTTTCCTCTCCGATCTCCATAAGTATAATAGTAATGTAATTTGAAAGTCAACATCTGTCCGTAACTATAATATATTCGTTTACAAAACCACTTGGCCCAAGTGTATTTAAAAAAAAAATATATTTATTTAATTTTGGTTTAATTAAACTTCATGACCATCATGTTCAGTAATCAGCATAGATAAGAGTACTGGTAGTCAGCAAGTGAACACTGTGCCACGATAGCCGCGCCCGCGGGCCGCGGGCTTTTCTACATTTTAGGGATTCCTTTCCGGAAGTTAAAAATATTACACCATCAACTCATACGTTTTCCTCCGCTACTGAGACGCGGAACTTAGCAATAGCCTAAAGTTATTCCCTTATTTGTTTTGAGTTAGAAGTCAGGATTTGGCGACTAAGGAAACTAAGTTTATTTTTAGTTTATAACCAAGTTTATTCATGCTTTTCTTGCAACCAGTGGTACTTAATACCTAGTAACTTTTTGGACAATGTACCTATATGAGTTTGGAGAAAGCACCACTGCCAGATCAAGGCGGCTACTCCACCGCCATCCATGTAAACATAAAGTATATACTTAGTATACTTTAGTTAAGAAAGGTATACATACTACGTTAAAATTCGTTCCTCATAAAAGGACTAACTTCGCCGGCGACGTCAGCTAAAATCGATAAAATGCTCCCGGTCCCTCGCGTATCTGACGTCCATAATATAATTGCGTAGGTAGTGTACTAGGTAGCCAGTGCATTTTAGTAACCTAACCTTCATCTGTGATATGTGGGATTACTGATCGATTCCATACACTGGAAATGAATAGGTACCCAAATTGTACAGATGTAATGATTTGTAAGGCTCCATCCCCAAAGGATAAAGCGAACCCTATTACTAAGGCTCCGCTGTCCGTCTGTCTGTCTGTCTGTCTGTCTGTCTGTCTGTTTTGTCTGTCTCCATCTCAGGAACCGTGATAGACAACTGAAACTTTAACAGATGTATTTCTCTTGCAGCTATAACAACAAATAAAAAAACGCCCAAGCGCCCAACGACCGCATACATAGGCCCCTGGACCCTCACTAGGATAATAGGATTCCCTGTATCTAGGGACGCAGGACCTACGAGGACCATGGTCCCACAACACCCAGACACAGAACAAGTATTTGTGCACGACAAAAAGCGCAAATACTTGTTCTGTGGTGGGAATCGAACCCGCTACCTCCGGGTTATGAGCCGACCAGCTCAACAACCACACCACGGTGGCTGTCAAATACTAAAAAATAGAATAAAATAAATATTTAATGCATGAGTCCTACTCGCACTTCGCCGGTTTTGCGTTCCGTAGCAAAAAAATCACGTTTGTTGTACGGGAACCCCCTTAAACGTTTATTTTATTATTTGTTGTTATAGTGGCAACAGCAATACATCACCTCATAGGAATGTTTTTTTGAGGACTACAATATCTGTATAAATACGTCATCTGTAAAAAATTCAACTGTCTAACTATCGCGGTTCATGAGATACAGCCTGGTGTCGAGACGGACAGCGGAGCCTTAGTAATAGGGTCGGCTTTACTCTTTGGGTACGGAACCCTAAAAAATCCAGATATTCAAAAAGGGGGCATAGAACCCGCAAATTGTATGGATGGCGCAAATAAAAGACAAGATCAGAAAGGGGGCAAACGGCGAACAAATCTTCAATATACGGCACACGTGACCAATCGCACGTGTATCGTGCACGTGCGATTGGTCGTGACGATAAAATTAGGCACCAACTTGGTGCCTAAAGTTTTGGCGTCACTGAAGACCACTTCCACGTTCCAAGCGAACAGAAATTAGACTGCGTTATGAATCCGTAATGAAATGGAATAAGGCCACCAGACACTGTCATCAACGTGGTTTAACTCAAATGTACCAGATTTACCAGATTTGACCGTCGTTTTAGACGATCTCTTAACGTACTTATGTGGGTTGTCTGGAAGAGATCGCTTTAAGCGATAAGACCGCCCATTGTGACACTTAGTTATAAGATTTATCTCTGTGTTTTCTGTAAAATGGTGTTTTCAATAGAGTTTATCTATCTATCTATCTATGTGATGAACAGTTGCAGACTGGCTCCCATTCACATCATCAGCTGGAAGACATCCACTGATGAACACAGGCCTCCCTCATATAACGCCATTTTGGACGTTTATCAGGGGGTTCGCCATAATCAGCACGCCTGGCAGGCGGCTTGGTGATTGCAGATTTTAATGTACCGAAGAGAATGCTGCTAGCCATTTCCTGGATATTCCCTGAGCTGTCTCTTACGGCACCCACGGGAAGATATGGTGGTCCTATACGCAAACCGGAACCACACGGCCAACTGGCTCACATTAAACCGAACCAATAAATAGTTTTGGCAATAATGCATAGATTTATATTATCAGGATATGCCCGAAGGAACATTTTATTTACTCAAAATGGTGTGGGGAAAAGTCAGCGCCATCTCTTAGATTACTCAGGAACTACGATGAGTTGGGAAATTAAACGCTGCCATTATGTCCGTCAATGTTTGTTTACAATGATTATCCCAAATATAAATTCGATTATTTTCGTACAAAACGGAGTGTAAGTAATATTGAAAACATTGACTTACTTGTGGTAAGAAACTTTGTATTTCTTTTTATTGCACATTAGAGTGTAGTTTGTGCAACCCTTCACAACACAACTTGGCATATTTTCTTTGAGACACACGACCGATATCTTCTCACTTCCAACACAGACTGGGCGCTAGTGGATGTCAATCTGTGAACTTGACTCCCTCTTTGAAGCGACGGTTTAATCTGGCATTAGGCCTGTCCTTATATATATATGTCTATGCAGTAATGGCAAATGGCAATAAATGAGAACCATGATTACCAATAATTGGTTCGGTTTTTTTTTTTGTTGAGAACTTCTAAAGTTCAATTTAGTTGACCTTTCCAATTTACACACTCATTTAATTTTTTTCGTTGTTGCAGGATAAATTGTTCCCGTACGCCGAGGCCAATGTGAAGGAGTTCTTGGAAAATCAGTGGGAGAATGAAGATGTGAAGGAAGTAGTGGCGGCGCTGCGGAAGCTGTCGGTGGAAGACCAGGAGAAGAATGTCGACGGTGTAGTCGCTATTCCAGGGGAGGTATGTAATGTGCAGACAGTTCAGAGCGACCTATTGTTTTGGAAAAATATATAAGTGGCACTAATCCAGTCTAATGTAGCGGCTCCAGCGAATTATAAAATTCGCGTTTAAATCTTCGCAGTTTGTTCTAGAAAAAAGCTAAAATGGGCATATACTGGGTGTAATTGAATTCATTAGCATCCTTTGAAACTAGGTACAAACTCCTGATACTGGTCACGTGTGGACCAAAATTTTTGAATTCTAACACATTGGTTTGGTAATAATAATAACTCTAAAAAATAGAATAACTTACTTAATCAAATGCTACATTACAGAATTTAATAAAAATAATGAAGTAACCTTTTTAATTAGTACATACAAAGTATAAAAACGTTTAAATGTATCAAAATTATCCGTGCCAACCGCGTTAGGCGCCGCGGCCATCTTCATAATTTTCAATAAAAATATTTTCATGTACACTCTTTACTCTTTAATAATCATCTATAAATGATGTACTATCATGGGCTCAATTTATGCTAATGAATTAAATTACATCCGAGCACGTTTGCCTATGAGATGCCCATTCACTCTTGACTTGAAAAGACCCAGGTTATACCCAGAAGGAAATACTATTGCTGGAAGAGCATTCCATTCCTTGGCCGGCTGGACTATGAATGACCCAGCGAAACGCTTAGTTCGAATAGGCATGATGACTACTATTAAAAATGAACAAGTAAATAATACTTTCATAAAGAAGATTAAAAATGAATGCAATAATTGAAAAAATAAGCAAAATCGGTAAATAAATCACGGAGTAATAAGCTTTTAAAGTTTCTATAGAAGGCATCTCCTGTCCCTTTCTCGCGAAACAGAGCGCCCCCACAGTTACTATGAAAAATCCACCTCTGACGTCACATGCCAAAGATATTGTATGTAAAGCTACCACAGCTTAGTAATGAGGTACTATGACGACATTGCTCTGACGTCAGTGGCCGTTTGAGCTATCTATTCCGGTTTTTAAAATGCTTGTAACTTTGTCGTTTTTTGAGATATTTTATTTTTGTTTTCACAAATGATCATCTTTTGCGGAATATTTTTAATTTATGCATAAAAAATATTATTGTCATCATGCCATTCATGCCTATTAGTGGTACACTACGTAGAGCCAACGTAAGGATGTAAGGCATCGCCCAGCCTTGTAATTCTATAATGGAAAGAGGATGATGGAATGAGCTGATGGAAGGCATGCGCACACTCCAAAATGTAACCGATAGAAGATGATTAATAGCGTATTTCAGTCTGCAGACAGACTTTGCGGCACGTCGCGTCGATTACTATAACACAGTAATAAACATTTTATCTGTAGTAAACAGTGTGTTATTTATATCAAAAGGTTATCGGCTTTAGGTCGGAAAGTATCTACCGATACTACGAAAGTATTATACTCAAAAATTTCCTTAAACTTAGATTCATTTGTAGCAGTGTTATTTAGCTTTTTATCATCGTTATCGGCAAGAGCTGGGACTCGACTGGTTACAGAACACTATAAGTATTTACTTCATTCGGTCACAGATAATATAATCGGTCGTGAATCTGTGCTCCAGATAGGATTTCGTTCATAAATCGCTATGAAGCTGTAAAAATCCTGATCTTCGATAAATTGTACATTAACGTCGACGCACGCCAGTTTCGCACCATTTGTATGCGCGAATTCGATGTCGATGTATTGAAGATTAGCACAGCCTGGTATTTTGTGAATGAATTCTCCACTCGAAGGTATGGGCTTCTTCAAGGCCACGGTGAGTGAATAAGAAACTTAGATTTACGAGCTCCATCGTCGGCTATATCGGCGTTTGCTATCAGGCGAGTTTGTGGTCAAACGGTAGGTTGAATAATCAAAAGCAAACGTACATCAAAAGAAAAAAAAAAGGTTTTGTAGAATCAGCAGCAGCAGTCTTCAAATCGAGAGTGAAGACTGAACAGGTGTTCACTAGGCAATCGTAGTCCATCCTAGATCACATCGTTACTTACCATCAGGTGAGATAGTGGTCAAGCGCAAGCTTATCAATCAATTAAAAAAACATTAAGTGTATACGTCAAAATGTCCAGTTATAGATTTTTTTCTCTAATCTGTGAGTTATTATCTGAACTACATGCATACACCATTTTAAAAGGTGTGTCTTAAGCTGACCCATTCAATATCTTTATGCATACATACTATGAATTAAATAACTAAATAATGTTATTATTAAAGTAAATAAGTCTGAAAATTGCAGAAAAAAAATTAGAACCAATTTTTATCTTCCAGGATGCAGGCAAAGATGAGCAAATCGAGGGTTTGGTAAAAAGTGTCCAGTGGCAGATGTCTGCTGATCGCAAGGCTGGGCCTCTGAAGCAGCTGCAGGGTTTGATATGGAAGCAAGGATATGACAAAGGAGACATCAAAGGGCAGTGAGTATATTAACCGGATTTGTTTATAGTAGAGGCTTTTTTAATTGTTTAAAATATTCTTTTTTATGTAAACGAATTACGTAACGAGTTAGTTGTTCGCCTCGTGCTAAGCGTCACGGCCGCCTATAATCGCCGTGTCACTCGAAACTCAAAATTAAAGTTTCGCGTAACACCGCGCACAACGTACGTCATCCTGAGACATCACACAGTCTAAAAACTATCTCTAGACTGTGAGTTCGTAAGTCTCATTTGCCTAGTAATTTCACTAATAACCTTCAAACCGGAACAGAGTAGTGCTTGGCGGCAGAATTATTTATTTATTTATTTAAAAGGATATCTTACATGTCAATTTTGATCGTATTAGTACTTATACAAGTACCTACATAATATTCCCCCCAGACACGTAAACCGTTCAGTTCGCCACGGAAACCGATTGGTCTTGCCTACATCCCGGCTCAAACTGCACGCTTCCGGTACACTTGTTATGTCTATCAATATATATAACAAGCTTCCAGAAGCAATGAAGAATGAATCCAATAATTTAATTTTCATTAAACAAGTAAAGAACTTTCTAATTGAAAAAAGTTATTATACCGTCGATGAATATTTAAACGATAAAATGTAAGCATAGTATAAATATAATTAATAATAATAAATCTAATTTTTATAATGGATAATCAATGACATAGAACGTAAAAGCAATAAATTATAGGGGGGAAAATAAATATTATTTTGTTATAAAGCAGTAGGAAAATACCAACATGACTGTAAGTAGGTACTTATACATATGCCTACTTACTTTAATATAAATAAATAAATTCGACGTCATCTTAAACATATAGAAGAAAATCATGTATAAATAGTAATGTTGTAATATTTTTAGGTGCATGTTAATGTTGACAAACTAATGTTAATTATCTATCTTCCTCTCTTCTAATGTTGCGTGCCCGACAGGGCCCATGATGAGCTGTTACCACGTAAACGAACATCTTTAAACAACATTGTGGAATGCAAATAAACAATTGAATTGAATTGAATTGAATATTTCAGTCCAGAAAAATCAGTAAAAATAATAATTATTAAAATATTCCCTGTGATATAGTTAAGGTTGGATCATGGATCGATTTGTCTGTCAGGAATTCATCTGCATCATTGCATAACCATCCACACGTGGTGTACCAAGATCTGCTAGCCTCCAGTGCCCCAGTGTTGGGGCTGTGGTCGGAGTGGGTGCGACAATATATTGGCGATGTGTTAAATATTGCTTGTCCGTGCAGTTCCGTGCTTCTATAAAATGTTAGCATAAGCATAAGTAAGCTTTGTCGAGCAGTAGCATCATGAGCTTGCGGTGGAAGGAGCTGTGATTTGGTGCATCAATTACACTCTTGGGGAGAGTGTTACAGACATTACAAAATAACTGGCAAAGCGGTCGTACCTACCTAGGCGAACTTTGCAGAAAAGTCCCTAGTGAAATAATAATAATTTTAATTTATTTTCGACATTGAAATTAGGTAAATTTTATTGTAATGAAGAATGAGGGGCTTAGGCAAGTAATTTTGGTTGCATCGTATTCACTAGCCTTTTTATCAATAATAAGCATACTCAGTGATTTTTATTTTGTCTTTGTCTGCAAAACATGGTAGAAAAAAGAAACAATTGAATTATTCCTCTCGTTTATTATTGAGAGGGCAGAATGCAGTAAAAACTAAATTTCGAATTAGAATAAGTTACACTGAAAAACGATAATTAACTAACACCGACACTGATAACGAGGATGACGTGTGCAGTGCAGTGTCACGCGAAACTTTTATTTTAAAGTTCCGACAGAGTCTGCAACTGTTATGGGCAACCGTATCGCTTAACACCAGGTAAACGACTAGCTCGTCACGTCATTCATTCTCATAAAAAAAAAGTATGCAAAATGTTGAATAGGTAGTATGAAAGCATATTTTTCAATTAAAACTCTTGTCTCTATAATATAATGGTATGCATCATGTATGGTGTTATATTTGTATATATTTATATATTTATATTTTCCTCTATTTTGCTACTAGTAACAAAGATAATTATAGAATCCAAAGTGCATTGATGTTGATTTTGTATCTCAATGTTGACTCTTGCTGGAACTGTGTATTGTTTACAGATGATTATGAGACTCAAACAGCAGAGATCGGAGTGTCATGTCATCAAACTAACCGTAAAAAATTGTTTTCAAATAATCAACATTAAATCTTTGTAAATGTTGTGCTTAAAAGGATAAAAAAGAACTCGCATTATTTCAACAGTGTGTTAGTCCTTAGTTATTGTTGGCTTACAGAAGTAACAGACATTTATTTAATAAAATAATAACAATCTACATCTCCTAAACTCCAAAAAGTTTCATCTATTAGGAGCTACCTCTCAAATAGACTACGAACCTATTTCAGCGTGTTCGATGACGTGGCACCAGCCTTGGAACTGTGGCGTGCTACCGAAGGCCAAAAGGTGTACATCTACTCATCCGGCTCGGTCCAAGCTCAGAAGCTCCTCTTCGGTCTGTCTGTCGCTGGAGACTTGCTGCCCCATATCGAGGGCCACTTCGACACGGCTGTGGGAGCCAAACAGGATGCAGCCAGCTATGTCGCCATCGTGGAGAAAATTGGCTGCAAACCTGAAGAGATGTTGTTCCTTACTGACATTGTCAAAGGTGAGCCAATCTGTGTGAAACATTAGCTTTTGTGAGCGGCTTCACATGTGTGGTTGAAAAGATTTGGTCAAAACATAGAGTGATCCCCAGACAGAAGCTAGTATCACAATAAAACATCTATATTATAGAAAGTACATGTATATATTGCTTTATGTGCAGTATGTTTAGCATACTTCTTATTTTTTTACTCTGGAATCTTTCTAGTATTTCGATGTTGCTATGGCTAGCCAGTAAAATAGGAAAGAATCCTACAGCAAGAAATATTGACTGAGATATCGGGCAGTCTTTAATTCTCTAGACTAATAAGACATAGCATAAAAAACCTAGCGCACAGATTCACAGTATTAAAAGTATACAATATTGATTTCAACTCTCTCAGTTCAGTTCCTGTATGGCTGTCGAAAGCTAAACAGGAAAAATAAAAACAGTATCACATGTACTGTACAAATACAATTAAATTTAATAAAAAGGGCCATTATTGGTAATTTTATGTATACATATTACTCCTTGACAACACACTGGCTTGGCAGGTGCACAACACCTTCCTTAGTTGATGCCTTAGCTGTCCACATAATTATAGCTTTCTCATTTATGAATTATGGTGATCTTGTATGAGCCGCCAGTTACCTGCTAGTTTAATAAGCTCATCGAACTGCTAAGGAATGGCACTCACACCAGCCATCCTTGTTTCCTGATAAATATAATATGGGTCTTTTTAAGACAAGAGTGACTGCCCTGAGTAACTTTGACTGGTTTGATAGTTCAGTTGGTAGTTGCTCTGCCTTCTGAACTATAAGTTGTGGGTTCGATTCCCACCCAAGACAAACATTTGTGTGATGAACATAGGTGCTTGTTCTATCTGAGTGCTATATTGTATTCTATGTACACATACAAACATATTTAGAAACAATAAGTATTCCGTCAGTTATCTGGTTTCTATAGTACAAACTATGCTTAGTTAGGGGCTAAATGGCGCTGTGTGATTTCACACATTTGTCCACACGTATTTATTTATTTACTTCAAGAATCACTCCACAAAGATTTCATACTGATTCTACAATAAAGTAAAATGGACAATATTTTTTTATCTGTTTTTGTTTTAATAAAAATGTTCTATAATAAAATAACAGCTCCATAGTTTTTATTTGGTTTTTAGTGCGTTAGACTAGATAAATGAGGATTTTAGCTAGAACTGCTGCAGCCTTACAGTTTTTGTTTTCCATTTTCATCTGCAATCAGCCGTACAGGCTATGAGCAAATTTGTTGTTGCCCGCCTTGGCATGACGTCTTTATGGAGCACAGCCCTAATTTTATATTACCTTTTGCGATGCGTTTGTGTGGACAGACCGTGATCATGGTGGTTTCAAAATATCTCGGAACAAATTACATGGTAAATATCCCGTTTACCTCTTAGACCATCTAACCAATAGAGATGTTAACGTTATAATCCGTAAGCATTATTTTGTGCCGATTTTACGGGGGACGCCTGTAAACGCATGCCGCACACCATTTTAAAACACGCACACCGTTATATAATCTGGCGTAGTTACGCAGTGTTTACACGCACACTATGATAATGTATATGACCAATTAGTGCCATATGACCGGCAGAGGTGTACGCCTTGCCTGCCACATTCATTTATAAATGATCTAAGCGTTTACCTGTATCTTTCCAGAAGCGGAAGCGGCTCGTGCGTCCGGTCTTCAGACGGCGCTGGTAAGCCGTGAAGGCAACGCCCCGCTACCGGCCGAAGCCACAGCTGCCTACCCTGTGCTCCACAGTTTGGAACAACTCGCAATCTCCAACAAGCGCAAGCCGCAACCTCAGGTGCTACCACGATGACTTACATTGCATGCACTATATAGTAGTTATTACTCATTTTAGTTATTTTATCGGGTTTGAGCGGGTCCGTTTCCACTGTACGATTATACTGGGAATTATTTGATTTTACAAGTCAAATTAAATTACATTATTGTAATTAGGTACTAAGCAGATAAAATCACAAAGTGCACAATGTCAATTCTATACTCTATAATAGCAAGCCTATTACAATGTTTGAAAAAAAGAGAAGTGCTCTCTATTGGGGGGAATAGAAAATCAGTAAACCTGAACAAAAAACCTAACCAGAGATAATCTAGGACTAGGCGTTCTCGGAGTTTGGAGGTTCTCTCTTCCACTACAGGTGCAAGCAATATGGCACAATGCAGAATAGGCAACTCCGATCCGTAGCTTCGATGATAGTGATTACTAGTTCACTCATTTTATTTTTTTTCTTCTGACTGACCTGCTCTGATGTGTTAAATTAAAAAAACTCCTAGTATAGGCCTCAGTAGAAAAACACACAGTAATACACATAGTATACAGTAATTTATATAGTACTTTCCTGATGCAGTGCTATTTGCGTATGTACTATGACTAGACCGCACAAGTCGAAAACCAATCTTATAAATAGCAAATCGACATATCACAAACATCTATAACTCATCGATACATCTACTACACTGGTAGTTTAAATAAAAGTAAGTTTTATAATGGGATTGGCGAGCGTTAGGTAGAAGTTAAGGCTGAGGTAGTAATCCTACCCTATCCCTGGTAATATAATTATAAAAGTGAATTATTGTCTGTTTGTTTGTTTGTGTGAACTGAAAACCATTTCATGCAAAAACAGCTAAACCGATTTCGCTGATATTTTTTATTGCTGACACTACCGTACTACCGCGACGAACATAGAGTAGTTTTCCTCGGAAAATGTAGAGTCCCCGCGGATAAACGACCAAATTGCGGGGAAATCCTTGGACCCTTTCTAGTTTATGGATAAATGGTGCTTTTGTAATGCACAAAAATAAGATTGGTTGGTGATTGGTGGATGATGGGTTTCTGGGCTAGGTCTCTTTTCATATGCTGGTGACTAGAGGTGGCTGCGGTTGTATTGCTAATTGTAGACTAAATAAATAAAACTATATTACATTTGCTTAAAGTAAAGGATTAATTATTATGGATGTTGGAAACGCAATATCTAGGCATTTGCCCAAGATATTGCCTTTGTCAAGTCTGCATATTCTTCGATTGATAATCGTACTGGTTCTCAAAAATATTCATATTATTACGCAAACACTGATCCTTTCTTTCTGCTAAACTTAATATAGGAAAAACATTATAATACATGAGATATGGCACTGTAATATAGACGATATATCAGTAGTAATAAATACTACACCAACACCTACAACCTACGCCTACAAAACGTCTCAAAGATTTTATATTCAAAGATTTTAGCTATAAACATAGCAAAGAAATACAGAGCCCACACAGACCATGCAATTGATAAAATTGTATAAGCATATTGCTATGTAAATGTGTTTTATAATATTAGTATCCTAAAAATTTACCCATATTACATGTGTATGCTTACAAAACTTCGAATTTTTACGTACATTGTAAGTAAAACCAAAGCCCACTCTAGTTTTTATTTTTACTTAGTTTGGGATTGTGAATAAAATTAAAAATAAGGTGAATAGGTGGATCGCGTTTATTTAAATTAAGGAGATATTAGTAGTAGTAGTAGTAGTAGTAGTAGTAGTGTAGTGTCACTGACATGAAAGTGATGGTATTTTCCTGAAATATACTCCAAAAATTATGGGTTTGTCTTAGTTAATTTTTTGTCTGCATTTTGTAACAATTTTTGTTCTTTTAATTAAACTAATTCTCACTAATCATCACTAATCACTTTTCTACTAATCATTTATCATAACCATTATGTTAAAAGGGTAATTGGAATTTACCATGATATTTCTTATTAATTATGTTAAAATGGCAATTATTTAAAGTGTAGTTTGGATGATTGCTGTTGTATCTAAATACTTGAAATAAAAAATGCAGTCTTTATAAGTTGTTTTTCTATTCCCCACTTTATTATAAACCCTACATAGTTTTCAATCCTACTGATGTTTCCAAAATCAAATGAATTTTGATAATATTCAAATAGCTGCAAATTCACAATCACAAATAAAGTAGATTTGTAGAAATAAAAATAGCAATTACGTTGAGTTCAAGTTTGCTACAATTTATGTCAAGGTGTTTGCTAAATGAATAGTTTAATTTATTGAAACCACCAATAGAGAAAAAGATTTTATAAGTAATTAACCTTAAAGTCAACTCGGCTTTAACTTATTTTGGTATAAGATATTTTATAAACAATTAATTTTAAATAAGTTTTGTTAAGGTTTTAATATTAATATTTTCTAATTTCAGGACGTAGAAGTACCCGCAAAAGTACCTAAGACTGATATTGAAGCTGATGTAAAGACTGCCTCCGAAATGGAGGTGGCGGAATCTACCCCTGAAATTGTAGCGTCACCTGCTGTGAAAGTTGCTACTGATGAAAGCACTACAACAGCAGAAACTGTAGCTAAAGCAGACGAAATTGAGAAAATGGAAGTAGAAGAAGAAGGTACTATTGCTGAAACTGCTACTGTCACAGAACAGGTTGAAAAAGTAGTTGAAAAGGGTGAGGACACACCTGTTTGTAATGAAGTCAATGTTGAAGATGTTACCAAACCCAACGGAGTAGCTAACGAACTTGTTAGCGACATAAAACCTGTAATAGAGGAGAGTATTGAAAAGACTGAAAAGAATGATGAGACTGAAAATATGGAAACTGAATCTACCGAAAACGTAGAAACAGTTACTGCTATTGAGCCAAAGGACCCTAAACAAGAGAATGTTGATGAAAAAATCGCCCCTGTAGCTGAAGAGACTCCACCCATTGTTACCGTACAAGATGTCACGAATGATGAAGAAAACGTTAGTGAGGAGACTGAGATTATTGAAGATTTAGTGCCAATAGTCGAGGAGCCCTCTGAAATGGAGGACTTGAAAAACGTCGGTGATGTGCTTGATAAGGAGTGTGACGAAATTTTGTTAAAGGTGCAAGGTGTTACCAATTTAGACAGTATACAAGTAAAGCCCATGCTAAGCTCAATTAGCGAAGAAACAATGGAATCTGAATACGGTGAAAATACGAATGACATTGTTGAAAGCATTTTAGATTCAGAAATGGAAAGAGCAAAGACTTGTGACGACATTGACGTTAACACAGTGCAGGAAATCACGGATGCCAAAACCGATATTCCGGAAGAACACGGTGAAAATCAGTCTAATCCTGAAGAGACAAGTGTTAAAGTGGAAGAAAAACCTGCACAAAATGATACTGACAATAAGGCCGTAGTAAATGTCAATGATGTAGATAAAGTCTGTGGACGTGTTTCACCTGTTGATGGGGATACATCAGACAAAAAAGAAAAAGAAAATAATATTTCCACAATAACAGATGCCAAGAAAGATGAAATCACTAACGAATCAAAAAAAGATGTAACAAATGGAAATGTTCAAGAGAGTACATCAGAATCAGCAGAGGAGAAGAATAAAACGACTGACAGTATTGCTCAGCCTGCATCTAATGTAGCAGAGGAAATAGATTCTAAACAAGTACCTGCAGAAGCTGTTGAGAAGAAACACGATTCGAATGAGAAGCCTGCTGAACAAGAAGATACTAAAATTGAAACTGAAGAGAGCACCGTTACAACTGAAAGTAAAATAGACACAACTGAGAAAGTTCTGGAACCCATAGATAATAAACTAGAAACAAAAGATTGCACTGTGGAGCCAGACAATGAAATGGAATCTGAGGACAGTACTGTCAAACCAGCGGATCTACAAAAATTGGAGGATAGCATTTCAGTTGAGAATAAAGAAGAATTAAAAGAAAGCGTTGCTGAACAAGCAATGACCGAAATGAAATCTGAAAAGAATACTATAGAACTAGGGCAAAATATTGCAGAAACGAAAGAAAGCATTACCGAACAAGTAAATAACAAAGCGGACTCTAAAGATACTGTGAAACTAATTCAGAAAAATGCTGAAACAAAAGAAATTATCACTGAACCTGTAAACAATAAAATGGAATCCGAAGATAATGTTGTAGAACTAGGACAGAATAAAGCCGAAACAAAAGAAAGTATTACAGAGCAGGTAGGCAATAAGATGGAATCCGAAGGTAACACAGACTTAGTAGAAAGTAAAACTGAGACAAAAGAAAGCGTCATTGAACAAACAGACACTAAAATGGAATCGGAAGAAAATACAGAGTCACTGGAGAGTAAAACTGAGACAAACAACCCTATTGAACAAGTAGACAATAAAATGGAATGTGAAGATAATACGCACTCGGTAGAGAGTAAAGTCCAAACAAAAGATAGAAGTATTGAACATGTAGACAATATAATGGAATCAGATGATACCCCTAAACCAGCAGATAAAGTAATGGAAGTTGAAGAAAGCACGCCACAAGAGAGCAAAGCAGTGGAAACTATTGCTGAGCCAAATATCACAGAACCTGACAACAACACTGACAAAAAAGAAACGCCGATTGTACCTGATGCAGTAGTAGAAACAAGAGAGGCCAAACCGATGGACGT
Source organism: Ennomos erosarius (assembly GCA_963580505.1). Classification (NCBI taxonomy): domain Eukaryota; kingdom Metazoa; phylum Arthropoda; class Insecta; order Lepidoptera; family Geometridae; genus Ennomos; species Ennomos erosarius. The sequence goes on along the minus strand of OY756996.1, from coordinate 6,235,488 downwards.
TGAAATGGAAAGCGAGGCTACAGAGCAACAAGTGAATGGAAACACGAATGGTGAGCCTGAAGTGAACCAAAACGGAGATGCGAGCAAAGATGAGGAGCTGTCCGCTCGATTATCCGTAGAAAATGGCGAAAAAAGTAATGAAATGAATGGCGCCAATGGTAACGGTGATTCCGCTGAACTAGAGAAGGGACAGGGCGATAATAAAGTGGAAATGGAAATACCTGACATCAAAGTGAAGACCGTCGGTTCCGAAGAGACGCGCACCGATCCCATAGAGCAGCCTGTAGAAGCATAAGGTCATTCGGTGAGTATTTAAGTTCCTTTTGTACAGTTTCATTTAGTTACTTGTGAAGAGTGTTCCTGTATTACCATTTTATTTTATTTTATTTAAAATGCTTTTTTTATGCACATTTTTTCGATTACGGTTTAGTTTCTATATGGGTTAAAATTGCCATTGCTCTCTATGAACCTACAGTACTACCTTCGAATATAAAACCCATGATTACGAATATCATTTATCTAGTGCGCCATATACCATGCATGAACAAAACGTGTAATAGTTTCGATTTATTAGGTTGAAATGTTTGCAGCTGGATTTGCAACATTTTGTTATTTATGCAATCGTAAAGAGTACCTTGCTACCTTGTCACCTACATTAGGGCTTTAGGACCCAACACCCAAAAAAACACAAAAAAAAACAATGGCTTCAATATATTGTGCTCCATTGTTTTTTAACTAGTTAATCCTATAGGTAATCTTTAAACTAGTTATTCTCCATATTTTTGTAATCATAATAACTTTTGTGTTACCGCTTAATGCGCTATTTGGTTGTTGGGCCCTAATGAAAACTAAAACGATCTTACGCCAAGATCAACCTACATAACCGAAGGAATTGTAGGAATAAAAGAGGCGTTGTTCTAATTAGTGTAATCAATGCATAAAATGAGTGTGAACCACTTTTGTGCAATGTATAAATGCTGCATCTTGGCCGGATGGTTTCAGTACGGGGCGCAGCAGCCGAGCGCAGCGTTGTTGGATCACATCAGAAGATTGACAAGACTGAGGTTGCTTCCATGCTACGTTTGACATCACCACCTAGTTATACCACTCGTAAGATTACCGCGGGGCCACCTCTGTACACTGCCGACACAGCAATATCTACTCCACCACCTTTGTATGACCACTAGACTTAACTGCTAGAAATGTTCCTTTGTTGAGACCAATCTGCTGATCTATCAGAATCTCTCCCTATCTGCTTCTTTGTCTTTGAAACTTTTATTTGTCATTTTTTTTTACCAAAAGGCCCACCAAAATGAAAACCATTACAATCATTAGTGTCAAAGATGATTAAGCTTGACTATTTTATTCGGCAGATTGGCTCAGCAATATTTATATAGTGTAGATATTATAAGTATGTTCATCAACATCTGATCACATTGAAATTATTAAAAACTCTTGAATTCTTGTCAATTAATATTCTGAAATGACTATGCGAAAGACTTGTGCCATTACTTTTGAACTTTTACGTGATAACAAGTTGCCGATGTGATCAGATGCTGGTGTATGCAGTATTTTTAATGTTTTGTCTAAGTGACTTGCGAAATGTAAGTACGTAGTTTTAAGTCATCTTATTATAAAATAGACATTCCTGTAAGTATTATACTACAGTAACGATTATGCTATTTTTATCAAATCAACTATATTTTAAGGATGCCATTTTTGGTGCTTTGGTGGAATGCAACATGAACAAAGTTAGCCGCTTGTTTACTATACTTGATTTATTACATTTATTATTTCCCAGAACTCTGTCTAGTGAGAAAATGGTAATTTTTTATTATAGCAATACTCAACGTGTGTTGAATTTGCTAATCTCTGTAAAAATGATGTACTATGAAGCAAATGTCTTATTTTTTGCTGAAGGTAACATCATGATCCTAATCCAATATACTGGGTGTAATTGAATTCATTGGCATCCTTTGAAACTAGGGACCTACTCCTGATACCGGTCACGTATGGACCAAAATTTTTGAATTCTAACACGTTGGTTTGTTAATAATAATAACTCTAAAAAATGGAATAACTTAATCAAATGCTACAATACAAAATTTAATTAAAATAATGAATTACGGTTTTTAATTAGTACATACAAGGTATAAAAACGTTTAAATGTATCAAAATCATCCGCGCCAACTCAGTTCGGCGCCGCGGCAATCTTCATAATTTTCAATAAAAATGAAATAATTTACACTCTTTACTCTTTAATGATCATTTATAAATGGTGTACAATCATGGGCTCAATTTATGCTAATGAATTAAATTACATCCTGTATTTGTTACCGAGTTCGGATTGCACAAACTAAAGTTTTGCAAAAAATATTTAGCACACTAATGTCCATCTGCACTAAGTTTGGCAGCTCCTAAGTTCTCACTTACCCTCAATGACGTACTTACAGCAACGTATTGTGTGCATCCTAGAGAGATAAAGTTCGAATTCAAGAGCTGCCAAACTAGTGTAGATGAGCATAATCGTCCTAACGAGTTAAAGAAGAAAATTTAGGGCTGGTTTTAAATAACATATACAAGTAATAATCATGTTGTAAATATCGGGAAATCTGATAGTCAGATTTACTGAAATTTTGTAAAATATTTTCCTTACGAATGCTTAAAAACTTGGCCCATAATTTTTGTATTAAATATGCAAAATTGCTTGAAATGAGAAATTAAATATTTTTCCTCATTAAACTGGCAGAAAAGAGTATAAAACAATTTTCTCATTTACACGAAATCTGTGTTAGTTTTTTAGACGACGATGTCGTTTAGTTCTTGCCGACCGCTCGCAATCATTCCCCATACAATGCATGCACTATCTACGTGATTTTATATATATCTTCATTATTACCTTAAAACGCAACAAAGTGACCGGCAGTGTACATTATTGTCGCCGTTTCTCGTATTTGTTAGGCTAGTTTATTAGTAAGTATTAACTGTATTGTGATTTATAACTATCGTATACCCTATGTATTATTATTCGATTTTTCTGTAACCTACTGCCAAACTCTGCTCCCATAGGAAGTTGGTTTTCGGAAACTGGATGTTGAAATGTGATATAATATTTGAAAGGACTGCGTTTGTGATTGGGATATTTGGGATGTGCGGGTATTTATTTCCGGGGGTTGATGTGCACAAAATATGCATTTACAGTAAATCCACTAATTTTTCTTATCTAGTGATAGTATTGATACCATATTGTATTTTTAAATTTGTGCTGCAAAGCGCGGTGCTGCTATATTATTAATGGATTCAATAATGTGGTGCCTTGCCTTGCATTATTGAACTTAAGTTCCACGGCACTATTCCAGCCGGAGCAATTTAAGGTTTTATAGTATTCGTTCGGTATTGCAGGACAAAAATATTCGTTAAATCTAGTCTTAAACTTTGAATCTCGAATTCTCATTCTGACTGAATTAATATTTAATTATCATTTATTATTTATGCATAAGTTCTTAGCTTTGGTTCCTTTTTTAGTTGTAAGACAAACATTGCAGAAAGGCGATGTGAATGCTTTTCCACAAACCAACTTCATTTATGGAGCACGAGCCTCTTTTAGACTGATTTTTCTACTCATGTTTGTTCTAAATTCTTATTTTATGGCGGAACAGGATAATCTTGATAATATATTATGTAATTCAAGCGTATTTTGGCTGAAACAATGAAAATAATATCAATTTTTGTTCCCACGTAAGTCAATCGCTGATACTTTAATTTTAATTGTCACTACTAATGACATTAAAATATAATGGATGTAGAATTTTATCTGTTTTTTATTTTATAACCCATCGCATGAATTTATTGTACTTAGTATAAGGGTATAAGTTCGTGATCTAACGTTATGTTGCCTTAGGTGTTTATTTTTTACATATTGTGTTATTTTACAACTAATGCACCCCTACTGATTTCGGAAGGACAATCAAGGCATGTCATTCATCCACTAAAATTATGCATGAGACTGCTGCGACAACCATCGAGTTCTCTGTGTCTCAATAGATATCTCAGGGAGGACATAGGTGTAAGCGGGTGAAACTGTGGGGTGAAGCTAGTAAGAGAATAGTTCTGTATAAATTCTGCAAAAGTGGGTACGAGTAGTGTAGACCGGAGAGGTTACGAACACTAAGGCTGAGTTGCACCATAATCACGGTTAAAGTTACGGTCAAATTTTGACATTAGCCCGCCCTGCATAGCGTGGAACGGTTATAGTTAGCGTTAAAGTTAGAGTTAAAGTAAGCTGGTGCAACTCAGCCTAAGGAACGGATCGCGACAGATATTAGCCAGGCGCGGCTATTCTCAAAACAAGCGACTTTCCATTCTTTGGTTCTTTTGTCCACGTATGAGATTGACTTGTTGCAGGACTGCAGATTGCTAGGCTAGCATAAACCACAATGGCTATTGAATTGCATTGCGATTTATGTTCTGTACCTTAGCTGAATTTAGATTATTAAGTAGGTACTGTCTGCAAAGAGGTATATGTACTACGTACAGAAGTCTAACTGTCTGCGATTAAAAACATTGGACAGATGTTTTCGATGTAGGTATCATTATACTGATCATGTGACGCCTGCCATTCATTCATTGAACAGCACGAAGGAGTAGGAAAGCAGAGGGTTTACCGCTCGATATGTTTCCGTGCGCTACCGCAATAGCCGCCTCCGCCGGACGCGCGCTGACGTCACGGATTCTTGTGCACTGCACGCGCGCCGAGCTCGGCTCTGAATCAGCACGATGTGTCACCGACGCCGACGCCCGCCGCTCGCCGTTCTCGCCTGTTTACGATCTACCAGCAACAGATAATAACAACTTCTCAGAACGTTTTGTTTGCCTTCACTAATGTTATCAAGCGAGTGCGGGTAGGTTAAAGAAACGCCTAAACGAAGTTGCTGGAGTCAATTTCAGAACAATAATACTTAATACCTTGTGCGTGCCAACGGTTTATATAGGTATTCATACATTTATATTCCGTAACATTTATTTTTTAACAGAGTAGATAGATTATTAATTACGCATTATTATGTGATAGTAGACAACTACTTCGCTATGCAAGCGCGTGGCGCGGCGACGACCATGCCATTTCATTAGAAGAGCTAAAAATGACTCATTCTAATTTGACCTCTCATTTACTAATGACAGGGTTCACTGAATACATCATCACTGTAGGTACCATCAAAGAGGATACAATCACATCGTTTTGGGTACCATAGCGTAAATGCGTTATTGGGACCTATAAGTCGGTAGAGTGAGTACCTATACTTACATGTAGAGTAGAGTAGGTACCTACTTACGTATGTAGCTATAATATAAGTAGCATCACTATTAATTATTGGGGGACTAGAGAGTTTATTTATAATTTTCGTAAAGCACAAACCCTAAGCCGAGTACCTACCTATGATCTTTGAAAGATTATTATCACTGAAAAACCGTTTGAACCTTAGAGTAACTAGTAAGTATTTATTCTAAGGTTTGAACATTCTTATTTAAGGCGCTGAATGCTCCCGAATCTACTATTTTGAACATGATTGTCTCAAAATGTACACTATTCACAGGATTAAAAAAAATGCATGTTAATACTGGTCATATCTCCTTTCCATCTGCAGAAACCAAAACACGATTACGAAAAGTTTTCTCGATAGAAAAAAATCGTGAAGTGACCTCTAAAAAATCATTCAAACGTCCTAAAATGTTACATTATAATAAATCATAATTATAAGCTATATTTCTATACATCCGTCTGTAAGCTTATTTTTATTTTAACGATAAGCGTTTCTTTTATAACTAATTATTTGTACCGAAAAATGGAAAAGTCGAAGTGCAACGCAACGTAATCGCCATATTTTTGCTACGCATAAAAGGACCCTATTTTATACAGGATACGGTTCATGTTCGACTGCTGTAATAAACGTGCTCGCATTGGATCCTGTCAGCGTCTTAATCAACGAGTTTGGTTATGTTTCTAAATAAAAATATAGCCAATACCCCGAAATGACCCTCAGCCATAGCGAAGAACCCTACAAGTTGCACTACACGGCAATCTACGGCACATTAGGTGTGATTAGGTACTATGTTCGTCTAGGTAGGTACCACCGCTTGGCTAGTTATTCGGCCGCCAAGCAGTAGTGTGCAAGCACTACTGTGTTCCGGTTTGAAGGGCATTGTAGCTAGTGAAATTACTGGGCAAATGAGACTATGACCTGATTACACAGGGTAGCACTGTTTACTAGACTGTGTGATGTCTCAGGATGACGTGCGCATTGCAGTGTCACGCGGAACTTTATTATTTTAAAGTTCCGAGTGACACTGCAACTGTTATGGGCGGCCGTGTCGCTTAACATCAGGTGAACGACTAGCTAGTCAGTAATTCATTCTCCTAAAACAAATGTACTTAGTTGAATGTAGCAGAATCAGTATTCTAAGAAGAAAAATTCTTTTAGGGTATACTTAACTATTGACGCGATGAGCTAACTAGCTTCGGACTTCGCCCATTTTTCTTGTAGTCGCTTAGTGATAAAATACTTTTTGGTGGTGGACGGTGGACAGTGCGATTATTCTAAATGGTATAGGGCATAGGTATTATATAAGTACTCTTTGGGACTGGCAGTACCTTAGAAATACATTCAACTTCCTGGACCTATGCTTATTGAATAGAAACTACAGAAAGGTTCGAATTTTAAAATCACTTTCCACGCTAGTGTATAAAACGCGCTTTTGCACGCTGATTTCGAATGACAAAGTCCAAATCAACAGGGGGTCTAGCAAAGATACCAACCACTAACGCTAACGCCTCACGCTAACTCCAAAATGTATTGAAATGACATTCGCTGCGGAAAAGTTAGCGATTTCCGAAATGTCATTTCAGTACAATTTGGAGTTAGTGTTTGGCGATAGCGTTAGCGTGAGGGGAGCTTTGCTAGACCCCCAGAACCTTTCCGAGCTTCTGAGGAAAATAACTACTAATTACAATACTCAATTTCCAGTACAATAATCATTCAAATTAAATAGCACCTACTAAGTACTATGCAGTGTACACCTGTACAGCTGCATACAACCTACAACTCTACAAGTGTCGGAATGAAGTTAGCGCGGCTACAGCGCGGAACCTGATTCAGGCAGCGGATATCCGCTCTCATTCTTAAAATATATTTTCAACGTTTGCGATTGGTCTCGGACATCTTGTCTAGGGATGTGATTGAGGCACTTGTTGCATCTTTTAATCATGAAATGCTATTTCACATAGACTGTTAGTGTTATAGAGAGATAATAAGAATCTCTTTTTACAGATGTTACACGAGTACGACATCTGTAAAGAGATTCAAAGGCATTCACGTGTTTATTCTTTAAATTTTTTAAAAATTCTAGTACCCCAGAGTACCTTCATTGGTAAAAATCTAGTACGTAGGTAGGTGCATGGGTTATTTTATATTTTTTTACATATAATCTTCATATATATAGAAAAGGGAAGTAGGTGGACCTATATACTACTTGGACCTACTTGGATGATACATTATTTCTATAGGCCCAAACCAAGCTCAAACATATGAATTAATAACGCCCAACGATCACATACATAAATCCTGGACCCTAACTAGGATTCCCTGTATCTAGGGACCCAGGAACTACGAGGACCATGGTCCCACAACACCCAGACACAGAACAAGTATTTTCGCTTTTTTTTCGTGCACAAATACTTGTCCTGTTGCGGGAATCGAACCCGCCACCTCCTGGTTATGAGCCGATCTGCTCAACCACTACACTATGGAGGCTGAAATGAAAAAAATATCATATCAGATAAAAAAATCTCAATCAGTTTATAAATGACGGGGAGTTTGAGGTAACAAACATAAAAAAACTCTTTTTTTGAAATCGGCTAAAACAAACTGGCTCTATTCAGTGTAATTGTGTATCTACATAGCTGGTAGGGTAATTCGTAGGAGCACAGGTAATTAAACGTCCAAGTTATGGCCTGTCCTATCCCTGGCCGAGGCGGAGAGTAAAAATGAGTGGTCGAGTGTGGAGCAACCGGTACGCCAGTGTTGCCGCCTCTACTTGTATTTTTATGTAACTTGTTAGGTAGTAAGTTGCGCCACGTTCGAGACTCGCTGGACGGTCGGCTCGCCACTCGCTTGGCTTTGCACAAGAGTAAAAGCGGACAGAACACAAACTTATGACATGTTCAAAAACCCATATTGGATGATCGCTTTACTATAAACTAAAGCGATAAAGCGATGATGTTTTTCATCTTGAGAAGACAAGGCCTGGGTACCGGCAAGGCACGAAGCCTTTCAGACGTTAGTTCCATCATGATCTGGCTATGGGTGTGGTCCTACTCTGGTCTTGGAGCGGATCCAGGATTTCATTTGGGGGGAGGGGGGGGGGGGTGTGGAGTATCATAATCATGATGATGATGATGATGATGCTAGGCACATACCTAGCTTTTATTGGATGTGTAGGCTAGGAGGACCCCATCTTAATTTAGGAATTTCACTGAAGAATAAAAACGTTGAAAGCTTCACCACTGTATTGTACAATCTTCACTCGATTCTCGACTCGATTCTCAGCATCGAGCCAGCCAGTGCGAGCGGTTTGAGGAAAACCGTAGATCTCTGTAGAGGACGTTCGTTGTACTTTGGACGGCTGATTGTTCTACTGCGTTTTAATTTACAGCCTTCGCGGGATAAACATATTTTTAGAATAAACAAGGGTTTGAACTACAATTAGTTTTTGTATAATTTAGTCTGGTTACTCATCGATGTTTGGTAGCGAGTTGCAGGTGTACATTTGTTTCGTCATCAGCCCGATACATCGCCACTGCTGGGACGCCTTATCTCACATTGAGAGAGCCATAATCCATCACATAATTTGAAAAGTAGTAGTAGGTACAGGGCCGATTGGGATTCAAACCAGATGGTCTAACATGCGCACCGCGAGAAAATTTGTCGTCGTTGTTAGAGTGAGACACACTCAGGCGCTACCATAGCCTTGTCACGGTCACTCCCGAGATAAAGTGTCGAGAAAATTTTGTCGCGGTGCGCATGATAGCCCGGCAGGGTACTTCGGTTTAAAGTCACATGGACTACTGCTGAGTGCTGAGCTCATTCGTGCTTGTTGTAGATTAGGTAGTGTCCCATGATAAGTAATTACAACTAAATATTTAAAAATTATAAATAATTAAAAAATTTTATTTTGTAGATAAGTGTAAGTATTATCTGTATTTTCATGTTGTGCTCGACATTATGCCGTAGCACAGAATACACAATAGTACTGGCCTACTACCACAGATTATAGAAAAAAAAATAGTTATTGGGAAGGTTCATGTTAATAATGTGTTACCCTCATAATCAAAGAGTATATAATTTACTACTCATAACTGATTCTATGTTGATTGCTCATAATGACAATCATAACCGACAGAAGTAGGCTATGTTTATGACATGAAACTATAAAGAGTTTATCATAGAGGCACCACACTAAAGTACCTACCCACCCCATAAAATAAAACTTCTATTATTTTAACAAAATACATAAGTAGTAACTAACTAGTGTAAAGATCTGTACATTACACTACATTATATTAAAGTAATCTAATAATAGCATTATATTATATGCGCGTAGCCTTATTTTAAGAATCGTTGTGCACAATTGCGTTTTATGGGTTCGTAGCTACACCAGCAATCTTTACAGCCAATCGGCAGCATGTACGGCAAAGATGATAAAATTCAAATAGTGCATTCACAGTGGATTACGAGCACAGTCGTATAAATAATTAATTATTGTTTTGAATGGACAGGTAGGAAAGCAAATTCCTTTGCGGGGCTCACTTGGAGTGCGCTGATGCATGCGTGCAAACATGTTTACAAACTCTTCGCCGGCGTGGACGGTGGTAGCCGTGGTTGTTGGATGGACGCTCTCTTTGAATAATCTATTTATTTCTTGCCAATTTATGTTTAATTCACGGTGGGGTTTGTTTGGAGTTGAAACACTGATGTAAACAAATAGGGAAATACTAGGTGGTAGGACTTTTCTGCAAAGTTCGTCTAGGTAGGTACCACCGCTCTGCCAGTTATTCTGCCACCAAGCAGTAGTGTGCAAGCACTGCTGCAAAGTCTACAAATAAAGAAAAACACTCGCGGTCTAACTGAACAACAGGACGACAACAAGTATCTAAAGATAGATAGGTTAGGTATACATTCCATTCTACGTTCTATCTCGCTGAATGAAGTTGAAGCTGCTCGAGTATTCACCGAAAGCTACAGCATAATAAGCATAAATGCAGCTTAGGGCTGCGTACCCTTGGCCGCTGCCCTGCCGCCCGGGCGACCCCTGTCGACGCCCGAGGTGCCCTTGCGTCCTGCACACCCTCTGCGCCTTTGTAGGCAGGGGGCTGCGGACGGGTGTTATTTCTAGATGATGATAGACAAGTATCAGTAGTTTAATTAAAATTGAACTAGTGAGAATAAAAATGCTCCGTAGTTCAATCAATTGAACTGTCAATTGAACTACTGCGAATAGATATGGTTATCACGTAGTAGTAGTATTTGAGGTAGCATGAAAAAGTCGCAGTTATGATAGCATATTCATGAAAAGAAAAAGCAAATAAGAGTTGCTTGATTATGCGATTTAATAGGAACAAGTTATCAAAAAATTCAAGTTCATGTCGACAAAACTTTGCCGCATTGAAGTAAGGTGCTCTAATAAGTCGCACGTTACAGCCACATTATAAACTTTAGATGTATGAGGGGGGGGTTGTGTTGATTGCTGTTGACAACCCCAAGCCCAACACTAATAATTACCTAACTTCTAAGCAAAGTGGAGGCAAATAAATGGGGGCTAGCAAATATGCGAACTAAACTGAGTTCTATGAAAAAATAAACAATGCGCATGGTCTCTAAAAAGCAACGGAGAATACTTTTCACAATCAAAAAAGAAGACGACTGAATAATTAAAAAATAATTATAATACGACCTAATCTAGATTGGCTTTACTCCCAGAATTGACCTGTTAGATTGTACTACTGACAATAGACGTTTTTTATAACCTTTGTTTCGTAATAAGATCTGACCGTGACTCCGCGTCTACGCGCCTTCAGCCCATTGTACCCTCGCTATCACTTACTACAGTCTAACGATGCACGCTGAATTTTCGTGAAAACTGCGAGGGACTGTTGTGTTTTGGGTCTGAGAGAAACATTAGGTACTTTTATGGACTTTCGTGCGTTACTTAGTGCTTTTTAAATAGGTACAGCTTGATTTATGTGCGTTTCTTGACATGACAAGTCCTACTATAATATAAGCTACACGTTAATTTTTTAGTAGGTATTTGAATATGTTATACAGGTACTAACACAGGAACATGTGGCGCTCTATGTCGGGCAGGGGAAGTCTTCAGGCTGATGATGACAGGTCCTTACAGTTGTATTTACAGCGGCTCACCTAGATTGAAGATAACTAGTGGACAAGATAGTATTATTTAGATGCTCTCGTGAATAGGCATGATGACTACTATTAAAAATGAAAAAGTAAATATTAGTTTCATAAAGAAGATTAAAAATGAATGCAATAATTGAAAAAAATAAGCAAAATCGGTAAATAAATCACGGAGTAATAAGCTTTTAAAGTTTCTACAGAAGGCATCTCCTGTCCCTTTCTCGCGAAACAGAGCGCCCCCACAGTTACTACGAAAAATCTATTCGTGACGTCACATGCCAAAGAGATCGTATGAAAAGCTACCACAGCTTATTAATGAGGTACTATGAACGACCTTCCTCTGACGTCACTGGCCGTTTGAGCTATCTCTTTCTATTCCGGTTTTTAAATGCTTGTATTTTTTGAGATATTTAATTTTTGTTTTCACAAATGTTTATCTTTTGAGCAATATAATTAATTCATCCAAAAAATAATAATTAGTCATCATGCCTATTGTGGCTGCCTTGGCAGTTTAAGAGGCAAAGAAATTTTTAGACACGAATAATGGTATTAAAAAGAGTTGAAGTCTGATTTGATTAATTAGCACCCTATTCCGTCTAGTATTCTTCTATAACTTGCCATTGTCAAAATATCCTCCAGAGCGCCGCGCCGTGTGGTTCACCTTTCTCCTCAATATTTGGTACTCGTACAGTGCCGCTGGTTCCGCCTATTCCCACGCAGCTTTCTAATTTTTTCGATCATTTGACCTGATTCCGTATGCGTGTCTACTTTTCTATGTTTGAAATGTAAGGAAAACTTTTTCATATTTTCGTAGGAACAAAAATGATGCAATCGTAGACCTTTTCAACCCACTTTAAAAAAGAAGGTTTTGAATTCGGTTGTATGTTTTTTTTCAATATAACTTTGTTACATTGGAAGTCTTCGAACTCCGTCAGGCATTTACGAACTAATTTGGATTTTAAAAACTTAAATTGGTATACATTATGACTGGTCCCATAGAAGTTTTTTGAATATCTATGGGACCAATATAGGCAATAAGAATAAAAATTTAATTAACAAAATTGTAGTGTCTTTCTACTTACGGATACAGGATGTAATTTAATTCATTAGCATAAATTAAGCCCATGATAGTACATAATTTATAGATGATTATTAAAAAGTAAAGAGTGTAAAAATGAAAATATTTTTAGTGAAAATTATGAAGATTGCCGCGGCCCGCGGGGCCTAACGCAGTTGGCACGGATGCCTATTCCCTGTATATTATGGAGACAGGATCCATAACACGCAGCCACAGAACAAGTATTTGCGCTCTTTTCCTGTGCAAAAATACTTACTTGTCCTGGAATCGAATCCGCCGCCTCCGGGATCATGCCCCGACCTGCTCAACCACCACACCACGGAAGCTGTTTTTGTCCCTGTAATTGTCTAGTTTGTTAAGTAGAAGCACTTATAAGTATAATTTTATATCATCCCTGCTAATATAATAATGTAAAAGTGTTTGCTTATTTGTGTGGCTTGATAATTGCTGAACCGATTTAGTTCAAAGTTTGCACAGGAGGATCGCTTATAAATAGGATACTTACATTTTATCCCGGAAAACCACAGAGCAAAAAAAACACTACCCAGGCGAAGTATCATTTGTTTCATAGCTCTGTGCGGAAAACTAAAAGTTCCTGTGAGAAAACAAATGAAAATGAAAAATGAAAATGAAAATGATTTATTTCTGCAAAAAATGTAGGTACATACATATTTTAACAATTAGCAGCTTAAATATACCTAAAACAATTACATTTAATGCCCGCGGACCTATATAAATAAGAAGAGGGTAAGAATTGCCATTAGAAGTACATAATTTGCAGACCTATTTTAGCATTTGATTATAATATCTTTCAGTTTCCTCACTAGGCAAGCCTGTATCGAGGAATCCTGAAACCAGTGTGTCTTACATTTTGATTGGACCTCAGTCGACTGAAAAATGATATAATATCATATATATTATGTGTAAACCATTTACATATTATCATATGAAAAAAAGATAGTAAAATAAAGTTGCTGATAAATAATAAAAGCCTATAAAAAGGAAAGAAAAACTCAGTCCAAGTATTACGATTTAGCGTATTACTTTCAGAAGGTCTTCTGTCTTGTCGTATGTTAATGTAGCCAGCCATTTATATATCATGCTTTTTGCTTCTGCGATAGATTTATTTTTAATATTGCAGTTTTTGACAACTTTGTTATATACATATGTCCTAACAAAACTACCAAACCGTTGCGCAAAACTCGTGTTAACTGTTGGAGTGTGCAATAGGTAAACTCTGCGCTTACTTAGAAGTGCGTGGTCACAAGACGATATAACATCTCTATGAGCATAAATAGAAGTTCTGAGTATAAACAGTTGACGTACGCTTAGCACACCAGCGTCTTTGTATAAATCGGAGGTAGGATATCTGAACGGTTTCCGGAGCATCACCTTTAAAACCGAACGCTGTGCTCTCTCAGCCCGGATAAGAAATGTTTTGGCAGCACTTCCCCAGCATGTTAAACAGTAGACAATCAGGGACTGACATAATGCGTAATATACAGATTTAAGTGTATCCAGAGATGCCACCTGACGCAAATTTCGCATTACACTAATGACCTTTCTTATTCTTGCCGAAAGAGCACTAATATGTTTATCAAACCTCAGGTTTTCATCTATTAGAACACCAAGATATTTTATTACGCTTATGCGTGTTAAAGTTTGACAAGAACATGTTTGCGTATTACCATTACATGAGTCACCATGAATTTTAATTATGGTCTTTATACTAGGAGCAGAGGCAGCGGTCTTATGAAAGCATAAGTACATGGTCTTTTTTGTGTTTAGAGTGAGGAGATTTTTGCGTAGCCAGTCATTAATCAGGCCCATGCCTTGCTCAGCTGAGTGACTCACCTCTGACCAAGTGGTTCCATGAAAAATCAAAGCGGTGTCATCAGCGTAGCATAGTATATTAGCATTTTTAATTGGGACGTCGTGGATGTCGTTTATGTAAAGTAGAAATAGCGTGGGTCCGAGGATGCTACCCTGCGGTACACCGAAACTAATTGATTGTGAGCAGCTGATGTTATGGCCTATCTTAACACACTGTCTCCGTTCCGTTAGATAGCTTTTAAACCAGTCGAGGGTAATACCTCGTATACCCATGCCTTCCAGTTTGTTTAGTAAGATAGGAACGGAGACAGTGTCGAAAGCCTTAGCCAGGTCTAAGAAAATACCCACACAGCTTTGATTTTTATCCAGGTGAGCAGCAACAAGAGTTGTAAGCAACGTAACTGCGTCGTCTGTTCTTTTTGACTTGCGGAAACCAAATTGATTTGGAGAAAGGAGTCCGTGAGATTCCAAAAAATTAGTGAGTTGTTTATTAACCAACTTTTCAAGTAGTTTAGAGAAAGTGACTAAAAGGGAAATTGGCCGATAATTATCAACAGAGCTTTTGGCTCCACTTTTATAGATCGGGGTAACTGATGCAATTTTCCAATCATAAGGAAATATTCCATTTGAAAGACTTAGATTAAATATGTACGTTAATGGGACAATAATTTCGTGCTTGATATATTTTATTAAAGAATTTCCTAGACCATCAATTCCTGGAGCTTTACCATTTTGCAAATTGTTTATCAGTTTTTCAACTTCATCAAAATCGGTTGGGCTCATAAAAAAAGAATTCGCTGGAGAAAAACTAACTTTAGCCGCTTTTGCTAGATCAGTTTCACTTTTACTTACATTCGAAAGTATTTTATCTGCTAATTTTTGGCCAACGGTGGAGAAATGGACATTAGTCATGTCAATAGATTCTTGTGCGCTATTGCAACCAGGTAATTTTAGCAATTCGGAAGGTTCTTTATTATGACTAGTTAGATCACAAATATTCCTAATCGAACGCCAAAGCTTTTTTGGGTTGTTTTTATTAGCTTTAAGTTCTCTGTCTTCATATTCTGACTTCAATTTTCGTAATAGGGTTATGAAAAAGTTTTGGTAACGTGTATAAGTCAGTTTGAGTATTTTATTTTCTGGATCATTTCTAACACTTAAATGCAAACGGTCTCGGTGCCGCATACAACGCATTAACCCTGGGGTAATCCAAGGCTTTAGATTATTTTTCGTTCTGCTAAGTTTAATATTTTTTGAGTGCTTACACACAATGTCGGAAAGAAGTCTTGTAAATACTTTGTTGGCTTCATCAACGTCACACATATTATAAACAATAGACCAGTCTACAGCAGCAAGATCTTTTTTAATAGCGTCATAATCTCTTTTCATTATAAAACGGCTTGGACGCAACGATTTTGGTTTAGAAAGATTCATACCTACCATGACGGGGTAGTGATCTGTTATATCTGTTTGACAAACTATTCCAACTACTGAATCAGTACTGCGCATATTTCGGACGTAAATATGATCAAGGCATGATGATTCTCTGGTGGGTTGGGTGATAGCGGGAAGAAATCCATGCTCTGCCATAAAGCATTGGTATTCCAAACTAAGCTGGTCACCTGGCGTATTATCCATTATATTCACATTAATATCCCCGGCAATGACAAAAGGTAGTCCGTCTGTTTCACTATCGTAAGTTTCTAATGATGAAAGAAAGTTTTCTAGGTGCCTAAATGATGGTGATCTGTATATTCCGAGAATGTGTATGACTTTAGGTATGTAAATAGTAATGCAATCTGCTTCAGCTATGGATGGTTCTGAGACCATATGGCTCCAGACATCCCTTACATACACAACCACTCCACTATTTTGATTAGTGTGATGTTCTGTTTTATACGAGTTGTACCCTGGGATGTGTGGAATGATTACCGAATCGTTTAGCCAGCACTCAGTTAGTATCAGAACATCTATCGACATGTCCAATCGCGCAAGTGCTACCAATAAAGTATCACCATTTTTCTGTATGCTCCTTATATTTAGTGAAAATATTTTAAAAGCAAGATCTGATTTCAATATTAATTTGCAATTCGCTAAGTCAGTTACTAGTTCACAGTTAATTTTGAAAGAGTCTAACTCCAAACCTAATTCGTCGGTGAACATCATTGTTGCATTTCAAACTTACCCAGGAACCAGATAGACCACTCCACTGTTTTGTGTCTTTTATAAGCATTGTGATAAATATTACATTTAAAAAGCGCGAGTGGTTTGAATATTGAAACAGTGTAATAACATAAAGCTATAAAGGGAATTCGTTTTAGCGTAATCATGTAATCGTAACAGCAAAACAGTTTGACATAGTAATAACATTGGATTTCTTGACGAGATGATATTTTAAAGCAAGTAGTAGAAATTGGCACTAACATATACGGTAAACCGTTAAAGTAAAGACATTGAGACTTGACCGTTATTAGTATCCTAGTTATAGGTAGGTGTTTTATTGTTATTTGTGTACATTGGTGTCTGACAAACATACAGTTTATATAACATCTTAAATAAAATATAGAAAGCAATCCTTGCATTTGCAGGAAATCACTGCAACAGAGAGTAAAAATATAAGTGATCCATAATTGACTCTTATTATAGGATTGATGCAAAAATCTATAAAGTACTAGTAGATGGAGTAGGAGGCAGAAGATAATCCAGGTCTTTGTGAGACGTAATGGGCACGGCTCCCTTCCCTTCACGCTGTCTGACGAAAATAGCACCGTTTGTACACCAGCAGAAAGCGTAGCCATGCTGTTTGGCTCGGGCTCTAGTCTCGCGAAATAACACTCTTTTTTCCTTGGTCAGTCTTTCATTAAAGAAGATTTTGCGTGCAGGGCCGACCACCTCCAGATCCGTACTGCTAATATTTCTCCGAGACTTTCCAGCTTTAAGGAACTGATCACGTTTGGAACGTCGTAGTAAACGAACTACTACTGGCCGCGGCATTGTAGCTCCATCTTCAGGCAAGGCTGTGGTCACGGGTGGTCTGCGTGGGCCAACTCGAGTAACCCAGTCCAGGTTTTTATCCTCAAGCTCTATACCCACTTTCCTGGCGGCAACTAGTACAGTGTGATGAAGGTTTTCGGAACTGCTTTCTGGGATCCCCACTATTTCAATTTCGTTTCTCAAATTGAACTGCTCCTGAACCTTTAGTTCATTCTGAAGCTGAAACACGGTGGCTCGTAGGGCATCAACTTCACTATCACGTTTTTCTAGGTACTTAATTCTCTCTTCAGAGGCAACTAGCTTTAGCATCATTTGATCCAATTTCTCATTGCTGAATAGTAGTGACTCTGTCAGATCACTTAATTTTGTCTTCACCGAGGAAAACTCCAACGTCAGCAAACGTAACGTTTCGGTAAGCTGACTGATGTCTGATCCCGTTTGGTCTGACTTCTTACGTGTGGTGACATTATCCGAAGCAGGCCGAACTGGTGTAAAGTTATTGTCCCCTCCCTTTCTCTCCCCTGCGCAACATTCGGGACATTTCCATACCTTCCTCCTGTCGGCAGTGAGCGACGGCACGTTGATACATAGCATGCAGAAAGGTTTTTCACACATGTCAGACGTACATTGAACAGAGTTTGACTCTTTAATAGTTTTCAAACAACCTGAACATTTCATTTTGACTACTGAGTAGGTAATACTTATCGAGCAATACTTATCGAAGAAAGAATTAATAAAATAATGGATGCCTCACAGAGACTTGCTCACTTCCAAACGTAATGACCCTTCTGCGGTTTATATAATCTTTGCGAGAAGCGTTGCGATGACGTATCGGGTACGCTCCGATCTGGGTCCACGCCACTTTCACGGTTAAGTGCAGCGCGTAACCGTGCGAATTCTATGCACGTTACCAACGATACTATACCCACTTCTGTTAATTAAATAAAATCACTTAGCACTTGTTTGGAAGTTTTACTCCATTTCCTTTCAATTATTGCACTTCCAGACTTCACACATATTACAAACTAGTAGATTATGGTATGCACTTTTAGACCACAATTAAAATACAACAAAGCAAACACTTGGAGACTTAAATTTTTATTCCAGATTACGGAGCTCTTTTACACAGAGTTGGCAAAACGACCGAGGCGTCAAAGATGTCAAAGATGAATCGCGGGTGAAATCGCAGAGCGCTGCTAGTGTTGAATATTGAGTAGATTTCTCTCCTATTGGGCATCAAATCAAAGACTAAGCGCCTAGCGCAACTCGCAAAAGAATCTATCTATTTGCCAGCAGCGTCAGCGAATGCATTGAGCATGCACGAGCAAGATCCAGTGGCCTACAGCTACTGATACGCTGTCAGTGCATTGTGCCATAAAACTTCAGTGCGACACCAGCGCACTTTTAATTCGCAGCGTTATATAAAATTTTGACACCGAAATTGTGGCGCTCTCCATCGCGCATATCGGCGAGCCCGCACCACGATACTTCAACCGAGATATTCCGTAACACCCATCTTCTTCTCTCTCGTTTCAATGGTAGCACTTACTGTGTATTCCGTCTCATATCATTTATCGTTTGTTTGCGTGGTAGCGGGGTAGCTGTTTTTCTGATGCGATCACAAACCGGTTGACCATCGGCGTAATGACGAGCGCTCGGCCGTGGTGGAGACTCAGAATCGGTATAAGTAAATGTCGAATACCTACTTTGCATTAGTTGAAATAGGTACCAGTATTGTAATGAGATGAAAGAAATTTGCATCACATTATGAATATGCGAGTTCAGGATAGAAGCATCACTGAGCAGGTAGGTAGGTATAGAGCCAAGGTTTTTGGCCATTGAACAGTTTTCATGGTTTTTTTCTTTCAAATCAGAGGCCAAGGTGTATCGCACTAGAATCGAAGATCAGTCAGTAAGAACTCAGACCTGTTTTCAATGCCAAATACCTAAGTAAGATAGTTTAGTTAGGTAAGTACTTATAGTTATTTGATAGGTGCACAAATCTTTTTTGCTGTTTTAGTTTACTGCTGATTTCTGCTTTTGCGGAAAACTTTTGTCCCTAGGTAGAACGAGCTGATTTAGCGATTGGCAACTCTAATTATCTACTTCGAGTTTCCGCCTAGGCATTGTCATCAAGACCCTGAAAAAGAACGTCGACCTCTCTGCGAAATTACTCTTTGACATTGTGCAGCTATATTTTAGACTTGTTTGGACTCTATCTACGTCACAGAGAGGTATAATCAGGTGCTCTAGAAGTTTTAAAAACGGTGTGTAAATTGAAAATTTAGTTTATATTTTCATTTCATCCACTAGGTAGGTAGGTGTAGGTAGGAATATGCGTGTGGTCTGCGTGATAATATAATTATAATAGGTAAATTTTTCCAACGATTCACCTAAAAATCAAACGATAAACCACGTTACCTTTGTCCCCTTTATTTTTTTTCTTTCTAACTTACACTTGTGATTACTTATAAGTAATAAATATGGATACTTATAACTTATTTAAATTTAGCTAAAGGAAAAATTTAGAAAATTTGAAATGCTGAAAATTTATTTGAACATGCATCCATCCGCATCCAAAGGCAGAATAAAATGCGATCGTATGCTTTATCCTTTATATATTAACACCAAAATACTGGTGTTTAACCTTCACATTAAACATAATCTGTTAATTACACTCAGTACTATAAAATATTAGGACTATAAAGTAAGTTAACTATCATGGGGTCCCATCAGGTACAAACGAAAAATAGCCCGAACTTGAAAAAAATGTACTAATCGTGTTTAGAGAGTTACTAGTTAGTGTCCAGTGTATACCTATATTTGGCCCAATACTTCCCCAACACACAATAAATGTCGCTTTATAATCTTGCGTTATGCAGAAATAAAATAATTCGTATTGTTCCGTTGTTCCATTGTATGGGATGAGGCATCTGTACTGTAGGTATTATATTATCTGGGTTACCATAGAGTCATAGGAGCTAGGGCTCAGTTTGGTTTGCTAGAAAAATGTAGAACTTGCATTGGTTTTTGGTACTGGCAGGCATCAAACCCTTAGTCGACGTTTCGACGAACACAGGTCTCCCCAATAAAATGTCACTTTTGACACTTATCATAGGATAGGATGGTAATGGTACGAGTATGCCAATACAACAACTACGCTTGCCAGGCGGCTTGGTGGTCTCAGAAGAAGGTACCAACCGAGACGAATGCTGCGTTCCGTTCTCTGGATATTAGCTGGCTCTGACGGCACCCACTCACCCATTGGCAGGTATAATACTATCATTTTGATTTTGTTGAGCTAAGTAGCGGTTTTATTTAACCTACCTACCAAGTACTTAAAATTTTGCGACATAGGTAGGCCGTACTGTGAGCTCTTAGCGCGATTCAACGCAGCCCCTATTTTGGATCGCTTTATTTTTTTATGAAGATTTTGACAAGCTATCCAATATAGGCTCTGCTTTGATACGCGCGAAGAGCTCACAGTACGGCCCCCTGATGTAAAGGTAAATACCTAAATATTCTATTTCAGTTATACTTACTGTTATTCATTTTTAACAAAAGTATACGTAAAGTATTAAATTCTATTTCAGTTTTTCTTTTCATTTATTTTTAACCACAGAATTCCCCCTATTACATAAGTCTTTGTTTTTAACATAGGTTATGTACATCTATATTCTCAATGTTATTTTTTTTTAAAGCTATAAGTACTAGTTTGTCCCAAGGAAGTTGAATGTAGTGTGGGTGAAACTACTTCGGTTTGTGCTTATTCAAAAACGAAACCACTGAGAAAACAAAACTAATAAACGTGGGTAGATGGTTCCCGCGCAAAAAAATGTAGAAGTGCGGGAAAGTTCCCTCCGGCCGCCATGTTGGATTGCGTTCCATTGTGCGCAGAAGCGGTCGCGCGGCGCGCCACGTGCCCACATCACATCTGCCGGCTGAGTGAGCGGGTGACGCAGGCAGGCACCCTTCGGGTTCGGAACGAGCCACGTTTCTGCTCAAGTATAGGGATGTAGTGATAGTGATATCGATAATATGGGTTCTATGTTGCGAATCATTATGATCATCATGATCAATGATAGCCTGCAGAACGTAGGCCGCTCCCACAGAGCATCGGCTGTATTACCCGGCGCCCCATGGGTTTGACCAGATCGCTCAAAACCGACTACGGTAACGTTCTTTATACTAAGTAGATAGCTTGCGTTTGACCGCGTTTCTCCTGATGTGTATGTAATAATAAATCAAACAATAAATATATACAACTTCATTGATTAATACGTTTAGGCATACTATAATTTTAAATATTAATTAAATATTAATTCTAAGACTATTCTTTTATCAAAGGCGTTATCGATAGATAGATATCCAACCAACTTCCAATGTACCCAGCCCTACGCGTTAGAAGGTAGGATATGTATACTTTTGATTTACCCACGTAGGTCCGTAGTCTGAACCCTTTGGTAGCTAAATAATTTAAAACTCAATAAACCTTTGCTAAGATTCGACACAGGATTATTTCAATTTGAGGGTACTTACACCTTTTGGATTTTACCACTTACCGTTACCTATATAAATCTGATATAATGACGACTTGACGAGATGGGTTGAACCCTTGACTATTTTACCTCATGGGCACAACTGTCCACCATAACAAATTGCAGTACCAGACACAATTTTGCATTGCATAGATTATCATGAGAGACGGCGAGCTTTTGATAGACAAAATATTAATCTTCTAATGAGCAACTATTTCACTTGCTGTTGCTCTGAAATCTGTAAAACAGTAATTTTTCGTCGAACTTTCCTGCTTGGTATAACAAAATAGTAAAGGACACTGACTTTCACTCAGAAGCTCTTTCGGTTGCTTCGGCATAAAATAAATAATAGAACTACAAGTTTAGTAAGGATGCAAAAAACGGCCACACGTTGGGCGCCAAAGTTCATAGTTCCAAGGACATAAATAAATACTTAGGTTCTGCGGCTACTCTTTTGGAACATTTTTGACAATTTTTTATTTGTCCAACCATCAGTTGAAAAATTCATCTGTCAACAATACTTTTAATCCCGGAAAATTGAGTTCCCGCGAGAAAACAAATTGCAGGTGAATGAAACCGTGGGGCACTCTCTAGCAAAGTATAAAAAAATATTTTCTTTATTTTTTTCATCATCATCATCATAGTAATATTATCATCGTTAGCTCCACCAACCGGATTCTGTCGTCGCGCGTCGGTCCGCCTACTGGTGCTGTCCAACGCTCTGTCTTCCAGTCAGTTGGTAGAGCTACGCCATTCTAGAACTTTCAATTTCGCCTAGCATGAGAGTCTTAAAAGAAAGAATTGAGGATGTAGGATGTCTTAATCATTTCTAATTCTAATGAATCCTTTCTCATTACAGTCAAATTAATTAAAAAACAAAATCAACGTAAGAAAATAACGAAACCGTTGTGATAAAACCGATATTAGAACTGTGGAGAACGCGCGCATGCGCGGGCTGGGCGACCCTCTGGCATCCCCTTCCTATTACGCACTCTATTTAGGGGCTGACTGGCTGATACAAAGAACAACTCGGCCTATCTATTTTGGTCTCACTCCGGAATATTGTCATAGACAAAGTTATTAGATTCTACGCTCATTCCGGAGATGAACTATGGCGAAAAAACCATCATATTTTTTGGTACCTACTTGGAATAACCATAGACCTAGGTGGACGAAAATATTCTAGGACTGTGGGTATTAACGAAAAAATTCTAGGTATGTGTAGGGTAGGGTGGGTAGGGTGAAGGGTGGTAGGTATGTATAGCATCAGTGTCACAGATTAGAGAAAAAAATATCAGTATAAATAGGTATTTGAATTTGGAAGGAAATATTAACTTTTTTAAATATATTATTTTGTTCCAGTATAGAGTTTTGAACCCATTTGTAATCCAGGAAAGTATACGAAAGAGAGTTTTGGCGGGAACGCGGAAATGTTCACGTCATTGCATTGTAATATTTCTCAAAACTTGTGCTTTTTCCAGTATTAATGTTTAAAATTGGTGGCGTTTTACGCATTAAGTGCTGAGTTACGAGCATGAGTGTGGGCAAGTGATATAATGTGGTGAAACGTGAGTTTTAGTGTTGCTTCCAAAATTCCATAGAAGCTTCTAGTAAAGTTGCCACCACTTTACTGCCACCACGTTAGCATGACTTAGACTGGACTACGACTACCTGACTTAGACTGGACTACGACTATGACTAAGACTTGACTTTACGTGATATATTCTTTAACGATGAAAAATTACAATACTTGACACTGGCTAAATACACTATGTGTGGAGCCAATATATAAGAAAAAAAAATAACGAAAAAATAATTGGGTAAGTTGATAAACTTAGGTAAGTACCGAACATTTTTGAATATGCTTTCAATTTTATCACTCTCAAACTCTACTTTGATTGGCAACCGACTCTTTTTAACAAAATATAAATTAAATTAAAAGTGACTATAAACCAGTAAAGTAATTAGAAAAACATAGTGAACTCATAACAAAATACTAATTAGCAATCCGAAACACTGAAAGTAGCTAATAGCTAACCCCCACCCTCTAGTAATTTCAGTATCTGTAATTACCGTGCCGGAGGTGGCCGGTAGCGGTCGGACGCCCGGCCGGCTGCCGGAAGCGGCTTCAAACTTGGCTACCGGCAAAGGTCGCTCGCTCGTTGATTTGCTGCTGACAAATTAATATGGCAACGGCTAGTTTCAATAAGCGATCATTGGATAAAAAGATCAATTATCGAAATATTGCTGTTTCGATTGGTCGAAATAAAAATTACGGCTAATGAAGACAGCTATAGTAGATCCCCACCCAGTATGATCTGATGTCAGTTTCTATGTAATGATCGTTGGGTATTGGTAACACAACTATGGACGAAACCGACATGTTCGAATCACAAAACCAACCTGCACTTGTCCAGCGTGGAGGATTATGGCCATAGATCTATATATCAGGATATGCCCGAAGGAACATTTTATTTACTCAAAATGTTTTGGGTTCTATTTCTGTCAGACGAAAACTGAATTGCCTGAAAATTTTCGAAATATTTTGAGTTATATTAATATACTTAGGTATCTTGAGGAGCTTTCAAGGAACACGAGTAAATCCGCAAGGCGACTCTAGTGTAGAACAAAAATTACTTTTTATAATGAATAAGCACCAAAATATTTAAAAAGTTTTAATGGGTTACCGTCATTGGAATTAAAGGATAGCTCCGGGCTTTTTTGACCCTTTAATGTATAAAATAAGGTTTTATTCAACGTGTCCCTGTTACATAGTAGCTATTAGAGTATCTGTGGTTCTGAACCCGTAAGGGTGCACACCCGAAAGAGGGTAGACCAAAAATTATCAATAAGAGTTCATGTGGATTTTGACTAGATTATTAGGCAAAGTTTTCGTTAGAGATACCATGAATCGGGCTTTCTTTGTCATTAATATAGGGACTATGTCGGTATGGTATAAGCTGGGGTATATCAACAACAACAACAACACATAGCTACAACAAGAAAACATATTATAGCTCACCATAAATAATTCCAGAATCTAACAGTTTTCAAAGCAATCATGAGCGTAGCATTTGTTTTGGAATAACCAAAAACAAAAGTTTTCGATCAGTGTGTGTTGCCAGTGATGACTTATGGAACTGAGAAGTTGTCTCTTACTGTTGGCTTCATTAGTAAGCTCAGAGTCGCGCAACGAGCTATGGAGAGAGCAAACATGCTCAGTGTTTCCTAGCGGATAAGAACCGAAATGAAGAGATCTGCAGAAGAAGTAAAGTGACGGACATTGCTCTTAGAATTAGCAAGTTGAAATGGATGTGACTGTGGATAGGCCACATCGCTCGTAGAACTCCAAACGGTAGGAAAGAAAGGTTCTCAAAAGGCGACCGGAAGACGCAGTGTAGGCCGGCCCCTACTACTTAGGTGGGACGACGATCTAACCACGGGGAGCCAGAAGGCAAGTAACCGCTCAGTGGTGCTCTTTATAGAAGGCCATATTCAGCAGTGGTCGTCTTCAGGCTGTTGTTGATGATGATGATGATGATATATTGTCAATAAGTAATCAATCAAACTTCGACCACGACGAAGAACTAAAAGCTCCTGGTTTAACTTCGTAGCTTTGGTAGCTGGAACCACCTGTGCAAGCTTCCCAGAAGTTGGGAAACAAGGTGTAAATCTCCCCACCTGGATTAAACTAGTTATCTAAGTATAAGCTCGATATTTTTAATTGGCGCTACGCAGCGCTTCTCGGAACTGACTTTCCATTGCTCACTTGATTTTTTTGTTCAGTGCTAGAGAAAATAATGTTAAGCTCTCAAATTAGCAATGGTGAATTAAGTATTGAAATTTTATATTATTGGGAATAAAATCGACTGAATATTACATTAACTTGGTAGTTTCCTTTTTTAGATTACAGGGCCGGATTAGAGGTAGTTAGGGCGTGTGTTCCCATAGGAATATAGAGTTGGGAGTCAGTTGACTTTCACCCCGACTTCGCCGCCCAAGACACGTCTTGAGCGACCCGGAAGATCCTATAGCAGCCGTTGTTTCGGCTGCGTTAAGATCACTAGACCTGTCGAGCCCTTCTGGCTCAGGTACCGATTTCGGCACCGGTATAGGATACCAGCGTAACACCATCAGACACCGACCCCGCCAGCGAGGTCGACGCACCCCCCGTAGGTTAGAATGGTCGCGACTTTCCATAGGGTCCACTCCTCCAGCGGACGTAGCCTTCTCGATCCTCTTATCCGTGCCCCTGAGCTAGTTGCCCCACTTTTGTCGGCTGGGTGCCTTAAGCACCTGCCGTTCTTCCCGGTGACGCTGTAAAGGCCGGTAGAGACCAACAGCATTAACCCGTTCAAAAAAGAAAGTTAGTTGATAATAATTAAATTTTTCATCTTTTATTGTAATGTTGAACATAGGCCGTTCAGCGGTGAATGTTTTTAGGCTGTTGATAATTGTAACGTTACAAAAAATAATATTGTAAAGACGATCAAGGAGTTGGTTGGCTGGTCGTCGTCGTGAGGAACAAAGGATGCAAAATAAAACTATAAAATATTATAAAAACGTAGAAAAATTGCGTCAGTCGTTGTCGGTGGTCATCTTTAAAGAGGTCGGACGTCACGACAAATATTAATCACTAATTTCAATTTACAAAAACCATGGCCCAACTCTTAATATTGCCTAGATCATGTTATTTTCACAGAGGTTTTTTCATATCAACCAAAATTAAATGTTCTTTCAGTAAGTAGAGTCAGTTTCTACTATAGTAGACTGGTATTCGTAGTGACGGTGCAGCGCAGCGGACCAAACTATGAGTTTTCCAAATTGTACCTAACAGATAGAAACCGCAAGAAATGCATCCTCTTAATCAACCTACATAATTTTATTAATTGTTATTGGAGTGCCTAATTTTTATCCGACTACTCCAAAAAGGAGTACTTATTATGTTTTTTTCTAAATTTTGACGCGTTTTAAGTTCCAAACGGAGTGGTTAAAATTATGTAATCTTTGGCTTGATGTGGTAAATAACAGGTCAAATGCGAGTGGGGTTCCGTATCATTATCTAGTAAAAACGTACAAAAAAACTCCCGTTTGTTGTATGGGAGCCCCCCTAAATATTTATTTTATTCTGTTTTTTAGTAGTTGCTGTTATAGCGGCTACAGAAATAATGCATCGTCATCATCCGTAAAAATTTGAACTCTCTACGGTTCATGAGATACAGCTTGGCGACAGATGGACAGACATACAGAAGAACAGCGGAGCCTCAGTAACAGAGTTCACTTTACCCTTTGGGTACGGAACCCTAAAAATGATTAAGAGGTTTTCATTTTAATAAATTTAATTAATATTATTTATTTATTTATATTATTACAATACAATACAATACAATAACTCTTTATTGACACCAATATCATAAAAACATGTACAAATGAGAATTACATATAAAATCGGTACAACGGTCTTATCGCTAAGAGCGATCTCTTCCAGACAACCTTTGGATGGACGTAGATTACATGAGACAATATGAGCATTGGACGGTGGTGCAAATAATATAATATATACTTATATATATATACAGGGTTACAGGAAAAATTGTGCTAGATCCGTTAAGAGCGTGGAGTACCCATGATTTCTGACTTATTTCACTATGAAACACCCTAGGCTAAACTAATAATATTTTTGTAGATATCCCTTAGCAAACAATACAGTTTCTAATATTTTTTTTATATCTTAACTTTCACTTGTCTACTACGGTCTATTCAATTAACTTATGTACTATTTTAATGATTGACGTCCTAAAGCATCTTATTACACATGTAAAAATGCAATAATAATAATAATAAGAAGACACAAAATATTTCAATGAAAAAATTAAAAATTGAATATCTCGAAAAGGGTAAAGTTTAGCCTAGGGTGTTTCATAGTGAAATAAGTCAGAAGTGATGGGTACTACACGCTCTTAACGGATCTAGCACGATTTTTCCTGTAACCCTGTATATATATTTCAGTACCTACTATTAATTATTTTTTTTGTCATTTCTACAACGAATTACAGTCGCATCAGATATAGAGCTACGGTTCCCAAAATAAATCCAAGCTTTTCAAGTGCCGAGCTTTGTGGTTTCAAAACTGCTTTGTCAGGATGATTTTCTCGGAATGAAATGAATCTAGTTCCACCTGCACCGGCCCAGTTCTATGTATAGCTCGATATTTATAATTGGATCTACGCGATGAAACTTCCTGGGCCCTTATTCCGTATGACCATTCACGTACGTAACGCGGTGCGTTACGATATCTTCGTGGAATGGTTTTGGATCATAGCGAATAACCCCCCTGGCTTCTTATCGCTGAAGCTGAACTTAACATGACCAGCTTTTATACCCCCTGTTTAATTTTGACCAAGCTTTTTTGGACTGGTCTGATGGCTCAGTTGGTTGGTAGCTCTGCATTCTGAACTATAGGTTACCCTACCCAGGACAAACATTTGTGTGATGAACATAGGTGTTTGTTCTGTCATCGTCATCATCATCATCACCAGCCTAAAGACGTCCACTGCTGAACATAGGCCTCCTCCAGAGAGCGCTGCGGCTGCTTGACTCCTGCATCCATCGGCATCGGCATCGGCATGCAATGCTTGTTTGTATTATGGTGTTATACTATTCTATGTATGTATTTACAAAGGAAAAGTATACTTATAAGTATTTTGTCAGTTATCTGGATCCCATAGTACAAGCTTAATGCCTCAGCTTCATGCTTAGTTTGGGCTAGATGGCTCTCTGTGAAATGTCCACACATATTTATCTATTTATTTATTTATCACGCACGATTATAGTCAAATGCTGGACTCTATTTTTTACTGTAACAATAAGGATATTCAATAAAGGTGGCAAACGAACATTTAAAAATCGAACATTTCAAAAAAGGGGGCATGGATCTACTATTTGTATGGATGGCACAAATAAAGGACCTGTTTCTAAAAGATTATTGTGTAAGGCCTAGAAAATATAGGTACCCGTAACATACATAAGCTACCTAATTGGTCTCTGCAGACTCCAGCGTCAGCGCAGCGGTGCGGGACATGACGTTTGGCTTCCAAGATAAGTGCGTGTGTGGCAAATTTTGGTGGACCTAGCATAGATTTATATATAAGGATATGCCCGAAGGAACATTTTATTTTGTCAAAATGGCGTGGGAAAAGTCAGCGCCATCTATTAGATTTCGCGTGAACTACGACAAGTTGAGAAAATTAGGTGCCTATCGCTGCCATTATGTCCGTCAATGTTTATGTTTACAATGATTTATCCAAATATAAATTCGATTATTTTGTTACAAAACAGAGTGTAATATTGAAAATATTGAATTACTTGAGGTAAGAAACTTGGTCTTTCTTTTTACTGCACTTTTGAGTATAGATTGTGCAACCCTTCACAATACAACTTGGCATATTTTGTTTGTGACATTCGGCCGATGCCTTCTAACTTCCATCACAGACTGAGCACTAGTGGATGCCAATCTGTGAAATTGGCTCCCACTTTGAAGCGACGTTTTAACCTGTCATTAGGCCTGTCCTTTATTGTCTATGGGACCTAGTGATAGTGACTATGGCTTTCGTGGTCCGGGGGTGTGAGCCCCAGGTGAACTGATAGTAGCACGCAGTAAGAAAACTCGAGACAATCAAGAAGATGAGCGATTGAGGCGTGTTCTATAAAATCAGCGCAAGGATATTTGACAGCGTTTGTTGATGACACGCGATAGTGAAATCCTGACGCCTGACATCAAGGCAGCGATAGATAGACCACTTTATTTGTACCTTACTATACTCTGCAACCCGTCACTTTAACCGCGACCTTTTTTGAGCTCCAGAACTACTGGACTGATTCTTAACTGAACAGATTCTCAACGTGCCATGAGGTTCTCTACTGAAATGATTCTCAACAGGATTCTCAGGTAGGGAGGGACTGATCTCGACGAATTTATCAGAAACAGCACTTAGATTTTGCCCATTGCTTCGTACAGCTTGGTAATAAAGATAAACCTCAGAGAACTAAGCCAATAATCACTGTATTAGGCACCAACAAACATGTTATATCAAGTAGGATTCAATTTAATAATAAGTATACATAAATTTTTGGCCTATTCCGGTTTAGTCTACTGGATCGATCCACCTATGCATCTACTGGTGGCTCAAAAGATTCATGAATGCAGCCATACCATAGGAACTTATGTTTGGTAAGCGTCCAGGCAAAGAATCAAGCGTTAAAAAATGTTCATCACTTAAAAATTTTTGATTCGCAGAACTGTAAATAAAAATCGTCACATAAAAAAAACGTGCGAGCAATTATAAATAAGACCTTTAAGGCGTACAATTATAATTCCAATTATAAACGTACTTATACTACTACCAGTACTATCAAGTCAGTGCTTATTTATACACGTATAGCAGGTATTCGTTTGCGCTATAACAGCTATTTAGTGCTAAATGCAGAACTAGCATATTTCATCAGCGTCGAGTTTCCATCGCGCTATTTTCACAGCCTTTGATGGCGGGCTTGTACATAATTGATGCAAAATTAGTGGTGATTTCAATAAATCCTGTTTTTCAGCTTTTGTATGTGCCACGGTATCGATTTAATCCCTGATTAACTGGGACACGCAAAATGGTTGCTATCTCGAAATAGATGAAAGCTCTCCGAGTTTCTCTTATTTATTTTAAATTAAGGACAGTTTGGATCTCGGTTGGCTGCTTACGAAGACGGCATAGCACAATTCCTTATTTTGTGGATATTCTGTTTGATTATTTTAACCAAATTCCCTAATAGGCTTTCTCCTAGGGTGTTGTGGTTAGTTATTGTTGTCTTGGATGTCTGATTGAGATAATACATCGAAAATCAGGGCCTTAATACGTATCTTGCCTTGCGGACACGGATACCAAAAGCAAGAGTGTGATCATTGGACCACCTGATTGGACCTGGGTAAGGCAAAATTGTAAGGCGAGAAATACTCTTTTTGACAGGACTCCGCATTGTTGTAATAGATATAAAGTTTTTATTAGGCCATACTGGCAACATTATAATAAAAGAGCAGAAGTATTTTATGTCATGACATGGGGCAACACAGCCCCTGTGTTGACCCATGTCGTCAAGCCACCGTGTCCTCGTACTGGCTCTAAATATTATTAAAAGTTAATAAACTAATTACTCCAATTAATTATAAGTGTTTTCTATAGCGACACAAACTACACGCATGTAGTATTTATTAATTTTCTTTTAGAAATAAATTCGTAAACTGAACGGTTCTTAAAATAATCAAGTGCTGTTTTGCAAAAATTGATGCTTTCTTTTAGGCCATCTTTAAACAATAATTATAGATGGACTGTTTGATCATTTGCATGTCACGCACTGAAGCCACATGGCACTCTCTGTAGCTCTACAATGCCTACACGTGGAAAGAGTCCACGTGAAATGGGATCACATACTTACTACTTCTTTAAAAGCACAACTATCTAACTATATCTCTATGTGTTGGGATAACCCAACCACCCAACACAGCGTAATCAAAATAATAATTAGAGCAAAAGAATGTGACACGAATTCCCCTAGTGTAGTTTTATTTGCCGCAGTTTGGTTCGCGTAAACTACTTAGGTATTTCTAATCAGGTGTGTACTGTGTTTCTATGATTGACTATACTATAATACAACATATATTATATCACTTATACCTTGTATAACGTATCCAAAAAATTATCTCTCAGCTGCGAACTTTTTGAGTTAGCCACGAAGAGCATACATTACGGTAGGAGGTGATTCCCCGTAGTTTTGTTAACACTAATAAGAGGGAGAAATAAATGGAAATGGAAAAAGGAAAGGCCGATGTGATGTTTTATCTTGGGAAGAGTGGTAGTCGGCGCCATCGATCGGGCTGGTACGTCTACCCTCGCCACCTACTGCCACCTCCCAGTAAATTCAGCCTGCAGGCGTCCATGGAAAATTAGCTGAACGAGTTATGAACGTATTCTGAATTTAGAAGTAAAAATAGTTCCGATCGTGTTTTGTTACCTGTGGTTTTTTAAATTGTTTAATAGGATTGCGTTAGGCAATATTCTTATGTTCTATTTTTGGTAATTACACGTCTTTTCTTTTGTTTTATTTGAACTTAATTCTGAATTTAGAAGTCCTTAGTAGATGCATTCGTTTTTAGGAATATCAAAAGATTAACACTGTGCAATTAATTTTCAAGTTATCAAAAATAACTTGCCTTAATTAACCATCCATTACTACACAAAAATAAGTGCTACTGAAATATTTCAGTGTTGAAAACGCAGTGGAGTGGACACAAAGCGTTCAAAACAATGTTAATCGTGTTATCAGTGTGAGGATGAAGGCGTTATCATGGCTGATACAATACAAAGTTGTACCTTTGTTTTCATTGTCACGTGACAATTCGTGGAATTTGATACTAAATGTATGGATAAGTAATCTTATGAGACGCAGTCATACTTACTAATATTATAAATGCGAAAGTATAACAATATTTTCATGCTTTAACAATAATCAGTGTTATGGCATTTATTCATTAGCACATTCTAGCCGTTGGTATTAACAGCAAGAAGTTTTAGGGCGTTCTCCTTTTCCATGAGATGATCAAATAATAAACTAAAAAAACGCAATGATTTTTAAATTTTGAATAGATAGCAATTATGACTGCTAAATATTGAAAGAAAGAAAAACGAAAGAAAATTGTTTTAAGTAAGTACATACTTATTGTTATTTGTTGATCCTGAAATGAGAGGAAGGAGTTTTGGCGGGAACGCGGAACAGTTCACGTCGTTGCATTGTATTATTTCTCAAAACTTGTGGTTTTTCCAGTGCTAATGTTTTTAAAATGACAAGCATGAACACTCATGATTTTAATCACACTGACATGAGCAAGTGGTATAATGTGGTGAAATTTTTTATGTTGCTTTCAAAATTCAATAAGAGCTTCTAGTAAAGTTGCCACTACTTTACTAGAGAATGACTTAGACTGGACTATATGACTATGACTAACACTAAGACTTGACTTAGCATGAAAATTCTTTATCACGATGAAAAATTGCAATATTTGACACTGGCTATGTATGGAGCAAAGAGAAGAAAAAAAATGAAAGGAACGTTGAGGCTTCTATGAATGAACTTGTTTTATCTTAGGGTGTTTTTGGTCCGTGGTTAAGGTAAACAAAGATTAAAAACTCTTAACAAATATTGACCATTGGTTAGAATTTGTTAGACTTTTTAACCATTAGTTACCTTAACTACAGATCAAAAAACCCATCCCATCCCTTAGTAATTAAAAGGTAATGAAACATATGATGGCTTCTGCAGGGTTGTCATAATTTTGCCAATCACAGGCATAAAAGTATGTTGACGTATTCATAACTAGATGCAAGCAACCGAAAACTGTCACTGAGCTGAATCTGTTGATTTTTTTTTTGTTTTTCTTCTCTCTTTTTGCTATCCGTTCTACTCATCCTTTTACCTTATCTCTTTTCATCCCCTTCCCTCTTCTTTTTGAAAGGTTAGGACGTGAACTAAAGCCAGGGAGGGTCATATACTTTATAAAAAAAAACATGAAGCAAAAGGTCAAATAATTATTAACAAAACCGGTTTTCCTTTTCAGTTTATCGTGATCTTGCGCCCACCATTTTTGCCAGGAAAACATATTTTATACACTTCCTATTTTTAGTTTTGATTTTAGACCTAGACTTTCCACTCCTGGCAACAGAATTCGACAAAAGGCAATCAGAACCACTTCCGATAGTAGGCTGGATTTGGACTGTCTTTAGTCCATCGTGGCTAGCATACACCCCAAAAGTTCTTTAGGTAAGTAGTAAGGTACTCCTCCTAGCTGTATTCTGGTACAAAAAGTTGTAAAAGACATAACTGTTTTATGTAGGCAGGGTAGTTAGCGTGTCAAAAACGACACTCAAAATGCATACTTTGTTGATATATACCTGCCTGTCGTGCCTATACTAAGCGGGTCCACCGGTCCAGCTGCCAAACAGTTGCTTGCAACAGGTGCAATGGATAGGTACCTATTTATATGGATAGGTATATCGGTAGTGCAATCATAGCTAGCTAGTTCTTTTCTCTTTTTCTTGCTGATCCTTCACATTCTGTATTATGCATTCGTAAAGATACCACAGCCCAAGTAGAGATCCTACGGATAAATCAGAACAACCCTGGTTATTCTGTGATACCCGTCTAACTCTCGTCTGTGGCCTTAAAAAAAAAGGGCTGGCGGCGATAGCGCTATTTGATATTTTAGCTTCGCCTGCCTCTTAGTTATGAATTGTTTCCAATTCCAAATATTCCCAATTCTACAGATTTCCATTATACCTACATTACAGCAAAGACAAGTTGATTCTGAAGACTGAGAATGCGGACGGCTGTTATAATTTAAAGTAAGAAGGTTTGTGCAGTGCTGGAGGCAGTATCGTTTTTGTTATTTGCTTTTACCTGTTCCATCTTCGACAAACTTCCACTGTGAGGTTGTTGCAAATTTATGGACTCTCGCGAACTTTTTTTTTTTTTTTTTTATTGGTTTACAAACAGATTGATACATTTTATGTAAAGTCTTATTAACTAGGTGGCAGTATTATAAAGTGTTATGTAACAACCCACTAAGAGGCAAACACAGCATGAATATAATAAACAGACTTGTCTACAACCTGACTCTTAATTAAATAAATACTACTAATAACTCTTCCCCAATTGTCTAAATAAGACCACGATTAAGGAAGTTATATGTACTACACGTGAAACTTCTTTGTCCACGACCCACAACGCTCCTTACGCTGCCGTTGGTTTATATTCTCAACAATTTTGCAAGATCAATTTAAGATTCGAACAGTCCAAAAAATACCTACATAAGAAGCAAAGAGTATATAGTTTACTACGTATAAGAAGTACCACAGTCAGACGGAGGTAAGAGGTAAACCACGAGAATACCTACTATGCCGTGGCGAAAGCTACAATGGCCTTAGCCGAGCCGACCGCCCGCCAACCGACCTTCGTCCGACTCGCAGTCGCGCCTCAAGCTCAGAGTACCTATATAGCAGTTACTATGGAACTAAAACACCGTTTTGGTTTAGATAACGACCGAAAAGATCATGCAGGAATTTCTTCTTTTTTTATATAATAATAATAATAATAAGTGTTGCTGAAAAAAGGAAAGTTTAGACAGTAGGTATATTTTTTAGTTGTCTAGGTAGGAAGACTTGGTCAGTATCATCGGAGACCGATTGATGCAGCTGCTCAAACTGGCGCTCATAGGGGTAGGTTACCTATATAGCAGTTACTATGGAACTAAAACACCGTTTTGGTTTAGATAACGACCGAAAAGATCATGCAGGAATTTCTTATTTTTTTATATAATAATAATAATAATAAGTGTTGCTGAAAAAAGGAAAGTTTAGACAGTAGGTATATTTTTTAGTTGTCTAGGTAGGAAGACTTGGTCAGTATCATCGGAGACCGATTGATGCAGCTGCTCAAACTGGCGCTCATAGGGGTAGGTCTACGTTCAGCAATGGACGTCTTCAGGCGGATGATTATGAGTAGCTATATTCTCTAGTATTTTTCCAATGCATGTCGACTTTTCCATAAAATATTGTGAAGAAATAGAACTAAGCGAAAAAGTTGGCTCTGCATTATTTATCATTGGTCCGTCCCTCCTCAGTCCCCATTGAACCTCTTGACTTTTTCTTTAACCCTCAATGTACCTGTCCTTACTAATTCCACCGGCGTTCTATTTATCTTTCTATTGCCATAGCGAAAGAAATAAAGCACGTGAAACTAAAGAAATAAGAGCGCTTATCTGATAGTAGTAGTAGATTGGCGGCTACGATTACTTAATTAATTGGCCAAGTCCCAGATACCTACAGTACACCTCCACCTCCGTGGTGGACCAATGACCACGGGAACTACGAATCCACGGGAGCAATAAAATCCCCTGGTCCACCCAGGTGAACTGATCAGGTACGGGCAATATACGGGCATCCATCAGCTCCCCGAATTTTGACCATAGCATCGATCCCCTACTGAGGGTCTGGCCTACGTTGCGTCTTCCTTCGTGTCTTTTTTGTAATTAGAATCATATTTTAATCAAATAAAAGACGACACAGAATAAACTAACTAAAGCAAAGCTGAGGCAGTAACTAGTCTCCCGTATTACGTGGCCTCAGGCGCCTTCAGGTTGTTCTGTTCACTATTGTCAGCTATATGCTCGAATTACACGAACCGAACGGCAAGCATGAAGCTCTAATTATACCTGGATACCTAATACATTGTTTACTGAACACTAGTTTTAACTTACGGCTTTACTCGCTTTCAGAAGTTTGCATGTAAAAAATTAGGTAAGTAGGTAATAATTAGGCATAATTCATTTTTATGAAATTTTCATTTCGAATCCATACTTAAAATAATTTATTCGTTAGAATATCGTGCTTATAATACAATGTTTGTATTCCATATCCGGAGTAAAAATATTTTTTAAGCATATAAATTATAGGCATTTGACTACTGTCTTAATATTGCGATAGCGTGGAGTTTAAAAAAAAAGCAAAATGGTTATTTAGTGAACCGAATAGGTGCTGTATCCAAATTTTGACGTATTATAATTTTTCCCATCCTTGTGTTTCAAAAAGTAAATTGATTCGCACTTAATATGACCACAGATATTATAATAGTGATATGACTATGTTTTGTTCCGTTTCTCTTAGTAAAACTACTAGTAGCAGTAGTAGTACTTGTAGCAGTAGTAGTACTTGTAGCAGTAATAGTTTTAGTTTGTTAATAAAAGATGTGAACTGGATGTTAATATTGTGAATTTGAATTTTGATAGTTTGTCGTTTTTTCCACTTTCTGATTTTTGAGGGTCGTACTTTTCAGTTCTTGACAGAGATGGTAAATGAATAAAAATCCTCGAATGCTTCTTTACATATTCAATAAATTATTATATCAAAGGTAGGAAAGTAAATGCGTTTCAAAACTAAAAAATATACAAAAATAGGTACGTCGCGCTTTCCTAATCTATAAACCGAACCGGTGCTACGAACCGCTACGGCTGCGGCCGCCATGACAGTTTCAAAATACGTGTGAAAGTTCTTTCCCGCGTTTTTTAGTTTTGGCGGGAACTGAGCTATTCTTGTCGCGACACACCGTTGCAAGTAACGTATGACGCATTCAACCGAGCGGCGCCATCTAGCAGCTCTAGTCAGCGGTAAAACAAAACTGCTCTTTGTTCTCGTAAGATTTTTGTTTTCTGCTGCCGTACCACAAAGTATACACAAACCATCATGGTTCGTGACAGTAATGCTTCAAGGTTACAATAATATTGTTCGAATTCGTACCATGAACTTATAAAGTATTCTTGCGCGAGAGCGAGACGTCTACATCTTTATATAGCGTTATCACTGTCGCACGTCGCTGTCAACATGATTAACGGTATGACATGACAGTTGTATTTGAGTGAATGATTTAACGTGACGTCATCAAAACTGCTCTGCGTCAACAACATTACAATATTCTTACTTTTATGTTATTTTTTCAAAGTATGATTGAAGTAATAATGCTACCTTGTGGTGACCCCCCAGATTATTTTGACTGTCTTCAAATTTAATAACCAGCCAAGTGCTAGTCAGGTATTATAATGTCTAATGTGAGTATGATTAGTTTATTTTAATCCACGAATACTTGTACAGTTATCAATTAAAATCAAATGAAAATTATTTTGATTCTAACTTTTACTTAAATTAGATTAATAATTATTATAAAGGGTCTACGTAGGCACATTAGTCGTTGCATAAGAATTTAATAATAAAAATTAATATAATACTTTTTAGACGCGGATAGTAATAAAACGTATCTGTCTGGATACATTACGTTATATTATCTTGACAATGACAACCTCTGTGGTGTGGTGGTTGAGCAGGTCCGCTCATAACCAGGAAACGGCGGATTCGATTCCCGGGACAGCATAAGTATTACGCACAGAAACAAGATAGAGTTAAAAAACTAAAACCTGACTACTTAATTAAAGTAAGTTTCGTTACAATTTTAGCATTAACATCAAAATAATAATAGTTATATACACAGAATTCGCCCTATTTTGGTTATATAATATCTCTATAAAAAAAATCTTAATCAAAAGTAGAGAGGTTGCGTTCAGCTTATCGAGAAAATGGAATCCATATTCAAAATAGAGTCAAGAGTAGGTAGTTGTAAATTCGATTCGAAAATTCGTTACTGAAGAGCAAAATCAGAAAACTAAAAAAAATATAAATAAATATTAAAAGTAGGTATGATACTAGATAGAGAAAATGAATGAATGAATTAAAAAACATTACAGACGACCACATAACGTAAATAGGAACCCGGAAAACAAGCGGCCGCAATCGGAAGCGCGACATCTATGAGCCGCCAGACAAACTTCAGCGACTGAAATGCGTTTACGATCTTTATTATCGGAGACCGTGCTACAAATTTAGTTCTTGCCCTACAAAAAGCGTTTCTCCTTTCATAATAATAAGAATACGTCGAGTCGGTCGTCGGTCGGCTGGCACTGGCTCGAGTCGATACGATACACACGGACGCGGCGCGGCGTGGATGTGTGCGTGGGAGGCCGTAGTGTGGGTGGCGCGCCCCCCACGCCTCGCACCGCGCGTTGAGCGAACGTGGGTACCTACATAGCTTTCTGTTCATTTATATAACGCCAACGTATATAACCCTGGTAAATAATATACGCTGTGAATAGCGAGCTATGTGCTGCCACCTAGCGGAGCACTTCGGTTTCTCTCTCACAGAGTATATCGTGGTGTTTTTCAGATTTTCCTTTCCCGCCATAACATGTTCTTGTACCATTCTCGTAAGTTTGACTTGGTTTGTTAGAGCGTTAAGGTTTTCTTTGAGTTCGAAAGTTCGAGTTCGTTTGACTAACTGCGTTTAGTTATTTCAGGTTATTGATCTCGAATAAACGCTGGTAATATTTAAAATTAAGCGTTTAATGTAATCTTAAAAATGAGACATGAAAAATATACTTGTGATTTTTATTTATAATCTTGACCTCAAAACTCGTAGCGTCATCGTAGCATTGCTCCCGTTGAACTCTTTTCCAAAATAAAACTGCACCGAGGAAACCGCATTATGAAATAAGTTTAACTAACCCTGTGCAATGACTCCCATCCTATTTTTCTCATGACATTACGTTTTTAAGAGCCTTTGTTCTCATAGACATTATTGATAATTCCGTTGGTTTTACATTACAAATTAAATAAAATAAAACTAGGTTCATTACAAATAGTGCTACGAGAATGACGTAGCTACTAACTTAACAATATTATTTGTGTTTTATCATTTTTCTCATTTGTTAGAATATATAAACTTTACTGATTTTGACATGAAATCAATTCTGTGTGGACAGAATGAGCTATAATTGAATTATTTCTCGTAGGCAGTTATTTAAGAAATATATGTGTTTACAATCCTGTAAAAAGTTATGTATCAACAAGAAATTAATCGCGAATTTGAACGAATCAAGTAATTAACCTCTTCGTTAAAAATCACAAAACAACTATGCAAGCAGGGTCACCACGACTATCCATAGAGATAGAATATACAAGAGGAACAATGACAATTTGAAAATGGGCGAAATGTAAGAGATTGTGAGTGTGAAAAACTGTTGCACCTACTAAAACATGTTCTCAGTCATGCGCTGTTATTCTGAATAACCACCAATCAGCTGGTACTGCTGCACAGTAAAAAAATCTGTTGCTAATAAATGAACTTATTAATACCATCACGCACCACCAGCATTAAAATATGGTAGGCTAGCAGAATGACAAGAGAGCGCAGCGCGGTAGACACTGCTGGCTGTGAGTGAGGCGACCGTCCTCATTCCTCTTTTCAAACTAGCCCGAACGGTTGCCAAGCGAACGACCGACGAGTTGGTACAATGGGTACCCGTCTGCTTGGCTGAGGCAGATTTCACAGCGCAGGCGGCCATCCATGACGACGACCTGGCGCCTCCGCTTCGAATCTTGGAAATGGCTCGCGGTAGTCCGCCATTTTGTTTTCCAACGTTTTCTTTTTTATTGAGCAGTTAACATGCCAGTGTCATCGCACTGTCAAAAGTGACACACGTTAATGATTCAGTCTATGCAGCAAAGTAAACAAATTAATCAACATGTTAGTTAAATAGTGTTGGTTGCGGAAATCGATTCGCGATAATAATTATTAATCAGCGTCATTGAATGTAAGCTTTTTTAAAACGAAAAATCTATTTCTACCTGTTAATAAATACTACACATTATCGGATTATCACAAAAACTTTTTATAAAATAATTAATTAGTACAAACTTATTTTATTATTACAAAAAAATTAATGAATAGTAGGATTAGATACTTGCAGAAATATTGAAGTATTTAAGAATGAAATAATTATTGCATATTGTAACAGATTTCGTTACACATCAGCTCAGTGACGCGCTCTTTGTTCCAGCCTCAATCTGGGTTTTTCAGATTTCCAACCGAACTACTATTGGAACTCGATCCTACTTAAGAGTTGGCACTCGGGTGTCTTCAAACAGAGTAGGTGGTACCGATCCTATACTTTAACAAACCAGTAATTTCACTGAATAAGAGCCGCTACACAGCTGCACATCTGCCACATGTCAGATGTGGGCTAAGAGTACAACGATGTGGACACCGCAGAACATCAG
Source organism: Ennomos erosarius (assembly GCA_963580505.1). NCBI lineage: Eukaryota > Metazoa > Arthropoda > Insecta > Lepidoptera > Geometridae > Ennomos > Ennomos erosarius. The sequence continues at coordinate 6,194,822 of OY756996.1, read as the reverse complement.
GAGAGCGGGAGATACAAAAAAAGGTGGCGGGATGAGCTTGACTCCCACTACTCGGACTGAACCATAAAGCTTTTCACCGCGAAGACTGGAAAAGGTGAAAGGGGGATCGTTCCCATCTATTCTACTATTTGTTCTACAAGTTAGTGTTAGAACAAGCAGGAAAAAAGTTCCATCTGTTCTACTAATAGGACAAGTAGGAAAAATTATTCTCAGTTGTTCTACTGACACAAAAAGTGATAAAAATGTCCTACTGTTCTACTAATAGAACAAGTAGGACCAGTCAAAGTTTAGAGCACCAATTTTTTTTCGAAAATTGAGTTACCATTTTAAATACGCCCTCTACTTATTAGTATCAATAATCTTTGTAACAGCAAAGTTAAGTCTGAGTTAGCTGGATATGTTTTTTTATTTATGTTGCTTCGTAACTCAAACACAAGTATCAAATTCTTTCATCACATTGAGTAGACTAGATATTGTTAATCAGAGAGATCATCATCATCATCAACAACCTGAAGACGTCCACTGCTGAACATCGGCCCCAAAGAGAGCCACTTTGAGCGGCTGCTAGCCTCCTGCATCCATCGGCTCCCTACGGTTTTCACCAGATCATTGGTCCACCTAGCGGGGGTCGGCGCGGCGCTGTGTCTTTCGGTCCATGTTCGCCACTCGAGAACTTTTCTTCCCCATCAGAGAGATCGGTTCTGTGGAAATCATTTCTCGATCATAGCATACAGTGACTTGCGCGAGTTATGATCGAGAACCGGTAGTTACTTGTTATTTTATTTGACCGAGGGAACAGAGGCCGTATCGGAGTGTCGACTTGAATGATAGTCGAACGCGACTCGAACGAAGGGGAATGACACCTTTTTCGGTCCAACATGTTGGTGCCAGATGGCCGAGATACATCTGATGCGTACATTGAACGCTGTTTACCACTCTTTGGGAGTCTGATGGCGTGTAGCACGCAATGTATGAGGTATACTAGTATAAAATAAATATGATTTCATGAACAATGATGGTGTAAGGCTGTAAGGTTGTAGAAAATAAAAGAATAGGATATAAATAAGCGGGTACTTAGCCCTTATTAATTTTTCGTAAAATCTGGTATAGGTAGGTGTAAACCTACATATACATAAAACTTAGGATCAACCGTTTGGTAACTATTTATCAGTCTTGCTATACAACAAATCGATCAGTGCAATTAAAATCAGAGTAAGAATACCTATTTAAGTACATACCTAAGTAGTACCTACTACAAAAAAGTCGAAGGCAGCAGAAGCAGCACAAGACAGCAGTACCATCACCCTGACCCCAAGACCCGCGTGTTTGCCCCTCCAGCTCTAACCATGGACTTGTTTCGCTATTGACTAACCATCGACGCAACGCTGCCATTCAAACCTAAGCCCTAACAACACGTGCGAACGCACAGTTTCTATTGTTATCACTCACTGATAACGCGGCGACGAGCCATAAATGAAAACATATGTTCACAGTCGGACGACCTAGCGTCCCGACCCGACAGTGGAAACGAAACGCAACGATAACAATGTGGCGCGTCAAATGAACGCGCGGGATCTATGAAATGCTGCAAAATTAGGTTTGCAAAAGGAATGTAGAGAGAATTGTAGTCGCTGCCAAAATTCTAAAAGACAAGTACTGGAGAGTCTGGTTGATGAAAAAGAGGCGTTATTTCAAAATACCTATTTCGGAATTTCAGGACCGAAATCAACTTCATAACAATTAACGATACGACCCCCGCCTCTAAATTCCTCGCCCCGAGCGTGCCCGCTATACGTGGCGATACGACGCCTTCGCATAGATAGAATAGAGAGCGGTTTCGGAACGCACCCGTACAGGCTAGAAGGCGGCGCGCGCGTGTGCGCCCGCTTGCATGTGTGCGTGTCGTGCGGACACGCGCACACAGCCGCGCCGCCGGTGAGCGCTGTTCACCGCACTCTGTGAGCGCAAACAACCATCTATAAGGCCACGCTATAGCTGACGGTGGAATGGGTCGCGCCTCAGGCCGGTTCCTCGATTCTTCTCTCTTTGTTACCATTTCTTGATAAGTTTTCTAGAAAAAGTATAGGATTTTTTCAAAATATGGCCTAATAATTTTATTTATATTTTTAGAGTACTTCTGAGGGCACGGGCAAGCTACAGCTCGTGCAAAAATATACATTTAATGAAAATACGTTAATTGTATGTTTTGTGAAAATAATTGGTATTAATTTTTTTTAAATTTTTTATACTTATTATTTAAACATGCAGCTATAATATATAAAATCATAAGTGTAAAAATACCAAATTTTTAGTTATGAAATGTTAATTTTCTTTTTGCACCCAAAACTAAATAATTGACCAGACATAAAAATAAAATCTTTTTAACAACGAACGTCTATCATAACATAATCAAAATTATTTTAAGTGCGTGTGAAATAATTAACTAAAACCGCACGTATACTATTTTTTTTTTATTAACATAGTCATAGAGAAAAGCGTTCCATAAACGTAGTTTTACGCAGTTTTAAAATAAAATTAATTCAATGATATCTGCATAAATTATACGTAATATTACGTACCTATTAGGTACTGAAATGCAGATTATGGTATAATGTATAAAGATATTTTTTTTAATGTTCACATTTCATATTAATAATTATTTTTTTTTATTTTTATATGTTGGCTCCACACATAGTGTATTTAGCCAGTGTCAAGTATTGTATATTTTCATCGAGTTTTAGAATATTTTACGTAGTCAAGTCTTAGTCATAGTCATAGTCATAGTCCAGTCTAAGTCGGGTCATAGTCCAGTCTAAGTCATGCTCAAGTAAAGTGGTGGCAACTTTACAAGAAGCTTCTATGGAATTTTGGAAGCAACACGAAAAATCACGTTTCACCACATCATATCACTTGACCACACTCATGCTCGTAATTCAGCACTTAATGCGTAAAACGCCACCAATTTTAAACATTAACACTGAAAAAAGCAAAAGTTTTGAGAAATAATACAATGCAACGACGTGAACTTTTTCACGTTCCCGCCAAAACTCCATTAGTAATTATACCAATGTGCCTTAATAACTTATGAGTTGTTTCAAAATAAGAAGATTGATGAATTAGTGACAAATATTATTGTGCTTACCTACAACTAGAATCATTATAATATATATATTTTTTATTATCTAAATGCCATTTTATTTTATTTCATCGTTGACTTCATTATACTTACATTTAGGTAACTATTAGAGTTTTAGGTTAATACTTATGATGAAAAATAATAAATACCGCTATGAAATAATACTGTTTAAATTATTTCCCATTTATTTGGTTAATATATTTAGAACATGTTGATTATTAATTTATTAAAAAAGAATTATCTTTATCTTACTCTGTATGACTTCAATGAAGCCTTACTTGAAGCTTTATATTTTAGCAAAAGAACTAATTCAATAACTCTTTCCACTACTTTAAAAAATCAAAATTAAACTTCCCATACAAACTAAATCATAAAATGGTGAACCGGCTTGAGGCGCGGTCCAGCCGGTATATTTCCGACATAATACCGCTGCGTCGAGCGATTACTACTATATATTCTATATACATTTAATAGCTATACAGGCGCGCATAGAACTGGCCGTACTTATGTGAGCGCTGCGGCGTGGGCACTGCCAGCGATGAAGCGCTTCAGACTAGTTCAACGTCTAACAGTACAAGCGACTACAGCGCTGCAGCGTATACGTTTTCTAGGTAGTCGGCTTATTATTATCGTAGATTGGCGTCGGCGCAACTACACGGCGTTAGAAGGACGTTCCGTTTTAAATATCAGGTTTTATTATTATGAAGAGCGGCGCAGCGGAGTGCGGACGGCGCGGTGGACGGTTGCGTGCGATAACATTTGACATTCGTAATTACTCGAGCGCGGACGGCGGCGGCGGCGCGGCGACGACGAGGCCGGCTCCGGGCTCCGTGGGCATTCCGCCGCGGCTGCGGGGCCGGACAAAGAGGTCGTGCGTTGCGTCAGCCCCTGCGCCTGCCGCCTGCCCTGCCACTCGCACCGGTTTGACAATCGCGGACGTCGCTCGCTACGACGACGCCCGCGCCGTTGCTCCGCGCCCGCATTTCGCATACACTGCCGAAATACACTAGCCTTGACTACCATTGTCGAATATTTCCAAACGCCTAGAAGCGACGACGATGTTTCCGTATTCTACTATTTGCGGTGTCGTCAACTCCTTAGCATTTCATTACCTTTTCGGATTCACTATCAGTTATAGATCAGAAATTAGTTCCAAAAATAAATATAATCAAAAGGCGAGCGTTGTTTTGCTCTCATTTGTTCGTTCTAAAACGTTGTTTACTAATTCTGAATTTTCCGAATAGATGGTATAATGGTTTCAAAAATTCTGAGTTAGAGGTAGGAATTAGAACTTTGTGTTGTTCTTCGTATGGTTGATTTTAGTACTAGGGTTGATTACGTCAGCAGAAGAGCAGGCAGAGCCAGAGAGATAAAGCGCTGGAGGAAAACACGAGACTACTGCTCTGCGCTTCTTACTAAAAACATTAAACAAGAGGAAAAAGGCACGATGCTTTGTAGGGTGCTATTTATAAAATCACAGTACCTTGCTGGCGCTGTTCATACGACTTTTTAGGGTTGCTATTCCAACGAAGCAATGAATTAAAATTTGTTTTATGAACGAACTTACTATGTTGTCTTGACTCACGTTTAGTATTCCCATTTTGGAAACAGCTCTACGACTCTACCATGACACCATGACTATTTATACGCAAACATTTCTATGGTAGAGCTTTCAACTTTCATAATTAATATCTAAATGGAGTAAGTACCTATAAAGAATAGGCATAATGACTGAAATTTTTTTTTTGGATAAATTAATTATATTCCTGACAAAACACCCATTTGTGAAAACAAAAATTAAATATCTCAAAAAATTACCAAGTTATAAGCGTTTTAAAAATCGGAATAGAAAGAGATAGCTCAAACGGCCAGTGACGTCAGAGGAAGGTCGTTATTGTACCTCATTACTAAGCTGTGGTAGCTTTTCATACAATCTCTTTGGCATGTGACGTCACGAGTAGATTATTCATAGTAACTGTGGGGGCGCTCTGTTTCGCGAGAAAGGGACAGGAGATACTTCCCGTAGAAACTTTAAAAGCTTATTACTCCGTGATTTATTTACCGATTTTGCTTATTTTCTCAATTATTGCATTCATTTTTAATCTTCTTTATGAAAGTAATATTTACTTGTTCATTTTTAATGGTAGTCATCAACTCATCATGCCTATTATTGTCCTTCACTTTATGTAAATTATAATACTAGTGGTGACCCGAATTTTCATTTGTTATTTACGAGCGGGAACTCTGATTTTGCGCGTTTAAACCATTTTATCCGATGTTTACTTTGGTATTACGATTATTAGCTATCCGTCTGCAAAATGTCATCAAAATAGGTTTAGCCATTTTGCCATACTGAAGTTACACAAATTGATAACGTTTCACTCTACTATAATTTTGTGAGTGAGGGTAGTTAGTAGTTTTTGGCGTAGACCGTAAGTAAGTTTTGTACCTAATACCTATTTCAAAAGTTCTACTTTGGAACTTGAAACTTGAAATAGAAGTATAAGCTTGAAACTAATTCCAAATGATTAAATATCAGTAATATAGCTAAAAAAATGTGCGAAAACGAGCTAAAATATTATTTAATGTTTACAAGTATTCAGCTTGTCCGTTGTGTTGCGAAGTTTCAGCGAAAATTGTGGCTCGATATTGAAGGCAACAAAATGTTGCAAGGCAAGTTGCACGTAATATGTTCTAGAAACAATCGTGAATTTTTAATTCTGTCGCGTGGCATGTTTCAGGAGATGGTTTCGATATTTAAGGCAAACTTGAACATTTTTTCACAATCACTTATTGTTCTGGCCACCATCGAGAATCAAACCTGAATATTTTCTTAGTTGAGGCTGCCAACTTATCCACGACACCACGGGATCTGCTACCAACAACTTTAGATAACAGATAGTTCTGCACGTTGTCTTCTAGTTTATATCTTCTCCCAGCAGCAGCCCAAGCCGAAGTCTGCATCCAAAGGCCTTTATTGTCACTCCCTTTTGCTTGGTGATGCTATAAAAATCAATAAAGACTAATAATTATTTCAGCAACCTAAAAAATAATGCTGGATAAAATAGTAAGCATGATAAAAAAATGTTGCATGTTGTTGCGCAACAAGAGTCAAATAAGCGCGCAACATGTTTGACATCGAGCTCCGTACGATATGCCGAAACACCCTTCCTTCAGTTCTACTCGCTTATGCTAGTTTGTAACCCAGCTGAATTTGATGGAACAATAGCCATGTGACTTATCTAAATGGAACAAAGTTCAAATTCCATTACATTCTGAATATCAGAATATCAGTGGAGTCGGCTCTCCCTCTTTTTATATCGTTTGTTAAAATAAAAACTCTTTTGTGCTAAACATAAGTTGTATTATTCATTGATCGGTTTCTATTTCTGAAGCATCACAGAAGAATGTGGTGTCATGTTGTGAGCATACTTTCGTCTGATGATTGAACTCGGAGAGCGTTGTCTCCGGGTTGCTGACTCGATTTTGATATGGTTTTGTTAAATAGTTCTGTAATAAATTATTTGGCATGGTAATATTGTACCTGCAGTGTTGCCAGGTATCAACCCACATATTATCTTATATTGTGCAAATCTTCGATGTACTTACTATCTTTTGTTAAGCTCATTTATTGTAAAATAAACAAATTTATTATTTATTAAAGAGTGAGACTCAAAGTCAATGGCGGTTGTAGTGTGCTGCTAGCCTCCCACACTGCGCAAACCGCTTAGGTACCTCTGCCCGCGCACATCTAATTTAGAGAGAGAGAGAGAGAGAGACATCTGCGCAGAGTTTCGCGCCGACTTTACAGCCGCCATTGAGCTTGAATCGCACTATACTTTGGTGTCGCGACAGCGAACAGTGAGACATGATCAGCCTAATACGTACCCACTGCTGGGCCAGGGACTCTCATACATGAAGAGAGAGAGGTGGTAGGCTATACTCTAATACGCGGGCCAAGTGCGAGTTGGAGCGAGAGCGAGTGGTAATTCCATACATAGCTACCCACAGAGCATTGAAACAAGCCGCCCGGTGACACTGTAAAGGTCGGTAGAGACCAACCGCATTAAGCTCACAGCTCATTAGAACCACCCGGCACTCACTCGGCACCGCCTCGCCTCCTGCGGCTAATATTATTTATATGGACTTGTATGGATATGCGCTCACTATACCAACTCCGTAGCGTCACCGGATCGCCTCGGTCATAAGCCCTCTACGCGCGGACAGCGGGTGGACCACTCGGTGGCAACTCGCTGCTCGCATGCTTGCCTTGCATTGACTACGCGCGAGTTCCGAGTGGACCACGCGCTGCCCGCGAATGATTCACGCGAAGACGATACTTGGCGATGCACCGCTCCCCACCCTCCCTTCATTCCCAGCCTTTCTTTGGATTACCAATTGGTAACAGACTACTCGAAAATTCATGGACCAAGCGACGTCCACTCGTTGACCGCGTGGGGTCCACTGGTTGACTGAGCGACGCGCGACGTTTGTTGGCGGCGTCTACCTGTGGACCACGAGTCGACAACGAGTGGACGCCGTGCAACGAGGCGGTGCGGAGTGGGTGCCGGGTGGTTGTAATCAGCTGTGACCTTAAACCCGTTAAAAAAAAGCATTGAAACAAACGACGCCTCGCACAAGCGAACGGTCATTTTTTGCTCTGTGTAGCTACCTAACTTAAAAAGTAAGTTGGTGCAGAGTCAAGCGGGATTTGAACCTGAGTACATCGCTTTGAAAGTCGTACGGGCTATCACTGAGCCAGACTCACTTTCATATAAACTCATATTAGTAAATCAATATTGTTGATATGCTTATGCACTTGCTAGTCGTTATTATAAATCATATTGTGTGAATAATAATAAAGAAAAACAAAATGCTTATTATACATTAAGTTGATAAGAGAGATGGAAATGACGCGAAAGGGCAATAAAAATATTGTTAAATAGTTCCGTCCCGTGGTTTTACCCGCGTTGAAAATGATCTCACACTTCCCACCCATAAGAAACACACAACTTCCCGGGATAAAAAATATTATGTACCCTAAAAGCAAATATTATAAAGCCCGTTGATAGCTCGTGAACATAATTTCTCGTACAAACACGACTCACCTACGGGGGCAGGGGGCGAGGTAATAAAACGAGACAAAGTCATACGAAATTAAAAAGTACAGAGCAGGATGGAACAAAAGAGACATTGAGTGTCCCGCTTCCTCTCGTAGGATTAGCAGTTGAAATAAACTACTAATTTTTGTACGAGGGGAAGTTGTATCGTTGGTTAACTTTATTTATAGTCAATGCCTAAAAGTTACCTAACGTTATTGTTGCGACGTAATTGAAAGCACAGCAAAAACCAGATAAGCAGCACATAAGCAGAGCTATAGCACAATGGATGGACTTATCGCTAAAAGCAATCTCTTCCAGTCAACCTTTGTATGGAAAAAATATTATAATAAAAATAAAAATATATATCAACAATCTAAAGACCCACTGCTGAATATAGGCTCCCAAAAAACGAGCGCTACTTTGACCAGCTGCTTACCTCCTACATCCAACAGTTCATTCTCAGTAGATCCATGGGCCAGATCTATGATGGATCTGGTGAGAATTAATTTCCTCATTGGATCTATTTTCAAAGACTTTAACACAACATATATCTAATCGGCTCCCCGCAGTTTTCATCAGTTTGTCGGTCCACCAAATACAGAAAATACATCAAAAGCCGTTCTGCCATTTCAGTGTTAATGATAACATAATAAATTTGGCTCTATGATTGATGCAGTGCAACCATGGCTTAAAAATTTGATTCGTATAGGAAAGTGTTCACTCCACGTGTTAGAATTTTTAGGCCACCCAAAAACTTCTGAGCTTAACGACTATTGTCTTACGATAACAGTAAGGCCGAAGGCTTAACGTGCCCTCTCCGAAGCACAGTAGCGTGCGGTCAGTTGTAAATATACCACTTTTTGTAGCGGTCACCCATCAAAGTAATGACCGCCGCAAACATTGTTTAACTTTACTGATCGCTTACAGCTAGTCATATTTCATTATTGGTCCAAGATTTTCAGTTTTTCAGATTTTCTATGACGAGTACTTAAATAAATTTTGAAACTAACTTATCTATGTTATAAAATTTATGAAAATCTGTTCAGCCACATCACCAGACAAGCAGGTAAACAGACAACCAGACAGCTCACTTCTAACTACAAATATACATGCAAAAGTATATAACTATTCTTAATTAGCAATAGCGTTTGTCCGCAGCTTCGCCTGCGTGGACTACAGGCTAATACGCCAGACCTTCATTTTCAGCACGACCTTGTATTCGTTTGGCTTTATTATCTAACACTACGATGACACAGTGCAATAGCACATAGAGTCACAGACTACATTTTAAACCAAGGTTATAGCTATCAACCCTATAGCGTCAGTAGTTTGGCTGAACTAGTGAAACTTTTTAGTGGCAATAGTCCGGTTGGAACAAAGCACCGACCGGTTATACTCTCTAAGTCTCTAGTAGGCAGTAGTAGTTCGGTTGCCAGTCCAGTTGACAGAACTAGTGCTAATGTTGAAAATCACATCGGAATCTATAGTTTATGAGCGGGTTAGCTATAACGATCGCGTCTTTCCATAAGATCCACTCTTCTAGTAGACGTAGTCTTGAGGATCAACCTCTTCTCCCAGCAACGGCCTAACTAAGCCAAGGCTCGCAACCTATGGGTACTCAATACTCATGAGCTAGTTGCTTCTTGCTTACCACTTTTGGCGGATGGAGCGCCAGCAGCGTCAGCGAGACGAAAGTATTCGATACCCATCGCTACTCGCGGGGATCGCGGCGAGGCCGTCTACGAACACGGGTAGCGATGGGTACCGAAAGGCCCATTTTGACGCTTTACTAACACCACTTGACGAGCTGGTGTGGATGCAGCTTTATGCGGCTGCCCGGTGGCGCCGTAAAGTTCGGTAGGTACCAAAAACATTAGCCGATTCAAAAAGCAACCTGTCATTTTTTGTTTTCTAAAGCCGTATTCTTTCGTTACTTATTGAACAAATAGTTACAGTTACAAGTTTCTACATATTACAAAATGTAGAGCTGCAATGATTGGTAAGTCTGTAAATTCTATAGTTAATAGTGTAATAACATTAGATAATGATTACATAAATAAGTTCGGCAGGTCCAGACTCCTCACCGTACCCTGTTTAAAATAATGCAGCCATAATTTCCCTAAATAGCCCGAAGGCTGTCGCTACACTTCTTAATTAAAGAAAAAAATCAAGAATGTAATGCGTACTTCTCACAGACCAAGTTTCATACAAATCCATTTGGAAACCAGTTTCTTCTAGGCATACATAGCAACTGTGATCCGCTCTCTTATATATTATAGACCTTAAACCTTGGGTATAGAAGCTATAACTGCTTGGATGAGGTGGTATTAGAATTGTCCAAATTATATAACTTTTACGCCCAAACTCGCTACATGTACACCTACAAAATACACGGTGAATATAGGTTTCGGAATAATGCGTTCTACGCAATCAGAGTACAAAGAACGAAGGCACTGAGTTAAGATGACGTCAGTATGAAAATGTCCTGATCCATCGCTAGTGTAAGACTCACCCCCATATTCTAAGACGTTCGAGATTACTCCACTCGACTCAACCTCGTCGCGTCGTACCTTGAGTTTCAGTTTGAGAATACGGGGGTAAGAAAATTAAGTTTTCGCGGATGAAACCAAGCCGTAGACCCAGAGTAGCTAGTTTCATTAAAGGGTTTTATCGCTTAGCAGCCACTTCGGCCTGTTGTACAAATCATAACCTATTTAATTTTTATCCTACTTCTTCTAATAAGTACTTATGGAAATTAAGTTACTTTCCATAAGTCCTAACAACACTTTCTCAAAACGCACGCCACTAGTTTTAGAATTTTAGAAGATTAGAGCATGTAACAGCAGCAGCGTAAGCCGGCCCCCTACTAGGTGGACCGACGACCTTGTCAAAACCGTGGGAAGCCGATGGATGCAAGAGCCAAGTAAAAGTAGCACTCTTTGGGGGAGGCCTATGTTCAGCAGTGGACGTCTTCAGACTGATGATGATAAAAGAAGATTAATACCTACCAGAGGAATATCACGCCAGAACAGCTCTCATGCTGCTTTTCTGATGTGTTGTATCGTGGCACCGTTTCACCGCGCAATTGTCATTCTAAATATTTTTCTAGGGGCTCTTCACACAGAGCACTGACCGCGCGAACGTCATGCGGTGCCATATAAGCCGGATTACATTTCGTGATTTTCATCTAACCATAAACATAACAATTTAAACAACATTTTTGCATTGTCGGATGTAGGCTCCCTTAAAACACTATTGCACAAACCAATATTCATCATCTATTGTACAAAAACGCGTATATACGTCTAAATGCTGCGTACCGCACTGGATGGACACATTGCAAACACAAGCTGCCTCTCTACAATACCATAGATTGCGGTTAAATGTTCTTGAAATAATAATAATATAAATAAATAAATTAATATTTGTCGACATTACACACAGTGCCATCTATCCCCACACTAACTTCAAATTGACGAGGACCCTTTTTAGAAGATTTTAAAATCCCTACAGGAAAACCTCTAAATCGGTTGATCCGTTTGGGAGCTAAGACGCCACAGACAGCCTAGGGCCTAGATACACAGTACGTAAAGTTTGACGTGTTGTGTAACACGTCAAATTTTTAACACTCCCCTGTTTAAGTCGGGGGTTAAAAAGAGGATGATACGTCCAGCAAATGGTTTCGATAGTTTTCAGCGAATTGGTATTTATTCAATTTAGATTAATTAGACTCGTATTACATAATTAACTCAGTCGATAATTGGTGCTCAAGTCGAAAACTCAGCTTGAGAACTGATTCAGCCACTTAAAATAGGGCCCATACTAAGCTTAGTTACTGAACTTATTATGCAAATTGCAATATTTTTTATTTTAAAAGTTAGTAAGTATTTTATTATTAGATATTTATCTTATTGTTTTACGATGCGATCTTGTCTGCTTGTTTTTCTTATACCGGGGGGGGGTTGTGTCCAAAACTATTCCCTGTATTAGGTATGTATTTTCTTCGAATGATATTACAATATTATGTACTCATTAATTACTGAACATATTGTGTTCGTGAACGTGCACGAGCAAAGGCAATGAAATTGTGAAACATGATTATTCTGTCAATGTTCGACCACAATGAAATCATGTAGAGTTTTATTTAACGACTACTTACTGTTATTGTAAAGTATGTATTACTAGCTGTGCTCTGTGGTATTATGGACTATTCCATTAGGATCACCTGGATGATAATGGCTACTCTTTAGTGTCCTTTGATCACCTGGGAATATGATCACCCAGGTGTTCATAGCTTCCATGAGCGGAACCACACAAAAATATTTTGTTATTAATTTATATAATGCAGCCCAGTATTCCATGAAAATCAGTTCAACCATTTTTAAAGTTTTTTATTTAAATCTGTATTACCACAGACACCTCGATCCGTATACTCTTTGTTAATATTATTTATTTTAATTTTTTTATTTTATTTTAGTGAACACTAATAAAATACAGCCACCAAACGTTCAACCATTTCAGCCCAGTTAGGTTTTGTTAGTGCGGGAGCCAGCAGCATTAACCCCTACATTACGTTATACAATCATAACCCTCCCTTTTGCTTTGCCCTAGTCGGGTAAAAATAAGCTTCATGGTACACGTTCAGAAAATGAACAATTCATATACAAGCAAACGAAAAAAAATACCGCAGAACATAAAACCTTAAATCTTCTAGTCAAAAAGATTTTCCTTAAATACAGAGTAGAATTTGTCACTAAATTACAAAGGTAAGCTTATATTAATAACATAGGTATTAGGAAGCTAAAGAATCACACACACACAGCAGTAAATCTGGACATAACTTTTAAAGAACCAAATAACGCTCTGGGTTAGAGTTGAAATTCTTAATTCTGTGGAGGAGTTTGCGTTTAGGCAACGAGCAGGTGGAGTGGACCTACAGCAAGCCGCTGGAAAATGCTGAAGAGGGAAGATCGACTGCACACCTCTTATAGGGATTTATGCGTTCTGCACACACCACAGTATTACTACTACTATCTCTCTATGTCCAGAACGGCTTAGTTCTGCAGTTGACACATTATATTTTATACTGTGTGGATGATGATCGTATGAGTTAACAATGAAATTGCACATTTTAGGCCACCCACTGATCGCAGCAGACGTTGCATAACTAAACTAACTATTTATAATACTTCTTTATCTATGACAATAAAATCGTCCTAGAATTTTATTTCCAGCTCTCCTTAGAAGCAAAATAGACGATCGGGACCAACCACCGACCAAGGACACCGAATGAAGACACCAACCACCATCCACACGGTCGGATTTTACTCTAACCCGACCAAGGTGAGACAAATGTGACCTTGGTCGGTGGTTGGTCCCGATCGTCTATTTTGCTCTTTAAGAATTTTCTCTACCAATGTTAGAGCGAAAGATCCACATATCACTTAAAGTCATTGGTGCAGGGTCAAGCGGGCTTCCAATGAGGCTGCGTCGGTTCGTCAGTCACACGCGCTACCACCTAGCCATACTTGTTCTAAAACATAAATTGGCGGAGAAACAATAGTAACTATTGTCAAAGATAGATTTTTAATATAGATTCTATAAGAACAAGATAAATATTAAGCTAAACCCCGGTTAATCGTGCGTTTGTTAAAATTAATCTCATGTCAACTTAAAAATACGGAACGCTCGCCCGTTGATCATCGGCTGTCTTCGACCAATCAGCGTCCAGTATTTTTTAGTTGAAATAAGTTAACTTTAACAAACTTAAGAGAAACCGGGGCAACTAATTAAAGGGAGATCATGTATGTTGGGTGCTTACTAATGCTTATTGATCATAACATAAATGAACGGCTGATTCTTAATTGACTTTACAGATGGCGTAGCTGGTTTCGGTATTTAATTTCCTCTAGGTAATTTATTGCACTTAAATGTACAAAGTAATTGAATATTAAGTTGATGCTTAATGCATTGTCAAAGTCTCAGTCTAAGTCCAATTTTTTGCAACTAAACTATTTCTAGCACTTTTATGGATCATTCGGGAGCCGATAATCGACGTCCTTTTCAGGCCCCTGCTGCCCTACCACAAAGTACACACAAACCATCATGGTTCGTGACAGTAATGCTTCAAAGTTACAATAATATTGCTCGAATTCGTACCATGAACTTATAAAGTATTCTTGCGCGAGAACGAGACGTCTACATTTTTATATATCGTTATCACTGTCGCACGTCGCTGTCAACATGATTATGTATGACATGACAGTTGTATTTGAGTGAAAGATTTAACGTGACGTCATCAAAACTGCTCTGCGTCAACAACATTACAATATTCTTACTTTTATGTAGTTTTTCAAAGTATGATTGAAGTAATAATGCTATAAGACCTTGTGGTTACCCCCCTGTAGTTTGAAAGAGACAAATACTTCGATTAATATATGGCATTGGAAGGGCAAATGAAAAAAGGCTGTACGGCTCTAATAGCTTCCAACATTATTAAATAATTAGCTGATTTAGGTATACTTCCTCTATATACATGAAATCACATGGGTCATCGGAGGGCCGGTTCTCGGAAAAATATAGACGATAACCGCGCAATATGACGTCACAATGTCGAATGGCACTCGCATAAAATTATAGTTATCACTCGCGATTCTACGTCATTTGGTAATCGACATTATTTCGAAATTCGGCCCCTTGTTCAGGGCCTAATTAAGGTTGTGTTAAAATGCAAATTTCTTACTGGTAAAGTATCTCTAAAACAAAAAAACTCGTATTTTTCGTGCACTTATAATAAGATGCGCTGAGGTGTGCAAATTTACACAAAATTAAACTAAATAGGTTGGAAAATCACGTACATACTTACAAAAGAAAACTTTGGGTAGGTACGTACCAAACCTTGTGTAAGCATAGAGTGGGTACATACGATTAAACTTAGATAAAAAGTAAAAATTATAAAGTGATGGATACATTTTATATACTTCATTAAATAACTGAACCCCGAGAATACTTACACCAAGCGTGTGCAGTTCTGATGCTAACTGCATTTGGATGAAATTTGGTGTGGAGGTGGCCCTGGGTTAAAAAATGAGCTGCTTTTTATGCCGAAAATGGGAAAGGTTCCTGTAGTAAAATGGGTGAAACCACGGGGCGCTACTAGTGTTATTATAAAATGAACAGTTAAAACAGAGAAGTAACTTAAACTTTTAAGAGGGAGATGTTGTATAATCTGTTAATCTTATAATAGGTCTATGGTTTGAGCAATAG
Source organism: Ennomos erosarius (assembly GCA_963580505.1). NCBI lineage: Eukaryota > Metazoa > Arthropoda > Insecta > Lepidoptera > Geometridae > Ennomos > Ennomos erosarius. The sequence goes on along the minus strand of OY756996.1, from coordinate 6,179,318 downwards.
ACATACTCTGTGGATTGACTACCTTGGCTTTGATTATGTGATACATGGTGGTTTCAGTAAATAAATGCTATTAAGTATTTAATTGTTTAATTTACAAACAGGGTGGGTTTTTTGAGCCACAGTAAAAGGTAACCAATGGTTCAAAACTCAAACAAATTATAATCGATGGTCAAAAGTTGTTTTAGTTTTGAACCATTGGTTACCTTTAGTGTTTACCCTTTGGGTACCTTAACCACGGATTATAAAACCCACCCTTAGAAGAATGATGAAAAAATTGCACTTAAAAAAGCTTGTCATGTATCTGACTGGCATCACTAAAAAACTAAATTTATGATAGCATGAGCATGGGCAAGAGTGGTCTCTATTCTCTAATGAACCGTAATGGATGGAGTGACGAAAGACGCGGGAATTAACGCAACGCTCACTTGACGGCGTCAAGTGGCTGACGCGGGATCAATTGCAGTCCCCGGAGCCTTGACAGGATAACTTTCAAGTGTTAACTATATGTTATTTCAAGTAAGACATTAAATTAGGACACATGGCATTTTTCCTTCATTGTTTTTTGGCACACTTGTAGTGTGATAGCAAACATTTTCGTAGATGATATCCTTTCAGTCTCACAACATCTGTTGTCGAAAGAAGCGTCTCTAATACTGAGTGAATTTTACCTACAGACATAGACTAGGGTAGGGTTTTTAATCCATTGGTTACCTAACCACGGATCAATAAACCCACCTCAAATTTATTGTTTTATTTAAACCCAAAATCAAACCTAAACACACAGTTAACACCTATGTTTGTTTGTATGGAAAACTTATAGTGACGAAATTCTGCTCAGTGGGAAAAGTGAAGCCTTTGGAGTCTAGAAAAGAACATCAAATTTTTTACGTTAGTGTTTACCACAACTTAGAAATATGGTTTTGACATTTGTAACAGTTCAAATAACCATTCACAAGTAACGTAACGATCGGACAGAGCAGTGTGATTCCCGTGGTACACCCAGGTAAGCTAAGGTGGACCACGGGAAAAATAATCGTATCTTCTTCTTCTCGTGTAGGCAAGTGGTCAGCCCTGGTGTCAGAATTTTTAGGCCGCCCGAAGGCTTCTGACTTGGCTTAACGACTATTGTCTGACGACAACAGCCGGGACCGACGGCTTAACGTGCCCTCCGAAGCACGGTAGCGCTCAGTTCTAAATACCAACTTTTTGCTGTAGCGGTCACCCATCATAGTAGTGACCGCAGCGAACGTTGCTTAACTTTACCGATCGGTTAGGAACGGCTAGTCGTGCTTCGCTATGAGCGCTACATATAATCCTATGTTACACCCAGATATTATGTGAACTATGAAAAAACTATTACCTGCGATCCACCCAGGTGAACTGAGCAGGCGGACCACAGGCAATACCCGGTAATTTCATTTGCAGCCTGAATTGGTTACTTTTGTTTCTAAGTAAATAAGTACACGCATGATTTCAGTACTACTCACTCACTACTCCACTAGTTAGTAGTTAGTAGCAGTAATAGCTGCAGCCTGCAATTTACATGATAATGAAAAAAATAGTTACAAAATGAAAACCACCATTTTGGAAATCAATCCTTCGGTTGAAATAAAGTAATTCCTCATTTTTATCGCATCAAAAGTCCATCTATTGTTAATACAACGTACTAAAAGAATACCACGAATAGGCATCATGACTAAAATTATTTTTTTGGATATAATTTATCCAAAAAAATAATTTTAGTTCTATTATTATATTATATTCCTCAAAAGATAAACATTTGTGAAAACAAAAATTAAATATCTCAAAAAATGACCAAGTTACAAGCATTTTAAAAACCGGAATAGAAAGAGATAGATCAAACGGCCAGTGACGTCAGAGGAATGTCGTTATAGTACCTCATTACTAAGCTGTGGTAGCTTTTCATACAATCTCTTTTGCATGTGACGTCACGAGTAGATATTTCATAGTAACTCTGAGGGCGGGCGCTCTGTTTCGCGAGAAAGGGACATGCGTCCTGTAGAAACTTTAAAAGCTTAGTACTCCGTGATTTATTTACCGATTTTGCTTATTTTTTTCAATTATTGCATTCATTTTTAATCTCCTTTATGGAAGTAATATTTACTTGTTCATTTTTAATAGTAGTCATCATGCCTATTGAAGGATGAATGTTGTTAGAAATAGAGGTGACGCATCACTCAGTTTACAGTTGCAGGAAAACCACTCTTATATTAGGTACAATACTGACTGAATACCTCGTAGAACTGTCAGTTTATAAGTCATCAACAATGATGGCTGTTTCAGTGTAATAACCATGTGGAAAGCTTTAGTTTATACCTTATCTATATTTTTTAAGATATAAGCGCATATTTATAAGGGAAATATATATTATTCTTTTTCTTAGCTAATTTTGTATCTCATTACAAATAATAACTGACCACCAATCCACTGAATTCTACCAAATTTTAATAGTTGTAGTATAATTTAAAAAATTAGTGACTCAAAGTTACATAGTAGCTGTGGGGATGCTCTCTGCGAGAAAGGGACAGCGATGCCGCCCAGAAACTTTAAAAGCTTATTACTCCGTGATTTATTTACCGATTTTTCTAATTCTTTCAGTTATTGCATTAATCTTAAGCCTTCTTTATTAAAATAATATTACTTGTTAATTTTTAACAGCAGGACACAAGCCCATTCTGTGAAACAAGAACCCTAATTAGTTAAATTTCTCAAAATCCAATTCAACCAATGTTTGTAAGTTAAAGATCAACTTCTAACTTGTGAAAAAGGGAAAAAGGAATCAAGTAGATGTAGAAAATAAAAATTCCATATTAATATTAGAATCACAGTAATAGAAAATAAACTGGGAAGTAACCGCCCATGTGGGGCATCGATATCGAGTAGGTACGGTAAGGCCTACCAAGATCATGGTGATGATCACTACGTTTTCATCATCATCATCAAAAGCCTTTCACCAGATCGTCGTTCCACTTAGTGTGGGGCCGTCTACGCTGCGTCTACAGGTCCTACGTTTTCATTTATGAAAAAAAATCCATTCTACTAGTTCTCTCGTCATGGGAATAAAACCCAACAAGCCTTTGTATAGAGTCTAACAATCAAACCTAACCACTACCCCGGAGTGGCTAAAATTATTTCTATTATTATAGTTATGTTCTTTCTGGAGTAGGTACACTGTGCCAAGCAATATGACCTGCTTTGATGCACTCGTAAAGTGACACCGAGTTTCAAGTCAGCATTACTTGCGTCCGAACCAAAAATGCAAGCACATCAAAATGCGACTCGGTTGCGCAGGAGTCGGCACACCAGAGCATACCTTCACAAGTACTTCACTGTTTTCTATACGTTATGCCTTGGTAATAAAGCTTAAATTTTCTTGAAGAAAGAGGTTGTTGTATCTTTGATGGAACATTACGACTTGGCACATGCGCACACCTTGCGATTTTAATAAGTATTTTTCTGCTGGTATTTTTGCTAAATACAAACAGGGTTTGGTTTGAATAATATTCATTCAGCGATAAAATATAAATGGTACAATTTGAAAAGTGACCTGAAAAGTACCGCATTGCTGATATCTCACTAGAGTGATAATTGTTCAGGATCACGCCGCGCCGCACTGATGAAAGACTGCTTGAAGTATGATTCCTTTGTTTTTTTCTCAAGTTTAGCAATAAGTACCTAGATGTTCTACTTACAATCATTTTTATAAGTATCGCTTTAAATCGCTTGAATACTACCCAATTAATATGGAAAATGTTTTCATTATATTTTTGGAAACAAAAATATACGCTGAGTGTTCAAAATTGCCACCTAATGAATTTTCCCGAAGCTCACTCGTTCGTCGGCAACAACGATATCGATCGACTTGCTTCCCATTGCTGCGATGTAACCATCACTACTCCACATAATACCAACTGCACGAGGAATGGAACGCAAGAAACAAACTCATATTTCCAGCAAAATCTACACCAAAACGCGGTAAGGGCGTTGTCAGAAAGCGACCAAGTGGCGCACTCTCGTGAGAGATAAACGAACAGATAAATCAGAGACGTATAATTTTTCGAGACTATCGAACTGTTCAATACATTGCTGCTCCGTTCGTAGGGCGAATAAAGTATGTCGCGTGATGTGGCGCAATGTATTTCGCGTGCGAGCACTCTGTGGTGTCAGTTCGTGGTCCGCGGTGGCGTGTAGTATCGGGCGCAGGGTCGCAGAGCTAGTGCGGCCTCGCGGCCCTCTCTTCGCCGCAACGCAAATCGTTGAAATCAAAACTTTCACGCTACGAGAGCGCTACGAAGTTTTACTGCTACAAACTTCCTGCTACGCCGATCGTAGCGCGCCGCACTCAAAACTTTGTTCAGAAAGCTTTTTTATTTGTCACTTTCCGTTATCAGCTCTCTGAAAACGTGAGCTCTTTATGAGCAAGCATTACGATTCATATTTCAATACCAAACTACACTTGCCTTATCAAGTGGGTGAATAAGATACCGCGCTCATTTAGATATCTGAGAGTAGCTCTGCTTACGATTCTTTGGACCTACTGCGGATTGTAAACTTTTTATAAATGTCAAACGTAACATACTTCTTGGCCCTACACCTATAACCTGTTTCCATATGAGACATCTATTCAGTATAATGACAAGGGATAGGTATTATATACTCTTTGGACAAAGGCTCCATAGTTTCAAGATAAAAACGATTATGCAATTACTGAAATAAAAGCATGCACTCTAAATCAAGAGCGTGGAGTTAATAAAGCTAAGTGAAAAACATGGGTATTTCCAGCGGCAGCAGCGCGCTCGGGTAGGGTAGATAGCAGGCAGGCATTGTGCTGGCAGCGCTCGGTTTTGTTGTTCGTGGAAGCGAGTCGCAGGTGTGGGCCGGCGCCGAGCGGCCCCGAGCAGCCCCGAGCCGGAGCCCGAGGTTGAAAAACGACGTATCCGCCACCGCTCGCCGCGCTTGCCAGTCTGCATTTGGCCTCCACACTGCCTGCTCGCGACTGACGCACTGCGTGACACATTTTGACAGTTGTTATCGTGATCGTGTGATGTTTTCGTATCGGAACTATGGTGTATCCCAATGAAAATGTGGAGTGATTTCCAGGTAAGTTCTACTTGTTTGATGACTTGTAAGCCTTGCATTTTGTACGACTGATGCGCCATTGGGTTTTAAATTAGACTTGTGTTTAAAAATATTCCCGAGTTAGATCACAGAGATTTAAAAGTTTTATTTCAGATTTGTGACTCGAAACTTTATTGATTTAATTCGGTTATAGTATGCCAAATTGACGAAAAGATAATTTTAGTTTACAGTTTTATTATTTCACAATGACTTTTTTGTTCGTAGGGGGTAGATTCTGTTGTTGAATAATTAAAAATCTATAAATATAAATGAATCAATTATTTTACTTTCATCAATTTAAAAATTGTGAGATTCTTATTTGTACTTAAAGTATAAAATATAATTTTAGTATTCTCATCCCATGAGTGAAACACCTACTTTATCGATTTGTTAAGTCATCTTGGTTGTATCGGTATAAAGTTGTGTTTGTTTGAATTAAGTTTAACATTAGAATTTGTATGATTGTGCAACACAAAAATGTTGCCTACGTGACGCTATAGCTATTTCTTAAGCTTTTAGGTAATTAGTTTTACTACTTTCACGTAGAAATATTATACAAAGATGCGCGCCTTTTTTTGAAATGACAGCTCGGTGCGTTTCCGGCGACCTGTCAAACGCCATGTGATAAATAGAAGGGCGCATTCGGCAGAGTTTTAAATCAAAGCGCGGTATTCGAGTCGAATCTCGATAACTGCGCGACGCTTGAGGCGAGCGAGAACTCGTCACAGAAATACGTAGCTGCAGCCGTCTCGCTCCGTCGCGTACGTCGGTCTCTGTCTCGCATCGGGTGTTTTTGTGTCGGAGCGGGTTTTTTGTCGGCGCAGCGAGGCTGGCGGCGCCCGTTCGCTCGACTCCACTGACTCCACATTAATTATCGCCGAGTTGGCTCGGTATCGTCCGCCAACACAAACGCACTTTACTTTCTATATTACTGCGTTATTAACACAATCATACTCCAGTTCGTCAGAAATAACAAATTATGTTTGATAATTATGAAATTGAGTCTTATGTTAGGCAGCTTGAAGAATATTAGAATATGTAGACAGCTTAAGGCCTATCGATTGAGAACTCTTAGATTTTAGGTTGATTTAAAACTTGACCTCAAAAGAGTACACAACAAATACACAGATATTAATTAAAATTAATTTCGTTTTAATAAAGTGTTACGTACTTACCGGTGGGAAAGTTCGGGAAATTTTGAAGGAGTTATTCGAGTTGAGAGTAGAAGAGAGACCGCGTTATGTGGAGTGTGTCTTGCTCGGGCGCCAGCGAGGGTACGTTGTCATGGCAACAGCTGGGGCGCCCCGCCCATAGACCCTCCTCCTGAGGTTACTCTTCGCCTGGCATCGCTGGTGGAAGCTACTTTTGAGCTCACTGCCGCAATGCCGCACTTCAATGCGAAATATTTATGATTACTACAAATCTAGCTAGATTTGATATGGCTTTTGGTCGATTGTCAAAAGTTTGGAAACGCATAATATGAAGTCCTGTTTGATTTTTATTATCATTGTCCGCCTACCTCTATCCTGCTAGGAGGGGTCGTTCCCGTATATTGTTTTCATTTGATTTATAATCTGTATAAACTGAAATATAATTAATATAAACAGAATTTGAGCATTAGTTTCGCTTAATCTGATTCTACAAATCATTAAAAAATATTTGATTTATATTTTGAAAGCATTGTTCTGTTTGGTTGTGTATTAAGATTTATCTAATATATACGAGCGTAGATATCTACGAGCGTGCTAAATCACCGAAAAAACATCAACGCGAAGCCCTCTACGCGCAATAAGAAGTAAAAGTTAATATCGTTTACAAATAGGCTTTTTAGCCCATTCACGAGATATCAGAATACTTCTAATATTTAATTTATTGTTCTAAGCATTTATAAAATTACAAAATGCTTATGTCAAATATAGCTTATATAAATAAGTTTGAACTGCTGCTGCAAGCAATCCGGCAAAGCAAAAATAATGCAGAAAAGAAGGACATCGATAAAAAAATGATTTATGCTACTTACTAGATTTGTAATAAATATTATTATTACGAGAAATAATGTTTGAAACTAACGACGGTAAAATAGTGAAGATAGGTTTTGTATTGCTGGATTTTCAAAACCAACTATGTAGTTCATCATCATCATCAACAGCCTGAAGACGTCCACTGTTGAACATAGCCCTCCCCCAGGGAACGCCACTTAGAGCGGCTGCTCGCCTCCTGCATCCATCGGCTCCCCGCGGCTTTCACCAGGTCGTCGGTCCACCTTGTGGGGGGCCGGCCTACGCTGCGTCTTGCAGTAGTACTATGTAGTTAGTTACGATAAAAATGCCTCTTTTTTATGTACTCGTATTTGTGTCTTAAGCATTGCTTATTTTGAAATAGGTAATACTAAATCGGTGAAGTAGGTACTTAATTAAAAAAAATCTAGTAACTAATCTTAAAATACACTATATCAACTTAATTATATTTTTTTTATATATCTTACATTATTTACATAACATTAGGAACTAGTGATAGGCCTGAGGGGTTCACAAGGTGGCGGCCTAAGGGTGGGTGTGCATAGGAATGCGACTTGTTGCAGTCACGTACGACCGCTAACAATATAAACCAACCCTTGTGTATCTAGGAGATAGTTAGATAGTTAGTTTGACAAGAAAACAGAAACTTACTTGGTGTTCCATAAAATAGCTTAAAGATTTTGAGCTCTTTTGTATGGGCATAGAGTATATTATACCTTGTTATTTTGGTATATATATAAAACCTTTCTGTTAGCGTGGCACAAAATGTTTCCGACGGCAACGGTAACTTAGAACAGTTCGAAGGATAAAGGTGGAAGACTGGATGACCCGTAGTAATATTATAAACTCAAACGTAATTCTGTCTGTTTGTTTGCTTTTATGTTTGGTGTGTGATTTGAATAGAACCTTGAAAAGGACATGTGATACTTTTTATCGTAATGAAATAGATAATTTATCGATAAAGCGGGACTTAAGATGATAATTTTGTTTGTAAATATTTATTTATGGCTATATTATACATTCATTGAACTTTGACAAAACCTGATCACAATAATAATTTTAGTAGTGATACTGATACCTGATAGTGATGCTTAATAGTTGCAAAACAAATGAATGATCGGACAATGTAATAAGCGGGTCATTAAAAGGCTTTAAGTAATGCCAACGTCATGATGACGCAGCATTTTCTGACAAACGCGTGAGTAAGCATGATTCGTAATATTCGTGATAGATCTTCAATTTTCTATGTGTTACAAGGCTTAGTATTTTCGTCTCAAAATAGCGCAAGAAAATACATGGTTTCGCTTTCATTGTAAAGATATGTTTGATTTGTTTATACATCAGCTATTGCCACAAATATTTGTCAGTTTAAAAATAGCTAAGTCAATTCAAATTAATACAAAAATAGAACTTGGTCGATTTTAAAATTGGTCGCAAGAAAAGCTGTTTGTTTAGGTATGAAAAAGTGGAATTTATATATCAGATACGCGGACGCGCTATCAGTGATCGAGTGAGTCAGCAACGCGACGCTTCGCTTTCGGCAGATCACGTAATAACAACGTTTATTACACATTTGCCGTTAAATTCACGGCCGCGATGTAAACAATCGACCACGTGGAGTAAAAGTAATAGTAAACTCATAAACAAATGAATGAATTAGCCATAGAGCCCGTACGTCATCGGCGAAGACACGCATAATAATCGCTTATGCAAACGAGCCTAATTATGTAAAGCATTATGAACCGCGCCGACGTGTTTTGACATACACTAACGACCAATTATATGCCCATTGTGTGACTCAGTGAACTTGAAAGACACTACAATAATATAGGGCATCGACACTCGAACGCGATTGAATGACGCGTGTGCCAACAACACCTGTTTAGAAAAAATATGCGAATAAGTAACAGGTGCACCGTATTCAATACTCAGTATTTTTATGACATTTGAATAGAATGGCCGTCACCGTCGCGTCGGCAGCGTGATGCCTACTCTTTTTGTTGTATTTTAATATTTGTTGACAATTTATTATGTCAATAGCAAATTACTACTTCTCGTTTACACACTTGTAGGTTTTTTGTTGATACACATGTTTTTGATTATGTAATAATAATGGTATTCCATTCATAATTTTTTTGAGAACTTCATTATTATTCTGTAATAAAAAAAGCAATTGTTGTTTGACGGTTCTTTGAATTTGAGCAATGATTCATTTATGTTCTCCACAGCTAAGATTCACTATTCAATTTTATTAGTTCTGCCGCAAAACACAACAAATCTCGCTTACAATATTTATTTAAGAGATATTAGAAGTCCAATATCATAAATCAACCGCCTAGACCGCGCGGATCGAGAATCGAGAACATTAGGATAATAATAATCTGGCATTCGCGGAGTGTCTCTCGATTCCACGCACTAAATATATTTCCCATGGCCTCAATGTAGCTCGACCCAATTACGCCAGGCAATAAAACAAGATATGTGTCGTTGAACCCTCCAGTTTCGTGTGCGATGGGTATGTAAACATTGCATCTGGGCGCGAGCCGGCGCGGGCGGCGGGCGGCTGAGGGCGGCGAGACTCTTCGCCGCCAATAATTTATGTAAATTCACGTCATTGTACAAGAGTGATGTTTTTATTGCAATCTCCTTTTGACGGTCAAGTTCGGAACGAGGCGAAAGTTTACTGCGACCACTGAAAAAGTTCTACATTTCGCTCGCAAATCGTTTGTCATAAAGTTTGATGCGCCTTGAGCCGGTACAGAAATAAATAATAATATAATACTACAATCCATCGGTCGCTTGTTTTGTTTTGTTTGTTTATTAAAAGTGGGTTTGTATAAAAACTTAAAATTAAATTAAGTAACAGTAGGTAGCTAAAGTAACAGTATTAAAAGTACTTTTGTACTTGTTTTAATATTTACTTCAACAAAGTCTAACTCTGTGTCGACTTCACACTTATGTTACCAAGTACCAACGTGTAAAAACAGATCAGTTAAAAAAAACATGAATGGCACAAAAAACAATAAAATGTAAATACCTACATAAATCTACAGATTATAGCTTCCAATGTTTGTAAATAGTTTTACTACGACCGGAAAGTAGCGTAAAATCTTGTTTATAATTATGATAATAGCCTTATTAAATACTACAAATCTATTTCGTAGGTAGTAACCATTAATCACTAATGAATGAATGAGTGCTATTAATTTATTATTACGCGGCGTCTGGTCAACGATATCAGAGTGTAGTGTGGTAATAACGTCATTTTATAATCATAAGCTCATAAATAAACACGGTGACGTGTAGCGATCACGGGTGATCAGCAATCGGAAGCGGCGCGCGCGCAGTAGGCGCTGCCGGACGCGTGCCGCTGCCGTATGTAAACGCGGATAATTATGTAACAAATGACGTTTTGACATTCAACAACAACGACACATTTAGCGCGGACATTAAGTGGATCAATGAACTTGAGCCGTTTGTTGTGTTACGCAATGATCGGTGTTTGAGCGAGATTAATGCGCGGATTATGGCACGCGATACATTTCAATTTAAGTTCCGTTTCATTCATGACTCGAGATAATGACAACGTACTCGTTCCGCTCGTTTGTTTGCTTTTGCTCGTCGCCGTCACTTGTCGCTCCCGACGCCCTCGGCCCTTTCGTGTTTAACATTCTCGATCTGCTGGATTTATTTCCTATGCAAAGCATTGTCGACGTGTACCGGTGTTCCTAATGTTTACGTTTCTTATCGATATTTTTGACCGATTTGAAATAATGGACGTAATTTTTAAATCTTGATATGTTTGACATCTCTGATAAGGAGCCATGATGTGGTCTATGGTGAATCATGGTAGAGCGCGTTTGCCCATGAAATGCCCTCGACTTGAAGACACCCACTTGTGTATCGTTGGTACCATGTATCTGTAACGTTAAATGAACAAAGTTCCCAAGAAAGTTTGTGTTTATTTGCGGATGGTAAACATAATGTATGTATAGAGCGGATGAGTCGTAGAAGATACTATTAGCTATAAGTTTGAGCCAAGACGAAGGGGTGAAGGGTGTACGTCTTCACCCATTGACGGTTGAAGCGTCCCGCGACACTTTCACTGCTCCGTTATTGCAGTTACTACGCGCCTACTGTGCAGCGGGGAGCGGTCGACCACCCCATTGCATTCACCCCTCGCTGCCACCCCGCATAGGGCGCTTATACGAGGGGGCATGCTTTTCAAATTCAGAATAGAATCTAGCTATCCTCCCTACGTTAACACAACAGAGAAGTTACAAAAATGTTAGGGAAACAGATCACACCGATACAATACAGCCGGATTGCAAAACCTTAGAACGATTCTATCGGCGATCGTATCTCAAGTCTAGACGGGCCGGCAGTCGGCCAAAGTGGGACAATGTCAACTGTGAGGGCTCGCTATTATTTGCGTAGACACGTGTGCGAGCCGAGGAACTCCGGCCCGAGTGACAAGTGCTCGTGAGTCGTGACGGAAGTTTGTAAACAGCGCCGGCCTTGCTCCCGGACGCGCTTGCTGCACCGTGCCCGCCGCGCCGCCCCGGCCGCTATAGTCACGCACAATCCACCTCCGCATGTTCCGATATCGAATTTCTCCGTTCTATCAATCATGAATGAAAACGATAATGCGCTCCCCGATCGACCGTGACAGTCGATTCGATACATATCTGCGAGTTAAACACAGGTGAGTAATTAATAATGCAATAACAAACTATTATGTCACGGCTGATTATCGCGAGATCGACACGTGCCGATGCGTTTACATCTAGTTGGTATGCGGAGTTTTGTATTTTGTTTCGTGACGGTTTGTGGGCGGAGAGGAGCGGCGCGGCGTGTCGCGTCGCGGCGGGATATCGGTGGGTTGATTGATGGGCGATAGATAGTCGCGACATTGAACCCGTCTGCGGTCGACAGCCAGTGCACCGTACAGTAAATATATCTAGTGGACTTCCGGCGTGACGTCGGGCCCGTGACGTCCGTGCGCCCTCGCCCGCTGACGTAGCACCTCTACGTAACACATTTATTATTCTTTCTGTTTACAATATAAAACTCCATTTACATTGTTATTGTTTCGCGGGGTCGACGCCTTATCTCTTTATTGCTTTGTGGCTCGTTTACGTTTATGGCCTACCTGTCTCTCGAGACATTGGAATAAATCGTACAGTTCATTTACATAACAATTGCAAAATAATTGACACGATTACGATTACGACGAAAGTTATAAAAGTGGGTTGGTTTCAATTAAAGTATATCATGCATTCAATTATGTGTAAGGTGTTTACCATTAGCAGAGTAGGTATTTGGTAGGGAATTGATAATGTTGGTTGTTAGTTAACCGGTACGCTCCCGGGACTAATCTCCTAAGTGCGTAGCGTCGGCGTCGGCGAGGTAGGCAGGGAGCGAGTATCACCCGTCGGGAGGTTCATTAAAAATTCATTCTTATTTCGTAGCTCGCGCTGTAATCAGCCGCAAGGGGGGTTGGGGGTTGCACGTACTACGTTATCTACTGATTTATTGCTTCCAAATATACCTAAGTACGTGCATTTACTATATAAGAAAATAGTTAATTGTTACCTAGCGTTGAAAACCTACTTATTCAAGTCAAGAAACTAAATATAGCCAGTTACTGTAGGTAGATTGGTAAAAACAGTTAATTTATGCAAATCATGTATCTTCTATTATACTTTTTCGTACTCGTCGGGTCTATGCAAATGTTTTTCAGTATCGCAGAAGTCATTAACCTTCAATGCTCTTCCTATTTTAACGAAATGAGATGTTGACGTAGCTTTTTCTTTTCTATAAATGGATAATTACAGTAATGTAGATGGGAGTGTGTCTCGACATATTTCTCTCCCTGTGGGAGGAGGCAGCCTTCCAACCCTCCCTCCCTTGTCTCTATAGAAGCTCTACCACGAGCTATATACGAATACCTACTCGAAAGGAATTCGAACTCACTTTGTAATTCGAGTTTTTTATGTTGAATAATATTTACTAAATTGCTAAATAATTAATACAACTTTAAGAACTTGTAATATGAAGCTACAGAAGACTTACTACAGTGTGGTTAGTATTATAGAAAACGATTAACGTTCAAAACAAAACATAAAATCAAATGCGGCCAGTTGCGGCAAATGGCTGTAAATTAATTAGGTATATTATTCTCTCAGAAAGCTCAACCTTTTTAACAAGTTTTCTACTCACTTTTACCTACTTATCAGACATGTAGCATACTTAGCTCAGCCCTAAAAATGAAGCCAAAAAGTTATCGGTTGGAAGTTGGACAGTTAAGTCTGATATCATGCTAAGTATTATATCAGTTATCTGGTTCCCATAGTACAAGCTATGCTTAGTTTGGGACTAGGTGGCGCTGTGTGAAATGTCCACACATATTTATTTATTTATTTATAATATCAAACCGACAAGAGTTAGATTAAACATACAATGAAATCTTGCTGAATCTAGTTAAACCGAGTTAACATACATCGATGTCTCTTCGTTTCAGTCCTAAATGAGCCCCTCGAAGAATAAAACTGTAGCCGCAGTGAATTACAACAACACACTGTAGGCCTAGCATAACTATATACGCGCAAGTAAGGGTAACGTTAACGTAAGTCAGTTGTATGGGGCGCTGATGCCATACAACTTTGCCTTATGTTAACGTTACACTTACTTGCGCGTAAATATCCTTGCTAGGCCTACTGAACGCTGGTACATCGCTCCAAAGTAGAAATGAGTTGGAGCTAGGTGGTAGGGGATGAAATGTCGAGGGTTCGCCCCCGCATACAAGGCTGCCCCCTCACTCCTAATCTTCTTTAGCCCTCCCAGCGAACTCGAGCCTGTGACGTCACCACTTTTAGGTTTTTTTGGCAGTGAAAAAAGCGAAAAAGTTTTTATGATTTATATTTATTAACATTTTCTTCTAGCATCTTTATGAGTTACAAGGTCAATGCACAAATTGGGCTAGGTTAATATTAAGCGGGTTCTTCAGATATTTAAGAAACGGCTTTCTTGTAGGTTTATCGGAGTAGTAGCACTTATTTTGTTTACAAAGCTGAACTTAAATATGGATGTCGATAAATCTTGTCGCGTCCTCGTTAAAATACTGATGACATTGGATGGAATTTAAAAATGTTACTTTATTCCATTCCGAACATGTTATGGTCAGATCATCCGAACTTAATTGATAAGTTCATGTAATCGTACATAAACAAGACAACATTTTTAATAATAACGGACCTAATCCGGTTTGTGAATAAGATGCGTGAGGCGTGGTGGCGGGGGTGCACGCATCAATCAGAAATCAGCTGATCGGTGCCGGTCGTTTTCCTTTTCATCTGGCACTTTATTTAATTAATCGTTCGCCACGGGCGGCGCCGGCCGCGGCTCGTGCCGCACTCCATCGCACTTACCGTTAAACTAAACACTATAAACCTACTACATTTACCGCGTCGTGATCAGATTATGAATGAGCGTTGCGATGCGTTTGATCTCACTTTAATCTAGTTCCTGTCTCGTACCGGAGTCGTCGCCCGTCCTCGGTAAATATTTTTATTTGCTCATCTCTCGTCTCGATGGTCTTTGTTTCTTTATTTGTTTTTACGCTATTTATTATGTTTCGCGGCCGCGGTTGCGATTGCGTCGGCACGAGCCAAGTTATGTCATGTACCGCTAACAATGGCGATTTTAACTCGTGACCGATCGTCAATGAGGACTGCAATGGACCGCCAATAAAGAATTGCGTTTGTGGCTCACCGACACCGGGCCTTTGTTCGTTTATCCACGCGCTCCTGTCTAAACAGGTGCTGGTTTATGGGGGTATTATTTCGCATTCGCTGAGAACCGGTGGCAGTGGCGGCGCCAAGATCATAAATAAACGAGTCGGCCTCACAACAAGTGATAGTAGCCCGCATTCAATAACGATAGGCCCGTATACAAGCCAATTATCAGTGGACGGGGAACGCCTTTAATCCTTCGTCTGCCTGCTCGCGTCTACACTTTATCAAAGTATATTTGGTAGCTTTGGTAAGCTCGTCGGTCGTATTTCTGTAAGCTCAGTTGCGTTGGGTAAGAGAACGTGTCGAGCGGGGCCACTGCGTATCGCTGCGGCAGCTCGGGCTGTATTTCTCATACAGAGTGCGGTGTTGCAACGCGGCGTTGGCGTGTAGCAAGACGTCGAGTATCGAGCACAGAGAGCGGCGACGCTGTCACGTCGTTGCACCGGTGGGTGAGCGTACAGCACGCATGTGGTGTGCGTGTACATATGTATGTGTGAGTGTGTGTGTGACGTCAACGCGCCACTTTCTCCATACTTTCGTCGCTGCTGGTGCGCTAAAAAACCGAGCTCAACTAGTAGACAGCTACTATTAATACATACGAAGCGAAGTCGCACGCTCTGTCACGCGAAACGATACGGAATTATTGTTTTCTACCCGAGATGTGCGTGCCACTGGATGTTCGAGTCCATCGTCCAGTGAGGACTAGCTAGCTCTCCCTCGCGTAGCGCGCCCGTAGCCGTAGTTGCTACTCTAGATTTTAATGTTGAGCTAGAAATTCTCCAGATCCAATTCAATTCGATTTTACTACTTAGTCTGTATAGGTACAAGTGGCAGGCTGACCGTAGTGTAGCTAAGACGCTTATGTATCCTGCAAATATAATTACCATAAACTTTGCGCTCACGCCCGCGGAGCTGTAGGTACGTTTCGCTGGACTAATTTTGGCACTTTTGTCCAAGCCAATTTTAGCTTTATTTCGTATTTTCGTACCAAAACATCGAACAAGTAAAATCCATTTGGTTGGTGCCATCGCGCGCCTGTCTAATTAGGCTCTGTCATAGACTCTTCGAAGGCTCTATTACGAGCCGCCTCCAAACTTAGAGCGGACTATAACGCATTTGGTATTCAATCAGAGACTTTTGCTGGCGAAGAGTCAGTTTTATTCGAGAGCAGTAAGGTCGATAGCGCGAGGGTGGAATGAAATTCAGTTCGCTCGGTGTGACAATTACGGCGATGCGGCCCGCCCCGCGCCGCCGCAATCGATAGGCCTACGGGAGCGAGCCCGGGCCGGGGCGCGGCGCGGGGGCCGGGCGCGGTGGGCGGCCGGTGGCCCCCGCCGCGGTCATTACTTATGCAAAGCAGCATTGGTCCGGCGCGATCAGCCCGCGGCCGCACGAGAGGCCGCACTACCAGCGACTGTCATTGTCGATGACAATGCTGTGCTGTCGCTCGGCCTTACATTTCGACCTTAGAGCAGTATTGATTTTCCTACCGTCGATATGAAAACCTTATGCCTTTTAAATGTCCAGTTTATTTTCGATGTCACGTAAAAGTTTCGAGCTTTCATCATGATGAGAAAAGTACAAAGGGTTGTGATGAAGTAACGGGCTAACGTTGCTGGCGCATAACAGAATTCAGGGACGGTCTCTTTGTGTGCTCCCTCGCTCTGGGCTCTCCCTCCGTACTGAAGAGAAGGGTCGCTCGCTGCTAACTTTTGTATCCTCGTCGTATTCAAATGAGCTCAAGTTTTTCAAAATACGATGGACTACTCGACAAGGTATGTTAAAGGCAAGAATTTAAAAGTTAATGCAGTTCACGGATTGACGATGTAAAATTAATCACCGTTTTAAGATGCATTTTTAATTTTACAAAGAAAAAGTTATGATATTTGCAATGATCTAAAATTTCAGTATTATCTATCTGAAGCGCCGACGACAACGCCGCGCTATGCTAAGCTCGTGAAAAGCCTCGAGTCTTACTCAGCGTGGGGGCTTTCGCGATAAAGTTTGCGCGCGAAAACTCATTCCCGCGCTTTATAACCTGCGAGTTTTGATGGCAAGAAGGGCGGCTTTATGTAACCCCTCCTCGCAGCCTTCGCTCGGCTCTCGTACATAATGTAATAGGCTACAGTTCTTCGAGTTTCCACACTGCGAGCGCGAGGGTCGCCGCGGTTAGACGGTACTCTATGCGTCGATCATCCAAATACTTTCGCAACACAAGCTCAAATATGTTTTAGTACTGTTGCGAGTGCCTGAAATGTTACGTGATAATGCTTAGGAATTATAATTATATTCCTATTAATATCATAGTTTACTGGTACATCTTGTATGTACAGCTAATTTACTCTGGAGCTACACCACTAGAATCCAACACATATTCCCACGGTATAATTTCTATGTAAATGTAAATCACTGAAGAACAATTAATCACAAATCACGATTTGAGAATTTTCAATCAGCATCTTATCAAATAACAATAAAATGTAATGGTACTAAAACTGTGTGCGCGCATATCGCAGGCAAGTGTTCGGTATCGGGTCTTATCACGCGTTATCACGCCTCAAGGTGACGCTTGATGTAACGCCGCGATTGCAGCTCAGATACTGACAGTTATTATGTGCTAAGACCTTTCAGTTTCACAATAAAGTACTCAGACATAAAGTCTGCTATTCTCAATAATGACCGAACATTCGCATATTTTTAACAGATCAATTTATTAGCGTTGTGTAAAACAATCAGCCGTTCACGTAATGATAAACTACGCTACTTCTTGTTTGTCACAACTTCTTATCATCAAAAATATGCAAAAGAAACTCCGTTGAGTAAAGTTTTCACATGTTGAGCGCCACTTGTGCAATTATGTAGTGTATGTCGGCAAGGCCACGTGCTCGCTTGACGTTAACAAAGTTTCCCGATGCGGAGAAAACTTTGTGACATGTGAGTGGTAGATACTTACAATATGTGTTCCTCCCCCTCCGCTTTCCGCTCCGGCGTCGCCGGCTCCGGCGTCGTCGTGAGTCAGCGGCGCCCTCGCGCGACGTCGCACCGTCTGCCCCCATAGAAAATTTATACCCACCCTCTTCGCAAGATCATTATACTCCTGCCCGCCCAAACTCGGCCCTAGCTCCCAGCTATAGAGCACATTTTAACTCGATCCTTTCGAACAAGACAAAGGAGCTCTCCAATTTTGCCGAAAACAAACTCTAACTCCAGGGGGATATAGTTTGTAATTTATGTGGCGATACGGCTCACGTGCTTCGAAAACGCAGCGGTGACGTCACGGGTTCAAAAACAGCTAGAGCTGGAGAGCGGATCATCATTGTGCTATAAAATTAATTTGTTTTTGTCCGAAAGCTTTGTCAGAAAAGACAAGATCGCTGAAACATCTTCAACTGCCCTCAGTCACCATAATGATAACTAAATTTTCTATTGCTTGGCGTGTCATTTGGCAGTTGACGTGATAACAAAGGATGAGGCCAATGAACAAAGAACGAAACTAAAGACCAAAACTGTCAGCTTAGCTATAATTCTTTTCGTAATTCTGATTTTACTTCAGTATGAAAATAAAGTAAAAAGCAGAAGATCGTATAGCAGCGTCAAGTGCGGAGCGGAGCGCTCTCCCTTAATTCCCCGGTCGGTGCGAGGTGGCGCGTCTAGAGAGCGTGTGCTCTCTCATCTCCTTAATTCGTCCTTCGCCGCAGCGCCCTTAATTCTCCCCGTAGCATTGCTGAGGGAGGACACTCTCCCACTAACCCGAGTTGGCCCCCCTTATTTATGCTTGGCGCGTGGGAGCGGGTGGCTAGGGCGGTCGTCGGGAGGTCTCCGCGTTCGTACACGCTGCTTCTATGTGTGCGTGAATTAAGAGCGGGTCGGCTTTCATTTTGCTAAAGCTTCCATGCTCGTGTGCACGCCTTTCAGGCTCAGCGATGTGGTGTGCGCGCCTCCTACGCGAACCGCTCTCGACTCTAAGACGGGGGGATAAGGTCACAAGCCTCGTGCCGCCCCCGTTGAATCCGCCCGCCCGCCTTCAGCATTTTATAACTTCAGAGGGTGAGGAGGCGGCAGAGTTTTTGTGGAAGGACTTTTTTGACGTAGGTTTTTTATGTTTTACTTGGTTAGGGTTCGCTAAGATAACGACATCTCACAGAGGGTAAAATGCGCTCCCGCAGAAGATTTGCGGAGAGCTGGGGCATGTTTGTGGTGATGGTACCTCTGGAGTAACTGATACTGCAGAGTACATTGTAGATAGACCATGTTTTCCAGTCCAGCTAAAGAAGAAAGTTGAAATGTATTCTAAAGTAGGGTCTGTCAAAACTATTTTGTCAAGTTTGAGTGTGTGGGAGATGGGGGCGAGTGGGTGGCTAAGTCTACGCACAGCGTCTTCAGAGAAAGTGAAATTTAGCACAAGTTCGGAGAAATACAACCGTGGCTTGCCTCCCTCGCCCTCGGAGGAATCCGCACAAACCGGGGGGCGGCAGCGAGCAAACGCGGCTTATAACAATTAAGTTTATTCGCTCGAAAGTTTCTATTTGTATCGTCAAAAAGATTTTAAGAGTTGAGGAACATTAGTTTGCTTCTGGATGCTTTCGAAAGTTTCCTGAACAAACTCTTGCGCATATTAGAGAATCCGAATGAATGGGCAGTTGATTAAATTTGACGAATAGTAAATGAATCAAAGAGCAGTCTTTTGTTTTCTAACATCAAGCTTTTGGGGAAAATGTATCTGAAATTTCATGTTCCGCTCTATTCTTCTCCATATTTAGTTTAGTATAAGAGTTCAGCAACGCAATAGAGAGCTCGGTTCACTGAATTCATAGTGGTACTTACTAGTTTGATGAAACTTTGAAAGTGGAGGTTTACAAAAGTGGTAGCACTGCAGACGTGGTGATTCTCACGTCTGGGGCATACATATGAGGAGCACCAGCGAGTGTAAGAGCCTTTGAAACGGTTGAACGACCTTTGCTAAGGTGTCAGTTTCGGGCAGGTTATTTAGTGCGAAGCGAGGTGGCAGCGCGCCGCGGCGGTGGGAGGCGGGCCGCAGCCCCGGGTCGCCAGGCAACGGCAACTGGGTCACTCCGGGCCAGCCCCTACCTCCCACCAATTATGTACACGCTCGTTACCGGACACGCGTTTTTCAATCACATCCATATTTAATTGGGCATCACGAAGCTGGAAAATGTGTTTGAACCGCCATGTTTTACGAGAACTCTATTTGAATTGCGATATGCGTTACATTACCTATGAGCTATGTGATATGATTAACCAATAAATGAATATATTTCGCAAATTCTCTAGTCATGTTGCAGGTATTGGGCAGTGAAACATAGGTAAATCAGATCGTTCTAATTAGCTCACATCAATAGGTTTCATGGCATTGGATTGCGGCCCTATTATGCGAAGCTGGGATGGTTGCAACAAGCGCATCGCAGTGGAGGTATGGAACTGGAATTTGAGTGTGGTGCTCTGAATCGAATAGCGCAGAACAGGTCATGTTTGTGTGAGCGAGTGCAGTACGCGGTGTCTGACGCGCGTTTGCGGGGGCACTAGCTTGTCTTCCGGGACTCCTTATAAGATAGAGCTGTGCCCTAACTTGTTGCATAGATGCACCGCGGAGGGTGCGCGGGTGGACGCGGAGTAACGGGGGGTGTGCGAGGGGAGGCGGGGGCGTCTTCATAGTGAATGGGCGCGAGATGTCGTGGCCGGCCGCCACGTGCGCGTATGGAGATGCCTCCATTGATAACCGTGACCTCGCCCTTATCACGCCGCCTGTCGATGACGCTCGCACGGATTTCAGCCGAGCCCTCTAACGTGCTCACCTACCTATATGGATATCGCTGAAATCGTTCCTGTTTCTATAATTACCTATATTAGGATGCTTCTAAAGTTCACAATCACATTATAATGTGATTTCTCTGAAGCTCCTAAGCTTTAAATTGAACTGCGGATGTAATGAATGCTTACGAATTGTACTCATGTCACCATACGAGTCCAAAAAACTTACGATTTGAAAAATTCTATACAAAAAATGTTCATGAATTTTACAAGAATGGTAATGAAAACTGTGAAAGTATGAAATGACCGTCAATGAAATTATTTTAATGTGTGAAAATGTAGAGCAGTCCCGTTGACCATTGCAGTTTGTGTACAGTCCAAGTACAGCTACATTCTCGAGTAAACTGTAATAACGGGGTCGTTTGTATCCGTAGACAATTAGCATTTAGTGCGGGCGGGGAGTCGGGCGGCGCATAGCAAGTGCAACCTTGACATTGGCCGTCGCCCTAATGTCGCATCGATTGTCCACGAACAAAACCATCTCCGACCAGCGATAATAGTGTCGAAGCGATGAATGAGCACATTAGCGAGCGGCGCGGGCCGGCCCGCCTGTGCCGACGACGGCGGACGGCGCCGGCGAGTCATTACGCGCCCCCATTAATCACTGCAACAATCGGCCGATATCTCGCTATTTACAAACGCGAGAGCACGTGTTCACCGCTCGTACTACGCAGAGTGTATTGACCCATTTAGATAGCTCGACCTTCGCGCGGCCATTGTGAGCGAAAAACATAAAAATAAGTTTTATTGCGGCGTCGTTATGCGTATCGCTGCGGGCCCGGCGCCCGTCACGGCGCGCCGCCCAACAGCTGATCGCTACGTGACATTTTTATTTTATTCGCTCTCTTCCGGGGATTCTCCGAGATACGTGCCGGTGACGTCATTATCTGCCCGCGCACGCCCGCGGCCCTGATTTATTATCTCCGAGAACACGGCGCGGTGTGAACTCCACCCTGCGGAATGCTGTAATTTATGTGGCAATACACTGTACACGCACGCACCAATGTCAGAGTTAAGTGTTGAGGTGCCACTACTGAGCCTCGCCTCTGGTCTCTGCCGTCGCACGTCATACCGAATGCAACAACGCACAATCTTTGCGTCAAATGCACTTTTCATCTGATGAGATAATGATGCGGTGCGGTGTGACAACGACGCTCGCCAACGAGCGCCACTTAAAGTTATACAGCGCTGTAAACATTTTTCACGATGACTTTAGAACAACCTATGCTGTCGACTGCTTGAAAGTTCATTCGCCTCCACGAAAATACAAAAACGACGATATTTTTGTGCGAGGACATGGTTCTACAAAGTCAAACTTATCAATTGCAGTTGCTACTAGGCAGTGCTCTTCATGAGCTCGAAAAAAGAACACCAATTTCATAATTATTATTGATAAACTGTAATACTGATTTGGACAATGAGCCAAAGATATTTCTCAACTCAAACTGAAAGCATCGTTACTATAGATACGCTTATACTAAGATCATTACCTAATAATAAAATTACTCTGAATAAGACAACTAAGAAACCACAAACACAAAAAGGTCCTTCATGTGAAAACTGTAACCCTCAGAACTTTCAATCCGAGAAAAAACACAATAAACAGTTACCCGAACCAGCGTACGTTCTGTGTAATACACTCGAAAAGCAAACTAGACTGTATCGCAACCGTATAAGGTTGAAAGTAGGTAGACAGTAACTACTGCTTACTTATCAAGTATCACTTGTACGTATGTGGTGAAGAGGAAATCTCGCAGGCGGCCGACTCCGACATTCCGATCATTCAGCGGACGACTTGCTTCGGCGAAGCGTGTGCGTCACTCTGCCAAGTAAAAACTGCACATTTTCCCTTTCGTTCCATCGACCAGCCTCGGAACGTTCGTCATAAACGCATGTATAAACGTCAACTTGTCACTTCGCAGCTCGGCACGCGTCCTCACACATTGTAAACAAAACAATGCATTTCGGGAATTCCCTTGTTTTTTGTGTCGGCTTCGCATTCCTGAGGGATTCCTTTTGTTTGCTCTAACAACAACTATTTTTTCTTAGTCGTCACCTTGACGCCGCATTACATAACGGTAGACGTAGATGAGCTTTTTACGACATTGATGGTGGATGATTCAATAAAGGGTTTTGTTTCCCTTCTTTTTTGCAACATATTTTAACTTTAATTTATCCAGTTAAACCCTTAGTACCTACCCAAGTACTTAGTTTTGTTTAGTCATGGTGATTATAAGAAATAGGAAATGATGTTACAAATTAAAGTTAATTATCCCTTTTGTTTCTAATCTAACAAATTGGAAGTAGAGTCGCTGGGCGTCTACAAATTTTTTGACGGTAAAAAGGTTTAGCCATAATACTCAGACAAATCCTGAGTAAATAGCAAGTCTACGAACAATGGCAACCGCCCTGAAACCTTCAGAAAATCACTGAAGGATAATCGAAGAAAAGAGAAGGGAATTTAAAAATACATCCAGCGTATTGGCTGGCGTCAAATAAAAAGCTCACAGAAGCGCGGCTCGAAGCTGGTCGCGCGACGGCCCACCAAACAGGATGTGAGACTGGTTGTACGCACACAGACGTGGGTGCGCGTGCGCATACGGTCGCACACAAATGCACGCGGCCTCGCCGCTCGCCGCTCACGGAAATGTGCGTGCCAGCCAGGGTTGCCAAACATACTTTATTCAGCTGTGCATTACGATACTCCATTATATAAACGTATGCTCATGAGCCAGGCAGTGAGCGTTTTGGTATCTTCACTGGGCTTCTGGCTACACTAAGATATAAGGGAAAGATCTATTAGTTACATGCTTGATCTTTTATTCGTTGTCATAATATCCTGGCTGGCGAGCAGCCAATAATAAAAAAAAATTAGCTCGCAGTTATCTCCCCAATATTCTGTTTTCTAAACTAATTTTGGATTTTATTTATTCTGCCCTATACTGCGTAGAGTGTGTAACTGTGTAGTGTAGACTGTAGAGTGTGGCTTAATATATCGAGCGTGACGTAGAATGATTTGCGTCACGGCTTTATGTCTATGTGGCAACCCTCGATACCAGCCACGAGGCAACCAGCCACGGTTCTGCCTTGGTGCTTGCTTTGCTCGCTTTGCGAATATCCGACGGACGAGACTCACTCAATTTGTTACTAATTTTAAGTTTAAGAGTCAAGTTTTAATCATTATAGCACAAACTTTTGACAGCTCTTAAGTTTGCGTTTATCCTTCTATGAGGTAGTATACCTACTTCAACCTCAAAGACTTCAACGCATTTGCACGTCCTAGATAAAATAAGCGCGAATTAAAGTTGTCTCTCTCGGAGCTCTTGAGACCTGTCAAACTTCAGTGCAGACGGGCTTTAAAAGAGCTTACTAAAAATACTTTTTTACGAACATTCATACTTAATTAAAATTTGTGATAGGTAGGTACTTCACAGATATGCTGGCTTCATATCATTTCTACATATTCTATTCTTTTATCGTTTTCGTGTGCTTCAATTACTGTACCACACAAGGATTACCCTTTTGATTTTGACAGTGATAAGTGTTTGAACTACAAATAAGTACTTAAAGCACGAGCGTAAAGTCGCAGGTCTTTATGTTGACGTTTACGCTTTAGATTATGAACCTGTTCAACAAACAGCCCTCCAATGAATGAATTTACCATCGGCCTCGGTCACGTGCTCTATTGTGCTCAAAGAAGCTAATGGCTTAATCGGTTATTCGATCGCTTCCCGCCAATACAGCCTCTTCACGGTTTTGTTTCATGAATGGAAAGCAAAAAACGAAATAAAACTCCACTACGGTGTTATGATCGTAAACAAAACGCGTTATTTACACAAATCTAACTGCGGCCCGAGACATGTTGAAAATAAATTGCGTGGGAGATCGCAATTGTTTCGTCGAATTTGCAAGTAAAATTAAAGTAAAAAATACATGCCTCTGATGAAAATAGTAAGTACATACTTACATAATTGTCAATAAAGGCTCTACATTACCAACATTTATACCTATATTTAACGTAGAGCTCAGTTTATTAGGCATTATAATGTAGAGCCAAGCTCTTGTAACAATAAAAATAATTAACAGCAACCAGCGGGATTTGAACCGGCGCTGAACAAGTCCATGTTGGACATGTCTATAAAGTTAACATGGGATAAAGAAATACTGGAAAATTGTAGTTCGTTAATAGTTACTAATTTTGCTAGCTTATTATGTGCAGAGCAGTTAGCTCAACAATACCATGCCGTACCGTGCCATGCTGACTTCACCCCTCGCTATCTACCCGCTTTATAAAGTAGATAGATAGAGAGCTATAATGTTATAACGTTCGTGCTCGCTCCACGGCATGCAGCGTAGGTAGCTGTAGCGCTAGATACAGGCGGCCGCTACGCGATGTTATTATACCTGTGTCTGTGTGCGTGTGCACGTACACTGTACACACACAAGCGCGCTTCCCCGCGCCCGCGCCCCGTGCCGCCCGACGACCCGTGCACGCTACCTCGACAAGGCTTTAGCAGGCTGTGCTGTGAGGCAACGCCGTTGCCGCGCCACCATCTATTCGGTCTCCACAATGCCATAGAAAGTCCGTACGACTCGCCTCGTCGACCGAACTTTTCCTACCTACCTGAAGCAAAGAGAGGGGCTATTATTGCACCGCTCGTCGTTCTACCTCGCTCGACTCGTCGTATACCATTTCATGGCGTGTATAGCAGCATTCTTTATGGTTGTTATTTTGAATAAGCACTAACTTCTAGCTCGAAGCTAGCGAACGGTACGGTTATAAAACGCCGCATATCCGAGACTAGCGATAAAATAAACGTCCGACGACGTTTCCAAGTTTCGAACGGAGAGAAGAGACTCGTTGCGCATCAGAAAAAGAACTTTACGACAAGATTAGAAAGAGCGCGCTCGGAGCGGCAACGTCGCGCGAGCCGCGTTCCAGAGGCACGGAGCGGCAACGTGGAGCGTGAACGTCATTTACTAAATTTATTTTCATGAGCGCCAGCGCTGGCGACGACACACTCGGAGCTCGGTTCGGGCGCCGCGTGATACCGATTCAGCCTCGTTGTGGAAATTATCTATTTTTGCTTATTGGGGCTAGTTGCGGGCGCTTTAATTTTCCTATGAGTTGAGCGAAGGTATAGTGTTAGCGTGTAGCAATGGTTGGTCCGTACAATGGAACGGCACGTTTTCCGCGCAGCGATAAAGGGGTGACGCAAAGTGATTACCTATTTGCAGCGTTGCGATGAGTGGCCGCTACCCGCTGGCGCTGACTCAACCCAGTGGCATCGCATCGAGCAGCAAGTTAATGAGCTCGCTGTACTGACACATGCCTGACATCTCAAATTTCTATTAGCTTATTGGAATACATAGCTGCACCTCACAGTCTTAACCACGTGTTTTATCTTATTTATGTATAATAAACTCAGTAAATCCCTACATCATAAAAAAACACAAACGCCCCAAATTCATATACAAAAAATAAAATTAATTGTACATGATTCAAAACAAATTAACTAAGTATACTTAAATAAATAAAAAATACTAAAGATTATTTAAACAGCAAAAATTCAGGAGCTCTACCGTACTCTAAAACATAAGAGTCCCCTTACAATGCAATAGACATTTACTGTAGAGTCGAAAATACTTCAACAGGTACTCTCTAATTTTCCTTTAAAACAAGGTAATTTTAAAGTCCTCTGCAAAATAACCTATATATTACCCACCAGCAATAATGTTATGATAACATAAGCTGTAGGATAGGCAGCGGTTAGTCGAAGACGCGTGTGCCACCTAATTGTAGCGGCAGGTGCGGCGGCATCTGCGCCTCCTGGACTTGGCCTTTACTATTTTATTTTTATTCCACGTTCTCGCGACCTATCGCCGTAACCACCGTCTTAACTTCAAGCGGCATTCCCTACATGCCCCACAGAACAAGCAATGTACGGTTAATAATACGATAAAATATACTACCAAACGCTAAGCACATGTGCACGTGCATCTTTTGCAGCAGCTGCTAGTGTGATAGCTAGTTATTCTAGTTTGAACTAAAGGTTGACCACCTAGCACTTAATCATGCGTCCAGTTAATTGCTAAATAGATAGCAAAATTTGCAAGAGAAAATGTGCGTTGTCACAAAGCACGGTAAATCCGAAAAGTGCGTTAGTATCAACGCAGTTGGGGTAGTATCTTCTACCTGAGCGGACCCCACCGTTGGGGTACCGGGTGATGCATTGTACTACAAAAAAACTGACAAGGGTCGGATCGAGGATAATAGCGTAGTCGTAGAACGGGGCACCCCATCAGGTATCCATCCGCTAGGCTTTACTCACTATGGGAACAGTTTTTTTGTGAATTAGACATAGTCAGAAAGGCAGGTAGTTAGGGAATTTATGGATGAAGGGATCTTTTGTCAGTAACGGATCAGAGGCTATTGTTTCGGTCAAGTGGCTGATTATGATAAAACAATACACCTACGTATTCCCGATCAGGTAGTTGTTGACGTAGCTTTCCATCGCTTCCTCAGAGAGGCACTGTCAATAGTAAGCAGCACACCGTCTGGCTTCTACTGGTACTCATGGTATGGTTTACGGTACTTTCGCCGGACGGCCGACCAACGACTCGCAGTGAACCTTGTCTATTCACTTCTCAGCATTATTTTGGTCGCGCTCTGCCCACACAACGTGCATTGAAAAGTCGCAAGAAAACCTGCGAGGAGCTGATGTTTACTTAGTTTTCTATTGAATTGCGGTATATAGTCTCTTTGTAGTAAACTTTGAAATATATGTTACCCCTATATAAATCAAGGAACTTATACGTATACTATAAATAGATTTAGAAACTTTGAAATAAAGCTCAAACTTGACTGAAACTCTTATTGACGTTATTTTGGGCATCCAAATACATATATACTTTGGTAAATTAGGACGAATTTTGGGATCAAGTAAGTACTGAAAAAGCTTCGAGTCCCACGTTGTTTCCTCTGACCATCCATGTTTTGTGGTTCGCTGATCTCTATACAGGTGTAATTTAATTCATTTGCATAAATTGACATCAATTATAGATGATTATTAAAGAGTATAAAGAGTGTAAATGAAATAATTTTTATTGAAAATTATGAAGATTGCCGCGGCGCCTAACGCAGTTGGCACGGATGATTTTGATACATTTAAAATACATTTAAACGTTTTTATACCTTTTAAGTACTAATTAAAAACAGTAATTCATTATTTTAATTAAATTTGTACTGTAGCATTTGATTAAGTAAATTATTCCATTTTTGGAGTTATTATTATTACCAAACCAATGTGTGAAAATTCAAAAAGTTTGGTCCACACGTGACCAGTATCAGGAGTAGGTATCTAGTTTCAAAGGATGCTAATGAATTCAATTACACCCAGTATACAAGAGTATACTGGAGGTCAGTGATATGGTCCCAAACAAATAAACAGTTTTATTACGTACAAAATATAAAAAGATTCGATGATGATTCCATAGAGAACTAGGTTCATCTTTGCGGTGTCAGTCAAAGAGTTGATGTCAGTTTTGACACTCGTCTGACATCATGACATCAATGAACTCATGCAACCAATGGCGCATCAGCATGATTTTGGTCTGAAATTTATAATTTTTAATTTTTTTTTAAATATTGCTTGAAATTGTTACTAGTAAATGAGGTGTAGGTACATATCTAACGAATGTTTAATTGTGGTATTGCAGGGCTCGGGCGGCGGGTGCGGTGGCAAGCGGCGCGCCGGCTCCCCGTGCGAGGGCGGCGGCAAGGTCGCGCGCTGGGAGGACTCCATCGCGCGGCTCGAGGCGGTGGCGGCCGGCGCCGGCGGCGGGGACTGCTGGCGCGGTGAGGACGAGGAGCGGCGCGCGTGTCGCCGCCGGTGGTGCGGTGGCTGGTGCGGCGCGCACGACACCATCCGGGCCGAGAACGGCAAGTCCTACCTGGAGCTGGGCGGCGCCGCGGCGCGCGCCTGCTGCGACGGACGCGCGGCCGGCCGTTGCGCTTCGCGCCGCTGCTACCGCGAGAGGAGATTCAAGATGATGAACTTGTGTGCTTTGAAACTTGCGCGACTGCGCCAAACCGCGGACCCTTCTTTGAGGCGATCGGTGCTAGTGTGTAACACGTTGCGCGGTATCGAGCGCGAGATGGAACGGGAAAGCGTAGAGGAGGCGCCGTTCGAGCCAGCCGCGTGCGTTGGTGGTCCCGGCGGTGCGGGTGCGGCGCGCTGCGAGCTGCTGGGCGCGCGCGACCCGGCCGCGGGGCGCGCCACGCCCTTCCCTGCGCCGGCCGCGCCCGACCGCGACTCCGGGTACGGCGACGAGGAGCAGCGCACCATCGACTGGGGCTCGGTGCTGAGCCTGTCGTCCCGGTCCGCGCTCGACCCCCCCGAGGACGCGTGGCCCGACGACTGGGGCTGGAGCGAGGACAGCTTCGTGCGGCTGCTGGTGCCGACGAGTTAGTGCACGGCGCGCGGGCAGGACTCGCCCGCGCCGCTCTGAGCGCCTGTGATACGCCGCCGGCCCGGCCGCGGCACATCTAGTCGGAGGCGCCGCGCCGCGCCGCCGCCCGGCTCCTGCCCGGCTCCCGTGAAGCGACGCCGCGGCGACGCGACGCACGCACGCAGTCAGTAGTTAGTATTATGTAATTGCTAAAGGGAAGGTGCTAGCTTCGGACGTGACGCAGGACTTAACGCGAGCCGAGTTATTTTTGATAGTTTTATTTTCTTTAAGTGAATTCCAAACCGAAACTGAAGTGACTTAGCTAATGACGTTTTTATCGTTTAAATTAAAAACATTGGTGTTTGAAATTTTGTTGAAATTATTATGTAATTGATTAGGTAAATGCTATATTTATTATTATTTCTTTAAAACAGAATGGTGATACTTTGAAATTATTTCTTCCTTGATATTTTCTATTGATTGTATGTGAACAACGAGAAATAACTTTGTTTCCATTTGATTCTTTTGTAAGTTGCATTGACAAAGATTTATTTCGTGCATGGAGTGTGCGTTTCATATCCTCTTAATTTAATAAGCCTCAGTTCTATTTATCGTTTTAGAGATATAAAGCACTCGCTCTCACGAAATGATCCGCTATTATGTACGTCAATCTAATATGTGTGGACATTGTGCCGATACAAAAGCGCATAAAAATACTACTGCCGAATATTTGTATTAAAAGGTTAAAAAAAAATCTGTAGATACACACAATGTACTTAAAATTACTGATGAACTTTCATTAGGTCGCATCCGCTGGTAGAGCGAGACCGCGCTGCAACTGGATGTCAATTATAAGAGCCTTACCAGCTGTGACTATGAAAGCTTCACACATCGTGCATTTAAACAAAATTTAAACCTAACTGACTGATTCGAGGCTGTAGGTACTTAAATCATCCTTACATCGGAATTGAACGCTCTGTCCATAGACTCGGATGCCTTCCAACGAACATTCGCGACTAACTGATAGATAATAAGAACATTTTTATACGGCGTAGAATAAAAATACTTGGGGTATCAAATAAATCGTCTCATCGAATAATTTATTTACTAAAAGTACTAACAGAAAATTACAGTTCCTATAGTAATGACAGAAAACTATTAATCAAGGTTAATTTATTTGGACTTTTTAATTCTAGTTTTTGTATAGCTTATTGGAAGGCATCCGATACACATTACCCATGTTTGTCAAGGTACAGTGTCGGACAAACACTGGAAATGCATTGAGATTTGAAAAATTACATATATATATCATGTGAATTGGTAAATCACGGATAGACAAATTTGTAAAAAACAACCCGTGTTTGCTAGCGAGAGGGCGATGAGCTACAATCTCATTCAAAGCTGTCAAATATATACCTTACACCTCACTTTAGCACTGATGGGTTATGAGCATCGCGTATCCAATAAGATCATGAAAGTTGTATCTTCAGGTCAAGTGTTGGGCGAACTAACAACTAAATATTATATTTAAAAGTCTACCAAATCTGTGGAACTTGCAAAAGCAAAACTAAACTCAATATCAAACTTTTGTCATGTATATAGAAAATGTTTCCACAATTTTATTGACTTTGTAGTTAAAGCTCATGATGATTCAAATTTGAAAGAAAAAACTTTGTAAAAATAACCTTAATGAAATTCATAAACGATAACGAGCCCGTTTCTGATGGTACTCTGGTGGTACTCACGGATCGCATGCTCCAGGACATTGGAACTGCACGGACCAAACATACCTAGCACGACGTTTAAATAAAGCAAAGTACAAATTTCAGTAAGATGCATTAGTGCTCCGGCGCATGTTTGTCCACCGTTGTCAATTACTCAAATATTTAAATTGTGATTCGGTAGCTAATGAGAGAAAACTATGTTCTTAAATCTAGTGTACATATTATTTACGGAGATGGGCATTATGGCGCGAGAATTCGCGCTCGTTGTAAATATATTATGTAAAGTAATAATTTTATTGATATGGATGTCGATTGTCGCGGGTAGTCACGCATCGGTCGCACAAGATGGCGGACCGTGCGTGGCCGCTCGCATCGTGTTGTAAAAATACGACCTCTTATTCTGTCCAATACACTCTCACAAGTACAGATATGCAAGTTACATAATTAACGCATTCTATTGTAATTTAAGATGTCACAAAATTGTATTGCCAGTACTGACCAATTAAGGAACAAGTTTTAGTTTATAATTTTTGGGTTCTAAACTCATAAGTGATGCACTGAGTTATTTGTACGATCAGCTCAATCTAGTTTTTTTTCGCCTGGATATTTCGTTAAAGATGTCCGTATGGTTGGTTGTGATGGTTTACTTAAGTAACGTAAGTTAACGACTCTTCGACAAACCGTTCTGTTTCACGTAGGTATACCTACGTTACTATATTTTACTAATGTTTGTACTATCAGTCTCGAGTCTTAAAGTCTTCCGATTCCATCGCGCGAGTACTAAACCATGTGACTTATTTGAGTACTTAATGTAAATTATGGCCATTTATTTTAGATCCTTTCGAAGATAGTTTAAGACTCGCGCGTTGGCATTGCTAGTCACTCTGATTGCTTGCAGTTGGTGTATGTACTTGTGCAAACTCCTAATCCTGTCATTTCCATAAAACAGCCAAGTAGTTGATATTACGTGTCTGTTATAACACTGATCGAGCTCAAGATAGAGTAATAATTAAGCGTGTTTCATGCTACATATTGTAAAATAGTAAGTGGTGAGCACTGTTGTGTTGTTTTGAATACTCTTTGGCTAATGAGTTATGATTCTGTTATCAGCCGCCATAATGTGTTACCGCCCTATGGGCCCTCGTAGCCACGGCCCGCACCCGCGTCCTTGCGCACGCGCAGCCGCCCGTGTGTATGACCTCCAGCAATAATTGCACAGTAGACTCTTCGATCCATCCGTGTTCGTGTTTCGGTCTTTTCAAAGAAATGATCGCGACGTCTTCATACGTAACGTAACTTATCGTATCTGTGTAAGTGTGTCTTTAATTTTCAATGCCATTGGTTACCAAAAATGACAGGATGTTTACGATTGTGAATATAATTTTAGAAAGAATACTCTTGTTAGAAAATTGTGAAACCAATTTTGAAATAACTCGTTTTGCACATCGAATTGTTAATAGATACGTTCCTCAATCTAAGAGTTCTTCAAAATTGTTTCTATAATTGTCTAATGATAATTATAAATTGTAATATATTATTGTTTAAGCCGTTGTAACGAAAATGATGAACTGGAATAATTTTGTGAAGCAATGGCACAAAGAATAAACATAAAATATTATTATATATTATAGAAACAGAAATGTGGCTATAAGAGCAATTTTTATAATAAATATTTACTGTTGAAGAATCTCCGTCTTTCAATCACAAACTACCCCCATCCCTGTCCTAGACCAGTACTAGCGAAAAGTTAGTAAGTTATAGGCAATATAATGTAGACGTTAGACAACAATATAATAGAATTCTATAGTCATACATACAAAATATAAAAAATAGACGAAGGCCATGAGATCAAAATCCAGCTCAGGTACCTTAGAGTAGAAGGCCACAAAAGTAAATAAAGGCACTATACTATAGGGTTAGCATCAGTGGTAATACTAATATGCTTATTATTATATTAAATTATTATACATAGAAATAGACGCTATGTATATAATAATATATAGCGAGAGATGCCTGCAGTCATTTGTCATAATAAAATTATCATTTTATCATTCGTAGAGAAAGAGTTACGGCGGCGTAGAGCCTTCGTAGAATTAGTCTTTTTTTTAAGTTTAAATTAAAGACATTGGGTAGTAGCTTTTTCCTAAATTGTAGTTATAATACTATATCTTAGGTAAACCCGACGAAACATATCGATCGATAGTAATATATTATATTATCTGGGGTATTATAAACGCTAGTAAGTAGTAGTCTTTTCCATATATATTCTAGTAGTTAGTTCTAGTGTTGCAAGTGCAATACAATTATTTCGTTACTAGAACGAAATTACAAAGTATTGTCGTAGGATTTGAACCTATGACCTGCGGTTTATCAGCCGGGCCGGCCGATCGTGCAATCACAGAGTCATCGCATGGTTTAGGTAAGTTGGTTCAATACCTATGCCATTATTTAGGATTTCTAACCTAGCCAGAAAAAAAATATGTTGCTGTAGGTGTGAGCGTACAATCTTGCCGTAAGCTACATTGGCGTGCACATGGCGTGCAATCTGGTTGTGTTTTTTTTTTTCTTATATTTTGGCTCCACACATTTGTGTTTGTGTATTTAGCCAGTGTCAAGTATTATATTTTCATCGTGTTATAAAATATTTCACACAAAGTGATGTCCTAGTCATAGTCATAGTCCAGTCTAAGTCAGGTAGTCATAGTCCACTCTAAGTCATGCTCCAGCAAAGTGGTGGCAACTTTACTAGAAGCTTCTATGGAGTTTTGGAAGCAACACGAAAAACCACGTTTCACCACATTATATCACTTGCCCTCACTCGTAATTCAGCACTTAATGCGTAAAACGCCACCAATTTTAAACATGAACACTGGAAAAGCATAAGTTTTGAAAAATAATACAATGCAACGACGTGAACTATTCCGCGTTCCCGCCAAAAACTTTCTGCTTGTGTTTATGACTGTTGAGTAATCTGTGTTTTTACCACAGACATCTAATACTATTGCTTACGTTTTCCATGGGAGCAGGAACGGATATCCGTTTCCCATATACTTACAAGTCACAAATAAACATTTAAAAAGCTGAATCGATGAAATTAAAGCACTCAACTAATATTTGCATTGAAATTCTAGTAAAAGGGATCAAAAGGATCACTCCACAGGGTTATTTCTCTTAATTAGTTAGAGGAAAATAAATGAATGTAACAAAATTTGAGTCTAATTTTCCCAATATCCATAATTTATATTGAACATTGTAATTATCTGTAGCATAGTCAATTTTGGCCACATGGGCTATTGAAGCTATTCTAAACTATTATCTGTGTGCAAAATTTCAACAAAATCGGTTAAGGTGTTTTAGCGTGAAATGTGAAATTTAAACGAACAATATGTCTATGTCTATTTGAATTTTGATTTGATTTCACATTTTACACTATGACGGGTGGATCCATTATATTATTGTCTATGTCCATCCTAAGGTTGTCTGGAAGAGATCGCTCTTAGCGATAAGACCGCCCATTGTACCTATTTTATATGTAATTCTCATATCTACATGTTTTTATGATATTGGTGTCAATAAAGAGTTATTGTATTGTATTGTATTGTATTGTATTGTACTGTACTGTACTGTACTGTACTGTACTGTACTGTACTGTACTGCACTGCACTGCACTGCACTGCACTGCACTTCACTGCACTTCACTGCACTGCATTGCATTGCATTGCATTGCACTGCATTGCATTGCATTGCATTGTATTGTATTGTATTGTATTGTTTCACTTTTATTGTGATTTAAAGTGGAAATGGCAATAATTAAACGAGTAATAAAATAATATACGCAATATTTTCGATGCTGTTTATTTAAATAATTAAAGTTTGAGATCAATAATGACAAGTATTTAAACTAGTTACTTACCTAAAAAACCAATCGCTGAGAGAAATAACTCATTTATAATGTAATCACTATACTTTATAGTAATAGCTGTGAACAGTTTAATATAGGCTCAAAATACTAGACCTTTGTATAGGTTTTATACTAATAAGCTAAGGTGAATCTTAAACCAATAAAATTATCAAATTGTAATTATTTGTTCAATTGGTCGAGGCAAAATGCTGGTGGCAAGGGCTACTTCAACGGGGTGATGCCGTCAGCATTTTGGGTACGTTGCCTAGGCACTGCCTAGGCAGTAGGCACTGGTAGACTTCATCAACTAACTTTACTTATATTTATTGTTTTATTTTTATTATTACCTATATTCAATATTTATTTTGTTTTCCTATATGAGTAAGTCGTCTAAATCATTTATTTATTTATTTATTAATTACATGCTTTCATACAATGTAATTTAGTGTAACTAAAACTAAATACCTAGTCCTAAATATTTCATTGTATGAGCCCTGTGAGGGCGTTGCACTTCTGGGTGGAGCTGGAGCGTACATATCTATATCTAATAAAAATAGCAAATTATACATATTTTAATTGAATTTCGTCATCTTATATACAATTTAGGTCAATTTATATATTATCATTGTCATCATTTTAAGTAAATCATTAATTATAATAACGCCCTACGATCACATACCAAAAACCTGGACCCTAACTAGGATTCCATGTATATAGGGACCTAGGAACTACGAGGACCATCGTCCCATAACACCCAATTATTAAGTAATAAATTATTTATTTTACAGGGATGCAGGATGCGAGCAGTCACTAAAGGTGGCGCTCTCTGGGGGAGGCCTATGTTCAGCAGTGGACGTCTCCAGGCTATTGTTGATGATGATGATGATGATTTATTTTATTTTAACCCTTTTTTTGAAATAGGAGAGTTTATCAATAATATTGCGAAACAGAATATCAAATCAAAATTAGTTTGGTTTCTAAATCCAATTGGAAAAAATATATCTTCTCTGTACCTATAAGTCGAGTTATTTTGTTGCTATCAGTGGCTGGACTTTAGGTAGGTATATACCCACTGTGGTAGCTGAGCTGGCTTTACATATAACATATCCACAATTATTTACCGTCTTTGTGTTTTAATAAGGCATACACACCTACACCTACCTTAATGTGCATTTTAATTTAATTATGACAATAACAAATACAATTAGTATCACAGAATATGTTATAGGAAATCTAAGGAATATTATGATACAATAGAAATACAACTTCTTTGGTATAATATAATAATCTATGGGTCTTTGGTTGCTACTGAAACACCTAAGTACAATATTTGTAAACACAACCACGAGTAAGTATTACATTACATAGGTACCTAATACCCCAGATAATAAAATATCTACAATACAGATGCCTCATCCCATACAACGGAATAACGCAGACTATTTTACGAATTATTTTATTTCTGCATAACGCAAGATTATCAAGCGACATTTACTGCGTGTTGGCGAAGTATTGGGTCAAATGAATACACTGGATACTAACTAGTAGCTCTCTAGCCACGATTAGTACAT
This sequence comes from Ennomos erosarius, assembly GCA_963580505.1. Taxonomy (NCBI): domain Eukaryota; kingdom Metazoa; phylum Arthropoda; class Insecta; order Lepidoptera; family Geometridae; genus Ennomos; species Ennomos erosarius. The sequence goes on along the minus strand of OY756996.1, from coordinate 6,142,889 downwards.
GTTTTTCAAGTTCGGGCTATTTTTCGTTTGTACTTGATGGTAATACTTAAACACAAGCCTCCATAAAAATAAACACTACAACAGTGGAATAGCAAAGTTTTCTCTTGTTTCATCTTTACCTATTTTAAACTTGATAGAAAGAAACAAAACACAAAATAAATACCTATTCCTCACAATGTTTACTAAACACGGGATAAAATTTCAGACTTTTCTCTAACTAAAATTTTTCAGTTGGGATAAATCGAGACATAAATTACCTTTCTTTTAAAATAATCTAAACCGACAAGATTAGAAATACAGACGTAATATTACTACTTACATAATTTAATTCATGGCAACCAAATTTGACCTCTGTGGAGTAGTGGTCAAACAGAAGGAGGCTGCTAGTTTGATTCCCGCGATTGAACCATTGGGTTTTTTTACAAAAAGTCTGCATAAAATACCATGGGGCCATGGGCGATAACTCAAAGAATATTAAACGTACGACATTTGTACGCTTCTTAGGCCCTATTTTACCAAAGTAGAATAAATTTTATTCCAAGTATAACTTTCCGAGAACAACCGAGTTACACGAGTATATTATACCACCAATATTTATTAAGGACTAAAAAGCTTATTCCTTAGACACTATCCGCTTTATACTTGGTATAAAATTGGTTTTCTTTGGTGAAAGCGGGTCTTAATTGTTTATCTATATCCATTGTTATTTTACAAATGAGTTCAGCAATACAATCATACAATAATTGAAGATCAAGATGATTTGGTCTAATTCTACTTAAATATGAATAACTAACTTTTATGAGATTTATATTTATTATCATTCACCCAAATAGGCGGAATCGTTTTTGGTGCTGTCAAACTCCATGAAGAGTTCTTTTGTGCTTCCACATGTCTCCAGAACGTCTGAAAGCGTTATTATAAATCACATTATAAAGGTAATGCTAATGATCATGCAGAAAACTGTGTGGTTTTATTAGAAGAAATTTCAGACCAAGTTAGATTCTACTACTACACTATAATAATTATATGAAAAAATATTTTTTTTAGGAAAGAGTCTGAATATGCGTGATGAATAATCTCTTAAAGTTACAATTACAGTACAAGCTGATGATGAAGTTTAACATGAATCATCTTTAATGTAATATGATTATATAGGTACTTATGCATTGAAAATGTAGACAGTGGTAAATTTTAAAGCATTTTTAATGAATATAACCCCAAAAAAATAATTATCAACTTCAACTTCAACTCTTGGTTAATGGCCTTTGTGGAGAGGTGACCACAATTTTGCCAATAATTATCAATCTTAATACGTTTAATAAGTGTCAACCTGTAGGCTAACCCCCGTATTCCAAAACATTTCTCCAAAAATCGTTCACTTGACTTCTACTTAACTTTGAGGGAAACTCAAAATACGTCCCCCCGTATTCTAAAACATTTCACCAAAAATTCTTCACTTGGCTTCCACTTAACTTTGAGGGAAATTCAAGGTACATCGCGACGTACCTTGAGATGACAGCTGCTTTGCTTCCCTCGTTTAAGAAAAATTGACTCAGAAATGTCAACTTGATTATATATTGTCAATTAAAAATACGAAAACACAAAAATGAGGTTAATTCAAAGTTAAGTCGAGTGGAGTAATCTCATGGTAACAACTTAGAATATGGGGGTAAGTGTTCTTGAGTTGACAGTTGCTTCGCTTCTCTCGTTTGAGAAAAATTGACGCAGAAATGTCAAGTTGATTATTCATTGTCAACTAAAAATACCAAAACACTAAAATGAGGTTAATTCGAGTTTGAGTTGAGTGGAGTAATCTCGTGGTAACGACTATGAATATGGGGGTAAGTTACCTAAAAATTAAAGGAAAAATAAAATAAAAATAATAAGTAATAACCAATATTTAAATACTGCTTGAAGTTGTATGGGGATCAGCTCAACAGTTTGCTGAGGTCTGCCGTTGGTAGACGGATCAGTATAATACCAACAATTTTTTTCGGTTATGGAATGATCCTGAAAGAAAGAGCAAAAAATACACGTAACAACTCAAAAACCCCGAGATCCAATAGACCCTTCTACTGAGTGAGAGAGCAAGATCAGAAAAGAGAAAAAATCACCTAAGTACTTAGATTAAAAATTTTAGGAAAAGGGAAGCTGATGGTGATTGTGATTATAAGGTAGATGCAGATACTATACTGCTAAAGTTAAGAAGAAAATTATAACAAAAAAAACTAAACAAACTTGAGAATTAACCGTGATTACTAGTAACTGCTGATGAAGTAAACATATATAGAGGTAGAATAGAAAGAATAGGCAAGGAGAAAAGAAGAAGATAGATTATAGTAAAATTACCGCTAACTTTTTTCTAGATAACATGATGAAAAGAGAAGATTCATAATGAGGAAAATGTTTATCCTCAACCACAGAATAATACCACAGGTATCGCTACTATACATTATTACATCATATTAACTACCGCTAAAAGGTATACTAACACTACTACAAAATTTAACCTTTGGTGTATTGCCGGACCTAAAGACAGTCCAAAGTCATAACTGCTAAAAGATAATGTTTTCTAAAAAGAGAAGGTTCGAAAAGGCTAAAGAGCTTTGTGGAAAGAGAAAAATCTGTCTAAAAATCTAGAATTATACCACCAGATTACCTGAAGGCAGTTCCACAAACATCACAAGCGTGTGGCTTCTCCCCAGTATGAATGAGAGTATGTACTGTCCTAGCGTACGGTCTTCGGAAAGCAGCACCGCAAATGTCGCACTGATATGGCCTGCAGCAGTCATAAGTAACAACGGCTAGGGACAAACTACACTCAATAATAAGCTTTATACCGTAAACGCAAGGTTGAAGGTAATTTTATTTTCCTTATAAGAGGAAAGAATTTCTTTCGAGGTACCTACTTTATTTTTGCATTAACAGTTTTCCTTGCATCGTCGAGCAAGGATACGGGAGGTAGGTAGGTAGCGGTAGGTACTATTAGAGAAAGGTGACGGTTTGCCTTCTTTTTTGTCATTATTGCTGCATAAGCCTTTGGTGGCCTAAAAAGACTCCAGAGCTGACCACTTGCCTACACGACAAGGACAAGATTGTTGCACAAATATTTCCTAAAACAATACATTCGGAGAATATACCTAACCAACCTCATATAAAGCCATTATAAAGCTCCCTTATTCTGTTGTATCTACCAAAGAGTACTCAATAACCGGTACCTAGTTATGATGATTTTTTATTTATTATGCAAGTATGATAGCGAAGTAAGTACCTATAATTTTATTTAAAAATGGTACTGCAAGTATTTAGTTTTATTATTTCTAAAATAATAGCGTCGTATAAAATGAAACTCAAAGACGTTGCGCCAACAACGGAACAAAGCAGTTTCAACTATAACTCGATAAAAACGAAACTGGTAGCGCCATCTCGTCTGAGCTATATAAAACAAAGTTTCACAGTTTTTCTGCTAGAAGCGCTGTGGTCGTTCCGGAGATTACCCGACTATACAGCAAATGAGAGTTACCATTTATACCAGTTGTTCTAGAACGTTAGCCTAGAATTTATCCAGATTTCAATCTGCCCTAAACAAGCAAATTAGCAAACAGTAAAGGTGGTACTGGTAGCATAGCTAGCCAAGTGACCCTCTATAAGAAAAAAAGTATTAAAATTGCCATCCCGCTGAAGTATACCAATTCTTTCTATACAGAACAGAGTCTAACCACCAGTCCAGCCCCATTACCAGTCCAATCCCACCACCAGTTTAGTTCAGTCCCAGTTCTAGATGTTCTAGAACTCAAGACCTGGGTTTCTCGGCCAACTAACGGTGTTACTCTCACCGGTCAGCGGTCAAACTGAGGTCGTTGTAACTGAGGTTCTTCGCTCAATCTTCCAATGTCACCATTGAAGAGCAGACGGTCTTACCCCCACTGCCCCACTGCCCACGTTTCTAAATTTAAAATTATGTCAAATTTTAAAATACTGAACGCTCATTGGTAGCCTAGTTAATCATCGGCTGTCTTCAACCAATGACTGGTAGATTGTTTCAAGAGACAATGAACAACAGTCGTGGTGATACATAAGTAGATAAGTACCCACATCAGTGGTGCTGTAAAGGTCAGTAGAAACCAAGAACATTAGCCCATTCAAATTATCGATCGGAATCCTTTTCACCTATGCGAAAAGTAAAGAAAGATTATAAGCAGATTCCTCTGAAGTTATTGTACTAAAAATAAATTAAAAAAAATACATACAAGGCTCAACGATCACATACATAGACCCTGGACCCTAACTAGGATTCCCTTTATCTAAGGACCTAGAAACTACGAGGATCATGGTCCCACATCACCCAGACACAGAACAAGTATTTGCTCTTTGTTTCCTGTGCACAAATACTTGTCCTATCGCGGGAACCGAACCCGCCGCTGCCTCTGGGGTATGAGCCGACCTGCTCAACCACCACACCATGGAGGCTGTCATAAGTAAAGGGTATATAGAAAGCAATGGTAACCTTTGGTCGGTGTGTATGCGTGCGTGTTCACGCAAGCGTGCGGCGGCGGTGAACGTCTTGGGGCAGGCGGCGCACGCGAAGGGCCGCTCGCCCGTGTGAGTGCGCCGGTGGTCGTCGCGCTCCACCTACCACGACAAAGCACCCCTTAGTGAAGGAGATAACGACTCACTAGATACCGATGACTTAGCCTTGATACCCAGGATTCCATAGGTACTATCAAAACATATACCCGCTACGCTAAGGGTTGATATTTTGGTCCGTAGTTTAAGGTAACATAGCAACAAAAGGTCAAAAATTTTAAAAAATTTTGGTTGGTTGGAAATTTGTTCGGATTTTTATCCATTGATTACCTTACCAGATCAAAAACCTACCCTAATAAGAGACCAAGACCGTAAGAGGCGATCCGCAGAAGAACTGATAACGTTAGTGTCAGTGGATAGGCCACATTGCTCGTAGAGAAATGCAGAAGAAAGATTCCCGAGTGGCGACCACGAACCGGAAGACGCAGCGTAGGTTAGCCCCTCACTAGGTGGACCGACGACTGATCAAAACTGCGGGGAGCCGATGGATTCAGGAGGCAAGCAGTATAAAGTGTCTATAGGTAGATGCATGGCTCTTAACCTAAATCTGCATAAGTAAGTACCTAAAACGTACTTGAGTTGTGTAAGACTCTGACCCAAGAGTCGTGAAGAAACACGACGCACGCTCCCGTACTACAATTATATGGAAAAACTACTGAGAACCATCCGCATTGCATCCCACAAGTGGCAATGTTCTTTACAATAGCTTTAAAATAAGTACCTATTATGTTTATTAATCGCACTTCGCGGCGCGAACGTAGGAATAGGTAATTTTATGTCAGCTGCCAACGTCCGGGCACAGAATAAGATACAGTTTCTATCATAGAGCCTATAGAGACTTGAAATCTAGAAAGAAATCTAGAAATCTAGAAGGTAGTGTAGAAAATGGTTTTTGAAAACTCATTTCTTTGGGGTGAATAAGTAAGACTTATACATCTTCGACGTCATTAAGTTATAATAAATAGGTGCACAAGAAAAGAAATGGAAAATATAAAACGTAACCGAAAAATATAACATACCTACCTACCGACCTGGCTATCTAATGTGGTGCATAAAAAGGCAAAATGTCACAATTACCTAAAAATAAGAGAAATTCTGTTAATCTTAGCCAGAAGTCATCACCATCAACAGCCTGAAGACGGCCGCTGCTCTACGTCTCCCCCATAGAGCACCACTTCCAGCAGCTGCTTGCCTCCTGCGTCCCGCTATAAACCAGATCGTCGGCGTCCATCCACTATGGAAGACCGGCCTAATACGCTGCATGTTCCGGTTCGTGGTCGCCACTCTAGAAACTTTCTTCCCCATCAGTTGTCAGTTCTTCCAGCGATGTGGCCTGCCTATTGCCATTTCCCACGAAAACCTAACTAAGTATTATTTTCAAAACCTCACAAACAATAAGGATTCAAAGAATATAAAGACTATGACGGAAATTAAAAACACAATTTGATAATGCTCGCGCAGTGCACGTGACGTTCAGCATCAGCATCATGGCATAGAAACAAGCGCGATGCGAACTCCGTGAAGCTTCGCATTGAGGTAAATCATTCACGTGTTTTGTGGGGTTGACGTCACAGTCACATAAGCGACGCGTACTTAGTTCGATTGCGACATAATTTCAGAAAACTTTTATATTCACTTTTCTTTACTTATTTAATACATAAACAAAACTAATACAAGGTTTGACGTCACAGCTCCCGTGAGTGACTCGAACCTCAATGCGAGTGCGAAATTACAAATAACTTTTTTAATATGCTTACTTAATAATAGAAAAAGTTTTAAGGGGTTTGACGTCACAGGTTTATAAACAACACACTGCAAACACACTGGCACGGCTTGCCTGGTGCGAGGGCTTACAACTCGACATAATCAAAAAATTACCTCTGCATTCCCTACCTACAACACGGTCTCAGGCCATGTTTCACTTCTTTGTATACGCATCTATCTACGCCATCATGGTTAAATACTGTCTTGGTGTTTTTGGAGGTGGTGCTTTTGATAGTATTAGTGTTATAATTATTTTTGGTGCTAGAGTTAGTTAGGCAGTTTTTTGGGTAGAAGTTGTAGGTGTTGTTGATGGAAATAATACTTTCTCTACGGAACAAAAACATAAAAGTATCAAAACAACGTGAACAATTTGTCAATTTGATTTGAATGGTGACAATTTCGTATTGCCGTATGAAAATCACAGACATCTAATACTATTACTGTATACTATTACAATATTACTGTATAGTATTAGATGTCTGTGATGAAAATCGTATTTCTATATTTTTAATTTTGTGCTATGAGAATCTGTTAGACTGGTTATTTTTTATTATTACCTTAACTTTGAAAGCCTTTGGACACAGATCACACGGGTAGGGCCGCTCTCCAGTGTGCATCCTCATGTGGATAGCCAAGTGGCCGGATTGGTTGAAACGACGACTGCAGATTCGGCAAGGGTAACCCTGAGAAATGGACAAACTATTTGTGTACCTAGGACAGACTGTCCAATTGGGCAGGTCCAACATCGACAAAGAGGTCGCACGAAGAATCCAACTCGGCGTTCGGGAAACTTTGACCTATCTTTTCGTCTAAAATACCGCAAAGCCTGAAAACAAAGATTTTCAATCAGTGTGTGTTGCCAGTGATGACATCTGGAACTGATACGTGGTCTCTTACTGTTGGCCTCATTAGTAAGCTCAAAGTCGCGCAACGAGCTATTGGAGAGAGCTAAGCTCGGTGTTTCCCTGCGAGATAGGATCCGAAACGAAGAAATCCGCAGTACTAAATTGACCGATATAGCCCTTAAAGTTGAAATGGCAATGGGCAGGCCACATCGCTCGCAGAACTGACAACCGATGGGGAAGAAAGGATCTCGAGTGGCGACCACGAACCGGAAGGCGCAGCGTAGGCAGACCCCCCACTAGATGGACCAACGACCTGGTGAAAGCCGCGGGAAGCCGATGGAGGCAGGAGGCAAGCAGCCGCTCAAAGTGGCGCTCTCTGGGGGAGGCCTATGTTCAGCAGTGGATATCTACGGGCTGATGATGATGACACATATGCCATTACCTACCTTATTTAATTTTATCCTTACCACAGGCCTCTAATACTATACAGTATAGTATTAGATGTCTGTGATCCTTACGCATGTATGAGGACTATGCATTGCATGTAAATTAGCCACCTTAAATCTGTGATTTTTGGTACTAACTATTCATTAATCTTAACGAGTCGCCCTTTACCCATTTTTTATCTGTCTGTATTTCCCCACCCCGCGGTACGTACAGTCAGCCCGTGTTGTTGTCGTCGACATAATTAGCTTATCAAGAACACAATATGTATTTTTCATTAATGAACGTTACAAAATGTTATTTGTATAATTGACTCTTTGTCCTGACGACAGAGTAAAATACTTTCATATATTACAGTCCGTAATGTCCTATAATCAATTTCTAGCTCTTGAGTAAACTACATGTAAAAAATTAAATTCACTACACATACAGGCTTAGAATTGTTGTGCATTTTCTTATGTGTGTGCAGTGCACACATGCTTCCGAGCACTTTGTCGCACTCTTCGCACACGTATGCCGTCAGCGGAGCACCCTCGGGCCTGTCTTCTCCGCGTTTGTGGCGATACAGTTCCCTGCACAAGAAAAGAAAATATAGAAGAATATTTTTTGCACCGAAAATACACACAAATGATACTACTAAAAAAGTAAGGTAAAATATAGGATGATATTTGTACGAATACATTGCTGAGATACGTGGAGAGTAGACGAGAGTCTTTAGATCCGATGATTGCCATGTTTGCTAGTGCTTCTGCCAGTTAAGGTACCTATACCTACCTAAGTAGTTTCGGAGACGAGGAGGTCATCGTATATTCCAAAGCTCACTAAAATGCTGGCACTTTTTTGGCTAGACCAATCGCAAAGTTAGGTACTACGCATTTTGGGTACCTACGCCACTGGTAGTAGTAGGCTGGGTATTGATGAATTAAAAGGTTCTGTCGTTGAACAACTCAGAAATGCAACCAGTCGGCGGCTTATTCGGTGGAGACGTTTGTCGAAGGTAAGCTTCAGAATCAGACCATTTGGACTGTTTGTAGGTCAGCGCGGCCATCAATAGACATCAGTCAAAATAATTGTAACGTTGTAAGTGCGTAGCTAGTTGCATTTAGTAGTAGGTACTTAGGTGGATAGTTGATATGATTTTAGAGACTAAAAGCACTTTGGGTATAACTGGTCTGGTTCACAACATTATTTATTATGTTTTTTGGACATTTTGAGGCCACATAGGCCTGGATTTTATCTGTGGTAAGTAGGGACTTATCAATTATAAAACATGTGAATGGTGCTTACCATCAGGCAAGCTCTAGGTGAACGTCTTGCTCGTCCCATCAAAAATTACCACAAGCGTCCGGCTTCTACAAGGTGACCTTGAATTAGTATGTTATCCCGAAAATTAATATTAATCTACACCCCAAGGTAGACAATGTTTCTTCTACGCCTTTACTAAATTAATAGATTTTCATTGAAGAAATTCTATGTAAAGTTTACGTTCGAAAATAGCCTTAGCGCAGCTGGGTGGTTGAACTTCGTCCTTGACCGAGTGCACAAAAATGAGTTCAACGACCTGTGTTTAGAAAGGAATTTTTAATATCTTAACAAGATATTAAAAACTCTCGTAGCGATCGCACGTGCAATTTTGCGAGTGGATTTAATTTTTACCATGGAGGTTTTGAAACACCCAGTTTCAGGCTCTCACAAGGGATATAGGGTGTAGGGTATCATGGTCCCAGTCTCCCCATTTCGGAATAACATACCAATTCAAGGTCACCTTGTATATTTCTTTCATAAAATTTATAAATATTATTAAAATGTTATAATATAGAAATTATGAAAAAATTAAGGTAATTAAAGCCTTCATTTTTTGTAAGGCAAAACTTTATAATTTTATTATATTTTGTAAGGTACATTACTACTAGCGCCCTCTATTGAATTTTTCCAGAACTACATAATGATATCCAGAGGCATAAATCAGTAAGAAGGTATAGTCATAACTTTCGTAATTTCGTAGCCCATACCTTCACTCTCATTGGTGTTTTTACAATTAAAACTATTCCCTACGGAAAGACTTCAACGCGCGCCTTATTTCGCTTTCTACAAAATGTATGTCAGACATTCAGTTATTTAAGATCGAAACAAATTAAATAGTTATCTATGGTCAAGCTCAAGTCTATAGTCAAAGCCTGTAATGCAGTGGTATTAATTGGTAATAAATGCTTCTATGGAGTTTTGCAAAGAACATGAAAACACAAGTTTATCATATTTAAATGATTTTCTTTTCACACGTTCGTAGGTTAGTTTTAGCGTAGCAATAGGCATGATGCCTACTATTAAAAATGAACAAGTAAATATTACTTTCATAAAGAAGATTAAAAATGAATGCAATAATTGAAAAAATAAGCAAAATCGGTAAATAAATCACGGAGTAATAAGTTAAGCTTTTAAAGTTTCTACAGGAGGCATCTCCTGTCCCTTTCTCGCGAAACAGAGCGCCCCACAAATACAATGAAAAATCTACTCGTGACGTCACATGCCAAAGTTTTTTTTTTATATTGAAAGTTTACAAAACTGGAAATATGTATTATATACTACTTAAAAAAATAACAATATGTACTAAAATCATGCGGTGGACATATTCCCTTCTAGATGTAAACCTAACATGCGTTAATATAGCTAACAAAATGACGCTATCTCTAGGTGCCAGAGTGCTAAACACGACCAATAAAATTAATTTTTAACACAAATAAATATAAATACCTAAGTAATGAAAGTTCCTAAATAAAGTGTAACTAAATAATGACAAACGTAATGAAATGAATGTACCTAATAACAAAGGAGAAACTAATACCAATTTTTACAGATTACGGTAAGACAATATCTCAGTAATACGTCGCCTAACTGAGGTTAGCGAACTATTATCAAAAATGTCAAAATCAAATTTTATTCTATCATAAGAGTCACACATTCGGTAAAGTGAAGAGTGCTTTAACATATTAGTTTTGCAAATGGGAAGAGCAAATACATGCTTATTGGACAAGAGACGGTTATCTGGACGAGGTACTTGAAAAGATATTTTATGCAACATATCAGGACAGGAAAGATATTGAAAAGCTACCACAGCTTAGTAATGAGGTACTGTAACGACCTTCCTCTGACGTCACTGGCTGTTTGAGCTATCTCTTTCTATTCCGGTTTTTAAAATACTTGTAACTTGGGCATTTTTTAAGATATTTAATTTTTGTTTTCACAAATGTTTATCTTTTGAGGAATATAATAAATTTATCCAAAAAAAATTTTTGTCATCATGCCTATTATTTTTATTTGGGTTTTTCATATGTACAATAAGTAAGTTTATTAAATGAATACATTGAAATTTTGGAAATAGCTGCACAACAGTGGCGAAACACCAACGACCAACCAACCAACGAAGCCATACCCAGCAGTGGAAAATTACAAACTGATGATGATAGATAGATAACTGAAACTGACTGACTGACTGACTGATGATGAATATAAAAGTGATGTCAAAAATAATCGTTATTTTACCTTGCCGTAGCAAACAGTTGGTTGCAAGAACCACAGTTCCACATCTTACTGTTGTTTGCGGCAGTAAATTCCCTATTTCTGCGAACATTTCTCGTGGGCCTTTGGCACTCGAGCAAGTGAGTCTTCAGCTGTTCAGTCGAAGAGTACTGTTTTCCACAAATATGGCAGGTGAAGCATACTTCTGGGCAGGATGGCATGTCCAAAGCACTCAAGGCTTCCTGAAATATATTTTTTTATGGTACAACTTTTGTAGAGTCGTAGAGCTGCAGATAGTTGTATGGACTCCTAAAGATTATAAAACAAATTGCCATCCCATCTTAGTTGATGTTTTTCAACAAAGGTGGGACTGCACTCGTTATAAAGTAGGTACAAATATGTAGTCGAGTTTATCTTAACATGCTTTAGGTAAGGTACCCACTGTACATAATGCAAACTATATGCATTTTAAAATTAGCTCGTAAGTACTGTAGGAACTATACAGGATGTAATTTAATTCATTAGCATAAATTGAGCCCATGACACACTACATCATTTATAGATGATTATTAAAGAGTAGAAGTGTGTAAATGAAAATATTTTTATTGAAAATTATGAAGATTGTCGCAGCGTCTAACGCAGTTGGCACAGATGATTTTGATACATTTAAACGTTTTTATACCTTGTATGTACTAATTAATAATAGTACTACATTATTTTAATTAAATTTTGTATTGTAGCATTTGATTAAGTAAGTTATTCCATTTTTTGGAGTTATAATTATTACTAAACCAATGTGTTAGAATTCAAAAATTTTGGTCCTGACGTAACCGGTATCAGGAGTAGGTACTTAGTTTGAAAGGATGCTAATGAATTCAATTACACCCAGTATATGTCTAGGCTACTAGCTACTAACTATACTTGCCGTCTCGCTATAAAACTTGCCATCCTCAACATAGCACGAGGAGTGGTGCTTATCCAGAGCGTCGCTATCTGCAAACAGGCCACTGCAGAGGTCGCATACAAACATCGTATGCAGCCGGCGAGTTGACACACTGCATTGGCCATTTTTGTCCACGCAACATAGCTGTTCTGGAAAAAAGTACTTTTCGGTTTGCTTAACACAAAGCCATTTTCTATGCGATGCTAGCGCCAACACCTGCGGTGGCGAAAATTGGAAGTTCATTTTCTCTGTGTTATTATTAAAGATGGGTGATACTGTTATATTTAAATAATTTAATTTACGTTATATTGTATTTTTCTAACAGTTATTTTAAAATGCTATAATATAAATTATATTATAATTTTTTGTAGCTAGGTACGTCCTTTCAGTATAGTTGTCGACCGTGTCATCGTCTTATTGTATTTTTTTTGATGATTATTTAAGTTGGGTGATAAATGTAATATTTTATATAGTTTGATCATTATTGTAATATTATGTTTTCACACAACTCTTATTATTAATTGTTCCCATTCAGACTTCTAAAACTCTTCATACAATCTTATGTGTTTTTGCTTTAATAAATGTACTGCTTTAAATTTGTAATGGTATTTTACTGTACACCACAGTTCTTGCAATAATTGCATACTGCTTTTTTATCGTTTACACTTTCTACAGTGAAATAGTTCCAAATGGCTGTATTTACACAAAACTAATTACGTATTTAACCCACAAAAAATATGTACAGCCTATTTAAATTACACTAATAACTTATTTACAATCACTCCAATTCACTATTAACTTAACGACAAAGTAATAAACAACGAAGGAAGTAACTCAATTTCTTTCGCAATTAAAACAAAACAGATTTTTCGTTTGACTGTTGTATAAAAACAACAACAACAGTCAAACAAAAATCGAAAGTCAAAACATTCTCGCATATCTCACAATGATCGCACTTCACTCGTTACATTATAATTTAAGATCGTTATCTAACGATAAGATAAAAATATTAGTCGGATGTTATCGCATGAAAGATTATATTAGTCAAACTTCACTATAACGTAAAATATATTTTAAAATCGTTATATTTTAATGTAGATAAAATTCGACCTTATAATTATCTCGTGAGTGTTCATATTTGCCAGCTCAAAATCCACATGGCCAAAAATTATAACAGTTACATTTTAGTGTAGATCAGATTAATCCTAAAAGCTATGACATTGGAGTTCATATTCGTGTAAGCAAAATGCGTCATTATAACGAGTACTTCGTTATAATGCCACGTACAACAGGTCAATAACCTATCGACGCCCGACAGACGACAGGTAGCTATTATGTTAGTGTGTGCGGCGCGAAAAGCTGCATGTAGATTTTGTTAGATGGCGTTGTATTTAATAATACATGTTAGACTGAGAAGCAGTGAACGCGGGGCGAAAAGATGCATTACAATAAATATTTATAATAAATATTATAGCAGGGTGCTCAGATTTTTATAATTAATTAGAAGATTAGAAATTTTTAATGAATTATATTACCTGCTAGATGTTATAACGCCCAACTTTAGTTATTATCGTTGTCGTATTTGTAAAGCTTATGATTTGTGATAAGTACAATGCTAAGACTAACCTTTAGGTTCGACTTCTAGAGCAGTTGAAAGCACTCGTTCGCAAACTCGGCAGACGAGCCAGTCCGTTTCAAAATCGGAGTTGTTGTTATTTGTGACTGAAAGTTTTAAGATAATATTCATGTAATGCCTAACATACAGAGCTACAATTCGTTAAAACAGGAAGAATAGTAGGTACATAAATCAAAGAACCTCTGAAAAAAATAATACTTTATTTATTTATTTATTTAATTCTTTATTGCACAAAAAGTACAAAAGGAGGACTTAATGCTAAAGCATTTTCTACCAGTCATTCCACACATAGTTTAAGAAATAGGGATGTAGGCGTGCATCAAAATTAGTATGAACAATTTGTACAAACAAAAAAAAAAAACCATTACTTATTACAATTTTCTAAATATTAATATTAATAAATACCTATTATATGATATATACTATTATATTATATCATAAATACAAAAACAGAAAATACCAAAGTGGGATAAATACTACAGAAGAATACATTAATTATTATATATATACTTTGCACAATGCTTTTAAATTTTAAATTGCGAATCTAATATTTTTCCATTTACAGCTTTAATGAAGCCTTTACACTGGAGTCAGGGGCCTATTTCATAAAAATAAAGTAGATTATTTCAGTCAAAGGTAATAAATGCTTACCGTCAGTTACTTGGGTGTCCGTTTGCTCAAAGGTCGTGACATTACCGGCGTCTGCCTCTAGAATATCCATAGACGCGTGGAAAGCTATCGTGTGATCTAGAAGGTCTCCTTCCGTAGTGAATATGTCGTGGCAAATCACGCACGAGTGCAATGCTAGTAAATCTGGCCCACTGCTTTCTTCTCCCTGCAAGAAGTAAACATGGCCTGAATAGAAAATATTGCTCTAAACTAAATAATACTATAAAACAAGATAAATAAATAAATATGTGTGGACATTTCACACAGCGCCATCTGGCCCCAAATTAAGCATAGCTTGTACCTTGGGAACCAGATAACTGATAGAGTACTTATATACTTTTTGTTTTTGTTATAAACATACCTACATATCTTTTTTTTATTTCATCCATGCCTACATAAAATACAATATGACACTCAGATACAGAACAAACACCTATGTTAATCACACAAATGTTTGTACCGGGTGGGAACCGAACCCACAACCTGCAGTTCAGAGAGCAGAGCTACTACCAACTGAGCTAAGATTAAATCGAAGAGCGCTAGAAAATTCTCTACCACCACGCTATAGCGTCATCACAATTTTTTCCTTTATGAAAGCTCAAGTGCTAGGATAAGCAGATAGGTATATTATGTCAGCCTCACAAAAAACACAATCTTGGTGTTTGCAAATTGCGAGTGTTCGAGACAAAACATTCTGTCAGAGAAACATTTGTCGGAGAAATGTTTCAGAATCGAGTGAACAACTGTATCTTATAGGTATCTTATAGGCGTGCAAAAGCCTGTTCTATCCTAGACCTTATCGCGTACCATCCAATGAGATAGGTACATAATATGTATAGTACCTACCTAGTAGTCTAACGCAAGCATAACAAACAAAAAATAGCAACCTGTCATCAGCTGGTATCATCGCTTCAGTACGTATTTTCTAATGATAATGATGAACAAATAACAAAATAAGGTTGTCAAAAATATTACCAATACCTTCTCATTACCGTGTGTAGAATCTTGAAGTGGCAGTAAAAATTGGTTAACAGTATTTTCATCTAACAAAGTGGGTTCGTCACTCAACAGATTTTCAGGTACGGTGTACAACTCCTTAGGTCCTATAGATAGGTCCTTCGAGCCCTCTAAGAACGAGCTTTCTGCATTGAAGTATCTCCCAGAATCGTTTGATTGAAATGTGACAGGGTTAGGGGTTTCAATTAAAATATTATCCTCAATAACAGCATTGGATGCATCCACGTTGGTTTTGCTTAGAAGCAAATCGTCGTAGGTTTCCGATAACTCTTTGTATGGATAGTCAGGTGGATCGAACATCATCTTGAAAGTAACTGGAATCAAATAATTAAATATCCCGACATTTACCTCCTTTGGCATGCCTTACCAATCTATCTTATAGGTTGATTGTGATGAGTTAGTTGATGACTGAAACTTGAATGATTATTCTAATAAAACCTAACTGGCTAAATAGGCTACTGCTTAAAGCCAAAACAATATGAAACATATTTTATTCTCTATCCTGTGGTTTATTTATTATGACAGTTAAATAAACATGGAAGTGGAACTGACATTGACGTGTAAGTGGAAGTGGTAACAATACTTCACATGGCTGTCACTGTCAAAAGCGCCTAGCTAAGTGAACGAACTTTAGTTTCAGTTCAGTGTGTAAAGTAAAATCGTGAGGTGTTTTGATAGTTGATTTCGTTCTGTTTATTGATAAGCAATATGAAGACCGAAGCAGCGGCATCGGCACCGTCTTCTGATAAGCCGAAGATACCTTTACCAACGCTTTCGCAAATTAACTCTGATAGAATAACTCAGGTAGTGAGGTTATGTTTTGTTTCTCAATGTTATGACCATAATTTTTTAGGTTCTAAACATTCATGATTTCATTTCACATGTACTTTAGAACACATCGTTAAAGAATATAATAATATAATAATTTTTATATAGTTATGCCAAAGTATCTAAGTACAAATAAATAACTAAAGATTCAATTAAATTCAACTCTAATAAGATATAGATTATGCTTAGTTTATGGCTTATTAAAGCACATTTTAAACACCAAACATTATATATAATTTTACAAACTCCAAAAGTCCCTACAAAATACATAAAATATATAATTCAAAACACATAGGATGTACTCTACATTATTAAAGAGATCCCACAAACATTTTCTCTACCCACGGAATTTGTTGAAAAATAATTAGCTGACCTGGCAGTCTGTAACCTCACCTTGGGGCAATCATGAGGGCAACTGGGAATATACATATGTTAGCATAACAATATCCTGTTTTTACAATAAGATTAATTTTTAATTTAAGTTTTCGTAGGTGCCAGAAGCTCTACAATGATTAGACCAAACTTAACATGTAAATTAGAGCTGTGGATCCAAGTTGAGGAAGTCTAATTAAGCATCAGGCTCTTATAAAACACACACTTATTAGTTTACCTCAATTGCAACTATAATAAAAAAAATTTAATGACTAATAACCTGTCATTTTATTTTATATTCCTTCGCTACACATTTGTGTAAACAATTTGACATCTGATATTGTATCATCTTGGAATCCTGTAGATTTTCAAGAATACCATTCTGTTAATGTGTAATTGACTAATGTTGGGCTTGCACCACTTAACTTTATTCATTAAAGCCCTATGTCATAATTTGTAATATAAAAGAAAACTAGGGCTTGGAGATAACAGATTAACCACGGGTCCCTCAAAACAGAGTGTAAATTGATTATGTTGAAAGATGCCTTTAGTATGGGTTGTATTGCAGCTATGCAGCAGTTATTAATTGCATTGAAAAATAGGCTAATCCTAGCCCTCTATTTGGATGCTGGGAAGACCTTTTGCTCATAGTTCTTCTGAGTTACAAGGGAATCCTAATCCGAGTCTACAACACTATGTGTGCTAAAGCCTTACAATATTATAAAACCTTTAATATCTGTACAAATCATGTTGCATGGGTACATTAAATAATGATAAGGACAGCTAGACTGGATAAAACCTGAACCATCTAAATACCCAGTGACCTACTAGTGTATTTAACACTAAAATATTTTTTAAAAGGCCTACTAGTACTAAACAGGAGCTACAATCTAGGCACCTTCCCTCACTGATTTAAAATAATCAATATGGTTCCTGTTGATTTCAGCTTGCAAATCAGTACTGGTCTCCGCAAACTAAGGATAACCACTTACCTTACGATGCTTCTATTGTGGAGTCGATATATCAGGCAGAAATACTTGGATCAAAGTAAGTTATTCTTTCATTAACTTATTTCTAACAGAACACTTTCCCTTTCTAAAGGCAGAGCCTAACTGATTTGAAAAAATGAAGGATGCTAACAGGGTCAGTGGCCTCATAGATGGGTTTGTTGACCTTTTTATGTTACATATTTTTGAAATGTTTTGCCAGCCAATGCTTTAGGATAAAAAGTTGCTTTGTGATGTTTTTATTTTATTATTAACCTATTACTTTTACCATGATTTATTTAATTTTTCTTATATAATTAATTATGAATTTTCTTTATTATAATTTGATAATTTTTTGTATGATAGGTACTATTAGGTACATAATGAACAGATTACAGTTCATGAAAAAAAAAGGAAATTTAATGAAAGATATAAAACTCACAAAAGTCATAAGAAATGATTCGATTTTTTTACATTCAAAAATGTAAAAAATGTGGTACAAAAAATTGATATAATGTTAAATCAGAAAAATAACTTATCACATTGAATGAAAATTAAAGTGGCAGTTTCCAATAGAGTACCTATAATATAATAAAAAAACATAATTATATAGGTAGAAGCAAAGTTTTGTATTTAAATTGCAGAAAGATTATATTTTGCACAAATAATGGTTAACCATCACAGTACTTCTTAATAATCTGGTTAACTATAACAGATCTTTCTATTACAGTTTTTCAGTCCGCCGCATCATGATGCTGGAGTTCTCACAGTATTTGGAGAACTACCTCTGGCCGTACTATGAGACTGGGAAGGCGTCGTATGCTCACATGATGTCGGTCATTGTGATGATCAATGAAAAGTTCCGCGAGAGGGTACCCGCTTGGCAGGTATAGTAACTAAAGAAAGAAAGAAATTGTTTATTCATGGCAGAAGATACATAATTATAAGATGCAAAAACATGATAACTGAATAAACTTACCATGTAACTTATAGGCATGTGGTCACAAACGAAAAATAGCCCGAACTTGAAAAAAATGTAGTAATCGTGTCTAGCGAGTTACTAGTTAGTGTCCAGTGTATTTATTTGGCCCAATACTACACCATCCCGCAATAAATGTCGCTTGATAATCTTGCGTTATGGCGAAACAAAATAATTTGTAAAATAGCCCGCGTTATTCCGTTGTATGGGATGAGGCATCTGTACTGTAGGTATTATATTATCTGGGTTATAGGTATTATAGTTTGTACCACAAAATATAAATAGTAATGGCTACTTAAAATGGGAATGTGTAGGCCACGTCACTCGCAGACCTGACAATCATTGGGAAGAAAGAGTCAAGTGATGACCACAAACAGGAAGACAGTGTAGGTTCCACTACATGGATCAAAGCTGCAGGGAGCGTATGGATGGAAGAGGCAAGCAGCTGTTCAAAATAACTCTCTATGGGGGGAAGGCATATGTTTAGCAGTGGATATCTTCAGACTCATAATGGTGATGGAGTGCCTTGTGCCCCAAAGAAACAATCTTTCTAAATCAATCAGAATCAAATTATGTTAGTTTGAATGAGTCAATACCATTATTTGAATATTGAAACAATATAATAAACAAACACTAACTTCTGTAAATTATATACAGCCTCTGTGGTGCAGGTCGGCTCATATCCCGGAGGCGGAGGGTTCGATTCCCGCCACAGGACAAGTGTTTCAAAATAAAAAGCACAAATACTTGTTCCGTGTCTGGGTGTTGTGGGACCATGGTGCTCATAGTTCCTGGGTCCCTAGATACAGAGAATCTTAGTTAGGGTCCAGGTTTTAATATGTGACCATTGGGCGTTATTTATTTATTTATCAATTTATTTATTTATCACACAGCCATTCCTGAAGCAGCCAGAGCACTTCCCAGCGTTCTTCGAGCAGGTTCTCCGCGCGAGTGTAGCAGAAGACCAAACGAGTAATAACATGCGCGAGCAGACTGGTCTACTGCTGTTCCTGAACCATTGCTTCGGGAGTATGGAGGTGCAACTGTGCAGGGATCAAGTCAAGCGGCTCGTCTCGCTTAGTATGTGGGTCAGCTTGCAGGAAGGTGAGTTGTTACCAATACTAGCATATCCAAAAAATAAACATATTTAAAATAACCATTTTTGTGTGATTCAGTGTGGGTTTTAGTTTGTATGTTTGTTTAATGGGTAGTGTAGTGATATAACTTGAGTGACTGTTCTGATAGCTCAGTTGATAGTAGCCCTGCCTTCTGAACTGTAGGTTGTGGGTTTGATTCCCACCTAGGACAACAACAATTATACATTGCGGCAGCCGCAATTATTTTTAAGGTATATTGCCGAGCTAATCGCAAAAACATCTAATTACATCAAATAATGGACTTTTAATCCCAACCCAGTAGTAGTTAGTGTTTGAATCAACTTCCAATTATAACTCATTAGTTATGATTGGAAGTTTCCATGACATTCCCAGACAGGCTTCTCTTAAAAGCGATTTCATGTCCAAATTCATATCCTCCATTATTTCTGAGTTGGGAACGTTAATAATCTAAATTACGTTTACATTCACAGGCAGAAGAAACCAAGAGTTCAAAGCGGTACCGAAATGGCGGAAGTACTGGCGGGCAATACAAAAGAAGGACAAGCCCGAATCACTTGAGAAACTAACATGGGAGCGGCGATACTTGCAACGGCTCATGATCAAGTTTATGCGGATACTTGAGAGCATTCCGGGGGATGGAGATGTAGACCCTCATAAAGTTAGGTAAGGCTAACTACTATTTTAATATCTGTTTGTCAGGTCAAAGATTATAAAGCCCGTTGATAGCTCGTGAACATAATTTCTCGTACAATCACGACTCACCTACGGGGGCAGGGGGCGAGGTAACAAAACGAGACAAAGTCATACGAAATTACAAAAGACAGAGCAGGATGGAACAAAAGACACTGGGTGTCCCGCTTCCTCTCGTAGGATTAGCAGTTGAAATACAGTACAAATTTTCGTACGAGGGGTAGTTGTATCGTTGTTCAACTGGATACTGGATAATGAAGGTATTAATATAGCACTAATTAATCTGTGGGTACTACTTATCAGGGCGGTTATTCTCTATGGAAACACAGATTCCACACGATATGAAACCACGTCGTTATCGTGTCTTGTTCAAATCGTGTCACAGCGTCAGATATACCTTCACTTTACATTAAAGTTATCTTTATTTTGAATAAAATATATTGACATAAGTGGCCATATCTTTTGATGTGTTGATGTTTCGGAACGCGCCTCGGTAAAATATATGATTTTTGACAGTTCAAATCGCGCCAATTCCAAATTCATTTCGCGCGGTTTTGTTTTCGTTTCATAGAGAATAGAGTTTTGCAGATTTCTTATGTAAGACAAGGAATTCGCGTGGTTTCGAAGTAAGGAATCGATACGGAATAATGGCCCTGACCGTAATCATAACCACACAACATTACTAGGTGGTAGGAGTTTTCTGCAAAGTGCGTCTAGGTAGGCACCACCGCTTTGCCAGTTACGAGTTCCAAGTGGCACAGCAGCTGATATCATGGAGAGCCGTAGTCGTGTCGCTTAACATTAGGAGAACGACTAGCAACGTCCCGTCATCATTAATATTAAAAAACAATGAGCAGTATGGGAACAGGTTACAGCTCATAAGTGAAGCTTGACTAGCCGTTCTTCTGTCGTAAGCAATTTAACAACTCTTCTTTCCGTTGCAAAAAAAAAACTGCATCGGCCGGGAATCGAACCCGGGCCGCCCGCGTGGCAGGCGAGCATTCTACCACTGAACCACCGATGCTTGTGGAAATACTTCAAACGTGCTAAAGCCTTACTTGAAGCGTCTTCATTTAACCTTTCACATTTGGTTTTTGTGGTAATCATCGTAATACGTACTTACATAAAATTTTTAAAGGTACAGTGTTTGTTCATTACAAGTATAACTTTTATCTAGATTAAATACAAGCATCGGTGGTTCAGTGGTAGAATGCTCGCCTGCCACGCGGGCGGCCCGGGTTCGATTCCCGGCCGATGCATTTTTTTGCTAAGCGTGGTTGCTGGATTTGCTAGCGTGGGTTGGTGATCGCAGAAAATTATAATGTACCGACGAGTGCTGCTGCTAATTCTCTGTATATTCCCTTATAGTCCACTCTCACACCCACGGAAAGTCCTATTCTCACACCGCCGGGACCACACTGTCAATAGATCTCAATATAGATATAATATTGGGGCCAATTTTAAAGGCTTTAGTTGACAGATCTAAAGCTCCTAAAACTGTTGCTGTCCTTGTCAAATAGACGGCAATGTAAAAGACGGATATATTTTTAATATTTTTAAAACTGTTAACTAAAGCCTTCAAAATTAGGCCTATTACAACCCTACGTTGTGGTCAGCATGATTTACGCAGTGCAGAGTTCTGAGTGGCAATACAACTAACTAAGCCGCCGTGCTTAGCAAAAAAATGCATCGGCCGGGAATCGAACCCGGGCCGCCCGCGTGGCAGGCGAGCATTCTACCACTGAACCACCGATGCTTGTAGATAATATGATCTAAATAAACAAAATATAATGAACTCATCTTTGTTTCATCATTCACATAAATATAGAATCATGGCCATACGTGACCATAATGAATCTGCGTTTGCGCAACTGTACTTATTTATTTATTCAACTGTTGCAAAGATTTCCGTACGTCAAACACAAGCATCGGTGGTTCAGTGGTAGAATGCTCGCCTGCCACGCGGGCGGCCCGGGTTCGATTCCCGGCCGATGCATTTTTTTATGTTAATGAATGACGTGATGAGCTAGTTGTTCGCGCCTGATGTATGATGAGTGTAACGGCCTCTCATAACAGATATAGTCATGCGGAACCCTAAATTGTAAAATTTCACGTGACACTGCACTGCGCAGTTGCGCACGTCGTCCTGAGACATCACAGTCCAGGAGTAAGATTTCTAGACTGTGAGATCTGATTAATTTGTAAAGAAAACGTTTGAATCACGAAAGGGACTTGAACCCGCGTCCATCCATCAATGAAATCAGGCCATAAAGTCTCATTTGCCCGGTTATTTCACTCTACAGTGTCCTTCAAATAGGAACACAGTGCTTGTTGCGTACTACTGCATGGTGCAGAATAATTGGCAAAGAGGTGATACCTACCTAAACGAACTTAAGAAGAAAGAAAAGTCCTATATACCTACCAACTAGTGAATTACGAACATTCACGCATATACTTTAAAGCAAATTGAATGGTATTCTTTCGGAAGCCCATGTATAACTCGTTTCCAACTCAGATGCTATAAAAACTCAAATACACATTCGGAACAATGCAGAAGAATTTCTGCTCTTTTCTTTATGGCATGAGAAACAGTTTTTAGTTACAATTTCATGAGTATTATTTAGACGGGATTGTTTTCCCGAGCCGTAGATAATC
Organism: Ennomos erosarius; assembly: GCA_963580505.1. Taxonomy (NCBI): domain Eukaryota; kingdom Metazoa; phylum Arthropoda; class Insecta; order Lepidoptera; family Geometridae; genus Ennomos; species Ennomos erosarius. The sequence continues at coordinate 6,119,840 of OY756996.1, read as the reverse complement.
GTCGTAGTAGAAATTAGGTACAGACGCCATTAAATGCAATAAAAGAAAAATGATCCAAGTTTTTGTAAAATAAATTGCATCGGCCGGGAATCGAACCCGGGCCGCCCGCGTGGCAGGCGAGCATTCTACCACTGAACCACCGATGCTTAGAATAATCAAGTAAATCTTAGTAAAACTTCATTTGAAACATCTTTGTTTACCTTTCACCTCTGATGCAATCATTGTAATACATGCTGTCGGTCAATATTTACATTTCGCTAGCAATGGTTCATTTATATAGCTTACTGACTATAGGCATCGGTGGTTCAGTGGTAGAATGCTCGCCTGCCACGCGGGCGGCCCGGGTTCGATTCCCGGCCGATGCATTTTTTATATTAGGTGTTTCAAATTTGACTTTAGAGGGCTTAGTGTAACTTAGTTATTTTAAGCATTACAATATTTATTGTAGTTCGAAAAGCCGTCATGGCAATATATTTTTGATATTTACTGTACACAACAGAGCCGACCTCCCATTCATAAGTCACTTCTATCCATCCATAGTTGTCTGGAAGAGATCGCTCAAGGCGATATTATCGCCTACCCCTACCTTTTCGTCGAATATTCCGTGTAGTTTCTTTGTGTGTTACTAAACTTGTTGTGCAATAAAGTATTCTACTATTGATCTCGCGATTAGATCAATTTCTGTGATTGATCTATTCTATAGTACCCGAACTGTTTGATACAAAAAGAGCAGATCAGCCTTTCTCGTAAAAAATGCTATATAAGAGAAAGGTCAAATTATTTTATATTTACAAATATACTATCTTAAGTAATAATTTTAATACCTTTCATTACCTATCTATACTATAGTCTGTGAACGGATTACTGTAATGAATGTGGCGTCTAGCAAGTTTCGCTAAAAGTATTTAAAACAAATAAGAGAGAAAACGCCATACCTTTGCTAACTTGCTGTAATACGCAAAATCCAAGTAAGGATGAATGTTTAGTCTTCTTTGCGATGCAATTCAGAGCACGCTGTTATAATATTATCATAGCTTCACAAAAAAATGTGATGCATCGGCCGGGAATCGAACCCGGGCCGCCCGCGTGGCAGGCGAGCATTCTACCACTGAACCACCGATGCTTGTTGAGTATCCTCTAATAAATCTGTCAAAAACCGAGGCGTCTTCATTTTACTTTTCACATTTTGATGCAATCAGTAATTACGTGAGGATTTGGGTTTGAAAGAACTGAACAGTTTAGTCAGTGATTGCAAGCATCGGTGGTTCAGTGGTAGAATGCTCGAAAACGTCGAAGGACGAAAAGGTAGGGGTAGGCGATAATATCGCCTTGAGCGATCTCTTCCAGACAACTATGGATGGATAGAAGTGACTTATGAATGGGAGGTCGGCTCTGTTGTGTACAGTAAATATCAAAAATATATTGCCATGACGGCTTTTCGAACTACAATAAATATTGTAATGCTTAAAATAACTAAGTTACACTAAGCACTCTAAAGTCAAATTTTAAACACCTAATATAAAAAATGCATCGGCCGGGAATCGAACCCGGGCCGCCCGCGTGGCAGGCGAGCATTCTACCACTGAACCACCGATGCCAATAGTCAGTAAGCTATATAAATGAACCATTGCTAGCGAAATGTAAATATTGACCGTCAGCATGTATTACAATAATTGCATCAGAGGTGAAAGGTAAACAAAGATGTTTCAAATGAAGTTTTACTAAGATTTACTTGATTATTCTAAGCATCGGTGGTTCAGTGGTAGAATGCTCGCCTGCCACGCGGGCGGCCCGGGTTCGATTCCCGGCCGATGCATCTTTTTTATTTTAGAACTGTGTTAACTTTTTCAGCTTTTTTAAGAATTATTATTTACAACATGCATTGGTGTACTCGACACCATGAGCATCCCAAAGCCGTACTCCGTTACTCCAAGGAGCTGGTAGGGTTAAATAGAGATGCTGGGAGAAGAAATGCACTTTACACCATAATCGGGACGCTCGCGAAATTAGAATTAACGGATGTGCTTTCAAAAATACAGAAGTATTTGAAATAATTACGGTCGTCAATATACCTAGTCTAAGGGTGCTGCTCATTCCTTAGATATTCCCTTAACCGGCTGCTACGGTACCCGCGGGAATAGATGTGGTGGTCCTATTCTGAACCCGGTACCTCACGGCAAACCAAAACAACTCACACGCCTATTTCTAAAATAGTCATTAATGTGTCGACAGGAACCAAAAAAGAATTGCATCGGCCGGGAATCGAACCCGGGCCGCCCGCGTGGCAGGCGAGCATTCTACCACTGAACCACCGATGCTTTTAGCTTTTAAGTCAATAAAGAATACTTTTGCATTCGCATCGTAATATCGTCACGTACAGGTTAAAGGTAAAATGAAGACTCATCGATTGACGTAGTTATGTATAACAGAGATATACTTAAACACTACAAGCATCGGTGGTTCAGTGGTAGAATGCTCGCCTGCCACGCGGGCGGCCCGGGTTCGATTCCCGGCCGATGCAATTTATTTTACAAAAACTTGCATCATTTTTCTTTTATTGCATTTAATGGAGTCTGTACCTAATTTCTACTACGACGATTATCTACGGCTCGGGAAAACAATCCCGTCTAAATAATACCCATGAAATTGTAACTAAAAACTGATTCTCATGCCATAAAGAAAAGAGCAGAAATTCTTCTGCATTGTTCCGAATGTGTATTTGAGTTTTTTATAGGATCTGAGTTGGAAACGAGTTATACATGGGCTTCCGAAAGAAAACCATTCAATTTGCTTTAAAGTATATGCGTGAATGTTCGTAATTCACTAGTTGGTAGGTAGGACTTTTCTTTCTTCTTAAGTTCGTTTAGGTAGGTATCACCGCTTTGCCAATTATTCTGCACCATGCAGTAGTACGCAACACGCACTGTGTTCCGGTTTGAAGGGCACTGTAGAGTGAAATAACCGGGCAAATGAGACTTTATGACCTGATTTCATTGATGGATGGACGCGGGTTCAAGTCCCTTTCGTGATTCAAATGTTTTCTTTACAAAATAAACAGATCTCACAGTCTAGAAATCTTACTCCTGGACTGTGATGTCTCAGGACGACGTGCGCAACTGCGCAGTGCAGTGTCACGTGAAATTTTACAATTTAGGGTTCCGCATGACTATATCTGTTATGAGAGGTCGTTACACTCATCATACATCAGGCGCGAACAACTAGCTCATCACGTCATTCATTAACATAAAAAAATGCATCGGCCGGGAATCGAACCCGGGCCGCCCGCGTGGCAGGCGAGCATTCTACCACTGAACCACCGATGCTTGTGTTTGACCTACGTAAATCTTTGCAACAGTTGAATAAATAAAAAGTAGGTACAATATCAGTGGCGCAAACGCAGATTCATTATGGTCACGTATGGCCATGATTTTATATTTATGTGAATGATGAAACAAAGATGAGTTCATTATATTTTGTTTATTTAGATCATATTGTCTACAAGCATCGGTGGTTCAGTGGTAGAATGCTCGCCTGCTACGCGGCCGGCCCGGGTTCGATTCCCGGCCGATGCATTTTTTGCTAAGCACGGCGGCTTAGTTAGTTGTATTGCCACTCAGAACTCTGCACTGCGTAAATCATGCTGACCACAACGTAGGTTTGTAATAGGCCTAATTTTGAAGGCTTTAGTTAACAGTTTTAAAAATATTAAAAATATATCCGTCTTTTACATTGCCGTCTATTTGACAAGGACAGCAACAGTTTTAGGAGCTTTAGATCTGTCAACTAAAGCCTTTAAAATTGGCCCCAATATTATATCTATATTGAGATCTATTGACAGTGTGGTCCCGGCGGTGTGAGAATAGAACTTTCCGTGGGTGTGAGAGTGGACTATAAGGGAATATACAGAGAATTAGCAGCAGCACTCTTCGATACATTATAATTTTCTGCGATCACCAACCCACGCTAGCAAATCCAGCAACCACGCTTAGCAAAAAAATGCATCGGCCGGGAATCGAACCCGGGCCGCCCGCGTGGCAGGCGAGCATTCTACCACTGAACCACCGATGCTTGTATTTAATCTAGATAAAAGTGATACTTGTAATGAACTAACACTGTACCTTTAAAAATTTTATGTAAGTACGTATTACGATGATTGCCACAAAAACCAAATGTGAAAGGTTAAATGAAGACGCCTCAAGTAAGGCTTTAGCACGTTTGAAGTATTTCCACAAGCATCGGTGGTTCAGTGGTAGAATGCTCGCCTGCCACGCGGGCGGCCCGGGTTCGATTCCCGGCCGATGCAGTTTTTTTTTTTGCAACTGAAAGAAGAGTTGTTAAATTGCTTACGACAGAAGAACGGCTAGTCAAGCTTCACTTATGAGCTGTAACCTGTTCCCATACTGCTCATTGTTTTTTAATATTAATGATGACGGGACGTGCTAGTCGTTCTCCTAATGTTAAGCGACACGACTACGGCTCCATGATATCAGCTGCTGTGCCACTTGGAACTCGTAACTGGCAAAGCGGTGGTGCCTACCTAGACGCACTTTGCAGAAAACTCCTACCACCTAGTAATGTTGTGTGGTTATGATTACGGTCAGGGCCATTATTCCGTATCGATTCCTTACTTCGAAACCACGCGAATCCCTTGTCTTACATAAGAAATCTGCAAAACTCTATTCTCTATGAAACGAAAACAAAACCGCGCGAAATGAATTTGGAATTGGCGCGATTTGAACTGTCAAAAATCATATATTTTACCGAGGCGCGTTCCGAAACATCAACACATCAAAAGATATGGCCACTTATGTCAATATATTTTATTCAAAATAAAGATAACTTTAATGTAAAGTGAAGGTATATCTGACGCTGTGACACGATTTGAACAAGACACGATAACGACGTGGTTTCATATCGTGTGGAATCTGTGTTTCCATAGAGAATAACCGCCCTGATAAGTAGTACCCACAGATTAATTAGTGCTATATTAGTACCTTCATTATCCAGTATCCAGTTGAACAACGATACAACTACCCCTCGTACGAAAATTTGTACTGTATTTCAACTGCTAATCCTACGAGAGGAAGCGGGACACCCAGTGTCTTTTGTTCCATCCTGCTCTGTCCTTTGTAATTTCGTATGACTTTGTCTCGTTTTGTTATAGAGAGAAAACGCCATACCTTTGCTAACTTGCTGTAATACGCAAAATCCAAGTAAGGATGAATGTTTAGTCTTCTTTGCGATGCAATTCAGAGCACGCTGTTATAATATTATCATAGCTTTACAAAAAAATGTGATGCATCGGCCGGGAATCGAACCCGGGCCGCCCGCGTGGCAGGCGAGCATTCTACCACTGAACCACCGATGCTTGTTGAGTATCCTCTAATAAATCTGTCAAAAACCGAGGCGTCTTCATTTTACCTTTCACATTTTGATGCAATCAGTAATTACGTGAGGATTTGGATTTGAAAGAACTGAACAGTTTAGTCAGTGATTGCAAGCATCGGTGGTTCAGTGGTAGAATGCTCGCCTGCCACGCGGGCGGCCCGGGTTCGATTCCCGGCCGATGCATCTTTTTTCTAGCGTTTTTTTTCTTTACGTATTTATTGACATGTAACAACTATAACTAGATGTTACAGCTATACCTACCTACATCTTGACAATAATAAATCACAAATGTTTTAGTTGGAAGTAATTTCAGTGCTTATAACGTTTTGAATTTTGATTGTCTCAATACTAATATAATAACAGTATAGTTTTATATTTTCCATTTTTAGGGGTAATCGTTTTTTTTTGTTATGTAACTAATTATTCTGAAATCATAATACTAAAAAATCAAATATAATTTAAAAATATTGCTAAAAAGATATTTTGCATCGGCCGGGAATCGAACCCGGGCCGCCCGCGTGGCAGGCGAGCATTCTACCACTGAACCACCGATGCTTGTGGAAGTACTTCAAACGTGCTAAAGCCTTATTTGAGGCGTCTTCATTTTACCTTTCACATTTCATTTTTTTGTTGCAATCATCGTAATACTTGCTTACTAGATACATACATAAAAATCTTGTGTTGGTGCATCACTTTTATGTAGATTAGGTACAAGCATCGGTGGTTCAGTGGTAGAATGCTCGCCTGCCACGCGGGCGGCCCGGGTTCGATTCCCGGCCGATGCATTTTTTTTTAACCAGGTTTCATAATTCACTTTGCTATGAATGTTATTTGAACATAAGTGTTACCCTGTAAAACAATAAGGATAAGAACACCCCACCAACCGCATCTTTTAAGACGTTGACTATTTCACTCTTTTGTCCTCAGGTACTGCGAAAGATTCCTCGAGCTGATGATAGACTTGGAAGCGCTGCTGCCGACGAGGCGGTTCTTCAACACTGTGATGGATGACTGTCACCTAGTAGTGCGGTGTCAGCTTGCTCCACTCGCCGACAGACCAGAAGGCCAGCTGTTCTACCAGGTGAGTGCTAATCATAAGGGAAACGAGCATTTCTAGCGTTCTCTCACTCTCGCTACACTTTCGGACAGGTGATACGAGCGAGAGAAAACAAATTTTCAGGTAGCTTTTCAGCCTTTCTGACGTTTCATAGTGGTTGCACTCAAAAAAGAGCGGGTGGGATGGTAGTCGAGCACGGTGTGTCATGACTTTTTATCTACGTAATATATTTAAATGAAGTAAAATAAATAAATATTTGTGGACATTTCACACAACGCCATGCGCCCCAAACTAAGCAAAGCTTGTATGTACTATGGGAAACAGATAACTGATAGAATGGTAAAAATGGTATTACTTAGATATTATTTTTTTCCATTGATTTGAATTTTTCTATTGGTTGCAATTAAGTTCTGTGATCGCCGAGCTGATCTTTCTTTGGCATCAATAGAAAAAGCTTTTTTGAGCAAACGGAGCAAACGTGGAACCATCTCCTTTATTTCTATTCAGTTATTTTGAAGTCTTAATCTTAATATAAGTAGATCAAAGCAAATATGGATCATTAACCTAACCTATCCTAAAATCCCTAGTAGTGTGAAGTACAGGCACACAGACAATAAACTTTATTATTCTCTTCCAATCTAAGGAGTCCAGATGTAATCCTTAGATTGTTGATGAAACATCTATGGCCTCACCACAATTTACCTACATTACTGATAAAATTACTTTAGAAAGCTCATAAAAACATTTTACCTACAAAACTCACACATTTTAAAATCTGTTCAAAATTAGCTAGACTTTTGATGAATAAAATACAACATTTCACATACTTTGATTCTTTCTTTATTCAGGTATTAAAGTGGGAGTAAAAACAAATTCTGGATACTAATAAAATTATTTGGAACTTAGATCTTACAGAATAATAACAAAATAGTCATATAAAAGTATACTCACATTGTTGTTTTAGACTTAAAATACGGATGTTATAATAAAATATCATATCATAGATTATAAAATAATTTGTGCAGTTACAAAATGTTAAAAAACCGCATCGAATTAAATCTATAAATTAACAGTTGCTAATATAGTTAAATCATGAGAGAGCAATTAAATAAATCAGTATTAAAAATCTATCAAAAATATTTACCCAAATTAAATATTATATAATAGTCCCATAACAAGCTCTACCTTGTGAAAATGCAGAATGGATTTTTTTTCACATTTATATGTTAATCTTATATAAGTATATTTTATTAGATACATAATAACAATTATTATTCTAATTCGTAATAAATGCTGCCATTATTCAAGCTCATAAGATTTTAATAGTTAGAATACATTAAAGTTATGTTAAATTTTATTTTACTAAAACACAGTTTATAGCTTACTTTTGTAAAACGTTTGATTTTTGGTCGTTTTTTGTTACTTTTTCATAAAACTAGACACATTGTTGTTATGATTATCAATCCGTAAATAAATTCATTAAACTTAATTCACTGTCCTAATTTTCTTAAAACAAATTAAGTATCTTCCATGAGCCATAGCTAACCTACTTTACAATTAAAATATTGTATCAATAATTGAGTTGAGATATGTTTAAATCTATAAATCTTACATACTATTTAAAACCATATCTATTCTATATTCGTATGTATTCACAATTTAACATAGGTATCACTAATGCATAAAGTTTGCTTAGAACACATAATAATAAGGCACAATCAAGGCCTTCAGTAAGGCACAAAACATTTTGTTTGAGTTTAAAACACCTTCTTAGTACAAGTTTTACACCTTTGCGTAAAATAAAGCTTGACCTTTTTTACTGTATCAATAAAATACACTGAACTGAAAAAAAACTGGGATAATATGATTTTAGGTGTGTTTGAGTATTTTAACTGCAACATTAAACTACAAAATGTTAATATTTTGAGATTCCATTGTCATGTTAGATTCAACAAATAGATAATCTTTCACTACTAACTAGCACAATTTAATCAGGTTTCCATTTCGCTTTCTAGAAACTACTACTAGAGGCTACTCGAATAGAGCTCACCGATTTTGAGTTTTGATTACAGATACAAAACAGTATCAATATGTATGAACAAAGCCATATCTTTCTAGTAGTTCCCCCCATTCATATGTGTCATCTCATCACCCCACTCACCGTTCGGCACGGGCTCTGCGTAACAGCAACTCTTGCGCAGTAAGAAAGTGACGTGAGACTGTCGCACCACGCACACGTAGAAAATTAGTACAGCTTGTAATAGGTTCACGAAAATGTGTGCGTAGGTCAGCCCCTCGAAGTTTAGCCATGAGAGTAGTAGAAACAGCCATGCCGTCGTCATTATTAGAAACAGTTGAAGAAATAGGTTGAAACTGGAAAAGGATGGTTTATTATTTGGATTCCTACCATGATAAACATGAACCGTCTTACCACAAAAGATTTAGACGCGCCTTAAACACTTGTTGAACAGTTGTTTCATGAATTCCATACCACAAATCCGCGCCTAACACTAGTTTAAGATAGACGGGCGTTAAACACGTGCTAAAATTTAAACACACTCAACCCTTAGTTTAAGAGGTGTTTAACTGTCGCTGTCACCATAACACACACAGTCAAACTTCACGCTAATAACGTTCCGTTTTTTCTATGGTCACAGCTATGACGCTAACATGTATTGGATTTACAAAATGAGTTCTGCGCGGAATGAAACGTTTCGTATAATGTCACCTTATTTAAAAAAATGTGGATCGCGTTAGACAGTGTTTAAGTTAACACGGTGTAAACATGGTTTTGTAGTGACAAAAGTAAAACATCCGTTTAAGGAGCATTTAACTTTTAGACGCTGTCTAACTAAACATGTATCTAAGCGATGTTTAAAATTATTTTTGTGGTAAGACGGGAAGACTCCCTATTTGGTTGCTAATAAATAGGATCGCAACTCACCAGCCTTTTAATTTGTGGTGTATTCTCCCGTAAATGTTTATTCTCTTTATGATTTTCAAAGTGGTTACAAAGAAAAATATGTTGAATATTACTGTGAACGCCACTGGAGTAAAGAATATTGCTATTCCAAGTAATCCTGAAAATATTAGGGACTTTTTATTGCTTGTCAACTTTTCGCTTGTATGAAGTTTTCTGGGCGAAAACGAGAAGGAGCATTTTTAACCATTGATACATAATATTTAATATACTCTATGACAATGATTAAATTAACTCTTTAATTAATAATCTTAACTTACCAACAGTTTCTTGTTCTTCATCATTATTTGAATCCGGCAATTTGGACATTCTGTTAGGGTTTGTTGTGTCGAGAAGGAAATGTGCACAGATAGCCATCGCCGTCATTATGACCACGCACGTCCACACTACGCTCGAGTAGTAGCAGTACTTGCGCACATCTGTCACTCGGAGGAACACATTTCGTGATCTGTAATTTATGTTAATAATCCTAATTTTCAAGTGTCCCATAATTATTGATTATAATGAGTATGAATATTGATGGATATTTTAATTGGAAACTGTAATAAATGAAACAATAGTGCAAGCATACTGATTATGCTGACAGCTGGTACTTGGATGGTCTGTCTATAGATCAGCCAGCAGTCATTACAAATTCATATGTGTAGAATTTTATGTTTTAGTAATTCTAATTAGCAACTATAACATGTAACAGCAAATTAAATTCTACCTCTACATGTAATAATAAGTTAGCAACATACTAATTTAAATACTCACTTGAATGTCTTCCATATGTAGAAGCCAAAACTGTTCAACCAAAAGAAGGCACTCATTAGACTGATGTATAAAATTATATCTGTAAAATATTAGATAATTTATTAAATCCATTCTACTAAGCCAAATCAAATTCTTAGGAAAATTTGGGAAGCATGATTTATAATTTACCTGTAATCATAAAACTGACATGGTTACTCAATTCAAGTAACCTAACCAAATCAGCGGCTTCACTTACAATCAAACACACCATTATTGTAGTTATAATATTCCCAGCCAAGTCTCTCAATGTTGGCAGTACAAAATATATGATTGCTACTATCAGAAATAACACCATTGCAATGGAGTGGAACAGAGGGTTCAAAACTTTCTTCATGAGAAAGCTTGTGTCCCTCCAATTGATCTTCACTTGCGGCACACACACCAATGCATACAGACCAGTTATATTGGTGTTTGTTGCAAATATCTAAAATAAATATAGACACTGTTACTGGTGCTCTTACAAATTCAGAAATCTTGTACTTACTTAATATGTTCATTTACTTGTGAACAATCAGTTCCTGGAACTCATTAGATTCCCTAAAATTCAATTATGTCAAAAAAGGTCTAGCTAGTGTAGTGGCCCTGGGTAGATGCTTGCAGGGGGAAATGCACAATACACCCCAAGCGGGACGTCAGTGCAGGACTTAGCGCCCCCATGTAGAATAAGAATTAAGTGGCCCTGGGATTTATCTTGATAATCATTATAGACGAAGTATTGTCAGACCCTGTGTTATGTGTATAATGTGCATAATATCGGACCCTTAGAGTGAAAGAAACATAAGAAAGGTATACTCTAAGATTAGACCTTAATCTCTTTTTGGTTTCAAATTAAAAAGGATACATAGATAGGGTATCCTGCTAGGCCCTTTATTACTATTTCTCCTTTAAGTTGGCAAGCATCACAATAATTATTATAAAATTATTGTAATATGTTTAAACTTAATATAAAATCTTTGACTTAATCAAATTTACCTTATCCAAACAATATTTATTTTGAACATGATCATAGGAGGAAGGCTCTTTGACCACAGGTATTGGTATGTTTTCATGTAATGTTTTCATCACAGGCTCTTCTTTTGTACTGTCTGAACTATGTTCATGTTGGATCAGATGTCTCATTCGCCCATCCGTGAGCAGAATCAGCCTGAAAATAAACTTGTATTATTTTCTTGTTTCTATCTAAAATAATGCCAGTCGAAAAGAAACTTACTCATCCTCCGATATTCTGAAGTCAAATATTGGCCTTGTTTGGGTTGTCTCACAGTTCGGCAAACCATGAACATATTGAAAATACTTAACTCCTGTGTCTTTCCCTTCTTCGGTTTTGAATTGTGGTACCCACACACCTGAAATAGTTGTAATTCTTTTTTAGATTTTATATATTTTATTGTCATCTTTCTGATAATTGCCATTTCCTATTTTAATTTACTACTGCAATAATATAATACTTAATAGGTACATTTTGCCTGGGGTTTGGCAGTTATTGTAAAACTGCATAGCCTTAAGATTTGCAATGACTCATAGTGAATCATCTATGTCATTGTTGCTAGTACAAACAAAGTGTAAATCTTATAACTAAGCTTAAAAGCTGGCATTAAAGATAGTTTCAAATCCTAGATGCTTCATAGTAGATATTTATTTCAGAGAAATAAGTTATTCAATATTCTAAAGTAAGGATGTAAGTAGTTATTTTATCCCCAAAAAAATAGATGGTAACCTACTGTTTCCTGTGAGACATCTACTTATAAACATTCCTCATCTAATCTGATCACACTTGGTCATAAAAATACAGCACAAAGGTATTAAAGCTGTTGTGTAGATAGGTAGGTAGTTCAAATGTTCGAGTTTTAAAGGCTGACTAAGAATGAATACCTGTAGTAGGTAGGTAGGTAGGTAGTGGGTACATGTATACTTTGTGCAGAGATTGCAAGATTGATTGAATGTGTTTTATTGAGCTTGGTACTTACTTTGATTGTACTGTCCAGCTAATCGGCATCCCGAGTCGACAATGAGCTCGTTTGCTTCGCAGCATTTATTTATCTTCACAGAGTTTTGTTGCTCGGACAATTCGTTGAGATCAGTGTCTCCAACTTCGGCGTGAGATGTTTTCACCGTGAATAGTAAATAAGTAATTACGAATGATAAATACATTCTGCTTTGTTTGAGGGCACTGCAGCTACTGAATCAAAACCGGCATTACCGGGTATAAATCATTTGATCTATGAGCAAATATTTGTGTCAATAAAATCATAGTAAAATTATAATAACATCTAAGTTAAAACATGCTTGATATCAATAGAATTAAAAGCATTTTTGTATTATTTTGCCTCCAGCCCTGCCGTTAACAATCAGACCACGGTTTGACTGACACTGACGTTGTCACTGTCAGTCAAGTTCTTTGAAGTTCGTCATGTCACTCGTCCGACTGTCACTCGTCAACGTTTTTATGCTTGGCTTGACGCGATTAATCTATTTAGCCAGTCTCAACAAAGGTGAGGTTAGTTATGGTCATAGTCAAGTTAAACATACATAGCGTTTCAGTTGAGGTTTAGCATGTCCGGCTTTAGGGACAGATGCATACGGTATCAAATCCCGTTCGTGTTTCAAATTTTTCCGTTACAAATAAAATTAATCTATAGATTATACCTACGGTAAGCAGGCGATACAGCTATAAAAATCATGAATATTGTAATAATTTTTGCATTAAGTATTTTATTATAATTTGAAAAATTATGATTTATTATCAGTTTTGGCAGTTTTCATATTATTGTCCAGACTCCAGCACTCCAACTCCACGTCCAGCCAGTCCATTCAACAAACATTGATGATAAAATAATCAGCGCACCGGAAACGGAAGCGACGCGCACGGTCAAATACCGTCGCAGTCTATGATAGATTAGGTAAGGCATTCGAATATCATTATTAATATTATTATCATTGAAATGTTTTATTTGCTCTGCGGGTTCATGTTGCGTTCATGCATACATAAAAATATAGTTTTAATTTCATGAATGAAAATTTTCAAAAATGAAACCGTGCATTGAACGATCGCCGACTGTCGCCTCGCCACTCGCCATAATAACAGAACGACATTCTAAATTACGCGCACGGGCCAAAATACTAGTCATAATTATGTATATACTTACTACCTAGTAGGTACCTACTATAATTTACGTCTCTCTTCATTCATGCCAGTTATTCTGCCATCAAGTAGTAGTGTGCAAGCACCACCGTTTCAGAATGGCATTGCAACTGTTATAGGCGGCCGTTACACTTAACATCAGGCAAATGACTACCTCGTCAAAAAAGTTGGACTAATATTATTTATTCTGTAGTCATACGGGCCTCAATGAGGCGTTTTATTAGTAAAAAAGCTGTAATTTTATAAAGAACCGATAGATGGCGTTAAAATGGGGGTGTTACGTTCTGTCATTGTTAAGATAATTATGTATCGAGTTTAATATTTATCCTGATTTTATGGAAGGCATAATACTCTAATGGCTTTCTATTAACAAATCGACAACGTATTCTGTGATCCACTCAACTGAATTTCACTTTTCCTTGTATTCCGTGGTTTGAAACTACGACCATGTTCGTAATACGTCGTTACTACGCCATCTTGTAACAGAAGCGGAACTATTTTTTTTTTAAATAAAACGTCTCATTGATATGATGAGTCCTGGTGGGTAAAATAGTATACGTATGATACCTTTATTTGTTGTTGTTATATTGTCGTAACTTGTAATGTAAGTAGTACTACTAGTTATTTTATTTTATTTTGTATAATGTTCAAAAATTTTGTTCATTTTCATGTGTGCACTGCACTGCACACCAATCTATGATTTTAATGTTACTTGTGCCTTAAATGATGTGATGTGCTCAATAAACTCATTTTCTTTCTTTCTTTCTTTCTTTCTTTCTTTCTTTCTTTCTTTCTTTCTTTCTTTCTTTCTTTCTTTCTTTCTTTCTTTCTTTCTTTCTTTCTTTCAATCTAATTATTTTTCTGCTCGCCGTGGTTTACTGATAGAAAATGCTTTTAATTAATTAATTCTCGGAAAAGTAATTCTCTTATCATATTGATGATCGAAAGGTTACAAAGTGATGGTTATTATTGCGAAACCATCATTTACTTACTAATTAGTTAAGAACAAAGAATTGTAATCAGGAACATAATTTATTGAATCATGCAATTATAATTTAAAATTATTTTTTATAAAAATTATCTTAGTATTTACAATAAGTAAATTCTAATAAGTATAAAATGAATAACAATATGGCGCCAATGAGTTTACCGCCTATGGCACGACAATGATCTAGAATATACAAATTTATAATACAAGCACCTACTTATATACCTAATTAACTTTTTTAATTAGGCCATTGGGGTCTTTGGATGCATTTTATAAGAATTATGTATAAGAAAGTTAGAAGTAATAATCTATGGTATTATGCATTTTTTAACTTATTTACTAGATGTTTACTGCCTACCTTATAAAAAAAATAAACCAATAAAATATAAATAAATCAATGGGTGCTTTTGAAATGAGTTGCACGAGTATTTTTTTACAATAACCTGTACTGTAATTACTAAAAACTTAATTAACTCAAGGAAAAGTTTAAATTTGGTGATTTTACTGTTTCAACCATCCTTTACTTAATGTCCTTATATATACAAATAAATTATTTTATTGATATGATTTGCTTAAAGGTGAACTGTTTTATAACTAACAAAAAATATTGTTTAGTAGTTATTATATTGTAATATTATCTTTCACATACAATATGAATGAGAGGAATATTGGTTATTGAGATTCATTTACACACAGATCTGCAATCTTGTAAATATAAACATGTAGAACGTTCGACACATAATAGTAAAATTATTTAACTAACTGACGACAGATGATATAGTTGGCATTAAAAAATAACCATTGGCGGATTTGTTAAATCGCTAATTCTTTCGACGACCGTGCGCACCATTACCATAGAAAGTCATAAAGACTTATCTTAATGTAATATCTTAACCTTATCTACAACTTAGATGACATGTTGGTGCACTGGGCATATTTACATACAATGTATTATGATAACCTAAGGTCGGAATCAGTTGAGTCTGACCTCGGTGGTGTCATCGGCTAAGATATGCTCGTCATCATTGTCATCGTGGGGGCTGAGTCTCTCGGCCAGCGGACGAGTGAATCGTAGGCAGCAGTTCTCCTCGACTAGACCTCGGATAGCGCGTCTTCTAAGAACGACCAGGAGGAAGAATATTACAACTCCTTGCAGACAATTAAATATGTCCATGATTTTCCTGAAAAAGAAAATTGAATTATATGCCTGACATTCTGATACTAATTACTTACATTATTAAAATCGTCCGCAGGCTAACTGCATATTCGCAGAAACTGCATTTTTCGAAATATCCTCATCGTATATTCTGCTGTTATTGCCACTAATTGCTGATTTTTCAACAGTCATAAAAGGAGGTTTTCTTATTTAAAAGTAAAAACTTAGAATTTCAATAAAATACCAAAAGAGTTTTTTAAGAGATCACATAACAAACTCCGAACTCGTAACTTATCACCATATAAAATGTGAAGAAAACAGTTATTTTTTACGTTGGTTATACATTTAGCTCAAATATAATTTATCTATAAGAAAAGAATTTCTTACCAAATAATGTGAGCTCCGCCGTGTGCAAAGCTTACTATTTCGAATATCCATGAAATGCCCATCACCAGGAATAGCTTCAAAGACAAGAGGAACCTAAAAACGAAAATCGTATTCAAATAAGTTGTCTCCGCCCACTTTATGCATTCCAACGACTTTAGTCACTAGGACCCAAGCATTTGACCGCTTATCTCAGTTGTAGTTACCATTATCAGGCAGAGCCGTAGTTAACAATAAATTCTATAAAATTCTAACTAAATGCATTTCCTCAAAAATCAAAGCCTTAATAACCACAGATAAGATATGACTGACTGCTGGCAGCTGGCATTAAAAAATGAAAATGCGTCTACTTACTTGTGCTTAAGATTTTTCAAATTGTTGACTTCATATTTTTTTGTTTGCTGCCACAGGTGATATGAGGACAGCATAAATAGTATAATATTCGCAGAAATGAGTACAGCAATCGGGCCGTAAAAGTATAACCAAGTTTCGGGCTTTCCTAAAACGAAAAACGCGTTATTTATAATTAACCATAAAAAATAAATAGGTGTATAATTATATAATAAAACAAAATATAGGTAGATAAAAGGCACAACCGCCTTCAATAGTTTTGTATCCATCATTATCTTGAATGATCAAAACAGTGGCAAAATCAAAGGGCCACTCTATAAATCGTCAAGATGCATATTATGATGACTGCATTTATCAAAACCTTCACGTCATATGCGAAGGAAATGAGTACTGATGATTCACCACAGAGTGTAGTTCTTTAATTTTTTTACAGTAGGTAGGTACTTAGTACTTACCACTGAACCAGCATTTCTTCTCTCCTATACCTGGCTTCAAATGGTCGCCATCAATGAAGTTGGCAATGAGTGCCACAACCAGAAGCAGCAGCGTAGAGCCCCAAGCGTAACATGTGTAGAAAAAGTATTGCTTCCTTTCAGTCTTCTTTAAATAAGTCGCGTCACTGTAACATTGAAAGATTTACAGTGGTATTCATAGTCAAGGGGCGAACAAAGCCCCAAAATCTATCATTCAACTTTCACATAGAGCTTGAATGTGGTATCATTCTTCTTTCACTTCCATAGCATCCTGCCTTTGACATTGTCAGACTTGTCAAATTTGGGGCTACTTAATTTTGTTTATGAAATGCATAAATCTAGACTTCGCCTCACAGCGAGTGAATCATCCCCTAGAGAAGCCCCCACCTTGACTATGAATTCCAGTGTTATTCCTTTGGTCAGTTTATAACAGGGCGAGATTGAAGTGACATGTGATAAAACATAGATTTTATTTCCTGCAGTTGCAAATATGCGTAGGCAGATATGTCAGCATATTCATAACATTGTGATTTAGCTATTTATTATTACAACATACTTACAGGACAGAGCGGTACACATTTATGCATATAACGTTCATCCAGAAGAAGGTAGCAATCATCCAGGCGTAAACAAGAAAACCTGGAATTAATAAATAATTATACATTTCTAATCTAACGTTTCTCGAACCAATTGATTGTAATATAACCTTGCAAATTAAACTTACCGGTAGTTGTGCAAAGTTCGTTGGTAAAGTCTGGGTTTAGTTGCAAAACGCCCAGAAACAAGAAACCTAAAGCCATGCTGACGCACATACACATGTAGCAAAGGCCTTGAAGGTCCCTGAAAACGAGTAAAGCTATAATTAAAATTGCAATATCTAAATAAACTATAATTTGTATCACACTGAAGTTCTCTTATTTATCCTTTTTGCTTAACACATTGAAAAAGTTCCCTATATTATATGCCATGTTAAAGAGTAGTAGGTCAGGTATAAATTACTTATTTTGTGTAAGTATATTATTTCTCACCTTAATTGAGGCAAAAACGTGTAAAATGCTAAAGTTGCTGCTAGAAAAAAAACAGAGATGAACATCAAAGTGCCGCTGGTCTCAATCGCGTCAACACTATGAGCTCTAGGTACCTGCTCAAAGCAGACCAAGGCTATTGGTGTTATTCCAAGTTCTTTATCACTTTCATTCCGGTACATTCTCCCGATACAGTACCTGAAAAATAAATAAATATTTATCTGACTAATTATATTGGTTTCTGGTGCAAAACCTAATACATCTTAAACGGCACCGGGACAACGGTATGCTGATCGCGGTAAGGTCATAAATTACAAATAACTTATATCAATCAATCATCATCATCAATATACTAATAATAAAACTGTAACTTGGCTAAATATGTACATTGAATATTTTTTGAAAATGTTGTATTCTTTACACTTCCAAGTCGATATAATAAAAGTAAATCAATTTTTTTTAATTTTGTCTATCTGTCTGTCTGCCTGTCTCTTTGAACACGCATCACGCTGGAACTACTGAACGCTGAAATTTGGTATGGTTATAGCTGATTATGCAGAATACTTAACATTTAGGATACGTTTGGTTTTCTAAAACGGCCAAGTGCCCAAGCAATAAGGATGTAATTTTTATTCAAGATTTTTTGTTGGTAAGTATATTGTAATTATATTTGTTTATCAATTTTAATTTCATTAAAAAAATAAAAAATTTAAAAAAAATTATATTTTGTCGAAGGGAAGATAGACGAGAAAGGTAAAAAAATAGGGGGAACAGCGAAGGAAGGCAGGCTGCGCCTGCCTCCCTTCTATTGCCGTCCCGTCCATTCCTCCTGTTCCCCTATTTTATTACCTTTCCCTTCTCTTTTACCCATAAACAGAGCTAAGATTCAAAACTAATTAACCCGTGCGAAGCCGGGGCGGATGAGCTAGTAAATTATAAAAATATGTAAAAAAAACACAAAAACCTACCCACATTTGTGGGTATGTATATAGGTACACAATTTTCCTGTATAATTGTTTTAAGTGTGGGTACCTATTTTTTTTATCTATTTCCGTGGGCTTTACTACACGTTAGGGTTTATAATAATTGTCACATAACTACGCACACGCTTCTATTACACATTATATAATTATATCCTGAGAGCGTTAATAAAATAAATGACATCGTGGAAAACCAAAGCTTTTAAAAATAAATCAAATGAATAGGTAGGTATATAATAGGATTATATTGTTATCGCAGGAAAACGAAGCGTATTTTATTTTTCATGCTCTGTGGCTCTGTGGTTGTTATGTATAGTTGTGATTTGTAATGCGGACACATTCGAAATTATTCGAACAATCTCTGTATTCATACAAATACATGTACCTATTCCGAGATATTACGCGGGAAGTAGGTTTCAGATGTAAACCAAAAACCTGATGCTGAAAGAAACCTATCCACATAATAATAATATCTACTGGAGATTATTGGGCGTGTGATTGGAAATGCTGGCAGATTTTGCAGCATTCCAATAACAGCAGCTAGTGAAATTACTGGGCAAATGAGACTTTATGACCTGATTACACAGAGTAGTAATCTGATTACTAGACTGTGTGATGTCTCAGGATGACGTGCGCGGTGCAGTGTCACGCGAAACTTTATCATTTTAAAGTTCTGAGTGACACTGCAACTGTTATGGGCAGCCGTGTCGCTTAACATCAGGTGAACGGCTAGCTCGTCACATTATTCATTCTCATAAAAAAAAAACATTCAAACCGCGTCAGTTTATGTTGCTTTACTATCTGTTTTGTTTTTAAACAATTAAAAAAAAAATATAAATAAAAACATGTGGACTTTCCACACAGCGCCATCTAGCCCCAAACTAAGCATAACTTGTACTATGGGAACCAGATAGCTGATATAATATAGATACTTTTTGTTTGTACATAGAATACAATATAACACCCAGACACAGAACAAACATCGATGTTCATCACACAAATGTTTGTCCTGGGTAGGAATCGAACCCACAGCCCTCAGTTCAGAAGGCAGGGTTACTGCACCAACTGAGCTATCGGGCCCGTCTCAATATTAGATAAGTAACGTGTTAGGGGATGGTTAGGTAGATCTGCAGCTGAATATTATTTGTCAGTTTTACAGCCATAATGTTTACTTACTGTGACACATTTTCGATGAAAGTAAAGCCCGGCGAATCGAGCGTGGAGACCTTGTCGCCGTTCAGGACGATGTCTTCAAGCAGCATCCTTCCCATGGTGCAGTTCATTTTCAAGGCTGGAACCCCGCTGCAGTTGCCTCGGCCTGACATGATCTCGCCGTTCGGACAGCATTGCTGTTTTTCTGATGCGTACGTTAGAATAACGCTACCGCTGATTAGTAGTAACAAGATTAACTCCTGCAAGGGACGGACAAACGATTAACTTCTTGTCATCCGTCTTAAAAAAAGAGGTTTTAAATTCGGTTGTGTTTCTTTCTTTTATTATGTTGGGTTCTTCATATCTCCGTCATGTATAAACTGATTTGGTTCATGGATATACCTAGTTGGATCCCAGTATTTCTCATAAAGCCTGTTTAGCGGCTTTAAAAAAATTATAACAATATTCTTGAACATGTTATTCGCATTTTCTAATTTAGGTATCAAGTAGCGGACTTTTGATTTTGCCATGTTATTTGGATACACTAGGAGAGGTCTAGTTCCAAATAAAGACCAAGATTATGCCATTATACTTGCAAGGATGAGTGCAGATGCCAATTATATCAGAAATATCGTCCTTCATTGATTAGTGAACTGGGTCGGTTCAATCAAAGATCGGCCGATGATATGTAAAGAGGCTAATGCAATTATTGGTGTTAAGGTCGGTCGTCGCAAATATTATTTAAGACTACCTACATTTAAAAATACTATGTGCCGAGTGACAGCTTCCATGGTGTGGTGGTTGAGCAAACCGGCTTTTAACCTGGAAGCTGCGGGTTCCATACCCGTGATAGAACTATTATTTGTGAACGGATAACTGATGCAAATACTTGTTCTGATCTCGGTAGGCATTGTAAGGCCATGGTGCTCGTAGTTCTTTGGTCCCTAGATAAAAGAAATTCTAGGTAATGATCCAGGGTCTATGTATATGATTCATAGATCCCGGACCTTAACTAGGATTCCATGTATATAAATAAATTGTTAAAGTTCTAAAGTAAATCTAAATATCGGTGCAGATAAATAGTAAAACAACTATTTAGAGTAACTGTAAAGTTTTCTATTCAAATGACGTACATAGGCAGGTATCAAAGAGGACAGAGAATATAAACTATTTTTTAATTTAAATACGTCTATCAAAAACGTTTTACTAACATAAATAACGCCATAATTTTCCGCGGTATGTCATCAACTGAACAGCGTCATCGGCGTACGTTTCCCATTACCTACCTTACGCTCTAGTAGTTAAATATCTTTAAAACAAATACCTATTCAGTTTGCCCAAGTAATATGCGTAATCGAGAGCATATTTACTTCCAAACGGAAAGTCCAAGCTACATCGATTGCATTATTACAAAAATTCGTTGAATTTGTTGAATGAGATGTTACGCACGCATAGTATACATTAATTATGTATATTGTACAGTAATATCAATTATTTAGGGTGGGTTTTTCCACCAATAGTTAAGGTAATCAATGGTTAAAAACTAACAAATTTTGACCATTGGTTAAAATTTGTTAGAGTTTTTAACCACTATTGTTATTGGTTACTTTTATTATTATATTACAATTAGGTATTTAGGTACTTACCGTGTGTGCTACATAATAATATCTAAGTCTTAATTTAGTGTATACTTAATATAATAATAATGTTAATTTGGTAATATTAAAAAAAATTTCACTAGTCCATAATCCCAGGTAGGTAGGTTGAATGGCCATTCGCGCACGTTGCTGACAAAAAATTAACTATAAAAAACTCTCGTATATTATGCAGCGTAACTTTACTGGCTCCGTTGTCCTTTATAATGAAACACATCAGTAATATTTGCGCAGGACTCATTAGCAGTAGAAAAATGATTTAATGCAAAGTGGGAACTTAATAATAAATCTTCCACGTTGTGCAATTCTTTCTATAAGTACACCTGTATTATCACTTTCCTATATTAATATTTTTTTTTGTGTTCTGTTATAATAATTAGCTGAATAAAGTTGACCTATTGTTGTTTGTGGCGCCCATCTCATGCACAGATAAGTACGTCGCATCGTTCAGGTTGTAGTTATTATCTATAATTTATTATTTATAGATAGAATATAATCTTTATATAAAACATGTAATAAATGAGTCAATAAACAGATGAAACGAGTTAAAATGCGATATAT
The DNA here is from genome assembly GCA_963580505.1 of Ennomos erosarius. Taxonomy (NCBI): domain Eukaryota; kingdom Metazoa; phylum Arthropoda; class Insecta; order Lepidoptera; family Geometridae; genus Ennomos; species Ennomos erosarius. The sequence continues at coordinate 6,097,753 of OY756996.1, read as the reverse complement.
AAGCCTGTAGTAGGTAGGCACTAATTGTTTATCTATAGTGTAGTGTTGTATATACCGATATATAAAGTACTGTGTAATGGTGTATGGTATTGTTATCTAATTGACACAACACAACACCAGCGTGTATACAGCTAGCAACCCCAGATTAAACCCGCCCCTTGTGAGCACGGGTTACTGTCACAACAAACTTTTGAATAGATAAGATAATTTTCGATAGGTTTTTGTTTTTGATGTATGGATTAGTTGAAGGGATAAAATAAGTTGATAAGATACCCACATTTAGATACTTTTGCAATCAAGAATAGCTGCGTCCCGCAGTTTTACTTACTTTCGGGATGAATATAGGCTTATCCTATGCGGTATTCCGGAACAGGAACGCTGCGTGGTAGCGAACAAACATTTGCATTCATGTTTTCAGCAGGATAGTATGTAAAGTAAGTATTACAGACGCCTATTGTAATGCAAGTCGGCCTATTTCATGTTACCTAGGTACATCGTAATCCATTCAAAAGTTTCAAAGTGTGATAACTTAATAATAATTGTGTTCAAAGACTTAAAATACCTAAAAATTTTGACTCATCGTACAGAAGTTTTCTATAAATATTACGAAGTTAGTGATTGCATTTATATATTAAATGCAATAACAAAAAATATCTTACTCCGCGGTTTTTTACCATTTTAGGTTAGCTGTAAAAGTGTGCGGAGGTGCGTGTGTGGCTGTGAAAGTTGCCGGTTTTGCTCATATATTTAACCAGAGACGTAAGCCCGCGCTCAAAATTTTCATATCATAGAATCTATAACACCATAACACCCCATTTAATCTCCTTAGGGGTAGAATTTTCACACACCTTTTCTTACCCCTACGCAAAAAAGAACAGGGACAAAAAGGGACAGTCTCCAAATATCTATACATTGAGTGGGTTGGGTTGGGTAGCAAAACTATGTAGGTACTATAATATGTCATTCAGACACTCAGGACAACCACATTAACAGCCTGATGACGTCCTTTGCTGAACATAGGCCTTCCCATAAAACGTCATTTTGGAGGCTTCACCACCCTTGGCAAGCGGCTTGGTTTTTAATAAAGATTTTAATGTACTTATAGGAGAATGCTACTGCCTATTCTCTGGATAATGAATATACTCAGAACAATGCATTCAATATAATCATAGAGTATACAGTAGACAGATGTAAATAGTAGGTATATGTCTATATATAAACCAAATAGGATGTATGTATGCAGTAAACAGATAACGCTATCATATCGGTTCTAAGAGGAAGCACTTGTAAACTTCTGGCTTTCTATTCGTGCTATCTTTATTGTCACTAATATTATCAGTCAAATTATAGACCAAAAGAAATAGTTTCGTCATAATTAAACGTATGTACAAAATCAATATTTTAAAACGGTATAAAACTTCAAAAATGTAATAGGCACTACTAATCTATTTGTCAATTTATTATTGATATCGATTTCTCTGATACGCCCTACTAATTGCGCCTAACAAACATTACTTTTTAAATATGTTTGTTGTTGTTGCTTAGTAGATCTAAATGTTTGCAGTTTTACCTTATATTCGAGCGTAATATTGCATTAAATATTTAAAATCATTAAAAACACGTCTTAATCTGCAGAATTAGCAGAACATTGCAGCGGTAAAACGATTTGCTCTAAATTCAGGAAAGTTTATCTGTTTTGCACAATGTCGAGTGAATGCTATCTGGGTGCAGTTACCTTACACGTCAATTCACAGAAAACAAATAAATTATGTCAAAATAACTGTAAAGAGAACAAAAATTATCAAGCCTATAATAAAACATGCATACTTGGTATTATTATTGTGGTAAATCAACATCAGATCAACAGACGTAAGGGTAAAACGAAATGAAGAATAGACGAGTAGGTATATTGCATTATAACTGGAGTATTTATAAAACTGACTATGATGGCAATTTTAAATAAGCTTTTAGTTTAAACACCTTTGGTTTAGACACCTTTTCAAAAACGCAATACATTCTACAACATAAATAACAACGTGCCGGCATATAAAAAAACCTGGATGGTATATAAAAATAAAAGTTGATTGCAGTGCACTTTCGATTGTCTAAATATCAAATGACTCGCATTGCAATAATGTACAACATGCCCTCATTATCATTACTGTCCCGCTCAGAAAACGCCTATTTATGATAAACAAAAAACATTATTTAAATAAATTATACATTCTGTAAACACGTTTCAGTAACAATAATGAAAGGAAAAATATTGCTGATTTTTTACATTCAAAGCGATTTGTACCTATGCCGCATTTTAAACTACCCCCAAATTTAATAAATTCATTAATCTTGCTCACTAAACTTAAAATAAGTACAAAATATGATACATTTTTACTTAATCTGAGTTACTTGGATATAGAAATACTCACCTTCATATTTTATTGGGATCCCTAGCACAGTTTTAATTACGTGGTGGTTTGATGAGAACTGGTAATGGTATAATTGGACGACGCCGACCGACTCCAGAGTGGCTTGTGGCCTGCGCTCTATAGTGACGTCCAGTTGCGGACTAATTCGTAATCGATTCAATACTAGTCGATTTTGTTGTCTCGGTTGTGATGTTGAGTTCATTCGAAATCGACGAATTTTGTTACGACACATATTTTTCACGTATATAATATGCCGAGATGTTCTTTAGTTGATTTAAATATAGCATTTTAATTCAACAATTCTATAGATGATTAAATTAAAATGATGTATGATTTGATTGTGTAGGTATACACATTGTACATATATACCTATACATAACATTTATTATTCCATAATTATATTCATATGATTAAGTATAATCACTTTGTTACGACTTACGTTAGCAAAAGAAATAAAACAGTTAAAATGTAAAAAAATATTTATTTAATATAGTATGTTATTTTAAATTTATTATGACTAAAATTTTAAATAAATACTTAATAAAAAAACTGTCATTAACATTAGTAGTATTAATAATTATTATCTCAAAATTAGCTTATAATTATGATCGGCCCGAACGGAATACGAGATAAATAATTTAACCAAAATAATTCTGTCATTTCATAGCTGGATAGTGAATAGAGTAAACAAGATCCCAAAATTTAACAAGCTATTTATGTCACTTAAAAGAAATCAATACTTACACAATATTTTAATTTTTTTTATTTCCGATTTGCCTCACTAACGTTATCCATAAAATGAAACGTGGTCCGTCTGTATGTTTGTGTCTATGATTGTTGTTGGTTTGTAGGTTTGTTGGTGTGGCTTTCATGAAACGGTTGAACTGATTGGGCTAAAATTTTACGCACAGATTATACCGAGATTTTCATCTCGGTAAATTGGGAATTTCTACGGGGAACCTTTGCCCTCGCCTCGCGTGCCTCGTATAAAACATAAAAGCGCATTCTGAACCAAGGCTTGTTTTTGCCTGGGCTCAACTTATTTACAACGCGCTGTAAAATAATTTTATATTATCTTTATACACTAAATTACGGATTTATAATAATAACTAGCTGACTCTCCCCGGCTTCGCACAAATCCATTACTTCGATCAGAGCGAATCGAATCGATGAGGATGGGGATGATCGAGGAGGATGTAATCGAAGTTTTACGCTCTAACTTCATATCCTACCTATCATTTTTATCTCAATATCCTTGCTCATCCTTACTTCCCGTACAATCAATTTCTATCAGAGCTCCAACGATCTATTTTACTTTGTTCCATCGAAATTATCGTCACCTCAATGTATTAGGTACTATTTTGTATAAACCTATAAATAATTACATATTAACAATGTTTTCGTCTATTTAATTTTGTTTTTTGATGAATGCAACTATTTATCAATTAACTGCATTTTCTATTCCATAGATCGTTACCGAATACATTAGGGCAATTTTACGTCGCGTCACATGCGCATACTAAATTAAATAATTTTCTCTTTTTAGTCGTATTAGTTCACCAAATTACAGCGCAATGAGGCATTTTGGTGATTATTTTTGAGAATGTTCATCTGTCACGTCGAAATACAAACTGAATATCAAACTGACACAGAGGAGTACCCAGCACCGAAGTTCGGCAGCAATATTATGATTAATTTCGTTTCTATCTATAGGCGAAGCGTCATTTGTTTCATAGCTCTGTGGAAAAAACTAATAGGCAATATTCTTGAAATTAACCCAGTAATTACAGCGTGACGTGCGTTTACCTTGAAAGGATGTAATAATTAAAGTACTTTATTATTTTAATTTAATTTTGTGCCGTAGCAACTGATTAAGTTATCCAATTATTTTGAATTATTTATCAATACCAAATCGATGGTTGGAAAATTTTGGTCCACACGTGAGCGGTGTCAGGGGTAGGTATCTAGTTTCAAAGGATGCTAATGAATTCAGTTACACCCAGTATATTTCAATATAAAACAATTGTAAATTATTTCAGATATATTATTGCATTTTCTTAATGATAAATTAAAAAATAAATTAGTTAACATCTAGAATTATAACATACTTAAGTAATGATCATCAATTTCAAGAAATGCTGTATTAGGGCATTTACTTACACATCTCACAAATATACCCTCTCACCTTCTCCTACCCTCACATACACCTGTAGTACAATTTAAAGGATTTTGTTGGGATGGTGCTTTTTTTTGATCCATAGTCCGAACCAATGGTCAAATACTCGGCAATATTGACCATACCATTGGTCATTTTTTAACCATTGGTTACTTTACCTACGACAAAAACCTACCCTTAGCCGTATCGGCTATACTATTTTTCACCTAATCGATGACAGTAAAACGATCATTTCGATAGCAATCATTCCGGGCGCACCGCAAATACGGGCAGTCCCAACAGCATCCTGAAGATATGGCTACAATACAATCGCTTATATAATAAATGCTTAAAAATAGAAAGACATTTCAATACAATTATGTTGGTATGTTACACATAAAACACTAATAAAATTTATCTTATTACTAATAAATATTGTGCAGCGGAAGAATAGTTATTATGTGTTTTGTTTCTGGTCATGTTTGAAATAAACACAGATAAAACAACAGAAAACACAGTAGCTTTTCTACTATTATGCTGTGTTTATTTAGTATAAGGGGTGGTAATCTATTTATAATTCAATAGGTCCAGAAATATTATATTAATATAATACTGTTATGGTAGATAAACGTAGAATTCTGTTTTTTTTTATTTACACTGTGGATATAGACATATCAGCAGGAATGCTGCTCGTCTATTATCAAATAATAATAATAAATAGATCTTCTTATGCCAATCTAAAAATTTCAAATTGATGTGGCTTTGAGTTTGGCCACACGGCGGGTTATTTTATGGATATATAAATTATAAGGTACTGCTGTGAACAGAACTGGGCAAAGTGGTCCATTGTTGATATAGCTCCGCACAACAGTTCATATTGAAATTGGAATCTTGTGAGAAAAACCTGGACAAATGTGTTTATACTGGGCCACTTGAACCCGGAGCCTATTTAAAGATTTTCACTGATTTCATCTCTACACTTGCTATGCACAGATGGAGATAGATTTCATCCATATCTATTTTCGCCATTACTTTAAAAGTAATTAGGTAAATGTCCAGGTGCTATCTGTTACGATATTGATGTAATTTTTTGTAGTTAAATAGCTGATAGTTGTTTTCATTCGTTACCAAAAACAGTGCGGTTTTAGAATATTTATATTCTTACCAAAGGCAACCAACGAAGTACGTTCACGCATACGGAATCTTTTTAACATAGTAATAATTGTAATATTCAATAGACCTTTGGTATGTTTAATGACTTGGATTGGGGTGGTTGATTTGTCTAAGTTTTTATGTTCATAAACCGATAAATCAGAATCAAATCGCACTAATATTTTAGGACCGTAAACTTTTCAGTTACTTTGCATACATGAGTCATGATATGAAACACCACGCCAATATTTCTTGGTACTATAGTATTTCAGGAAGACAGTGGTGGTTAAATGGGTCAGTCGCGACGTCGGTTCCACTACTTTAGGTCCTTCATGGATTAATAGCATAGTTCTCAGGGATTTTGTTGATAGGCTTTCGTTCGCTGAGGCTCATCGTGCATGGGAACATCGGTATGTTGAATGACATTCTCTTCTGCGTCGTCTCCCACGGCTAGCCACCTCTCCACGACTCCGGAGCAGCAATCGAGCCAGCCCCGTTTATGCATCAATTTGATTACTCGCTTTCTGCTCACCACCAGAACAAAAAATACCAAGATTCCTTGTAGAGAGTTGAACACGTCCGCGATAGCCCTGCAAGTAAATTGATTGTTTATGAGTAAAACACAGGTATTAATTTTGTATTTCTGAAATTACCCGCGCGCTGTTACGTTCTCTATGGGAAATTACCGTATATTATACTAGAGTTTAGTAGAATACTCGATCTCAAAGCTTTATCGTCTATTTACTAGACGATGAAGCTTTATTGAGATCGAGCATTGTTCAAGTTCTACTGAATCGCAGTGGTTGGACTGACAAAGCCGGACAGACTAAGTTTTTGATTCGTTCTAGTTTTTGATTAATACTTGATGGAGAAATGTAGTTTTTCTTACAATATTAATAAACAATATTTCATTTATTTACTAGTTCTGTGACGTTACGCCCGTGTATAGTATTTTATTTTTTTATATTATACTTAGATTACTATGTTATACTGACCATACGATATGTCCACCTCCAGCCAGAGAGCTAACCATTTCAAATATCCAAGGCAACCCCATCAGCACGATCAATCGCACAGTCATCAGGAGTCTGAAACATTTTAAATATTTTACATGTAATCCAAAACATTTGATAATAATAGTCAACCAATAGATGTGTTGAGTTATTCTTTAATTCGTTTTACTTATTGAAAGTAGCCTGATGTTTGGTTCCTACTGGAACAAGAGCACTTATCTATTTTTTCTTTGGTGCTTATTTCATCAGTGTTCTAAAATTGTTGCTCTTTTGCGTTATACTAGGAGTTATGTTATATTTATGTACGTATTCACAAACAAAAATTATATTATTATGTTTTCTATCTATCTATCTAGTTCCCAATCCTATAGATCAATTCACCAATATATTTTATTTATTTTATTGATGATTTATATCGGTATTGCTGACTGTATTTTCAATAACATATCCTAGAATATTGGGTACTTATATGATGAATGGACTGCGATTGTGATTTTTCATTAACATAAATAAAATTGATATACTCATCCTCATCATCATAACAGACTGAAGACGTCCATGCTGAACATTAAGCCCAAATACTTGCCTTGTGCATTGATCGATTTTTTCGTCGGTTGTCCATCTAGTTGGTCCGCGGGGTCTTCCGGTTCGTGGTCGCCACTCGAGGACCTTTCTTCCCCATCGGTTATCAGTTCTACGAGCGATGTGGCCTTCGCAGTGCCATTACAACTTGCTAATTCTAAATCGGTCACTTTAGATCTCCTCATAGAAAGTTGATACTCACTTGTATTTTATAGCCTTTATATGTGTCGATTTAAATGTCTGTCGCCATACTATTGTTGACATGAAAATGAATATTCCAATATTCACGAGCAACAGGATCGACATAACGCTGTACATGTAGTACCATTGTTGTGCCTTGCCTGAAATAGAAAATTAAGAAATATTAAACATTGTTATTTGGAAAGAACTGTTAGTATTGTGTGTCAGGAGATAGATAGTGATGTTTAACACGACTACTAGGTATAGTATTATATTATCTGCGACAAGACTAAACGCGGTTAGTTGTTGGGCCGGTTGGGGACAGTACCTGGCCTGCGCGATGAGAACTCATACTTTCTACCTACAGTCTCTTCGCTCGTGACACAAAACAGATACGTACTGGTGACTACAGCCAATGTAAATTGGTCAAAACGTCATGTTTACTCAAAATTATTTGATTTTCTAAGACGAGACGAGACCAGTCTAAGTTTATGATATGAGTTCAAGTCGCGAAAGTTGTAATTGTTATTTGATTTTGTGATTTATGGTGGTGGCCATTAGTAGATAGATAGATAGATGACTGTAAATAGTATTTCAATGACATGTTTCTGGGTTCTATACCGTATTACGTAGTACCGTATTCAGTAATCTGGCATCGTACTTAATCATAACATAAGATATACAGCGTAATAATAAGGTGTTGCAGTTAAAGTGAAAATGGCCTCCTTTTTTGAAGATACTTATAGAAACTTACTTAAAAACCAGCAATGGTTCAGCCCAATACCAGGCCTTTGGTGATCACCAGGGTGCCAGTTGACGACCGCCATGCATATGGTGAGGATAGCAGGCGTCCCCCATGAATAAAGCACGTACCATCTGAACTCACTCCAACCATAGTCCACTGAGTATGGTCGTCTGGAAAAAACATCGGTTACATCAGTTAATATTATTAAGGTTAGTTTTAATTGGCAGAGTCAACTTTACATTATAAATAGAACCGTAGCCTATGATTGAATTAGGATCAGGTATATTTTATTATTAAATCTTGTTAAACATACAAACAAATAATAAATAAAAAAATTACCTTGTATCTCTCAAAACTTGTATTGCTATAGAATTGGTCCAGAAAAATGCTGCTAATAAAAAGAAATAGGCTAGAAATCCTGAAAAAGAAGAAATAAAGTATGAATAAAGAAAGTATCTTTATGATGCTCTCTTCAAAACATTGAAAGAGTATTGTTTAAAACTTTAATAATATAATCCCTAGCTAGAAATACTTGGTGGTATTCAGTAGAGTTAACTTTTTTGCGGTCAAGATCTCGCGCGTCCGTCCAGTCGTCAGTCCCAGTTCCATTAGTTGGATAGGTGACCGTTAATACGTGTGATGGTACACTTGCCACATCCCATGCCTACCTTTACAAAAAGGAAGGAAGTTAAATAACGGTATAAATAAAATCTATATACAAATCATATTTACCTCTCATGGCACACGAAACCATATTGTTGTATTTCATAAGCTTCATAATCGATAATATTGCTAAGCCTATAGCCAAGCTTATACAGAAATTAATTATGCTTTTTCCGTACAAGTCCCTGAAAAGAAAAACAAAACTATTAAACTTACTTACTTTTTTTTTTAATTCATATTTTTTGATATAGTGTCTGCACTAAAAATTGGGACGTGAACGTATAATAGGCTTGCTTCGTGTTATTTTTTTATTGCACTAATTAACAATTCCTCATAACATTAACAGTCGTGAAAACAAAAATGAATTATCTCAAAAAATGACAAAGTACACACAAGCATTACAAGCATTTTAAAATACAGGAATAGAAAGAGACAGTTCAAACGCAGTGACGTCACTTCTTCCACCTTCATAGTACCTCATTACTAAGCTGTGGTAGATTTACATACAATCTCTTTGGCATGTGACGTCATATCCCACAATTACATAGTAACTGCGGGAAGGCTCTGTTCTGCGAGAAATGGACCAGCAATGCCCCCTCAAGAAACTTTAAAAGGTTATTACTGATTTATTTACCGATATTACTAATTCTTTCAATTATTGCATTCATTTATAACCTACTTTATAAAAATATTATTAACATGTTAATTTTTAATAGCAGGTCACAAGCCTATTATGTAGGTACCTCATGCTCAAGGAAGATAAATCACTTTCATCAATCAAAGTAAGACATACTTAGGTAAGTTCCACCATCGATGTTGGAATAAACCAGAGTGTACCATACTAAAATTGCAGGTCGTTGATTCATGCTTACGCCGTGCACTCTATAGAATATAGATAGATGGACAAACTATTGCACGGTACCATATAATAAAATTACTATGTAAATTACTATGTACTACTTACTACTTACACAAAACAGTTACAAATGATCTTATTGTTAAAAGCGATCTCATCGAGGCAACTTTTGTAAACAATCTTAATTCAAAAGGTAAAGTTTGGGATGTGGGATGCATAAACAGTTAATATAGTTTATACTAAGGTCATATAATTATTATAACTGCATATTAAAGACCCCAAATGCAACGATCAACTCACAAATGCCCCTTTTCCGCTGAAAATGCAAACCAATCGTGCTTCTTTTGAGTCTACCATAATTTTTAACACGTGAAGATGAGATAGTGGCACTTTCGATTCTTCTGTAAATCCATGGATTCATAAAACAAGGATCAACTCACCTTAGCTCTCTTAAAATAGTGAATACGATAGCAGTCAGCGCTAAGAATACCACTGACACTATCATACAATAGCCTAAGGTTGTATCTTTCACGATCGCCTCATTTTCTTCTTTCGTTACGCACAGCAACGCAACAGACTTTACTACCGTTAAGTTCCTGTCCTTCGTTATGTTGCCGTAGCAAGCCCTGAAACATTTAGTTATAAAATTAAGTTTTCATTTTCATAATCCAAATGATCGTAGAAATAAGTCTTACAACCATCAATGACTTCTAGTCTAGATGAACTTTGCAGTTTAAAAAACGACGATTGAAATGAAAAGGACAAATTTTGCTCAGGTGTAATATAAAATGGACGAGGTTCACGTGGATATTGTGTTTTTTAGGGATTTTTTTAACCATCGGTGCTTTCCTCTTGCATTTTGAGAATATAGATAGAAAAAATGACAAATAATCATAGTATGTAGTATAAGTATCATAGTATGTATATCCCTTTGTTACCTTTTCGCAACTAAACAGCTGAACAGATCTTGATGTAATGTAGTTTGTAGATAGTTTGCACCCTGGGAAAGGATTTATAATACTTTTAAGCGCGATGAACTGTAGTCCACGTGTTCAAACTCGGGGGAGCAGCACGGAACGTTACATCAAGCAAGACATCAGGACCATTGTTAGGGCTACTGGTTTATAAATACGCATACTGGACTAACTGGGCTATACATGAGACGGTTGTTTGCTAAGAATTTTATGCATGGCACCTTAAACTAGCCCGGAGAGTGCTTGCTCTTAGTATTTCGTCAGGTCTGACCATATAATTGTATTTATGTCGTAGGAGTCGTCGTTCGTAGCCGTATTTATTTGTATTACTCGTCTAGGTATATTTGTACTTATGTGATAGCTTATATAGGCCCGTATAACGTATTACAGGACGGTGCTCTCGTGATTTCATTTACAAAATGATCTTTTTGTGAATGAAAACTTAGAGTTGAGCACCGATCGATGGAGTCAGGCAATAAATTCGCAACACGCGAAACATACGCGAAAGTTTATTTTTAAATTGCTATTTGTGATGTCTGACTTATATATCTGACGTGACATTGAAAATCATGGGGCTATACCTGGTGCTGTGCGCTATAGCTTCTAAAATCAGAACCGGTTTCAACGCCGTTTTTCTTTCAATAATAATATGAATGCTGGTAATCGTACGATTCATTTCATAGTCGTATTAAGAAAACCTGACCAGACGTTTCTAGGATACCAAGATATTCAGAAGCCCTTCACTACAGGACCGGTATAGCATATTCTCTGCCACAGACAGGCGCGGGCGACGCGACGCTATGGTGTACCACAGCGTTGCCCGCATTATGGTTAGGAACACGTGCGTGCATCGAAGTTATTGAACTCGAAGCAAGACTCGAGATCCTCGAGGTCTGTGCAGGTTCGAGGGCTAACTTAGACTGAGGCCACTTCTACTATTATTTATCCGGTGGCGGACCCGAAATATCCGCTTATGTGTGCGGAGATAAGAAGTTGGCTAAGCAACGACTCGATGCAAAAATGTAATATGAATCGGGTCATTTTTGCGCTTGATTTTTTATCCATTAAGTTTATATTTCTTTAACATAATATTATATTTAGATTTTTATTTTGACTTGTTAAATTTGTGAAATAGGTATAAATTAATTGCAATAAATTGACTTTGACTTTATAAACGAATATAGCAATCAAAAAGCTTGTAAAATGTACTCACACGTTGGGATTAAAACTCGTCGTTTTTCCACTAGAAATTGCTATATTTATATTTCCTACACCAACAGAAAAATCCTTCTTTTTAATCGTTCGGACACAAAACAGTCTCATCGGCCCGGTCGTACCATTTTTGGGGTCAAAACATGTATTAGATAAAATATATTGCGAAGGTGGACAACAGGTCATGCTTTCACTGGCTTCTAGGTGCCCACTGAGAGACCCCACAACAAAAACTATAACACATAACTTCTTCATTGTTCGTTCAGTAATTATTCACTGGTAATCTTTAAATTTTAGCTATTAAATAGATGAGAGACGTCGATATTAATCCGGTCTTTTAATATTTTATTCATATTAAATGCCGAAACGGAACTCCGGACGACAGTGTTTGTCCACACCGTGTTGAACACTGATGACTGAACCACATAATAGATGTATCTGTTATGCGACTGAACTGAACGTGAATGAGTTGAATTGAATGTGCGTGGAGTAAATCAGGAAATTGGGAATGGTAAGATTATATTTTTACGTAGGTATGTAAATAAAGATATAACAAACTGCTACGCAATTTTTTTTTTATAGCTTAAGGCGGCGTCATATCACTTTTGTAGGGGTTCTTTATTGGGCTTTGTTTAGTTTTAAAATAGCAGATAATAATTTGACGTTGAACTGGGATCGCGCTTGAAAGTGTGTTCATTTAACGGGCTTTGATGGATTAAAAGAAATAGGCATAAGATAGAAAAAAATAATGGTAATATGTTTAAAACACCAGTTTGATTGTTTCGTATTTTTTTGGTTAATTAGTTTTTTGGGTAGTTAGTTTTCTAAAATAATTTCGTGTTTCTACAAAAACCAACTACTACAACAAACAAGAAACTTAGTTGAAAATTGTATTTGGTCACCGTTTTATTTCTATTTTTTTTCTTTTGGTTTCACCTACTAAAATTATGTTTTTACACGAAATAAAACGCTCAATGCTCAAAAGCTCAATGTAAATACTTAACGCAATATTTCCGCCTATCCCACCCGCTGTACCCTTAAATGGACATAATAATCAACCTGAAGACGTCCACTGCTGAATGAACTGCAGAATAGATATTATTTATTTATTTATTTTATATACGCATTGTAAATTTTGCGTTTGTTGTAGATTATACAAGGTGACCTTGAATTGGTATGTTGTCCCGAAAGGGTCCCAAGGTAGACAATGTTTCTTCTACGACTTTACTAAATTAATAGTTTTTCATTGAAGAAATGCCATGTAAAGTTTACGTTCGAAAATAGCCTTAGCGCAGCCGAATGGTTGAACTTCGTCCTTGACCGAGTGCACATAAATGAATTTAACGACCTGTATTTAGAAATGAATTTATAATATCTTTTTAATTCTCGTAGCGATCGTACGTGCAATTTGGCGAGTTTTACCATGGAAGTTTGGAAACACCCAGTTTCAAGTAAGGCTCTCACAACTTGTAGGGTATCATGGTCTCAGTCCCCCCATTTCGGGATAACGTGACCAATTCAAGGTCACCTTGTATAATATAAATGGTAAAATATAATAGTAAATAACATATTAGGATAGGATGACATGCGTAGACACTGCAGTCACGAGAAACATTATATTTAAGGGTTCCGATTGGCTTAACATCAGATGCGAATATCTCGTCACAACTACTATCGGTCTACATACACATACTTACATATTATACATTTTCATTACTGGTCCACGAGCCATTCTCTGCTGTGCGAAAGAGAATCGCAGTCATCCGTGCGGCACGGTATTGCGGGTGATCTTGTCTAACATTTAGCTATTTTCATGCTCCGACCATACCCAAACCCCTATATGTACAGCCAGGTAGTTACAGGACGCGAAGAAACATAAAAATTAATTGATTACTTATTGTAGTACGTTACAGTAAATGTTTTAAAAATCCGTCCGGTAGTTTTTCCGTGATGATTTTTAATATCTAAACTGACTGACAAAAGTTAATGCGACATTTTTATATTGTGGTACTAATTTTTTTAGTTACATTATCTGTATGTAATATGTAATCTATAGACTAGAGCTAGACTCTACCCTTACAGTTACAAATGCTGCTTAAAAAATGCTATAAAAACGCGTTTGTGGTCCTTTCTTTTTGCACGCTACTTGTCTCTTATTTCTAAAAAGAATGTTAACCCAACAAGTGTATGAGTGAAAAATTTGGGTAGTGTTAGAGGATGGTGTTATTTATTTTGAGTATTTATTGTAAAATATGTTAGATAATATTTCACTGATGTTATATTAAAAGTATACTTACGAATCAGAACCAAATTTTTGGGAATGAAGATTAGAAAGTTTTATTTCCACCTCTCCGTCTTTAATGACAAATTTAGTCTGTTTTATTGTTCTGATGCAGCTAAGTCTCATAGGTTTTGTGACATTGCTTTTTGCGTCCCAACACTCATTACTTCTCAAGATGTAATCCGAAGCTAGTCCGCAACAGGCGAGCCTATCCTGGTTATCGTCAGCTACAGCAAATCCAATCATCACGAAAATGAACACAGTCCAAGCTTTTGCCATGGTGTTTTTTTTAGTATTAATTATATGTTTATTTATTTTGCGTTGCCACTAAAAGGCGACATCTTTTTTATTTTTAGTAAACACGATCGAATAAGTATTGCGGAAAAACATAGCAATTATTGCTGAACACCACTCGCGATTGCTTTCGGATTCAAACTGAAGGTGTGGTGGTTGAACTGGCAAAAACACCGCGCGTTCGGCTTACATCACACATTTATAAGTTAGATAAGATTTTCATGGTTTTCATCGGCGCCGGCGCCGGCGGCTGTATAATCGGCGGAGAGGCGTATTATGTACACTGTTTGTACGTCCGTTGCGCTCGAATGAAGTGCAAAACAAGCAGCAGTTCAGTTTTTGAGCGGGCTTTTGCCAGCGTTCACTACAGACTTTTACAGCGTCACTCATGCATAAGGCGCCGTCAAAAGTACAACCAACAAGTATGGGGGCAACCAAGTCATGGGCACTCCTGTCCTGGGGTGTGAGCTGTGAGCCTCTGCCGGGATCGCCGGCCGTTGCCAGAAGAAGATCAAGTAGAAGTCCACCTGAAGAGTGGGCATTAATATTATGAAAAATTCGCGAATGTTCTAATCTAGGGTACGTCGATTTTGTGGCGAAGTCGGTGTCTTATATTTACCATCATGCTGGTATCCAATACTGGAAAACGGTACCTGACAGAAGGGCTAAACTGGTACGATGATCCTAACGCATCTGATACTACGGCTATACCTATGGGTTCATTCGGGTCGCTTAAGATTTATGTTATTTGGGACGCATAATAAAATAAGAAATATATTCTATTGTTTCAGCTGCTAAATATGCTGAAATTCTACGCGAGATTTGAAATAAGTGATGAAACGGGTGACCCGATGGCAGATCGGGATATGGCGCTTCTTCACTACAGCAGAATCACCAGCCTGCAGGTGCGTAAATCATTTTTTCAACCAGGAATTATGTGATGGTCTGGTTGTCTATCAAGGGAGCTTCTGATACATTATTTATGTTCTGTCTTCTGTAAATATTTCATAATGTTCGCCTCTGTGAACATGGCGAACCCGAAATTTGCCAGTTTGGCGTATAATTTGCTAGTAAACATCCTGAATTCTATGGCAATTCAACCTTAACATATTATTAACATTATTAACATATTTTTGGTTGCATTTATTGTAATTCTCAATTTTTCTTTCAAAAGTCCAGGGTTTATGGTGTATACTGTATAGGTATAATAAGGTCCTCCATATAGACCCGTAAACATAATTTAGTATCATTAACCATCGTTTCCGTAATAGAATTCTTCTAAAGCAGCCTTTTTAGACTCCCTTGGACCATTGAAGCCTTTTATTCTTTAATTCTGAGTAACTTGACGTTTTTTTTGTTTAAATATTATGTATTCAGAGAGCAGCGTTTTCCAAGTTCCCGGACCTTCGACTGTTCGCTCTGGCAAATGTGGCGTCCGTTGACACGAGAGAGAACCTCCAAAAACATTTTGGAAATTTGAGGTTTGTTGAAAAGCTCACTAGATTGTTATTTTAAGGTGGATGCAGCTGGAAATGAAATATAGATGGGACCTATGTTCCGCATCAAATACCCTCCGGTATGATGATGAGTATTAGACGCTTCCAATATATCAAACAAGTATACCAAACCAAGTCAATCAGTTCACCTTTTACCTATTTGTAAACCTGCAGGTTTTCATATATAAAATAAATCTCTGCCTATGGATGGTCATAGTAATAGTTACATTATTAACTTTTAAAATATGTTTTGTAGTGATACAGCGCTGCGTGCTATAGCCACCTACCTGAATCTAGTGCCACCTGAAGGCAAAGAGGAAGAAGCACCATGGCATCGCTTAGACAAAACATTTTTGAAAGAATTATTGGTGAGTAGAAAACATTGCATAAATATTCTAATAATGATGTTCCAGGCAGCGCTAGCGAGTTACATCACCAATCCCTATCACACAAGGTAAAATGGTCTCGATACCACCAGCCCCAGCATATAACTAGCCAGCACAGAAACAAGCTGAACAACCTGAGGGTCTAGCTAAGATCCCTAACGCTAACTCCAAACGCTAACTCCAAAAATATGTTGAAATGTCATTAGCTGCGGAAAACAAAGCGATTTGCGAAATATCATTCCAATAAATTTTGGAGTTAGCGTTTGGCGTTTGCGTTAGCGTTTGGAATCTTTGCTAGACCCCTAGAACTGAGTCAGATCTATCTCGGAATGTAATATTCCTCGTAGACCTAGACCTACGAGGACCTTAGTAAGACCACGAAGAAGCACTATATGTATGCCAGTGTCTGTGATACAATACACTTACTCAAAATGTTTTTCTCTAAATGAATTTTTGACGCATTTATCGACTGTTCTTTGTATTGTATTGCAACTTGTAATGTGGATTTGGTTATCAGCTGACGCAATATTAGTATTGGCCATGACGCAGTACATGCTAAATAATGGAATGAAGCCTTATTTTCTGCGTTTACAAAACTAAACACACTTACCTGTTCGGCGATTAACGACAACTAACATTTTTTTGTTAAGCTCATGCGACCAAACAATAAGGGAAGTCACGTCACTTGTCTGATTGCCAGATATCCAGTTTAATCCACTTCTGTTATGACTTGGTCAGTAAAATCTTTGCTTCCCGTTGACTTACTTGTCCTCCTCTTATTAGTGGATGAATAGGCTTTTATTATGAAACTATCTATCCACGGATCCTCATTGATGAGGAAACTCAATGAGGATATTTGAAGGATTTTCTAACTACACCCTTTTCAAATATAGATCTCACGACACGAGCGCCGCATATCACAGCTAGAAGAGTTAAACTCAATGCCTCTTTATCCAACCGAAGAGGTAATTTGGGATGAAAATGTGGTCCCAACAGAGATATATAGTGGCGAAAACTGTTTGGCGTTACCAAAACTGAACCTTCAGTTCCTAACATTGCACGACTATCTGCTGAGAAACTTCAATCTCTTCCGCTTGGAGAGCACATGTAAGTATCCCATATGTAATTAAGTATATCTCCAATGTAATAATTTGTAAAATTTCTTTGTGGGTGTGTTGTTTGACATGTGTGAGTGCGTACCCACAGGCTGTGTAGGGTGTATGAGAATGTGTGAATTTTATACACTAAAATCTATCTATGTTTGCAGATGAAATTCGACAAGACATTGAGGACGCTGTCTATAGATTAGCACCATGGTAAGCAATTGAGGTCACAATATAAAAAAAGTCTCCATTCTCTTCTCTCGGCTGTGGCAGTGAAGCTCCTCTCGCTATCTCGCTCTTATGCTACCACAATACCAGCTCATGATGGTTGACTGGCTTATGCGCCTGTATTCTCAGTAACGCTGAAAACGTCATTAGAATTAGCAATAACTTGCAAGTATACTCAACTTAATTAAGTTGGTGTAACGAAAAAATAGCTATAAAATCCATCAAGAGATGAAAAACAAATCGATAACAATAAATAATAATCAGTGCATTGTTATAATAATTGGGTATTTAAAAAAAGTCTTAACGGCGTATTGTTTTTTCTTTATATGGATGCCTAATCATTTTTATTAAAGTACCTAATTTTATTAAGTACTCACAGCCACCCTTTTTAATGTTTTATTGTATAATGTTATGATGCCCCATGAACATGAACATTAAAGCCATGGAGCTAATAAAAAAAGAAGGAGGGAATCCCTTCTGATCCAAAACTGAAACACCCTTAGGAAGCCGAAACGCTTCGTACGTACGAGCGGGGCACGCACACACTCGCATCATATGCAGCCGGTCGCCATACTTTCATCTGACACACATATGTAATATGTCCGCCATTTTGGGCTTCAGTTCGATGTCAATCAAAACTCAATCCTTCTTTTTTTATTTCATCCATGATTAAAGCGATCATTTATTTTTATTGTTTTCTATTCTTGGAATATATTCGTGATGTCGTGCTTATAGTAAAACATGAATAAGATTTCAATACTCATGGGTTATGAACCCAAGTTCCGGCACAAAAATTAAGGCAATTCATCAAATCATCGAGAACGCTGACTCACTGAAACTTTTTATTCGTAATGTTACCCACTTTGTTTAGAGACAGGAAGGTCGGAAGTTTTAGAGCAGAAAAAAACAATTAGAATACCGAGAATATGCCTTGGCGTTGAGTGGATCATTATATTATTTCTATCACAAATATCTATTATACATGACGACAGTAATTTTATATTTTTTTAGGCGAGCAGAAGATGACACTGTATATTTTGGTGGATGGGCGAGAATGGCGCATCCAATAAAAAGTTTTGCCGTAGTTGAGGTAGCAAAACCGAACATTGGTGAGAAGGCACCATCCAGGGTCCGGGCAGACGTGTCTGTAACTCTCAGCTTGAGAGATGAGATCAAGCATGAGTGGGAAAACTTGAGGAAACACGATGTCTGCTTTCTCATCACAGTCAGACCCACTCAGGGGATAGGTAAGTATTTTTTCATGTTCTGGTCTTCATAAAATGGTTTGATTCCTTTTATTGTACGAATAAAGACAAAGATTGGCTGAATTGAAGAGTAATAACAAATAGTGATGACAGCTCAATATTGGGGTTGACTGTGACTTCGCGATCTGTTGCGCTTTTGAATATTGCAATGATTTGCACGCACAGCTGCTTTCAGTGAAGATAATGTTTTTATGTCGTTCAAACCATAGCTCCTTAGCAGGTTAATAATCCTCTTAACGAAAAAAGAATCCAATCCCAAGCATATGTCCCAATAAAGCCATCATCATAATAATCAGCAGGAATTCCTTGTTTGGTTGCCTTTGACCCTCAATTATTATTTTATGGCTTGAAGAAAGTAGTGGAATATTTATTTTATGAATAATTACTCCTTAACAGGTACAAAGTATGACTACCGTCGCAGCATGGTAGATCAGGCAGGCATAGTTTATGTTAGAGGATGCGAAGTTGAAGGGATGTTGGATGCCGCTGGAAGGGTTATTGAGGAAGGTCCAGAGCCAAAGCCAGAACTAGATGGAGACACCAGAACTTTCCGGTTACTGCTCGACCCTAACCAGTACAGACTCGATCTCGACCTTGCTAGTAAAGGAACAGAGGTAAGGATCGATGGAGATTTTGTAATGTAAATAGATACCCTAACACTTCACACACGCCCTCACTTAGGTAACAAAAATAAAATAAATTTATAATTAAAATTAAAATATCTGACCAAGTGCAAGTGGACTCGCGCACGAAGGTTTCCGCACGTTCCGTACACGCAAGTATAAAAAAGTGCTTATAACGTACAAATTGAAAAGTTATCATGTTAATCGATATGATACTGGTTTGTACGTACATCTGTAAAAACAATATTCTGTTAATGCTATACTTACGTAAAGTTTAAAATGCGACGTAACCTTAAAAACCTCTCGAATTATCATTAAGTGGCGTCACCTTCATTTTACATTCAAAGGTGAGCGAAAAGGAATCACAATAACAATTAGTAACAAGTAAACTAAAATAAATAATCCTGCGCAAACAAAACAGCGATATTGGCGATTCGGAAGAAACTTTAGAACCTCTTTTTACGGCAGCTGCCCATGACCGCCTTTACTTAGGGTTTCACTTCTCCAAAGAGATTGTATTGTAACTAAAACGTTCTTATGTGCACGTCGCTGCTTAAAAAGGCTATAAGAATTCAATATAGGGATTAATATGGACAACTTTAGATTAATATGGAGAGTTTCCTTACAAAAACCTCACATTCATTATCTTTTTATGTGCTCTTTCAACTCCGTATACGAATACTGGATAAATGCCCTAGAAATTGTGGTAGCGTTTGTATCTTAATAAGGAAACTTGACTATGAAGTAGACCTCCTTTTACGGAACGACACAACGCGAAGAGAAGATGGTCTTGGCACATGGCACAGACTACTTGGAATTACAAGGTAATTAACTACGTACGGACCACAGAATTTGCCCTATTACATAGTTTGAATGTTATTTTGTATTTTTAAAGTTTCAAAACTACTTATAACAACATTTAAAAGTGCCATAGTTGGCTACCTCAGGAGTATATGGGGTAGCTGGGCAGTACTTATTTTTTCTGTGCATTATTAAGTTATCTCTCAGTATCTAATTATATTATGAAATTGTGGCTGAAACCCGTACAAAAAATCGTCAAACTAGCCAACCACTGTCATCATCACGCAACATTCACGTAAAACAAAAAATACTGATTTTTAGAAAGGTATCTCACTACTTACATCGAAAACACTAAATGATGGGAGTAATAACTCAAGGTGTTCTGTTTATAAAACTTTATCTTCATAAGATAGCCTAAATACACAAGTCTGCCTTGATGTTGATGGCAGCCAAACATTGGCCAGGTGTTGCTGCCAGTGGTAGGTACTAAATAGCTTTTGCCATCAACTCTCATTAGTCTGTAAGCCATGGAAACAAAAACTGTACAACATTGTCATTCAAAGTTCTTAGTAACACAGAAAATATTTGTGGTCTTAAAAAAAGACCTAGCAATAACAAAACAAGTAGGCACACATTAGTGTGCACGTTCATCAGAGAAATCCAAGAAACGCAGTTCAAAAAAGATTGCGTCTACATGCCAAGTCGCCAACACACCAACCGGGCTTTACTGTATATCTCCATTTTGTTTTTTAAATACCGATATTTGTTTCAACATCCATCAGAAGTTCAGAAGGATTAAATTTTGTTAAGTCATCGGTAAAGATTTTACATCAACTGTAAATCTACTGAGTGAGCTTATGCACTTGTTATGTCTCTTCTTGCATGCGTGCGTGGTGAACTGTAGGTATAGGTACCTATATAATTTAGCCATTGACAATTCTATCACGTGCGTTTGCATCAGAGAGGGTGTGTGTGTTTGTGTAGGTGTGTGTACGCATTACCTATAAGATTTAAAGGCAATTTTTTTAATAGGACGTGTACGAAACGTTCAACATAGTGATGCGTCGGAAACCCAAAGAGAACAACTTCAAGGCAGTTCTTGAAACTATTCGGGAGTTGATGAATACAGAATGCGTTGTACCACATTGGTTACACGATATAGTTCTGGGCTATGGAGATCCTGGCCAAGCACATTATACAAGGTAATTAATACTTTAAACTTCTTACATTCAGTCTACATCATCAATGAAAAAGCAGTAAGTAAAGACATGCGTTGGGACACGCACTCAGCCACTCACACAGCATCATATATACATATCTTCTCACACCTTCACACACATACATACCTGGGGGTATCACACACAACCCTCAATCAAGCTTCAATTCATTTTGAATACGAGTTCTTTCTAGTTTTTATGTAATTAAAGAACTCGTTTGCGACGTTATCTGACTCATTCACTCACATAACAAAATAACACAGTAACAGGTTTTGTTCCAATTGAAAACCATAAACTCTTTTGTATGGAGCCTTATCATTATCACCATACACATACAAACGGTGTCCGAGAACAAGCTTAGTCGTTGTATTCAGTCCACAGTTCACTGACTTTATATTAAACACTGCTCAGCCCGCACACATTGTGGATTATAAGAGTTATTTTTGTCTTATGAAAGGGAGTAATGGTATTTGAAACATTGCTTTTTACGTACTTGTAAACTATATCGATACCTTTATCTCACGAGGATCAAAATTAAAAAAAAATTAAAGTCTAATTTAAGTTACTTTGTTCTTTTAAATCTAATCTATATATGTATTCAAAAGCAGTGATTAGGTGTCTTCTGGTAAGCGTGTCCCATCTTCGGCTTCAACTGCACTTACCATGAGATGAGATCTTCCTAAACGTTAATCCATCTACAATTTGAAAAACTATCGGATCTGAAAAACGTTATTGAACTGCAAATCATTGCGATCTAATCACAAAGCAATTGTATACGACCCAGTCACAGACTCGTAGTTCTGATGAAATAACTGTAAAATACTCTTTTAAACCTAACTATTGAATTACAAAGAAACAGCACAATACCAAAAATAATCGGCGAATCTGGGTCTTAAAAGAAAGCTAAATGAAACCGAAGAAACTAGCAGTAGCTAGTGATGAAAACCGAATAGCACATAAATGGTTTGTTTTTCCCAACAGGATGCCAAATGAAATAGCTACCTTGGATTTCAACGATACTTTTTTGGACATGGAGCATTTGCGAAATAGTTTTCCTGGATACGAAATTCGCGTATTGACGGATGATCCTCGTAAATTGGTACGGCCGTTTAAGTAAGTAGTTTTGTAAAAGTATAATATTCGTATGTAATAACTTAAATTAAACAGCTGTTTCATCTATTTAAAATAATTAGTCTTTTGTCTCAGGCAGTCGGACACATTTTATTCAATTAAAAAATGTATTCAGTTCAGCTTGCTGGAAAGTATGGTTCGAAATTGGGTTGGTTTGGTTTCATTTGATTTAAATAATTATTACTACGTTGCCATATTTAAATAATAGTCATCGCCATGGTTGTCTTGTAACCTGTATGATTAACGATTAGTGCTGTAGGTTTGGTTTTCGAATTCAATGGAAAATTGCATCATAAGTAGTCATGAAGGCACTGTTTAGCTATTCGATGCGGTTTAATAAGCAATGTGTTCTAATTGCAATCTAGGAGTGCTAGATTTCAGTGCGCGACGATGACGGGTGTGGCTAAATCAAGACTAGCACTGGTAAACGCCAGTGATTGTAGCCGATTCGTTCGATTTATGTATTATCAAGAATACGAAACTGTTGAATACTGGCTACACTTATTTGAATCAGCAGTTTTACCGCTGAAAACTTTACCTGGATATGAAACTAAACTTCCTGCAAATATGCTTCATAGCAAATTATAACCTAATCCTGTGTTCTGTTTATACAATCATGCAATGACGCACATCTCTGGAGTCTGGTACTTGGTTTAGTATTCATTCAATACGTAAATGCACCATACAGTCTGGTAAAAACCGATACTCGACGGTTAAAAAAGTAATCCATTAGATTAATATTTCAAGAAATATCTGCATTTGGATCATAGATGTTTGTCGTTTATCAGTATCAAGATATTTAGCTACTTGTGAATTAATCACTTTCACGCTAACAATATTACTGCAATACAATCTGACTTCAACAAATGAAGTAGTTCTCAGTCGTTTTTATGTAATATACATTATGCTTTTGCTTATACCTCGATTCCCGATCCCGAGATTATCTTCGAGGCCTCTAGACCGATTTGTTGCAATCTTTTTTATTCCTTTTTATTCGGGGAATATCTTACGGTAATCCAATGTAAACCTGAATGAGTCATTTTTGAAAATAGCAATAAAATTCGGTTTTGTGAAAGACAAAATGATCTAAAAGTCCATTAGCATAGCCTCTGTATATGCTTGGATATTGCATCTTAATGTACTTTTTTCCTTAAGGTTGACATTTGAGAATGTGGTCCGTAAGCAGCAGCTTGGAGATAAAGCCATGGACGAAGATGACCCGAAGAAAGTGATAGTAGTAGAGCCACACGTCCAGCCTAAACGAGGGCCCTACTTATATAACGAACCAAAGAAGTAAGATACACACAACCGTACACCCCACACACCAACACACCCTCATATCCTCTCTCTGGCCATAACGCGCATGCAAATGTACTAAAATTTAAAAATATTATATGATATTATGCTATATAGATTTTGTTAAGTTACTTGCATTGCATCTAACATTATTATTTTCTTAAGTCATACCACTGCTCTGCTGCTGCTGTAATCATAATATAGAGAACATATGATGTTCAAGTGGTTTAATTTAACTATGCAAATAGCCTCTTATTCCATTCTGCCAAGCAAATCAATAGTGATTTTTAGGAAAGTATCAAGTTTATTTTTTCTTTTAAGTTTATAAAGTGGTTCCGATTTCCAATTCTGATAGCAGCCTTGTATGGTATGAATTTCCTGGATATATATGGCACTAGTAAGAGCTAGACAGACTCTCTAAAGCGGTTGAGATATGGGGTAAAACGCTTATTTTGCTTTCTTTGGCTAACTATAACTAAATTGATGTTAATTTGTATTTTTTCATAGGAATAATATCTTGTTTACACCTACTCAAATAGAAGCGATCCGGTCAGGCATACAACCAGGGCTTACATTGGTTGTTGGACCACCAGGCACAGGTAAGTTTATTTAACATTTCTAGGTACTGTTTTAATCTTTTTGGCACTAAGCCCACATTGATCTTCATCTTGACAATCGAATTTCTCCTGCAGCAGAAAAATTTTTATAAGCTAAGCTGTATCAGATAATAATATATTGTGATATTACTTAACGACCAACGAGGCAGTTTTGTTTTTGCATTCGTTACGCACCAGATAGTGCGTGTGCACAACTGCCGAGTCTGACAGATGTAGGATAACATTTGCAATCTCCAATGTGCAACACAAATTGCGAATTTTCAATTCAGTTTTGAGATCACTTATGTATCTGCTTAATTTTAATGCTTGTATAGACAAGGGTTGATGGTGAACATAATGTGATCTACATAGGACATCAATCTAGAACAAACCCAGTTGTCGCTCCAACTATATTAATTGTAATAAAATATGTTTGCACTATAGATTATGGCTGCGCTATTTATTTATCAAACTACAATGTTTGGTAACTACGCTTCAGTTTTATAAATATGTATATTATTTATTTCGTATTGATATTGATTATACTATTCGTTTACATTGAAATCTCCTAGACTGCTAATAAACCTTGAAATATGTGAATAACTGAATAAATAGTATAAGGTGACTTCATCGGCTGGCATTCGTCCTTGTCACACTAACGCCACAGAATACTTACTAATACTACGTAATAATATCAAGGAGTACCTAAAGCGTTCCTTTCCTAATGAACTAATAGCAAACTGAAAAACACAACAAACTAACGCTCATTGACTTCTTGTAGTACAATAAACGAGCGACACGACACACATG
Organism: Ennomos erosarius; assembly: GCA_963580505.1. Classification (NCBI taxonomy): domain Eukaryota; kingdom Metazoa; phylum Arthropoda; class Insecta; order Lepidoptera; family Geometridae; genus Ennomos; species Ennomos erosarius. Next base: position 6,072,268 of record OY756996.1, on the reverse strand, counting down.
CACATTGCACATACATACTTCACCTCCATAAACACACCCTTTTACATAGATTTCCACTCTCACATGCACACACCACACACATAGTACTTAACAAACAAAATCCCCCTAACTAAACTTGTTAAGGGTTCTTGACCATGACCACGGCAAACAGAGGCATTTTGTAGTAATAATAATGATAAAAGCTTTTTACTAAGTATTTCTTTCACATAAACAATTCTTAAAACTTATCGTACGTAACTCACCACCAATCTGGTCTAAGGTAAAACCGACGTGGCGGTGCAGATAATCTCGAACCTGTACCACAATTTCCCGTGGCAACGCACCCTGGTCGTGACTCACAGCAACCAGGCTCTTAATCAGCTGTTCGAGAAGGTGGCAGAGCTGGATGTGGATGAACGGCATCTGCTGCGGTTGGGGCATGGCGAAGAAGCATTGCAGACTGATAAGGACTTCTCAAGGTAAGTCGGGACTCGGAACATGCCTGACTACTATGAACACTGTGTACAGTCCCACAGAATCCTACGTTCTAGTGACAGTTACTGCTAAAGTTATAGTCGGTATTATATATTTATTCTTATATGGTATACAAAGGGTGGCTACTAATGACTGGAAAATAAATGCTGAAGATCAGTATCTTGGGAGAGGCCATGTCTAGCCGTAGATTAGGAAGGGCTGATGATGATGGTTTTGTGCTCGTTATCTACAATTCAATAGCGCGCGGACATTCATGATGTCGTGAAGACGTCCGATGAATCAACCTTAGCTAATTATTTACAGGCTCATAAATTTGTAACTCAATAAAAACGTAGGTACACTGGAAAATTATTGATACAATCATTGTTTACTGTGTTCACAAATTATTCACGTTTATGCTGAACCCTAAATCATCAAAATAAGGCCTGACTTATACTACCGTATCGACTTAACCAAAGCTATCTTAAATCAAATGTGATTTAGAACGACACATATAATAGTAAACGTCAGACATAACAGTGGCCTATAACCTATTAAAAGTTTCACTTACATTGAGATTTACATAGTTATAGGAGTATGTGAGACCGCCTCATTTAAATAAATCTTGATAAAAATGTTATTCAAAGACATTTAATTTAATCAGGTTAGCACTTGGACATTATTTTCTAATCGGCCTACTAAAAGTATTTCGGGTGCTGACGTTTGCATAACAATAGGCATGATGACTAAAATTTTTTTTGCATAAATTAATAATATTCCTCAAAAGATAAACAATTGGGTTTTTTTTTATGTCTCCCAAATAAATAAATAACGCCCAACGATCACATACATAGATCCTGGACATGTCCTGGACATTGGCATGTGACGTCACACGTGGATTTTTCATAGTAATTGTGGAGGTGCTTTGTTTTGCGAGAAAGCGATAGGAGAGGAGATGCCCCCTACAGAAATTTTAAAAGCTTATACTCCGTGATTTTTTTTTCTTATATTTTGTCTCCACACATAGTGTATTTAGCCAGTGTCAAGTATTGTTATTTTTCATCGTTAAAGAATATATCACGTAAAGTCAAGTGTTAGTCATAGTCCAGTCTAAGTCAGGTAGTCGTAATCCAGTCTACGTCATGCTCCAGTAAAGTGGTGGCAACTTTACTAGAAGCTTCTATGGAATTTTGGAAGCAACACGAAAATTCACGTTTCACCACATTATATCACTTGCCCACACTCATGCTCGTAATTCAGCACTTAATGCGTAAAACGCCACCAATTTTAAACATTAATACTGGAAAAAGCACAAGTTTTGAGAAATAATACAATGCAACGACGTGAACATTTCCGTGTTCCCGCCAAAAACCCTCCCCTTACCGATTTTACTTATTTTTCAATTATTGCATTCATTTTTAATCTTCTTTATGAAATAAAAATATACTTGTTTATTTTTAATACTAGTCATCATGCCTATTATTTGATAATATAAAGAGCGTCCGACGTTTCTTGGAATAATATTCGTGTGAGATTTAAAACTATAAAAAGAACAATTTTGGCGGCTACACACATAAAAAAATAAGATTCCTCGAAAGAATAGCTAAAAATAATAGTTACATAACATGCTGTCCATTATAGAAAATCAGGGGCCGTACTGTGAGCTCTTAACGCGATTCAAAACGGAGCCTATCTTGGATCGCTTTGTTTTTTTTGTATGAAGATTTTGACAAGCTATCCAATATACGCTCTGTTTTGGATCGCGCTAAGAGCTCACAGTACGGCCCCAGTTCTAAAGTTGCCAGCATGACGGCATCTTATAAATTTGTACTATAATGAGGTAGTTATGCATAGTTTGTGTTATTCAGTATTTATGGCATTTTTAAAAGATTATTTTTTCATGTCATATCCGGGTTCACGTTATAACACGTGTTTAAGTGTTAAATGACTAAAGTTTATTCAGGTGTAAACAAAACTAAGTTTGTGCAGATTTTTTGCTACTAAAAGATATGTCTTGAACAGAAGAAGGAATTAATCACCCAACTCACTCCCTTGTTGAATACCCGTGCACAAATCGAATTTAATAAATTGTATTATAAGTAAGTAACTATATATTGTAATATGACATATTGTAGTAGGTACTACAACACAACAACAATGATGCAACCATGGAGGTCTATGGAGAGAGCCAAAATCTGCCAATGCGGCGTTGCCGCTCCGCATCCTTCGTGTAAACATACTGTCTTGTATCTCTGTCTAATAAACGAATCGTCGCATAGAGTATGCGAGAAAGCGAATGTCGGTACGGCAACGTCGCCTTACCGACACCGCGTGTCATGTTCTGACAGTTTGGTGTGTCATGAAATTAAATGCGAGAGCATAAAACGTGAAAATATAGTGATTATATTGTTATTAGGGCTAAATATTGTATCAATAGTGAAATTGTGTCGTGTTGTGCTGTGTTTTGTGCATCAAGAGTAACCCGAGGAGTCGAAGGAAAACCAGAATCATCATTTTATACGTTAAAGTTTACTGGCTATTTTTATGTTAAACATCGAAGTTTCGAAGTAAATATGCATTTCATATTAAGAATATACGTTTTTTCCACCGTATAATTACCATGCGATTGCAATTACTGAAAGATTTAATGCTTTAATTGATATTTTTGGGATGGGCGATTTTACGCCTCTCGAATAGTGATGTACCTACACTGTCCATTACATTTTGTCGATATTCGTAAATCTTCATACATTTGCACAAAATTACTTTGGTTTTGGGGAGATTAAAAAGTAGAAAATCTCTTTCCTTAAAAGTGGCTGAATGGATTTAGATCAAAGTGCAAACAGAATGAAAAAGTAGGTGTAAATCTGGCAATTTAAAAATAGGCACCTAACCTACTTTTATAAAATACAATAGGTAGGCCAGTGTCGTCTGGCTTCAATATGAGCTACGAAATTAATAATAAACTAGCTGACCCGGCCCAGTTTCGCACGGGTTTATTAGTTTTATGCCTTACCCTGTTTATGGGTAAGAGAGAAGCAAAAGTGATAAATATAGGGGAAAAGGATGAATAGATGGGACGGCGAAGGGAGACAGGCGCACCCGTCCCATCCATTCATCCTTTTCCCCTATATTTTTCCCTAAAATAAATATAGGGGCTTAATACAACAAACATGATTTTTGGCTCGTTTTTATAGATAATGGTACGGAACCCTTTTTACAAATTTAACCATCAATGAATAGAATAAGAAAACGCGAATGTAAAATAAAAACTAACTATTATGGAACAATGTTATTTGAACAGCCTGAAGACGTCCACTGCTGATCATAGGCCTCCCCCAGGGAGCGCCACTTAGAGCGGCTGCTCGCCTCCTGCATCCATCGGCTCCCCGTGGCTTTCACCAGGTCGTCGGTCCACCTAGTGGGGGGCCGGCCTACGCTGCGTCTTTCAGTTCGTGGTCGCCACTCGAAAACCTTTCTTCCCATCGGTTGTCAGCGATGTGGCCTGCCCATTGCCATTTCAACTTGTTAATCCTAAGAGCCACATCGGTCACTTTAGTTCTTCTGCGGATCTCCTCATTTCGGATCTTATCTCGCAGGGAAACACCGAGCATTGCTCTCACCATAGCTCGTTGCGCGACTTTGAGCTTAGTAATGAGGCCAACAGTTAGAGACCACGTCTCAGTTCCATAAGTCATCACTGGCAACACACATATAAAAATGTTACTTACAAACGTTATTTCATGTAATGTTTCAATATACTTTTACTAGGGTCATCATCATCATTATCATCATTAACAGCCCGAAGACGTCAACTGCTGAACATAGGCCTTCCCCATGGAGTGCCACCTTGAGCGGCCACTCGCCTCCTGCATCCATCAGCTCCCCGTGGTTTTCACCAGATCGTCGGTCCACCAAGTGGGGGCCGGCCTAAGCTGCGTCTTCTGGTTCTACGAATATCTAATTTTCTTTATTGTATTAAAACTAAAAAGTATCGAAATTCTGCAGCACTGTTTGGTTAGGTTTATTATATATCGATATATTGTGTAATAGGGGTCACTTCCCTACTCACGCATACTAATGCATATCATTCTGATGCACGCACGCACTATGTTAGGTACCTACGACATAAAGAAAAAACGTATTTTGATGAAATTTTGAAAATATTTAATTATAAATTAGATGTACGAAACCGTGGCCGGAAGCTAATGGTTCATCATCATCATCATCAACAGCCTGAAGACGTCCACTGTTGAACATAGGCCTCCCCCAGGGAACGCCACTTAGAGCGGCTGCTCGCCTCCTGCATTCATCGGCTCCCCGCGGCTTTCACCAGGTCGTCGGCCCACCTTGTGGGGGGCGGCCTACGCTGCGTCTTCCAGTTCGTGGTCGCCACTCGAGAACCTTTCTTCCCCATCGGTTGTCAGTTCTACGAGCGATGTGGCCTGCCCATTGCCATTTCAACTTGCTAATCCTATGAGCTACATCGGTCACTTTAGTTCTCCTGCGGATCTTCTCATTTCTAATGGTTGCAAACTATAAATAATTCAAAATACCGCTAAGCTTTTAATTACGCAATAAAATGACGGACGTAACTAAACTCGGAACTTTTATGTCGTGATATATTTGTTTTTGTTTTATGGTTTATGACTCAATGACGATGATAATGTTGACGGAAATGATGACACAAAAGACAAAATATACCCACAGGTACGGCCGAGTGAACTACGTGCTAGCAAAACGTCTCGAGCTGCTCCAGAAGGTTGATAGGTTACAGCGCACGCTCGATGCGGGAGACGATGCTGGCGCCACATGCGAGCTCGCGCATCATTTCCATGTGTATCACGTACGGCCGCGGTGGCAAGCCTTCTGCGACAAGTGTGCCGCTGACAAGGTAACTAATGAAGATGTAGGTAACGGTGAAGTCCACTATCTAAATATTTAATTGATCCAAACTCAAACCATCGCTCTTTCAGTCTCTGGTGCTTTCATTTTATATGGTCTATAGTATTGAAATTGTCATTAACGTAGATATAGAAATGAGAAGGATTGTTTAGTATTTGAATCATATAACCAATAGTAATTTAACTGTGAACTCCACCTTTAACGACTTCATGGTCACAGTAAATATTTTCCGCTACTAAAACTTGACGGTAATGATAACAAATTAGCTGTGATGTCAACAGTTTTCACCATACCTCTAAATATGTCAACGCTGTTAGATTATAAAAACCACAGAGGAAAAACAAAATAACGCGGGAACTAGCTGTTATTACGTATGCCTATAGATTATGAATTGTGACCTGGCGACCAACCAAATATTAACAATTTTAACTCAACGATTTGATTTTTCTCTGTTTTTATTATATTTTCCGGCACCTCATAGACATAGTCGATTTCTAAACTTAAATATAATGGAATTTCCAGCAGAAGGTTATATTGCCGAACGTTGCTAATACTTATAAAAATCACCCTTTGCTTTTGTTGCAGGACAAATCAGTGGAAGCCATCGGAAAGGAGTTTCCATTTCATGAATTCTTCGAGGAAGCACCTAAGCCATTGTTCCCAGGAAAGTCATATGATGAAGACTTGGAAATTGCCAAAAGCTGCTACAGGTAAAACCACAACTACCCTCGCTTCGATTTCACGAATATGAGTTTCTTATAAAACGACGTCAATGTTTTGAATGTGAACTTATCAAGGTGATTACAGAAAGAGAGCAGGAAATACCAAGAACTTTGACGCACATGTATAGATTTTTTGTATCTGGGTTGCGGAAATTTCCGATGGTTTAACACAATGGTTTATCTGATTCTCACTATTTCGTTATATCTCAGGCACCAATACATAAAAAATATAGTACCTAGGTACATCATCATTTTAAAGGTGATTGTACCACAGAATCTAAATACTACAAGCGTGTCGGTCCGTCTGTAATTTTGTGTCCATCATTGTACCACCCGCGCCTTGTAGATTTCAAACTATGACGTTTTTTTGAGTTACTAGATTTTCAATGGAAGCTTTGCCGCACATCCCAGCCCAGTTGGTAAAAATTTTTTAGGTCCTAAAATTATTACCCAACCTTCGGCTGTGGTAACATCTGAAAAACCTGTCATACAGGTAAACTACTCTTTAGTAGTAGCAAACAGTGCTTCAAATACAAATGTTACATACATATAAGTTAGTAGAGACCGTTTAGAGGCTAAGGTTAAGAAACAGCGAGCTGAGGAGGATACTTAGCACATAACATACCATAATAAGATCAAACGGTATTTTACTCTTCTACATGTTACCCTTGCCTAGACCAGTTACTCTCTTGCATTTAATACAGTCAATCATATTATGTAGGGAACGAATTGAACTTTACCCCCGGTATTTTGTTAAAAAATCACTGGCAAAAATAACAGAATAATTTTATGTGATTAACAGTAGATTTCGAAGTCGGTTGAGTCGGTGATCTTTCGCCACCTACCTCATCACTATAAAAAATTGTCAAATAGTCAAAGAAAAAATAGGATGGAAAATAAGTTTAGAATATAGCTTTACTATTTTTCGACGCAACATCTTTTGTCGGAGATATGTTTCATGATTCAGAATTTCTTCTAGTACTATACCCAGTTTAACATTCCCACTTGTTTCTAGATACATCGACCACATATTCGAAGAGTTGGAAGAGTTCAGAGCGTTCGAGCTGCTTCGATCGGGACTGGACCGGTCCAAGTATCTGTTGGTGAAGGAGGCCAAAATCATCGCCATGACCTGCACCCACGCAGCTCTGAAGAGATCTGAACTTGTTCAGATGGGTATGTAACAATAGTCACCTACAATCTTACAATCTTTCTCACCAGTAGAATGCAGAAATGTCGTCGTTGTAACGACAAAAAGTTATGGTTAACAAGGATTTGAAGTCGTCCAAGGACTAGGTCTATCAGCCAGCCCCATATAGTACTCACACTATACATAAATTATAGAATGAACAGTAATTTAAGTTAGGTACATTTCGATTGCAATTCGTCGATAAACCATTGAAGTGCCAAATGTTTGGAAATGCCAAGTACGTGTGGGTTTTTCAGCGGGTGTTACTGTTATCCATATTTTGTCTACCAACAAAATAAGTTGGATTGTATTTTTTGTTGCGATAATATTGAAAATACATTTCTTAGAAACCAAGAGAAAGATACCGTCCTTTTCCAAACATAAATGTATATAATTTAGTGCTATAATCGGCACATATTGAAGTCATGACAAACTTTACGGGTTCATGGTTAGTAGTACTACGGAATCTTAAAAATGGTATTAACCAGCTAAATTATTTTGTTAGAGTACACGCGCTTGTCCTCATTTCTGTCATATTTATATGACTTGTCGGGCCAGAACGACTAGATGATTAGTTATAGTGTTTGATCTCGAACCAATTTGTTTCCATTTGGAAAATTAGAAATTAACACACCAAGATGACTGTCTAGTGTCTAGTCTAGTGTCTACTCGAACTGATTGAGAGAATAATGAAAATATTGTACTGTACGGAAAGTTTTACTCAGTATTAGTCAATTTCACACATTTTACATACCAAGTAGAGTCATCGTCAGCCTGAAGACGTCCAATCTGAGCATAAGTGCCCCTCACGGAGCCGCAATTTGAGCGGCTGCTTGCCTCCTGCATCCATCGACTCGCCGCGGTTTTGACCAGATCGGCGTCACATTGGGCTGGCCTACTCTGCGTCTGCCAATTCGTGGTCGCTACATGATAACCTTTCTTCCCCATCCGTGGTCAAGTCTACGAGCGATGTGGACTTGGTCTACCTTTCAACTTGCTATTTTTAAGAGCTATATCAGTCACCGTATTTGTTCTTCGGATGTTGTCATTTTGGTTCTTATCTCGCAGAGAAACACCTAGCATCTTTTACTGCTATCTTTATATATCTCTATTCGATATACTATCTTTTACGAAGTAGAGTATTAATGTAATTTCTCTATTATTAAAGTATTCATTACATAATACACGTACGTATTACGTCTAACGTAGCCAAGGCCAAGGCCGATCAACGACCTGCCACCTATTATGTAGGTCAGTTACACTAAGTAGGTAGGTATCATCTGTAGGTATCATATTATTTGCAGCACGTAATAATTGTAATTTTCACATGCAGTTTATCAGTACGTTGAAAATTGACGTCTAATCGTACGCCGACGTTTCATAAATGGAGTCCAGCGATTATCTTGAAATTATTATATTCACAATAATAGCTTTTCTTTCGTCGTTGATATGGAATTCACTCCCAGTCATTGCTTCCAGCTGATTGAAAGCATAATTACGGCAAAAAGACAGAAAAACAACAAAACTCTGTCTGTATTTTTCTGACTCCGCCAGTTGGTAGGTTCAGACCGTCAGTGACCGACCTTGCCCTTGGCTTGGTTAGTTTATAAATAGATCTGCTATGACTGAAAAAACCGCGAACCATTAAACAACTTAGGTATTTATAGCAAATTATACTATGTTTATTCATCATAAACGTAATGATTCATACTGTAAGTTATGTCAGAGAATAAATGCAAGGTTACAGGTGCAGTAGTGCTAATATTTATGCCGTGGTACATTGGTAATACCAAGGTGCATGCTGTTCTGTTCACGAGTCATTACGAACGCACGTAGGTTTGATGAATGCCAGTCTTCCGAGCAGGTTTTCGAAAAGGATTTAGCAGATACACCCATTCGCTACGCAAGACCTTACAGGAGACCGGAGTAGCTTTAATTAATTACCTCTATGTATATTGTTTTTTACCATTAAACCGAGACTATAACGGTCCTGCAGGTTTCCATAAAAATATTCTAGGTATGTGCTTACGGCACCGAGACTTCGTATAGTACTGTTATTCACTGGACAGGACATCTCTGATAAAATAATATTACATGTTTAAAATAGTTTAAGGATTTGAAAACCTTCTGTGGCTTTAAGTGATGTCACCGGATCTTGGTTTATTAACCAGATCTGATGCATAAAGTGACATCATCGGATTAAGCACATTAAATTATATGCAACGAGGACAACATTCCTAATTCATCCGGTAATATTGTAATTTAAACCATGCAAAATGCTAATGTAATTTAATATTCTAGGGTTCAAATACGACAACATCCTCATGGAAGAATCCGCTCAGATCCTTGAAATAGAGACCTTCATTCCGCTGCTGCTACAAAACCCTCAAGACGGGCGCTCACGGTTGAAGCGATGGATCATGATCGGCGATCACCACCAGCTTCCCCCCGTGGTCAAGAACATGGCTTTCCAGAAATACTGCAACATGGAACAGAGCTTGTTCACAAGGATGGTGCGGCTGGGAGTACCTTACGTGGAGTTGGATGCCCAGGGGCGTGCACGCCCTAGGTAAGTTTCCACATACCTATATCACACACGCAAACACAGTTTAGGCAGACAAAAACAAAACCTGTGAGCCAGTCCCTGTAGGTTCTGACATCCCGGCTAGAATTGACTTTCTCTTACTAGATATTGCTTATTTACATAGATACGCTACTACTTACCAACTCAAATTAAATTTTAATCATAAGTAGTTATTTTTGCTATTGTCTCACCCATAAAATTGCATGCATTTTTTTTGTTTGAGACAATATAGGTACTGGATAGGCGAAAAAAATGCTCAATCAACACTATGTATAAAGTACCTTTTAATTATAATTTTAATTACCTAGAATTTGTATTTTTCTGCATACATGCATAACTACAGAAGTCAAACAAACGCTACGGGGGACAGAAACCTCGATGAGCAAAAATAGTAAAAAAAAACAATCATCTAGATTCTAGAAATACATTTTCATCACAACATAACATGCTGAGTTTTTGTTTGTGTTGCCAACTCCACGTGTTTGCTCTCATAGTCACGTTTTGTTTGTTTTTATAATTTCGGCGGGAGTCTGCTATAAGTAGCATAGTGGGAGGAATATGTTTAATCAATTATAATTTAATATACCTTACACGTAAAAACCAAACCAGTGATTGATATCTGGTCATGCTGATATCATTGTATCACAATTTTAATGACTATTATTGGCGTGACAGACAGGTTGTGTTAATTCCGAAATCTGAGCCATTAGCAACACAAATTAATGAATTAGTTTATATTGCATTAATATAGATGAGACATACGAACCAGCAACGTTAACCGGCCGTCGGCCCCCACTAGATTAGGTGGACTGAAATTCTGGTTGGAACATGGAGGAGCCGATGCATGCAGGAGGCAAGCAACCGCTTAAAGTGGCGCTGTATTGGGAGGCCATATTCTTCGGGCTGTTTATGATGATACGTATTGTTACGTTCCTAGTAATACTGATATCACTTACACAAACAACATAATATAATTACAGTAGGACTAAAATGTAAAAGCTCCACGTTATAATAGTTTTGTCAAAGTAAGTATTAAGTATAGTAGGTGGTATCATCAGTTCTCCAAAAGTAATAAGTCATCATCATTAACAGCCTGAAGACGTCCACTGCTGAACATAGGCCTCCCCCCGGCAGCGCCACTTAGAGCGGCTGCTCGCCTCCTGCATCCATCGGCTTCCCGCGGCTTTCACCAGGTCGTCGGTCCACCTAGTGGGGGGCCGGCCTACGCTGCGTCTTCCAGTTCGTGGTCGCCACTCGAGAACCTTTCTTCCCCATCGGTTGTCAGTTCTACGAGCGATGTGGCCTGCCCATTGCCACTTCAACTTGCTAATCCTAAGAGCTACATCGGTCACTTTAGTTCTCCTGCGGATCTCCTCATTTCGGATCTTATCTCGCAGGGTAACACCGAGCATTGCTCTCTCCATAGCTCGTTGCGCGACTTTGAGCTTAGTAATGAGGCCAACATTTATAGATCATAGGTAATCATAGGTAGGTAAGTACTAAATACGCATGTAACATTAATAACTTATTGGCAAGCTTATTTATCAATTATATAATTGCTGCACATGAGTATATAATTTTAATTAATAAGCTTATCAAGCCAAAACTTTGGTATGTACTTATTGATAGATTTTAATGAAACGTCATTAACACTAACAATGTTACCTACAAGTTTTATCACTTTGGGGGAGTCCAATATTTCGAACGTTTAATAAATAAATGAACTGTAAATTGAAGTACCTACTTTCAAATAATATTATGCTCATGAATATTGCATGACACAACCGTGATTGTTCAAATTTTACATTTCAAAAGGTTTGAATAACAATTAATATATTACAATACAGCCAATGTCGCCTAACAGAACCCTGAACTAGGGTGGGGCCTTTCTGGGGATACACTTGATGACTGATTTAAGGGGGTCATTTAGGTGGGTAGGACTTCTCTGCATAGTTCGTCTAAGTAGTAGGTACCACCGCTTTGCCAGTTATTCTGCCGCCGCCATAGAGATATATGTAGTGTGCAAGCACTACTGTGTTCCGGTTTGAAGATTATTGTAGCTAGTGAAATTACTGCGCAAATGAGACGACGATCTGACCTCACAGTCTAGTTGCTAGACTGTGAGATGTCTCAGGATGACCTGCGCAGTGCAGTGTCACACGAATTTTTATTATTTTAAAGTTCCAAGTGACCACTGCAACTGTTATGGGCGGCCGTGTCGCTTAACATCAGGTGAATGCTAGTCATGTCATTCATGCACTGGAAAGACACATCAGGTGGCGCTAGGGAACACCTTTATCGATCATTGCGGTGGCATAATTTATAACTTTGAATCACAGAGCAAAAATAAAACGCGTCCATAGGCGTCATTTGTTTCATAGCTCTGTGCTTTGAATGATATTGACATAGGGCAATGGGCATTGGGCACACCTATAAAGCATAAAGTAAATGCCTAGATCGGTTATGTATGGGTTATGGCGGAGCTTTGTTCATTGTTATAGTATGAGTAATACAAGGCCTTTCATTGTATGGCTGGGTTTCGGGGTGGGGTCAAACGGAATAATGCGTCTGATATGGAAAAGTATGATATAGAGGTTATAGAGAAACGTATTGTGCTATGTCAGGACACCCTGGTTCATTTGTCTATATAGGTACATTATAATAATAACAGTAACCAATGAAAAGTGTGTAGGTACATAGAATAGAATAAGATACCGCATTATAAGGGCCAATTTTACCAAAGTAGGATCAATTTTATTCCAAGTATATATATTTTACTCTCAGATAGGCATTTTTTCATTTCACCAACTACTTTTTCCGAGAACAACTGAGATATACGAGTATAACCCAGTGAGTTATTCTGGGATTAAATGCAGGGTGTAATATTATTCCTGGTATAGTTATTCTCGGATAAGGATCCCATTGGTGAAATAGGACCTTAGTATTATTCTTACAGTACCTAGTAGATATCATTTTTAAAATTTTTGTCTGTTGTTTTGAGAATTCATAAAAAATTAACCTACCACAGAGCTATGAAACATGACGCTTGTAGAAGGAAGCGTTTTTTTTTTGCTCTGTGGAAACTACCTACATTACGGGCCCGATAGCTCAGTTGGTAGTATCCCTGCCTTCTGAACTGAGGGCTGTGGGTTCGATTCCTACCCAGGACAAACATTTGTGTGATGAACATAGATGTTTGTTCTGCGTCTACAAACAAAAAAAAAAGTATATAAGTATTGTATCAGTTATTTGGTTCCCATAGTACAAGCTATGCTTAGTTTGGGGCTAGATGGCGATGTGTGAATTGTCCACACATATTTATTTATTTATTTTTTATTTATTACTCTTTCCCTTAAAAACCTAATTTGGGCTATTACTGTTTCTACGTATATAAAAATTAACACAATCAGCTATTGATAATTTCATTACCATTCTTTTCTTATACTGACCTGAATTTCTTGAAATTCGCTTGACTTGTAAATTGATTCGTGGAACTTATTGTTGGAAACAAATCTAGCGCGACTGGTGTAATTTGCAATTCAAGTGACTGAGACTGCGGCGCATGCTCCATTTTCATGAGTACGTACTCTCAGACTGCATTATAATTTAAATTTTAAAAAAGAAAAATTAATTATGGTTGGTCAAGATAAATAGAATAAATGGTGGTTGCTCAAGATGTTATGAGAGGTGGTGACGGGTGGGCAGTTAGGAACGAGTGGGAAGATGTCAAGGAACGAAGACTGGCAGTTCTGTTTGACACTTATCGCTAATTTGCACTACTTTGATACTTAGTACCGGTGTATTGTGCCGCGTACTTGTATAGATTGCACGTGGCCCTCGTAAGAACCGACTAAGGTAAAATGGGCACTCGGCAGCAAAAAGATAGGCACCAAATGCCTGAAAATCTGTGACTGTCTGTCTAAGTTGCCATTTCACTAACGATGATTCCCCATTGATTGAAGTCAGGCAGGCATCGGAACGACAAAGCTGAACCAATTCAGCGCATGATCACACAGACATTATGCACCGATCCCGCATAGCGAGATAAAGTTAGGTTAAGGTACTTCGTACTATTGTGGATTCTAGGGTATTGCACGTATTGTTGTAAATAGCTGGGTACTTACTTAGAAACTGAATCAATCAACAAGTGGGTATGCCTTGTCTGCGTATCAAGCTACGAATTTTTTGTGCTTGCTCGCAAACTAACAACCGGTGGCGAGTTGCTATGTGCGGCTTACAGCAGGCTCTGACCTGTGTACTCACTTGATACAGTGTTAGTGTGATGGGTCTGTTACATCTCAATTCCCAGCTTATTAACCTGTCTAAGCACATCCCTTTATCCAACAGCATCTGCAATCTGTACCGTTGGCGGTACCGCGCACTTGGGGATCTCAATCACGTAACTCGGTTGCCTGAGTACCGCGCAGCCAACGCGGGCCTACGGTATGATTTCCAGCTGATTAATGTGGACGACTTCAACGGCGCCGGTGAGACTGAACCGAGCCCTTACTTCTACCAGGTATGTACTCTTGTATAGCTTAGATCCCACCCCAGTGACGCTGTAAACTTTACACGAGTTGCAATCTAAGGTATTTGGGTGATGCTGACTGCGTCATGCGCTAGAATCTAAGGCATTCCGGTGACACTGTAAAGTTTACAGTGTCACTGAGGTAGAATCTAAGCCATTCCGGTATAATAGTGGTAGGTGAACATATGTTCTCGTTTTACAAAATGGAGGAAGGAAAGATGGAAGGAGTTTGGATAAAACTCCGCCGAACTGGAGCGAGGGCCAATGCTGATTTTGCTCAGATTTTCAAGCTACACGAAAGCTTTCAAAAATATATTTAGAACTATTTTTTTTATTACCTTATATTCGAGTAGGTAATAGGTACCTACATAATTTATGATAAATTATAAAAATTCAATCACATAATTGACTCGCAATCAAATTTTACAGTGACCTAACCGTTGAGCTGTTTCTGATGTCATATGGTCTGTCTGTCAGTAAATTGATTTTTTGTCTAAAAATAACAAATACTCGAGATTGAATCATTTTGCATGTAAATGGAAAACAAAAATGGATAGAAGGATTTATTAGCTCACTAGGAACTCATTAGGAAAATTAATAATAATTTCGAGTGTCGTAATGAATACTTATTAAATCTTCTTCCTACTCCTGGGAAAGGGCTCCTTTTTTCCTTCCATTCGTCTCTGTTCTTGGCTATCTCTATTATATCCAGATTGGAAGGCACCATGTATGTCAACTTATCGTTTTCATTCATTCTATTCCCAAAACATCGAAAAGTTTTGATTTGAAATTTACACTTTTCCCCTCCTTTATCTACATTCAGGATGGAGACGGAGAGTGTAGATTTCGAACCGAAACGTTTTCGATGGGTCCGAAATCGGGATGCTGAACTTTCCTTGAAAATAAAAAAAACTGGCGATCGTTACGTAGGCACTAGTCAACACTTGGAGCTGTTGTTCAAATCTACCTTCATTTCACAGAACCTGGCAGAGGCCGAATACGTGGTTGCAATGTTTATGTACTTGCGACTAGTCGGCTGGCCTTCGGAGCGCATTTCGATCTTGACAACGTATAACGGCCAGAAGCATCTTATTCGAGACGTTATCGACAAGAGATGTGCTGACAACCCGCTGATCGGTCGACCGCATAAGGTACACATTAGTACTTACCTAAGCATTGTAATTAACTTCTAAAGTCCTAACTTCAATAACAAAAATAATATTTAAACCCCGATAACAACCTCGAGTACAGTTCATTATATTATTATCATTATATTTATTGTATTCTATGTATGTATTTACAAACAAAAATTATCTGAGTATTATATCAGTTATCTGAGGCCCTAGCACGAACATTTATGCGGGAGTAAGTGTAACGTTAACGTAAGCCAGTTGTATGGGGCGCCATACAACTGACGTATGCTAACGTTACTTACTCCCGCGTAAATGTTCGTGGTAGGCCTACTGGTTCCCATAGTACAAGATATGCTTAGTTTGGGGCTAGATGGCGCTGTGTGAAATGTCCACACATATTTATTTTTATTTATTATCTGATGCTTGAGCTCGTTAATACTGCCTGCTTTATCATCATCATCATCACACGAACAGCTGTGTCAGTGGCCCAACGCCGTACATCGATATTTTATATTGTAGTTTGGCTTCCGTTATTTCAAAAAGTTAACTATGAATTGGTAGGGTACTTCAGGTAGAAGTACCTATCAAATTTATTTATTTATTTATTTATTTATAAATAGCACAGCCACATCACATATATTAACTTAAAACTACACATACAAAATTAATACAAATAGGACTGATATATGTGACAAGTACGGCGTGCATAGCTTTGGCCACATGTACTCATGAAACAAAACATAAAAACATATTAAAAAAAAATAATCAGATACAAAATTGAAAAATAAAGAAAATTACAATTTACACGGAGAACTATGCGTTTGTGAATAAATGAATATTTTACGTTTAAATACTGCAAGAGAGTTACTAAAGATATCTATGTCACTTATTTTTGTGTTATAGTCGTTGTATTCGGCAGATATTCGTGAGGTGGGACTTTGAAGACCAAGATTAGTGCGTGAGTTAGGGGTATGGAAGATTCTATGGATTGCGTGACGTGGGTAGTTAAATGGGACTGATAGGGCAAAACGTTCTAGTAAATGGCTGCATAAGATTTTACCGTTGATGATTTTATGTAAAAATGTCATATCCATCATTTTACGACGGTCGCGGAGTGTTATCATTTTGAATTTTTCTAGGCGCTGATTGTATGGACGTCTGTGAGAAAATTTTGAAGTGTGAAATGCTAAGTGTCTTGTAAAGGAGCGCTGAAGACTTTCAATGCGTTGCGAGTGTTTAGTGTAGAAAGGACTCCAGACAGTAGACGCATATTCTACCTGACTACGTACTAGTGCGTTATACAATATTATTTTGGTGCACGGTTTAAATTCTGTAGCATTACGTTTGAGAAAACCCAACATTTGTGCACCTTTCGTTACTATTTTATCCGTGTGTTGAGTGAAGTTAAGTTTACTGTCGATAAGCACACCAAGATCACGGATTTCTTGAACTTCTTGTAGAGGTGTTGAATTTAGCAAGTATGTAGAATCAAAGCGAATTTTTTTTCTTGTGTATTTGACATAAAAACATTTGTTTACGTTTAGAATCATACGGTTTAATGAGCACCAGTTTAGGATATTGTTAAGATCATTTTGTATAAGAACGGAATCGGCAGTGCTATTAATTGCTTTATAAATTTTTATATCATCGGCGAAAAGAGACATTTTACAGTGATGTATGTTATCAGAAATGTTATTTATAAATATTAAGAACAGGATAGGACCTAAATGGGAACCTTGAGGAACACCAGATTCTGCAAAATACATATATGATTCAATACTATTAACAGCAACAACTTGTTGTCTTTTAGCGAGGTATGATGCAAACCAGTTGTGAAGAGATCCTTCAATTCCGTAACTTAACAACTTTTCTAGTAATATGGAATGATCAACCTTGTCAAATGCGCTAGAAAAGTCTAGGTATATTGCATCAACTTGCCCTCCCTTATCAATAATTGCTGATAAATCAGAAACAAAGGATACAAGATTTGTCTCTGTTGAACGACCGTGCCTGAACCCATGTTGAAATTCCGTAAGCGTCACAGTTGCTAAAATAGTATGGTAAGAAATATGGCACTTGTTGAAAGTTTATTGTAATGTTTATGGTAGAAATGTTTCATATTTTATTACAGCACTAAAACTGAACTATGTAAGTGTTCTCAGTAATATAATTTTGATTGCCAGTAAACTATAAAATCAACATTTTCTCTGGAAATTCCATAAAAAAGACTTTATTTCCGATGGTTTTATTTAACTGTGTAGGGCGTATATACCTATGAAATATTATCGGTCATATCCCGGTCAATATGGAATAGCATCTGTTGTTTATAACTTTTATTGTTTTTGCATATTATCTAGCACGCGCAATTTACAATTTACAAACGTCGCTGAATCATCGATCATTCATCATGGTAAAACAAAATTGTATTTAGCTGGCTGTTGCACAAATTCTAGGTACACGCCGTTGATTGTCTTCACTACGGAAGTAGAAGTTGCACGTTTATTCCGTAGCATAGACGGTCAGCAGGATCAAGTAGGAAGATAAGTTTAATGATGCCGTGACCTTAAAACAATGAAAATATATCCTTTCTTATTTTAATCATGTAGGAAGCCGCGCAGAATTTGGTATTATAGTGTAATTTGGCAAACAAACTAGGTATAATCTGGTAATCATACGCTGACATAAAAATAAAGCAACCCATTTAACGTGAACGTTAAGCCAATTACAATAAAACGGACATGTGACTGGCATACCCAAATAGAATAACCTTTCAAATGTACCCGTCCCTAAATGTGCGATTACGCAATTGTTAAAATATTGTGTCCTCGCAGTACGAGCATTTGGGTTTTTTTTTCGCTGTCACTTTTAATTACTGACCACCCAAAAAAATATTGAAACTATTGTGAGTAGGTATATTTAATATTCACAGACTTCAATAATTTTATAGAGAGTGACTTCTTCGCCTAATGTTCTTGAATATTCTCTTTTGCCGCATTTGGATAATAAAAAGCGCGTTCTTGTCGCATAATATGACTCTCCTATGCTTAGTTTGGAGCTAGATGGCGCTGTGTGAAATGTCCACACTCCTGTTGGTCTCAGTGAGAGTCAATAAGCATTATTATTTATATTATTATATTAGCCCATATTGTCCCACTGCTGGGCAAAGGCCTCCCTTCCCTCTTTCCAATTTTTGCGATCTAATGCTTGTGTGGGCCAATCCTTCGCATAAGCGTCCAACTCGTCCCTCCACCGCCGCCTAGGCCGGCCTCGCGGCCGTTTAACTCCCAAGGGAACCCAGTCGGTGGTAAGCATGATGACTAAAATTTTTTTTTTGATAAAATAATTATATTCCTCAAAAGATAAACATTTGTGAAAACAAAAATTAAATATCTCAAAAAATGACCAATTTACAAGCATTTTAAAACCCGGAAGAGAAAGAGATAGCTCAAACGGTCAGTGACGTCAGAGGAACGTCGTTATAGTACCTCATTACTAAGCTGTGGTAGCTTTTCATACAATCTCTTTGGCATGTGACGTCACGAGTAGATTATTCATAGTAACTGTGGGGGCGCTCTGTTTCGCGAGAAAGGGACAGGAGATGCCTCCTATAGTAACTTTAAAGCTTATTACTCCGTGATTTATTTACTGATTTTACTTATTTTTCAATTATTGCATTCATTCTTAATCTTTTTTATGAAAGTAATATTTACTTGTTCATTTTTAATAGTAGTCATCATGCCTATTGTAGAGTTCTGGATTTAACTAGAAACATTTCTTGCTAACATAAGTTAGTCAGAGAGTTATCCATGATGAAATTGTGAACAATCGTACGGATGTGTCAGCTAAAGATGCTTAAGTGCAAGGAAGTAGCTCCCGCCTGTCTGACGATGACTGGTACAGAAAAACCTTAGACAACACTGGCTACTTTTGCGGGACCCAAACCAAAATCTCAGCGGTTTACAATAATTTATGAGGCTGCTGGAATACACTAGAAACTAGTGCAAATAGGTATTACATCTAAATTAAAATAAGAGGACAAGACAACGAATAAAACTCGCTTCGTGAGGATTTCGGGCAATGGTGCCTCGGTAACTCCTACGTATGAAGGCTATGGACTATGAAGCCTTAACCAATACATATCCATATAATAATGGAGTAATGACTCGACAAATCATCTTTGCGTCTGCGGCTGTTTATAAAGTACAAACAAATGAGAAATATTCGTGAATCGCCTTGTTTTAGAAAAGGGACATAATATAAATAAATTTGTGTGGACATTTCACACAGCTCCATCTAGCCCCAAACTAAGCAAAACTTCTACTATGGGAACCGGTTAACTGATATAATACTTAGATACTTTTTGTTTGTAAATGTATACATAAAATACAATATAACACCTAGACGCAGAACAAACATCACACAAATGTTATGGGTTCTGATTTTCAAAACGGAACTCTATATTGTCCTTAACATTGATGCCATCATTCTCAATGAACTCATAGATATCTACCACAGAATAGATAATAGTATTTGGGTACGTATCTACTTAATCATCATTAACAATCTTGTCGGTTACAATTAATGTATGATTGCGCATGATGATGAAAATCTTAACCCATATGCATCATCATAACAATGACTGTCTATTCCTAGTAAGAACGTTGATTCAAGTTTAGAGACAAAGGTAATATTGTACTTTGGAAGATTTTTGCTACTACATAATAATATGATAGAAATTACCTTCTAAATAAACGGTATTTCCCAACAGTGGTGAACGTAAGATGAGCCTGAGTTTTGTAATATACTTACATAACTTATGCAAAAAATATTTTGGGGCAGGCCTATGTTCAGCAGTGGACGTCTTCAGACAGTTGATGATGATGACATAAATTAAGTCTTAAAATTATCTATTCTATTATATTAAAAAGAAACTCCCCATCAAGTGATAAAGTGTTCAAAACACAAACATGTTAAGCGTAATAATTAATAAAATTAATATACCTACTGGTGGCAGCCATTTAGAGTGCAATATTGCACTCACAAAATGCTAAAAAAGAACGCCTTTGGCTGCCGCAAACCATGTGTGCAGCTTATCGTCAACGTTCGAGTGGTAAAAATCATCGGCGATAAACGATGCTGACCATCAGGCAGCTTTTTTGTGCTAAAAGATCTGAAATCTATTGATGTAACAATTTCCTCAAATTGACCACGTTGCTCTTGATCGGCTTTATAGGTTCCTGCCAACTCATGCTTTATACTCTTTGGTACTTATAAGGTTTTTTGAAATGTTCGTCATGTTGGTACTTAGACGTCATCAAAAAGGGGAAGATGTGGCACATCGTGCATAGCTTGATCAAAACTGGTCGTGCATCGTGCTCTTTTGTGGTTTGCACGTGGTTTGCTATCTCTTCTAATCTGTCGTTTTTACTTCAAGCGATCCACAGAAGCTACCACTCATCTTCCCTTTTTAGGACCTATTACATACGTAGGTAAAATTTCTTGTAAACCAACTCCTTTTATCCAGGTGACGACTGTGGACAAATACCAGGGCCAACAGAACGACATAGCCCTGGTGTCGCTGGTACGGACTAAAGCAGTAGGCCACGTACGCGATCTGAGACGTCTGATCGTCGCAGCTTCCCGAGCGCGACTGGGGCTTTATATCTTTGCGAGAGCCAACCTTTTTAGGAATTGCTTCGAGCTGCAACCTACTTTCAATCAGGTATGTACCTATTTTGTAACATTTTTTAATGAAATTGAATGGTTCAATGTTATTTGTACGTTTTAATGCCTAATGGAGTAGCGACCACGAACCGGAAGACGCAACATAGGCCTGCTCCCACTAGGTGAACCGATAACCTGGTCATAACCGCGGGAGCTGATGGATGCAAGCAGCCGAAATGGCACTTTATAGAGGACGTCTTCAGGCTGCTGATCTGGATTTTCTCCTGGTATCGCCCCAAGCCGATGTTCGCACTTCTGATGGTTGGGTGGCTTATCTGCCTGTCCTATGCTGCACTATGTGCGGTAAAGTTAAAAAGGTTGAATGAGATCAACAACATTAGACCGTTCAAAATAGCATCCGTCAATTCCAATTCCATAAAATAATTTGCGGTTTTTGTATGTAGGTATTTGACACTTGCCTCGCCAGTGAAATATTAATTGAAGCATACAGTCCGAACGGTATAATTGCTTTAATAAAAACAACGTTGAATATCAAGTACCAAAAAGACAGAATAAAAAATCGGTTGCCTTCGTGCTTACTTCAGCGGTGACGGCATAAGCTTAGCCAAAGTTTATTTCTGATAATGCAGCCCATGCGCCAGTCTGCCTTTTAGAGCATTTAACTCTAATTTTAAAATTTTGCTTGTCCTAACTCGTTCAATCCTGAAGAATGAGTCTGCTGTAGCTAACGTGGTAAGAAGAGCCTACTGGAACTGCTTTTTGTGTGTATTTCATTTCACTTATAATGTAAAAAAGGAAGAGCGAAAGCCTTAGTAGCTCCCAGAGAATCAACTACAGAAGTTGGAACACAAGGCTGTTAAGGATTCAGACGGACAGACAGACATGATGAACTTGCGGGGTTCCTAGTTGGACAATCCCAAGGGGAAAAAATCTAAAATCTCCGAATCCCAAAATCCAAAAATCCAAAGAAAAAAAATCCGTGAAAAAAAAACTTAAATTTTTTTTAATCTTGTCTTTTAATATTTTGGGGAAATCTTATCCAACTGACTATGTTTGAGCTTTATCTCAATGTAAGGTTGATTTGATAATTTGACCACATAAAAACTGCTCGAGCATTTTCCCGCCTGATTTACTCTAAAAAGCATGTTCAAGCAAAGTGTGAACTCCTCAGTTAGTGGAGCGTCCACTGCAGCTACAACTGGTGCCGGGCGAGCGTTACCCGGCTCAGCGAGGCTGGCGCGCCCCCGTACCGGACTCTCTGGTGCTAACGGCGCAGGACATGCCGCATGCGGCTCGGGTCGTGTACGACATGTATCTCGAACGGGTCAGGAAGGCGCGCGACCAGTACGAGGTAAGGGTAACATTTCACTGCGTTTTATACAATTTTTTCAGACTGTCCTACATTTTACAGAAGAAGAGCAGCTCTATAATGATAGAGGCAGTAGGCTTGTAGCGCTGTGTGTATGCCGGAAAACGTCGCGGCAGATAACATGGATTGCCTAATGAGCGGGACAAATACAAAATTATAAAAACAGTAACAAACTTTTAACTATTAACTAAAGTAAAAGCTAAAGATTAGAATAAGTATTCGTAGTGGTGATTTCTGTATCCTATAGGTACTGGTAGGTACACAGAATGTACTATGTAGGGTACCTCAGTACCTATCGATTTAACCACCATGTTTCTCGATTTTTTATCGATTCATATGAACCTTGGATAAGTCTCTCTGATCCAAGTCTCGCAACAGCTACATATTTCTAGTCTATACGGTGCATATTTAGCGGTGCGGTAGTTTTTCTTCTATAGCTCAGACTATAAGGCCCATAAATAGCCCTGAGTAGTTGCTCGTATATGGCTTGAGAAAGGCTATTGACCGACCATTGACGTTGGATGGATCGTGACTCGTGACTTACTCATAGGCAAACAAAATCAGAGCGTGGTCTGATTTTGTAACAAAAAAGATGCATGCCCGAAGTTAAAACGAACACACTAATAGCAACAAATCAAAGTTACCGTTACACACAAAAATTATTTTTCCTTTTGATTCTAATTACAATATTAATTTAGGAACAACTACAAATCATAATCAGGCGGGCGTAATACGTATTACTTAATTCTGTTGTATTGTATTTGTATTGACCTTGTACGCGATAACTGAAAAAGATAAATAAATATAATATTTACATAGAATTAACTGAGAAACCGGAGTTAAAAATCACTTAAAACGGCCCCAATGAGTCATTGAAGTATCAGCTTTCCGCGCCGAAAATTAAATAAAAAATTGAAAGTATTTAAAAGCTAAAGCAATGAAAGTAAGAATAAAAGAATGCGGCCAGCTTTCTGTTCAAAGCAGAGACGTATTCAGTCAGGATAGGTACGTTACGGGTACAGAAAAAAATGTTAGGTATAATATAACTGTAACTTTGAATAATAAGGTATCCCTTCATTCGTATAAAAAACATTCTGCTTAATGTGTAGAGGCAGAACATGGTGCAGAAGCATCCAAAGGAAACCGCGGCGCAGCATGAGAGAAAAGTCGTAGTACCTGTCTCTAGCGCAACTATTCGAGTCGTGTATGCGCTAGATTTCAGAGGGGAGGAATGAGGATAGATCTATGCAGAGCTTGAACGATTGATAATTTTCTAACGCGTTGGCTCACTTATATGAGTGACTATTGTATATCATTAATGACGTAAACTCCTATTTAAAAATGAAGATATCATATATCTCCCCCAGCCCCACGTGGATACGTGCCTGGTTCAAAGAGTTGTATTCGTTAATACATCCCATAGCAACAGGGGGCAATGCACACCATGGAGTCGCTTTCATTCCTGGAATAGGAACAGAAGTGCCGTCTCTTTCGCTCACGCACTTACGTTGATAAAGAAGGAACACTGTCTTTTCTTGTTTATCCGTAAATTCGTCGTCAAATTGATTCCTAAGTTCGGTAAAGAACTGGCTAGCCCTGTTGGACTTTACCATGGCTTGTAACCTACTTCAAAGGGAGGTAGTGAATTTAGTACAAATGCCCTTCTAAATACGTATCAACTATATTACTATATTACTATATCAACTACATTTTTAAAGATCGCGTTAAACAGTTTTATCTTTCGCTCTAGCTATCTGATACTATTGTCTACTTAGCTCTTTTTATTCCTATAATAATTATCTGCTATTTACTTAGGAATATATCTATTTATTTTTATTGATATAAGTATAATATGTAAAATATGTAATATGTATACTTATAAGTATTATGTCTATTATGAATATGTATTAAGTTTATGCAGTTTTTATGATGTTTATTGTATATTATTGTATAGTATGTACGTTTATGAACAGCTTTTTGGGGAAACCACCGTCCATATATTTTTGCGTTATTCCTTTCCATGCATGGTTGTCTGGAAGAGATCGCTTTAAGCGATAAGACCGCCAATTGTAACACTTCCGTTAAATTTGTACTTTTATTTATAATTTGTGTGTTTCAATAAAGAGTTTATCTATCTATCTAACTATTTTAACGTGGCGTCTTCAACTCTATGCGTGATATTTGTGCCAGTGACTTAACTGGGGCACGACCAGATGCAAAGTGCACTGGCGCCCGCGCGGCGCCGTCTCGACGTGCTGCTGCCATATTTCCATGCGGTATTTTCAGTACACGTGTTGGCGTTGGACAAAGCCATAATTAGCTATGTAGGTATCTATTTAGGTATTGGTTTAGTGAATCGTAACTTCTGCACCATTTTTCCATAGAAAGCCTTCACCATTTTCCTCAAACCATTTGTGTCCATAAACCTTGGTTAATTCCTATTACGAACTATTTATACATTTGTGTCTCTATGTTAGTGCCTACTTAAAACAGTGACAAATAACGTAGGAACACTACTGTTGCGTATAATATATTATCTATATTCTATTAACTTGTATCTTTGAAAAGGTTGGTGGAATCAATATTTATGATTTTTATAGCAGTATCGCCTGCTTAGCGTAATCTACAGATAATGCGGGTTCAGTCCAAGCCCGTGATTCTAATTTTTCCTTTACAAATTAATCTGTTGGTGGAATCCAAAGATCGTTTGTGCAATACATCACGTAAAAAATGTACTGCGCGACCGATACGACGTGTAAGAAATTTAAGAAGTTTTTTTATATCTTAGTGTTTTTATGCCTTTTTTACAGAAAGGACATTATATACACAAGGTGACCTTGAATTAGTATGTTATCCCGAAAAAGGGTAAATCTACACCTCAGGGTAGACAATGTTTCTTCTACGACTTTACTAAATTAATAGTTTTTCATTGAATAAATGCCATCTAAAGTTTACGTTCGAAAATAGCCTTAGCGCAGCTGGGTGGTTGAACTTCGTCCTTGACCGAGTGCACATAAATGAGTTTAACGATCTGTGTTTAGAAATTAATTTATAGTATCTTGTTAACTCTCGTAGCGATCGCACGTGCAATTTTGCGAGTGGATTTATTTTTTACCATGGAGGTTTTGAAACACCCAGATTCAAGGCTCTCACAACTTATAGGGTATCATGGTCCCAGTCCCCCCATTTCGGGATAACATATCAATTCAAGGTCACCTTGTATTATGATAATAGAATGCAACGAAACAATTAAGTACCTAAATAAATTGTCTGGCGTCTGACTAAGTCATCAGAAATCGCATATTTTTTATTACGTACCTGATTAAATTTAGGCGAGTTTATTACTTACGCAAATTGTAATTACGCTGTTGACTTTTAAAGCAAGAAGCTAGGCACCATATATACCATGCTGTGGCCATACATAGCTTATCGTTACTGTCGGGTTTGTTTGCATAATTTAGATTCCTTATCTAGCATAGTTCAGATACCTTTCATAGAAGTTGCTGACGCACGTAGTTATTTGTTAAGCGAAGTAGGTAACAGAAAACATGGTAGCTACTAGGTACTTACTTTTTTTTATAGATTAGGTCGTAGTTGGTGGTGAGGCGCGACGCCGGCGGTATTTTCATTGATTACCTTATAAAGAAGAATTAAAAGTAACTCTTATAAAATATATCTCTGAAGGCGTACTAAGGTACTAAGTTTTTCATGAATAAAATGTAGAAAATTGATCATAATAAAGAAGGGCCCCGATAACAACCACATAATTACGCGACCAAATATTTAAAATGACAGACGCAATTTTAAATATTTGCTTGTCCGATTAATTAAAATGATCACAAACAGGAGGTCAAGCTAATACGTGTTGCGTATGATATAATGCTTCTTCTTCTAATATAAAGATGCAATTTGTGTATTTATTCTTCTATTGTGTAATCCTTGGCACGGCTGAAAACCGCGGGCGGCCCGCCCCGGTGCAGTGCTTACCTATTTTTTTACTGGATCATTGTGACCGTTATCTTTCAAATCACCTTGTAAGATGGTGCACTCAGATCGAGTCAGGCTTTACATATTCATTCATTTTATCTACCCAATCATTACCCAATCACCACATACCGAGTAGAGGGACGAGTCAGTGCTTTCGGCCGAATACTCGGTACATATTTGTAAACACACGTCGAGTGCTCGGCCGAGTACATCCTGTGTATTCGTAAATTCACAGGAATAGTTATATAAATAAAGATATTATAGTCCTCAAAATTTTGAGGACTATAATATTTTTATTCGTAAATTTTTCATGTTCGCAGGAATCTGGCAAGGGTTGGCACGCACCGGGCTCGAAAGAAGCGGCGCGCTCTCAACAAGCGGAGCACTTTGTCCCCTCACACCCGGGAGCCACGGCTGCTGACAGCGACGACGAAGAGGCGCCTGCGCAGTTCACACCTACGCAAATTGTCAACGAAATCGAAGAGGCACCTGATCATTGAGAAGTTTTCTAAAACAACGGCACCCAAAATCTCCCTTCAGTCATTTCGGTCTGTTCAGAATAGGATGGAAACACAGCTGTTAAGTTTCTCGAGAACCGAATCAATTTAGATTTTAAGTCAACTCGTCGTTTATAAAATAGTGGTCAACCTATTAAGCCACCAAGTCTTCGAAAAGATAATACATGTGTTACTAAGTAAGTAAAATTGTGGTTTTATTTGTTTTGAATGACGTCAATTAGTGTTCTTGAAGAGTTTAAAACATACCTAGGTACCTACTTTTGAGATTGTGTCGGCCGTAAGAACAACAGACAACAATGTTGAATACAAATTGTTACATAATTTAAAAAGTAGGTGCTAAAATAAAAACAAACCGTTGTGCTCATATCGTCATAATCAAATCATAAAATATATCAATAAGAATTACAGTATAAAATACACAGTTAGAAAAGTCCTTCGATTTCTCCAGTTTTGGTGTTCAGGTCGATATCGTAGATGCTAGGCCGCGTGGGCAAGCCGGGCATCTTTGAGATCTCTCCCACCATTGGCACAACGAACTCTGCGCCGACGGACGCGAAGATATCGCTGATCTTGAGAGTGAAGCCAGTAGGAGCACCCTTGATGGATGGGTCCCCGGTTAAGGAATTGGATGTCTTCGCCATGCAGATGGGGAATTTGTTATAACCCTGTAAAACAACACACATTTAGATATAAGATACTTTCACTGAAAAGAATATATTTTTTATTTTTCCCTTTGTAAGACAAAACTAGAGAGGAGAATGGGAGCAACTCTGTTGTGCTCCAGACTTGCGCAGCTTGTCTACCGAGAGCCACATGTGTTACTCGGGACCGTCAGTGTTAATATTATTGTATAGGTAAGAGTTATTATTCCTATGGTCTCTCTAACACAATAAAATGCTTAACTCGCGTCAAAAACTAATAAATCCAATGCTGCAACCTGCCAGCCCTTGTGAGATATAAGAAAAACGTAAATTCAAAACCAAGTAACTTATGTCCGATTATTTATTTGCGTTCGCATTCACTTTATTTTGTAAAAAGATCCGGATAAAAAGTTAAAATCATAACTTGGTAAGTATATAAAGTACGTTAGCCCAACGCATAATTTCAAGTCTCTAAAATTAGCCTGGCGCCTAATCTCAATGTAGCACTTGACTCAAGCACCCAAGCAGACCACGACGAACTCTTAGCATGCGTCTTCCAGACTGAAGTCCTTGACATTGAACCGCAATGAACTGAGGCTATATGCGTCGATCCTCTATTAGAGCACAAAGTATCTTTATTGCCAGGTTGGCACAAATAACTATCAACTATATTGAGCTGGAGTGGCAGATTTATGTTAATGGCGGTATTTGATTACATACCTACTGTTCCTAGTTAATTATAATTTAACTGCACCACTTATGAAGTGGGCAGTAGCACATACATGATACATATGCTCATGCACCCTCTACACTCCCTTTTACAAAGGTGAAGGAAAAAATCGCTCGTCCATTTGTGCCAACTTCTCTAAAATTAACCTCAATTCATTCTTTTCGATCTTTTGAGACGTGTTTGAGACCATCGACCATCGACGTTGTTCCACTTAATCTTGATCTACTCAGCCAACGACTTGCTCCAGTGAGTTTCTTCGCGACTAATGCTGCTCTAACCCACAGACCAACTAGTTCTACTGGATAAAACAGCGCCACCTACAACGTCTAGTTGTATGACTCATGTCGACTTTATAGACTAGAATGTTACTGTTATTGAAATAAATGAATAAGTTGTGATTTTACTTTCCTGGACATGCGCAACTTCACCTGTCATAACACTCAATACTCAATCATTTATGCATTACAATAACATGTAGTATAATAGAATCGTTTGATACTGTTAATGCTCATATCAAGAGAGCTGTTTCATTTTATAAAAACGCATCGGTCTTGAATCATTATGGTTCTTTAAAATTGTAAGTACCATAATTATTATTCATAAGCAATACGAATCGGCGTGGAGCCAAATTTTTCGGGATCAGCTCTGACGTCAAGGTTTTCAGTGGAAAAACCATCTGGGTTTTCCGTCAGATTTGGCTCAATGGTTGTTTAATAAATTACTGTTTAAAATTATGCTGTTTTTTAGACATAGGATAGGACAGAAATACATCAAAATGTGTAGCTTCATGCCTGTTTGTTAATCTTTCGTTATGTAGCAATAGCAAACTCGGCAAGCTGCACTGCCAGTCTGTTCAATACATGAACATAAAAATACTTTTGCTAATTTTAATGCTTGTGCTATAGCAACATTAGTTATTAATTAGTTTTAATACTGGTAACATTATTAAGTTTTTTTTTCTCGCTATTCGGCAACCATATTTGCTGCACACAAGTTTTTCTTTATACGATTCAATAAATCGTATAATCAATTCAACTAGCCTTTTCATTTATTCAACACAGTCTATCAGGGAATATTTTTTTCTACAACGAACTCCTGCATAAATATAAAACTGTCTGGTATCTCGTCGTGCATGAGATCTAATGCTTTCTATAGTCATGACATGTGACTCACAATCAAGGTCTAATGTCTACCTGCACGTCAGACCTTGAATGTGGGCCCTCACGTGCGTAATTAGACAAAGTGGTAAAGTGCTACAAACAGAAAGGATACCCACCTTTTGAGTAAATATCTTGATCTTTTCCAAGACTTCATCCGTGTATTCTATGCTTCCAGCTCCGTACATCTCCGTAGCTATCAACCTGATCTTGTCCTGAATAGACAGAGTGAGAGGGTACAGGTAGTCGAAGAGGGTCTCTTTCTCGCACGCCGCAATGACTGCGTCTGCAAGGTCTACTGCACCGGCGCCCCCTTTAGCCCAGTGGTCGCAGATGACAGCGCGGAATGCGCCGTTGTCGACGGCAAATTGTCTGACGAGATCTAGCTCAGCCGCCGTGTCGTTCCTGGAAAAATTCAATATGTTTAGTTATTCTATCTTATAGTCTATTTAATTAGGCTGCGACGCTTAGGCCTGTAGTACCTACAGTACTATGCTTAGTTGTCGATTGATGCTCAAGTATATAGATTTCATTGACTATTTGTATATTTTGTTAATGGCCAGATAATATAATAATGAAATCTCGTCTTAAGCAGAGATTCACAACTGAGTTATGTATCAATATAATACCCTCGTAAATATAATCAATGGTATGGAGAAATGGAATGACGAAGCCTCAGCTAAACAATGGACGAGACGAAAGCGAGGAAGAGCCTTGCTCTACCGAACGAATCTTCTAATTTACGTTCAACATTGGTTCATTGATTCTAAACAATCGTGTTGGTTAAATGAAAAATAAGTATAATGGAACATTTCTCATTAAGAAAGGAAGAATAAGTAATTGTTGTTTGTTATTTTTTGTGTTCCTGGGGTTAGTAAATATAAATATGGAAACTAATTTCCACCTAAAATTGTCATCATAACATATAAAATAGATGTCATATACCTAGAAACGTATTTGTCGTTGCATCACTCTATAACTAAATAAAGCGTGGAAAAGTTTTCCGCACTAGTATTTACAGCGAACCTAATTTAAAATAGTTACAATAACCTAAAAGTTTCTTGGAAAGCTGTATAAACTAGTGCCAAGCATTTGGGCTTTTTTCTGAGAAAGAACATAAACAAACTACTTAAATTCTCTTTACTACGCGTAGTAAGTCACGATTGACTGCTTGAAATGTACTTTTACAAAACCATAATTATAGGTTAATAATAAAAAGTAAATGTTTGTGGACATTCACATCGCATAGCGCCATACATGATAAGTAGGTATAATTTTATCTTTTCTAGGCGTAGGTTCATAGCTTTCTTAGCTTTACTTTCTCTCTAAAATGATTTAATAACGTGTCTCTTTTATCTTTTACTTCTACGCTTTAGTCTATATAGTGTAAGAAAAAATAACCGTAAATAATTAACTTTTTCAGAATCGGTATACCGGTTTCATGAAGTATTTCCATTACCGGATATTATGAAAAACGGAATGCCTCTAGCCGAAGTTTTGTTTTCGTTTCTAAAACTGGTTTTACGTAATCGTTTGTTGATTTCAGCATGCACGATGCACGAACGTGCTTATTTTGAAAACAAAGTGTGTTTTATATTACTTTATTTTCTTCGTAAAAGTTGTTGACGTTAGGAAAGGTGATTTTAAAATAAAGTTTACATAAACATATAACCATCCCACGTCCCCCGTTCTTACTAGCTGAGATACTGGAAAATTGAATTGAAGGACAATGTGCGCGTACGCATACTGAAACGACTATTTAGTACGGCCTAACCTATTAGTTACATACCTAAAAATTAATAATTCCTACCTATACGTATATTTTGGAATTAAATACGTAAAAGTTACCCATGCTTATTGATTGCGACTACAACAGGAACTCCGAACTTGTTGCCGTTGCTTATGTGCTTGCCCAAATTACAGAGGCCTTTCCTCAACAAGTCCAGGTTTTCCTGAAAAAAAAAAATACAAGTTTCAATGAAAGACTTATAAAGAAAGACGTAGTTCTTTTAACTTGACGTACTCGGGTGGGGTGTTTCCCTGCGAGATAAGATCCGAAATGAGGAGATCCGTAAGAGAACTAAAGTGACCGATGTAGCTCTTAGGATTAGCAAGTTGAAATGGCAATGGGCAGGCCACATCGCTCGTAGAACTGACAACCGATTTGGAAGAAAGTTTCTCGAGTGGCGACCACGAACTGGAAGACACAGCGTAGGCCGGCCCCCCACTAGGTGGACCGACGACCTGGTGAAAGCCGCGGGGAGCCGATGGATGCAGGAGGCGAGCAGCCGCTCTAAGTGGCGCTCCCTGGGGGAGGCCTATGTTCAGCAGTGGACGTCTTCAGGCTGTTAATGATGATGATGATGATGATGATGACTCGGGATAAATATCAGTAGATACGTTAATTATAATCTCAAAATGATTTGAAATCTCGAATCTCTATAACTACCTTGCAAAAAAATTGTCGATTGGGGTTCGGTTAGCGTTTCTCTAGAAATAGCACAGTTTTTCTTTTACTACAGATTACAATTTTATAAGCGCGAATAAAAACAACTTTATTTGAGTTGGCAAATACGACGCAGGCAATTGGTGGGAAACCCCATCACGTGGGAAAGATTTTATGATGCCAAGTGGGTTGGTAACGTGGTATTAGAGATGAGACGTGCATAACACTATTTCACTGCTAACGTAATATAAAAACCGCTAAATAACGCGTTTTTATAACTTCTGTCGCTACGCTATCTACGTCATTCGATAGGTGTACTATCCAACTAAATTCAATAGAAAAAAAAGCAGAATTTTAATTTTGGTGAACCAATCCAAAAATTATGTAAAACAGTTATAATCTCCTAAACGATCAAAAATTGTAGAACATACATGGGGATCCAATCGATGCACTTTGAAATCCCCTACCTCTCTCGTTTGATCCATGTAAA
Source organism: Ennomos erosarius (assembly GCA_963580505.1). Taxonomy (NCBI): domain Eukaryota; kingdom Metazoa; phylum Arthropoda; class Insecta; order Lepidoptera; family Geometridae; genus Ennomos; species Ennomos erosarius. Next base: position 6,039,731 of record OY756996.1, on the reverse strand, counting down.
ATGAATCACCCTTAATCTTTATATTGCAATCATATTGCAAAATCATTCGCGCGGTTAGTTTCGCTGTGGTTTCATCCGAGTCGATACGTTTCGTAAAATCGTAAGTATCAATGTAGCAGGCTCAGAGCCAAATAACTACAGTATTTTTTAAATTAAAACATACCCACAACGTTATTGGCGCTGAAACTTTCACAGAAATTTTGTGTAATGCGTGTATGATTAAAATAACCTATTCAATTTAAGAAATTTTAAACTAACAGCGTCCGGCAGTGACTCTAGCAATATATCCGTTTTCTTGCGGAAAGCCTTAATGTTCCGTTCCTGAATAAAAGTATCCCTAAAATCTAAGATCTTGGTCGAATAAGCAAAATTTCGTCCTAATGTCCATCCTTTTCGCGTAATAGCTACACATTATTATGTACCTGTACGTAGACGTCGTGAAGTGGCAACCCCGGGGAGACGGCGGGTCCGCCGCCATGCATCTTGAGTGCGCGGACGGTCGCGACAATGACCGCGCAGTGCGGCCGGTCGCCGCTCGCTCGGCACTTTATGTCGAAGAACTTCTCCATACCTGACGACATTTTATTCATTTATTAGTAGTTCCGGTTTGAAGGGCATTGTAGCTAGTGAAATTACTGGGCAAATGAGACTTTATGACCTGATTACACAGTGTAGTAATCTGATTACTAGACTGTGTGATGTCTCGGGATGACGTGCGCAGTGCAGTGTCACGCGAAACTTTATTATTTTAAAGCTCCGAGTGACACTGCAACTGTTATGGGCGGTCGTATTGCTTAATATCAGGTGAACGACAAGCTCGCCACGTCATTCATTCTCATAAAAAAAAAAGCAAAGTTCTACTAACACCACTACTTGCCAACCACTCAGTAAAGTAACTACCAGTAGTACTACCACAGATATTAAAATAGTAGTACCTGTATTACTGCACTGTCTGCAAGAGTTCTTCTAGGTATAGGTACCACCGCTTTGCCAGATAATGCAGTAGCATGCAAGCACAATTACTGTGTTCCGGTTTAAAGGTCAATGCAGCTAGTGAAATTACTAGGCAATCAAAGTTTATAAAGGCCGTTGATAGCTCTTTAACATAATTTCTCGTACAAACACGACTCACGTACGGGGGCAGGGGGCGAGGTAACAAAACGAGACAAAGTCATATGAAATTACAAAGGACAGAGCAGGGTGGAAAAAAAGACACATTGGGTGTCCCGCTTCCTCTCGTAGGATTAGCAGTTGAAATACACTACTTATTTTAGTACAAGGGGAAGTTGAATCGTTGGTCAACTGCATTTATAGTCAATGTGGGCAATGGAGCCTTTATGACCTGTTTCACAATCTAGTAATTTTATTGATAGACTGCTGATGACTTGCGCAGAGCAGTGTTTGAAACATTTTTAGAGTTTCAATTAACTGCAACTGTTATGGGTAGCCGTTACGCTTAACACCAGGAGAACGACTAGCTCGCATTTCCTTTCGAAGTGATGATAGTATTCCATTAATTAGTAAATACTCATAATTCTTAACAGGTTTTATTCCACTGCTAAAAGATCTGAAGATATGTCTAATATTCAACTTTTTCCTCCAACACAATAATTCCTAAGAATCTGATAGTAATCATCATCCGGTTCATATACCTATCGGAACATTTAAATTGATTGGTTAATTAGAGCTACTTTAAAAGCACTTATTCACTCAGAAACACCTATCGTCATATCCGCACGCGAACTACGTCACGATAATAAAATATACGAGTGCGGGTTTTATGAAACCATCCAGGATAACCGGATATAGGTACTGGAATGAATAGCCCACTTGCTTCAATCACAAGGAAAAAATAATTCGATTGTATTTTTTGCTTTTTTATGATTGTTACCTCAGATCTCCGTCATTTATACACATATTTATGCCCCGATTTGAAAATTATTTTTGTATTTATAGGATTTTATGGTCTCATATAAATTTTATCACAATCGGTGAAGTAGGTTTTTTATATCAAACTGTAAAAAATATTTAAATAAATAAATTCTTTATTAACACCATTTCATCAATAAATAAGGTACACATCTTGAGAATTGGAGCTATCGGGTGGGGCAGTTTAACACACATTTAAATGGCATGATCATTCCAGTATTTCTCAGCATAAAATTAAGGCATTTTAATTCAGTTTAATCCCCTTTTTAAAAGAAAGTGTTATAATATCGACAAGGAGTTTTGGCGGGAACGCGGAAAAGTTCACGCGTCGTTGCAATGTATTATTTTTCAAAACTTTTGCTTTTTCCAGTGTTTATGTTTAAAATTGGTGGCGTTTTACGCATTAAGTGCTGAATTACGAGCATGAGTTAGGGCAAGTGATATAATGTGGTGTAACGTGATTTTTCGTGTTGCTTCCAAAACTCCGTAGAAGCTTCTAGTAAAGTTGCCACCACTTTGCTGGAGCATGACTTAGAGTGGACTAGTACTACCCGACTTACACTGGACTATGACTATGACTAGGACATGACTTTGCGTGAAATATTTTATAACACGATGAAAATATAATACTTGACACTGGCTAAATACACTATGTGTGGAGCCAAAATATAAGAAAAAAAAATATCGATACATGTATGTAGTGTATCGGTACTATAAAGACTTACCGATATCAGATCCGAAGCCAGCTTCAGTGGCGACGTAACCATTCTCCTTAGCGAGCTTCATAGCGATCTTGTCAGCCAGTATGGAGGAGCAGCCGTGCGCGATGTTAGCAAACGGACCAGTATGGACCAACACCGGCGTGCCTTCTAACGATTGCATGAGAGTCGGCTCGAACGCGTCCTTTAGCAGGACTAACAGAGCGCCTGTCATACCCTGGATAACAAGTATTAAAATAAATCATCATCATCATCAACAACAACAGCCTGTAGACGTCCACTGCTGAACATAGGCCTCCCCCACAGAGCGCCACTTTGAGCGCCTGCTCGCCTCCTGCATCCATCGGCTCCCGGGGGTCGTCGGTCCACCCTAGTGGCCCGGCCTACGCTGCGCCTTCCGGTTCGCGGTCGCCACTCGAGAACCTTTCTTTCCCATCATTCATAATAAAATAAATTAAAAGAGAACTTCGAGAACCCCCTTGGGTTCCGTATTCGTCCGTGTGGGTTTACACTTTAAAATCCATTCCACGAAACGTTTTTATGTATATTCTTATATATTGTTCGAAATTAAAAAAAAACCTTTCTGCATTTGGTTTGCCTACAAGTACTTACCAAATCGTCAGCAGTGACAGGGTTGCCACTCTTGTCCAAAGCCACCACCATGTTAGCCAATCTTTCCTTGATATCATCGACGTCGGTTCCAAGAGCGAGGATGGCCATGATCTCGGATGCGACCGCGATATCGAAGGCGGTCTCTCGCGTGAAACCTTTCTCTGTGGGGGACTGGCCGACAGTGATCTTACGGAGGTATCTATCGTTTAAGTCCACAACTGGAATAAAATTATAAAGAATTAACACAAGAAATGGCATAGGCACCACACATTTTCTATCGTAAAACTAGACGCACGTAAAAATGGCATTTGTATATGGTAGAAATTACTCGAATATGTACACAAAGCGCTTTAATTCCTCGTTTATGATTCGGACAGTAATGGAGTACCACACCTTACCAGCGTCATTGTTTCGTGACAAATATAATCTGGGAATTATTGTTATCCGGTATCTTCTAAGCAAGCATGCTCCATCGTCGACCGCATCATCACTTACCATTAGTTAAGACCGTGGCCAAACGTTAGCTTATCGATGATAAAAAATCACCATGCCATGTCTTATGTCTATACTTTTATTCGCGAAGTAGTACTTTTTTCTTTAATGCTGTTATTAAAACATAAGGTGTTATACGTTATGTCTTAATTATACGATTCAATAAAGAAAAATACTGAAAAGTGTAAACATTTCTATTGCTGTCTCACTCCCTCTGCACTTAAACACAGTAGTGGAGGAGGAAAAATACTAGTTTAGAGATTACGTCCGATTCGTTTCTTTAATGACGTGTTATACTTTTATATTACCTACTTCTAATAACCCTTACCTCTATTCCACATAATTTTATTCGTATCAATATTCAGTCTCGCAAACTTAGTCTTCTCCTCAACAGTTAAGGAGTCAGGGTCTGTCTTGTTGATGCCCAGCCTCTTCAGCCTTCTCAGCTGTATGGGGGAGAACTTCCTAACGCCCTTAATCTTGGGCACTAATCGGTCGTAAAGGGGCCCATCTTTCTGTGTGAGTTCATGGAAGATACGAGCATCCATTTGTGCTGCGAGAAGGTTGTTGGCTGCAGTCACGGCATGGATGTCGCCTGTCAGGTGAAGGTTGAATTCTTCCATGGGAATTACCTGGTAGGAAATTGATTCATTTTAATGTAATGAAAAATACTGAATCACTTATCTGAAGATGTAATAGACCGGCAGAAAGAGGCACTTTTCATCCAAACATTTGGGAACGGCCGAACGACTTGATTTTTTAAAATGATCGGAATAATCTGTTTTTATGGAAATAAATATTGAAAATAGATTATAGCAAGGTCTTCTATTGCGTTAATAATAGGCATGACGACTAAAATTTTTTTTTGCATAAATTAATAATATTCCTCAAAAGATAAACATTTGTGAAAACAAAAATAAAATATCTCAAAATACGACAAAGTTACAAGCGTTTTAAAAACCGGAATAGAAAGAGATAGCTCAAACGGCCAGTGACGTCAGAGAAATGTCGTTATAGTACCTCATTACTAAGCTGTGGTAGTTTTTCATACAACCTCTTTGGCATGTGACGTCACGAGTGGATTTTTCATAGTAACTGTGGGGGCGCTCTGTTTCGCGAGAAAGGGACAGGAGATACCTCCTATAGAAACTTTGAAAGCTTATTACTCCGTGATTTATTTACCGATTTTACTTATTTTTTCAATTATTGTATTCATTTTTAGTCTTCTTTATGAAAGTATTATTTACTTGTTCATTTTTAATAGTAATCATGCCTATTGATTAGTATAAATATGGATTAGTAAGTATGGATAAAAAAATGAAATATGGATATAATATGAAGTATAAGGATCTGCCAGCATGTTGGGTACGCTACCTACCGGCAGTGGGCTGGAGCATTTGGACTGTCTATAGGCAATCGCGGTCTATTATACAGTCCATATGTTCTTTGTAGTAGGTAGTGTAGCTAGTTTAGTTTTTATTATTGTAGTAGTTAGCTTGAGTAGTAAAGGCATATTGCCCGTAAAAAAAGGTATACCTAGATCTAGTGATGTATAGTTATTACATAATCAGCCGGAAACGTCCACTGCTAACCACATCCCTCCCCCATAAAACGCCTTTTGGGCGCTTATTATAGGGGAGAATTTAGCTAATCACTACCCTTGGCAGGCAGCTTGGTGATCGCAGTATATTTTAATGTACAGAAGAAAATACTCCGGCCCATTCTCCTGGATATTCGCTTAGCCGGCGGGCCGGCGAATAAGGGTTTGGGCCACCCCATATCTTCCTTTGGAAGAGATGACCGGCCGTATTCGCAACGCGCGGCTACACTGCCATTATAGATATAATGAAGTAGGATAAATAAGTATGAGTATGTATAGAGTCTGGTAAAGCTAACTGCAGTGACATATTTCGGAACCCCCAAAAACCTTTTCATATAGCAATCAGTTTTTATGTCAATTTCATAACATGTCAGTGGATTAGAGAACCTGAATTTTCTGATTGGTTGTATTTTCGAGAGGAAGTAATGGTTCAACCAATTAAAAGTTTTTTTTTCCTGTTCCTAGAGTGCCTATAGGATAGGCTCTCTAATAATATTACAATCTAGCCATATCGTTTGGCTAATAAGCAATTTTAATCTAACTTAAACTTCTAAAAAAAACTTAATTTTTTTTTTATTATTTTATTTTCTGATTGGTTGTATTTTCGAGAGGAAGTAATGGTTCAACCAATTAAGTGTTAAAAGTTTTTTGAAGTATGCACTGTATATATGTGTATATATTTACCATATACAAGATTTTATATTGCACCAATTTTGAAGGCACTGCAGAGTTAGGTTTGCCAGACTATCACTGGAATTCATAGTCGAGGTGGGGGCTCCTCTAGAGGATGATTCAGGCGCTGTGCGGTAAATTCTAGCTTTATGCATTTGATAAACAAAAGCAGCCCCCAATCTGGCATGATCCGAGGCTGGATGCTGATTGTCAGAATTTCGTCAACCAAACGGTCCACTTGCTTTCATTTCGTGTTATTTTATTATTTTGTGAAGTGTCGCGATATTTAAAATACGAATAAGGTATATCGGTACCGTTTCTTCAACATTTACCAGTTAAAATAATATATTTAACACAAAATAGGCACACAAAATATACAAAAATAATATTTCTTTTAACTTTTTTGTGAGTGAGTGACGGGTGACATTTTGGCGCGACTTTTGATAGTTCAAAAGTCGCACCAAAATGTCACTCGACAGAATTTTCAAAGACAACTTGATTGAAATCGTAGCTTATTTAATTAATATGCAGTTCCGTTAGGGGTTTCTCCAGCGATTGTTTATGAAAGTGAAAGAAGAATGATTACGCATTTAATCTCTAGGTAAAAGTGGAATGATAGATTTTCGGGGTTTATTCAACCTTTGTTTATGAATACTACAGTTAATGGATAATCCTAACCTGTGAGTACCCTCCACCCGCAGCGCCACCTTTGACTCCAAACGTTGGTCCTTGACTCGGTTGTCGCATGCAAGCAAACGCATTCCGTCCGCGATGCGCTGTTAACGCTTGCACCAGACCCAGTAAAGTCGTGCTTTTGCCTTCGCCGAGAGGAGTGGGAGTGATACTGAGAGAAACACAGATCTATATTAACAATTTCGTCGAAGACTACGATTATGTCTAAAAGATACAAACAAAAAACTAAAAATATCCAACATAGATGATTATTTATGGGAGTTAAATCGAGAGATCCTGAAGGTGTTTTTTTTGATCGACCAGTGGTGACACTCTGTCTATAGTGTAACTTTGGGAGTTTTACTATAATAATCTAAAAGGAATATTCTAGAGAGGTTTTTACAGAAGTGGTATCATTTTCCTTTTCTTCGTGTCAACCCTTTTAATGTATTTTTTAAACATGTGCTTGTTCATTCTATACTTACTTTATTTATTAGTATTTTGACAACAGTCATGAACTAAAATCAGTTAATAACATTAACTGAGAGTAGTTTCAATTGATTTTAGTTTCTTTTTTTGTGAGCATCAATCGCTAAAATAGCTAGGCACCAGACTCCACTGAGTCAGCGGATGTTCATATTCACGCGGTTTTGGAATGGCTTTTGTAATATGTTTTCTATAATTGGATAGTGTTGTTCTTACCCAGCAACCACGATGTACTTTCCGCCGCGCTGGTCCTTCAACCGATCCAACACGGAGAGCGATATCTTGGCCTTCGTGCGACCGAACTGTGACACCTCTTGCGGATAGAGACCGATTTCATGGGACAACTCGCTGATGTCTTTAGGCTTCTGCGACCGGGCGATTACGATGTCACTGCCAAGTAAAAGTTTTTAATAAGGTTAATGCTGGACTTTCGCAATTTGTTATGTGTGTTTTATGGCGAATGTCTTCGTTTCGTTTATCAATCGTTCATTCATTCTATGGTTGAAGTGATGATAAATAGGCACTAGCAATGTGGACTGCAGCGAACGCGATACAATCACCAACAGATTGCAACATGGCGAGGACTACATCACATTATCCTACATCATAAACCAGAATATATCTACTGCTGCACACAGGCATCCCTCATAAAAAGCCAGTTTGAACGCATATCATGGGAGACATAATCTTTAAGGCGTCTTGGTGATCGCAGATGTTACTGTACCGAGAATGCTGGCTATAGTCATGCCAGTCATGGCGACAGTCATTTCGTTACCTTAACTCCTCTACCCTAACTCTATCTCTATCTCATCGTATTACCTCGGCGGTGGTTGTCTGAGCGGTCGTAGAGGCCACGTGGGCATCAGTGAGCGGGCCAACTGTCGTCGCACTGACAACACTGTGTCACACATAAGAATGGCAAGTCATCCTATTAAAAATAGTTACATCTAGTTCTATGCCTATTGTATTACCTCGGCGGTGGTTGTAGTGGGGTAAGTCTGAGCGGTCGTAGCGGCCACGCGGGCATCAGTGAGCGGGCCAACTGTCGTCGCGCTGACAACACCGTGTTACGCATCAGCATGGCAACAGTCATCGGTCCCACGCCGCCCGGGACAGGAGTCACGTGGGAAGCCACACGTGTCGCCTCTAAATACGCCACGTCGCCTACAAGACGCTGACCACTCGCCTTCGATGAATCTGGATACCAAAATATGATGGTGCAGCAACAAAAAAGCCTTCTTCAATTATTCACGCTTTGGTGATTATAGGAGTTGGCTTAAATGATGTTTCTTTTGTCCTTTCAATCAATGGCATTCTGAGATATTACTATGAGCATATATTATAAGACATAATTGTACAGATATTGGTATGGTCTAAAATCCTTGTAAGAAGTAGAGTAAAAGTAGCAGGGCAGCTCGATGAGCTCTGTCAAAATGCGGCAGATTATATAAAGATATAAATAACTATTTCTACTGTTACCGTGTTAATAAATCTTAATCACGATCACACATCAAAACATTAAAAAGTTAATGACCTGTTTTATCGTGTATTAAATTAATAAATTTTATACATCACAAAACCATTTATCTAAAATCGTCGAGAGGTCAACAGAATTTCAAGCGATGGTTATACCTACTGATACTAATATAATTTAATGTTTATGAATCCATTACACTTGAAGGCAATAAACATTTTAAAGCTTTTCCACTCGAAACTGATAAGCAGTTACAACTAGTTTCTATATTTTTAAGACGCAAATATTTTTCTCGGCAACTTTAATATTAGACTATAAAATCGACGAAATGCGAAAAAACTACAAAACTGCATTGGCATAGCGATAAATGTTGTCTTGACTCTTGTTTTATCAATATTTAGCGATTTCGCACCGATTCCGTCGATTGTAAATGGACTAGTGATTACTAACAACGGAGATGTTTGTAATTTGTTTGGTTTCGGAGCGATCTTTGTTTGAAACTGTCAGTCTATTAACGCAGATTGATTTGGAATCTTGCTCATCCTTATATTGAGTGGGCTTAATAGAAGGTGCTAGAATATTTTCGCAGGCATCATAAGTCTATGGTCTTGACAGACTAACAACGGAGAGCCTAAACCGCTGGACGTAGAGACTTTATTTTTGGAGGGTGTCTTCTTTTTTTGGGGTGAACTAAAAAATGATCTATAAAATTCAACCCCTAAAGGGGTCAAATGGGGTATTAAAAATGGCATGTTTCTTCTTGCGTGTGAAACCACGGGCTGCCATTATTACTATTTAATTTTTTTTTTGTTGAGTAGTTTATGACAAAATGTATTATCCCCACAGCTGTGCATACGCAATTCGGTTTGATCTTTCCACGAATAAACCATTAAAACTCTATTGTTCTTCTCATCAAATAAAAAAGCTTATACGAGCACTTAATTTTCCAAGATTATAATATTATTTTCTTTGTCCAAAACTGTTATAAGCGTAGCGTTATAAACATGAGTTCAATACTTTTAGTACGAGTTTATTCTATTATACAGGGTTACAGGAAAAATTGTGCTAGATCCGCTAAGGGCGTGGAGTTCCCACCATTTCTAATTTATTTCACTATGAAACACCCTAGCCTAAACTTATAATATTATTTTTAGATATCCGTTAGAAAAAAATACAGATTCAAATATTTTTTTATTTCTTAACTTTCACTTGTCTACTATAGTCTATTAAATATTATATTGTGTACTATTTTATTGATTGACGTCCCAAAGCATCTTATTACACAAGTAAAAATGCAATAATAATAATAATAAGACACACAAAATATTTAAAAAAAAAATTAAAAGTCGAATATTTCGAAAAGGGTTAAGTTTAGGCTAGGGTGTTTCATAGTGAAATAAGTCAGAAATGATGGGTACTCCACGCCCTTAACGGATCTAGTACGATTTTTCCTGTAACCCTGTATAATGTTTATTTGAAATCTCAGCATAGCGCCTCTAACAGTAACTATACGTAACTTACCCCCAGTTACTCGTACGATTGTTAAGTTAAACTTATGTCGTCTTAAAAATACGGAACGCTCATTGGTCGCCGGTTGTTCATCGGCTGTCTTCAACCAATGAGCGTCCAGTATTTTTAACCTGACATAAGTTTAACTTTAACCAACGCACGAGAAACCGGGGGTAAGAATTTCATACTTTTTATGCATATGGATATAATATTTTAAGGATACTATGGTTTTAATGAAATAATTAAGTATCACCTATTTATATTAATAGGTATGCTAATGTTACCGTTTGCTGATGCTATCCTATGTTAAAGACTTAGTGAAACTCGAGGGGGAGCGTTGTAGGCCATAACACAGGTTTTTCCTAGCTTGGTTCTCAACGTGACCGTGAGATGTTGCATTGGGTTATTAATTAGCAACCTTAATTTTTAATTCATCTTACATCTTAATGCAATTAGTTACATAATAATACTATATACTTTATTTAACAGAAAATTGTAAACCTCGTCAAGATACCAACGTATAAAAATTATAATCGTTCTGTAACCCTTTATGTTGAGAAATAAATTTATTCTTATTCTTATATTCTTTAGGGTTAACGTTTATGAAAACAAGTCACAATATGACAAAGGTTACCTGGAATAGCGTTGATGCCGCAGTCGATGACCACAGCGCCTGGCTTGATCCAAGATCCGCGGACCATCTCCGGTCTACCAATAGCCACCACCAGAATATCCGCAGTCTTTGTCTAAAAAATAGACACAAATATAAATAATAAAACGACAAAAAATAAAGCAACATAACACAGCCACACACAATAAAGGTGGTAGGACTTTTCTGCAAAGTTCGTCTAGGTAGGTACCATCGCTCTGCCAGTTATTCTGCCGCCAAGCAGTAGTGTGCAAGCACTATTGTGTTCCAGTTTGAATGGCATTGTAGCTAGTGAAATTACTCGGCAAATGAGACTTTATGACCTGATCTCATAGTTTAATATTCTGATTACTAGACTTTGTGATGTCTCAGGATGACGTGCGCAGAGCAGTGTCACGCGAAACTTTTATTTTAAATTAAAAAAAAAAAAGAAAGTTAAACCGAGTCACAGTTGAGAGTTTAGAGATGACCGGGACTTTAGGAGTGGCCTATTTACAAGGTTGGAAATAAAATCCCCTCTTGAAATATCTGTGAATTGATGTGTCGTTGATTGTATCAATTGGTACCGTAAGTTAGGATAATAGTCTCCCAATTTAAAGCTTACCACGCTCATTGAACTTTCTATATCGCAGCATAACTCGGTCAAGTTATGATACATAAATAAATAAATAAATAAATAAATGTGTGTGGACATTTCACACAGCGTCATCTAGCCCCTAACTAAGCATAGCTTGTACTATGGAAACCAGATAACTGATATAATACTTAGATACTTTTTTGTTTGTAAATACATACATAGAATACAATATAATACCCAGACGCAGAACAAACATCTATGTTCATCACACAAATGCTTGTCCCGGGTAGGAATCGAACCCACAGCCCTCAGTTCAGAAGGCAGGGATACTACCAACTGAGCTATCGGGCCCGTCAAATGCATTAGTTATGCAGGTACATGCGTTTGAAATTTAGTTACCACTTGAGAAACTTTCTTCCCCATCGATTCTCGGTTTCCCGAGCGATATGGCTTCATATAACCATAAAAAGCTTAGAAATAAGTACTACTACTAGGTTACTAGGTTTACTAAGTGGTAGAACTTTTCTGCAAAGTTCGTCTAGGTAGGTACCACCGCTCTGCCAGTTATTCTGCCGCCAAGCAGTAGTGTGGAAGCACTACTGTGTTCCGGTTTGAAGGGCATTGTAGCTAGTGAAATTACTGGGCAAATGAGACTTTATGACCTGATTACACAGAGTAGTAATCTGATTACTAGACTGTGTGATGTCTCAGGATGACGTGCGCAGTGCAGTGTCACACAAAACTTTATTATTTCAAAGTTCCGAGTAACACTGCAACTGTTATGGGAGGCCGTGTCGCTTAACATCAGGTGAACGACTAGCTTGATACGTCATTCATTCACATAAAAAAAAGAATGTACATTACTGGAAGGGTAGCGTCAGGTGGAGTGGTCTCTTTCCGGTAACCCTTAGATAGAGTTGTTTAGTTAAAGCAATAGTATCATACTTACAATCTCACTCAAGTTCTCAGTCTTCGAGTGGCAGACGGTGACGGTAGCGTGTTCCCACTTCAGGAGTTCCGCGACAGGCGTGCCCACTATCCGGCTTCTGCCAAGCACCACGACATTCTTCCCAGCGATGGTCACGCCAGTCCGTTTGATCAGCTCCACGCAACCGGCTGGGGTGCACGGTACGAAGCCCGTGAAGTCGCCTACTGCTACTCGGCCTTCGTTTACGGTGTTTAACCTGAGGAACATTTTTTTTGGAAATTTATTTTTTCGAGATTCCGACGTGATCCGTAAAATTCAAAGGCATGGAGATACATTGCACTATCTACTATTAAACTTAGGATGATAGCTCCTCTCTCTGAGAGTCCTAGCAGTGAGGATATATTGGGCTAGTGATGACCATTAATCATGTTACCAATGAATATCGTGTGGAAGTTCTAGAAAGATTGGAAATTCGTTGTTCGCCTAATGGGCTTGTTACTAATTGATTGAACCCGTGGTATATGTATAATTAAAATTTTAACCTACCAATAGCTGGAGAGTATGTGAAATCATCAGGAGAAACTACACCGTTTATCATGCAGCATCATTGTCTCCTGACAAGTACAATCTGGGAGTTTTTAAGGCTAGAGTAAACTGGTATCTTCTAGGCTAGCATTCTCCACCATCGACCGCGTCATCACTTACCATCCGGCGAGACAGTGGTCAAATGTAAGCCTATCTGAGATTAATAAAATAGTTAAAAAGTAGGTACCCATCGACATCCTTGTCCGGAGATACGGCGTCAGTTATAAGGTGCGCATCTATTTTGTGCACAGAGTCCAGCGGCATCTGCACAATGATGCCGTGCACTTCGGGAGACTCGTTGAGCTTCGTCACCTGCGCTACCAACTGAAACAACCAAGACACAGTTACCGGAGATACTTAATGCGCATCGAGTTAAAGAAAGGTATATAATTATAATGCATATCGAGTGAAAGGGAGAGATAATCTACTATAGTGTCGGCTTCATAGAGCGTCCTCTCTGTCACTCATGTGACATTATGTGACGTTTTGTCGCTCTAGTGTTTATCTCCACTTCTTTTCACCCGACTACTGCAAAAAGAATGTTATGAGTTTAACTGTCTATTTCTTCTGTTATTGTAGTTTTGGCACAAAAACCAAACAAACAAACACAAACAGATTGACAACGTCCACACACTCCCTGCACGCCTTGACAATTGTCTTGATCATGTTCTTCTTAAGACACCCTGCACTTCTTTTGTTGCAGTCATCGAAACACAAATAACTGACCATCGTCCAGTACTTCTTAGTATAAATAAAGCTACGAACCACAGCAAGCCCCTTCGTCACAAAATTAGGACTGATTGGGATGCTGTTCTTCTGGAACTCAAAAATACAAATTTCGACGTATTGTTCAATGCTGAGGATGCGGATGTGGTTGCTCACGGTTTTGTAAGCCTCATATCAAACATCATTGCTTCAAATACCAAATCTGTGAAGGTAGCTAAAAAACAAAGAACTTCCAAGCCATGGATAACACCTGGATTGCTTCGATGCATACAACATAAGGATAAGCTACATCTAGAGTGCAAAAAGAATCCTGACGACCAAAGTATTAAGAATGTCTATATTAGGTATAAACAGTTTTGTCTTCAAGTTGTAAATAAAGCTAGAGTTATGTATGACCAAAATAAGTTCGAAAACAGCCTACACGATCCTAAACAAACTTGGAAAGTGATAAAAGATGTCACTCACGTTACTAAAGACAAGTCTACCGCTGTAGAATTATTGCACGCAAGGACTTCTGTGAGTGATTTCATCGAGGATATTAACAGCTATTTCTCAAACATAGGTCGAACGCTCTCAGAGTCACTTATACAGAACAATCTAACTAGGTCAGCTTCCGTTAGCCATATTAATTCTCAGTCAAGCTCCATGGGCATGCTGCCCACTGATGCAAATGAAGTCGATAATATAATTTTAAAATTAAAATCAAACTCCGCGGCTGGTTGGGATAATATACCTACAAACTTTCTTAAGAAGGCTAGGCACATTTTGACACCACAGATAGTTAAACTAATTAATTTATGCATTGAGACGTGTATATTTCCTACGGTTTTTAAAAAGGCTATTGTACATCCGATTCACAAGGGAGGGGACAGACACTTAGTGAATAATTATAGGCCCATCTCGGTTTTACCAGCACTATCTAAGATTTTTGAAAAGATTCTTAATTCGAGACTCATAAAATACCTAAATGATTACCATTTATTATCTGACCAACAATTTGGCTTTAGAGCCGGAAAGTCAACTGAAGACGCTGTCATCAATCTATCCTCTGCTGTGGCCGAGGCACTAGATAAAAAGAAAAAATGTATTGCAGTGTTTCTTGACCTCGCAAAAGCGTTTGACACGGTGTCTGTCCCCATTCTCCTTCCCAGTCCCCATGCTCACTTCTCGTGTGAGAAAACTTATATGGATTTTTAAGAAGCTGAGACACGTTACTTCCGTAAAACTACTATTCTCAATCTATTATGCCCTTTGCCAATCTCTTCTCACGTATTGTATTACAGCCTGGGGAGGTGCCTTTAAAATTCATCTATTGTCTTTAGAGAGGGCCCAACGATCGCTTCTTAAGGTTATGACTTTCAAGCCGTACAGATTCCCAACTTCAGCTCTTTACGCCGAATGCAAAGTTCTAACCGTTCGCCAGCTGTATGTACTTAATACCGTCGTCTTACAGCACACTAAAACTCCATATGATCCCACTTTAAAAGTAAAAAGACGAAACCGTGACATTCTAACAAAAAACATTAGATATAGAACACATTTTATAAACACGCAGTTCTGTTTCTTGGCACCGTTTTTGTATCGTCAAATCAATAGACAACTTGATATTTATCCGCTCAGTAGAAATAGGTGTAGGAACAAGATTAGACCTTGGTTACTTACCCTAAGTTATGCAGAAACGGAATCTCTTCTGAAAGTTGTTTGTTGATTAAATTGTAACAGTAAATAGGTTTTTATTTTCCCATCATACACATAACACACTTGCACTTACTCTCAAGCTAAATAAACAAATAACTCCTCCACTCCACCCAAGCACTTCTAAACTCACCTGACGCACTTTGGCAGAAATAATTAGTTATTATCTCAACTCATCCAACTGCACAGTTGTCCTACTCATGTTTTTTACACTGCTTACTGCATACCATTCAACCGTGACGCGTAGCCGGTCTTATCTGTTGCTAGCCGTAGCACGAGGTGGGTAGGTGGCTTTTCTTCCACTTATGTGGGTACCCAGTAATAATAGTTATTATTTTTATTATTGTAAGTATCTGAAAATTATTTATGTGATTGTACTCGACCGAGAGTTTTATACAATTAAAAGGCATGAAGTAAACATTAAGTTAATAACAGCAGGGAGACGTTGGCATCTAGGATACAGATTATCTAGTCTAGGTGCCAACACACCGTATTGTTAAGATTCGTTTATTCGTTGTCACTCTTTTTTTTTCTTGTATTGTACGGAACCAACTCACTCATGTAATGTTAAAATTAACTAAAATTAATCTTAATCTTAAAATTTTTAGCGCACATATTATAATTGATTTTTCTGTTATTACATAAATATTTAAATTAATTTGATACTGTACTGACAACCAAGATACAGATATTCTGAACTGGAAGCCAGTACAGTTTACTAATGTTATCTTGATTTATAGTTTAATTTTGCATGCAACTTGTTATTTTTACTAATAACATAGTTAACATTGTTAATGATACGTCTCTAGTGATTATCTATCGTACGATTTGTAGTAAACCCAAATAAATAAATATTTGATTTGATTTTGAACGTTTCACTTTTAGATAATATTAGTAAGGGATAGTGGTGTTACTTATGTGTCATTAACTGGGCCACAGAGAATATAATATACTATTATACTAAGTAGTGTATGGTGGTGGCCATGGTACTCTTCTGATAAAAAGGAAATGTAAAAGACGGGGATAGCTTTCCCCTTTTTAGCTTTAAGAATACGAAAAAAAAACGAAAATCGAATGTTATCCCTGTTATATCCAACATCGTAAAATACATGTGAAGTAACTCGTCAATTATTGCGCAAACAAAACAACTGCTGCAAAACATCTGATATTACAATTACATCATTCAAAGCGTGTAAACAAATTTATTGTTAAAGACAATCTTATCAGAAGAGGTCAAGGCGCAGACGCAATCTATGAAAAGTTATGGGTTTATAAGACTTCAAAGTATCTTATGTAATCTTCATTTAACAAATTCTTGACTGCTAAAAGTTGGTTAGGATACTTTTGGGGAGAAACGTTTACACAAACAAAATTTTATTATAAAATTAGGCAACATAAAAGATAAGCATATGGGGGTTTATCTATAAATTTTTCAACAACTTAGCAAGTTCTAATAACACCATCATAGTACGATAATACTCAAGAGAACAAACAAGGAAAAAGTTTCCTTATGGCGAGTAATAGGTACCTACGCTAAATACCATTCATTAATAATATAAAATAAGCACTTTAAATATACCTACATAATTAGTAATTCATGGCCATACTTCACGGGCGATCTATTTAAGCAATTTAACTCTACTTATCGCATGATAAAACAAAATAATTCTGTGTATGTGTAACGAACTTGCGTTGCTTCAAAATATTAAAGTATATCTTAAAAAGTGTCACTGGTAATATCGGGATATCAAAGCAATTAATACAATGTTTCAAAAATTACCTCGGTTTCAGTGATATCTCTCGGCAGTCGGATGTGCTCAGCAACAATGCCGATGTTCTCGGCAGCCCTCAGCTTCATCCGGATGTACACGTTGGAGTCCTCCCGTCCGCCCACCTGCACGATGGCAAGCCTGGGCTGGAAGCTCGCCAGCTTCGCTTTACCATCAGACACATGCTCACGGAGGTCATTTTCTATGGCCCTGGTGACGATACATGACTTCTAATTATAGCATGCACAGAAAATATTATATTATATTATATTTTTCAAATCAATGTGAAATATGATGCTAATGCCAAATCTTTTGATAAAGAAATATTAACCTAAAAGTGTGGAAAACAACAGATTTTAATAAAGGCTTCTTATTATTTTACATCTATAGCAAGCAATGAACTGATCGTTTAAGGCCCTGTGAGGAATCGATGATAAATATTAGTTTGATAAGTACCGCGCTGCATCAAGTCCAGAAATAGGTTTAGCCATGTTGGAGACCAGAGTACTTGTCCCGATGTGGGTTGAAATCTTACTGGCAGATCATAATACGCCCAAGTCTGGCGAGGTGCAGCTGACCTGAATGATAACCTCTGACTTGATATAAACTAGTACGAAAATCTAGTTATGGTGGGTTTACTCTCAACACATGTACCTAAATGTTTTAAGTATTTTATACCTATATTCTCTCTGCGGCTCTGCTATCCGTGGCTATGGTAGCGGCTACGGTAATAGCAGAGCACGGTAATAGATGGGATTCGGCTACTTATGGCACTGAGATATGGTCTCCTACTGTTGGCCTGATGAGTAAGCTCAAAGTCGCGCAGCGAGCTATGGAGAGAGCTATGCTCGGTGTTTCCTTGCGAGACAAGATCCGAAATGAGGAGATCCGCAAGAGAACTAAAGTAACCGATATTAGCTTTCAGAATCAGCAAGTCGAAGTGGCAGTGGACTGACAACCGTTGGGGAAGAAAGGTTCTCGAGCGGCGGCCGCGAACGGGAAGAAGCAGCGTAGGCCGGCCCCTACTAGGTGGACCGACAAACTGGTCAGAACCGTGGGGAGCCGATGGTTGCAAGAGGCAAGCAGCCGCTCAAAGTGGCGCTCTTTGGGGAGGCCTATGTTCAGCAGTGGACGTCTTCAGGCTGATGATGATGATGATGATACTTTTATATGATTTATGTACCATGTATGGTCCAGGTTTATGAATGGACCATCCCTTCTCTTGACAAATACCCACCTATCACCACATAGACCTATAACTATAACCACCTCAGGGAAGGCCCCGAGATGGTGATTAATGATGATAAAAAATATAATAAGAAACTTATGACGAAATATAAAGCCAACAACATACAACTGTCTTTAAGCGTATACTTTTGTAAGTTATATACAAAAAGATACATACGGGTCAAATTGAGAACCTCTTTCTGTTCAAATCAGTAAAAAAGGCGTGTCACTGAAATAGGTTCGAAGATAAAATAGAATAATAGAATAATAAGCTCTATACCTCAGACAATCTTTGCAGAAATCTCTCAGTGTAGAAAGCGATGAACGGAACTTTTTAAAGAAACTGCTCATATTCCTTTTATTTTAAATTGTTTGTAAATTTCAGCCACGAAACAGTAGTGTTGAGACAAACAAACATACTGTCCTAGTCTCGATATGTATTGAACTCTATAAATTAGGGTCATTAGTTCATGACTACATTTATCTTACGCACATTATTACTGATTACGATTTCTTGTTTATCAATGGGGGTTTTAAAGAAGCTCTTCATTTTAACTAGATTAACTCACAGTTGCAGAAACAATTAATGATGTCGACTTTAAATCTTAATCTTCCTTTAACTGTTGTCCTCCCCTACAGTTTAAGGTCTCCATTATCTTTAATGACACCATTAAGATTAATGATCGTTTCTGCAACTGGGTGTTGACTTTGCCAAGTAATGGATATATTTGTATTGCTAGGTACCTACTACCGCAGCTTGGCAGCGTGGGCTACAACCATAGATCTATATATCAGGATATGCCCGAAGGAACATTTTATTTACTCAAAATGGTGTGGGGAAAAGTCAGCGCCATCTCTTTGATTACTCAGGAACTAAGACTTGTTGGGAAATTAGGAAGGTGCACGACCAATACTAGTATTGGTATCAGCTAGAAATACGTACGCGGCATTCAGTAAAATATCTGTATGAGTATTTTTTGGAACTGCACACTTAAAATAAAGCAGGGAGTTTTGTTTCGTATAATAGTGTTCAATATTGTGGAAACGTTATGATATTAGTCTATTCTGGTTGCACTTTAGTAGTGGAATAAGTTTGGGAGTATTAAATAGAAAATAAAATCAACTAGGTACCATTCAATTAAGACTTTTTATTTTACAAAAATTACCTTTTATTAGAAAATGTTTTATTCGCTGAAGGATTGACTATAGGTATCTCGAAGTGTTGACGTGTCTGTACAGCAAGGCAGTGGTTTGTGTACTGACATAGTGATGTCAGTACACATACACAATCTAAAAACTTATACTTGACCTTGTACATAAAAAATCTCGTACCTGTACCATTTTTAGTGTATATTTTGAAGTTACTATGAAGTAGTAAGGTACTATTCCTTGCTAGCCTGGGGTAAGTATAATAATTATCAGAGTGAAATAAACATCGTCAACATCATGTATATAATTGTTCCCCAGTAATATTTACATTGATTGTCTTATATTTTATATTATTAATTAGCTAATAGCTGCACCTGGCTGTACACCTGCGTGAAGAGTGATGAAAATTAATAATGAATGAAAGGAACCACATAGTTTCCATCAAATAAATTAAGTCTTACAGTGCGGACAGATTATATATTTACTTTCCTACCTACTAAAACACAGCCAACTATGTTAATGTTTTCAATCAGTGTGTGTTGCCTGTTGGCCTCATTAGTAAGCTCAAAGTCGCGCAATGAGCTATAGAGAGAGCTATGATCGGTGTTTCCCTGCGAGATAAAATCCGAAATAAATTTTTTGTCTGTCTCTTTGAACACGGATCACGCTGGAACTACGTAACAGATTTGGGGGTCTAGCAATGATCCCAATCGCTTACGCTAACGCCTCACGCTAACTCCAAAATGTATTGGAATGACATTTCGGAAATCACTAACTTTTCCGCAGCGAATGTTATTTTAATACATTTTTGGAGTTAGCGTAAGGCGTTAGCGTTAGTGGTTGATATCTTTGCTAGACCCCTCGGTATGGTAATAGCATATTTTCCAGACTAACATTTAGGATAGTTTTATTTTCTAAAACGGCCAAGTGCGGGTTGCACGAAGCAATAAGAATGTAAGTATATTATTTTTTAATTTATCTACTATTTACTATTTTTTTATTTATATCACAATTATCAATCAGCATTAATCATCAATCGTCATCATCAATACATATAATAAAACTGTGAATGGGCTAAATCTGTACATTGAATATTTTTTTGAAAATTTTTGCTGCTTTGCACTTCTTAATCTGTATAAAAATATAAGCTTATTTTCTGTCTATCTGTCTGTTTGAACGCGCATCACGCTAGAGTACTGAACGGATTTTGCTGTAATTTGGTATGGTAATAGCTAATTTTTCAGAATAACATTTAGGATAGGTACTTTTTGTTTTCTAAAACGGCTAAGTGCGGGTTGTACGAAGCAATAAGTATGTAATTTTTATGCAAGACCTTTTGTATATTATTTACAAAAATTGTTCAATGAAGTATACTGAGTATCGTACGAAAAGTATCGAGTACTGGTACCGATACTGGTTTCGGAACGGCCCTATCGCTGCCATTATGTCCGTCAATGTTTGTTTATAATGATTATCCCAAATATAAATTCGATTATTTTCGTACAAAACGGAGTGTAATATTGAAAATATTGACTTACTTGTGGTAGGAAACTTTGTCTTTCTTTGTATTGCACTTTTGAGTGTAGTTTGTGCAACCCTTCACAACACAACTTGGCATATTTTCTTTGAGACACACGACCGATATCTTCTCACTTCCAACACAGACTGGGCGCTAGTGGATGCCAATCTGTGAACTTGGCTCCCTCTTTTGAAGCGACGTTTTAATGTCATTAGGCCTGTCCTTATATGTATGTCTATGGCTACAACTTATCGCGCTAAAAGTATTCTCTTTCCGTCCCCAAGATTAAATCTATCCCAATGCCAAGTTTAATCACAATCAGTTTGGGAATTTATAAGTGACCAAGGAAGTTATATGTATTATACATGTATTAAGTATTGTATCAGTTATCTGGTTCCCATAGTACAAGCTATGCTTAGTTTGGGGCTAGATAGCGTTATGTGAAATGTCCACACATATTTTTTTATTTATTTATTATTATATGTGACATCGTAGCCATAAACAAACAAGGAGGTAGACAGACTTGCGAAATTATACTACCAAACTATTAAAATGGAGTTTGACTAGTACATTGTTTTAGTATTATTGCAATTTATGAAGTTTAGAGAAACTCAAATAAAGTTCAATGCCTGATAGTAACCTTGACCGCAACTTGTTTCTAATATAATCTGAGCATATAAAGTAAGTACATGCTTTCTTGTCAGAATAATCATATGGTTTATCTAATTATTTATACTAGAAAGCTGGATATTGTGCCAGGTACTGCCTACTTGTCTATGCCTACCAACACTCTACTTTCCTACATTTAATAAACAATCGCTTACCTGCTATCACCATACAAAGAAATAACAGGTAGACGGACGGATAGACCTTTTAACAATAAATAGATAGCTAAAAATTGTAATAAAATAACTTACTTGAGAACGCCGTCCAAATCTTCCGGTAAATTCCACATGTTTGCGTTATGTGACACTTGTTATCACTAGCACAGTCAAATAAAAGAATTTCTGCGAAGGTCACCGTCTATCCATGATGAATAATATGAGACGCCCGCCGCGGAGCCTCTCCTGTTATGAAGTAACCTATACACGTGCATCTTACATTCTTACTTGACAAACACGCCAAACCGGTTTTTAAGCACTTTAAAATAGGCTCAGAGTTCCATCACGTACCAATTAGACAATGGTCCATTATAGAGTTGCTAATAGAGTTATTTATTCTTACTGATAAGGAAAATGCCATGTGCAGCATTGTCTATTGTGATGTGAAAAGCAAAGTTTTAAAATAAACCATTTTGCTTTGAAATAAAGTCCACAAGGTTCAAAATGGTCAGCAGCAATAATAAAGTACTTAACATGGTAATTTATAAATCACATACAAATAGGTATAATATAAATCATTACAAAAGCCTTGCGGAGTAGTGAGTTACTAAACAAATTCGTTTTCCTAAATGAAAAACATTAGAGCAAATTATTAAGAATAGAGACCAATTTTTTTGTTTATGTAATACTTTTGAGGCTTGAAATAATAGCTACAAAATAAAATAATATTTAGAAATAAAAGAATATTCGGCACTAGTATTTCACGTTTATTTAATAACGTTTAAGTCAAGATTACGATGTATAAAATTGACACAGGAACACTAAACAATAACATATCTGCAGATTTCTATAATACAAATTTCCACTTGAAATGAAATACAAACAAATTTGACACTGTCTTTTAAGTTTAAAGTATATTAATTTTTATCTTACGCATCTTACTCAAAAATATCTTATACTAGAAGAGGTAGTCTTAATAACGCTTACTAATCAGTAACCACATTTGAGAAACAGAAAAACGATCTGCCAAAGAGGGACGGACTCAGCCACCCTTTTAGGTAACAGGCTTAATATAGATACCGCAGCTGCCTTTGATACTATAAGACACAGGAAAAATTTAACTTGTTACTCCCATTAACTTAAACGAAAAAAGCAGGGCGACCAGACGAAAAAAATTTCAAAGTACTTCAATCTTAAATTTAAAATTATACGATAGGACACTTCTATCGAGGGCAGTCAACGAGTCATCGTTTCCAAGTGGTTGTCAACCACAGAATAAAGTCACAATTTTGATAAACCTGTACCTATACACCACCTACTATATCAACTAAATAAACATAGATCGTACAGTCATATTACGAAATAGAAAGTTACTTACTGAAAGGATTTCCTTTCCTTTATCATAACTTACATACTAAAATTTAGTGATCCTTAACACTATTTAGTACAATTTCTATTCCTAATGAATCATAACAAATTGAACACTTATCAAGCATGAAAAGTTGCAAACAAAACAAAAGATAACAAAGAAATAACGATCAACATAGTAATATTTGAAACAATTGCTTCTTTCAGTTTAAATAATACTATCTTTAAAGTTCAAAATAATAATAATTTTGTTTTAAGAACGTCTCGTTTGGAGAACCACCACGAATTTAAAAAAAAAACAAACAAGAAAGAACATTTACTAACTAGGTTGGGTTCTGTCATTTAGAAAAAATATCTTATCTATCTATCTATCATATTTCACACATCCTACTTTATGAATATTTTAGTTGTTTTTCTAAACTGGTTTACAAATATGATTTCTTTTACTTTTGTTCTTCATTAAAATAGACTTAACTTTTAGCATATGAGTAAAAAAATTTTCTGGCGTTCTACATAGAGTACAGATTAAATCGTTTTGTAACAATCGGTAATAGGTATACAGTCAGTTCATGCCTTTGGCACAATAGAAACAAAAAACATAAAAAACGATTTTAATTTTTATCCAGATAACATAGAATCACGACTAGTCCCTCTCAAAAACCAACTATCCTTTAAAATAATACCAGATAAACAGTTTTGTAATTTAGATATGAGTTGTAAATTCACATTTTAATATTACGAATACAATAATATCAAGGATAGAAACTATCTAATTTTCACATAAAACATTGGAATATTTTATAGATCTTTAATAGTCCTCTAGCTCGCTATTGGTCAGTTTAAGATTGGAAAAAGTTTAGATCTTCCTCTTTTTCAATGTGTGCGTTGCTGTACAGATGTATGCGCATGGCATGTGTAGGCATCGGGGTTGTTCCGCACAGCTTGCACGAGTAAACCATGTTAGACGATACCGGAGTCCTGTAGACAAATGCCCGGTTTATATTCACCGAACGCGAATACTATAGAAATTGACTTGAAATTGGCACGTCTATGGTAAATCTTCGCAAACGTTTTCTCAGAAATCATTACTTTGATATTTGTCAGACTCTGCCGAATAGGCATGATGACTACTATTAAAAATGAACAAGTAAATAATACTTTCATAAAGAAGATTAAAAATGAATGCAATAATTGAAAAAATAAGTAAAATCGGTAAATAAATCACGGAGTAATAATAATAATAATAATAATAACGCCCAACGATCACATACATAGATCATGGACCCTAACTAGGATTCCCTGTATCTAGGGACCCAGGAACTACGAGGACCATGGTCCCACAACACCCAGACACAGAAAAATAAGCTTTTAAAGTTTCTATAGGAGGCATCTCCTGTCCCTTTCTCGCGAAACAGAGCGCCTCCACATTTACTATGAAAAATCCCCTCGTGACGTCACATGCCAAAGAAATGTATGTAAAGCTACCACAGCTTAGTAATGAGGTACTATGACGACATTGCTCTGACGTCACAGGCCGTTTGAGCTATCTCTTTCTATTCCGGTTTTTAAAGTTAAAATGCTAGTAACTTTGTCGTTTTTTGAGATATTTTATTTTTGTTTTCACAAATGTTTATCTTTTGAGGAATATTTTTAATTTATGCAAAAAAAAATTTTAGTCATCATGCCTATTGCATCGGTGCATCGACTACTCACAGCATTCAGTTCTTACATCCCCAATTTAGACCGGGTGAAACGTGATACGATACGTTTTTAAGGAATGAGTTTATTTTAATAACGCGACTAGTAAGACTATAGAGTAGAGCAGAACTCGTAGCAAAGTATAGATTCGACCTTTTTAAACAAGCAGCGAAGGTTTATAACATGTTCCTAGCAGCGTCATTGTTTTCCGATAAATAAAATCCAGGGTAGCATGAGCTGTCGAAATTAACGTATTTCTAATCTCAAAAAAGCGTTTGACTTCATCATCATCATCATCATCATCATCATCCACAGCCTTTGTCATCCCACTGCACACAAAGGGTAATATAAAAAAAAAATAGGCCTCTCTTTGTAATAAGTGGTCATATCTTTTGACTTGTTGATGTTTCGGAACCCGTCTCGGTAAAACATACGATTTTTGACAGTTCAAATCGCGCCAATTCCAAATTCATTGCGCGCGGTTTTGTTTTCGTTTCATAGAGAATAGAGTTTTGCAGATTTCTTATGTAAGACAAGGAATTCGCGTGGTTTCGAAGTAAGGAATCGATACAGAATAACCGCCCTGTGTCAATCGGGGCCATGCGCTTCACTTACATTATGAAAACCCAAAACACGTGATATTTAATATATATGTCAATTTCTACAGCTCATGCTGCCTGTTCGCAGTGGTGTTCGAATTAAAAATGAATAGGAAACTGTTAGGAAACTGTTACATACTCAGGGTTTATGCCAGATATTACCAAATAGGTACCACCACCGCATTGCCAGTTATTTTGCCGCCAAGCAGTAGTGTGCAAGCACTACTGTGTTCCGGTTTGAAGGGCATTGTAGCTAGTGAAATTACTGGGCAAATGAGACTTTATGACCTGATTACACAGTGTAGTAATCTGATTACTAGACTGTGTGATGTCTCAGGATGACGTGCGCAGTGCAGTGTCACGCGAAACTTTATTATTTTAAAGTTCCGAGTGATTCTGCAACTGTTATGGGCGGCCGAATTGCTTAACATCAGATGAACGACAAGCTCGTCACGTCATTCATTCTCATAAAAAAAAATAGGTACACTAAATAAAAAAGCCGCTAACTGCGACGAAATCGTCCAAATCTACTCACCTGCCAACCAGCAGCTTCAAGTTATCATTCTCATCCTTCAATGCCCTCAACTGTTCTCTCGGCACCGGATGAAGCTCTTGCGGCGCATGTAGAGGGAATATCACGGCTCGCTCCACCATGTCAGGGACTGTGATCTCTAGCACTTCCTCTTCTGGAACCGACTTCCATTCCCAAGCGTTGGGCACGGTATGCGACTCGCGGTGCTTGCGACGTTTCATTAGGAGACTGAGGGGTAGAGAAATTACAATGGCGCTTGAAAATTTGCCTTAAATTTACGATAACAAGGTTGATTTTCCTGGCCCCTGGGGCCTGGGTAGATTAATCGTAATAGAGGCAGTACAGAGAGGCAATATCTGAGATTTGTACACGGTTTCACAGTCCGCCTATACAGTTTTGGAAGTGGTATGGTAAATACAAAAAGTGAACAGAAAATATTATATTTCATTCATGACAAAAGACATCTTTTCGCGCCCTTTGATTATATTAAAATGTATAAGTTATAATAAAACGAGTATAAGCAAGGAGCAAGGTACATACTTGGCAATGGGAAGGCCATATCGCTCGTAGAACTGACAACCGATGGGGAGCAAAAGCTCACAAGTGGCGACCACGAACCGGAAGACGCAGCATAGGCCGGCCCCACTTAGGGTGACCGACAATCTGGTGAAAGCCCCAGGAAGTTGATGAATGCCGGAGGCGAGCAGCAGCTCAAAGTGGCGCTCTCTAGGGGAGCTCATGTTTCAGCAGTGAAACGTCTTCAGGCTCTTGATGGTGATGATGAAGGTACATACTTCATGAGATCCTCGCGGATGATGCGCGGGATGCGCGGCCGTGTCTCGTCATCAGCGGTGGGTATATCCTGTCCATCGCCGCAGTACATCATGTAATCCATCAGGTGACGTATGTGGTTCACCTATGCATAAGACACCATAAGACAACTGACACAAAATGTGTGGAAATTGACCACATATTTCATATTTGGATGGTAACGAACCTAGAAAACCATTTTAAGAGGTTATCCTCTAAACTTAGCTCATGCTAAAAATATTAAATTTTTAAATTCAGTATTTCTCAAGTTATAAGAAACAAAGCCTAAATGACAATCGACGTGTGAAGCCTAATTTGTGGCGGCCATAAAAGATAAGATTTCGAATTAAAGGCATTGAACTTTTATTGCTCTGGCTTCTAGCTAAAATCTTCAATAAGCCTCACATTACCAACGATTTTTAATAGTCTAGATTAAGTACAATTTTTTTTAGCGCATTGAAACAAAATAAAAAATACGCGTCTGTTCTTTTTTAACTAACTTTTAATAAAACCAAAAAAAACGGGGGTCAAAGAAATGTTTTCAATTCTGGGTGGTTATTCTCTATGGAAACACAGATTCCACACGATTCGAAACCACGTCGTTATCGTGTCTTGTTCAAATCGTGTCACAGCGTTAGATATACCTTCACTTTAAATTAAAGTTATCTTTATTTTGAATTAAATATATTGTCATATCTTTTGATGTGTTGATGTTTCGGATCGCGTCTCGGTGAAATATATGATTTTTGACAGTTCAAATCGCGCCAATTCCAAATTCATTTCGCGCAGTTTTGTTTTAGTTTCATAGAGAATAGACTATTGCAGATTTCTTATGTAAGACAAGGAATCCGCGTGATTTCAAAGTAAGGAATCGATAGGGAATAACCGCCTTGAGTGTAAAAATCAACGCCAAAAATGTGTAAACAGTACGAAAGGGATATTATCCTCATCCTCACCCATCCAATATCCTCGACGCACATTTCAGCATCGATGTTGACCAGTATATCGTGTTCCGGGAAGTACGGCGAGCCATCCTCTGTGCTGCCGAGGCCGCAGAGTACGCTCACATAACGGGTGCCATCCTCGTCGCGACGCAACTCCGCACTATGATAATAATATCGTCATCATCACCACCATCACCATAACGATGATCCAATCCAGTCCAAAGTCCAGTCCAGATCCATAACCAATATAAATAGGAGAACCGAACAGGAAGATGCATGCGTTTGAGTTTGAAAATAGACATGTATAATAAATTGCCCTTGGAAGTGACTAAGTTACCTTTTCTGGAATTTAAATTTAAGATTAAGTCGTTCTTTGAAGTAACCCCTTTCTATAACCTTAATGAATTTATGACAAAAAGCTGGAAAGTAGGAATGTTCATTTTTGAAACTGCATAAAAACCTGTTAGAGGATTTACGTAATATAATAATTATTTGCTGTAGATAATAAGCCTTCTATCATAGAATTATGTAAATAGGGTGAATTATGTGCTTTCGATGTACTGTTTTTCGTCTAAATGTAATAAACTTATTCTTATTCTTTTTATTCTCAGATACTATCTCTCAAATTGTGAATAATTGGATGCCGACTTACCGTATAATTTATGACTGTGACAATTTAAAATCTAGTGTTATTCTATGCCTACCGACCTACTTAATTTATAATAATAAGAATTTTAATGTATTAAATGTGGACATGCCAAATATAACGTAATATGTTATAAGATGGTGAAATATAAATAAATAAAATAAATAAAAGACGCAGCGTAGGCCGGCCCTCCACTAAGTGGACCGACGATCTGTCGGGTTACCCTTGAATCCAATCCCAATTTCACTTAAATTCTAATCCGAATCAATCACCAATTCTGATGTTAAATAATTTGATAAAATATGTAGAAATAAAAGATAAAGATAAAAGGTGTAGAAATTACACTCGATGAACAAACTAAATGTAATGGACTCATTTCTACATCATCTGCATTTTACCAAGTAATTGGTGATTGATTCTGATTACAATTCTAGGGAAATTGGGATTGGATTCCAAGAGTAACCCTACTGGTTTTAATCTTTTTTTTATGAGAATTAATAACATGACGAGCTAATCGTTCACCTGATGTTAAGCAATACGGCCGCCCATAACAGTTGCAGTGTTACTTGGAACTTTAAAATAATAAAGTTTCGCGTGACACTGCACTGCGCACGTCATCCTGAGACATCACACAGTCTAGTAATCAGATTACTACACTGTGTAATCAGGTCATAAAGTCTCATTTGCCCAGTAATTTCTAGCTACAATGCCCTTCAAACCGGAACACAGTAGTGCTTTCACACTACTGATTGGCGGCAGAATAACTGGCAAAGCGGACCTACCTAGACGAAGTTTGCAGAAAAATCCTACCACCTAGTAAAATCTAAATGTGATCATATAACTTTAGTATACTTGTAAATAATATAAATAACTCACGCCGGAGAGAACAGGAGTGCAATGATGGCGGGTAGACCGGGGATGTTTGGCATCACGGTCGTGTGACGTAGGGTCAGGGTGCTACTCAATTCGTTCTGGCCCACACTTGCCGCTACCACCATCCTGAAAACAATAATATTCTTTTAAAAAAGAGGTATCAAACGACTCAATCGCCTGGTTTTAATGATGAGAAATACTAGGATGATCTCATCCGGTCATTTTAAATCGAAACGACTCAACCAAAAAAAATGTAAAAGAAAAATGTTTCTTGTAATAGGAAGAAACATGTTTTTTTACTTTTATTTTTTCATTTCTCAAGAACGTTAAATTACACACAAACCTCAAAATTGGTATGATCATAGTGCATACTCTGTGGTACAACATGAATACCCAAATGTGTGCGGAACCTTCGTCAATGTGCCAGTCTAACCAGCACTCAGCCAGTTTTTATATTATTTCATCTTACCTCTCATGAGTTTGTTGCGGGTCTGTGTCTAGTAACACCGAGTTGACAGAGCTCCATTCTATGTTCACAATCTTCTCGCGGCTCCCATACATCAGAGTGTGGACTGTGGTCTCCAACGGACTGTGTACAAAATGGTACAGCTTTTAATATTTGACAGCTTCTGTGGTATGGTGGTTAAACAGGGCGTAACCCAGAGGCGGCAGGGATAACCATTTGTGCGTAGGATAAAAGCGGAAATCGCGGTATAGCGGTGTTCTGTGTCTGGATTTTGTAGGACCATGGAACTCGCCCTCTATACCTAGGTAACTAAATACAGGGAATCCTAGTTAAGGTCTCGTACCGTTGGGCGTTATTATGATCTTCGACTTCTAGTATAAGCTTTTCGGGGATGGTCGAAGTAATATTCATTATAATATTCTATTAAATTTATCTTCCCAAAGAGTTGATATAATAATAATAAATAATTGACATACCTAAGTAATATTATGCGACTTTAAAAATGCTCGGTACTTACGAATTCAAATATAATTCTTCTGTATAGTTAATGCTTAATCAATAAATTTATTTCTGTACGCACTCGCTTGCAAGCGCCCTTACAGGGTTCATGTACTATCTAACTATAAGCTAGCTTTAAGACCTAACATTATATTTTGTACATGAATGCAAATAAATGAATATGAATATATTCAACAAAAATTAGTGAAAATATGCTCAAAATGTACAGAAATGAGTATTTCAAAAATTGAGATTAATCAAATACAAAAGTCTCTAAACCATTTTGATAGTTATTTATTAGCTACACTCATACAAGTGAAGTGAGTAATCTGGCCTTGTTGGTGTCAACTATTCATGACATATCAATCTTGTCCTCCGGAATAGGGTAACATTTTGTTATAATATATTTACCACTAGGCATACCCATATCATTGTAAATAAACACACTAGTGGTTTTTCTGTAGGCCAAGCAAGAATATTTACGCGCGCGTAAGTGTAACGTTAATGTAAGGCCACCCTATTACGATTGCGTCTGCCGCTCAATCGTAATAGGGGGCAGATCAAATGCCATACAACTGCCGTACGTTAACATTACACTAACACGCGCGTAAATATTCGTGCTAGGCCTACTGTAGACGGAATTTGCTTACCGTCGTTATATTATAGCAGACCTCATTAGAAAAAAATGCAATGTCAAGCGTTTCCGTTTGCAAAATAACGTTATTCATTCTACACACGATTTCAATGAAAAGGCAAACGCACGATCTTGGAAGATCGTGGAGTTTCCACTGAAATCGTATTTGACGATCATTAATGTTATTCGTGGATAGTGCGACTGGTCTTTCACAATGTCGCTCACCCGTGGATGCAGTGGCTGCGGTCTTGTGATGATTCGCGCATCTCGTGACTCGTCGTCAGTTGTATTGCGTCAATGTTTATTTTACCAATTCTTTACTTGGAATTAATGACACCACGCTTTAGAAAAACTAAAATAGCTGTCGGTCATTAACTGAAGCGCCCCGCAGCTTCTTTTTACCTACATGTTTAACTTTCCGGAATAAAAAGACTTTATTAGGTCTCGTTAGCGTAAGTTTGTGCGCAAAATTTCATCACATGTTAACAAACTTTTTATGTAAGTTGGGAATACATTTTGAACTTGCTTTTACTTTTTGCGAATTTTTTTAGTAACTACAAACAAACATGCAAGCCAGCAGGTAGACAGATAGATAGATAAAACTTTTTATTGAAACTCCACATTTACAGAAAACAATGAAGCCACAATTAAGCTATCTTAGAACGGAATCGTACCACGTCGTTTCATGCTCTATCCATTTCTATCGCCCAGGATTGTTATTTCCTAGAGCGAGAAAGATAGCGCGAGTACTACCGCATAGCTGACGCTGCCGAACGCGATAGCACAAACAAATATCTAATTTTTTTGTTAACTTCTTTTACCTGAAAGCTCCCTTTAGACAGACGTCAGACGAGCATTCCTTAACTGGCACAGGTTCGCTCTCTCTCAACTGGTTGTACGCAGACTCTGCTTGTTCTTTGTTGTAGGCTCGCTTTTGAGCGAGGTTCAGTTCGGTAGCAGTCTGCCTGAGGTCGTGGTTCATCTGTGGATGATTTTAATAATATATTCCTTTAATTGAAAATGTGTTTTTGTTTTTATTGAAGTATAGATACTTGACGGGCCCGATAGCCCAGTTGGTAGTATCCCTGCCTTCTGAACTGAGGGCAGTGGGTTCGATTCCTACCCGGGACAAACATTTGTGTGATGAACATAGATGTTTGTTCTGCGCCTGGGTGTTATATTGTATTCTATGTATGTATTTACAAACAAAAAAGTATATAAGTATTGTATCAGTCTTCTGGTTCCCATAGTACAAGCTATGCTTAGATGGCGCTGTGTGAAATGTCCACACATATTTATTTATTTATTATAGAGTTTGCGGACACAAAAAAAAATCAAAGGAAGCACATAACTTGTTGAATTTAAAATTTAATCGACGAGCGGGCGGATCATACTAAATTGAACTCAATTACTTAGATAAGATTTTTTGAATGTACCTTAGATTCGTAACTTTCGTCGCAAGGGACGGCATATCCGTTCCGCAGTAGCTCATGATTCACGTTTAAATCTCCGCCGAGCGCAAGCAGTTCGATCGAGACCACTCCATGCACCACAGAGTATACCTACGAATAGAAAAAGCATTAACTCACACTAAATTGTTTTTTTTTATATAGATAGTTGACGTTTTGGTAATTAGTCGGCTTGCATGTACGATTCGCATTTTCGACTGATACTTAAGTCAATTGCCTGTTTGGCCGTTTTGCTTTACACATTCTAAGTCGTGACATACCTAATGCTCTTTAGGCGAATTGCTCTGAGTATTTGACGTTTTGCTGCTTGGTCGATTTGCCTACTTGGTCGTCTTGCTTAGCAGTCGTTCTAGCATGGAAAATGAAAAGTGTAACCAGTGTAAACCTGGTCAGAAGAACTCTAATTTCTAAGAAAGTCTATAATTACGACTTAGGACACTTAGGTGGTATGTCTGTCTGTCCCTTTAACACGCATCACGCTGGAACTACAGAACGAATATCGTCGAAGGGAAGACATAAGAGAAAGGGGAAAAGGTAGGGGGAAAGGATGATTGGATGGGCCGGCGAAGGAAGGTAGGCTGCGCCTGGCTCCATTCTATCGACGTCCTATCTCTTACCCATAAACAGAGTTAGGACGTAAAACTAATTAACCCGTGCGAAGCCGGGGCGGGTCAACTAGTCCTTTAAATAGAGTGCACTATACCTTGCCCAGCAGATCTCCCTTTGCAACAGCTTCACGGAAGCATTTCATGGCGCCATTGGTCCAGTTTCCATGTGGGTCGAGTAAAGGCGCAGGCGCAATGGCCGCCAATGTACAGAGCATGGCTAGCGGCGGGGTTTCGTGACACACGCCATCAGGCATCAACCGGAGATTACACATGTTCACGTTACCATAGACTCCGAAGTCTATGTATAGCACCTGATAAGGAGAGAAATTGTGAGATCGGGATAAGGTTGCCAGGTTTCAATGTTAAAGATCTTTTTTTTTATCAAGTGTATAACCATGTTTTTAGCAGTAATTACAAAACGGACAATAACAATGGTACTGGGTTTCGCCATGGATATAATTTTATTGTCGTATTCTCATTCCAAAAATAGAGTAAAGAAAATAATGGCGAGTACATTTTTTAAACTTGATTTCGTAATAAGATTACAAGTTTATGTAGTAAAAAAACGTGAGGTGTGCTGTAAAAACAACTTTCGAGTTTATAACCTGTCTCAAATAAAATAATTGATAAAAAAATACTTTTATTTCAGACAAAAGCCCCATAAACCATAATATGCTTAAATACGACGAGTTGAGATAAAACAATGAAAAAAATTAAGCAGCAACTGCTTGCCTCCTGCCTGCACACTAGTTTAATGTAAAACAAATTGAATTGAAAGTGAGTTAAAGATTCTTCCATTTCTCACCTGCATCATATCTCTCGGCAGTAACTTGAGCACTCTAACCCGTCCAAAGCCGTCGCTGCAGGGCGCCGCTAGCACATCTCCCGGGGCCACGGGGCCCGTGTACGCAATAAGGGGCCCCTGGTTGAGATCCTTGTGGATGTAGTGGAACTCCGCGGCGGTGGATTCGTCACCATGACGCACCCAGAACTTGCCTACGTTCACCAGCTACGAAGAAATTAATTTTAGAATAAGAGTTAGGGGGCGATACTATTTTTATCAACGATAAGCTACCATTTGACCGCGGTCTCACCTGATGGTAAGTAACGAGCGACGCGGTCGACGATGGAGCATGCTCGCCTAGAAAATACCGGTTCACTCTGGCGTTAAAACTTCCAGATTATATTTGTCAGGAAACAATGACGCTGGTAAGGTGTTCCATTCCTTAGCTGTCCAAATTACAAACTATAAGATAAGATAATTTATTTATCCAAATTATAATAAAAATAAAAATATAAAATCATACCGTTTACATGCAATATTTCAAAATGATACTTATAAACTATGGCATAATACTAATTCAAAATTATAATTAAATACGGGCCCCAAACTAGGACAAGCCTGTATCTTGGGCGCCCATGCAATTGTTACCAGAACTAATTGCGGATAACCATTGTGTACATTGTTTTTACTCCCGGTCCAACTCGTACAAAGTACCAAAGTGCTTTTGTTTTATAAATTATAATAATAAGTATATACTACAATACGAGGAATCAAAGCGCTTTGTACGTATTCTAGGAATCTGTACCATAATTAAATACGTAAAAATATCAATTCATCATTCCAATTCGAGGAATTGGATGAAAGAGATTCCGCTGTCAAATTGATGTATCATGTAACTGTTCTGGACCTGGACTTCGCTTCCATCCTGCACGCAGCAATTAACAAGTTCGTAAGTGTGAGCAAGAGAGCACACCATCTCCACCAGACTCACGCGACACGGCCCCAGTTCTTTTAGGCTAGTTAGTTATGGCCACTTCCAAGAATTACAACTTTTCATTATACTATCCTTCTGGACCTTTCTGCCTCATCGGTTGTCATGTCAGTTCTACGAGCGATGTGGCCTGTCCGTTGCTATTTCAACTTGCCGAATTGTTAATAACTGGTAAACATAACAATTATACACTATTACCTGACAAATATGTAGCGGAAAGTGCGTATCGTCAACTTCTGGAAGTCGCGGCACCAAATACTCCAAGTTTAGATTCATTCGGCTCGCTTCTAGCGCCAGAGCAAGCTCTTGCGCTCGGGGCACACTATTACAAAAGAAAACATCAATTTTTAACCTAAGATATCAACAGACTAGCAGACTTTTCATGCTTCTTTTAATGAAAACATTGACATTTCTATTTATCAAGGCAATATTAATAATCAGCACTTTAGATCTCTTAAACCATACGTTCAATTTAGGGACGATACTATGTAGTATATGCCTTACGGGAGTAACGGGATTCGGATATCCATCTTGAGCTGTCTTGCCTTTATACACTTGTAGACTGGTAGTAGCACTTGCCCAGGAATCGTTGGGTCCTGTAAAGTTATTCCTATAATCACACGTTTTTCTCCATATGTCCAGTGTTTAGTCAAATGTTATGTCGAATAATACAGTTTTGGCATAGTGTAAAACTCACCCCGCTTTCACGATCACGACGAGAGTTGCCCACATTTTCGCCAAATGTTAGGAACACCTTCCTGGAAACGGAAGATATCAATATACATAGACATCGTAGGTACTAGCCGAAGCTCAGAGCAGGCTTGTCCTTGAGATCGTTGCCCAACCCCCTTTTTACGGGACGGTCTTCCAAGTGCTTATGTTGATACAAGGATGAGCAAGATATTTGCAGTTGTCTAAAGGCATGACCGCTGCGCCATGTTTTGAACAAATTACCTTTATTAAGTTGTATAGGCTTTTAGTTAAACTTTTGTTTTAGACTTTATATTGGGGGTGAACTGCCTTCTGGTCCACAGCTAACGCTTTTCCAGGAGGCAGGGCTTCATTTAAATTGTGTTATTTATAAGGTCAAATAATGGTATTTTTTCATTTTTTCATTTTCATTTTCAAACATTGTTCAAGATCAATATTCTGTTCAAAACATGGTGCAGCGGTCATGCCTTAACTGAGAGTTGCAAATGTCAAACTGGAATGCCTAACTTATTGGCTCGAACTGAACTCGGCAACTATAACATAACACAAGTTATTGAACCAGTTCCTTAATTATTCTTTCATAAGTTTTATAAGATTTTGACCACAAAGTGAAAGTATGAGACAAACTTTAGTGAAAGACAAAGCCAAGTGTGAACTAACCTGCTGTTCGTATCGAAGGTCACTCTAGGCTCATCGCCGATGTGTTGTCGGACCACGTTCTTTATAGCACTCGCGTAGATCTCGCCTGGTTGATTTTCCGGGAAGTTTTTCAAGTACACCTGTGCATATTAATATGGAGAAAGTATTATATAGGGAAACCGCGCATTAGATAAGTGAAGTGACTAATTTGCAGTCTACGCTACGCTTGTAAAAGTTAAACTGGTGTCAACTTGACAATTACTGAACGCTCATTGGATGACCAACCGGCAACCAATGAGCATTCCGTATTTTGACGCGAGTTTAACTTTAACAAACTTACGAGAGACCTAGCAAAGATACCAACCACTAACGCTAACGCTTCACGCTAACTCCAAAAATGTATTGAAATGACATTCGCTACGGAAAAGTTAGCGATTTCCGAAATGTCATTTCAGTACATTTTGGAGTTAGCGTGAGGATAACTCTTTATTGCACATACCAACATAAAAGAAATTTGAACATTAGAGTATTTATAGTTAGTTAGTACAATGGGCGGCCTTATCACTAAGAGTGATCTCTTCCAGGCAACCTTTGGATGGATAGAATTCCAGGAATAAGGAGTAGTCAGCGGTGCTCATTATAAACAAAACAAAAAAATACAAATAACTTAAACATTAATTAATATTAGACAAATTAGTTATTTGTAGGCAACAATTACAATAGTATTTGGTCTTTCAGTGACCAAATGATCTTTTGCAAGGTTTGCGATGTAAACTGTAGCTCGGCCTAGTTGTGTCGCACTATTGTTTCGTCACTAGCTGTGCCCTGCGGTTTTACCGGCGTGTGTAGGAATCTACTAATATTCCAGGTTTACGCAAAAAGGAATACACAAAAATCCGTATATCCGTTTCAGAGTTGACGTACAACATACACACAGACAAAATGTATAATATTAGGTAGATAATGGATTTTCAACTTAATAGATACAGTTTATTTTTAGGTACAAATATGGGTCCTTTTTAGTATTTTTTCTCAAACACGCTCGGAAATTGGAGCATTATTTTGACAGCGGCCGGCAATGTTTGTATGAAAATCCATAATATCTGTCGTGGTTTAGCGGCCAGATAAATTACATAGTAAACTCATATCTGTCGTGCTGGTCTGCAAATAAAAAGCTCATGGAATTGATTTTTAAAGTATTTAATCAGAATGTTATACAAAATTTTTATCAATCATTGGGATTTGAACTCCCTACTGACAGGGTTGGAAGCTCTATCCACTCCTTGTACAACACAAGTACTAAATTGTTTCGCAGCTAGTGATCGTGTGACCATAGCCCAGTTGATAGAGCGTCCAACTCTGTGAGTAGGAGGTCACGGGTTCAAATCCCGCTGTGTGTAAAAATTTTAAGAACTAGTATCTTCATAAATGGACCCTGTTAATTGAATAAAAAAATTACCGCAATCGCATGAAAAAATATTTTTAAATTAAAGATCTGCATAGATTTAATTTCCGCGCATTATTTGAGAAAAGTACTATACAAGTCTTGGCCACAACTAGGCATTGATGGACGAACGTGTAAATGTGGGTCGAGGCGAAGCCGAGGCACACATACGTAAGTCCATCTCTGTTGCTGGCCGCTGCAGTAATGTACTATAATATAATTACCGAGTTTCTGGGATCTAGACCTCCGAGCACTTTGACGGCGTCCCGTTCGCGATCCTCGCTGAGAGACACTTGGATGAAGTATTGCGGGTAGCACGCGCCCGCAATTATCACCTGTAGAAACATATTTTCTTCTTATCTTCTAAGTAATATTGAAATAAGCCTTGCAACTTTGCCCGCGTTGATATTTAAATAAGCATTATGACTACTATTAAAAATGAACAAGTAAATATTACTTTCATAAAGATTAAAAATGAATGCAATAATTGAAAAAATAAGCAAAATCGGTAAATAAATCACGGAGTAATAAGCGTTTAAAGTTTCTGTAGAGGGCATCTCCTGTCCCTTTCTCGCGAAAAAGAGCGCCTCCACAGTTGCTATGAAAAATCTACTCGTGACGTCGCATGCCAAAGAGATTGTAGGAAAAGCTACCACAGCTTAGTAATGAGGTACTAAGAACGACGTTCCTCTGACGTCACTGGCCGTTTGAGCTATCTCTTTCTATTCCGGTTTTTAAAATGCTTCAATCTTCTTTTAATGCTTCAACTTGGCCATTTTTTGAGATATTTTTTTTTTCACAAATGATAGCTTTTGAGGAATATTATTAATTTATCAAAAAAAAAAAAATATTTATGATGCCTTTTATTCTATGGACTGTTATATTAGCCTGCAAAGTTTCAGTCAAATCTTCAGTCACCTCACATTCCAAACAGTCACACAATTG
This sequence comes from Ennomos erosarius, assembly GCA_963580505.1. NCBI lineage: Eukaryota > Metazoa > Arthropoda > Insecta > Lepidoptera > Geometridae > Ennomos > Ennomos erosarius. The sequence goes on along the minus strand of OY756996.1, from coordinate 6,001,262 downwards.
ATTTGAATGACCCTAGTTAAGGAATGAAATCTTTATTTGCTTGAATATAGGACGGTTACACAAGTTAATCACGTTTCTCTATACTAATAAACGATGCGATGAAATACTTCTTGTCCAATAGTCGACAAGGAACACTCAAAATGCTTACTTGTTAAATTTTGCTGAATAGAGACACCATTTTCAACTTGGTAGCGAGTGCGCATTAGAAAATTTCATACCTCTACATAGTAGAAGGGGTATGGCTTTTTTCAATTACATAGTTTCCTCAAGGAGTTTTCCTATACAAGGTGACCTTGAATTGGCATGTTATCCCGAAATGGAGGGACTGGGACCATGATACCCTACAAGTTGTGAGAGCCTTACTTGAAACTGGGTGTTTCCAAACCTCGATGGTAAAAAATAAATCCACTCGCAAAATTGCACGTGCGATCGCTACGAGAGTTAACAAGATACTATAAATTCATTTCTAAACACAGGTCGTTAAACTCATTTATGTGCACTCGGTTTTCGAACGTAACTTTTTACATGGATTTTTTTCAATTGGATTTGGACAATGGATTTAATTTAGTAAAGTCGTAGAAGAAATATTGTCTACCTTGGGGTGTAGACTTACCCTCATTCGGGATAACATCCCAATTCAAGGTCACCTTGTATTAACATAACTTTGAATATTATCATGGATTTTACCAAAGCTCTGTACCTAGGTATTCTTACCTTCAGCACTAAAGGCAGCTCGTGCTTAGCCCACGGCGAAGTCCCTTTCGCGGGTTCGATGCCCTCCCTGGAGAGTCGGTTCTTCAGTTCGCGCACCATGTCGTCCATCTCACGTAACGCTCGCACTTGCACGTAGAACCGACGCGCCCATTGCACCTCGCTGTTGCCTTGTTGTTTGAAGTAGTTTTGAAGACGTAGATGGTGCCACACCTGTTTATTTATTTATTTATTAAACAAAAACCACAGCTCTTAACTAAAAACAAATACATCTTTTAACAAAACTTACAGCCAAACTAAGAATGCAGGTGAATAGCTGAAATGATGATGAAGGAGGATGACATTGTCACAACCTACACATGATTACCAACCTTGTAGACGTTGAGGAAAGCGATACAATCGCTCGTAGATCCGTCAGCCCACGTCAGCTTGGAGTTGTACGCATTGAGGCGCTCACGGAATGGACTGCTGAACACATTCTTCACTGACATTGCAGCAGCTGGAAGTAATATGATATAGATTACAGAATACGGATTTCCATAGATCGGCAGCTCGATTCTCATCACATCAAACGCGTTGTGATTCAAATATAAGCTCTCCGTCCTTATAAACTTATTATGAAGGATGACAGAGAGAGTAAATTTCGAATCGAAACGTTTTCGATGATTTGGGAATCAGGGTGCTGATCTGGAAAAAAATATACACACACAACAAACGAATCGGACATTTTATAATAATTTTGTAAATGTTTTCGATATTTTCGGCTGATGGTATCTCTAGTATTTAAAAGGGAAACAGTGACTGTATGTTTTTTTCTGGTACCTGGCTTTTACGCCAAAACGCCTGTACCAATGATGAAGAAGTGTTGCACATGAATTGCTTATATTACCGGGGTTAACATACGATACATTTTAAACCAGAAAATTTAAAATTTGCAGGTGAATACACGGGGCTCCTCTGACAATAAATTATAGAAAAATAGGCTAATTTCAGCAGTTTACAAGACTCCTATGAACACTCCTATCTATTGGAACTAATCTTACCCATGATAACGCTCTCTTCCAAACAGCCATAGATATATCCTAGCATTATCAGCTTGGAGACCATGACGTCGACTGGCAACTTCGCCATGATGCGACCAAGGTATGTGATGTCACCGTCGAATGAACACCATTCTTCGTCTACAGTCTTCTTTAGAGCACCCATCTATTGCAAAATTATAATTTGACCTATAAGACATACTGTTATACTCAACGTGTGTCGTCAACCTGATCAAAACCACGATGGATGCAGAAGCAAGCAGCCGCTCAAATTGGCGCTTTATGGGGAGGTTTATGTTTAGCAGTGGACATCTTGAGGCTGATGATGATGATTTTAACAATTCATTTTGTTGATTTGTGCTAGGGGTGTTTGTGCTGGCAGCAAAATTAAACTATACTCAAATTCTCTAGAAGTGTTAACTAGTAAAGTTACAAGGTTTTATTAAAAATATTAATTTCTTCGTGATCTGGATGAAACACAAAATTAGTTCTGTAATTTTGTTTATAAGATTACCCTATGTAGTAGTCCCTGCAGGAATAGTTCCTGCGGTGAAGGGCAAAAAGAGTTTTTAGAAAAGTAACGCATCCACAAAAGTTTAAAATTGGTATATTTCTCTATTTGTCAATAACGAAACTATAATACTATAGAAAGTACGTCCAAACACAGATCGTGTTCGACTGAATCTCGTGAGTACTGGCCGTTCACTAGTTGCAATAACGAAACCTTCTAATTCTAATTGGGGGCGGTGAGGCCTGCACTGATGTCCCGCATGGGGTGTATTGTGCATTCCCTCCTGCCAGCCCAGCTCCTTTATGTAGCGGAGCACGGCCTTGGGTCGCTGGCGAAACCTTAACAATATCTATTCTGTTAGAAATGTAAACACCTTGCCAGCGTCACTGTTTCCTGACCAAGATAATCTGCGTTAAGGCTAGAGTGACCCAGTGGTTCATCTCGTCGATATATCGTTGGTAAAAAAAAAAAATTACAGCGTGCTAAATTAAATAAATATCCAACAAACCTTACCTCTTTGAGCACAAGCAGCGTGCGTTGTATATTGGACAAATCAGGCGGATCCATGGCCAAAGCTAGTATGTCGCTCGGAGGGCCCATGTCTAACATTTTGGCGAGGAGGACCAGCCGCTCTAACGGACAGCGGATGATCTCTGGCACAGCTTCTTGCTTCAACATGTCCTGTTATAACAAAATTACAGAATTCTATAAACAACCTCTATGGTGTAATCTAGGCATGTCAAACTCACGGCCCTCAACGCATGTTTGCGGCTCGATCCTATTTGGAAAGCAACATCCTTTCAAGAACACCAAATGTCCCCATTTCCAATATCAAGTTTACCGATAAAATGAGAAGACTTCAGGCAGAATTTGAAATGCGTTGTGTGCGTTTTCAAGCTTTAAATCCCCAGCAGGGATAAAAGCGGATACAAATTTAAAGAATTGAATATAATGACAATGACATGTGAATATATATATCAAAGTATACCGTATGTAATAGAAAATTTAGAAGATATGACTAAGACTAAAGATGTACATAACTATAACACTAGATATAAAAATCAAGTAATTGTTCCCTACACTAGATTGACCAAAATAGCAAAAAGCTTTTACTGTTTAGGTATTAAGTTTTATAATAAATAAATAAATAAATAAATAAATAAATAAAAAGTCGATTTATTGCCGCTACTACAGAAAACATAATAATACATAACATAAACTACCAATACCAATTATAAATGTACCTAATAAATACACTTATTGTAGGACAATAGGGGTAACTTCAGCATGTGCTGTATTCACATATTTGCAAACACAGCGCTGTTTTTCAAATTACCCCTGTGCTTGGACAGATTATCGCCAAGAGGAATAAGATCCCTGACTGTATCAAAAATAACGACAATGCTGAAACTTTAAGCTATGTTAAAATGTGTCTTATGGAAAAGAGTTATTATAATATTACAGAGGCTATTGCCGACCGAAATATATTTCGTGCGCTAGTCTGTACATCTTAAATTATTATTATTTATTTACCAAATTGAATATTTTATCTTTATTGTTTAAAACCATATTTAAATGTATTAACATTAGTATAATTTGTAACTTTTTGACGATGCTATTGCAGACACCAACTATTATTTTTACTCTTTTTTGTCATATATTTTGCACTCCTTTGTAATTATTTTATAGTAAAATAATGTTACGACTGACTTATCTAAGTACATGTAAATATGTCTAAAGATCAATAAAGAATTGAATTGAATTGAATTGAATTGAATTGAGGGGAAGTGTTAAGCCCCTAGAAGGTAATTTTTTGTTGGTTACGGATCTTTTCTCTATCGATATCGATTGGAGTTCCCACTCGCTTGCAGCAAATTATATGTCAAATACATATAGAGTGAAACAAAAAAATTATTTTTGTAGTCAGCTGTGCATGGTGGCATGGTGTTTTGCCTGATCACGATAGAGTCCTTTAATATAAAACTGCAGCTAGCAGAGTCCTTACATAGAACTTATCAGTGACGAGCCTATAGACCCGACCGTCCCGAACTCTGCCCGCTCGGCCGGCTCGCTGCTCGCAGTTGGTTTTGGAAGCCCAGGTCAGCTGGAGTGACGTGAAGTTCGTATGCTCGTCCGCTACTAGTGTCTTCATTAGGCAGAAGTCGATCACTATGGGAAAACGAGGTGTGGTTTAACTTGCGTTATTTTATGATATTGTAATCGCCCGCATCGAAAATTCTTTCTAATAAATAAATATAAATAAATATGTGAGGACATTTCACACAGCGCCATCTAGCCCCAAACTAAGCATAAGCTTGTACTAGGGGAACTAGATAACTGATACAATACTTATATACTTTTTTACTTGTAAATACATACATAGAATACTATATAACACCCAGACGCAGAACAAACATCTATGTTCATCACACAAATGTTTGTCCCGGGTAGGAATCGAACCCACAGCCCTCAGTTCAGAAGGCAGGGATACTACCAACTGAGCTATCGGGCCCATCAATAAAAGTTAGCAATTTATCTTCACCTATACCTATCATACCAACACTTAGCTAATTAGTTATATTAGAATAATTTAATTACTCAAGTCGCGCGGGGACGTGATGGATGCAGGAGGCAAGCAGCCGATCAAAGTGGCGCTCTGTGGGGGAGGCCTATGTTCAGCAGTAGACGTCTTCAGGCTGTTGATGATGATGATGATGATGATGAATTACTCAAGCTTCATCGTTTGGTGTTTTGGCTATTTCGGTGTTTGCATAAATAAACCCCTAAAAAACTAAATAACATATGGAGATAAAATTGTAGCACGATATTATTCATGCAGAACCTTTTGAGCCTTTGGAACCTAACGCAAATGAGTATGCAGTACACATATTTAACACACAATTTTTAAACTAATCATGTTGGGACCAATGCCAGTATAAATACTCACCATACTTTATATCCGGTACTGTGATGGAGCTCTCAGCAATATTGGTGGCGAGAATTATCTTTCTTTGTCCAGGCGGCGCTCTTTGAAACACTCGCACCTAAACAACACAAGAAATTATAAAACAACAGAAATAAGATTGATTAGGAAATGATTCCCTCATCATGTAAGAAAGATGGTTAAGGTTTACCTTTATGAAAAATGTATATTTTGTTTTGCTGTCTTTTTGCGATTTAAATACAAATAGAAGTAAAGATAATGAAACAATATTAGCAGCTGTGGAGAACTTAATTCTTTTTACAGTTCACAAGCTAAGCTATATATAAATCGTGCGAAAGAGCGAGAAAAGCGTGAACCAGACACACTGCAGATAAATAATGGTATTATTTTCCAAGTAAATGTACCTGCTCATCGGCCGTGATGGTGGAATGTAGGGGCAGAACCCACCAGTTGTAGCGCGCGCATTCAGTATCAGCTAATTTTTCCCTGAAAAATAACTGTGCATATAAGCAGAACTACCTTAGATAACCAACATTATTACTGAGTCGTCATAAGCCAACGTGCTGCACCTACGACTGCATCGTCGCTTAACATCATAAGTTGCAGTTAAAGGTACGCCTATTAAAATATAACTAAAAAAATACATTTCAAAAGTACAAAATTACCCAAATAAAACCTTTTTGGGTGGGCACTGATACAGGACAGTTTTGATATTTATTACCATTTTCCATCAACTGTTGCTGCTGCTACCAGATGGCCTAGCATGCGGAACGCAAGAAAACTTGTCACTGTTAGAGTTACACACACAGAGCTATGAAACAAATGACACTTCGCCTATATACAGAGACGAAATCAATCATATTATTGCTGCCGAACTTCGGTACGGGGTACTCCTCTTGTCCTCCAGTTTGACATTATAGGGTAATTTCGCTAGTTTCCTACCACTTAGTGGAGTTGTCAAGTTTAGGTTGCATAATAAAATGTACCAGTATCATTTTTTGACTTGATGCTACTAAGCTACGTTTCAAATATTATACTCTATATTTTTATCAGATTATCAATCATTTTTTAAAATAACCCACCTTTTTATAAATATCTAAACCAAAGGCTAATAGTAACTATTTTACTAGTTTTCGATCACTAAATTATGTTTACGACCACTTTTTCGCTAGTTTCCTACCACTATAAATTGAAAGACGTAGGTGCCTGACTGCCTGTGGTAAATAAATGATAGAAACAATGATCAGAAAGGCTTCTTTAGATCCTCTGTCTTGTATTTTCATGATTTCTCCAGCTTTGAGGCACTTACTCATATAAAAAAAGTATGACCTTTTTTCTTACTGAGACCGCCAAAAATTATTTAAGGATATGGCTGAAAAATTCAGCTATAACAAAAAAATATTGGCTAACGTAGTTTATAAACATAGTTATGTTTACAAACTAAATACGCTACTTTTTTTTGTAATAAAGCCAGCCCACATTAGACCCTGGGCGAGAAATATTCAATGATGGTTCGATCAGTTGGTCACGCCTATTTTGCGACCAGCATTAATAGTTTTTTTTTTTAATCGTGTCTGGTTTAATTAGTTAAACTTGCAAAGTAATCGACTATTTATGTACTTTTATATGTAAATAAATACGTATTTATAATGTTTTTGATATAGTTTGCTTTTGCGGTCGAATTGCATTTTTCTGCAGCTGGATTAGTTTTCGACCACGAGTGATTTTGGGTATCTGTAGTTTTTATAACAGATGGTGGATAAACGTGGTCGAAAACTGGCAGTTAAAATGTATGTGCTTTTAAGCTTCAAAGCTTAAAAATAGAATTGGGGATTTCTCGTATAATATTTGTTACAAAACTGAACCTATTTGGACATAATTGTGTAGGCATAATATATTTTAGAGATGGGTTCACCGCAAGCTTTTTATTTTTTGTATTTTTTCATCAAATGTACATTAAACGGTCGGATATAGGAAGTGGTCGCAAAACCGGCGAACTTACCCTATGGCAGAAGTACCGATAGTGATGTAATGCGTTGGTTAACCTTATAATTATCGATACATCGATAGTTTCTATTATGCCATCCGGAAATTGGTTACAATAAGTTTTAAATGTTTTCAATTTATTTTGTGGTTAAATTGACTTCTACTAATTAAACTTTTAATATCTTTTATTAGGTTTCCTACAGATCCTAACATAAAAGATAAATAGATATTCGCAACTGGACGGTGCAATTGATTTCCTCAAAAACATGATACGGTTTGCTCTCAGCATTTTGAAGCTGAATGTTTTATGAAAATGTCTAACCATATACGTTTATATTTTGACGCTATTCCCACATTGAAACTCTATCCTATTTTTAACGAGGTACTAGGTGGACCGATGACCTGGTGAAAACCGCGGGGAGCCGGTGGATGCAGGAGGCGAGCAGCCGTTCAAAGTGGCGCTTTCTGGGGGAGGCTTATGTTCAGCTGTGGACATCTAGCTGATGATGATGACTATAATTTCTCTTATCCGCATTTATTATTTGATGAGGACATTATAATGATGTGGCGTGCTCGCCCATGAAAGAGTTTTCATGTAGCCTCCATGGAACTATGAAAAAAAGAAGGAGGGAATCCCGTCTGATCCGAAACTGAAGCTCCCTTAGGAAGCCGGAACGCTTCGTACGTACGAGCGGAACACGCACACGCTCACATCATATGCAGCCGGTCGCCCTACTTTCAGCTGACACACATATGTAATATGTCCGCCATTTTGGGCTTCAGTTCGATGTCAATCAAAACTCAATCCTTCTTTTTTTTATTTCATCCATGGTAGCCTCATAGAAAACCATTGCTCTTGGTTGCTAAGGACAACTGATCTCGTTGATTCTACGTAAGAATCTACGTCTTAGTTGATATTGCATGAAAAAATTCACTTGCTTTTTATTTTGTAAATAGCTGTAAATTAAAATATACATCGCATGGTGAGCTGAAAAATTACCTTTATTTACTGCCAAACTAAGGACCTCCTTCTATTAAATAAGTGTTTACCGACAACACCTCAATGATATTCAATATTATTATTATTTTTCCTAAAAATTCATCTGATAATTGTATTTTCAGATGAATTCTATCAAAAAGAAACATGACGCAACAAATGAATCATCAGCAAAACGTGTTACCTATATATTTGGAGTTTTAATATATTTTTTCGTTTTATAACTTGTTATGTTTCTTCTATTTCAAACTTTAGTTTATAGATATAATTATACTATCACACATCATCAGCCGGCAGACGTCCACTGCTAAACACTGCCTCCCCCATAAAACCTCACTTTGGACGCCTATCGGATTTGCTTCTTTATAACCATAAACTGACGATAAACTACCTCTATACTTATTTATTTATATTTATTTATTTATTTTAGATTTATACCGGTATGTTTATCGGCTGGCCATTGTCGACCCAGAATAGAGTATAATAGAATAAAATAACACTATTACACATAGAAATACGCACAAAAGGCACAAAGGATATAGGTAGGTACTAAAGTGTACCTAATGATACAATCAGGTAAGAGGTACCTTACCGCGTACTTAACTCATATCAAACTATCGATAAAAATATATCGACTCAACCCACAGCACGTTTTGCTGACAGCAGTGGCACTAATGACAAGACAATTGCTATATATGTCATCTGCGCAGGTAAACCATAGAGGTTTCATTGTAATACCTGACACGCTTGAATTGTATGAGAAGTGTCGAAAAGGCGCCTCTATGTAGAGGGGAAGCGTTTTTTTTTTTGCTCTGTGGTTACACACTTAGGCGCTAGCATAGTCTTGTCAGGGTCTCTCACGACAAAATCTGACGAGATAATTTTGTCGCGATGCACATGCTAGCGAAAAGAAGCAACTCAGCTTGGGCTGTCGCCGGGAAAGGAATATTCCTTTCGAAAGGCTAGAAGAAGGCTAAAGGTCTACTGGAACTTTGGGAGTTGTAGGATCGAGTGTCGTCGGCTGCGAAGGCTGCGCCTTATTCATGTACTCTGACTTTTACTTACCGCAATTTGTTATCAACGAGACAGTTGTACAGTTCCTCTATCTCGTTGATACCGGGCAGGAATATCAGCACAGAGGGTAAGTCTGCCTCGCTGCGGTCCACATAGGCGTCTTCTTGCTTATCAATTTGTTCAAAGGCATTCAGCAGTTTCACAACAAGATGGTTCATTTCAGTGATTATGCCTGGCTCGCCGGTTTTTGACGTGCAATGCTCGAGGATCTAAGAAGAAAGGTTTTTAATATAACCCTTCTATATTGTAACTGTTCTATATTCTATATTGTGGGCAGGCCACATCGCTTGTAGAACTGGGGCAGTCCTGTTAGCACGATTCAAAACAAAGACTATATTGAATCGCTTGTCAAAATCTACATACAACAATAACAAACCGTGTCTCTGTGTGGCGTGTGCGTTTATCTGTCTCGTTGTAATGGCTGATTTGGAACAGAGTTTGATGCTGTTAGATACTTTAGATAGAGCCTGATATACCACATAGGACTGGAACTTTTTATACTTACCTCAAACTGTGTCCCCACGGGAGCAGATAGTATTCATCCAATTACACCTTTTGTGCAAAACTATTAAATAAAAAAAATAAAATATTTATCTTTCATAATTTTAGGTATGTAATTATCACTGTTATGTATCGGGCAGAGTGTGTTGTGTCATTGGATTATGGAATTGTTTTTATGTACTTTTAAAAATTATGTTATGTAATCTACAGATTAATTTGTAAAGGAAAAATTAGAATCACGAGCGGGGATTGAACCCGCATCCATCCATCCCTCAATTTTTCCTTTACAAATTAATCTGTAGATTATGCTGAGCAGGCGATACTGCTTTAAAAGTTATGTAATGTTTTTTTATGACCTGTTATGTGCAGTTATAAAATAAAATAATGTAGAGGAAGGCTTCGTGTTATGACGTATCACCATCCAGCCGAACGGCCTCATCGAAGGTTGTTAGGCGCATAAGCAGTTGTAGATATTCACAAAACGTACTATGAATGTAATACAAATACTACTTACAGAACCGAACTTGTTCAAATGGTTCAAGTAGAAAGTCTTGACGGTGAACATAGGTTCTTTCTTGAACACCTTGATGCAAGAAGAGTTTGACAGCCCGTGTGGGTTTGGAATATAGAAGTAATCCGCAAAAGTCTTGCTGTTGAATGTTGCTGACATCAACACCACCTGGTAAATCGTAACAAAATCCTAATAACGGCCCAAGTGCGAGACGGACTTGCGCTTGGGCCATTATTCAGATAACGGTTTCGTACCATTATCTATAGAACCGGCCAAGTGCGAGTCGAACTAGCCCACGAAGGGTACCGTACCATTATCTATAAAAACCAGCAAAAAAATCTTGTTTGCTGTATGAGAGCCGCCTTAAATATTTATCATATACTGTTTTTTAGTATTCGTTGTTATAGCGGCAACAGAAATACATGATCTGTGAAAATTTGAACTATTTTACTAACACAGTTCATGAGATACAGCTTGGTGACAGACGGACAGACAGTCGGACAGCGAAACCTTAATAATATTCATATTCATTTATTTGCATTCATGTACAAAATATAATGTTAATAATAGGGTCAAGTCAGCTCTTTGTGTGCTTTAGATGTAAAGTTACAAATACATCAGGGTAGGTCCCAACGGATCCTATTAAACGAATCACATCTAATATATTTTGCAATTTAATGATACCACAAAATATTATTTTGAGCTTTCAACTGGATAATACAATCGGCATAAGAAGACGTCGCATCGCGATAGTTGCAGCACTGTACGGTACGAGCTAAATTGAACTGCGTCGTAACCGGTCGCTATTATTATGATATACCTTTCTTTAGATTAGAGAGTATCTTTTTGTAAGTGCTATTATTTATTTATTTCGAGACAGAACTAAAACTCATTATGTGTAAATGATTACCAGACCCTGGATAAAATATATGACATACATATAAGTTCTGGAAACTGAGCTCATGCAGGCGAATATTCAGCAAGGTGCAATTAAAGGTAGAAATTGTGTACACAATGCTGATGTTTAGAATGATTAAAAATGGGATGAAATTGCATTTTCAGGTCTCAGACTAGAAGGAATTGAAGGTAAAAAGATCACCTGAAAAAGATGCTAAGAAATTACGAAATCGGGATATCATTATTTCCGTATCCTCATTTTTGTCTTCACTTTTTAGTTGATAGCTAATTCTATGTATATTGTACTCTAGGTCTCAGGGTAACGTAATAACATATTTAGTCATCTGTGCATAGCTAATGTTGTTTACAAACATTACCTTGACATGTGGCGAGACTGTAAACAGAAGCTTCTTGACAACAAGCAGCAAAAAGTCCATTTCTTGCCCTCTTTCGTGGACTTCATCAAGAATGATGTGACTGTACTCATTCATTGTTTTTGATGCCACTGAAATGAAACCCATACAGTTGACTCATGTTTTAACTCTTTAATTCCCAGCACCCAATGTCAAACACACAAGCATTGTTATTCAGTTGTCATCTCAATGCTGGTATTTCAGAGGCATGATGAAAATAAACCAAAGTGCAATGTTTCGAAAGGATTTCCTGTAACTTGAAACCTCAGACAAATAATTTCGTAGCTACACTAGCAGTCCAATATCTTTTTGCTTGAAACCTAATGCAAGTAATAAATATGTGACAAGGGTTGTCTGAGGCAGAATTTGTTTTAGACTTGGTATTGACTGTCATGATTTAATAACTTTTCTTTTATCAATATTAAAGTTGCTTCTACCAGATTAGACTAGACTAAAATAATGGTCAGGCAGAGTATTCTCCTGGTTTAATTTACAGTACATACCCAATTTTTGCAGCAGGACACCTGTGGTCACGTACATAATGCGTGAATCAGCAGAGGTCCTGTTCTCCAAACCAACCTAAAAAACAAAACATTGACTGTATTTTTCATCCTTTTCATACTAATAGTATAAAAGTGAAACATTGTCTGTAGGTCTAGCACGAATAATTACGCGCGCGTAAGTGTAACGTTAACATAAGGCAGTTGTATGGGACACTGATCTAATGCCATACAACTGCGTTACCATAACGTTACACTTACGCATGCGTAAATATTCGTACTAGGCCTACTGTTTGTGTAGGTTTCACGCTAACCCAGCTGAAAAATTTGCATACAGATTGCTAATACAGAGATCACCATGAAACTTTTTGTGCTGGAAAATTATGAGTTATTGTGTGAAAATTAGTACTTATACATAATATCATTTAAAAGTAGATGATACCTGATGCGACGCCAACACTTGAGCAGTTGTGCCAGCATCCCAAAGCCGCACTCTGTTACTTTAAGGATCTGGGCTGGCTTGGGTGCTGGATGCAGGAGGGGGAAATGCACAATACACCCCAAGCGGGATGTAAGTGCAGGTCTTACCATTCCAAATTAGAATTAGATACCTGATATCCAACCAGTCCACCGACATCCCATCCCCGTTCTTGCGCCACTCTCTTGGATATAGATATGGCAGCAATCCTCCTTGGTTGAGTGACTATCACCTTGCACGGTCTGTGGTGCTGGTAGCAATCATCCAGGATCCACTGAGGGACTTGTGTGGTTTTACCACAGCCTGTAGGTCCTTCAACTATCGTGATAGAGAAAGCACGAATGCTATCTAAGATCTGAAAAGGTTGGTTATGATGATTATTTTTAAAATGTCTTAGTTTTGTTGTTGTGATATAGAACTTGATTGGAAATGATACTAAAAACTATTGTACTTGTATTATTAACTAGCAGTGAACAAAGGCTATTTGATGATTATAATAATACCCTCTTTTATTGCACCATGCTGCTTTAATGCAGTGTTGTGCCAGAACAACCATCCGCTGTGGGGTATCCCCTCTTGCCTTCTTTTACAGGTTATTGTTGTCCCAAAACAGCTAAACAGATTTGGATGCAGGATATTCACAAATTAAGAATAACATACTTTAAACTAGATAATTTTTGAATTCTAACCAGTAAATAAGTAAATTGCAGGTGCTGCAAAGCACTTCTAGTAATTTGATTAAAATATAATTATGTTACTAGTATTAAATATAAACATGAAAGGAAGTTATTGTCACAAAAAATTTTCAATTCCTCCTTACTTCTTGTTTAAACTCGTTAATAGCCAAATTATTGGTATCTTCTTTCCTTTGAAATGAATATTTGCCATAAACTTCTGTCATAGCTTCTTCAGTCAACTCCCCAAAGTTCTGTATGGATTCGCCAAAAGAGGTCAGCCGTTCCAGGGATTCCAAACCACCAGCCATGCTGACATATTGCTTTCTTTCCGTTTCATTCTGGAAGACAATAAGATATTTTTTATCTATTTTTTTATGAAGAGGGATACAATTAATATGTGTGACCATTCGACACAGCGCCATCTAGCCCCAAACTAAGCATAGCTTGTACTATGGGAATTGGATAACTGATACAATACTTATATACTTTTTATTTGTAAATACATACATAGAATACAATATAACAACCAGACACAGAACAAACATCGATGTTCATCACACAAATGTTGGGTGGGAATCGAACCCACAGCCCTCAGTTCAGAAGGCAGGGATACTACCAACTGAGCTATTGGGCCCGTCTGCATTTATTTATTATTTTTTACAATGCAATTAAGTGCATTAAACAATAATATTGTTGCACAAAGCATTCATATAAAATTTCTTCATCCCCCTGTACAGATCCACTGCTGAACACAACCCCCTCTCCTCTGGTGATTGTAGATTTTAATGTAGGTACCGAGGATAATACTACTAAGCATTCTCTGGATATTCCCTTAGCCAGCTCTTACGGCACCCACGGGAAGAGATGGGGTGGACTTATTCTCACACCGTCAGGACCACACGGCCATTAAAAATAATGTTTATAGGTATGCAGTGGGTCTGAGCTGTGCAACATAACAATTGATGATCAAAATATTAAAACCTACATTACCTTGATATACAACTCGTTTTCCCTGTCTCTAACTTCGCGGGCATAATCGGTACCACTGGGAACCACTGACCGGCGATGTTCAACCTTCCTATTCAACTCATTGAGGGTATCTCCTTTCGAAACATAAAGACCACCAGTCAGAGGACCGCGTAATTTTTTCACTTGGGACTTCGACGAGCATGGGTTGTTGAAGAACGCCCGTACTTCATCCATCTTAAAAGCAATTGATCTACTACAAGTACTAAACGTACTAACTAACGAGTAACGACTAAACCATTTAAAACTTAAAACATCGGGTCAAATCTGAACGCCTCAATTTCAATTTTTCAAAACACGGCAAAAGGAAAAATGGAAATCAAACAAACAAAGTGAAAAAATAACTGATAGTGATGGGATAGACCACCCATTGCTGTTCAAGTATTTTTGAATTACGAATCGACTAAACCCCGATCGACTACGAGAAATTTAGAGCATTTATAAAATTGAGGTGGCAAGGCAGGGTGTAGTAGATTTTTTTCTTTAATCTGTTGGCTAATCTCCATCTGCCAGTCACATGGCGCTAGTTGGTCATATACATTATCATAGTGTGCGTGTAACACTGTGTAATTACGCTAGATTACATAACGGTGTGCGTGTTTTAAGATGGTGTGCGGCGTGCATAAATTTACATTCGCGGTTTGCGCGTGTTCTGTTTGTGTTTACCTCGTCCCCCGTAAAATCGGCAGAAAATAATGCTTGCGGATTATAACGTGAACATCTCCATTGGTTAAATGCTCTAATATGAGAAATCAATGCCATATTCCTATTCAAGCTAACATCAATAATATCGATATTATCGTGATAAAAACGCGTGCCGAATGGCCGTGACCGCGACAACGAAATCTCAGACCGACGCCATCTTGCGCGATCGCCGTCTGTGATTGGTTGTCCCGAGTCATTGACAGCGCTCAAAGTCGTGAGTGCAATATCTGAATTGGAACGCTGAATAACCAACGTGAGCGCTGTTAGCGATTATAGTGATTGCAGCGTGAATCGGAATGAAAACGGGGCATGAATGTGTAGATTCGTTTGTTCTCTCAACACCAAGAGATGGCGCTCATTTTTGGTATGCATGGATCATTTCACAAGGTGCAGGTGAAGGTGGTAGCGTTAGATTTTTTAGTATCCATTTGCAGCAGATCGCAATTTCGCTGGGTTGTTCCTAAATGACATTTCTGTTCCTTTTCATAAAGCACCATCAATCACCGTTGATTCATAAGTTCTTTAGGCATATTCAACATCTCAGTCTGTGAAAAATCGCAGGTGAAATAACAGTGACTAAAATAAATCATAATGAAATGATGTTGATTCTAAAGTAGCATTCATATCCATGCCTAATTTTTGGCATTTAATTTTTTAACATTATAATGGCAGTTTGGAGAAGTGTAAAAAGAGTTCTCTCTAAGGGTAGGCAACGCACCGGCAATGCTCTTGGTGTTGTAGATGTCCATAGGTGGCGGTGACCACTTACCATCAGGTGGTTCGCCTGCTTGTTTGTGCATTACATAAAAAAAAAGTTTGGAAAACTCTGTTTAGCCAACGTAAACAGGGGGTTTAGCAAAGATCCCAAACGCTAACGCTATCGCCAAATGCTAACTACAAAAATGTACTAAAATGACATTTCGGAAATCGCTACTTTTTCCACAGCGAATGTCATTTCAATACATTTTTGGAGTTAGCGTTTGGCGTTAGCGTTTGGGATCTTTGCTAAATATATGCTTATAAAACAAAACTAAATGCAAAATCATCTTTTTGATAGATAGATAGATAGATAGATAGATAGATAAACTCTTTATTGAAACACACAAATTATAAATAAAAGTACCGGAAGTGTTACAATTGGCGGTCTTATCGCTTAAAGCGATCTCTTCCAGACAACCATGCATGGAAAGGAATAACGCAAAAATATATGGACGGTGGTTTCCCCAAAAAGCTGTACATACTATACAATATTTTAGATAGTTTAGATTTTAAAATATTAACGTACATTTATTTGGTTAATCGTCATTATAGTAGTAGGTAACTACTATTTTAATATCTGTGCGTTATAGAAATAGTCGATTGATCAATTATTAAGTAAATAATCAACACCATATTTTACACCACTAGAGACAATAGGTGAATCACAGATAAACGACGATGATGTGCTGTCACAGAGTAACAAATAACAATAGTAGATTTTTTCTCTAACGCTGTGTGTGCTCCGTAAACAGAGAAAATATTGGTCTGTGGTGTGCTCTTTTGTAAACTTTTGTAGCTTTTGGCTCCTCGCTATTACTATATTTAGCCAATCTTTTTGTACATATGTACATCTAATAAACAGCATGAATGTACAGTGTACAAGGCAGGGGTAAAGGAGTACAGGGTATGCCAAGATGCCAACGTATATTATCTATTTTTAAATTATTATTTTGTAGGGCATTTTCATTCATTTCTCATTTTCGTGTCTTGGCTTAGCATCACGCCATAAGTAACTATTGAACTTAATTACAAATTAATTACATTTTGACCCCGCGCGTAATTAGATATTCCGATATATTATTTCAGCTTTGCACATAATATTATGTACATTACTGCCGGGCGGCAGAATACTAATCTGGAAAATGCAGTGGTACTCACTAAGTAGTCACCGTGCGTGACAAACTTGCCGAATTTAATAGTCCTTAAGAAGGGTGAATTTGACTATTATAAAATCTGTGGTGCTAATTCGTTCGTCTTTAGTTCGGTTAAGCAAGTTATGGCATAGAGCCAATAATAACAAAAAACCATCTTTTATTTTTCACTGTAATCACAGAATAGATAAAATTATTATAGTACCTGTAATCCACTACAAATATAAATGAATACAATACGCACATGTATTTTTATACATTTATTTCATAATTTTCATACCACATGGGGCATAACAAAAATATTCAGATCATTTAAATAACAACCGTTAAATACATAATAACTGTTAATACACATATTTATACCTTTATTACACTTTTAGATATTTATATTTCACGAAAGTATAAGGACTTAGGAATAAGCAGAACATCACAACAATAATATTAATAAATAAATAAATAGTAAGCCATCGCTGATCTCTATTTATAAATACTTAGAAAGTATAAAATAGACATCAGAGAAATTGGATTAAGCGTCTATGAATCTATCTACTTAATAATCACGTGAAGTCTCTTTTTGTCGAACTGAGAGAGAAAGAAGCGCGCACTAAAAGCGAATGGAGCCAAACACATACCCACCAACGTAACTTGCAAAATTAGTAAAACGTCTAAGCTAAACCACAAAATAAAAAATTACAGAAGTCGCACGACGGAACTAAAGCCCTAGCACGAGCACCGATCGTAGGTATAAAGAGTGAAGAACATACCTGTGATTGACTTCAGTACTTTTGTATTTTGTGGCTATACGTTTTTCCCTGTTAATTTAACCTTAACCATTTTAAATAAACACTCTGGCGTTGTCAAAGTGAGTAATTACAAATGCGTTATCCAAATCCATACGACATCCAACCACGCTTTCGTATCGTCGTTAGTTTGTCAATAGCTAAATTGATAATATTATAAATCAATCAAAAACATACATAGTATCGACTAACGATTCTGTGCAACATTCTCTAATGCTAAAATTAAACTATTTCCGTCTCTTTCATTTCTCCTTCATCAGAAGAGAGTCGCCATACGCCATAGATGAGTTTAGCTTTAGAGAAAAGGTGACAGAATCGAGCCTATACCCACAGACATCTATTACTATACAAGTCTGTGCTAACACCTAATTACAATGTTTTTTTAACAATTCAATTAAGTAGATAGGTGCGAAAACTATTATAGTTGGATAAACAAGTTGTTAAAAGTTTTAAATTATTGTTTAGTGACACTTTTCCTTTAATTAATATGAAAAAAGGATGACATCAGAAAAAAATTAAAGTTTATCTATTGTGAGAAATTTGTGCGCTATAAAGCATAACATAGCATTTAACTGTTCCAGCATCCCGATTCCTAACCAATCGATAACATTACGATTCGAATTCTACGCTCTCCTGAATGTAGATGAAGGAGACGGAAAGCGTAAATTGCAAATAGAAACTGTTTCGTTGGATTGGGAATTGAGGTACTGAATTTTTAGTGAACATTCAAACATGCAACAATAACATCGATTTTTGTTCATTTCGCTAATTTCAATATGAGACTGGTTAATTAACAATTTAACTATAGCAAAGAACGTAATGTCGATATCTATTCCTCTATCTCTATTTTCTATACAATTTAAATTCTATTCACACTTTCCACAGTAAAAAAATACGCTTTGCGTCCGTATTTTTTTCTTGCTCTGTGCTTCTCTCTTAACATAGAGTTAATTTTACCAACAATAAATATTTAAGTCAACTTCCAATTCCTGACCCAATACTTAAAACTATGAATAAAATGTAACCTTTATCCCCATATAACACTATTGGACGAACTACATACAGTTGAAAATCAAGCAAAAGTAACAACACTACTAAATTAAGTATTAGTAACAATTATAACATCAAATTATGACTATTACGAATGTGGTCGTCAGTGTAACTAACAGGTTCGATATCAGGGGTCTAGCAAAGATACCAACCACTAACGCTAACGCCAAACACTAACTCTAAAACTGTATTGAAATGACATTCGCTGCGGAAAAGTTAGCGATTTCAGAAATGTCATTTCAGTACATTTTGGAGTTAGCGTTTGGCGTTAGCGTTAGTGGTTGGCATCTTTGCTAGACCTCCAGCACTCCTATTCCCAGCCCTTCGAAAACGTTTCGATACGAAATCTACACTCTCCGTCTCCTTCGTTCTAAATGTAGATGAAGGAGATGGATAGCGTAAGTTTCGAATCGAAACGTTGTCGATGGGTGTTGGTGATAGGTGTGCTGATATAGCTTCGACATCATGGACTATTCACTCAAATCAATTCATAGCACTTACAGTTTCCGATTGAACAAAAAAATCGATTTTAATATAAGGTCAAATCTTAGTAACGCCTATACAAAATGATGGTTTGCTATCAATATTATACACAGGGCGAATGCTGACAATTT
The DNA here is from genome assembly GCA_963580505.1 of Ennomos erosarius. NCBI lineage: Eukaryota > Metazoa > Arthropoda > Insecta > Lepidoptera > Geometridae > Ennomos > Ennomos erosarius. Next base: position 5,981,917 of record OY756996.1, on the reverse strand, counting down.
GCATAAAATCAGTTTAATAACCGAAACCCGCACGAATGCCGTACGTCCGACATTACTTGGATAATTAACCTTTTTTTACATTACGTTATAATGAAGAATTTATCGATAAATACACACACGCAAAATAGTTTGACTAAGACATTTCTATTGTTTCGGATTTATAAATATTTTAAATAAATATTAGTGCACATTTTATGACTTTTACACGTTAAATGGCGACCTTCACGATTACGGCGATTATTTGATTTGATAAGAAATAATTAGAAATTCTGAACAAATGAAAGAATTTCTAACTAACCTTGTCTGGATTATCTTAATTATTTTAGTTATTAAGTAGTTGATATATTTGGTATTTCCAACAGTTTATACTGTTGAAGCCTCCGTCGTTTTTTCAATGTTTGCTATCATAATTATCATCTTCGAGCATTTATCCAATGGAGGTGTTAACATTATAAACCGCAAACATTATTTTCTGCCGGGGGCGAAGTAAACTTAAAGTAAACTTTCGCATGTAAATGCACGCCGCACACCATTTTAAAATATGCACACAGTTATATAATACAGCGTAGTTACACAGTGTTTACACGCACAATATGATAATGTATATGACCAAGAGCGCCATATGATATGACCAGCAGAGGGGTACGCCTTGCATTGCCATCTCCATATATAAATGCTCGAAGATTATCATTTGCTAGATACATATATAATAAATAGTTAGAGACCATCCTTTAGATACATCATTTTTTATTATAACTTATATTAGTTTTCCTTAGAGGGTTGAATGGACCAGCCAAGAATACGGCGATCGAAGCCGCAGCTAAAGAAATTGATGTTCGATGATATGTCTTCCGCCCACGCGACTGAAGTAACCATTCGCCGGTGGCCCTGCAAATTTGATGTGCTTTAGAAAAGAAAGAATATGCCCATATTAGTAAATGGGATACGAGTACAATAGAAAGAGACAACTCTAATATGTAGTGACGTCACTGATTAGTAACGAGGTAGCTCCACACGATTTCTGTTTTGGGAGAAGAGACGGGTGTTATCCGCTCAAGAAACACTAAGAGGGCGTATGTATAACTGATAAATTTTAACGATTTTACTTTTTTTAATTCACGCTTTCTATTTTAAAACTACTAAGATCTTTCCTGGTAATTTTTAATAGTAGTTAGAGCCTAAAATAAATTCATTATTTGCATTAAATATGGAATAACTATGTGGTATAAAAAGTATCAAAGGATGCTATCCTTTTGTATTATGAACATTAACAACTAGCATAAGATTGTAACTTAGATTTTGGCAAAAAAATGACTTAAGTACTTAATAGTGATATTTATTAATTTTAAACGCAATAGTAAATATTACTTGCAGGTATTTATGGCACCATCGCGGTTATATGGTACCACAACACAGGGCAAAAAAGTTTTTTCTATAAAATACAAATATCAAACACAGAACTTGTTAGTTTTTCATCATACCTGTCTACTGGACCTAGGCAGCCTCGCAAGCCTCTGCCCCTGCAGATCAAACACTCGCACTTGTCTGTTGTCGTGCGGTATAGCGATAAGGCCGCCGCTGCTCACGCCCACGCGGTTCACAGACGAATCTGAACGAATCGTAGCGAGCGCTGATCGCATGTTACGCACGTCCCATACCTGTACAAGATAAAATTGTTCAAGAAAATGAAAGAAAAACTGTTTATTTGTAAACAACAATCAAGATATCGATCGGTTTATTAGAGAGTATTGAAGCAAACATAGAAAGAAACAATAGAATTTACAAGACGCTTCCAACGATACCTCATTGGTCAAATTAGTCTTAGTTTAGAAGTTATGAGGGACAGATCTTAGCCCTGCCTTCTGAACTGAGGGCTGTGGGTTCGATTCCTACCCGGGAAAAACATTTGTGTGATGAATATAGATGTTTGTTCTATGTCTGGGTGTTATATTGTATTCTATGTGTGTATTTACAAACAAAAAAGTATCTAAGTACTGTATCAGTTATCTGGTTCCCATAGTACAAGCTATACTTAGTTTGGGGCTAATTTTAGAAATAGGTAGGTACTTGACACAAATCAGACAAAAATAAACTAAAATGAACAGACATAAAGGTTAAAATCATTACCCTCCCTTTTCTTTGTTGTAGGCGGGTAAAAAGCCAGTTAAAGAAGGACGCTGGAACATCGTACCCAAGACGTCAAGTCATGATAAATAAAGTTTCTCAACAAAACTCCGCAAATACGTGCCAACAGAACAAAAGTCTTTAATAGACTAATGCCCGTCTGCACTCACTAATATTCGACAGCTCTTAAGTTCGTACGTAGGTTAGTACCTAAAGTGCGAAATACGCTCGGCCCATATTGAAGTTACTACATTTAGGACGGTTAGAGAAAGCAGTTCAGAAAGAAGGGAACCAAATCCATTAAGAGACGAAAGCCCGATTTTACCAAAGTAGAATAACGTTATTCCAAGTATAACGTTCCGAGAATAACCGAGTTACACGAATATAACTATTATACCAACAATTTTGAAGCTCTTTCCTTGGATACAATCAGGATAGGGCCTTTTAATCGTCATTTCATTTGTCAATCAGCTGTATCCGAGGGTATCGCGGCGTTATACTTGGAATAAAACTTATTCTACTTTGGTAAAATCCAGCCTAAAAGGTATAAAGAATTACCTTAACCGAGCGATCATCAGAACCAGAAACAACTTTGTCTTCGCGTGTGAAAACAGCAGACGTTACGCTCCTGTAAAAAAAAGAAAGAGTGAGCAAAATAGAAGTGTATGTAAAATAATAAAAGGGATATAGGTATAGGAAAAACTGGCCAGTTAACTTACTCAGTATGCCCCTGAAAGACTGAGACGGAGTGTATGGGCTCGCGGAAGTCCCAAAGTCTGAACGTGGTGTCTCGAGATGCCGTCACCACTAACCGAGAACTGTGATGGGCTGACGCGTGGGTTAGCTCGTGGTCATGACCTGAAGTAAAACCTCAAATACATCCAGTAATATCACAGAATACTTAATAGTACAGGTACAGAAGATTCACTCCACGAAGCCTCTTCAATAAATAGCCTACCTTTGGTACAATGCAAGAAAATGCCTACCCTAAACAGTTGCCTCTCGTTTTAGTGCTATAGCGCTGCTCTTCTGACGTGTATAGAATAGAATAGAATAGAATAGAATAGAATAGAATAAACTTTATTGTATAAAAACTGTGTACATACAAAGGTCTTAAACTATAAAATTTGTCACAACAGTATTATCCATTCCGGACGTACAATAGGCATGGGAAAATTTTCGTCCCTACATAATATGATTGTCTTTTATTGTTCATCATCAAAGAATTCATTTACATTGTAGTGAGCCTTACCTATCAACCACTCTTTGAGATTATGTTTAAATTGGTTACCATTGAGAGATTTTAAATGTGGAGATAAATGATTATAAATTCTTACTGCACAGGCGAAAGAGCTTTTGTAAAACATGGTGTTATTACTTTGGGGAATACATATGTTAAATTTATGTTTATTTCGAAGATTACCTGTGCGACTCGACTGTATGGCGAAGAAAAATTCGGCATTATTTTTGACAAAGGTACTAATTTCTAGTATATAAATTCCTGTAAGGGTAAGTAACCGATTTTCTTTAAATATATTCCGGAGAGAATCTGTGTTTTCTAAATTAAAAATATTTCGCAAGCAACGCTTTTGCATTATGAATGATGACTGAACGTTGACAGAATTTCCCCAAAAAATTATGCCATAACTTAACTGAGGATAAACATACCCATAATAAGCGTTTATAGCGATATTTTTAGATGACACACGGCTCAGTATCGACAAGGCATAACAATACTTGGATATTTTATTGTTGATTTTGCTGACATGGGCCTTCCAATTTAAATGTGAATCGAGTGTCACACCTAAAAAATTTATTTCATTTATTTTATTAACCGGGATACCTTTATTATTGATATTTAGCTGTAATGTTGACATTTTATAATTTTTGAATTGCATCAGTTTAGTTTTTTCAATGTTAACTTTAAGATTAATTTGTTTTAGGCAATTTGTAACAGTTTCCAGGGTACTATTTATTTCTAATTCAAGGTTGCGCTCATTGTTTTCTTGTGGAATGAAAATAGTAGCATCATCTGCAAACATTACGCAGAGGTGTTTCGTGGTCTGTGGCAGATCATTGATGTAAATGAGGAACAGGAGTGGACCAAGAATACTGCCTTGAGGGACTCCTAGAGTTATGTTTTGAAACTCGGATTTTACTTGTTCTACATTTTTTGAGCATCTATTGTAAACTTCTAGCTGTATTGATTGACTCCTATTGGTAAGATATGATTCTATTAAAGTTAGCACTGTTCCACGTATTCCAACGGCTTCTAATTTGTTCAATAAAATTTTGTGGACTACGCAGTCGAACGCTTTTGAGAGGCGCATTTAGTGAGTTGCTGGAATCTAAAAATGAAATAATTCTATTGTATATACAGGGTTACAGGAAAAATTGTGCTAGATCCGTTAAGGGCGTGGAGTACCCATCATTTCTGACTTATTTCACTATGAAACAACCTAGCCTCAACTTAATATTTTATTTAGATATTCCTTAGAGAAAAATACAGTTTCTAATATTTTTTGTATTTCTTAACTTTCACTTGTCTACTACGGTCTATTCAATTAACTTATGTACTATTTTAATGATTGACGTCCTAAAACATCTTAATACACATGTAAAAATGCAATAATCATAATAATAAGACACACAAAATAAACAAAATTAAATTTTGTAGCCTAAAAATCGGCAATTTTCACAAAAAATATTAAAAGTCGAATATCTCGAAAAGGGTTAAGTTTAGGCTAGGGTGTTACATAGTGAAATAAGTCAGAAATGATGGGTACTCCACGCCCTAAACGGATCTAGCACGATTTTCCCTGTAACCCTGTATATATCCTACCCATCTAGACGGGTAGTACTTGCAGCTTCGTACCTCATACGCGGAGTGCGCCAGACTTGTTAATGTGAATGTAATTTCCTACCAACTCGCATCAGTGAAGGCAAACACTGTGAGAAAATCGGTGGCACGCTAAACCAAATCCAAGATTATGACTGTCATTCTATAATATTATTATGTCTCCAATGGAATAAAAGAATGCCTGTTTCAATGCCTCAGGATGATAATGTTGCAAAATGTCCTAGACAAAGTATAATTTGATATTTATCAGGAATTAAAGGAATGGCGGATCATCAAATTAATTTCTTAGAAATTTTCGAAACATGCCTATGATTCGGTTTGCATTTGATTTGCAACAATAAGAAAAAAAATATCTTATGGAAAGGTTTTTACTACATTTACCCACTCACCAGTAAGTATTTGCAAACAGTCACCAGTCTCCACATCATACAAGTTGGCAGTCCTATCCCAAGACGCGGTTATGACGTGATCGCCACCCGCCAGCCAATCAGCGGCCACTACTACGCCTTGGTGACCAATCAGCTCAGTTAGCGGAGTGCGAAGAACTTCCGGTCTGTCACCACCTTCACCGAGACTCTCTTCACCGCCACCTTCTAACTCTTCTTCTGATGATTGTCCACGCTATAAGCAAAAGGATATTTATTTATTTATTTATTTATTTATTCAATAGCACACAAAACAGAATGCAATTGGTACATCTACAAAATATAAGCCGATAATCATTACTGTTCTAAATTACATTCCAAAACTATGCATGCCTAATTGCATCATAAAATTGATTATACAATACACTAGAGAGTTAGTTATACATATTATACAAATAGATATTAGTTAATAATTTAATAAATTATACAATGGTATCATTTCATTATTAGTAATAATTAGGTATTATCATTATAAGAATTATGTAGTTACATTTTCAAACAATTTATCTAATTCAAAATAAAGATATAAAGGTTAAATATCGAAAAATTATGAAAAATCTCGACTTGAGACTAAAATTTTCAACTGAGCATCGTTCTGTAATACAGGCCTAACTCTCATCTTGTATCCACCCCCGCTGGAACTTCCTACAATCCAAAAAGTACCTTAATTTTGGGACTTTCTAGTGTGTCGCGCTCGCAAGCCTCTAATATTGAACTTAACAGTATATTCTACACATACCATTATGTTCTTGATTAGTACATTACTGCAGCGGCCAGCGGCGGCATTGATGGACGAACGTGTAAATGTGGGCCGAGGCGAAGCCGAGGCACACATACGTCAGCGCATAGCCCAGTTGATAGAGCATCCAACCCTGTGCGTAGGAGGTCGCGGGTTCAAATCCCAATGGTTGATAAAAATTTTAAGGATAACATTCTGGTTTTATATACTTTAAAAATCAATTCCATGAGCTTTTTATTTGCAGACCAGCACGACAGATATGAGTTTACTATGTAATTTATCTGGCCGCTAAACCACGACAGATATAAATTTTCATACAAACATTACCGGCCGCTGCTCGCCAGTACAGCAAGTTCGATTTATCTCAAAGAAGGTTGTCAAAACAATGCTCAAATGTCCAAGCATGTTTGAGAAAAAGTAATTAAATCAGGCTATTTGCTATCCATGCTTATAATTTCTGATCAGAGTGTAGAAATCCGGGTGAAATTAAAATATGGGAGAACACGCCACATCAAGTGTAAAGCGCTAAAATAAAGATATAGCTAAAATAAAATATTACTTTGGAAAAATTACAAAACATACCGGAAGATCCCAGTTGACCGCAGCCTGCCAGACATGAGCAGTATTATCTCCACTACTTGTGAGAGCAATATCTCTGCTTGGATGGAACCTGAGTGAATTCACAGAGCCAGCGTGCCCTGTATACTGCAGCAGACACTTGCCCCATTCTACGCTCCAAACACAAGCGGTGTGGTCTGGAATAGAAGTAACCTTCACACTATTGACATCACATATTTATAACTTTTCAACTTTTGTTTGATGGATGCAGGAGGCAAGCTGCCACTCAAAGTGGCGCTTTATGGAGGATAGGCCTCCCCCAAAACAGCGCAGTGGATGTCTTCAGGCTGATGATGATGAACTTGTAATGTTTTTATCATTTTTAACATTTGTAATTTGAGCTAATTTATGAATTAAAAAAGACCAAGAAATCTGGCCCAACCTCATGTGGGATAAACAAAATGGAAAGAGGCAGTTTCTTTTGTAATCTGTGGCCATTTTAACATAGCTGGGTTTGTCTATGTATAATTAACTCTGAATGTGACCTTGCTCAATAAGTTACAAAATCATGTGGTAAATAGAATGGCATTTAATTATGATTTATTGGGTTTGTAATAATAAATCTGTCACTATGAAGGTTGTCTTCTAGATTATTATTCATTGGAAAATTGAAAGACTCATCAACATACACATTGCTCAATATGAGGTCAACTCATAGAACTATGTGTAATTTTTGAATACAATCTCAATATAATGCCAAATTTTATATTATTAGTACTTTTCTGAAATAAAAACTTGATTGGTTTATTTATTTATAAAATATCAAGAAGGGGTTTACTACTTCATGCAGTAGTACCTCTTTGGGTGCAAGCCACCTTTAATACAGATAGTATGTAATGCTATAAATAAATAAATAAATAACGCCCAGCAATCACATACATAGATCCTGGACCCTAACTAGGATTCCCTGTATCTAGGGACCCAGGAACTACGAGGACCATGGTCCCACAACACCCAGGCACAGAACAAGTATTTGCGCTTTTTTTTTCGAGCACAAATACTTGTCCTGTCGCGGGAATCGAACCCGCTACCTCCGGGTTATGAGCCGACCTGCTCATCCACCACACCACGGAGGCTATCATCATCATCAGCCCGTAGACATCCACTGCTGAACATAGGGCTCCCCCAGAGAGCGCCACTTTGAGCGGCTGCTCGCTTCCTGCATCCATTGGCTCCCCACGGTTTTCACCAGGTCGTCGGTCCACCTAGTGGGGGTCTGCCTACGCTGCGCCTTCCGGTTCGTGGTCGCCACTCAAGAACCTTTAGGTCACTTTAGTCCTTCTGCAGATTTCCTTGTTCCGGATCTTATCTTGTAGGGAAACACCGAGCATAGCTCTTTCCATGGCTTGATGCGCGACTTTGAGCTAACTGTAATGCTATACTAAGTAGTAATTTTAGATCTATCTTAGTATGGGGGCCAATTTTAAATTTAGTTGACAGATCTAAAGCTCCTAAAACTGTCAAATAAAGCCTTTAAAATTAGGCCTACAGTATAGTAAAGTATACTATACCAAAAACTAAAACAATTTATTAGGTTGTGAAGTTTGACATTTTTACCTGCTGCAGCTGTCCCAATCAGTGCCTGGCCTGGCCTTGCAGATGAAACATCCCAAATACCATCCTTGTGTCCTGTGAACTCCCTGACTAACTGGCAACTGTATGTAGGAGCCTTGAAGCTGGACACTATCTTGCTGGTTTGGACTCTTAGCTTGTGACTAGCTTTAACCTTCTGCGAGTTGCTTTGGGATACTAAAATGTGAGGAAATACTTTTGTAATATTTCAAGGTGAAACAGATAGGTTCAATGCAACAGACATACAATTACAATATTAAGTTACACAATAATTTTTTTTGGAATTAGCATTATGTGATTCTTTACAAGGAATGGGGTGTGAGATCTATATGATTTTGTTGTTTCAAGTACAGAATACAACATCTTCAACTTCAATCTTATGGCTTTTGCAGGGTGGCCCAATTTTGCCAATTCTGCATGTATAGAGAAAATAAACATGTATACCTATTTACTTATATGATGTATTAGATATAGCAGCTCTACCAAATTCATTATTACTATTAATATTCCTTGAATCATTAGGGTGAGAGGTTATTATGAAATGAAACATTTTAAACAAGAGCTATTCTGATAATTCTTATAGGTATGTTATTATGTAAACTCACATTTAACTTTAGAGTTTTTTCCTGATGCATCAAATTCAATGTAGTCCAAGTTCTGCTTGTCTCCAACATAGCTTTCCCTTTCTAGTTTCTCACTTAGGACGTCTATTTTTTCTTGTACTAAAAATGATACACTGATAAATAATAGTTAATTATTTTACTAAGGCTCGGTTTATCAAACTGATGTTTTGTGGTGATATGTGGTTGTTTACAAAAAAGGTAATCCAGGTAAGACTTTTGAATAAGTAGGTTGCAGTTTCCATGTGTTACATAACACAATTGATTTCATTATTTACGACTGTACAGTGAACAAATACAAAAGTATGAAGAGCTCTAAAAAGGTGTGGTAAAGATAGTATGGTGTGAGATAGAGAGCATAGACACATTATGCACAGACGCTTGTTACCGCAGCCCTAGATTCAGTACAATAAAAATCCTTAGTGTTTTTCACAGCTATGATCAAATTGGAATTTCAGTCACTTACTATGAACCACCTCTAGTGTTTATATTACACACAGAAGGTATTCTTACTCTGAATAGATATCAAACTTGCTGCTAAGTGCATGTGATAAAAACCGATGATTGTCTAATATTATGATCACAAGCGTACTGTACTACAATATAAGTAAAGCTTTATTTCAACTCACAGTTTAGATTTTCAGTGTAGAGAAGATCAAACTCTTTTTCAATT